>CM060938.1:441995254-446995254 GCA_030765085.1 Allium cepa | reverse complement strand
TTTTTAACGGTCCTTGAGTCTTCTGAAGCGCAATTTCTTGGAATGTCATTAGTTTTCAGTTTCTTTTTCTTTCCAAACGAATTTTAATGAGCGGACTTCTGTGAGATGGCCGAAGCAAGCACATTTCGAACATCTAGAGGGAATCCACTCATATTCTATTTGCTAAAAGATATCATCACCATCATGCAAACTGATATAGGCGAATTCTGGAAGGATATCACTAGCTTTGATTTCCACTAGAATTCTGGCATAGACGAGTCTTGTTTCATTTGATGTAGGCTTGTCAAGTTTAATTAGGGTGCCTATAAAGCTTCTTTGTCCCATAATTTAAGGTTGAGCTCGGGTAATCTTATCCAAACTGGATAGGTGGATAGTAGATCACGGTCAAGAATCATTTTCTTGTCTCATTTCTTTAGAATAATGAGTTTACCATTAATAAAATAAGGACCTCTTTGTATTACCTTGCTACAATATGATTCAATTACAAATTTGATGATTAACAACCTATTATTTTATATATATATTTTGAATTTTTCTGCTGGGTTCCATGTTTTGTGAACGAATTCCCTGAAATGATGATAATAGGGTCTTGGACCAAACATATAAGCAACTATTGAGTTTTCCCATTTTTCCTCAGTTCTTCGACTGATTTCCTCCTTTAAAACAATGACTTCTTTGTCTCCAATTTTCATTGAAGCGTGAAAACTCAAATCTGTATAGGAATTTACGCCTCCTTTCTTGACAAGATCCTCCCAAGAAGATGTTGGTTTACTTGCTAATTCTTTAGGGAGACCTCTTGAGGCAATATTTGATCTGTTGTGAAATTGAATCTGAGAATGTCTTTGATTATGGTTTGGCCCTTTTGCTATAAATTTTGGCTGATTTGGCCTCTGAAATGTTCCTTAAGTTACTGGCCTCTGAATGCCTTTGACGTTTCTCTAGATTGTGACTACGACGATTTTTAACCAATTGAAAACCATCGTTTTCTTTATCCAGAGGTCCTTTAAGATTTGAGAGAGATAGATGAGGAGGAGAGGTCAGAGAATTGAGGAGGGGAGAAGAAGAATCCCTAGAATACTGATCAGGATTTTCACAAAATATTGGGTCATCCTGAATATTCATGGCAGCCATGGCTGCATGAGAGGAAGAAGATGATTAATATCCGTATTTGGAATATATTGGAGAAAACGCTTATATTTACTAAATAAAAATATACATATACATGATGGCTTTGATTTGTAAAAAAAGCATTATTTGTACATATGGAGCAAACTAAGTAATGGAAACTATACATAAGCTGAAACACAAGGAATGAGTTGCCATTTTGAAACTACTATTGGCTTAATTGATCTCAATGTATGTTGTTCTCCAACCAGTGTTCTTTATACAGCCATATGAATACACATACTTCTATTTTATTATAACCATTATTGTATATTGCCTGCTTTTAGAAGTTTATCAAGATATTATGCAACATTCAAAATCATTGATAATGAAACGGAGAGAGGTGGAATGTTTGTTATGCAAGTTTAACGGTTTCTCAAGGTTCAGGTGTAGTGATGTCACGTATATTTAAAAGTTTGATGTACTGGCTTCTTATTTAACCGAGGCATATTTGCCTCAGTTAAAATTGAACTGAGGCGCGTTGCCTCAATTTTAACTGAGGAAAACATGCCTCGGTTAAAATCAAGGCATATTTGTAGGGTAGCTGGGTATTATACCCTCATTTTTTCCACCGAATAGGCAATAATTACTATGCTAATGTTGTTATTAATGTTTCTTTTATTGTTTGTTTGACAGGGAAAAGAAAGTTGGGATGAGGCAAGCACACCTCAAGTAGTAAAATTTATTTATAGTATTAGGATGATATCATTATATATGACATTTAATTTCACTATTATATATGTTTTATCCATAAACCAATCAAAGAAACCAGATTTCGTATGCACCTGTATAAAATAAAAAGGGTTATAGTATAGATGGATTGTAATGAAATTTTTTGAGGTATTACAACTTCATGGAACGGAGATGCAATTTAGTTAATGACTCTATAATCATAGAAATTATCATGCAAGTTCAACTGCAACTTATAACAAATATAAACATATTTGAATCTAATTGCAATTTACCGTGTAAGTTACAAATGCTTACAGGCATGATTAGCATTCCAAGGCCTTTTTTGGTCAAGGTCCAAGTAACTTAGGAAAGCCTGTAGTATAAAAGAAAATTGAAGCTTATATTAATGATAGTTGTTTGTTATAATCATAAAGTTGGTAAAATGAAAACCATTGGCAGTATAGTGTAAAATTTATAGTGAAATGTGTTTAGGTACGATAAAAAATGTTTAAGGTGCCTACGCACAAAGTAGAAATGGAAGTATGTTAATTGCATGGAAGTATGTTATCAAACTTGTAACGATATTCATTAGTCAAATTTTAGTAACATGAGTAACAAACATTTAATAAATTGAGGTATGTACAATGAAGGATTAAGTTGAATCTGTTATCAAACTTGTACTGATATGATTTAAAGAAATGAGATGTGAACCTGACATGTTATTAAAGTTTAAGCCGTCTTTAAATAAAATATGTTGGTTGCAAAATTTGTTATTTAGAAGTTAAAATGTATTAGTTATTCCCCTATTATCATCTTTGCTAAATAGCTTATAGCTATTATTTGACTTTCGCAATATAAATACACTAGTTTCATAAGGTAAAGAAAATGCAGGCTGTTAATTAGCCTTGTTTGTAAAAAAACTGACAGTGTGTTTTTCCTATTTGTACTAAGTGCAAGTTTTATTGGGTAGATCGTTGTGTTTGGTAGTATCTCGCAAATAGTTTGCTTTGGAGTCAAATTCATGCTGTATAAATTTGAAGGTAGAAGTATAACTTTGATATTTCTAGTTTCTCGAATAACTTTTTGACAGGTGATGTATGATGCTTTTGGGGTTAAACTACATGCTAAAAGACAGGTAGAAGTATGTTTGCCCCTTATTTTTCCTATAAAAATTAGTCATGTTTACATTATAATGTATTGTTTTGTAGTATTGTTCATATATTTTTACTTTTGGTTAGCACGATTGTATGTGTTGTTTTGTACTCTTGTATGCTATATTACTTTTGGTCACAAGTATTTGTATGCTTAATACATTTTTTATGAAATATTATGGATATATATTGTGCTTTGGTTTACGAATCTGTTTGATTATGTACATTATAATGTGTTAATTATGATATTTTGAACAGTTATAATGTATATGGTGAAATAAATATTAAAATTGTAAATGGAGCGTGATAAAATAAAAAAGTGCTATGGAAAATAATCTATAGTATTTTAAAAATGCTACAAAAAACAGATATGGACTAGCCTTTTCTCATTATGGCATTACACAAAGTCTATAACAATATTTTACAAGGATTAACAAGGAAAGATGGCAAGTAAAAACGCTACGAAAAGTTCCCTAGCATCCAACAAAGTGCTATAGAAAGCAAGTTACAAAAAAAATAAGACGCTATAAAGAGTAGGATAGAAACCAGAGAACGCTACGAAAATATTCTATAGCAACCAGATAAATGCCTAGAAGCTGGTTAAATCTATGAATAATCAAACATGACGGCATTAAAACGCTATAATAGTTTACTTTTTATAGCTTTTCCTAAAGGCTATAGTATCTACCAAACATACTATAACATGCCATTTTGCAGCCTTTATAAAAACGTTTAACAGCTTTTAACAACGATTATAAAACACTACAAAAGGGTCAGATATAATGACTATTGTTGTGGTTGCTCCATATAATGATTTGTTAAGATGGATGAGTAATAATACTATTTTTGCTTCTACTAATTGCATTGGATGCGATGGTTACAATAGATGCATTAATTGCATTGGTTGTGATGGTTTCAATGGTTGCATTAATTGCATTGGTTGTGATGGTTGCAAGGTTATATGGATGCTATGGTTGGAATGTATTAGAAAAAAATTAGATGCAGGAGAAGAGCAGGAAATAAAACTGCATGGATTTGATCCTCCAAAGGGGTATGTAGGCAATATTTTCTTATGCGATAACCATCGAGCATATAGCCATAATGCAAAGGGTTAGGCACGGTCCAATTATATTTGAAATCTTTTTCCTATTTTTTTGTTTTTTGTTTTTGTGAAGTTGTAGATGAAGCATAAGAGGAAATGAAAGTGTGGATTGTTATATTATGGATAGCTGATTTTATATATTCTTTTATACCATGGTTATATCATCTATGAGTTAATGATAACTGATATACTGAAACGTAAATTGATGCAATAATGTTGTTAAATAATTGTATTATTTCATTTATATTTATTTTAGTTCTGTTGTGAGGTTTATCTTTTTCATTCATTGTTTTAGATTTCTTAATTTTTGTCTACCCATGGTCCATTACTTATAATATGTGAAATTAGTTGTAAGCACATTTTGACATTATTTATAATTGATTTTATATCTTCAAAAATAGTGGGTCGGTATAATGGCCTTGATCGTTGATGCTCCCGAGGACATTTACAAATGGTAAGCTTCCGAGGAGTACTACCATAGGAGGAGATGGAATGACAAAAATGACAGTGGCTTAAGCGTCCAGTTGCGTTCTCAAGCCATTCACACCGTGGGCTAGCCCTTATTTGAGGGTTGTAGCATCAAATTATGCCATTATTCT
The DNA here is from genome assembly GCA_030765085.1 of Allium cepa. NCBI lineage: Eukaryota > Viridiplantae > Streptophyta > Magnoliopsida > Asparagales > Amaryllidaceae > Allium > Allium cepa. The sequence continues at coordinate 446,990,566 of CM060938.1, read as the reverse complement.
TCGTTAGAGCCAAGATTAGGTTGGACAATACTGCTAAGAGTGTTGTCGTTGGTTTCATGCCTATTGGAGTTATTACCTTTGGGTGGTGGGAGATTTTCAATGGTAATAAGTTAAATCAGATTCTTGCAGGATAGAAAAGTGTGGAAAAGTGAAAGCTTTATGGGAAGGCACTTCTTGTGCTAAAATATTGACTAAGGATTTTGCCAACCTCGAAATTAGATTAATGAGCAAAGGTGACACGCTATCACTAGGATTTTTGAAATGAAAATGAGCATAAAGGTCAGCAATTAGAGTAAATGATACCAAATATAGAGTGGTTCAACAAGTTTGCCAACATCTGCTATGAAGTTCAATTACTATGCAGCTCTCTTATAATCACAAAGAATTGCAAGAAAATAATAAGAAAAAGGGAAGACTTAAGACTATTAATGTTGCTAATCTTATGATTTTTTGATATCAAAAGCTATGGATTGTGTATTATAAGTGCTTATGTTTCTACATATTTTTCAATATGATTATGTTTTTTCACCCCTCTAAAGTGGTATAATGCATGCGGTATTTATAGTAGCTGGAATTGATAATGCATGACTAAGATTATGCTATGGAAAAAGGCGAGAAACAGGCTCGACTCTGATTTGGCTGCATGGGTTAATGCACAATGGTTGTAATGATGTCAAGAGATGTGTAGCAGATGAGAATAAACTCATTACTCCTCTGTACCAGGCATCAACTTTGCATATAGTGCCCATTTAATGCTGATGCTAAGCCACAGCAGTTCACGCGCCTACCCACCGGGCTTTAGATAAATGGATGGACAGCTTATTGTATACCTTGGTTTGCTATTGTGGAAAAGTTTGTTGAGCTGGCCGACTAGCTATCGACAACCTAAAAGAAAATATGAATCTTGATAAGAACCGCGTGTAGAAGATGACGCTAGGTCAAGCGCGAGGTGATTAGGAGTGTTGCCTAGGTTCCATCGAAAGCTACTGTACGAAAGTCAGGCCAAGGATGGGCCATATTTGAGCTGACTTTGCTTGATGGGCTACCTACTAGGCCGGGCTGGGGGAGATGTCGGCGTTAATTAGTATGATGCCAAGCAAACATTCTAGCTAGGAGTTGTGTTGGAAGTAGACCGATATAGGAGGGTTGGTCATCGTTATGCCTGACCGGGCAGGGGACGACCTAGATCTTGCTTAAATGTGAAAGGTGACAAGGGATAAGGCGGTTGGGCTTCATCTTGGTGCTTTGATGTAGAATAATTGGCTTAAGGCCAACATGAGCTTGGACAGGCTTATGCGGGCCAGCCATAAAGTAGTTGAAGGCGGGCATTTATTGGACCAGGTTGCCTTTGATTAGCTTGCTAATTACTCATGAGATATTTGAATAGATTCTGATTTAATATACCTTTAGATTTCATAGGCCCAAAGATCCGAAATTGGAATTTTCTTAAAATCTGCCTATTTCGTCCTCTTTTGAGTGGCCCAGTTTCAATAGTGGTATGAGAGACCAACATTCTATGCAATCTAAATTTTCCATGTTAGGACAAACTAGTTAAGCTTGCCCATTTAATAGGGTGTCTAGAAAAGTAGTATCTAGGCTGGGTTCGGTTAATCAAATACCTTGCCCTACTTAGCTATTGGCCTGGGCTGAAAGGTGAAGTGGGCTCAAAGATTAGATCTAGTACAAAACCCAATTTGAATATAGGCCTTGGCCTAATTTTCAAAATCTGTTTTGAAATTAAAAAAATAAAATTTAAATTTAAAAGTTAAATTTAAAATAAGAAGTATATTATAAATTAAATGTTATAATATGATTTTCAAAATTGTATTGAAACATTATAAACCAATTTCAAAAATTAATTAATTATTAATTAGATTAATTAATTATTAATTAATTTGATTAATTAATTAATTAGTTAATTGATTAAATAGTTAATTAATTAATTTATGTATAACATATATGGTGATACATGTTACATTATCTTGAACTATTTAAGGTAATGTAAGTATATATGAAAATTTCAAAATTAAAATAATTAACTAAAATTGTTTAATTAAATAAATTAATTAAACATTACTTAATAAATAATGTAATACAGACATATATAGATATATGTGTAACTGTAAATGTTGTAGTATACATATTCAACATAAAATTTTAACTAAATGATATAAAATTTATTAAAATGTTGATAATTATTAATTTAATTAAATAAGATTTAGTTAATAATATTGATATAAGATTATGTATAATTGTTAACCCACCTTTTGCCAAGGCAACGGATAGATAAATTTATTTAATTTAAAGAATTCATGATTATCAAGGCCAGTAGCCCAAAGCAATGATTATGAGGTCCAGAAATCAAGTGCAAACAATGATATGAAGCGAGGATCAACCGAGTCCAAGAGATAGAATCTCTAGAATATTCTAAGTATGGATTAGTACCTCCCCTGGGCAGGGGATCGGTGCCTATGCCTTCCCTTAGGGATCGATACATATCCTCAATTTTTGTCTCAAACTAGGTGAGACCGATATAAAGTGACAAAGAAGATGCCACGAGGCTACATTTCAATTTCAAGTCGTTTGGAGTACGCATGCTCATGTTATGGGCAAATCACTTCATCTAAAAAGAGGATCGGTATAAAAGGGGTCGACATATTTCAGTCAAATAAGTACAACTCAATGGAAAACAATCAGTATCTCAACATCTAGACATCCAAGTGACATGAAACTTAGAGCACAAGCTAACTAAAACATGTGAAACACCCTATAGGGATCACACGTCATTTGGAACAAGTTGGAGGGATCGGGCCTTATCCCTCCATAGGGATTGACTATAATCAGCCTGCAAACCATACTGCAACAAAGATCGATCAATAACTCAAGTTCTACTAATTTAATTGGCATGAAACTTGGAGACTATACATAATATAACATGGAGAAGCTCCCCTAGGAATCGCATGTCAGTTGGAGGAGTTTGGAGTGGTCGATCTTCATCCCTCCAAAGGGATCGGCTGAAATCGGAATATATGCAACACCATTTCATGGAAAACAAGATATCTCACAAATCATAAGTCGGAATGGCATGAAATTTGGAGGGCAAGTAGTTAACGTAATGGGGAACCCCCTTGTGGGATCGCATCCCATTTGGACACCAAATCTTCGTCATGGCCTAGAGGTTCTTCTGTTGAAATTTAAGCCCGATCCATGTATGTCTTCCTCTATAAGTACAATAGGCATGGCGTTAGAAAATGGATCTTCTTCTACTTCTCTTTATCTTAAACCTAGGCTACACTTTGTCAATTTTATTCTTGGATTTCGAATTGTAACTGTAAGCAAACTACAGTATAATAAAAAGGATTATCCTGGAGTGGATGTAGGCCGGAGTTAGCCAAACCAATATAAATCTTGTCTCTTTTACTTGCTTTCATTTTTGATTTGTTTGTTCTTTATATTGTATTCTCTACATTAGATACTATCTGAGATATATGATTGGATATTGATGTTTTCACATAACTGGATGTTGGTGGCCAATTTTGACGCCAACAATAAGACTATTATATAAGGTAAGTAAATTATAAAAGTTATATAATAATTAAAAACATAGAGAATATGAACGCATAATAAAATGTAGAATAATAAGAAACCCTAATTAGATTAAAGGAATAAATATAAATATACAGTATGTAAACCGTGATTTAATATGTGTCTAAAATTCAAATCACGAGGGTATTTCAAAAGAAATACATTTTTCCATAAGTTGATATCTCCCATTTAAATATATTAATGATTATGAATCTGTAATATAAAATTGTCCTATACTTAATAGATTACTTGAATAATTCTTAGTTGTTAATATTCCTCAGTTTTAGGATGTTATGTGTAGTATTATTAATATATTGAATAGACGAGGTAAGATATATATACATATTTATTGATATTCTTTAAGGGCGAGATGGGATTAGGACAAAGACCATAAGTTAGGAGTTGCATATGATACGGCCAATAAGGAGTTATCCATCGCATGTGGGATTATGATTTGTTAATATTCCTCAAGGTACGAATTCTAAAGCATGCGAGTCCTAACATCCACTAGATAAATAAAAAAATATATGATTTCCTTAGCGTAACACCACACAAAAATTAGTTGGAAATTTAATATAAAAAATTAAATTAAATATAATAAGGATAAAAATGGAATTTTTTAAAAATATCCTAACTTGGTTATGAAACTTATACCATTGCGTTCATAGCGATTTTCTAGACAATTTTCATATATAAAGTTTTGCAATTGGAGATCGTATAAAATAGTTATTAAAGTTTAAAGATTCGGGATCAAAAATATAAATATAGAATAAAATTTAAATTAGGAAACATCAACCAATCTACACTTTGGTTGGGATCGATAGACCCTTAGCGGTCGACCGCTCCAAGTCCACTGGTCGACGGTCGGGCATTATCGGCTAAGGTTTGCCTAGGCGAACATGTCAGATTTTATGTAATTTGATCAACGGCCTACGTCAATTCCTACCTTTATAAATACAATATTAATCACAGCTAACAAACCCTAATCTAATTTTGGATGCAGCAAAATTCCATCTCACCTAAAACTTAACTTTTTGTTTCTTTAAAGAGAAAAATTAAAATTAAAATCAAAGATTGGAGAAGAAGGAGATAATCAAATTAATCAAATCGACAAAGAAGAGAGACCAACAAATCAAGCGAAGGCAATTACAAACGGATAAGAGAGGGAATATCTTACTAGAGATGAGTGGGTTCTCTGTTAATTATGCTGATTTATATGTTATTGAGTTTGTCTACACCCAATTTGATATAGAATTGATTTAATTTAATCAGAGATACCGTTAATCTAATAATTGTAATAAATAGATAATTGATAGAAATTTAAACTATATTAATTTGATCCCTGTTTGATCCATATTTGATTAAAGCAAAATTTGTTTGGTTATAACTTGATTTAGGGTGAACACGCACTTCTTGTTAAATTGAATATAAACCAACATATCGATGCCCTATTGATGTTGATGACCAATATACTTATGAAATTATGAGATGGCTAGAAATTGAAATTGAGAACTTTAGGAATATTAAGTTAACAAAATAGGGTTCACTAGAAAAGAAAGTAATAAGAAAACAATGAAAACAAAATTGATTTAATTAACATAAATTAAATCGACCGGACGACAGGCTTACTATAGGCTGTCGACAATAAGCAGTCGACAGCTACAATAGTCGACAGTCTGTCGGTCATTGACTTTCAGGCATGGTTTAAATCTCGGCCTATGGCCCAAGTTCGTATAAAATTAAAAATAATTGTTGTTCCAAGAAATGCCAACTTCATAAAGAAGGAATTTTTTTAGAAATTATTGGTAATAAAATGAACTTGGATATGATCCAAAGGTAATACTGATAACTAAGGATGGAATAAAATTAACCAAACTAAATAGACACGACATATTATAATGTCTAATGCTAAATCTCGCAAATCGAAGAGAAATTATGAGTTTTATTAATGTTTAGAAAAGAACTTCTTTAATCTTAATTAGGCCATTAAGAGTATTGACCTACCATGTGGCATGATAAGCAAATCCATAATGGATTCCAAGCACGTTATCAAAATATGATTTTGATGTTAGTAGCCAAATGGATATGATCTGTCGGATGCAAAAGCGTCTTGAAGAAGAAAATCAATGTGGCTGGAATTTTAAGGTATAGTGATAAGAATAACATCGTAAATTTCAATTGTTGAAGCTAACGTAATAGATTCATCATTCAGTGTGCTTTAGTTAATTTAGATTTTACTCACAAAATTGTAATGACTTGCCTTTACCTCGAAAATTGACACTAATACATCCACAGTATTCACATGCCGAGCATCAAAAGTAACAAAAAGAAAGGTTATTGGGGGAAAAAAGAAAAAACAGAACAGAATCTCATATTATGACGAGTAACATATAATATGCAACAGATCTTTACCAAATAAAAAAGTCTGTAATATATATGCCATTAAATCAAAGTACACCATATAATTCATCAGCCCAGACAGTTACAATAACTTGTCCTAAAAAACATTAATAAATATAGACAACAAATGTAGCGGAAAATAAGATATACGTGAATATATCTTGGGGACTCCAGCTCATCTCCTGAAGCTCAAAAGCATCCAAACTAGATCTTAAAAAATGTTCAGTTTGACACAAGCTTTTTAAGAAAAATAATGCCCGGATCAGTCTGGTAAACCAACGCAGGAAACACATCTCAAATGGATTTTAATGTTACTAAACCTTTCAAAATAAAGGTATCTCTTAAGATCACGTCACACATAATCATGGACAGATACCTTACGGTAAAAAATATTTCTATATAAAATTCAGTGATATTATTCTTGTACCTAGAGTTTAAAGTTAATGTTGAATCATAGCCGAATTGTTACATTAATTAAATTCCAGCATAATAAGTATACAACCAAGTCCGCACGAAACTTATTGCAGAATGAATTCCAATAATGGCATGGTAAGGTACTACCTTTCACATAGTACATCTCTAGATTAAACGTACCGAGGGCTACAAAAACATTTTCCCCTCTACCAACACAAGACCGGCCTACCCCTTACCGAATGGTACCGAATACATCATCACCCTGGTTGCTTTCCAACCTTAATCGAGAGCTCTCGTGTACAACCAAATTCATAATATAATGATCTATAAAGGTATGACACAGCCTAATGAGTGCGATTCACATAGCCCTGTTGCATCTACCATATTTTAGCCATTTTTCGGGTTATAAGGCTTGCGGCAATGCTTAGACCTTTTCTTTTAGCAAATCCTACTTGGAATGCTAACACTGCCCTCTAGGCTGTAATGCAATGTTAGCATTCATCCATGCAAGTTCGCTCTGGACCTGAACGAAACCGAAGGCACTACTTCCCTACGTCCATTTTCGAATCACTCTCGGGATTAGTAGCAAGTAGCCCTTACACTTTAAAAAACTCCATCTTCGAAACTACCATCATCAAGATGTTTACCATTCGAACATTTATGCCAGTTCAAAGTGGTTTTCAGACAACACATCTGATCCTGGTTTCTCCAAACCGACAATGATGGTTTTAAAAACTGACCAAGTTTGATAGTAGGTTATTTAACTATTAAATAAAAACAACAATCAAATTAGGGATTTATTTCCATAGGGAAACTAACATTGGTTAAGCACATAAGCAACCACTAACCTCTTTAGTTAACCCTTTCATTAATTGAAATCACTTTGTAAACATTTGTATCAAAATACATTTATAAAGATATATTCACAAACCCTTTATACTTCTTTCAATACTTAGAAAAAATATCCATATATTTACCTCAAAGGTATAAGTATATTCATAAAAACACTACACTTTTCCTATCTAGAAAATGTATTCATATACTTATCTCAACAATATAAGTATATTCACAAAACATTATGAAAGTTTTCTTATTTCAAAACCATATCAAAAGGATTAAACAAAATATTGTTTTAAAAGAAACAGAGATAATGATAAACTCAAACATTATTCCTCTGGTGTTAACCATGGAACGTATGTACACACCACCAAAATTAAGAAGGTCAATTTGGGTAAATCCAATCTCAAATTCTTTTATAGATTTCTTAAATAAATAATTTTTACTAAATCTCTTTCACATATGAACATCTCCTTTACTAAAATTCCATATCCATTTATAAAACTCGTAATAAATCTCCAAGTTTATTTATAAATATCCAAAACCATTTATAAAACTCTTCGACAAATATCCAAAATCATTTCAAAAAATTCTTTTATAAATATCCAAAAATCCTTTATAAAACTTCGTACGAAATTTCAACATCTCCTTTCAAGTTACAAAACTCCCTTATCAATCTCTAAAATAATTTATAAAACTCATTTTTTTATAAAATTTAAAACCATTTATAAAACACTTTTACAAATCTGTAAAATTATTTATAAAACTCCTTTTTAAAGGTTTATAAAAATTCTTTATAAAGCCTTTTAAAAATTCTTATAAATCCAAACCTCGTTTTCATTTATAAACTCTTCAATTAAGCTCTTTTATTAAATGAGATTCCTTTTATAAATCAATTTATATAAATCAATTAATCAGATAAATTAATTTAATTTAAACATTCTAAATAAATAATAAATTAACTTTCCAACATCTTAAAATAATTTATTAACTCTAAAACATTATTAATATAATGATTAATAACTTTAAAATGTTATAAATAAATGATAATCAATTACTTCAAAACAATATTTAACTCCAAACATTATTAATAATTAATAATCTAATTCTATAACATTACTAATAAATAATTATTACAAATTCCAATTTTTTTAATAAATAATAATTATTAATTATCTTCAAACAATATTAATTATTTAAATAAATAACTTTTTACAATATTAAAACATTGATAAATAACTTCAAACAATTAAATATAAATAAACAATTTTCAAAATAGTACTAAAAAATAGTTAAACAACTTTAAAATATTTCTAAATGGTTTAGAAAAGAGAAATAGAAAGGTTGGGGTAAAATAGAGAAGTTTAAAATCCGCTTAAATAAAAATATTTCAAAAAACCCAAAGGTTAGCTTTAAAATCATTCTCCGAATCTAAACCAATTTCAAGCTAAATGGCAAGTAATAATATTTTAAAATACTAAATTGAGGCCAATAGCCATCAAAGAACTTATTGTTGTTATTGATTATTATCGCTACAAGGGTTAAGTTTTGAACTTATAACAATGTCATAACTAATAGCGCTAAACAATCAAGATTCCGCAATTAGCAATCTATATAACAGGGCTGTGACTTAAATAAAATAATAGGAATATAATTGGAAATTAATAATAACAATTTTAAGAAATCCATATTTCTCGATGAATTTACTTGTATTTCATTTTTAAGTACAAAGATATGTTAACCAATTAGCCAATAATTTCAGTCAAACACAAACAGTAAAATTTGTCTATTATATAATATACTGATTTATCCAAAGAGGTGAGTTATACTCATCAAAATTCCAGTTATTACTTCCGCGTTCTGCTTCGGCCTAAAATCGATCAGCATTCGTTTTTAGCTTAAAATTTTACAAGCTTCAAACTCAACCAATCCAATTTCAAAATGTAGTTAACATCGCTATGAGTCTAATGCGACTGTACGCATTCAATTTGGGCCTTGTATGAACAAGTTATTGCATTTATAAGATTTGTGAATTAAATAACATAATAATTTTCTAATTCATATCATTAATCACTAATCACCTTAGCATAACCCAAATCTCGCCTTAATCACCTTTGTTCTAAATTTCTATGTCGCCTAATTCACGAAAACCTACGTCACGATTTTCCACTCATCTCCACCACAAGGAACCACCAGAGCCTACCAAGACCTTGCCGAAGCCTCGCCAACATTCGCCGAACCCACCGACCCTAGCGTTGCCGCCTAAAACTACATAATGCTAGAGATCCAACCTAAAAACTGCACAAAATCGAACTCTAATTGCCTCCCCATAAGCCGATATAGGATGATCCAGCCATCCATCACCTTCCCCTCCTCTAGCCAAACAACTTTCTAGTTGTACCCCTCGCTTGAAAATGCCTTAAGTGGCTCTGATGACCGTAGGCCATGGGATGGGGGTATAATTTCGATGGCTAGGGTTTCTTCTGGTTTGGGAAGGAAAGAGAGGAGTTAAGGGTCCTTATATAAGCAACCAACGATACTATTCACGGCCGAAAACTTACAAACTCCAATAGAGGCATGCTTACTGCCTTCCTAGCAAATACCCATATTCCAAACATAATGGAACTAGTTTTGAGATCTAATTCTATCTTGTACTACAGTTAGCTTTCAAAATCAAATTATATTAAATTTTAATTCCTGAAATTAATCGCTACGCGTTTCGAGCTCGCATAATCACACAGTACATTCAATCACCACGAAACTCGTCGGCGTACAGCAATTTATCATTCTGAATCTAATGACACTAGTTTCGTCAAAATCCGAGATAGTGCCTCGAAATGTAATTTCATGCGTTAATTAAAATGAATTATTATTAAAAAAAATTAATCAATTTAATTATAAATTAATGTTTACACTAAACATTTATTATATAAAAAGAACTTAAATAAGCTTTTCAAACTATTTTTATCCACATTAAATCTAAGATTGCATATTTATATAAATTCAATATTTAATTATAATCCATTCAAAAATTTCGATCGTTACATTTTTCCCCCCTTAAAAGAATTTTTTCCCTAAAATTCTAAAGTAAGAAAAATGTCTCCGAACCCTTTAACCTTTCAAAATCAATTAGTTGAAAAGGATTATTAAATTTCTAACACTTTTAAAGTTACAAAAAAATTCGACAGAGTCTTCTTTGCACAGCTCGATCGAAAAAATTACAAATCGCCACTACAGGTCCAAACCAAAAAAAGGAAACAAAAGTCAAGTGGTCTCCCATATATGGCATAAAATCATCTCACCAAACCAAAAATATAAACATGTACCTATTAGTCGGGCAACCAAACTCTACTCATAAAACCAAAAGTGTAACATTCCTATTTTTAGTTAAACATAATCCAGGACATTTAAATGGATAGATTATATATAATAATGTAAATATCTTAGAAGAATGGGATTTGATAACTTAATAAGGTCGAACCATTATTAATGAACACGAATAAGATTGTTTTAAAATTTAATATATAAAAGAATATATGAAAGCGAAAATATAGGAAAGAGACTTATAATTTGCCTTAAACCCTCTTCCCTTCATTCTATTCTCATTTTCCACTAACAAAAACAATCAAAGAGGAAGAGTAGAGGTTGAGCATTAACAACCTAGGGAGATCATGAAATCTAAGGGACGTTCAAGAGCAAAGTAGGATAACCAAAACAAGAATCAAATCTCAACTCCAATCTCTAAGTTTAAGGTGAATAATATGGCTAACCATCTCTTTAAATCTTTGTTAGATTCGGCTATGATTAGTACCCAAATAATATTTGTTTGATTGGTTAAGATATGACTACATAATCATTGTTTGGATATAATAATGCTATTGGGTATTTTATGAAATTATTTTAATAGGTTTTAGAGGAAAAACCTAAGTTCTTATTCTCCAAATGATTCGAAATTTGAATATTAGGTGTAAGATGATCATTTAGAGATGAGTTTTTAATTTCTTAATTTTCTGAATTTATTTGAATATTTTAGGAATTTATTAAGTAGGAAATGGGTTTAATTCAGGTTTTAAATATTTAAAATAATTAAATATAGCTTTTGGCTTTGAAATTTTTATATGGTAAAGAGAAGGATATTTTCTAATTTATATGAATTTTTTGGATTTTCCCAAATGATTTCGATTTATTATAAATTTATTTTGCTAGATAAGCATTTGAAAGAATTAATTAATTAAGGATATCAATTATTATTTTTAATATGTTTTCGGAACTGAAACTTCTCGTGCAGCAGATTTCTTAAAAGGTTCGAAAAAAAATCGTTATATCCAATGAGAATTTAACAAGAAATTAGATTTGTTAAAAAATATTTATTTGTTTGGTCAGAAATCATTTTTCTTATTAATTATACTAATGCCATGCCGCCTAGGCTCTCCCCATATCTATATTGTCGCTGTACCTAAAGCTTTTTATAAGCGTCGACGTCGGCAAGGAGTGAAGCATAGGATAACTATTCATAGTTATGAAATGCTTTCAACCACGTCAAGGTGGACGATAGCAGCAACTAAAAATTTGCGACATTGTATCTTTGTGATTCATCTACGCTAAGGGCATCTCTTCGCATGTCTTCACCACTGTTTTTAATGACGCTGCATCTATCATTTTGAATGTTTTCAAGACTATGGCAGTGACGCCGCATTTTAGGTCTTTAACTTTACATATTATGCGGTTTAATAGCCGAAAAGTGTTTGCTAAACTATTTTTATAAAGAGCGATGAGGTCCTTGTAGCCGCTATTCAATAAAGTCAATGACCTTGTATTTGGCAAAGATGCCGCAATTCTTTCTTTAGCATCGAAGAGACCCACTTCGATGCAAATCCAAACTAGTTTGAAGGGTCGGAGAAACCTATATTAAGACGGTCGAAGACCCTTTGTTTTTGTGGATAGCCACCTGTTTTTCATGAAGGTTAACGTTACAACCTTTAAAGTGATTCTTTATACTTAAAGAAAAATTTATAATACGACTTTGATCTTGGATGAAGGTCGACGTCGTTTAAAACCCAAGTGTGAATATTTTATTAAAGTTGGAGAGTATTATGTTTTTCTACTTCGATGACGTCCTTTGGGATACCAATGTCATTTTAAAGTATGAAGTTCGATGTTGTTCTATACTAAAGTAATAAATGGAGAAGAGCCATATGCTATATGTTTTGACTTTAAATTCTTGTGGATATCAACGTTTATTTAAATTTTGATTTCGACGCTACCATTGGGGATACCTATGAGTATACCCTTTGACATGGAACATTAGGGGATACCAATGTATATCGCTTTGAAATATTAAATTGTAAGGAGAAATAACCTAATTGGGGGCACCAATAGATATGTATGATAGATAGTCCACAAAATTTTAAATGATTAAACCTATATGATGGGTAGTCAATATGGTAGGGGATGTGTGATCCAAATAAAAAATACATGTGAGATGGATAGTCCATATAATTATGAATATGTTTAAATGTGAGATGGGTAGTACACATGATTATAAGACGGGTGGTCAGATTAAAATAAGAAGGACAATCGGTTTAAATTATGATAAGTAGTTATTTGAAATTAAGATGGATATTCTAATGAATTGCGATGGGTAATCAAATATGTATTGCATAATTCAATTGTTATAATCTATGTTCTAACCATTGTGGTTGCAGAAGCACAGTACATGGTTGTCATGTTTTGATAAGATGGCTCGAAATGGTAGATTATTATTCATACCAAACTATTGTCTGGCCCAAGTTTTTGTTTTTCCCTTAAACTCTCGGGTACTCATCTGAGTAGGTCGAGGGTAAAGGCTTCCAAGTTTCGATTTTACGAACAAGCTTTCAGAGACGTGCAGGGGGCAATCTAGCTATTAGGAGCTTTATCTATATCCACTGTGTATTTTGGTTTTGTCTATTTGGATGTAATGGAAAAGTTGTATAATTGCCAAGTATCCGACTCTGATAAACCAAGGTAGCATCTTCATATGTAGCTCTTGGAGTATTTTGTAATAATTATAATCTCGCTGAGTGTGGGTTGCGAATGGAATTATGTAATGAATATGAAATACCATTTGTGAAATGAAATGTGAAAATTTGTTATTGAACTGTGTTTTTAAATTTTTCATATTCATGTGCTTCTAATTATTGATATGATTAATATGCCGTATTTTGTTGTCGAGAATCAATAACTATGGATGACTGCAGTGAAAGTGTGATATGGATCGTGTAATATAATACAGAGTATAATGATGATATATAGTGCGGAATGAAAAGCAGTATAGTAAAATAACAGTAGAGATTTTTATACAGGTTCGGAGCACCGTCCTACGTCCAGTCCTAGACTCCTTTTGAAATTTCACTAAAACAACAACCCTCACTTAACCCGACGAATAGGTCTATACACCCCTGAGCAGCCGAATAGGGACCTCAGCGGTAGAACCGTATTTTGCCTCAACAGCCAAAGAGGACTTCACTCCCTGAGCGGTAGAACATGACTTCAACAATTACAGAAAATAGTTTTTGACTTATGTGTGTTTTGATAACACAGATTTGTCACTTGTAGTACACCCTTCATATAATCTTCTCCTCGAGTATAAATATATATATTTGAAGTATATAAAGAATAGAAAGGTATAGTATTGCTTTAATGCAGAATAGTTGAAAGTATGATAGAAAATAGATTTCAGATAGTTAGATCAAAGAAATAAGAGAATTTAATTGTGATTAAGTGATTTGGAATGAAGTTGGAGTTTGTATTTATAAAGGTTAGAAAGCAGCGACTGTTGGTGAAGAGTTTTTATTGAAGTGTTGCGTCCAATCTTTTCGTAGAGGTTCGTATCTCTTCACAAAAAGTCGTGTCTTTTCGAAAAGTGGTTGTTATAGAGATTCAGTCAACTGAGCCTCTAGGTCAGTCGAGTGAATATTCAAAGTAATTTTTAAATTTCAAAATTTGTATATCTATGTATTTGTGCATGCTGCACAAAATTCCCAGTGTCAGTCAACTAGTTCAAGAGGTCAGTCGACTGATCTGGTTAATTTTGTGCAGTTTGCACAATTTATATAGATATATTAATTTCTATAACATTAAAACACTTTTATAATTTAATTGTATGCTTAAATATGCATAAAATATTCAGTAAATATAATGATTAATTATATAAGCTAATAAATACATAATCGAGAAGATATTTTAACAATATTGACCTAAGAGTTAAAAACAAAATACTATAGTTGATGCACTGATTTTGAAGTCTCTTCTCCTTGTCCCTTTTTGTCATAGAAGTCGTCAAATCTGTATGTCGTAGTGATAGCTTCTTGTCATGAATCAAACCAAGTCTCAACATTCTCTCCCTTTTTGATTGATGACAACCTGTAAATAGATATGGATTTCGACTGTATATATATAACATAAATACTTACTCCCCTTGAATCTTTAACGTTCTATATCCAGCATTCTTATTATTTGCAATAAAATGAAAGTGTGCTATGGATCGTGTAACATAATACAGAGTATAATGATGATAATAATACTGCAAATAGTGCGGAATAAAAAGCAGTATAGTAAAATAACACCAGAGATTTTTATACTGGTTCGGAGCACCGTCCTACGTCTAGTCCCAGACTCCTTCTGGAATTTCACTAAAACAACAACCCTCACTTAACCCGAAGGAACAGGTCTATACACCCATGAGAAGCCGAACAGGGACCTGAGCAGCAGAACATGATTTTGCCTCAACAGCCAAAGAGGACTTCACTCGCCTAAGCGGCAGAACAGAACTTCAACAATTACAGAAAATAGTTTTGACTTATGTGTGTTCTGATAATACGGATTTGTCACTTTTATTACACCCTTCCTATAATCTTCTCCTCGAATATAAATATATTTGAAGTATATAAAGAATAGAACGGTATAGTATTGCTTTAACGCAGAATAATTGGAAGTATGATAGCAAATAGATTTCAGAAAGTTAGATCAGAGAAATAAGAGAATTTAATTGTGATTAAGTGATTTGGAATGAAGTTGGAGTTTGTATTTAGAAATGTTAGAAATCAGTGACCGTTGATAAAGAGTATTGATTTAAGTGTTGCATCCAATCTTTTCGTAGAGGTTCGTATCTCTTCACAAAGAGTTTGTCTTTACGAAAAGTGGCTATTATAGAGATTCAGTCAGCTGAGCCTCTGGGTCAGTCGATTGAATATTCAGAGTAATTTTAAAATTTTAAAATTCATATATCTATGTATCTGTGCATGCTGCACAAAATTCACAGTGTCATTCGACTGGTTCAAGAGGTCAGTCGACTGACCTGGCTAATTTTGTGCAATTTGCACAATTTACGTAGATATATTAATTTCTATAACATTAAAACATTTTCATAATTTAAATGTATGCTTATTTATGTATAAAATATTTAGTAAATATAATGATTAATTATATAAGCTAATATATACATAATCGATGAGAGATTTTAACAATATTGACTAAGACTTAAAAACAAAATACTATAGTTGATGCACCAGTTTTAAAATCTCTTCTCCTTGTCTCTTTCTGTCATAGCAGTTGTCAAATCTGTATGCCGTAGTGATAGCTTCGTGTCATGAATCAAAACCAAGTCTCAACGTGCAGCATTCGTAGCAGTTAATTTTAGGCCTCAAATGAGGGATGTTACAAGTTGGTATCAGAGCATAGATTTATGATTAAAATAATTTTAAACCTAAAGAGTTGTTTTTAAAACATAATCTACATGAATCTGAGAATATGATTGGTGTATGGGATAACGCCATAGTAACCTACTTGTATTAGCTATATATAAATATGTATTCTTTCTTCTCTCTTAGACCGTTCTTCTATATCTTACTAAGGTTCGTATGCAGATTTACGAGAAAAAAAGACATAGATGCATGAAAAGGAAAATGAATCTAGATGGCGGAAGCACCACAACTAATGAAAATGCTCGACCTAACACCAGGAGAAACCTGGGTTGACGGACAAATGCTAATCAAAATGAAAATGTCAACGTAGTTGCCGGAACCCCACCAGTAGATATGGAGACTATGTATCAGTTCTTCGTCAATCTGATGCAAGATGGAGCAACTGCAGTAGTAGCTGGAGGAAATGTTACTAAAGCGAGAGTTAATCCCATAGCGCCATTTGGGAATTACTGTGTTATGCTAATTCGAGATTACCAAAATCTGGATGGAAAGCCTTTTCTGGGAACTGAAGATGCAATAGAAGTGGAAAACTAGTTATTTGCATTGTGAAAGAATTTTTGCTGATTTGGACTTGAATGATTTGCAGAAAAGGAGATTAGTTTCTAGATAGTTATAAGGAGTTGCTTTATTCTGGTAGAACGGGGTGATCATAGGATACCAGAAGAGGAATTGTTTGGGCAGATTTTGGAAGGAGATTCAAGGAAAGGTTTTTGTCTAAAGTAGCCAAGTCAACCTTGCTCGGGAATTTTATGGAGTTGGAGTAGGGGAAAATGTCAGTGTTGGAGTACTATACTAAATTTGATGAGTTATCTAGGTATGGACGTGCTACTATTGACATTGTTATCAAGAGGAACGAGAAGTTTATCTGGGGGTTGAGGCTGGAGATTGCTAGAGCAACTATACAACATCTTAGAGATCCATTGAATGTAGTGGTAGAGATAGCTATTAGGGATGAAGAACTGCTTTTGACCTTTGGGAAAGAGAAGTCGGTGGAGAACCAGAATTCTCAAAATAAGAAGATGAAATTCTTTAAGAAGAAAGAAGCTCGGAAAGGAGAAGCTGCCAAGAGGGGGAAAACAGATTAGTTTGTTATAGGTGATAACTTGTGACAAGAAGGGACACTATACTAATGAGTGTCAATCTAGTGATGGCAAGGTGGTTGTGGGAAAACCCAACATGAAGTGCATTAACTGCGACCAAGTAGGGCATTATAAGAGAAAAAATGTCTAGAAGCGGCCAAGGCAAGAAAGAGGAAGGTCTTTCTTTGAAGCCATCATCATCTAAGCCAATAGTAGAGGAGAAAGGAAAAGTTGTAATGGGATGTATGCTTTTGATCCATAGCATACTAGTTAAAGTATTGTTTGATACTGGTGTATCACATTCTTTTATCTCTCGGTGTTTGATAGATAAATTAGATTTAAGACCATCATACCTTGTTACTTTCTCAAGGGTGGCTAATCTGATAGGAGGCGATGCAACTCTGGAGATGAGATGTGACCATATAGAGTTTGAGTTGCCAGGTTACACTTTTTCCTGCAATTTTTATGTATTTGATTCATGGGTTTTAGGATTATTTTTAGTATGGACTGGTTGAGCAGATATGATGCTAGGATATTTTGGCAAGATAGGAAAATATCATTGAGACATATTGATAGTAGTGACTGAATAGTATGCTCAGTTGAGAATTTGTGTCCAGAAATTTATGCTTTATTGGGGGCCATAAAAGTGAAAGATGAATTGAATCGGGTTTTAATTGTAAGAGAATTTATGAATGTCTTTGAGCCGGTTACAGGACTACTATTGAAACAAGTTATCGAATTTCGAATAGATCTTGTACTAGGAGCTAAATCTGTAAGTAGACCACCTAGCAGGATGATATCTACTGAGATGAAAGAGTTAAAGGTGTAGCTGGTGAACTTAAAAGGAAAGAGTTTATTCATATTAAACAGTTCGCCTTAGGAAGCAACCGCGGTGTTCTTGAAGAAACTGAATCGGTCATTAAGATTGTGCATCGATTATCGTAAGTTGAATGAGAAGATGATAAAGAATCAGTATCCTTTGCCGAGAATTGATTATTTGACTAGTTGAGTAGAGTCAAAATAATTTTCCAGTTGGATTTGGTGACAGGATTCCATCAATTGACAGTGATAGAGGACTGTATTCTGTTGACGGCATTTCAAACGAGGTATGGTCCATACGAGTGGTTAGTAATTCCATTCAGATTGACTAATGCACCTTCTTTCTTGATGGACTTTATGAACCAGATATTTCAAGAGCACTTGGGTAGGTTCATGTTGGGGTTCATTCATGTCATTTTGATATATTCTAAGGATGAAAGAGATAATGAGATTCATCTTAGAAAAGTGCTTGAGACGTTGAGGCAACATCAACTGAAAGCGAAGTTTCCAAAGTGTCATTTCAGTGAGAAAAAGTGAAGTTTCTTGGTCATGTAGTTCAGAAAAAGGGTTGTCTGTCGATCCAGCCAAGATCAAAGCTATTAACGGTTGGAAAAGACCCAAGACGGTGACCGAGATATGAAGTTTTCTTGGATTAGCTGGCTATTTCTAGAGATTTATCAAGGATTTCTCTCGGATAGCGGCACCTTTGACTAAGCTAACCAATAAAGATGCGAAGTGCGCTTCGTCCGACAAATGCGAGGAAGCATTCCTTGAGTTAAAGCAACTATTGACCAATGCATCCGTGTTAGTTGTTCCGGATGGGAATAAGGATTTAATGATGTATACGGGTGAATGTGAAACTGGATTAAGAGCTGTGTTGATGCAAATGGGTAAATTAATTGCCTACGCTTCCCGACAGTTCAGACCGCATGAAGTGAGATATCCGACTTATGATTTAGAGTTGGTAGTAGTGATAATTGCATTGAAATCATGGAGACATTTTCTTCTGGGAGAAAGATTTGAGTTGTATACGGACCATAAGTCTTTGAAGTATTTATTCTCTTAGAAAGAGTTGAATATGTGACAGCAAAGGTGGTTGGAGTTTTTAGAGCTTATGATTTCGATATTGAGTATACACCGAGGAAAGGAAATAAAGTTGCAGACGCACTTAGCAGAAAATATCTGAATATAGTGTTGTCTATGTTGGAAGAATGGAAGGATCTGGAGGCATTGACTACTTGTAGTGTGCAATTAAGATCGACTGCCAGTTTCAATCAAAGTACTGCCATGTTATCTTACTTGAAAGTCTGACCAATGTTGATCAAAATGGTTTCTTTTAAGCAGAGAGATGATCCATTGTTTACCAAAACGATTAGAAGGCTTGAAAGTGGAACTGAGATTGATGATCTAAAAGATTTTAGTCAAAACCAGAAGCGATGGTTGAGAAAGATGGGACGGTTGTATGTTCTGAATGTTGGAGACCTAAGGAGAGAAGTTCTTTGGTAATGTCATCGATCAAAGTTTATGATTTATTCTAGACGAACCAAGATGTATCAGGATATAACGAGAGGTTTCTTCTGGGAAGGTATAAAGAGAGATGTAGGCTTATGGGTGAACCAATGTGCAAATTGCCAGCAAGTGAAAGCTGAACACTGAAGCCAATTGGATTTATTTAGCCTTTAGATATACCAGTTTGGAAGTGGGATTCAAATCCATGGATTTTATTAACGGGTTTCTATGGTCAAACAGGGAAAATGAAAGTATATGAGTTATGGTAGATAGATTGACCAAGAGTGCCTATTTCATTCTTGTTAAATCAACTAGGACAGCGCCTGTATTTGCTAAGTTATTTATGAAGAATATAGTTAGACTACATAGGATTTCTAGTAGTATAGTCAGTGACAGGGATGCATTGTCCATTAGTGAATTCTAGAGGAGTCTACCAGAAGTGTTATGTATCAAGCTTAAGACGAGTACTGCTTATCACCCTTAGATAGACGGGCAGACAGAGAGAGTCAATAAGATACATGAGGATTTGTTGAGAGCTTCTTTACTAGATTCCAATGGGTGTTGGAAAACCATTTACAACTAGTTGGGTTTTCCTATAAATAATAGTTATCAGACTAGTATAGGAATGGCACGTTTCAAAGCTTTGTATGCAAGGCTATGCAAACCACCAGCATGTTTATTAGAGACTGAAGACAGATTAGTCCTCGGTCCAGATATGGTAAAAGAAGTCATGTAGAAGATTGAGTTAATACGAGGTAGGATGAAAGAAGCTCGGTCTAGGAAGAAAAGTTACGCAGATAAGAGATGCAACAGACTTGGAGTACTTAATTAAAGATCATGTTTTTGTTAAGATATCACCAACGAAGAGTGCAATACAATTTGGGAAGTCAAGGAAATTGGCACCAAGATATGTTGGACCATTCCCAATTATAGAGATGGTTGAAAAACTCGCGTAACGAGTAGAGTTATCGAGCAGTTTGGCAGGTGTCCATAATGTATATTTGTTTCTTGTCTTCAGATGTATGTGCATGATCCAAATACTACTATCGCTCTGACTGCATTGGAAGATTTAGTAGTAGAACCAAATATAACTTTCGTTAAGCAACCCGTTCGAGTTGTAACAAGAGATGAAAAGATGTTAAAGAACAAGACAGTCAAGTTGGTGAAAGTTCAGTAGAGCGATAACAAAAAAGACTGTACTTAGGAGACAGAAGTTAAGATTAGAGATACTTATCATGAGCTGTTGTAAGGGTATGTTCTATATTTATTGTATATAAATTTTATAGCTGGTAGATATACTAACATTGTTTACATGTTTGATATGTTTGTTATGTTGTTCTTACTGAATTTCGAGGATGAAATTCTTTAAGGAGGGGAGCTTATAACACCCCAATTTTTAGTTGAACATTATTCAGGACATTTAATTGGAT
Source organism: Allium cepa (assembly GCA_030765085.1). Taxonomy (NCBI): domain Eukaryota; kingdom Viridiplantae; phylum Streptophyta; class Magnoliopsida; order Asparagales; family Amaryllidaceae; genus Allium; species Allium cepa. The sequence goes on along the minus strand of CM060938.1, from coordinate 446,969,749 downwards.
AGATTAAATAAAATAATGTAAATAGCTTAGTAGAATGAGATTTGATAACTTAATAAGGTTGAGCCATTATAAATGAACCAAATAAGATTGTTTTAAAAGTTAAACATATAAAAGAATATATGAGGGATGCAATATAGGAAAGAGAGTTATCCTTTGCCTTAAACCCTCGTCCCCTCATTCTATTCTCATTTGCCACCAATAAAAACAATCAAATAGGAAGAGTAAAGGTCGGCCATTAACCAATCTACGGAGATCACGCATCTAAGGGAGATTCAAAAGCAAAGTAGGAAAATCAAAACAAGAATCAAATCTCAACTCCAAACTCTAAGTTTATGGTGAATAATATAGTTAACCATCTCTTTTAATCTTTGTTAGATTTGACTATGGGTAATACACGAATCATATTTGTTTGATTGGTTAAGATGTGACTACATAATCATTAATTAGATAGAATAATGGTAAATAGGTATTTTATGAAATTGTTTTAATAGGTTTTAGAGTAAAACCTAAGTTCCTATTCTCCGGATGATTCGAAATTGAATATGAGGTGTCAAATGGGCATTTAGAGACGAGATTTTAATTTTATAATTTTCTGAATTTACTTGAATATTTTAAGAATTTTCTAAGGAGGAAAAGGGTTTAATTCCGGTTTTAAATATCTAACATAATTAAATATAGCTTTTGGCCCTGAAAGTTTTATATGGTAAAGAGAATGATATTCTCTAATTTCTGTGAATTTTTTGGATTTTCCCAAGTGATTTCGATTTATTATGAATTTATTTGCTAAATAAGCATGTGGAAGAATTAATTAATTAAATGTATTAATTAATTATTTTTAATATGTTTTGGGACTAGAAATTATCATGTGGCAGATTTCTTAAAAGGTTTGAAAAAAAGAAAAAAAGAAATCGTTTTATCCAATGGGAATTTGACAAGAAATTAGATTTGATAAAAAGTATTTATTTTGTTTGGTAAGAAATTGGTTTTTGGTTAATTACATTGATGCCATGTCGCCTGGACTCTCCTCGCATATATATTGTCATAGTACCTAAAACTTTTTATAAGTGTCGACATCGGCAAGGAGGAGAACATAAGATAACTATTTCATAGTTATGGAATACTTTCAACCACGTTGAGGTGGACGATGGCGGCAACTAAAAATTTGCGACATGATGTCTTTGTGATTCATCTACGTCGAAGACATCTCTTCGCATATCTTCACCAATTTTTTTAATGATGCCACACCTATCACTTCGAATGTTTTCAAGACCATGGCAGTGACGCCACATTTTTATGCCTTCGATTATATATACATATTATGCGGTTTAATAGCCGAAGAGTGTTTACTAAACTATTTTTATAAAGGGCAACCTGGTCCTTGTTGCCGCTATTCAGTAAAGTCGATGACCTTATATTTGGCAATGATGTTGCAATTCTTTCTTTAGTGTGAAGAGACCCCACTTCGATGCAAATTCAAACTATCTTAATAGGGTGTAGAAACCTATATTTAAGAGGGTCCAAGACCCTATGTTTTGGCGGATAACCACCTGTTTTCCATGAAGGTTGACGTTACAACCTTCAAAGTAATTCTTTATACTTAAAGAAAAATTTATATTATGACTTTGATCTTGGATGGAGGTCGATTTCATTTAAAATCCAAGTATGAATATTTTATTAAAGACGAAGAGCGTTACAATTTTCTACTTCGACGACGTCCTTGGGAATATCAATGTCATTTTAAAGTATGAACTTCGATGTTGTTCAATACTAAAGTAATGAATGGCGAAGGGCCATATGCTATATGTTTTAACTTTAACTTTTTGGGAATACCAATGTTAATCTAAATTATGATTTCAATACTATCATTGGAATTACCAATGAGTATAAACTTCGACATGGAACATTAGGGGATACCAATGTACGTCACTTTGAAATGTTAAATTATAAGAGGAAATAATTTAATTGGGGACAGCAATAGATATGGGTTAAACATGTAAGTAACGTGGATTAAAGAGAAACATGTGAGGTAACATGAGTTGAATAGAAACGTGTGGGTAACATGAATTAAAAGGCCAAATGAAGGTTCATAGTCATCTTAGAAAAACTATGGAATATTAGATGGATAATCCACATCATTCTAGAGATTGACAGTCTTTATGAGAATAATGAAGGATTTATAGTCATCCTAGAAAAACAATGAGATGTGTGATGGATAGTCCACATCGTTTTGAGTCAAGTGGAATATGTGTGATAGATAGTCCACAAAATTTTAAATGATTACACCTATGTGATGGGTAGTCAATATGGTAAGTGATGGGTAGATGGATAGTCCACATAATTCTGAATATGTTTAAATGTGAAATGGGTAGTCCACATGATTATAAGATTGGTAGTCAGATTAAAATAAAATGGACAATCGATTTAAATTATGACAAGTAGTCAGTTGAAATTAAGATGGATAATCTAATGAATTGCGATGGGTAATCCAATATGTATTGTATAATTATAAATGTTATTATCTATGTTCTAACCATTACGGTTGCAGGAGCACAGTATATGGTTGTCATGTTTTGATAAGATACTAGTGAGGAAAAAACTCGTTCCGCTAAACAGCGTGGTCTCACTGGAAATCTATTTGGTTCGAGCTGGTAGGTTATTATTCATACCAGACTGTTGTTTGATTCGAAGTTTTTATTTTTCTTCTTAAACTCTCGGGTACTCAACTAAGTAGGTCGAGAGTACGGAATTTCAAGTTCCAGTTAGACGAATAAGCTTTCGAAGACGTGCAGGAGGCAATCTAGCTATTTTGAGCTTTATCTATATCCGTTGTGTATTTTTATTTTGTCTATTTAGATGTAACTAGTGAGTTACCTGTGCTTTGCACATGTGAAGTTGCAAAGTTTCTAAGTGAAACTCTACATTGTGTGGCGAATATACTATATTTTTCTTTGTTCCTTTATTTCCTTCTTTTAGTGAAAGTGTATATTGAGTACGATTCACATATATATATCCATCATTCACAAAGTTTTAACCTAATGAAATTTTTCATTGCAAATATACAAAATTGATTATATCCTCTTTGGGAGAGCATTGTTTTCATAAATATTTACTAGTAATATTTACTAGTAAGAAGCCCGTGTCGATCGCACGGCTGCAAAGTTTTTCGTATTTGATATATGAAACACTCACGGAAATGCAAATGTGGCCAATATAAAGGTGTTGTATATATGTATATATATAAAATAAAGAAGTAGGTTATTTTTTTAGTCCTTAAAAACAATGGACGGTGGCAAGTGGATCTATATTCTACTGTATATTCAATACTGTAAATTCAATGCTACAACTGTTGTACTCAAATTATTATAAGGCGGTCTTAACCAACTATTTGATTAATAAGCTTCAGCAAGAACAGGCCATGCAAGGTTGAGAGGAACCATTTGAGCATGACCATGCCTGTGCCGTTGGTGATGTAACATTCCATAGAATAGCAAGGTGTTCGCGCTTGCATTTTATTCTGAATATCCACGTTAAGCACGTAAAAATTACTTGAACCTTAATTAGATCAAATGAGCATAACTAACGTCAACCATAGTAGATAGATCTTTTCATACCTCCAAACTCCAAAGCATTAGTTATTTTGTCACGCACACATAAATAGTTGTGCCGTCATCAGTAATCATTTGATAATCCAATCCGTGACAACGCTATCATAGACATACACATATACAACAACAACAACAACAATAAAGTCATTATTCCCAAACAAGTTGGGGTCGGCTAGAGATGGAACACTAAAAAAAAATTAAAAAAAAAAGTCAATGCTCATGGTTCTGGTACTAATAAGATAAAAAAAAGATAAAAAAAGAGTAGTAGTAGTAATAATAAAATAAAGTCAAATTTGTAAATTAATAATAATAACTAAGTAAAATAGGATAAAATAAAAATGTATACGTATATATAAGAGGAATGATAATAATAATACTAATAGCAATAAAGATACTAACAGTAATATTGGTCAAAGACTAAACCTACGTCTTAGGCTCATGTTCTCTAGTACTATAATCTAAACTCAATGCTCATGGTTCTGGTACGTAAATCGCTAGCTTCCACTTGCTCCGATCTGTCACCAGTTCTTCGGATATACCCTAAACTTTCAAATCTATTTTTACTACTTCCTCCCATGTTAATTTTGGTCGACCTCTACCTCTCTTTGAGCAATCAACGCGGCCTATAATTCCAACATTCACATGTGCCTCAGGAGGCCTTCGTTGAAGATGTCCAAACCATCTTAAGCGATGTTGAATTAGCTTCTCCTCAATTGGTGTCACTCCAAGTTTATCACGTATATCATCATTTCTAATTCGGTCTCTTTTTGTATGACCGCAGATCCATCACAGCATACGCATCTCTGCTACGTTTATCTTTTGGACGTGTTGGCTTTTAGTAGGCCAACATTCTGCACCATACAACATCGCAGGCCTGATTGCCGTTTTGTAGAACTTTCCTTTAAGATTTTGTGGGACCTTCCTGTCACAGAGAATTCCAGACGCTTGTCGCCATTTACCCATCCCGCTCGAATTCTAAAACTAACATCTAAATATGGTATTTATAGACATACACATATAAATATATGAAAAATTATTGTAAATGCAGTACAAATAATTATTAGAATTTATTATGTGAAGAATATTATACAACGAGACATTTAGAAATACCATCAGAAAGGGCTCATGATTCAGACAATGAAAATTTTAGCAATATGGACATCATCGTAGGTCATTAAATTTTTACAAAATTGTAACAACTGTTAAGTTTGCTAACGACTTTATGTAGGCTACGTTTAGGTTTTTCTTCTGATACTCTCAACAGTTGAAGCTTTGAAACGCAGTAAACTTGCAGTCGTCCTTCCCACAATTGATTCAAAAATTCCTGAATTCAGTAGAAGAACAATCGTCGTTGTATGTCGTAACGCATCCGACTATTATAAAAATTGCATTCTCGTATTTCTTCCCTTTGTCTTCACTCATATCACCGGCTACCTCTTGCTGCTTCTGGTTTTTACAAACCCTAATACTGCCCCCAACTACCACTTTCACTTCGTCATCCTACATCATGATCCAATGTTATAATCCTGGGATCATAGGTGCACAATAAAGTAAATACATTTTAAAATAAAAAATAGGTTCACAAAAAGGAATGTTTACAACAAAAAACAAATAGTTTATGATAACCTCATTACCATGTTTAAATTGTGTAAATAAAGGAATGTTTCTTATAACATGTACCAAATGTTCTTAAATCCAAACAGTACTTGAAACTAAAGTTAAAAGGCCATTTCTTTGCTTCATGTATTACTGTATCTAAATAGCATGTGCAACGGATGAAAATAGTGTATTTAAAATTCAAATTAAACTACTGATTAAAAATATCAACTTAAAAAATATTTAAACTGTAAGAAACAATTTGTTTGTTATAAGGATATTTACATAAGGAAATGGTTCTTAAATAATTATCACATATAGATAGGTTGAAATTACACAAACATAGCTTGCATGCTAAAGCAACCATATACCTAATGCATGCTAGTAAAAGTAAACCAAGTTTAGTAACAAATGAAATAATATTATAATAACATGTAAAATAAATTCTGTTATTATTTTTTACCTTTCTGAAGTATTTAGCAAAGAAAATGCTCAAATAAAACCTGTTTAGGCTGAACCATTTAAACAAGCAAAATATACAAATCCTTCAATTGATTGGACTAACATAAGTACACCAATGCCAATAGAGGGAAATGTTTACTTTTGCAAATGTAAGCTATTTTTATAGCCTTGCAACTAACATAAAAAATTGTCATACTAATATTCAAATTAAGGGCCCAACCCTACAAATCATGGTAAATTATTGGTCATAGTTCAGATTGTAGGAGGTATTTATAGAAATTCAGAGCATATACAAATTCTCAAAACAGTTGAGAAAATAAAGTACTGCCCATTGGCATAAAACTTACATGCGTACAGAAGAAAACTATTCGCATGATTGAACATGCCCAAATAACCAAGCTATGTCAACATTGCAGGTTAAAAGTAAGGAGTATGTCAATAAATTGTATAGTATACTACCATATGTGTGTGTGTCTTTGTGTTATGGTGAACATCACCCTTTTCGAGTCCATATACTTCCTGTAAAACTCAACAAGATAATTCAAGATTGAAAATAAAATATATGATTGAGTATCATCCACAATATATGCATGATATGCAATTAATCTGGAAGCATTAATTTAAAATTTTGGAAAATATGAACAAATATTATCAATAAACAAAGCACACGTTAATTTAGAAAGATACCTCATAAGCATCATTGTTTCAACATATTTCCTTCTCCAAGTCCCAATTTCTCTAACATAAATACAACTTTGTATTTCTATCTTGCATACTCCTTGTAGTTAGGGCAACTCCAGTGGTAACATTACACGCTGAATCCATCAAAAAAAAATCTTCAGTCGTTGAATTCAGCGTGAATATTAAGGTTAAGGTTCAGGATCCAATTCAGGATCCTGAACTGGGCTTGGACGTCCATTTAATGGGCGCCCATTTTATGGGCGCCAGGGCTTGGGTGCCCATTAAATGGACGCCCAAGCTCCCCCCTTTCCTCCCCACCGCCGTCTTCCAACGGCTATACCCGGTTCCTTGATTTGAATCTCAACGGCTATAAACGGTCATATTTCAAATTACAACGGCTATAAACGGTCATATTTCAAATTACAAGGGCTAGAAACGGTCAAATTTAACATTACAACGGCTATAAACGATCATATTTAAAATTACAACGGCTATAAACAGTCATATATTGAACTACATATATCAGAATGTTATCCAGATTGTGATACACACATCTCTTCTTCTATTACAATTATATTCTCAATTCCTTAATATTGAAAGTATGTCTCATCCGTTTCAATTATATACCGAAGCGATGAATATAGATAGCTGGGATTTAGATTCTCAACCCTTTCAAAATGTTCATCCCCAATCCGCCCCCCTCTATCGTTCCATTCTTCTGCTCCATGGTCTGGCGATGAAGATAAGGATTTGTGCTATATTTATTGTCATTTTTCTAACGACTCGGTAAAGGGGAACGACCAAAGTGGAGAGGCGTTTTGGGCAAAAGTCATGAGTGCGTACAATAAAAAACATGTTGAAAAGACGAGGTCAATGTCTGCAATCACGGGTCGTTTTGGGAAGATTAATCGACAAACACAATTCTACGAGTCGCAGATCCACAAAATAAGAACAGCAAATCCAAGTGGAATGGGTGGCGAAGCTGAATTGGTAGCGTTTTGTAAAATTTGATTTTTAATTTACATTCATCTCTAATCATTTTGTTAATATATGATTTTGTGTTTTTGTTTGTGTAGAAGAGAATGACGAACGATCAATTCTTAAAATTATTTCCAAGAGAAAATGCTACAAAGAAACCCCACTACTATCAGTTTGCAAACTGCTATGACTTGCTTGTTAGTCAACAAAAATGGACCTCAAACACCGCAAAAGGCTTAAGAGATGTGTAGACGAGGTCGAAGGGGAAGAAAAAAACAAGTAGATCTAATTACAATTCTAGCCCAGGCAATTCTTCTCATATGGACTCAAATGAATGTCCAGATAACGAAGACGAAGAAGCAGTTCACGCATTTGATGAAGACGCTAGACCGATGGGAAAACGAGCAGCTAAGAAGAAAATTGCTGTTCAATCTCAAATCGATTCTCGTTTAGCCCTAATGCATGAAAAACATGCGAGAGAAAATGCAGAACGTCAAAAAGAAAGTGCAGAAAAGCTTGCCGTGTTAAAAGAATTAACTGAGATTGAGAATGGCCGTTTTGAGCTAGAGCGGCAACGCCAAGAGACCATAGTAATGGAAAAGGATGTCGCCGGAATGGACCCAATTACAATGCAATATTGGATGGAGTACAAACAGCGCATTGTAGAGAGTAGATCTGAAACAAAACATATGTAGTTGACGTATTAATTAGATATTTCTAGTTATTGCAGTTTAAATATCCATGTACCTTCAGTTCATATATGCAATCAAGTGTTATTTTCAGTTTTACAATATTCAATGGTATATCATTTTTTCGATGCATTATGTAGATATCAATATAGATTTACTTCATCAAATGACATTACAAACATAAAAATTGTAGCATTATACACTTCATTATAGAAATTAAAACGGCAAACATATGTAATTAAACAAAGATCCACCATCTACAACTACTGATTTCCATAAGAATTCCAAATATGCTCCATTAAATCTCTTTGGAATCTATTATGAATAGCTGCATTACGATATACTTCATGATGATCGTTATGAATTGCGTACTGTCCTTCATTTCGTACCGTGGTTGTGCAAAACAATTCGGGGGGTTGTCTTGCCCCCTCATACTCGAAATCGGGATAATCCATACCGCGTTCATCTTCAATGATCATGTTATGCAGAATTATACAACAGAACATAATTGTAGCCATTTTTGATCTATTCAATAATCTACATGGATTGCCTACCATTGCAAACCTTGCTTGAAGGACCCCAAACGCCCTTTCTACGTCCTTCCTTTGTCCTTCCTGCATCGCAGCAAATTGTTTCTGTTTTGCCGTCATTGGGTTGGCAAATGTATTTACAATCGTACTCCATTTGGGATAAATGCCATCTCCTAAATAGTATCCATGGTCGTATGTGTTCTAACCAAGAGTAAATGATACGGGAGTTGACTTACCTTGCGCCAAATCATTAAACAAATGAGATCGTTCGACAACGTTTAAGTCATTAAGAGAACCTGGCATTCCAAAGAAAGCATGTCAAATCCACAAATCATGAGAGGCAACTGCTTCTAAGATGATAGTTGGTTTTTTTTCATTGCCGTTATATGCTCCGTGAAAAGCTTTGGGACTGTTCTTCCACTCCCAATGCATACAATCTAGACTTTCAAGCATTCCAGGCCAGCCCTTGCTTTAATGCATTTCACGCAAGCGCGTTACATCTGCATCGTTTGGAGATCGAAGATATTCCGTCCCATAAATATCCACAACTGACTGACAGAAGTGATCTAGGTTTTCCAATGCTGTACTCTCTGCAATACGATATGCATCGTCAAGGGCATCGGCAGGTGTGCCGTATGCTAACATCCTCAAAGCTGCGGTCATCTTTTGATGTCCACTCAAACCTTGTTTTTTTGCAGCGTCCTGCTTAAACACAAAATAATAATTATTCTGCTGAATACTACCGAGAATTCTTATGAATAATGGTCGACTCATTCTGAATCGTCGTCTGAACATCTCTGTACCGTAAGTTGGATCACGGGAAAAGTAATCTTGCATTAGTGTTTTGTGAAATGCTTGGTGGTTACGGTTGATATACTTCCGACCCACAACGGAACCACCATGTTTTTCAGAGGTTGATCTGTATGCTTCACGGTATATCTCCATCAATTCCTTCTTCTCTTGTTGATGCGCTAACGCATACGCTTCTTCTTTGTAGTCACTGTCGCATAGCAATACAGCTTTTATTAAATTTCTAGACATTGTTTGATGTTTGAGGATAGTTGTTTGATATTTGAATGTTTTGTTAGAGTAAATTGTGGTGAACAAGTACGACATACATATGGTTATATATATATATGACTAATTCTTGAGTGGACAGAAGGTGTGTCAGTGTGCGGTCAAATCACGTACTCTAGCCACGTTCACTTGCCGGTGAAGATTCTCTGCTTTGTTGAGTGGAGAGAAGGTGTGTCAGTGTGCGGTCAAATCACGTACTGTAGGCACTTTCATTTTCCGGTGAAGATTCTCTGCATTGTTGAGTGGAGAGAAGGTGTGTCAGTGTGCGGTCAAATCACGTACTGCAGCCACTTTCATTGCCCGTCAAGATTCTCTGCCGGTCAAATCGTTATCCATTATATAAATTCACAAATCGTTATATGTTTAAATCATTTACAAACCTAACATAATTCAAACTACATTGTCCAACATGACATTTACGTCTCATGAATTGAAGTTGCTTATTCAGTACTACATTCAAACCGATGAGATGTGCGATAATCAGGAGTCAATGGTAATTAATTTTTGGGACACTCTGTCTGAACTCTACAACAACGACGTGGGCTCTCAAGTTAGACGTACGGCTCAAGAGGTCAGGACTACACACAGAAACTTTACTAGGGCATGCACGCGTTACACAAAGATTATTAACGAGGTAATATTGGAAAATGTGTTTGAGACTACACGTTCGACTTTTGACGGTCGATACAATTTAAAATATGGCACGCCCTTCATTGCCCATGATGCGTACTTCATACGTCAAAACTGCCTAGAAAGATTTGGATGGCCTTAAGATAACAGTATTGCTAGTTGGTAACGTATAGTTTCTTCATATTTGCAGTCTATTATTACTGTGTCGTTTCTTATCAGTATTCTATGTTTGTATTTGTCACCAGTAGTTTTTTTATGTCACTAGTAGGTTTTATAAGTTATCGATCTACGGTCACTGTTGGTTTTTTTGTATGTTTATATGTAACTATTTAGTGCTTATAAAAAGTACACCAACATATATAATTCATAGTTAAACAGACATGTACAATTAACTTTATACACCAACATATATAATTCACAATACTCACAGACATATAGAATTCACAGTATACTCGAGAATTATAATCCAAAATCCAAGAAAGTGATAACATATAAATATAAATAATACACAGTATACTCAAACAACGACATAAGTACATAAGCTATAGGAACTGCAACATGTCAGCATCAGCATCTAAAGGGATACAACTAAAAACATCTACTACGCATAAACTAAAAGGTATACAACTAAAGGGATGCAGCGTCGTCATCGTCAGCATCATCACCATCATCATCACCTCCGTCACCGTCATCATCATCTCCATCATCATCATCATCGTCATCTACCTTGTCATCATCGTCATCCCCATCACCATCATCCCCTTCGTCCTCATCATCCCTATCATCCTCATCTAAACCACCAGCGTCATACCCACTGGGACCAGCATCACCTCCGCCTTGTGATCCAAAAGGCTCATATACAGCAAGTCTAGCTGATAGCTGATCAATCTGAGCCTCTAGCATCTGTGTATGCTGCATGGTGTGTGTGTGTATGTGCAAGAGTCATATCGCGAAACACACCAAACCCTACTCTGGCATGGTCCAATCTAGTAGCATACTACATAAAGATGACATTTGACATAGTAAGAAACCAAACATAAAATAGAGGAAAAATCACAATAAACAACAAACGTACCTCATACGGAGGATATAACCCAACTGAAGGCACACCAGGATAGTCGGAGTGATCTGAAAAGACTAAAGGTTGCTCAACCAAAGTACCTGTCAAGTCATATACTCTAAAAGTAGTATCAGGCTCCGACTGCATGGGAGTCTGGAAGAACTGTGACGGAATCGGATCAAACGAAACCTGCGGTACCTGAACTCTACTGGCTGCCAGATGAGGTCCTATATGATCAGAGTTGACCCCACGAACATAGTCTGGTACGACGAATCTGCGGGGGGCTACTCTAGCCCAATAAGCATCGTAATCCCCATCGATAAAAAAAGTACTACTATCCACCCATCCTGCCTGTCGTAGAGCATGTAAGTACTGATCACCGATCACCCTATGTCTACCAAACATGTCCTTGCAAGATAAGGGATCATATGGTATACGACGATCACCCGTAATCTGGTAGGCACATCTCTCTCCCAAGCGCAAATGAATCTAGAACGGTATATAGAGTGTCTAATATCGCTGTGCCCCAGTCAATAGTATGTAGCTGGTCTAATCTGGCAAGAGAAGCTAAATAGCCTAGTCTAACAGTACCTTTTTGGTTCGAAAAAAAGGTCGAACCAAACAGGTACAACAGAAATGCTCTAGTAACTGCATCCATCATATCGGCTCTAGCTATATAACTGGTGATGTAATGCTGCAAGTATGTCAACTTAACAGAACCACTAGAGACGCAGGTAACATCTATCAGTGGTAAAAAAACACTAAACAAATTGGACGACTCGTATAAATCATCAAATGGAAAAGGTCGAAGACCGTGTCGTCCAATCTCAATCCCAGTAAACATGTAGAAATCAACTGGGGTGATACCAAGCTCAAAATCTGAAAAATGAAACGTATGCGTGGTGGGTCATCACCTCTCAGCTAATGCCTGAATGAGAGGTCGATCAAAGGACTGAACATGCCTAATCGACAAAAATGAACCAAAAGGGCTAGCCTGTAGCCTCTCAATAATAGGACCGGGAAGATAGTCATAAAACTGGGTAATGCACTTAGCCCAACTACTCCGACAGTGAATGTAATGGTCCTATAAATAATTAATGAAATAACAATTTTTGATAGCGTAAGGAATTAAATATGAGTATGTAACGTACATATTAAAATAACAAGTTATAGTAAGGTTTGATTTATACCTGTATCGTCGTCAAAGTGGTTTCGGCTCTATGCCGATAACCATCTGGCAGCTCATGTAGAACACGTAGATTGTCTGGTGAAACTCCAGATGGTGGCGGAACGTGTAATGGTCCAGCTTTTTCTGCTGGATGTCTTTGAACCGTTTTTCGGACGATTTTGGTTGGACGCGGCGACATTTTATTTAAATTTTTTAATTTTCAAAAAAAAATGAAAATGAAATGGAAGGAGAAAGTGAGGGGGGAGAAGAGGCGGCGCCATTTTATGGGCGCCTGAAATCAGGCGCCCATAAAATGGGCGCAAGGCCATTTGGGTACCCACCCCATTACGGGCTGAATATTCAGCCCGTAATCCACACTGCAGTTGCCCTTACAAGCCTGTAGTAAGTACAAAATTCTCACAAATTTAAAATCAGAAATAGAACAATAAAAAATAAAAATTTATCTTAGTAAATCAATGTGGTGGCACTTAGTAAATAATTAAGCATGAGCTGATCATGGATCTTTTTTTGGTGGTGCGGCTATCTATCTATGGCATAAGTACACTGGTGGATGCAAATTCTGACCCAAAAAGAAACACCTTTAAACGTGGAATTCACTGGTCAGGCACGAGATCGAGCATCTAACGTGTAGGAAAATATCTTAATTGGAGATGAAATTAATTGATTAGGAGAGAGAAAAATTTATATATTCCACTTATCAGCTTAAGAGATTGATCGAACTGAATGTAACAAATTATCGTTGAGGATGAGATAGGAAAGATGAAATCAGATCGCATGCGGAGTAATCAAAAGAATAAAGATCTAACCCTAATCTATAGAAATCAATCAATTTTGAAATCAAACAAAATTGAGTGATTATTATCTCACTGTACACCCATTATATTCTTAATTTTCATACTTACTCATTATATACCCAAATCATAGTGACAAATACGATGACAAAATGTTCGATGTGATAACTTTTTCGATTCTTTATATAAATAACTACAATTATCAAGAGGACATGAAAATTACCTTTTCTCCATCGACTTCGGGTAATAATGCAATGAGGATAAGGTGATGGGTAGCCGTTTATTTGAGTGTAGAGATAAAGAAGAGGATTAAAGAATTTTGACTTCTGGAATTCGTGTATGGAAGAAGGTACAAATGAACTGCACAAACGAACATGGGAACTGTTAATAAACGTGTGTTTGCACTGTACTTACGTCGCTGATTGTACATAATTAGATGTCTTTTTTATGTATTAATCAGAACCGCTCTTTGTATCTTTTATTTTGTCCTCGTCAGCATAAGAGGAAATTTGTTATACAGAATATAGATTGTAATGTGCAGCAACATTAAAAACATTTCAATTTTTTTAATTAGTCCTACATTGTCCAGAATATAATAATTGTTCTTGCATGTAAGCGAAGGGACGAAGAAGAAAGTTGTTTCAATAAAAAATAATCAAGTTTAAATGATGTTGTGAAGTTTAACAAATACAGCTCATGAATAGATGACATACAAATTGAAAAGACAGACTAGTTTAAATAATTTTAGCTACTACAATATAAATAATACTTTAAAGGATGTTTTGGAAAATTCAAAAGGACACGGTTGAATCATATTTATGAAATTTTAATCATTAATCGTATAGATGTGAATCCCTATTTGCAGAGACCTTTGGAAAAAAAATGAAGTAAAAAGAGACAAAGTAAGAAAAACTCAAATGTGATTCAACCGGGTATATCCATCAACAAATGTAATATTTTGCACCAATGACAATTAGAAAGCAATCTAAATAATGTTTTTAAAATTATATGTATATGTTTTTGATATTGGTATAAAAACGTTCATGTACCAATAAAATTTCTAGAATATTTTTGAAAAAAAAAATCATTTTAAAACCCAATCAACATCAACAATCGTTAATACTCCAAAGTTTTTGCCTTACCATGTAAATCTCTAGTATATTTTTGAAAAAACTCTTCAATTGCCGTCTACAAAGGAATACTGCATTGCAATGTACATAATCCTTATAAGAACTCTTTTTTTAACCCAATTCTTTGAGTTTCGCATCTTTAAAGAGTGCCACATGTCTACTTCAAATCTACAAGGTGACAAATATCAGGTTCTACTTCAACATCACGTATACCTTTGTGGTTTTGAGTTTCCCAAAGTAATTACTACCCCAGGTCCATCATAAAGATCGAAGACAAATAGCTTCAAAATGTCCTATGTCATTCCCCATAATCGCTTTGCAGTTACCAATACCATGAAAAGCTATAGATGCATTTTCATTGCACTCAGTGCCGGCCCGACTATATTGGTTGCCCTAGGCAAAATTGAAGGAAAAATGACAAGGAGAAAAAAAATTGGTGGCTCAAGGAATTGAACCCAGGTTAATAGGATACAATTTAGGTATTAGACCACTAAGCTATGTGATGTTTTGTTAAATATTTGCCCTGCTACATTCAAAAATAAATATTTTTTAAAGCATCCGGTACTTTTTGTTGCCCCCTCCGTCACCTCCGGCGGCGTTGCCCTAGACGAATGTCTCGGTTGCCTTGCCTTGGGGCCGGCCCTGATTGCACTTGTAATTCTATTGTTTATTAAAATAATGTTAGTACTTGAAACGAATGAATAAAATTATGCTCTGTTATTGTTTGGGACGTATGTTTCACTACATTATATATATTTGGATTATCTCTCCACGTAAAGCATAATATGGTTATTCCACTTCAAAAAATAATAAAAACGTACTATGCTCTTTTTAAATATTAGGTCCAACCCATAAATACATAGATTTTGGACAGCAAGTAGTTTTAAAATTATTTTTTATTTCCTTTACACTCAGTGGATTTCCAAACACGGAAATTTTAAGGATATACAAACCATTAGACTAAATTTGATTCATCCAACCAAAGAAAAATCTGATTAACCAATAATTGAATTTGGCACAAATTTTAATTAGAAGGATTATATAAGCAAGTTATACCTAAACAATTAAACAATTTAATGTAATTTATACTGAAGTGTGTGTAACTCGATGTTGATTTGTTTTATTTAAGCTACTATTTCAATGTAAAGACTATTTCATTACAAATAAAGTTGATAACTTCATAATATATACTGTTATATAATACCTTTTGACAATTAATGAGTTACGCTCAATGGTTTATACGTACACTCATATTTGTTCAAATGGCATACCCTATGTTCATTAATTATATTTGTTTGATCAAGTCTAACTAATTCATCCAAATTTACGTTTTGAATTTTGTTTTTTCTTAAATTTAGATCTCCCTCAACTAGTCAAGATGGCGTTTCACCATTTCTTATATGTCGCATATTGATTGAATAATGTTAAAATATAATATAAAAATATCATTCATTGATGGCGTACACTGAAAGAATTCATGAATAGAGGGAGTATGGTTCCCCGTTGGGTGTAACTTTAGATCATGGATTCAAAAGTGAAGTAATTAACATGTCCTCGTCCATTATATGTCAATAAATTTCCATGTTCCTAGTACTTCAAATTTATTTAAATAATTCAAACTGGGTAACATCTAAAGTGAACATCAAAATTAGGAGTTCTATGGTCCCTAGGTCATGTGGACTATCTAATAATTTGTACATCAAGAATACTATGGTGAATCGCTACAAATGCAAGCAGTGTTTTAAAGACCCAACCCAATCTCGGTTCGACCATGGTTAAACTTTAGCATTGGAGCGCTACGGTTTTGAGAATAAAATAAACTTACGCGAGCATGAACCTACAGTTTAGCCTCAAAACCCTGACAAAAATCTACGGACCAACCCTTTTAACCTCACCGCTCTTCCTTTAAGAAAAAAATTATCGCTTCGATCTTTATTTTTTCACATAATTAATTTAACAAATAATTTCGTAACCTTAGCAATTAAATTATTGAATTATCTTATCAATTTTGGATGACATAATACATTATTTGTGTACATTTTATGAATTATCGTTGAGCTGAAACTTTTTCATCTTAAAAAATAAGGAAATTTACAACTTTACGTTAAAAAAGTGATATAGAATTATTTCAATTAATATTTGTTATGAAATATTTAAAAATAATTGTTTTAAATTTTAATATATTAATTATAATTGGTTAAATTTTAACATTAATTAAAATTACATTTAAATCAATAAAATAAAAATTAACGATCAACATGGTTCTCACGGTCTGATTGGTTGAACCATTAAAACCTTTGACCATACGCTAATACGGTTTGACTCACGGTCCAGTCTTCGAAACTATAAATGCAAGTGAAGCCAAACTCGCCTGACATGCGTCCATTTTTTTTCCATTTTAGTCCATAATCAGCTACAACCATCCCAATTGTTTCGATCTTGGACTTGGATTATAATGAAAAAATAGAGGACATATATCATCGAATATGGAGTTCCGCTTTTGAGCGATTTACCGTAGCAGTTCTCTTTGGACATATATCTAAAGTCAATAAGGCTCTAACAGATATGCATATATGATCGAATTTATGTGTAGCAATTTACTAAACATTAATTGCATGATGCATCAATTAAGAGTACAACATAGATCATAATTTACTATCCTATAACATGATAATCTCGTCACATTGCTTTTTATCGAGTATATGGCTTGACAATATACGTACAAAAGCCTAATTTGATTTATTTGTTAATGTTTCCCTCCCAACAATTTAGGTTTAAGTTGTATTCATTCATTCAAAATAAGCAATAAAGAGCAAATTAAACTTCTAATTCTAAGGGATATATATCAGTTCTTCTGGTTCAACCAAATTGAGAACAATATAAATATAACTATTCATAGTTCATTACCATTGTAGGATATTATATCCATTATGAAATTTTTAACAATATAGGAAATATGATATTTCACAGATTTATGATTGAAAATAATAATATACTAATACAACAATTTTGTATGCTAGTATCTGAAAGTTGCAAGTAAATATTAACAGGTTCTAATTTTTATCAGTTCTTTCATATAGATTTCTTCATTATTTGATAATTTATGCAAGGTTTGCTTATATAATAGAATATACACTGCCAAAACTATAGCATAACGAAAAACAGATAAATTCCACATAGAGAAATTAGAAAATAAGTTATTTTTCATCCAATTGAAGGATCAAGCGAGAATCCACAAATGGCAGGAATAAGTCACACTACAGACATCTCTTCCATAACAAACAATAAATTTGCAAACAAAACCGCTAACCTATACATTTAATTTGCAGACTTAAATTTCATTACCCATTCAATAAGAAGGTGGATGCTTATGAAGATGAAGGAAAAAGTTGCAAATTACAGAGAATCAATGATCGAAATTGATTTTAATAAATGAATTGGAATCGAATGACGACATGAAATCGATAATAACCGCAAGCGTTTAGAAAAACTGAATCAGAACATAAAAGCAAATAAAACTTCGGTACCTGATTTTAGCGTCCGTCTTTAATTTTACACCCTTGCTCAAATTGAATCAACATTCTAAACGATTGATCGTCTAAATCAGGATTTTTAGTTAATGGTATTTTGTAGGTCAAGATCTATAGACTTATTAGGAAACAAATGAGGCTGCGAACATGAAAGTGGGAAAAATTGAAAACTCTCGGCGGTTTGGAAACAAAGATATGATAAACAAGTTATTTAAACGGAAATAATTAAGAACTATGATGGACAAATGCATTGGTTTTGGAGTGCCACTTGTCAAACCGGTTCATCTTTCCAATTTAAACCGGTGAGTAGCCCGTGCCTCGCTCACGTGCATTTTTATAATCCGTGAATTGTAGCATCAGCAGTGAAAAGAAAATGCTAGAACGGAGTAGTGATCGTATATTGCATACACATGTTATGGCAGTGTAAATCGAATTCATATGTCAGGACAAAACACAGTGTGTAGTTACAGTAGTAATGTACGTAACAACGGTAATCATAAATAGTAAGTTAAGGCCGGAGCCGAGTGTTATAGAAAAGACACATATGTAATGCATACGAAAGCAAAAAAAAAATTAACTTCATACATCACGATGCACGGGAAAAAAAGGGTATGGGAAAAAAGGAGAAAAAAGAGTTGATGACTACAATGAATAGAAAAGTAGTACGTACAGACAGGAAAAACGTGAATGCACCACAATTATGAAATTATGAAATGGTACAAATTAATTTCTTTGCTTCTTCTCTCGAATGTTGATTGCAGTAGATACTGCAGTCCGCTCGTCTGTATCAACATCCTGCAGATAAGAAAAAAAACAGGACTTAAGTTTAGAAGCATAAAATATGTAACGGTAGTAGAAGCTGACGACATGAATTGAATATGAAGTGTCATAGTAATGATTTGAAAGTTGAAACAATTACATAGAAGAGTGTCCATATGCAGAGCAGTCAAGCAGCGTTTGATATGGACAAATACGTGTGTTGTGAACTCATGGAAGAACGTACCATAGGAGGACCGGTTAAGCGTTGTGTGTGAGATATAATATTTGTCGGCAGACAAAGTACTTGGCAGAGGGAAAGAACACATTGTTAAAACTAAGTGCTGTCAATGGGAAGTGATGAACAAAAAGGTTAAAAAATCCGCACCCGAATAACAATTCCTCTTCGCATTGTCTTCCTGGTGACTGGTGGATCAGACGCACGCACGACTGGATGAATGCTACCATCATCATCCTAGTAAACAAATGAATGTCCTTTTTGTGATACCAGTTGGATAGACAAAGAATCGTGATAATTGCAGATCAAACCAGATCAATACATTTCTTCCCTTTGATGTCTGCTCCCGACGGTGTGTCATGCTTATCCGTTTTCGACGGAGAAACTTAGTTAGAACTTTGATCGCTAGATGGAGTGAGTTGTAACTTTCAAGTGTTGCAAAACAGAAGAAAACGTTAATAAGCGAGAAAATAAGTATGTAAATCCTAGGTTAATATATAACCATGGTTGAGAACAAACCGTCTCAGTCACAGATACGTTTTTTGAGATTTTTCTGATAGTGAGGTAAGCGTTTGGATTATTCATTTCATAGTTACTTGGTCTGAATTCAAATATTGCTTCGATCCCTGAGAGATGGTGGAAAATCTTGTCGATTTTGTGGATCCCATTTTCATGCAGCATGAAACATTATTTTAAACCACACTGTACAGTCTGCCATTATTGATGTTAATATCGATAGGGTTCAATGCATAGCAGTATAGATGCATTTGATATTATAATATGGATGGTATTCAAAAGTGAAGCGGAATAAGCTAAATGTAAGTGTGGACAACGCAATGCCTAGCTGGGCATTAATAAGGAGAGCAAAAAAAGCAATCTAAATTAGCTAGTACAATTTGAAAAGGGAAGGAGCAAAAGATGTATAAAAGTCATGGAAACTGTCAGTATT
Source organism: Allium cepa (assembly GCA_030765085.1). NCBI lineage: Eukaryota > Viridiplantae > Streptophyta > Magnoliopsida > Asparagales > Amaryllidaceae > Allium > Allium cepa. The sequence continues at coordinate 446,949,858 of CM060938.1, read as the reverse complement.
CACATAACTGTGCATTCACAATTTGTATTTGCTTGTGTATCAGTCGCGTGTCTACCACCTACACATTCCAAGCAGAGTAAATTAGTTTGCTTGAACAATGGTACACCGTAATGCACATTGAACTAACAACTCACGATGACCACTACGTCTCATCCACCGAGTGCTAAACAGTGGATACCATGTTGTGGCAGTATGGTTCAGTATTTACGTGGGAAATAATATTCACATATTCAAACGAAATTGGAGTATGTACATATTAAGTAACAGCTTGAAACTCATAGTGATATGTGACCACCTAACAGGCTAGCAATATGTATGGATAGAGATGTATAAGGTACAACACTATTTATGAACAAAGCAATGAAAACCGGGTTATAACAGTATGGTTGTTATTTATTTGGTAAATAATATTTACAACCCAGAATGAGTAGTGCGCGTAGGAAGTTCGTGTAGTTAGTCATGTAAAAAGAGCGTGACCAAAGTTGTCCGCTCCAACGGTAGTAATATGATAAACATACATCCACATATATTTTCTTTAGATTAAAACGGGCATCGTGATAGGAACTGCAAAATAAAATGCGTAATTATGTTTTTTACGAGTTAAATATGGTAAGCATGTCGTCAACCTTATGTCCAAGTGGCCATTCAGCCTCCTTGTCAAAAGCGGTGATAGTAGTAGATGTAGAGGAGTCCAATATGTCAACATTTAAATGGTACCTAACAAACATGTTTTTATTAGTCGTAGTAATTTTTTTCCGAGAAAAGGAAGAAAACTACAGAACAAAGAAGCCGACAAACGGTACCTGCTTACGGGATGGGCTACCATTCGATGGCATCCGGAGCAAAAATATTTAGTGCCCTCAAAGTGAACTGTAGATTTGCAGACCACGCAGGAGAGATAGCTCTAGGTAGAACTTTTCAACTGCACAATGGCTGCTGGCACGAAATATATTTTACCCTGAACAAAAGTGTTGTTTGTATAAGTTAATAGCTACATTTGCATAACTGTTTGTATAAGCATGATCAAGTGAAACAAAGTCGTTTTGCAAGCATGTATGGTACGCAGCTAATTTTATTAAACAAAAAGTGTACACTTCTCAAGTCCGCATGCAGACAGGGTATGTATGGTAATGTTTATATAGTGTAAACTATTCGCCAATTAAAATTGAGCAGTGCTGGAAAATATAGTCGTTACACCTAGCACAGCTCTGTTAATGGGAGAATGGTCGCAGACTTCTGTATTAACCTATATCAGCCAACTGATAGACTGTGAAGCATTCCATATTTACTGATGGGGTTATAGTTGAGATAGTAAATTTTTTGACCACCACGTGACAGACAGAAGAGTCATACCAACTATACTCAGGCATGGTACATTAGAGACGTGTAGTACGTGTATCTGGATGTTATACTTCATACCCAGTCCTTTATTGCAGAAATACAATCACATGAAAGCACTGTGTGTTGGCATAATATAAACGTTGATGTGGATAGTTAAATTCAGTCAATAATTTTGTCAAGCAACGTAAGAACGTAGGGAAAGCAATGCTCATACCCCGCATACGTTAGTCAGCACAAAATTTGGAGCATAACTCAATTTTTTTTGTAAAGTTATTGGAGAAACATCATACAGAACGTTAATTTGAATTTATTTTTCGCTGTAGTAGCGATACACATACAGATCGATCGAAGGCTCGGAAAGGAGTCAGTAGGTTAGCAAAAAAATTAAGCAATTCAGGACAGCATGGACAGACCACATATCAAACCTGTGTTGTAGTCTACGTACGTAAAACGACCAAAAGTAGAGCTCATTTTTTATTTTCGGTTATTTCTAAACTGGTGAATGCATAGAATACAAAAAGGACATAAATGATTAGGGTAAAAGAATTATGAGCAATCGGTGAAAACAGGTGGATGGTGGCAGTCAAATTTTACGATTATGCGTGCATTAGGTGCAAGGACAACGTACCCGACAGTCTGGAGTCCTGACGTCAGTCAATAGCTGGACGAGCGTAGTGTTTTTTCTTTCTAGCACAGCAACACGGTCGATAAAGGAGTGGTCTATATACTCGATCTTTTTTCCACCATGGTGGTTGAATCTATGCAGGTCAAGTAATAGAGGCAAATGAAATTAAAGGGTCAAACAAATGCACAACATGTATAAAAATCATACCTGGTTTTAACGACATCTAGTACAGGCAAATCAATGTCTAGATATATTTTTGTTGCTTTAGTAGAGTTGAAAGTAAATGCACATGACAAAAAGAAATACAAATCAGAGGGAAATTGTTTTGTGGCGGTGGTAAGTAAGTACAATGATCAGTAGTGTACGGCCGTATGTAGCGACTATCAGTAAGGTGACAACAACGATAGGCAAATTCTCAAACTGGTCTACCACGTATTGGTCAAGTAAATCCCTCGGGCTCGCCCAAAGCGATACGACACTTGTATTCCCACTATGTGATAAATAAAATTAGTATAGTGATTGGTTGATTGCATTAAAAAAATAATGAAATCGTACCATCTATTGCTTTCCAGGTGCAACTCTCGTTTTAGTGTTTATGTTCCACTTTTAGAAGTTACAGCAAATACATTAGTCACAGCCCGTAATATATCACCCAAATTTGTAATAAGCCACAAATGAACAACATAAGTGCGCATAATTTCAATAATGGGAACATGTGATATATATGGAGGGGAGAAAGAGTACCTGTAAGGTTATTTATACGGCATAGTCGGGTTATAAGTGTGCTTTCATCAGCAAAGGCAAACTTATATCGTGGTATTTTGTCCACGGCATCTGCCACCTTCACTGATCGGGTATCTGTTCGTAGAATTATTATCAGTCGTCATGTATGGTTCTGTATGTTGTTTTGGCGTTTTGGACGTTGAACCGTGTTACGTCGTACACTGAAGGTTCTTCAAATACGCATTCAAACTGACGCAGTATATGCTTTCGAACCATTCCAACCTTCTCATTTCCCTGTCACAAATAATCGTGGTTTGAAAAATGCAGTAATGGTCATCTCATATGTGAACAAATTGGTAATTGATTCCACGACAAAGTTGTGAAATGGTTCCAAACAACTTGTAAAATAAATATGTTGCTCCTATGTATTAACCATACAGTACAGACGGCCTAAGTGGAAAATGCAGGTGCAGGAGAAAAATGGATGTACATGGGAGAATACGAATTAGTGCCAGTGCATGATTGTGGAGCAGGGGCAGCATTAGTGTGGATCAAAGTGAAGTACAATCAAAGTTAATACCACTCATAGTACATAGGCGGCCGAAAACGTATCCACTTTGTTTGACGGATATCAACCGAGGGAGGGGAGGGAAAAAAAAGGAAGCACACTAACCGACTGAACAACATTAGTCAGTAACATACCTCGCTGTCGACAAACTGTTTCAACGTGTAAACTTCATTCGTTTCCTGACTGATCAATTTCCATATCCTAGCCCCCGGACACGAACGATATTCTAATTTGTATCAAATGCCACTTCCGAAAGCAACAGGCCGTTTCCAGACATTGTAGTAAGCCAGTTGAGAAGAACGATAGAATTTTTTTGAAATTTTATGCGACGCGGAAAGAAGAGTTTAGACTATATTAGTAAGAAGGTGTGTTCCAACATAACTTCCCACTTTATGCGGCATAACTAATTAATTTATAGTACCAGTTATAAGAAGCCAGACGTTGGAAAAAAATCATAGATAGTACAAACAACATGGCCACAATACTGGGCATTGTAAGCAAATGCATATTGCGGGTGGCGACTGAACTAATAATTAACTATCTAAATTCAAGGGGATATTTTTGTTTCCAGTATTTTTGTAACTGTGTTATGGAAGGTTTTATGAGTGGACGAAAATCGTGTACCGAGGTTGCACTACGGTTGTGAAATAAGTTGTGGGCAAAAATCTCTCACCCACTTATTTTAGTATTAATTTCCTGTTGATATTGAGTTTGGTCCATACCTTCAAAGTAAATTAAACCCGGCTGTAGGTGCTGTCATTTTGTAGGGTAAAATACAAATGCTTATAAAATATTGTTTGCAATCAGTACAACTGTACCGTAAATCAGTACAACTGTGTCTTTAGTTAATTTTATTTGGTATATAGATGTTGGATTTTAAACTGTAGTTTGCGTGATGTTATGCAACAGCTGAGTTGATAAAAGATTAATTAAGAAGTGGTGTAAAAAAAGAAGGATCGGTTGATGTTGTGCACAGTCACAGTAAAACGATTGAGTGCTAATATCTAATGAGGTTAAATTTACCTTTGAATGTGTGCGTGTACCATTAATACAACTTAGAGTAGTTGACTAATTTGTTATAGTAAAAAAGATTTGCACAGTGATTGTGTAGAAAGTAATGTGAGTCGATTACTTACATTGATAACTATCCCATGTTGTGCACCATTCCTTTCGTAGGTAGTAAAAACTAAAATTCACAATTCCAAGTCTTTTTAACAATTTTTCTAGCAGTTAGATAAGTATTTCTGTTATTCATTTTGTAGCTAATAAGAACTAAAATTCACAGTTCGAGCTATAATTGTTAAAAGCAACATGCCTAACATTATATACATGCACTTCAGCTGTAGATAGTTTTTTTTATAAAAAAATTACATATCGTTAACTAAGTATTTATGATTTGTATATAGCTTAAAAGCTAATTCGTACATTGCGGAAATGAGTATTAACAAAGAAAAGGCATATAAGTATACTATATATGACTTCAAATTATGCTATACACTTACGCATCAGCTTTTGTACAATTCATTCAGCATCAATTTTTGTACACTCGATTGTATGCATTATATACACAGTTTAACAGATCGCATTTTATTGACAGTCAAATAAATTGAAAAGTAAAATGTTGATAGAATATTGGAAAAAAGTCAAAAACTTCAGGTCCATGTTCATGAAGAAATCGTTCATATATATATTTGAAAAACTTACGTACATATACATCACTTGCATTTTTGTAAATTTAGTAAAGACAGAGCACTCGCTTGCTTATTTTGATTGGTTTAAGTTGTAATTTTCCTTTAACTGGTGTATATAACACATGTGCTTAATATAACAGTAAAGCAAATATAGGTTGTAGCATGTATGATAACTTCCTAATTTAGTAAGGGTGGAAATGCGGAACCCAGCGCAAGAGGCTTCCGCACGATAACGGACTTCGAGGACGTCACTAATATACACAGCCTTTTCTCGTATGGGGTAAAAGCTATTTTCGGACTCGAAGCCGGATGTCCACAATACCATGCAGTTAGTTTAACCGTTGCGTCAAGGCTCCGTCCCATAACTTTCTAATTAGTAATAGATAGGAAGAGAATAGAGAGATAATTATTAACCGTATATTTATATCATCATATTGTACAAAAAATCAGTGTAGAAAGTTGTATTACAAAAGTAATGGGCCAACAAATATAGTGATAATAAAATTTACAATTCCAATATTAATTGTTAGAATCAATATATTGGAAGTTATAAGTACATGCACTTTATGTTGAATCATATTTTTTATAACAAATTGAATTATAGCATTAACTGAGTATTTATGAGTCACATATCGCATACTAAATTGAAATTTAAACTGTGTCAGACGTAAATGAGTATTACCACAAACATGGTATGTACAAATACTAAATATGTCTTTGATTTATCCTATATATTTGTTGCATATGACTCAAACATACTATACTATATCATTTTCCTACAATCACTTTTGACTGATAAATTAATAATGTGATAGTACCTATTACTGTGTTAAATGGATATTATGCTTTAATATTTAATGCTAATATATAGCAGGCATTTCGTATTATGTACTATAAATTAACGATTACAAGATGACATACATGTTATAACTAATTAAACCCAATAAAAGTATATGTTCACAAATACAATATTAGTGTACAGTCAATTTTTTTTAGTTATAATTAGTCACCAAGACTGTACGGCCATCCAAAGTAGCCAAAAAAATTGTAGAAAAATTACAGCACAAAATACGGCTACATAAACTGTTCAATGATATCAAATTAACTTGCATAGCTATTTTACTTCTAGTAAAATTATCAGTTAAAACAGCGGACAACATGTTCTTTCCATTAATTGAATATTACGTAATAGTAAGTACAAAACTGACACAGACAACAGAGGAAAGGAGGCAGGAAGAAAAACATAGAGAACTACTTCAGATCAGTATAGAAACATCTCGCCATTAAAATATTGTCGGACGGATGTAGAAGAGATGAACGAAGTTTGCGTAATAAAAGCAGTAATAGCGTACACTGGGTGGACACGATTTGTCGTAATACCCATTGGATATGCAGTCTAATTGAAATTTGCTATCTGCTGTAGGATTAGAATTTGAACCACCAATGCAGACATCATGCTTGCGTTCATTTGCATCAATCATCTTCAGTTTCAGTTTGATTAGAAGCCAAAATCTAATTGACAAATCATACATACTGCAGCATAAGGTTGGAGTAATAGTATAAAATCCTGGATACCAACTGTGTTAAAATTGCATAAACTATTCACAATTATATTCACAAACTCAACATTGTATACTGACCCTACCTTTTTCTCCAAGTCTGTGCATAGAGAAAAACGTGTGTATGCATTTTTATGTTTTTCGTAATTAAGGTAAGTCATATGAAAAAGTAAGTGCAAGTAAAATTAGCGTAGTACAAATACAGCAGCGTAAGTGAGAAGTGGTTCTCTCGTATAATTTTTCCGAAATCAAGGCAGGAAGAATTTGGTAGTGAGCATAGCAATCAAGTTGTACCAAAGCAAGTATGCTGATACGCCAATGATAAGACCGTGCTAACGACTTTCCTTTTGGTTGATTATAGTTGCATAATTTTCAAACAAATTACTATCTCCAGAATATATTGGCTACGTAGGATTTGCAAATCAGATATATATCTACGACAACGATCAATTTAGTAGAAAAAATTGAATTTTTTCAACCATCACAAAAAATACAGTAATGAGAGGGAAAACAATTAGTCAATAATTAAGGAAAGCGCTAACCATTTGTAACGCACATCGCATAGAGGGACAGTCTAATCGACTACAACAACAGTTAATAACATTTGTTCTAGAAAAATGAAAATAAAAAAGATGGCAGCAAGTTCAAACAGTCAGTGATGTACAACGATCGCTTATGAAAGGGCATATCATAGTGCACATAAAACCAAACAGCTCATATATTAAGAGGACAACTAAACATATTACGAAATACATATTACCATGTTCAAAGCATGGCTACTCAAACATGGGTCGGAGCTGGTCATATAGTTCGAAGGTATAGTTGTAAAATACATGGTAACCAATTACAAATCCGATACTGGAATTAGGTTATGTAGGAGAACTGAGCAGCCAACATCTGCAGTTTCACAGGCAGGACGTGTATCCAAGTGATGTTGAACATACAGTAACCGTACTGGTATTTGAAAATTTGATTTCACACATCATTACTATTGTGTGGATAGATTGGCATTATCAGCCAAGTATAGCATGTGCAAATCAGGCAGTTATATAAAGTATGCCAGTACAGTAATATATTTTGTTTTGATGATGATATGATCACGGTGTTTCTGTAAAAAAAACCTGTACTAATACACCGTACACCTATGCACACATTTATCACACTTAATTTATCTTCAGTCTGAAAACTGCAGACTCGGTAAATAATATATAGATTTCAAAGTGTGTATTAAACTACTGTTTGCAAAAAATTACCTTATACCATTGTCAGCATTATGCAAGGTCAGTTAGAAATCATCAAGGGATCTTCTGCACCTTCCATACCTATTTAATTTGAAACACATTGAACATCAGTTCACAATAGTTGTATGTGATCTTTAAAATCGATACTTTAAAATTACGAATAACGGATAAAAAAAATCATACCAGCAATATTTTTGAAGACTTCCCTGTATACGATGTTATGCATGTAATTTTGAAAACCCGGTTTAGTAGTCACAAGTAATATCTTCAACCCAGACATAGGCGTCGTTCTAGACAGTGCTACGTAAAGCTGTCCATGTGTAAAAACCGGCCTTGACAAATAAATTCCAACCTGCTCCAAAGTTTGACCCTGGCTTTTGTTAATTGTCATTGCAAAACAAACTTTTATTGGGAATTGACATCGATGCAGGACAAATGGCCACTTCGTGTCATCGAAGGTTAAAACTATCCTCGGAATCAATACTTTCCTACACACATTCTTCCCTGTTACAATCTCAGCTTCAATAACCTTCGTTGATAGTTGCGCAAAAACTAATCTTGTTCCATTGCATAAACCTAGACTCTGGTTAAGGTTCCTCATCAATATTGTTGGCACACCCGCCTTTAAATGTAACTCATGATTCGGTAGGCCTGAAAGTTTTAACGTGTTTAAAATTTCAGGAGGATACAAAAGATGATGTTTTTCTATTGTATCAGACACAGGGCTGATGAATCTATGCTGTAATGAGTTTGCATGGTACCACTTATGAGATCTATTGCATATGAATTAATTTCTTCAAGGCAATCGTTTGTTGGAGCCAGAATACACCTTTCTTGCAAATAGGATTTTTTTTTTGATATATTTGTATCCAAATCAGGATACGTCATTTCCATAGTTGTATGAATGGCATTATCTACATTCGGCATAAGATATTCATCAGGTATCTGAATCCATGTAGGTTCTGCACCCACATCTAAGGACATAGACTCCACCTTCCCTTCTCCCACATTTAAAATCCAGTTAGAAAACGATGGCAGTTTCAATCTTTCATCACCTGATAAGCTGTTATTTTTCAATCTCATGTTTATTGTTAGAGTGAAAACTTTGCACTGTTGCCACAGAGGCGAAAAACTTATAGCAGAGCGTACAATCATCTCTCTTGTGCCTTTATGAACAGTAGGCAGTGTCTGCCTGAAATCTCCACCCAGCACAACTGTCTTCCCCCCAAAAATTTGACCAACATCGTTATTCGAGTCAGAACAGGCTATATCTGACAATGACTTTTCAAATGCTTCAAGTGCATTTCGATGAACCACATGAGCCTCATCCTAAATAATCAAATCCATACGTCCAAGTAAATCAACCAAACACGACCGCTTGGAGATATTGTAGGTCGACATGTCATCGAGATTCATAGGAATTTTAAACTTTGAATGTGCAGTTCGCCAACCAGGAAGCAGAAGCGATGCAATGCCAAAAGATGCTACCGCCAATACAATTCTACTTTCTGCTTGCATAGTACAGGCTAAAGTATTCCATAAGAACGTCTTCCCCGTCCCTCCACTTCCGTAGACAAAGAAAAAACCTCTACTGTGGTTACGAATAGAGTAAACTATGGCGTCAAAAGCCATTCTCTTCTCTGAATTTAGTAATGGCACTGAATGTTCTGCTTCTATGCGTAACAAATCACAGTCATAGTCCACTTCATCGTGTAGAAATGTGTTATCCACCGAATGAAAATTTCCAAGGTCGACCTCCCCTACCGAGTAGAACTCGATCAGCGATCTGTTGTTTCTGAGCATAATCTTTTCTAAAGCAAACAATGCTTCTAATTTGACCTTATTTGAAGACATCTCATGTGACCCACATCTGTTCCTGCATACGTACCTCTAATCCATATCCTCGCTACAGTTCTTCCAATGTTTATCCCACAGTTGCTTCACATTTGAAACCTCGCAAAAACACAACAATGTTGCAAACATTTCTCGTATACAGTTCGGGGAAGCCCATGAAGCAGCTTTGGTCAATGCCTCATCCCACTCATTGTCATCGTCTAACAAACCCTATGCAAGACATGCGTCTTTGAAGGTGTTGAAAACAACACCATTTCATGTTCTAATGTCTTCATAGCATGTAGTGCCGTGAACAATATTTAAAAGCGTACGCATATAAACCTCTCCCTTGACATAGGATGTGCATAATATATCATACCTATACACTCTCCTTTCTGCCTTATCCTGCACTCCTTAATAGACTTATCCCACACCCACTTAGTAGGAAAATCGACATAAGTAAGTTGGCGAGCTGCGTGACACGTTCTGTTAGTCTCCAACCACTGATTGAACATAGTTTGCATAGATTATGCCTGCCTTGTACGTCATTCAACCGTTCTGTTTCATCAAAAATACACAGTTTGCTCTCCCGGCAAATGAAACATTAACCTCTCCACCACTGGAGTGTGGTACTAAAAATCAAACTCAAATATTCGCCACGATGCTTCTGAAGCTAAAATATATATGCAGTCCAAATAATTTTTTACTTCATCAACTTCCCGAACTAACGTTCATTCTTTGTTCGCACTATCTTCAATAACAATTGTTTCTCTATCATGCCCCTTGTTGATGTACTTAAATAGGTATTTGACAGACCTTGCTCTATTGCATATCTCTACATTGATATATGCTTGATATTTGACAATTAAATCAACATTATGAGATATAACCCAACCGTTGTCCTGCACAAACCCATTTGATGTCTCAGTTGACAACCCATTGTTGCGTCGTTTGTACATAGGAAATCCAAATTTGTCAAAACCGGTTTCACTCCTGTATTTGTTTAGGATAATGCTTGGAGCAAGAACCTTCCACCATGCAAGCACATCCAGGATTTGCGTAGCCACATGGACCGTGAATCAAGTACTGATATACCGACTGATAAGCAAATGGATCCGCATGTTTATCCGGTATCTCAGCACTTATCACGGCATCAACTTGGCTAACAGTCTTTGGTCCCTGATCGCCAAACAGAAGTATAAGTATATGAGCATGTGGTAGTCCCCTTTTCTGAAATTCAATTGTGTAAACAACTGGGAAAAAAAGAAATAAAATATAAGCTAAGTCGGCGAAAGCACATTGTAACGATCCTGATTTTTGAGTAAAATTAAAATTGATATAAATTTGTGAATTTTAAATTGTAAATTAAATTAATTTTTCCAAGATTAAATAGGATATTTGTTTATTTTGGACATTGATTTTAAAATTTAATCGGGCTTTGAAATTCTATATTTAATATCTTATAAATAAATAAAATTTGGATTTGAAAACTATATAATTTTACACTAGTAGGAATTTGTTTTCTAATTTTAAGAGACATATGTAATATTTATTTTGAAAGTTACCTTTTTAATTAGATATAAATTATTTTTCAAAACAATTGTTTAAAACTAAATACTATTATATATGTGTTTATTTATTAAAAGCATGATTAGTCTAAAATCATTTCTTTCTTTAAATTGGTATACGTAGAGATAATGAACAAATTGTAGATAAAACAAGAAATAAATGTTTAAAATAATACATATATAGATAATTGTTTATTTAAAAAGTATGATAGTAACTTGAGTTTAAGATTTAAATAAAATGTGTAGTTATGCATAAAAATATTTTAACTTAAGTTCAAGTTTAAATAAGAATTGAATAAAGAATTTATATACCTCCTTTTAGAATTTGTTTAAACTAAATTTTATCTATATATATATATATATATATATTAATTAACTCAAGACTTTGACATGAATGTATATTTTGAATGTATAAGTATAAAAAGGCCTAACCAATAATAGTATATACATGAAAATGTAAAATACAAACTTATGTACATATAAGACTTAAGTGAATATGATATAAAAATTTATAAAAAAAATTCTTTTATCCTATAAAATTACAAATGATAGGCATACACAAAGGGGATGGAGTAAAGGAATTAACATATATTTAGATCTCATGATTAAATTTTACAAATGGCATTCACTATGATTGATTGAATAAAATAATAAGATTTAAAAATTTTAAAAACTTTTCATCTCCCCATATTCAAATTATTTAGCCTCCCAATCTCTGAAAGTACAGTAACAAAGATTTGGGCATTCCAAATCTCAACATCCAAAGAAATAAAAAATCAAAAAAAAAACTGCCAACTCTTTTTTTTCTTCAATTCAAAGTAAAAAGTAAAAATCTGGAAATCTTCTTGAACATCAAGCTGTAGATTTACATTCCATCTCTCAGGCAAAAACTTTATACTTTATAGTTTTGTAAATTTATGGTTTCAAAATCAAGTTTTAACATAAGTTCAAAACTGCAGATTTATAAAAGAAAACACAGTTGCAGTTTGGCCAGGAAACAGTGCAAGATTTCTGAAACAATTTAAGGCAAGTAAATTTCTTTTTAAGATTTGAATTTGAAGTTGTTAATCAGTAATAAAGCAAATAATTTAAACAATTTTATTAATCAGTTCAGGATGAATTCAAGTTCGAATTAAAACAACAGTTTCCAGTTCTCGAAAATAAAATGCTTCTCTATTCAAAACTTCCAGTTTTCAAATATCAAGTTCTTGTCTTCTGCTTCATCAACCAGGTGAGCAAATTTTCCACCCTGTTATATGTTGTTGCTTGTGATAAAATCATCAAAGTTTCCATGAATGAATTTATGTGATAGGATAATTGATGCATGCCTGTGTATATGTATATATACACCTCTGTTACATTATACAGTTTCAAAAACATCAACTGTGAGCAAACTTACCTTAAGTTTGTCGTGTATGAATGCCTGCATTTATTTTCTTCTCTGATATAGGTTACTCTAATTTGCATGTTGGATGTGTATGTATGTAGGTATAGTGCATATCTGTTAAGTATTTCAATCACTCCCCGGTTGAATCTCAGGCTTAAAGCTACTAAAGAAAAAATTCAAAACTGCACTTTTTCTAATTTATTTTAGATTTTGAATTATGAACAGAAAATGATTATAAGAGTACAACATTATCTTTAATAATAGTTTCAGATATTTATACTCAGTGATTATTGCAAAAGCAATTCAAGTACAGTGGATCTTTTAAAAAAAACAACAAGGAATTCGAATGTTTTAATTTTATAATTTGATTTTATAACTCGATTAGAAATCGAAAATGATGATTTTAGGAAGTTATTTCAGGATTTTTAGTGATTAAATTGTGAGAAAAAGAGAGTTGAACAGAAATTCGAAATGCCCCAAATTCTGGTGATCGCAAGATCATGGGGTTTCGAGCTTGGTGTCAGAGATGCTTGGGTGATTGTTGAATTCGAAAAAAATGCTAGATAATTTTTTAATTCATCGTAGATGAAGATTTGAAATGATTTAGGGTTTCGAACTAGTTTTGGGTTGCTTAGATGTGCGAGGCCACCGCGATGTCTCTAGATGATCGAGTGGCATGAAACTTGGGGGAAAGCAGCGTCGAGGGTCGAGGAACGTGTGGCCGGAGTCGCTGGGCCTCCGGTGGTCGGCAACGATGAAACGAAGTGAGTTCTGGGTCGGAAGTTTTGTTCCAGGTTACACGTGTTGGTTCGATTTTTCTCAAGGGCTTGTGATTGTATTTTGGTGGTTGATATCGATTGCAACGGCGATGGGTGACATGCAGGGAAGTTAGTCAGTGGTCGGAGTCGACCCAGGTGATGGTGCACGCACATGTGCACGCGAGTGTGTCTGGGCGATGGTGTGTGGTAGATGATGGAGTTGCCTCGAAGTGGGTTTCGGGAGAATCATGCTTTGTCTCGAGTATATACTCTTGTGGGATGGCATGGTGTAACAGTTTTTAAATTAAACAAAGTTAAAAGGGGAAAAAGAAAAGAAGAACATGGTTTGACGTGGGGAAGGAGGGAAATGTCTCGGGTATTTTTCAATCTGGCCCGAGTATTTTCTGATACCGGCTCGGGTCAATATTTATATAACCTGTTTTAAAAATGTTTTATAATTAAGACTTGTACATTATTATTATTATTTTTAAATAAAAATAGAATACAGATTTTAATACTAAGTAAGTACATGTTTTTATGAAGTATTATGTTTTTGAATTTTAGTATAAAGCTTGAAGAAGTTTTAAAAATCAAGTTTTTAGTATATGGATGGGTTCAAAATAAATTTTGTAACCTGGTCCCGAAGGTAAGTAAAGTTTTATGGAATCAAAATGCTTTAGACAAGTTTAACGTTTTTAAAGAGAAATTTATTAATTTAATTAATAAATTAACGATTAAGACTAATTAAGTGATAATTAGGGATAGTTATTCACGATATAAGATTAACTAAGGATTTATCATTTTCAATGATAGATGCTATCTAAGCTTTAAAAATTTGTTAAGAAGGGTTTTAAATAAAATTGATGTAATTAATCAAGTTTTAAAATGGTTTAAAATATACATAAACTTTATTTTGGAAGTTTATTTTGGATAAACTTTATAATGTTAAAAGTTGGTTAATTAATCTAAAGAATGCTTTAATGGTTAATTAACTTTTAAAGTCCAAAGTTAAGTTATTTGTTAAAGGCACTTAATTACTTGAAGTATACTTAGTAGAAGTAATTAAGATAAATTGATTAATAAATTAAGTTTGATTAATCAAACAATCAATGAATAATTAATTTAAGGATAATTAATTACTTAAAATATTTACTTAATGAAAGTAAAGGATAATTAGTAAATGGGATTAATCAAAGGATAATTTATTTCTTAATTAAGGATAATTAATTAATATAATTAAGGTAATTCATTTAAGAAGTAATTAATTAATTAAAGGTTAGTTAATTAATAAAAGTAATTAATTAATGGTAAAAGTTAATTTCTTAATTAAGGATAATTAATTATTTAAATTAATTAAATGATAATTAATTTAGGGTTAACTTGATGATTAATTAATTAAGAATAATTAATTAGCACAAATTGTGATTAATTAATGTTAATCAACCAGGATTAGTAATTTATATAATTTTAATTCATCAGATGATCAATTAACCTTATTTATGGGTGTTTGGATTCTATTAGATGATTGAATTGTTTGATATTGATTTTGATGTTTTATTTGATTTAAGCTGTGTTTAGTGTAATTTATTATCTGTGATATATATCTGTGATTTGTGAATGAAAGATAAGCGTTATAGTTTATACCGCTTATCAAATATTATTGCTGTACTTGAATATGTACTGATTGATGGTGTTGCACTTTTATTGTGTAAAACCTCTTGACCACACCTATACACACACAAATATGGGTTGCACGTGGAAATGGGTTAAGTCACAGATTTTTGAAATAGTTTTAAAATCAATTTTTTGAATCCAAATGGTTTTGGAAATGGATTGGGTTTAAAATAAAAAGTTTTTCAAAAGGAATTTCAAAGATAAAAGTTATTTTTGAGTAACTTGATTAAGTTTTGAAGTTTAAATAATTTGATTTAAATTTAAATTCCAAATTTGAAATTGAATTCCATTTTTATGATAAATCTTTGGAAATAGTTTGAAAGCTATAAGTTAAATCTTTGATTTGAAGATTTGACGAGTTAATCCAATTGAAATGGAAATTGTTTTGAAATCTATGAATGAATCTTTGTGAAACTGGGTGAACTTTGTGGAATGAATCTTTCTGTTTAAAGGTTTGAAATGTTAATTTGTTTGAACCATTTGAAGAAAGGTTTTGGTTTTTTTTTTAAAGTTGTGACTTAACTGAAATCCCATTTCCATATGTTTTTAAATACTGCGCTCATTATTCGGTTTAGCCGGGAGAGGACCTTGTGTCATATAACCCATTCTGAATAATGATACGACGTTATGGAATGCATTTGAAGACGGGTATTGAAGATCGTGTGTCTTCGAGAACGATAGGATAACCTGTCGATTGACTCTACATTGAGTTGCTCCGGTATAGAGTTCTCCATATGTGACGGAAAGTCCGATGGGAATTGTGGATGCCCAGATTGCAAGGGCTTCTTCGGAAGTGCCTTCGGTTCTGTTCGAACCCAGAACAGACTTGTATGGTTGCATGTCTGACACTACACTTTGAAATATAAAACTGATCTCTATCAAATACGTTTCTGTTTGGTGGTGGAGAATTTATTCTCTTAGCTTAACACCCTTCTCTGAGACATACGAGCTCAGAGGTTATGTATTTGATAGTTATCAGTGATATACTCCCAATTTGGTAGTGTGGCATGCTGAGTGCTGCTGTGTATCATTTGTTGATCAAAGCATGGCTTTTGTACAAAGCGTAGCTTTGTGGACAAGACTGCATCAGGACCTCACATCCCGAAAATGGTCGAAACAGGAAAGATGCGACAAGGTTATGGGGGTCGCTCCCTTTAGGGTATGTCATTCCCTTCTGGAAAAGGGTGGTATCATGGTATGGAGCCCAGATACTTAACTCATGTGGACACCGCAAATCTATTACTTTGTGATTGCTTTGTGGTTGAGAGGCGCCTCGGATAAAGATCCCAAAGGACCGAGGGATGGCATGCTCGAGTAGTAGTTATCTAGTTACAGAGGTAACCCAGCCTTGTGTTGGCAAAGAGCCGGGTAGGTTCTCGGGATGTCACTCCAGAGGCGTACCCATGGAGAGTAGGAAGTTCCTTAGCCTGACCATTTGTTGGAAATCCAAACAAAACAATATAAGCCCTTTACGATTGCAGTTGTACTACCTGCCACCTCAGGTGGTAGCTATAGTAGGCATAGTATCATAGTACCTATGCTGGCTAGGATTAATATTATACTTTCGAAAGGTTTTCCACATGATGCACTAATAATAATAATATCAAAGAATTTTTCTCGTATTAAGCATATTTGACTATCATAAGGGGAAATCTCCCTAAGTGTGCGATTGCATTGTGTGTGTGCCGAAAGACCTTATGGTAGTTTCATTTACCAAAAAGCATGATGGATTTATTTAAATTCTTTTGTTGTTTATTTCTAAAGATAAACTGTTTTGTTTGCTCATACCAGTCCCATGACTGACCTGGAGTTTATTGTTCCTTTCCTAAACTCTGAGTGCCCACAATTTCCCCACACGGGTAGTCTAGAGTTAGGTTTTTCAGATAATCAGGTTCAGTGGATTATCTGGAGCTAGTTCAGTCTTTGGACGACTGACCTTGCTTAGTTTTGGGCATCATTATTGGGAGTTCGAGCTATTTCTGGATTGGTGACTTGGAGATGGAGATTAACGATATTGGAGTTCTCTCTTGAAGACCATATTAGAGATATTGTTCCGCTGTTGGTGTTGTCTTTTCTTTCCGCTGCTATTGTCTTGTATCATATCCCTGATGTATATTGATATTCATTGTATCATTATTGTATCTGAATATTGTATCAAATGTTGTATATCAAATGTATTATTCTTTTCCTCCGCTGTGTTGTACTTAATGTGTTATAAGCTCCGACTCGAGTCAAATTTCAACGGTTGAATCTGCGGCATTCGGGTACAAGTGGAGTACGGATGTCGATTTTCGAACGCTGAAATTTGGATCGTGACACACATTTAAAAATCGTGTGAAATTAGTAAGAATTTTTCAAACTTACGAGCTTTGACTTTACAAAAATGGCATTATGTCCTTATGTCGTGCAGTAGCTCCACAAGCTTCATGTGGAAAACATGAGAAACAATGTCCGGTTTATCCTCGGCTTTCTGACCGGGAATGTTGAGTAAAGCCATTTCAATCTCAGGCTACTTTGGATTGCAGTAAACATTACAAATAAATCTGGTGATCCCGCCCACCGATAGATGGCCATAGCCTCTTGGTAGTTTTTGCACCATGTACCTAGGACCTTCTGTGAAAGAGGAGGGTAGAACAATCTTTCTTCCTATCATGCATGCACTTGTGTCACCAGCTGTAATAGTATTTTGCAGACCCTTGTACAGTTCACATCGTAATGTACTTTGGTTACTCTTTACCCACGACAGTTTGTCTTCTTCAATACATGTGTAACTGTCTATAATGAACTGGTGGAAAAGCCTACCACCCCACAACAGAACTGAGCCATCTTCTACTCTGCGTTGAATAAGATACGCGTAATATTCCCGCACTGTCACGGTCGTTCTTTTAGTTTCTAAACGTACGTCAAATTCTCTATATTCTATATCACACCTGAAACCATCCTCACCATAAGGAAATAAAAGTGGATATTGCATAGACACAAAAGAAGGGTGCTTTTCACTAATCATTTTCAGTACCTCATTCCTATCTTCAATCACAATATCACGACAGTCACACGAATCTGCATTTGAGTTATCAACCAATGCTGCAATCTCCGACGTAATTGGTAAATTGTACTGTCATCCGTCCCTATAACGCCTTTCCAACTGTCTGACGGTGATAGGATGGTATTCTAACACATGAAATCTTTCTCTAGCCATTCTAAACACTTTGGCCAACTCACTATAGTGGTTGAACATGCATATTAGATTGTTGACAATACCCACATCTAAATTGTGCGTCATACTTTCACCACACGACGAAACCCGTTTATTGACTTCATTACTGGTGTCGTAGAAATATAATTGAGAAAATTTTGGTTTACCCGTCGTTAGAAGAAGCGAGCAAATTCGATGGTGGTTTTGACCATTCAATCTGAAAACATACGGACCACGACCATTGTTGATGGAGTTATCAACATTCCCACCTATTTACGTGAAAGCAAAAATAGAATTATAAACTCGTATATGTTGCCGAAATTCCTTTGAAACAGATCCTCCATTGTAGTCCAAAAGGCCTATTAAATAATTGGGGGCTGGTTGATAGGACGGCAGCTGAACCTTTCCCTTCTGACAACATGTTCAAAATTTTGGGTTTGTATTTGTACTCCCCTTTTCTACCCTTTCTTCAAACCAAAGCAATGCTCCATGGTACGAACACGTACATGCAGAGGGGACAAAACTGTGCGCAGAAAACATTCTACCTGCATATTTAGAAAAAAAATCGAAACTGTTTGGACAGTCAATGCATTTTATACTAACCAAGTTAATGTATGTTACATACGTCGCCCGTAGTTCCCAACTGCAGAAAGACGGTTACATTGTGCCCGTATGCCGTTCCCATGTTGCGCAAAGTCAAATGATGCCGGAAATGAGTTGGTGGGACACCCCGTCAGGTTGTGGTTTTCTGCAATAACAGACAACAATGATAAGAACATTGATAACATGGAATAACCTGCAACGGACATACTATAAAGGAGACGTATGAAGTTCTGTTAATGTCCCATAGCGGATGAAGAATAAAATCAGTCTTACCTATTGCTGCTGTTCACAATTTTTTGTGCCTCGGTTTTTAATGTCTGTTATGGCGATTTATCTGACAAACTGCAAACAGAAAACAACATTTCATAAATGGTCGTGTATACTATGCATAGTCGGATGGAAAAAAAGGTAGTAGAAGGATACTAACTCTATCGACGGTAAGATCGGTCGATAGAAATCATTTTGATGGCTTCCTCCTCATGCTGTCGACAAAGAAAGTCGGAGAAATTATACAGGGATATGTCTATGAAATCATGACAGTAGTGGCTGCACCTCATCCATCTGGTTTTATGATATTATTTTGCACATTTCCACCCAGCAGCAGTCTGCATCTCGCTCTAGCAGACTTGCATATCTGGGTTTATAAATTAATTCAGCCTCAGGACAGGTAGAGCAACATCAATATGACAACATGCAAATCGTAAAGAAACATTAAGGTAGTTGTAAATGGTAGAACAGTGTGTACAAAGATGGTATCAAAAGCATGCGTACCGACTGCTGACATGCACGCGTGTGCAACATGCTAATGTCTGACTGCAAAATCAACCATCCAGCCTACCATAGTTGGGTATAATGACTACGCTGAGTCGAGGACAACTGTTGGGAAAGAAAAGGTGTTTTAAAAAAGTAACAGTAACAGTTATACGTGGTTAGACCATACGGTGGAGAAAGGCAAACAAAAATAGTAAGATGGTGATAAATAAACAACATCCTGTGCAACGTTCATCCAGTTTACATTAAGACCTTAAATTAGGCGAAGGTTGAAACGAGTATAAGAAATAAAGAAAATTGTCATGTTTGTAGTCAATAAAAATAGGCATGGTTGGAATGAATAAAACCATGAAAAAGATGGAAGACATACGTACTTGGACTTGTAGATTGTGTACTCTTAAACCTTATGTTGCTGGACCTATAGACTGAGTAATCAGAAACTTTTGTGCCAAAAAACACCCTCATCATACAGAGAGGGGCTGCCTGCATAAGAAAACTCCGGCTTTTAACTGCTGCAATCACACTGTAATGCAATTAATGCCGACGATCCATGGTGACATGTAGCAAAATTGGTACCAGTAACATTGCACTAAAAATATACCATAAACATATAAATGAAGAAAATATGGGTAAAGCATTTGTAGATAACAGTTCAACAAAAATTTGAAAGGTATCCAAAATCTACCAAAAATATAGCAGACAACAGTAGTGCAAATCAAGCACGTAATGTTAACGACAGGTTGGCATTAGCGGATGGAGTAAAAATTTAAATTCACCACGACTAAAAATAGGTAGGATTGCGGTGCGACGATAAAAAATAATCAGTTCACAGTTGACGCTTGCAGTCTGAAATTGAAGTATTGAGAAATTGTTAAAATTAAAGATCGGTTAAGGAACGCTTAAATGATAACTGCACATATATCACGGAATTTGCTTGAAAAGCATTCTGGACACTAAAGTGTGATTATTCACCCTTCACTTAAACTGAAAAGATGAGTCACGGCTGTCGAGGTGTAGTAGAGAAAAGCAGTTGATTCAAAAGGTCGGAAAGGGAGGGGAATACGGAAAACTGTTACTAATTTAGTACGATTTAAAAAAGTGAGCGAAAATAGAGCCAAGCAGGTTGGCTATGCCTTCAACTCGTTGAACAGCATGCTGGAAATACACTCGTGCAACAACCAGTGTAGCTTCTGTTTTAGAGCAAAAACGTTGGCTGCCTGCAAAAGCAAATGCCAGCTTTAAAAAAGGAGGTAACTGGTGTAGTCAGGGTATAATGTAATTAATGCTGATGATCCTTGTTGACAGGTAGCAAAATCATTACCATTAACATTGCAGTACAAATATACCATAATCATTAAAAATGATGAAAATATAGGTAAAGCATATGTAGATAAACTATTTAAGAAAAAATGAATGGTATCCACAATGTATAAAAAATACAGGAAACAACAGTATTGCAAATAGAGCATGTTACATTAACGACAGGTTGACTTTGGTGGATGGATTAAAAAGTCAAATTCAAGGACTAAACAAATTGCTAGGCCTCCTGTGCGGCGACAAAAAATAACCAGTTAATGGACTGTTGAATCAAGTAGGAAATTGTAGCAATAGATTAGGTAAAACAGCTTGGATAAACCATAGAGGTTTGAATCCGCAAGTGGAAAAGTAAATGAAGTATTCATACGTATATGCACATACATTTGCGCATAGATAATTTTCGAAAGAAAAATTAATAAAGTACAAATGGTTTATGATAACATAATTTTTATTATTCTTCTCTGCCGAGAAACAGCTCCAGTCTTTGTATGGATGGACAACAAATATTAAGAAGAAGAAGCATTTAAAGACATAGTCGGCAAAAGGGATGTGTGCAAACCTAATATTCGACGTTGTATCTTTAGCCATTACCCTTGCATAGATTGAATGTTAATATGCAGGAAAAGAATGAAACATATGCACTACTACTATAGTGTAAAATTAAAACTACTATGTATATAAGACTACAGTAATCGTCGTCAAACTATGCCCGTAGGAATAGCAATACAGACTGATTTATTGATGTTATCAATTATGTGCATGAACATATAATTATAAATTGCAATAACTGACTGATTTATTAGATTTAAAATTTAGAAAAAAAAACTCATAGTACACTATTTGTCTCCATTAATTTTAAAGATTAGTAGCCGCATTGCTCTGTGCACTTGATCATAGATCAAGGTTCATTCGCTTTCGTAATAGTCATTTTTTCTCAAAAGAAAACTTGTTGCATAACAGACTTTAGCAGAATGACAGTTCAAAAAAATAATACCATATACACATGAAAAATAAAATTTCAAAGGAATAACGTATATATAGAAAAACTGACACACTATAAACCTAAGCATTTACACTAAAATGTAAAGAAAATAGGAATTTTAGCTGCCTCTGTAAAAGATTAAACAAAGGATTTTTCACATTAGCTTAAAATAATGGTGTGCATCAAGAAACAATTACAATAACAGTCAATATGATCATCTTTATGGTAAATATGAGCTCAATGTGATCAAAATCTTTGATATAGAAACCAAATCAAAACTACCTTTTTTTAAAAGGGACATACTGAACTATTAGTAAACTAATTCATAAATTTATACACCTTGTATGTTCATATTTGTACCGAAACACCAAGGACATACTATTGGAGTGGCTAAACTTAAATTAAAGGCATGAACTGTTAAATATTTGTATAAGCATGTTTACTTTCATATTTGTACTCAAACGACTCGCAAACACCAAGTGCATAATATGAGAGTGGCTGAACTAAAGTTAAAAACATGAACTGTTAACATTTGCATAAATAGGTTTACTGTCAATATGAATCCAAAAAATCATAAAAAATTTCATGTACCTTGAACAACATGTTTATCAACAATCAACATGAAGCAAACAGGAAAAAAAGAAGCTCTCATGCAATATCCATTTATGCAATCAAGAGATGAAAAAGTAGTAAGCCAATATGAATCAGTCATTTGTACAAACATCTTGTATACATTTTAAAAGACGATACTTAAATATAAGTCAAAAAAATTGTGAGATCCAAAGTGTTAACTGCACACATATCACGGAATTTGTTTGAAAAGCATTTTGGACATTAAAGTGTGTTATTCACCCTTCACTTAAACTGAAAAGGTGAGTCACAGCCATCGAGGTGTAGTGGAGAAAAGCAGTTGATTCAAAAGGTCAAAAAGGGAGAGGAATATGGGAAACTATTACCAATTCAGTACAGTTTAAAAAAAGGAGCGAAAACAGAGCCAAGCAGGTTGACTATACCTTCAACTCGTAGAACAACGTTCGGGAAATCCACTCGTGCAACAACCAGTGTAGCTTCTGTTTACAGAGCAAAAACGTTGCCTCCAAAAGCAAATACCGGCTTTTAAAAATGGAGGTAACTGGTGCAGTCAGGGTGTAATGTAATTAATCTGATGATCCTTGTTGACAAGTAGCAAAATTGTTACCATTAACATTGCAGTACAAATATACCATAATCATGAAAAATGATGAAAATATAGGTTGAGCATATGTAGATAAACTAGTGAACAAAAAATGAATGGTATCCAAAATGTATAAAAAATACAGGAGACAATGGTACTTCAAATAAAGCATGTAACGTTAACGACGGGTTGACGTTAGTGGATGGAGTAAAAATTCAAATTCAAGGACTAAAAAAATTGCTAGGCCTCATGTGCGACGATAAAAAATAATCAGTTAATGGACAGTTGAATCAAGTAGGAAATTGTAGCAATAGATTAGGTAAAACATCTTGGATAAACCATAGAGGTTTGAATCCGCAAGTGGAAAGTAAACGAATTATTCATACGTATATGCACATACGTATGCACATAGATAATTTCTGAAAGAAAGATTAATAAAGTTCAAACAGTTTATGATAACATAATTTTTTTTATTCTTCTCTGCCAAGAAACAGCTCCAGTGTTTGTAGGGATGGACATCAAATATTAAGAAGAAGAAGCATTTAAAAGACATAGTAAAAGTGACGTGTGCAAATCTAATATTCAATTTTGTATCTTTAGCTCATTACAGTTTCATAGATTGAATGTTAATATGCAGGAAAAAAAGAAACATATGCGCTACTACTGTACTGTAAAATTACAACTACTATGTATCTAAAACTACAGTAATCGCGATCAAATTATGCCTGTAGGAATAGCAATGCAGACTGATTTATTTAATGTTATCAAATATGTGCATGAACATATAATTATAAATTGCATCAACAGACTGATTTATTTGATTTAAAATTTAGAAAAAACTCATAGTTCATTATTTGTCTCCATTAATTTTATACACAAGTAGCCGCATTGCTCTGTGCACTTGAGCATAGATTAAGGTTCATTCACTTTAGTAATAATGATTTTTTCTCAAAAGAAAACTTGTTGCATAACAGACTTTAGCAGAATGACAGTTCAAAAATATAATACCAAATACACATAATAAATAAAGTTCCAAAGGAATAACGTATATGTAGAAAAACTGACACACTATAAGCTTAAGCATTTACACTAAAATGTAAAGGAAATAGCAATTTTTAACTGCCTCCAAAAAAGATTAACATCAACAAAGGATTTTTTCACATTAGCTTAAAATAATGGTGTGCATCAAGAAACAATTACAGTAGCAGTCAATATGATCATCTTTCTGGTAAATATGAGCTCAATGTGACCAAAATCTTTGATGTAGAAACCAAATCAAAACTATTTTTTTAAAGGGACATACTGAAATATTAGTAGACTAATTCATAAATTTATACACCTTGTATGTTCATATTTTATTGAAACACCAAGCACATACTATGGGAGTGGCTAATCTTAAATTAAAAACATGAACTGTTAAACATTTGTATAAACATGTTTACTTTCATATTTGTACTCAAACGACTCTCAAACATCAAGTGAATACCATGGGAGAGGCTGAACTAAAGTTAAAAAATATGAACCGTTAACATTTGTATAAACAGGTTAACTGTCAATATGAATCCAAAAAATCATAAAAAAATTCACGTACCTTGAACAACATGTTTATCAGAATCAACATGAAGCAAACAGGGAGAAAAAGCTATCATGCAATATCCATTTAGCAATCTAGAAATGAAACACTAGTAAGCCAATATGAATCAGTCATTTATACAAACATCTTGTATACATTTTAAAAGATGATACTTAAATATAAGTCAACAAAATGGTGAGATCAAAAGTGTTCAGCATAATTCAAAATGAATGGCTTTTCGTTTAGGCTAGAATCAGTTGGAAAGCAGTAAGCATTATCGGAAAGAAAAAAGAATCTATTAAAACAGATCAACATGTACACTAAGTCAACAGAAATGAACACCTTCTCAAAATCGGCACTTTTATGAGAATTTTGATATGCCTTCTTTGAATCTTCTGACGCAGTCTTCGAAAATATAAGAATGTGTAGAAAGTTAGCAGTTGTAGATAGTGAAAAGGATTTAACGAAACTAAAAAAGGGGTAGAAATGTAACCTACGTTGGAATATTATGACAATAAAGCGGTTTCTTAATGGACCTGGAGAAGATGAAGCGGTTTCTTAATGGACATGGAGAAGATGAGAAAATACCCTAATTGATTCGATCGGGTGACGCCATGGAGAATAAAAAGATAACAAAATAAATGGTAGGGTTACAAATTAAATTGTCATGGTCGCAATGTTTATTGGTGGAAGATGACAGCGGAGCTAGCAAATCAGTCGGGCCAGAAGAAAATAAAACTTCGAACACAGTAAGGAAGGAAGCAGTTACCTGTACAGCCGACGTAGTGGTAAGGAGGAGGATGGGGGAAGAGCAGGCTGTAGATGGTTTGGGGGAGGAGGCGATGATTCGGAAGATGAGACGGCGCAGACGATGGAATTCGGCAGTACTGTCTTAGGAAGGAGGAAATGCAATGAAGTGGAAAGCGGAGGGAGCTGGCAGAACCACGTGATGGAGCAGTTGGAGATTAGGCAGGGCAAGAAAAGAAAAGCGGAAATGGATAATCAAGTGCCAGTAAGGAAAAAAAACGCGGAAGCGAACAATGGAGTGTTATTTCGAAATGAGAAACGCGAAAGAATCCATGTCAGCTTGGGGAAGTTCCCGCTTTAGTATAAAGTAATAGACTAGTGTTAGTATTGCATACTGTGATGTTGATAAAATAGTATCTAATTTTAATTAGTACTAAAAACATGCGTGATTATGTAATATATGATAAATTTATTGTGAAATATAATCACAAACTAAAATGACATGAAATGATATATAAAGTTGATGGTTCAATCCTCGCTAGCTACTTATCTCTGTAAAATTAATATCCTAACTCAGTAAAATATATAAATTAAAATTCATGGATGAATTAGTAACTCAACCATTTTGTCAATATTGTTGTTGTATATATATTGAGTTGTCAACTTTTTAAAGGATTTATGAATGGATTAGTCAACATGAAATAATTGAATTTATTCGAATAATTTGATTAATGATCAACATAACTAATTAAATATAAGGAGTTGTCAAGTAAGAAAATTGAAGATAATTTATATGAGCTTTATACAAATTTGCAATTTTGAAGGGGGATAAGTCTTATGGTTAGCTTATTTACATGTTATTTTTTTTGAATCGGACATGTGAGTTCTTATTCATTTTTAAGTTTTCATTTTTAAATAATTTTATCATTGTACTTAACCATAGACATCATGTTCTAGTAGGAGAGTCGTGCTTATAACTTTGATAATTGCAAAATATTGTTATGTAGCATTTAGTTGAGTTAAGAGTTCAATATT
This sequence comes from Allium cepa, assembly GCA_030765085.1. Lineage (NCBI taxonomy): Eukaryota > Viridiplantae > Streptophyta > Magnoliopsida > Asparagales > Amaryllidaceae > Allium > Allium cepa. The sequence goes on along the minus strand of CM060938.1, from coordinate 446,923,492 downwards.
ATTGATAACATGCTAAAATTAAGAATGGTTGTACAATCTAATTTTTATCGATGTAATCTGCGTGTTCACATCGTAATATTATAAAATATAAATTTATCTTTTAATGTTTGTTATAAATATGTATACTTAGTTCAGTATTTTAAAAAATGATATTATGTTATGCAATGTACGATAATTTTTTTGAGATAAAAGGATTAGAAATTAAAACAGTTATTATTATTATGCATAAATTTTATGTTATGTGATTTAAATATCTTTATATATCTGAGCAAAGAAGAAATAATTTTATCATTTTTCTCATATATGAATATTATATATACTGAAATCCTTGTGTTTTTAGGATTTATTAGATGGATTAATAGTTAATCATATATACTTAAATAGTTTAAATTTAAGATTACACAATTAGTTAAATATATATATATATATATATATATATAGATAGACTTGAATGTAAAATATTACAAGATAATTGAGAAAAATTTCTAAGTAATTATAATAAGTTTAAAATTTTATGTATTCGAAATTAATAGAATTTTGATAGTGTAATGTATGATAAATTCAGTTAGTAAGTAAATTATAAAATAAATTTGTTATTGTCATTAACATATAATTTATGTTAAGTGATTGATATATATTTGCATCAAAATGAATTATTCTTTAAATGTGTGAACTATATTGTAAAATGTAAAATTTTGGATTTTGGATTATGACACTGACGATAATGTTATGTGATGTCGATTATGATGTATAATGTAAAATGAAATTAATGAATGAGTTCATATTTTGAATTATGTAATTAATTTAAACGTGTGGACCATGATGTAAAATGTTGGAAAAGAACCATGAAAGGTTTGTAAATAATTGTAGATTCTTTTAGAAGTATGTATTTGAATGTAAAGTAGTGTGAGAAGTTTAGTATAATAATTGTAAAAGGTAAATTATAGAATTTTGAAAATAAAACGTCCAAACTTGAGACAATTAAGAAGAATAGAGGTAACTTCTAGAATTAATGAGAGAGCTTCTGTAACGACCCAGAATTTCTGTCAATTAAAATTTGTATGTTTAATTGATTTTAAATATTAACAAGTAAAATTTGTAAGTCGAATAAATTTATTTCAAATATCTGGATTTAATTGGACAATTAAATCGATAATTGAATATTAGAAATTCCAGAAATAATTGAAAATTGGGTTTAATATGATTGAAAATGATTCGTAAAATTTTATTTAATCATGTTGAAGTTAGAATGATGTTATAAAACTTTTAAAATCGAATTAAAAGTTAATTTGTGAAAATTGAATATTTTAATATTTAATCGACGAGTTAAAATAGCCATTTTTCAAACAGTCTCGGATTTTGAATAAACCAGTTTCATCAGATCCGTAATGTTATATTATTGTATGGTTTCAAATTTCGTGTCAATCGGATATACGGTTTGTCCGGGGCAAGCCAACACGTATAGAAATTAGTTTAAATCGATTTAATTTAAATTTGATCGTTTATTTCCGTAACTCACACAGATGATCGAATTAGCCTCCGAAACCTATTCCATTGTGTTCGGAACGTGGGGTAAACCCTAGAAACGTCAGCCGGAACGCTTCGTTTGGAGTCGGAAAATTTTAGGTGAATAGTGTTTCGCCATTTTTCTATAAAAGGACCCCATAATTCACATTTTTCACTCAAGCCCTAATTTCAAGCTTCAGCCGGCCCTAGCTATTTCAATGGCTGAAACGTTTCAATCTTCTTTCCTCAATCTCTTCTAATCCGCTCACCTTCATCAAAAATTGTCAACTACAATATTGTAGGGCTCATCGAGATCTTCGATCTCAACGGTGGAGATTGTTTATAAATAAGCGAATCGATGGCAAATTGTGCTTGAACGTCGCACGTTCGCACACGGTTTTCAGCGCCAAATGGAGGCCGAGCTTCACCTCGTTCATGCCAGGAGTGGATCTTGCGATGGTGCATCAGGTGGTAGCCTCCGATCAACTTCAAACGTGACGAGGTGGTCGCGTTGTATAGGGTGTAGATGGCGTGCATGGGTTTCATACGTGCGTCTCTACCTGGGAGCAAAAAAAAAGAACGTGAGGAAGAAAGGGAGGAGGGCGGCCCTGATATGAAGTTTGTAAAAATCAAGGGCCGAGAACAGTTTAAGGTTTTAAAATGTAAAATAGAAATTGAAAAATATAGTATATATAAATTCGTACGACTTCTAAATTGCGTAACGTTTCCTACGAGGTCCGTTTCGCACGAAACGAATTACGTTGGCTTCGTTTTGTCGAGCATTACGCAATGGAGCTAGTTTGGAGTCGTTTGGAGATAGTGTGAATTTTGGGTAAAATTAAACGCGTGTTTAATTTTATTCGAAATAAACACTGCAACCGTTATTGAAAGCAATGTGAGAACTTCTCGCTCAATCGAAATTGTTTCGATTTAAATTTTAAATAGTTGGATTTAAAATTTCTTGATTGTATAGTTGGCTGATGATTGTTATTGATTGTCAAAATAGACCCTATACGTCGTATATTAAGCGGAGGTTATTTATTAAAAACATATACCGCGATAATTCCATCTTGATTGGAATTGGTATTATATATGTACTTGGAGTTGATTTTCCCGCATTATATAGCGGATGAGACCCTATTGCGCCGTATAATAGCGGATAATATTTTATAAATCCTATATACCGCAATATTCGGTATCGTAACGGAATTGGTATCGTGCTAATGTCTGTGGATGCAGGGAAACAGGTTGGAGGGATCCAACATGATTCCTCACCAGTATTTATTTGACTACAGATATTGTGATATTTGTTGATTATCATATGATGATATATGACGTTTGGATTCCGTGATTGATTATTTGGTGATGTTGCATCATTGGGCCTATTTTTGGAGTTTAAAATTGTTAAAGTAAAGATTTTTATTTTAAAAGGATTTTTAAAGTTATTTTTGAAAATATACGTTTTATTGAATTTTTGGAATTGGTTCATTTTAAATAAATAAACGTTATAATTTTTATGTTATAAAATTATGATTTTTGAGAAATATAACTGAAATGTGATTTTTGAAATAAGTAGTTAATTAATTTGTAAAATGATTTAAATTGAGATTTTTGGAATTATTATAAACGATTTATATAAACGATTTATAAAATTGATATTTATAAAGTAAAATATTGGAATTGTAAAACGAGTTTTTATAAGTGTTAAAATGAAGTATAAATGGATTTCATAAGTAAAAGAAATTTATAGATTTATAAATTGTGAAGTTATAAAATGAATAGATTTTGTAAAATAGAAAATTATAAATAATTAACTTGAAAATTTGATTTTTTTTGGCATCTAAATGAGATTTAAATAGAATTGGTTAATAAAGAGATTTTTATAACTTGAAGTTTTTATAATATATAAATGTGAATTTATAAACATTGATTTATAAATTCAAGATTGATTGAATTTGATAAGTTAATTTCTATAGCTTATTAAAGGAGTATATTCACGATTTTGGGACAGTGGGTAATTTTTAAATTGAATATGTAAAAGTGTTGAATTTGGTTAATGATTTATATTCACAATTTTTAACAGTGAATAATATAGTAAAGGAATGTTTAGGGAGTGATCTTTTAAATGGAATTAAAATGATTTGAAGTTGTTTTAAAATGTGTTAAGGATCGAAATCCTAGATTTCAACATTAATTGTTGAAATAGACGTTTTCGAGAAATAAGGAAAAGATGGACTATAACACTGTTGTTATAGTAAATGATTTCCGAAAGGAAATGTTTTTTTATAGTATTGGGATTTATATATCTATCTTAATTTCGAATCCCTATACTAGTGATTTTGGGTTGTCGTAACGATGTTTTACGCAACATTCGTTTGGACCCAAATAAATGTGTTTAAGAGAATGTTTTCCTTAAAGAATGAAATATATACTAAATTGTGATTTAAGTATATTGAATATTTTCTAAGTATTGAAAATAAATAGATTTGTGAATTACTTATTGTTAAATAAGTATTTGGAAATGTTTTCCAATGAAGAAATTGAAAAGGGTTTAGAGAATTTATCTTTTTAAAGATAAATTGAAGTGAATATCTGGCGAGTTATTAATTTATGGAAAATTAATAAAACGGGCCTAAAGATTGTTATGGTGCTGGATATTTGGTTGTTGGCCTTGATAGTTAAATAACCGACTATCAATATTTACCTTTAAATGGGTATTTGTTATGATTTGCTTGAATTTGAATGCCACACTTATTTTCAAAATAAGCGCTCACTATTCCAGTTTGCCGGGAAAGGACCTTTGGGTCGTATAACCCATTCCGAATATGTGATACGTCGTTATGGATTGTATTTGAAGACCGGTGTTGAAGACCAGATATTTTTGAAAATGGAAGGATTACCGTCGAATGACTCTGCATCGGCTGATCTCCGATATAGAGGTTTTATCACCCTTAGTAACGGAAAGTCCGGACGTGATTAGTGAATATCCGGATTGCAAGGGCTTCTTTGGAAGTGCCTTCGGTTCCGTTCAATCCCGGAACGGACTTGTATGGATGTGTGTCTGACGTTACAATTTAAGATGTAAAGCTGGTTTCTATTAAATATATTTCTGTTAGTGGTGGAGAATTTATTCTCTTAGCTTAACACCCTTCTCTGAGACGTACGAGCTCAGAGGTTATGTAGTTGATGGTTACTAGTGATACATTCCCAAATTGGTAATGTGGCATACGAAGTGCCGTTGAGCATATGTGATCAAAGGACAGCTTTTGTATAAAGCGTGGCTTTGTGGACGAGTCTTCGTCGGACCTCACACCCCGGAAATGGTCAAAACAGGAAGGATGCAGCAAGGTTATTAGGGGGTAGCGCCCCTTTAGTGTATGTCATTCCTTCTGGATAGAGGTGGTATCATGGTATGCAGCCCGGATACTTAACCTATGTTGTTGCTGCAAATTTATTACTTTGTGGTTGTTGGAATCAAGGATCCTCGGATGAAGGTCGGTTACGACCGGGGGATAGCATATTCGTGTTAGTAGTTACCCAGTTAGGGGTAACCCGGCCTTGTGTTGGTAGGGATCTAACCGTAATGTTAGGTTAGGTTCTCGGGTCGTCTTTCCAGAGGCGTACCCATGTGGCAATGGGAAGTTCCTTAGCCTGACCATTTGTTGGAAATCCAAAGAAACAATACGATCTTGTACGGTTTTAGTTGTAGAACCTATCATTCACTTATGGTGGCGCCCCACTTTTGGATGGTGGCTATAGTAGGCATAAGTGCGAAATGCCTATGCTGGCTAAGATTTATATCTTTACTTTCGAAATGTTTTCCTACACTTTGCACTAATAATAATAATAATATCAAAGAAAAAAAATTCTACGTATCAAGCATATTTGACTATCATAAGGAGAAATCTCCTCTGATTCTGCGTTTGCATTGTGTGTGTGCGGGAGGCCTTATTGTAGTCTCATTTTCCAAAAAGCATTGCGAATCTATTTTAAAATATTCCTGTTGTTTGCTTTAAAGATAAATAATTGTTTTATGTTCTCACACCAGTCTCATGACTGACCTGGAGTTTATTGTTTTCCTTCCTAAACTCTGGGTGCTCACCAATTTTAACACGGGCAGTCTAGAGTTAGGTTATCAAGTCATTCTGGATTCGGGAGTTGCTGTAGAAACCTGGAGGCAAGCTGGATGGTGTAATATATACTAGTATATGTTGTATTTCTTTTCCGCTGTTTGTTGTTGTAAACTCTGATAATGTAATGTAATGTGATGTAATGTAATAACTGATATTGTTCTTTTGTTTAAAGATTATTTATTTATTTATTATATGTTGTTCCGCTGCGATTGTGAGTTTCTGATATTGTTCTGTTGTTTCCTTCTGTTCTGTTCTATCTTTTTCTCTCTTCTTCTATCTTTTTCTTCTTCTTCTTTAACCATAACATTTCGGTTTTCCGGCATTCGATTGCTCGGCAGTTGATACAGTGGACGTATTGGTGTCGGTTTTCGAGCGTCGAAAAATCACGAACATTACATTTGGTATCAGAGCATTTGGTTAAGCGACAACCATGGCTCTGTTGGGTATTTCTCATTAGAGATAGAGTCAGTAGTACTCTAGAATGAGTTTGTGTGTAATAATAGATACGAGCGCGTATTTGTTAGTGAATATAAATTGTTTTATATTGTGATGATTGGTTTGTTAAGTGGTATATGGATTCTGGTCAACATGAGTAATTAACTTGTTGATAGGGATCTCTAAACACTTGTACAGAACAATTTGACATGATATCGTTTCAAAGTAGGGTAAATGAAATAATTTTACCTTGATTATATTTTATATACAAAGGAATAATTTTTCAGAAATTTTTAAAGTGTATATATATGATTGTTTGGTCGTTAAAAATGTAAGAATAAATATAAGTTAATTAAAAGAATAAATTATATAAGCGAATGAATTATAAGTGTGGAATTATAATTAATGTGATTTACAATTGCGAAATAATCTTATATATAAGAAAAAGATTTGTAAATGTGATTTATGAATAAAGGAAAAATGCATGAAAGAATATTAAGCACTGAATTCACTTCTGTTACTAGGAAATAATAAAGGTGATGACTGCAACATCATCAGCATCATTTTCGAGTCTCTATGTGATAGATTTGCTACCATAGTAAATTGAAATTGAAATTTTGTTGTGATAAACAAATTTGAAATTAAAATCCAAGTTAAAATAAATTTGAGTTGTCATCAAAGACATGTGATTTGAAATTTAACTAAAGGAAAGTTAAATAAATTGATTTGGATTAGATAAACTATTGAAATTGATGAATATAAGTGAAATAAGTTTTGAACTTATAATATGAGTTAATCAATTTAGCTTTGGTAAAAGTTAAATAGAATTTACTTTAGAATTGAAATCTGAATTGGATTTATAAGTGGAATTTTAAGTTAAGTTAAACAAATAATGTTTGAAATGGAATATAACTTAAGTGAAGTTGAATAAAGTTGATTTTGGTATCGAAGTAAATTAATCAAGAGAAGTGATGAATATGAACTTGAGTTATATAAATGAAATTCAACCTTATATTGTTAAAGGAATTAGCAATTGAATTGATAAATGGAAAGCTAGGTAATTGAATTTGAATTGAAAGTAAACTAACTTGAATATAAATTAGTGAATGTAAACTAATTGAATATGAATAAGTGAATGTTAGTAAAAACATCCAATGTTAATGAATCAAATGTGATTAAATGAAAAACCAATTCATTGAATAATAATGAGAAGTGAATGTATATTGATTTGATATGGATTTGTTGGATGATAGTTGTTTGGTGGTTGCATTTATTGTTTTTGTTGCATTTGCTATATTGGCATATATAGTTGTTGGTATATGTTGTATATTGATGTTACTTTCATGTATACAGGTTTCTCAATTGTTTGTTGAGTGTTTAATAGGTGCGGATTGCGCTTGCTTCGCATTTGGAGCCCGCTTTCGCCAGATATTAGCCGTATAAGCTCGCTAATAATATATAAGGTACATATCTCGGATTACATATCGTACTTTTACACCTTTTTCCCTATGGGATGCCTTATTACTTGATGAGATGTATATTTGTGATATATATTGTCATTTTTTCGGATCGAGCCGCGCAAAGTAGACTATGGCGAAATTTTCTGAAAATTTAAGGCGTTAGAATATTTTTGAGAGAAATTGAATTTTTTTTGTGAAGACTAAATTTCGATTTGGAGTTAAAAGTTAAACGATATAGTTGGTTTTGAAAGGATAACTAAGTTTGATATGAAAACTTAGTAAAATTATTATAAGAAGTTTAACTATGGATTTGGAAAAATTAATGGATTCTGTAACTTTTTCTTACTTGGTAATTTCGAGGACGAAATTCTTTTAAGGGGGGAAGTTTGTAATGACCCAGAATTTCTGTCAATTAAAATTTGTATATTTAATTGATTTTAAATATTAACAAGTAAAATTTGTAAGTCGAATAAATTTATTTCAAATATCTGGATTTAATTGGACAATTAAATCGATAATTTAATATTTGAAATTCCATAAATAATTGAAAATTGGGTTTAATATGATTGAAAATGATTCGAATTTTTTATTTAATCATGTTGAAGTTAGAATGATGTTATAGAACTTTTAAAATCGAATTAAAAGTTAATTTGTGAAAATTGAATATTTTAATATTTAATTGACGAGTTAAAATAGCCATTTTCAAACAGTCTCGGATTTCGACGAAACTAGTTTCATCGGATCCGTAATGTTATATTATTGTATGGTTTCAAATTTCGTGTCAATCGGATTTATGGTTTGTCCGGGGCAAGCCAAAACGCATAGAAATTAGTTTAAATCGATTTAATTTAAATTTGATCGTTTATTTCCGTAACTCACACAGATGATCGAATTAGCCTTCGAAAACTATTCCATTACGTTCGGAATGCGGGGTAAACCCTAGAAACGCCAACTGGCACGCTTCGTTTGGAGTTCGGAAAATTTTGGGTGAATAGTGTTTCGCCATTTTTCTATAAAGGGACCCCATAATTAACATTTTTCACTCAAGCCCTAATTTCAAACTTCAGCCGGCCCTAGCTATTTCAGTGGCTGAAACGTTTCAACCTTCTTCCCTCAATCTCTTCTAATCCGCTCACCTTCATAAAAAATTGTCAACTGCAATATTGTAGGGCTCATAGAGATCTTCGATCTCAACGGCGGAGATCGTTTATAAATAAGCGAATCGATGGCAAATTGTGCTTGAACATCGCATGTTCGCACACGGTTTTCAGCGCCAAATGGAGGCCGAGCTTCACCTCGTTCATGCCAGGAGTGGAGCTTGCGATGGTGCATCGGGTGGTAGCCTCCGATCAACTTCAAACGTGACGAGGTGGTCGCGTTGTATAGGGTGTAGATGGCGTGCGTGGGTTTCATACGTGCGTCTCTACCTGGGAGCAAAAAAAAAGAACGTGAGGAAGAAAGGGAGGGGGCGGCCCAGATCTGAAGTTTGCAAAAATCAAGGGCCGAGATCAGTTTAAGGTTTTAAAATGTAAAATAGAAATTGAAAAATATAGTATATATAAATTCGTACGACTTCTAAATTGCATAACTTTTCCATACGAGATCCGTTTCGCACGAAACAAATTACATTGGCTTCGTTTTGTTGAGCACTATGCAATGGAGCTAGTTCGAAGTCGTTTGGAGATAGTGTGAATTTTGGGTAAAATTAAATGCGTGTTTAATTTTATTCGAAATAAACACTGCAACCGTTATTGAAAGCAAGGTGAGAACTTCTCACTCAATCGAAATTGTTTCGATTTAAATTTTAAATAGTTGGATTTAAAATTTCTTGATTGTATGATTGGCTGATGATTGTTATTGATTGTTAAAATAGACCATATACGCCGTATATTAAGCGGAGGTTATTTATTAAAAACATGTACCGCGATAATTCCATCTTGATTGGAATTGGTATTATATATGTACTTGGAGTTGATTTTCCCGCATTATATAGCGGATGAGACCCTATTGCGCCGTATAATAGCAGATAATATTTTATAAATCCCATATACTGCAATATTCCATATTGGAACGGAATTGGTATTGTGCTAATGTCTGTGGATGCAGGAAAACAGATTGGATGGATCCAATTGGATTCCTCACAAGTATTTATTTGATTACAGATATTGTGATATTTGTTGATTATCATATGATGATATATGATGTTTGGATGCCGTGATTGATTATTTGGTGATGTTGCATCGTTGGGCCTATTTTTGGAGTTTAAAAATGTTAAAGTAAAGATTTTTATTTTAAAAGGATTTTAAAGTTATTGTTGAAAATATACGTTTTATTGAATTTTTGGAATTGGTTCATTTTAAATAAATAAACGTTATAGTTTTTATGTTATAAAATTATGATTTTTGAGAAATATAACCGAAATGTGATTTTTGAAATAAGTAGTTAATTAATTTGTAAAATGATTTAAATTGAGATTTTTGGAATTATTATAAACGATTTATATAAACGATTTATAAAATTGATATTTATAAATTAAAATATTGGAATTGTAAAACGAGTTTTTATAAGTGTTAAAATGAATTATAAATGGATTTCATAAGTAAATGAAATTTATAGATTTATAAATTGTGAAGTTATAAAATGAATAGATTTTGTAAAATAGAAAATTATAAATAATTTACTTGAAAATTTGATTTTTTTTGGCATCTAAATAAGATTTAAATAGAATTGGTTAATAAAGAGATTTTTATAACTTGAAGTTTTTATAATATATAAATATGAATTTATAAACATTGATTTATAAATTCAAGATCGATTGAATTTGATAAGTTAATTTCTATAGCTTATTAAAGGAGTATATTCACGATTTTGGGACAGTGGGTAATTTTTAAATTGAATATGTAAAAGTGTTGAATTTGGTTAATGATTTATATTCACAATTTTGAACAGTGAATAATATAGTAAAGGAATGTTTAGGGAGTGATCTTTTAAATGGAATTAAAACGATTTGAAGTTGTTTTAAAATGTGTTAAGGATCGAAATCCTAGATTTCAACATTCATTTTTGAAATAGACATTTTCGAGAAATAAGGAAAAGATGGACTATAACACTGTTGTTATAGTAAATGATTTCCGAAACGAAATATTTTTGTATAGTATTGGGATTTATATATCTATCTTAATTTCGAATCCCTATACTAGTGATTTTGGGTTGTCGTAATGATGTTTTACGCAACATTCGTTTGGATCCAAATAAATGTGTTTAAGAGAATGTTTTCCTTAAAGAATGAAATATATACTAAATTGTGATTTAAGTATATTGAATATTTTCTAAGTATTGAAAATAAATAGATTTGTGAATTACTTATTGTTAAATAAGTATTTGGAAATGTTTTCCAATGAAGAAATTGAAAAGGGTTTAGAGAATATACCTTTTTAAAGATAAATTGAAGTGAATATCTGGCGAGTTATTAATTTATGGAAGATTAATAAAAAGGGCCTAATGATTGTTATGGTGCTGGATATTTGGTTGTTGGCCTTGATAGTTAAATAATCAACTATCAATATTTACCTTTAAATGGGTATTTATTGTGATTTGATTGAATTTGAATGACACACTTATTTTCAAAATAAGCGTTCACTGTTCCGGTTAGCCAAGAAAGGACCTCTGGGTCGTATAACCCATTCCGAATATGTGATACGTCGTTATGGATTGCATTTGAAGACCGGTGTTGAAGATCGGATATTTTTGAAAACGGAAGGATTACCGTCGAATGACTCTGCATCGCCTGATCTCCGATATAGTGGTTTTATCACCCTTAGTGACGGGAAGTCCGGACGTGATTAGCGAACATTCGGATTGCAAGGGATTCTTTGGAAGTGCCTTCGGTTCCGTTTGATCCCGGAATGGACTTGTATGGATGTGTGTCTGATGTTACAATTTGAGATGTAAAGCTGGTTTCTATCAAATATCTTTCTGTTGATGGCGGAGAATTTATTCTCTTAGCTTAACACCCTTCTCTGAGACGTACGAGCTCAGAGGTTATGTAGTTGATGGTTACTGGTGATACATTCCCAAATTGGTAATGTGGCATACGAAGTGTTGTTGAGCATATGTGATCAAAGCGCAGCTTTTATATAAAGCATGGCTTTGTGGACGAGTCTTCGTCGGACCTCACACCCCGGAAATGGTCAAAACAGGAAGGATGCAGCAAGGTTATTAGGGGGTAGCGCCCCTTTAGCGTATGTCATTCCTTCTGGATAGAGGTGGTATCATGGTATGGAGCCCAGATACTTAACCTATGTTGTTGCTGTAAATTTATTACTTTTTGGTTGTTGGAATCGAGGATCCTCAGATGAAGGTCGGTTACGAACGGGGGATGACATATTCGTGTCAGTAGTTACCCAGTTAGGGGTAACCCGGCCTTGTGTTGGCAGGGATCTAACCGTAATGTTAGGTTAGGTTCTCGGGTCGTCTTTCCAGAGGCGTACCCATGTGGCAATGGGAAGTTCCTTAGCCTGACCATTTGTTGGAAATCCAAAGAAACAATACGATCTTGTACGGTTTTAGTTGTAGAACCTATCATTCACTTATGGTGGCGCCCCACTTTTGGATGGTGGCTATAGTAGGCATAAGTGCGAAATGCCTATGCTGGCTAAGATTTATATCTTTACTTTCGAAATGTTTTCCTACACTTTGCACTAATAATAATAATAATATCAAAGAAAAAAAATTCTACGGATCAAGCATATTTGACTATCATAAGGAGAAATCTCCTCTGATTCTGCGTTTGCATTGTGTGTGTGCGGGAGGCCTTATTGTAGTCTCATTTTCCAAAAAGCATTGCGAATCTATTTTAAAATATTCCTGTTGTTTGCTTTAAAGATAAATAATTGTTTTATGTTCTCTCACCAGTCTCATGACTGACCTGGAGTTTATTGTTTTCCTTCCTAAACTCTGGGTGCTCACCAATTTTAACACGGGCAGTCTAGAGTTAGGTTATCAAGTCATTCTGGATTCGGGAGTTGCTGTAGAAACCTGGAGGCAAGCTGGATGGTGTAATATATACTAGTATATGTTGTATTTCTTTTCCGCTGTTTGTTGTTGTAAACTCTGATAATGTAATGTAATGTGATGTAATGTAATAACTGATATTGTTCTTTTGTTTAAAGATTATTCATTTATTTATTATATGTTGTTCCGCTGCGATTGTGAGTTTCTGATATTGTTCTGTTGTTTCCTTCTGTTCTGTTCTATCTTTTTCTCTCTTCTTCTATCTTTTTCTTCTTCTTCTTTAACCATAACATTTCGGTTTTTCGGCATTCGATTGCTCGGCAGTTGATACAGTGGACGTATTGGTGTCGGTTTTCGAGCGTCGAAAAATCGCGAACGTTACAGCTTCAAATTCTTCTGCTTTACTATTATTTAATAGATAATAGATAGATGGCGAAGTTGTATAATTGCCAAGTATCTGACTTTGTTCAACCATGGGAGCATCTTCATATGTCGCTCTTGGAGTATTTTGTGATAGTTATAATTTCTCTGAGCGTGAGTAGCGAATGAGATTGTGTAATGAATATGAAATACCATTTGTGAAATGAAATGTGAAATTTTGTTATTGAACTGTGTTTGAAAATTTTCATATTCATGTGCTTCTAATTATTGATATGATTAATGTGGTTATATTTTATCGTTGAGAATTAATAACTATACATGACTGCAACATCTGTAGTTTTGGGCCTTAGCATGGAGGATGTCACAGAAAACATCAAACTAGCATTTTCTTCTATGTACCTACATCTTACTTACAATTGATATCCAACCATATAACTTACAAATTCTAATGTCAACAACGTATAATTATTTTAAAGCCCGTACGATGTACATATACCATCCATACACAATATCAAACCCGATCGCTGGCTCGATCGTACAAATTTCACTTTCGAACTAGTATCATTCACTCGACCACTCTATTGCGGATTCCGATTAGGTTCCTTGATTAGAAACCTATGTTCTCCTAACATAGCCATATAATATGATAGAATTTTTTTTAAAATCAAATTCCATATCAACCGTTCGTCGTCAAGAACCGAGTGAAAATCCTAACTCGAGTCGGTGTAAATCGCCTTAAAACCGTGTACTCGAATCTAGATCAAACAGTTATGCGAACGAAATGATCTACTACAACGTATTTATTTAATTGTTTTCTTAACTATACCAAAGTTTTTTTTGTTCACATTCATACTAAATCATAATTGATTTCACCAATGGTGTTTCATTTAATACTAAAATCATTTATGAACCAAATCATTAAATTATTACTTAAGTTTATAAACATCTTATAAAATCTAACTTTTGTAAATCAATCACTTTAAAACTCAAGTTTATACACATTTCAAAAAGCCACAACTTCATCTTTAAAGCTCTTTTATAGTTAAATTTATTATAAATATTCTATAAAGTACACTTATGTTCATTATCCACTTTAAAACTTGAGTTTATATATGCATAACACTCTTCTATATCTTAAGAGCATGTATACAATTTTAAATTTTTTCACCAAGCATAAATATCCAACAAATTTATAATTTTTTTAACTTGCTATTAATTTTTGTAAGTAATAAAAACTTATTCTCTTATGGTTTCACAAAACTCTATACTTTAATTTCATTATCCATCTAGGAGTTTTTTATTATCCAAAATCGTCGAAAACTCAATTTTATTTCAATAAATGAAAATTACTGAATACCATCTCAAAACCAGATGCACAAACCAGACTATCATAATGGATAAGATACAAGAGTGTAGTCTAGAATATCACTTAACTAAAATTTAAAAACTAACATCTGCTTTTATTTCAAATCATTTTGAATAATAATAATAAACATATTTCCTCTTGCATATCAAATCATGTTTTTGTGATTTTAGAATCATAATCTGTTTTATCCAAAACAACTCAAAATAAATTACCATGTTAGTAATTTTCCACTTAGAAATTTGAAAATGAACACCGATAATGCTGCAGTCTTCATCGAAATTATTTTCCAGCGACCGAAGTGAGTTTAGTACTTTTTATCAATTTTAAATTCCATTTAAAAATATTTCTAGCCCAAAATACTTCCAAAATATAATATTATCATTTTCTCCAAACTTTGAAAAACAATTTCCATAACATCAGAATTTAAATTCTCAAATTCTCAGTTTAAAATCCCTTTTATTTATAAACTACATTTACAAATCATATTTATATAATTTTCACCTCCTTATATAACCATTTCACAAATGTACATCTTTATTAAGATTATAATAAACAACCTTTATTAAAGTTAAATTATAACCTAACATTATCACTGAATGCCTTATAGTCAAATTATGAAACTAAGTTCACACGGTGTTCGTTTCAATGTTCCCACAATTATAATTTACCCAACACATGCAGAATGATAAAATTGCTCCTAATCAGCCCAATCAATGTCCACAAACTGGTCAGACACAACTACTCAATCAACAAATAATAGCCGATGCTCCTTACTGGGTGAGCATGACTAATCAAATAATAAATGATAATAATAAATATTATCATTTCCTAATAAATAAATACATCACAAATTCCTATATAAATTTTTTGAAAAATATTATTTTACATATAAAATATAATCTAGGTATAATTATTTCATTTACCCATTTCAAAACAATACCCTGTCGATTTGTCTTATTTAAGAGTTTGGAAACCCCTATCGATACAGTTGTTCCTTCTATATCGACCAAAATTCATAAATGACTAAACTGATAAATCAACACAATATAAAATATTTTACAGCACTAAAAAATATGCACTTTCACACACACACGCACACTCTCAAACTCATCCTAGGGTCTCACTTACTCTATCTTAAATGAATCTACCCTACTAAAGCTTAGGTATTCACTCAAACTCATCATGAGCTCTGATACAAACTGTAAAGACCCGCCTTTTCCATCCTCGAAATTTGACACTAATACATCCACGGTAGTCATGTGTCGAGCATCAAAGTGTCAAAAAGACGAATTGTCTGGAAAAAAGAAAGAAAGGACAGAACAGAATCTCATATTGTGACGAGTAATATATAATAGCCTATCCTCACAAACGCTGATAAATATAGTCAACCAATGTAGCAAAAAATTAACATATACGTGAATACATCTCGAGGCTCCAGCTCTTCCCCTGAAGCTCTAAAGCATCCAAACTAGATCTGAAAATATGCTCAGTCTGACCCATGCATTATAAGAAAAATAATGCCCGGATCAGTCTGGTAAACCAGCGTGAGAAACGCACCCCAAATGGATTTTAATGTTTCAAAATCTTTCGAAATAAATGTATCTCATATGACCCAGCCGTAAATAAACACAGACGGATTTTTGCATTACAATAACCAAAATATTTCTATAGAAATCCAGTGATATTATACTAGTATAAAGATGATAAAGTAAATATTGAATTACAGCCAAAATTATTACATTAATTAAATTTCAACATAATAGGTATATAACTGAGTCTGCACGGTGCTTGGAGAATGGATTCCTACAATGACAAGGTAAAGGACTACCTTCTGCAAAATGCATCTCTAGATAAAATGTAGCCCTCTAGATAAAATGTACCTAGGGCTACAAATGCATTCACCCCTCTATCAACACAGGACCAACCTACTCCTTACTGGATAGTACCGAATATGTCATCACCCTGGTTGCTTTCCAACCGTAATCGAGAGCTCTCGTGCACAACCACATACATAGTATAATGATTTAGAAAAGTGATGACACACCCTAATGGCTGTGACCCACATTGTAACATCCCTTACTTGGAGGTTCAAAACTCACGGCTATGGATGCTGCAGTCATACATAATTATTAATCCTCGATGACCAATTTATGGTAATATTAGATACATTGATATAACAGAAAACACATGGATATGGAAAAAAAATTAAAGTCAACAAACAACTTTCTCGTTCCATTTCAAAGCATTTCAAATTCATTACATAATCCCAATACGAGAACCACGTTCAGAGAAAATATAATTATTACAACACACGCCAAAAGCGACATATGAAGATGCCCCATTGGATGACCATAGTATATAACCAGGCAATTAAACATCTTTGCCCTTACAATAAAACACAACGGAATTAAAAATAGAAAAGAACTCTAAATAGATATCATGCCTCCTACAAGTCTTCGAAAGCTTATTCGTCTAAAGAGGTACTAAAAACCTCAACTCTCAAACTACTCAAAGTAAATTGAGCATCCGAGAGTTGAAGGGAAAAACAAGAACTTCGAGTCTGACATAAATCCTGGTATGAATAATAAGCTACCATCTCAAACCATTTAGATATCTAGTGAGACCGTGCCGCTTAGCAGCTTGGGTTTTCCCCTTACTAGTATCTTATTTAAACTTTATAAAACCATATACTGTGGTCCGACATCCACAATGGTTAAAACATAGCAATTCAAAAAAATATTATGATGATTTGCAAATAAGTAAATAAATTTTGGATTACCCATCCCCATTCATTTTTAACTATCTGTTTCAGTTGTAGTTTCTAGAGTCACTGTTAACAAGATTTCTTGCCAACGCCCCAAAGTTATTCCAAGTAGTATGGATAGACTGATTTGAGTGAAGGGCGTGTACCCTTAAGAATTGCCTTTATATTTAGTTTCACTTGTTATTGGATCTTGGGTCAGACCTTTCGACGTCATCGAAAAGTTTAATCTTTGAACTTGAATACCTTTCGTTTAAGTTGAACTTGAATGAGGTCTCCTCTTTGGGTTTAAGTTGAATATCCACTCCTTGGTGGATATGTAGAAGCTTATTACCCTGTCGGAAGGTTTGATCACCTATATGATGTGTCTTCGATCCTTGTCGAAAGGTTTAGGAACGGTCTCTTTTAGATTAATTTTTATAAGTCAAGGTATGTATACTTAAAGATATGACTTTGACCAATTCGGAAGGTTGGACCACTTGGATTATAACTCCGAAAGGTTACTGATACCTTTATAGCATAAGCACTTTTGACCTAGTTGAAAGGTTTAGGGCTCAAGGTTAATCACTTCGGAAGGTTTCCAATGATGTTAGACCAAAGATAATGTCAGCCTTGTCGAAAGGTTTAAACTGTGGGGTAAAGGGATTCGAAAGGCTGCAGCAGTTACTTTGTAGCAGAAGCGTTGTCGACCTTGTCGACAAGAACCTTCCGATGATATTGAACTTGAAAGAGTTCATCCAACAAAAGTATAAGCAAATAGCAAAGTAATTATTAGAGCACAAAATTTCCCTTTTTATCCATGAAAAACTTCCTTTTATTAAATACCCAAATTAGCATCCAATTAGAGTTACAATGTTTTGATTCAGAAAGTACAAGGTTAGAATGAGATATTTCAGATCCCCTAAATCTGGACCCCATGGGTCTTATTATAGATGCAGGCGGCCCTCCCTTCGACTACATGCTCTCGACTGGATCGAAAGGTCTCCTTTTATATGCAGTTGTGAACCTTTCGGCTTTGTCGAAAGGTTTGCCTTTTATATGCTATTATGGACCTTTCAACTTTGTCAAAAGGTTTGCTTTTCTTTATACTGTTTTGAATCTTTCGACTTCGTTGGAAGGTTGCTCTTCACTTAATTGTTATGTACCCGTCGACCTTGTCGAAAGGTTGCTCTTCATCTGATTGTTGTGAACCCTTCGACCTTGTCAGAAGGTTGCTCTTCAAGAGCTGTGCTTCCTTCAACGTTGTGGAAAGGTTGTCTTTCAGTCATTGTTGACTTGTGAATGCTGCTTTCTTCATAAACCTTTCGTCATTGTTGAAAGGTAACCTGGGTGTTCTTTAACCGATTCGAAAGGCTTCGAAAAGGTCACTAAGTAGTTGCTCACACTTGCTTTGATTTATTCATCCCCTTCGAAAGGTAAGAACACCATAGATACTAGAGATGGAATCTTTCAACTCCTTCGAAAGGTTTGATGCTAATGGATTTTGATGACTGCATCCCTTCGACGCCTTTGGTTCGGAGTGTGCTTCTTTTCCCTTGTCTTAGTTGAAAGACCTTTCGACTTAGTTGAAAGGTTGATTTTTTGTCAGTCACTATTAACCTAATAGTTTTCATGGGCTTACTAATAATCTGCTTAATACTTACGTACTTCCTGTCAGATTTCATAGTTTTCATGGGATCACTAAAAACCTATTTGCCCCTGCCAATAACCTCATTCATTCATGGGTTCTTCTTGAACCTATTGGTATCTCCAATAACTTTTTGCTTATCCTAGTTTTCATGGGTTGACTAGGTACCTATTGACTTCTTTCTATAACTTAACCTGGATATAGCTTTCATGGGTTCACCACAAACCTATTGGCCCCTGCCAGTAACTCAATCTGATCATAGTTTTCATGGGTTTACTATGAACCTATTGGTCCCTGCCAATAACTTTTCCTTAACATAGTTTTTATGGGTTTACTATGAACCTATCTACCTGACAACTTCTATAATCAATATTCTGGCATCCTATATTCAGATCTATTTGACCTCCTGGATGCAATTTTACTCATTCAGTTTTTGACTTAATTTATACTCACTGTTGGGTTAACCTAGCTAGTTATTTCGCCCTTTTCCAAATTCAGTTATGCGTCCATTACTTAGTGAATATATTTATAGAAGAAGCAAGTACAAAAATAACACCAACCCCTTTGGTTTTAAATATTTGAAATAATTTCCCCATGGAAATTTGGTTAACCCCTTTAACCCATTATTTATAACAAGCAAACGTCTTCCAAAACCTCCAACCTAAGAGCATTTAAAATCCCTTTTATAATGTCATGAGTTTTACCGTTTAAAAATTGAGATTGGGTTCTTTGTTTTGAAAACTAAGGCTTTCAAAACCTTTAATCTTTACTTTCGAAACCATTGGAAAACTTACTTTCGAAAGCATTCAAATCTTCTTTTCAAAACTTAGGCATCAACCATTCGAAACACTTTAAAACCTTTCTTTCGACATTTTTTGAATGTATTAAAGTATTGCTATTCAATTATAGAAGCATAGCTTTGAAATTATTTGAAAGTACCCCTTTCTAAACCATTGGGTTTAATTTAAAACATATCTTATTGGGTCTAAATGAATACAAGCGAAAGTATCCCTTTTAAAACAATTGAAAAGAGTTTGGGGAAAAACAGATGGCTTCAGCACCATCCTTTTGGAAGCTTTGTTCACTTAAGTAAAACAAGTTGAAGGATAGCGTCGAAACCCCTTTCGACACCATTGCCTTCAAAACCCTTGAATCATTCAAAAGCTTTTAGGAAGTGGCTTGGTACAATTTTAAAACAAAAGCTACCTTTCGAATACATTAATGACTTCAATACCTTTGAAAGGCATAAGATTGGCGGCAAGGTCTCGACTAGGTCGAAACCACCCTTTTTGAAAGCATTGATTTATAAACAAGGAACTCATTAGAAAGCTCCACTTGGACAAAGAGGTGGCAATTGATTAGAAAGCAAAGGTTTTGACTTAGTCGAAAGAATTCTTTGGAAAACAAGGCAAGCGCTTATCTTTGGAAAGCAAAACAAAGGTTTCGACCCCATCGCAAGCAATTGTTTCGATATATGTCTTCCATCTTTCTCTAATCCACTACATACCATCATTGCGATGCCTTGTGTATTGGTTTCGGCTTGGTCAAAGTGGAAGTAATGGGTCGAAAGGTGTTTCTAAAAGAGGCGGAACCCACTTTTCTAGGTAAAGACCGATTTAATGCCAATTAAAGCAATTACTTTATAACTAACCTGACAATTTGTAAATTGGTTGCCACATATTTTTCAAATTCTTCACAAAAATAATTGTCGAAATTACTTTAGATCTAATTAACACCATTTTAGCAAATAAGCCTTTCTTTAAGCTAAGTAAATAAAACACATAAGTCCTTCGAAAATAATTTAATTTCCATAATATATCAGTTAGGAAAAATTCCAAAAATTACAGAAATTCACTTTCAATATGTTATCTAACATATAAAAATTCCAAGCCCAAATTCTTCATAAAATAACCAAAATAAATTTCTAAATCCAATTATTCATTTTTTTTCTTTGAGAATTCATAATAAATTTTCTATAGCTTGGAAAACTATGAAAATTAAAACATATCTCTAAAATCATGTTTTACATGACATAAAATTTTCTCATGGCATATGAAAATTGTTATAATCGGTTTTACCCTTAAAATTGTGTAAAATAATTATCAAATTATTTTGTTTGGACCCAACATGTCCAAATCCAAGCATATCATCAATCAAAAATCATCATAATAATGGATTTAATCTTAAACTCGAAAAGAAAATGATCACAAAACAAAATAGAGATGATTAAGACTATTATTCACCTTGATTAGGATAAGGGCTTTGAGATTTGATTGAGATTAATCTTCCCTGATTTAATTCCTTAGCTTTAGACTAATTTTTCCACTTTTCTTACTCCTTAGTAATGGTCGGCTTAAACCCTTTTGATTTGCGTTTTATGTTTGTGTTTTGTAAAAATGAACATGAACGGGAAATGAAACAAGAATATAAGGGTAATAGAAATGTAGGCGGCAAATACCCTAATACCTTTATTTTAATTAATTAATATATAAACAGTTTATAAGCCCATTTAGATAATTAGGCACGACCTTTAATTATTTGTTCAAATCTTAATCTCCTTATCACTCTAATATTTACATTATTCTATTTGATTTATTTAATTAAATCTCCTGAATATGTTATTAAAAATTAGGGGTGTTATAGGCTCCCTTCCTTTAAGAATTTTGTCCTCGAAATTCAGTAAGGACTAAATATTAAACATAGCAATCATCTGTAACAACTCCTAACAACCATTCTAGCCTACCTGTCTAGCAACTAACTACATAAATCTAATATAGACATACCCTCAAAGTAGATCAGGATAAATATTTCTAATCCTATCTCCGTCTCTCAAGTATGGTCCTTCTTGTTATCACTCCATTGAAATTTCACCAACTTGACTGTCTTGTTCCACAACCTTCTCTCATCTCTTGCTAAACCCAGACTGGATATCTAACAAAAGTCAAATTAGGCTCTACTATCAAATCTTCCAACGCCGCCGGAGGACTAGTAGTCCCTGGATCATGCACATACTTGCAAATATGAGATACATAAAACACATTATGCACACCTGTCATACCGCTCGACAACTCTACTCTATATGCAAGCTTCCCGATCCTCCCTATAACAAAGAACGAACCAACATATCTCGGTGTCAGTTTCCTTGAATTTCCAAATCGTACCACACCTTTCATCGATGATACCTTAATGAAAACCCTATTTCCAACTGAGAATTCTTGGTCTTTACGCCTCTTATCTGCATTCTGTTTGGACTGAGCTTTCTTCATCCTTTCTTGAATTAATTCAATCTTCTATGTCGCTGCTTTAACCAGATCTGGACCTAAGACTAATCCGTCTCCACTTTTCAACCAACATGCTGGTGATTTGCATGGCCTTCCATACAAAGATTCAAAAGGCAACATTCCTATACTAGTCTGATAACTATTATGATAGGAAAACTCAAATAAATGTAGGTGATCTTTCCAAGACCCACCAAAGTCCAATACATAAGCTCTCAATAAATCCACGAGTACCCTATTGACACTCTTTCTCTGCCCATCCGTTTATGGGTGATACACAATACTCATCTTGAGCTTAGTGTCTAACATATCCTGTAGACTCTTCCAGAATTCACTAGTGAACAAAGCATATCTATCACTGACTATGCTGCTATAAATTCCATGTAGTCTAACTATGTTCTTCATGAACAACTTAGCTAAAACAGGTGTCGTCCCAGTTGACTTTAATGGAACGAAATGGGCACTCTTGATCAACCTGTCAACAATGACCCATATACTCTCATTTCCTTAATTTGAGCTGGGAAACCCATCAATAAAATCCATGGATATCGAATCTCATTTCCAAACCGAAATCTCTAAAGGTTGAAGCAACCTACTCGGCTTCTGATGTTCTGCTTTCACTTATTGAAAGTTTGCATACGGTCCAACCCACTAGCCAACATCCCTCTTCATATCTTCCCAGTAGAAGCTCCTCTTTATATCTTGATACATCTTGGTCCCTCCAGGATGAATCGTAAACTTGGATCGATGACATTCTCCAAGAACTTCTTTCCTTATGTCCTCAACATTCGAAACACACAACCATCCTTTCTTTCTCAACCATTCTCTCTGGTCAAGACTAAAATATTTTAGATCATCGATCTCAGTTCTGACCTCAAGGCTTCTAATCCTCATGGCTAATACTAGATCCTCCTACTCCAAGTAATCATTTCAATCAATCTAGTCGAACATCCAAATAGGATAACATGGCTGTACTTCGACAAGAACTAGCAGTCAATCTTAACTGCACACTACAAGTAGTCAAAGCTTCAAAATCTTTCCACTCTGCCAACATAGCTAACACTAGATTCTGATGTCCCTGCTAAGAGCGTCCTCTGCTTTGTTTCCTTTCCCATGTGTATACTCTATATCAAATCATAAGCTGCTAAAAACTCCAGCCACCTTTGTTGTCTCATATTCAATTCCTTCTAAGAAGATAAACACCTTAAAGACTTATGACCAGTGTAAAGCTAAAATCTCTCTTCTAAGAGATAATGTCTTCAAATCTTCAATGCGAAGATCATCGCAGCCAACTTCAAGTCATGAGTACGATATCTCACTTCGGTGGTCTAAGCTGTCGTGAAACATAAGCAATAACTTTACCCTTATATGTCAAAACAGCTCCTAATCCAGTTCTACATGCATCGGTATACACCACCAACTCTTGGTTTCCATCTAGAACTACTAACACAGGTGCGTTGGTCAACAAATGTTTTAACTTAAGGAATTCTTCCTCACATTTGTCGGACCAGACAAACTTCACCCCCTTCTTGGTTAACTTAGTCAAGGGTGCTACTATCCATGAGAAATCCTTGATAAATCTCTGCTAATGGCCAGCAAGTCCAAGAAAAATTCTAATCACAGTCACCGTCTCTGGTCTTTTCCAATCATTAACAGCTTCTATCTTATTTGGATCGGCTAAAAATCCCTTCTTTGAAACCACGTGGCTAAGAAACTTAACCTCTTTCTTCCAAAAATGACACTTGGAAAACTTTGCCTTTGGCTAATGCTGCCTCGGCGTCTCAGGCACAACTCTAAGATGATCCTCATGCTCTCTTTCATCCTTAGAGTACATTAAAAAGTCATATATAAACACCAACACAAACCTGCACAAGTGCTCTCGGAAAACTCGGTTCATCAAATCCACGAAGAAAGCAGGTGCACTCGTAAACCCAAATGAAATTACTAACCACACGTACGAACCATACCTAGTCGAAATGCTGTCAAATGAATACTATCCTCTATCACTCTTAACTGATGGAAACCTATAGCCAAATCCAACGGGGAGAACACTTTGGCTCCATACAACTGATCAAATAGATCATTAATTCTCTACAAAGGATACTTATTCTTAATTTTCCTCTCATTCAACTTACGATAGTCGATACATATCCTCAATGACCCATCTGGTTTCTTCACGAACACCGTGCCCACACCCAAGGCAAACTGCTTGGTCTAATAAAATTTCTTCCTTCTAGATCCACTAGTTGCACCTTCAATTCCTTCATCTCGATCGTTTTCATTCTACTAAGTGGTCTACTAATAGATTCAGCTTCCGGCACAAGGTCTATCTGAAACTCAACAGCTCATTTTGGTGGTAGTCCTGTAACCGCCTCAAAGACTTCTGCAAACTCTCTCGCTACTCGAACCTGATTTAACTCTTCTCCCACTTCCATAGCACTTATCAAAGCACAACTACTCCAATCAGAATTCTCCATTGAGAATATAATTCGATTATGACTATTTGGGTGTCTTAGTGATATTTCCCTATCCTGGAAAAATATGCTAGTCTCATACTTACCCAACCAATCCATACCCAAAATAATTATGAAATCTACGAAATCAAAAATATACAGACAGCATGCAAACTTATGACCTGACAAATCAAGTTATAATCAGTCACATCTTATCCCTAGAGTTTCATACTCTCCTATTGGATTCACAACCTTAAGGAAGTAACAACATATATGGGTTCTAAGCATAACCTATCAACCAAATTCAGAGATATAAATGAATGTGATGCATCGGTATCAAATAGTATCCTAACTGGTGTACTCTGAATCAAAAGCATACCTTCCATTATAGTCTTCCTTTTTTCAGCTATAGTTGGCCTAGCAGATGATGGTCCAACAGCCAAAATCTTTCCCTTGTCCATCTTGACTAGCTTTGGACACCGATTCTTATAATTCCCAACCTGGTCATAGTTGAAACACTATACATTCTTCTTTTTTACACCCTTCTTCCCCTTGCCTGACTGGCACTCAAAAGCATAATGATCTTTCTTGTCATACTTAAAGTAAACTAATTCATCCTTTGTCTTCTTGATAGTCTCTCCCTGCTTCTTAAATAACTTTCTCTTTTTTCCCTGAGAACCGTGGGTTTTGATCGGCTTTTCTCTCACATAAATAGCAAGCATCTCCTCATGTCGGATTGCCATCTCCATAACTACATTACAAGGATCACGGAGATGTGGCAGGGTTGCTCTAGTAATCTCGAGTCTCAATCTCCAAATTAACCTCTCATTCCTCCTGATATCGGTGTCTATAGTAACATGACCATATCGGGACAACTCATCAAACTTAGTAGCATACTCGATTACCGACATCTATCCCTACACCAAATCCATAAACTTTCTCAGCATTGCCAACTTGGAAATTTCGGACAAAAACCTCTTTTTAGACCTCCCTCTAAACTCTGCCCAAGTTAACTCCTTCTTCGGAACCCCGGCAGTAACACTATTCCACCAATGAATTGTTGCCCCTTGCAACAACCTAGAGGCCAGCCTCCTCTTCTGCTTATCATCCAAACCCAAATCACCGAAAATCCTCTCACAATGCAACAACCAATCCTCAACTTCTACAATATCCTCTGTCCTCATAAATAGTTTCCCACTATGACTGGTGTGGTCTCTACTCAGTTTAGCATAATTATCCCAACTGGAGCCATATGACTAGCTCCTCTTACATTCCTAGCAACACCAACAGCAACTCCTATTTGCATCAGATTGATGAAGAACTGATACATCATCGCAATATCCACTGGTGCATTTCCACCTCTCACATTGGCATCTGCATTTTGGTTAGCATTAGCTTGACGACCCAGATTTCTCTTGGTAGGTTGAACGTTTTTGTTGATTGTGGTGCTTCCTCCACCGAGATTTCCTCTTCTGTTTCCTGCCTCCATATCATCTTTCTCGTAGATCTGCAAACGAGCCTTAGTCAGAGACAGAAGAACGGTCTAAGAGAGAGGGAAATATGTATATGTGTGTGTGTATATATATATATATAAATATCAAATACAAGTACATTACTATAGCGTAAACCCAAACCACAATCGTATTTTCTAGTTTATTGGATTATGTTTTGAAAAATCTTTTAAGTTTAAATTTCTTTTATTGTTTCATAAACTTATTCTCTGATACCAACTTGTAACATCCCCAACTTGGAGGCCCAAAACTAAAGGCTACGGATGATGCAGTCATCCATAGTTATTAATCCTCAATGATCAAATACGGTAATGTTAGATACATTGATATAACATATGGATATGGAAAAAAATTAAAATAAGAAAAAAATTTCTCATTACATTTCAAAGCATTTCAAATTCATTACATAATCCTAATATGAGAACAACGTTCAGAGAAAATATAATTATTACAACATACGCCAAGAGCAACATATGAAGATGCCTCCTTGGATGATTAGAGTATATAACTAGGAAGTTAAACATCTTTGCCCTTACAATAAAACATAGTGGAATTAAAAATAGAAAAGAACGCTAAATAGCTATCATGCCTCCTACACGTCACCGGAAGCTTATTTGTCTAAAGAGGTGCCTAAAAAGCATGGCTCTCAGACTACTCAAAGTTAATTGAGCAACCGAGAGTTTTAGGGGAAAATATAAACTTTGAGTCAGACATAAAGCCTAGTATGAATAATAATCTACCATCTCAAACCACTTAGATGTATAGTGAGACCACGCCGCTTAGAGGAACGGGTTTTCCCTCACTAGTATCTTATTCTTAACTTTATAAAACCATATCTGTGCTCCTACATCTGCAATGGTTAAAACATGGCAATTCAAAAATATTATGATGATATGAAAATATGTAAATCAATTCTGGATTACTCATCCCCATTCATTTTTGACTATCGATCTCAGTTATAGTTTCTAGGGTCACCATTAACCTAATGATTTTCATGGGCTTACTAATAACCTGTTTAATTCGTATGGACTCCATGTTCGATTTCATACTTCTCATGGGATCACTAAGAACCTATTGGCTCCTGCCAATAACCTCATTCATTCATGGGTTCTCTCTGAACCTATTGGTATCTCCAAAAACTTCCCTCTTATCCTAGTTTTCATGGGTTGACTAGGAACCTATCGACTTCTGTCAATAACTTAATCCAGATATAGTTTGCATGGGTTCACTGCAAATCTATTGGTCGTTGTTAATAACTCAATCTAATCATAGTTTTCGCGGATTTACTATGAACCTATTAGCCACTGCCAACAACATTTCTTAAACATAGTTTTTGTGGGTATACTATGAACCTGTCTACCTGGAAAAAAAAATTTGGTCAATATTCTGGCATCTTACATTCTGCTTGATCTGACCTCCTGAATGCAATTCTACTCATTCAGAAGTTAACTTAATTTATATTCACTACTGTGTCAACCTAGCTAGTTATTCTGCCATTTTCCAAAATTCAGTTATGGGTCCATTACTTAATGAATATATTTATAGAAGCAGCAAATACAAAAATAACGCCAACCCCTTTGGTTTTAAATACTTGAAATCATTTCCCCTTGGAAATTTGGTTAACCCATTATTTATAACAAGCAAGCTTCTTCCAAAAACTCCAACTTAAAAGCATTTGAAAGCTCTTTTATAATGCCATAAGTTTTACCTTTTAAAAATTGAGATTTGGTTCTTTGTTTTGAAAACTAAGGCTTTCGAAACTTTTGATATTTACTTTTGAAAGAATTGGAAAACTTCCTTTCGAAAGCATTCAAATCTTCTTTTCAAAACTCTGGGCACCTGCCTTTCGAAACACTTTAAAACCTTTCTTTTAGAACCTTTGGAATGTATTAAAGTATTACCATTCAATTATGGAATCATGGCTTCAAAATCATTTGAAATTACCACTTTCGAAACTAGTGGGCTTAATTTAAAACATATCTTATTAGGCCTAAGTGAATACAAACAAAAATACCCCTTTTGAAACCATTAAAAAGAATTTGGGGAAAAACGGATGGCTTCAGCACCATCCTTTCGAAAGCTTTGATCACTTAAGTAAAACAAGTTGAAGGATAGCATCGAAACCTCTTTCGATACCATAGCCTTCGAAACCCTCGAATCCATTCCAAAGCTTTTAGGAAGCAGCTTAGTACAATTTTAGAAAAAAAGCTACCTTTCAAAAGCATTGATGACTTCAATACCTTTGAAAGGCATAAGATTGGCAGCAAGGTCCCAACTAGGTCGAAACCATTTTTTTGAAAGCATTGATTTATAAATAAGGAACCCATTCGAAAGATCCATTTAGATAAAGAGGCGGCAACAAATCCAAAAGAAAAGGTTTCGACTTGGTCGAAAGCATTCTTTTGAAAATAAGGCAGGCGCTTATCTTTGGAAAGCGAAGCAAAGGTTTCGACCCCATCGAAAGCAATGGTTTCGATACCATGTCTTCCGCCTTTCTCCAATCCCCTACGTACCGTCATTGTGATACCTTGTGTATTGGTTTGGGCTTTGGTAGGTTTTGACTTGGTCGAAGCAGAAGTAATGGGTCGAAAGGTGTTTCTGAAAGAGGTGGAACCCACTTTTCTAGGTAAAGACTGATTTAATGCTAATTAAAGTAATTAATTTATAACTAACCTGCCTATTTGTAAACATTTAATTGGCTGCCATATACTTTTCAAATTCTTTTTAAAAAAACTTCGAAATTAGTTCAGATCTAATTAACACCATTTTAGCAAATAAGCCCTTCTTTGAGCTAAGTAAATAAAACATGTAAGTCCTTCTTCGAAAATAATTTAATTTTCATAATAAATAACTTAGGAAAAATCCCCAAAAATTATAGAAATTCGCTTTCAATATGTTATCTAACGTATAAAAATTACAGACCCAAATTCTTCATAAAATAATCAAAATAAATTTCTAAACCTAATTGTTCATTTTTTGCCTTTGAAAATTCATAATAAATTTTCCATAGCTTGAAAAATTATAAAAATTAAAAGGCATATCTAAAATTATGTTTTTCATAACATAAAATTTTCTCATGGCATACAGATTTTCTCATGGCATAAAAATTAAAAGTCATCTCTCAAATTATTTTGTTTGAACTCAGCATGTTCAAATCCATGCATATCATCAATCAAAAATCATCATAATAATGGATTTAATCTTAAACCCGAAAAGCAAATGATCATAAAACAGAATAGAGATGATTTAGATTATTATTCACCTTGATTAGGATAAGGGCATTGAGATTTGATTGAAGTTAACCTTCCCTGATTTAATTCCTTAGCTTTAGAATGATTTTTCCCCTTTTCTTACTCCTTAGTAATGGCCGGCTTAAACCCTTTTGATTTGCGTTTTGTGTTTGCATTTGTAAAAATGGACATAAATGGGAAATGAAACATGAATATAAGGGTAATAGAAATGTAGGCGGCAATTACCCTAGTATCCTTGTTTTAATTAATTAATATATAAACAATTTATAAGCCCATTTAGATAATTAAGCATGACATTTAATTATTTGTTCAAATCTCCCCCTTATCACTCTTATGTTAACATTACTCTATTTAATTTATGTGATTAAATCTCCTGAATAATGTTATAAAAAATTAAGGGTTGTTACACACATAGTGTAATGACCCGTTAAATTAGATAATATTGAATAAATTTAATTTATATGTTTTCTAATCTAATCCAGAAAAATAGAAGCCTTAGGATTTTTAAAGAAATGGAATGTGAGGGTTAGATAGTAATTGTAATTAAAGTTAAATAACCCTAATTTTATATGACATAGATTGAAATAACTGGAATTTGTGATTGAGGTTATAAGTCATAATTTGTTGATTTTAAACGGTATTAATGAAACTATAACTGAATTGGATTGCATAGACATAAATATTAGGAAAAAATGTATTAGGTGGACTAAAATTTTTAAAGTTCATAAGTTGTGTAATCCAATTTAGTAGAAACTCTAAATTATAAACGAAGATGTAAATAGACGCTAAAATTTAACTATGTAAATGGTGACTGAAGACCTAGTTATAAGAAATGGGAATATAACCTAACTTGAGTTAAGTAGAAGAAGGATTGGATTTAATATGAAAATTATTGTTCTAAGTATTGAATAAAATTGGGAATCAAATTTTATTTAATGATAATAACGTTAGTATTGGTTAATAAATAGATTTCAATGCAGTAACCAAATGAATGGAATAAGATGAGTATATATTGCATAGAAATGAAATGTAAATTGTCACATTTGGTTGGAGCTAATTTTTAGAAACATATAAATGTTGAATCAGTAAATATTAAATTCCATTTAATATAAGAATTCAAAGGTGGAAGATTTACATTTGGATTGGAAAATGGATAGTTATTAATTAAAAGTGACCATTGAATAAATTTATGCAAACGTGATATAATGTAAATAGACGGGGATCAACTTTTATTTATGTGGTTAAGGGAATTTAATTTCTATAGTATGATAATCGAAATTAATGGAAGTTGGAATAGCTAATTTATATGTTAGTTGAAATTTAGCTAGAATATGTAGATATTGAATGATAGTAAAAATTTAATGGATATAAAAGTTTCAATTATACATTGAAATTCATACTCGCCATAAAAGGTTAATTGAGACCAAAGAAGTAGTATAGGAATCTAACCTTCTTTATTAATTTGGATTTATTGCAATAGTTAATTTCATAAAATAAAGGTAAAGCTAATTCAAATTTAACTGGACCATTGTTGGTATAACTTTAGAAGCAAGATTTATTTATGATTTGAGTATTTAATTCAACAAGTGGTATTTACGACAAATAAAATAGAATTGAACGTAAAATATTACGTTATTAAATTGAAATGGAATTTGTAAACATTGAGTGAAATCTTAAACTAATGTTAGTATTCGTCGTATTTACAACAATAACTTTGAATAATAGAAAGGAAGTGAATATAATAAATTAATCAAATTTATAGTGTTGAATTCAATTGGATTGGAATTAATAAATAGTTAAGAAAAATAAGGGTTATTAATAATTTGGAATTTAATTATGGTAAAAAGGTTAATTGCAATCCAAAGATGAGTTGGAATGGAAATCAAGTATTTATTTAATTTGATTTAAGAGGTGAGTATAAAGGTATAAGATTTAATAATTGGGTTTAGAATAAAATTTATAATCTCTAAATAATAAGGAAGTGCAGATATTTAGCTGCAAATTTATATACTGATAGATTTTAATTCACATCCAAGCTTGGTAAATAATTTAGAATTGATTGAAGTATATAAATAATGAAATGGGGCCTATATTAGAAGTTGAAATATAAAAATTGGATTTTTAATTTATTTGATTTATTTAATAAATATTAAAATGGTCATTTTTGTCACGGACTCGGATTTCGACGAAACCAGTTTCATCGGATCCGTATCGGTGAATTGTTATAGGGTTTCAAGTTTCGTATCGATCGGACTTGTCGTTTGATCGTACGGACGCGAAACGCCTTGAAATCAATTTTATTAAAAATCAATTTGGAAATCTTGTTTTCAGCATAACTTCTTCATACGATCGAATTTGGTCGTGAAACTTTTTCCATCGCATTCAGAATATTTTAAAACACCTATTTGGATATATAGTTTTAACAAATTCGGTTCCGGAGGCATAGCGGGCTTTTTGGGCCATAGTTTGTTGCGTACGTTCATCCTTCTAGCCTATACGCTCCAACCCAACCCTAACTATAAGTATACCGTGATAAACCCTAGCCTCCTTTATATTGTCAGTTGGATATACGTACATATTTCTTCATCTCCTCCTTCTCCTCAATGGTTGCAAAATCTAGATCTGCTTCAATCCAAAATTCAGTGAAAATTCAAACACCTCATAAAATTCTCAAAAAAAAATATATGTTGAAGTATTCGATACGCGTAATCTACTGGTGTAATTCGTTTTTCAATTGGAGCTATCGTTTGTCCAGAAAAATGCAAACCATTTTCGGCCTCTCATCATCGTCGCAACAAAACTCGCCCGATCGGAAAACTGTTTCTGGGTATTGTAGAGATAACCGAGGGGTTTGCATCAGTATAGTTTTGGGTCGAATCAACGGTGGGATTTGCGGCAAAAATTGGATTAGGTTTCAAATGCCCTAACGGCGGCTGCAGCAAACAGGGGACGCACGGGGCCTAGCGGCGGCGGCCTGGAGGAGGGAGCACTTTGGGTATGGTCGGCAATGTTTTAATGGCCGGAGACGTGGTTGGGAGGTGGTCAAAGGGCTTGGTCAACGGCTTGCTTGCGTTGTTCTAGCGCATGGGTTTTGGGAGCTACCTGAACGCGTGAGAGAGGGGGGCTGCACGTTCCTTTGGTGATGACGTGGCACATATATGATTTGGTGAGTTGTGTGTCACTTTTGCTTATTTTTAATTTTGAATTCAAGTGCAATTTTCGACATAACTTTCTCATACGAAGTCGGATTCACACGAAATTTCTTTTATTAGGATCGTAATTTAATTCCGGACTTGATGACGCTGGTTTGGACGAATTCCGAGACGGGCGAATTTTTGGGTTTAAATCGAATTTTAAATTCGATTTAAATTCAAAAGGTGAGTGTTTTAACTCACTCACAATTACTAGAAGCTTTTATGTTTGTTAAATAAATTTTAGAAATGAATAGAAATTTATTTATGAGCTTTTGGTATGTTATTTCACCCATATCTGTTGAATTGCATTTTTTTGAATTTAGCTGTTAATTAAATTGATTGATTGCGTATTAATTGGCTGTTAGAAATTATTGTTTGCATAAGAACTGCTAGTTAACAGTTATGTCAATTATCACTGAAAATAAAATGTTAGATTTATAGTTGATAAATATAATTTGAATTAAACTGCCAATTATTACCTGTTGTATATTCCCAAACATATTTTGTTATTGGTTGATATTGCTTGATGTTTGTGACTGGATGATGGATGTGTTGTTGAATGGATGTTTTATTTGATATCATTAAACTGCAAGTTAGCATACATTTTACATTTCATTCGGGATTGTGGTTTGAAATGATAAAATCGCAAAGTTTTATTTTTTAAATTGCGGATTGAAATGATAAATATCCGTATCACTTGACCATAGGATAGAAAATTATATACAGGCACCGCGGTCTATATATAACTATTTTAATGTGATTTCTATGGTTTGGATTGAATACGGTTTATAAATCTTAAATTTATATTGTATAAATATTTTATTCCATATTTATATACCTATGAAGTTGAAATTTTGAAATTAAAAGGAATATAAATTTCTTTATTGAAAATGGAAGAAATTTAGAAAATGGAGTTTGGTAAATTTATATCCTATGTTTAAATGTAAAGTTGGAAATTTTAAGATATGATATTTGTAATTGGATTTTCCCAAAATAAATAGAAATGGATATTCTAGTATAATTTGAAGTGGAAAAATTCTATATATATATATATATATATATATATATTTTACTAGAAATTGAAGTCTTATTAATTATGGATTTTATGTGAATGGTCAAGATTAATTAATAGAATATTGATTTTGAAAGGATAAAAATCCAACTTTAGTTGAAATATTAATGCTCAAAAGTGGATATAAATATATATAAAATTGAAATGGTTTTGGGACTTGAAGTAATATTTTGGATTTTGGTTTAACTTTAAAAGAAGAAATATTTGGAAAGCCATGTAATTTATTTCTTTATAAAGCAACAGTAAAGTTAAACCTTTTTAATTCGCATACCGTTGAATATCCAAACCATTTAGTTTTGAAAATAATGGTTTTAAAATACTATGGATTTTCGAAGAATTATGTTGAAAGTTACAAACAAAATATTGGTTACATGGGATATTAAATAATAAAAAGTGACATAAATTTTGGAAAGGAAAATTTTATTTGGGAAACGATATCATTGATTTGGGCTTTTATAAAATAATATGAAAATAAATTGTTTGTGTTTTTAAAGAAGAAATGATATCGTAATATTATGGTTTTGAAAGGGATTATATTCTGGTTTTAAAGTGTAAGCTATTTTTAAATGACCGTGGTGTTATAATAACGATGGGTTGGCAAAGAGACCGGGATCGGATATGGACATACTCTCTGTCGATACCGAAAACCACTTTGACTAACCGTGTACGCGGTGGAGATTCCAGAATGAAGTAGGTGGTGGCGACGTTTCCTGTAAGGTAAATACGTGGACCCGACTCCCGTGAGTTGGCATAAGGTGGCTAAAACAGGAGCGATTCTCAGGCCAATGAGGTCATTCCTCTGATCGGACCCTCCTCTTCGATATTATACTTTGATTTTGGATTGATTCAGTGGCCACTTCTATATTTTGATTTTTGGGGAGTTAGTTCGAGGTGGGCGGTAACTGCGGCTACGCGTTTCCACCAGCCTGGATAGCAATTGGTATATCTACCCTGGCATTGCCTAGTTGTGCCGTGTCACCTACCATATCGAGCCTTTACTACGAGTTTCTATTTGTGTCGTACCTATGGAGTATCCTCTGGTAGCCTCCCGATCAGGAGGTATTACGGTACTGTATAGACTATTGGCATTTTACGTGTTAAGGTAGAAAATGTAAAGCCTTAACGCTATTTAAAAGTAAGTTTATTTTACAATTAGACACTATTATAATAGCGCAATATACTACATAGTAAATAGTTTAACGGATCCTTAGGAGATGTAAATCCTGAGCATCTCTTGAGTTACTGTACTCATATTTATTTCTGTTTATTTAACTCACATAAGATTTTCTAGTCTGACTCGAGTGTTTTTGTCTTTTCAAATTTGCTCGGGTCAGTCCGAGCGTTTCAGGATAGCAGATTTTAGCATTGGAGGACGAAGACGAAGAATCAGTATTATTTTACATATAGTATTGCACCACACTCTTTCTATTCCACTGCATTGCTTGTATTGGTATGTGTAACTCTGATATTTATTGTAAAAGAAGAATCAAGCTTTTGTAAACTGTTTATGAAACTGTATATTTGTTATTATATTTTATCCTTCCGCTGTGAGATTCTATTTTCGTTTTATTTCTTCTCCATTTTTCTTATTTACCCCATAACAATCCGCCCTTGCGTATGCTTTGAATTGGGACAAGTGTCGGATTAAAGTGTGCGCAAAGGCGGGATGTTACAAGTTGGTATCAGAGCTTTGGTTTAGAGATAAACCTTGGCTTTGTGGGGTTTGACTCTTTGTTAATAGGGTAGTAATACCCTATGGGAGTCACTGAGCGTATATATATATATATATATATATATATATATATATATATATATATGAGAGAGAGCGTACTTGCTAGTGTTATAAAAGATTTTGATATTGTGTTAATCTGTTCCGCTTTGTGTTTATAAATTCTGGTTGATGCATGGGACGCTATGTCATCAATAGGGATTTCTAAACGCTTAATAGGACAGACCGACATAATATTTGTTTTTAATATAGGTGAATGAAAAATTTTTGCCTATTATATTTTCTATATATAAAAATATTTTTATAAAGATATATATATATATATATATATTTGGTTGCTATAGATTGGGTGTTAGGTAATAAAAATATTTAAGTTGGAATTATAATAAATCAAATTGGAGATTTTAGAACTTAAGTCCGGGATTTTGAAAATCTGTTTTCAAAGGATTTATGAAGTATAATGATTTGGTTTATGAGTATTTTTTTATAAATATTTAGTATAATTCGGAAGAATTGTTTTAAAGAAGATTTTGGAGAAAATAAAATTTTGTACTTTCCTTTCTGTCGCTGGAAAATAAATTTCGGTGATGGCGGCCGCATCGTCGACTTTCATTTTCGAGTTTCGAAAGGGAAAGGCCACTGTAGTAGATTCTACTGCAGATTATTTTGAAATATTTAAATTTTAATTGTTTTAAATATAATTAGAGATATATAAGTGTAAGAAGTTATTTATCTATTATTTCAAAATAAATTGAAATTTGACCCGGAATTTAATTCTAAAATTTTCCATTAATTAAATTTTTAGTGAAATAAAAAGTAAGAAATAAATGGATTGAAACCTCTAATATTAAATAAGAGAATTATTGCAAAGTTATAAAGAGAAATTTGAATACATATGAGACAAAGCGTAATATTGATTAACATTAAATTTAATTAAAGGATTAGATAAAACTTGTATAAGTTCTTTTGCTTTTTCTTTAACATAAATAACTTACCAAATATGAAAAGCTGAAATGTTAAATAAGAAACTAGAATTGAATATTTTACAAGTAGGAATTTAGGAAATAATGAAGTATTCAATAAACTATGGTTATAAATAAGAATTTAATGGTATAAACTTAGGTTATAATTGAAATTTTACTGAAATTAAAGTTAAGTATTATTAATAGGTGATATGAACTTAAGTATATAAAATGAAATCCTAAATAAGAATTGATTGTAGGATTATTAATTTAAGTATGTTTTAATTTTCCCCTATTCTAATATAATGGAAAGTAGAAAAATTTAAATGACTGAAATCCATAGATAATGAATAAGTAAAATCTTTCACCTATAGGAATGCAAGTTATAAGGTTAATAAATTAAGTGTAAGTAGAGGGTTATTGTAATTAAATATTATAGAAACGTAAACATTAAATAAAGTAATGAAATTGAGGGTAAGTTGAAATTGTAGTTATAAAACGAATATATGTTTGGTGAACCATTAATTAATAAAAAGGAATTGAAAAGAAACTTGGAAATTTTCACTTACATTCTTAAAACATACATAACTTACCATATAATAAAAGTTGCAATGTTAGTAAGAAATGTAAGGGGAAATCTTACAAGTGAAGCTTGAGGTAATTAAGGAATTCAATAAATTTGCTGTTATTAATGAGAAAATTATATAAGCTTAAGTTAAATTGGAATTTCACTATATAAGTGAAGGTAAGTAGTATAAATAGATGATATAAACTTTAGTCAATAAATTGGAATACAAATATAATGAATTTTGTAATAAATGAAAAAGTGAAAACTTTAAGAAATAAAAGAAATCCCTCCATAAATGAAAAAAGAAAAAAAAAAGAAAAAAAAAGAAAAAAAAAAGAAAATCAAACCACTGAAGCATGAAATAAATGTATAATAAGTTAATTTAGTTGTTGGTTTGAATTGTTATTGTTTAATTTATGTTGTTGGGTAAGGAATTTGAAGTTGTGGGATGAATAAATAATCTATCTATGTTCCATCTAAGACTGTTGAGTAAAGTATGCACTTGATAGTTAATTTCATTTTATACAAATTTCAAGTTTTGGACCCAAACAACAAATTGTTTGATGGATTAAATGGTTGCTTTGTTTGTGTATGTATGCTGTTGTAAGGTTGATGGTTGTTGTACTGATTGGTTGGTTAATGGTTGAAGCCACCTAAACATTTCACTTTAATATAAATATTTAACCTTTTAGATTATATAAGTGAATACAGGTGATGGAAACAACTGCTACTACTTTTGGTTCCATAGAAATAAGCGTATATTGCCCGACAAATAGGTACGTTTCCGGATTACGTTTAAAGCGCTATTTTCTATATTTTCCCGTGTTGGGATATTTATTTTGGATATATATATAATATATTTATATATTTGGATATTATATTTTCTCTAGAATCTCTCCGTACAAAGGAGACTCTGCCAAAATTTTCCGAAAATTTTGGGACTTAGAATTTTGTGAGATTATTTTTCCAACTTTAATAATTCAAGCATTAAAGGAAATTAATCCAGTAAAATATTGTTTATGAGTAATATCTGAAATAAGTATACTGTTTTATACTTCCTCCTCCCTTCTTTTCCTTTTCGGGGACGAAAAGTTTTGAGTGGGGGAGATTGTAACGACCAGTTAAATTAGATAATATTGAATAAATTTAATTTATATGTTTTCTAATCTAATCCAGAAAAATAGAAGCCTTAGGATTTTTAAAGAAATGGAATGTGAGGGTTAGATAGTAACTGTAATTAAAGTTAAATAACTTAAATGTTATATGACATAGATTGAAATAACTGGAATTTGTGATTGAGGTTATAAGTCATAATTTGTTGATTTTAAACGGTATTAATGAAACTATAACTGAATTGGATTGCATAGACATAAATATTAGGAAAAAATGTATTAGGTGGACTAAAATTTTTAAAGTTCATAAGTTGTGTAATCCAATTTAGTAGAAACTCTAAATTATAAACGAAGATGTAAATAGACGCTAAAATTTAACTATGTAAATGGTGACTGAAGACCTAGTTATAAGAAATGGGAATATAACCTAACTTGAGTTAAGTAGAAGAAGGATTTGATTTAATATGAAAATTATTGTTCTAAGTATTGAATAAAATTGGGAATCAAATTTTATTTAATGATAATAACGTTAGTATTGGTTAATAAATAGATTTCAATGCAGTAACCAAATGAATGGAATAAGATGAGTATATATTGCATAGAAATGAAATGTAAATTGTCACATTTGGTTGGAGCTAATTTTTAGAAACATATAAATGTTGAATCAGTAAATATTAAATTCCATTTAATATAAGAATTCAAAGGTGGAAGATTTACATTTGGATTGGAAAATGGATAGTTATTAATTAAAAGTGACCATTGAATAAATTTATGCAAACGTGATATAATGTAAATAGACGGGGATCAACTTTTATTTATGTGGTTAAGGGAATTTAATTTCTATAGTATGATAATCGAAATTAATGGAAGTTGGAATAGCTAATTTATATGTTAGTTGAAATTTAGCTAGAATATGTAGATATTGAATGATAGTAAAAATTTAATGGATATAAAAGTTTCAATTATACATTGAAATTCATACTCGCCATAAAAGGTTAATTGAGACCAAAGAAGTAGTATAGGAATCTAACCTTCTTTATTAATTTGGATTTATTGCAATAGTTAATTTCATAAAATAAAGGTAAAGCTAATTCAAATTTAACTGGACCATTGTTGGTATAACTTTAGAAGCAAGATTTATTTATGATTTGAGTATTTAATTCAACAAGTGGTATTTACGACAAATAAAATAGAATTGAACGTAAAATATTACGTTATTAAATTGAAATGGAATTTGTAAACATTGAGTGAAATCTTAAACTAATGTTAGTATTTGTCGTATTTACAACAATAACTTTGAATAATAGAAAGGAAGTGAATATAATAAATTAATCAAATTTATAGTGTTGAATTCAATTGGATTGGAATTAATAAATAGTTAAGAAAAATAAGGGTTATTAATAATTTGGAATTTAATTATGGTAAAAAGGTTAATTGCAATCCAAAGATGAGTTGGAATGGAAATCAAGTATTTATTTAATTTGATTTAAGAGGTGAGTATAAAGGTATAAGATTTAATAATTGGGTTTAGAATAAAATTTATAATCTCTAAATAATAAGGAAATGCAGATATTTAGCTGCAAATTTATATACTGATAGATTTTAATTCACATCCAAGCTTGGTAAATAATTTAGAATTGATTGAAGTATATAAATAATGAAATGGGGCCTATATTAGAAGTTGAAATATAAAAATTGGATTTTTAATTTATTTGATTTATTTAATAAATATTAAAATGGTCATTTTTGTCACGGACTCGGATTTCGACGAAACCAGTTTCATCGGATCCGTATCGGTGAATTGTTATAGGGTTTCAAGTTTCGTATCGATCGGACTTGTCGTTTGATCGTACGGACGCGAAACGCCTTGAAATCAATTTTATTAAAAATCAATTTGGAAATCTTGTTTTCAGCATAACTTCTTCATACGATCGAATTTGGTCGTGAAACTTTTTCCATCGCATTCAGAATATTTTAAAACACCTATTTGGATATATAGTTTTAACAAATTCGGTTCCGGAGGCATAGCGGGCTTTTTGGGCCATAGTTTGTTGCGTACGTTCATCCTTCTAGCCTATACGCTCCAACCCAACCCTAACTATAAGTATACCGTGATAAACCCTAGCCTCCTTTCTATTGTCAGTTGGATATACGTACATATTTCTTCATCTCCTCCTTCTCCTCAATGGTTGCAAAATCTAGATCTGCTTCAATCCAAAATTCAGTGAAAATTCAAACACCTCAGAAAATTCTCAAAAAAAATATATGTTGAAGTATTCGATACGCGTAATCTACTGGTGTAATTCGTTTTTCAATTGGAGCTATCGTTTGTCCAGAAAAATTCAAACCATTTTCGGCCTCTCATCATCGTCGCAACAAAACTCGCCCGATCGGAAAACTGTTTCTGGGTATTGTAGAGATAACCGAGGGGTTTGCATCAGTATAGTTTTGGGTCGAATCAACGGTGGGATTTGCGGCAAAAATTGGATTAGGTTTCAAATGCCCTAACGGCGGCTGCAGCAAACAGGGGACGCACGGGGCCTAGCGGCGGCGGCCTGGAGGAGGGAGCACTTTGGGTATGGTCGGCAATGTTTTAATGGCCGGAGACGTGGTTGGGAGGTGGTCAAAGGGCTTGGTCAACGGCTTGCTTGCGTTGTTCTGGCGCATGGGTTTTGGGAGCTACCTGAACGCGTGAGAGAGGGGGGCTGCACGTTCCTTTGGTGATGACGTGGCACATATATGATTTGGTGAGTTGTGTGTCACTTTTGCTTATTTTTAATTTTGAATTCAAGTGCAATTTTCGACATAACTTTCTCATACGAAGTCGGATTCACACGAAATTTCTTTTGTTAGGATCGTAATTTAATTCCGGACTTGATGACGCTAGTTTGGACGAATTCCGAGACGGGCGAATTTTTGGGTTTAAATCGAATTTTAAATTCGATTTAAATTCAAAAGGTGAGTGTTTTAACTCACTCACAATTACTAGAAGCTTTTATGTTTGTTAAATAAATTTTAGAAATGAATAGAAATTTATTTATGAGCTTTTGGCATGTTATTTCACCCATATCTGTTGAATTGCATTTTTTTGAATTTAGCTGTTAATTAAATTGATTGATTGCGTATTAATTGGCTGTTAGAAATTATTGTTTGCATAAGAACTGCTAGTTAACAGTTATGTCAATTATTACTGAAAATAAAATGTTAGATTTATAGTTGATAAATATAATTTGAATTAAACTGCCAATTATTACCTGTTGTATATTCCCAAACATATTTTGTTATTGGTTGATATTGCTTGATGTTTGTGACTGGATGATGGATGTGTTGTTGAATGGATGTTTTATTTGATATCATTAAACTGCAAGTTAGCATACATTTTACATTTCATTCGGGATTGTGGTTTGAAATGATAAAACCGTAAAGTTTTATTTTTTAAATTGCGGATTGAAATGATAAATATCCGTATCACTTGACCATAGGATAGAAAATTATATACAGGCACCGCGGTCTATATATAACTATTTTAATGTGATTTCTATGGTTTGGATTGAATACGGTTTATAAATCTTAAATTTATATTGTATAAATATTTTATTCCA
This sequence comes from Allium cepa, assembly GCA_030765085.1. Classification (NCBI taxonomy): domain Eukaryota; kingdom Viridiplantae; phylum Streptophyta; class Magnoliopsida; order Asparagales; family Amaryllidaceae; genus Allium; species Allium cepa. The sequence continues at coordinate 446,882,078 of CM060938.1, read as the reverse complement.
TATTTATATACTTATGAAGTTGAAATTTTGAAATTAAAAGGAATATAAATTTCTTTATTGAAAATGGAAGAAATTTAGAAAATGGAGTTTGGTAAATTTATATCCTATGTTTAAATGTAAAGTTGGAAATTTTAAGATATGATATTTGTAATTGGATTTTCCCAAAATAAATAGAAATGGATATTCTAGTATAATTTGAAGTGGAAAAATTCTATATATATATATATATATTTTACTAGAAATTGAAGTCTTATTAATTATGGATTTTATGTGAATGGTCAAGATTAATTAATAGAATATTGATTTTGAAAGGATAAAAATCCAACTTTAGTTGAAATATTAATGCTCAAAAATGGATATAAATATATATAAAATTGAAATGGTTTTGGGACTTGAAGTAATATTTTGGATTTTGGTTTAACTTTAAAAGAAGAAATATTTGGAAAGCCATGTAATTTATTTCTTTATAAAGCAACAGTAAAGTTAAACCTTTTTAATTCGCATACCGTTGAATATCCAAACCATTTAGTTTTGAAAATAATGGTTTTAAAATACTATGGATTTTCGAAGAATTATGTTGAAAGTTACAAACAAAATATTGGTTACATGGGATATTAAATAATAAAAAGTGACATAAATTTTGGAAAGGAAAATTTTATTTGGGAAACGATATCATTGATTTGGGCTTTTATAAAATAATATGAAAATAAATTGTTTGTGTTTTTAAAGAAGAAATGATATCGTAATATTATGGTTTTGAAAGGGATTATATTCTAGTTTTAAAGTATAAGCTACTTTTAAATGACCGCGGTGTTATAATAACGATGGGTTGGCAAAGAGACCGGGATCGGATATGGACATACTCTCTGTCGATACCGAAAACCACTTTGACTAACCGTGTACGCGGTGGAGATTCCAGAATGAAGTAGGTGGTGGCGACGTTTCCTGTAAGGTAAATACGTGGACCCGACTCCCGTGAGTTGGCATAAGGTGGCTAAAACAGGAGCGATTCTCAGGCCAATGAGGTCATTCCTCTGATCGGACCCTCCTCTTCGATATTATACTTTGATTTTGGATTGATTCAGTGGCCACTTCTATATTTTGATTTTTGGGGAGTTAGTCCGAGGTGGGCGGTAACTGCGGCTACGCGTTTCCACCAGCCTGGATAGCAATTGGTATATCTACCCTGGCATTGCCTAGTTGTGCCGTGTCACCTACCATATCGAGCCTTTACTACGAGTTTCTATTTGTGTCGTACCTATGGAGTATCCTCTGGTAGCCTCCCGATCAGGAGGTATTACGGTACTGTATAGACTATTGGCATTTTACGTGTTAAGGTGGAAAATGTAAAGCCTTAACGCTATTTAAAAGTAAGTTTACTTGACAATTAGACACTATTATAATAGCGCAATATACTACATAGTAAATAGTTTAACGGATCCTTAGGAGATGTAAATCCCGAGCATCTCTTGAGTTACTGTACTCATATTTATTTCTGTTTATTTAACTCACATAAGATTTTCTAGTCTGACTCGAGTGTTTTTGTCTTTTCAAATTCGCTCGGGTCAGTCCGAGCGTTTCAGGATAGCAGATTTTAGCATTGGAGGACGAAGACGAAGAATCAGTATTATTTTACATATAGTATTGCACCACACTCTTTCTATTCCACTACATTGCTTGTATTGTATGTGTAACTCTGATATTTATTGTAAAAGAAGAATCAAGCTTTTGTAAACTGTTTATGAAACTGTATATTTGTTATTATATTTTATCCTTCCGCTGTGAGATTCTATTTTCATTTTATTTCTTCTCCATTTTTCTTATTTACCCCATAACAATCCGCCCTTGCGTATGCTTTGAATTGGGACAAGTGTCGGTTTAAAGTGTGCGCAAAGGCGGGATGTTACACATAGCCCTGCCACATCTACCCTGTTTTAGTAATTTCCCATGTTGTGAGGCTTGAGGCAATGCTTTTACCTTTTTTCATAGTGAATCCCACTTGGAATGCTAACACTTCCCACCATGCAGTAATGCAATGCTAACATTCATCCACAATAGTTTGCTCTGGGTCTGAACGAAACCGAAGGCACTACTTCCATTACATCCATTTTGGAATCACACTTTGGATTAGTAGCAAGTAATCCTAGCACTTCAAAGAACTCCATCTTCTAAACTACCATCATCGAGATGTTTACCTTTCGTACACTTATGCTGGTTTGAAGTGCTTTTCGGATAACAGATCTGATCCCAGTGTCTCCAGACCGACGACGATGATTTAAAATTTGGCCAAGTTTAATAGTCAGTTCTTTAACTATCAAATAAAAACAACAATCAAATCAGGGATTTGTTTCCATCGAGAAACCAACATTGGTTAAGCACATAAGCGACCACTAACCTCTTTAATTAATTGATTCATTAATTAAAACTATTTTGTAAATACTTGTTTCAAAATATTGTTACAAAGATATATTCACAAACGCTTTATACTCCTTTTAATACTTGAAAAAGTATTTATATACTTATCTCAACGGTGTAAGTATATTCAAAAAAACATTACACTTTCCCTACTTAGAATATGTACCATCTCAATGGTATAAGTATATTCACAGGACATTATGAAAGATTTCTTATTTCAAAATCATATCAAAATGATTAAAACAAATATTGTTTTAAAAGAACTGGAGATAAGGATAAACCTAAACACTATTCCTTGGGTGTTAAGCATGGAAGAATGTCCACACCATCAAAATTAAGAAGATCAATTTGATGAAATCCAATCTCAATTTCTTTTAAAAATTTCTTTAATAAAATTCTTTTTTATAAATCTCTTTCATTTATAGACATCTCTTTTACTAAAATTCCAAATCCATTTATAAAACTCTTAACAAAACTCCAAGTTTATTATAAAACTCTTTTATAAATATCCAAAACATTTATAAAATTCTTCTACAAATATCCAAAATCCTTTTTAAAATATCCAAAAATCCTTTTTAAAACTTCTTTTATATATATCCAAAAATCCTTTTTAAAACATCTTCCTAAATTTCAAGATCTCCTTTCAGGTTATAAAACTACCTTATAAATCTGTAAAACAATTTATAAAACTCTTTTTTTCTAAAACCATTTATAAAACTCTTTTACAAATCGATAAAACTATTTATAAACTCCTTTTCAAAGATCCTTTATAAAAATTCTTTATAAAGCCTTTTAAAAATTATTATAAATCCAAACCCCATTTTAATTTATAAACTCTTTAATAAACCGTTTTTATTAAATGAGATTCCTTTTATAAATAAGTAATTATTATTTACTCCAAAATATCGTTATATAATAATTATTAGTAACAGAAAAACATTACTAATAAATAATAATTATTAACTCCAAACATTATACATATAATAGTTAATAATTTTCAACATTATTAATAAAATAATAATAATTAATCTTCAAACATTATTATAAAAATACTAATTAACTTCTAATACATATTAATAACAATAACTTACAATTAGTAATTCCAAAAAGTTATTAATAAATAACTATTATAAATTCCAAAATATTTTTAATAAATAATTATTATAATTATCTTCAAACAATATTAACTATTTAAATAAATAACTTTTTGCTATATTAAAATATTGATAAATAACTCCAAACAATTAAACATAAATATTTCTTTAAATGCTATTAAACAATAATTAAATAACTTTAAAACATTTCTAAATGATTTAGAAAAGACAAATAGAAAGGCTGGGATAAGATAGAGAAGTTCAAAATCCGCTTAAATAAAAATACTCCCGAAAACCCAAAGGTTAGATGTAAAATCATTCTTTGAATCAAAACCAATTTCAAGCCAAACGACAATTAATAGTATTTCATAATACTAAATTGAGCCCAATAGCCACCAAAGCACTTAACCAATGTTGTTACTAATTGTTATCGCTAAAATGGTTAAGTTTTGAACATGTAATAATGTTATAACTTATAGTGCCAAACAATCAAGATTCAGCAACTAACAATCCATATAAAAGGGTTATAATTGAAATAAAACAATAGGAATATAACTGGAAGTAAATAATCACAATTTCGATAAATCCGAATTTCTCTACATATTTTCCTGTATTTCATTTTTAAATAATAATTTCTTTCAAGTGGATATTTTAAACATTCGACCAATAATTTCAACCAAACACAAACAGTAAAATTTATCTATTATATAATATACTGATTTATCCAAAGAGGTGAGTTATACTCACCAAAATTTTAGTTACGGCTTCCGCGTTCTTGTTCCATCTAAAATCTATCAACGTCCGATTTCAACTTGAAATTCTACAAGCTCCAAATTTAACCAATCCAATTCCAAATCATATTTAGTGTCGCTATGAGTCCAATGCGACTAACCGTGTTTGATTTGGACCTTGTATGAATAAGTTATTGCATTTATAACATTTGTGAATTAAATAATATAATAATTTTCTGGTTCACTTTGTTAATCACTAATCACCTTAGCTTAACCCTATTCCAGCCTTACTCGCCTTCACTCTACATTTCCAAGTAACAGAATTCATGAAACCCAACTTCACAATTTTCTATCCATCTTCACCGCTAGGAGCCACCAGAACCCGCTGCGACCTTATCGAAGCCTCGTTAATCTCCACCAAACTCATCGACCATAGAGCCGCCGTCTAAAACCACCTAACGCTGGATATCCAACCAAAAAATTACATAACATCGAACTCGAATTGCCTTCACCACACACCAATCTAGGATGAACCAACCATCCAACACCTTCCCTTCCTCTAGCCGAACAACTTTATAGTTGGGCCCCTCGCCTGAAAATGCCTCAAGTGGCTCTGATCATGCTAGGTTGTGGGATGGGGTATAATTTTGGTAGCTAGGGTTTCTTCTAATTTGGGAAGGAAAGAGAGTAGTTGAGGGTCCTTATGTAGGTGACAATTGATACTATTCACGTCCGAAAACTGATGAACTCCAATCGAGACATGCTCACTGACGTTTTTAATCAAATACCCATATTCCAAACATAACAGAACTAGTTTCACGATCTAATTCTGTCGTATCAAAAGGTAGCTTTTAAAATTAAATTATATTAAATTTTAATTTCTAAAATTAATCCTACGCGTTTCGAACTCATATGATCACACAGTACGTCTGATCGTCATGAAACTCATCGGCATACAACAATTCATCATTTCGGATCTAATGGCACTAGTTCCATCAGGATATGAGACAGTGTCCTAGAATGATAATTTTACACGTTGACTAAAACAAATTATTACTAATACAAATTCAATCACTTTAATTATAAATTAAAGTTTACACTAACCATTTATTATATAAAAAGAATTTAAATAAGCATTCAAAATTATTTTTATCCACATTAAATTGAAGATTTATATATTTCAATAATTCCAATATTTAATTATAATCCATTCAAAAATCCGGTTCGTTACAAAAATTATCCCGTGGTATAATTTTGATTTTTGGTATATAAAGCAAAAATTATAAATAATGATTTAGAATTTGTCTTTTGCGCTTAATAATTAAAGTGTCTCGAAGTCGATGGGAGCAATTATGAGTTTGTTGGATATGGTAATGATCCAAAAATGGTACAAAAGTATTATTCGATTATCATCAGAGTTAAGCAAATATTTTGACAAAGAAGTCAAATAATTTGATTTTTAGTCAAAATATAGAGGAAGCATGTGTCTCTAAGAAAGAATATTAATATATACTAAAATATATTTATAAAACTACATGTAAACAACAAACTTATGATTGTTAAAGATGTATTCATGTTAAAATCATTATGTTTTGTTGTTTAATACTTGACATTGGTTTTGAAAATAACATCTTTTATAATTAGTATAAAAGAATGATGGGATTGGCCCAAATGATATATATAGACACAAAATTAAAATTAATCAACATGTAGCATGTAAGATGGGTTCCTTATGCATTGGAAATAGAAATTGTCATACATGTTATGTTGTCTACAATTTCACACTTTGCTCATGTATTTGATACACCGAGCAAGTAACAAATTTGAATTAAGATCACTTACAGAAAGCTTAAAGTGTTCTCGGATATTTATAAAATACTAAAGAATTGTTTGCTGAAATAACAAACTCCATATGAAAGAGTTCGTGGATTCGAACTTCATTAATGATATCAAGTAAAATATGTCAATCCTAAATTCATTTTCTAACTTAAGTTAAATACTTTAAGTTGGAATTATTCAATACAAGTGGTAATTGACTCAACCAAAGGCTAGCTAAGTACATCGCCTTGAATAGCGTAGCAATATAAGAAATATAAATATATGCACAAATTTGTAACTAAGCAGAGGGTAATTCTAAAAGTTGACAATCTTATGACATTGTTATATGATAAAAAAAAGTTGCGATACAATTCATAAAAGAAACTAGAGCTCATCAGAATTTGAGAGAATACTCTAAATAGTTTCGGATGATAAAGAAGGTTTATTAGCGTTGGAGAGAGTTGGTAAATGTTATCCCACCTTTTGACCAAGCAGTATTCCAATAGACTTAAACGATCAAATTGGATAAGCGAAAGATGAATAAATGATCCAACGACCTTGGGAATACCATAAAAAGGCAATAAAAAAAGAAATTTCAAAAAACGAGCGAAAAAGTTGAAATTTTGGAAATACAAATTTTTGGAAAGGTTGACTCGAATTAAACTCACAAAATCCTCATTTCTGACTCGAAGTAGGACAGTCTTGAAAAAACTCCAAGCATGGCCTAGGGCAACCCCCGCAAAAACTCCAAATAAGGAATTGATACTGACCTCTACTCTAGGGATCGGTATTAAGTTCCAAAAACGCGAGTCAGACACATGGAAAACTTAGATCTGACTCCAAGCAAGCAAACTCATGTTAGGACTTGGGTCAGACACACAAAAATCTCGGGTTTGACTTTAAGCAGGTGAGGGGAAACTTAGAACATGAAAATCTCATAAAATTTTCAAGTTGAACCCCAAGAAAACACCCAAATTTCTCGGATCAGACTCTAAGTGAGTTCAACAAAATCCAAAACAGCCCAAACCAAAACAACACAACAGTGGGATTTCCCAAGTTGGGGATCAGTACCGACTCCTTTTAGGGATCGATGCTGATTCTCAAATATAGCTTGGGTGGACCCCCATCTCCTGCTACCTTCCTAACTCGATGCCAAAAGCCTATTTCCAAAGTTGTTTTGTTATTTTAGTACGATTCTCTAGCGATCTACAGGAACTTTGAAGTCCAGAACTATGTTTTTTTTACAAAACTCCATTACTTGGACTCCGAAACAAGGTAGTACTGGTGCAAACAACTATGGAATCTCGAAACTAACTGCAAGATGATCCGAATTGAAGAGTCAAACACAGTAAATATGTCCAACTTGGGGATCAATGACGACTCCTAAAATGACGACACCTAAAATGACGACTCCCAAATGACGACTCCTAAAGTGATGACTCCCAAATGAAAACTCTCAAATGACGAATCCCAAAATGACTACCCCCAAATGACAATTTCCAACCGATACACTCCTGGTTATTGATGACATGGCACCAACTTTTTTTAGGACAATTGGTCTAAATCATGGCTAACGGTTAGGAGATATTTGGTGCGAGATTTTAAACTCCCTACTTCTACAAATAAGAAGATAAGGCTCATTTTTCAGGATCTTTTGGCTCTAAATTTTTCCTATCCTATATTCTTGTAACTCTGAAAATCTAAGTGTGGAAGTTGTACTGAGTCCTAAGAACTTCTGCCCCCAAGTCAAAAATAGGCAATAAAATCATTACGTGGACATAGGCCATAGTTTTTTGAACCATTATAAAACTTTTTGTGTTCTTTTCTTACCCGTTTTACTTAACTTTCTTTACTTTTATTCTCAACTACATTCATTTGGGTGTTTAGGTCAATTTTGCTTCAAACATTTTGGCATGCCAGGTAGGGGATGCTTGAACTCGTTGATCTAAGAACTTGGATATTGAAAATGGTTAGACAATCAACTAGAAAGGCCATGATAGCTGAAAATCAACAAGTGGGAAGCCAGGAGGCATCCTCGGGATCTTACCCTCCATCAATCTATACAAATAGGGATAAGATGGAAACTATGGTGAATGAATTACAAGAGAGGATGATGGCTCGTCAAGAGGAGATGATGGGAATTTTTTTTAGAAGGATGAGACAAGCATGAATGGATGAAATTGTAGAAACATAGAATCGGAGACCGGAAGCTGAAGCACGAATAGCTAAAAAAGGGGTAGAACAATCAGGGGTGAACCCTGAGCCAAACTTAAGGATCAATACTGATCCGTACGAACTCAGGGGTATAGGTCATCCTGCCTTGGGAAGAAATGATGCGTACCATGGAATTGGTGCGGAACATCTAAATGCAGATCATAATGCAGGGAATTAACTAGAGGAGTACATATTATAATTCCCACGCAAAGTCCGGGGGGGGGGGGTAGGCTGGAAATCAAATTTGGGAGTTCATTTAGATGGTAATAATATGCTTGTTGAGACGGTGAGACTAGTTTTGAGGGGTGGATTGCCTAATCAAAGCATAGAAGATGTGAATAGAAGTCTGTTTACTCCAAACATCTGATATGCAAGGAAACCATCAGAATTCAAATTACCAACATTGGAGACATATGACTGAATGTCAGACCTTACAGTTTATTTGACGAGGTACATTTGGTACATAGAGGTGCTGGGGGCATCCGAGGAAGTCAAGGGATGGTGTTTTCCTTATATCTTATAGGTTTGGCAGTACAATGTTTTAGGCAGCTGGAAAACGGTTCCAGTAGCACATGGTCGAGCTGGTGAACATATTTGTGAAGCAATTTTGGGTCCATATCTCATGACCTAAGAATGTGATAACATTGGCAAGCATGAAGTAGAGGACTGGAGAGACCCTAGAGAGTTTTCTGATAAGATTCAACGTGGCAGCAGCTATGGTATATAACCCGATCCTTTATTGGTTTTAACGGTAACGGTTTTAGGAATAACCACAAAGACTTGTTTTAAAATTGCTTTGGAATGAGATCCAACGATGGATCTTGTAGAATTTTATTATGAGGCTGAAATGTTTCTACGGTAGGAGGACGCTGAAGCTGACAAGGAAGAGGTTAATGCTGTGGACGGTGGAGGACCATTTGGATCAGGATCTAGCAAGGATAAAGGAAAGAGAAAGATAAACGATAGCTTTGAAGGATTAAAGAAACAAAAGAGAGAACCGAGATTCACCTCTTACACAAATTTAAATGAAATGCTGGAAGGATATATCTGGATACTAGGGTATAGATCCCCTATCGAAAACCATCAAGAAGAAAGCACACAGACAATGATAAAAACGCAGAATAATATGCCTATTCCTTGAGCTGGATAGGCACAATGTGAATGACTACATGCATCTCATAGATTTGATAGAGGAACATGTCAGAGATAACCAGTTACAATAGTATGTTAGAAATCAAATTACGGTAACGGAACGGGAGTAGCCATCACCCGCAATAAGTAGGAATAGCCCCAGATCAGAGGCAAGGCTGGTCATCTTTTGATCGGAAGGTAGAGAATCAGGTTCGATCCTCGCACTCTAGTTTCCTTTTTCAATAAACCACGTAATAATACCATCTTGACACATATTCGTTTATGGGATCTTGAACGTCCTTAGGTACGCTTTGAGCTAGATGTTAGACTGTAACTCCCTAAGAGGCGAGAATCAAGATATTAAACTTTCTATTTTTTGTTTGAACTTTGATTTTTTAGATGAACCGTTGATTATAAAACCCACTTGAACATGGAAACTCACATCGATCGCTTTACGTCTCGTTCGGGAAGATGGGACCAGAATGCAAGTGTTAAGTTCCCTCACTAGAAAGTGAGCAAATGAGCTTGCTTAATGCCGAGTCCTCTCGCTGAAGAGTGAGCAAATTGGGACCGGCAAGGGCCTTGAATGGCAATCAGCCTCGAATGGCTATGAATTCAACCAGCGGCCCCGAACGACGATCATCCATCTCAAATGGGTACCAGTCCTAAACCACCATCATCTGCCTCGAACGGCTATCAGTCTTGAATGAGCAACATCTGCCTCGAAAGATTGTCGACTCCTAACTTCCCTCATCCGCCTTGAACGACTATCGATCCCAAACTACGATCACCCGCCACGAATGGCTATATCGGTCTCTAAAGGCCATCATTCACCATGAATGACTATCGGTCTCGAACATCCATTACCCTACTCAAACGGCTATATTGGTCTCAAACGGCTATCATTTTCCACGAAGGGCTATTGATCTCGAACGACCACAAATTTGATTATTAGCCTCGAATGGCTATTAATTTAACTATCGACTTTGAACAGCCATGAATTCAACCAGTGATCCAAGGTGATCGCAGATTTATTTGAATGGCCGTGAATTTAAACTATGATCCAGAAAGATCATCCCTTTAACTCAAACATTAAATGATTTGAAGAAATCCATATTAAATTGAATATAAAACGATCCAGAGAGATGAAAACCTTGAATGGATATGGATTTGAGAAAAGGATTCGAATGCCGTATAATTGAAATAGAGTTGGTAAATCTCGGATGAAAAGATTTTGATATGCAATAACATTGAATGCAATCGGAGAGATAATGGTGTAAATCTCGAATGAATATGGGGTGGTTATGATATATGATGTAATAACTTTGAATGAATTCGAAATTGTGACGGTGTATAGATTACACTTAGACAAAGTGTAGAATCTTAGACTGTAGCAGGTCTAGAATGACCCGTGATTAACAAAAGAGTTCGAAGGAATAGGACGATTCATCAAGATTGAAGTAGCCGGAGAGCTAAATCATTAAAGATTGACATTACATTCTTTTTTAAACAAAGCACACCTTCCATTTGCAAGGTGTGCTTTAGGGGCAAGTGTTTTCCCGCCTTCTGATCAAGCAATATTCCAACTGACTAAAACGATCAAATCGGATGGACGAACTATGAATAAATGATCCAAGTGCCTTAGGAAAAACATAAAAAGACAATAAAAATAAATATCAAAAATTGAGCGAAAAAATTTGAAAACATGGAAGTTCACGTTTTTGGAAGGGTTGACTTGAAGAAAACCTACAAAATCCTTAGGTCTGACTCGAAGCAGGACAATCTTGAAAAAACTCCAAGAGCAGTTCAGAGCAACTTATGCAAAAAATCCAAATCAGGAGCCGGTACCGACCCCCACTTTGGGGATTGGTATCGAGTCCCAAAAACTCAAGTTAGATACATAAAAAACTCGGATCTGAATCCAAGCAAGCGAACTCATATCACGACTCGGATCAGACATACAAATATCTCGGGTTTGACGCCAAGCAGACGAATGAAAACTCAGAACATGAAAATCTCAGAAAATCTTTAGGTCGAACTCCAAGCAAACACTCAAATTTCTCGACTCGGACTCCAAGCATGTTAAACAAAATCCAAATCAAGAAGATACAACAATGGGATTTCCCAAGTTAGGGATCGGTACCGATTCTTACCTAAGGATCGATACCGACTCCCAAATATAGCTTGAGCGGACCCCATCTCCTGCCTCCACGCCTAACTCGATGCCAAAAGCCTATTATTAAAGCTGTCAATATGATCCTCTAGTGACCCCATGAACTCCTAAGTCTGCAACTCTTTAAAAACTCCCTCACTTGGATTACGAAACAAGCTATTACTAGTGCAAACAGCTATGGGATTTTGAAGCTAACCATAACACGACCTGAGGTGAAGAGTCGAAGATAGCAAATATATCCAACTTGAGGATTGATGACGACTCCCAAAATGATGACTTCCAACATGAAGACTCCCAAAGTGACGACTTCCAAATGAAAAATCTCAAATGATGACTTCCAAAATGATGATTCCCAAATGATGACTCCCAATTGATGACTCTAGGTTACTGATCATATGGTGCCTACTTTTGTGGAGGACTAGTCCAAAACATTGTTAATGGCTGGGAAATATTTCATGTGGGATTTTAGGCTCCCTACCTCTATAAATAGGAAGGCATGACTCATTTTTTCTTGATCTTTTGGCTCTAACTCTTCTCCATCCTATAGTTTTGTAACTCTGAAAATCTAAGTGTGGAAGTTGTACCGAGTCCCAAGAACTTCCGCCCCCAATTAAGAAATAAGCAATAAAATCATTAAGTGGACGTAGGACAGAGAACTTTGTATGTTCTTTTCTTACCTGTTTTACTTTACTATCTTCACTTTTATTCTCTACTATATTCATTTTGGTATTTGGATATTTTTGGTTCAAATAATTAACATGGTAGATAATTAAAAAAAAGTACATACCATTCACTAAGGGAATGATCCGATTAATTTTTAAGAAAATCGATTGAAGAAGTTGGAACATGATTCCATGATTCACCTCAAGTGCATCATGCGAGATGGATAGAATTAGGGGTATGCCCTAGAGGCAATTATATAATTTGTAACGTATATCCAACTCGATGACTGATCTTATTCAAAATAAAAGGTGTTTTCTTACTATTATGCACTTGTTATATTGTGATATTATAAATTATTTAATTAATTTAAAGTATATTAAATAGAAACCCCTTAGAAGATATGTTATGTGATAGTAATTACAATGTGTTGTAATCACGAGAAATTCATCACATTTATAATAACATATTATTTCAAGTATTTCAAGTCAAGTTGTTTCACGACGTCATATCAGCACATCTATTAAGACCGGAGCGTGTAACACTCTCCAAATTTTAGGCACCAAGTTGTTATGTACCGATAATTATTGGATAATATGGAATCACTCACTTGAGAATTTTTGGTTGGTTGATATAACTAAGGACAAACATAGAATCTCGAAGTGACGATGTTACATAGTTCTCTCGTATTGAGAATACTATAGAATTTCAATATGGATACTCCACTTTGATTATAGTTAAATCATGGTATGGATTTCATTGAATGACTATAGTTGGGTTTGAGTTAAACCTTTGGAATTGAAACATTATTCAATAGGGAATAAGTTTCCTCGACTATATAAGGTTAGTATCATGTTCAACTATAGTTAACTTAAATTCAAAGTCTTTGGCTAAAGAAATACGATTAATAACAATTGTTACATTTGAATCATGGTTTTCTATTTGGACCAACAACATGGAAGATGTTGGAGTTTTGACTGAAACCCAATTCCATAAGTTCCAGTGTGATATAGTTTTAACAAAGAGAATTGGTGTAAATAATCATTACTACTGGGTACCTCTTATCACAAGTAAAATTGGATTTTACCAAAAAAAGTGTAAGTGATTAATTCTGCCCAAATTTCATACACTAGCTAAGGTGACGAGTGAACATTAGTATTTGTATCGTTCAATATTAATTGCTGACTGAATTTACACCATTGAGTCGCGCAACCGGAATAATGAATACTTCGAATAAACCACGTGACTTAATTAATTTACAATCGTTGTAAATTAATTAAATTAGTTAATATTTGTGAATTATGAATTATTAAATTTTATTCAAATTGTTTAAATACCATTAGTATATAATAAAGTGCGTGTATAAAAGTTATAAATGTGCATACCGATATACGATATTGATAGAATGTTTAAATTGGATTTAAATTAAATAATTACTAAGTGGATTTTGAATAAAATAAATGAATTAATACTTTTGAAGTATTAATTGTTAAATTTTATTTGATTTGTTTTTAAAATCATTATTATTCAATAAAATGTGAATATAAAAGTTATAAACGCACGCAACGATATACGATATCAGTAGAATATTTAAATTGGATTTTAAATGAGATTGTTGCTAATGAGATTTGGAAATTTGAAGGCCCATATGGCGCCATCTATGGCAAGCTATGCATGTAAAAGAGGGAGTTGATTTAATTGAGATCTAACATAGAATTAAAGGGGAAAGTTTTAAGGGAGGAATTAGAAACGTTTTTATCATTCCTTTAAATCAAATCTAACATCCCCTTAATTTGGCAACCAAACATAGCGGTGTTAGATTCATTAATACACAAAAACATATGAATATGGAAAATTTTAAACGTCAAATAAAACACATTTCATTTCAAACTATTTCCAATTCATTACATAATCTCGCATTCGCAAATCATGTTCAGAGAACATATATTTAATAAGACATACGCCAAGAGCGACATATAAAGATGCCCCATTAGATGATATAAGTATATATAGGCAATATAACAACTTTGCCATTACAAATAACACAACAGAATCAAATAAAAGAGAACTCTATATAACTATTACGTCTCTTGCACGTCTTCGAAATCTTTATTCGTTTAACGAGGTACCCAAAACCTCAACTCTCAAACTACTCAAAATCAATTGATTACTCGAGAGTTTAAAGGTAAAACATAAACTTCGAGTCAAACATAAATCCTGGTATGAATAATTATCAACCGTATCAAATCATTTAGATATCTAATGAGACTACGCCGCTTAGCGGAATGGGTTTTCCAGTCACTAGTATCTCAAAACCTTTAAAAAACCATATATTGTGCTCCTGCATCCACAATGGATAAAACATAATCATTTAGAATATTATGATGATATGCAAACATTTAAAATATACTGGATTTCTCATCCTCTGTTTTATTGACTCCCTATCATATTATTGTTTGTAGGGTCACTATTAACCTATTAGTGTTTATGGGCTCACTAATAACCTTTATATAATATATGGACTCCCTATCCTATTTCAAAGCTTTCATGGATTCACCATGAACCTATTAGTAGCTCCAATATCTTAACTTTTATCCTTATTTTCATGGATTGACTAGGAACCTATTGGCGACCCTAATATCCTCTGTTCTTACCCTAGTCTTCATGGGATAACTAGGAGCTGTTGACATCTGTCAATATCTTAATCCGGATATAGTTTTCATGAGCTAACTACAAACCTACTGACTTCTGCCAGTATCAAATTATAATTTTCATGGGCTTACTATGAACTTGTCTTTCTGACATCTTTCCCTATACATAAATTTCATGGGATAAGTATAAACCAATTGACCTCGGCCAATATCTTTTCCTATACACAGTTTTCATGGGCATACTGAGAACCTATTGGCCCCTGCCAATATCTTGCTTTTATATGTTTAGCATCGTACATTCTAGTCTTCTTGACCTCCTGAATGCAATTCTACTCATTCAGGAGTTAACTTAAATTTATATTCACTATTAGATCAATCTAGATGGTTATTCTGCCCTTCCCCAAAACGTAGTTATAGGATTTAAAACAATGTGAACATATTTATGTTGGAAGAAGCAAACATATTAACATAACAATACCACTTATGTGGGTTTAATATAAAACACGGTTAATCGCTTTAGCCGATAATTTTATCAAGGAAAGCTTCTTCTTAAAATCATTTCAAAACTCATTTAATTTAGCCATGGGTTTTTCCTTTAAAAATGAGTTTGGGTTATAAAAACTTTCGACACCTTCGAAACCTTTCTTCCGACTTCATAGGATGACCTCCTTCGAAAGCATTAAAATATATCTTCAAAATGTTAGGCTCATGCCGTTGTAATACTTTAAAACCTTCTTTTCGAAACCTTTTGATTGTATTAAAGTATTAACATTTAACTTTAGAAGCATAGCTTCAAAACCAGTTGAAAGTACCCTTTTCGACGCCATTGGAAGTTGCCCTTTTCGAAATCATTGAAAGTCTCCATTCTGAAACCGTTGGGTTTATACTTAAAACATTATTTAGGTCATAGTGAATATAGGCTTAAGCATCTCTTTCGAATCCATCCTTTATCATATAAAAATATTGGGGAAAACATGATGGTGTCGGCACCACCTCTTTCGAAAGATTTAACCATTTAAACCAAACATTGAAGGACAGCGTCGAACCCCTTTCGAAGCCATTGCCTTCGAAACCCTTGGACCCTTTCGAAAGCCTTTAGGAAGTGATTTAAAACAAAAACTACCTTTCGAAAGCATTGATGACTTCAATGCCTTCAAAAGGCTAAAGAATGACATCAGAGTTTCGACAAGGTCGGAACCCCTTCTTTCAAAACCTTCTTTCATAACTCATTCGAAAGAAAAAATTGTGTTAATGGAAATACTTTCGAAACCTTTTTTAAAACCTCTTTCGAAACCATATGCTTCGACTCCTTCGAAGGCCAAAACAAAACAAAGGCAGATGCTTCACTTTTTAAACAAACCAAGGTAGCGATTCCTTTGGAAGCTATGCTTTTGACACCTTACCTTTCGTCTTTCTCCAATCCACTACGTACCATTAGTATGATACCTTATGTATTGATTTCGGCCTAGTAGGTTTCGACTAGGTTGAAGGCGAAAGCTCTGTGTCAAAAGGTACCTTTAAAGAAGGCAAAACCATCTTTTCTGAGTAAATCTGTTTTAATACTACTTAAAGGAAACCTTTTTCTAACTAACTTACCACGTGTCAACACTATATTGGTTGCCTTAACTTTTCCAAATTCTTTACAAAAATAACTACCACTGATTCCATATCTAAACTATGGTTAAGTTAATTAAATAAGCCCTTTCATTAAGCAAAAACAATATTGCAAAGAAGTCCCTCTTCTTAAATAATTTAATTTGCGTAACAAATTACTTTGGAAAAAATCCCAAAAAATTCCAAAAATTCACTTTAATAATGTTATCTAACATATCAAAATTCTAGATCCAAATTCTTAATATATTTTTCAAAATAAATTTATGAACCCAAATAACCATATTTTCCTTTGAGAATTCATAACAATCTTTCCATAGCTTGGAAAATTATCAAAATCAAAATCCAACTCCAAAATCATGTTTTAAACAACATAAAAGTTTTCCATGGAATTTAAACATCAATAAAAACCTTTTTTACCCTAAAACCGTGTATAAATCCATTTAAACAAACTTGTTTAAATTAAACAAATCAAATTTCAAGCGTATCATCATTCAATTCATCATAAAAATGAATTTACCCTTAAATCCAAAAATATATAATTCAAACCAAAATAGAGATGGAATTATTATTCATCTTGCTTTAGATAAGGAGATTGGATTGAAATTGATTTCCCCTAATTTGAATCTCTAGCTTTTATTTTTTTTCCTCTCAATTATAGTCGGCCTCTCCTTCTTACGTTTTGTTTTCAAAATGTTGTGAATGGAAAGTAAAAGGCAGGAGTGAAAATATATATAAGGGTAGGGATTATGGCCGGTCTCTTCTTCTTATGTAATTTGATTAACCCAAAAAACCATTCTTAAGCCCATTAATTATTTTATTAGGAACGGCCTTAATTAAATTTATTCAAATCTTAATCCCCTTATCATTCTAATGTTTACATTATTCTATTTAATTTATTTAATTAAATCTATTAAATCATGTTATAAAAAATTAGGGGTGTTATAAGCTCCCCTCCTTAAAAATCGAAAATTCAGTAAGGACTAAAAACTGAACATAGAAATCATCTATAACGACTCCTAACAACTAAACTAGTCTACCTGACTGGGAGTTATCTATATAAATCAAATATAGACATACCCTCGAAGCAGATCAGGATAAGTATCTTGAATCATGTCCTCTGTCTCCCAAGTACAGTCCTTCTCGTTGTCGCTCCACTGAACTTTCACCAACTTGACTATCTTGTTCCTCAATCTTTTCTCGTCTCTCTCTCGCAACAACCCGAACTGATTGTCTAACAAAAGTCAAATTAGGCTCTACAACTAGATCTCCAACCCTGTCGGAGGAATAGTAGCCTCTGGATCATACATATACTTGTAAAGATGAGACACGTGAATACATTATGGACACCTGCCATAATGCTTGGCAACTCTAGTTTGTATGCGAGCTTTCCTATCCTTTCTATAATCTGGAATGGACCAACATATTTCGGTGCCAGTTTCCCCGATTTCCCAAATTGTACCACGCCCTTCATTGGTGATACTTTAAAACTAAGAACTCTAGGTCTTTACGCCTCTTATCTGCGTAACTCTTCTATTTGGATTGAGCATCATTCATCCGCTCTCAGATCAACTCAATCTTCTTTGACGCCTCCTTAAACAATTCGGGCCTAAGACCAATCTGTCTCTAGTCTCTAACCAACATACATGTGATTTGCATGGCCTTCCATACAAAGCTTCAAAAGGCGTCATTCCTATACTAGTTTGATAACTATTACTATATAAAAACACAACCAAATGTAGGTGATCCTCCTAAGATCCACCAAAGTCCAACACACAAGCTCTCAATAAATCCTCGAGTACCTTGTTGACTCTTTCTGTCTGACCATCTATCTTTGGGTGATAAGTTGTACTCATCTTGAGCATAGTGCCTAACACATCCTGTAGACTCTTCCAGAATTCGCTAGTGTATAAAGCATCTCTGTTGCTAACTATGCTACTAGGAACTCCATGAAGTCTAACTATGTTCTTCATGAACAACTTTTCCAAATCAGGTGCCGTCCTGGTCGACTTTACTGAAATGAAATGGGCACTCTTGGTCAATATTTCCACAAGAACCCATGTACTCTCATTTTCTATGCTTGACCTTGGAAACCCATCTATAAAATCTATGGATATCGAATCCCATTTTCAAACTGGAATCTCTAGAGGCTCAAGCAACCCACTCGGCTTTTGATGTTTGGCCTTCACTTGTTGACAGCTTATACACTGCCTACCCAAAGCCAACATCCTTTTCCTTGCCTTCCCAATAGAAGCTCCTCTTCATATCTTGATACATCTTGGTCCTTCCAGGATGAATCGTAAACTTGGGTCGATGACATTACCCAAGAACTCTTTCCTCATGTTTGCAACATCTGGAACATATAATTGTCTTTTCTTTCTCAACCAACCCTCTGGTCAAGACAAAAATCATTCAAATCATCGACCTCAGTTACAACCTCAAGCATTATAATCTTCTCTGCTAATAATGGATCCTCCTTCTGCTTAGAAGCAATTCTCTCGATCAACACTGGTCGAACTTATAAACATGATAACATGGTAGTACTCTGACTAGAACTAGCAGTCGATCTTAACTGCACACTGCAATTGGCCAAAGCTTCTAGATCCTTTCATTTTGCCAACATAGCCAACACCATATTCTCAGGTCTTCTACTAAGAGCATCCGCTACTTTATTACCTTTCCCTGGTGTATAGTCCATATCAAAACCATAAGTAGCCAAAAACTCCAGCCACCTCTGTTGTCTCATTATTAACTCCTTCCGAGAGAATAAGTACCTTAAAGATTTATGATCGGTATATAACTCAAATCTCTCCCCTAAGAGATAATGCCTTCAAATCTTCAAGGAACAAATTATTGCAGCCAACTCCAAATCATGAGTAATATATCTCACCTCATGAGGTCTAAGCTGCTTAGATGCGTAGGCAATCACTTTACCCTTCTACATAACCACAGCTCCCAATCCAGTCCCACATGCATCAGTGTACACTACAAATCCTTGGTTTTTTCTGGAAGTACTAACACTGGAGCATTGGTCAACAAATGCTTCAACTTAAGAAATGCTTCCACACATCTTTTGGACTAAAATAACTTCACCTCCTTCTTAGTAAGCTTAATCAAAGGCGCTGCTATATGCAATAAATCCTTGATGAATCTCCGGTAGTAGCCAGCAAGTCCAAGAAAATTTCTAATCTCGGCGACAGTCTCTGGTCTCTTCCAATTGTTCACAGCTTCGATCTTATCTAGATCGATTGACAATCCTTTCTCTGAAACCACGTGAGCAAGAAACTTAACATCTTTCTACCAAAAATGACACTTGGAAAGCTTCGCCTTTAGCTGATTCTGCCTCGGTATTTCTAGCACAACTCTAAGATGGACTTCATGCTCTCTCTCATCTTTACCATATACCAAAATGTCATCTACAAACACCAACACGAATCTATCCAAATACTCTTAGAAAACTCGGTCTATCAACTCCATAAAGAAAGCAGGTGCATTCATCAACCCCAAGGGCATTACTAACCACTCATATAAACCATACCTAGTCTAAAATGCTATCAAAGGAATGCTGTCCTCTACCACTCTTAACTGATGGAACCCCGCCGCCAAATCCAACTGGTAAAACACTCTAGCTCCACTCAATTAATCAAAAAGATCATCAATTCATGGCAAAGGATATTTATTCTTTATTGTCCTTTCGTTCAACTTACGATAGTCGATATACATCCTCAATGACCCATCTGGTTTCTTTACGAATACCACGGCCATTCCCCAAGACGAACTGCTTGGTTTAATAAAATTCCTTCCCTCTAGATCCACTAGCTGCACCTTCAATTCCTTCATCTTAGTCAGTGTCATCCTACTAGGTGGTCTACTTATAGGTTCAGCTCCTGGCACAAGATCTATCTGAAACTCAACAGCTTGTTTCGATGGTAACCCTGCGACCGGCTTAAAGACAACTGCAAACTCTCTTACTATTCGAACCTGACTTAGATCTTCCACTTCCATTGCACTTAACAAAAAATAACTACTCTAGTCAGAATTCTCTACAGATAATATAATTCAGTTATGACTATCAAGGTGTCGCAAAGACATCTTCCCTTGGTAAAATATCGTCGCCTCATACCTTCTTAACCAATTCATAACCAAAATGATTCTGAAATCTACGAAATCAAAAATATAAAAACTACATGCAAACATATGACCTAACAAGTCAACTTCTAACTGGTCATATCTCATCCCCAGAGTTGCATACTCATCTATTAGATTAGCAATCCTTAAGAAAGTAACAAGGTATGTGGATTCTAAGCATAACCTATCAACCAAACACTAAGATATAAATGAATGTGATGAACCGGTATCAAATAGTATCCTAACTGGTATACTCTGAATCAAAAACGTACCTTCCATCACAATCTTTCCCTTATCAGCTGCACTAGGCTTAGCTAAGGATCGAACAATAAAAACTTTCCCCTTGTTCGCACTGACTGGATCTGGACACTGGTTCTTATAATTCCCAACTTGATCACAGTTGAAGAACTTCACATTCTTTTTATCTGTAGCCTTCTACCCACTGCCTGACTGGCACTCATGAGCATAATGACCCTTCTTGTCACATTTGAAGCACACTAAATCAGCCTTTGCCTTTTTGGCAGCATCCCCATTTTGGGTTCCCTTCTTCTTAAAGAATTTCCTCTTCTTTTCCTGAGGACCCTGCGATTCTACTAGCTTTTCTCTGGCAAAAACTGTAAGCATCTCTTCAGAGCCAATGACCTTTTCCACCACTACAATGCAAGGCTCTCGGATATGTGTCATGGTCGTTCTAGCAAGCTCAAGTCTTAGTCCTCAAATGAACATCTCATTCCTTCTGATGTCAGTGTCAACCATAGCATATCCATATCGAGACAGCTCGTCAAACTTAGCAGCATACACGATTACTGACATCTCTCTTTAAACTAGATCCATGAACTTCCTTATCAATGCCGATTTAGCAACCTCGGATAGAAACCTCAGCTCAAATCTCCTTCTGAAATCAGCCCATGGCAGCTCTTCCTCCGGAACTCCGGTAGTCACACTATTCTGCTAGTGAAGCACTGCTCCTTGCAACTGCCTAGAGGCCAGCCTCCTCTTTTGCCCATCATCCAATCCTAGATTGTTAAGGATCCTCTCATAGTACAATAGCCAATTCTCAACCTCAATAGCATCCTCCATTCTAGTAAACGGCTTTTTGTCCAGACTAGTGTAGTCTCTGCTTAGCTTAGCATAGTTATTCCCAACTGGAGCCATAGGATTAGCTCCTCCAACATTACCAACAACCCTGGCTTGCAAAAGATTGGCTAACAACTGATACACCATCCCCACATTTACTTGTGGATTTCCAACATCTACATTGGCTTCAGCATTTGGGTTAGCATTAGTCTGTCAACATTGGGTCCTTCTGGTATTAGGTCGAGCATTTTCGTTTGTTGTGGTGCTTCCTCCACCTGTATTTCCTCTTTCGTTTCCTGCTTCCATATCTTCTTTCTCATAAATCTGCATATGAGCCTTAGTAAGATAGAGAAGAATGGTATAAGAGAGAGGGGAACACGTACTTATATATGTATATATATATATATATATATATATACATATATATCAAATACAAGAACATTACTATAACGTTAACCTAAACCCCGATCATATTTTCAGTTCATTGGATTATGTTTGAAAATCTTTTAGGTTTAACTTTCTTTTAAAGTTTTATAAACCTATGCTCTGATACCAACTTGTAACATCCCCCTACTTGGAGGTCCAAAAATAACGGCTACGAATGCTGCAGCCATCTATAGTTATTAATCTTAGACGACCAAATACGGTGGAGTTAGATTAATAGATACACAGAAACACATGTATATGGAAAATTTTAAACTTCAAAACACATTCCATTTCAAACTATTTCCAATTTATTACATAATCCCACAATCATAAATCAGTTCAGAGAAAATATATTTATTACAACATACGCCAAGAGCGACATATGAAGATGTCCCCTTGGATGATCAAAGTATATATAGGCAATACAACAATTTTCCTATAACAAATAACATAGCGGGATCAAATAAAAAAGAACTCTATATAGCTATCATGCCTCCTACAAGCCTTTGGAAGCTTTATTCGTTTAATGAGGTACTTGAAAATCTAAACTCTCAAACTACTCAAAATCAATTGAGTATCTGAGAGTTTAAGGGGAAAACATAAACTTCGAGTCAAACATAAAGCTTGGTATGAATAATTATCTACCATTTCAAATCATTTAGATATCTAGCGAGACCATGCTGCTTAGCGTAACGGGTTTTCCCTTCACTAGTATCTCAAAACCTTTAAAAAACCGTATACTGTGCTCCTGCATCCACAATGGTTCAAACATAATCATTTCAAAATATTATGATGATATGCAAACATTTAAAACATACTAGATTTTCCATCCTCTGTTTAATTGACTCCCTGTTATATTATAGTTTCTAGGGTCACTATTAATCTATTAGTTTTCATGGGATCACTAATAACCTTTATATAATATATGGACTCTTTGTCCTATTTCATAGCTTTTATGGGTTCACTATGAACCTATTGGTAACTTCAATATCTTAACATTTATCCTAATTTTCATGGGTTTACTAGGAACGTATTGGTGACCCAATATCCTCTATTCTTATCCTAATTTTCATGGGCTGACTAGAAACCTAGTGATATTTGTTAATATTTTAATCTGGATATAAATTTCATTGGCTAACTACAAACCTACTGGCCCCTGCCATTGTCAAATCATAGTTTTCATAGGCTTACTATAAACCTATCTTTCTGACATCTTTCCTTATGCATAGTTTTCATGGGCTAACTATGAACCAGTTGACCTTTGCCAATATCTTTTCGTGTACACGGTTTTCATGGGCTTACTGAGAACCTATTGGCCCCTGCCAATATCTTCCTTTTATATTTTTTAGCATCATACATTCTGGTCTTCCTGACCTCCTGGATGTAGTTCTACTCATTCAGAAGTTAACTTACATTTATATTCACCACTGGGTCAACATAGCTGGTTATTCTGCCTTTCCCCAAATTATAGTTATGGGATTCAAAACAATGTGAATATATTTATATTGGAAGAAGCAAACATATTAACATAACAATACCACTCTTGTGGGGTTAATATAAAACATAGTTAATCCCTTTAACCCATAATTTTACCAAGGAAAGATTCTTCTTAAAATCATTTCAAAACTACTTTAATTTAGCCATGGTTTTTCCTTTAAAATGAGTTTGGGTTACAAAACCCTTTGACACCTTCGGAACCTTGCATCTGACTTCATAGGATGACCACCTTCGAAAGCATTAAAATCTATCTTCAAAACATTAGGCTCATGCCTTTTTAATACTTTAAAACCTTCCTTTCGAAACCTTTCGATTGTATTAAAGTATTAACATTTAACTTTAGAAGCATAGCTTCAAAACCAGTTGAAAGTACCCCTTTCGACACCATCGGAAGTAGCCCTTCCGAAATTATTGAAAGTCTCCCTTTCGAAACCGTTGGGTTTATACTTAGAACATTATTTAGGTCATAGTGAACATAGGCAAAAGCATCTCTTTCGAAACCATCCTTTATCATATAAAAATATTAGGGAAAACATGATGGCATCGGCACCACCTCTTTCAAAAGCTTTAAACCATTTAAACCAAACATTGAAGGATAGCGTCGAAACCCCTTTTGAAGCCATTGCCTTCAAAACCCTTGGACCCTTTCGAAAGCCTTTAGGAAGTGACTTAAAATAAATTTAAAACAAACACTACCTTTCGAAAGCATTGACGACTTCAATACCTTCGAAAGGCTAAAGAACGGCATCGGGGTTTCGACTAGGTTGGAACCCCTTATTTCATAACCCATTCGGAAGCAAACTTATGTTAATGCAACCCTTTCGAAACCTTTTTCATAACCTCTTTCGAAACCATATGCTTCAACTCCTTTGAAGGCTAAAAATAAGGCAGGCGCTTCTCTTTTTAAAACAAACCAAGTTAGTGACTCCTTCGAAAGCTATGCTTTTGACACCTTACCTTTCGTCTTTCTCCAATCCACTACGTACCATAGGTGTGATACCTTGTGTATTGGTTTCAGCTTAGTAGGTTTGGACTAGGTTGAAGGCGAAGCTCTGTGTCGAATGGTACCTCTAAAGAAGGTGAAACTATCTTTTCTGAGTAAATCTGTTTTAATACTACTTAAAGCAAACCTTTTCTAACTGATCTGCCAACAATATGGTAAAGAAGTCCCTCTACTTAAATAATTTAATTTGCATAAAAAATTACTTTGGCAAAATCCCTAAAAATTCCAAAAATTCACTTTAATCATGTTATCTAACATATCAAAATTCCATACCTAAATTCTTAATATATTTTCCAAAATAAATTTATAAACCCAAATAATCATGTTTTCCTTTAAAAATTCATAATAATCTTTTCATAGCTTGGAAAATTATCAAAATTGAAACCCAACTCTAAAATCATGTTTTAAAAAATATAAAATTTTTCCATGGCATTTAAACATCAATAAAAACAGATTTTATCCTAAAACCCTGTATAAATCCATTTAAACAAACTTGTTTAAATTAAACAAATCAAATTTAAAGCATATCATCATTCAATTCATCATAAAAACGAATTTACCCTTAAATCCTAAAATATATGATTCAAACCAAAATAGAGATGGAACTATTATTCACCTTGCCTTAGATAAGGAGATTAGATTGAGATTGATTTCCCCTAAACTTGAAACTCTAGCTTTTAATTTTCTTCACTCGATTATGGTCGGCCTCTCCTTCTTACGTTCAAAATGACATGAATGGAAAGTAAAAGGTAGGAATGAAAATATATCTAAAGGTAGGGATTATAGGCGACAAATTCCTAATATACCCTTATGTAATTTGATTAACCCAAAAAACCATTCTTAAGCCCATTAATTATTTTATCAAGCATGGTCTTGATTAAATTTATTCAAATCTCAACCCCCTTATCACTTAATATTTACATTATTCTATTTAATTTATCTAATTAAATCTTCTGAATAATATTATCAAAAATTAGGGGTGTTACATCAAATCTCCCTTCATTTCCTTCATTTAATTCATTATTTCCTAACAATTCATCCTTTCTTGCCCTCTTCCTCTCTTTTTTGGCCAAAATTTCCATGGATACTAAGCCAAAAAATTCCCAAAAATAAATTCAAACAAAGTCAAATTATTTCAAGGTGGTTCTTGTCTCTTGATCCTTGCATGATCTAGATGTCGATTCATTGGAATCTATGAGTTCTTCATTATTCAAGGTACGTTCTATTAGCTGCATCTTAAGGTAACAATTCTAATTTCATTTATTCATATATTCACCTTGTTCATATGATTTGTATTCTTTACTACCTCATCTCATCTAAATAAATACTCGTTTTGTTACGTTGATTAAATCCCCTTTTGGTACACCTTAATTAAAAACATATGTTCATAATGTTAATTTTTCTTTAGATCCATTTTATGATATACTTTAATTTATAACATGTTTACCTTGTTAATAATAGATCTATCATATGTGACTTCTGATTTAATTTATTGTTCATATCGTTTATGTAGTTTAGATCTGAAACATTTATCACGAACTTATATAAGCCTAAGTTGTCCAAATTATTTTGTTATCATTTCAAAAAATTTGTTTAACAAAACACAATTTTGATTGAAATCTAAGTTATAATTAATTGATATAATTTTGTTACTTGTTACATACACAAATATAGATAAACTACATATGTTGTATATTTGAAATTGAATGTATGATTTTCATGCTTGTTTTTATATTATAATTTTGTCATCGTATACTTTTGTTTGAAGCTTATTTTGAGGAAAAAAAAGTGTAATTTTATGCAAAATATCATAAACCTTTTTAAATCCTTTTATATGTGTGTGTATAAATTATCTTATATACCTATTATAAAATAAAATCATGGGCAACAAAGGGATATATAAAGGGTGAGTGTCTCCGTTGTAGTGTAAATCCCAACACCTACATACGTATATAATAGTATATACACTTCTTATATATTTTGCACTTACACAATATACACTAGAGTATATTTATTTGAATATGCTAACTCCTTTCGCTATGTATAAATTGCTTATTAATGATATTTAATAAATCAATAAACTTAATCAAAGAGAGAAATGAAATGTTTCTCTCTTTAAATAGAACCAAAATCTTCCCTCAATTAATTGCATTAGTTTTAGAAAAGTTTCTTATAGTCTTATGGAAGCTTCTACATGGCGGCTAGGGTTTCCATGAAACCCTAAATCTTACCTAATATTCTATCAAATCTATCCAATTTCTTCTCTTTCTTCTCTCCTATCCAATCTATTCTCACTCTCACTTATTCTTTCTTGAGCATTTTTATTTTTCCTTTTGAATTTCTTTAACTTGTAATAAAATATTGGCCGAGAAGGCAGCGAAACCAGAGAGGGAGTGACCAACCTAGACGATTATAAAGGATGGTAGACGTCGGATAGAAGAAAGGGAAGCAGGAAGTGGGTGAAACATCCAAGAATAGGGGCATGAGAGTGTGGCAAATTTGAATTGGAATCAAACCTGTCTGTATAAACAAAGGGGTAAGGAGAAGGCTACAAAAATAAGAATAAAGATCAACGTTGCGAAGGACATAATTTTTTCCTACTATGATGCAGTCAAGGGCGATTCAATTAGTGGTAGTGGCAAATCAAAAATGAAATTTGTGAAGCCAATTATGGTGAATGGCAAGAGGAAAAGAGAAAATCCCGATGAAGGCAATTAAGGAGGCAAAGAATGAATAAGGTAATTGTGTAATGATGTATGTCGTAGGCCATAGACCATACTTCAAAGCTTTAGAGGAATATGCAAAATGTAACTGGAAAACAATGGAGAATTTCATTATTCAGTCTAAGGATAATGGATTCTTTATTATTTGATTCAATAACATGGAAGATTGTAATAAGATTTTTGGAGAAAGACCTTGGTTTTACGACCATAATTTAATCATGGAGAAAGAAAAATTTGGATACCCAAGATTTTTGGAGGGAATGTGAGAGGATAGAGAAGCCTTGCAGCAGAAGGATGGTAAAAATGGTGATATTCTTGGTTATACACTAAAGTGTAAAGGCTTCTTTTATATAAGAAGGGGGAAAATGTTATCCATGTATTTCTTAAATGATACGAGCAAAAGAATTCATGTAGATGTAGAAGTTCAAAGTCTGATATCACAATTAATGGTGTCGGAGGCTTACTGATTCGAAAGCATATGATTTCAAAATTCAAGAATTGATGTCGAAGATTACTGATGTCGATGTAAAAAACTGATTGACGTCAAAGTTCAAGGCTTTAGATGCCAAAGCAAAGGAAAACAATGTCGAATCTATATACAGATGGAGATATTAGGTCACGCACCAGTTAAGCAAAATAAATGATTTCGAAGAGAATGCAAGAAAGTACACAAAGGGAAATAGTCGATATCGAAAGCCTACAACCAATAATGGTGTCTTGTTCCATTCAATAAAGGTAAAAGAGGATACTGCATGTCATCCATGCTGCATTTAATCAATGCTGTATTAATTCCATGCCGCATTTTATCAGCACTGCATATCATCCATGCCACGCGGCGCATTCCATCAAATTAAAATAAAGGAAGGTTTCTACATGCCAACAATGCATAAAAACATGTCACATGCCATCATATCAACAAAGGATGTCGCTAACATAGTAATAGGTATCATCTATTAATCGATGTCGCATTTTCAAGAATATCGTATGTTATCAATATCGTACGACTAAAATGCCGTGGGAATGTCAAAAGCCATGCAACGAAAGGAGGATCAAAAATCATCAATACAAGAAGAATAAAAATCAAAAGTATTTAGTTTATTTCTCTTCAAAACGACATTCATGTTGAAGCAATCACCAAGATAATAATCCATGAGAAATAATCAACCTTAAAGGGATCGCAACAAGTGACACCAGCAAGTCCCACATCACCAGTGGAATCAAGTCTTACCTCCTTCCAACTACTATAAATAGAGAAGCATCCCCTCATGGAAGAGTCCCATAACTTCTTTCACTCTCTTAGTACAAATCACATTTTGGATTGGAATCTTCTCCAAGTTCTCTCTTGGGAGCTCAAAAATAATTCTAATGGCTAAAAGGTAAACAATGAAGAAGATGACATATATCATTTTTCATATAAGGGCTTATGCAATTTAGAATTTGCATATTTAACTCATTTTGCAACATATCAAGGGATATGATTTGTATAAAGGCCTATTTTGTCTATTCATAAGAAATCAAGATATATTATCTACTTTTTCTTACCTATTTTAGCCTTGAATATACGATTTAGATTTTAAATAATTTCGTGAATATTAATCACCAAACCAAGGGGCATCATTGGAATTTCTTCGAATATGCCTCCTTGTACAAAATCACGTGTGTTAGACCAATTTTTGGTTTAACTCAAGCTATGCTTATAACTCCACCCAGTTTCGGCAACCTTTTCTTGAGTTAATCTCAAACATGCACCAAAAAATCCCAGGGATCTACCTAGGGGTTTTAATTGTATGCATAACGCATCCCAGAAACATAGTGGAACCCTTTAACCCTTGCTAAATCCCCCATTAGCTCATTGCTTAGATGTTTCTAAACTATCTCCTATCATTTCATATGGTCCACTCTATACATGGAATAATAAAACTCATTTCACCCTAGAACTTTTTGCTGTATTGACCATTGCTTCCTCAACTTTGAAGCAACTTCTCTCTGGCCTAACCTTGCTAATTTTTTCACTCCTCCCACCTAATCTGACCACAACCCCATCATCCTCAAATGGGGCAATAGAAAAAAGAAGAACTACCCTAGTTTTAGTTTTTGTACATTTGTTTTGCACACTCTGAGGTTAATAACATCCTTCTTGCTTCATGTAACATGTACATATTTGGAAACCCAATGTTCAAATTCCAACAAAAACTAAAAAGATTGAAAGTTTGTCTAAAGGGATGGAGCAAAAACTTATCTGGTAGAGGTGTACAAAAATATGAACCGATCAGAAGCTTTCTTGCCATAGCTCACAACAGGTTGCTTAATGATCCAACTAATCAAATGTTGTTTGATCAAAAAAATATTTTAAGCAATGAGCTGCAATGCCACCTTATGCTGGAGAGCGAAGCTGCTAGAAAAAAGTATGGTCGCATGAATGAAACTTTTAAAGATAAAAAACTCGTTATTTCCACCACTATCTGAAATCCAAACAATCAAAGAATACATTATACAGTATTGAGGGTACCATTGGACAAACTTATAACATGATAATGAAATTGGCTATGTTTTTGTCCAATATTTCTCTAATATTCTTGATTGTTTTTCCAACACCTCCATTAGGTTTTCAAAGCTCAATTCTCTGCTTATGCCTCATCTCACCTCCCCTGAAGCACTGGCCTCATCAAACAAATCTTGAACTCTAAAATTGAAGAGGCTGTATTTAGCCTTAATATTAATAGCCGTAGTGGTCCAAATGGTTTCAACGTTTTCTTCTACACTAATTACTGGAACACAATCTCCAAAGACTTCCTAAAGGCTGTTCACTATTTTTTCAACACTAGAATTCTACTAAATGGTATTAACTCAAAAAATATTGCTCTTATTCCAAAGACCGAACAACCAACCAAAATGAACGATTTCAATCCTATCATCTGTTGCAACATTACATACAGGTGCATAGCAAAGGTTTCCTCATCAAGAATGAAAACTATTCTACACAATTTGATTTCACCCAACCAGTCTGCCTTTTTGAGTGATAACCTAGGAACTAATTAAAGGCTATGTTACGTCCTCTATATCTCCTAGATGCTTAGTGAAATTTTACATACACAGAGCATACGACATGGTTCAATGGAGTTCTCTTATAGCTATTCTATCCAAAATGAAATTCCTGGCTCCTTTTCTTGCAAGGATTCATGCCCGCATTTCATGTCTAAATAGTCTATTATCATTAATGAAGCTCTGCATGGGTATTTTAGAGGTAAACAAGGAATCAGATAAGGTATCCCGTGCCGTCATATCTTTTCATCATAATTATGAAAGTTCTCAATCTTTTACTATCTAAAGTAATAACTGATAAGGAAATGGACCTTCATCCTATGTGTTAATTTCCAAAAAGTACTAACCTTTGTTTTGCTAATGATATTGTTGTTTTCACTAAACCAAATGAAAAGTCTTTAAGCTCAGTTAATTACCGCTTGAACAAATTCTCACTTATGACCGAGCTCTCCTTTAATAAAAATAAGTTCAGTAATCTTATTGCTGGCCTATCGAATTCAGTAAAGAATGGGATGATTCTACTATCACAATTCCCTGAAATGGAAGCAAACTCCACATATCTAGGGGTTCCCTTTATCATTGTCAGAACCACAGTAGCTTTATGTATGCCTCTATTCGAAAATATTACAAAAAGACTGGCAGAGTGGCCTAACAACATTCAAAGTCCCGTAAGTAGACTTACAATTATTAATTCTCTCATCATAGCCAGACAACATATTGGTCTGCTCATTTCATTCTCTCTGCCAATCTTCTTAATACGAGTGTATATGCACGTCCATTTGGACCTGCATATAGTTACTTGATTATTTGAATTTTATATCTCATAACAATTTTACTACCGTTTTTAATGAACACATTAATTTCATTTCTTCATTACAACCTATTTGATGATTACTATATTTATTGTTATTGACCGGTTATTAACTACTTTTTCTTTCTTCATGCAATATTTCACTTACTCTTTTATCTATTAATTTTACGATGGGCCAAAATTATTACTCAATCAATGTGATTTAGCTCTTCCGATAAAAATGTGGAGAACTATATAACATATTTAAAAATTAAGTGCTAGCTTTTGTATTCATTCAGTAAATGTAATAAAAAAAAGTAATGTATGTACTCTTCATATTTGCTGTACAAATGAAACTCAACTTATTTTACTATTGGATACGAAGATTTTGTACAAATTCATTATTTCTTAGAATATGTTTTTGACTCGAAACAAATATACACATCATTCATCAAAATTAAATATTATCCAATACTAAAGTTTTTAGCTAAGTATTATCTCAATGATTTCAATGTTGGTTCCATCTTAATTAGAATGGGCATGGGTCCATTCTGTCCAGTTGGGAGCCTAAATCATTTATGTACTACATCAAACGGTAAGTTCAAATCAATAACTATAATACAATTTTTTAATGCAGTTCGGTTCTGATCCGGTTTAGTAATTAATAATACGGTCTAGTTTCAGTTCGGTTCGGTTTGAACCCATATTACATTTGTTTAGACAACTTGAATAATTATTGAATAAATAGCAAGAACGTTAATGAAAAACAAATTCAAATAAAAAACATAATTTGTAAATAATGCATATGGTGTGTATCCTTACAAAAATATCAGATACTGAAATGGTTCATTACCAATTAATGAAGTTCAAACACCCATACACTTAATACTTTAGTAATTTTGAAAAAAAATAATACAAAATCCCATCAAAAACGTTAATTCTGCCAAACGATTCGGTCTGGTTTGATGCGGTTGGTTCAATCATGCAAATCGCAACTGCACCGTATTAAATTGGATCGGTTTGGTTTTTGATATTTTATTTGATTAGAAGATATGATGCAGTTTACCAAACCATTATAATGGTTCGGTAATTTTTATTTTCACATGTTAGTGCAGCTTATGCCCACACCTAATTTTAATATTGAATGTATTATGTTACACGTTCCAATTAGCACAAATTAGCAACAATCTCATTTTTCTGAAAATAAAGTTCCATACTCATTATAAAGGAGACAAACTATTGAATCCTTATCCACAGTTGAATTAGTAAGTTAATTTCTTCCGTTAGTAGTTAAATAAAATACAATTGAATCAGTGATTGCAAAAAGCATAAAGTTCACCATTTTAATATTTATAACAAAACAAATTCAAAGTTTAATGACAACATGTGACCACTATAATGAAAAATGCAGGAATAGTTTAGTTTAAGCTAAATAAGTGGCACCTGACAACCATTAATATGTATATACGAAACATCACTAAATATATTTTGAAACATGTGAGGAACAGTTCGGCTAACCTATATTCCAAAAGCATACCAGCTTAACTAAATAAATCATGAATTTCGGCAGTAACACGTACAATGATTCATCATCAAACCGTTCCATTTCAAATAAAAGGATAAGTTTTATTAATATATTTCAGTAACTATATCATAATTCAAAATCAATGCGTAACCATTAGTATATCATCCAAAGGAGCATATTATTATACTATTAATACACCATGGAAACTGGAATACATAATAAACTTGCTGTTTATTTCTTTCTTATGTACAAATACTTGATTTGTGCATCACTCTCCACTACAGAATCTGTACACTATGAACTTTATTAATTTCTTGCTGGTTCAACAGACCTTTGAAAATCATACCCAAATATAAACTTAATTCCATAGGTTGAACCTTTCTTAGGCCGTCGTTATTCACATAGTAATCCTTTAGCGTATTGGCCTAATCAAATAGGAATCCAGCCTATTCCAAACATTCCTCCACTACAGACACTTTCTTGTCCCTCTTCTACCTCATGAGCTCCGGTTGCACACTGATCAACTTAATAATGGCTTGCTTGCCATTTTTCCTACAGCCCAAACACATCCACTTCGACGAAAGCATAAACAATCTAATTCAGAGCCTTTCCTCTACCACCCATCAGTCCTGGAGCAGGACCAGTAGAAGCATAATGCCGATTTTTGTCCATGCCAAAAAACCATCTTACAACGATCGTAATTGATCCGATAAAGCCACTTTGTGATGTTGAGCTTCTAAACCCTTTACTCTCCTGAAAACTATATCAAATGCTACGTCAAGCTCTCTCCTGCTGTGAGTCCAGTCAGCTGATGCAGCCTTCTGTCTAAACTATGTGTATGTAGTAGTTGTCATGATCATGAATCCAAATACGGTAAGAAATCATTGGGTAGAAAAAATGAATTATCTTATTAAAATTAAATTTAATATCCTATGTACAATTGTTCTTCTACAAAATATTCTTAGACAGTTAGAAATAAAATTCCAAGATACAAACTGCAAATTTTCTTCTTTAGTTAGATTAAAGTTAGTTTTAGTGTCAAATAAATTTTTTTGAAACAAATTGCAATCTTTTACATTATCCCAATCGATGACTACATAAGCAAATGTAGTAATAATAATAGACAGAAAGACGTGAAGATATAGTATAACACGAAAATGCTAAGCAGAAATCCGCTCATCTCGCTTATTATAAAAAAATGCTAAGAAAAACCAACATTTGTGCATATATAATATTCATATCAATAATTTGTTGATATCATTTGTACATGAAATTCACCTATAGATAAATATAAATAAAAATCAAGGCACATGAATATTATTGAATATATAGAATCAGTACAACAAATGACCACTAAAAGGAGACATTATGTTTTGTGATAAGCCAGTACATGATAGAAAAAACGTTCATGTGCAACTTGATAGTAAAGAATAAGAGTAGTTCTTCCAGATGTTATAGCAAAATGCCTAATATAATTCTTCCGATGTTCATTAACAACTCATATAACAAAAAATAAGTATATTTTAAACTACAATGAAAAAGATTGCTTAATATGTTTGCTGTCCTGATCTGATAAATAAAAGATATAACATATTTTCTCCTTTTACATGCTTTTTACACCCATATCCGGATCCAAAATGAAGTAGCTTCAATTATCCTTAGAAATAACCATAAACATAAGCAAGCAACATTATTAGTCTACACCATGCAAAATAAGAACATGCAATTTAAGCTTAAGAGGTAAGAATAGTCCGATCAACACAAAACGCTAGTAAGAATTCCATTCTAACTTTTTGAGCTTTTTAGAACTTATCCACGTAAAAGAAAATCACACTAACTGACTAAAGTATGTAATATTTTTCTCTGTGTTCTACAGTTGTTATTGCTTGAACTCATTTAAGACTGTTTGTCTCTTTCTTCTCCTGTGCAGTTTTCTATTGATCTAGTTACAGCTAATGTAAAGAGTAAAAAAAATGTGGAGTACATACAGATTTCAAAACATTATAAAGACTTCTTTTGCAATTAGTGCTTGTAGCCACCCAGGATAGCACGTCTCATGTGGAACACTTGTTACGTTGACTGAAAATGCAAATTTGTTATAGTTCTAAATCGTCGACTACATGGATTAAAAAAATTGTCCATATTTTAAAGTCATTGCTCATAAACTTGCTTTCCATACTAAGTATCAAATAACAAAGTAATATAATGTCATATTCAGCATATGAACATTTTTATATTGTATTAGAGTATCACTTCAGCTGTCATATGCTCGTGAAGCTAGCTGCTATTTTTAGAAGAAATCTCAGATGCAAATGAAACATTTGAACATTTACACACGAACCTTGATTTTTTATCATCAAACAACATATTGATTACTTCAGCTGCTAGATACACATGAAAGTGCAACACCTCCTATTTTCCATGTACCGGTCCAAAATAGAAAACCTCTAGCAGCTTTAATTCTTTGGCCTTATCTATTTAATCACACTAATGAGATTATGATCTTCTGAAACAATAATAGCAAGTAAAATTATGATTTTACAACATCAAAACTATATATTATCTTAACTTATTCAAACTACTTAAATAGTGTAGTGCAATAAAAACATTCATTTGAAAATTCATTTCCCTATAGCAAATAAAAGCAGGTCGTATTATCTTGCATTCAAAGATACTATCACAATACCTCATTCAGTTTGAACTAAGAGCTCTATTCCTAATAGCAAAAATTGACTAAATGTAAAAGGGAATAGAACTTGCATACCTGGTTTTTATCACTCACACATCATGATATTCTTGCATATAGATAATGTCTAACATTGTAATACATGCTCTTTTTTGATATATGACTGCATCAATAAAAAAGTTAAGGATGGGATAACAATCATAGTAAAAGAATCATAAAATAATATAGGTCGTACCATAAAAACCTTGATAAAGAATCATAAAATAATATGGGATAGTTGTCTCTTTTCGCCTCAACAATCAAAATAAAAAAACACAAAATAAGTAATGCCACTGACATAAAACAGATTGTGCCATATAAACACGGACAAAAAATAATAATTCTCATTCCACTCATAAGTATAAGGCTCAATAAATCAATGATCTCTTTTTTGCTTATAAGTATGGGAAATACAAATACTTCGTAGGAAAACTTTATATCTTTTTTTCCACGCTAGTATCACAGGCATATATCGTACACATTAACACATATACACCTTATTCGGCAGCTCCATGTTGTTATTTGTTCAACAACTTACTTAATACATTCCTCATCCATTATTCTTGTATATACAAACCTATGTAGGCTGTATGGTTTCCAGCTTGAACTACAAAATTACTTTGCTAGCAAAGTCATTGGTTTCATTGTCGTCATTTATATGAATTTCATTTGGGCTTTTCGTGGGTTAGCTTCATCACCAGGTACTCTTGCTGTGCTTGATATGACAAAACATAAATTGCACCTTTACAACTGAATTTCTGATTCGCTCTTCAGTTTGTTCATGCACAATTCTGAAGATATCTTCATCCTGTTCACCAGTGACTTTCATTTCTTGTTCAAATACATTTTTAATACCACATAGCCCTTTACTTTTCTTCCACCACCTCAGCATCGCTTTTTCAAGAACTCCAACTGACCAGGTTAGCTTGTGGTATTTCCTTCTACATTGGTTGCCTTTGAAGGCAGCTTGAATTTTGATAGCTTGCCTATGCATGTTAACATTATTCTTTCAAACTTGCAAAGTATGAAAATGACTCTGAATTTGGGCAGCTGCTTTCAACAACCCCCGTTTATTATAATTTAGAAATGCATATTGGATTTTAAGAGTAGAAACTATTTTTTTAGCCTCCATTATAGGAATTGCTAGCTGTATAACCATTGTTTTTTTTTAAAGCCCGCTCTTGTATTCGTCTGCTATATCCGTAGCATTTCTCTAAGCCGCTAATGATTCTTTCAAACAGTTTCTTGTTCACTAAGATTTTGATAAGAATCTGAATAAACCATACCATTGGAGATTAGAGGTGGAGCAAATAAGTTTCCTGGCAGTACCATCGCTTTGAAATGCACAATTATTCCTTTTCCAGTGAGAAAACAGCCAAGCAATCATAACCACCTTTTGATGCCAGGTCAGTGTAGTAGCGCATCCATCAAGATTTTCAGGCATGGGATCTATAGCTAAACTTGGATTGGATCCTGTGGATAAAAGAGCAACAACCATATCCACCTTCTTAAAATGGAAAACTTTTATATCTG
The DNA here is from genome assembly GCA_030765085.1 of Allium cepa. Lineage (NCBI taxonomy): Eukaryota > Viridiplantae > Streptophyta > Magnoliopsida > Asparagales > Amaryllidaceae > Allium > Allium cepa. Next base: position 446,845,111 of record CM060938.1, on the reverse strand, counting down.
CACCTAGTTAAGCCTTGGTTTTTTGTTACGAAAACCTAAAAAAATAATCATTGTCAACAATACAACATACTTCACAAATCTTTCTACATATAGTGTTTTAGACTATTTGCAAATATGGCACTCTTTGCATGCTTGTAATTTACAGTCAATTTTAATATAGAATATCCGCTTTATAATACCAGATTGAGTTAAGTACTAAAACAAAATTAAACCAAATTGAACAATCTAAATAGATTCAAATTAAACAAATCTACCTAAACGTTTTTAAGTTACACCAATGCAAATTAGCCGAGTATACATCACAAATATAATGAGGGATTCGTATTCAGAAGGATGTTAAAATATTTACCTTTTCCATGATTACATCAGATTGAGTTAAAACTCTAGATGTCGACGTGAATGTCATATGCCGAGAGCGAACTGTAGGACGATTCGAAACCCTAAATCGTGAGCATTGAATCCTACACATCCACGTGAATGCCAGATGCCGAGAGCAATTTGTCGAAGGATTCGAAACCCAAAATGGCGACCTCCAACCCTAGATGTCGAAGTGAGTGCCAGATTCCCCACTACGTGTTGACCATTTCGCGATGAGCAGGTTTCCAAACGAATTAGATGAGAAAGAAATGCGAACAGAAATGAAAAGGGCATTTTGGGAACTTCGCAAAGACACAGTTGAATACGTAGACGGAACTTTTATTATTAGTAGTAAAGATGATCAAACGAGAAATCAATCACTACCTTTGGCATGGTGACCCATACTCAAAGAAAATCTCTCTAATTGCCTATGCAAAAATCCAGTATTCTAAATTACGAGGTAGCCTTTGTATTATTGACATCTACTCATGGAACAAAGCATCGGTCTCCAAAATTTTCAACCAAATTCTTTTATGCACGGAATCTTTGCTTATAAATTGGTTAAAATACCACTTTATGCACAACAAAGAATTATGGCTTCTTGAAACCCCTCAAAAATGTACTTGGCTCTAGAGGAACATCATCAAATTAAGAGAAAATTATCTTCTGTTCATCAGAACTATCCCATCTCTCTCTCTCATTCACCTATTTTCTGGTACTCCCCATGGACAGGATATGGAATTATTCTCAATAGATCCATGAACCACATACTCAATGCTCAAATAGGCATCCTTGATTCTGCTAAATCATCTTCCTATATTCATAATAGCCATATCGTTTTGCCACAGTCAAATTCTCCTTCTATTCATTATCTATGGAACTATTTAGCTGGTCTTTCTATGGCACAAAACACCTTCAGATTACAATGGAAGCCTCCTAACAATATCCACTATATAGTTGAGGTGTACGGGTTGCTTAAGGAATATGATCGAACACCTCTGCTCCCTTAAGGAAAAAGAGTCTGGTCACCTTTTGACTTAGAAGGAGATAACTTTATGTTTTGAAGAGCAATGTTTAACTCCTTACCCACGCTAAAAAACTTAAAATCCTTGGAATTATTAACAATGATATGTGCATCTTCTATGGTGTTTAATAGGAATATAACACCCATTTGTTCTTTGAATGTAGCTATGTGTTTTTAACTTGGAAAATATTCTGAGTTATGCCAGTTTAAACCCTCCTTCACTCAACTCGTCCGATGAATAATTTAAACTTTTCAAAGCTTCAAGAAGGTGCATTCTATAAGTGATTATTATACTTATACTACTGGATAAACTCTAAGACAAACCTAATACAAAAGAAATGATATAATATCCAACCATAATAGGGAATCTTCTCTCGCACCATCGAATATCACAATAGGCAAGGTAAAAAGGAAAATGCGACTATGGAGTAAAAATAACGATCTTTATACCCCTCTCACTATGGTATAAATTATTATTTGCTATAACGCCCCATCTCCATACCCATACTATCCAAGAGTATTACAAAATAATATTGTCAGATAATACGGAGAATGATGCTATATAGGGTATATACGTGAATATTTCCTTGGACTAACACTAGTACATATTAAATCATATAATATATAAGTAATCCATATGTACATAGTATCGGTATAAAGCAATAGATATGTGTGTCTCCAAGACGGAAAAATACATAAGATACAATACATCACAGAGAACACAGAGTCAATCGTAGCGATAACATAAGATATATACAATAGTGTTATATGAATACAATACAATTCAATGTCAACTATATATACATTCAATGAATCATATCATATAACAGTGCTAATATTGTACTCCTCTAAGCCAAAAAAAATACAAGCTAGTCATATCGTCCCTGTACCTGAAATGTCTTGTACTGACCCGAGTATTATTAAATAACACACGGGTTAGACTATGTCTAATCAAGAATAAAAAATGAGATGATACAATAACAAGGAAGAATAATATGATATCATTACTAAAGATTCTCAAAACACCTGACATTATCTCAGAGTATATAAACATAAATATAAGATAATACTCAAGGCATTACATCACCCAAATATCTCAAATCCTTATAAATTAATTAAATTTGATATCAAAAGATGTCATTACCCATTTAGAAACACACCAAATTAGAAACCATGCAATCAACACAAATGGGTAAATTTACCATATCAAGAAATCATAGTCTAAATCCAAAAACATCAGTAAGTGTGATATCACCAAGTATGCCGAGTTAGCATGTAGCAATACCCAAATATGTGTGTGTGTGTGTGTGTGTGTGTGTGTGTGTGTGTGTGTGTGTGTGTGTGTGTATGTCTATATATATGTTTATCAATCTCATATTATAAATACCATCACAAATAACTAAAATAATTAAGAGATATCCGAGCCAGCTCAATAACAATGCCTGAATGTAATCAATAATAAGTAGGTTGTCCGCTAATAAAAGGATATGGGGTTGATTATACTTTGGATATAGTCTCAGGTATAATCTCATCTCATATATGCCTATCTACCACATGTGAACCAAAACCAAACAGGAGAATAATGGCTATATGTCCCCTCTAGGAACCTAAGTTCTCCTATGTCATATGCTATGTAGTCGAATTAGTTCCTATAACATTAATTCATGCGAACCGAAACTAGATGGGAGACTAATGGCCCTATGCCCGCACCAGGAACACAGTGTCTACCATGTCGTGTGTTATGTAGCTGGATCTGCTCCAACAGCCTTAGTTATCTCGACGAACATCATGACACATATGCACAAGTGGCCTATCAACGCGTAGCCTCTGTCACGACCCTGCTTTGCACCTATAGATAACTTACTGCTGGCCTATGCAACATAATAAAGGGGAAGCAGCGCCCCTACCCTACGAGTCACTAAGCCAAAACCTCATAATAAGGGACACCTTCCCCATGGGTCACTAAACCCAAATCGTATGATGTGCATCAAATGTAATATAAAATAATCGGAGGATGTCATCAGTGTATCGTTCCAAATCACTAAACAATCAACATTAATGGTGAGTCATTCATGCATTTCAATTCAATGCACAAGAGAATAATAATCAAAAAATTATAATACAGATAAACTATTCAATAAATAAATAAAGTTGCAAATAAATCAATAATTAATAATGAATCATTCATGATATATACAATTCTCATAAAATAAATACTAAGAAATGAATAATAATAAATATATATATACCAGAATTAATTAACTAATCATCCAAATACAAATACAACATATTTTCAATAATAATTAATTCAATTTCTAATATTTTATAAAATTAAATAATAATTTAATGCTCATCTATATCATTAGAAATCTCATTTCTTTCCTTTAAAACCCAAAAATAGTTTATAAAGCTAAATATCACGCTTAACAATTATTCCGTACTTTTCTAAAATTTTATGAGAATTTAAATAATTAATATAAATCAAAAATATAATTATTACTTAAATAAAATAATAGTTGGAATAAAATAATTAAAATTTAATACGATGAAAACTTTTTATATCAAATATGTGTATAAATATCTAACTCACTTTTATACAATATATATATATATATATATATATATAAACCATAAAAGTGATTTTTAGAGAATATATTTAATATAACCAGTTTAAAGATAATTTCTTTCTATAATTTATGAATAAATACATAATAATTATTATAAATAAATTAAAAAATAAATTCTTCAAAAATATGAAGCTCTCAAAATTCTAGAGGAGGCAGAAATTTAGAAAGTAGAAGGAACGAAAGAAAATAGAAGAAAAAGGGGAAACAGACTAAAATTTAAAGGGAAGATGGCTTGAAAGTAGTTGATCATGGTCTTCTACCGGTCGACCATTTGCGATCAATCAGATGACCTAATTAGTCAACCGATGGAAGCAAACTAGTTCATCGCTGTTTCCAGCGATCGTTCCCTCTGCCTTCACCCGCTTCACCTTCGACTCTATTCTTACAATCAGTGTACCCATATAACAATTCAATTACAACAATTAAGATGTAGAATATATGATCAAAGGCATGGATTTTGTGAGTTATATACTCACCTGTGCATTGCGTTCTCTTCTTCCTCATCCAATTTGAATGCATGCACCTACTTTGAACCTAACATGGTAATCTAAACTCCGATTCCTTTCAGACGTTGATGCATGTATGTGTTAAGAAGCATATATTCAAATTTGGGAATTTATAGGATTCATTTGCATTTTATTTAATTTTCAAAATGGTAGAATATGATCGGATTTTGGATTTTTTGAAGCTTGAGAAATGGACGAGACCAGTCAGATTTATAAAATGAGGGCGAAACATCGAGAAGAGAGGTCCGGAAATGATGATATTATAAAATATTAATTTTCTTAGCCTTGGACTATGCGATGTTGAGCTTAAGTAAAAACTTAAGTATACATTTATTTATCTCTATTTCTTTCTTTTATTTTTAAACCAAGCTTCTATTCTATTTAGATAAGCTCAAATTTTATTTAAAATCACTTCTTTACCAAATCAATATTATATTTCAAACATGTCACTTTTATAGAATTCATTTCCACATTTTAACTTATTTTCAAATTTAAATATTGCATTTTTATAATTTAAATTCTTTTATTAAATAAATACAAAACCAAATTGATCACCGAATTCTAATTTAAATAACCAAATTACTATTATTAACTTAAATTAATCAACCAAAATAAACTCTTCAATAAATAAATAAAGCTATAAAGAAATCAATATTTAATAATGAATCATTCACGATATATATAATTCTTATAAAATAAATACTAAGAAATGAATAATAATAAATATATATATTCCAAAATTAATTAACTAATCATCCAAACCCAAATATAACGTATTTTCAATAATAAATAATTCAATTCTCGATCTTTTATAAAATTAAATAATAATTTGATACTCATCTATATCATTAGAAATCTCATTTATTTCCTTTAAAACCCCAAAATACTTTATAAAGCTAAATATAACGCTTACCAATTATTCTATAATTTTCTAAAATTTTATGATAATTTAAATAATTAATATAGAAATCAAAAATATAATTAGTACTTAAATAAAAAATATTTGGAATTAAATAATTAAAACTTAATTTGATGAAAACTTTTTATATTAAATATATGTGTAAATATCTAACTCACTTTTATATGTATAATATATATATATATAAACCGTAAAAGGGATTTTTACAGAATATATTTAATATAATTTGTTTAAAGATAATTTCTTTTTATACTTTATAAATAATTAATATATATAGCAATTATTATAAATAAATAAAAATAATAAATTCCCTAAAAATATGAAGCTCTCGAAATTCCAGAGAGTAGAAATTCAAAAGGCAGAAGGAACAGAAGAAAATAGATGAAAAGGCGGAAACATGCTAAAATTTAAAGGGAAGATGGTAAGTAGTTGGCCGGTCGACCGTGATTTTCCACCAGACGACCGTTTACAGTTGACTAGATGAACTAAATGTTCGACTGATGGAAGGCAAATTGGGTAATCACTATATTTTTCAGTGATCGGTCCCTCTGCCTTCACCTGCTTCACCTTCGACTCATTGCTTACAACCGATATACCTATATAACAATTAAATTACAACAATTAACACACAAATTTTATGAGTTATATACTCAACTGTGCACTCCTCTTTTTTCTATTCCTATTTGAATGCACGCACTCTCTCATTACCCAACACAACAATCTAAACTCAAACTCCTTTCGGACATTGATGCATATATGTGTTGAGAAGCGTATATTCAAATTTCGGATTTATAGGATTTATTCTAATTTTATTTTAATTTTCAAAATGGTAGAATATGATCAAATTTTTTATTTTCTAAAGCTTGAGAAATGGACGAGATCTGTTAGATTTATAGAATGGGGCGGAACATCGAGAGAAGTCTAGAAACGATGATAATATAATTTTGGTAGGCTCGGGCTAGCGGATGTTCTTGGGCTTAAATAAAAACTTAAGTATATAATTATTTATCGCTATTTATTTATTTTATTTTGAACTAAGTTATATTCATTTTAGATAAGCTCAAATTTCTGTTTAAAAACACTTCTCCACCAAATCAATATTATATTTTAAACACATAAATTTTATAAAATTCATTTTTCACACCTTAACATATTTTTAAATTTAAATATTGCATTTTCATAATTTAAATTCTTTTATTAAACCAATTCAAAACCCATTTATCAAATAAATCACTAGATTCTAATTTAATTAACCAAATTACTATTATTAATTTAAATTAATTATTACTTAAAGGCCGGATTGTTACATATGTGTTCCTCTTGTTGGGCTGATGGAATTGGGCTTTAGTGCTCTTTCCTGCCTTTTTTCTCTTCTAAGTTCTGTGTTTTTTTAATTTTGTGGATTTTTGTTTTTTTTCCCAATCCTTGTAATCTCTATTATTCTTTAATAAAATCTGTAAAGGGGCCATCCAATCCTGTTTTTTTAAAAAAAAAAAGAAATAAGCTATTTATTTATTTTGAAATGGTACTTTATATACAACATTCACTGTGAAAATATATCATATGTCAATAAACGTTCAAATCACGCTACGCAAGTTTCGAACTTATGACCTCTCGCACTAAAGCCAAATCACTTAACCACTGGGACAATGGTGCTTGTCAAAAATAAGCTATTATTCTTGCAACAAGCTCTTCACAATGATCAATCAAATCAGGTATTATCTGAAGAAGAATATAAATTAGCAGCTCTTTGAATCTTTGTAGGCTGAAGCTAAAACAGTTTTCCATAAATCAAGAAATAATACGACCATGTTAGTTAATAGAAACACTTCTTTTATAATTCTTTAAAGTAAAAACAAAAAAGAAGCACTATTCACTCCATTCAAGATGATTGAGGCTCCCAAGTTGATTTTGAGAAAGGAATATCTAAAGTTTTATTAAGCATTTCTCTAATATATTAAGTAACCCCAATAATTTAAAATATGATACTGCGTCCCTTTCTAAGTTGGCTTTGCCCGTCATATCTAAAGATGTCTCTAAACAAAACATTAGTCTATTGCTAATGAAGAAATCAAGAAGGTTTTGTTTAATATGAATTAACATAGCAGTGGCGGGCCAGATGGATTAAATGCTTTTTTGTTAATTGGAAAATAATTTCTAAAGTTTCTGTAAGTCCATATAATTTTCTTCAGGTCTTGTAAAATGTTAGAAAACACAACTATTCTAGCTATGAAACATAACAGAAGAAACCCTTATTTTCCTAGTGAATTCAGAGCTCTCTTGCTGTAATGTTACATATAAATGCATAGCTAAAATTATAGCAACCAGAATGAAGCTAGCTATAAAGGATCTGGTCTCTTCTAATTAGGAGGCCTTCATTCCGGATTATATGATCAGCGATAACTTATTGCTTGCTTATGAATTGATGAAAGGTTATAAGAGGAAAGGCATTTCTCCAAGGTGTATGATCAAACTTAACATACAAAAAGTCAATGATAGTATTAGTTCGAGTAACAATACTGCTATTTAATCTATGATTAAATTTCCTCCAACCTTCAAAGCTTGGATTTATGAACGCATCTATACTCCACATGTGACGATCCAGAAATTTCAACATTTGAAAATTAAATATTTAATTGATTATAAATGTTGGAAGTTATTTTAAACTTGAATTTCAAATATAACTATGAATTTGACAATTTAACTATCGAATTTAATTATAGAAATTTAAGTAAAATTTTGAATCTTCAATTTAAGCTTGTTAAAAATAATTTGATGACTTAAAAAATTCATATTGATAATACTGAAGATAATGGAGGCTTCAGAATTGGATTTGAAGATGATTTATTCAGTTTTGGAATTTATCGTTTAAATCAATATTTAAAAATAGCCTTCCGGGGCACAGTCTCGATATTCGACAAAACTAGTTCCGTTGGATCTGTAATATTGTATTATTATCGGATTTTAATTTTCGTAGTGTTTGGAGTGATCGTTTGGCCGTACGATAAGCAGACGCCCTGAAAATTATATCGAAATTAATTTAATAGCTGGGTCTAAAAAGCTATATTCTCCATACATAGAATTTGGACTCGAAACCTTTTCCATTGCATTCGGAATAGCAGTTTAACATTATAGATGTCCGGCGGCATGTCTCGATTGGAGGTCGAGATTTTGAATTGCATAATTTGAAACGATTCGTATTTGAATTTAAATTAAATATTTATATGTACTTAATATAGTGTTCTCAGGCCAAATGTTAACACGTTTCTTCTTCCTCAACACTTGGCATTGTTACTAACTTGCGTTCGTTTTCAATAAAAAATCAAAGCCATATGCTTATAAAAGAAAAAATGGGGAACCCTTTCTTCGTTTAAAATTAAATAGCCGAGCATCTTTAAAAAAAAGCAAAATTGATTCTTCTTCCAAAATAAAATCAATGGTCGAACCTCAAATTAGCAAGTCGAAAACCAAATTCTCAAAAAAAAAGGCCGCATTCGTTCAAATTGAATTCGAGCATAGACGTGGAGGAGGTTCGCGAGATGGAGACCAAAGGTCACGTGCGTGCTCGCGTAGAGGGCAGCGAAGTCGAAGAGGGCAAGTGGCGGCGTGGCTGTCGAATCGCCGAGGGTGCACCAACATTCGGGGTGAGCGAAGGGGAAGGTGTTAGTCGCGATGGAATCGAGCTCGAAAAAAAAATGGTTATGGTTTCATGATAGTCACGACTGGCGTCACCATTGGTAGTAATCGATTGAAGTTCAAGCAGCATAGTGGCTTTGTTTCGAGCAGGGGTCGGTGAACTTAAACTCTACATCGCGATGGTTTTGGGTATGTTACTTCTTTTATTTCGAATTCGTATATACATATAAAAAAAGAAAAAAAAGAAAAAAAGAAAATTTTATTTTATATATATATATATATATATAAATATGCAGATGGAAGGATATTTTAACAGTAAAGTCTAGTATATTTTTAATGCAGTTTTCAGTTTTATATACATGCAGATTTGAAATTTATATGTAAGATTTAAAAATAGAAAATTAGTTTTTAACAGAGATACATTCATATATATATATATATATATGTATGTATGTATATATATATAAAGCAACTTGGATTTCGAAAAATATATGTAAAGTTCAAAACAGAAATTATTTTACAGTTAAGTATATCTTTAATATATAGGTAAATTAGAAATTATTTCATATTTTGGTAAAATAACAATAATACATATACCTATTTTTAATTGCTAATTTATTTTTAAAATAATGGTTTGGTGGTTATTTTGTTTTATTAACCTATTTAATTATTTTTTAACTACTAAGGATAATTTATTAAAAAGAAATTTAGTTTTAAATTTTATTTTTTAGTTAAAATAATTTATTAAAAGAAATTGATTTAAAATACAATCATTGGATAATTAAAATTACCAAACGAAAATTTGTTATTCGGTTTATTTCGAATATTAATAATTTGTAAAATTGTTTATACAAGGTCAAGAACTATGAAGTAAACAATTTGCAACGGAATGGATTGCAAAATAAAAAGCAAAGGTGAGATCATCTCACTCAATCGGATTTTTCGATTTAATTTTAAATAGTTAAATTTAAAATCGTTGATTGTGTGCTTGTTTGATAAATTATTATCAGTTGTATTGGATTAGACCCTATGCGCCGCATAATAACGGAGGATATTATATAAACCCATATACCGCGATATTCCACCTCGAAGTGGAATTGGTATTATATATGTATTTGGAGTGATTGATTTCCCGCATTATATAGCGGATGAGACCTTATACGCCGCATAATAGCGGATGATATTTTATAATCCCATATACTGTGATATTCTACCTCAAAGTGGAATTGGTATTTAATTGTTGTGCTAACATCTATGGATGCAGGGAAACAGGTTGGAAGGATCCAACTGGATTCCTCAAATAATTGAATTTGTTTCAATATTGTGTGTTGATTTATGTATAATCCGTATATGATTTTATTTGTGATTGAAATCGTTGAAGGCTATATTTTAGCCGAAATATATTTTTGGTTTCGTAGGATACCAGAAATAAATAAAATTGGATTTTTGAAATTAAAGTAGAAAATCTATAGTGAAATCCTATTGAATAAATTCCAAAATATGGGAAAAGATTTTATAAACGGGTTTTGAGTAATATTGCTTAATAGTTGAAGAATTTATTTAAAATTCAGATTTTAAATAGTTTGGAAGAAATAAAGGAATTTGTTTTAGAAGATAACAAATTTGGTGTTTGAATGAAAATTTATTTGGTGTTTGAAAATAAATTGGGAAATCGATTTGAAATTGATTTAATGTTTTAAAATAAATCATTGGGAAATTGATTTGGGAATCGATTGGTGTTTAAAAAAAATTTGGAAATCAATTCGGAATTTGATTTGGTGTTTGAAAGTAAATATTTGGTAATCAATTTGAAAATCATATATTAATGGATATTTGAAAATTTAAATTCACAATGGGAATTTATAAAGGAAAGGGAAATTTGTTTTAAAAATAAATACTGGTTTATTTTTAAAAGTGTGAAAGGAATTTACGGAATTGGAACGTAAATTTAAAATAAATCAAGAAGGATTTATTGATTGATTTAAATGAACCATTTTGAAATGGAAGAGTATTTTCCTTGGAAAGCCGAGTATGTTTTTAAAAGTAGCTTTTAAATTATAAATTGAAAGTTCTAGTGTTGGTTTTAAAAGAATGTTTTGGAGAAATTATTTTCTTAAATTGTTTTGAAAATCTTTAAAGTAAAGATTTGTTTAATTAATTATAGAAGTGATTATTTAAAGATTTAAATTGATATTTGATTTAGAAAATGGTTATTTGAATAGTTATATTCTATTTAATAATTTTATCTTTAAAATTAGTTTAGGCTTGAAGTTTATATAAGATATTAGTATAATGTTTTCATAATTAATATTTAAATAAAGTGTTTAAAAATAATCTTTTTTAAATATTTCCAAGTATATATGTTTGGATAAGTAATTTAAATTATTTTAAAGTATTTGAACTCGACAGATTTTCAGTGGAAATGAATAAATATATGAAAATATATTTCGCGTAAGGAAAATGATTTGAAATTTGTTTCCAAAAGATTGAAATGTGGAAATTGATTTGAAATTTGTTTTCAAATGGTTAAAGTGTGAAAATATATCTTGCAAAGATATTTTGAAAATAAATAATCGAGAAAAATTATTTAAATCTGGTGATTGTTGTGAATGTTGATTGACAGCTAAATAACCGACTATCAATATTAGCCTTTAAACGGTGTTTGAATTTCAATGCGACCGAGGGTCGGATTCCAAATGGATATCCGAAAATCACATCGAATCTTTGTGATGGATCTTTTATTTAAAAGATCAAAGTGGCAATTGTTGTGATTTGTTTGAAATCTGAATGTAACGCTTATTTTTTTAAAATAAGCGCTCGTTATTCGTATTATCCGGGAGAGGACTTTGTTTCATAAAACCTATTCCGAATAATGATACGATGAAATGAGATTGCATTTGAAGATGGAGTTGAAGACCGTCTATTTTCGAAAGCGAAAGGATTACTTGTCGAATGTCTCTGCACTAGGTTGCTCCGGTATAGAGATTTTATAGCTCTTTGTGATGGGGATTCCGGATGTGATTAGTGAATATCCGGATTACAAGGACTTCTTTTAAGTGCCTTGGGCTTCGTTCGATCCCGGAATGGACTTGTATGGATGTGTGTCTGACGTTACACTTTGAGATGTAAAGCTTGTTTCTATCAAATACATTTCTATTGGTGGTGAAGAATTTATTCTCTTAGCTTAACACCCTTCTCTGAGACGTACGAGCTCAGAGGTTAAGTAGTTGGTGGTTACTAGTGATATATTCCCAATTTCGTAATGTGGCATACAAAGTGCTGCTGATCATTTGTTGATCGAAGCATGGCTTTTTTGAAAAGCGTAGTTTTATGGACGAGACTTCGTCGGACCTTACATCTCGGAAATGGTCGAAACAGGAAGAATGCGGCAAGGTTATGAGGGTTGCGCACTTTAGGGTATGTCATTTCCTTCTGGAAAAGGTTGTATCATGGTATGGAGCCCAAATATTTAACCTATGTGGTTGCTGCAAATTTATTACTTTGTGGTTGTTGCTTTGTGGTTGAGAATCCTCAGATAAAGGTCGCTAACGACCGGGGGATGACATACTCGTGTAGTAGCACCTCATTACAGAGGTAACCTGGCCTTGTGTTGGCAGAGATCCGGTTAGGTTCTTGGGACGTCCCTCCAGAGGCGTACCCATGTGGCAATAGGAAGTTCCTTAGCCTGACCATTTGTTGGAAATCCAAACAAACAATACGCGCCTTGTACAGTTTTAGTTGTATAACCTGCCATGGCATGTGGCGGTAACCTGGTATTGAATATGATAGCTATAGTAGGCATACAATAATCGTTGTATGCTGGCTAAGATTAATATTATATTTTCGAAATGTTTTTTTGCACTGTGCACTAATAATAATATTAGAAAGATTTTGCGTATCAAGCATGTTTGACAATCATAAGGAGAAATCTCCTCCAATTCTACATTTGCATTGTGTGTGTGGTGGGAGGCCTTATGGTAGTTTCATTTTCCAAAAGCATAGCAGATTTCTTTTCTTTGTGAAAATAACTGTTTTTAAGATATCACGCTAGTCCCATGACTGACCTAGAGTTTATTCTTCCCTTTCTAAACTCTGAGTGCCCATAATTTTCCACACGGACAGCCTTGGGTTAGGTTATCATTATTCTGGAGCGAAGTCGGAAAAAAGTTGCTGTGGAATCTGGAGGCAAGCTAGATGGCGTGGCATATAAATAATATATATTATTTCTTTTCCGTTATTTGTTGTGTTGTTGTAAACTCTGATGATGTATGTATAAACTGATATAGTTCTTTGTTTTAAAGATTATTCATTTATCTATTATATTTGTTTCGCTGCAAAATGTGAGATTCTGTTATGTTTCTGTTTCTCCTTCTATCTTCTTCTTCTTTAACCTTAACGGTTCGGTTTTTGGGCATTCGACTGTGCGGCATTTGACACAGTGGATGTATGAATGTCGACTTTCGGGGGTCGAAAAATTGGGTCGTTACAAAGTGGTATCAGAGCATTTGGTTAAGCGACAACCTTGGCTCTGGTGGGGAAATTACTCATTAGGGATGGAGTCAGTAGTACTCTAGAATTAGTTTGAGTGTATTAATAGATATGAGCGCGTATTTGTTAGTGAATATAAAATTGTTTTATATTATGTTGATTGGTTTGTTGAGTGGTATTTGGATTCCGGTCAATACGAGTAATTAGCGTTATTGATAGGGGTCTCTAAACACTTGTATAGAACAATTCGACACAATATTGTTTTAAAATAGGGTAAATGAAATAATTTTACCCAAATTATTTTCGTATATGAAAGTAATAATTTTCGGTAACTAATTATAGTATATGATTGCTTGTTTGTTAGGAAGTGATAATGTTCAATTATTATCATTGATTATTGAATAAGAAGTTGAAATCATAACTTAAAGCTGAGAAATAAAATCCATGTGCAAATGGAATTTGAAAAAGTAAATTGTAAATGTGATTTATAATTTGAAATAGAATTCCAGAGAAATATTTGAAAGTGGATTGAAACGATTTGAAATTGGAAATTTTTGTGAAAATTGTAAATCTCTTTTGATTTGAAAATGGTTTTCAAAGGTTTTGGAAAAAAATGTTTTTGAAGGGATAAAAGCACTAAACTCTTTTCGGTCGTTGAAAAATAATTTTGATGATGATCGCGACATCATCGGTGTTCATTTTCGAGTTTTCAGGAGAGCAATTGCTGCCAAAATGTTTTAGATTGAAATTGTTTGCAAAACAAGGTTGGGTTTTGGAAATTCAAAAGGATAGTTTGGATTGATTTCAAAAATGATTTTGAAATGTTGGAAAGACTCTGGAATCCTATATAAAATATTTATAGAATATAATTAAATTTGATAATTTGTAAAGTTTGAAGTTGTTAAAATAAAATCTAGCTTAAAGAGAGTTAGATAAAAAGTAAATGTGGAAACGAAATAAGTTGGAAGGAAAATTTAATTCAAGTGGAATTAAAAATGAAAATTGAATAAAAGAATTGAGACTGAAAATTGAGTCAAATAAAACGATGATATGGATTCAAATGAAATTTAAATGCAAGTAAATGAAGCTGAAATAAAATTAGTAAGTGAAACTAATTGAAGGAATGACAAAATAAATATGGTTTGAAATGAATTCATATGGAATTGAAGATCCAGTTTAAGTAGATATAAACCAAAGTGGTGAATTGAAAATAAATATAAGAAGTATATAAATACTTATCTTGAACTTAAGAAATGAATGGCAAAATTCTTAAGTAAATTTGGTATTCTAAATATATAAGGTTAATGATTGAGTGAAGGTTAAACTGGGAATTGTGAAATAGTAATTGTGAATAGGTGAATGAAAATCAATGTGAATAAAAGTAAAGTAAATTGATAAAGCTAATAATCAATTGGAAATAAATACATAGGATATATGTATATTATTTTATTCGCATAGCGATTTGCTCTAGAATTCAAGCACAGAATTTCGAGATAGTTATATCGATCCGAATTAGGATTTTTCACTCGATTTTCGACGGTAAACCCTGGATATGGATTTTTGGTTGATTTTGGAAATTCTCTATCATAGTTTAGAACTATGCAAGGAGAATGACGGTTTCTGATCAAGAAACCAGATCTAAGTTCGCACTAGGAAATCGGGTGGACGATATTAGTTCGGAAGTGAAATTGTGTGATCGAGTGAGCGATCGAATTTTGTATTGCGTACGTATGATATGTGTGCATCGTACGAGTTTGAATGAAATAAATATTCAAACTTTTGTAAAGGAATGTGAAAAATGATAAGCATGATATATAGGTATGTTAAAGGCAAAGGATAAATTGGGATTTGATTTCAAAGATAAATTCGAATTGCTCGAAAAAGGTATGTATTTAAATTTCAGTATGAAATTTGATGATTTTCTTGTCTAGCCACTTAGCCTTTTGTTTTCTTTTTGAATCGAAGGCCCATGGTGCTATTTTGCAGTCGTATCAAGCTAGCTGCGCAAAGGAGACGCTGGCGAAATTTTTCGAAAATTTACGGAATTAGAAAATTTTAAAATTTTAAATTTAAATTGTTGAGAAAATAAAGTTGTTTAGAACTTATGATTGAGTTTGGAAAGCTAGTTGAAGTGGTAATGAGCCTTTAATAAAAGATTTGGTTTAGCAAGTTGATAAACTGTTTGCTTTTGGGAAAACGATAAATGAGTCAAGGATCATTCTTCTTAACTAGTAATTTCGGGACGAAATTCTTTTAAGGGGGGAAGAATGTGACGACTCATAATTTTCAACATTTGAAAATGAAATATTTAATTGATTATAAACGTTGGAAGTTATTTTAAACTTGAATTTCAAATATAACTATGAATTTGACAATTTAATTATCGAATTTAATTATAGAAATTTGAGTAAAATTTTGAATCTTCAATTTTAAGCTTGTTAAAAATAATTTGATGACTCAGAAAATTCATATTGATAATACTGAAGATAACGGAGGCTTCAAAATTGGATTTGAAGATGATTTGTTCAGTTTTGAAATTTATCATTTAAATCGATATTTAAAAATAGCCTTCCGAGGAACAGTCTCAGAATTTGACAAAACTTGTTCCATTGGATCCGTAATATTGTATTATTATTTGATTTCAATTTTCATAGTGTTTTGAGTGATCGTTTGGCCGTACGATAAACAAATGCGTTGAGAATTATATCGAAATTAATTTAATAGCTGGGTCTAAAAAGCTATCTTCTCCATACGATCGAATTTGGACTTGGAAACTTTTCCATTGCTTTCGAAATAGGGGTCGAACATTAAAGCACCTGGCGACACGTCTCGATTGGAGGTCGAGATTTTGAATTGCATAATTTGAAACGATAAGAATTTGAATTTGAATATTTATATGTATTTAATATAGTGTTTCTCAGGCCAAATATTAACACATTTCTTCTTCCTCAACACTTGGCATTGTTATTAACACGCGTTCGTTTTCAATAAAGAATCAAAGCCGTATGTTTATAAAAAAAAAGGGAACCCTTTCTTCGTTTAAAATTAAATAGCCGAGCATCCTTAAAAAAAAATCAAAATCGATTCTTCTTTCAAAATAAAATCAATGGCCGAACCTCAGGTTAGCAAATTGAAAACCAAATTATCAAAAAAAATGGCCGCATTAATTCAAATTGAATTTGAGCATAGACGTGGAGGAGGTTCACAAGATGGAGGCCAGGGGTCACGCGCGCGCTCGCGTAGAGGGCAACGAAGTCGAAGAGGGCAAGTGGCGGCGTGACTGTGGAGTCGCCGAGGTTTCAGTAGCATTCGAGGTGAGCGAAGGGGAAGGTGTTCGTCGCGATGGAATCGAGCTCGGAAAAAAATGGTTAGGGTTTCGCGATAGTCGCGACTGGCATCGCCGCTGGTAGTGATCGATTGAAGTTCAGGCCGCATAGTGGCTTCGTTTCGAGCAGGGGTCGGTGAACTTGAACTCTACGTCGCGATGGTTTTGGGTATGTTACTTCTTTTATTTCGAATTCGTATTTACATATAAAAAAAAGAAAAAAAATAATTATTTATTTTATATATATATATAAATACGCAGATGGAAGGATATTTTAACAATAAATTCTAGTATATATTTAATGCAGTTTTCAATTTTATATACATGCAGATTTGAAATTTATATGTAAGATTTAAAAACAGAAAATTAGTTTTTAACAGATATATATATATATATACAAAGCAGCTTGGATTTCGAAAAATATATGTAAAGTTCAAAATAGAAATTATTTTACAGTTAAGTATATCCTTAATATAGAGGTAAATTAGAAATTATTTTAGATTTTGGTAAAATTATAGTAATACATATACCTATTTTTAATTGCTAATTTATTTTTAAAATAATGGTTTGGTGGTTAATTTGTTTTATTAACCTATTTAATTATTTTTTAACTACTAAGGATAATTTATTAAAAAGAAATTTAGTTTTAAATTTAGTTTTTTTTGTTAAAATAAATTTATTAAAAGAAATTGGTTTAAAATACAATCGTTGGATAATTAAAACTACCAAACAAAAATTTGTTATTCGATTTATTTCGAATATTAATAATTTATAAAATTGTTTATACAAGGTCAAGAACTGTGAAGGAAACAATCTACAATGGAATGGATTGCAAAATAAAAGGCAAAGGTGAGATCTTCTCACTCAATCGGATTTTTCGATTTAATTTTAGATAGTTAAATTTAAAATCGTTGATTGTGTGCTTGGTTGATAAATTATTATCAGTTGTATTGGATATAGAGCCTATGCGCCGCATAATAGCGGAGGATATTATATAAACCCATATACCACGATATTCCACCTCGAAGTGGAATTGGTATTATATATGTATTTGGAGTAATTGATTTCACGCATAATATAGCGGATGAGACCCTATGCGCCGCATAATAGCGGATGATATTATATAATCTCATATACCGTGATATTCCACCTCGAAGTAGAATTTGTATTTAATTGTTATGCTAACATTTTTGGATGCAGGGAAACAGGTTGGAGGTATCCAATTGGATTCCTCAAATAATTGAATTTGTTTCAATATTGTGTGTTGATTTATTTATAATCTGTGTATGATTTTATTTATGATTGAAATCTTTGAAGGCCATAGTTTAGCCGAATATATTTTTGGTATCGTAGGATACCAAAAATAAATAAAATTCGATTTTTGAAATTTAAGTAGAAAATCTATAGTGAAATCCTATTGAATAAATTCCAAAATATGGGAAAAGATTTTAATAAACGGGTTTTGAGTAATATTGCGTAATAGTTGAAGAATTGATTTAAAATTCAGATTTTAAATAGTTTGGAAGAAATAAAGGAATTTGTTTTAGAAGACAACAAATTTGGTGTTTGAATGAAAATTTATTTGGTGTTTGAAAATAAATTGGAAAATCGATTTGAAATTGATTTAATGTTTTAAAATAAATCATTGGGAAATTGATTTGGGAATCGATTGGTGTTTAAAAAAAATTTGGAAATCAATTCGGAATTTGATTTGGTGTTTGAAAGTAAATATTTGGTAATCGATTTGAAAATCATATATTAATGGATATTTGAAAATTTAAATTCACAATGGGAATTTATACAGGAAAGGGAAATTTGTTTTAAAAATAAATACTGGTTTATTTTTAAAGGTGTGAAAGGAATTTACGAAATTGGAACGTAAATTTAAAATAAATCAAGAAGGATTTATTAATTGACTTAAATGAACCATTTTGAAAGGTAAGTGTATTTTCCTTAGAAAGCCGAGTATGTTTTTAAAAGTAGCTTTTATATTATAAATTAAAAGTTCTAGTGTTGGTTTTAAAAGGATGTTTTGGAGAAATTATTTTCTTAAGTTGTGTTGAAAATCTTTAAAGTAAAGATTTATTTAATTAATTATAAAAGTGGTTATTTAAAGATTTAAATTGATATTTGATTTAGAAAATGGTTATTTAAATAGTTATATTCAAATCACGCTACGCAAGTTTCGAACTTATGACCTCTCGCACTAAAGCCAAATCACTTAACCACTGGGACAATGGTGCTTGTCAAAAATAAGCTATTATTCTTGCAACAAGCTCTTCACAATGATCAATCAAATCAGGTATTATCTGAAGAAGAATATAAATTAGCAGCTCTTTGAATCTTTGTAGGCTGAAGCTAATACAGTTTTCCATAAATCAAGAAATAATACGACCATGTTAGTTAATAGAAACACTTCTTTTATAATTCTTTAAAGTAAAAACAAAAAAGAAGCACTATTCACTCCATTCAAGATGATTGAGGCTCCCAAGTTGATTTTGAGAAAGGAATATCTAAAGTTTTATTAAGCATTTCTCTAATATATTAAGTAACCCCAATAATTTAAAATATGATACTGAGTCCCTTTCTAAGTTGGCTTTGCCCGTCATATCTAAAGATGTCTCTAAACAAAACATTAGTCTATTGCTAATGAAGAAATCAAGAAGGTTTTGTTTAATATGAATTAACATAGCAGTGGCGGGCCAGATGGATTAAATGCTTTTTTGTTAATTGGAAAATAATTTCTAAAGTTTCTGTAAGTCCATATAATTTTCTTCAGGTCTTGTAAAATGTTAGAAAACACAACTATTCTAGCTATGAAACATAACAGAAGAAACCCTTATTTTCCTAGTGAATTCAGAGCTCTCTTGCTGTAATGTTACATATAAATGCATAGCTAAAATTATAGCAACCAGAATGAAGCTAGCTATAAAGGATCTGGTCTCTTCTAATTAGGAGGCCTTCATTCCGGATTATATGATCAGCGATAACTTATTGCTTGCTTATGAATTGATGAAAGGTTATAAGAGGAAAGGCATTTCTCCAAGGTGTATGATCAAACTTAACATACAAAAAGTCAATGATAGTATTAGTTCGAGTAACAATACTGCTATTTAATCTATGATTAAATTTCCTCCAACCTTCAAAGCTTGGATTTATGAACGCATCTATACTCCACATGTGACGATCCAGAAATTTCAACATTTGAAAATTAAATATTTAATTGATTATAAATGTTGGAAGTTATTTTAAACTTGAATTTCAAATATAACTATGAATTTGACAATTTAACTATCGAATTTAATTATAGAAATTTAAGTAAAATTTTGAATCTTCAATTTAAGCTTGTTAAAAATAATTTGATGACTTAAAAAATTCATATTGATAATACTGAAGATAATGGAGGCTTCAGAATTGGATTTGAAGATGATTTATTCAGTTTTGGAATTTATCGTTTAAATCAATATTTAAAAATAGCCTTCCGGGGCACAGTCTCGATATTCGACAAAACTAGTTCCGTTGGATCTGTAATATTGTATTATTATCGGATTTTAATTTTCGTAGTGTTTGGAGTGATCGTTTGGCCGTACGATAAGCAGACGCCCTGAAAATTATATCGAAATTAATTTAATAGCTGGGTCTAAAAAGCTATATTCTCCATACATAGAATTTGGACTCGAAACCTTTTCCATTGCATTCGGAATAGCAGTTTAACATTATAGATGTCTGGCGGCATGTCTCGATTGGAGGTCGAGATTTTGAATTGCATAATTTGAAACGATTCGTATTTGAATTTAAATTAAATATTTATATGTACTTAATATAGTGTTCTCAGGCCAAATGTTAACACGTTTCTTCTTCCTCAACACTTGGCATTGTTACTAACTTGCGTTCGTTTTCAATAAAAAATCAAAGCCATATGCTTATAAAAGAAAAAATGGGGAACCCTTTCTTCGTTTAAAATTAAATAGCCGAGCATCTTTAAAAAAAAGCAAAATTGATTCTTCTTCCAAAATAAAATCAATGGTCGAACCTCAAATTAGCAAGTCGAAAACCAAATTCTCAAAAAAAAAGGCCGCATTCGTTCAAATTGAATTCGAGCATAGACGTGGAGGAGGTTCGCGAGATGGAGACCAAAGGTCACGTGCGTGCTCGCGTAGAGGGCAGCGAAGTCGAAGAGGGCAAGTGGCGGCGTGGCTGTCGAATCGCCGAGGGTGCACCAACATTCGGGGTGAGCGAAGGGGAAGGTGTTAGTCGCGATGGAATCGAGCTCGGAAAAAAAATGGTTATGGTTTCATGATAGTCACGACTGGCGTCACCATTGGTAGTAATCGATTGAAGTTCAAGCAGCATAGTGGCTTTGTTTCGAGCAGGGGTCGGTGAACTTAAACTCTACATCGCGATGGTTTTGGGTATGTTACTTCTTTTATTTCGAATTCGTATATACATATAAAAAAAGAAAAAAAAGAAAAAAAGAAAATTTTATTTTATATATATATATATATATATAAATATGCAGATGGAAGGATATTTTAACAGTAAAGTCTAGTATATTTTTAATGCAGTTTTCAGTTTTATATACATGCAGATTTGAAATTTATATGTAAGATTTAAAAATAGAAAATTAGTTTTTAACAGAGATACATTCATATATATATATATATATATATATATATATGTATGTATGTATATATATATAAAGCAACTTGGATTTCGAAAAATATATGTAAAGTTCAAAACAGAAATTATTTTACAGTTAAGTATATCTTTAATATATAGGTAAATTAGAAATTATTTCATATTTTGGTAAAATAACAATAATACATATACCTATTTTTAATTGCTAATTTATTTTTAAAATAATGGTTTGGTGGTTATTTTGTTTTATTAACCTATTTAATTATTTTTTAACTACTAAGGATAATTTATTAAAAAGAAATTTAGTTTTAAATTTTATTTTTTAGTTAAAATAATTTATTAAAAGAAATTGATTTAAAATACAATCATTGGATAATTAAAATTACCAAACGAAAATTTGTTATTCGGTTTATTTCGAATATTAATAATTTGTAAAATTGTTTATACAAGGTCAAGAACTATGAAGTAAACAATTTGCAACGGAATGGATTGCAAAATAAAAAGCAAAGGTGAGATCATCTCACTCAATCGGATTTTTCGATTTAATTTTAAATAGTTAAATTTAAAATCGTTGATTGTGTGCTTGTTTGATAAATTATTATCAGTTGTATTGGATTAGACCCTATGCGCCGCATAATAACGGAGGATATTATATAAACCCATATACCGCGATATTCCACCTCGAAGTGGAATTGGTATTATATATGTATTTGGAGTGATTGATTTCCCGCATTATATAGCGGATGAGACCTTATACGCCGCATAATAGCGGATGATATTTTATAATCCCATATACTGTGATATTCTACCTCAAAGTGGAATTGGTATTTAATTGTTGTGCTAACATCTATGGATGCAGGGAAACAGGTTGGAAGGATCCAACTGGATTCCTCAAATAATTGAATTTGTTTCAATATTGTGTGTTGATTTATGTATAATCCGTATATGATTTTATTTGTGATTGAAATCGTTGAAGGCTATATTTTAGCCGAAATATATTTTTGGTTTCGTAGGATACCAGAAATAAATAAAATTGGATTTTTGAAATTAAAGTAGAAAATCTATAGTGAAATCCTATTGAATAAATTCCAAAATATGGGAAAAGATTTTATAAACGGGTTTTGAGTAATATTGCTTAATAGTTGAAGAATTTATTTAAAATTCAGATTTTAAATAGTTTGGAAGAAATAAAGGAATTTGTTTTAGAAGATAACAAATTTGGTGTTTGAATGAAAATTTATTTGGTGTTTGAAAATAAATTGGGAAATCGATTTGAAATTGATTTAATGTTTTAAAATAAATCATTGGGAAATTGATTTGGGAATCGATTGGTGTTTAAAAAAAATTTGGAAATCAATTCGGAATTTGATTTGGTGTTTGAAAGTAAATATTTGGTAATCAATTTGAAAATCATATATTAATGGATATTTGAAAATTTAAATTCACAATGGGAATTTATAAAGGAAAGGGAAATTTGTTTTAAAAATAAATACTGGTTTATTTTTAAAAGTGTGAAAGGAATTTACGGAATTGGAACGTAAATTTAAAATAAATCAAGAAGGATTTATTGATTGATTTAAATGAACCATTTTGAAATGGAAGAGTATTTTCCTTGGAAAGCCGAGTATGTTTTTAAAAGTAGCTTTTAAATTATAAATTGAAAGTTCTAGTGTTGGTTTTAAAAGAATGTTTTGGAGAAATTATTTTCTTAAATTGTTTTGAAAATCTTTAAAGTAAAGATTTGTTTAATTAATTATAGAAGTGATTATTTAAAGATTTAAATTGATATTTGATTTAGAAAATGGTTATTTGAATAGTTATATTCTATTTAATAATTTTATCTTTAAAATTAGTTTGGGCTTGAAGTTTATATAAGATATTAGTATAATGTTTTCATAATTAATATTTAAATAAAGTGTTTAAAAATAATCTTTTTTAAATATTTCCAAGTATATATGTTTGGATAAGTAATTTAAATTATTTTAAAGTATTTGAACTCGACAGATTTTCAGTGGAAATGAATAAATATATGAAAATATATTCCGCGTAAGGAAAATGATTTGAAATTTGTTTCCAAAAGATTGAAATGTGGAAATTGATTTGAAATTTGTTTTCAAATGGTTAAAGTGTGAAAAAATATCTTGCAAAGATATTTTGAAAATAAATAATCGAGAAAAATTATTTAAATCTGGTGATTGTTGTGAATGTTGATTGACAGCTAAATAACCGACTATCAATATTAGCCTTTAAACGGTGTTTGAATTTCAATGCGACCGAGGGTCGGATTCCAAATGGATATCCGAAAATCACATCGAATCTTTGTGATGGATCTTTTATTTAAAAGATCAAAGTGGCAATTGTTGTGATTTGTTTGAAATCTGAATGTAACGCTTATTTTTTTAAAATAAGCGCTCGTTATTCGTATTATCCGGGAGAGGACTTTGTTTCATAAAACCTATTCCGAATAATGATACGATGAAATGAGATTGCATTTGAAGATGGAGTTGAAGACCGTCTATTTTCGAAAGCGAAAGGATTACTTGTCGAATGTCTCTGCACTAGGTTGCTCCGGTATAGAGATTTTATAGCTCTTTGTGATGGGGATTCCGGATGTGATTAGTGAATATCCGGATTACAAGGACTTCTTTTAAGTGCCTTGGGCTTCGTTCGATCCCGGAATGGACTTGTATGAATGTGTGTCTGACGTTACACTTTGAGATGTAAAGCTTGTTTCTATCAAATACATTTCTATTGGTGGTGAAGAATTTATTCTCTTAGCTTAACACCCTTCTCTGAGACGTACGAGCTCAGAGGTTAAGTAGTTGGTGGTTACTAGTGATATATTCCCAATTTCGTAATGTGGCATACAAAGTGCTGCTGATCATTTGTTGATCGAAGCATGGCTTTTTTGAAAAGCGTAGTTTTATGGACGAGACTTCGTCGGACCTTACATCTCGGAAATGGTCGAAACAGGAAGAATGCGGCAAGGTTATGAGGGTTGCGCACTTTAGGGTATGTCATTTCCTTCTGGAAAAGGTTGTATCATGGTATGGAGCCCAAATATTTAACCTATGTGGTTGCTGCAAATTTATTACTTTGTGGTTGTTGCTTTGTGGTTGAGGATCCTCAGATAAAGGTCGCTAACGACCGGGGGATGACATACTCGTGTAGTAGCACCTCATTACAGAGGTAACCTGGCCTTGTGTTGGCAGAGATCCGGTTAGGTTCTTGGGACGTCCCTCCAGAGGCGTACCCATGTGGCAATAGGAAGTTCCTTAGCCTGACCATTTGTTGGAAGTCCAAACAAACAATACGCGCCTTGTACAGTTTTAGTTGTATAACCTGCCATGGCATGTGGCGGTAACCTGGTATTGAATATGATAGCTATAGTAGGCATACAATAATCGTTGTATGCTGGCTAAGATTAATATTATATTTTCGAAATGTTTTTTTGCACTGTGCACTAATAATAATATTAGAAAGATTTTGCGTATCAAGCATGTTTGACAATCATAAGGAGAAATCTCCTCCAATTCTACATTTGCATTGTGTGTGTGGTGGGAGGCCTTATGGTAGTTTCATTTTCCAAAAGCATAGCAGATTTCTTTTCTTTGTGAAAATAACTGTTTTTAAGATATCACGCTAGTCCCATGACTGACCTAGAGTTTATTCTTCCCTTTCTAAACTCTGAGTGCCCATAATTTTCCACACGGACAGCCTTGGGTCAGGTTATCATTATTCTGGAGCGAAGTCGGAAAAAAGTTGCTGTGGAATCTGGAGGCAAGCTAGATGGCGTGGCATATAAATAATATATATTATTTCTTTTCCGTTATTTGTTGTGTTGTTGTAAACTCTGATGATGTATGTATAAACTGATATAGTTCTTTGTTTTAAAGATTATTCATTTATCTATTATATTTGTTTCGCTGCAAAATGTGAGATTCTGTTATGTTTCTGTTTCTCCTTCTATCTTCTTCTTCTTTAACCTTAACGGTTCGGTTTTTGGGCATTCGACTGTGCGGCATTTGACACAGTGGATGTATGAATGTCGACTTTCGGGGGTCGAAAAATTGGGTCGTTACAAAGTGGTATCAGAGCATTTGGTTAAGCGACAACCTTGGCTCTGGTGGGGAAATTACTCATTAGGGATGGAGTCAGTAGTACTCTAGAATTAGTTTGAGTGTATTAATAGATATGAGCGCGTATTTGTTAGTGAATATAAAATTGTTTTATATTATGTTGATTGGTTTGTTGAGTGGTATTTGGATTCCGGTCAATACGAGTAATTAGCGTTATTGATAGGGGTCTCTAAACACTTGTATAGAACAATTCGACACAATATTGTTTTAAAATAGGGTAAATGAAATAATTTTACCCAAATTATTTTCGTATATGAAAGTAATAATTTTCGGTAACTAATTATAGTATATGATTGCTTGTTTGTTAGGAAGTGATAATGTTCAATTATTATCATTGATTATTGAATAAGAAGTTGAAATCATAACTTAAAGCTGAGAAATAAAATCCATGTGCAAATGGAATTTGAAAAAGTAAATTGTAAATGTGATTTATAATTTGAAATAGAATTCCAGAGAAATATTTGAAAGTGGATTGAAACGATTTGAAATTGGAAATTTTTGTGAAAATTGTAAATCTCTTTTGATTTGAAAATGGTTTTCAAAGGTTTTGGAAAAAAATGTTTTTGAAGGGATAAAAGCACTAAACTCTTTTCGGTCGTTGAAAAATAATTTTGATGATGATCGCGACATCATCGGTGTTCATTTTCGAGTTTTCAGGAGAGCAATTGCTGCCAAAATGTTTTAGATTGAAATTGTTTGCAAAACAAGGTTGGGTTTTGGAAATTCAAAAGGATAGTTTGGATTGATTTCAAAAATGATTTTGAAATGTTGGAAAGACTCTGGAATCCTATATAAAATATTTATAGAATATAATTAAATTTGATAATTTGTAAAGTTTGAAGTTGTTAAAATAAAATCTAGCTTAAAGAGAGTTAGATAAAAAGTAAATGTGGAAACGAAATAAGTTGGAAGGAAAATTTAATTCAAGTGGAATTAAAAATGAAAATTGAATAAAAGAATTGAGACTGAAAATTGAGTCAAATAAAACGATGATATGGATTCAAATGAAATTTAAATGCAAGTAAATGAAGCTGAAATAAAATTAGTAAGTGAAACTAATTGAAGGAATGACAAAATAAATATGGTTTGAAATGAATTCATATGGAATTGAAGATCCAGTTTAAGTAGATATAAACCAAAGTGGTGAATTGAAAATAAATATAAGAAGTATATAAATACTTATCTTGAACTTAAGAAATGAATGGCAAAATTCTTAAGTAAATTTGGTATTCTAAATATATAAGGTTAATGATTGAGTGAAGGTTAAACTGGGAATTGTGAAATAGTAATTGTGAATAGGTGAATGAAAATCAATGTGAATAAAAGTAAAGTAAATTGATAAAGCTAATAATCAATTGGAAATAAATACATAGGATATATGTATATTATTTTATTCGCATAGCGATTTGCTCTAGAATTCAAGCACAGAATTTCGAGATAGTTATATCGATCCGAATTAGGATTTTTCACTCGATTTTCGACGGTAAACCCTGGATATGGATTTTTGGTTGATTTTGGAAATTCTCTATCATAGTTTAGAACTATGCAAGGAGAATGACGGTTTCTGATCAAGAAACCAGATCTAAGTTCGCACTAGGAAATCGGGTGGACGATATTAGTTCGGAAGTGAAATTGTGTGATCGAGTGAGCGATCGAATTTTGTATTGCGTACGTATGATATGTGTGCATCGTACGAGTTTGAATGAAATAAATATTCAAACTTTTGTAAAGGAATGTGAAAAATGATAAGCATGATATATAGGTATGTTAAAGGCAAAGGATAAATTGGGATTTGATTTCAAAGATAAATTCGAATTGCTCGAAAAAGGTATGTATTTAAATTTCAGTATGAAATTTGATGATTTTCTTGTCTAGCCACTTAGCCTTTTGTTTTCTTTTTGAATCGAAGGCCCATGGTGCTATTTTGCAGTCGTATCAAGCTAGCTGCGCAAAGGAGACGCTGGCGAAATTTTTCGAAAATTTACGGAATTAGAAAATTTTAAAATTTTAAATTTAAATTGTTGAGAAAATAAAGTTGTTTAGAACTTATGATTGAGTTTGGAAAGCTAGTTGAAGTGGTAATGAGCCTTTAATAAAAGATTTGGTTTAGCAAGTTGATAAACTGTTTGCTTTTGGGAAAACGATAAATGAGTCAAGGATCATTCTTCTTAACTAGTAATTTCGGGACGAAATTCTTTTAAGGGGGGAAGAATGTGACGACTCATAATTTTCAACATTTGAAAATGAAATATTTAATTGATTATAAACGTTGGAAGTTATTTTAAACTTGAATTTCAAATATAACTATGAATTTGACAATTTAATTATCGAATTTAATTATAGAAATTTGAGTAAAATTTTGAATCTTCAATTTTAAGCTTGTTAAAAATAATTTGATGACTCAGAAAATTCATATTGATAATACTGAAGATAACGGAGGCTTCAAAATTGGATTTGAAGATGATTTGTTCAGTTTTGAAATTTATCATTTAAATCGATATTTAAAAATAGCCTTCCGAGGAACAGTCTCGGAATTTGACAAAACTTGTTCCATTGGATCCGTAATATTGTATTATTATTTGATTTCAATTTTCATAGTGTTTTGAGTGATCGTTTGGCCGTACGATAAACAAATGCGTTGAGAATTATATCGAAATTAATTTAATAGCTGGGTCTAAAAAGCTATCTTCTCCATACGATCGAATTTGGACTTGGAAACTTTTCCATTGCTTTCGAAATAGGGGTCGAACATTAAAGCACCTGGCGACACGTCTCGATTGGAGGTCGAGATTTTGAATTGCATAATTTGAAACGATAAGAATTTGAATTTGAATATTTATATGTATTTAATATAGTGTTTCTCAGGCCAAATATTAACACATTTCTTCTTCCTCAACACTTGGCATTGTTATTAACACGCGTTCGTTTTCAATAAAGAATCAAAGCCGTATGTTTATAAAAAAAAAGGGAACCCTTTCTTCGTTTAAAATTAAATAGCCGAGCATCCTTAAAAAAAAATCAAAATCGATTCTTCTTTCAAAATAAAATCAATGGCCGAACCTCAGGTTAGCAAATTGAAAACCAAATTATCAAAAAAAATGGCCGCATTAATTCAAATTGAATTTGAGCATAGACGTGGAGGAGGTTCACAAGATGGAGGCCAGGGGTCACGCGCGCGCTCGCGTAGAGGGCAACGAAGTCGAAGAGGGCAAGTGGCGGCGTGACTGTGGAGTCGCCGAGGTTTCAGTAGCATTCGAGGTGAGCGAAGGGGAAGGTGTTCGTCGCGATGGAATCAAGCTCGGAAAAAAATGGTTAGGGTTTCGCGATAGTCGCGACTGGCATCGCCGCTGGTAGTGATCGATTGAAGTTCAGGCCGCATAGTGGCTTCGTTTCGAGCAGGGGTCGGTGAACTTGAACTCTACGTCGCGATGGTTTTGGGTATGTTACTTCTTTTATTTCGAATTCGTATTTACATATAAAAAAAAGAAAAAAAATAATTATTTATTTTATATATATATAAATACGCAGATGGAAGGATATTTTAACAATAAATTCTAGTATATATTTAATGCAGTTTTCAATTTTATATACATGCAGATTTGAAATTTATATGTAAGATTTAAAAACAGAAAATTAGTTTTTAACAGATATATATATATATATATAAAGCAGCTTGGATTTCGAAAAATATATGTAAAGTTCAAAATAGAAATTATTTTACAGTTAAGTATATCCTTAATATAGAGGTAAATTAGAAATTATTTTAGATTTTGGTAAAATTATAGTAATACATATACCTATTTTTAATTGCTAATTTATTTTTAAAATAATGGTTTGGTGGTTAATTTGTTTTATTAACCTATTTAATTATTTTTTAACTACTAAGGATAATTTATTAAAAAGAAATTTAGTTTTAAATTTAGTTTTTTTTGTTAAAATAAATTTATTAAAAGAAATTGGTTTAAAATACAATCGTTGGATAATTAAAACTACCAAACAAAAATTTGTTATTCGATTTATTTCGAATATTAATAATTTATAAAATTGTTTATACAAGGTCAAGAACTGTGAAGGAAACAATCTACAATGGAATGGATTGCAAAATAAAAGGCAAAGGTGAGATCTTCTCACTCAATCGGATTTTTCGATTTAATTTTAGATAGTTAAATTTAAAATCGTTGATTGTGTGCTTGGTTGATAAATTATTATCAGTTGTATTGGATATAGAGCCTATGCGCCGCATAATAGCGGAGGATATTATATAAACCCATATACCACGATATTCCACCTCGAAGTGGAATTGGTATTATATATGTATTTGGAGTAATTGATTTCACGCATAATATAGCGGATGAGACCCTATGCGCCGCATAATAGCGGATGATATTATATAATCTCATATACCGTGATATTCCACCTCGAAGTAGAATTTGTATTTAATTGTTATGCTAACATTTTTGGATGCAGGGAAACAGGTTGGAGGTATCCAATTGGATTCCTCAAATAATTGAATTTGTTTCAATATTGTGTGTTGATTTATTTATAATCTGTGTATGATTTTATTTATGATTGAAATCTTTGAAGGCCATAGTTTAGCCGAATATATTTTTGGTATCGTAGGATACCAAAAATAAATAAAATTCGATTTTTGAAATTTAAGTAGAAAATCTATAGTGAAATCCTATTGAATAAATTCCAAAATATGGGAAAAGATTTTAATAAACGGGTTTTGAGTAATATTGCGTAATAGTTGAAGAATTGATTTAAAATTCAGATTTTAAATAGTTTGGAAGAAATAAAGGAATTTGTTTTAGAAGACAACAAATTTGGTGTTTGAATGAAAATTTATTTGGTGTTTGAAAATAAATTGGAAAATCGATTTGAAATTGATTTAATGTTTTAAAATAAATCATTGGGAAATTGATTTGGGAATCGATTGGTGTTTAAAAAAAATTTGGAAATCAATTCGGAATTTGATTTGGTGTTTGAAAGTAAATATTTGGTAATCGATTTGAAAATCATATATTAATGGATATTTGAAAATTTAAATTCACAATGGGAATTTATACAGGAAAGGGAAATTTGTTTTAAAAATAAATACTGGTTTATTTTTAAAGGTGTGAAAGGAATTTACGAAATTGGAACGTAAATTTAAAATAAATCAAGAAGGATTTATTAATTGACTTAAATGAACCATTTTGAAAGGTAAGTGTATTTTCCTTAGAAAGCCGAGTATGTTTTTAAAAGTAGCTTTTATATTATAAATTAAAAGTTCTAGTGTTGGTTTTAAAAGGATGTTTTGGAGAAATTATTTTCTTAAGTTGTGTTGAAAATCTTTAAAGTAAAGATTTATTTAATTAATTATAAAAGTGGTTATTTAAAGATTTAAATTGATATTTGATTTAGAAAATGGTTATTTAAATAGTTATATTCTATTTAATAATTTTATCTTTAAAATTAGTTTGGGCTTGAAGTTTATATAAGATATTAGTATAATGTTTTCATGACTAATATTTAAATAAAGTGTTTAAAAATATTTTTTTTTTGAATATTTCCAAGTATATATGTTTGGATAAGTAATTTAAATTATTTTAAAGTATTTGAACTAGGCAGATTTTCAGTGGAAATGAATAAATATTTGGAAATATATTCCGCGTAAGAAAAATGATTTGAAATTTGTTTCCAAAAGATTGAAATGTGGAAATTGATTTGAAATTTGTTTTCAAATGGTTGAAGTGTGAAAATATATCTTACAAAGATATTTTAAAAATAAATAATTGGGGAAAATTATTTAAATATAGGGATTGTTGTGAATGTTGATTGATAGTTAAATAACCGACTATCAATATTGGCTTTTATATGGCGTTTGAATTTCGATGCGACCGGGGGTCGGATTCCAAATGGATATTCGAAAACCACATCGAATATTTGTGATGGACCTTTTATTTAAAAGATCGAAGTGGAAATTGTTGTGATTTGTTTGAAATCTGAATGTAACACTTATTTTTTATGAAATAAGCGCTCGTTATTCGGATTAGCTGGGAGAGGACTTTGTGTTATAAAACCCATTTCGAATAATGATAAGATGAAATGCGATTGCATTTGAAGATGGTGTTGAAGACCGGGTATTTTCGAAAGTGAAAGGATTACCTATCGAATGTCTCTGCACTGGGTTGCTCCGGTATAGAGATTTTATCACTCAGCACTCGTTATTCGGATTAGCCGGGAGAGGACTTTGTGTCATAAAACCCATTCTGAATAATGATACGACGAAATAGGATTGCATTTGAAGATGGTGTTGAAGACCGGGTTTTTTCGAAAGCGAAAGGATTACCTGTCGAATGTCTCTGCATTGGGTTGCTCCGGTATAGAGATTTTATCACTCTTTGTGATGGAGATTCCGGACGTGATTAGTGAATATCTGGATTGCAAGGACTTCTTTGAAGTACATTCGGTTCCGTTCGATCCCGGAACGGACTTGTATGGATGTGTGTCCAACGTTACACTTTCGAAAGAAACAATACGCGCCCTGTACGATTTTAGTTGTATAACCTGTCATGGAATGTGACGGTAACCTGCTATTGAACATGGTAGCTATAGTAGGCATACAATAATGGTTATATGCTGGCTAAGATTAATATTATACTTTCGAAATATTTCTTTGCACAAATGATAATATTAGAAAGATTTTGCGTATCAAGCATGTTTGACTATCATAAAGAGAGATCTCCTTCAATTCTGCGTTTGCATTGTGTGTGTGGCGGGAGGCTTTATGGTAGTTTCATTTTCCAAAAGCATAGTGGATTTCTTTTCTTTGTGAAAATAATCGTTTTTAAGATCTCACACCAATCTCATGACTGGCCTGGAGTTTATTGTTCTCTTTCTAAACTCTTGGTGCCCATAATTTTCCACACGGGCAGGCTAGAGTCAGGTTATCATTATTCTGGAGCGAAGTCGGAAATTTTTTGCTGTGGGATCTGGAGGTAAACTGGATGGCGTGGCATATAAATAATATATATTATTTCTTTTCCGCTGTTTGTTGTGTTGTTGTAAACTCTGTTGATGTATGTATAAACCGATATAGTTCTTTGTTTTAAAGATTATTCATTTATCTATTATATTTGTTTTGCTGCGAAATATGAGATTCTGTTATGTTTCTGTTTCTTCTTCTATCTTCTTCTTCTTCTTTATCCCTAACGGTTTGATTTTCCGGCATTCGACTATGCGGCATTTGATATAGTGGATGTATGAATGTCGACTTTCGGGCGTCGAAAAATTGGATCGTTACAGTACATTACTATAATTTTTTGTAATGAATCCACTAATGGCTACTTCAAGAGCATGCAAGGAATTAGACATGGAGATCCCATCTCCTATTATCCATTTATTCTTATTATAGAGGTTCTCAATACTATCCTGACTAAAGTTGAAAACTCTATGGAATTTGTTATTCATCCTAAATGCAAAACCCTCTTTATCACCTCCTTTATTTTCTGTATGAACCACTCTTCATAATACCCTAAACCAGCATAGAATAACAACTTCCGACTCTTGAATACCACAAAAGAAAGTCCACTAGGGCAAATTAAAACAAGAACATCATATCAAGGATCATCGGTGCAATCTCATAACAGGAAGATAACATAATTATACTGAATATACATGAACATAATGAGATAAACAACATACAAGAGACCGCACTAGCGGAAGCAACTGATAAATATACATCAATACAGAAAGTCAGAATACAATATCTGAATCACAAGTCTCGTTACAAAGTAGCATGTCTATCGTGTACTACATCAAAAATAAGCATACATATCCAATATATCGACTTCACACCTCCAAAAAGCTCCAACTGTCCAGTAAGCCTATCCCTAAAGTGTCATATCCTGTTCCGAAGTTAAATAAAATAAATATATTAAAATAGATTTTGGGAATTTAATTGAATATTTAAATTAGAAATTCAATTAATCAATTATAAAATTTTGAAATTAAGATTTAATTTGAGTTTAAATGTTGAAAAAGTATTTTATATGGATAAATAAAATTAAAATGATTTTTTTGATATTTTATTGAAGTTGATTTTAAATTTTGGATTTAAAAAGAAGAATATTGATTTAAAATTCAAATTTGAAATTTGAATTGTGTTTTAAAAGTCTAAAAGTTGTTTGAAATTTATTTTGGCAAAATAAATAATATTTGTGGAATTTTGAAATTTATTTTAGAAATAAAATAATTATTTAATAATTGTTGAAAATTGAAGACTAATATTTTTCAGAAAGAAAAATTGTTATAAAGATAAAATAAAATTTGAATCAAAACGCATCGAGCAGAGTTTTAATCGAAGCTCGAATAATGATTGGGTAATAAATTGGTTAAGGGTTTGAAAGGATTTAAAAATAAAAATTAAGATTCACCTTCACTCCTGCTGGACAACACTTTTCTTACCCATGTTTAACCCCATACGCAGATACGCTCCATCGTTATCTACACGTTCTTTCCCTCATAAATCCCGTTTGCCCCAAATCCCTCATTTTTTCCCTAAACGAAAGTCTGACACAAAAAAACAAAAAAGAAACAAAACCAAGAATGAAACCGTGACTAGGAGCATGGCGAGCAACAAAAAAGGGAGAAGACGCAAAGGGAAGCGATACTAGCACGCTGAGTTAGTTGCGCTTCGCGCTTGAGTGCACACGTTGGTGGCTAGGGCTGGTGATATGAGGGAGGCTTGCGACGATCGTAGATGCATTCGTGGTGGTAACGCTTATTGGTGCATGCAAGGCTGAAGGAGCAGCATCGTTATTGGTGCGTGTAAGGCTGAAGTAGCAGCATCGTTCGATTGTTGAGGCTATGGCTGAAGCCGTGTCGTGTGAGCATAAACTCGATTTGATATCCTATTTCAGTAAATATGCTATGTGCATCACCGTTTGATCATTTTGATCTCTCTGCATACATGATGAAATGAACCCAAAGT
This sequence comes from Allium cepa, assembly GCA_030765085.1. NCBI lineage: Eukaryota > Viridiplantae > Streptophyta > Magnoliopsida > Asparagales > Amaryllidaceae > Allium > Allium cepa. The sequence goes on along the minus strand of CM060938.1, from coordinate 446,810,475 downwards.
AGTGTGCATCTAGAATCCCTAAACTTGTTCAATTTGTTTGTGTTTGGATTCCTCTCTATTTCTTTATTGATGGTGTGGTTTTAAGCCTATGCTTTGAAAATATTTTGATTCCAGTTTGCTGCCTATGCTAAATTTGTGTTGCAGTTATGAACTCAAGCTACGGTGCATGTGAAAAAAAAGTCATAATACATTGAGAATTATGAATCAATACTTTGAATGCTTTCGGCAAGGGTAAAATTACATATAGGATTGTTTTATAGGGTTTGTCTGTTGAGAACACTCTGTGTATTCTATGTTCATTTTAAATTCTAAGTCTTGGAATTTTAAAACTTTTAAAAACTTTCAAAAATAAGTATAAATTATAAAGAATATTTTAAAAGTATAAAACTTGACTTTTATTCAAGTTTATTTAGTTTATTTGAATTTATAAAGAGAATGAGACTTTTGTTCGGAAAGGATATTGATGAGTTTGATAAAGAAAAGTTTTATATTTTGGAATTATGGAACTCAAATATGAATTATTTTCAAGTTGAAAATAATAAGATTAAAATTAAGTTTTAAATTAAAACCCTTTATGATAAATATTGAAGATAATCCATGATATTTTTATATAGATTTTGAAGTAGAAAAGCTTTTATAAAATGTAGATAATTTATTTTGAAGATAATTTAAATTTGAATTTAAACCATGAATGATGAATGGTTTAAAAAATACAAGTTTTTCTATAAAAGAATTTTGGGAAATATTTGAGTTATCCTATAAAAGAATTTTAAATTCATTTTATATACCAATAAAAGTATTTTATTTTGATTTGAATAGCAAATGGTATTAAATAATGCTTGGTTGAATTTCGAAAGGATATAATTTGATTCTAAAAAGTAGACAGGTCAAGTATATATATCTAAGCATATATTTTGAGAAGCATGACTATTATTTTATTAAATACGAGATATAAGATTTTAAAGTCAAGCAAATAAAATATTGGTTTGATTTCGATGTCATGTATTGATATTTCGCCCATGCCATGCTAGAATACTCACGATATGATTGATGACTGAAAGCTTGCTTGATTTGGACTTGAATCGATGAATTGGATGAGATGATTGAAGTGAAGTACACACGACTTGTATTTAGGATATAACATTATTTTGAAAAATAATGATGTTTTAGGTAGCTAAATGTTTCTAGAAGATAAAAATTCAACATATGATGAGTACGATACGAGATATTGACTGCTAGACTGCTAGAATCCATCATAGCGGATTGATTCAAAGATTTCAAATCGTGACGACTTCGTCCTCGTCACACAATCCAATGATTTATTGCATAGACAATATAATGAATGGTAAAATATCGATGACGTAGTGCCACTGGAGCTAGTATCTCAAGATGGAATTGGGTAGGTGACTACAAAACATTAAATGTACACATCTTCAGAAGCCAGAAGGGCAATGCAACTAAGGGATCATATAAAGTGCACTCACAACTGGTCATAAGTAGCATGTGAAAAAGACCGCACATGCTCGTGGAGGCAGTTAGTCAATTTGAGGGTGAATCCAAAAGGGGTTACCAATGAGTATTCCTACTGGGAACTCAATGAAGAGAGTTAAGATATGACTCTTCTTTATATTTATCGATCTTGTACAATATATAAACATAGTTTAGATATGCGGATCGAAAAGACCACATTATGGTAAACAATGATTATGTACAACTGTTCATTGTTTAAATATGTGGGTGAAAAAGACCCGTACTATGGCAAACAATGAAATCGAACTTCGAAGATCTAAAAACAGTGTACTTGTATTTAAACTGAAAGCAACCGATGTAATATGAATATATTGTGATATCCAAGTTGATTAGAGTTGATGCCGTGAGTCACGATGATTAGAGTCGCGGCACTTATGTTCAACCATTTTAATGAAATGTGGGGGGTATTGTTTGTTGTGAGGGCATCGTTGTGTTAGATTGATATGTCATATATTATATCCAACACCACACTTATATGTTAGTATTAAGCACTATTATACTCGGATAGATTTCTAGCCTAATTCGGGATTTGTTATTTGTTTAACAACCTCGGTTCATAATGAGATTGTTCTATGAGTTCGATATGACTGTACATGCTTTATGAGCTGCGATATAGAGTTGAAGCTGATGGCGATGGCGAGTAATTACTCTGCTTGTATTATGGATTGGTCGATGTGAGTTATTTATTTGATGAGTTGTGTATATGAAAATAATGTATTCGATTTTTGAATATGATATAATATTCATCATTTTTGTTCAATCCGACTATGTTAGTTAGGAAATTTTTATTTATGTCTTTAATACCACAGTATTCATGAACTCATGTACACTTCCTTATGTCGAGATGAGATACGTATAATTTTTGATATGTTTAGGTAATGAAACGTATCCATGTTGACCCAAAGTTATGTATACGAGAGATTGCTCCTACTATGCTTATTGATCCGAGCTACCAAATAGTAACTCTCTCGATATTTTGGTCACTGGAGCCAGGGTGTTACAACATGGTATTCGAGCTGATGTTTTTGACCTTAAAGGAGTGAGACTTAGATTGTTTTACCCATTTTTTTCGACTCTCACATATGATGTGCGAGCCGTTGAATGATCGAAAGAGTCGATCATCGGGTATAATATTTATATGCATGTATATACTTAAACGTATTTGTATTGAAGAATTTGTTAAGTAAAAGTAATCTAATGTTTTGAAATAAAAATAAAAATAATATTCACATGTATGTTGTGAATATTTGTGGGTGATTATGGTGCGTTAAAATGAATTTATTTGGATGATATGGATGCTTACTTGATGATTTTAATGGTTCATTTGGATATTTGATCGATATGATTATATATGAGTTAAAAATACCGAAATAATAAAATGATTTCCAAAGAATATGAATTTTAAAAAGTAGCACGAAGATTTATATATAAGAATATCTTGAAGAAATATAAATTTTTGGAGATAAAAAGGTATTTGGAGAAACTAATACTTATTTGATAGAGGTATATATGGGAATTTGAGGATATCTCCCAAATATAAATCAGTGAGATTTGTTTATAGAGAAAAGTAAAAGTAAAAATTATTTTTTGAAATAAGATGACTTGAGAATTAGTTGTGTTAATCCATCCATTGAGTTTTTTGGGAATTTTGGTCGTATGTTTGAGCAGCATTATCAATAGGGATTCTTAAATACTTGAACGAGATAATTTGACATAACAATATTTTGGAAATGTTGATAATTCAAAAAATGGAGTATTTTATTTACAAGCTCAAAGTTCTATTGAAAATATAAGTACATGAAGGTGTATTATGGGTTAAACTCCTTTCTACTTAATATATGTTGACTGTTTGATGCTCTCTTGCTTTGCCATGACATGAGAAAGGTTTAAAACTCATTTGTAGTGATTGGTTTAATAAAAACGGTAATTGAAACATTGATTGAAAATAAATAAATAAGTTGAAGCTTGCAAAGCCCAATTGCTGTTTACGTTTCTGTCTAGCGTCTTTATAATTTTCTGGTTAATGAAACGCTGCATTTTTTAGGCCAATTATTATTAATTTAATGTTTGAAATCATTTTTCTATGTATAGTCGATTCAAACAAGAGTTACCCTCTCTTGGTTGATTGATAGTTTTAATTAAATTCTGAAATGCCATCAAAACCTATAAAAATAGAAAGGAAACTTTATGTTGCTGAATCTATATGTGATTTACCATGAATTGTGCCATAAAGTTACTAGTTGCAATACTTTTCTAGTAGTGCGCCATGAAAAGGTAGCAGGACTAAATTACCACTTGATATTTGTTGTCATCCATAACAATTACCACTACATTAAAAAATCAGAAGTTCTTAAATTAACATTATGAAATTTGATTAAGATATGTACAACAAATTGATTAGTTTAGATGATGATTTGCATCTCTTATGTATGCAAAAGGCTTAATTATGCATTCTGATGTTAATAATAAGTTTATGACAATATTTCAAAATTTCTAAAGTGGTCTTTATCATCATGAATTAGTGTTTACTTATTTGTTGGCATCTTAACTTGATCAATTGAATTTACAAAGTAGCAAACATATGGCACAATTGCTAGAACTTTTTTTTTTTTTTTGAAGATGACAATTGCTAGAACTTGATATCACTAGTTTTACCGCATTCAAATTCAAAATTGCCACATAATCACAGATGTTCTGCTGTTCATGAGCAAAAATAACCACAAAGGGTTATTAAAAGAAAAAATTAGGTCAACATTACCTAGTTGTCATCCAATATATGATGCATCTTTGTTTACATAACATTGAGCTAGATAATTTTTGTACTATATAATTTCATGTCCTGGTCAATATAAAATTTGTAAGCAGTTAAAGAACATAGGGTCAAAGCTAATGTCAGCAGACCAAAAGATTTGCAATACCTTTTGAACTAGGCTAACTGAAGCAACTTTTCATTTTCACTATTTGCTTGTGGAATTGCTAAAGCATCCTTTGCAATAATAACCTGCATTTTGAAAAAGTTCGTATAACTCAATCTCATACGTAGTAGTACTTGCGAATTATAAAAAAAGGGCTGTTGTTGCTACAGAGCAGCGGGATATTTAAAAAATAAAATAAAATAAAATAAAAATTTGCTGCTTGTAAGTCAGCTGCAGGCTACTGCAAGCAGCACTGGAATAGTAATCTTGATTTTATGCAAGCAATATTAATTTGAAGACGAATAATACAGAAGGAAATACCCCTTTGCGTATTAAACATTTTATAACAAATGTTATGCATTCATATTCAAATGTCACGGAAGAGACTAAATCAACTGTTCACGCAACAAGTAGAAAGTATACAAAATCTTCTTTAGAATACTATCCAATAACATTCGTTAAAATGAAACAAAGTAATTAAATTGACCGTTAGGGAGGTTTGCTTACTGTCACTGGCCAAAATTAATTTTTCTGAAGCCAAAAGGACGTGGATCTTGTTTCATCGCGGTTTTTCTAAAAACGTGGATCTTGTCTCTTCGCGGTTTCTCTAAACTTCCTCCTTTTGTTTCGCGCATCAAAAATTCCAAATTCAAATTTATTATGATTTTCAAATTCTAAAATTTCAATTTCAAATCGACAATTTTGAATGCTTTGATTAATATTGAAATTTGAAATTCGTATTTTCAGATTCAAATCTAAATTTATTCTTTTTCAACATATTATCAATTAATGTTTAAGTATATTAACAACAATTTTAAATGTATATTTCTTATCAAAATTATACAATCGAATGGTCGGTTTCTCCACCGTTGTACAGTTATACTAGTAGCGCAAGTAATCAACAGAAGGCAGCAATTAACAAAAGAGAAACCGGCGACCCATAAAAACACACTTCTCAACCATAGCCACATGTTTTGTCTATAACGAATTGATTTCTGTAATGCATACTTTTAGGCAAAATTAGAGCTTTCTTAATTGACTTTATATTGATTTTTTTTTTACTTTACTAGTAAAGCTCAAGAGAGTGTTTTCTTTCTAATTTCATCCTGACAGAACTATATAATAGACTATAATGTCAGATTTTTTTATTTGACACTTTATTGTTTAACTAGAATACTTCTTAGGTCATTTAATTTTGTTTTAGCTATATGAATGTGTTATATAACACATGTCATAATGGTATCATGAATTCACAATTAATATTGTGTGTTTCATAGATCACAAAATTACTTAAATGTATTTCCAGATACATGTTTATTCAAAGAGTAAATCATTGTAAAAAGGAAGACTATAATGTTTATCAATGTGTTATTGAACTAAAAGAATTCTTTTATTGATCAGGAGTACATTGTCAATATAATTTTTGCATGCTTGAATATCTAGTTTTGAATGGTCTATAATGAACAAAACTATGCTTATTAAATTTATTTATAACAAAAGACCAATGAACTTTCTATTTTACTACTGCATTTTCACTATTTTATGTATAATTACCAGTGGTTAACAAAATTATTTTTAACGTTATTAAACTTTATATATAGGACTTATGTATTTGATTCGAGTTGGGAATAGGTACAAGAAGGCTACATAAATTGGAATGTAGAGCAAACTCCTTTTTGCTTGCATAAAATTTAATAAATTGCTTTGAAATGCTAAAAACAATGTATGTTTTTACTTAAAAGAGTATATACATCATGTATTATATGTCGTGTGGCAAATTTTGATATATAAATTTGTTCCGGTCATGTTTTGATTAATGTATATATCATATTGTAATTTTTCAAAAGCCTCATATACAAAGAAAACGTTGGTGAAATTTTTCAAAATTTTCGACTTTTGGAATTTTTTTGGAAATTTTATACGTTTTGAAATTTAAGAAAATTTTCAAATGAAGTATTGAAAGCTATATGTATATTGATCGTTACGCCGATAATATTATGCAATACATTTGAATATAGTTGTATTAATAAAAAATTCTAAAAGTAACAAATTATACGAGATTTTATCATAGCGCGCAGTGAAAGTACAGTAACGAAGGATGCGTATATTGTATTCGGTAGTTAATATTACTTATTAAATTGATTCCTGTACTCTTCAATAAATTGCAAGGACGCAATTTTTTTAGGAGTCTGTAACATCCTGTTCCGGAGCTAAATAAAATAAGTATATTGAAATAAATTTTTTGGAATTGAATTTAATATTTAAATTAGAAATTCAATTACTTGATTATAAAATTTTGAAATTAAGATTTAATTTGGGTTTAAATGTTGAAAAAGTATTTTATATGGATAAATAAAATTATAAAGTTAATTGGATATTTTATTGAAGTTGATTTTAAATTTTGGATCTAAAAAGAAGAATATTGATTTAAAATTCAAATTTGAAATTTGAATTGTGTTTTAAAAGTCTAAAAGTTGTTTAAAAACATATTTTGGGAAAACAAATAATATTTACCGAATTTTGAAATTTAATCTGAAAATAAAACAATTATTTTATAATTGTTAAATACTAAAGAGTAATATTTTTCAAAAAGAAAAATTGTTGTAAAGATAAAATAAAATTTAAGTCAAAACAGCTCGAGCAGAATTTTATTCGAAGCTTGAATAACGGTGGGGTAATAAACTAGTTAAGAGTTTGAAAGGATTTAAAAAGATAAATTAAAATTCTCCTTCACACCTATTGGACCACACTTTTCTTACCTACGTTTACCTCATACACTCCATCCTTATCTATACATTTATATCTTAATAAATCCTGTTTGCCCGAAATCCATTATTTTTTCCCTAAATTAAAGCCTAACGCAAACAAAAAAAGAAAAGAAAAAAAAATCAGGATGAAATCGCGACTAAGAGAGAGGCGATAATGAGGCAAACAGCGATAAGGGCAGAAGAAGCAAAAGGGAGCAATGCTAGCACAATGAGTTAGTGGCGCTTCTTGCTTGAGTGCATGCGTTGAAGCTGGGGCTGATGACCTTGGAGACGCTCACGACAACTAGATGCACTGGTGGTGCTGATGCTTATTGGTGCGTGCGAAGCTGGAGGAGCAACGTCGTTATTGGTGCATGCAAGGCTGGAGTAGCAGCGTCGTTTGATGATTGAAGCTTCAGCTGAAGCTATGTCACGTGAGTATAAACTCGGTTTCATATTTTATTTCAGTAAATATGCTATATATGCTTCACCGTTTGATTGCTTTGACCCGTCTACATTCATGATGGAATGAACCTGAAGTAGTATGCATCTAGAATCTCTAAACTTGCTTATTTTGTTTGTGTTTGGAATCCTCCCTCTCTCTTTGTTTGATGGTGTGGTTTTAAGCCAATGCTTTGAAAATATTTTGATTCCAAAATAATTTGATTCCAGTTTGCTGCCATTGCTACATTTGTATTGATGTGATGAACCCAAGATAGGTTGCATAGGAAAAAAAGGTCATAATACATTGAGAATTATGAATCAATACTTTGAAAGCTTTCGGTAAGAGTTAAATTACATGTAGGATTTTTTTACAGGTCTGACTGTTGAGAACACTCCGTGTATTCTATGTTCATTTTAAATTCTAAGTTTTCAATTTTTAAAACTTTCAAAAATAAGTATAAACTATAAAGAATATTTTAAAAGTATAAAACTTGATTTTTACTCAAGTTTATTTGAATCTAAAGAGAGAATGAGACTTTTATTCGGAAAGGATATTGATGAGTTCAATAAAGAAAAGTTTAAAATTTTGGAATTATGGAATTCAAATACGAATTATTTTCAATTTGAAAATAATAGGATTAAAGTTAAGTTTGGATTAAAACTTTTATTATAAATATTGAAGATAATCCGTGATATTTTTATGTGGATTTTGAAGTAGAAAAGCTTTTATCAAATGTAGTTAATTTATTTTGGAGATAAATTGAATTTGAATTTAAACCATAAATGATGAATTGTTTAAATATATAAGCTTTTCTACAAAATAATTATGAGAATTATTGAAGATATTTTATAAATAAATTTGAAATTCATTTTATATACTAATAAAGATATTTTATTTTGATTTGAATACCAAATGGTAGTAAATAATGCTTGGTTGAATTTTGAAAGGATGTAGTTTGATTTTAAAAAGAAGATAGATCAAGTTTATATCTAAGTATATATTTTGAGAAGCATGAGTATTATTTTATTAAATATGAGATATAAGATTTTAGAGTCGGGTGAATAAAATATTGGTTTGATTTCGATGTTATATATTGATATTTCACCCTTGCTATGCTAGAAGACTCATGGTAAGATTGACGATTGAAAACTTGCTTGATTTGGACTTGAATTGGTGACTTAGATGGAATGATTGAATTGAATTACACATGACGTTTGTTTGGGATATAAATCATTTTGGGAAATAATGATGTTTTAGGTAGTCAAATGTTTCTAAAAGATAAAAGATGAGAACGATATGAGGTATTGACTACTAGACTGCTAAAATCCATCCTAGCAGATTAGCTCGAGTATCGCAACCTCGTATCGTGATGACCTCGTCTCTCGTCTCACGGTCCAATGATCTGTTGCACAGAAAATATAATGAATAGTAAGATGTTAATGACATAGCGCTTATGAGCTAGCACCTCAAGATGGAATTGGGTAGGTGACTATAGCATATAAAAGGTATACGTCTTGAGAAACCGAAAGGGCAATGCAACCAAGGGATCATGTGAAGTGCACTCACAGCTGGTCGTAAGCAGCGGGAGAAAAAGATTACACGAGCTTGTCGAGGTAGTTAGTCTATATAGAAGGTGAATCCAGAAGGGGTTACCAACGAGTATTCCTGCTGGAAACTCAAAGAAGAGAGTTAAGATATGTCTCTCCTTTATATTTATCGATCTCGTACAATATATAAACATTGATTAGATATGCGGGTGAAAAAGACCGCACGATGGTAAGTAGTGAAAATGTACAGCTATTGACTGTTTAGATATGCGGGTAAAAAAGACCGTACTATGGTAAATAATGAAATTGGACTCTGGAGATCTAAAAACAATGTACTTGAATTTAAACTGAAAGCAACTCATGTAATATGAATAGATTGACATCCCATTTGATTAGAGTTGCAGCTGTAAGTCACGATGATTATAGCCGTGACATTTATGTTAAAACCTTTTTAATGAAATGTGGGAGGGATATTGTTTGGTGTGAGTGACAACGTTGTGTTAGATTGATATGTCACGTATTTATACCCAGCACCACACATATGTTCGTATTAAGCACTCTTATACTCACAGCTAGATTTCTAGCTTGACTCAGGGTATGTTATTTCTTTAACAACCTTGAGCTAGACTGAAGTTGATCTATAGGTTTCATATGACTGTATATACTTTATGAGCTACGATATGGAGTTGGAGCCGATGGCGAGTAATTACTCTTGCTTGTATATTTTGGATTAGTCGATGTGATTTATTTATTTGATGAGTTGTGTATATGAAAATCGTGTATCATATTTTTGAATATGATATAATATCCATCACTTTTGTTCACTTAGATTCTGTTTGTTGGGAAGATTTTATTTATGCCTCTAATACTGTATTATTTATGAACTCGTGTACACTTCCTTACGTCAAGACAAAATACATATAATTTTAGATTTATTCAGGTATCGAAACATATCCGTGTTGACCCAAAGTAGTGTGTATGAAAGATCGCTCCTATCGTGCCTATTGATCTAAGTTATTGGATGGTAAACTCTCTTTGATATTTCGATCACTTGAGCCGAGGCATTGCGTAAAGCACCTGACTTTCAAATTGCTCAATCGTATACCCAAGAGTTGTCATGACATAAACAAACAAAGGTAAAACATGGTTCAGAAATAAAGCTTAGTTTGAGGGGAACTATCTCAAAATACTATATATCAAAACTATATAGATATACGTAATAGTAATCTGCTAAGGCATAGCCAATCCTCTGCACAAACGTGGCTAAGGAGTAATCCGGACCGTCCATAAATAAGTAATGTAAACTCATTCGTAGGGATGAGGAATTATACCTTGCCCTACTTTTCTCCTATATCCCTAAGGCAAGTCCATCATAAAATATAATGTTGTGACCATAAACTGGCATGCACAATAATAAAATGTAAGTTACACTCAAATATATTAGTGTAAGGATAATACTACACTCTCTTGAGACTAGTGGTGATATAGGCGTCCTAATCTAGGTCTACCTCTAATGAAAAGTAAATAATACAAGCATATGAGAACTTCACAAATGAATCGTACCACCCGCCATCTATCTTTAATCATCCACTTGATTGATTAATCATAAATCGCCTCAAATATGATAAATTTCTGATCGTCTACTATACAATATACTATTCATTGTTTACTATATGATATAGTACTAATCGTCCACTATACGCTAGAGTACTAGCCACCTACTATACGATAGACTCGCTAAACAGTGGCAGGTGGAGTCCTTAGGACCTCCTACGTGATTGGCCTTCCATTGACTATCCATTGGAGAATAAACCAGAATGAGTTAGTATCTATATATACCATAGACTCTGTGTTGCATCACAACACAATAGATTTGTGTAGGTCTCACCTTGACCTCTGCTACACGCATGGGTGATTTATGATCTATTCTTGATAACCGTCGCCATCTTTCTTCGAACTTGCCCTGAAATCTCGAACGCAAGTCATGCACATATCTCGTAAAACGTGCTCTCAGTAGTTCTACTCGGCCCATTGAAGCTTTATAAAACATACTTACTCTTAACCATACGTATAAAGCAACTAGAGTTAACATATTACTTTGGTCCTACCTAAGGAGTCATGCTATCATCATGCCTTGCAGATTATGTCTCGTTCGCATCGAGTGAAAACATCACACTAGTTCTATCTCGTTCTAAGCATTGTTCCCTTCATTCGAAACCAGACGGGGGTCATGCCTTGTTTTGCATCAAATCCAATGGTTCCAGGTCCTCACAGAGGTTTCCTAGAGTCTAATATACCAAGTATCGGAAGGAACAGATCGAGATCAAGGTGCAAATCAATCTGGACTCGGGCTTTTACCCATTTCAGCCAATGATCGATTATCAATCAAAATCGTTTCGACTATATTCATTATATCGTTTTGCTATCGGAATACAATACTCGATCCTCGATAATTAGACTACGATCAACATTTCTATTCTTTAATTCGTTAGCTTGTTCAAATATATTTCTCCAATATCAAACTCAACTGAATACATTTCTACGGGCTTACGCTATATATATATACACTGTGCATAAATGTATAAATATTATTTCACATAGTTTACACACTCAACTTATTTAATTGCTTAGTATAATGTACACATTCATTCTATAGAACTATATCAAAATATCAGCCAATTCAAACCATTAAGCCATTCCTATAATCTTAATATCCAATTTCATAAAAATATATCGCACTTAGGTAATAGGCATGATGATCATATTATTTATTGACTTATTCAAGTCATATCTTCTTTGTATTATTTTATAGAAGTCTCAAACTTATTTTTATAAAATAGTGCACTTTCCTATCAATCATATTATAGCTTAATTTTACTATTCTTTTATTAAAGTTAAGTTTAGCTATCAATAAAGACTCAAAATATTATATAGCTTATGTGTATAATTTCTATATATATGTATACACATATATCTTAAACCATTTCTTAGAGTCTAAAGTTAATAAATCTCGTTATAACAATATTCAAGATTTTATAATCTTAATCAAACCCTATTAAATAATAAATTACTTCTTTGTAATTTCTGACTTCTCAAATCACCTTTATAGAAATTTGCAGCTAGCTAATTATTGATTTACACAATAATAAGACAATATCAAGGCCAGATAAACTTTAAAGTTATTTTTATATAAGTTTAACCTGCCTAAATTATTCTTTTAGCTTATAGCGTATGTAAATGTTATACTTCTAACTTTCAATTAGTAATGAAATATATAATAATATTTCTATCTTTAATTTAACTACAGATAGAGGTTTAATTAATTTATAACCATGTTATAAATTTATATCAGCTCTAACTCTATTCAACATAAGTAGGACATTATATATATATGCAGGATCTCAGTCAATTATCTCGAATATCTAAAATAAAATATAGGATAATATTTTTATTACCGATATAACTACAAATTGAAGTTAATTAATTTATTATAAGTTAATATCACCTCCATCAAACTCTATTCCATACGAATAGAACACGATATATATACATACGGGATGTTAATCAATTATCCAGAATATATACTCAAACCATTTCAATCAAATAGGAAAATAATTTCTTATATATATGTGTGTGTTTGTGTATGTATGTATGTATATGTATATATATGTATGTATATTTACCTCTTCTAGGTAATATTTTCTAATATATATATTTACAGGAATTTATACCGAAATATAAATTCAGAGTTATAATTTCGCTCACCCAAGCTGCAAATTCGCAAGTGTCTAAATCTAGTCCAACCTTTTACCACATCGTAGATGATCTCCCGACGAGTGCAATGGCAAAGACCGTGTCTCGATCGGACCTCGTATGCAAGAGATAAGAATCAAATACGAACTGAGATAATTGGGTTATTAATTAAATTAAATTAATAAATTAATTACCTTTATTACACTAATCCCTCTTCTTCCCCAATCTAACGTACATGATTGTGCATACACATACACCCATAAACATGGACTTCTCACTTCCATTTCCTACTTTCCATTACACGAATCGACGCACCATCGGTTGCATCGTTCCACACTTCACATGCTTTCCACGATGGACCCCCGACATAAAGCTTAGCTTCCCCTTAACCCTCGTGACCTACTGCCTCCCAACCACTGTTCAGTATGTCACAATTCGCTACGTTAGGTCAGAGCTTCAACAATTTCCTCCTACGGATGCATGCCACCAACAAAAAGATGACGATGCTCTTCGTTTCACCTAACACCTCCAATCTCCTTGACCATTTAACCATAGCGATGGCATGAAAATGTCAAAAACCTCCATCATCGTTGCACCCTTCAATTTTGGCATAGATGAGTTGCTCTCCTTTTCTCGAGTCCAACTTATCCGACTTTGTCTCCTAGTGTGGCTCAAGGATTCCAAAATTGAGCCAAACCCGAAAGCCTCTACTTTACAACCCGTATCAGATATTTTTTGGGGAGATAAGGAAAATGAAGTGGAGAATTCTTCCTATGTGGTGATTGTATATATGTATATGTATGTATATGTATACAAAGTATATGTTTTATTTAATTTTTTAAATAAATAGACATATATTTCGAGCTTGTCCGATCATACGGTACACCCGATCGCTACGAAACTCATCGGCGCTTATCACCTCATTTTTCTAGTTTCGATGGTATAAATCTTATCGCTATCTAAGACAACACCATGAGATGATAATTTCACGCATTTTAAGGTGCATTGGCCATCGAATCATCCAATTCCAAAAAATTCCTCAACCGTACGTCTCATTATGAAGTCCTCATCCTAAAATACAAGCCGTCAGTCGAGATCCCACTGGACTCGACTCGATTATGCGTGTATTTTACAAAATACATATAGTGATATGTAAACCATAAAAATACCATGACTTCAAATATAGTAGTTTTTATACTCATATTAATTTGCATTGTCGATCCTGACTGAATGGAAGTGATCTCGAGTCCTAATTTGAACGTTTACGAAAAATTAAATTTTAGACCTTTAGTTAATTAATGAGTCACTATTTAAATCAATAATTCAAGTATCTTCTCGTTAAAATGCGTTTTGTTACATTATTCCCTCCTTAAAAGAATTTCAACCCCGAAATTTCTATGAGTATGATAATGCAACTCGACAGACCAAAATTCCAAGCAGGGAGTACCACTCATAACCTTAGGTTTCTAATGCCTCTTTCATTTTGTAAAAATTCGACAACACCTCCTTTGCGCGGCTAGCTCCGAAAAATCTTTATATATAATTGGCCCGTGCTTCACATACGGGCTGTTTATATTATTGTAAACGGAAAGCAAGGGGATATTCGGAATTTCAAAAAGACGCCGAGTAAATTAATTCAACGAATTTCCTTTATTAGTAGGTGTGTGTGTATATAAACACACATTTTATATCCGAGGCGTCTCATTTCTGATGACATATAAGCATATATATATATATGTATGTATATATATATATATATATATATATATCCATACCATATACACTACAGACCTTATGTACCTCTTTTATAGCAAGATCTTGCCATTTAGATGTGTATAAGCATCATAATAGTGCATAACTACTGCCATGTACCAAATCGTGTATTCAACAAAGAGGACTACACACAAATGCAACATTTATCATTTATTTAAGCATATGAAATCATATATAGTAATCATTGCGAATAAATGTGCTATACCAAACTATGCAACAAGCATTTCAAATAAACATATTACAACAAACAATGCAATTGATATCTTTAATGTGACTAGCATCTTAAATAAATATGCCACAAAAATCTATGCAATAGGCATCTTAAATGAACATTTTACAACGACAATGCAACTAGCATCTCTAATGCAACTAGAATCTCAAATAAATATGCTACAAAAATCTATGTGATGGGCATTTATAATGCAATAAGCATCCCTAATGCGACAAGCATCTTTGATAAACATTTTATTACAATCAATGCAATAAGCATCTCTAATGCAATATGCTTGTCTAATAAATATGCTACAAAAATCTATGCAATAGGCATATCAAATGCAACTAGCATCTCAAATAAACATGTTACAACAACAGTGCAACTGGCATCTCTAATGCAACTAGCATCTTAAATAAATATGCTACAAAAATCTATGTAACAGGCATCTCTATGTAATAAGCATCTCTATTTCGACAGGATTTCTGATGAACATATTATAATGATCTATGCAACAGGCATCTCTAATGCAACGATCATCTTTGGTTGATATGTTACCATCGAAAACAAAAGGCATACTTGTAAAATACAAATAACGACAAAGCAAGCTCTACACTATGCTTTTTTTTTACATACTAACAAAACAAAAAGGAAAATAAATATTTCCTTAGTTAATTGAAGGCATACCAATACAAAGCTTCATTAAAATTGGACAAGCTTAACCACATCGGTATGAAGCCATATTGATATATTTTCAAAAATATAAATAGGCCTTCGAGGTCTAAAGCCACATTCGTTTCGCATTTACTTTCTCTAGTCGACTCATAATGACGATGCTACTAAAATCACACACTTCTACAAACAAAATTCATGAAATACATCATGCATTTCTTCTATGAAAAAGCAAAATTAACATGATATGCTAGTAGTAACAATTAATAATGAGCAATTATAGGCAGCCATAATCAATTAACAGTCAATCAAAAAAATCGAACAATCAATAATCGTGCAACAACAAGCAATTAATCAATCAAAAATAAAAAATTAATCAATAATCAAGCACAATTGATCAGAAATAAATAATCAATCAAATATAATCAATTAATCAGTTAAATCGATCCAATCAATCAATAAACCGAATATAATCAATCAATCAAAAATAAATAATAAATTTACAATAAGCAACTACAATCAGCAATGATTAGTATACTAACAACCAATCATTCTAAAGTGGTATATAACAACGCACATGGGAATTAACAATATTCATAATGTGTATAAAGTTATAACTCACATGAGTCCGTTCGACATCCAAGAAGAATCAAATTCCTAATCGGTGCTTCTTCTTTCACGAATACAATATGAAAGACAATTACAACTCCCGATCTGAAAAGAAAAACTTATATGATATGCTGGATCATTGATCCTCAAAGAACATAGCAATCTAAGTCTCGATTTTCCAAACTGAACTCATTCTCCAAAGGATAACTTTACTAAATAAATCATTATTATATGATTCTTTACCAACACTTGGGCTTGCTCGGGTTTAAACACCTTAACAACATAATGAAAATAAGGATAATATAATAAGTGTACTGCAATGCTCGCCCAAGTGAGTATCATATCATTACTTAGAAGATTATCTGAACAGTCACAAGATTAGTGGAGAATTCCTTCCTCGAACTATCGCAAGCTATCTTAACTAAACTATACAACATTTTAAAACGAATAAAGATCATCCAAAAAATATACAATGCCTAATCTAATCCTTTAGTCGCTAGCACAATTTCGTCCTTATACTAGGGTCAGCCATCTGACTCCTCTCGTGCGAACTCCGTTTTGGTTCTTTGGTCCGACCATTGAAATCTCATCACACGACTAGAGTCGCATTTTGGTAATCTTTTAGTCACCTTAAGAATCCGACCAAAGTACCCACTTTTAAGAATCGAGTGAAAAACCCTTGCCTAACTGGTGCACATCAACTAAAAGCCTTATGTACGAACCAAGGGTTAAGAACTGGTACATGAACGGATTGATCCCTAGAAAACACCTCTTCGACACATGGGATTTATCCCATCACTTAAGGTGTGCTTACGCAAGGTTAAGCACTTCTAAAAGGAATAATTCAATGCAAAACGTAAAAGCCAAGGTTATCCATATAAGATTAATCATTATAAAGGAATTAACCTACACAACGAGAGATCAAGTTGGGATATGATTGAGCAATAAATCCAAAATCCATGCTATAATACCCTAAGCAAGCTTCCTTACCTACGTAAAAGGAGTAATAATGATCTCCATTCTGAATTTAGAAAAAAAGGTAAATTAACTAACTTACTCCTTCACTAACAAGCTACCCTATTGAAAATGGAAGAAATGCTCTAACTATGCATCCCTTTCAAACTCGAAAATAAATCAAGATTCTAAGCAACGTTTAGAATCAATCCAAGATTGTAATAACTTGGAAATTTAAAAGGAAATATAAAAAGAAAAGTAAATTTAATCAAAAACAAGGATTAAAAAGAAAAATTTCACAGATGTTCAAATTTGGCTATGAAACCTACACTATTGTATTTGTAGCAATTTTTGGATGATTTTCATATATAACACATTAAATTCAGTGTTTGTACAGAGAAGTTATGGGTGTCAAAAGATTTGGGAATAAAATAAAAAAGAATAAAAATGTATATGTGTGTCGATTCTTGGGATGGCATGGACGATTGGTATAGGGCAACCATGAGCCTTCTTGGGTCGACCATGCAACTTAAAAGAGAGTAACTTCGAGCATTGCAGTGGACGACTTCGATCATTCCTTTATGACTACATTTTGATGACCGTACCTAGTGACCTTAAATATTCTCTAATCTTGATCCAGTAGCTTGCTAAACTCTGTAAATTCAAGTAGAACCTAGCCCTAAAATTAATGCAACATTTACTACAATGAAACTCTGTCAAATTATAGTCTCTCCTTTAAACCCAAATTCTTCAAAAATCAAATAAAATCAAACTAGAAGGGCAGGATCAATTAGATTAAGATGGAGCAACCGGAGCAAGCGGAGCAACGTATAAGGAGAAATGATTCTAAATCAAGGAAAATAAGAAGATCTTAGGCTTGAGACGAGTGTAAACAAATTTAACTAGATGATTATTTACAGTTAAATTGATCTATTCTCTGTGGTTTAGGATGATGTTAGAAACCCTAAATTTAAAATTGTAACCTAGATGGAAATTGAAGTTATTGTAATTGCTAAACCTAGTTTGATGTAAGCACCTCTTTTTTGTGATTAAATTGCAAAACCCTGACTTAATAAACCCTAAATCAACAAACCCTACATTGAATTGAACAATGGAACATGAACAAAGCATCTAGCAGTTAGCATTCATTAATAACTGCTAATAGCATGGATTTAACAATAATAAAATCGATAGTTAAGAAAATATGAAAACCCCAAATTTTATATGCAAACGGTCAACCCTGGATCCTTAGCAGTCGATCATTAGCGGTCGGCCGGTATGGTCTAACGGTCGACCGTTCAGAACAAAATTTGTCGATGTTGAATCTTGACCTAAGGCCAAATATTAATAACAAAAATATATAAAAATGTTAATTGTTGGGAGCCTATTTAAGGGCAATTGGATGCATATTAGGACTTATAGGGAAGATAGTTCCCTAAGAGCGGATGCTGGGTTGTGGCGGTGTTGGATAAATATTTTTTACTCAATTAAGATCGAGTGATCAAGTGGAGGCGATATATTTCTGCAAGTAGCACTCATAGGAGGTTTCATGGTGGGTGTGTAGCATTGACGAGGATGCCTGATAGAGTGGGTCTGGCACAACTAGAGGTCTTAATATGCACGATTTCTGATGCATGTGATACATGTCAAAAGGAGGAACCAAAGCGAGCAATAAGAGGCCAACACTATGATCAAGAGGTGAAAGCAGATGTAGATGATGAGACATAGTAGCGAGTCGGCATTTTGGATTCTTCCTCTCCAGGCGTAGTGAAGGGGAATCCGTTTGCAGTAGCCTAGTGGCGGTGATAGTAGTAGGAATTTAGCCGCATAGTAGCCTGGTCATGGTGTTTTTATGATTTGTAGCCAACGGGGCGGTATTTCCATATTTAGTAGCATGGCGGTGGTGTTTACATGTTTTAGTAGTCTAGCGCCATTGTTTACATTAAGTAGCTCTATGAGCAGTGCTGATCATTAGATGTGAGGTTCGATTCTTAGTTCAATCCATTGCAATATCCTACACAAATTGTGGTGTAGGAATGTGTTTGATAAGAACCCTTAGGTAATAGAACTCAAGAACTCACGGATACTTGTATCACACCATGTATCATTCAGAGTAGCGTTGAAGTAATTGCATATGATCATCACATATTGAAATTGTACCCATTCACTAGACTTTTGTTTGACCCGCTCCCTTCTTTTCATTTTTCCCCACCATAGGATGATAAGTTAGTAGTTGTTTTGTAATGACCCGAAATTTCGACCCCAAAGATTCGACACTAATACTTTCACGGTAGGAATGCCGAACAATCGAATGCCGAAAATTTCAGATTGTTAGGATTAAGAAGAAAGAGGAAGAAGAAGAACAGAAAACAACAACATCTCACATTCGCAGCAGATTAAATATAATAAAAAAATATAGCATTTATATAAATAAAAGCTGTAATTGTTACTTTACATACAATCCATCAGAACTACAACCATTACAAATAGACTATACAACTATATCAACCTGTCCTAGACTACTATCAAACAACTCAATATACAGTGGTAAACTTCATACGTTCCTGCAATCCAGCTCGCCTCCTGAGCTCCAGAACGTCCTAACTTGGAAATCTGTAATACTCGGTCTGACCCGAGCATTACATCAAAGTATCACCTGGTCAGGCCGGAAAACAGCATGAGCAAACCTATATAACTGAAATACTAAGTTCAAAACATAACAAAAACCGGGATAACTCGTACCTTACTACGAACTCTTATCTTGTTGAAGCCAATCACTTATTTCACAAACAATTACTAAGTACCCTTACTTAGTTTCAATAGTCCAGTTTACTTAATCTATTTCATTCTAGCCTATTGATTCATATATCAAATCTATAAAGAATTATTGTAGATTTCAAATCGAAGTGGATTTCGGGTATTTACTGATACCCGGCCCCAGTCTCTTCGATCCCAACGTTATTCTTTAAGCCAAATTGTTTACATTTAAACAATTCAATTTATATTCAGGACTTCATATTCACACACAATTCCTCAGATGGATACTCCAAATATCACAGTTCAACCCAAGTGTCTCATATCACAAAGCATCACAATCACATATCAGAGACATCAAATAATCTAAGTCATTCAATATATCATAATCTTCTATAAGCAAGACTAATTAGTCACACCATTCTAATTAATTTAAATAAATTAATTTAATTACTACAATCATCTTTAAATCTTGCTTACTCAACATTAATTAATTATAAACCAATTAATTAATCATTCTTAATTATCATCATAATTACAATAAGTAATTAGCCTTTAATTAATTACACAAATTAATTAACCCTCAACCATTCACATCAATTAACCTTTAATTGCTCTCATAAATTAATTAACAATAATTTTATTACATTGATCCTTAATTAATTACTCTAATTAATTATTCTAAAATCACATACATTGATTATTATCCTTTAATTAATCACATTCATTAATTATCTAACCATTTAATTAATTACCTTAATTAATCCATACTTTAACTAATTACACTAAGTAATTAATCCTAGATTACTTCCATTAAGTAATTATCATTAAATAAATCACATTTAGTAATCACCCATTAATTACCCCCCATAATTAATGACATTAAGCAATTATCCTTTAATTACTTTCATTATTATCACTAATTAATTTCATTAAGTAATTAACCTTTAATAAATTAATCATCTTTTAAATTAATTACCTTAATTAATTAATCACATTAATAAATCAATCTTTTAAATTGATAACACAAATTAGTTAACCTTTATTAATTATCTTAATAATTTAATTAATTAATTAATTCCTTAACTGATTACATAAATCAATTTAACCATCCTTAATACATTAAATAATTAATACTTTATTAAATTTCATCATTTAATTCACCTTTGAAAACATATAGGATTTAACCTATTATATAATTACCTAATTACAACAATTTAAAAACATTTAAAACTTTGGAAACTCGTTTTAAACTTGCTAATACTTTGTTTTTAAAAACTTGATTTATATTTTTCTTTGAACTTACACATCTTGAAAAGCTTTTAATACTTGATCACAACAACTCACACATACCCGGGCCAAACCCATACAATTCCGGAGACTGCCCCGTGAATTCTAGCGTCATCTCAACTTCGTGGAAATCCCCATTCAACTTTGGGTCTAACCCGGGAAAACCTATCTTCCTTCCCAAAAACAATAGCAACCCGAAACACTGATACAACAGCGATACCGTGCATATGCACCACCCATCGGAGCAACTTCGACCAACACCATCATCGCCAGGAAGTCGACCCTGACCTCCCTACCTGATTACGACCAACCATGCTTCAATTCGCACACGAAATCCAGAATGACCCTGTGAACCCAAACCTAGAACGATGCATCACCAAAAAAACTCCCCTGCGATGCCACCACTGATCACCAGAAATCTCGACAACCCGTCCAAAGCTTCGCCATCGACTTAAGCTCCTATTCCACCCACCCTGGCCAAGTCCGATGCACTCTAGTCACCGCGACGAACTCGAAAATCTCGACGACCCATCCAGGCCCTTAAACCCTACAATCCTCTCGCCGCGCCTCCACGGCGAAGTATAAACCCACCGACCGTTATCCCTTCGATCATCGATCATCAAACTACCCTCGACCCAAGCCCCGAGACTCGGATTCACGAGATCACCGGAAATTGGCAAATTTCCAATTTCTGATCATCTCACAATATCTCGGTCCACACAAATCTAAATATTTTGATTTTACCATTAAAATTCTTCATTTTCAAATTCGAATTGGATTACATAATCAAGACTTGAGATTTAACTACTTGAATTTCTTGCCTGAATTGATTTAAAATTGTAAATTTTTACTTTGCCATAATTACTTCATGTATACACTCGAAACCATTTTTATAATTCAAATCCGATCAGTTGTAACATATTTCATATAGAGATCATATCCTAAAAGAATTTGGGAAAGAGAATTTGAATTTTTGAATCATATTTTTCTCTGTGTAACAAGAACCGAGGCAAGCAAACCAAACATAGACAAGAAGATGCATATACAAACTAGGAAATCATGTTTACACATCCATGCAAATACTTCCATAATACTATTTTTATGATTTATTACATACATCTGATAAATAAGCAAATTTTGGTTTTTAAAGGTGAATGTTTACTCACCTGCAATTGTTAGAACAGAGGACAGGCTTGATTATATTTTTGGACATTTGGAATTTGATTTGATCTTGAAGCTGCAAGCTTGGATTTGAAACTGCAGTTTGCCTTTCATCTTAATTGATTGTTATGAGCTGAAGCTTGTGTTTTATTCTAGTTTGATTGCCAGGTTTTGATTTTTTGTTGAATTTTCTTTCTTCTTTTTTTCTTTGGTTTTGAACATTTGTAGAGGCCGATTGTTGTTTGAATCTTGAACCTGATTCTAAACTTGGCTCAGGTTTTTAAAATTATGAAGAAAGTAGAAGAAGATGTATTTAAAATTTGTTTCCTCTTTATTAATTAATTAAAAAAATAAAAAGGAAAAATATAATTCAAACATGACACTTGTTATTTTTGCATGTTATAAATCCTACAAATGTTTAATTTATGATGAGATGATTACACTTGTTAATCTTATAATGTATTTACCTCACATTTGTTTTAAACGGATGTTATAATTGTCACAAATGGTTAAATGTATTCTGTCTTGTTTATAAATGTTGTATATATATACAAATTAAATGTTATCTCTGTTACTTATTAAAAAAATGTATTAAAACTTTTCTTAAATCATATTAAAGCTTTATTTATCCCTGTCTTTTATTTTTATGTTTCAATTTTTAGATAAATACATTTATTTTTATCAATTTATATTTTATATTTATTTTCATACCTTTTCTAGTATTTATACATATATAGCTTTTAAAAGAGAATATTTTAAAATCATAATTATACACTAATAATAATTATATATATTTGTTCTTTTAATTTCAAACCTCGTATTCAAATTCAATTTAAAGTCAACCCATATATATATTTAACAAACACATATTTAATTTGTTACAAAAAAAAAATTATTTTTCCATTTAAAATCTACTTATATCTATATATATATATAAACCATCATTAATATTTGTTTTAAAAGAAAATTTTGTCAAATTAAAATAACTATATTAGGAGATTATCAAATAAATATTTATCCAGATATAAATATTTATTCTCAGATTTATTTATTCAATCTATAAATCAGTATTCCTATTAATTAATCCAGTTAACAGATGTTCAAAAATCTGGGTTATCACATTTCTTCTCCTTTTAAATCTTTTCGTCCCTGAAAAGGAACGAAGCCAAAATTTTATTAAAATGATTATTATTAGCTTATATTGATGTTTGACCATTTCAACTATAAATCCTTTATTTAAGAATTTTAAAACACTTTAAAATCTATATAATATTACCAAAACAGTTTCAAAAAATACTTTTTATAACTCGATGTTTCCATAAGTCCATCCTTGTTCTCACAGAAATTCGATCATCCGTTGATCAAGCGTAGGATTGAAAATCTGTAAGTACTTGGTAAACCCGTTTTCAACACCGAGTGAAAATACTTAGGAAAACATTTTGTTGAAAATATAGAAAACATCTTTGAAAATAGAGGAAACATCTTTGGTGAGAATGCTCTGTAAATCATCACCCCCTCCATGTCGTAGTTAACCGATGGTTACATTGCCATCCCGGCAAAATCCATAGATAACTATAGGCACTCCGCGTCCCTCGATTACGCCATGGAACCCGCCACTGATCGCAGTTACATCCCGGATTACGTTGTCATCACGGCAAAAGTCTATGTAACTGTAGGCATCAGCGCCCTCGATTTTCGCTGCCAAATGAAACTTCACCACTCCCACAGAGGTCGCACATTACATCAGTCAAGGCCCAATGTAGCCTTAGGCTCTCACGGCCTCTCGATTTTTGCTATGTCTCCATAGGTCGCAGTCTACCGATATTACATTGCCATCACGGCAAAATCAAACGTAGATTGTTGGCTCTCACACCACACACGACTTTCGCTATGGTCCATAGTAGACTGTAGTGACATCGAGTTACACTCGTCGTAGCAAAACCCAAATGTCTCTGTAGGCATCACCGCCCTCGACTTTCGCTACCCGCAACACAAAATTTTTAGGAACTTAAGTTTATCCGGACTTCCTCCCAGGATTCAATTTAGAGCCTCCCCCTTAGGGCTCAAGACAGACCTACCCCGTGGATCTCCTAATGAAGTTCAATCCAATGGAAGTGCCTTTTTCCCTTGAGCCAATCTCAAAACACTTTATACTATACACTTGTAGTATCTTTCAAATCATACCCTTTATGATTTACATCAAAATATCCTTTACACAAAATCAATATCTCAAATCGATAGTTTCAAACTTGGCTTTCCAAACTTCCCAAAATTGATTTTTCCAAAAATCAAAAGCCTTTCCAAAATCCATAGGTTCCAAAACCTTTTTTCCAAAATCGTTCTCATAAAACCATTTATATATATACACACAATTTAACTTCCAGCTTGAAAATAATCTTTGGATCACTTATATAGATTCCCCTTTTATACTTCAAATATTTTCAAAAACCCTTTCTTCTGGTTCCAGATTTACATAATGAATATATAACTTTATTTATGCCAATCAAATATTCAAATTTGATTTTCTCTTATAAAGTTACTTAACATATTACTTACTTTTCAAAAAGTGAATTTCAAAAGATATCAATCTCCCACCTTTATTCATATATATTTCTCAAAACATACTTTTCTTTTCAAAAATTATCTTTCATTTCTTTTAAAATTTCAATATCAATTTGATTCAAGCACGTACGATGTACACATATCATCCGTACGTAATTTCAAATGTGATCGCTCACTCGATCACACAATTTCACTTCCGAACTAGTATCGTCCACCCGATCCCCTAGTGCGGACTCAAATCTGGTTTCTTGATCAGAAACCGTCATTCTTCTTGCATAGTCATGACTATGATAGAGAATTCCCAAAATCAACCAAAAATCCATAACCAGGGCCGTCGAAAATCGAGTGAAAAATCATAACTCGGATTGATATATTATCTCGAAATTCTGTGCTCAAATCTGGATCAAATCACTATGCGAATAGAATAATATACGGACATCCTACGAATTTATCTTCATTGATCATTAGCTAAATCAATTCTCTTTTCTATTCACCTCTATTTTGATTCTATTCACTCATCCACAATTGCTCCCAATTTCCATTTGGGTCAACACTTCAATTCTTATCTCAATTGGTATTCAATCATAGACAGTTTGCACTATGACCAACTTGTATTAAGAAAATAACTTGAAAAGTTTAAAATAGATAAGTGGTTGAAAAATAGTTATTAGTTGTAAAATAGTTGTGTAATAGTTAAGTAATTTTAAAATAGTTGTAAAATGGTCAAATAGTTATAAAATGGTTAGATGATTGCAAAATAGTTATAAATAGTAAATAGTTTATAAAATTGTTGTAAAATTATTGTAAAATAGTTAAATAGTTCCAAAAGTAGTTGCAAAATAAGTATAAGATAGTTTTGGGCTTTTAAAGAAAAGTTGTATAGTTAATAGCTAGGAAAATAGATTTAAAACAGTTTATATTAAAACTATTTATTTGAAAAAAAATAGTTCAGAGCCAAATTGTTCAATTCTCAATCTCCATTTCCAATCAATTTCCAATTTCCACATCTATTTAAATTGATTCAGTTTCAATTCAATTTAAATTGACTTTAATTCATATCCCAATTTCAAATCAACTCCCATTTGAATTTCAAACTTATTCAACTTCAATTTCACTTGAAATTAATCTAATTCAAATTTTCCCATTTTTTTATGCTTATCCGTCTTCAATCACAATTCCAATTAATTCAAATCAAATTCAATTTGAACTAATTCTATTCAAATCCCAACTTAAAACCATCTCGAATTTCATAAATTCGAGTTAATTTTTTTTAAATGTTGGTTTAATCCTTTAAATCAAACTAACCTTTATTTTTAAATTAACAACTTAAATCTTTAAACAATTTAATTCTGAGTCTAAATTTCAAAATTCCATTTTGAATTACCTTTACTTATCTTTTTACAAGGTTCAAGTAAGAGTTCAAAAACTCTTTAAACAATATAATTTTCAAAATCCAATTTATTATCCAATTTTAACTTCGAAACCAATCCTTAACAAATTTTCTAGCAAGCTTATTTCTAACATTTAAAATAATCCAATTCTCAGTTTCATAGATTGTTAATAACAACGGATGATATCAGAATAAGTCATAATAAATAAATATACAAATCATTTAAAACATTCATCAATAGCATCTAATTCCAATTTCCAGATCTTAAACCCATTTGGAGATCACACATATCTCCCATTTCAAACCAACCCATTTAACTTCCTAAGTCAAATCTCAATTTCATCTTGGAATTTCCAGTTCAAGTTGTTTGCTAACTTATTTAACTTCTCCTACGTTAAATTCAATTTATTGAATCCAGTCAACCTTACCCAATTTGAATTTCCATTTCAAATTTTAAACTTCATATTAATAATCTTCCCACTTATAAGTTCAAAAACTTATCACTTTGGGTTTTCATACCACATTCCAAGGAAAAAATTTAAAACTTAACACTTAGAATTTATTTCAAATCATCTTTGATATTATGTATATCCCTTATATATACGTATTTATTTCCTTTGAACCCTAAGTTATACCTTAAATTTTTAAACCATCTTTGGTTTCAATTCAAAATAAATTTTCCGTAAAATTTTCAAACAACTCTTGTTTGGGACATGCCCTTTTCATTCAATAATACTATTTATTATTTCTTTTATCACTTTGGAATAATTTCAAATTTCTATACCTAGATTTAAAACTTCACAATTTCAAATTATCTTCAATTCCAATTTATAAATCATATTCACCCAAATGTTTACTTCCCTAAAACATTTCATTTTCCTTAATCTTTAACAACATTTCATTATCAAGATACAACAACCAATTACCCTAATATATCAGAAAACTATTGCTTTATATGTATATCAAAATATAAACTTATATAAAATCATTTTTAAAATCATTTTATAAGAAAATAACAAATACTCCCTCATATATATACACTCAACTCATTCTAGGGTACCATTGAACCTACCCTTAATGAGTAAACCTACCAGGGCCAAGGTTTTCGCTTAACCTTCTGCTCTGATACCAAAATGTAATGACCCGAAATTTCGACCCCGAAGATTCGACACTAATACTTTCACGGTAGGAATACCGAACAATCAAATGCCGAAAATTTTAGATTGTTAGGATTAAGATGAAAGAGGGAAGAAGAAGAACAGAAAACAACAACATCTCACATTCGCAGTGGATTTAATATAATAACAAAAATAGCATTTATACAAAGAAAAGCTGTAATTGTTACTTTACATACAATTCATCAGAGTTACAACAATTAAAAATAGAATAGACAGTTTTATCAACCTGTCCCAGACTACTATCAAACAACTCTATATACAACGGTAAACTCCATATGTTCCTGCCATCCAACTCGCCTCCTGAGCTCCAGAACGTCCTAACCTGGAAATCTATAATACTTGGTCTGATCCGAGCATTACATCAAAGTAACACCCGGGTCAGGCTGAAAACCAGTGTGAGTAAACCTATATAACTGAAATACTAAGTTAAAAACATAACATAAACCCGGGGTAACTCGTACCTTACTACGAACTCTTATCTAGTTAAAGCCAATCACTTATTTCACAAACAATTACTACGTACCCTTACTTAGTTTCAATAGTCCGGTTTACTTAATTTATTCCATTCCAGCCTATTGATTCTTATATGAAATCTATAAAGAATTATTGTAGATGTCAAATTGAAGTGGATTTCGGGTATTTACTGATACCCGACCCCGGTCTCTTGGATCCCAGCGTTATTTTTTAAGCCTAATTGTTTACATTTAAACAATTCAATTTATATTCAGAATTTCATATTCACACATAATTCCTCAGATAGATACTCCAAATATCACAGTTCAACCCAAGTGTCTCATATCACAAAGCATCACAATCACATATCAGAGATATCAAATAATCCAGGTCATTCATATCACAATCTTATATAAGCAAGACTAATTAGTCACACCATTCTAATTAATTTAAATAAATTAAATTAATTACTTCAATCATCTTTAAATCTTGCTTACTCAACATTAATTAATTACAAACCAGTTAATTAATCATTCTTAATTATCATCATAATTACATTAAGCAATTAGCCTTTAATTAATTACACAAATTAATTAACCCTCAACCATTCACATTAATTAACGTTTAATTACTCTCATAAATTAATTAAAAATAATTTTATTACAATTAATTACTCAAATTAATTATTCTAAAATCACTTACATTGATTAATTATCCTTTAATTAATCACATTAATTAATTATCTAACCATTTAATTAATTTCCTTAATTAATCCATACTTTAACTAATTACACTAAGTAATTAATCCTCAATTACTTCAATTAAGTAATTATCATTAAATAAATCACATTTAGTAATCACCCATTAATTACCCTCCTTAACTAATGACATTAAACAATAATCCTTTAATTACTTTCATTATTATCACTAATTAATTTCATTAAGTAATTAACCTTTAATAAATTAATCGTCTTTTAAATTAATTACCTTAATTAATTAATCACATTAATAATTGAATCTTTTAAATTGATTACACAAATTAGTTAACCTTTATCAATTATCTTAATAATTAAATTAATTAATTATTTCCTTAACTGATTACATAAATCAATTTAACCATCCCTAATACATTAAATAATTAATACTTAATTAAATTTCATCATTTAATTCACCTTTGAAAGCATATAAGATTTAACCTATTATATAATTACCTAATTACAACAATTTGAAAACATTTTAAACTTTGGAAACTCGTTTTAAACTTGCTAATAATTTGTTTTAAAAACTTGATATATATTTTTCTTTGAACTTACACATCTTGATAAGCTTTTAATACTTAATCACAACAACTCACACATACCCGGGTTAACCCATACAATTCCCGAGACTACCCCGTGAATTCTCGCGTCATCTCAATTTCGTGGAAATCCCCATTCAACTTTGGGTCTAACCCGAGAAAACCTATCTTCCTTCCCAAAAACAACATCAAACCGAAAAATTGATACGACAACGATACCTTGCACATGCACCACCCATAGGAGCAACTCCGACCAACATCGCCATCGCCAACGAGTCGACCCTGACCTCCCTACCCGATTACGACCAGCCATGCTTCAGTTCGCAAACGAAAATCAGAATGAGCCTGTGAACCCATACCTAGAACGATGCATCACCAAGAAACTCCCCTGCGACGCCACCACTGATCACCAGAAATCACGGCATCCCATCCAGAGCTTCGCCATCGACTTAAACTCCTATTCCACCCACCCTGGCCAAGTCTGATGCATCTAGTCACGGTGACGAACTTGAAAATCTCGACGACCCATCCAGGCCCTTAAACCCTACAATCCTCTCGCCGCGCCTCCACGGCGAAGTATAAACCCGCCGACCATTATCCCTTCGATCATCAAACTACCCACGACCTAAACCCCGAGACTACGGATTAACGAGATCACCGAAAATTGGCAAATTTCCAATTTATGATCATCTCATAGTATCTCGGTCCAACAAATCTTAATATTTTGATTTTACCATTAAAATTCTTCGTTTTCAAATTCGAATTGGATTACATAATCAAAACTTGAGATTTAACTACTTATATTTCTTACCTGAATTGATTGAACGCTGTAAATTTTTACTTTTCCACAATTACTTCATGTATACACTCGAAACCATTTTTATAATTCAAATTCGGTCAGTTGTAACATATTTCATATAAAGATCATACCTTAAAAGAACTTAGGAAAGAGAATTTGAATTTTTGAATCATATTTTTCTCTGTGTAACAAGAACAGAGGCAAAGCAAACCAAATATAAACAAGAAAATGCATATACAAACTAGGAAATCATGTTTACATATCAGTGCAAATACTTCCACAATACTATTTTTATGATTTATCACATACATCTGATAAATAAGCAAATTTTGGTTTTTGAAGGTGAATGTTTACTCACCTGCAATTGTTAGAACAGAGGACAGGCTTGATTATATTTTTGAAAATCTAAAATTTGATTTGATCTTTAAGCTACAATCTTGGATTTGAAACTGCAGTTTGCCCTTGATCTTACTTGATTGTTATGAGCTGAAGCTTGTGTTTGATTCTAGTTTGATTACCAAGTTTTAATTTTTTGTTGAATTTTCTTTCTTTCTTTTTTTCTCTGGTTTTGGAAATTTGTAAAGACTGATTATTGTTTGAATCTTGAACCTGATTCTAAACTTGGCTTAGGTTTTTAAAATTATGAAGAAAGTAGAAGTAGATGTATTTAAAACTTGTTTCCTCTTTATTCATTAATTAAAAAAAGAAAAAGAAAAAATATAATTCAAACATTGCACTTGTTATTTTTGCATGTTATAAATCCTACAACTATTTAATTTATGATGAGATGATTACACTTGTTAATCTTATAATGTATTTACCTCACATTTGTTTTAAATGGATGTTATAATTGTCACAAATGTTTAAATGTATTTTGTCTTGTTTATAAATGTTGTATATATATACAAATTAAATGTTATCTCATGTTATTTGTTAAAAAAAATGTATTAAAAGTTCTCTTAAATCTTATTAAAGCTTTATTTATCCTTGTTTTTTATTTTTATATTTCAATTTTTAGATAAATACATTTCTTTTTATCAATTTATATTTTATATTTATTTTCATACCTTTTCTAGTATTTATACATATATAACTTTTAAAAGAGAAGATTTTAAAATCTTAATTATACAGTAATAATTATATATATTTATTCTTTGAATTTCAAACCTCAAATTCAAATTCAATTTAAAGTCAACTCATATATATATTTAAGAAACACATATTTAATTTGTTTAAAAATAATAATTTTATATTTAAAATCTACTTATATCTATATATATATATATATAAACCATCATTATTATTTATTTTAAAAGAAAAATTTGTCAATTTTAAATAATTATATTAGGCGATTATCAAATAAATATTTATCCAGATATAAATATTTAATATCAGATTTATTTGTTCAATCTATAAATCGGTATTTCTATTAATTAATCCAGTTAACAAATGTCCAAAAATCCCTGTTATCACATGTTTGGGCATATTACGTGGAGAAAGGAGTTGCACATTGGAATTCTCATATTTTATGTTGTCTATTATGTAGTTACTTATTGTAGTAAAAGTCGTTAAAACATATACTGTACTTTGAAACAGTGTATATGGCAAATAAAGTATTTTGGAGACCGTTTTCTGAAATGTCTATTTTCAGTACTTATATTTTAATTCCTTTCGCTGTGAGATCTAAAAGTGTAGAATGTCTCAGAACTCACCCTTATAATCATGCTCTATAATATTTTAGCAACCTAATGGCTCGTATTTCTTGGCATGACGTGAATCACACTAGTCTTTGGATCGGTGTGTTGGGAAGTGTGAGTTGTTACATTTGGTATCAAAGCTTAGGTTTAAGATCCCCTATGAGTGTGATATCCCAAAAATTTTGGCAATATCAATTTAATAATCTGTATTTAAAATTAAATTGATTTGATAAATTTTGTTAATAAAATATGACTTGATTTAATAATCCAATTAAATAGATATTTAATTGATTAATTTATCTTTTAAAAACTAATAAAATGTTTTCCTATTTATAATGTATATATATATATATATATATTTTATATATTGTGAATAGATAAGTTTTGAATTTAATAAATAAATCTTGCTTTAAATTTCTAATATTCATTTTGATAATTTGGAAATTATTATTTTATTTAATATATAACTATTCAAAACTATTTAATAAGTAACTATATGGTTTTAAGATACTTAAGGAAAATGTTTTAAATTGTTTAAATATATTTTAAGCATAAGTTCAAATTTTAAATAAGATAAACAAAAGTTTATCTTATTTCCTTTTTGAATATAGTTTGATAAATATGATTTGAAATATATATAAGTTTAAAATACAATTTTTTTTCAAATGAAACATTAATTCATTTAAATAAGATAAGTGATAAGTAATTTATAATTTATTTTATAAATTATTTAAATTAATAAATATGTTATTTTCAAACAATATTAATAAATGTATAAATATAGATAGGTTTTAAAAGACAATGTTATTATGATTTTTAAATTAAATATGTTGATATAAATTAGCTTTAAATTGGAATTTTAAATTTATGATTGGATTTGAAATTGAATTAATTTTGAATTCAAAAAGAATAAACATTTTTTTTTAAATTATTAGGGTAAGCTTTCATTTTTTTTATATAATTTGTTTCACTACATTTTCTTTAAAAAGGAAATGCACTACACATTTACATATGAAAATAATTTTTATATATATAAGCATTTAACAAATAAGGAAAAGGGTTTTATTTACTTTTAAAATAAATAAAAATAAGTAAAATTACTTAGAAGACAAATGTTAATACATTAAGTGGTTTGAGTGACAAGTGTTAACAAATAAACTATTATAATGACAAGTGTTAAGATGTGCAACAAGTGTTATTTTATTTTTCTTTTTTTCTTTTTTTCTTTTTTTCTTTTTACTTTTAATAAATCACATTTCATATTCATATAAACATAGGCTTCTTCCTTTCTATACTTTTTCTATCCTACTCATTTTAATTTAAGCCTGCAAATTTTCTCAAAGTTAATCAGAAATTAATACATCATTCCTCAAATCCGAAACAAAATTAAAACATGTACAAATTCCCCAACAAACCAGTGAATCAAACACCTCTCTAACCAAAATCAATATCCTATAATTTATTTTCAAAATCAAATCTAAGATCTTCAAAAACTAGAACCAGAATTCCAGGAATCACAACCTTGTAACATTTTTCAGGTTCTAACTAAACCCTGTAATCATCTTCCAAAAATATAAGCCAAACCTGTAGATATTTTTCAGAGCCTGTAACCCTCTCAAATATCAAGCCTACCTGTAGTTTACTTTCTTCAACCAGAGTTTTAATCAAAACATTTAAAGCCATCACATCATGCAACTGCAAGATTTTCAAATTAAAGCATTCAAATTTAAAGATTCAAATGCATCTGGAATCAAGCCTGCATGCAAGTATGTGAAGTAAACCTGAGCCAAAGCACAAGTTTTCAAAACAGTTTTCAAAGGAAAAAGGGGTCTGTTCTCATTTGTTCCAGGTGAGTAACCTCACAAATTTAAAACTTAAGTATGGTTATGATTGCATGCTAGTTTTCCGTGATAAAAATTGTATTGTGTATGTGTGTCTTCTGTGTATGATGGATTATGAGTGTAGATTGCTGATTTATGCTACTACAGTTTTTTTTAGGTTCCAGGTTCATAATTTAGTAAAAATCAATTTCTCTTATATCAATCTTTATTAGTACTTGAGTTCTAAATCAAACATGTTAATTATACCATAGTTTTTAGTTTAAAAACTTACTAAGTAAAAACAATTTGGTGTTGTCTCTGTAAATTTAAAACATTAGAGCATGTTAAATAAATGTAAAAACTCAAACATAATAATTTATAAATTCAGTATTATAAATTGAAAACTTAAACCAAAAAATGATTTTTAAGACTAAAATCATGGTTTTTAGTTTGGA
Source organism: Allium cepa (assembly GCA_030765085.1). Lineage (NCBI taxonomy): Eukaryota > Viridiplantae > Streptophyta > Magnoliopsida > Asparagales > Amaryllidaceae > Allium > Allium cepa. The sequence goes on along the minus strand of CM060938.1, from coordinate 446,776,463 downwards.
ATTGAGGCTGCAGTTCTTGTTTGAATAGAAAATGGGTTTTAGTCAAACTCTGGTGATTGAGTTGATTGGAATGTTGGAGGTTCTTGCTGGTGGTAGTGGAGTGATCAGAGGGTGTGGCAAAAATGCCAGGAGGATGACCAAGACTCGGTGGTGGCGATGGGTGGTTGATGAAGTCTGTTAACCTAGTTTTGGCTGGTCTAGGAATTTTGATCATCACGAAGTATAGGGATGATCGAGTTTGACACAACTCTAGGGAATGGAAGCTGGAGTATAGGAGAAGCCATGGTCGGTGGTGATGGTTCTCTGGTGATCGGAGAGGCGAGTTCGAGCCATTGACAGGTTTTGGGATCTGGTTGCAATGTTGTTTCTAGATTTTAATTTTGGAGTGCTCGAATTTGATTTCGAGTGGATGGTGAGATTTTGATGGTCGTGATGTGTTTCAGGGATGAACGTCGACGTGCCCGATGTCTTGGTGGTGACCGGAGGTGGCCAGAACCACCGTGCATATGCACGGTGCAAGGAATTGTGTCAGGAGAAGGATTGGGGTTGCAGAATTTTTGGACTCGAGTTTTACTCGAGTAATTCGAGTTTTTGCTCGAAGTTGAGTAGGGTTTTACTCGAAGTAAACTGAGGGGGCTTCGGGTATATTAGTGTTCACAGTTTTCTATGGAAACCTGTTGTTTCCAAATTCAAATTAGTTTTAAAAATCTAAAGCAAGTTTTAAATAAAATTTAAAACCTAAATTTAAAGTATGGATTCAAAACTGAGTTTGAATCCTAGTTTTAAAATTTAATTTTATAAATCAAATTGTTTTAAACAATTTTAAAAGGGTTTAAATAGTTTAATTTAAAAGTAAAGCTTTAAAATAAAAAGTAGAAGATTTAAACCTAAGTTTAAATCTGGATTCAAATCCAAATTTGAATCATAGTTTTGAAATAAAGGAAGTTTTTAAATTTAAATTGTTTTAAAACAACTTTAAATGTTTAAGATAATTTAAAATATGATTTGTATCTTAAATAAAATTGGGTTTAAATTCCTTTAAACATCTTTTATAAAATAAGAAATTCTTTAGCACAAGTTTTAAAGGGTTTTTAAATGTTTTTAAATCTTTGTTAAAGTTAAGTTTGACTTCATTTTAAATCTAAGATTTAAAATGTAATTTGAAAACAAATTTAAAAGTAAATTGTTTAAATTACTTTGTTAATGATAGTATAATCATTAATAAGAAATGTCTTTATTTTAAAGTAAACCAAAGAATTTTATTAAATTTGTAATTAATATAATTAATTCAAGTTAATTACTTAAGAAAGGTAATTTAAGAATTTTTGATAAGTTAATGAAGGTCATTAACTTAAGTTTTTTTAATGATTAATTAATTTAATTAATTTTGATGATTAATTGGATTGATTAATTTAGATAATCATGTATGGAATTTGGTTAAGTATAATTACCTTATGAAGGTAATTAAAGTTATTAATTACTCATTGAAATTAATTAATTAATTTGATTATTTTAAGTTAATTAATTAAGTTTAATTAATTTAGAATAATCATTGCATGGGAATAAGTAATTAATAAAGGATAATTACTTAGAGAAGTAATTAAGATGAGTAATTACTGAATGTAACTTATTGAAGTATGGAAGAGTTTTAGAATAAATTGCCTTGTGTAATTAATATGGAAGGTAATTAATTAGTTAAAGTAATTAATAATTAATTACTTAGAGTAATTAATTTAAGCATTGATTGATTAAGTCATTTGAAAAATAATTAAGAAATGTAATTAATTAAGGGTAATTAATTACTAATAAAATTGATCAAGGATGATTAATAAATATAATTAATTATTAAATGTAATTAATTTAGGAGTAATTAATTTACCCAATGAAGTGGTTACGAGTAGTTAATTACTGAAGGCAATTAATCGAAAGTGATTAATAATTATGGTTTAATTATGGTTAAATTACTTAATGAAGTTAATTAATTAAAATGTAATTAGGGATCATTAATTTATATAATTAACGATGTAATTGAGAATTAATTAATCAATGATAAGTGATTAAAGTAATTAATTAATGCAATTAATTAAGGATTAATGTAATTAATTATAATTATTTAATTAATGAAGTAATTAAAGGTTAATTACTGTATTTGGTTAAGGATAATTAATTTGTGAAATTTATTTCTTGAATGTAATTAAAGGATGATTAATCAAGGGTAATTAATCAAGGGAATTAATTAGATGATTGGTTTGTAATTAATGGTTATATAAGCAGGATTTATAGAACGAAGTAATTAATTTTATTTACTTTAAATTAATTAGTGATGAAATGATTAATTTAATTCATTTTAAATTAATTATAAATGGTGTGATTATTAATCCTTGTTTATATATGGATGATATAGATTTCCTTGAATGGTTTGAATCTCAGATATGAGATAAATAATGTTGTGTGATATGGATGCTTGGTTGCATTGTGATGATAACATGAAGTATTTATGGGTGATGATAATGTAGATTATCAATTTGTGATGATAATATGGATTATCTGTTTATGATGATTATGTTGATTATCTATTGTGATGATGTGAATTATCTATCTGTGTGTACATAGATAATTAAATTGAATTATTTTAAACTTTAAAACAACTTGGACCTAAAAGATGGCATTTTGGATTCGATGAGACCGGGATCGGGTTTCCATATTTGGATATCTGAAAATCACATCGATCCAAATTAACAATAGGTCGTGAATCTCAAGTGAAGATGAAGATTCAGAGTGCAAGGGTTATCATCGTTAACTCTGAGGGTGATTCCAAAACGAGTGTAACGAGATAATGCCTTCGGTTTCGTTCGAACCTGGAACGAACTTGTATGGATTGATTGCTTTCAGCACATCGTCAGATGGATGATGAGCATTCTAAGAGATGTGTTCTCTAAAGGTAATCGTAGCCTCAAGCCTCATCAACCGGGAATGGCTAAAACATAGGAGGTGCAGCAAGGCTAAGTGGGTCATGCCCAAGTAGGATGAGATTTTCCCCTGTCTAGAAGTCCCTTTTTATTCGGCTGTGTGGCAGTTGGGTCGCGACCAACTGCGGGGTTGTCTTGTTCGGGACTGTCCAGTAAGGGATGGTTCCGGCTTTGTGTTGCAGGGGATTGGGAGTGATCCTCGGTACGGTGATCTAAGCTCTGTACTGTGACGGGCGGTACCCCAGTAGCCCTGCCATTGTATGGAATCCAAAATCCAATAAGTGCCAACGGTTTTGATTGTATTACCCACTTTTGTGGCTAGTAGCTGGAATTTAATAATGTAACAATTTCGGCTATTTCATATTTACTTGAAAACTCTAGACCTATTATAATATCACCGGATTTCCTATCAAATGTTTTGGTTAGCGTAAGGTAAAAACTTTTCCATGTCAATGTGTGGAAAGTCTTACGTGATACCTTTCTTTTCAAAGGTTTTTCAAAATTTAGCAACTTTAACCTGTTACTCACACCAGACCCATGTCTGACCCGGAGTTTATTTCTGTTTTTCTTAAACTCTTGGGTACTCAAATTTTTACGAGTGGCTAAGGGATTCAGGTTAGCTTTGATGAATTGTGGAGGAGCAATGGAGCAGGAGGCTTCTGCGTTGTAGTTATCTAGTATTCCGCTGTATTGGTTTCTCTGAGTAGTTTCCTTGTATTGTATTAAGTTGTAATAACTAGACAGGTGTTTATAACTGTCTAGTATGTGCTGTATAAGATGTGTAACTCTGATAGTTGTTGTATACTATGTAATACTTATGTTATTAATATAATTTATTCGTTCCGCTGTTGAGATTCTGTTGTTGTTTCTTCTTTCTTATCTATCTTTTCTCTTTCTATCCCTTTCTTTCTTAATTCATGATGCGTCTTTCTGGATAGCGGAAGACGGGTCATGATAATAAGTGTAACAAGAAAGAATGATATCAAGTTTTCTTGCCAAGTACTATCTTTGTGAAAGTTGGAAATAATTCCCAATCACATATAGTTAGAATGAATACAAGTTTGAGGAATGGCTCTAGAGAGGTAGCTATGTTTCTGAGCATAAACATCCTTATATGGTTCCTTCGGTATCTAAAGCAAGGAGACAAGATGAGCCTAACCCGACTAATGGGAGCGTAATTATAATTTTCATATACGCATATTAATACACAACCTATATATTTTGACTCATAAGGTGATGTTGGCTTACAATTATAGAAGCAGACAATTGTGGATCGGAGTAAGGGTTAAGGTTGTAACAGTTAGGATGGAAAATAAACTTTTCACATGTATTGGAGTTTACCCTATAAAGAAAGGCTAGTAGAGGGTTTATATATCCACTAGCAGTAGTAAGTAAATTATGGACTTAAGAGTAAGTAAAGAAGATTAGTACCATAAGGCCCATATAACAGGAATATAATATTGATAGCATGAAGGAGGATTTTACAAATTAAAGGTAGATTTTCCAATTAAAGTAGATACATTAATCTCATATTGGTAATAGTCGCAAGGACACTTATTTATCTAAAGGTACGGCTAGAGTATTCCCATATTGACGTCGGACACTGTATTGGAAAATAAAACATGAGTTGACCATCATTAAAACGAATGGCAAAAATCTTATGCACTTAAGAATTGTTATGTATAAGTGGGCTTAGGTACCTATGTTGTTGTTGTTGTCTACTCTGATTTAAGTGATAAACCAATGAAAGTATTTTATAAAAGTTAGAAACTGTAGATGTCTGTTATTTTAAATAAAAAGAGAAAGTTGATTTATGATTTTATATAAACTAATCGGACAATCTTTATGCATATTGTTTAAAAAGTAAAAGTGCAGAATCTGATAAAAAGCACTTTTTCAAAAACTGTTTTAAAGTCTTGTTTTGTGTTTTGGGCACATTGTTACACTTACCCGCCATGTTTACTTTGCTTTTAACAGTAGAACTTTTGGAAAATGAAACTTGAAAATTATGTAAGAATCAAAATTTGAACTCCTTTTATAAAGACAAAAAGGTCAATGTTTGAAAATATCATTTACGAAATGCTTTGTCGAACTCTAAATCAATAAATAGTATGGAGTTAAAAATACCATATTTTTGAAAAAAATACGTTTTTTGTGTAAGTTTCTTATTTATGAAAGAAACTTTTAAATGAAATGTTTTATGTACGTTTTGCTAAGTCAAACTCAACTTTTTTTGATAATTTAATTTAAAAAATGTCATGATCTTAATTAGAAGGAAACACTTGACAAAATGAAAAGTGAGTTTTATAGTATTAATACTTACTAATTCTGAGAAGATAAAGTTAAAATCAAAGGTTTTGATTTAAAAAGTATAAAGTGAAAATAGTGTGACCATCACTTAAAAGTAAAAAGGAAAAAATAGATCGGAGTTAGATAAATATGATTAAACAACCCATTAGGATAGAATTGACCTTGGAATTTGAAAGTCTTGAAATGGTTGGAAAAGAGACGAAAAGAAAACGTGGGAATTTATTGACCATCTCAATCAATGTTTGAATTGGAAGGCCAGAATACTAGTCAAACTTCTTGTAGTAGTGAAGACTGAGTACCACATTAGATCTTTTTATCCAAGTATGGTTTGAATAATAGGATATTTATGTGGAGAAGGTTAGAAAGTATCATGTGGATAAACCATATTCCCGGATAAGGAAAAAAGAAAGCCAAGATGGTGGTTATCAGGTGATGCTATATATGCAAAGAGTTTTATTCGGTTTGAAGTGTATAAAAGGCCAAATAGGGTCTACTTCAATTCTTAGATAATAAGTTAAGTGACAATGGGGTGATCCGGATATTGATCGGTACCATATAGGTGGGGATAGGATACTTGTAGGCTACCTGCAGCCCAAGTATTGTGTTGTTTCACTAGAAGCTTTAGGTGGACTAGGTTGACATGAGTGGGAATTCGTATTAGTGGAAAAGAAGTTCCCACAGTAGCATTATGTAGTGGTATTAATGGAAATTGATTTCCATAGTAGCCTATGAACGGTGTTACTTTATTGGGTTCTATCATTGTAGATGTGTTCCTAGTATGTCTAAGTAAATCTCGAAAATGTATGGTTGGAAATTGGCACAAGTTTGAATCTAGAAAATGTTAGGTAATATCCCTGAACTTATTGATCGTGTGGTACTAGATTTGTATTTTTGAAGGATATATACAAGTAAAATGCAAATTTAGTTATCATGGTAAATTGTTGGGATTTAGGCGATCCCAGATTTTTTGGATAATTGATATGTGGTAGTAGATATAACTGAAAGTAGTGATAAATTGGAAATGAGATTTAAGTAATGTTTTAATTCATTGGATGTAGAGGGTTGTAATGTAAATTCATATGGATTATCAAGTTCAGATTTATATATAAAAGTGTATTGTTTGAAATGACAAGGAATACACCCAAAAAAGAAAGAGATGTATAAAATAGGGATGTTTACAATATTTTGTACTGTCAATTTCAATAATTATAAACTAAAGAATTGGAAGAGAGGTAGTTCCAATGCTTAAAATACAGAAATCCCTAAGTATAAACCAAAGAATTGGCCATCATGTTTATTGGATTAAAATGATAGAGAAATTTCCATATTGAGTTATCTCGACCATGAAATAATTGGAATAAAGTAATAAGAGGTTATGTTTGAAAAAAAAGGACTAATTTATGGGAGGACATTAAGAGATGGTAATGTTTTGAAAGTTCAAACCACAAAAGTATCCTAGATAAGATTTTAGTTAAGATTTTGCAAGGGATGGTTAATTCAAGGATTTGAGTCTCAATCAAGAGAGAGGATATTGTTATATGCATGCGTTGGGAATGCGAAGGCAAATTTCATAGGAAACTAGATTGGAAATTTTTTGATAAGATTGGAAGGAAGGGATAAAATAGTTCTTCTCAATCATTTTTCAGATTGCAAGAAGACTATTTACTTAAGGAAATTAATGGAAAACTAACTTAGAGTACACAGTTGTGGGCACAGCAGTCGCATGCAAACAAAGTACCACTTAGTTGATTATTACCAATGCTAGATTCTAAGTTAATGGCTTCAATTAATTTTGATTCTTTTATTGTTGAAGCTGAATGGGAAGATATACCAAACTTTCACTTGTAGTACTTAGGACGGATCCCTATAGACTCTAAATATGGTAACTAGGTACCATGATTTTTAAAGGATGGAAGAAATCTTCTAAAAATAAAACGAGATGATTTAAGTTAAATTGAGTTAGAAAAGAAGTTTTTATATTTTCAACATTTTAAGAAAACACCAAGTTAGATACCCTTCGATAAAGTGGAAAATTATCAAAGAGCTAAGTAGGTAGTACCATGGAAGGAGACACATTCCATATTCAAGTTGTCTCACTTGGTATATAGAAGTTAAGTAACTAGGTTTACATTGGTCGAGTTAAGGCAATATGTTGTGCATTTAGGATTTCATAGGGCTACAATTTCGTAGGAGCATAATTATGCTCAAATTATTTAGTGTGGTGCAAGTTAACGCCATTTGAGTTGGTAGCTAGGATTGTGGAGAATTACCTATGCACATACATTCGTATTGAAGGTCTATGCTAGTGGTAAAAAGATGAGAAGTGCAATTGAAAAATATGATAAGTTATTTCATAAGGGGACACGGACTATACAAGGTAGGTAGAAAATCATGTACTAACAAGAGACACATGGAGTAGTCCATGGAGCTGAGTCCATAATAGTCCGAGGAGTTAAGTCCTCTATAGTCCATGGAGTTGAGTCCATATAGGAAGAAGACAAGTAGAAAATCCCTAAGGAAAGATAGAATTCGATTAAAATATTATGAAGTCATCATTTGGTACTTGTAGAACTGTCTATGTGATGCATTTACCATAGTCAAGCTGTGTCAGTTTGGGAAACTTAAACAAGATAGATGAGTCCCTCGTTTGCTATGTACCTGCCTGTATTTTTGGGCGTGGGACAAATCGACTCTATAATGAAATAATTAAACTAGTAGAGTCTAGTATGGAGATGATCTAGTTGAGAGTACATGAAACTAGAGGAGAAGTTCAAGCTATCCATCCCAAACTCTTTTCTAGCATGTTTCAAGTTTAATTAGAAGTGTTTTTTTGTATATATACTCTGGCTTAGGTAGACACAATTAGATGGTAGGAATGGTTGTGAACATGTCAATATGACATGTTATGGATGATGGATGCCAGTGAACATATTTGGGCATATTATACATGTTTGGGATAACATATCCTCTAAGTAGTACACACATTCATATTATCCCATGTTATTGTCTAGCTTGTTTTATATGATAGATATGGATGCTTAGTTGTTGTTTATTATGCATATGGATGGAACTGTTGTGCATACATGTAGAATTGCAAGTATATTTATTTAGGATGCTATATGCATTTTGGATGCATGGCATGAGCATTTGCATGATGGAAGGTTGACTAGATCAGTAGACCATCTACTTTTTGCATTTGCATAGGTTTACATGCATTTCATGTTGCATACACACACATACATATTGCATTAGAAAATCTCTAAGGACAATAATTGTCATGGATGATGAATGAGCAGGTGGTCGTTGTTATTGGTTGTTGTGTGTATAAGTTACATTTTTTCGTCTTCAAGATTTTAGGGATGAAACCCTTTTAAGAAGGGATAATTCAACACCTCGAAAATTTAGTAGAAATTTAAATGAAAATTTAAAAAGAAAAGAAAATTTAATGAAAACAAGGACTAAATTTTTTTTACGAATGTTTGAGTTTGGCTACAAAACTTGCAACATTGCGTTCGTAGCGATTTTCTGAATGATTTTCATGGATAATGCTTCGAAATTGAAGTTCGTATGGAGAAGTTACGGGTGTCGGAAGATTTGGGAATAAAATAAAGAAGAAGAAGAAAATGTGTATATGATTCGACCTTGGGATGGCATGGTCGATCGGTATAGGTCGACCATGAGCCTTCTTGGGTCGAACATGCAGCTTGTAAGAGCGCAACCTGGAGTGTTGCTATGTGCGGCTTCGAACGTTCCTTCGTTGCTAAGTTTTTTATGTACGTACCTGATGACCCTATATTATTTAGACTAAATCCAATGACCAATACACATTGCTAAACCCTATAAATTCAAGTAAAACCCAACCCTAAAATTAATGCTGCATTTATTGTAATGAAACTCCATCAAATTATAGTCTCTCCTCTAAACCTAAAACTCTTCAAAAATCAAATCAAATAAAAATAGAAGGACGCAATCAATTGGATTTACATGGAATAAGCAGAACAACGGTAAGGAGAAATGACTCACAAGCATGGAAAATAAGAAGATCTTAGGCTTGAGGTGAGTGAGAATAAATTTAGTTTGATGATTATTTACAATTAAATTGATCCATTCTCTATGATCTAGGATGATGTTAGAAACCCTAAACTAAATATTATAACCTAGATGGAAATTGAAATTACTGTAATTGCTAAACTTAATTTGATGCTAGCACCGCTCTCTTGTGATTGAATTGCAAAACCCTAGATTGATAAACCTTAAATCAATAAACCCCAAATTGAATTGCAAATTGGAACATGAACTGATCATCTAGTAATTAGATTTCACCAATAACATCTAATAATATGGATTTGACAATAATAAAATCGACAGTTAAGAAAACGTGAAAACCTTAAATTCTGTAGGTGAAACGGTCGACCTCGGACCCTTATCGGTCGAACGGTAGCCGTTGACTAGCTAGATCTAGCATTCGATCGTTTAGAATAAAAATTACAGATGTTGAACCTTAGACTAAGACCAATTATACTAATAAAAATATATATAAACATTAATTGTTAGAGGCTTATTTAAGGGAAACTGGATGCACGTTGAGACTTGTAGGGAAGATAGTTCTCTAGGAGCATAAGCTAGGTCGTGCGGTGCTGGGTAAATATTTTTTTTACCTAATGTAGGATCGAGTAATCGACTGGAGGCTATGTATTTTCGCAAATGGCACTTATAAGAGGTTCCACGGTGTGCATGCAGCACTGATGAGGATGTCTGATGGAATGGGTCCAACACAACGAGAGGTCCTAGTATGCACAATTTCTAACGCACATGATACAGTTTAAAAGGAGGAACCGCAGCATGTTATAAGAGGCCGGCACTATGATCGAGTGGTGGAAGTGGATGCAAATAATGAGATATACCGATGAGTCGACATCTCGGGTTCTTCCTCTCTAGACATAGTGAAGGGGAATTAGTTCCCAGTAGCCTAAAGGTGGTAATAGTAGTGGGAATTTATCATCACAGTGGCCTGGTTGTGGTGTTTTCATGGTTAGTAGCCAAGGGGGTGGCGTTTCCATGTTTACTAGCACGGTGGTGGTGTTTACATGTTTCGACAGTCTAGTTGCATGTTTACATTGAGTAGCTCTAGGAGCAGTGGCCAATCATTAGATGTGAGGTTAGATTCTTAGTTCGATCCATTGCAATAGCCTACAAAAATTGTAATGTATCAATGTTTTAGACAAGAACCCTTAGGTAATGGACCTTAGGAGTTCACGGACATTAGTATCTGACCCTATTTCAGCTAGAGTAGCATTGAAGTAACTGCGCATGATCAACACATATTAAACTTGTACCCATTCACCAGACTTTTGTCTGACTCACTCCCTCCTTTCCATTTTTCCTCACCATAGGATAAGAACATAGCAGTTGATTGAGCATGGTACATGGAGAAATGAGCTATGTTCTCATATTCTTTTTTTCCATCATGTAATTACTTACTATATTAAAAGTCTGTAAAATATATGTTATACTTGTAAACAATGTATATGGCAAATAATGTATTTTGGAGACTGTTTTCTGAAATGTTTATTTTCAGTACTTATATTTTAATTCCTTTGATTGTGAGATCTAAAATTACAAAATATCTTATAACTTACCCTTATAATTATGCTCTATAATGCTTTAAAAACCTAACGGCTCATATTTTTTGGCATGACGTGAGTTTGGAAGTCACAAAGGCTCTGGATCGGCGTGTCGGGAAGTGTGGTTTGTTACAAAGTCTTGGCCTACTCATCAGCCAATCCTACTGCTATGTCCCTTGGGCTATACCACCTCCAACACTGACCATAACTATTGGAATGTTTGTAGGTGGTGGAACATCTGGTGCGATATCCATAAGTGTTTGCACCAAGCATGCATCTCAAATCTCTTATCTTCAATTGCTTGTGCGCCTCATCAGCTCATATAAATAGCCTTAAGCGAAGATACATTAGTCACTAGTGATTGAATAAATCAAAGTTCAGGAGAAAAGTGGTGTATGCAGAATAATATAGTAGAAATATTTAAGTACGCTCTCAACGTATCTCCATCTATCGGGTTTCTTATCACAAACTGGTCTATTTGGTCCTAAGTGCTAAGCCTAAGCTCTGATACCAACTGTGCTAAACCACCCTTCATAATACCATGAATCGACGTCAAATGGTAACATCCGACTCCTGAATACATAAAAGACAGTCTATCGGGGTAAAATTAAAACAAAACATCATATCAAGGATCGTCGATGTAATCTCACAATGGGAAGATAACATATAATATATTGAATATACATGAACAGAATAAGATAAACAATAAATAAGAGATTGCACTTGTGGAAACAACTGATATATACACACACACACACATACAAAAAGTCAGAATACAATATTTGATATCGCAAATTTTATATATAAAATAGCCTTTCTGCTATGTACTACATCAACAATATGTATACACATCTAATATACCGACTTCACGCCTATAGAATTCTCCAACTTCCTTGCAAGCCTATCCCCAAAGCATCTGACTCCCAAACTACTCGATCGAGTACCTGAGAGTTGTCATGATATAAACAGAAAAAGACAAAACACAATCAAACATAAAGCCTGGTATGCGGAGAAGTATCGCAACATGATATATATCAAAGCTATATACATATAAAATAGGAAACTTCTGAGGCACAACCAGTTGTCTCCACAAAGGTGGCTCAGGAGTAATATGACTTCCCATAACCAAGTAAAGTAAAATTATCCCTAAGGATAGGAAATTTGACCTTACCCTACTTTTCTTCTGTATCTCTAAGGTCAATCCATCATAAAATATAATGTTGTGACTATAACTTGGCATGCACAGTAGTGAATTGTAAATTACATTCAAACATATGAGTGTAACGTTAATAATAGACTCTTTTGAGACTAGCGGCGATATATGCATCCTAAACTAGGTCTACCTCTAATAACAAGTAAATAATACAAGCATATGGTAACTTCACAAATGAATCGTACCACCCACCATTTATCCCTAATCGTCCACTAGAATGATTCATCATAAATTGCCCCAATACGATATACTACTAATTACCTACTATATGATATACTATTAATTGTCCATCATATAATATACTACTAATTGTCCATTAGACACTAAAGCACTAGTCGCCTACTATATAATATACTTGCCAGTCATGGCAGATGGAGTCCTTAGAATCCTCTACGTGTTCAGCCTTCCATTGACACGCACTGGATAATAAATCAGAATAAGTCAGTATCTAAATATGTCATAGACTCTGAGTTGCATCCCAATGCAATAAATTTGTACAGATCTCAACTTGACCTCTACTATAGGCATGCATGACATATGATCTATTCTAGATGGTCATTGCCATCTCTCTTCGAACATGCTCCGTCAAATGCAAGTCGTGCAATTTTCTTGTGGTATCACGATTATCTTCTTAATCAATACGTATCCATACAGTGTGGATAACAGGCACATCCCATAAAATATGCTCTCGGTGGTTCAAATCATCCTATTGAAGCCTGGTAAAACATATCTACTCTTAACCATAAGTATCAAGCAATAAGATTTAATATATAAATCTAGTCCCAACTAATGAGTCATTCCATCATCATGCTTTGTGGATTACATCTCTTTCACATCGAGTTAAAATATTACACAAGGTCTACCTCGTTCCAAGCATTGTTTCCTTCATTCAAAACAATACGGGGGCTTTGCCCTGTTTTGCGTCGAATCTGATGATTTTAGGTCATCATAGAGGTTTCTTAGAGTTATACACAAAGTATCGAAAGGATCGGACTGAAATCGGGGTGCATATCACTCTAGACCTGGGCTTATTGCCTGTTTCGGCCAACGATCGGTTATCAACCAAACTTCGTTTCAACTACATTCATTGTATCATCTTGCTACTGGAATGCGGTACTCAATCCCTGGTAATTAGACTACAGTTTACAACATTTCTCTACTTTAATTAATTAGCTCATCCAAATATATTTCTTGAATATCGGACTCAGCTAAATATATTTCTACGAGCTTACATTAAAAATATACAAAATACATATAAATATATACACATTCTTTCGCGTAGTTTAAGCACTCGACTTATTTATTTGCTTAACATAATGCACGCATGCATTCTATAGAACTATATTAACAATTCAGCTAATTTACACCGTTAAGCCATTCCTGTAAATCTTAACATCGAATTCCACAAAAAACGTATCCCACTGAAAGGTTTAACAATCATATTACTTATTGACTCACTCAAGTCATATCTTCTTTGTATTATATTATAGAAGTCTCAAACTTATTTATATAAAAGAATGCACTTACTTATCAAACATAATATAGCTTAATATAACTCAATTCTTCTATTGAAATTAAGTTTAGCTATAAATAAAGCCTCAAAATATTATATAGAAGATGTATATTATTTCTATATATATGTATACACATGCATCTCAAACCATTTCTTAGTGTAACACCCCGCATTTTTATAATATTAAATAATCAAATAATTAATAACAGTGAAAATGAGCATTTTTTGAATGGTCAGAATATGGCCTCGAAACTTATCCATTGTGTTTATGGAGATTTTTTGATCAATTTCCATAAATAACTTTGTCGAAATCCAAGTTAATATGAAGAAGTTACGAGAAGAACAAGAAATCAGAAATATATAATTAATTAATCGAAAAAAACAACAAATAGAAGGACTCCATAGGTCGACCATTAGGTCGACCTGCAAAGCACCGGGGTCGACCCTAATGTCGACCCATAAAGAGCACAGGTCGACCTATAGGTCGACCCGTGTTTTCCCTAGACGTTATATCGTCTAGGAACGTGCCGAGCTTTTCTAATTCCATTTTCATGATATCTAAAGCGTTGTTTTCTGGATCCAATGATTCCCAACAAGCCTGTGACGTGGTCGCACCAAATTCAATCCAAAAGTCCAACGGTCTGAGGTCCCTGAACTCCCCTATAAATAGAACCCTAGGCCTAGCTATTTTCTCACAATCGGATTTTCTTCCAATTGGGTTCATTTCCTGAGGCTGAACTCTGAATAGAAAATATTTCTAGGGAGAAGATCTTCTTAATAAAAATATTAGACGCTATAGAAGGGGATCCAGGAAGGCCATGGAGCAAAGCTTAGGACGACGGGTAAGTGAATTTAAATTATATATCTTTACGTTTATGATATATTACTGTTAGATTCTCGTTAAATATTTTAATTCATCATTTGCACTAATTTTATTAATTAGTTCTACTAGTTATGTTGAAACTATAAAAAAATTACAAAAGAAGTGTACTTATATTTGAATATTATTTATATGAAAAAGAAAGTAAGGAATCCAATTAAATATAAATAATATTAGGCTTAAAAACCATAGAGAAAGGCATAAGCTTAAAAGTGAGGAATTTACAGTAAAGTATGCTAAAACGGGAGAAGTAAATAAAAAAGCAGAAAAATCTAATAACTTGATTTGGAAGATAGTGGTAGATTAGTTAGTTAGTTTAGAAAAGGGAATACATTTCCATAGTTTGATATTGTAAGAATAACGATAAACGTAATTGCAAGAATAAATGCAAGAAAAAGGGAATTGATGCAAAATAGAGACATTACTGTATTTCGCATTACCCAATAATCAATGAACAATAAAAGAAATATCTTGCATTTACGAGTTATTGTTTATAGTATTATTTAGTATTAAAATATGGATTGATTTTTAGCATAGTTTTTGTAACCAACCAAATAGAATAGAACCACTTCCTAGAATTAAAAAGAATAATGTGAAGCGGAAGCAACCAAGTAAATTATTTGGAAAGACTAGAGACAATAAACAGAAATGTGACTAGATCTGCATTTACTGCACAGGTAGTAGAATAAAAAGTAAAGCAGTTATTATGATAAGTAGTTTGTGACAATTGGATGTAGTCCCAAGCTAAGACTTTCATATAATATAAGAGAACTAAAAAGAATATAGTAATCATAACGAAAGAAGACAGACTAGAATAAAAGCGAGACACTTGCAATTACATTTACAACATGTAAGTTATAAAAGAGAAAAAAATAAATATAGAAGCGACAATTGCAAGTATAATTGTTACACGTAGGTTATAATTAAAAGAAAGAAATAGAAGAGGCTTATTTTATCAAACTTAGATCTTGGATTAAGTTAATAAAAATAATAATATAAGTGGCCCATACCGGCAACATTCCTTTTAGGTCTAGGACTGATGGTCTCATACATAGGTGGGGCTGGGCTTGTTGATTAGGGTAAATAAGTAGCCAACAGAATAAGAAAAGTAAACTAAACGCATAGTAAAATATTAAACGTAAGGCCTAATAAAATGGTAAGGAAGTACAAGACTTCAACGGAACGTGAGCATACTCTAAGATGGCCCTCTAGGGTAGGCCTAACGAAGCTGCACCCCTGGAGACAGGTCTGTAGGTGTTCCAACAAGAGAGTATGTCTTGACTATTTTTGCATTGCAGGCCTAACGAAACGGACCTTTGTAGGTAGCCAAAATGTTGATGTTGGAGTAGGATATTTGTATGACACCATACTCCCAGTTACGAGTAGGTTTTAGTAGGCAAGACCCAAAAGGATAGTCGCACGTGGAGATCAAGCCATCATCAATCAGAGTGAGTTTAGGAAAGACTAGAGTTAAACCAACAGGCCAATGATTCTTTCACTATAAAGACATTGGATGATGGGCACATCGATTTGGATGTTTAGATTGTTTGCAGTAGGGCACAACTACTTAGCTCTTAAAAGGTCTTTCGACTAGTTGAGGGGGGTTGCGTGGGGTCATAACCACGATGAGAAAAGAGACAGGCCAAGTAGAATATCTGTGTTGTAGGCCTAATGAAGCGGACCTTTACAGATATAGAAAATCCATGACTGAGTTCCGTACAAGGTAGACCTTTTTGGAGGGATTAATGGAGTAGACAGAATGATTACGTTCAGTCTTCTAGGTATGCAATAGGTGGTACATTGTGGATGTCCGAGCACTAGTATAAGCTAGTGCGGATGCAGTTTTACATTTTCATAGTAGACGATGGAACATCTGTATTGTAGGCCTTACGAAACCGTCCTTTACAAATGTAGTTATTGAACGCTCTAAGAGCAAGATGATGGAGTCCTTTTCGAGGAGGATACGGAAGGTACTATGAGTAGTACCTAGGATCGATGCAGTCTTTGGGCATGTAGCTATATATATATTGGTTAGTAGGTCGTAATTTACTAGGGAGTAGATGAGTACGATTCACGCACATAGGCAAGAGTATTACAAATCCAATAAACCTTATATAACAGAAAATGGAAATAGAACGGTATATGTTGCTTAGAAGTGTATAATTTATCCATTCACAAGAACTTTAGTTCTGACCCCTTCCTCATATCATCCCACAGGTTAGATAGATGACAGTGATTTTTTAGCTTTGTGACACTTGTTTAGAAAGTATTATTACCTTGACGAGTGTTTACTTGCTATTATATTTTAGTCAATTCCGCTGTGGGATATTTATTTATTCTCTGATATATTTATCTTTGCCTATTTGCAAAATATCAGACACCCAACTCAGGCTTCAGTGGATTTGGGTTTTAGCATTTTTGTGAAAAATCCAGACCTACTGGAACTCGGATTGTTACACTTAGGGTCTAACTTAATACATCTCATTATAATAATATTTGGGATTTTATAATCTTAATCAAACCCTATTAAATAATATAATACTTCTTTGTAATTTCTAACTTCTCAAATCATCTTTATATAAATTCAATAGTTAGTTAATTATTGATGTACACTATAATAAACCAATATCAAGGCCATATAAACTTCATAGTTATTTTAATATAAGTTTAACCCGCTTAAAATCGTTCTTTTAGCCTTGCAGCTTATTTTCAAAGTTATAATTCAAACTCCTGATTTGTAATAAAATATATAATGATATTTCTCTCTTTAATTTAACTACAAATTGGATTTTGATTAATTTATAACTATGTTATAAATTAATATCAACTCCATCTTACTTTATTCAATACGAATATGACAAAACACACACACACACACAGGAGATCTTAATTGATTATCTTGAATATCTAAAATAAAGTATAAGATAATATTTCTATTTTACTACAAATTAGAGTGTAATTAATTTATAACCATATTATAAATTAATATCACCTCCCACCAACTCTATTCTATACTAATAGAACACGATATATATGTATACATATGGATGTTATTCAATTATCCTAAATATCTATTTAAACCAATCAAATCAAATTGGGAAATATTTGCTCTTATGTGCGTGTGCGTGTGTGTTTGTGTGTGTGTGATGTGTATGCGTGTGTATATTTCAACTTCTTCTAGGTAATATTTTCCAATATATATATATATATATATAATTCAGAGTTATAATTCCATTCATTTGAGTACAAATTCCTAATTATCTGAATCCAGTCCAACCCAATTCCACGTTGTAGATAATCACCATACGAATGCAATAGCGACGACCGCCTCTCGATCGGACCTTGTATGCAAGAGATATGAATTAAATACAAAATGAGATAATTGATTTATTAATTAACTTCAATTAATAAACTAATTACCTTCATTATACTAATCTCTCTTCTTTCCCAATCTAATGTACATGTCTGTGCACATTACACCCGAAAACATGAACTTCTCACTTCGATTTCTCACTCTCCGTTACACAAATCGATGCACTATTGGTTGCAATGTGCCACACATTGCATGCTTTTCGCAACAGACTCCTTCAAATGAAACCCGGCTCCCTTAACCATCACATCCTATTTCCTCCTAACCACTATTCAATATGTCATGTTCTCTACATTAGGTTAGAGTACCAGCAGTTGTTGCCTACGGATGCACCCCGCCAAGAGAAAAACAATGGCGCTTCCCATTTCACCTGACACCTCCTATATCTTCTTCATGCCTCAACCCTAATCGACGACAAGAAAATGTCAAGAACCTCAGTCACCATTGAACCATACAATGTCGGCATAGATGAGTTTCTCTCCTCCTTAGGAGTCCAATGGACCCAAGCTTATCTCCTAACGTGTCTCATAGCTACCAAAATCAAGCCAACCCAAAACCCATAACTTTACAACCATGTTAGATATCTTTAGGGAGAAATAGAAAATGAAGTGGATACGTCTTCATGTATGGTGAGTTTATATATATATAATATATACATTGAATTTCATAAATAAATTTCCATATGTTTCGAGCTCGTATTACCACACGGTACAACGGATCGCCGCGGAATTCGTCGGTGCTCATCACCTCATTTTTTCCAGTTTCGATGGTATAAATTCCATTGCTGTTTAAGATAATGCTCTAGGATGATAATTAAATGCATTTTGAGATCGTTTTGACCATCATAACGCCTAATTTCAAATATTCTTCAATCATATATCTGATTATGAAGTCCTTATTTCAAAATCAAAAGTCGTTAGTTGAGATCCAATAGGACTTGACTAGCATGTATTTTTACAAAATATTAATAACAATATGAAAATCATAAAATTAACATAACTCCAAATATAGCGATGTTTATATTCATATTAACTTACAACGTCGATCCTAACTCAAAGGAAGTGATCTCGATTCCTAATTTGACCATATGTGAACAATCAGATTTTGGACCTTTCATTAATTAACGATTCAATATTAAAATATCCTGTCATTAAAATAGGGGTTGTTACATTTTCGCCAATGAGCTATTATGTTATACTAAACCGACGAAAGACTCTATTAATTGCATCGTGTAATCCCTTAGGCTCTTCAAATATTACTGGCCCTGTCATTAATAAGGATAAATCTAACATTTTGGTTGTAGGTTTCACTACTAGAAATACAATATATAGCCATGACAGGTTTCCAACGGTCGCCGACGGGAATTTCCAACAGCTCGTTTTTTTTTAACTTACCGTTGGTAGCCGTTGGAAATAAAGCCGTTTGCGGCCGTTGGAAGCCATTGGAAATAATGCCGTTTGCGGCCGTTGGAAGCCGTTGGAAATAATAGCGTATACCTACAACCAGGCCGAGACTGAAACATTATTTCCTTCTTCCCCAAATTCAACAAAAACCCTTCCTCCACTCCTCCTCCTTTCTTCCTTCCAGCTTCCCCACGCAATCGGCAGCCGCTCCGATGCCATCACTCAACGCGAGCACCCTCTCTCTATCCCTAGAAATCGCTAAAATCAGGTTTTGCCTAAAATCCTAAAATTTTAAATTTTTTTATTTTTGTGTTAATTTGTTGTTATAGTTGTATCTAATGGCCTATTGATTGTTTATTATACCAAACTAAGTGCTAATTATACTTATTACCATCCAAATTGTTTGTGTATATATATTATGCACATATATACATATGTTTATAATTTAGTGTAACTGCGCATTTGAATTAGCATTAGATTAGTTAGGATTGATTTAAATTAGCATTAGATAAATAAGTATATAATATAGTATATATATACACATGAATTATATATTTTGTGAAATAGTAAAAATCATATAATTTACTATATATTTAGTAAAATAGTAGAATATAAATAAAATAATACATAATATGCTTTATTTTATATATTTAATAAAAACGGTAACTTATAAACAAAATTTAAATCTCTTAGTGAATTTTTGGCCTCGTCTGACAAGTGTTGTATATGATCGTTGTATGAATATTCGTTTTTATTGCAAAACGGATATTCATATTCATCTGATATAATATCTGTTGGATTTGTCCCTGTATTGGACAAGTTACAAACACTATAAAGTGAATACGTTTCGTAAATCATATCGTTATAAACGGTTCACAAAATTTCAACGGCATTTCCTTTTCGTTCCTTGTGTAGATGCATATGTGTACGATACAACGAACATGGGGGAAGTGCTATCGAAATTTTGATAAATCGCTTATAATGATATGATTTAAGAAATGTAATTACTATTGTGTTTGTAATGGGAAGTAGGATGACCGACCATCACACAAAAGGTACAAATATGCGAACAAAATATCAAGAAATATAACTTTGTATGTAAACGAAAATGGATTATAAAAAACAGTAAAATCTAAATGTGTTTATCGAATTTGATTAATAATTTTTTTCTATTGATCATAGGTTTTACAGTAGGAAAAATGGTCAATTATTTTATTGATCGGAGCTGGATGTATCAAAGAAGAAATGGGAGGCTCAATAAGTAAACATTTTCTTAACGGGGTAAATGTGTTTGTCAAATTTGCTTCAAGTAATATTGGAAATGTCGTAGAAATTCATTGTCCATGTAGTAGGTGCAAATTGTTGAAGCATCTAGTACCGAATATGGTTAGGATTCATTTGCGTCAATATGGTTTCGTAACCAATTATTTGGTGTGGGATCGTTACAGAGATTTTATAACACGTAACGAAGAACAGTCAATAGAGGTCATTAGTGATGAAGTTAGTACGACGAATCTCATAGAACATATGGTTGAAGATGCAGCACGATCAATGTTCCCCACTGTCGAAATTAATAACGACGATGTTAACGTCGAAGAGGAACCAAATCTTGGAGCAAAAAAATATATGATTTATTGGATGCTGCTAAGAAACCTCTTTGGAATGGATGTACTAGCGGCACTCAATTATCGGCAACTGCAGAGTACATTGCAATGAAATCAAAGTACAACCTCACAGAAGCCAGATTTACGGCTATTGTACAAGCTGCTAAACGCCATATGCCATTAGATAATTTAATATGCGAAAATTATTATGAAGTGAAAAAACTTATGTCATCTTTCGGTTTGCCGTATCAAAAAATTGATACATGTCTAAATGGTTGCATGTTGTTTTGGAAAGATGATGTCAAACTTCGGAATTGTAAAATATGTAATCAAGAAAGATACAAACCAAGGAAAAAAAAGGAAAAGAAGTTCCATACAAGCATATGCATTATTCACCTATCACTCCTAGACTTCAAAGGTTATATGCATCATCTGAAACAGCGCATCATATGAGATGGCACAGTGTGAGAACACCTGAAGAAGATACGTTAACACACCCATCTGATGGAGAAGCATGAAAGTATTTTGATAAGAAATATCCTGATTTCGCAGCGGAGAGCCGTAACGTAAGACTAGGTTTGTGTACTGATGGATTTTTACCATTTTCTCAGTTTGGTTCTAAATATTCATCTTGGCCTATAATCATTACACCTTACATTCTACCCCCATGGATGTGTATGAAAACTCCATATATGTTTCTCACAATTTTCGTCCCTGACCCTGATGATCCGACACAGGGTATCGATGTTTACTTACAACCACTAATCGAAGAGTTAAAAACATTATGGTATAAAGGAGTTGAAACATACGACGTATCGAAAAAAAATTCGGATGTTCGCTTCTTTGTTATGGACTATTAGCGATTTTCCTGCATATGCAATGCTTTTGGGTTGGAGTACGGCCGGTCGTTTTGATTGTCCTTACTGTATGGAGAAACACGAGCATTTTCTTTACGGCATGAGAAGAAAATTTCATGGTTTGATTGTCATCGACCTTTTCTCCATATTAATCATACTTTTAGAAGGGACAAAAAAAACTTCATAGCTAATAGACATGAGACTTTACAACCACCAACGATTTGGTCAAGTGAAGATATATATGAACTTGTAAAAGATTATCCAAAGATACATGAAACCGGGCAGCAAACTGAAATCCAAGGTAAATCGACGTTTCATAATTGGTGCAAACAGAGTATATTCTAGGAGTTGCCTTATTGGAAAAATATCTTAATCCGTCATAACATTGACGTGATGCATAACGAGAAAAACGTATTCGATAATGTGTTTAATACACTTTTGAATGTTAAGGGCAAGACTAAGGACGATCTAAAATCAAGACGTGATATATAAGAAATATGTAATCGTCTTGAGCCTCATATGAAGCCAAATGACACTAAAAAACCCAAAGCATGTTATGAATTAGATAACAACCAAGTTAAAGTACTGTTAAAATGGGTGGAAGGATTATGATTTCCTAATGGAATTTCATCGTTGATGTGTCGACTATAAGAACGGAAGACTAAGTGGGATGAAAAGCCATGATTGTCACGTAATGATGCAAAATTTGTTACCCGTCGCTTTCAAAGAATTGTTTCCCGTAAAAGTTTGGAAGGTAATAACAGAACTTAGTTTAATTTATAAGGAGCCTTGTTCAACTACGTTAAAAGTTGACCGTCTTCTTAAACTTGAGGTAGAAATCCCTATACTACTCTGCAAACTAGAGAAAATATTTCCTCCAGCTATTTTTAACGCAATGGAGCATTTACCTGTTCATCTTCCATTTGAAACAAGTCTTCGAGGTCCTGTGCAATATGGATGGATGTATCCATTCGAGAGGTATGTTATTAATACAGAGTATGTAAATGTTTATTTAACTATAAATAAAAGTCAATATTGATATGAAATATTTTTTTATTAGGTACTTAAATTATTTAAAGAAAAAAGTGAGACAAAAAGCTCGAGTTAAAGGTTCGATTTGCAAATCATATATCGAAGAAGAAGCATCGTTCTTTTTCTCTCATTATTTCAATGATCATGTGAATATATCATTTTAAAGTGTTGCGCGTAATGATGAGGCCGTTGAACAAGATTCTTCTTCTGAAGCAATGTTATCTATTTTTAAACAACATGTTCGACATGCTGGAAAATGTGTAGAAGTATGGTTAGATGATAGAGATTACCATGTAGCACACACATATATTCTTCTTAATTGTCCAGAAGTTGCACCATTTATTAGGTGATTATCAAATTAAAAGTTTGGATAAATTTAATTTAATACTGCATGTGTAAATTAATAATAATCAATATATTATGTTTTTGTTTGCAGTGTTTATGAATCACAAAATCTAAACGGCAATTTAAGCAAAAATTTCGCTACTTGGTTTTCGAAGTACGTTTGTGATCTACAAATAATGTGGTCGATGAAGGATTAAAACATTTGGCGTTGGGACAGAAAAGGAAAGTTAAAACGTATCCAATACTTTTCGTTAATGGATATAAATTCAACACCAAAGAATACGGTGCTGAAAAATTAACAAACAATACCGGTGTATTTGTTAAAGGCAGTGATGATTCTAATAATCATATACATGATTTTTATGGCGTGTTAACCCAGATTTTGCAATTGACATATTTTATAAGACCCCCAGAGGAATTTTTTTTGTTTAGATGCAACGGGTTCAGCAATGTTCCAAGTTCTGGTATTAACGTGCTTCCAAATTATAATCTTATAGAAATAAAACATACCTCCCGTTATCAGCAATACGATCCTTTTGCACTAGCCAAACAAGCCCTGCAAGTTTATTACGCCCCTTATCCGTCTCTAAAAAGAGATAAAGCGGATTGGTCTGCGGTTTTAAAACCAAGGCGAGATTTACATTCGATGGAAAGAATATTCCAGAAGAACAAGCCTATCAAGTAGATTTCGAGGAAAATGTTGAAATCACAATTACAGACGATCAAACTGATTTTGGACAATTAAATGATGAGACAAATGTATTAGTCGAAGCATTTGAGAGTGTAGAGGAAAACGATATAGAACACGAGACCGAGTCTGAATCAAAAAACAACGAGGACTGAGTAATATCCGATAATTTTTACAATTATTCACGCACACGCATCACATATCATCATCATCATTACATGCGCACTACCAATTAAAAATGACTTTATTACATGCACCACATATCATCATCATTTTATCTATGTCTATAATTAAAAATAGATATTTTCAACAGGTATTATGTCAAGCTCTAGACGTCGTAGCTCTTCTCGCTCGGTCGGCGAGAGTAGTGGTGAGCCTTCAGCCCGACCACTTGTATATTTGCAGGCAAAGGCTGATGGAGCGTAAGTATCAAAATTAAAATGATAACAACATAAATTTGTTCATACATATATATACTTGTCTAAAGCTTTGTTTTATATTTAACACAGGGGATTTGATTTGGAGCCCTAGGGAGTTGTGCTTGGCATTTCCAAGCAATCATATATGAGCATGATGACAGATTGCTGGCCTAAGTGGAGTAAGATCCCTGACCAAGTCAGGGAGGTAATCTGGCAGGATTTTCTTGTGAGTTTATACCACTTTACTATATGAATAAGTATGAATGAACAATTAGTAATATTTTTTCTTTGTATAGGGGCAAGTGGACTTGGCGGAGCCCGATGTCGCCAAGGTTCAGCGCCATTGGAATTCGAAGGTTGCCAAAAATTACCGGGAGGTAATGTCAGCTCTTAAAAAATGGGGGAAGAAACCGAATTGGATGAGCGCTTCCGTATGGGATTCTTCGATGAGTTAGTGGGAGACCGACGAGTTCAAGGTAAATCTACCAAATATATAGTTAATTATTTCGCAATTAGTAAATCTACTATTCAATTTAAATTGCAGGTGGAGTCGGAGAGGAACTCCGCCAATAGAAGTAGGAATCCTGTAACGCATCGTGGCGGATCCAAGTCTTTTCAGCATCACCGTGAGGACTTGGTAAATTTATCAATTACGAATCTAAACTGTTATTACATTTTGTATATTAATCAGTTCAGTAATTAGATATGAAAAATTAAAATTTATAAATTATTTATTACAGGAAAGATCGCTTGGACGTCCCGTGTCTACGACGGAGGTATTTACCCACACCCACGCATCAAGACAAGCAGGAAATGCTGGCAATATTACATATCAGTGGGATGAGGATGATAAGGCGACGGCTGCATATGTATGCATATTTTAAATCTTATTTATTAATACCGATAAGTTTGAATCCTATTCTACTACTTTTAACCTGTAATTTTTGTTTTAGGCAAAGTTTTAGGAGGCACGAGCAGAGCTGCTTTCAAAATCGGATCGCGATGAGTTGACAGTAGAGGAGCAAGATAATATTTTCGACGTTATCATGGATCCGACGCAGCGGAATAGGCGCTATGGCTATGGAAACCAAGCAGTAATCTTATAAACATTACAATATTATATTTAATAAATTAACCTTTAGATATACTAGCTACATATGATGATTTCTACCTGAGTTAAATCTAACATATACGTGATTTACCATCATGCACCATTATCATTTAATAAAATATGCATTTCCTTGTGGTATATGCATTGCTTAAGATCACGTCATTTACGTTTCTATATTTTAAAATATGCATTGCTTAAGAAAATGATTATAATACAAATGTGAACATCTCACATTCTATTTGTAGGTTCGGGTAGCTCAAAAGGCATGTGACAAAGCAGAAATAAAAGAGCTTAGAGCCATGGTTGAGCAGCTGCAAGAGCAGGATCGTCTTCGCGCTATACAAATGGAGCAGCTGAATCAACGTTTAGCGGAGTATGGGCATAGGCATGGTTCCTTCTCTTCGTCGTCTGGTGCTTCCGGTGGTGAGGATGATGCTTGAGAGGTATGATGATTATTGTCTTTGTGTTTGGTTGTTGTATATATTGACTTTGAGGTGGTGATGATTGTGTTTGATGGTTATTGTGTATATATTGACTTTGAGGTGGTGAGGTTTAAGTGTTTGCACTGTATATTTTGACTTGAATATGGATTGGAGTTGGTGCGGGTTTGTTGTTTATGTACATATTGACTTGTAGTTTGGTTTGAAAATGTAATGTTTGATGTTAATTTTTGGTTGTTTATATTGTTTGTGGTATAATGCGTTCGATATGTGATATATATGTGAAATGTAGTGGAAATGGAGTGGAAATGGATATATATTGATCATGTGTGGCTGGAAGGCGAATGACTTACTGTTATAAAAAAAACATTCATCCAGATTAGCAATGGCTACCAACGGCTCTTTGGTCATTTTATTGCAACAGCTTCCATCGGCTTTTTGCCGTTGGTAGCCGTTGGAAATACCCCGTTGCTTCCGTTGGAAGCCGTTGGAAAGCGTGAACGCTATCCCAACGGCTTTTCCAATGGCTACTAACGGCCGTCAACGGCTTGGTGCCGTTGGAATAGCCATTCTCTCTTGTAGTGTTTGGATGATACTCTAAAATACAAAATGATAGCTTTTTCAACCTTAAACCAATGTCTGTCAGTAGCAACTACCTTGAGTTGCCCTTAATTTCATCAAAAATCATTACTTCCACCCATTTACCACTGTACGAAAAAATTATTCATAGACCATCCTCCTGGTCAAACTTATTCCAATCAGTTGCCGCCAGGCCCACTATCATCAAATTAGTTATCATATCCATGACAAACTTTTTGTCCATGCACTTCATTCTCCCAATCAAACTTTTTTTATGACCAAAAGAGCTATCGGCCATTTTCTTCGGCTTGAGTTTCTTTGTTCTTAGAAGATGTCTCCCGTTGCATTCAATAAGCTTTTGTTTCCTCATAGTAAAGGAGGTCTAACAAATATTGCTGCATGGAATAAGGCAGCGGTTCCAAAGCATTATGACATGCTCTTCACTTCCAATGATAGCTTATGGAATAACTAGACTAACATACAAAATTTAAGGAACACAAACTTTTGGAATATAGACATTCCCAATTATTGTAGCTGGAAGTGGAGATCCCTCCTTCTCTTTAGACACTTTCTTCATCTGTTCTTTAAAATTAGCCTTTATGCAGCATGTAAGCCCTTCTTTTAGCATGATCCATGGGCCACACACGGCCTAATCGTTTTTGACAAATTCGTATTTTCTGAAAGAGCCCTTTCTAGAATACCAAGCAATGTTAAGGCTGCCACCTACTTTCACCAGAACAAAGTTGTTTTACTCTATTCCAGTTCTTCCAACATAAGGGAAATGTGGAGTTCCATTTCTGGTACAAAATTTTCCAATGATGAAAGTACATCATAATGGCCCTTGTCTCTAAGCAGGGCTAACATTCATCTCATCTACAAAGTGCTACTTCCTTCACAAACTCCTTTCCCTCGGAATACTAGGATTTGAAGCCTCAATTCTCCTATGAAGGAGAATCTTCTTCTTGGGGGTTGTGTCTAATGCTCTCCTAACTAAAAACAAGCTTTTGCTAACAAGTTTTTTTGATAGGTCTAGTTGTGTTCTTAGAAATAATAGAGAAGATAACAATCTTCATATATATTTTTAAATGTCAATACTCCTATAATAATTCGAGGATGAAATTTTAATCAATGAAAGATTTCATAGCCCTAAAAGAAACAACATGCAAGAATGGTTTTAGATATTCGAGAGAACGAGATGGAAATGCCCCACTCGGACATGCTCTCCTAATCTTGAAGCAACATGTGAAAGGAGTTTGGGGAGAAAGGAATGAAAGGATTTTAATAGGAAGAGAAAATCAAGCTTGATAGTAGAAAATTAGATTCTATAGGATACAAAAGTCATATCAAAAATCCTAAAACTATATAACCATGCCAATTCTTTTAAACCTTGGAAGGAATTTGATGGTTATATTAGTTCAGGATTTTGGGAATGTTAGTCTTCTGTTTCCCTTTGGGCCCTCTAGTTTTTTCTTGTTTATTCATTTTTAATTTATTCCACCACTTTGTATTTCTATTTTCTTTGATTTTCTAGTTTTGCGAATTTTCGACTTTTAAGTGTCGAAAAGTTGTCGGCAAATATTATGCACATTTGTATGACACATATACACACTTTGTAAACGAGTTAGGATTTTTAATATATAACTTTATATATTAATTTAAGAAATATATAATATATCACATGACCTTTTAGGTAAATGTTTAAAAACAAAATATAAACGTAAATAAAAGCGACATAAGTTGTCAAATCTTTAGAAACATGAAATACTTAGATAAAAAATGCATGTTGGATTGGAAAAATGAGGGGGATGGGGGGACAAGGGAAAAACGTGAGTTAAAGGGGAGGGGGGACATGCATGGTGATTTGGCATCATTATAATGGAGGTTAAGTGCCTAAAGGGTAATATAGTAATTTGATTTATGTAATTCATATAAAACTAATTTCCTAATACTTCTCTCATTTTCATTTTCATTCATACTTTTGGAATTTTTCTTCATGTCTTCATGCTCATTTTCACGGCCTCCAAAAATAAATTCCTAAGCTCTTAGTTAAGAAATTTAGTTTTCATTCTCTTTAAAAAAAAACATTGTCTAAACTCACCTCCTTCCATTTTTACGATTCTCTTCCATAAAACAAGTACATACACCCCCTCCACCCTTTTGACCGAGCATCAATGTCACCAAGGACGAATCTTGTTGCATCCATATGTCACCAAAGACTTCATTTTTCCCAGCAAGAAGCAAAGACTTAGGCCATGTTCGAGTTATAGGAAAAGTTAGCTTAGTTTTGTCGGTTTTTGGTGAGTAAAGATCTAACGCTTAACTAAGTTTTATAAACTTAAATATATTTTTGATTTATTGTAAAAGTATGATGTTGTTTGGATATAAATTGTGTTGGCTTGGATATATGTGTGTGTATTTTGATGAGATGACAAATATTTTGGAATTTGAGGATTGAAATGTCAAGTTAGTTGCAAGTTATAATCCTTACTCGTATATGTTTGTTACGACATGATTTTATGTTGTTATATGGATGTGATGTAATATATATATATGCTATGGTGTTGAATAAATGATTGTATGCTAAGGGAGTTGGCGCATTTGCTAAATAAAGTGACATGGAATCCCTTGTATAAAAACTATAATCTTTGGTACTAAAATTTCAAGATATTTCTGAATTTAAAACTTGCTTTATTTTTCAAGAAACATAGTAAAAATTTCCAAGAGTGAATGTTTGGAAATGACTTAGAAAATAAAATTCCAAGTTTCAAAAATTACGGGTTACATAGCGATAGCCGTTATATGTGTAGTTCAAGGAATTGAACTCCTTTTTGGAATCTAAAGATGTTATCACCTAGAAATCTTTTTACAAAATGCTTTAAAACTTATATTAAGTAATTAAAAAGGTAATTATTATTTACTTATTTAATAAATTATTAACTAATTAATTAAGTAATTAGTACTTAATTATTGGTTAATAGAGGTAATTAATACTTTAGTGTTAGTCGATTAATTTAATTTAAACTAGTTAATTAATTAAATTAATTATCATTTAATTAATTATAAAGTGTTAATTATTTTGAATTATTTATTAAAGATTAATTATTAATTAACTGTTTATTATAGGGATTTAATTAATTATTGATTAATTTAAATTTAATTAAGATGTTAATTTAGACTTAATTAATATTTGACTATTATTTAATAGAGGGTTATAATTAATAAGGGCTTTTAATTTAAAAATCATTTTGTTTCAAAATATCAGTTTGTTTTAAGACGTTCTTTCTTTTTCAAAAATGTTTTAAATCAAGTAACATCTTTGTCGATTACCCTTAAGTAACCTCAAAAAAATATGAAACCAAATTAATGTGGTGGCACATTTATAGGAAGTAAGTCAACCCATTGTTAGCACTAATAGCCTATGAGTAAGCTGATCCTCTATCTGTGAGATCTAGAATTTATTTCTAGGCGAGGGATGGAGTAAGACCGAAATATTAGAAATGTAATAGATATGCAAAGATTAATTCCTATTAGTAGGTCATGTTTAAGTTAAGTATATGGTTATCCATATGCGAACTTTGTATAATTACGCCAAGTAACGGATTGGCCACTATTTATAACTTGACATATTTTAACTCAGGAAGTATATTGTGTATATTAGAATTCCCCAGTAAGGACTCTAATACCGATTATATACTTTAAAAGAACCGAAATTGAGTTAGCTGGGACCTATCGCTTAGTTTGGAGACACCGGTTTTAGATAAGTATGATTTATCCGTCCAAATTAATAGCGTTCACAATGGATCGTCATGAAGTATGCTATGCAGATGTACTATTGTTTTTTAGGGTGTTTCCAAAGTGGAAGATAGTAGATGTTGAATGTTTGTTTGATCCTGGAACAACTTATACGGATGAATGCTAGCATTGCATTAGTTGCCCGAAGGGTGGTGTTAGCATTCCAAGATGGTCTGCTTAAAGGAAAGGTTATTGTAACCTCAGGCCTCACAACCAGTAAATGACTAAAGCAGGGACATTTGGTAGGTCTATATGTGTAACAACCTAAATTCCAATGGGTTCGGATTTTTTGCAAAAATGATAAAATCCAAGCCCACTGAAGCTCGAGTTGGGTATCTGATATCCAGCAAATAGGAAAAGACAAATATATATCAAAGCTCAAATAAATATCTTACAGCGGAATTGATTAAAATATAATAGTATGTAAATACCCACATAGATAATAACACTTTCTAAACAAGTGTCTCAAAGTTGGAAAATCTCTGTCATCTACCTAACCTGTAGGATGTTATGAGGAGGGGGTCTGTGATGACCCGAAAATTTGGGCAATATCAATTTAATAATCTGTATTAATAATTAAATGGATTTGATAATCTTTGTTAATAAATTTGAATTGATTTAATAATCTTCTTTTAAATAAATATTTAATTGGTGAATTTTATCTTTTAAAGGCTAATAAAATGTTTCTATTTATAATGTTTATATCTGTATATATTGTAAATAGAAATCTTTGGTTTGGAATTTAATAAACAAAGCATGTTTTCAAATTCTAATATACATTTTAGTAATTTGGAAATTTGGTTAAGTATAATATAAATCTTTTCAAAGATTATTTAAACAAATAATTATATAGTTTTAAAATACTTAAGATAAATGTTTATAAGGATGTTTTATTTTCATTTTAAATATTTCTTGATAAATATGATTTGAAAATAAATAGTAAGATAATCTCTTTTATAAATTATTTAAAATTGTCAAATTTGTTATTTTCAAACAATATTAATAATGTAATTAGATATAAATAGATTTTAATAGAAAATAGAATAGTTATTTCAAAGTTAAATATGTATGTATATATCTATATTTTTTTAAATTGGATTTTAGAATTTGATTTGAATTTGAATTTATAATTTTAAAATTCAAAAGATAGATATTTAAAATGTTTTGGATTTTAAAGATATGTGTATAAGCTTTTATTTATATAAAATTTGTTTTATTTTATTTAAAAAAAAGTAATTCATATATACATTTTGATAAGAAATTGTAAATTAGTGTAAGAGTTTCTATTAACCTATAAATAAATAAAATTTCTTAAGTGATAAATGTAAACATATAATACTTTTTATTAACTTTAAAATAAATAAGTATTACTGAAATTACAAGTGTTAAAAATTAAGAGACATATTTAACAAGTGTTAAATAATAAGTTAATGCTTATGACAAATGTTGAATTTTTGCACAAGTGTCATTTTAGTTTTAGTTTTCTTTTATTTTTATTAAATCAAATTTCAGCCTATATAAACATGTTTTCTTTCTTCCATTTCTTTTTCCATTTTTTTTCAAAAGCTAAGAATTAAATCTAAAATCAAAACTTCAGCCTGTAAATTTCTCAAAATCAAAATCAGTAATCAACTCCTCAAACCAGGAATTTGTTTCACTTCATCAACCTGTAATTTTATTTTGAATCCTCAAGTTTGCATTTTCCAAATCTAAGAACAACAAAAGACTGCAAGGCATTTTCTTCAACACTGAAAATCTTTTTGAAGCAACCTGGAATCAAAGCCAACAAGCATTCTTTTCATTCTGTTCAAAAATCAAGTCTACAAGCATCTCATTCAAATCAGAGATTTAAAAAAAAAAGAGCATTGAGCATTTTCTTTTAAACCTGGAAGCAAGCATGCAATTTTAAATTAAAGAAGCAATTCAAGTTTATAAATCAAGCCTGCATTCAAACCTGAGACAAGCAACTCAAGATTTTTAAATCAAAAACAAAGAAGCTAAGACATTTCAGTTTTAAAGCATTCAAAAGCTATTTCAAAATTGGAGGCTCTGTTCTTCATCCTCAAAATTGGTGAGTAACATCACATTTTTAAAAGTTTAATTTGATTCCGGTTGCATGTTAAGTTCTGGAATGTATGTGATTTTGTGTGAATATATATACTTGGTGAATTTTCTACATATATGTCTGCATGTGTGGATATGTTTACATGACTGTTGCCTGTGTCATTTCTACCAGTTTTCCAAGCTTAAGTTTTGATCAAAAATCTTTATCTCATGATCTAATCTAAGTTAGAGTTTAAATTTCAAACAAAAATTGTTTGTTTTATCAATAATTAAAGTTTAAAAATTTATTCAAGTTAAAATAATTTTGTATTGTCTTTGGAAATCAAAAATAACAGAGCAAACTTTATATAAGTCAAAATTCAAATATCCTGATTCCTTGATTCAGGAATATAAGTTGAATACCTAAACTAAAACATGATTTTTAAAACTAAAATCATAATTTTTAGTTTGAAAATGAATGAGCATTTCTGGTTTGACCAAAAATGGTGTTTTGGGGAAGTTCTGATGATCTAGATGGTTTGGAAGGTTGTAATTTTCAGTGATGGTAGTGGGATGATCGGAGAGTAAAGGAAAAATGCCTGTATGGTGATCAAGTTGTTGTGGTGGCGGCGGTGATCAATATGAGGTTATAACCCTAGTTTGGATAGGTTGGGAATTTCTGATTCGACTCTAGGCATTGGGTGATTCGACTCGAAGTTTTGAGTGGTGAGCTCAGGTAATTTCTTGTTACAGGTTTTAGAAAAACCTGTCATAGTTTTAAAATTTTTATAATGAATTTAAAATCTGAAAGTTGGATTTAAACAAAGTTTTAAATCTGGATTCAAATTTAATTTGTATCCTAGTTTTGAAATAAAATAAAGCTTTATAAATTTAAATGTTTTAACAACTTTAAATGTTGAAAGTATATTTAAAATGATAGAAATTTAAAAGGAATTTGGTTTAAACACTTTTAAATTTCTTTTACAGATAAGTATTCTTTAATATGTGATTTAAAGAGTTTTTAAATTTTGTTGAAGTTAAATTTTTATTTATTTTGAATTTTATTTTGAAATGGAATTTAAAAGCAAATTTTAAGTAAAATGCTTTCAAATGCATTTGTGAATGAAAATTAAATCATAAATAAGAATAATGTTTTTATCTTAAAGTTAATAAAGACTTAATGATTTGTGATTCATTAAATTATTAAGGTAATTAAAAAGGATAATTAATTAATTTAATTAATTGATGATTTAGATTAATTAATTTAGTATTTAAGGATTTAAATTAATTAATTAAGGTTTAAGTAAATTAATTAAAATTTAATTAATTTGTAATTAAGAACCATTAATTAGATAGGTTGAGATTTTAAATTAATGATTAGAAATTAATTAATCAAGTAATTAAGGATTAATTTAGTTATAGTTAAGCACTTAATTAATTAAATAATTAGAGATTAATTAATTGGTTATCAAAGATAAATTAATCTGTGATTAATAATGATTAATCTAAGTTTAATTACTTAAGAGAAGTGATTAAAGAATTGTTAATAGTTAATGAAGATCATTAACTAGGAATTATTGAATAAATAATTAATGTGATTAATTTTAATAATCAATTATATTAATTAATTGAAAATAATCATTTGTTGAATTGGTTAAGGATAATTACTTAATGAAAGTAATTAAAAGAGATTAATTACTTAGTGTAATTAATTAAATTAATGTGATTAGTTTAAGTTAATTAATTAGATTAATTACTTTAAATAATCACTGGATGATGGGTTAAGTATAATTATTTGGTGTAATTTATAAAGTATAATTACTTAGTGAAGTGATTAGTTGGTAAATACTGGATGTAATTAATTGAAGAATGGTATAGTTTGGGTTTAATTACTTTGTGTAATTAATAAGAAGGATAATTACTTAGTGAAATAATTAATAATTAATTACTTAGTGTAATTAATTTAAGAATTGATTAATAAAGTTATTTGAAGATAATTAAGTGATGTAATTAATTAAGGGTGATTAATTACTAAATGAGATTAATCATGAGTGATTAATTAAATGTGGTTTAAATAAAGACTAATTACTTAATGTAATTAATTTAAATAGAGTAATTAATAATTAATTAAGAAGTAATTAAGAGATCATTAATTAAAGTAATGAATGATGTAATTAAGGATTGATTAATTAAAGGGTAATTAATCAATATAAGTGATTATAAAGTAATTAGTCAATTGTAATTAATTAAGGATTAATGTAATTAATTATAATTAACTAATTAATGAAGTAATTAAAGTTTAATTACTGGAAATGGTTAAGGATAATTAATTTGTGTAATTGATTAAAGGCTAATTACTTAAAGTAATTAGAGAGCAATTAATCAAGGATGATTAATTAAAATAAATAATTAGAGGATGATTAATTAATTGATTAGTAATTAATTAATGGTTATGTAAGCAAGATTTATGTGATAAAAGTAATTAATTTAATTCATTTTAAATTAATTAGAGATAGTGTGATTAATTAATCGTTTCTTATGTATGGATGAATGATATTGATTGCCTTGAATGGTTTGAGATCTCAGATATGAGATAAGTGATGCTGTGTGATATGGATGCTTTGGTTGAAGTATGATGTTAATATGAATTATCTATTTGTGATGATAATGTGAATTATCTATTTGTGAGATGTGAATTATCTATTTGTGTGAATATAGATAATAGAATTGAATTGTTTTAACTTTAAAACAACTTGGACCTAAAAGATGGCGTTTTGGATTTCGATGAGACCGAGATCGGGTTTCCATATTTGGAAATTCAAAAACCACATTGATCCAAATTAATGATAGGTCGTGAATCTCAAGTGAAGATGAAGATTCAGAGTGCAAGGGTTATCGTCGTTAACTCTGAGGGTGATTCCAAAATGAGTGTAACGAGATAATGCCTTCGGTTTCGCTCGAACGCGGAACGAACTTGTATGGATTGAATGCTTTCAGAACATCGTCATGTGGACGATGAGCATTCTAAGAGATGTGTGCTCTAAAGGTAATCGTAGCCTTAAGCCTCATCAACCGGGAATGACTAAAACATGGAAGGTGCAGCAAAGCTAAGTGGGTAGCACCCAAATAGGACGAGATTTACCCTCTGTCTAGAAGTTCCTTTATATTCGGCTGTGTGGGGAAGTTGATTGCAACAACTGCCGGGGCTGTCTTG
Organism: Allium cepa; assembly: GCA_030765085.1. Classification (NCBI taxonomy): domain Eukaryota; kingdom Viridiplantae; phylum Streptophyta; class Magnoliopsida; order Asparagales; family Amaryllidaceae; genus Allium; species Allium cepa. The sequence continues at coordinate 446,741,057 of CM060938.1, read as the reverse complement.
TTCGGGACTATCCAGTAAGGGATGGTTCCGGCCTTGTGTTGCAGGGGATTTAGGGTGGATCCTCGGTACGGTGATCTAGGCTACGTACTGTGATGGGCGGTACCCCAGTAGCCCTGCCATTGTATGGAATCCAATCTCCAATAAGTACCGTACGTTTCAGTTTTGTGCAGCTATGTTGGAACGTGAGATGTAAGCATTCCAGCTATTTCTGTAATTTATTTGAAAACCCTAGACCCTATTATAATATCACTGTATTTCCTATCAAATGTTTTGGTTAGCGTAAGGTAAAAACTTACCCATGTTTATTTGTGGGGAGTCTTACGTGATACCTTTTGTTTTCCAAGGCTTTTCAAAGTTAAGCAACCTTAACTTGTTACTCACACCAGACCCATGTCTGACCCGGAGTTTATCTTATGTTTTTCTTAAACTCTTGGGCACTCAAATTTTTACGAGTAGCCAAGGAATTCAGGTTAGCTTTGACAAATTCTAGAGGAGCAATGGAGCAGGAGGCTTTAGCATTTGTAGATATTTATAGTGTTCCGCTATGTGTTCTCTGAGTCAAATGTTTGTGTTGTATTGAGTTGTAATGACTAGACAGGTGTTTATAACTGTTTAGTATGTGATGTATACGCCGTGTAACTCTGATAGATGTTGTATACTATGTACTATTTTATGTGATTAATATGATTTATTCGTTCCGCTGTTGAGATTCTGATGTTGTTTCTTTCTTTCTTCTCTATCTTTCTATTTTCTATCCTTTTCTTTCGTAAAGATGATGCGTCTTTGTGTGGTGAGAAAGGTGGGTCGTCACAGTTGGTATCAGAGCGCTAGGTTGAGTGAATACCTAGGCTTTGGAGTGATTTCTTTCTTGAGAGAGCGTACTTGTATTTTTATATATATTTATGTATATTTATTTCTACCTATTTGATTGGGTTACCTGTTCGGGTTTTCTAATATAGGTTCTAGAGGTAGGAAAGGTAGTGGTGTGTGTAACACGACTACCAATGGTAAGAGTCTGATTGTTGAGGTTGGAAGTGTGTCTGTCCAGACTATAGACCCAATAACGTCTCGAAGTGAGTTTTTCTGTGTAGGGTTTTCATCGATCTCTGAAGGAAACCATTTAAAGGTTAGGAACTCATCTTTGAAGTGCAGTTTGGGTAAGTAGAGCTTGGATATGTCGATTGAGCAGAAGCGAGTGATGGTATCTTGGCTATCTCAGGAAGTAGTAGCTGTGTGATGAGACGCAGTGACTATGGATGTCTCCGAAGATGTTTCTTTGGAACAAGTTTAAAGAAGTGCGTCTGCATCTGTAATTGGGGCTGAGTTCAGCTAGGTGTTGGTGTTTGGCTTTGAGGCCCGAGTTTCTCGAGGAGCTTTTGGTTAAGGAAGTCTTTGGCATCTGTGGCAGCAGTGCAGCTCGAAGTATTCTTTGTGCCGGCAGGAAGGTTATCTGGCAAAGTAGTTTTCTGGAGGTGGAGTTCTGAAGCAGCTGAGTGAATCCGTTTCTTCGAAGGATTGGTTAGATGAGTGTAAACTGTTCTGATTGGTAAAGATAGAACAGTATCTTCGGATATTGGTCTGGGTTGATCGCAAAAGTGACTTGCGATAGCTGAGTGTTCTCATGGTTTGTCAGAATTTTTTTCGGATGTCTTCAAGAGGTCAGTGATCTGCCATAGCATCTGGAGATTTAGTTTCCTTATCAACTAGGATTTCAGAAATGATACCGGTGGTTCCGCTAATAGAAGGATGGTTCCTTGTATGAGAGTTGGTGAAGCAGCTCAGGATTTGGTGAAACTTCTGAATTTTCTTTTATGGATCCGTTGAACTATATTTCTGGGATGTGTTGTCCAGTTTGTGCTCGTGTACATCGTCAACATTTTTATCCATTTCAAATCAGAGTTGTGCAGCATAAGCAGATTGGCAAGTGCTCCTGTTTTGTCTTTTTCGGATAGAAGAAGTTTGTAAAAAACGAAAATTTTCGACTTTCGAAAATTCAACATCGATACTCACTTTATCGACTGCCGAGAAATCGAAGGCCAAAAACCCGAAATGTTATGGTTTTTAAGAAAAGAGAAAAGAAGAAGAGAGAAAAAGGTAGATGGAAAAATTTTTAAATAGAAGGAAAAGAGAATAGAAAATAGAACGGAATGGAAAACAACAGAACAACAACAGAATCTCACAATTCGCAGCGGAACAACATATAATAATAAATGAATAATCTTTAAACAAAGAACTATATCAGTTATTACATTTCATCACATTTCATTACATCATATCATCAGAGTGTACAACATCATACAACAACAACAGTGCAGCGGAAAAGGAATACTATATACTAGTAATACGCCATGCCATCCAGCTTGCCTCCAGCAACTCCAGAATATCCTGATAAACCTTAACTCTTGACTGCCCGTGTGGAAATTGGTGGGCACCCAGAGTTGAGGAAGGAAAACAATAAACTCCAAGTCAGTCATGTGACTGGTGTGAGAACTCAAAACAGTTTATTTATCTTTAAAAATCAAAATAGAGGAATATTTTTATTTCAATTCGCAATGCTTTTAAAAATGAGACTACCATAAGGCCTCCCGCACACACACACAATGCAAACGCAGAATCGGAGGAGATTTCTCCTTATGATAGTCAAAGATGCTTGATACGCATTTAAAATAACATTTGATATTATTACTAGTGCATAGTGTAGGGAAAAATTCATTTCGAAAGTAGAATATAAATCTTAGCCAACATACGACCATTATCGTATGCCTACTATAGCTAACTATGTTCAATAGCAGGTTACCGCCACATTCCATAGCAGGTTATACAACTAAAACCGTACAAGTCTCGTATTGTTTCTTTGGATTTCCAACAAATGGTCAGGCCAAGGAACTTCCCATTGCCACATGAGAATGCCTCTGGAAAGACATCCCCGAGAACCAAACCGGAACTCTGCCAACACAAGGCCGGGTTACCCCTAACTGGGTAACTACTGACACGAGCACGCCATTCCCCGATCGTAAACGACCTTTCTCACGGGATCCCGATAACCAACAACCACAAAGTAATAAATTCGCAGTAACCACATAGGTTAAATATCTGGGCTCCATACCATGATACCACCTCTATCCAGAAGGAAATGTACATACCCTAAAGGGAGCTACCCCTCATAACCTTGCCGCATCTTTCCTGTTTTGACCATTTCCGGGGTGTGAGGCTCGACGAAGTCACGTCCACAAAAACATACTTTATACAAAAGCCATGCTTTGGGTCAACAAATGATCAACACAATGATCACTAAGATAGACGATCAAATAAACGATCCTATCACAATAATCAACACAATGATCATTTACAGCAACACTCAGCATGTCACATTACCAAATTGGGAATATATCACTGATAACTTCAACTATATAACCTCTGAGCTCGTACGTCTCAGAGAAGGGTGTTAAGCTAAAGAATAAATTCTTCGCCACCAACAGAAATATATTTGAAAGAAATCGGCTTTATATCTCAACTTGTAATGTCAGACATACAATCCATACAAGTCTGTTCCGGGCTCGAACAAAACCGAAGGCACTTACAAAGAAGTCCTTGCAATCCGGATATTCACAATCCTGATCGGATTTACCATCACATATGGAGAACTCTATACCGTAGCTACTCGGTGCAGAGTAAATCGACAGGTCATCCTATCGCTCTCGCAAATACCGGGTCTTCAACACCGATCTTCAATGCAATTATAACGACGTATCACATATTCAGAATGGGTTATACGACCCCATGGTCCTTTCCCGGTTAACCCGAATAGTGAGCGCTTATTCAAAAAAATAAGTGTAGCATTCACATTCAAACAAATCACATCAATTACCCATTCAAAGGGAAATATTGATAGTCGGTTATTGAACTATCACTGATATGCACAACATCACCAGTTTCCAAATAATTTTCCAAATTATTTATTTTCCAAAATATCTTTACAAGATATAAAATTTCACACTTCAAAAATAAATCAATATTTATTTTTAGACAAATTCCACTTCCTTTATAAATTCCTTAGTGAATTTATAATTCCAAAATATCAATGAATATTCGATTTCAATTATTCATTTCAATTTATCTTCAAAAAGATAAATTCTCTAAACGTTTCATTTCACATTGGAAAAACATTTCCATACTTATTTATTCATAAGTAATTCACAAATTTTATTTATTTTCAACACTTAGAAAATATTCAATATACTTAAATCGAGATTAAGTATATATTTCATTCTTTAAGGAAATCATGCTCTTAAACATATTTATTTGGGCCAAAACGAATGTTGCGTAAAACATCGTTACGACAACCCAAAATCACTAGTATAGGGATTCGAAATTAAAATAGATATATAAATCCCAATACTATACAAAACATTTCCTTTCGGAAATCATTTACTATAACAACAGTGTTATAGTCCACTATTTCCTTTTCATTTCTCGAAAACGTCTATTTCAACAATTAATGTTGAAATCTATGGTTTCGAATCTCAACACAATTAAAACTTCGTTAGATCGTTTTAATTCTATTTCAAATATCACATTCAAAACAATTTCTTTAACATATTATTCACTATTCAAAAACGTGAATATACAACGTTAACAATTTCATCCTTTTATTCATTTTAATTCAAAGGATTATTCACTATTCAAAAATGTGAATATAACTCCACTTATAGGTTTCAACAAATTTTCTTGTCAAAATAAGTCATTTGCGAAATTATAAAACAACGTTTATAAATTCCATTTCTATTTATTTATAAAAACTTCCTTTTTATAAATTCTTTTATTAACCTATTCCAGTTTATAACTCAATTATAAACTAAAAGTTCATATTATAAGTTAAATGCTTATAAAACGATTATTTTACAAAATCGTTCTTTCAAAGACTTTCCAAATCATAAATCTTATAACTTATAAGATTCATTTATTTATCCAAAATTCGTTCTTTCAATAACTTTATAAATTTTGTAAACCTACTGTTTATAAAATTCCATTTATAACTTCACTGTTTAAAATTCTATAAATTCCATTCAATTATGAAATTCATTTTCACTTCATTCAAACACTTATAAAAGCTCGTTTTATAATTTCAATATCTCAGTTTATAAATATCCATTTATAAATCTCTTAATATAAATCAATTTATATTATCCTTTTAAAACGTCTTTAACCTCCTTTATTATTTCACCATTTTGATTCATAAAATAATTAAATTTTATAAATCCTATATTTAAACTTTTCACAATTATTTCAGAAATCCCAATTTAACTATTTTATAAAGTCATTAATTCCTTATTTTCAAAAAATCAGCTTTTAACTATATTTCTTAAAAATCATAATTTTTATAACTTTAAAAATTATAACGTTTATTTATTTATAATGGATCAATTCCAAAATATAGTATATTCTCAAAAATCACTTTAAAAATCATTTTAAAATCCCAAAATTTGGTCCAATGATGCTACACACCAAATAGTCAATCACGACTACAACGATATCATATATCGATATGAAAATCCATCAAATATCAAAATATCTGAAATCAAATAAAAACTGTTGAGGAATCCAGTTGGATCCCTCCAACCTGTTTTCCTGCATCCAAAAACATTAGCACAATACCAATTCCGTTCCAGTACGAAATTATCGCGGTATATGTTCTTAATAAATATTATCCGCTTAATAACGGCGTAATAGGGTCTCATCCGCTAAACAAAAAATGCGGGAAATCAACAACTGCAATATATACATATGCCAATATATATATATTGATATTATATATAATACCAATTTCACTGTTTATGAAATATTCGCGGTATATGTTTTTAATAAATAACATCCGCTTACTAACGGCGCATAATGTCTATTTTAACAATCAATAGATATTAATCATCATTCAAACATGCATTCAATAATTTTAAATCTAACTATTTAAAATAAAAATCGAAACTGATTCGATTGAGTGAGAAGTTCTCACCTTGATTTTATTTCCGTTTTAGCGATTTATTTCGAATAAAATTAAACGGACGTTTAATTTTACTCAAAATTCTCACTAACTCCAAACGACTCCAAACGAACTCCATCGCGTAGAGCTCGTCCATACGATTCCAATGCAACTGGTTTCGCGCATTTTCGACCTCGTATGAAAAAGTTATGAATTTTTAAAGTTTCACGACTTTTATACTTATATAAATTTACAACATTTAATCAATTTTAAACCTACACAATCTCCTAGCCACTGGATCCATCCCCTTCTCATCTGGGCCGCACGCATCTTCTCCCTCTCCCTCACGTTTCCATCTCCAGTTAATTGCCGTCACCACAAACCCATCCCCTTTAGAACTAGGGTTTCAATTTGCATCCACCTCGCTCCACTAGAATTTGATCAGGAAGCTCCATGTCGAAGAGCTCGACAAGTACTGCACTCGGCCCCAATAGGGTGGAGCTCGGCCCCCCCTTCCACCTAGAAATGCGTGCGCAAGGCAGCACGGTCGGCCCCCTGTAGCTCCCTCCACACGACACCAAACACGATCTCCACCGTTCACATCGAAGCTCTCGTTGTGATCTTCATCTTTGTAGTTGAATGTTTTTGACGAATGTTGACGGATTGGAAGAAATCGAGGGATGAACGTTGAGCATTTCTGGCCATTGGTCATGTGGGTGGCGGCTAGGGTTATAAATTAGGTTTTGTTTTATTTTATTTTTTCTAAATTATGAAGAGGGTGGGTGTATTTATAGGAAAAATTCGAACACTATTCATCTGGAAATTCCGAACTCCGATTTACGCGCCGTAACCAGCGTTTCTAGGGTTTACCCCGCGTTCCGGACACAATGGAACAGGTTTCGGAAGCTAATTCGGATATATGTGCGAGTTATGGCTATAAACGCTCAATTTGAATTAAACCGATTTAAACCGATTTCTAGGCGTTTTAATTTGTACCGGACAAACGGTAAATCCAATCGATACGAAATTTGAAACCTTACAATAATATCACATTACGGATCCGATGAAACTGGTTTCGTCGAAATCCGAGACTTTTTGAAAAATGGCTATTTTAACTCGCCAAATTAATATTAAAAATAAATCGATGCGTTTCGAGCTGCCACGCTCAAACGATAACTCCGATTGACACGAAAATTGAAATCCAGTAATAACTAACTATTACGGATCCAATGGAACTGGTTTCGTTCAATTCTGAGACTGTTCAAAAATTGGCTATTTTCACTAGTCGATTAAATATTAAAATATTCAATTTTTCACAAATTAACTTTTAATTCGATTTTAAAAGTTCTAAAATATCGTTCTAACTCCAACATGATAAAATAAAATTTTACAAATCATTTTCTATCATATTTAACTCAATTTTCAATTATTTCCATAATTTAACGTATTAAATTATCGATTTAATTATTCAATTAAATCCAATAATTCAAATAAAAATTTATTCGACTTATTAATATTTAAAATTAATTAAATATTCATATTTTAAATTAATAAAAATTCTGGGTCGTTACAAAGTTAGTTTTCTACTGATGATGGTAGAGTTGGTGTTCTTCATTTTGGTTGATCTTGAGAGGATCATTCTGTTGGGTTGTTTTTGGTCCAGTGTGTTTCTAGAGTCATCAGCGAAGGTTGAGCTGATCAGAATGGAAGATAGGCATCCCAGGATCGTTGAAGAGTTTTGTGGATGAGAGAAGAAGGAATTTGGATTCCGAAGTCGGAGATTTGATTTTGGATAAGTCTTCTTCGATCGAGGGAGCTATAAGCTTGGTAAAACAGGGAAGTCAGCTCCAAGATATTTTGGATCTTTTTGTGTTCTGTTTAGGATAAGTGCTTTGGTCTACTAGGATTGAATTGCCAGTTTGGAAGACTGGGATTCAATGTGTTTCACGTATCTCTAAGGGAGTACGTGTGATCTATCTCTGGTGTTGGAACCAGCAGTTCAGGAAGATTTAGTAGTTGAGTCAGACTTGTCTGTGGTCTGATATCCTATTCAGTTTTGTAGATCTAGATGAGTAGAAGCTCTGTAGTTTAGTAGTGTTGATTGTTTGGGTTCTATAGAGCGAGTATCCCGGTATTTATACTTAGGAAACTCTAGGAAGTTCTACCTAGAATTTTGTCTAGATAATTAAATTTGTTTGTTTGAGTGAATTGGTTGCTATGGTTATTAGCATATGATTGATAATATATGTTGTGGTTTAAAATTAAAATCTTAGATGGGTTATTAAATTACCTTTGCTTTTAAATTTCGGGGACGAAATTCTTTTAAGGGGGGAGGAATGTGATGACCCGGAATTTTGGGCAATATCAATTTAATAATCTGTATTAATAATTAAATGGATTTGATAATCTTTGTTAATAAATTTAGGTTGATTTAATAATCTTCTTTTAAATAAATATTTAATTGGTTAATTTTATCTTTTAAAGGCTAATAAAATGTTTTCTATTTATAATGTATATATCTATATATATTGTAAATAGAAATCTTTGGTTTGGAATTTAATAAATAAAGCATGTTTTCAAATTCTAATATACATTTTAGTAATTTGGAAATTTGATTAAGTCTAATATAAAACTTTTCAAAGATTATTTAAATAAATAACTATACAGTTTTAAAATACTTAAGATAAATGTTTATAAGGATTATTTTATTTTCATTTTAAATATTTCTTGATAAATATAATTTGAAAATAAATAGTAAGATAATCTCTTTTATAAATTATTTAAAATTGTCAAATTTTTTGTTTTCAAACAATATTAATAATGCAATCAGATATAAATAGATTTTAATAAAAAATAAAATAGTTATTTCAAAGTTAAATATGTAGTTATATATGTATATATATAACTTGATTTTTAAATTGAATTTTAAAATTTGATTTGAATTTAAAATTTTAAAATTCAAAAATAGACATTTAAAATGTTTTGGATTTTATAGACATATGTATAAGCTTTTATTTATGTATAATTTATTTTATTTTATTTAGAAAAAAGTAATTCATATATACATTTTGATTAGAAATTGTAAATTAGTATAAGAGTTTCTATTAACTTATAAATAAATAAAATTTCTTAAGTAACAAATGTAAACATATAAGACTTTTTATTAACTTTAAAATAAATAAGTATTACTTAAATTACAAGTGTTAAAAATTAAGAGAAATATTTAACAAGTGTTAAATAATAAGTTAATGCTTATGAAAAATGTTGAATTTTTGCACAAGTGTCATTTTAGTTTTAGTTTTCTTTTATTTTTATTAAATCAAATTTCACCCTATATAAACATGTTTTCTTTCTTCCATTTCTTTTTCCATTTTTTTTCAAAAGCTAAAAATAAAATCTGAAATCAAAACATCAGCCTGCAAATTTCTCAAAATCAAAATCAGTAATCAACTCCTCAAACCAGAAATTTGTTTCACTTCATCAACCTGTAATTTCATTTTCAAACCTCAAGTTTGCATTTTCTAAATCTAAGAACAACAAAAGACTGCAAGGCATTTTCTTCAACTCTGAAAATCTTTTTGAAGCAACCTGGAATCGAAGCCAGCAAGCATTCTTTTCAATCCGTTCAAAAATCAAATTTGCAAGCATCTCATTCAAATCTGAGATTTTTTTTTAAAAAAAAAAGAGCGTTGAGCGTTTTCTTTTAAACCTTGAAGCAAGCATGCAGTTTTAAATCATAAAAGCAATTCAAGTTTATAAATCAAGCCTGCATGCAAAACCGAGACAAGCAATTCAAGATTTTAAATCAAAAACAAAGAAGCTAAGACATTTCAGTTTTAAAGGATTCAAAAGCTATTTCAATATTGGAGGCTCTGTTCTTCATCCTCAAAACTGGTAAGTAACATCACATTTTTAAAAGCTTCAATTTGATTCTGGTTGCATGTCAAATTCTGGAATGTATGGGTTTTTGTGTGAATATATATACTTGGTGAATTTTCTGCATATATGTATGGATGTGTGGATATGTTTACATGATTGTTTCCTGTGTCATTTCTACCAGTTTTCCAGGCTTAAGTTTTGATCAAAAATCTTTATCTCATGATCTAATCTAAGTTAGAGTTTAAATTTCAAATAAAAATTGTTTTTTTATCAATAATTAAAGTTTAAAATTTTATTCAAGTTAAAATAATTTTTTATTGTCTCTGGAAATCAAAAATAACATAGCAAACTTTATATAAGTCAAAATTCAAATATCCTATTCAGGAATATAAGTTGAATCCCTAAACTAAAACATGATTTTTAAAACTAAAATCATAATTTTTAGTTTGAAAATGAATGCGCATTTCTGGTTTGACCAGAAATGGTGTTTTGGGGAAGTTCTGATGATCTTGATGGTCTAGAAGGTTGTAATTTTCAGTGATGGTAGTTGGATGATCGGAGAGTAAAGGAAAAATGTTTGTATGGTGATCAAGTTGTTGTGGCGGCGGCGGCGATCAATATGAGTTTATTAACCCTGGTTTGGATAGGTTGGGAATTTCTGATCGTCACGGCATCTCTGGTGGACCGAGCTCCACCAAATCCTGGGAAATGAAAGCTTGGACGCCGACGAAGTGGTAGCTGGAGCCTCTGACATTCCAGTGGTCAGAGGAATGAGCACGAGGTGGTTCCAGGTTTTATCTTTGGTTCCAATTTCGAGTTAGTAAGCTCGAATTTGATTTCGAGATTGTAGTGACGATTTGATGGTCGGAATCGAGTTCGAGGGTGATCGTCGACATGCGTAAGCCATCGCGAGTAGTCGGAAAGGGTGGCAGTGCTGGTGCATGTGCACGGAGGTGATGGTGTATCAGCAGTTTGATTTGGGAAGAAGTGTACTCAAGTTTTTCTCAGGTCATAGGCGTTGCTGCTCGAAGCATTGGGTGATTCGACTCAAAGTTTTGAGTGGTGAGGCTCGGTAATTTCTTGTTATAGGTTTTAGAAAAACCTGTCAGGGTTTTTAAGAATTTAAAATGAATTTAAAATCTAAAAGCAGGATTTAAACAAAGTTTTAGATCAAAGTTTTAAATATGGATTCAAATTTAATTTGTATCCTAGTTTTGAAATAAAATAAAGTTTTATAAAATTTAAATGTTTTAACAACTTCAAATGTTGAAAGTATTTTTAAAATAATAGAAATTTAAATGGAATTTGGTTTAAACTCTTTTAAATTTCTTTTATAGATACGTATTTCTTTAATATGCGATTTAAAGAGTTTTTAATATTTTTTTAAAATTTTGTTAAAGTTAAATTTGTATTTATTTTGAATTTTTAATTTGAAATGGAATTTAAAAGCAAATTTGAAAGTAAAATGTTTTCAAATGCATTTGTGAATGAAATTAAATCATAAATAAGAATAATGTTTTTATCTTAAAGTTAATAAAGACTTAATGATTTTGATTCATTAAATTATTAAGGTAATTAAAAAGGATAATTAATTAATTTAATTAATGATTTAGATTAATTAATTTATTAATTAAGGATTTAAATTAATTAATTTAGGTTTAAGTAAATTAATTAAAGGATAATTAATTTGTAATTAAGAATCATTAATTAGATAAGTTAAGATTTTAAGTTAATGATTAGAAATTAATTAATCAAGTAATTAAGGATTAATTTAGTTATAGTTAAGCACTTAATTAATTAAATAATTGGAGATTAATTAATTTGTTATCAAAGATAAATTAATTTGTAATTAATAATGATTAATCTAAGTTTAATTACTTAAGAGAGGTGATTAAAGAATTGTTAATAGTTAATGAAGATCATTAACTAGGATTATAAAATAATTAATTAATGTGATTAATTTTAATAATTAATTATATTAATTAATTGAAAATAATCATTTATGGAATTGGTTAAGGATAATTACTTAATGAAAGTAATTAAAAGAGATTAATTACTTAGTGTAATTAATTAAATTAATGTGATTAGTTTAAGTTAATTAATTAGACTTATTAGTTTAAATAATCATTGGATAATGGGTTAAGTATAATTACTTGGTGTAATTTATAAACTATAATTACTAAGTGAAGTAATTAGTGGATAATTACTGGATGTAATTAATTGTAGAATGGTAGTAGTTTGGGTTTAATTACTTTATGTAATTAATAAGAAGGATAATTACTTAGTGAAAGTAATTAATAATTAATTACTTTGTGTAATTAATTTAAGAATTGATTAATAAATTTATTTGAAGATAATTAAGTGATGTAATTAATTAAGGGTAATTAATTACTAAATGAGATTAATCAAGAGTGATTAATTAAATATGGTTTAATTAAAGATTAATTACTTAATGTAATTAATTTAAATAAAGTAATTAATAATTAATTAAGAAGTAATTAAGGGATCATTAATTAAAGTTATTAATGATGTAATTAAGGATTGAAATTAAAGGGTGGTTAATCGATATAAGTGATTATAAAGTAATTAATCAATTGTAATTAATTAAGGATTAATGTAATTAATTATAATTAATTAATTAAGTAATTAAAGTTTAATTACCGTAAATGGTTAAGGATAATTAATTTGTGTAATTGATTAAAGGCTAATTACTTAAAGTAATTAGAGAGTAATTAATCAAGGATGATTAATTAAAATGAATAATTAGAGGATGATTAATTAATTGATTAGTAATTAATTAACAAGATTTATGTGATAAAAGTAATTAATTTAATTCATTTTAAATTAATTAGAGATAGTGTGATTAATTAATCGTTGCTTATGCATGGATGAATGATATTGATTGCCTTGAATGGTTTGAGATCTCAGATATGAGATAAGTGATGCTGTATGATATGGATGCTTTGGTTGAAGTATGATGATAATATGAATTATCTATTTGTGATGATAATGTGAATTATCTATTTATGAGATGTGAATTATCTATCTGTGTGAATATAGATAATAGAATTGAATTGTTTTAACTTTAAAACAGTTTGGACCTAAAAGATGTCATTTTGGATTTCGATGAGACCGAGATCGGGTTTCTAGATTTAGATATCAGAAAACCACATCGATCCAAATTAACGATAGGTCGTGAATCTCAAGTGAAGATGAAGATTCAAAGTGCAAGGGTTATCATTATTAACTCTGAGGGTGATTCCAAAATGAGTGTAACGAGATAATGCCATCGGTTTTGTTCGAACCTGGAACGAACTTGTATGGATTGAATGCTTTCAGAACATCGTCAGGTGGACGATGAGCATTCTAAGAGATGTGTTCTCTAAAGGTAATCATAGCCTCAAGCCTCATCAACTGGGAATGGCTAAAACAGGGGAGGTGCAGCAAGGCTAAGTGGGTAGCACTCAAGCAGGATGAGATTCACCCCTGTCTAGAAGTCCCTTTATATTCGGCTGTGTGGGGCAGTTGATTGCAACAACTGCCGGGGTTGTCTTGTTTGAGACTGTCCGGTAAGGGATGGTTCCGGCCTTGTGTTGCAGGGGATTTAGTGTGGATCCTCGGTATGGTGATCTAGGCCACATACTGTGACGGGCGATGCCCCGGTAGCCCTGCCATTATATCGAATCCAATCTCCAATAAGTGACGTACGTTTTAGTTGTGCCCAACTATGTTGGAACATGAGATGTAAGTATTCCATCTATTTCTGTATTTTATTTGAAAACCCTAGACCCCATTATAATATCACTGGATCTCCTATCAAATATTTTGGTTAGCGTAAGGTAAAAACTTACCCATGTTTATTTGTGGGGAGTCTTACATGATACCTTTGGTTTTCAAAGGCTTTTCAAAGTCAAGCAACCTTAATATGTTACTCGCACCAGACCCATGTCTGACCCGGAGTTTATCTTCTATTTTTCTTAAACTCTTGGGTACTCAAATTTTTACGAGTAGCCAAGGAATTCAGGTTAGCTTTGACGAATTCTGGAGGAGCAATGGAGCAGGAGGCTTCAGCGTTTGTAGATATTTATAGTGTTCCACTGTGTGTTCTCTGAGTCAAATATGTGTGTGGTATTGAGTTGTAATAACTAGACAGGTGTTTATAACTGTCTAGTATGTGATGTATATGCTGTGTAACTCTGATAGATGTTGCATACTATGTACTATTTTATGTAATTAATATAATTTATTCGTTCCGCTGTTGAGATTATGATATTGTTTCTTTCTTTCTTCTCTATCTTTCTCTTTTATATCCCTTTCTTTCTTAAAGATTATGCGTCTTTCTGTGGTGAGAAAGGCAGGTCGTCACAGGGTCAGAACTAAAGTTCTGGTGAATGGACAAATTATACACTTCTAAGCTTAATTCTACATGTACCATTTTATTTCTATTTTCTCTTGTATTAGGTTTATTGGGTTTATAATACTCTCGTCTCTATGCGTGAATCATACCCATCTATTCCATAGTAGATTAAAACCTAATAACTAATATATATATATAGCTACATGCTCAATGCCTGCATTAGTCCTAGGTACTACCCATGGTACCTTTCGTATCCTCCTCGAAAATGACTCCATCGTCTCGCTGCTAGAGCGTACTGTAATTACATCTATGAAGGACAGCTTCATGAGGCCTACAACACAAATGTTCTATCGTCTACTATGAAAACGTAAAACAGCGTTCGCACTAGCTTACACTAGTGCTCGGACATCTACAATGTACCCACTAGTGCATACCTTGAGGACTATACGTAATCATTCTGTCTGCTCCTTGAATCCCACCAACAAGGTCTACCTTGTACGGAACTCGGTCGGAGAATCTCTATCCGCTTCGTTAGGCCTACAATACAGATATTCTACTTGGTTTGTCTCTTTTCTCATCGTGGCTATGGTCCCACACAGCCACCCCTCAACTAATCGAAAAACCTTTAAAGAGCTAAGTGGCTGTGCTTTACTGTAAACATTCTAAACATCCAATTGGCTGCTCCCCTCATCCAATATCTCGATAGTGGAAGAATCATTAGCATGTTGGTTTAACTCTAGTCTTTCCCGAACTCGCTCTGATGATGATGGCTTGATCTCCGCATATGACTATCCTTTTGGATCCTGCCCACTAAAATCTACTCCCAAGTCAGAGTACGGTGTCATACAAATATCCTACTCCATCATCAACCATTTGACTGTCTACAAAGGTCCGCTTCGTTAGGCGTACAATGCAAAAAGCAGTCAAGGCGTACTCTCTTGATGGAACACCTACAGACCTGCCTCTGAGGGTGCAGCTTCGTTAGGCCTACCCCAGATGGCCATCCTAGAGTGTCCTTATGTCCCGTTGAAGTCTCGCACTTCTTTCTAGCCCGATCTAACTAAGTTGGACATGCTCTTTCTGTACTAAAATCTGCGTTGAACTACTTCATTAGCCTCTTTATCCAGATTCTCTTTCAGGCTACTCCAAACGCACCTTACCATTTTATTAGACCCTACGCCTAATCTTTCACTATGCGTTTAGTTTACTTTTCTTATTCTGTTGGCTACTTATTTACCCTAATCAGCATGCCCAGCCCCACTTGTATGAGACCATCAGTCCTATACCAGAAAGGGAATGCTGTCGGTACAGGCCACTTCTATTATTTTGCTTATTAACTTAATCCAAGATCTAAGTTTGTCAAAATAAGCATCTTCTGTTTCTTTCTTTTTAATTATAGCATTAGTGTTACAATTATACCATAATTATTACTTTTATTTTCTTTTCTTTCTTTTATAACCTACATGTTATTAATATAATTTCAAGTGTCTATTTTCTATTCTAGTCTGCCTTCTTTTATTATGATACTAAATTCTCTTTAGTTCTCTTATATTATATGATAGCCTTAGCTTGGGACTACGCCCAACTGCCACAAATTACTTATGATAATAACTGCTTTATTTTTGCTCTATTATTTGCGCAGTAAATGCAATGCAGATCTAGTCACATTTTATATTTATTGTTTCTAGTCTTGTCAAATAATTAACTTGATTATTTCCTCTTCTTTTATTTCTTTAACGCTTCATATTATTCTCTTTTATTCTAGGAAGTAGTTCTATTCTATTTGGTTGGTTGCAAAAACTGTGCTAAAAATCCATTTCCATATTTCAATACTAAATAAAGCTATAAACAATAATTCATAATTGCATGATATTTCTTTTATTGTTTCTTTAATTGTTGGTAATGCAAAATACAGTAATGCCTCTATTTTGCACTAATTTCACTTTCCTTGCTTTCATTCTTGCAATTACGTTTATTGTAATTCTAATATTAAACCATGGAAATCTATTCCATTTTCTAAACCAACCAACTAATTTATCACTAACTTTTAAATCAAGTTACTAGATTTTTCCCCTTTTTAATTCATTTTGTGATTTACAGTACATTTCTCACTTTTAGGCTTATTCCTTTCTCTACAAAATTTAAGCTAATATTACTAATATTGAATTCCTTTATTTTTCCATATAAATAACATTTAAATATAAGTACACTTCTCATATAAAATTTACAATTTCAACATAACTAATTAGTAGACTAATTACTGAAATAAATGTTGAATTAAATATGTAGCGAGAATCTAACTATAATATATATCATAAACATAAAAGAGATATAATTGAAATCCACTCGCATGTCGTCCTTAGCTTTGCTCTATGGCCTTCCTAGATCCTCTTTAAGGTGTCTAATGTTTTTATTAAGAAGATCTTCTCCCTAGAAATATTTTCTATTTAGGGTTCGGCCTCAGGAAATGAACCCAATTGGGAGAAAATTTGATTGTAGAAAATAGGTGGGCCTAGGGTCTTATTTATAGTGGTGTTCGAGGATCTCAGACCGTCAGTTTTTTGGATGAATCTGGTGCAACTTCGTCATAGGCTCGCTGCGGATCATTGGATCTAGAAAACAACGCTTTAGATCGCATAAAAATCGAATCATATAAGTTCGGCACGTCCCTGGACGAATTCACGTCCAGGGAAAAAGCGGGTCCACCTATAGGTCAACCTTAGGGTCGACCCTTGTGCACGGTGGGTCGACCTATGGGTCAACCCGTAGGCCTTACTATATTTTTTATTCATTCTTCTGATTCTTTGTTTCTCTTGTAACTTCTTCGTATTATCTCGGATTTTGACAAGTTATATATGGAAATTGATCAGAAAATGTAATGACCCGGTATTTCAACCATTCGCATCCACACACGTCGGACTTGAATTGCTCAAATTACCAAATTGTTAATTTATATTTGGCAAAACTCAGCATATACAGTAAATAAATCAATCACAGAATCACAGACATAGAGTGATATAAAATAATGCAGCAGAATATATAAATAGTAGTTCATGAAGCTACTATATAAACATTAGAGTTTGAAATAAAATACGGCAGAATATCTAAATACAATGAAGTCTCAAATACAAACATATGACATCTCTGAATAAAATCAATTGGAAGGCTGAAAGCTGAATCGATAGTTGGATCTCCAAGCGAAGCTCCAAACTCCAAAGGTGAGACTCAAATGCTGAATTACTCAGTCTGACCCGAGCGTAAAGAAAAATACGAAACACTCAAGTCAGGATTAACATTCTTATATCTATAAATCCAACTCAAGTGAAATATCAACTGAAATAAAATTAACTTAAAGGATATTTGGGATACCCATCTTCTAAGGATCCATGAGACTATCTACAATGTAGAAATATACACTATAACACCGCGGTCATTTCAAATTAATTTATACTTCAAAACCAAAGTATCATTTTCATTTCAAATATACCTATTTCCCAAAATAGTGTATATATATATATATATATATATTAAATAATTTATAAAGTAAAGCATTTGCAATTTCCTCAACTTCACAAATCGCTTCAAAATCAACTCGACTTTCCCATTCAAATTTAATTCAATCTCAATTTATCAATTTCCATTCTATTCAGTTTCTGACTAAACAAATTCAAATTTATTGATTTCCAATACAACTTTGAACCAGAAATAAACCATTTAAATTTCAATGTAATTCAAAGTCAATATATTTCGAAGCTTTAAATATTCAACATTTCAAAGTCTAAATTTGATAATTGCATTTATATCCCAATTTGACTTCACTATTATTTTGTTTTGAAATATTCACTTAATAAATTCAATATTATTTATATGATCTTAAATTAAATTTTCTACATATTACCTTTGATTTCTTTAGTTGTGAAATATCCATTAAATTACTTAAATCAAAATTAAGTTGTAAGATCATATTTTAAAGTTTCAAATTCACTAGCTTCAAATCGATTTAATTAAGTAAATTTCTTAATTAAATGCAATTTCGATCAATTCAACTTTATCTTCCTTAATTTATACAAATCGTTGAAAATCTGTTTAAAAATATATTACTTAACATATTATATTAATTAAGTCGAACTTTATTAAATTTAAGTTTATTATTGGATCTACTTTATATTTAAACATATTTTTATAAATATTTCAATATTAAATAAACCATATATATTCCCTTTCAAAACAATAGAAATCATTTTCAAAATATTTATATATAGATCAACGATGCCTGTATAATTCTCTATTATATGGTTAAGTGATACAGATATTTATCATTTCAATCCGTAATTTAATATATACGGGTATATATCATTTCAACCCGCAATCCCAAATTCAATGCAAATGAAAATCACTTGGATCTATCATTTCAGCCCATAATGATTTTCTCTTATTTTAAAGTCCATTCTGGTATGTATCATTTCAATCCATAGTGAATTCTATACTAACAGGGAACTTGCAGAGTGATGACAGATACGATAATGGCATATATATAACAATTTAAATAACTACAGCATTATATTTCAATTGTCGTTTCAATTGAAATCAAATTTAATAAATAGAAGAATGTTAATCGTGAGTGATTTCTCACCTTTCAACGCTAGAGATGAAGGAAAGTGAGATGAATTACGAAACCAAGCATGAATCCCGAACAAAGCTAGATTGGCATGAATAGGATGATCAAGGCTGATAATCAAGAATTGATGAACTGGATCAGAGTCATTTTGATATATACAGAAATATTTGTTATTTTATTAAAATCAATATTGTATCCTTAAACCCAAATATTTTAAAATCGAAGTAGATATATAATTTACTTCTGAAACCCAATACATATACTGATATATATTCAAATACATGCCAATCCATATGTTAAATAAGAATATAAATATGAATTGAACATAGCTCTTACAAAATTCTATATATATATATATATATATATATAACTTCTAAAAAATAACATGTTACATGCAGATACATTTCAAAATATTCACTATTGAACATGTACCTGCATATTGAAATAGTACTTTAAAATCAATATATTAATTTAAACACATACAACCCTTATATATACTATAATATAACTACAACCATTATATATACACACACACCATAAACATGCATAGGTAATATACCTTAATATACAAACAGAACTGTCGTATATATATTGTTATTTGAAAAAAATCAAAACTGTTATCTCACATAATGTAAACACTTATAAAAACGACAGACTAATATATATATATATATATATAAAAGAAAGAAATTTGCAACAAACGTCATATCAATGTATATACTTACCTCTTCAAAGAACTGAATCGAATTTAATATATATGTTTCTAAAGAAAATTCAATTATCGATTTTTATTAAAAAAATCAATACAAACAACTTATTATAATATACAAATAACTTATACTCTTTTTAACAACTTTATATATAAAAAATATATACCAACCCTTTTATGCTAAACTTATATAAACTAGTGCATAGAGCAAATGTGTGTACTAAGAGACATATAGCTTTTATATTGAAACCATATAATAATATAAGTAGAAATATCAATATATATACAAAGCAACAAAACCTGTATATGACCGATATTTATAACTTACAGTAACTAAATATAAAACATATACATATAAACAACTTTGTAATTTTATAAGTTTTAAAATTGTATGACAGAAGGCACATATTATTATGTAAATAACTAAACAGGTAGGCAAACATATATATAAGCTAACCAAAAGAAATCCAAACAAAATCTATTGTATGCAATCTGTTAAATTTTTACATATATATACAATACCATATATATAAGCTAGTATATACATAATGTAGAAACCACAGTCTCAAATTTTTAAACACGGTTTGAAATTAATAACTTTGTATACTTATGAAATAATATATTTATAACAGTTTATATATATATAAACAATAATATATAATATACATATAATTCATAATACTAATATAATTGTAAAACGACATATACTATAACAGATTATAAAAATTTATATAACTTATGTAGTTTGTTTAAAAAAAATCAAACAGATAACTTATGTCTTCACTTACATCAGAGCACAGAGGAGGGAGAGAAACAAAGCGGAGGTCGGGATGGGAAGGCCTTGCTGGGCTCGGACCGCAGGTGCACGTGCTGTTGGTGGCGGATCTGGGCTAAAGGAAGAGGAGGAGATGTGAAAGGATGAAGGTGGTCGACGACGATGCCGACGTGGTGGTTGCTGAAAGGCGCGGCTTCTTAGTAGGTGGAAGGGGGAGGACGAGCTGGCGAACATTGAGGGTGGAGACATGGCGTAGGGTGGCCACAGATGAGAGGAGCAGGTTTAAACAAACAAATATAAAAACTTCGTATATAACATTATTATTTTTTCCCAAAGGAAATGAGAGAAGAAGTTGTTGAACGAAGGGAAGGTCAGAGGACAAATATAGGAGTGGAAAGGGAAGTGTAGGCTTTGGTTTCGGAATACTTATATATTGAAAGGCCTAAATGTGAACTAACGAAGATGAAATGAGTAATAACCGAAGAATATAGATCAAATCAAGGGGATAACCAACAGTCAAATATTAAATTTGGGAATATTAAAAGTAGTGCCCATTTATTATTCAATAGTTGGCCAAGCGAATGGACACGGGAAAACTCAAAGGACCAAAACTTGACACAGGCACGGTGACCATTTTACGGATTCTGCTGCGTATCAGACTTCAAATCACAGAATTGAATATACTGTGGAGATCAGCACGACGAGACGATCAAAAAGGTATACAGATATCAGTGGTACGATAGCCCGATCAAAAGTCGATAATCGGTACCGATATACGTTGCTATTCCGTACGAAAAAATCCAAATGGAGCTAGAAACGTTCGAATTTCGCTTAAGAATTTCGCAGTCAGATTCAAAGTGTTCCAAATAAATTTTCTCATGTTGACATATTTAGGTTTCGGAATACTTTTAAATTCAACTGTTATTAACCGATTTAAATAGAATTTCTAACGACCGATAGAACATCTATATTATTCGACAAAAATTTGTCATTTGCTATGTCAAGATGGATGCATAGCAAATATCAAATTTCCGTCATAAGATTCTATTGTTTGATTAAATGCTAGAAAATGAAGGGACGGGGAAATCAACGATTTAAAACGGATACTGAAAATGCAGCTAATTTGTCAGTAATAAGATAAGCGAAGCAATAGCAGTCCAAATTTGAAAAAATAAAAGATGGTGCCTCACTCAGAAGATGATTTAGAAATTTATTGTGTAAAAATATTTAGATTTGGAAAATATTTTATTATCATCGAATTTAATTGATTTTAATTGAAATAAAATTTACACACAAAATAAACATTCATATTATATGATGAAAATTTACCATTTGCTATGCTTAATTAGACGTATTCCAAATATTAATTTTTTATTTCCAAATTTTTTATTTGAAAATTTCACAAAAATCCAGTTAAATATATTATTAAAATTATTAAAATTTAAGGGTCGTTACACTCTCCCCCACTCAAAACTTTTCGTCCTCGAAAAGGAAGAAGGTAGGAGAATAGAAACAACCAGAAAGAAAAATAGATTGAAAGACAGGGATGGACAATTAATTTAAAACTATATAAATTTTTCTTGAAATATTCATTTAAAAACTTCATTTACAAACAAATTATCTTTAATACTCTTCAAAACCCATTTGTAAAATTTCTTGCTTCCATTATAAATACCATTTATATGTTTAAATAACGCCTTTATAAATATATGAAAACTATTTGAAAACAATTATTTACATCATTACTTATATTTACAAAGAAGCTATTGAAAACATTAAATCCATAATTCGTTAATTTATTAATTTATCTCAAGATACTTTTCAAACATTATTAATAAATCAATAATCATTTTCTTTAAATATGTTTTATTTAATTAATAACTTCTAAAATATTTATAACACTAATAATTTTCTATTAAACCATGTATTATATAAATATACAATATTTTAAAAGGATATATTCAAAAAGGAAAAGAAGGTAGATTCGGAATAATGGAATATATGTGAATAAATAAAGCTGAGCAGATAAGGTAGATTTAAAGAATAGTATCGGGCACGAATAATAAATTTAGAACCATAAGGATTTCTATTTCAAATATTAATACAAAATTTCTTTGTTGGAAATACTTTTATAATTAAATTCCTTTATAATAAAATAATTTTATAATAAAATACTTTTATATCGAAACAAATTTCCTTTTGAAAATACTTTTATAACTCGATGTTTCAACAAGTTTATCCTCATTCTTGCAGACTCTAGCCATGCGTTGATCACGCGCAAAGTTAGAATTCTCCAAGTTCTTAGTAGACCTGTTTTAACATCCAGTGAAAATACTTGAAAAGCCTTCAAAACCGAAGATAAAAAGTAAAATCCAAACAAATCAACCGAATCATGGATCGCAGATACACAATGGTTATGCCTAGATCCCCCAGGAAACATCCGTACCTTTAAGCAATCACTACCTTGCGAATTTCGCCATGATAACCAAAAAATGTGGACCGCGGATACATGATGGTTACGTCTGTATCCTTCAGGAAACATCTATACCCTTTAAGCAATCTCTGCCTTGCGGATTACGCCACGATAACAAAACAGGTAGACCGCGGATACATAATGGTTACGCTTGGATCCACCAGGAAACATCCATATCCTTTAAGCAATATCTGCCTTGCGGATTACGCTACCACAAAAAAACTGGTAGACCGTGGATAGACAATGGTTACGCCTGGATCCCCCAGGAAACATCTGTACCCTTTAAGCAATCTCTGTCTTACGGATTACGCTACCAAAACGACATGGGTAACGCCATGGAATTCAAAGGACACTCGAGTATCACATCCGGAAAACCAAATCAGAGAGAATAATATCGATAGAATGAATCCACAATGTGGCCACAAAGCGGATATCAAGCAGAAGGCACTTTCCATATCTTTACATCGAAAATATGTATCATGTAGTTCCTTTTTCAAATCAATTTCAAACACCATACTTATATAAAGTCCATTATATATAAGATTTCATTTTCAAATCGAATACATTCCAAAATCAATAATATATCAAATCACAATTACATAGACTTTGATTATATAAGATTTCGCTTTTCAAATTGAGTACCTTTCCAAATCAATATTTTCGAATCAACTTCATACTTATACAGATCAATTTTATATAAGTTCGATAACACTCAAATCAAGTATTTAATAAAACAAGGTTCTCAATTTCAATTTGTTTCAATATCGGTTCAGTTTCAAAATCATATACGATTTCACCAAATTAAATATCTTCAGTTTCATAGTTTCCAAAATAATAGGCTTAGAAAATAATTCTAGTTTCCAAATCAATATAATTTAAGTCAAACAAATTTGTTTCCAAAATCATCATATAAATACTGGGTTTTAAATTCCAATCTAGTTTCGAAACTACATATTTTCTCAAAATCAATTAAACCCAAAAATGATTACCAAGTTTATAACCATCCCTTTTAAACCTTAAAAATATTTATTTTCTATTTGAAAGATCCAATTTACCTTTTGAAAATTATTATTATATATATATAGTTTTATAAAAGATGTTACTTATTTAAAAACATTTAAAACTAATTTTTTTTCAAAACATTCCAAAACTAAATTCCATATTAGTAATTCAAAATAGTCTTATTTATTTACTTAACAAAATAGTTTCAAACTTATTTAAATCATATTACTTCATACTTAAACATACAAAACTAAACATATATACTTTATCAAATATTTATACCCTTTTGAAATTACTTGGCTTTGAAAAAATTAAACCTCGATTAGGAAGTGTTCGAACATTCAAAATAGTCAAAGAAATCAAATTTTAAATCTAAGAGTTGGAAATCAGCAACAAATCAGTAAATCAATTTTAATAGATAAGGTTAAATCCAAAACTCGAGGACTGAATACGGGGCTCACTTCAAATCATTTCAAATATATATACATATATCCTTTGAATATCAAATCATACTTTGGAATTTGAAATCATAATTGGTTTCACAAAACCAATCGCATAGCAAAGCTACTAAAGTGGCCTCTTCCCCACTTTGAAACTCGAAAATCAATGTCGATGACACGTGCACTCATCACCGAAATTATTTTCTAGCGACATAAGTGAGTTCTGGACTTCTATTTTCTTGAAAACTTCTTTGAAATTTCTTCGAAGTCATTGGAATTCATTTGAAACATTTCTTATTTGAAAAATACTTTTAAATCGTATTATCATATATTTTCCAAAATCTTAAAACCAATTTCAAAATACCGGAATTCAATCTCTCGAATTTCAAATTTAAAACCCTTCAGTAATAAATCATTTTTATAAATCAATTTCTTATATAAAATTTCAAAATTTCAAATCCTTTCAAAACTTTAAATTCTCATTTTGAAAAGGTATATAATCCTTATCGAAAACATTTTCACTTTTATATATATAGAATAAAATCATACTTATCAAAATAATAATTTTGATATATAAAACAATTTCTAAAATACCAACAAACTCGATTTTTCGAAGGAAGATTCAAGAATGTTTTTCAAAACAAGGATAGAGATTTAAACTAGAGGAACTCTAATTAAATAGAATTCTAATTCAATTATAGGCTCGAACGAAGATGGGGTAATCAAATTACAAAATAGAAATAGAAGATGGGTATACTTATGTAAATCGCGGGTGACCTTAACTGGGCCAGCCGTGACTTCAGGAATATGGTCGATGCATAATTCTAAGGCACATCGAGATTAGATCGCCACAAATAGAATTCAGCATAACAAGAGATAGTAGCACCCAAACTGAGGGTATAGAAATCTTCGGTGAATCAATGCCAATTGTAAAGGAGTTTTACCCCTTTACAAATCATCCCACATTGGCGGGATCGTCGATTTTATAGAGATTATTCGAAGTGGATTTATGGAATGCTCCATAATAAAATGAATACAAATAGGGGGAGACAAGAATGGATTTCAGAACAAGTGAGAGCGTTCCAAAATTCAAAGGAAACCGAATCAAAGAGGAAGGGATTCAAGCACGAACGAAAGTAATTCTGTAATTAAATCTGCTGCATATGCTAAGTTTTCCTAAAACCAAAGCTCTGATACCAACTGCAACGACCTGGTATTTTCAACCGTTCGCATCCACACATGTCGGACTTAAATTTCTCAAAATACCAGATTGTTAATTTATATTTAGCAAAACTCAGCATATACAGTAAATAAATCAATCACAGAATCATAGACACGGAGTAATATAAAATAATGTAGTGGAATAGATAAATAGTAGTTTATGAAGCTACTATATAAACATTAGAGTTAGAAATAAAATACGGCAGAATATCTCAAATACACTGAAGTCTCGAATACAAACTGATGGCATCTCTGAATAAAATCAACTGGAAGGCTAAAAGTTAATCGATAGTTGGATCTCCAAGCGAAGCTCCAAACTCCAAAGGTGAGTCTCAAATGCTGAATTACTCAGTCTGACCTGAGCGTAAAGAAAAATACAAAACACTCGAGTCAGGATTAACATTCTTAATAAATCCATCTTAAGTGAAATATCAACTGAAATAAAATTAACTTAAAGGATGTTTGGGATACCCATCCTCTAAGAATCCATTGGACTATCTGCAATGTAGAAATATACACTATAACACCGTGGTCATTTCAAATTAATTTATAGTTAAAAACCAAAGTATCATTTTCATTTCAAATATACCTATTTCCCAAAATAGTGTGTGTGTGTATATTAAATAATTTATAAAGTAAAGCATTTGTAACTTCCTAACTTCACAAATCGCTTCAAAATCAACTCGACTTTCCCATTCAAATTTAATTCAATCTCAATTTATAAATTTCCATTCTATTCAGTTTTTGACTAAACAAATTCAAATTTTATCGATTTCAAGTACAGCTTTGAACCACAAATAAACCATTTAAATTTCAATGTAATTCAAAGTCAATATATTTCGAAGCTTTAAAAATCAACATTTCAAAGACTAAATTTGATAATTGCATTTATCTCCCAATTTGACTTCACTATTATTTAGTTTTGAAATATTCACTTAATAAATTCAATATTATTTATATGACCTTAAATTACATCTTCTACATTTTACCTTCGATTTCTTTAGTCGTGAAATATCCATTAAATTACTTAAATCAAAATCAATTAATAAGATCATATTTTAAAGTTTAAAATTCAATAGCTTCAAATCGGTTTAATTAAGTAAATTTCTTAATAAAATGCAATTTCGATCAATTCAACTTTAACTTCCTTAATTTATACAAATCATTGAAAATCTATTTAAAAATATAATACTTAACAAATTATATTAATTAAGCCGAACTTTATTAAGTTTAAGTTTATTATTGAATCTACTTTATATTTAAACATATTTATATAAAATATTTCAATATTAAATAAACCATGTATATTCCCTTTCAAAACAGTAGAAATCATTTTCAAAATATTTATATATAGACCAACGGTGCCTGTATAATTCTCTATCATATGGTCAAGTGATACGGATATTTAACATTTCAATCCGTAATTTAATATATATGGGTATATATCATTTCAACCCGCAATCCCAAATTCAATGCAAATGAAAATCGCTTGGGTCTATCATTTCAGCCCATAACGATTTTCTCATATTCTAAAGTCCGTTCTGGTATGTATTATTTCAACCCGTAGTGAATTCTATACTAACAGGGAACTTGGAGAGTGATGATAAATACGATAATAATAATAACAGGCATATATCATAAATAACATTATAATATAAACAAACGGATATGGTGTCATATACCATAGGTGAACAATTACAGATAATGGCATATATATAACAATTTAATAACTACAACAACATATTTCAATTGTCATTTCAATTGAAATCAAATGTAATAAATACAAGAATGTTAATTGTGAGTGATTGCTCACCTTTCGAGGTTAGAGACGAAGGAGAATGAGATGAGTTACGAATTCAAGCACGAATCCCGAACAAAGCTAGATTGGCACGAATAGGACGAACAAGGCTGATAATCAAGAATTAATGAACTCAATCAGAATTAGTTTGATATATACAGAAATATTTGTTATTTTATTAAAATCAATATTGTATCCTTAAACAAAAATATTTCAGAATCGAAGTAGATATATAATTTACATCTTAAACCCAATATATATACTAATATACATTCAAATACATGCTTACCCATATATTAAATAAGAATATAAATCTGAATTGAACACAGCTCTTACAAAATTCTATATATATAACTTCTAAAAAAATAACATGTTACACGTAGATACATTTCAAAATATTCACTATTGAACGTGTACCTGCATATTGAAATAGTACTTTAAAATCAATATACTAATTTAAACACATACAACCCGTATCTATACTATAATATAACTGCAACCATTATATATATATACCATAAACACATATAGGTAATATACCTTAATATACAAACAAAACTATCGTGTATATATGTTATTTGAAAAAAATCAAAACTGTTATCTCACATAATGTAAACACTTACAAAAACGACAGACTAATATATATATATATATATATATATATATAAGAAATAAATTTGCAACAAACGTCATATCAATGTATATACTTATCTCTTTAAAGAACAGAGTCGAATTTAATATATATATATATGTTTCTAAAGAAAGTTCAATTATCGATTTTTATAAAAAAACAATACAAACAACTTATTATAATATACAAATAACTTATACTCTTTTTTACAACTTCATATATATATAATATATACCAACCCTTTATACTAAACTTATATATACTAGTGTACAGAACAAATGTGTATACTATGACACCTATAGCCTTTATATTGAAACCATATAATATATATTCATGTCTGCCCTTGCCAGATTGTAAGTGGTCATTGTGTCGCCATGTTGTGTTTATTTTAGCTTGTTCTTGATATGCCTGTTATTCTTTGTTTCTTGCTTGCCTATTCTTTAGGTGGCTTTGTTTCTTCTTTTTTGTACATCGTTCTTGGTATATCAATAAATCGTAGGGGTCCATTTCTAACCCCGCTGGCCTTGCCAAAAAAATATAATATATATACAAAGCAACAAAACCTGTATGTGACCGATATTTATAACTTAAAGTAACTAAATATAAAACATATACATATAAAAAACTTAGTAATTTTATAAGTTTTAAAACTGTATGAGAGAGGACACATATTGTTACGTAAATAACCAAACAGGTAGGCAAACATATATATATATATATATATATATATATATATATATATATATATATATATATATATATGCTAAGCAAAAGAAATCCAAACAAAATCTACTGTATGCAATCTGTTAAATTTTTACATATATATACAATACCATATATATAAGCCAGTATATACATAATATAGAAACAACATTCTTAAATTTTTAAACACGGTTTGAAATTAATAACTTTGTATACTTATGAACTAATATATTTATAATAATTTATATATATATATACACACACACAAAATATACGAATATATAATATACATATAATTCATAATACTAATATAATTGTAAAACGACATGTACTATAACAGATTGTAAAAATTTATATAATTTGTTCAAAAAAATCAAACAGATAACTTATATCTTCACTTACATCAAAGCACAGAGGAGGGAGAGAAACATAGCGGAGGTCGGGATGGGAAGACCTTGCTGGGCTCGGGCCGCGGGTGCACGTGCTGTTAGTGGCGAATCTGGGCTAAGAGAAGAGGAGGAGATGTGAAAGGACGAAGGTGGTTGACGGCGAGGCCGACGTGGTGGTTGCTGAAAGGCGCGGCTGCTTTGTAAGTGGAAGGGAGAGGACGAGCTGGCGAACATGGAGGTTGGAGACATGACGTAGGATGTGCACAGATGAGAGAAGAAGTTTAAACAAACAAATATAAAAACTTTGTATATATATTATTATTTTATCCCAAAGGAAATGTGAGAAGAAGCTGCTGAACGAAGGGAAGGTCAGAGGTGAAATATAGGAGTGGAAAGGGAAGAGTAGGTTTTGTTTTTGGAACACTTTTATATTGAAAGGCCTAAATGTGAGCTAACGAAGATGAAATGAGTAATAACCGAAGAATATAGATCAAATCAAGGGGATAACCAATGGTCAAATATTAAATTTGGGAATATTAAAAGCAATGCCCATTTATTTTTCAACCGTTGGACAAGCAAATGGACACGGGAAAACTCAAAGGACCAAAAATTAATACCGACATGGTGAACCGTTTTACGAATTCCGCTGTGTATCAGACTTCAAATCATAGAATTGAATATACTATGGAGATCAGCATGACGAGACGATTAAAATGGTATGCATATATAAGTGGTATGATCGTCTGATCAAAAGCCGATAATCGGTGCCGATATACGTTGCTATTTTGTGCGGAAAAATCCAAACGGAGCTAGAAACATCCGAATTTCATGAAACGAATTTCGCAGTCAAATTCAGAGTGTTCTAAATAAATTTTCTCATGTTGACATATTTAGGTTTCGGAATACTTTTAAATTTAACTATTATCAACTGATTTAAACATAATTTCTAGCGACCGATAGAACATCTATATTATTCGATGAAAATTTGTCATTTGCTATGTCAAGATGGACGCATAGCAAACATCAAATTTCCATCATAAGATTCTATTGTTTGATTAAATGGTAGAAAATGAAGGTACGGGGAAATCAACGGTTTAAAATGGATACAAAAATGCAGCTAATTTGCCAGAAATAAGATAAACGAAGCAATAGCAGTTCAAATTTGAAAAAAACGAAAGAGGATGCCTCACTCAGAAGATGATTTAGAAATTTATTGTGTAAAAATGTTCAGATTTGGATAACATTTTATTATCATCAAATATTAACTGATTTTAATTGAAGTAGAATTTACACACGAAAATAAACATTCATATTATATGATGAAAATTTACCATTTGCTATGTTTAATTAGACATATTCCATATATTAAATTTTTATTTTCAAATTTATTATTTAAAAATTTCACAAAATTCCAGTTAAATGTATTATTAAAACTATTAAAATTTAAGGGTTGTTACATAAAATCACCGCATACATAATTGTATAGGCTTCGAGGCCATATTCTGACAATTTCAAAAGTGTTTATTCTCACTATTCATTGTTATTTGATTATTTAATGATCTAAAAATGTGGGGAGTTACAATGTGGGTCACTCCTATTAGGGTATGATCATCTCCAAATCTAGAGAGATATCTACGGTTTATGTATGCTTCGGGATCCCTTTTATGGTTGTTGATCATAACCAAGGGGTGATCATATTCGGCGCTATCCAGTAAGGGGTAGGGCCGATTCTAAGTAGTTGAGATGCAATGTGTTGTAGCCTCTCGTACATTTTATCTAGAGGTGTACGGGTTCGGTGGGTAGACCCTTACCCTTTCATTGTTTGAATACATTTTCCAATGCGAGCCTTCAAACTTTATTGTATACCTATTTGCTAGAATTTAATAATGTAACAATTTTCGCTATGATTCCATATTTATTTCAAACCTAGACATTATGATAATATTAAAGGATTTTATGTAGATATGTTTTGGTTATTATAAGGTAAAAAACCATCCGTGTTTATGTGCGGCGTGGTCTTACGAGATACCTTTAATTTGAAGGTTTTTATAAAGTTAAACTTATACTTAACTCACACCAGACTTATCTCCGACCCGGATTTTATTTCGTTCTCTTAAACTCTTGGGTACTCAAATTTTTATGAGCATCCAAGTAATCAGGTTACTTTGGAGCATTTTGGGAAGTAGTTTGGAGAATAAGCTTTCACTGTATCAAGTAGTTACGTTTATTTCCGCTATGTCTACAAATTATGCACTAGTAATTTAGGTAAACCGATATAGCTAGCCTTGTTGGGAATAGTATTTGTTATAATTTTGATGTACATTTTGGAGTAACCACGTATACTGTTCTATGATGATGTATATATAACTCTATCGTTTGTGAGAAAAATCTATATTTATTTTCTTTGTCTTTTATTTTCTTTACCCCACAACCTATCTTTCGGACACTTAGATGATCGGCACATGAATACCAATGATGTATTAAATGTTGTCTTTGGGTGTTATAAAGGCAGATCGTTACACTAGTTATCAAAGCTAAGTTGAACAAAATCTTAGGCCTTGGTTAAGGTCAACTCATTAGAGATAGGGTTAGTGGTACCCTATAATGAATTCAGTCTTTGAGAGTACGTATCCATGTTGTTCTGATCAGCATTTATATATTTGGTTTTATGCTCTTTTTCCTAAGATAATCTCGTCCATGTATTCTAGAGATACCTTACATTGTTCAGGTAGTAAAAATGAGTACGATAAGAGGACGAGAAAGGGGAAACAGTAGCATAACAACCACAAATGGAAGAACCCTGAATGTTGGAAGGGGTTGAATAGTTGTTTGGGTTGTAGCTCCAGTGCAGCCTCGAGTTAACTTAGCAGCTCTATGCAAGGACTACACAAACCTAGAAGGAAAACCTTTCAAGGGTATTGAATCCATCATTAAAGTGCAAACTTGGCTATAGTCATGTGAGAAGATTTTCTAAGGTTTGGACATTTTCGGTGATCAAAAATGGTTCTTAGCATCATGAAAATTTTAAGAGGGTGTAGCTTCATGGTGAGATTCTGTCATTGAAAATGTTCTAGAAGATGAGTTCTCATGGGATAGATTCAAAGAAGTATTCGATGACCAATTCATGCCAGCAGCGGGCAAAACTCGATTATATAGAAATTTCATGGATCTCAAGCAGTGAGACTTATCGGTGGCAGAATAAGAGATGAAGTTCAGTGAGTTTACTCGTTTTGGCCGTAGACTTATTGACACACCATTAAATAAAAACAAGATGTTCGTATTAGGTATGAGAAAAGAGTTCCATGAAAAGATGACCGCTCAGGTTAAGGAATCATTTGTAGATTTGGTGGACATGGCATTAGGATGTGGAGTGCTTTTGAAGCAAAAGCCAATAGTAGCAACAGCATTTCCCAATGGTGGTATCATTAACCCAAATAAAAGAAAGTTCAATCTAAATTTGAAAAAGAAGCAGGGTAAGGGAAAACCAGCTGGAGAGATCAAGGAAACAAGTATAAGGATGTTGTTTACTACAAATGTAAGAAAAATGGGCATATTTCAACACACATCAGTAGGCGAAGTCTATCTCTCCAATGGTCCAAAAGATGCTTTGCTGTAATGGCCACCAGCTTGAACACATGGTTAAGGACTGCCCACTGTTGAAGCAAGGTCAGCATATTAAAGTCTATGCTACCAGGCATGCACCCTCAACCTCTGAAGATGTTAAAGGGAAGGGAGCCTTGGAAGGTACTTTACTTATAAATGGTATTTTAGTTCATGTTTGGTTTGATACTGGAGCTTCTCATGGTTTTGTCTCTAAAGAATTGGTAGATAGGTTACAACTTATCCTGAAATTTATGGAAATCCCTATTTATGCGTCCAACTCAATAGGTGGTATAACTAATCTATGCTTGGTATGTGAAAAGGTAAAAATTGATTTCCTAAAACATCTTTTCTCTTGTGACCTATTTGTCTTGGATTTTAAGAAGTTTAATGTTATCCTTGGTATGGATTGGCTGTCGAGATATGGAGTTATACTGGATTGTGTTAAGAGGATAATTGTGTTGAAAACCAGTTCTGGAGACGTATTGGAAAGTATAGTTTGTAGGAAACCTAACAAACATATGAGTAGTTTCCTTTGTTCCTTCGAATCATCCTAGGAAGAGTTAGGGTTGATAAATGTTGTTAAAAAAATTCCTGATATTTTTGAGCGGGTTAGTATTTTGCCTCCCTATCGAGAAACTGAATTTCAAATTGATCTGGTTCTCGGTGCGAGACCTGTCATTCAACCCCTGCGTAGGATGGCCCCAAGAGAGAAGCAAGATCTAATAAATCAAACCAATGATTTATTAAGAAGAGAATTGATTAGACAGAGACGTTCGAGTCGGGGATCGGCTGTAGTTTTTGTAGCTAAGTCCGATGGTTTGTTAAGATTGTGTGTGGATTATAGGGAATTAAACAAATAGACCATTAGAAATAAATACCCTTTACCTCGCATAGATGATATATTCGACCAACTTCATGGAGCTAGAGTATTCTCCCAATTATACCTTGTTATGGGTTCCATCAGCTAAGGGTAGTGGAGGATAGTATACCCTTAATTGCTTTTAGAGGTCCAGATCTTTTCTATGAGTGATTGGTTATGCCTTTTAAGCTAACTAATGTGCCTGCATTTTTTGTTAATCTTATAAATCGAGTTTTTTGGAATGTGTTGAACAAGTTCGTGTTAGTTTTCATCGACGACATTCTTGTATACTAAAAAACTGAGGAAGAGCACAAACACTATTTGGAAGTTGTGTTGGAAGCATTAAGGAAAAACGTTCTTAAAGCTAAGTTTTCAAAGTGCCACTTTTGGCAATCGGAAATGAGATATCTAGGACATATTGTGTCAGGTGTTGGCATCTCAGTTGATCCGTCTAAGGTAGCTACTGTGCAAGATTTCAAGAGACACCGAACTCCTACCGAGTTAAGAAACTTTTTAGGGATGGCGGGTTATTATAGGAAGTTCACAAAAGGATTACTCCAAGATTGTCGCTCATCTAACCAAGTTGACAAAAATGGATGTTAAATTCAAGTGGACTTCGAATTATGAGGGTGCATTCCTCAAGTTAAAAGAAAGGTTAACCAGTGCTCCTGTTTTGGCTATTATTGATGGAGGAGAAGGGTTAACTATTTATACTGATGCATATAGAGTTGGATTGGGTGTTGTGTTGATGCAACATGGGAAGGTTATAGGCTATGCTGATAGTTAAAGCCTCACGAGAAGAATTGTGCAACGCGTGACTTGGAGCTTGTAGCCTTAGTATTTGCATTTAAGACGTAGAGGCATTAATTGTTGGGTAAGAATTATTCTTTCCCTCTTTTGTTTATTTCTAATCTTTAAGGACCTAGTTAGTAATTTCCTTCTATAAGTAGGTGAAAAGTTCGAGCTCTTCATGGATCATATTCCCTGAAGTATCATTTTACTTAGATGGATCTAAACGTCAAGCAACAACGATGGTTGGAGTTCCTGGCAGCTTACGACTTAGATTTTATATACACTAGGAAAAGTGAATGTGGTGGTAAACACTCTTAATAGGAATGCAGTGTTGGCTCTCTTTGAAGGTAAACCAACTCTTTTAGAAAGGATTGCTAATAAGCAAAAGGAGGACGAGTGTTTAAGGAAGATCACCCAGGATGTTGAGGGTGGGATGTGTTCGAGTTTTGAGTTAGAAAACCATGGTTTTTTGCATATGAATGGTAGAATCTATCCCTAATATTGATGGCCTTAGATAAGAGGTTTTATCGGAATGCCATCGATTCAAATTAAGTATCCACCCGGGTGTTTCAAAGATGCATCGAGATGTGAAGCGAATATTTTGGTAGCCTTGAATGAAGAGGGATGTCCCAATCTTTGTCACCAGATGTTTCAACTGTCAATAGATAAAAGGCAATCACCAGAAGGTTGGTTTGCTTCAACCATTGGAAATCCCGAATTTGAAATAGGAGATGATATCAATGTATTTTATCAATGGTTTACCCAGAACCAGAAAAGGGAATGAAGGTGTGTGGGTTATCGTGGATCGGCTAACGATAAGTGCTCATTCCATCCCGGTAAAGCCGATAAGAATAGAAGCTACTTTAATGGAAATTTATATGAGGGAGATTGTTCGATTGGACGGAGTTCCATTAAGCATTGTAAGTGATCGAGATCCCATCTTTATAGGTCAGTTTTGGGAGGTGTCGCAAGTAGCTTTAGGGAAAAAGCTAAGCTTGAGAATGGCATATCATCCCCAAATGGATGGACAAACAGAAAGGGTAAATCAGGTTCTAAAAGATCTTTTGTGGGTGTGTATTCTAGATTTTGGGGAATATGGGAAGATCAACTCCACTTATTGGAATTCTCCTACAATAATAGTTATCAAGTAAGTATAGGCATGACACCCTAACTCTATGGATGTCCATGCAAGTCACTGGCATGTTGGGTTGAGACAGGAGATAGTCTAGTACTTGGGCCAGATATTATCCGTGAAGCTACTTAAAAGGTTGTAGTTATAAAGAGAAGGATGAAGGAAGGCCAGGATTAATAAAAGAGTTATGCCGATAAGAGGAGAAGAGATTTAGAGTTTAATGTTGGAGATTTCGTATTTGTAAAGATTGCCCCAATAAGAGGAGTTGTTCAATCCGGAAGGGCTGGGAAGTTGACGGCCGGGTATATTGGACCTATTAAGATTTTAAAAGGATTAGATCACTCGCCTATAGGGTTAAATTACTCGAAAAATTATTCGGGGTCCATAATGTTTTCCACATGTCTCATTTGAGAAAGTATGTTCATGACCCATCATTAATTATGGAGCCATCGATTCAAGAGTATTTAGAGATGGAACCAAACCTGATAGTGATTAGACATCAATTTATATTGTAGATCAGGATGAGAAGAGATTTCCATTAAAATTGCGAAGTTAGTAAAGATTCAGTGGAGTGAGGATCCCCAAGATTGTACTTGGGAGACGGTGGATCATATGAGGGAAGCCTATCCAGGATTGTTGCTAGGATAAGCATTATTGTATATATAGTATATGCATTATTGTGCTATAATTGTTTATGTAGGACCATTGTATGGATTTCATGATATATAATATATGACCTTTTGAGTTATTATGAGTTATCTTTTTGTTTGCTAATTTCGAGACAAAATTCTTTTGAGGAGGGGAGAGTGTAACGACCCAGGATTTAATCACTTTAAATTTTGATGTTTAAATATATTTTTAATAATTAATTAACAAATTCCATAACTAAAAAAAACTCCTTTTAAATAATAATTAATGATGGTAAAATAGTTTTTAAATTTTGTTTACAAAAATAATTAGTTCAAAGAAAAATAGAAAATGGGTCCCGAAATCTTTTTTCAAATTTTTGACTTTTAGGTATCGAAAAGATGTCGAAAAATGTTGTAAACATTTGTTTATAAACGAGTTAGGATTTTTAATACATAAATGTATATATTAACTTAAATATATAATATATGGTATGGCTTTTTACATAAGTATTTAAAAACAAAATATAAATGTAAATAAAAGTGACATAAGTTGTCATATTTTTAGAAACATGAAGTACTTAGATAATAAATGCATGTTGGCTTAGAAAAATGAGGAGGGACAAGGAAAAAACGTGAGTTAAAGGAGGGGAGACATGCATGGTGGTGTGGCATCATTATAGTGGAGGTTAAGTACCTAAAGGGTCATATGGTAATTTGATTTATGCAATTCATATAAAACTAATTTCCTAATACTTCCCTCATTTTCATTTTCATTCGTGCTTTGTGAATTTTTCTCTATGTCTTCATGCTTAGTTTCACGGCCTCCAAAAATAAATTCCAAAGCTCTTAAGTTAAGAAATTTAGTTTTCATTCTCTTTAAAAAATTCAAAAACTTTGTCTAAACTCACCTCCTTCAATTTCTACGATTCTCTTCCATAAAACAAGTCCGTACACCTCCTCCACCTTGTTGGCCGATCATTAATAACACCAAGGCCGAATCACATTGCATCCATAAGTCATCAAAGATTCCATTTTTTCAAGCTAGAAGCAAAGACCTAGGCCGTGTTCAAGTTACAGGAAACGTTAGCTTAGTTTCGTCAACTTTTGGTGAGTAAGATCTAACACTTAACTAAGTTTTATAAACTTAAATATATGCTTGATTAGTTGTAAAAATATGATGTTGTTTGGATATAAATTGTGTTGGCTTAGATATATGTGTGTGCGTGCTTGGATGAGATAACAAATAGTTTGGAATTTGAGAATTGAAATGTCAAGTTAGTTGCAAGTTATAATCCTTACTTGTATATATTGGTTAAGACATGATTTTATGTTGTGGTATGGATGTGATGTAAGTATGTATGCTATGGTGTTGAATAAATGATTGTATACTAAGGAAGTTGGCGCTTTTGCTAACTAAAGTGACATGGAATCCCTTGTATAAAAACTATAAACTTTGGTTTTAAAATTTCAAGATATTTCCGAATTTAAAACTTGCTTTATTTTTCAAGAAAAATACCTTTATGTTTTGGTAAAGTTTTCCGAAAGTAAAATCTGGAAAAGACTTATAAAATTAAATTTTAAGTTTTAAAAATTGCAGGTCATATAGCAATAGTTGCTAAATATGCAGTTCAAGTCGAACTCCTTTTTGGATCTAAATATGTTATCACTTAGTAATCTTTTTGCAAAATATTTTAAAACTTATAGTAAGTAATTAAAAGGTAATTATTATTTAATTATTTAATGAATGATTAATTAATTAAGTAAGTAATTAGTACCTAATTATTGGTTAATAAAGGTAATTAATACTTAAGTGTTAATCGATTAATTTAATTTTAATTAGTTAACTAATTAAATTTAATTATTAACTAATTAATAATTAACGTTTAATTATTAATAGTTTATTAAAGTGATTTAATTAGTTATTGATCAATTTAAATATAATTAAAATGTTAATTTAGACTTAATTAAGATTTAATTATTATTTAATAAAGGTTTGATTTGTTATTTAATTAATAAGGGTTTTCCATTTAAAAATCATTTTGTTTCAAAATGTCGGTTTGTTTTAAGGCTGTCTTTCTTTTTCAAAAATGTTTTAAATCAAGTGATTTCTTTGTCGATTACCCTTAAGTAACCTCAAAAAAGTATGAAACCAATGTTAATATGGTGACACATTTATGGGAAGTAAGTCAACCCATAGTTAGCACTAAAAGCTAATGAGTAGGTCGATCGTCTATTTGTGAGATCTAGAATTTATTCTTAGTGAGGGATAGAGTAAGGCCGAAATATCGGAAATATGATAGATATAGGAGGGTTAATTCCTATCAATTGGTCATGTATAAATTAAGTATATGGTTATCCATATGCGAACTCTGTATAATCAACCTAAGTAGTGGATATTCCGCTAGTCATAACTTGACCTGTTTTAGCTCAAGAAGCACGTTTTGTATATTAGAGTTCCCCATTGAGGACTCAAATACTGATTATATACTTCCAAAAGGAAGCGAAATTGATTTAGCCGGGTATTATCACTTAGTTTGGAGACATTGGTTTCGAATAAGTATGATTTGTCCGAACCACTGCAAGCTAATAACGTTTGCGATGGATCATTATGAAGTATGCTATGGAGATATACTATTCTTTCTGAGGGTGATTCCAAAATGGAAGATAGTAAACGTTGAATGCTTGTTCGATCTCAGACAACTTGTATGGATGAATGCTAGCATTTCATTGGTTGAATAGATGGTGGTGTTAGCATTCCAAGTTGGTCTTCTTAAAGAAAAGGTTATCGTAACCTTAAGCCTCACAATTGGTAAATGACTAAAGCAGGCACATGCAGCAAGGCTATGTCGGTTTCTCCCGTTAAGGTATGATCATCGCCAAATCTAGAGTGATATCCACAGTTTATGTATGCTTCAGGATCTCTTTTATGGTTGTTGATCGCAACCAAGGGGTGATCATATTCAATGCTATCTAGTAAGGGGTAGAGCCAGTCCTGAGTAACAGAGGTGCTATGTATTGTAGCCTCCCATACATTTTATCTAGAGCTGTATGGATTCGATAGGTAGACCCTTAC
Source organism: Allium cepa (assembly GCA_030765085.1). NCBI lineage: Eukaryota > Viridiplantae > Streptophyta > Magnoliopsida > Asparagales > Amaryllidaceae > Allium > Allium cepa. The sequence goes on along the minus strand of CM060938.1, from coordinate 446,701,998 downwards.
CCTTTCATAGTTGAAAACCATTTTCCAATATGAGCCTTCAGACTTGACTGTAAGCCTATTATGCTGGAATTTAATAATGTAACAATTTCAGCTATGATTCCATATTTATTTTAAACTTAGACATTATGGTATATCAAGGATTTTATATATAAATGTTTTGGTTATCATAAGGTAAATATCCATCTATGTTTATGTATGGCATGGTCTTAAGAGATACCATTGATTTTAAAGTTTTTTTAAAGTTATGCTTTACTCACACTAGACCCATGTCTAACCCGGAGTTTTATTTCTTTCCCTCAAACTCTTGGGTACTCGAATTTTATGGATAGCCAAGTAATCAGGTTTCTTCGGAGCGTTTTAGGAAGCAGTATAGAGCAGAAGCTTTCACTATTTCTAGTAGTTATTTTTATTTCCGCTGCAACTATACATTATGTATTAATAATTTAGGTAGGCTGATATAGCTATCCTTGTTAGGAATAGTACTCGTTGTAACTTTGATGTAACATTTTGGAATAACAACATGTACTATTATGTGATGATGATATGTAACTCTGTCGTTTGTGAGAAAAATCTTTATTTGTTTTCTTTGTCTTTTTTTTACCCCACAACCTGTCTTATGGACACTTAGTTGATCGGAAGATGAATATCGATGATGTATTAAGTGTCGTCTTTGGGTGTAAGAAAGGCAGATCGTAAACTACGATACTACCTATCCCAATTTAATGCCACAACCGTTGGAATTTAGAAAATGAATAAAAGGTTCACATTGATGGCTTATATAGTGGAGTGCACCCTGGAACGAAATTTACTAAGAGACCTATAATAGAGAAACCACCCACATTAGAGGTGTTCTTCTGTGAGTAGGCAAAGTACACAAGATTGGAATGTGTTATATCAAGAAGGCAGACTAGTGTATCCACTAAAGAAGAGTTTGGTAGTGACTACAAATGATGATGGAAATACGGTAGCTTCTATCCTAGCTAACTATTTAGTAATAATGGAGCATTCCTTAGAATCACTGAGCAAGCGGCATCAATGCAGGTTTAGAGAGACCTAGTCTAGAATTCTGTTTCCAAACCATCAAAAGGAAGCGGGTAATGCAAAAAAAGCCATGAAAGTCTGGAATTCCACAAACCGACGATTAGGGCTCAAACAAAATCGGATTGATGCAGAATTAATCAGTACCAAACTAATGGTATACCCATGTCGGTACAAAGGAGGATGTCTCAACAAAAGTCAATGCTAATGTTGGAACCATGCAGTTAGCTGTTGAAAAGGGACTGCTTAAGTTCATACCCATCGCGGCACGACGTGACCCACCAAATAAATTAAGGAAGCCTTCCAGTAGTAGAAGAGTGAGTCATTAGGCTGATGCATCAAGTGTTAGGCAAGCAGATCAGGAGACCAGGGCTTGACAAGATGAATCATAGTTAGTTTACTGCAAATATTGAAAGTCCAGTCAACTCCTTGATTTTATGACACTAGTCATGGAGTAATACGTTGAAAAACCACCCCTTGAACACATTTGAGATGCTACATTCATTATATGGAAGTAGTTGCAGCTATGAAGGGAGAAAATGTCTTTGCCTTTCTCTATTCGTGTAATATGTAGAGACCAATTGGTTTAGTTGTTTAGAACACTAACCTGTTAACACTTGGGTGTCTAACAAAAGGATGGGTAAAACTTTCGAAACAATATTGCACGGTTTAGCACTATAGCAACCGCTATAAATCAACTTTGTGAATAAATTATCACTTTGGTTATTGTTTAGGAATTAACAGGAAAATGGAGCTTTAAAGTGAACTGGTATGCTATGTGTTAAAACCTAAAGTAACTCCATTGAGAGTGCCATAAAGAGTATAGTCCCTCGATGGAACTGACTTGCGGAGGAAGGGCATAAGCCATGCTTAGGGGCACAGTGTTGGATATCCCTCTATGGATATCTGTGCTTATCCTCCTACTAGATATCATGAGATATTTGTGCTTGAAATTTGTGAAGAACGGAATATTTAGATAATGGAGCATAAACTTCCTAGTCCCAGAGACAATAGGAGACTAGGTTTAGCTCCTCCAGAGATAGTGGAGTGTAATTCTGACCTATTCTATAGGTGGTACAAGACATCTCTAGAGACGTAATCTTTCCAAAAAGCCCTAGAGCCAGAGTCAACTTCATATGAATATGAAACATGATACTACAGAGACCGAATACCCGTATAGAATGCATGGACAACAATGTGAAGGTACGACTTACTTTAATAGATAAATTTCAAATGATATTTAATAGAAATGCTTAAGGCATAATAATATCATGCCACATGACTATGCAACACTCACGAAAGTGAAAGAAATACTAATGGTTGGGCAAGAACGAAAGGTCTTGAACCCTACACGTCGGATAGACTTCTTACCTTACATGCTAGACCGAATGATAGATTACGGTACATTAATAGCAGGATTGAAAATAGCAAAAGAAAATGGAATCAGGATTCATTATATCCATGACGACTTGCAATTGGCTGTGAATCAAGTATTTTAGGAGTTCTAAGTCAAAATAGAATGGTTGACGTACTACCCAAAAAAATAAAAAATAAAAAGGCTTTGCTTGATGTGGAAGAATGCTATGTTATTAAGCACATCTCACAGGAGGAAAATTGAGATGTTGATAATTTGGAAATTTGACTTGCTCAGGAAATGGATTGCTTTTGGATCGGTCCTAGTGAAAACCTTACCCTTAAATTGAAATGAAGCAAGGAAGGTGATGAGAAAGGCAACTCGGTGCACTATAAAAGATGACATCTTATATAGAAGAGTTTTCCCTAATTCACTACTAAGGTACATGGCTCTTGGACAACGTAAATCAAGGCAGTTAAGGAGGCCACACTGGAGGGTAGGCCCTACAAGAGGAAATCTCATGGGAATCGAATCTGATTAAAGAACTCCTAATAGCTATGGGTAGGGCTAAGTATGCAATAGTGGATACAGATTACCTTACCGAGTATGGAATTTCACTTCAAGTGATCTTTGGCAATGGATGGCAGTTTGATAGTTAAGAATTCGCCAACCTGTCAACAATTTTGAATCAGAAAATCTTTTCTACAATGCCTTTCCCTTGGGCCAATGGATAGGTTGAACAAATTATTAAGGTCCTCAAAACCCTCAATGAGCAATTGGAAAATGGTAAGAAAGCTCGGATGGATGAGCTGCCATTGGCACTTTATGCACATTGCACTTTCCATGAAACTACAATAGGACATACTCCATTTGTTTCGGCCAATGAATTATAGTTTATGCTTCCAATAAAAACTATAGTCTTATCTCATAAGAGAATCCACTTCAAGGGGAACGAGGAATTACTAAACATGTCCTAGATCTGATTAAGGAGAAGCGGGATGAGGCTACTTTGAAAATCGCGGTGCTCTATCCGAAAGTAGTGAAACAATACAACTCTAGGATAGAGCATCGCTTGCTCAATGAAGGAAACCTAGTCCTGGAGTGAATTCTCCTTGGCTAAGGGCACCCAATTCTGGTGCATCATGAAAAGCTTAGAAGGACCTTTGGCCGACGACATTGAACCGGATTTATCCACGATCAGTACATGATCGTGGAACTAGTAGTCTACTATTGATGACCGACTCAAACTTCTCGCTAGCAGTGATTGACTAGAGTCATCCCTAACAGGGTGTTCATCATTAATGATCGGCTCAAACTTCTCATCGGTGGTTATGGACTAGAGTGATCCCTAACTAGGTGTCTATCATTGATGATCGACTCAAACTTTTTACCAATAGTGGTGGACCAAAGTGACCCTTACCAGGTGTCACCATTGATGATTGGTCAAACTTTTGGCTAGCAGTGGTGAGCGAGTATAACCCTAACGAAGTATACACCAATTATGGTCGACTTAAACTTCTTATCGGCAATGGTAGATCAGAGTGACCCTAACCAAGTGTCCACCATTGACTATCGGCTCAAATTTCTTGTCGGTAATGGAAGAGTAGAGTGACCCTAACCGAGTGTCTACCATTGAGGAGGCTCAAACATCTTGCCAATAATGGCGGACCATAGTGACCCTAACAGAGTGTTCACCATTGGTGATTGACTCAAATTTCTTGTTGGTAATGGTGGACAATAGTGACCCTAATCAATGTCCACCAATAACGCTCAACTCAAACATCTTGCTAGCAATGACATACTAGATTGACCCTTACTGGATGTCCACCATTGACGTTCGACTCTATCATCTTCTCGACGATGACAGACCAGAGTGACCCTAGCCGGCTGTCACCATTGACGATGAGAAGACCTTCGACCAAAGATCGCTCACCTTAGTGAACTTGATAGTGATTGATCCAATGAAAATATGACGAGGGCAAAGGAAGTATTGCCAAAAGAGTAAAGAAAATAACAAGAAATCATTTTACCAATATGCTCATTTTGTCGAACTTGTCAGTGGTTGATCTTGTATAAGAGCTAGCGTAGCAATGAAAACATTGCTAGCAAGCTAATGACTAAGTAAGGATACTATACAAACACAAATGCAACGACTAATCCCGATGAGGTATGATAATTTCATTTAAAATTTATATAAGATGCATATGCGCTTGTGTAAGTGTTTATACAAGAAATATAAAATATGGGCCAAGGGAAGCATCAATCGCAAAAAATGCTTACCCTACTGGACTTGTTGGTGATTGATCCTATGCAAGTATGCATGATAGTGGTGACAAAGGTCGTTAACAGAATAACTAAACCTATTATCAAATGGAACAAACATATCATGACTACTAATCAGGAAAAGGAGAATATGGACATGAATATATAACAGGCGCAATGATGCATAAACATCAAAAGGAGATTACCTTTACAATATAAGCACATTATCAACCAATATTCAAAACTTTAGTAGAAACCACTTACCTGGCCAAACATTTTGGTGATTGATCTATACAGTATTCATCGTAATGGTGAAGAAGGCACTAGTGGAATAACTTAGCAATCATATAGGAAAAAAACATCATAATCACCAGTCTCAATTGGCAAAGATACAATCAATGCAATGAAATACACATCATCAAATCCATGTACCATCGAACAACTGTATTCATTTCCCTATAACACCTCAATATACTTAGAACGTTCACAAGGCAACGTGCAGCCCTAAGAACCCAAGGGCAAGAAGGTTTACTAGAGGGTGAAAAAGCCTGCCAGATAGAGATGCGGATCAATAGGAAATCATGCTAGAGGATTATACTACTAAGAAATAATGAGCTCCTAATATCACATTGATAATAGATGTCTTGAAACGATCAACGAGCTTTCCCCGAGTAAACAAGACTCTACAATGCATTAGCAGTGAAAAACTGACTAAAAGGACGGAAATGAGGATATAGATATCTGAGGTTTGAGATAACCATCGCATGAGAAAAAAGGATGATTTTGGATAAAACAAAGCACATTTTGTATCCTACAAAAGTATGCTTTGTTTCCTACTATTGTGGGCATTTTCATCCACAACTTGGTGGACAAGAAAAGGCGCTAAAAAGCATATAAATTGATGGAAGTTGCATAACATCGTGTAAGGGCCAAATTTGGCATAGTCAAAACACTTGAAAATTTTTCGTAAGGTCGGTACAAGTACCTAGGTCAAAATCGCATTTGAAAATTTTTCGTAAGGTCGGTACAAGTACCTAGGTCAAAATCGCATCTAAATCTAAGTTATGGATTTAAAGATATGATCATCTTAAAATTTGTATGTTCTAAGTTTCATTCAATTTTAATTTGAAATGAAGGAGTTATAGATAAAAACATGTGTAGCTCAAGTTGTTGAGCATCTAGCTTCCAACGGAGAGGTCCGAAGTTTGATTCCTGTTAAGCATATTATTTTTATGGAACATAATAAACGATCCAGTATGGAATCTAACTACAGAGTGCCTAACCATTTCTGTAAGGAAGAAAAAGAGAGAAGGAAAGACACAAGGAGTTGAAGAAAGCAAAGGAGTTGGGAAGAGCATATCCCACTGTTCAATAACCTTAACACTGAATAGCATTTCCTGTTCGGTGGGCTTGGTACCGAATAGGAAATCATGTTCAATAGTCTTAACACCAAACATGAAGTCCTATTCGGTAGTCTTGACACCAAACAGTGTTTTTTGCTCGGTAGGTTTTGGCATCGAACATGAGATCCTGTGCGGTAGAAGTGAAGACTATACCAAGGTAAAGTCAAACGAAGCCGGCCCAAAAAGGTGCTGGAAGGATAGCATGGTATCCACTTGCACCCACCGAACCAATACACCCCGAATTGAGCTTCTACAGCCAAAACCAAATAAGCTATTTATGGAATAAAATTTGAGTACATTTGGAAACTTTTGATTATACCGTGTATATATGGAAATATCCAAACTGAGCGAGTTATAGCTGGAAATTTCCTAATGTACTAGAGTAACCTTCATAGCTCTCCACCCATATAAATACCAAACTTCCAACAAAAATGGAGGGAGAATTCTTAAGAGCCAAGCTTACAATAGCAATGGCAGACAAGTTAGAGAAAGCTAGGAATATGCTAGAAGGGACAGTCTAACAGGAGCTACTTAGCAGGAACAACCTAATAGGAATAGCTTTGTAGGAACTATTACGCTAGTACAATCGAAAAGGAACAGGCTGACAGGAATAGTCGAACAGCGATTGGCAAGCAAAAATAGACGAACAGGAATAGATGAACAAGAGTTGCCAAATAGACTTATTTAGGTTTATATCTTACTTTCTATTAAGCAACATAGCATTGTACCAAAACCTTGTATGAAGAATAATGAAATGGATAGTGGATGCAGGCACATTCAGGTTAAACCACTATAAATCTTTGTGTTCTTCACTTTACTATTATTTACTTTTTATATAAAGCATACATGATCTGCTCTCTAAAAATTTATCATAATACAAATATACAGTCGTGTTATACACTCGCTATACATAGCTTTATAACAAATTAATTGGAGGCGTTTGTCCATTTTTTGTGCAAACATATGTTAAATTTACAACGGAATTATTGTTATTATTTCCGTCTATCATATTTTGGTTATAACTTTAGAGATTATTATAGTTTAATGCATTAGAACTACATATTTCCAAAAAGGTAATGTTAACACTGTAATTTAACATAAATTACCTAAAAGAATATTTGTGTTATGATTGGAATTACAAGAAATTATCTTTTTTTGTTATTTTTGAAATATTAGATGGTATAAAATATGTTAACATTGCTATTTTTATCTCTTTCGTTTAGTCATATTCCCTATTATCTCGAACAATATACCTTCATACACAATTATAGTGTTGGATGATTTATGGAAATTTACATTACAACAAGTTTCATTCCAAGGAATTAAAATATTGCTTAAATCCCAATCCAATTCGTAACAATCTTCGATTCATGTTTAATAACATATTACATTCAAATAATAAACTGGAATTTACATCAAACATTATTAACGAATTGCTTAGACTACTTTCACCCTTACTTTCCAGAATTAGGTATATACGATAATTAATCCGATTTAATAATTCACACGATATGTACGCAAGGTTGTCAAATTTATCACATATATATAAATATTTAAGATTGCAACTCCAAATTTTACAGTTAGGCATACAAGGAACATATTCACAATGATATAAGTCAAATATTATATAAAAATGTATAACTTTTACTAACCTCCAAGCTTCCAAATCTCTAGATATATATCTGTTATTCCTTGTTAACTCCATTTCTTTCTGCCAAAATTTGTATCAAAAGCGTACACATATTTATTAGAACTATAGATTTGAGAAGAAATTTGAATTCAATGTAGCTATGAGCTTAGATTTAGAATTTACCTTTTCTTTGCGGAATCAATTGATTCCCAATCTTCTTCTCTTTTATTTTTTGCTATTCTCTACTTATATATTGTTAGATCAAAAACTGATATAACATCCATGATTCCAATAGTGATGAATTTATCCTTGACTTGAGCAAATGCGGTGACATGATTAAGCATAACTCAACCAATGCCATCTTAGTTGTGTTGTCAAGACCTCTCTATCACTTGAGACTTTGTGCATAATGGAATCATTAAATGATGGATTTATGATGTTAATAGGCCTTCTTGGAGTGAAATATATTTTTATGTCCGTATGTTTTCGTGGATTATTATTCTTGAGATCCTCTAAGGCCATTTAGAGTAAACATATTCAGGAATCCCTACGGTCTGAAAGGAAAAGATGCTTCAAAATGAGGCCTACGTCATGTCCTATCTTAACAAGAAATAAGAAAACAAGTAACAAATCTTGTGCAATAGTCCATTAGGCTCGGCAATGGGCTATGTAATTCGTTATTATGTTCAATGCATAATGTCCATATAATTGTGCACATATCGCTTATCATAGTCCAAAACACCATTTGAATAATGATGTCACGTTTTGAACTTAAGGAGTACGAATATAGGCACGTCCAATTCAATAATGTTTGAAAAGGCATAGTCAAAAATGATATGCATGTCCAAAAGTCGTTATTCGTATTAATTATGCAAGATTACAGTCAAATAGAGATTATCCCCAATTTAACTTAAGGTTTATTATGATGTGATTTCAATAAAATGAAGAGAAGAAAATTCGTCCCTCTTTGCACACTCCTAGGTCTATATTTTTGAAGGTGAGGCGGCCCCACTCTATCTTTCATGTCCTCGGTATGCTCGACTTCGACATGCTTGGATTTGATATATCAACCTGGCATTAGCATTGTCGCTGAATAACATATATAAAATGCAACACCATCTTGCTTTCAGTCTCTTTGACATGCTTCAGCATTAGCATCTGAGATGGCGTTAGCAACAACTTGGGCGACTTTAATATTTCTATATGCTAGGATTGCTAGATGATGATGATAGTAGTGCTTAGATGCTACCTAAGGAATAATGGTATTAAGGGTTGATTATCTAGTGTGCAAAGGTACCCTTAATTGGTTGTCGATGACATTAGTTGATGAAGAGCGACCACATTCCATATGGTGTTGGCATTGACGATCTAAATAAATATTGATGATTCTCGATATCCACGTTGCACATTTACATGTGCTGTGTTCAAAACATGGTATTGATTATCGACGTCATTCATAATAGATGATGTTAAACATTGATGAGAAACAACAGTATTATGAAAGATTGACTTCATACAATATGGTATCGAAGTTGATGACCCTCAACGTTGATGACCGCCTTTGTGATGGTTGACGCTTCTCATTGGTTGATGGTAATGTTGAATTAAAGAAGCATACATCATTATCCTGTCCTTTGTGAACATCGACAACATTCATTATTAACGTCACAAGGATACCTGGCGATGGTATTCTTAAAGTAGAGTATTAGCAGTGACTAATCCCGGTGAGTCTCGACGTCATTGTAAGGGCATCAATAAGAGGTGGAAATGATGACTTACGACATGGTCTATTAGTGACACTAATTGATTGGCATCTTTGATATAAGTATCATCCTCCACTAAATGATGAAGTGCGATACCAACAAAGCGTGATGTTGACAAACAGATGGTGTAGGCAATAGAACCTTATCGCTTAATATGTATGAAAGGTGGTATGGATGGTACTGATGATGAGTGACATTTTGTGATGTTGATCCTTAGCATCAGGGAAAGGCGATATCCTCAAAGTGTTATAAGGTGTGGTGTAGATGAAGGGCGATGCCGAAGAGATTCTTCGTCGATTTTATACATTATTGATCTCATGCGGAACTATTGATCTTTGATGTAGAACTTAGTGACACCAATTCCTTTGTGATGCTATCGCTCATGGCATTAGTTTTTATATTGAAATTATTTGGATAACATTTGCCCTCCTCCTAGTATTAGTAGTGCTTATTACACTTTAGGGTAAAATCATGAATTCCCTTGCTTTGCTAAGATCTTCCGTTTAGTGCTATTTTCCTACAAAACAAGTCATCACTCTTATTGTTAACTTTTTTATCAAACTTTTTAGGAGATTATGAAAGATCTTTTGTTTGCAACCTAATACTAATTTGAAGCTTATCAAGTTTAAAAAATTATCTAATAAAGATTTTCATGAATTGCAGACTAGTTAATAATTTGTGAACTGTAATTTTTTTAAATGGAAATATCATAGGAGGGAAGACTAGAAATCCTTCTAGCAATGGTAATAGAAGATCATTAAGTCCCTTTAATGAATATAAAATAAAATCATAGAATCCTTGGCCATAAAATGTCCTTTTGACAATAAAGGAAATCCATAAATCCACATCGAGCCATAATAGAAGTCCCCAAATCAATATTTCGCAATAGAAGAAGATTATAAATCCATATCTGATAATAATAGAACAACAAAAATCCTTATCTGGAAATAATTAAAGAAGACCAAAAGTCTAAATCTGGCAATAATAATAGAAGATCGGAATTTCAAATCTGGCAATAATAGGAGAAGATCAGAAATCCAAATCTAGCGATAATAATAGAAGACCAAAAAACCAAATCTAGTAATAAATAATAGAAGATCGAAAACCAAATCTGGCAATAATAATAGAAGACTAGAAATCCAAATCTGACAGTTAAATAACAGAAGCCAAGAAATCCAAATCTTACAATAATAATAGAAGACCAGAATCCAAATCTTGTAACAGTAATAGAAGAAGACCATAAATCAAAAATCTAAATCTAGCAAAATAGGAAAAGATCATAAATCCAAATTTAGCAATAATAATAGAAGACTAAAACTCCGAATTTGGCAACAAATATCTCATATTTGATGGGCCTTCCTCTAGAAAATTTGTTTGATCTGAAGCGCTACTTGGCTAGGATTTTTGATAGATCTTCTTCTAAAGATTGATTGATTTAGAGCATCACTTTGCTCGGACTTTGATAGATCTTCCTTTTAGAGATTGATTAAGTGCTTTAGTGAGGCCTTTAATGACTGGCGCTAAAGGCTTACTCCATCCTCCCTTTAGGAGGTGCTTCAGTGTGGCCTTTGATGACGACATTAAAGGCTTGATCAGTGTTTTAGTGAGGCCTTTGATGACAGTGCTGAAGGATAACTCCGTCCTTCCTTTAGGAGGTGCTTTAATGAGGCCTTTGATGACGGCACTAAAGGATTTTCCTATACTTTAGTGAGGCCTTTGACGATGGCACTAAAAGCTTACTCTAACCTTCCCTAAGAGGTGCTTTAGTAAGGCCTTTGATGGCCACGGAGTGCTTGCGATCACAAGCTTTGGATGGCTAGAGCCTTTGATGCTCTGGGACCTCTGGTGGTCATGAGTCTTTGATGGCTAGGACCTTTGATGGTTGGAATCTCTTGTGGTCATGAGCTTTTAATGGTTAGGCCTTTGATGGCCTGGGACCTCTTGTGGCCATGAGCCTTTGATGGCTAGGGCCTTCTACCTTAGGAGAATCCTAATCCTTTTCACGATTGGATCGATAAATTGTTTTTATTCATCTATTGTTGGAAAATATGGCCGCAAATGTTTGGCATTTCATGTTCTCGCTATGATGTTGTCATCTGGTCGGCAAAGCTTATAGGCCCCCAATGGGATTACTTTGTGTATTATTAAGGGTCCTTCCCAATTTGGTCCTAACGGCCCGTCTGTTGGATTCTTAGTATTTTCTACGACTCTTTAGGGTACTAGATCTCCCTTTTGAAACAATTTTCTTCTTACTCTAGAGTTACAGTACTTGAATATTCACTGTTGATACTCAGCCGTTCGTATGGCTACTTTATCTCTTAACTCATTGATTAAGTCCAGAGATTCTCTCTGTAACTCTTAAATTGGATTAAATGCATAAGCAAACTGTAATGACCCTACTACGATACCCATATTATTAAAGAACATCATAAATAATGTCATCTAATAACATGGAGAATACGGCTTGTTAAGGGCGACCAAATGTGAATATGACTTTAAACTAACACAACATGTCATACTTACCTTTTCACTGAATCTCTAGAATAGAATTTGATGCATACAATCCCAGTTCAAAGTAATAAACACATTGGTTTCTGAGAATTAGAATAGTATATCATATAAAATGGAAATCATGGACCATAATGGAATAATATATCTCATACATATACAAATTGCGAGTCTACAAAATAAAATACTATACTCACATAATACACACAAGTGTTACAATTCTAGAATCTCAAATATACATCTCAAAACATAGACACACACATGAAATCCTAGATGAGATAAACTAAAAGTCAAACAGCTTATCTCCCAGCTAGCCCAACAATCCAAAGGTCTACCTGTACTATAACCTGAAAAGTCTCGACCTGACCCAAGCATTAAAATAACACCAGGGTCAGATTATCTCTAAATATCCAAAAGGGTGAGAAGAAGATGTAACAGAAGAATAAATAATATATAAATAATTCCAGATGTCCAAGATATAACAAGTCACATAATTAATTAATCTCGGAGTTTATTTCATGGCACAGTATAAATATATTTGGTCACAAACACATATTAGTTACTAAACACTGATTCACAGAACAAAACACAATAACTTTAATACAGAGAAACTAATTCCATAACAATCACCTATCAAATCATATATACCAATCTTACCGATTGTCCATACCGTGCAAACATTTTGGTATCACTCATACCAATCTGAAGCCAAAGATCGTCTATACCGTAACATAGAATCTCGACTGCTCACTAGGATCAAGGAAATCCCAAATCTCGACCGATCAAAATGATCAAGGCAACTATGACTCGAAAACTCTAGTTTATTATAAATTCAAGTTTGAAAAGAAATCTAGGAGTATACCTCTTAAGGATTTATTGGTCCCACAGAATCCTAAAAGGAATATACTCTAAAGTGTCAAATACTGTCACTTTCAGTAATCACTAGAACTTAACAAAAAAGTCTTATACCAGATGGTGAAATTCCGGTATATATTATAAGCTAGTAAATTTCACTCATTATGGATACCACTAGAAAACCTGAACTTTATTCTCTTAAGGATCTAGCAGCTCCATACTGCACACCAAAAGAGAATACAAATCTAAAGTGTTAAATACTTCCTAATAGAAATCACAAAAACCAAGGCATCCCATACTAACCGATGAAATTCGAGTATTAGCTAATAGGCTAGTAGGTTCCACTCAAACGTTTTATTTAGTGAGCTAAACCTTATTCGATGAAGCATTACTTGAGAGCATTTAAACCAATTGGTAACATTGAATCGGTTATTGTACTCCCCACATTATAGAACTAAGGCTCTCAAAACAATTTCTCTTTGGAGTTTACATTTGGAAAACACTATTATAATTTTCCATAAATTCGAATTATTCCAAAAGTACTTATTTTATGATATCAAGATTTTCTATGTTTCAAAACTGTTGATAATTAACATTTCATAAAGTTTCATTATTTGCAAAGTATGTTCCAAAGACCATATATATATATGTTCCAATTTCTTATTTTTAAAAGATCCATAGTTTACAAATCATTTTCTAAAAACTATATATTCATATTCCAAACCCAAATTAATATTTACACACTTGTTATATAACAACTTAGTTTATATCTACAAAAATCCATATTGTTAAATCCATAACTATTTATATTAGAAATAATTGATATATGTATATATATAGTCACTTTATTAAAGTCATTTATAAAAAGAAATTGGATTGAGATAGAAAATTTAATTTGAAATCTATATATTATAATGGACTACTCTTTCGCAAGCATCTTTTCATTCCAAACCATATAAATATTAATCAATGTAGACGTAAGAGGCATTTAGTCACATTGCACAGGTGAAGAGCGTGACTTTCATGTTGTAGCACGTGGATAGGTAAGGACAGCAGGTCCGACAAGCCGATTGACATTTAGTATTACTATGTGGTTGACTTTCCTAGAGTGACCATGGAATTTGGCTTCTTAGGAACTGTATCTAAGAAGGATTCACCGCATTATATTATTCATCCTCAACGATATCCAGGGAAGATCTGGAATTAAATTTTTTTATTCTTTCTAATTCATTTTATTTCTCATTCACCAGACTTTATGTCTGACCCATTCCTATTTTTCATATTTTCCCCAAATCACAAGAGGGCAGGTCTGGGTTGCAATTCTTTGCGGCTTGGAGGGTCATTGGAGCAGTTATTATCTTCAGCTTTTGTTCCATTTACTTCATTTCTCTTTTCCATACTTTACTCTATATATAGGGACTTATATTATGAACTTTGTTATGTTTTATGTTTTGGTGGAGACTACTTGGTACTTTTGGTTTCAGAAATTAATTTGCGTAATGTTGTTTTTAGTGAAGCTGTTTTGATATTAGTTTATAATTAATGAAAGTTTTCTTCCACTATAATATTTTAATCATTTTATATTGTTGTCTTAGTCAATGTGCTATGTTATGGATTTTTATTTCACCCGACCATTCTTGCTTCTAGTCATGTCCCATTTTCAGGGTGCCTAGTGGTGCGGGGTGTCACAGTTGGTATCAGAGCTAAGGTTTCGGTAATCCTAAAAATATTTTAAGAATATAAAGGTTTTTGAATAATTTTTAAAGGGTATTCCAAATAATAATTTTAAAAGTATATGTATATATTTTGGAATTTTTTTAGAAATGGGTCCCTCATATCACTTCATCCCTATCTATTGAACTATTTATGGAGTACCTAATCCCATCTTTTTAATACCCATAGATAGAGATGTCTAAACCATAAGATATCCCCAATGTTCCAGGCCTTAATGTGCCTGCTTGGTTCAGACATTATTTGCAGGCTACTGCATGAGCAGATCCACCAGCTAGGGATGCTGCTCCGGCGAAAGGGGCTCCAACCTGTCTGCTAGGGATTCTCGATTTTTCTGAGATATGCAAGGTCTACACCAGCTTAGGAGGAAAGCCGTTTCTTGGCATCGAGTTGTATACTGAGGCGAGAGCTTGGATCCATAGTTGTGAGTGGATATTTAGACTTATAGGATTGGAGGACTTGGCTCGGAGGCAGTTAGCTTCATGGTAGTTGCAGGGAGAGGCTCTTTGTTAGTGGAAGATTATGGAGGTTGAGGCCGATAATTTGACTTGGGTAGATTTTCGTACTAGGTTCGAGAGGAAATTCTTATCGCAAGCTGAAGAGGGAGTGCAACTAGAGAAAATTATACAGCTCAAGCGAGGGGATATGACAGTTAAGGAATATGTTAATCAATTCAATGAGCTTGTTAGATTTGGACTAGACCCAATCGTTACTCCTCACAAGAAGGCGCTGAAGTTCGCTAAGGGTCTGAGTCAGCCAGTGAGCCACATTCCGATAGGAGCAACTTTTGAAGGATTGATAGAGATGGCTTTACTTGCTAATACTGTGAAGAATGGAAATGTGGCGTAGAAGAGGGATGGGAAGAGGTAGTGGAAAGGAAAGAGGAGAGGAGGAGTGTCCGGTGGAAAAAGGAAAGTTCCAAGGAAGGACTAGAAGTGCAATGCTTGTAGGAAACCAGGTCATCTTGCTAAGGATTATAGAGGGGTAGAAGAGAGACCAAGACTGAGGTGCTATCTTTGCAATCAAGTGGGGCATATGAAGAAGGATTGTCCGGCGAAGCCCAAGGACGGTTCACAGACACCTTCACAGCCTGCTCAAGGTTATGCATTAGAGGCAGCTCCTTCCTCTAGTACTCGTCCGGTTGTGGACAATGGAAAGAAGGTGATCATCAAAGGTGTGTTATCTATCTCTAATTTTCCTGTTTGTACCCTATTTGATTCTAGAGCTTCGCACTCTTTTATATCTAGTATTCTTGTAGAGAGCCTTGGTCTTGATGCTTGCTTAGTGACCAACCCGGTAGTAGTACAAATCCCGTAGGAGGATCGGCCTATTTGTCCATGTTATGTTGGGATTTGAAATTGTTTATTTTAAGGGTTGAGTTTGACTGTAGTGACTTTGTACTAGGCTTTTCCGGGTTCGGGTTGATTCTTGGTATGAATTGGCTATCCATGTATGGTGCTATTCTAGATTGCGATAATAGGGTAGTGAGGTTAGGCACTTATAGTGGACGTATCTTAGAGGTATCTTGTGATCCTAGAGGATTAGCCATGTTGAGATACCTTTATTCTACCGACTTATCACTCGGTAGTTTGAGTTCGGTACCCATTGCTAGAGACTTTCCAGATGTGTTCGAGGAGGTCTCTAGCCTTCCACCTCGAAGAGAGATTGAGTTCAAGAGTTATCTTGTCAATAATGCCAAATCGATTTCTTTACCGGTAAGGCATATGGCTCCTAAGGAACGTTGTGAATTGAGCAAGCAGATTGGAGAGCTTTTCGAGAAGGGCTTCATTCGTAGGAGAATTTTTGAGTGGGGTAAACCCGTCATCTTTTCTACTAAGGCGGATGGCTCTCTCAGACTTTGCATTGATTATAGGGAGCTTAATAAGCTGACAAAAAAATCGTTATCCGCTTCCCCGTGTAGATGATCTCTTCGACTAGCTAGTAGGATCCAAGGTATTTTCACAACTCAATTCATCGGTTGAGTGTGGTGGAGTATAACATCGAGAAGACTGCGTTTAGGACTCTGGATGGGTTATTTGAGTGGTTAGTCATGCCATTTTGGCTAGCCAATGCTCTGGCATATTTTTTGGATCTAATGAGTCGAGTATTTCACAAATCGTCGAACAAGTTTGTGGTGGTGTTCGTCGACGACATTTTGGTTTATTAGCAAAGCAAGTAGGAGCATACTGTTCACTTGGAAGAAGTGCTTAGGACTCTGCGAGCACATAAGTTGAAGGCGAAGTTCACCAAGTGCCACTTTTGGAGGGATGAAGTTCGCTTTTTGGGACTATCATTTCGGAGGATGGACTTGCAGTAGATCCGGCAAAAGTGGCAGTAGCACGGGATTGGCTGACCCCCAAGAATGCCACAGACATAAGGAGTTTCCTTGGTATTTCGAGCAACTATGGGAAGTCGTTGAGGACTTTGCTAGGATATCAGCTCCACCTACCCATCTTACCAAGAAGAACTCGGCTTTTGTTTGGGATGCTAAGTGTGTGGATGCCTTTGGTCGATTGAAGGAAGCTTTGACTACCACGCCCGTATTGGTATTACCGGTTGGAACCAAGCCTTTCTCCATTTATACGGATGCTTATGGTACTAGGCTAGGGTCGGTACTGATGCAAGATGGTTGTTTAGTGTGCTATGCAAGTGGATAGTAACATCAAAAGAACTACCCGACGCATGATCTTGAGTAGGCAGCTATAGTTTTTGCTCTCAAGTCTTGGAGGCACTATCTCATAGGAGAAAAATTTGAGCTTTTCACGAACCATAAGTCTTTGTTGTGTCTATTCTCAGAAAGACTTGAATTTGAGATAACAAAGATGGTCGAATTTTTAGCCTCTTATGACTTTGAGATTTTCTATACCCTTAGCAAGGGTAATGTAGTGGAAGATGTGTTAAGTAGACGCAAAGTGGTTTTAAGTCCTCTGTTTTTGGAATGGAATCATTTGGAGTACATTGCTACCTTTGATTTTAGACCTCCATCGGATTTAGCTCTGGGATTGTTAGTAGCACTCGACATCCAGCCTACTTTGGTGGAGCAGATTGGAGCAAGGCAAGGTGAGGACGAAGAGTTAAAGTACATTTTAGATAAGCTTGGTAGAGGAGAGTCATCATCACATCTTAAGCGCTATACTACAGACACTAGGAGATGGCTTAGAAGGGATGGTAGACTTTCTGTTCCCCGTAGTGAGGATTTGGTAAATGCGGTGTTGGCCGAGTCATATCATTCTAGGATGACAGTGCATCATGGCAGAGATAAGGTGTATCGGGATATGAAGAGGGTATTCTACTGGCCCAGAATAAAGAAGAGGGTGGCGGAGTATGTATCAAATTACATCACTTGCCAAAGGGTAAAGGCGGAACAGAAGAAGCCCGGAGGACTGTTGCAGCCATTGGATATTCCATTATGGAAATGGGAGAGCATCTCTACGTACTTCGTGGATGGATTACCAAGGTCACGAAGAGGGAACATGATCATTTGGGTTATTATGGAAAGACTAACGAAGAGCGCTCATTTTATACCCGTTAAGAGTAATAGGACGGCAGCTTCTTTGGTGACTCTTTATGTAAGGGAGATACTTAGGCTTCATGGAGCCAGCATTGTGAGCGACAGAGATCCATTATTCACCAGCGAGTTTTGGAGGAATCTTCAGCAAGCATTAGGAATGGAATTGAATCTGATCACGGAATATCACCCTTAGACAGATGGACAGACTGAGAGGGTAAATAGGGTTTTGGAAGATTTGCTTAGATTATTCACCATTGACTTTAGAGGCTCTTGGGAAGACCACCTACCTTTGGTGGAGTTCGCATACAATAATAATTATCAAGCAGGCATTGGGATGGCACCATTCGAGGCCCTCTATAGCAGACCATGTAGATCACCAGCCTGTTGGTGGGATACCACCGATAGGATCTTGCTAGGACCAGACTTGGTGAGGGAAACTTCTGAGAAGGTGGATTTGATTCGGAAGAGGTTGAAGACTGTATAAGATAGACGAAAGTCATATGCCGATAGAAGACGTTCAGATTTGGAGTTTAAGGTTGGAGATATGGTTTCTGTCAAGGTTTCTCCTTTGATAAACGTTATGAGATTTGGCTCAGTGGGTAAGTTGGCACCGAGATTTTTAGGACCCTTCCCTATTACCGCACGGATTGGAAAAGTGGCATACATAGTTGATCTTCCAGATAAGTTGGCAGGAGTTCATGATATTTTTCATGTTTAGCATCTGAGGAAGTGTCTACATGGTTCTGCAGTAGTAGTAGAACTTGATCAGCTAAGGGAAGTATAGGTAGAGCGCGAATCACTTGTGCGTCGTACACCCACTCATATATTGGAACACGATATTAAGAGATTACGCAACAAGGAAGTTCGTCTAGTGAAAGTTCAGTAGTGAGATGTCCCCAAGGAGTGCACATAGGAGTCCGAGGAGAGAATTCGAACTTCTTATCCATTTCTATTTGAACGTACACTTCAAATATCCTATCTTTGAGCTTTGATCTTTCCTTAGTTAGGGTTTTTTTTGATAATCTTTAGGTGAAACCAATGGATGATAGCTTGGTTGTAAACATGTCATTAGGGCATGTTATGTTTGATGGATGAAAATGATTGCATGTTGATGCCAATGTTGGCAAATGGATGCACTGCATGCACTAGGTATATATTTATTAGGATAATCGGCCAACAAGGTACACACACTTGCATATGTGTGCATGTTATCCATTGCACTTGCGCATGGTTGTATATACATGTGTGTGTGTGTGTGTGTGTGCGTGCGCATGCGTGCGTGTGTGTGTATAAATGGATGTTGCATATGGATGGTGCATTTGGGTGAATGATTGAAACATACATATAGAATTATCAATTATACTAGGGTAATTGCATACATTTGGTTATATGGCATAAGTATACTTGCATTACAAGAGGTCAACGGAATCAGTAGACCGACTGCCTTTTCGCATTAGGTAAGTTCATATGCATTTCACTTTGCATAAATCATAAATTGCATTAGTTAAAAATAAAGACAATGGTAGAAATGGATGATGATTGAGTAGATGGATGTAGTTCTTAAATGCTGTTTTTAATTACGTTCTTCGTCTTTGGAGATTTCGGGGACGAAATCCTTTTGGGGCGGGGAGGGAATGTAACAACCCGATATTTTACAGGAAATATTATTAAAAATAAATTAAAAGAGCATTTGATACAGTGGTAAAGGCACACGTTGACTTCCTTAATGACCAAGGATAAAGTCCCGTTGTCGCCCAAAATCTGAAGCGATGTTTTTTAGCTGGTTCGTTTCCAGCGATTTTCCTACATATTTCATTGTTATTTCTGACACATCGCGGCTTCCCATTCGCTCCAGTGATACGATAGGATGAGATGGCTAAATTTTATTGGTTGAGTGATGTGTATGGGCTAGAATGGATAACCATTAAGTGTATGAAAGAACCAGATTTAATCTAGAATAATCTAATGGATCATATTCACTCAAATAATCTATAAATAAACCATCTAACCTAACCTAATCTCTTATTCAGCCATCGCTATAATCTACAGTAAAATTAGTGTGTATTATTCTTTCTCTTTTTCTCTACCAAATAAATAAATCTCTATGTATTCAAGCAATTTGGGGAATTTAGAAGAATCAAAGGGAGAAAGATTAAAGAAAATCTTTTTCAAATTTATACAAGCTCAAGTGCTGGGTGAGTGAGAATTAATATGAAATAGAAAATAAAGTAGTTCAATTTCAGTTCTTTTCCGACACTTATTAATTTCTGTTATTAATTCAGAATAGATGTAAATTAGTGCAACTTCTTCTGCTTTCATTTCTCCAATCTAATTTATGTTCGGTTTAAAATATGGGACATATAAATTGTCTATTCACATTTTATGGTATAAATAAGAATGAAATTTATGTAAATTATTGTATCTTCTCCTTATACCACTTTTCAATTCTAATTCATGTTTGGGTTAAAATTTGGAATAAACAAATTTTTATTCACGTTTCATGGCGTAAATAAGATTGGTTTAATTAAATTGAATTAGAATTGTTATTTGATTTCTGATGGTAGAATAGGTTAATTGTGTAAATTCAAATATGTTACTTGAATAAAATTATGGTTTTGATCGATATAATTACATAATTTTAAATATGATTGTGGAACAAAATTGGAAAGTCTAATTGGAATAATTGTTTGTTTCATATATGGCCTAAAAATATAAAAGTGAAATTTTGTGTAATTAATTGTTTGTGGCTATTAGATAAAAAATTTGTACAGATTAAATCTCTAAAAGGAGAACGTTAATTAATGTGGAAAAAAATGTAAATTAAATGGACCCTAAAGGCTAGTGTAAATCTGTAACAAAATGACATAAAAATTATAGACAAACCATACGGACTGAACGGACGTGAAAATGAAAAACCGTTTACACAAGAAAAAGGAAAATTATGAAATAACCAAATCGGATGTAAAAATTACCCAAATCAGATTAATGGAAATAAACACTATGTAAACTACAACGGTAATAATATGAAAGCGATTTGGTAGGCAAATCTTGTAAAGGTTTGGATAGGTGTTTCATGTAGTTAAGACCAAAATATAGTTTGCTGTATGTGCTAGGAGCGGGTAAGTAGATTCGTAAGAATGTTTGTTACCTTTCATAGGTTGCTAGTATGTAGGATATATAACATCTGCAATCGTAGGCTTCATCAAGCGGATCGACGAAGGCGGAACAACACAAGTGTGCTCCGACGTAGGCTTCTTTAGGCAGATCGTTAAAGGATTTTGCGCAGCCGACCCAGCTGCAGGGGCTCTTTAGGAGAACCAACACTTTGGATAGGGGCAAGTCTACATTGGTGACCAAGGATACAGGAGGATAGGAGTTCAGTTTGGCAGTGCCCGAGTGCAACTTCGGGGTCCTGCGTGGTTGTTTGAATTGGCGTCGGTCAGACGTCAGAGGCATTTAGTCACAGTGCACAGGCGAGGAGCATGACTTTCATGCTATAGCACGTGGACATGCAAGGAAAGAATGTTCGACAGACCGATTGACCTTTAGTTTTACTGCATGGTTGACTTCCCTAGAGTGACCATGGACTTTGGCTTGAACTGTGTCTAAGAAGGATTCACTGCATTATATTATTCGCCCTTTGCGATATCTAAGGAAGACCTGGAATTAAAATATTTTATTCTTTCTACTTCATTTTATTTCTCATTAACCAAACTTTATGTCTTACCCATTCCTATTTTTCATATTTTTCCCAAATTACAAGAGGGCAGGTCTTGGTTGCAGTTCTTTGTAGGTTGGAGGATCATTGGAGCAGTTGTTATCTTCAGGTTTTGTTTATTTTGTTTCATGTACTTCGTTTCTTTTTTCTATATTTTAATCTATATATGGGAACCTATATTATGAACTTTGTTATGTTTTATGTTTTGGTGGAGACTACTTGGTACTTTTGGTTTCAGAAATAAATTTGGGATAATTTTGTTTTTAATGAAGATGTTTTGCTATTAATTTATAATTAGTGAAAGTTTTCTTTCGCTGTAATATTTTAATCATTTTATGTTGTTGCCTTAGTCTCCATGCTATGTTATGCATTTTTATTTCACCGGACCACCCGTGCTTCTAGTCATGTCTGATTTTCGGGGTGCCTAGAGGTGCGGGGTGCCACATAGAATATTTTTATCAAAAAGATATCCTCCTTAGAAAAAATTTCTATTTAGGATCTAGCCTCGGATTTTAGACCGTTGGATTTCTATCTAGAGTTATATTTATAGTGCAGCTTAGGGATCTCAGACCGTTGGATTTGAAGATTAAATCTGGTGCAACCGCGTCATAGGCTCCCTAGGAACCGTCAGATGGAAGCACGAATGCACGGGATTGAATGAAAATGGATTTATGGGTGTTTGCTTCATACTGGATGAAATAATGTCCAAGAACTAAGGCGGGTCGACCTAGCTTCCATGGGTGGTCGACCTGACCCCTTTGGGGGTCGACCTAACCCAAATATGAGTTGACCTATGCCTTTGTAATATTTTCTTTTTCTTTTTCGTTTTGATTTCTTATTTATTTCGTAACTTCTTCATGTTAACTCGGATTTCGACAAGTTATTTATGGAAATTGACCAGAAAATTACCACAGACATAATGGTGCAACTCCCTTGGCTTAATTCCAACAATTTCACAAACTTATTTTATTATTTAATTAATTCGTTAATTAATTATTATAACTCAAATTTTGGGTTGTTACATTCTATCAAACCATAATTTCTCCTATGGATCCTACATATTAAAAGTAAATTATATCTTCGATTTATGCCTTAATTATTTTCATCTTTCTAACCCAAGCTTTAGCCATAGCGGCTTCTTCAAATCCTCCAAGTAAGATTCTTCTTTTATTTGATTTGAGAGTATTTTGGGTAATATAGTTCTTATTGTTTATGTTTGTCAATTTTTTTTACTGATCCAACATTCCAACTTTTATAATTCTTTGAACAATCAAGGTAGATCTGGTGTTTATTATTCATAGCACTATAAACTTCATTTATTACTAGAAAAGATGGAACCCAATGCATGAGGCTTCTGCACGACAGCGGGCTATGGGGAGGTCCATAATGTACGCAGCCTTTCCATTGTATTACGAAGAGGCTATTTCCGAACTCGAACCTTAGCGCCCAGATCACCATATGGGTGGCCTAACCTTTGCACCATATCACTAGAGAAAAAAATTATTTTTTTGACTTGATTTGTCTAAGTTGTTGAACTTTAATTGATTTTTAAAGATCATAAAAATAGACAGTGACCATCAAGGCAGGTAATCAAACACCTAAATAATTCAATGCATTTTTTTACATATGAACTACTAAATTTTTATGAAATCTCTGTACACCATAAATGCAATTTCTAGGGATGATATTTTAATTACTTCTATCCATTACATAATTTTTTTGATTTTGGTATGAACTATCAAATTATTCTTAAATACAATTTTTTTATCCTTATATTTACGAAATATTTCCTAGAACTAGTATCCTAAGGTCTAGTAAATATTGTTAATAGTTCAATGTACTTTAGGATTGATTAAGCATGAAACCCTAGATCTGAACAGGTGATCCATATTAATTTAATTTAGAAAAAATTAGAGGCAAGTAAATGAATTAGCGGAAGTCATACCTGAATTCATAGTTGTCGACTGGAAAAATAAATTTGGTTTGGTTTTCCATACTGACACGTGCCCTAGATCTTGTATTAGATCTGAATCCATAATTGCTACTTTCATAAAGTGATTAAGAGAAAGAGATAAATCTAAACAATAAGAGTTAAATCTGATCTTCCAAATTGGCATAAACCCTAGATCTGAATTATTTCCATAGTAGAGATTAAGAGAATAACTAAAGCATATGTAATTTGAAACCATAACCCATTACTTATTATGTTGGCATTTTCTAATTTGGCCCTTTAACAAATTAGAATTGACCCGTTATCTACATATTAATACCATGACAATTATATCTTTAAGCCTTTTAACTTTACTTCATAATTTTATCACTTTTATTAGGCTTTACACCAAACTAGCACGACACTTTTATTTTACATACGTGGCACACATGTTGAAATTTTCCAACAATCTCCCCTCGTGCCATATATGTAATAACCATATAAATATGTTTAACTTTATGAACTCTAAAATTTGTTATTTATAACATAAGGTGTTTCTGAAATAATCTCATCCATTAACTATGCTGACAAAGGATCAAAGTGGCATTCGTTACCTTTAATGTAACTAAACCAATATATGGTTACATATACCAACACAATCAAATGATAGAGATCAATCATTGATGTTCAATATTTGAACAACCTATAGTGCAAACAAATCTTTATTACTTTATTTCTGATTAGAAAAAAGAACTTGATATATATATATATATATATATATATATAACCAAAGTATAGAGCAAAGTGTCATATGGCAGTACTAAATACAAACTCTCTCTAACCCAAAACATTCTTACATAAAAGTTACACCAATTGAGTAAGATGCTCATGAAAGACCTTGAGTGATATTCCTTCTATAAGCGGATCCACCACAATCGTATTTGTCACAATATACTCAATGGATTACAATCTATTTTGCACTCTCTGCTTATTAGAAAGTAATATGTTATTTATTGTCACAATATTACTTTAATGTTCTTTCAATCTCTTTATTCAATAGTCCATAATTTTGTGACAAAATTTTACGATTATTTTCCATCGTTAGATACCCTACAAAAGAAAATAGTAAAAAAAGCTATAAGTGTCTGCATGACAACTTTCCTTTTATAGCTTCAACCCAAAAAAATAAAAACAACAACAATAATAATATTTTATTATCTAAAGTGGTTCTTTTGTACCCTTGGCATCCAAAATATTAGGATTGCAATGCTTTATGATCTCCAACCAATTCAATCTTTTATCTATAAGCATAGAATCTTTTTGTTCCTTTTAGATATCCCATTACCATTTTTGTCACCAATCATTGATCTACCTTTAATGTCATTAAGATATCTGTCGAACAATACACCCAATATTCATATGTGTATATGCCTTAGCATGCATTAGACTCCACACCATAAATGCATGAGGAACCTTTTGC
This sequence comes from Allium cepa, assembly GCA_030765085.1. Lineage (NCBI taxonomy): Eukaryota > Viridiplantae > Streptophyta > Magnoliopsida > Asparagales > Amaryllidaceae > Allium > Allium cepa. The sequence continues at coordinate 446,676,815 of CM060938.1, read as the reverse complement.
ATTTCTTTAGTTTTAAGTTTGTTCATATATCACTATATAAGACAACTTTTGCCTATTTTGGCAAAAAAGAATCAATAGATTCGCAGTTTGCATACCAAACTCCTTTCTAAGCCTTATATGTTGTGATAATTCAAATATCACCCCATAAATAATAATGCTGTATTTGAATTTCTAATACAAAAAAGTAATCCATAAGTGGTATTATTAAGTTGTTTTGTCAATGTCTTCATTGAGAGACGCGACTTTAATATCATTCTGATCTTGCTTAAAATTATGGTCTGCAATAAGTTCCAAAATAATTCTAAAGAGTCTTTCAGTGAAACCAAAGAAAAATTCTCTTTAAAAATAAAACATTATTTTCCTTTTGAGCATAGCTTTCTCTATAGTGAGCCTTATACCTTTCCACATTACACACTTGATCCCTTTTTATTTTGAATAGTTATTCATAACCTATGATCTTGTTACCCTAAGGTGGTGGGAAAGGTCTCAAACTTTATTGTCCTTGTAGATTTACACTATATATTCATACCTTAAAACCATATTTTAAATTAGTACCTTGTATGGATTGATGTAAGTCTAAAGAATAATCTTCACCAATCCAATATTTATCTTTATGAAAAAATACTACATAGTCATCTAGAACAGTATTCTTCCTTTTCAAGTGGATTTCCTTAATAACCTTGCACTTTAGGGTTGTTGAGTTTGTTTTCTTGAAACTATAACCTTAACTTGAAGAAAATTTTGTTTAGCATTGTCTTATTATGGTTCCAAATTTACTTCTTTATTAATGAAAGGAAACAAATCCTATACATTATCCGAAGAAGTAACAGTAGTTGAATCAAAGATAATAATTCTCTATAGAGACAATGATCTGTACCATATTTCTTCCCCCAAACTCAACATCCTCAAAAATTGTAGCATTTTCCACCTTAATTTTTTTCCTTAGTGTGAGTTTATAAAACTTGTAGCTTTTAAGTCACTTAGAATACCAATAAAGTATTTGCTATCTTTAGTGCCTCAATCTAGAGTTATTCAGTAAACTGAAACAAATAATCATATTAATCACCAAATCAAAATTTGAAACTTCAATATAAAAGGTATTTAGCATAAATAGATATAAGCTATATTTTAAACATTAGAAATTTTAATTCCAACAAAGTTTGAATTTATTCATAAATTAATCTTATTATTTCTAAAGGAACAATATCAACCAAATTTGTTCATATCAAAATTAGAAATCGAAATCTGTCTAAGTGACAGCATAACAAAAATATCAAATAAATCCAAAAAATATAACTGAAATCTCAATAATAACTTAAAAATATCTAGTTACTTTACTTTATATGCCCATAGATTTCATAAAAGAAACAAGTATAAATACATCCTTATGTTATTTCTATTGTTTAGGTCATTAGCGATTTCTTTACCCTTATTTATACATTTATTTATGATGTATGTTAAATGAGTACTTTCAATCTTACATGCTTCAACCTCTCTTCTTCTTAACACAATGCTATAAGCTCAATAAGAGGCCATTATATATTAAAAAAAATAACTATCGAGAATCTTAAAATGGTTATACTATAAATAAAGTGAGTACCAAAAAAATTAACAATAACTTGAGTGCCTTTAACTTTTGAAGCAATATTTTCCATATAGTACTCATTTATATTCCTTTTATTTTGACTTTATAGAATCAAACAATATAAAGTGTGTTTGTTTCTCCTTACCATTTTGACAAAATGCTTTTCATTCACAGTAAAGAACTCCTTAAAATTGGTTATCCCCAAAGATATCACATCCTTGAAAGCTTCTGAAATATTTTACTTTATAATCTTTTGACTCTTGCTTTTTTGAATTATCCCACATCTGAATGTTCTTCATAACATTATAAGAGCATTCAACCATAATATGTGTGGATGTAACCCTCCTAATTGCAAGAGTTATATCCATGAAGTTAAGAACAAATAATATGTTCTCTTAACGATCCTTAGAGTTAGTCCTAAACATGACGAGAACATTAAAATTGGCAGATACTTTAGTCAAATTAGTTAAAAATTAAACAAAAATCAAGGATTGACCATATATGCTAATATTTAATATCCGCCATAGTAAATTCAAATAATTGGTAAGTCTCTTCTCAAGATACCTAGCATAACATTAATATCAATTCTTTGGACAGTAATATTAACTGCAAGCAATGCTCTTGTTGTAATGATCAAACATTGACAATAAATTCAAGTTAAATTACAATCTTCCTTTGAAACGATTAGTTATTCACTTGTAAAACCTTATAATTGTCGCATATTTATCATCACACATGTGTAAGTTATTCTACCAAATATTAGTCTTCATTTGGGCCAGCTAACATCCGCATGAATAATTGCACACATATGTCAAATTATTTTCATGAACAACTAACACAAGAGAGGTCACTTTGGGGACATGTTATTTCAATTAGCTCGCTTGGAATGCAGCATATTTACAATTAGTTTATAAAGAGATGCCAAAAATATATTTGAATTTATTTCTTAGTATATGTATAATATTTCAAGTGCTAAAAAACACTCCTAAAAGTCTTTAAGTCCATATAGCACTTGAAAATCTCAAAATTATAATCGTGGCATAATATTTTAATCATAGATGTTATAATCTTTTCTTTAAGTATGTGGTTACATTTATAACATTTCCTAAATAAATATGATACAAGGCATCATAAATAAATCACATAACAAATGTCATGATAGAATGCCAGATAAAATGCCATATAAAATTATACATGAATGACATAGTAAAGGTTGTACTAAATAACATGAATGAATGTACTAGCTATGATGAATATCTGAACCATAATATAGCTATACATAATGTTACTATATCACTTTATCTTTAGTTTATTATATGAATACATAATTAAGGTCAGTATCCATGCATTTTGGCAAAATACGAAAATTACTGCTCCTTTTATTTTGTGCTAACCAAAGCATGAAAATGAAACATATTTTCAACGAGCATGGGTTATACATACAAAATATTTGTAACTATCAAACATAAATGCATCAAATAATAAATCATATGTCATTGCTTATTCCAAATACAAACATGCTGCTTCATTAAATTTATTGCAACTGACGCATTTACTGCTTTTATGAAAATAAATTAATACCATAACAACCACATTTAATGCAATTAGGATAAACATAAATGCAACTAACCATTATATAGTCCAAAATGTAAATTAATGTCATGTTAAAATTTATTTCAATATAAAATAAATATAAACACTTTAAAGGAGCATGCTTTATTTCTAATTTACTGAAATAATCGAAATACCTTACATATCCAGATTACTTAATCAAAAGTTGATTAAGGTAAAATAATCATAGAACTAGATTTATATTTCTTGCATAAATGGTTCTAAATTATACATATATGTTTATACCATTTATGAACATTAAAGAAAATGATTGTACATATCAGATCCAAAACATTCCTCATATTAAAATTCATAAATAAAATATACAACAATAAACATGTAACATAAGTTGTTTTCGAAATTTGGAGGAAGTTAGACTATTTCTCATAATTTAATAATTTCAAATTCTATCTTATCTCATAAATAAGATATAGATCATTTAGGTCCATATTTCTACACCAAAATAGTTTCGCAAATCATCTTTTCAATTTGCAATAATAAAAAATAAACTAAACCAAATGCAAAATCATCGCACAAATAAATCATTGATACATAGATCAAGCAGATCTGAAACTTAAGTGGAATTTAATGACTTCTAAATGAAGTTTAACTCAAAACTTACTCTTAAAAAAACCAAAAAAAATCTCCCAACAAAATCAATGACGGATGACTCTGATACCACTTTTCAGTATTTCAATATATTTTAGAATTGATTAATCATGAAACTCTAGATCTGAATAGGTGACCCATATTGATTTGATTGAGAAGTGATAAGAGGAAAGTAAATGAATTAGAGGAAGCCATAACTGGATTCATAGTTGTTGATTGGAAAAATAAATTTAGTTTGGTTTTCCATATTGACACAAGCCCTAGACCTTGTATTAGATCTAAATCCAAAGTTGCTGCTTTCATAAACTGATTAAGAGAAAGAGATAAACCTAAAAGATAAGAGTTGGATCTGATCTTTCAAATTGACATAAACCTTAGATCAGAATTATTTCCATAGAAGAGATTAGGAGAATAATTAGAGCATATGTAATTTGAGGATCATAACCCCTTATTTATAATGTTGGCATTTTTTAATTTAGCCCTTAAACAAATTAGAATTGCCCCGATATCTACACATTAATAACAAGACAATTATATCTTTAAGAGCCTTTGAACTATGATTCAAATTTTTATCAGTTTAATTAGGCTTTACACCAAAATAGCATGACACGTTTATTTACATACATGGCCTACATACTGAAATTTCCAACGAAAATACCATAGATTTAGTGAGTTTGGAATACCATTTTCTTCATTTAGAAAGTTTCATTTGACACTAGTTAATCATAGGGAATTCCCAACTATGAATTTTTCGATTTGACCATAATATTTAGTGATACTTATCCATTTTGATTTGTAAATTGATCAATAATTTTGGTGCATTTTCTCTATTTATATTTAATTTCTCACATGATTTATAAATGCAAACAATTTTTATAACTTATAACCTACTTTGTCTGTAAGAATGCATAATGTAGGACTACATTATAGTTTTAGATATTACTAAATTGCTTCATTTTATTTATTATTCATTATTTAGTTATGATATGGTGTATTCGAATAAAAATAAAATCGTTTTCTTACCTAAAACTTATTAAATGTTTCCCATCTTTCCTCTCCTGGTCCTAGTATTATATTAAAGTTTTATCTTACATATTGTATTTGTTATGTTCATGTGACCTTAACGACTTGTTTTTTATTGTGATTTTCAAGGCATTGAGAGTTCGATTAATGGACAAGAACGTTAAGGAGATAAAACCAAGTTCGAGTAATCATAAGTGGTGAAGATGGAAAATGGAGACAATAGAATATCTAATGTTATCAATGACGGCATTGTTGTTGAAACAGGAGGCGAAACTACCATTGAAACTACTACTGGAATCGTTGGCGAAGATAATAAACTGTGTAAATAGGGTGAGTTTAACTTCTGATTTGTGGACATCAAACCAAACAATTGGCTACATGTGCTTGACTTGTCATTTTCTTGATGCTGAACGGAAATTACAGAAGCCTATTTTTAGTTTTGGTAGTTTATCACCATCACACGCGCTGGACTGGCGATTTATGATGCAATTTTTCTTACGATTTTAGAATGAGGTATTGGTAATAGAATAACTTCAATTACAGTTGATAGTGCATCATCAAATGATGTTGCTGTAAGAAATTTAAAAGATAATTTTACATTGAAACGTAGTCTTTATTTCAAGGGAAAGATTTTTCATGTTCTATGTTATGCTCAGTGCTTAATTTAATGGTGCAAGATGGCCTAAGTGAGATAAAAGAAGTATTCAAAATATTCGTGAAAGTGTAAAATACCTAGAAACGTCAGCTCAACGTCTACATAAATTTGCAGAAATAGTTAAACTATTGCAGCTCCCAGTTTCTAAATGTCTTTATGTTCCTACCCATTGGAATTCCTGGATGGAAAATGGATTATTCATGTATAAGTATGATTCAGGTACGATCACAAAATATTTGGTTCAATAGAAAACTATCCTGAGCCTAGGAACTTTATAGTCCAAATACAAAGTCTTTGGTTCAATAATAATAATTATTGTTAACCGAAATGCTCTGATCGAAGACTTTGACTTTGAGTTGACTTGAGTTGACCATGATACTAACCTCATGTAACTGAGGAGACGAATCCTCTTTTGAAAGTGTTTTACTTTCAAAACTTTTACTCGATCCAACTATAGTCATTCGATGGATGTCGTACCATGATTTGATTATAATCATAGTAGAGATATCATATTAAAGTTTGATAATATTTTCAAGTCGAGAGAACTGTGTAAATTAGTCACATCGATATTTTATGTTTGACTTTAATTGTATTAACCAACAGAAAACTATCGAGTAAGTCATTTTATGGTTATTCAATAACTATGAGTATGTAACTCTTTGATGCCCCCAACAGCCATAAGTAATGCACTACCCAACTGCCGGAGAGCATTACGTATTCTAGTCTCAATGGATGTATCGATATTCATTCTCGATACATCTTAAGTATGAATATTTAAAATGGTATATTTATTTTAATTGTGATAAATCACTCATGGTTACCACACTATCACTATCATCACAAAACAACCATTTATGGATTTTCTATCAAATATAATTTTAATTAAATTAATTAATTAATATAACACATTGTATCAAATATGTAATATAATGAAAACACCATTTATTTCGAATAAGATTGATTACCTAGTTAGATATATGTAAAAAATTACATAATTGCACCTGAGGCATACCCTTAACATTATAAGTTGAGTCGACTAATCCCTATTATCAATTGACCAATCTGGGCTTCGAATTGATTATCTAATCTAGCCAATCGACTGACTACTGTGTATTTTGTTAGGTTGAGCATGGTCATCATAGAACGATCAAGATGAGTCTAGGTGAGTCGAAGTTGTTCATGGAGGCTTATGATAGAAGTTTGGAGATGGAACGACTATCTACACCTTGTTTACATGTTATGGTTACGTGTAGCTTTGTTTTGTTTTGTTTTGTGATGGCTTTTATGGGTATCTATATGCTATTAGATGCTTGTATACATGACTCGGGCCATTATCTAAGCTTCGGCCTTGGGAACTAATAATAATTTCACATGGTATTAATCGAGACACAATTGGTACCTATGTGAGATGGCAAAATACGACTTGCTATTTGATAGGTCTCACTGCGAGTTTAATAAGAATTATAAGACACGATATATATAAAGATATCAATTTGACAATGATAGATGCATAGTTCGCAATGTCGATGTCCTATTAATGCACTATGTCAATTGACATTGTTAGCCTTCTTGTCGCGGTCTCGGTCTTATTTAGGGACCTAATGCGCCATTATTTATGTGATATAGGATTTTAGTTACACTTGATATACACATTGTTTATGATGCATCGGATCATCTATCATCATTGGTTATTAGAGTGGCATTATATCAGAATATCTTAACTTGTTAGGTGCACGAGAGGATACAGTTTCAAATATGAATACCATCTAGTATATGGATCATGAAATACATGTATAATAGTTATCATGCAGTTTAGAGATACTTTCTACTCACCAGGCTTCATGTCTAACCCTCTCTATTTTCCTTTTCTTTTGTTACTTATATGCGAATACATTGACTTGGCGAGCTGTGGAGAGCATTTCGGTTGCTAAAACTTTTACTATCTACATTTATTATCTAAATACCTTTGATATTAGTGCAAGGTAGATTTATCCTATTGTACCAAGATTTTTGCGCATAAATTTGATATGTGACTCATATATTGTATATTTGGAGATGTATGTAAAGAGATTTTGACATGAGGTTGTTATCGTATCTCTTTGCCTCGTATATGACGATTTGTGTTCTACACATATATCTATGTTGATATCATACTATATTCCTTTTGCCGTAAGATAAACCATACTTAATTAGGTTTATGTAGATAGTTTTATTATCACTAAATTACACTTAGGGTACTTATTTCCATGGCACTTGTGGATCTGGTGCCCATTTGTGCAATGGTTTTGAGTGTTATGAAAATCGATCCTTATAGGGTGACAATCTTCTTAGGTGTAGGTGTGATGGCAACGCTTCCACGAACTAAGGATGACGATCAACTTGTCCACTTGAATCACACGAGTTTAGGATGTTGCATCGTTGCCTATTTGGTATATGTTTTTGGTAACCTGTTTTATTTTTATGAAAGGAATATTATTTATGCATTGCAAAATTTTATAAACTTCTAAAAAATCTTAAAATATCATCATCTTTGTTTATTTTGATAATACCTAGTCATTTAATTATACCGATTAAGTAATTTGAAGACGCTCACGTATGATGCTTTAGATGCGAGAGAGTTAAAATTTAAGGATTATCAAAGGGGCTCAAAACTTAGGTAGGGAAGGCTATTTTTTTCAATATTCTTGAAATTGTTATGAGTACCAAAAATTTAGCCCTCACAACAAAATCAAATAATTATTACAACGACAATGACATTATTCTTAGATTTGGATAGGGGAATGACATACGATTACAACAACGTGGATGTGCGGTTATGCAACTTTTCCGGTGGACACCACTGTTTAATGGGTTTTTTTATTAGGCCCCTCTAGGTTTAGTTTCATGATAATTTGTGGTATGACTCTATAGTTTTATAATATTATTTTTTATGCAACTCCATCGAACATGGTAATACAATAATGATTTTGTCGATAGACAATCGTCCTTTTGTGATTTACAACACTATCCATCATTTTTTTCCTCTAGTTTTCGATGAAGTGTTACCTAATTTGCTTCGAATGAGGGTAAAACAGTGAATCATTTGATTTTATTATATTTACCATGTCTTTGTCATAAGTTTCACTATATGATGGAATTCTCTAAAGGAATAGTTTGGCTCACATCCCTATCAAGTTTCAAAATAAAGAAAACATCCTCCCCAAAATAAACTTATGTTTCTAGTCCCTACTTTCAAATCCACCTGCGCCAAAAGGCTCAAATACCCTTTATGGTTTTAGCATTTCAAACACACATAATTTTTTGTAGAAACATCAGATCAGCATACCATTTTTGCCAAAAAAGCATAAATTTTACAATATTTAAACTAAGATCCATTGTTGATACCAAAAAAAATCATATTTGTAGTAAGGTTGCAATTATTTCATATATTTGTAGAGAATTCTGCAATTTTTGAAAAACATCAATTTTTCTTCAAATGTTAGTAATTATTCCATATAATTGCAAATTTTGTGCAACGTATGGAATAAATGCAGACTTTTATGTAAATATACAGAATAATTGCAGACTTCTCTGCTATTATTCCATATAATTGTCGATTTTTCTGCAATTATTTCACATATTTGCCATTTTCTGCAATTATATGAACTAATTATCAATTTTTTTTAACTATCGGCAGTTATTCCATATAATTGTAGACTTTTATGAAATTATATGGAATAACTGTAGACTTTTCTGCTATTATTTCATACAATTGCAGATTTTTTTTGCAATTATTTCACATACTTGCCGTTTTTTGCAATTATACGAAATAATCATCAATTTTTCTTCAAATGTTAGCAATTATTCCATATAATTTGTAACATTCCTGGTTTTTGAGTCAAAATTTGAATTGATAATTAATATAATTTTTGAGTTAAAATTGTGAATTAAATTGAGTTTTTCCAAATTTAATAAAGATATGTGTTGTTATTTATATATATGTATATAAATGGATTTTTAATTTAAATAGAATTTCTAATTGGAAATTTAGAAAAAAATATTTTGAATAACATATTAATTATAAATTTGATTGTGGATTAATTTGAAATTTTTGAATAAATATATTTATGAATATATAGATTGAAAATTAAATTTTAAATCAAAACTTGATTTTGGAAAATTCAAAATGTAAATAGTTATAAATAGATTGGATTTATTATACAAATTAAGTTTTAAAAACATTTTCCTTAAAAAGGTTATATAAGATTAAATAATAGAAAATGCATAAATATAAAACATAAGTTAATATAAAAAGGAATGTTTTGTAAATATAAAACTAAAAGGATTTAAAACTTTATATTTTGAAATTTATAGAAACTTGTTTTCTAATCATAATATTTATCTATTTAGAAGTTATATAAATATTTATAAAAGTTTTAAACTTACATATATATATATATATCTTTTGGAAATAAAAATGATTTATATAAAGATATTTTAACTTAAAAATTCAATTGAGATAAATAAAAAGGTTTAAAAACCATAAAGCATGTTTCATAAATTAAAATAAAGTAAGAATTAAACAAAAAGTTATAAACTAGTTATAAACAAGGTTTAAAGCACAATTTGTAAATTAATTTAGAGAAAGGGATTTAAATATAAATTATAAATAAATTTAACAAAAAGGACTTAAACACAATTTAATCAAAAATGACATTTGTAAATTAATAATCTCATTCATATTACAAGTGTTCATTTACCTTAACAAGTGTAAACATAAAGTACAAGTGACATAAATCTCTTTCTTAAATTGTAATAAATAACTTGTGTGTAATAAAGTTTTGAATAAGAAACCTGGTTACTTATCTCATTTCAAAACTTGTAAACCAAAAACCTGAGAAGAAAATGGAATCAACCCACAAAATTCAAACAGCATCTACAAACCAGAAAATTTGGAAACCTAAACAAAAGCAAATAAGATCAAAAGCAAGTTTGAATTCAAAACCAAGAAGCAACTCAATAAATTAGGAAACAAAAGCAAGCCTCAGATCAAAAAAAAACTGAAAAAAAGAACAATTCTTCTCAGCAATTCATGAATCTAAATTCAAGTTTTCAAGATTCAGACATGAAGCATTTCAGATCTAAAGCATGCAAATAAGATCAAGTTACAGAATTAAAGTAAATCAAACTTCAGATCATCTCAAACTAAATATTAAATTTCCAGTTCTCTGCTTTATCCCAAGTGAGTAAACTTTTGCTTGAATCTGTTCGTATGTCTGTGTGATGAATGTAGTAGTAACATGGTATAAAATGTTTACATGTGTGATTTGGACATGAATGCATATATGTGTGTGTAGTAGTAGTATGTCTGTATATACATATTGATAGATATGCATATGTTCTTTGCTCTTTTAATTCAGGCTTCTGGTTTAATTAGAAATTTTTTATCTACCTATTGCATTTGATTTTAGGCTTGGTCATGTAAATAAAAAAGGTCTCTAACAAAGTAATTTTAAATTTTAAAAATAGATTCAAGGATATGTAATAAGTATTTAACTCAAAGTTTAAAATTTACAGTGGAAATCAGGAAATGGGTAAAAATCGAACATGTTAATTTAAATCTTTGATTATACAATCTGGATCGTGAAGCCAAATCATGAATTTTGATGTGATAATCTAGAATTTTAGGCTTGTGGTTGTCGAGTTAGTCTGTGTTGTTCAAATTTGATTTTTTGGTCTATCGTCGTTGATTGGCGACGATTGGGAGCTCGTGGTTGCCACTGGAGGTTGCCGGGATGTCGATGAATCCAGGAAAATTGGTGGAGTGATTTATCATTGGCCGCTGCGGTCAGACAGGGGTAATCTAGGGTTTAATGACCGGTTATTGTCATGGTTGATATCGAGCTTCGTTCCGACATCTATGGCGCATCGGAGTGGATCGCGAAGGTCGGGCTCGTTGCGTGGATGGGTGAGGAAGCTCTGGTCAGAATTTCATGATCGTTGGTGGTTAGAGACGACGTATCGAGGCAAAATTTGATGATCAAGTTGGTTCCAGTTTTTACGCTGGATTGATCAATTTTGATTTTGGGTAAGATATGGTGATCTAGTGGTCGTAATCGTGTGAGGAGGTCGAGATTGACTCGCCGACGGAGATGTCGATGGTCGAAAGTGGCCTAGACAATCGTGCACATGGACGAGATATCTTGGATATCTGATGATAGTTGAAAACTGGGGAAGAAGGAAAGTTCTCGGGTTCGACTCGATGCCTTTGTGATTTGGCTCGAAGACAAGGGCGATGGAAGTTTACTCGAAGTCAAGCTCGAAGTTGGGCCCGGGTAAAGTTTCGTTTGGCTCGGGTAAAACAAGGGTTTTGTTCGAGTTTGTTTAAACCAGGGTTTAAACTTTAAAATTTTAAAATAAATCAGTTTTAGAAACTAAATAAATCAAGTTTTAAGACTTCTTAAATCAAATTTGTAACATCCCGCCTTTTTGTACGCTTTAAATCGATGATACGCCGCACACTTCAGACTCAAACCATAACGAAAGGCGGATTGTTATTGGGGTGAATAAGAAGAAAACAGAGAAAGAAATAAAAACAAAATAGAATCTTGTAGAGGAACGATAAAATATAATAATCAATTAAATAGTTCATGAAGCTATTTTAAAAAATATTGATTAGACTCATACAATACATATCAGAGTTACACATACCAGAGAATATTAAAAATGCAGCGGAATACAATGGTGTAGTGGAATATATAACAAATAGTAATAATAATTCTTCATCTTCGTCCTCCAGAATTAAGGCCTTCAAATCCTGAAATGCTCAGGCTGACCCGAGCGAATTGAAAAGACAAAACAATCGAGTCAAAACTAAAATATCTTATGTAAGTTAAATCAATAGAAATAAATATGAGTGTAACGGCATCAGAGATGTTCACGAGATTTGACATCTTCTATCCTGTGTCTAGCGTGAGTGCACTAACTTAAGAGATGCTCGCGATTCACATCTCCTAAGGATCCATTAAACTATTTACTATGTAGTAATGTTTCGCTATTAAAATAATGTCTATAGTAAAATAAACTTACTTTTAAATAGCGTTAAGGAGTGATCCAATATTCCCCTTAACACAATAATAGTCCCAGTAGTCCATACAGTATCAGCGCATCTCCAGATCGGGAGACTACCCTAAATACTCCACGGGCTATGGAAGAAAACCAAACTCGTACAAGGCGCGCTAGGATAGGTGACACGACACAACTAGACAATGCCAGGGTAGATATACCAATTACGCTTCCGGGCCGGTGGTAACGCGTAGCTGCAGCTACCGCCCACCTCGAGCCACACCCCCAAATCAAAATCAAAAGTGGCCACTGAATCAATCCAAAAGTCAAAGTATAATATCGAAGGGATGTGTCCGGTCAAAGGTGCTACCTCATTAGCCCGTCAATCGCTCCTGTTTTAGCCATCTTATGCCAACTCAAGGGAGTCGGGTCCACGTTCATACCTCAAACAAACGCCGCCGCCATTCTGCTTCATTTTGGAATCTCCACCGCTTACACGGTTGTAAAAGTGGTTTTCGGAGTTGGCAGAGAGTATGACAACTTCCGATCCCGGTCTCTTTAACAACCAAACATTATTATAACACCGCGGTCTTTTCAAAATAATTTATATTTCAAAACCAGAATATAATATCTATTTCGAAACCATATAAATACGATATCCTTTCTATTTCTAAGGCCAAATCATTTTGATATCATTTATATAAAACCCAAATCAATATAATATCTTTTTTATTCCAAATATATCTTTTTCCAAAATCATAGCACTTCAAAGTTATCAAACTTCGAAAACAAAACACTTGAAATTATAACACTTTTAAAACATAATACTTTGAAATTCATAACTTCGAAACATTTCAATTCTGATTAACATTTCAATTTCGATATATTTCAAGGCTTTAGATATTCCAAAATTTCAACTAAATTTGATAATTTCGGTTCAAAAATTAAATTTCTATTATTTAGTTTTGAAATATTTTACATAATAAATCATTTATCATTTAAATAAAACTCAAAATTAAAAATAACTAAATATTTCCTTCAAATTTATTTATACTTGAAATATTCGTTTAATTCATCTAAAATCAAAATCCAGTTATAAAAATCATGCTTTTAAAATCTATATTTTATTAAGTTTCAAATCAATTTCATATTTATCTTCACACCTTATTCTCATTTAAGTCATTATAAACTTTAGAAATACAATTTAAATAAATACTTAACCATGTTATATCTTAATAAAATCAAACATTATTATTAAACTTATTTTATACTTTACCAAACCATAGAAATCATTTCAATACACACATACACACACCACGGTGTCTGTATATAATTTTCTACCCTATGGTCAAGTGATACGGATATTTATCATTTCAATCCGTAATTTAAAATTAAAGTTTGCGGTTATATATCATTTCAAACCGCAATCCCGAATAAACTAAAATACATAACAACTTGCAGTTTATAACAATATAAAACACAACATCTATTCATCCAATATCAACCATTTATCACAATCATCATCCAATTCAACCAATAACATCAATATATAACAGAAAATGAATAACAGGCATTTACTGGCAGTTTATATTCAATAATAAATTAAATAACTATTTAACTGGCAGTTTATATGCAATAATAGATTAAATAACGATTTAATTCAATAAATTAAATTTAACGGAGATGATGATTAAAAATATGCCAAACAGTTGTAAATAAATTTCTAATCACATCAAAAATTAATTTAACACACATAAGAAATTTTAGGAGTTTTGAGTGGGTTAAAACACTCACCTTTCGAATTTAAATTGAATTTAAATCCAATTTAAACCCAAAATTTGAACAATCTCGAAATCAATCCAAACAAGCACCAAAATGTACGGAATTCCAATACGAACCTAGCGAAGAAAACCGCGCGTGAAACGGACCTCGTATGTGAAAGTTATGCAATTTAATACATTTGAAATTCAAAAATAGAATAAAAATAAAATGAAAGGTAGATTACCACACAAGATCTCGCCACGTCACCTACTGCACAGGCTAAAACCCTAGCAACATCTCCTAGATACACGAACCCAATTTTTGTGTACAGGAAGTATCGCCGCCACGCACGCACGATCGCGCGCGCTACCTGAACCTCGCCGCCGTCAACATCAGCCCCCCTACGCCCTCACGCGTCGCGCATGACTCAATCGGCGCTTCAAAATTGCAGCTTCCACCACGAAAAACGAACCTTAAACAACGATTTGCCGACGATCCAACCGTCTATTCCTCTAATGAACCACACTGATGGACAACGCACATGACTCTCTACAAAACCCATAATTTGATTTGACGATCGGACAAATTTAATTGCAGCGTGATGAACGGCCGAGGTTTGTTCCACGAATTCCAGCCACATAAAAATTTAGATTGAAAAATGGACAGCAAAATTGACATGCGTTCTTTGAGAGCTTCGAATCCATAGAAAATTTGATATTGTTTGGAGAGTTTGAATTTTTGACTTTGAATTCGATTTGAAATTGCATTTTGGGATTTATGGTTCAGTCTGCCATTGAAATGAGGAGGTGAGAAGGAATTGTACATACAGAAAAATGACAATGAGGAACAATTAGGGTTTATAATGAGGTATATATAGACAGAGCAAAATAGAACAGATGGGCTCGATTTGGTTTGGAAAATTGAACGATATATGCCCCGAAAAGCCCGTTTCGACTTCGGAACGGAATTGGGGTAACCCATATATCCAAATAGATGTTTTAAAGTATTTTAAAATTAACGGAACAGGTTTCAGGTCCAAATTCCATCGTATGAAGAAGTTATGCTAAAATCAAATTATTTCAAATCGATTTCAATTGATTTCAATTAAATTGATTCTAAGGCGTTTCAGGCCCATACGATCAAACGACAAGCCCGATCGCTACGAAACTTGAAATCCTATTATAATTCACCGATACGGATCCAATGAAACTGGTTTCGTCGAAATCCGAGTCAGTGGCCAAAATAGCTATTTCTAGTTAATTAAATAAATTAATAATTGATTAATTAAATCAAGTTTTCAATTTCAACTCTATAATTAACAGATTTCATCATTTTCAAATTTCTTAATCATTTACATTAATTTAACCAAATTTAAATGTCAATTTAGAGTTGATTAATTTATCAATTTCAGTATTGACCTCAACTTCATTAAATTCAAAATTTATAAATTTAATTTCCAATAATTCTATTTAATTTACTTTCATTCTATTATTCAACTCATTGTTATCAAACGGATGAAATTAATATTGGATTCAAAATCTATTACATTAATATTCTCACATTCCATCTTCATTTCAATTAACGTAATATTTAGATATTTAATTTCATTTATTTGCAAATACTCCAATTATTATAGTTCAAATCCCAATAAATTGATAAATCTTTATTCCCATTCTTTTAATTCAACTAATGATCATATTATGAATAAATTTAACATTATTCCCAATTATTACCTTAATTTACATTAACGTAACATTTAATTTAGATTTATATGCCATTGATTCCCAATCCAATTGAATGAACTAAATATATATATGTAACTCATAACAATTGTTGTCATTAACTCTTAATCACACACTTATAAGTTTGTTATTTCCAAACAATATTATAATTACTTACAGGACATTGATTTTATTCAATAACTATTTATTATAATTTAAATTCATTATTAATTCAATGCTTACATTTGTTTTCTTATATTCAATTTGCAGCTAAGTATAACATCTACATTATTTCCAATTTACAAATTACCATCCATTATACCTTACAATGGTTCAATTTATTGGGATTGCACTAAATTAGTTATTTATTAACTTGCACTAACATTCTTACGTTTCATTCCCGTTATAAATTCATTAACAAATTACAAATTCTTATTTATTCCATATTTACTTACCGAAATCTTATTAAATTAACAAATTTAATTATCGAAATTTTACGGGTCGTTACACTCTCCCTACTCAAAACTTTTCATCCCCGAAAAGCAAAAAGAAGGGAAAAGAAGAATTAAGAAATCAATATATCTTACTTAAATATTAAATTTATAAACAAATAAATTTACAAAATTAATTAATTTAAATAAAATATGCCAACTTATAACCATTAGATCTTTTTATACTTAAATTAATGAAGTTTGGAAACATTTTCAAAAATTTCTAAGTCCAAAATTTACGGAAAATTTCGGCAGAATCTTCTTTGTACGGAGAGGCTCTGGAGAAATATAATATCAAATATAATAATATACAACATATATTTTTCAAAATAATATATCCCAACACGGGAAAAACAATTTAATAGCGCTATAAACCGTAATCCGAAAGCGTACCTATTTGTCGGGCAAACAAACGCTTAATTATAAAACCAAAAGCAGTAGCAATTGCTTCCATAACCTGCATTTCACTTATACAATTTAAAAGGAGTTAATAATTTTATAAAATGAAATATTTAAGTTGTTCCAACCACCAACAACAAATCAATATCAACAACAATCACTTGGAACCAACATACAATCATCATAAAAAAATAAACGCAAAACAATCATCCATTCAAATAAAACCAAATAGTTGTTCGGGTTCAAAACTTTAAATTGTACAGAATGGAAAATAAACTATTAAGTGCACCATTTACTCAACAGTCTTAGATGAAACTAAATAGATTATTCATACATTCAAACAATTTTAAAATATCCTTGCCCAAACAACCATAAACCAGACAACCAACAATTTCAAAACAATAGATCAAGTTAAATTTTTTTCACTTTCATTTGATAACCTTTGTTGTTTGATTTCCTTTTCATTCATATAATACTTATCTTCATTTAATTTATTCATATCATGTCAATTCTCTTTTTATTGTATTATATGTTCATTCATTACTTGATTTCATTTATTTACATTCATTTATTTACATTCATTTATTAATAATATTCAGGCTCAATTCATTCACTTGGCATGGCAATTTCATTAACTTACATTTATAATCTTTTTAATTCACATTTTATTTCTTACAGTTTTCATTTATTTCTATCCACTACTTATAAATTCATTTACATTAATCCATGCACTGCAAATTCTCTTATTTGTATTACATTCATTTATTCATTTACTTAAGTTTATAATCTTATACTTATAATACTTACTTCATATTACCATTATTTCAGTAACATTTCAATTATAACTTAAGTTCACAACAATTACAACATCAAATTCTTATTTATACTAGAATTTCATTAAATACTTTCATTACCTCAAATTTATTACTTGTATAACACCGATTACATTTTCATATTAAACATTAGAACTTTTAATATTTGGTAAGTTACATATATGCTTTTAAGGATGTAATTGAAAGTTACGCAAGTTTATTTTATTTCTTTTAATTAACTTAATGTTCAATACTAATAGCCTTTGTTTCATAGGTTACAATTTCAAATTTCTTTTAATCCCATTTATAACTTAGCATTAGAGGTTCCAGTTATTAATTACTTACATTCCATTTCGCTACAATAATTGAAGCTATTAATTAACGGAAGTTAAGAACTAAATACCGAGTTTAATTTCAAATCATTTTAAAAATAATAGAAAAATGTATACTTACAACTTATATATCCAATTATATTTAAAACAATTAAAATTTTATATTTGTTTATCAAAATAAATTTGCAGTAAAACTACTACAACTGCCTTCCCACTTAGAAACTCGAAAATGAATGTCGATGATGCGTGCACTCATCATCGAAATTATTTTCCAGCGACAGAGAGGGGAGTACAGAACTTATTTCTTCCAAAATTTTCTTTAAAACAATTCTTTCAAATTAAATTTAAATATTTATATCGGAAAAATACTTCTAAATAATATTATTATTATATTCCAAAATCATTCGAAAGAAATTTTCAAAACCCCAGGACTTAGGTTCTAAATTCCCAAATTTATATTCATTTTCAAATCTTATTTCCAACCTTACTAATATTTATAAATTACACTACCTAACAGCCAATATATTATAACCAAATATATATCATTTATAAAATTTTATTTTATACATAGAACCTATAATAAGCAAAATTATTTCATTTCATCTACATTCAAAACAAATATTGTGTCGATCTGTCCTATTAAGTGTTTAGAAATCCCTATTGATGTCATAGCGTCCTATACACCAAGCAGAATTTATAAATACAAAACGAAACAAATTAACACAATATCAAAACCTTTTTATAACACTAACAAATATGCTCTCTCATATATATATATATACTCAGCGACTCATCATAGGATATTACTATCCTATTAATAAAGAGTCAGACCCCACAAGGCTAAGGTTTATCGCTAAACCAAAGCTCTGATACCAGATGTAACATCCCGCCTTTTTATATGCTTTAAATCGACGATACGTCTCATACGTCAGACTCAAACCATACCGAAGGACGGATTGTTATTTGGGTGAATAAGAAAAAATAGAGAAAGAAATAAAAACAAAAAAGAATCTTGCAGTGGAACAATAAAATATAATAACCAATTAAACAATTCATGAAGCTATTTACAAAAACATTTGATTATACTTATACAATACATATCTGAGTTACACATATCAGAGAATATTAAAAATGCAGCGGAATACAATGGTGTAGTGGAATATATAACAAATAGTAATAATATTCTTCGTCTTCGTCCTCCAGAATTAAGGCCTTCAAATCCTGAAATGCTCAGGCTAACCCTTGTGAATTGAAAAGACAAAACACTCGAGTCAGAACTAAAATATCTTATGTAAGTTAAATCAACAGAAATAAATATGGGTGCAACGGCATCAGAGATGTTTACGGGATTTGACATCTCCTATCTAATGTCTAGCGTGAGTGCAGTAACTTAAGAGATGCTCGGGATTCACATCTCCAAAGGATCCGTTAAACTATTTACTATGTAGTAATATTTCGCTATTAAAATAATGCCTATAGTAAAATAAACTTACTTTTAAATAGCGTTAAGGAGTGACCCAATATTCCCCTTAACACAATAATAGTCCCAGTAGTCCATCCAGTATCAACGCATCTCCAAATCGGGGGA
The DNA here is from genome assembly GCA_030765085.1 of Allium cepa. Classification (NCBI taxonomy): domain Eukaryota; kingdom Viridiplantae; phylum Streptophyta; class Magnoliopsida; order Asparagales; family Amaryllidaceae; genus Allium; species Allium cepa. The sequence goes on along the minus strand of CM060938.1, from coordinate 446,657,184 downwards.
CTACCCTAAATACTCCACGGGCTACGGGAGAAAACCAATCTCGTACAATGCACGCTAGGGTAGGTGACACGGCACAACTAGCTAATGCCAGGGTAGATATATCAATTACGCTTCCGGACCGGTGGTAACTAATAGCCGCAGCTACCGCCCACCTCAAGCCACACCCCCAAATCAAATTCAAAAGTGGCCACCGAATCAATCCAAAAGTCAAAGTATAATATCGAAGGGATGTGTCCGATCAAAGGTGCTACCTCACTAGCCCGTCAATCGCTCCTGTTTTAGCCACCTTATGCCAACTCACGAGAGTCGGGTCCACGTTCATACCTCAAAGAAACGCCACCACCATCTACTTCATTCTGGAATCTCCACCGCATACACGGTTGTTAAAGTGGTTTTCGGAGTTGGCAAAGAGTATGACAACTTCCGATCCCGGTCTCTTTAACAACCAAACGTTATTATAACACCGCGGTCTTTTCAAAATAATTTATACTTCAAAACCAGAATATAATATCTATTTCGAAACCACATAAATACGACATCCTTTCTATTTCAAAGACCAAATCATTTTGATATCATTTTTATAAAACCCAAATCAAAATAATATCATTTTTATTCCAAATATATCTTTTTCCAAAATCATAGCACTTCAAATTTATCACACTTCGAAAACAAAACACTTGAAATTATAACACTTTTAAAACATAATACTTTGAAATTCATAACTCGAAACGTTTCAATTCCGATAAAACATTTCAATTTCGATATATTTCAAGGCTTTAGATATTCCAAAATTTCAACTAAATTTGATAATTTCGATTAAACAATTGAATTTCTATTATTTAGTTTTGAAATATTTTACATAATAAATCCCTTATCATTTAAATAAAACACAAAATTAGAAATAACTAAATATTTCCTTCAAATTTATTTATACTTAAAATATTCGTTTAATTCATCTTAAACCAAAATCCAGTTATAAAAATCATGCCTTTAAAATCTAAATTTTATTAAGTTTCAAATCAATTTCATATTTATCTTCACACCTTATTATCATTTAAGTCATTATAAACTTCAGAAATATAATTTGAATAAATATTTAACCATGTTATATCTTAATAAAATCAAACTTTATTATTAAACTTATTTTATACTTTACCAAACCATGGAAATCATTTCAATATATATATATATATATATATATATATATATATCACGGTGTCTGTATATAATTTTCTACCCTATGGTCAAGTGATACGGATATTTATCATTTCAATCTGTAATTTAAAATAAAAATTTGCGGTTACATATCATTTCAAACCGCAATCCCGAATGAACTAAAATACATAACAACTTGCAGTTTATAACAATATAAAACACAACATCCATTCATCCAATATCAACCATCAACCATTTATCACAATCATCATCCAATTCAATCAATAACATCAATATATAACAGAAAATGAATAACAGGCATTTACTAGCAGTTTATATCCAATAATATATTAAATAACTATTTAACTGGAAGTTTATATGCAATAATAGATTAAATAACAATTTAATTCAATAAATTAAATTTAACTGAGATGATGATTAAGAATATGCCAAATAGTCATAAATAAATTTCTAATTACATCGAAAATTAATTTAACACACATAAGAAATATTAGGAGTTGTGGGTGGGTTAAAACACTCACCTTTCGAATTTAAATTGAATTTAAATCCAATTTAAATCTAAAATTTTAACAATCTTAGAATCCATCCAAACAAGCATCTAAATGTCCGGAATTCCAATACGAACCTAGCGGAAAAAACTGCGCATGAATTGGACCTCGAATGTAAAAGTTATGCAATTTAATACATTCGGAATTCAAAAATAGAATAAAAATAAAATGAAAGGTAGATTACCACACAAGATCTCGCCACGTCACCTACTGCACAGGCCGAAACCCTAGCAACATCTCCTAAATACACGAACCTAATTTTCGCGTACAGGAAGTATCGCCGCCACGTGCACACACACGCGCTACCCGAACCTCGCCGCCATCAACAACAGCCCCCCTACGCCCTCGTGCGTCGCGCACGACTCGATCGACGCTTCGAAATTGCAGCTGCTGCCACAAAAACGAACCTTAAACAGCGATTTGCCGATGATCCAGCCGTCTATTCCTCTGATGAACCACACCGATGGACAGCGCACAGGACTCTCTACAAAACCCATAATTTGATTTGACGATCGGACAAATTTAATTGCGGCGTGATGAACGGCCGAGGTTTGTTCCATGAATTCCGGCCACACAAAAATTCAGATTGAAAAACAGACAATAGAATTGACATGCGCGCTTCGAGAGCTTCGAATCCATATAAGATTTGATATTATTTGGAGAGCTTGAATTTTTGACTTTGAATTTGATTTGAAATTGCATTTTGGGATTTATGGTTCAGTCTGCCATTGAAATGAGGAGGTGAGGAGAAGCAATTGAACGTATTGACAAATGATAATAAGGAACAATTAGGGTTTATAATGAGGTATATATAGACAGAGCAAAATAGAATAGATGGGCTCGATTTGGTTTGGAAAATTGAACGATATATTCCACGAAAAGCTCATTTCGACTTCGGAACGGAATTGGGTCAAACCATATATCAAAATAGATGTTTTAAAGTATTTTAAAATCAATGGAATAGGTTTCAGGTCCAAGTTTCATCGTATGAAGAAGTTATGCTAAAATCAAATTATTTCAAATCGATTTCAATTGATTTCAATCAAATTGATTTTAAGACGTTTCAAGCCCGTACGATCAAACGACAAGCCCGACCGCTATGAAACTTGAAATCCTATAATAATTCACTGATACAGATACGATGAAACTGGTTTCGTCGAAATCCGAGTCAGTGGCCAAAATGGCTATCTTCTAGTTAATTAAATAAATTAATAATTGATTAATTAAATCAAGTTTTCAATTTCAACTCTATAATTAACAAATTTCCTCATTTTCAAATTTATTAATCATTTACATTAATTTAACCAAATTTAAATGTCAATTTAGAGTTGATTAATTTATTAATTTCTGTATTGACCTCAATTTCATTAAATTCAAAATTTATAAATTTAATTTCCAATAATTCTATTTTATTTACTTTCATTCTATTATTCAATTCATTGTTATCAAACGAATGAAATTAACATTAGATTCAAAATCTATTACATTAATATTCTCACATTCCATCTTAATTTCAATTAACGTAATATTTAGATATTTAATTTCATTTATTTGCAATTACTCCAATTATTATAGTTCAAATCCCAATAAATTGATAAATCTTTATTCCCATTCTTTAAATTCAACTAATTATCATATTATGAATAAAATTAACATTATTCCCAATTATTACCTTAATTTACATTAACGATATATTTAATTTAGATTTATGTGCAATTGATTCCCAATCTAATTGAATAAGCTAAATATATATGTAACTCATAGTAATTGTTGTCATTAACTCTTAATCACACACTTATAAGTTAGTTTTTTCCAAACAATGTTATAATTACTTACAAGGCATTGATTTTATTCAATGACTATTTATTATAATTTAAATTCATTAAATAATTCAATGCTTACATTTGTTTTCTTATATTCAATTTGCAGCCAAGTATAACATCTACATTATTTCCAATTTACAAATTACCATCCATTATACCCTACAATGGTTCAATTTATTGGGATTGTACTAAATTAGTTATTTATTAACTTGCATTAACATTCTTACATTTCATTCCCGTTATAAATTCATTAACAAATTACAAATTCTTCCAGATTTACTTACCGAAATCTTATTAAATTAACAAATTTAATTATCGAAATTTTACGGGTCGTTACAAAATTCTTTTATATGTAATATATGTTTTTATTTAACATTTGATTTAAGAAATTTTATGACTTGTTTAATTTAAATTTGTAAGTTAATTTAAACTTAATTTTAGAAATGTAACCAAGTGTTAATCAAAGGATAAAATATTTAAAATTTATATGTAAATGATAATTAAGGAATTAATAAGATAAATGGATTATCTTAAAGTTAATTAAGGTTTTGATGATTAATGATTAAATAAATTAATAAAGTGATCAAAAGATTAATTACTTAATGTAATTAATTAAGGTTTAGTAATTAAAGGTAATTAATTACTTAAAGATAATTACTTAATCAAATGTAATTAACTACTGATTAAAGTTAATTAATCAAATGATTAAGATTAATTTGTGATTCATTAATATTAGTGATTAGGCATAATCATTTATTAATTAAGGATAATTCATTAAAATGATAATTAATTAAGGGTTAATTAATTAATTAAAGATAATTAATTAAAGGATAATTGGATAATTAAAGGTTAATTATTTAATAATCAAAGGTTGATTGATTTATTAATTGAGGTTGATCGATTAATAATTAAAGGTCAATTAATAATTAAGGTTTGTATTAATTAATATTAATTAATCAGGATTAGTAGTTTATTCATAAGTAATTAATCTGATTTAACTTATTCGGATAATTAGTTAATCTTACTTATGGATGTCTGGATTCTATTGGATGTTAAATTATTTGATATCCCTGATGTGTGATGCTCTGTTTTGATTTTAGTTGTGATGCATGTAATTTATTTATCTGTGACAAATTTATATTATTTATCTGTGAATCTATGAATGAAGATAAGCATTATATATTATACCGCTTATCGATATTGTTGTGCTTGAATTTGTAATGATTGATGATGATGCACTATTGTGTAAAACCCCTGGACTACACCATACACACAAAAATAAGGATTGCACGAGGAAATCGGTTAATTCATAGATATTTTGAAATCTAAAATTATTTTTGAAAGTTGAATTTTGAATCCAAATGGTTTTGGAAACGGAATTGGGTTAAACATGTAAAGCTTTTGAAAAGGAGTTTTGAAGATAAAAATTATTTTGAATAACTTGATAAATTTTGAAATTTAAATGGTTTGATTTGATTTTAAATTCAAGATTTGAAATTGAATTCTATGTTTGGAAATTATGGTTTAAAAAGGTTATACAAGTTATAAATGTGTTTATATGGGTTTTAAACCATTTTAAAAGTATTGTTTTGGAAATTTGAATTTAACCCAAATTTTAGACTAAAGGGCTTTAACTTGTGCAAACGTAATCGAATTTTTTCGAAACAAAAACTATTTGTTTTCAATTAATAATATCTTTCATATAAAGAAAGGAGTCCCAATTCATGTTGAAAAGATTTCAAGTTTGAGATGGAATTATTTTGAAAGCTATGAATGAATCTTTGTGAAAGATTGGTGAACTTTGTGAAGTGAATCTTTTTGTTTAAAGATTTGAAAATGGTAATTCTTTTAAACCATTTCAAGAAAAGCTTTGGATAATAATTTGTGACTTAACTGAGATCCCAATATCCATATGGTTTTAAAATGAAGCGCTCATTATTCGGTTTAGCCGGAAGAGGACCTTGTGTCATATAACCCATTTCGAATAATGATACGGCGATATGGATAGCATTTGAAGACCGGTAGTGAAGACCGGATATTTTCGAAAGCGAAAGGATAACCCGTCGAATGTCTCTGCACCAAATGGCCCATGGTAGAGATTTGATCATCCTATGTGATGGGGAGTCTGGACGTGATTAGGGATTATTCGGATTGCAAGGGTTTCTTTGTGAAGTGCCTTCGGTTTTGTTCGAACCCGGAACAGACTTGTATGGATGTGTGTCTGACATTACACTTTGAGATGTAAAGCTGGTTTCTATCAAATACATTTCTGTTTGATGGCTGAGAATTTATTCTCTTAGCTTAACACCCTTCTCTGAGACGTACGAGCTCAGAGGTTATGTAGTTGATGGTTACTAATGATACATTCCCAATTTGGTAATGTGGCATACGAAGTGCTACTGATCATTTTTTGATCAAAGCAAGGCTTTGTGTAAAGCATAGCTTTGTGGACGAGACTGTATCAGGACCTCACACCCCAGAAATGGTCAAAACAGGAAGAATGCAGCAAGGTTATTTCGGGGTCGTGCCCCTAGGGTATGTCCATTTCTTATGGAAAAGAGTGGTATCATGGTATGGAGCCCAGATACTTAACTCATGTGGTCACTGCAAATTTATTACTTTGTTTTTGTTGCTTTGTGGTTGAGGATCCTCGGGTAAAAGTCGCAAACGACCGAGGATGGCATACTTGTAGGTGTTACTTTCGGGCAAGGGTAACCCGACCTTGTGTTGGCAGAGATCCGGTTAGGTTCTCAGGGCGTCCCTCCAGAGGCGTACCCATGTGGCAATAGGAAATTCCTTAGCCTGACCATTTGTTGGAAATCCAATCTCCAATACAAGCCCTTTACGATTGCAGTTGTATAACCTGCCACCTCTGGTGGTAGCTATAGCAGGCATAATATAATGGTACCTATGCTGGCTAAGATTTGTGTTATACTTTCGAAATTGTTTTCTGCACTATGCACTAATAATAATATTATCAAAAATGATTTTGCGTATCAAGCATGTTTGAATATCATAAGAGGAAATCTCCTCCAACTGTGCGCTTGCAATATTAGTGTGTACGGGGAGGCCTTATAGTAGTTTCATTTTCCAAAAAGCATTGAGGATTTCAATCTTAAATTCTTTTGTTGTTTGTTTTTGTTTAAAAAAAATTCATTTGCTCACACCAGTCTCATGACTGACTCGGAGTTTATTGTTCCCTTCCTAAACTCTCGGTGCCCACAATTTTCCATACGGGCAGTCTAGAGTTGGGATTTTCAGATAATCAAATAGTAGGTGTAGATTCGGTAGCCTTCAGTCTTTGAAAATATTCTTCAATCTTTGGATGATTGACCTTGCTTAATACAACGTGATAGGGCGTTCTCGCTTCGCGTTTGGTGGCGGACGGGAGACTCTTACCCCTACATGTCCCTAGGGAGGGGTTGGTTAACCGGGTAGGTGAAGAAGTCGAAATTCTGGCCGTAAAAGCAAGTTCAGGGTACCGGTGTCTGCCACGGCGGGGCTGGGATGGTTGAAAAGCCTACCAGTCGAGAGTGGCCTGTCGATGGTTGAAAAGCCTAGACCGTGACATCTTGGTATCAGAGCTGAAGGTTGAAACTTTAGCTTTTGGAGTATAACACATTAAGTAACTCATTAGTGATAGGGTGAAGTATACCCTAGAATGAGTATTCCCTAAGATATCCATCTGTATGCCTCAGTAAATTCTCTTACTATCCACTGATAGTGAGTATAAGTGCAAGAAGAGGACGAGGTAGGGGACAGGGGAGTACCACTATAGATGGTCAATACCTTTAGCAACAAGGAAATAATCTTTTCTCTATCAATCTCTTTTGATCATCATTTGATTTCAAATTCTTTGATGGCTTCGTGGCAACTTGAGGGAGAAGCTTTGATGACGCAGTGGCGGCTCTACGAATCGTTGTAGGAAAGGTTTTAATTCTTATTTCGTATTCTTTCCGTCATTAACTTTAATAAATTGAAATTTTAAATTGAAATAATTAGTTAATAAAATAGGAATCTAAAAGCTAGATTGTATCGATAAAACCATTTGGGTCAAAACCAAATTTGAAATTTTTGTTGTGATTTCTTGTGTGAGGATCAAAGTCCAAAGAGGGACAAGCTAATGTATACTTTGGGATATCCCAACCTGAATTGAGTATCTGATTGTCTATTCTTTGGGGTCGAGATATGTTCTGCGAATGGTTAGTTATCCTTCGAACTAACCAATGCCCTGTATATTTCGAAGATCAGATGAACCAAATATTTCGTAAATAAGTTTATTCTCATATTTATTGATATTCTGATTTGGTAAGCCAAATGCAGAATAGATATTCAGTTTGATCTGGTAAATCAACTCTCTATCTCGGATGTGTTCATTTATTCTTTGGTTGTCTCCCTGGCAAATTTCGAGGACGAAATTTTCTTAAGGAGGAATCTGTAGCATTCCCAATTTTTGAGTCAAAATTTGAATTTTGGGTTAAAATTGTGAATTAAATTGAGTTTTTCCAAATTTAATAAAGATATGTGTTATTATTTATATATATGTATATAAATGAATTTTTAATTTAAATAGAATTTCTAATTGGAAATTTAGAAAAAAATATTTTGAACAACTTATTAATTATAAATTTGATTGTGGATTAATTAGAAAATTTTGAATAAATATATTTATGAATATATATTGATGAAAATTAAATTGTAAATAAAATCTTGATTTTGGAAAATTCAAAATGTAAATAGTTATAAATATATTGGATTTATTATAGAAATTAAGCTTTAAAAACATTTTCCTTAAAAAGGTTATATAAGATTAAATAATAGAAAATGCATAAATATAAAACATAAGTTAATATAAAAAGGAATGTTTTGTAAATATAAAGCTAAAAGGATTTAAAACTTTATATTTTGAAATTTATAGAAACTTGTTTTCTAATCATAATATATATCTATTTAGAAGTTATATAAATAGTTATAAAAGTTTTAAACTTACATATATGCATATATATCTTTTGGAAATAAAAATGATTTATCTAAAGATATTTTAACTTAAAAATTCAAATGAGACAAATAAAAAGGTTTAAAAAGCATAAAGCATGTTTCATAACTTAAAATAAAGTGAGAATTAAACAAAAAGTTATAAATTAATTATAAATAAGGTTTAAAACACAATTTGTAAATTAATTTAGAGAAAAGGATTTAAATATAAGTTGTAAATAAATTTAACAAAAATGACTTAAACACAATTTAATCAAAAATGACATTTGTAAATTAATAATCTCATTCATATTACAAGTGTTCATTTACCTTAACAAGTGTAAACATAAAGTACAAGTGGCATAAATCTCTTTCTTAAATTGAATAGATAACTTGTATGTAATAAGGTTTTGAATAGGAAACCTGGTTACTTATCTCATTTCAAAACTTGTAAACCAAAAACCTGAGAAGAAAAAGGAATCAAACCATAAAAATTCAAACAGCATCTACAAACCAGAAAATTTGGAAACCTAAACAAAAGCAAACAAAATCAAAAGCAAGTTTAAATTCAAAACCAAGAAGCAACTCAATAAATCAGGAAACAAAAGCAAGCCTCAGATCAAAAAAAAATCTGCAAAAAAAAACAATTCATCACAGCAATTCATGAATCTAAATTCAAGTTTTCAAGATTCAGACATGAAGCATTTCGGATCTAAAGCGTGCAAATAAGATCAAGTTACAGAATTAAAGTAAATCAAACTTCGGATCATCTCAAACTAAATATCAAATTTCCAGTTCTCTGCTTTATCCGACATGAGTAAACTTTTGCTTGAATCTGTTCATATGTCTGTGTGATGAATGTAGTAGTCACATGTTTACATGTGTGATTTGGACATGAATGCATATATGTGTTTAGTAGTATGTCTGTATATACATGTAGATAGATATGTATATGTTCTCTACTCTTTTAATTCAGGCTTCTGGTTTAATTAGAAATTTTTTATCTACCTATAGCATTTGATTTTAGGCCTGGTCATGTAAATGAAAAAGGTCTCTAACAATGTATTTTAAATTTTAAAAATAGATTCAAGGAAATGTAATAAGTATTTAACTCAAAATTTAAAATTTACAGTGGAAATCAGGAAATGGGTAAAAATCGAACATGTTAATTTAAATCTTTGATTATATAATCTGGATCATGAAGCCAAATCATGAATTTTGATGTGATTATCTAGAATTTTAGGCTTGTGGTTGTCCAGTTAGTCTATGTTGTTCAAATTTGAGTTTTTGGTCGATTACCGTTGATCGGCGACGATTGGGAGCTCGTGGTTGCCACTGGAGGTTGCCGGGATGTCGAAGAATCCAGGAAAATTGGTGGAGTGATTTATCATTGGTCGCGGTGGTCAGAAAGGGGAAATCTAGGGTTTAGTGACCGGTTATTGTCGAGGTTGATATCGAGCTTTATTCGACATCTACGGTGCATCGGAGTGGATCGCGAAGTTCGAGGTCGTTGCGTGGATGGGTAAGGAAGCTCTGGTCATAATTTCATGATTGTTGGTGGCCAGTGGCAGTGTATCGAGGCGAAATTTGATGATCGAGTTGGTTCCAGTTTTTAAGCTGGACTGATCGATTTTGATTTTGGGTAAGATATGGTGATTTGGTGGTCGTAATCGTGTGAGGTGGTCAAGATTGACTTGCCGGCGGAGATGTCGATGGTCGGAAGTGGCCTAGACGATCGTGCATGTGCACGAGATATCTTGGATGTCTGATGATAGTTGAAAACTGGGGAAGAAGGAAAGTTTTCGGGTTCGACTCGATGCCTTTGTGATTTGGCTCGAAGACAAGGGCGAGGGAAGTTTACTCGAAGTCAAGCTCGAAGTTGGGCCCGGGTAAAATTTCGTTTGGCTCGGGTAAAATAAGGGCTTTGTTCAGGTTTGTTTAAACTAGGGTTTAAACTTTTAAAATAAATCAGTTTTAGAAATTAAATAAATCTAGTTTTAAGACTGTTTTCTTAAATCAAATTCTTTTATATGTAATATATGTTTTTATTTAACATTTGATTTAAGAAATTTTTTGAGTTGTTTAATTTCAATTTGTAAGTTAATTTAAACTTAATTTTATAAATGCAACCAAGTGTTAATCAAAGGATAAAATGTTTAAAATTTATGTGTAAATGATAATTAAGAAATTAATAAGATAAATGGATTATCTTAAAGTTAATTAAGGTTTTGATGATTAATGATTAATTAAATTAATAAAGTAATCAAAACATTAATTACTTAATGTAATTAATTAAGGTTTAGTAATTAAAGGTAATTAATTACTTAAAGATAATTACTTAACAAAAGTAATTAACTACTGATTAAAGTTAATTAATCAAGTGATTAAGATTAATTTTGATTCATTAATATAAGTGATTAGCGATAATCATTTATTAATTAGGGATAATCATTTATTATTTAAGGATAATTAATTAAATTGATAATTAAGGGTTAATTAATTAATTAAAGATAATTAATTAAAGGATAATTGGATAATTAAAGGTTAATTATTTAATAATCAAAGGTTGATTGATTTATTAATTAAGGTTGATTATTTATTAATTAAAGGTTAATTAATAATCAAGGTTTGTAACTAATTAATATTAATTAATCAGGATTAGTAGTTTATTCATAAATAATTAATCTGATTTAACTTAATTAGATAATTAGTTGATCTTACTTATGGATGTTTGGATTCTATTGGATGTTAAATTATTTAATATTCTTGATGTGTGATGCTCTGTTTTGATTTTAGCTGTGAAGAATGTAATTTATTTATTTGTGATAAATTTATATTATTTATTTGTGAATCTATGAATGAAGATAAGCGTTATAGATTATACCGCTTATCGATATTGTTGTGCTTGAGTCTGTATTGATTGATGATGTTGCACTATTGTGTAAAACCTCTGGACTACACCACACACACACAATTATGAATTGCATGAGGAAATCGATTAAGTCACTGATATTTTGAAATATAAGAATATTTTTTAAAGTTGAATTTTGAATCCAAATGGTTTTGGGAATGCAATTGGGTTAAACATGAAAAGCTTTTAAAAAGGAGTTTTGAAGATAAAAGTTATTTTGAATAACTTGGTAAAGTTTGAAATTTAAATAGTTTGATTTGAATTTACATTCAAGATTTGAAATTGAATTCTATGTTTGGAAATTATGGTTTAAAAAGGTTATATAAGTTATAAATGTGTTTATATGGGTTTTAAACCATTTTAAAAGTATTGTTTTGGAAATTTGAATTAACCCAAATTTTAGATTGAAGTGCTTTAACTTGTGCAGATGTAATCGGATTTTTCCGGTTATTTGTTTTCAATTAATAATAGTTTTCATATAAAGAAAGGATTTCCAATTCGTGTTGAAAAGATTTCAAGTTTGAAATGGAATTATTTTGAAAGCTATGAATGAATCTTTTTGAAAGATTGGTGAACTTTGCGAAGTGAATCTTTTTGTTTAAAGATTTGAAAATGGTAATTTGTTTAAACCATTTGAAGAAAAGTTTTGGGTAATAAGTTGTGACTTAACTGAGATCCCAATATCCATATGGTTTCTAAATGAAGCGCTCATTATTCGGTTTAGCCGGAAGAGGACCTTGTGTCATATAACTCATTCCGAATAATGATACGACGATATGGATAGCATTTGAAGACCGGTGGTGAAGAGGGGATATTTTTGAAAGCGAAAGGATAACCCGTCGAATGTCTCTGCACCGACTGGTCCCCGGTATAGAGATTTGATCACCTTTGTGATAGGGAATCTGGACGTGATTAGGGATTATCCGGATTGCAAGGGCTTCTTTGTGAAGTGCCTTCGGTTCTGTTCGAACCGGAACATACTTGTATGGATGTGTGTCTGACATTACACTTTGAGATGTAAAGCTAGTTTCTATTAAATACATTTCTATTTGGTGGTGGAGAATTTATTCTCTTAGCTTAATACTCTTCTCTGAGACGTACGAGCTCAGAGGTTATGTAGTTGATGGTTACTGGTGATACATTCCCAATTTGGTAATGTGGCATACGAAGTGCTGCCGATCATTTGTTGATCAAAGCAAGGCTTTGTGTAAAGCGTAGCTTTGTGGACGAGACTGCATTAGGACCTCACACCTTGGAAAACGTCGTAACAGGAAGAATGCAGCAAGGTAATTTAGGGGTCGCTCCCCTAGGGTATGTCCATTTCTTCTGGAAAAAGGTGGTATTGTGGTATGGTGTCCAAATACTTAACTCATGTGGTCACTGCAAAATTGTTGCTTTGTGGTTATTTCTTTGTGGTTAAGGATCCTCAGATAAAGGTCGCAAACGACCGGGGATGGCATACTTGTAGGTGTTACTTCCGGACATGGGTAATCCGGCCTTATGTTGGCAGAGATCCGGGTAGGTTCCCGGGGCGTCCCTCTAGAGGCGTACCCATGTGGAAATAGAAAGTTCCTTAGCCTGACCATTTGTTGGAAATCCAATCTCCAATGCGCGCCCTTTACGATTGCAGTTGTATAACCTGCCACCTCAGGTGGTAGCTATAGTAGGCATAATATAACGGTACCTATGCTGGCTAAGAATTGTATTATACTTTCAAAATTGTTTTCTGCACTATGCACTAATGATAATATTATCAAAAAGGATTTTGCGTATCAAGCATTTTTGACTATCATAAGGGGAAATCTCCTCCAACTGTGCGCTTGCATTGTGTGTTTGCGGGGAGGCCTTATGATAGTTTCGTTTTACAAAAAGCATTGCGGTTTTCAATCTTAAATTCTTTTGTTGTTTGTTTTTGTTTAAAACTATTTTAGTTTGCTCACCTCAATCCCATGACTGACCCGGAGTTTACTGTTCCCTTCCTAAACTCTGCATGCCCACATTTTCCACACGGGCAGTCTAGAGTTAGGATTTTCAGATAATCAAATAGTAGGTGTAGATTCGGTAGCTTTCAGTTTTTGTATGACCAACCTTGCTTAAGCTCAACGTGATGGTGGTTCGGGCTTGTGGTTTGGATATAACTGCTTTTGGATTGGAGTCTTCGAAGCTTTTGGGATGAGCTATTTGGTTTTGGAGCATTAGAATTGGAGTTGCAGTTTAGGCATTGGATCTCTTCGAAGTTTTTATTGTTGGTGTTATCTTTTCCGCTGTGTATATTGTCTATGTTAGTGCTGATATTCATTTGTATCAGAAGTTGTATCTGTTGTATATCAATGATATATTCATTTTCTTCCGCTGTGTTGTTATACTTAGTGTGTTGTAAGCTCCGGAACGGATTGGATTTCAACGGTTGAGTCTGCGGCATTTGACTACAAGTGAAGTACGGGTGTCGATTTTCGAACGCTAAAATTCGGGTCGTGACATAGTTGCATACTTTTATACAATTAAATGGAATAATTGCAGACTTTTCTATAATTATTACACATAATTGCATTCTTTTATGCAATTATATTGAATAACCGAAGAAAGTCTGCAATTATTCAAAGTAATTGAAGAAAAGTGTAACTATACCATATAATTGCAAACTTTTCTAAAATTATTGCATATAATTGCTGAATTGTAATTAGGATAAAAATAAATGCAACTAACCATTATATAGTCCAAAATGTAAACTAATGCCATGTTAAAATTTATTTCAATATGAAATAAATATAAACACTGTAAAGGTGCATACTTTATTTCTAATTTTTTGAAATAATCGAAATACCTTACGTATCCAGATTACTTAATCAAAATTGATTAAGTTAAAATAATCATAGAACCAAATTTATATTTCTTGCATAAATGGTTCTAAATTATACATATACGTTTATACAGTCCATAAACATTAAAGAAAATGATTGTACATATCAGATCTAAAACATTCCTCACATTAAAATTCATAAATAAAATATACAACAATAAACATGTAACATAAGTTGTTTTCGAAATTTAGAGGAGTTAGACTATTTCTCATAATTTAATAATTTCAAAATTCTATCTTATCTCAAAAATAAGATATAGATCATTTAGGTCTATATTTTTGCACCAAAATAGTTTCGCAAATCAACTTTTCAATTTGCAATGCAAAAAAATAAACTAAATCAAATGCAAAATCTTCACATAAAAAAAATATTGATACATAGATCAAGCAAATCTAAAACTCAAGTGGAATTTAATGACTTCTAAATGAAGTTTAATTCAAAACTTACTCTTAAAAAAACCAAAAAAATTCATCCAACAAAATCAATGATGGATGACTCTGATACCACTTTTCAGTATTTCAATATACTTTAGAATTGATTAATCATGAAACTCTAGATTTGAATAGATGACCTATATTGATTTGATTGATAAGTAATAAGAGGAAAGTAAATGAATTAGAGGAAGCCATAACTGGATTCATGGTTGCTAATTGGAAAAATAAATTTAGTTTGGTTTTCCATATTGACACAAGCCTTAGACTTTGTATTAGATCTAAATCCATAGTTGCTGCTTTCATAAACTGATTAAGAGAAAGTGATAAATCTAAAAGGTAAGAGTTGGATCTGATCTTTCAAATTGACATAAACCGTAGATCAGAATTATTTCCAAGATGAAATTAGGAGAACAATTAGAGCATATGTAATTTGAGGACCATAACCCCTTATTTAAAATGTTGGAATTTTTTAATTTAGTCCTTAAACAAAATAGAATTGCTTCGATATCTACATATTAATAACATGACAATTATATCTTTAAGAGCCTTTGAATTCAAATTTTTATCACTTTAATTATGCTTTACACCAAAATAGCACGACACATTTATTTATATACATGGCCTACATACTGAAATTTCCAATGAATATACCATAGATTTAGTGAGTTTGGAATACCATTTTCTTCATTTAGAAAGTTTCATTTGACAATAGTTAGAGAATGCCCAACTATGAATTTTTCGATTTGACCATAATATTTAGTGATACTTATCCATTTTGATTTGTAAATTGATCAATAATTTTGGTGCATTTTCTCTATTTAAATTCAGTTTCTCACATGATTTATAAATGCAAACAATTTTTATAACTTATAACCTAATTTGCCAATATGAATGCACAATGTAGGACTACATTATAGTTTTAGATATTACTAAATTGCTTCATTTTATTTATTATTCATTATTTATTTATGATATGGTGTATTTGAATAAAAATCAAATAAGTTTTCTTACCTAAAACTTATTAAATGTTTCCCATCTTTCCTCTCCTGGTCCTAGTATTATATTAAAGTTTTATCTTACAAATAGTATTTATTATGTTTATGTGACCTTAATGACTTGTTTTTTATTGTGATTTTCAAGGCATTGAGAGTTCGATTGATGGATAAGAACGTAAAGGAGATAAAACCAAGTTTGAGTAATCATAAGCGATGAAGATGGAAAACGAAGACAATAGAATATCCAATGGTATCAGTGATGGCATTGTTATTGAAACAGGAGGCGAAACTACCACTGAAACTACTATTGGAATCGTTGGCGAACATAATAAAATGTGTAAATGGGGTGAGTTTAACTTCTAATTTGTGGACATCAAACCAAACAATTGGCTACGTGTGCTTGATTTTTCATTTTCTGGATGCTGAATGGAAATTACAGAAGCCTATTTTTAGTTTTGGTAGTTTATCACCATCACACGCTGGGCTGGCAATTTATGATGCAATTTTTTTTATGCTTTTAGAATGGGGTATTGGTAATAGAATATCTTAAATTACAGTTGATAATGCATCATCAAATGATGTTGGTGTAAGAAATCTAAAAGATAATTTTACATTGAAAGATAGTCTTTATTTCAAGGGAAAGATTTTTCATGTTCGATGTTATGCTCAAGTGCTTAATTTAATGGTGCAAGATGGCTAAGTGAGATAAAAGAAGTATTCAAAATATTCGCGAAAGTGTAAAATACCTAGAAATGTCATCTCAACGTCTACATAAATTTGCGGAAATAGTTAAACTGTTGTGGCTCCCAGTTTCTAAATGTCTAATACTTTATATTCCTACCCATTGGAATTCTTGGATGGAAAATGGATTTTTCATGTATAAGTATGATTCAGGTATGATCACAAAGTCTTTGGTTCAATAGAAAACTATCCTGAGCCTAGGAACTTTATAGTCCAAATACAAAGTCCTTGGTTCAATAGTAATAACCGAAATGCTCTGATCGAAGACTTTGATTTTGAGTTGACCATGATGCTAACCTCATGTAACTGAGGAGACGAATCCTCTTTTGAAAGTGCTTTACTTTCAAAACTTTTACTCGATCCAACTATAGTCACTCGATGGATGTCGTACCATGATTTGATTATAATCATAGTAGAGCTATCATATTGAAGTTCGATAATATTTTTAAGTCGAGAGAACTGTGTAAATTAGTCACATCGATATTTTATGTTTGACTTTAGTTGTATTAACCAACTAAAAACTATCGAGTGGTTCATTTTATGGTTATTCAATAACATGAGTATGTAAATCTTTGATGCCCCCAACAGCCATAAGTAATACACTACCCAACATCTAGAGAGCATTACATACTCCAGTCTCGACGGATGTATCGATATTCATTCTCAATACATCTTGAATATGAATATTTAAAATGGTATATTTATTTTCATTGTGATAAATTACTCATGGTTACCACACTATCATTATCATCACAAAACAAACATATATGAATTTTCTATCAAATATAATTTTAATTAAATTAATTAATTAATATAACACATTATATCAAGTATGTAATATAAAGAAAACACCATTTATTTCGAATAAGATTGATTATCTAGTTAGATATATGTAAAAAAAATTACATAACTGCACCTCAGACATACCCTTAACTTTATAAGTTGAGTCGACTAATCCCTATTATCAATTGACCAATCTCGGCTTCCAATTGATTATCTAATCCAGCCAATCAACTGACCGCTATGTATTTTGTTAGGTTGAGCATGGTCATCATAGAATGATCAAGATGAGTCGAAGTTGTTCATGGAGGCTCATGATAGAAGTTTGGAGATGGAACGACTATCTACACCTTGTTTTCATGTTATGGTTATGTGTTGGTTTGTTTTGTTTTGTTTTGTGATGGCTTCTATGGGTATCCATATGCTATTAGATGCTAGTATACATGACTTGGGCCATTACCTAAGCTTCGGCCTTGTGAACTAATAGTAATTTCCCATGGTATTAATCAGACACAATTGGTACCTATGTGAGATGGCAAAATATGACTTGTTGTTTGATAGGTCTCATTGCGAGTTTAATAAGAATTATAAGACACGATATATATATAGATATCGATTTGACAATGATACACGGATAGTTCACAATGTCGATGTCTTGTTAATGCACCATGTCAATTGACATTGTTGGCCTTCTTGTCGTGGTCTCGGTCTTATTTACGTACATAATGCGCTATTATTTATGTGATATAGTATTTTAGTTACACTTGATATACACATTGTTTATGATGCATCGGATCATCTATCATCATTGGTTATTAGAGTAGCATTATATCAGAATATCTTAACTTGTTAGGTGCACGAGAGAATACAGTTTCAAATATGAATGCCATCTAGTATATGAATCATGAAATACATGTATAATAGTTATCATGCAGTTTAGAGATACCTTCTACTCACCAGGCTTCTTGTCTCACCCTCACTATTTTCCTTTTCTTTTGTTACTTATATGCGAATACGTTGACTTGGCTAGATGTGGAGAGCATTTAGGTTGCTAAAACTTTTACTGTCTACATTTATTATCTAATTACCTTTGCTATTAGTGCATGGTAGATTTATCCTCTTGTACCAAGATTTTTGCGCATAAATTTGATATGTGACTCATATTTTGCACATTTGGAGATGTATGTAAAGAGATTTTGCATAAGGTTGTTAACGTAGCTCTTTGCCTCGTATATGACGATTTGTATTCTATACATATATCTATGTTGATATCATACTATATTCCTTTTGTCGTAAGATAAACTATACTTAATTAGGTTTATGTAGATAGTTTTATTATCACCAAATTACCCTTAGGTACTTATTTCCATAGCATTTGTGGATTTGGTACCCATTTGTGCAATGATTTTGAGTGTTATGAAAAGCGATCCTTATAGGGTGACAGTCTTCTTAGGCGTAGGTGTGATGGCAACGCTTCCATGGACTAAGGACGACGATCAACTTGTCCATCGAATCACATGAGTTTAGGGTGTTGCATCATTGCCTTTTTGGTATATGTTGTTGGTACTCTGTTTATTTTTATGAAAGGAATATTATCTACGCATTGCAAAATTGTATAAACTTCTAAAACATCTTAAAATATCATCATCTTTGTTTATTTAATAATACCTAATTATTTAATTATACCGATTAAGTAATTTGAAGACGCTCACTTATAATGCTTTAGATGCGAAAGATTTAAAATTTGGGGATTATCAAATGGGCTCAAAATTTGGGTAGGGGAAGGCTATTTTTTCCAATATTCTTAAAATTGTTATGTGTACCAAAAATTTAGCCCGCATAACAGAATCAAATAATGATTACAACGACAATGACATTATTCTTAGATTTGGATAGAGGAATGACATATGATTATAACGACATGGATGTGCGGTTTTTATGCAACTTTTCCGATGGGCCACCATTGTTTTATGGTTTTTTTATTAAGCCCCTCTAGGTTTAGTTTCATGATAATTTGTGGTATGACTCTACAGTTTTATTACTATTATTTTCTATGCAACTCCATAGAACATGGTAATACAACAATGATTTTGTCGATAGACAATCGTCCTTTTGTGATTCACAACACTATCTGTAACGATCTGAACTTTTGAACGGTTAATTTGAGATATTTAAATAGATTTAAATATTTTATTTGGATTATGAATTGATTTTTGAATATGGAAAGTATAGATTTCATTTATAAAGTAAATTCAGGATCTAAGATATAATGGTTTATTGGAAAATTCGAATTTTGAATTATTTAATTGATAGTTGGGTAAAATACAAAATCTGGAGTTATAAGCTTGTCAAAAATATTTCAAAGGCTTATAAAATTTATATTGATAATACAGAAAGTAATAGATGGGGTAAAATCGAATGTAACAGTAGTTTATTCAATTTTAAAAATACATCGTTTAAATTGATGTTCAAAAATAGCCTTCCGAGGAACAGTCTTGGATTTTGACGAAACCAGTTTCATTAGAGCCGTACTGCTGTATTATTATTGGGTTTCAATTTTTGTAGTATTTCGAGTTGTTGTGTGAGCATACGATATATAAACGGGCTGAAATTTTATATCGAAAATTCAATATAATAACTGATCCAAAAAGCTATCTTCTCCATGCGATTGAATTAGGGCTTGAAACCTTTTCCATTGCGTTCGGAATAGGGGTATAAAATTATAAACGCCTAGCGGCATGTCTCGTTAGGAGGTTGAAAATTTAAGCTACAAATTCGAGACAATTTGAAATCAACTTAATATATATATATATATATATATATATATATATATATATATATATATAATTATTTATTCACATACAATAGTTAGCCTTCAGCTGAAATAATGTCACACCGGTGCTTTTTACACTTCATTTCAGTCACTGTAGCAAACTGGTTGAAGCACGCAAACATCTCTTCCTGTTCCCTCCGTTCTTTCTTTTAAACATGCAGACTCGTTCAATAATATACACAAACCGAACAGATGAATAAGGAAAGAAGAAAGTATAATAAATTAATAGAGCCGAGATTCCCATTTTCTTTCAATTTCGAATCGACTATAAAGAAAAAGAAAAGAGGGGATTAAATCGCGAGTCGTGTTCCTGTTCGTCCATGTTTTATAGCAATGGCGTGCGTGGGAGTTGGCAAAGATCCGGCGAGGTGAGGACGGCGATAGAAGGTAGGGTTCGAGTGGCTTTCATTGCTGGAAGACTTGAGTGAGAGGCTGATGTCGTCTGAGCTTGGGTAAGGGGCGGTCGGAATCGTAGCACGGCTTTACTGCTCGCGCGAGGTTTGGGACGAGGAGATTGGTTTGGTCCAGGTTGCGTGCGCGAGGGTTAGATCGTGATGGCAGAACGAAGGTGGGCTCGGCATGATGTGTGGCGATCGGGTGGCCAAGTCTGGCAAAGGGCAGGAATCGAACCGAGGTTGTGGGTCAAGTTTCGACTTCGAGCATCGTAAAGGGGCTTTCGTGATGATGTTTCTTGCTCGAGCAAGGTTTTGGCTTTTGGCAGTAAGGTATTATGCTGTTCTTTTCGTTTTAATTTGGAATACCGTATGGATATATACAGAAACATGATAATAGTTTAATAGTAGATTTTATTAAACAATCTATTTTCTGTAATTTATAAATTTATATGTATATCTTTACATAGTAAAGTAAAATGCTGCTGTGTTTTACAGAAAAGGAAAACAGATTTTTAAATCTGTACTTGTTGTTTTTAATGTGTGTAGTTTTATAAACGAGGTAAAAAGAAAGAAAGAAAGAAAGAGGGATTCACGTATTAAACCTATCAGCTTATTTTAGAAATAAAAATAAATATAACAATATGTATTATTGCGATTAACTTATTAGTAAACTTATTTAATTATTTTGGTAACTGGAAATGTTTTTATTTAGGAAAGTTAGTTTAAGTAAAGGCATATAAGGATTTTAAATACCGAAGAATTTTATAAAAAGCTAGATTTTTGAATCTATAAATTTAAACAAAAATAGTGTATTTTTGGAAATTTATTTATTTAATTAACTTATTTAATTGTTTGGTTGCTAAAATATTCTGTAAATGGAAATCGGTTTAAAATTTAAATTGATTTGTTTAAAATGAAATCTCTGGTTAATTAAATTATCAAATGAAAATTTTAATTTTTCAATTGACTCGAATATTGATAAAAATTATAAATGTTTATATAAGGTTATAACCCAGGAAACCAAGTTGAAATTGAAGCGGACTGCAAACAAATTTAAAGGTGAGTTAATCTCACTCTTATGGATTGCTATTTAAATTTAAATGGTTAAATTTAAATAGTTGGTTGAATGATTGAATTGATTGGATGTGATATATTATATAGTAGTATATAGTATATATTGGAGTGATTGATCTCCCGCATTATGTAGCGGATGAGACCCTATGCGCTGCATAATAGCGGATGAAATTATATAAATCCCATATACCGCGATATTCCACCTCGAAGTGGAATTGGTATTATTGTATTTTGCTAACATCCGTGGATGCAGGGAAACAGGTTAGAGGGATACAACTAGATTCCTCAAAACATTTAGATTTTTTTTATATTTTGTGATTGGATTTATTCGATAATCTGAGATAGATTATATTGGTGATTGAAAATATTGAATGCCATGTTCGATTTAATATAATTGGGAATGCTGAATTATTAAAATATGTAGATTGGATTTTGAAATGGTAATAAAAGAGAGAATTTTAAGTAATATAATTATAGAGAATTTGAATAAATTAAAGAATGAATTGGAAAAGAATAAAAGTTGATTTTTGAATTCTAATAAATAAAATTCCAAGTATGGAGAAATGAGATTTTTGAAGAAATGGGAATAAGTGATTTTTTTAAAACTTAAGTGATATTATGTAAAGGAATGAAGAATTTGTTTTAAACAATTCAAGGTTTGAATTTATTTAAAAGGACAAAGAAGGAATTTGAGAAATATGAAATTGGTCTTTTCAGTTAAAAGATTTTAAATCATAAGTAAGAATTAAAAATATGAAGTTAATGGTTTCGAAATAAATGAGTAAGTAAAGGAAATTATTTCAAAATGGATTGATTTGGAAATCAATTTGAAAATTGATTTAAGTGTTTGAAATTGGAATTTTAAGAAGGATGGGACTAAGAAATTTATAAACTGGGTTTATAAAAGTGAGGTAATATATCAGTAGATATTTGAAAGAATAAATTCATGGTGGAAATTTATTAAAGGAATGGGTAAATTTGTTTAAAAATAAATAGTGATTTATTTTTAAAAGATGTGAAAGAGAAGTGTATTTCCCTGGATAGCCAAGTACGATTTCAAAGTAAATTTTAAGTATAAGTAAAAGTTTTAAAGTTAATTTAAAGGTATGTTTTAGAAATTTATTATTTCTAAATATTCAAAATTTTGAAGTAAGTATTTTTCAAATTTATTATAGTAGTAATTATTTAAAGGTGACTTGGTATTTTGTTTTAAAGAAAGAG
This sequence comes from Allium cepa, assembly GCA_030765085.1. NCBI lineage: Eukaryota > Viridiplantae > Streptophyta > Magnoliopsida > Asparagales > Amaryllidaceae > Allium > Allium cepa. Next base: position 446,634,418 of record CM060938.1, on the reverse strand, counting down.
AAAAGTTAGTTTTATATTTTATAAAGCGGCTTTATTTTAAATATTCTTAAAGTATATATTTTTGAATAAGTATTAAAATAGTTTTAACTTAATGACTTAGAGGATATTTTATAATAAAGAGTTTTAAATTATTTTAAAAATCTAAAGTTTTTGTACTTGGTGTTTTCAATGGAAATAAATATTTAGGAATTTATTCCATGAGAAGAGAGTGTGGTTTGAAAACTGTTTTCAAAGGGGTTGAAAGTGGAAATATATGTGGCGAAGATATTTTGAGATTAATAAATAATTTGGAAGATTATTTATTGTTTGATGGTTGTTTGAGAATGTTAATTGATAGTTAAATAACCGACTATCAATATTGGCCAATGCGTTGATCGTTTCGAATAGACCAGGATCGGGATTAAATTCTCGAAAACCACTTCGATCCGGTTTGTATGTTTTCGTGGGGAAAACGAGTTTGGAGTCGAAGATGGAGCAGTGAAGTGCAAGGGCTAGTCGCTACTAATCCTGAGGGTAATTCCAAAATGGATGTAGTAGGAGTAGTGCCTTCGGTTCCTTTCGAACCTGGAACGGACTTGTATGGATGAATGCTTTCAGAAAATCGTCAGGTGAACGGTGAGTATTCTAAGTGATATATTCTAGAAAGTTAACGCTTAGCCTCGAGCCTCATCAACCGGGAATGACTGAAAATCAGGGGATATGCAGCAAGGCTAAGTGAGTAGCACCCATTAGGGTAAGGTCATCCCTATCTAGATGTCCCTTTTTTATTCGGCTTAGTGGGCTATAACGATCCCGATTTTTAATTAAATTAAAATTGATAATTAAAATAAATTTTTGAATAAAATTGTAAATTAATTTGAATTTTTCAAATTAAATAGGATATTTATTTATTTGTACACTGATTTTAAAATTTAACTGTGGATTTGAAATTCTATATTTAATATCTTATAAATAAAAAAATAACATCCTAAAATTTATCAATTTAAATTAATAATAAAATTTAAAATTTTTAAAATTTAATTTGAAAATAAATTGAGAAAAAAATCTCAAATAAATAAAATAAGGGATAATAATATATAAATAAATTTCAATTTATTTTGAGTTTAAAATTTTGAAATAACAAGTGCTTTAAAAAAAGTCATTTAAGTTTAAAATTTTATACATATATGTATATTGCATATATGAGTAGAATTGTATATATATTGAGATTGAATTTAAATTTATTCCAGAGATGTGTGAATATATAAATGGATAAAAATGGTTATATTTCAAGTTTGAATTGAAATTTGAATTTAAATTCAAAATAAATATTTTTAAAAATAAGTGGCACTTAAAAAAATCATTAAGATGTAATGTATATAATATAAATATTGGTTAAAACAATTCTTTTAACATTGTATACATATAAATATACAAATGAATAAAGAAGTACATTTATTTATAAAGTGAATATGATATTAAAATCTATTTAAAAAATTCTTTTGTCTTGAAAAATTACAAATGCTAATCATACATAAAAGAGATGGAGTAAAGAGATTAACAAAATTTAGATCTCATGATTATTTCTTACAAATGGCATTCAACATCATTGCTTAAATAAAATAATTAAATTAAAAATTACAAAAACTTTTCATCTCCCCATGTTCAATCATAAAACAACTCAGCAAATCTGAAAAGAAAAAAAAACGGTAATAAGATATTTGGGCATTTCAAATCTCAACACCCAAAGGAAAAGTAAAACAGAAAAAAAAAGCTGAAGCATTTTCTTGAATCCAAAGTAAAGGAAATCTGCAAATCTCTTTCAACATGAAGCTATAGATTTACCCTCCATCTCTCAGGTAAGTCTTTAACTTTAAAGTTTAATGAATTTGTAATTTTGAAATCAAGTTTGAACACAAATTAAAAATGCATATTTATAAGGAAAAAAAAGAGAAACAGTGCTGTAGTTTTTGGCCAGAGATAGTGCAAGATTTCTGAAAAAAAGTTTAAGGCAAGTAAATTTCTTTTTAAAATTTGAATTTGAATTTGTAATCAGTAACAAAACAAAGATTTAAAGCAATTGTATCAATCTAAGTTGCAGATCTAAGCTTCAAAAAAAATTAAAGAAGAAAATTCCAGGCTCAAATTTTTCTTTCCAGGCTCAAACACTTCTCTGTTCTTCTCTGTTTTTCTCAAGATCCAGGTGAGCAAACTTCAAAAACTATTCATATTTTGGGTTGAATGTGATAAATGTTAGATGGGTGATTGTGAAATATGTTTGCATGGCTGTGAATTTGCTTGTGTATATATGTCTGTATACAGACATGTGTCTTTGTTCATTGTTACAGGTTTATAGAACCTGTTATAAAATTCAAAATCATCCTATCTAGATGATTTCAGGACTCAGTTACTAAACGAAAAATAATTATAACCATGAAATGCTAATTTCATGAACATTTGTTTTGTAGTTATTTTCAAAATAAAAACAACAGAGATGATCAGATTTTTAACAAAAATTTCGAATGTCAGGGTTTCGATTTTTAATTACAGGAATGAATTCGTACTTCGAATCCATGATTTTTGATGATCATCTTCGAATTTTTAAGCTAGAATTTATGGAAAACTTTTGAGTTGAATGAAATTTGGATTTTTGTCAATTCTGGGAAATAGACAGTAAAGTATGAATCGTGATTAAGGGTGAAGCTAGGTGGATTTGAGAAAAATATGAATTGAATTTATAAAGTGTTGTGGCGATAGAAATGGGTCGATCTAGGGTTTGACAGTAGCTTTTGGTTGATGGGATTCTCGGTGGAGCCGCATTCTCGTCAGAGAGTTCTATTCGATCGCACCAGGGGGGAATTGTTTGGGGGTCGATGGAGTAGCTTTGGTTGTGGTGGCTAGGTTATCGGTTGACGAGGTCGACGTCACAGGGCATTTTCTGATCGAAGCTTGGGTTTCCAGGTTGAGCTTGAATGCTCGTTTCGATTTTATGGTGAATTCGTGATGCTGGGTGATGGGTTGAGTTGAGGAGGCAGTCGCTGATCTGTGGGAAGAATTTGTCGATGGTCTGGGTGGCGAATTTAGATGTGCACGTACACTGTGCACGTGGGTATCTGGGTTGTGAAGTGTGGAAGAAGAAGCAGGTTTGGGTTGTCCGTGTGATTCTCGAGTTTAGGCTCGGGGAAGTGATGGCGTAGCTCGAGTTTTAACTCGAAGTAGGATGGTTGTGCAAGAGGTAAATATTTAGATATTTTTATGGTTAAAAAAATTGGGGCGCTCGGGTTAATTTTTGGAAAAACACGAAGCAGTGGAGCAATTTGCTCGGGTTCAACTCGAAGCGGGTCTCGAGTCAGTATGTAAAACAGTTTTGAAGTTTAAGGAAATTCAAGTTTTTGAAAATAAAAATTTGTTGTATTAATTTTCTTTCAATGTTTAACGTTTCCTAAGTTTTAAAATAAGTTAAGGAGGGTTTTAAACAAATTGTTTTAATTAATCTAAATTTAAATGGTTTAAAATAAATTAACTTTAATTTGAAGGTTATCTTCTTAATAATGTACAAAGAAGTAAATCATTATAAAGGATGTTTTAAAATGGTTAAGTAACTTTCAAAGTTTAAGTTAACATATTTGTTAAAAGGGAAATTATTATTATTAGAAGTGAATTACTTAATGAAAGTAATTAATGTAATTAAAGAAATTAATTAATAATTCAAGTTAATTAATCAAGTAATTAATGAATGATTAAATAAAAATAAAAATTACTTATAGCAAGTAATTAAGAGTAGATAATTAAAGATTGATTAATCAAATATTAAGGGTTAATTACTTTAAAGCATAATTAATTAATGTGGTTAATTAATTAGAGTAATTAAATTAAGAATAATTAATTAAAGGTTAATTAATAAAAGTAATTAAGATTTAATTAATTACAATTAAGGGTTAATTAATTAAGATAATAATGAAAGAAATGATTAATTAATGAAGGTGGTTAAGACTTAATCAATTGAAATTAATGATAATAAATCACTGATTAAAGATTACTAATGAAAGTAATTATGTGGCTGATAAATTTAAAACCACCCAATTTATTCATCTTAATTGTAGATGTTTGATTGTTACTGAATTCTGTGTGATGGATTGATGTATTTGATATGTGATGTGATGCTATGTAATGCTTTGTGCTGAGCTGTTATATCTGTGATGAATATACTGTTGCGTGAATATGAAAACCCTTTGACCCGTAAAACGACATTTGAGTTTCGATGCGACAGGGGGTCGGATTCCAATTGGTTATCCAAAACCCACATTGAATCGTAATAGTGAATCTTTGTGATTGATAAATTTACTTTATCTAAGAATCTGTAAATGAAGATAAGCGTTGTGGGTTATGCCGCTTATCGATATTGATATGATTGATTATGTGATGATTAATGTTGTGCACTATTGTGTAAAACCCCTGGACCACACTTATACACACACAAATATGGATTGCACGTGGAAATTGGTTAAGTCATAGATTTTTTTGAAATAGTTTTAAATTTAAATTTTGAATCCAAATAGTTTTGGAAATGGATTGGAATTAAAATAAAAAGGTTTTGAAAAGGAATTTCAAGAATAAAAGTTATTTTTGATAACTTGATTTAGTTTTGAAATTTGATTTAAATTTGAATTCAAAATTTGAAATTGAATTCTATTTACGATTTAAGAGGTTATACAAGTTTATATAGGTTTCAAACCATTTTTAAAGTGTTGTTTTAGGACTTTAAATTTAACCCAAGATTTTAACTTATATAAATATAATTGGATTTTTCTGAAACGAAAACTGTTTGTTTTCAAATAATAAAAGCTTTCATATAAGAAATGAACTCCCAATTTGTGTTAAAAAGGATTTCAAGTCTAAAATGAAAATGGTTTTCCAAGTTATGAATAAATCTTTGGAAACGGATTGAAAGCTATAAGTTAAATCTTTAATTTAAAGATTGGATGAGTTAACCCAATTGAAATGGAAATTGTTTTGAAATCTGTGAACAGATCTTTGTGAAACTGGGTGAACTTTATGAAATAAATCTTTTTGTTAAAAGATTTGAAATGGTAATTTGTTTAAACCATTTGAGGAAATTTTGGGTTCAAAAGTTATGACTTAACTGAAATCCCATATCCATATGTTTTTAAATATTGCACTCATTATTCGGTTTAGCCGGGAGAGGACCTTGTGTCATATAACCCATTCCGATTAGTGATACGACGTTATGGATTGAATTTGAAGACCGGGTGTCTTCGAGAACGATAGGATAACCTGTCGATTGTCTCTGCAACAAGTAGCTACGGTATAGAGATTCCCTAAGTGATGGGAAGTCCGATCGGGATTGTGGATACCCGGATTGCAAGGGTTTCTTCCTTTATTGGACGAAGTGCCTTCGGTTCTGTTCGAACCCGGAACAGACTTGTATGGCTGTATGTCCGACATTACGCTTTGAGATATTAAACTGATCTCTATCAAATACATTTCTGCTTGGTGGCTGAGAATTTATTCTCTTAGCTTAACACCTTTCTCTGAGACGTACGAGCTCAGAGGTTTTGTAGTTGATAGTTATCAGTTATATACTCCCAATTTGGTAGTGTGGCATGTTAAGTGCTGCTGTGTATCATTTCTTGATCAAAGCATGACTTTTGTATAAAGCGTAGCTTTGTGAACGTGACTGCATCAGGACCTCACACCCCGGAAATGATCGAAACAGGAAAGATGCGGCAAGGTTATGAGGGTCGCTCCCTTTAGGGTGTGTCATTCCCTTTTGGAAAAGGGTGGTATCATGGTATGGAGCCCAAATACTTTACTCATGTGGACACGGTAGATCTATTACTTTGTGATTTCTTTGTGGTTGATAGGCTCCTCGGATAAAGGTCCCAAAGGACCGGGGGATGGCATGCTCGAGTAGTAGTTACCTAGTTACAGAGGTAACCCGGCCTTGTGTTGGCAGAGATCCGGTTAGGTTCTCGGGACGTCCCGCCAGAGGCATACTCATGGACAATAAGAAGTTCCTTAGCCCGACCATTTGTTGGAAATCCAAACAAAACAATACAAGCCCTTTACGATTGCAATTGTATAACCTGCCACCTCAGGTGACAGCTATAGTAGGCATAGTATCATGGTACCTATGCTACCTAGGATTAATATTGTACTTTCGGTCAGGACCCGATTCTTCGACTTTCGAAAATCGACATCAATACATCCACTGTATCAATTGCCGAGCAATCGAATGCCGGAAAACCGAACCATGAGGGTTTAAGAAGAGGTAGAAGAAAAAGATAGAAGAAGTAAGATAACAGAACAGAAACAATATCAAAATCTCACATATCGCAGCGGAACAACATATAATAGATAAATGAATAATCTTTAAAACAAAGAACTATCTCAGTTATTACATTACATTATCATCAGAGGGTACAACAACAATATACAACACAACAAAATAATGGACAGCTATACAAAACCTGTCCTTACAAGTGAAATACACAGTGGAAAGATAATATCATATACAAGTAATACGTTTCGCCATCCAGCTCGCCACTTGAGCTCCAAAGCACTTCTGAATCCAGAATGACCTGATAACCTGACTCTAGACTGCCCGTGTGGAAAATTATGGGCACCCAGAGTTTAGGAAGAGAACAATAAACTCCAGGTCAGTCATGGGACTGGTGTGAGAACTTAAAACAGTTATTTATCTTTTAAAACAACAACAACAAAGGAAGTGAAAAATATCCGCAATGCTTTTGGAAAATGAAACTACCATAAGGCCTCCACGCACACACACAATGCAAACGCAGAATTGGAGGAGATTTCTCTTTATGATAGTCAAAGATGCTTACTACGCAAAACAAATCATTTTTTTATATTATTATTAGTGCATAGTGATGAAAGCATTTCAAAAATAGAATATAAATCTTAGCCAGCATATGTACCATTATATTATGCCTGCTATAGCTACCATATTAAATGGCAGGTTCTATAACTAAAACCGTACAAGGCTCGTATTGTTTCTTTGGATTTCCAACAAATGGTCAGGCTAAGGAACTTCCTACTGCCACATGGGATCGCCTCTGGCGGGACACCCCGAGAACCTAACCGGATCTCTGCCAACACAAGGCCGGATTACCTTTGTAACTAGGTAACTACTACTCGAGTATGCCACCCCTCGGTCCTTTGGGACCTTTATCCGAGGGCCCTCGATCACCAAGCAACAACCACACAGAAAAATGAGATTAGAGCAACCACATAGGTTAAGCATCAGGGCTCCATACCTGACACCAACCTTTTCCAGAAGGAAATGACATACCCTAAAGGGCGCGACCCTCATAACCTTGCCGCATATTCCTGTTTTGACCATTTCCGGGGTGTGAGGTCTGACGAAGTATCGTCCACAAAGCTACGCTTTTTCACAAAGCCATGCTTTGATCAACAAATGATCAATAAATAATCATCACACAGCAACACTCAGCATGACACATTACCAAATTGGGAGTATATCGTTGATAACCTTCAACTACAAAACCTCTGAGCTCGTACGTCTCAAAGAAGGGTGTTAAGCTAAGAGAATAAATTCTCCGCCACCAACAGAAATGTATTTGAAAGAAATCTGCTTTATATCTCAAAATGTAATGTCAGACACGTAACCATACAAGTCTGTTCCAGGTTCGAAGAGAACCGAAGGCACTTTAAAAGAAGCCCTTGCAATTCGGGTATTCACAATCCCGATCGAATTTTCCATCACAAAGGAAATCTCCATACCGTAGCTAACGGTGCAGAGACAATCGATAGGTCATCCTATCATTTTCACAAATACCTGGTCTTCAACACCGGTCTTCAGTGCCATCCATTACGTCGTATCACTATTCGAAATGGGTAATCCGCATAACGAGCGCAATAATTTAAAATAAGTGTAGCATTCAATTTCAACCAATTCACAACAAATAGCCATTCAAGGGTCAATATTGATAGTCGGTTATTTAACTATCAATCAATATTCACAACATCACCCGATTTCAAATAATTTCCCAAATTATTTATTTTCAAAGATATCTTTACAAGATATAATTTCCACACTTCAACCATTTGAAAACAAATTCCAAATTATTTTTCACCTTTACAACTTTCATTTCAAAATGGTTCATTTAAACCAATTGAATAAATCCTTACCGATTTACTTTAAGCTTACGTCCCAAATTCGTAAATTTATTTCCACACTTTTAAAAATAAATCAATGTTTATTTTTAAACAAATCTCCCTTATAAATTTCCATTGTGAATTTAAATTTTCAGATATCCACTGATATACGATTTTCAAATCGATTTCAAATATTCACCTTCTATTTATCTTTAAAAAATATAATCACAAAACATTCACTTCATATTGGAAAATATTTCCATACTTGTTCAATAATAAGTAATTCAAAAATCCATTTATTTTCAACATTTGAAAAATATTCAATATACTTAAATCCAAATTAAGTATATATTTTATTCTTTAAGAAAAAACTTCCCTTAAACACATTTATTTGGGTCAAAACGAATGTCACGTAAAACATCGTTACGACAACCCAAAATCACTAGTATAGGGATTCAAAATTAAGATAGATATATAAACCCCAATACTATACAAAACTTTTCCTTTTGGAAATCATTTACTATAACAACAGTGTTATAGTCCACCATTTCCTTCTATTTCTCGAAAACGTCTATTTCAACAATGAATGTTGAAATCTATGGTTTCGATACTTAATTCATTTTAAAACATTTTTGAATCGCTTTAAATTCTATTTAAAATATCACTTTCCCAAAATATTTCTTTACTATACTATTCACTGTCCAAAATCGTGAATATACTTCACTTACCAAATTCAACATTTCTACATATTTTATTTAAAGGATTATTCACTGTCCAAAATCGTGGATATATTTCCTTTAATAAGCTATAATAATTAAACTTATCAAAATAAGTCGATTTCGGATTCATAAAACAACGTTTATAAATTCCATCTATACTTTATAACAACTTCAACTTATAAAATCACTTTATTAACAAATTCTATCCATATTCTATTTACACGCAAAAATCCAATTTATACATTAATTACTTATAAATCTTTTATTTTACAAAAATCCATTCATTTTATAACTTCACAATTTATAAATCTATAGATTTCATCCACTTATGAAATCCATTTATACTTCATTTTAACACTTATAAAAACTCGTTTTATAATTCCAATATTTTAATTTATAAATATCAATTTTATAAATCTTTTATATAAATCATTTATAATAATTCAAAAATCCCAATTTAAACCATTTTATAAATTAATCAACTACTTATTTCGAAAATCACATTTCGGTTATATTTCACAAAAATCAAAATTTTTATAACATAAAAATTTCAACGTTTATTTATTTAGAATGAATCAATTCCAAAATTAAATTTTATTATGCATTCTCAACTTAAATTTTCCGAAATCCAATTTTATTTATTTTCGGCATCCAACGATACCAAAAATATATTCGGCTAAAATTTAGCCTTTAACGATTTCAATCACAAAGATAATCACGTAAATTATAAATAGATCAACACACAACATTGAAACCAATTCAATCATGTGAGGAATCCAGTTGGATCGCTCCAACCTGTTTCCCTGCATCCACAGATGTTAGCACAATACCAATTCCGCTTCAAGACGGAATATCGCGGTATATGGGATTTATAAAATATTATCCGCTATTATGCGGCGCAATAGGGTCTCATCCGCTATATAATGCGGGAAATCAACTCCAAATGCATATATAATACCAATTCCATATCAAGTTGGAATTATTGCGGTATATGTTTTTAATAAATAACATCCGCTTAATATACGGCGTATAGGGTCTATTTCAATAAAACAGTTAATAACTTCATCCAATCACACAATCAAGCAATTTTAAATTTAACTATTTAAAATTTAAATCGAAAAAATTTGATTGAGTGAGAAGTTCTCACCTTGAGTTTCCGATAACAGTTATAGCGTTTTGTTTCGAATAAAATTAAACGTGCGTTTAATTTTACCCGAAATTTTCACTAGCTCCAAACGACTCCAAACCAGCTCTATTGCGTAGTGCTCATCCATACGGACCCAACGAAATTCGTTTTGCGTGTTTTCGACCTTGTATGACAAAGTTATACACTTTTAAACATTATACGAATTTAAATACAAATGAATTTCAACTTTTATTTTATTTTTATACCCTAGATAGATCATAGCCGTGCATTCCCATCACCAGATCAAGGCCGCACCTTCATGCTTCTTCCCCTACAGGTTATCACGCGCGCGCGTTATCTCCAGGTTCAAAGAGAACCCATAGCCGCCAAACCTCCATTGAATTATGCTCCAACATCGTCGAGTTATACGACGATCAACAATTGCCGTTCCACTTGCCTAGCCACGCCGTACCCATGGCCCTAAGGGCTTGAAGCTCGGCCCTCCCTTCTGCACGCAAAACGAGGACGAACGCACAGCTTTGAATGCGAATTGCCAGCGATTGGTAGCTTCGTTTCCGATCACAACCGTTAGATTTATAGAGTTCGACGTGCTCTACAAAGTTGTAGTTGATAATTTTTGTAAATAGTGTGTGGATTTGAAGAATGAGAAGGAAGAAAACGAATCATCTTCGGCCATTGAATATGAAGCCGACGGCCTGAAACCCTAGGGCTTAATGTTTGCAAATGAAATAAGCCAGGTCCTTTTATAGAAATTTCTCAAAATACTATTCATTCAAGATTTTCCGAACTCCAAATCTCACGTGGTGATTGGTGTTTCTAGGGTTTACCCCACGTTCCGAACACAATGGAATAGGTTTCGGAAGCTAATTTGATCATCTGTTCGAGTTACGGAGATAAACGATCAAATTTAAATTAAATCGATTAAACCAATTTCTATGCGTTTTGGCTTGCCCCGGACAAACCGTAAATCTGATTGATACAAAATATGAAATCTTGCAATAATATAACATTACGGATCCGATGAAACTAGTTTCGTTAAAATCCGAGACTGTTTGAAAAATGGCTATTCTCACTCGTCAATTAAATATTAAAATATTCAATTTTCACAAATTAACTTTTAATTCAATTTTAAAAGTTCCCAAACATTGTTCTAACTCCAATATGATTTAATATAACTTTATAAATCATTTTTAATCACATTAAACCCAATTTCTAATTATTTACGCAATTTCAAATATTAAATTATCGATTTAAATTATCCAATTAAATCTAGATATTCGAAAAATAAATTTATTCGACTTATAAAATTATCTTTTCATTACTTAAAAATCAATTAAATATACGAATTTATTTAACAGAAATTCTGGGTCGTTACACTTTCGAAAAAGTTTTTCTACACCATGCACTAGTAATAATATCAAAGAATTTTTCTCGTACTAAGCATATTTGACTATCATAAGGGGAAATCTCCCCCAAGTGTGCGATTGCATTGTGTGTGTGCCGGGAGGCCTTATGGTAGTTTCATTTTCCAAAAAGCAATGCGGATTTTTTTTTAAATTCCTTCGTTGTTTGTTTTAAAAGATAAACTATTTTGTTTGCTCATACCGGTCCCACGACTGACCTGGAGTTTATTGTTCCTTTCCTAAACTCTGGGTGCCCACAATTTTTCCCACACGGGCGGTTTAGAGTTGGGTTTTTCAAATAATCAATAATAGGTGTAGATTCGATGGCTTTCAACCTTATGATTTGGCAATCGCATCTGGATCGAGTTGCTTCACTTCATCTTGATTAAGAGTTCGAGCTACTTTTGGATTGGTGCCTTGGAGATGGAGATTACCGATACTGGAGTTCTCTCTTGAAGACCATATTGGAGATATTGTTCCACTGCTGATGTTATCTTTTCTTTCCGCTACTATTGTCTTGTATCATATCTCTGATGTATATCGATATTCATTGTATTTGGATATTGTATTAAATGTTGTATATGATATGTATTACTCATTTTCTTCCGCTGTGTTGTACTTAATGTGTTATAAGCTCTGGCGAACCAGATTCGACGTTTGAATCTACGACATTTGAATATGAGTGTCGTATTCGGTGTCGATTTTCGAAGGTCGAGTCATGGTCGCTACATTTGGTATCAGAGCTGAAGGTTGAAACTTTAGCTCAGGAGTATAACACATTAAGTTACTCATTAGAGATAGGGTGAAGTATACCCTAGAATGAGTATATCCCTAAGATACCCGTTCGAATGCCTTAGTAAACTCTCTTACTATCCACTGATAGTGAGTATGAGTGCAAGAAGAGGACGAGATAGGGGACAGAGGAGTATCGGTATAAGTGGTCAATACCTTGCAATAGCGGAAACAACTTTCTCCTCAATCTCCTTTGATTTGATTCCAAGTTCTTTAATATCTTCGTGACAGCTTCAGAAAGAAGCTTCGGTGTGACGATGGCCTGCGATTGCATTGTGTGTGTGCCGGGAGGCCTTATGGTAGTTTTATTTTCCAAAAAGCAATGCGGATTTTTTTTAAATTCCTTCGTTGTTTGTTTTAAAAGATAAACTATTTTGTTTGCTCATACCGGTCCCACGACTGACCTGGAGTTTATTGTCCCTTTCCTAAACTCTGGGTGCCCACAATTTTTCCCACACGGGCGGTCTAGAGTTGGGTTTTTCAAATAATCAATAATAGGTGTAGATTCGATGGCTTTCAATCTTATGATTTGGCAATCGCATCTGGATCGAGTTGCTTCACTTCATCTTGATTAAGAGTTCGAGCTACTTTTGGATTGGTGCCTTGGAGATGGAGATTACCGATACTGGAGTTCTCTCTTGAAGACCATATTGGAGATATTGTTCCACTGCTGGTGTTATCTTTTCTTTCCGCTACTATTGTCTTGTATCATATCTCTGATGTATATCGATATTCATTGTATTTGGATATTGTATTAAATGTTGTATATGATATGTATTACTCATTTTCTTCCGCTGTGTTGTACTTAATGTGTTATAAGCTCCGGCGAACCAGATTCGACGTTTGAATCTACGGCATTTGAATATGAGTGTCGTATTCGGTGCCGATTTTCGAAGGTCGAGTCATGGTCGCTACATTTGGTATCAAAGCTGAAGGTTGAAACTTTAGCTCAGGAGTATAACACATTAAGTTACTCATTAGAGATAGGGTGAAGTATACCTAGAATGAGTATATCCCTAAGATATCTGTTTGAATGCCTTAGTAAACTCTCTTACTATCCACTGATAGTGAGTATGAGTGCAAGAAGAGGACGAGATAGGGACAGGGGAGTATCACTATAAGTGGTCAATACCCTGCAATAGCAGAAACAACTTTCTCCTCAATCTCCTTTGATTTGATTCCAAGTTCTTTGATATCTTCGTGACAGCTCCAGAAAGAAAATTCGGTGCGATGATGGCCTGCGAATCGTGTAGATAAGTTCCTACCTCGTATTCTCGTTATCATCTTTTCGTTTTAAACTCTAATGAATTTGAAAATTTATTTGGAAAAAAAATTGGTTGACAAATATAAGGATAAATTTGAATTGTATCAATAAAATGATATCGGTTAAAACCAAATTTGAAATTCTATTGTAATTTCTTATGTAGATCGAAGTCCGAAGAGGGACAAGTTGGTGTAAACTTTCTTTGGGGTATTCCGACCTGAAGTTGGAATCCATACCTATATTTGAAAATTGTGGTAGATTAAATCCATTTATCTATTGTTGGGATCCGATATATTCTACGAACGATTAGTTATCCCTTTGAACTAATCAATGCCTTTGCATATTCGTAGACCGGTGGACCCGAGTATCTTGTGAAATAATTATATGAGTTTGTTCTCATATTGTCGATATTCTGATTGGTAAGTCAAATACAGAATAGATATCCACTTTGTTCTGAAAAGATAATTCTCTATCTTTCATCTTTTCTTTGTTGTCTCCCTTGCAAATTTCGGGGACGAATTTTTTTTTAAGGGGGGAATCTGTAATGATCCCGATTTTTAATTAAATTTAAATTGATAATTAAAATAAATTTTTGAATAAAATTGTAAATTAATTTGAATTTTTCAAATTAAATAGGATATTTATTTATTTGGACATTGATTTTAAAATTTAACTATGGATTTGAAATTCTATATTTAATATCTTATAAATAAATAAAATAACATCTTAAAATTTATTAATTTAAATTAATAATAAAATTTTAAACTTTTAAAATTTAATTTGAAAATAAATTGAGAAAAAATCTCAAATAAATAAAATAAGTGATAATAATATATAAATAAATTCCAATTTATTTTGAGTTCGAAATTTTGAAATAACGAGTGTTTTAAAAAAAGTCATTTAAGTTTAAAATTTTATACATATATGTATATTGCATATATGAGTAGAATTGTATATATATTGAGATTGAATTTAAATTTATTCCAAAGACGTGTGAATATATAAATGGACAAAAATAGTTATATTTCAAGTTTGAATTGAAATTTAAAATAAATATTTTTAAAAATAAGTGGCACTTAAAAAAAATCATTAAGATGTAATGTATATAATATAATATTGGTTAAAAACAATTCTTTTAACATTGTATACAAATAAATATACAAATGAATAAAGAAGTATAGTTATTTATAAAGTGAATATGATATTAAAATCTATTTAAAAAATTCTTTTGTCTTGAAAAATTACAAATGCTAATCATACATCAAAGAGATGGAGTAAAGAGATTAACAAAATTTAGATCTCATGATTATTTCTTACAAATGGCATTCAACATCATTGCTTAAATAAAATAATTAAATTGAAAATTACAAACACATTTCATCTCCCCATGTTCAATCATAAAACAAATCAGCAAATGTTAAAAGAAAAAAAAACAATAATAAGAGATTTGGGCATTTCAAATCTCAACACCCAAAGGAAAAGAAAAAAAGAAAAAAAAAGCTGAAGCATTTTCTTGAATTCAAAGTAAAGGAAATCTGCAAATCTCTTTCAACATGAAGCTGTGGATTTGCCCTCCATCTCTCAGGTAAGTCTTTAACTTTAAAGTTTAATGAATTTGTAATTTCGAAATCAAGTTTGAACACAAATTAAAAATGCAGATTTATGAAAAAAAAGAGAAAGGTGCTGCAGTTTTTGGCCAGAGATAGTGCAAGATTTCAGAAAAAAAGTTTAAGGCAAGTAAATTTCTTTTTAAAATTTGAATTTGAAGTTGTAATCAGTAACAAAGCAAAGATTTAAAGCAATTGTATCAATCTAAGTTGCAGATCTAAGCTTCAAAAAAAATAATTAAAGAAGAAAATTCCAGGCTTAAATTTTTCTTTCCAGGCTCAAACACTTCTCTGTTTTTCTCAAGATCCAGGTGAGCAAACTTCAAAAATTATTCATATTTTGGGTTGAATGTGATAAATGTTAGATGGGTGATTGTGAAATATGTTTGCATGGCTGTGAATTTGCTTGTGTATATATGTCTGTATACAGACATGTGTCTTTGTTCATTGTTACAGGTTTATGGAACCTGTTATAAAATTCAAAATCATCCTATCTAGATGATTTTAGGACTCAGTTTCTAAATGAAAAATAATTATAACCATGAAATTCTAATATCATGAACATTTGTTTTGTAGTTATTTTTAAAATAAAAACAACAGAGATGGTCATATTTTTAACAAAAATTTTGAATGTTAGGGTTTCGATTTTTAATTACAGGAATGAATTTGTACTTCGAATCCATGATTTTTGATGATCATCTTAGAATTTTTAAGCTAGAATTTATGGAAAACTTTTGAGTTGAATGAAATTTGGATTTTTGTCAATTCTGCGAAATCAACAGTAAATTATGAATCGTGATTAAGGGTGAAGCTAGCTGGTATATCGGTGGATTTGAGAAAAATATGAATTGAATTTATAAAGTGTTGTGGCAATAGGAATGGGTCGATCTAGGGTTCGACAGTAGCTTTTGGTTGATTGGATTCTCGGTGGAGCCACGTTCTCGTCATAGAGTTCTATTCGATCGCACCAGAGGGGAATTGTTTAGGGGTCGTCGGAGTAGCTTTGGTTGTGGTGGCTAAGTTATCGGTGGATGAGGTCGACGGCACGGGGCGTTTTTTGATCGAAGCTTGGGTTTCCAGGTTGAGCTCGAATGCTCGTTTCGATTTTATGGTGAATTCGTCCATGCTGGATGATGGGTTGAGTTGAGGAGGTAGTCGCTGATCTATGGGAAGCAATCGCCGATGGTTTGGGTGGAGAATTCCGGTGTGCACGTACACTGTGCATGCGGGTATCTGGGTTGTGAAGTGTGGAAGAAGAAGCAGGTTTGGGTTGTTCGTGTGATTCCCGAGTTTGGGCTCGAGGAAGTGATGGCGTAGCTCGAGTTTTAACTCAAAGTAGGATGGTTGTGCGAGAGTTAAATACTTAGAAATTTTTAAGGTTAAAAAAATTGGGGTGCTCGGGTTAATTTTTGGAAAAACCCGAAGCAGTGGAGCAATTTGCTTGGGTTCAACTCGAAGCGGGTCTCGAGTCAGTATGTAAAACAGTTTTGAAGTTTAAGGAAATTCAAGTTTTTGAAAATAAAAATTTGTTGAATTAGTTTTCTTTCAATGTTTAACATTTCCTAAGTTTTAAAATAAGTTAAGGAGGGTTTTAAATAAATTGTTTTAATTAACCTAAATTTAAATGGTTTAAAATAAATTAACTTTAATTTGAAGGTTATCTTCTTAATAATGTATAAAGAAGTTAATTATTATAAAGGATGTTTTAAAATGGTTAAGTAACTTTCAAAGTTTAAGTTAACATATTTGTTAAAAAGGAAATTATTATTATTAGAAGTGAATTACTTAATGAAAGTAATTAAAGTAATTAAAGAAATTAACTAATAATTCAAGTTAATTAATCAAGTAATTAATGAATGATTAAATAAAAATAATAATTACTTAGTGAAAGTAGTTAAGAGTAGATAATTAAAGATTAAAGATTGATTAATCAAATATTAAGGGTTAATTACCTTAAAGCATAATTAATTAATGTGATTAATTAATTAGAGTAATTAAATTAAGAATAATTAATTAAAGGTTAATTAATAAAAGTAATTAAGATTTAATTAATTACAATTAATGGTTAATTAATTAAGATAATTAATGAAAGAAATGATTAATTAATGAAGGTGGTTAAGACTTAATCAATTGAAATTATCGATAATAAATCATTGATAATAAATCATTGATTAAAGATTACTAATGAAAGTAATTATGTGGTTGATAAATTTAAAACCTCCCAATTTATTCATTTTAATTGTAGATGTTTGATTGTCACTGAATGTTGTGTGATGGATTGATATATTTGATATGTGATGTGATGCTATGTAATGCTTTGTGCTGAGCTGTTATATCTATGATGAATATACTGTTGCATGAATATGAAGACCCCTTGACCCGTAAAATGACATTTGAGTTTCGATGCGACAGGGAGTCGGATTCCAGTTGGTTATCCGAAATCCACATCGAATCGTAATAGTGAATCTTTGTGATTAATAAATTTACTTTATCTAAGAATTTGTAAATGAAGATAAGCATTGTGGGTTATGCCGCTTATCGATATTGATATGATTGAATCTGTGATGATTAA
Source organism: Allium cepa (assembly GCA_030765085.1). Classification (NCBI taxonomy): domain Eukaryota; kingdom Viridiplantae; phylum Streptophyta; class Magnoliopsida; order Asparagales; family Amaryllidaceae; genus Allium; species Allium cepa. Next base: position 446,616,775 of record CM060938.1, on the reverse strand, counting down.
TGTTGTGCACTATAGTGTAAAACCCCTGGACCACGCTTATACACACACAAATATGGGTTGCACATGGAAATTTGTTAAGTCAGATTTTTTGAAATAGTTTTAAAATTTAAATTTTGAATCCAAATAGTTTTGGAAATGGATTGGGATTAAAATAAAAAGTTTTTGAAAAGGAATTTCAAGAATAAAAGTTATTTTTGAATAACTTGATTTAGTTTTGAAATTTGATTTAAATTTGAATTCAAAATTTGAAATTGAATTCCATTTACGATTTAAGAGGTTATACAAGTTTATATAGGTTTCAAACCATTTTTAAAGTGTTGTTTTGGGACTTTAAATTTAACCCAAGATTTTAACTTGTATAAATATAATTGGATTTTTCTGAAACGAAAACTGTTTGTTTTCAAACAATAAAAGCTTTCATATAAGAAATGAACTTCCAATTTATATTAAAAAGAATTTCAAGTCTAAAATGAAAATGGTTTTCCAAGTTATGAATAAATCTTTGGAAACGGTTTGAAAGCTATAAGTTAAATCTTTAATTTAAAGATTGGATGAGTTAACCCAATTAAAATGGAAATTGTTTTGAAATCCGTGAATAGATCTTTGTGAAACTGGATGAACTAAATAAATCTTTTTGTTAAAAGATTTGAAATGGTAATTTGTTTAAACCATTTGAGGAAAGTTTTGGGTTCAAAAGTTGTGACTTAACTGAAATCCCACATCCATATGTTTTTAAATATCGCGCTCATTATTCGGTTTAGCCGGGAGAGGACCTTGTGTCATATAACCCATTCCGAATAGTGATACGACGTTATGGATTGCATTTGAAGACCGGTGTTGAAGACCAGGTGTCTTCGAGAACGATAGGATAACCTGTCGACTGTCTCTGCACCGAGTAGCTACGGTATAGAGATTCCCTAAGTGATGGGAAGTCCGATCGGGATTGTGGATACCCGGATTGCAAGGGCTTCTTCCTTTATTAGACGAAGTGCCTTCGGTTCTGTTCGAACCCGGAACAGACTTGTATGGTTGTACGTCCGACATTATACTTTGAGATATTAAACTGATCTCTATCAAATACATTTCTGCTTGGTGGCGGAGAATTTATTCTCTTAGCTTAACACCCTTCTCTGAGACGTACGAGCTCAAAGGTTTTGTAGTTGATAGTTATCAGTTATATACTCCCAATTTGGTAGTGTGGCATGCTGAGTGCTGTTGTGTATCATTTGTTGATCAAAGCATGGCTTTTGTATAAAGCGTAGCTTTATGGACGAGACTGCATCAGGACCTCACACCCCAGAAATGGTCGAAACAAGAAAGATGCGGCGAGGTTATGAGGGTCGCGCCCTTTAGGGTGTGTCATTCCCTTCTGGAAAAGGGTGGTATCATGGTATGGAGCCCAGATACTTTACTCATGTGGACACTGCAGATCTATTACTTTGTGATTGCTTTGTGGTTGAGAGGCACCTCGGATAAAGGTCCCAAAGGACCGGGGGATGGCATGCTCGAGTAGTAGTTACCTAGTTACAGAGGTAATCCGGCCTTATGTTGGTAGAGATCCGGTTAGGTTCTCGGGACGTCCCGCCAAAGGCGTACCCATGGACAGTAGGAAGTTTCTTAGCCTGACCATTTGTTGAAAATCCAAACAAAACAACACGAGCCCTTTACGATTTCAATTGTATAACCTGCCACCTCAAGTGGCAGCTATAGTAGGCATAGTATCATGATACCTATGCTGGCTAGGATTAATATTATACTTTCGAAATGGTTTTTCTACACTATGCACTAGTAATAATATCAAAGAATTTTTCTCGTATTAAGCATATTTGACTATCATAAGGGGAAATCTCCCCCAAGTGTGCGATTGCATTGTGTGTGTGCCGGGAGGCCTTATGGTAGTTTCATTTTCCAAAAAGCAATGCGGATTTTTTTTAAATTCCTTCGTTGTTTGTTTTAAAAGATAAACTATTTTGTTTGCTCATACCGGTCCCACGACTGACATGGAGTTTATTGTTCCTTTCCTAAACTCTGGGTGCCCACAATTTTTCCCACACGGGCGGTCTAGAGTTGGGTTTTTCAAATAATCAATAATAGGTGTAGATTCGATGGCTTTCAACCTTATGATTTGGCAATCGCATCTGGATCGAGTTGCTTCACTTCATCTTGATTAAGAGTTCGAGCTACTTTTGGATTGGTGCCTTGGAGATGGAGATTACCGATACTGGAGTTCTCTCTTGAAGACCATATTGAAGATATTGTTTCACTGCTGGTGTTATCTTTTCTTTCCGCTACTATTGTCTTGTATCATATCTCCGATGTATATTGATATTCATTGTATTTGGATATTGTATCAAATTTTGTATATGATATGTATTACTCATTTTCTTCTGCTGTGTTGTACTTAATGTGTTATAAGCTCTAGCGAACCAGATTCGACGTTTGGATCTGCGGCATTTGAATACGAGTGTCGTATTCGGTGCCGATTTTCGAAGGTCGAGTCAGGTCGCTACATGGGCGGTTGCTGATCCCAACCGCGGGGTGATCTTACTCGGGATTATTCGGTAAGGGCTAGTTCCGGTCTTGTGTTGCAGGGTATCAGGAGGGATCCTCGGTACGGTGATTTAGGCCACGTACTGTGATAGGTGGTACCCCAGTGCCTAGTCATGAGTTGGAAATCCATTCTACCTACGCGCCTTTTATGGTTTTTGTTTGTAGAACCCACGATTGTGGCTAGTATGCTGGAATTTAATTAATGTAACAATTTCGGCTATTTTAATAAGTATTTGTAGAACCCACGATTGTGATTTCGGCTATTTAGTTTTCGGTAAAGTGTTACCGAGTTTGCTTCGAATGAGGGTAAAACAGTATCTTTACCATAAGTTTCACTATATGATGGAATTCTCTAAAGGGATAGTTTCGCTCACATCCCTATTAAGTTTCAAAATAAAGAAAACATCCTCCCCAAAATAAACTTACGTTTCTAGTCCCTATTTTCAAATCCGCCTGCGCCAAAAGACCCAAATACCGTTTACGTTTTTAGCATTTCAAACGCACATAATTTTCTGTAGAAACATCAAAAATCATAAATTTTACAATTTTTAAACTAAGATCCATTGTTGATACCAAAAAAATCATATTTATAGTAAGGTTGCAATTATTCCATATATTTGTAGAGAATTCTACAATTTTTGAAAAATATCAATTTTTCTTCAAATGTCAGTAATTATTCCATATAATTGCAACTTTTATGCAATATATGTAATAATTGCAGATTTTTATGCAATTATACAGATAATTACAGACTTATCTGCTATTATTCCATATAATTGTCGATTTTTCTACAATTATTTCATATACTTGTCATTTTCTGCAATTATATGAAATAGTCATCAATTTTTTTTCAATTGTCGACAGTTATTCCATATAATTATAGACTTTTATGAAATTATATGGAATAATTGCACACTTTTATGCAATTATACAGAATAATTGCAGACTTTTCTGCTATTATTTCATATAATTGCAGACTTTTTTGTAATTATTTCATATACTTACCATTTTCTGCAATTATACGAAATAATCATCAGTTTTTCTTCAAATGTCAGCAATTATTTCATATATTTGCAGACTTTTATGCAATTAAATGGAATGATTACAAACTTTTCTGTAATTATTACATATAATTGCATACTTTTATGTAATTATATCGAATAATTGAAGAAAGTCTGCAATTATTCCAAGTAATCGCAAAAAAGTGTAACTATACTATATAATTGCAAATTTTTCTACAATTATTGTATATAATTGCTGAATTGTATGCAATCATACCATATGATTGTTGTTAGGTAAGTTGAATCCACGAATAACTTGATGTACCGTTGTTTTTACATATGTATTTGAAAATATGGATGTAATGTATATTTTTTTGAAGGATATTTTTTGTGTATTAAGTTTGAATTTAAAGATGCGTCCTTTATTTTTATTTCTCTAAAATTATACCCTCCCTGTTACTTTAATGCTATTCTAATTGTTAAATCATTCGCAAATCATCTCATGCTCATTGTGCTCAAATCGAGTTTGGTTAATTGTGTGAAAGGGAAAACGAGTGTGTGAGTAGTAGGAGCCCCTGGAATAATCTGCATATTTGCTGCTGAAAGTCGCAGGTTCATAATCTCATAAAATTCCACTTGTATTCTTATTTTACAAGAAATATTCTCCAATTACTAAACTACCCTTATGTCGTTTGGTATATTCAAGCGCAAAAAGGCTATTTTGGTCATCATACCTCCTATGAAGTAAATACTCTCCATTTGCATCAGCTGCCTTCTTTTATTTTTCTGTCTCAATTCACAAATCAATTTACAACCTCTTTCCAGACTTTATTGTAGATTCCGTTGTTTGGATTTTCGTACGAAGTTTATTCGTAGGCATGGGTTTTTTCCGAAGTGTTGGGGTGCTATCGAAGCTCCGGTCTCGTTTGGTAAGTGATCTTGTTTTTAACATAATCTTTTTCTTTCTATATTCCGACAGTTTGTTGTATTTTTGAAATTCAGGCTCAGAAGTCAAGTACTTTTGGTTCGGTTCGTTGGATTCAAATCCAGAGCGCATCGGATCTTGTGAGTGTTTCTATTTGTTGTTTAGTCCTGCTTTTTTACTTTTGTTATTGAATTCCATTTGTTTGGTTGATTACTGGATATATTATTTCGGATATTTTCACCAGTATTCGCCGATTTCGATCAAAATAATACAATTTTTTTTCTCAAAGATTATTCTAACCAGGGCATAGAAATATTTTTATGAATCATTTATGGGGAAATTCTGTTTGTATACAAAATTTGCCCGTGATTCACCATTTTTTATATTGACAAATATATGTCCTTTTTTTAATTACAGTGTTGCCGTATCTTTTCATAACCCATCAAGCTAAAATACTAATAACTACAAAAACTAATTAAATCAAATGAATACATCAATCAGTTTTCTAATTAAGATACCATAAGTATCAGGTAATATAACCTTCACATCGAACACTTATAATTTCAAACAAATTTAACCCTTTTCTGAAAAACTCTTTGTTGTTAAAAATGAGTAAGTTTGAAATAAAGAAATAAAGATACCACATTTTTTTGTTAAATTTCGATTTGATTTATTACTATTTGTTTAGATATTTTGTGTGAATGTATTAAAATTTAAAAGGAGCACAATAATGTAAAATGAAGGTAGGGGTAATTTAGTAAAAAAATGGTGTTTGTTAAGTAATTTATGATTTATGCTAGAATATTCAATTTTTTGGTGCATGTTAAGCAAATTTTAGTGTACAAATAGGATTTGCATTGTTTATGATTGCTGTAGATGTTTAAGGCTTTAGGCATAGGTGTTAATGTATGTTACTATGCAGTCGAACTGTACTTACTAGAAAAATGCAGCAGTAAAGTTAGGAATGTAAATAGTTAGATGGCATTGTATACCCTGGAGTGGAATGATGAATTATTTCTTTTTATTTGGTAATCTTTAGATAAGGGTATGCATTTGTTAGGTGTAAAACAGACGAAATGGGGGTAAACAAAGGTGTCCTTATGGTTAGCGACTACGGAGGATCCCGTAAATTGATTCTTCCAATTGAGTTTTCGAAGCATGGAAACATCATTACTTTTAGTTTTTCCGTTGCTCATTTACAATAAATTATGGCCCAGTAACCTATGCACTTATTCTAGCATGTTATCAAAGGCATATGTTTCTTTTGTTGATGTCGTAGGCAATATTAAATGCAGTATGACCAAATCTAATGGCATTTTTCTATTCTCTAGATTCTTTGCTAATTTGTTAGTATCAGCTGTTATTTAATTGTTGCACCAGAAAGTGGCACTCTTCAGAAAATCTGAATGAAGCTTATTAAATTTCACACAGTATACGTGTGAGCGCGCGTGCACGCTCCCGCATGCGCGTGCGCACACACCTATATATTTATGTACGTATTTGTTCATATATACTTATGTATGGTGCTGCTTGACAGTTTCCCAAAGATGATTTTACAGATAGTGAAATTTTATTTGTTTCCCTTTCATGCAGGATCTTCGTTCGCAGCTACAAGAACTGATTCCCGAGCAACAAGTTTGTTCTTACTATCACTTTTATTCTGCTAATACTCATTAATCAATACCTATTACCCATATAATCTTTCACTTGTGCTGCACACAATTAATTTATGAAGAAGTTAACGAACTTCTATAATTTCAACTAATTATGCAGCAATATTTGCTACACCGTTTCCCTGACATAACAAATACCTTCATTTATCACAAGGACTGTCATAAGATAGGTCGACACTACCAGAGTACATATTTTTCTAATGTATCATAAGATTGACATGTGTCCGCCAATGATATATATTATATATGTTATAACATTTCTAAAATACAATGTTATATTTACACCTTAAACTTTGTCGTTAAATTCATGGATTAAATCAATGGTCAATAACTACGGTGACATTATCATAATCAGTAATGACAAGCGATGATGTACTCAACATTTCTACTACTACTAATAACAAATACACTCTCATTTTAACCTAAGTTATTTTTTGAATTGAACCAATTTTATATTTGCATTTCACATATCTTTTTGCCTGCTTTCAAAATACATAAATACAAGATGCTTCATTTAGAGGATTGTAAAGAATTACTCTTAGAGAATATTGATCAATATTGGCACACTATTATTGATAACATAAACAATTATTATGAATATTCAAGTGATCTTATATCAAATGATCATAAACTCAGTTTTTTTTCTTTCATGAACTAAAAGTATCATGCACATGTATATTGTATACACACATAATAAGACAATAAATAGAGCAATTTAAGAGTAAACAAGTTTTTCACACATGGTATTCATAGATCTAGAAAAGACATGATACTGTACCAAGTGATATGATTTAGTGATCGGTGGTAAAAAAACAAAATTTAAATAGATAATAAAACCAATTGAAGATGTATGAAAATTTGAGATAAAAGCACAATCTATATCTAGAAAAGACATGATACTGTACCAAGTGATATGATTTAGTGATCGGTAGTAAAAAAAAACAAAATTTATTATAGGTAATAAAACCAATTGAAGATGTACGAAAATTTGAGATAAAAGCACAATCTATATTTGGAGAGAATCACGAGTTTTCAATAAAAATAGATTTGTGCCAAGGTCATATCTATTTACGTAGTCTTGGATGAACTAACAAAAAACATTGAAAATATTATACAAAAACATTGAAAATATCGTACTATGTCGTGATGTTTGCAAATAACAATGCCTTAAATAAGAAGTAGAATAGAAACTAGAAAATTGGAGAAATGTATTTGAATTAGAAAGGTCGAAACACAGTAGAATTGAACTGGGTACATGTCATGTAACATTAATACAAACATTGGTGTAAAAAAATGATGAATGTACAAAATCAAATGATAAAAAAAGATTTAAATATTTAGGTTCAACAATTCGAAGAAAAGATATATCAAATCAAATTAACACTTGGGATAAAATGAAAGTAAGATCGCATCGTTTTATATGATAAGAAAATCATAGATAAAAAGAAAAAGAAATTTTTATCAAATATGTATTTAATCAACTGTATAAGAAAACAAGAAAATAAGATGAATAAGAAATAAGAAATGGAAATGGTAAGAAGGTCAATTGAAATTGCGAAAAAAGATAGAGTTAAAATTAAGGGAGTAAGAGAGAACTTACACATATAATTGAGAAAGTAAGAACAATATACTTAGGTGGCATGTAGTCCTATCAATGTATCCGGTTCGGTTTGGGTAGCTTAAAACCTGGATTATAGCATGGTTACTATAATCATAATCCAAGTCCCGTTTGTGCTCGCTGGGTATTTCAAACGCATTATCGAGCCCAATCATCAGACATTCAGATCCACTGGGTAAAATCATATACTTGGCCAAAATATTGAAAACCATTTTTTTAGCTGTAACTTTTTAAAAATAATACAAAAAATAAGTTTGCACATAAATTGGATAATGATGAAATCAAATTCACAAACAAAAATTCACAAAAACTTCTACATGTAGACAGTTATAGTGGTACACAAAAAAAATATACATTTATAGTTTTGCTACAATCAGAGTTTCAAATCTCGGATTTTGAAGAAAATCTCGGGCTAATATTCGGCTAAAATGAAGGAGATTTAAAACTCTGGTAACTGACTAAGCTGTCAAATCTCGAATTTTGGAGAAAAATTCTAATTTCTTTCTCGAATGAGATGAACGAGATTTATAACCTCGACTACAATGGATAAACAATAGTCGTGTTCGAATCGGGTCCAGACTAGGCCATGTAGTAATGAAACCCTATTCAACGTTAATAGTAATCGGGTTGGGTTTGGATCCTATCCCGAGTAGTTAAAGGTCAACACGTAAGCGTATTAGCATGATGGGTTATCAAAACCTGAAGCATTGACATGGCTAGTAGTGTGGGCATATACAACGAAGACCAACTGCGTTTTTTCTCTCATAAGACTTTGTTGAGCGATGTACCCATAAAAATAGAAGATAATACCTTGCATCGAATAAAGAAGTCAAAAATGAGCTTAAATTAGCATAGGGAAAAAGAATAGAAATTGGCCTAATAAATCATATTTAATAAAAGATGCGATTCAAGATAGAAATATACAGAAATTGGGGATTGATGTGGATGATCCTAATCACTTGGGAAAAAAACCTAGGATGATGATGAGACATGTATATTGTGTGCAATATGCTTGTTATTAGTTAATTACAACCATTGATTACATGAATCTAATAAACACAAATGTGCAAATAGGTTGTTAGATTTCGTTTGGGGTGTCATTAAACCTAGCTCTTCTTATAAAATATGCATGTGTTTATATAAACACGTGTGCACATGCATGTGTTTTTACACACACAGGCGTGTGTGTATATACGTGTACACACACATGCATGTGTATGCATACATATAAACACACACACATATGTGCACACACATGCATAGGTGCATGTGTGTGTATCCAATGATGAAAGAAGGAAAAGTGTGTTTTAAATATCTTCTAATGAAGCTTTTGTATGGTTTCTTGAGCGGAAAATCTTAATCAGTTGCTTTATCCATTTCAGGATCGCTTGAAAAAACTGAAATCAGAACATGGAAAGGTTCAGCTTGGGAACATCACTATTGATATGGTATTGAGCTTTACATTGGCATGTTTGGTTATTGGTTTTTACGAAGGCATGGACATATTACTTCAATGAAACTCCTATTTTTATATTAGTTGACTTTATAGCCTTTGTAGGTTATCGGTGGAATGAGAGGAATGACTGGATTGTTATGGGAAACTTCTTTACTTGATCCAGATGAGGTGAGTTGGTTTGTTTATTTGAAATGCTAAGCACATTCACTTTAATTCATGTTTTACTTAACCTACTTAAAGTATAACATGTGAGAAAGAGGAATAGGGAGAGTCACTTGTTAGAAAGATGCAACATATAAGTAGTAGGAAGCAATAATCTTGTGCTAATAGATAAGTTGTACTTGTCACATTGATTTGGACGTCCTATAGAGTTAATTGCACCGTCTTTAACATGACTGTTTCCATTTACACATTCATAGTTAAGATAGTTCCGTGCAACTTATTTAACAAGTATGAATCATGTAATGACTGGTGATGGGTAAAAAGTTATGGAGGCATTTGGTTTCTGCTTCCACAACATATTTTATATAGTTTAGAGACACGGGATATGGTTTATGACACATTCTTGGAGAAAAATTTAGATGGAAGGAAATATCAGTGATGAATTAATATTTTGATTTTCTTTGCAGGGCATTCGTTTTAGAGGACTTTCCATTCCGGAATGCCAAAAAGTTTTACCTGCTGCAGCTGGTGGAGAAGAGCCATTCCCCGAGGGACTTTTGTGGCTTCTGATGACTGGAAAGGTAGCACATTGACTTGTTTATAACATAAAAACATCACAGGCACTTGCTTATTTCTTTTCTATATTCCAAGATTTCTTGATTAGCACATCACGGCGAGTGCCCAGAAAGTTGGCTCCTTGGTGCTGATTTAGCGAACTCATCTATAGATATTTATTTAATCGTCAATCACATATTATAATTTTGAGTTGAGTTAGAGCAATGGAATGGCATATCTTTGCGAGCTTTGACACAATATCAAATATTTCCTTAACAGTAAGGATTGGATTCAGTACAAGCGGTGCTAACAACTTTGTAGTTAAAATTCAGCTACTTAAAACAAAAAGATTTTTTATGCCTCAATTAATTGATTGTCCCAACTTACCTAAAAAATTCCTGGGTCCCCAAAACGTTTTCTAGTTCCCAGTGTCTATTTTGTTGAGGATTACAGATGTTACTTTCTATGCATATAAGCTAATTTTAAGTCTATCAAGTGTACATGAGCTTGTGCAGTAATTATCAGATTATAATATATGTGTGTGTTAATCAATCCCTTAAATGTTATAGCAACTCTTAAATTGTCTCTGGTTTATTTTTCATATCTTAGGTGCCAACCAAAGATCAAGTAAATGCATTGTCCAAAGAATTGCAAAGCCGTTCAGCTGTTCCAGGTTCGTAGTTCATTTCCTTTTCTTTTATCTGATATAAGTTGGTAATTGTAATCAATTTACTAGGCTGGAAAATTGTTAATAGTCTTGAATCATCACCATACACGTCCTCGTATCTATTAGCAATCCAGAAATAGTGACGGCATTTAACATCGATCTAGCAGCAATCCAGCATCCAAATTGTATTTAGGTTGCCGTATGTCTCATTTTATACTTTTTCTTCTTCGTTCAATGTCATGTTTTAGACTTTATAGGTTAGAGGTAAGCTTCTTTTATGTTTTTATTTAAAAACAATCTTCTTTAGACTTCAGTAGATATCTGTTACACTAGCGCTCTCTCTCTCTGTCCACATCTTCTTCTTCTTCTTTTTTTAATAACAAGGGCGATACTTAATACAAGCACAGCACTCATTTTGGTGTCTCGAGGGATCGAACTCAAAATCTCTAGAACCACAATCTTGAGATCTCACCACTTGAGCTAGTGGTCCTCGACGCTCTGCCCACTTTTGTGTCTTTTACTTTTGATCCTATTTGAATCCAATTCAATACTTGTAACTATAGTCTACCATTCAGTTTTTTTCATGATAGGTCAAAGCAAGTTCTTCAAAAAGGATATATTATGAAATTTACGTTTGTTTTAAATGCTTATACCTGATAGCATCCATATCCTGACTCGAAAAAAACCTATATCAAGTATTTTAAAGATAGGCTGTTTGTCAACCTTGGTATCCACTATTCCCTGAATTCAAATAAACATGCCGCATGATTCATTTTCAGATTTTAATGTTAAGATCAAATCTGTTTGGTGCAAAATTTAGAAGAGGTTTCTGTTTCGTACACTCACTGCAGTTTTCACAAATTATGTTATGTTGCAATCATCCGTCAGTTGCAAAGGAAGGAATTACTACTGCCACAGGCCACTGGAACTAGAAGCTAGTATTTTCTGTAAAATACTTAACAGAATCATTTAACATAGTAATAATAATCAAGTTTGTGAAAACTTATATCAGCATTTTAAAAACTGCACATAGGGTGAATTCATGCAGTTTCAGCGGTCGTAGCAATGCACTAGATCTGTATAAGCTAATCTCAATAAATTTCACTGGGATTCAGGTGAATGTAACTTCACTGTATAAAGTATAGTTTGAATTTCGCCTGTTTTCAGAAGTGAGTTATACCTTGCCTTCGTATTCCAGCTCTGAAATATCAACATGAGACATAGTCTGGAAAAGGAAGCTTTTGATGAGTTTTTTGATAAATGTTGAGGATGCTATTTCAGCTATTTCAATATCTCATGTACCAAATAAACTTGACTAGGAATTGGACTTCATGCTACCTAATTTTGTGATTGTGCAGTACCATTGATGCACTTGGTTAATATGTTCCTTTTCAGTCCAGGAACCAGATTTGGTTCTCAAATTATGATATTTTCTACATATTTCATTCTTCTAGTATGTTGTTCTTATACTCGTACCTGGTCGCATATCCTCTACCGGAGAATCCATTTTTTTACTAACCATCACAAGTGCAATTTATAAATTGTGTTACAAAAAAATGCATTAATTTCTTTGTGTTTGAGAACTAACTACTAGGAAGCTAATATTTTGTTGGAATGTAAATGCAGATCATGTTTACAAAGCTATTGATGCTCTTCCAGTAAATGCACACCCGATGACACAGTTCACAACAGGAGTCATGGCCCTTCAGGTGACAAGTTAACATGGAATGTACATTCAGTAATTTTGTGTGCAAAAAATTGATCACATATGTTATTTAATGAATAATTGCTTAAACATTTGAATAAGTTGCAATTAATCATTTTTTAATTATACGATCTATACAAAGTTGGGAAAGAAGCAAGAATGATGATGATATGGTCTCTACAGAATTCACAACACTTTTGGTATTAGGGAAATCAAATTCGGATTTGTCTTGTCAGTCTGGTCCTGATTTTATGCAATTTTAACTTAAATATCTGATGCGCATGAGATTTCAGATATTAATGTATCTTATATGTTATCATTTACTTAGCATCCAAAATATAATATCCATCTTACAAATGCTTTATGATATTCGTTGGGATTCTGAATCATCTTGTTACATATTATGAGTTGAGTGAATAAGGTTGTACACTTGTTCATACTCACATTAGCAAGTCAGAAAGACATATTAAGACCATATATTTTGCTGTCTTATGTGAACCATGGTGTTTATTTTTCTTCTGAATTTAGGTTCAAAGTGAATTCCAAAAGGCATATGACAGCGGAATCTCAAAAGCAAAGTTAGTTTTCTTTTATTTCTCACCTATTTATTGTCCTTTGTAGATGTTAATAATTATAATTATACTGATATATATATGCATAGGTATTGGGAGCCCACATATGAAGATTCACTTAATTTGATCGCTAGACTTCCAGTAGTGGCATCTTATGTTTATCGAAGGTATGCACTTGGGAGCATAATTTGAGACATACTGCATCTGTCTAATTTTTATTAACTTGCAATCTATACACCTAGTACATTGGCACGCATGTATAAAAATATGCTTAGAGAGTTAGTTTAAAATCATCAGAAAATTACTTTTGCACGTCTTTATTAAGTAAATGATTGAACATGAAATTAAGGAGTAAAATAAATATTATATTGAATATATGAATGTAGGACAATGTCATAATGAACGAAAATGTTAAAAAGATGTAATGATATTGAGACGCGGCTAATTTTTATTAACTTGCAATCCATACAACTAGTACATTGGCCCGCATGTATAAAAATATGCTTAAAGAGGTGGTTTAAAATCATCAGAAAATTGCTTTTGCATTTATTTATTAAGTAAATGATTGAACATGAAATTAAGGAGTAAAATAAATATTATATCGAATATATGAACGTAGGACTGTCATAATGAACAAAAATGTTAAAAAGATGTAATGATATCGAGAAGATAATTAACTTAACCAAATTGTAGTAATAGAAAAAAAATATGAACTTTTTGTTACTACTGAGGTTCTAACTTGTGATTTCATTTATATATGAAAATTTACAACTAAAAGTAATTGTATAATTTTTGTTAGCACTGTGATTCGAACCCATGACCCTCAGTTGTATACTGAAGGCATTTTGGGAAGTTTGTGCTCAGACTGAAAAAACTGTGTGAATTATAATTGTTATAAAAGACATAAAAGATTTGTGCAACGTATATGCACGACTAGTCAATTATCACTTTGCTTTCTGGTCACTTTCGTAAGGAAATCTTATTTCTTGTCTTCTTTTTTCAGTTCATATATCAGTAATAATAGAAGAGGAAACTTCCTAATCACCATGTATATTTCACTGATCTGTAGATTGTACCGTTTTACATGCTTAATATCAGAATTGGATTTATGTAGTTAAGGTGGTAAATAATTTGGGTAATGATGCACAACTCCACTTTTTGCAGGATCTATAAGAATGGGAAGATTGTAACTAGTGATAATTCTCTAGATTACGGTGCAAATTTTTCTCACATGCTGGGATTTGATGATCCCAAGATGCTTGAATTGATGAGACTTTATCTTACCATCCACACGTAATTTCACTACATCTTTCTTTCTTGCCTAACCTATTTTTAACTTCTTATTAATTGCCAACGTCCTATCACATATGCAGTGATCACGAAGGGGGCAATGTTAGTGCACATACTGCTCATCTGGTATGCTAAACTGACATTGCTATGTTAACCGATTCATTTATTTTGTATTTTGTGCACCCTATCCACATTTTTGACAATTTTTTTTCTGTTCTTCCGAATATAACGACAAAATTTTCATATTGTCCAGAACCTACACACCCAATGAAATTTACTGTAGAAAGATACGAGTCTCTGCTACGAAATTAACGACATCGGATTAAATAGGAAATAGAATTAGAAGTGTTGCAATCATAGACTTAATAGGTGCCGTAGTAGTTGAAAATAATGGTGTGATCTAGACTTGTCATTGGTTGGGAACATGAGCTTTTTTACAACTTCTGTATAGAATTTGAATACAATAACCTCTAATCTGGTCATTAGCAGGCAATATGAGTGTTTACTTGTTACCCCACCTTTCAGACAAGGCCGGGATATCAACAAATTTGCTAAAAATAATGGATATCATGATTGAAGATCGATTGGAAACAAAGCTATGATCGATATCGTCAAAATTGGACCAAACTCCAATCAAGGTGGGATCGATTGTGAATGATAAACAAGGCCCGGTGAGGCTACATTTCAAATTTTAGGTCAAACGGAGTTCGTATGTTCAAGATATGGATGGATCAGTATTCATGGAAGACCAATTCGTATCGATACTTTCGTATCGATTAGGATGAACACGGCTGTGTACTTCGGATCGATGTGTTTCGTATCGATACAATATGTATTGATTGGATGAAAGCAGCAGAACATGTTGGTGCGCTTCGCATCGATCAAGGCTGGATCAATACAAGAGCAATCGAGGATGAAGCGGACTTGATGGGTACGAGGCAATGACTACAAGGGTTTGGAAAAGCATTTCGTATCGATCACTTATTGATCGACACGAAAGACAAACTCGGGATCGGTACGAAGATAGTTGTGTATGCATCGGTACGAAGAATAAAGCTCTGATGGATACGGAAGATTCAAGAGCCATTTTCGTATCGATCGAGTTCGTATCGATCGATACGAAGGAAACGGTCAAGATGGAGCACGAAATATGGATCACAGCGTGAGAATCGGATCGATGCTTGTGGACACGGGATAATGGATACGAAGATTCAGATCGATGCAAAAATGATGGATAGGAATCATGTGTATGAAGTCATCAGCTAACACTGGAAGATCAAAACTTGGATGGATTATATCTCACAAACTACACATTGGAATTTCATGAAATTTGGAGAGCAAGGACTTTGCACTATCATCTTTCACCATGGTCGATCTCAGCTCATTTGGTGATTCTTGATCGATACGAAATCCATATGGATCGATCGTGATCGATCCCAAAACCACTCTACATTGATAATGTGGGTCCACCTACGCGTGAGAAAGGGTATTCCGAATTTTGGGGCAGATATTTTCAGATCTATTACTCCTATAAGTAGCACCTCAATGACAACTAAAAAGGGATATTCTTCGTCTCTTTGGGCTGAACTCTGCCATTTTGGTTATTGATATTCAAAGGATTATAACTGTAATCACAGTAAACAGGAAATAAAAGGATCAATTCAAAGTGGACGTAAGCCGGAGATAGCCAAACCACTATAAATCTCTTGTCTTCTCTTACTTTCATTCATTTTAATTTTGTTGTTTCTTCATTTTTACTCTCTACATTATCTGGATCTGAGATCTGTGTTTGGATATTGAGAATTTGTGTATAAACATTGGTGCTTTCATTACTTCAGGGTTTGTGACCAATTTTGGTGCAAACACTTTGGTGCTTTCGCTGAGAAGACTAACACCGCTACATCAGATTTGGAGTTCAGATTTGGAAAGCTAAATGATTGGATCTGAAGCTATGGTTAGTCAATCATCTACAAGGACTTTACCAGAAAGGAGCCATCAAGTGGGAAGTTAAGAGGCTTTTTCTGGAGCAGATCAGACATCCATCTACATCACTAGGGATGATGATTCCATGCAGGAGTAGTTGATGAAAAGGTAGGAGGTGGTGCAGAGCCTTCTTAGATAGCTTGGACAGGCTGAAGCAGCAGGAGCTGCATGAGGTCAGATCCATGGAGTTGGATCAGAGGGACTCAACATGCAACCAAATAGCGCAGTTCAGCAGGGGGCAACCTCCAATTACCATACAATTATCAATCTGGATGGATCTAGGATGCCAGCTGGCGCTGCACAACCCGGCGCCAACAGGAATACAAAAGTGCGTGACTAGGAATACATATCAGAATTCCCTCAAGGATTCGGGGGACAGTTAAGAAATGAAGATGGAGGACAACCTTTGAAAGACAATGCTGGATTGACAGAAATTATTAGGCGAACCATGCGCGGAGGTCTGACAAGCGGAGGTCTGACAAACGGAGATCTGAAAGGAGTAAACATAAGTCCATTTACTCGTAACATCAGGATGGTTAGGAATCCACCAGAGTTCAAGCTGCCTACTCTGGAGGTATAGAACGGTAAGACGGATCCTACCGATCATTTGATGAGGTATACAAGACACATGGAAGTGCTGGGGCCACCAGAGGAGGTTATGACTCATTGTTTTCCCATGTACTTAACGGATATAGCAGCCATGTGGTTCAGAAAGTTGGAAAATGGATCTATTAGAACATGGACAGAATATGTGGACAGGTGTCTGAAGCAGTTTCAGGTTCATACCAAGAGGCCGAAAAATATGATGACACTAACGTCAGTAAAACAGAGGACATGAGAGTCGTTCAGAACTTTCTTAACCCGGTTTAATGCGGTGGTTGTTTCGGTGGATCGGCCGGACCCATCAATGGTTCTAATGGCGACGGTATCAGGAGTCAGGGACAACTCGGATTTTAAAATATCGTTGATACGGGATCCACCAATGGATTTCGGAGAATTCTTTCACAAGGCCGAGAGATTTTTCAGCAAGATGATGCAAGCTTGGACACGAAATCAAAGGAAGTAAACGTGGCTAAGGATGGAGGACCATCCGGTGAAAGCTTGGATAAGGATAAAGGAGGAGTAAGGATGGAGGACCGTCCGGTGAAAGCTCAGGTAAGGATAAGGATAAAGGGAAGAGGAAGTCAGATGACGACTCCGGCAGGGCAAGGAAGCGTTGGGGAGAACCAAAATTCTCCACTTACACAGGACTGAATGAGACATTAGAACGGATATACATGAAAACTCGAGATCGCCTTCCTTATCGAAAGCCAACAAAGATGGAACCCTTCGGAACGCGAAAGGGCATCAGGAAGGCACTGTCTCTTTTATGACCTTGACGTGCATGATACTAACAGCTGTAGGCATCTAAATGATATAATCGAGAAACATGTAAGGAATGATCAATTGCGACAATATGTCGGGACTCGAAATGCGGCGGTGGAACAAGAGCAGCCACCGTCTACCTCAAACGACGACGGTGCGAGGCTTAGGAATGATGGTCGGTTGGTCATCGACTACGGGATGGTATGGAATAAGTAGCAAACTCTGGACAGACGGCTAAGTCACTTACTCATGTATGTGGATGGAGATAGCCCATAGGCATGCTCTGAGATGATGATAAATCATGATGCTCCAGTTTGAGAAATTTGCCTTTTCTTTCTGGTTTGGATATTTGCTTTTCTTTAATCTGATTTTGGAGTTTGGTTTGGACTCTGGGTTTTGTTGATTTTCTGGTTTGGATTTTGGTTTGGATACCCGTCTTTTGGTTTGGACTGGATCCTGGTTTGAATTTTTGATATGGATTTCTGGTTTGATCTGGGTTTCGGATTGGATTTTTATTTGGTTTTCGGTAAAAAGGTTGTCGGGTACGGATTATGCCTGGCAAGTGGTAGGTCGCTTCGTCCGAATGTTGCGGATCGACTTATTGGGGTCGTCGAGTATGGAATATGCTCGACAGAGGTCTGAAGTGACCAAAGTTGGCCTAGGGTTTAGGCTATGATTTAATAAACATGATTTGTTATTTGGTATTTCAAGTCGTCAAGTATAGACTATGCTCGACAAGGGTCCAGGATGACCAGGTTTGGCCTAGGACTTAGGCCAGGATCTATTACGCAGGATTTATCACGAGTCATAGAGTGTGGTTTATGCTTGGCAAGAACCCGAAGAAGTAATGGATTCAGATTTTGGCTTTGAATGGCTAAGGATTGGCTATGAACCTGGAGTGGTCTCGGATTTGGATAAGGGCCCGAAACGGTCTCGGATTTGGATATTGACCCAGAGAGGTTCTAGATTTAGTTATTGGTTGTTGGATATGGCTGGATGAAGAGTCGAATGTCGGGTTCAGATAGATATGAAATTGGCTAAAGATTCGATTACTGGATTCAGAATCTGATACCGACTCAAACAGTCGCGAATTTGGATAAGGATATGGCTATGACACTTTGATAGAATGACTTGGTAATGGATTGGATTATGAAATAGATGATATGGCTACGGATAGAATATGGACATTGGATGTCGGATTTAAAGCTATTCAAAACACGTCTTTCTACCGCAAGGCATGTTTTGGGAGGCAAATGTTGCCCCGTCTTTTGGACAAGACCGGGATATCAATAAATTGACTAAAAAGGATGGATATCAGGATTGGAGATTGATTGGAAACAAAGCTATGAGTGATACCGTCAAAATTGGACCAAGCTCCAATTAAGGTGAGATCGATTAGGAATGATAAACAAGACTTGGTGGGGCTACATTTCAAATTTCAGGTCAAACGGAGTTCGTATGCTCAAGATATGGATGAATCAATGTTCATGGAAGACCAATTCGTATCGATACTTTCGTATCGATTAGGATGAACGCGGCTGTGTACTTTGGATAGATAGGTTTCGTATCGACACAATACGTATCGGTTGGATGGAAGCGGCAGAACATGTTGGTGCGCTTCGTATCGATCAAGGCTGGATTGATACAAGAGCAACCGAGGATGAAGCAGGCTTGATGGATACGAGGCAATGACTACAAGGGTTTGGAGAAGCATTTCGTATCGATCACTTATTGATAGATACGAAAGACACACTCGAGATCGATACAAAAATAGGTGCGTGTGGATCGATACGAAGAACAAAGCTCTTGATGGATACGAAAGATTCAGGAGCCATTTTCATATCAATCGAGTTCGTACCAATCGATATGAAGGAAACGGTCAAGATTGAGCACGAAACATGGATCACAGCGTGAGAAGCGGATCGATGCAAAAGCTATGGACACGGGATGATGGATACGAAGACTCGGATCGATGCAAAAGTGATGGATACAAATCATGGGTACGAAGTCATCACAGCTAATACTGGAAGATCGAAACTTGGAATGATCATGTCTCACAAACTACACTGGAATTTCATGAAATTTGGAGAGCAAAGACTTTCTCTATTATCTTTCACCATGATCGATCTCAGCTCGTTTGGAGTGATTCTTGATCGATACGAAATCCATATGGATCGATCGGGAATCGATCCCAAAGTACTCCAGATCGATCATGTGGGCCCACCTACGTGTGAGAAAAGGGTATTCTGAGTTTTGGGATGATATTTTCAGATCTATTACTTCTATAAATAGCCCCTCAATGACAACTAAAAAAGGATCTTCTTCGTCTCTTTTGGGCTAAAATCTGCCATTTTGATTATTGATATTTAAAGGATTGTAACTGTAATCACAGTAAAAAAAGTAAATAGAAGGATTAATTCAAAGTGGACGTAGACCGAAGATAGCCGAACCAATAAATCTTGTGTCTTCTCTTACTTTCTTCCATTTTAATTTTGTTGTTTCTTCATTTTTATTATCTACATTATTGGGATTTGAGATCTGTGTGGATACCGAGGATTTGTGTATAAACACTGATGCTTTCATTACGTTTGGGGTTTGTGACCAATTTTGGTGCTATTAAGATATAATATGTATTTGACAATGTTTTGAAAATAATAAAGTCATAAACTTGCATACACTGATTGAAAATACTTAATATTCAACTTTTTGTTAATATAAAATCCATTATCTTATACAGTGTGATGCCATAGGACTGATGATACTGTCTTTTATTTTCAACAAGGTCTTTAATTGTAATTTTTTAACAGAATAAATTATTATGGATTGACTAGATAACACTTTATGTAGGTTGGTAGTGCACTTTCCGATCCATACCTTTCATTTGCAGCTGCTCTAAATGGTTTAGCTGGTCCCCTCCACGGCTTGGCCAATCAGGTACAACAATCACTTGTTATATTTTCCGTCGAAATTCTTGTATTTCACTGTATTAGTATTTTTGTTTAAAACACTTGTTTTACCATTCATGTAAAGCCTGCAATCCTTGTTTTACATGATTTTGGGTGGAGTTATTAGTCATGCTTGACTTTGTCTCTATTTTCGTGTTTACTGTATCCTAATTAAACTTAAATGCTACAAAGTAAAAGACACGAGTACTGTAGTCAAATCATATCATCCATAGCATAGACACAAGTTTGTGAATGTTGTGGTTACTGGAATCATGTTTAATAGGAGAATGTTTCTCGTGCATTCAACTAAATTCAACTAATTTTCATAACATAGATTTCCATATTCATGCTATTGTTTTTGGTGGCTAAAGGTTAATATGTTGACAGAACGTTTCACTTTAGTGTTGATATGACAATGTAATGCTTTCTGTTATCATCATCATCATATCATGCTAGTCCAATCAATTCGTGAGGCTACATTCTTTCACCCGCTTGGAGCCTTGGTGCAACGGTTAGGTCACCCCCACGGTGATCTGGGCGTCCAGGTTCGAGTTCGGACAAATCCCCTTCACAATGCGAGGAAAAGGCTGCATACATTATCGACCTTCTCAGAGCTTGCTATCATGCGGGAGCCTTGTGCATTGGGTTCCACCTTAACATTCTTTTAACCGCTTGTGGTTTCAGTGTAGAATATGTTTTTTTTTTCCTTTGAATTTACTGCCATTGATTTTGTCATTACTTCTAGATCTAGAGAAAATGTGTTTTTTGATTTTGTACTGTTTTTCCTGTGATGTTACACCCAGCTATCTTTTAACTGTTTTGCTGATGAACTATAACCTTTTCTTATTGTTTTCTCTGAGATGACTGGTCCCTTTTTACTAAATTTCCAATACGCGCACGCACATGTGCATGCCCGTGTGTGTTTTTGGAGCCTAAATAGCATTACTTACCATGTAGCAAATAATCCATCTCATGTTTCATAACGATATCGCTTGTGTTGTTGCAGGAAGTGCTATTGTGGATTAAATCAGTCGTTGAAGAGTGCGGCGAAAATATATCAACGGAACAGTTAAAGGATTATGTGTGGAAAACCTTAAACAGTGGGAAGGTATTATTATTATATTATGTGTTTAAAAGAACATTAACGATGGAATACCTTAGAACTTGCATAAAAGATAGATGTCCGTAAAAGCAATTGTTGCCATAGAGAATGTTCTTATGGCAAAAAAGCTGTCTTAGTTTACGAATAATTACTTGATACGAGTTCCTGTACATAAAAATCTAAATTGAATGTGTTCCTTAAGGTTGTTCCTGGGTTTGGACATGGAGTCTTGCGTAAAACCGATCCAAGGTACACATGCCAAAGAGAATTTGCACTGAAACATCTACCCAGTGATCCTCTCTTCCAGCTGGTAATGACTTCTGAATATCTTTTATAGCATTCAATACCATATTATATATGTCCTTGAAAATAAAAATAAAATTACCAAAAAGACTAAAAACCATCTATTTTTATCTCCAGGTATCAAAGCTCTATGAAGTTGTTCCCCCAATCCTTACAGAGTTAGGAAAGGTAATAATGTCTTAAATGCTTTTTGTTTGCATCTAAGTGATTGTTACATTGTTTGTAGCTCGTTCCTGAAATATATATTTTCAGCGGTAAGATCTCATTTTGTACTTTGGTTGCTTAGTGC
This sequence comes from Allium cepa, assembly GCA_030765085.1. Classification (NCBI taxonomy): domain Eukaryota; kingdom Viridiplantae; phylum Streptophyta; class Magnoliopsida; order Asparagales; family Amaryllidaceae; genus Allium; species Allium cepa. The sequence goes on along the minus strand of CM060938.1, from coordinate 446,594,614 downwards.
TTAGGATTGCACCACCAAAACTTAGTAATGTATCATAATTTTACTCTAGTTTTCATTTAGTCATTGATTACATCTATTTGGTGGAAATGTGTCGGCATTGTAAATGAATAATTTGCAAATCAAAATGTTCTACTTCTCTCAGTAGGTCTTAAGTGGGGTCTATTATTTGAGAATTTTATTCATAATCTGTGCGTTCAATCCTTCTCAGTCAACATTCAATGTTTTGGCGAATTGTCGTACATCCGGGTCCAATCAATTTTTTAAAATTATGTTCTTCTCGGGTTACTGTTTTCTGGAAATTTTGTACTCATTTGTTTATGATTAATTACAGGTTAAGAATCCATGGCCTAATGTTGATGCACATAGTGGTGTTTTGCTAAATTATTTTGGCTTAACCGAAGCTAGGTAAGATAACTTCGCATATACAAATCCTATTATTTCAATGTTTGCTAGGAAGTCACAAGCATGGAGTGGAAGTACTTCCCTCTTTAATCGTGGAGTTGAAATCATTGCCTCAACTTAAAGTTTAGCAACATCCGACTTAACAGTTCAGTTCAGCGAGCCTTTTGATTAATGTACAAATCTTGAACCATACAGGTACTACACAGTGCTCTTTGGTGTCTCCAGGAGCATGGGAATTTGCTCTCAGGTTCATTCTATTTCTTAACTGTGAACTAAAAATCCAATATTGTACGATTGTTAAATTATATACGTCAAAGCTTTTCTGACCCTTTTGAATTTGCATGCAGCTCATTTGGGACCGAGCTCTAGGGTTACCCCTCGAAAGACCAAAGAGTGTGACCATGGAATGGCTTGAGAATTATTGCAGGAAAGCAGCTTAAGTTCCTACGTTCCCATATATAAAATAAACACTTCTACCATTTTTTTTCACACGGCAATAAATTATTCAATGTCCGTTATTGGAATTTGAGTTGTCCCAGCATTTTTTTATATTTGCTTTTGTACAATTATGTAAAGCGGCAAGCTTTTAATTAGTAAGGTGGTTTTGTTGACGTTCAATTTTTCTGTAGTATGAAATACTTTTGAAGTATATAGCATTATAACTTCATTTTTCTGATGCAATTACTGTTAAATCAAATTAGGCTCTATGTTAATTGAATTTACTATCATCGAAGGGTGTTGTTAATGTCACTATTTTGGTCTACGAGAGGGTCATTCTTTTAAAAACAAAATTTCACTGCTTGGGGTGCTAATAAAAAGTCTTTTCGCAAAGTTACAATTTAAGTTGATCAATTTGTCCTTTTTTCCATCTTATTTTCTTTAATCTTCGTAAATCTCTTTGTTTAATTCAAATTAATAATCAATGAAGAAATCAAGCTCATTTGTAGATGAAATTCCAAAGGAGAAAGAAACCGTCAGATAATTTTTTTTTTAATATCTACAGTTTTGTAGGTAGAGTTTAATGTGTTTGTCGATTGGAAAATTCAATATATGGTTGATTTTTTGGAATAACGTTCGGAATGGAACGAATAATTTATTTTATTCTTCATATAATATTTTCCTAGATCTTATTTGTCGTAAAGTTTATTCCTATATTTCATAAATCCAGATATTTATGTAATTTTATTATAGCTTTTGCATTTCTTAAAATACAAAGATATTTATGCATTTCTTCAATTTTGTATTTGTATTATTTCTTCGTGCATAGAGCAGAATATACTTGTAGCGAGATAAAGTTCTTCCATTCACAACATCGAGAAAATATATACAAAGGTTCATTAGAAAACAAATACAAAAAAGAGTTGGAAAATTTTATTTGAACACAAAGTGATGGAGATAAAATGAGACATGGAAAAATAATATAAACATGGTTAAAAATGCACTTCTTCCTTCCTAATAAAGTCACCCAATAAATCAAACGCGTTGTAAGCTATGATAGCTCGGATTTTGGGATATCTGATTAATTGGTAATTAACTGATTTTTACCATTAAAATACCGATTTTAATTATTTGAACAAATTAATACCGATTTCTGGATGTATATTATAAATAACTATATGCAACTCTATAAAGTTGGAATTATAAGTATACGAGTATATAAGTGTGTGTGTGTATACATATATATTGTGATTTGAAGCATGGATTTGGATCACATGAAATAAATTTTCAAAAGTTATTTTATGTATTTTAAAACTCTAAAGATAAATATTTATCCATTTAAAAGTATAATTGAAAAAGATTTAATAAAAAGGTTTAGACACCTCTTTAAAAATTTATACATGATATAAATATGGGTTGTAAATATATATTAGTGTAAATCCACATAAAATTAAATATAATAAAATGTAAATATATATGTATAAGTATTTATAATTTTTTTATATTTTTATTTCTTTAAAGGATTTTATTTATATAAATTAAGAACGTATTAACTAAATTGAAAATTAAATATAAAGATTTATAAAAAAAAACATTTAAAAATATATTTACACATGCATAATACAAGCGTTGAGTTAATGGCATGAAGTTTAACAAATGTAAGATGATTAACATTTGCTAATGACAAATGTAAGGTTTTTTAACAAGTGTCACTATTTTCTTTTATTTTTAAAAAATCATAAATTTAGTCTGTATGTACATCTATCTCCTCTTCCTCATCTTTTTTTCTATATTCAATTTTCAAAACTAAGAAAAAAAAGCAAAGCCTGTAAAAGAAAAAATCAAACCAGAAAATTAAAACTCTTTCAACAACCTGTAACAATCATCTCAGTAAAACAAGATTTCATCTTCAACTAAATCAAGGCAGGATCAACTCAACTAAGCATTATCCAGTTTCCAGTTAAAAATCTCAGCATTCCAGTTTTTTTTTTTTTCAAAATACAAAACTATCTCAAAAGTCTCTGTTCAACGTCCTTTCCAGATAAGTAAACAAAATTTCAAAAGCTTAAATTTATTTGATGATCTGATGCATGTAATGATCCTTGAAATTATGAAGTGAAATATGCTTGCATGCTTGTTTGAAGATGAAAGAATGTATATCTGTATGTTGAAATTGTGTGCATGTATGCTGTGTAGTTAATGCCCCGCTATTACCCCGCTACAACCCCGCTATATCTCATAGCGGATTTCTACCGCTACGATTTTTCCATATATCCCCAGAATATAGCCTTTCTGCTTTAATCCCCGCTATTTCCGCTATATCCCGCTATTTCCGCTATATTCCGCTATATTCCGCTATTCCCGCTATATCTTTTTTAATAAAATGAATTGAAAAATTGCGTTTATACATTATAAAATTATGAAACTAATTTATTTGATTTAATTTTTAATATATTTTCAGAAATGAAAATACTCTAATATTCTACCAAATTCAATTATGTTATATAACATTTTTTCGTTTATTTAGAGTATATTCGCACATGTTTTTATTTAAAATTATTTATGTACTATTTATAATTCAATTAAATGATAATTTTTCATTTAATCACCATTTATATATTTGTTTTATATGCTATTTTATTTAATTTATATAACAGTTATATAATTCAATTATGTTTTTATTTAAAAACATTAAGTATGAGTTTTATATGCTATTTTAGAGCAGGATGGAAGGTCGGGGGGTCACGGCAAAATTGGTTGCTGTATTTTACGATCAACGTGGCGACGGCGTGGCGACGATGTAGGGTTTTAGTTCAGGTTTTGGGGCGAAGGCCTTTGTGTGGCATTTTCGAGTTCGACGACGCATCAGACATGGTCGAGGTAGGTGGATTAGGAGCATGAGGCTCTGGCGAAGGATTGGGCTCGTCGACGTGGTGTCCGATGGCCAACGGCGGCGGTGCGAGGCGTTTTCGTTTGAGATTGGTTTTCCTGTAGGGGCTCGAATGGTTCGATTTTGTTTTCCGGCGATGTTGTGGATTCTGGGTGGATGGGTTGACTCAGGGGAGGATCGCCGACTCATTGATGGTCGGAGAAGTGGTCGGGGTTGGTCTGATCTCTAGTGCACGTGCACAGGTTGTCTTTGTATCGGTTGTTGCTGGGTTGGTTACAGGGATCAGAGGAGATGATGTTCGGCTCGGGGGCGTGCGTGGGAAGTTGTGTAGTTTGCTCGAGTATTTGTTCGGGTGGTTTTTTTGTAGCTCGGGTTTGTTTTTAGGATAACAGGGTTTTTAAATTTGAAGTTATTTTTGTACTAGGTTTTAAGTAAATAATTTAGGTAAGTGAAATCAAGTTTTCAAGCCAGGTGTTAAACAAGTTTCAAAAACAAATGAAGTAAGTTTTGAACCAAATTTTAAAAGTTTATCAAAATGAATAAGTTTCAAAAGAAAATATAAACCAAGTTCTAAAACAAAGTATTAGCAAGTTCAAACAAATTTTCAAAGTTTTAAATTATTTTAAAATTATTTGTTTAGAGGTAATTGTATAATAGGTAGATTCCTAAATGTTTTCAAAGGTGATTTAAATGATGTAATTAAATAAAGGATTTTTATTTAATGTATTGAAGGATGATTAATTGATGTAATCAGTTAAGGGAGTAATTTATTTATTTATTTATTAAGATAATTAATTAAAGGTTAATTAATTTGTGTAATCAATTTAAAAGATTGATTTGTTAATGTAATTAATTAATTAAGGTAATTAATTTAAAAGATGATTAATTTATTAAAGGTTAATTACTTAATGTAATTAATTGATAATAATTACTTAATGAAAGTAATTAAAGAATAATTACTTAATGTCATTAATTAAGGTGGGTAATTAAGGGATAATTACTAAATGTGATTTATTAAATGATAATTACTTAATGTAAGTAATTAAAGAATTAATTTGTTAAGGGTTAATTAATTTAATTAGTAATTAGTGGTTAATTAGTTAGTAATTAAGGTTAATTAATTGAGGATAATTAGCGAATGGGATAATTAGTGAAAGTAATTATGGATAATTAATTCAGATGGATAATTAAAGGATGATTAATTATTTGATTTGTATTCAATTAATGTTAAGTAAGTAGGATTTAAAGGTGATTGAAATAATTAATTTAAATTAATTAGAAACGGTGTGACTAATTAATCTTGCTTATGAATGATTGAATGATATTGAATGCCTTGGATTAATTGTTATCCCTGGTATGTGATTGTGATGCTATGTGATATGGATTATCTATCTGTAATAGGATCACTATGTGAATATGTTACTCTAAGTATAAATTGGTTTGTTTTTCTCAAACTACTTGGATTTAAGATGACATTGGGAACGAAGAGACCGGGGTCAGGTATCAATAAATACCCCAAACCACTTCGATTTGCAATCTACAATAATTCTTTGTGGTTTTGATATGTGAAATCAATAGGCTGGAATGGAATAATATGGACCATTGAAACTAAGTAAGGGTACTTAGGGATTGATTTGTGAAATAAGTGTTCAATATAATAAATTAAGAACCCATAGTAAGGTACAAGTTACCCCGGGTTTCAGTTTTGTTTTTAAAACTTAGTATTTCAAATTTTATGGCTTTACTCACGCTGGATTCCAGCCCGACCAGTGTGTTACTTTGATGTAATGCTCGGGTCAGACCGAGTATTACAGATTTTCAGGTTAGGACGTTCTGGAGCTCAGAAGGCGAGCTGGATGGCAGAGACGTATGGAGTATATTTCCGCTGTATATTTGAGTTGATTTGATGATAGTCTCGGACAAGTTGTACAACTGTCCAATTTATGTATAAATGATTGTACTCTGATGTATTGTTATAAAATTGACAATTACAGCTTTCTTTGTAAATGCTATTATTTGATATTATATTTATTTCGCTGCGAATGTGAGATGCTGTTGTTTTCTGTTCTTCTTCTTCCTTTCTTCTTTTCTTTAATAATCTGAAATTTCCGACGTTCGATTTCTCGGCGCTTCTACAGTGAGCATATTAGTGTCGAATTCTCGAGGTCGAAAATTTTGGGTTGTTACATTATTGGTATCAGAGCAGAAGGTTAAGCGAGAACCTTGGCTCTGCTAGGTTTACTCATTAAGGATAAGAGTCAATGGTACCCTAGAATGAGTTGAGTGTATGCGGGCGTAACTGTTATTTTCTTATATAAAGATTTTAAAATGGTTTTAAAATTAGTTTCTATATAAGTTTATATTTTGATATATGAAGCAATAGTTTTTCTAATATATAAGGTAATTGGTTGTTGCATTGTTTGAACTAAAAGTAATAATAAGAATTAAGTGGTAATAGAAATACAACCAAATAGGAATTGGATAATGTGAACTATATAAATAAGATAAGCTAAAAATGGATTCAAACTAGAAAATAAAATCCTGAATTTGTAGAAGTATTTTCAGAAGGTTGAATTAAGTGACCCTGATTTTATTTTTTTATACAGTGAATTGGTTTCCAGATATGATAAATCTTGGTTATTATTATAAATGGTTAGTGTGTCTAATAATGAGATGTTTGTTTTCTAACAAACAATGATAAAATAAATAAAATGTTTTAAGGAAGTAACATTTAGATAAGTATGACTTGTAAATTGTGGTGGATCTAAATTATGATGTTTTAAAATCTAAATCCGGAATTTGGAATTGTTTCAAAGTGTTATAAGATTATTCAGAATATTTTTGAATAAAGGGATCTTGTTTTAAACAAGAGAGTTTTGAAAATTTCAACGAAAATTGTTTTGAATTAAAAACCAAGAATGGTTTAAAATTGGAAGTAAAACACTAGGTGTTGAGTTTTGAATTTTCCCTGAAATGTGATGTTGAAACCCAAAGTAAAATAAGTTTTTAAACTTAAGTGGGAAGATTATTAATAAGAAATTTAAAATTTGAAATGGGAATTCAAATTTGAGTAAGATTAACGAGATTAAATTGAATTTAACCTACAGAAAGTTAAATAAATTTGGAATGAACAACCTGAATTGGAAATTTCAAGATGAAATTGAGATTTAACTTAGGGAAGTTAAATGGTTGGTTTGAATGAGAGTTACGTATGATGTCAAAATGGGTTTGAGATCTGAAAATTGGAAATGGATGCTATTGATGAATGTTTTAAATAATTTGGATGTTTATTTATTATGACTTATATTGATATCATCATGTTGTTATTAATAATCTATGAAACTGAGAATTGGGTTATTTTATATAGATTGAGATAATATATATCCCATTACTGGAGTTTAATGGAATTGAACTTTAATTTAAAATTTATAATGGTTTTTATTTTTAAAGATAAAGATTGAACTTATTAAGAATAAAATCACTTTGAACATTAAGATCTGAATATTTAAAATGAGCTTGCTGAAAATTTGTCAAGAATTGGTTTTGAAGTTAAAATTGAGTAATAAATTGGATTCTGAAGATTAAATCGTTTAAAAATTTTGAACTCTTATTTGAACTTTGAAATAAGTAAAGGTAATTTAAAATGGAATTTTGAAATTTGGACTCAAAATTATATTGTTTAAAAAACCTTGGTTGTTAAATTAAAGGTAAAGGTCAATTTGATTTAAGTAATTAAATCAACATTTTGAAAATTTAACTCAAATTTGTATAATTCGAAATGGTTTAAAATTGAGATTTGAATTGAATTAGTTCAAAATGAATTTGATTTGAATTAAATGGAAATGAGATTAAAGTTGAATGAGTTTAAATTCAAATGGAAGTTGATTTGAATTTGGATAGGAATTGAAGTTAACTCAAGTTGAATTGGAAATGAATCAATTAAGTGAGATGGGAAATTGTTTGGAAATGGAGGTTGGGAAATTGAATCAGTTTGACTTTGAGATTATTTTCGAATAAATTATTTTAAAGTAAAATGTTTTAAATCTATTTTTCGAGCTATTTACTATATAACCTTTCTTTTATATCCAAACTATTTTATACTTATTTTACAATTATTTTGAAAACTAATTACTATTTTACATATGTTTTGTAAACTAATTATCATTTTACAACTACTTATAACTAATTACTATTTTATAAATATTTTGCAACTATATAACTATTCAACAATTATTTAATTATTTTTCTACTATTTTATAATTACTTAACTATTTTACTCTTATTTACAACTAACAACTATTTTACAACTACTTATTTATTTTAAACTTTTTAAGCTATTTTCTAAAATTCAAGTGGTCAGAGTGCAAACTGTTTAGAATTGAAGTGATAACTCAATGAGAAATGGAAGCAATTGTGAATAGGATCAAATGAAAGTGAATAAAAAGAGAGTTGATTTAGCTAATAGTCAATGATGGTAAATACGTAGGATGTATGTATATTATTCTATTTGTATAATGATTTGATCCAGATTCGAGCATAGAATTTCGGGATAGTATATCGATCCGAGTAGGGATTTTTCACTCGATTTTCGATGGCGAACCCTGGATATGGATTTTTGATTGATTTTGAAAATTTTCTATCATAGTTAGGCTATGTAAGGAGAATGACGGTTTCTGATCAAGAAACCAGATCCGAGTCCGCACTAGGAAGTCGAGTGGACCATACTAGTCGGAAGTGAAATTATGTGATCGAGTGACCAATCAGATTTGATATTGCGTACGGATGGTATATGTACATCGTACGTACTTAAATGAAATAGGTATTGAAATTTTGAAATAAATGAGAAATGATTTTTGAAAAGAAAAATATATTTTGAGAACTATATGTGAATAAAAGTGGGAGTAAGATATTTTTGAAATTCACTTTATGAAAAGTAAGTGATATGGTAAGTAACTTTATAAAAGAAAATCAAATTTGAATGTTGATTTGGCATGGTAAAGTTATATATATATATATATATATATATATATATATATATATATATATACTGTTATATTTGAAAAGCTCCCATATGTTGGATTTATAGCCAGAAGAAAGGATTTTTGGAAATATTTGAAGTATAAAAGAGAATTTATATAAGTATGAAGTGATCCAAGATTTTTCAAGATTATATATATATATGGTTTATGAGAATGATTTTGGAAATGGTTTTGGAACCTATGGATTTTGGAAAGGCTTTTGATTTATGGGAAAATCAAATTTTGGGAGTTTGGAAAGCCAAGTTTGGAATTATCGATTTAAGATATCGATTTTGTGTAAAGAAGATTTTGATGTGAATCATAAAGTGTATTTTCGAAAGATACTATAAATGTATAGTATAAAATGTTTTTAAGATTGACTCTGGGGAAAATGGCGCTCCCATTGAAATGAACTTCATAGGAGATCCACGGGGTGGTTTTGCCTTGAGCACTAAGGGGGAGGCTCTAAATTTAATCATGGGAGGAAGTCCGGATAAACTGATGTTCCTGAGGATTTTGTGTAATGGGTAGCGAAAGTCGAGGGCACCGATGCCTACAGAGATATTTGGGTTATGTTGTGACGACAGTGTAGCTCGATGTCACTGCGATCTACTGCGGACCATAGCGGAAGTCGTGTGTGCTGTGAGAGCCAACGGTCTACGTTTGATTTTTCGTGATGGCAACGTAGCATCGGTAGACTTCGATCTATGAAGACATCGTGAAGGTCGAGAGGCCGTGAGAGCCTAAGGCTATATTAGGACTCGACTGATGTAGTCTGCGACCTATGTAGGAGTGGTGAAGTTTTATTTGGTAGTGAAAATCGAAGGCGCTGATGCCTACAGTTACATGGATTTTTGCCGTGATGGGGACGTAACCATGGATGTAGCTGCATTCTATGGTGGGTTCCATGGCATAATCGAGGCGCGTGGAGTGCCTACAGTTATCTATGGGTTTTTCCGGGATGACAACGTAACCATCGGGTTAACTGCGACCATGGAGGGGGTGATGATTTCCAGAGCATTCTCACCAAAGATGTTTCCTTTATTTTCAAAAAAAAAAAATATTTTCTATATTTTCAACAAAATGTTTTCCCAAGTATTTTCACTGGGTGTTGAAACGGGTTTGCTAAGTACTTATAAATTTTCAGTCCAATGCCTGATCAACGTATGACCGAATTTCTATGAGAACGAGGATGGACTTGTTGAGACATCGAGTTATAAAAAGGTATTTTTATATAAGTTATTTTGGCAATATTTTGTAGATTTTAAAGGTGTTTTAATTTTTTTAAATAATGGGAATTGAGAGTTCAAAATGCTTAAAGGATAATTTAACTGATAATTCGTAATATAATTAAAATTCTGGTTTCGTTCCTTTTCAGGGACGAAAAGATTCGAAGGGGGAAGAATGTGATAACCTGGATTTGGGGATATCTGATTAATTGGTAATTAACTAATTTTTACTATTAAAATACCGATTTTAATTATTTGAACAAATTAATACTGATATCTGGATGTATATTATAAATAGGTATATGCAACTCTATAAAGTTGGAATTATAAGTATACGAGTATATAAGTGTGTGCAGCTATAAAGATAAGTATTTATTCATTTAAAAGTATAATTGAAAAAGATTTAATAAAAAGGTTTAAACACCTCTTTAAAAATTTATACATGATATAAATATGGGTTGTAAATATATATATATATATATATATATATATATATATATTAGTGTAAATCCACATAAAACTAAATATAATAAAATGTAAATATATATATATATATAAGTATTTATATTTTGTTTTATATTTTTATTTCTTTAAAGGATTTTATTTATATAAATTAAGAATGTATTAACTAAATTGAAAATTAAATATAAAGATATATAAAATAACATTTAAAAATATATTTACACATGCATAATACAAGTGTTGAGTTAATGGCATGAAGTTTAACAAATGTAAGATGATTAACATTTGCTAATGACAAATGTAAGGTTAATTTAACAAGTGCCACTATTTTATTTTATTTTATTTTTAAAACGTCATAAATTTAGTCTATATATACATCTATTTCCTCTTCCTCATCTTTTTTTCTATCTTCAATTTTCAGAACCAAGGAAAAAAGAAGCAAAGCCTGTAAAAGAAAAATCAAACCAGAAAATTAAAACTCTTTCAACAACCTGTAGCAATCATCTCAGTTAAACACGATTTCATCTTCAACTAAATCAAGGCAGGATCAACTCAACTAAGCATTATCCAGTTTCCAGTTAAAGATCTCAGCATTCCATTTTTTTTCTTCAGAATAAAAAACTATCTCAAAAGTCTCTGTTCAACATCCTTTCCAGGTGAGTAAACAAAATATCAAAAGCTTAAATTTATTCATGATCCTTGAAATTATAAAGTGAAATATGCTTGCAAGTTTGTTTGAAGATGAAAGAATGTATATATGTATGTTGAAATTGTGTGCATGTCTGTGAACAAATATATTGGCTCTATTCTTAGTTCTACATGCCTTAAAAATATTCAATAATTAATTTCTCTTTCCTTAATTTGTTATAAGAGATGATGTTAAACAATATATGTTAGAAATAACAAGATTTTTGATTTAAAAATAGTTTCAAGTAAGATTTGTAGGTAGTTTTCCACTGGAAGGTAAATTACAGTAAAAACTTGATTTTTATCAAAAATTCGATTTCAATAATTAGAGGTTTCATAAATATAACATGATTTGCAATTGAAAACCGTGATTTTTAAAAATGAAATCAGGATTTTTAGATAAGTAATTAGGGAGAAGTTGCAAGTTGAACGTGGAGTGGGTTTTGGTCGACTTCTGATGATCGGTGAAGTTTTGGTGGTAGAGGTCATTTCTGAAGCAGGATGGAAGGTTGGGGGTCACGAAAAAATTGATCGCTGGATTTTTCGATCACCATGGCGGCGACGTGGCGACAATGTAGGGTTTTAGTTCAGGTTTTGGGTTGAAGGCCTTTTTGTGGCATTTTCGAGTTCGACGACGCATCAGACATGGTCAGGGTACGTAGATTAGGAGCATGAGGATCTGGCAATGGATTGGGCTCGTCGATATGGTGTCCGGTGGCCAATGGCGGCGGTGCGAGGCGTTTTTGTCTGAGATTGGTTTTCTTGTAAGGGCTCGAATGGTTCGATTTTGTTTTTCGGCGATGTTGTGGATTCTGGGTGGATGGGTTGACTCAGAGGAGGATCGTCGACTCATTGATGGTCGGAGAAGTGGTCGGGGTTGATATGATCTTTGGTGCACGTGCACAGGTTGTCTTTGTATCAGTTGTTGCTGGGTTGGTTACAGGGATCGGAGGAGATAATGTTCGGCTCGGGGGCGTGCGTGGGAAGTTGGGTAGTTTGATCGAGTATTTGTTCGGGTGGTTTTGTTGTAGCTCATTTTTTTTTTAGGATAACAGGTTTTTAAAATTTGAAGTTATTTTTGTACCAGGTTTTAAGTAAATAATTTAGGTAAGTGAAATCAAGTTTTCAAGCCAGGTGTTAACCAAGTTTCAAAAACAAACGAAGCAAGTTTTGAACCTAATTTTAAAAGTTTATCAAAATAAATAAGTTTCAAAAGAAAATATAAACCAAGTTTAAAACAAAGTATTACCAAGTCTAAACAAATTTCCAAAGCTTTAAATTTTTTTAAATTTTTTTGATTAGAGGTAATTGTATAATAGGTTAATTCCTAAATGTTTTCAAAGGTGATTTAAATGATGTAATTAAATAAAGGATTTTTATTTAATGTATTGAAGGATGATTAATTGATGTAATCAGTTAAGGGAGTAATTTATTTATTTATTTATTAAGATAATTAATTAAACGTTAATTAATTTGTGTAAACAATTTAAAAGATTGATTTGTTAATGTGATTAGTTAATTAAGGTAATTAAATTAAAAGATGATTAATTTATTAGAGGTTAATTATTTAATGTAATTAATTGATAATAATTACTTAATGAAAGTAATTAAAGAACAATTACTTAATGCCATTAATTAAGGTGGGTAATTAACGAATAATTACTGATTGTGATTTATTAAATGATAATTACTTAGTGTAAGTAATTAAAGGATTAATTTTTTAAGGGTTAATTAATTTAATTAGTAATTGGTGGTTAATTAATTAATAATTAAAGGTTAATTAATTGAGGATAATTAACCAATGGGATAATTACTTAATGAAAGTAATTATGGATAATTAATTTAGATGGATAATTAAAGGATGATTAATTATTTTATTTGTAATTAATTAATGTTAACTAAGCAAGATTTAAAGGTGATTGAAATAGTTAATTTAAATTAATTAGAAATGGTGTGACTAATTAGTCATGCTTATGAATGATTGAATGATATTGAATGCCTTGGATTAATTGTTATCCCTAGTATGTGATTGTGATGCTATGTGATATGGATTATCTAACTGTAATAGGATCGCTATGTGAATATGTTACTCTGAGTATAATTTGATTTGTTTTCACTTAAACAACTTGGATTTAAGATGACAATGGGAACGAAGAGACCGGGGTTGGGTATCAATAAATACCCGAAACCACTTCGATTTGTAATCTACAATAATTCTTTATTGTTTTAATATGTGAAACCAATAGGCTGGAATGAATTAATATGGACCATTGAAACTAAGTAAGGGTACTTAGGGATCGATTTGTGAAATAAGTGTTGAATATAATAAGTTAAGAACTCGTAGTAAGGTACGAGTTACCCCGGGTTTCATTTTTGTTTTTAAAACTTAGTATTTCAAATTTTATGGCTTTACTCACGCTGGATTCCAGCCTGACCAGTGTGTTACTTTGATGTAATGCTCGGGTCAGACTGAGTATTACAGATTTTCAGGTTAGGATGTTCTGGAGCTCAGAAGGCGAGCTGGATGGCAGAGACGTATGGAGTATATTTCCGCTGTATATTTGAGTTGATTTGATGATAGTCTGGGACAAGTTGTACAACTGTCCAATTTATGTATAAATGATTGTACTCTGATGTATTGTTATAAAATTGACAATTACAGCTTTCTTTGTAAATGCTATTATTTGATATTATATTTAATCCGCTGCGAATGTGAGATGCTGTTGTTTTCTGTTCTTCTTCTTCCTTCTTTCTTCTTTTCTTTAACAATATGAAATTCCCGACGTTCGATTTCTCGGCACTTCTATAGTGAACGTATTAGTGTCGAATTCTCGAGGTTGAAAATTTTGGGTCGTTTACATAAGCATTGAACATTATATTACATTTACAGGTATAATAGATCATAAACATTGAATCATATTATACATCTATTAAATAATAGCAAAACAAAAGAATTTCTCGCTCTTCTATTGATTCTAGGATTTTTATCTCTTTTTCTTAATTTTATCTTAATATATTGTTTTCAAATCTTTTAATTTGTCAATTTATATTTATTTCACTAAGTGTAACGACCAGTATTTTTAACCATTTATATTTAATTTAATATAATTGTTGAATAAAAATGGTTAAAAATAACAAAATTTATGATTTTATGAATGAAAAATATATTTAAAGTGGGTCATGAATTTAATTTGAATTCTTAAATGACAACAGATTTCAATAAGATAAAAGTTGTAACTTCTTTAGAATTTAAAATTTTATGATATTGATTTGTATGTAACCAACAACAAGAATTGAAATTACAAATGTTGAATTTGAATTAAAAATTGAATGGATGTCTAATAAAAATAAAACATAGGTTTATTTATTCAAATTGTATTTTAAGTAAGTTTGGTTTCAAATAATAAGAAAATCATTTATTTGGTAAGTAAAGTATAATTCTTGTTGTATGCAATAATGATTATAAATATGTCCGAATTACTATAGAAAGAAAACAATTTTTTATATTATTATTAGACTTCATTTATAATCTAATATTGAAATTAATTTATTGGAATCTTTTAATTAAAAGAAAGAGGAATAAATTGTTATTAATAAGCTAAATGGAAAATAGATTTATTAGTTTTGTAATTTGGAAACATATTCAGTTTCAATTTAATTAGAAAACGGTTCAACGTTTAATTTGTGCGAATATTCAAATTTAACAACCAAAAGGTTAACTTCCGTACTCGATGAAATAAGATCTGTAACTAGTTCCGTTGAGTCCGGAATAGAAGTTTCTGGTTAGGAACGCTCGTAAGTCTTTGTTGGGGTCCGTAATTTTAAGGACAAATTGTTAACTAGTTAAATCTATAAAACGACTGTATCTCTCTCGTTTGAAAACCAAACCCTCTATCTGACGATCATCGTCGATCGGCGGCGCTATAGGCCAATTCAGACGATGGTACTAACACGAAAGTTGTTCGTCTTGATGAGGTGAGTGTTCTGTACAGTTGGATTGTGGTGCGGTGGCTTGAGGCATCGTGGATCTGGGGTTGAACTTCGTGACTTTGGTTGGGTTTTCGAGTGTTGTCGACGATCTTTAGGTGATGGGACCTGAAGAAAAGTTGAAGAGGACGATCGGGGGATCATGCTAGCAGAGTTTGGTGACTTATCGTCGACCAAGGCGGCTGAAGTTTGAAGATCAACGACAACGGTTGTTTGGGTTTGTATTAAGCTCATTCACGAGCTATTGGCGACATGGCCAGCGACGTGGAGGACTTGGAGGCCGCGACGACCCACTACTGGCGAGCAGCGGCTTCTTGATGACGGCGGCGGCGCTTAGGTGCGATGAAAGGCGGAGTGACAAGAAGAGCATGCGACCTGAAAATGAACGTGCTTAGCGGCTAATCTTTATTTAGGCAGTAATTAATCTCCATCATTAATTAGTTAAATTGTTTGTTAATTAAATTAAATTCAAATGTTAATTAATTCATAACTTTTATGTATGAGGTAGGATTGGATGCCGTCTGTTATGTTGGATTCATATCAGCATTGTCTTCATCGTGGAGACGTCGTGGAGTTGGATTCGTTATTGTTCGCTACTATCGAATTTTCAGATTCGTTAAAAGGTGAGTGCTTAAACCCACTCATTAAATTCTATCGCAAGTTAATTTGATTCATGAAGCGATAAATTTTATTGTTTGCTGTTTAAAATTGAATTAAAGAAAATTGTTAAATTGACATTTAGTTGATATCGAATTGAATATCGCTGCTAGTTAAATATTCGACATTTGATAACTAATGACTATTTTGTTATATGGTTGAATTGGTTGATTTAAATGGTGATTGCATGGTTGTTTATGGATGATGTTGTGATGGATGATATTTTGATTGGATGTATGTTGTTTATTGATTTCGATATATCCATGTTATCACCCTGATTATTATGATCATCATTATTTGATTTGCCATATTGATCATTTGGACCATTGAATTGTGATATGAACGCTTGGACATCCTATTTTGACATGTGAGTTATTAGATGTATTGTTGACTATTTTGGTAGAAACGTGGTTGTTGGGATTTGATTATTGTTGTGACGACCGCCCATGACTCCTGCACTAAACAAGGAAATAGTGCGCTGTAAAGTGTGCCAGGCAACCATGGATGATCATCAAGGTAAGGTAAAAACAGCGGAGTCTATCGTATTGCTCACAGCGCAGGGATATAATACAATAGAGAAATATATATAGTGAAGCTTCACTAAATAGAATCTCATCATTACACTACAAAACAATTTGATACAAACATCTGAATAGTCAATACATCAAGCCTCACTACATAACACTCAGAGAATCATACAAGCAGCGGAACATCCAGTACATATAGTAAGAAAACAATATGCAAAAGCCTCCAGCTCGTCTTCGTCATCAACAGCGTTGGTCACTAAGAACAACACCTGTCACTTGCTACCTAGTCTGCCCATCCCAAAATGGATGAACAGCCCAAGGTAATAAGAATTGAACATAAAACCTTGAGTCATACAAAAGTCCTAGTGAGCGGTAAATCAACTATCAAACATACCAAAA
This sequence comes from Allium cepa, assembly GCA_030765085.1. Classification (NCBI taxonomy): domain Eukaryota; kingdom Viridiplantae; phylum Streptophyta; class Magnoliopsida; order Asparagales; family Amaryllidaceae; genus Allium; species Allium cepa. The sequence continues at coordinate 446,577,918 of CM060938.1, read as the reverse complement.
GAGCATAAAGGGTAAAAAGGAATAGGAATCCAACCCTCCCACTCCACCTCTTTCTACAGTGATAGCCCCCAGACCCACTAAGCAGAAATAAACATAGCAAAGCAGACATTTAAAGTAAAACAATTATCACTCGAGTCAAGGTCGGTGTTTTCCAAGTACAAACCCCCAAGGCCTAAACCAAGATCAGATAAGCACCCAGAAAACATCGCTCTTGAGACTGAATGACGATACAACCAAAACATCCATGACTCTGGCTATCACTGTTATCCTTGCTTCGATATCACCGTTAATTGAATGACCGGCTCATTCTTTCATCCGTCCGTCAAGGGCTAATGGTAACCCCGGTTCTAGACAGAACTCTGCACGTTGTCGTGACCCGTGCCTAGGACTATCGAATTTGCCCAGAGTACTCAACCATCAACTATTAGTCGATTGGGACTATCGAATCTGCCCAGCGTACTCTTGCTTTGAGTCTGCTAGAACCTTCAATAACGATGAAATCTCAGCCTTCTAGTCATCCTCCTCGACGACTATTCTCATACTAGCTCAAGCGCCTCTTGAGCCAACCATTATCAACGAACTCGAACCATATCACCGAGTTATCAACATGCTTGGGATGATCCCGTCTGGATTAAACCAAGGCTATCTCACATCATGCTTTGCTTCATCGCACCATAGCAAAGTCCCATCTCAACATCATGCTTTGCCTCATCGCATCATAGCAAAGTCCCATCTCAACATCATCATCAAATCTATCCATATGAGCTTTATCATCCGCTTCATATGCCACGAGCAGCTTTCCTTATTCAAGAGCCTTTCCACTTAGCTTTTGAATCATCTTCGACCAACTTGTCCAAATCAAATCATCAACCAACTAATTTATAACAATCAATCAGATCAATCATTAATCCAAGTAATCAATCATTCAAACAAGATCTAAATAAACAGTTATAACAATAATGGCAATTTCGTAAATAAAGAGTCCAAATCTAACAAGCATGAATTCTAAGTAATATCTTGATGAATGAACTAGCATAGGTTAACATGTAGTAAAGTGGATATCAAAACTTTATGAACGATGGATCTACATGCAGACTTAAGGAAAATGCATGAAATCACTATCTTTAACACACAAACAAGCCACCGATCCAATATACTCCTTTGGGTCCGTGTGAGAGATAACCACCACTCACCGAATCACCTAAACGCTTCAAAAGCAACTAACTTCAGATCTGGACAGCAAAGGATCTAGCTTGATCCGACAAGATTTTCCTTCAAACGATGAAATCTCTCTTCGATGGATGTAGATCTTCAACTTTGGCTCTTGGATCTTCGATTTGATCTTCAATTTAGATGGATGGAAGCACAAGATTAAAGTGGAGAAAAGAAGTGAAGAAGTGTTGTAGTCGAGCCCTCAAAATAGCAGCACTTTGTCGCTTCAAAATCCGGATCCCAAAAAGTGAGATAAGGCCGTGTATTTATAGGCCAAACCTATGAGTCGCTCGCCCTCTTAAGTCGGTCACGACTTAACAAGGCCCCACGACTTACGACTCAGCAACCCCACGGCCTACCGAATCAAGCCTCTACGCGGCCTAACACAAACACGGCTCAACACACACGCGACCTAACATGCAAGCCGCGTTCCTTCCTAAGTCGTCTGGACGACTTAACAACCTACCGACTCACGACTCTACGACTCAATGACTTAGCGACTTATCAGTTCCACGACCTAAAACTTTCCACGGCTCAACGACCTAACGACTTACCCTATGCGCCTTTAGCGACTTATCATAGGTCGCCTACGACCTAACTTCAACACAGCGCTAACCACTAGGTCGCTACCCTCCTTAAGCCGCTACCTGCCTTAAGTCGCCTCACCGACCTATCAACCTTAGGTCGGTAACTCTTTCAACCGACCCATCCCCCATACTTCTATCCCTTAGGTCATTGAATATTAGACCGGTCAATTCCTTAGGTCGGTCAGTTCCTATAGGTCGGTCCAACCCATTAACTCGTTAACTCGCTAACTCCTAAGTCCTCTAGCTCACTCACCCTTAAGTCGCTTACTTCTATAGGTCGGCAAACACCTTAAGCCGTTAACTCTTAAGTCGGCAACCACTACCACTAACTTCTCTAAGTCGTTCACATGACTTGGGTTGCTCGGCCGACCTAAACTAACATACGACTTAGACTCAGAACGACTTAAGCAATACTAACGACTTAATGGCAACTATTTTACGATTTATCGACATGTAAAATACGGGTCGTTACATTCTCTCCCCCTTAGGAATTTCGCCCCCGAAATTCCAAACAATCAAGAGCAATCATACACTATTCCGCATGCCTACCATCCATAGCAACCAACAACCCATGCATCCAATTACTAACCTAGCATGCAGAATTCTAAAACTAGAACAAGTTACAAATTCATGAGATGTCACGACACCTTAGGGCCATACCTCGAAGAGTTCAGGATGAGCTACCTTCATCCTCTCTTCCTCCTCCCATGTATAGTCGTTAACATCACCACTCCATTGTACCTTGAGCAACCTGACTACCTTCCTCCTAAGCTGTTTCGTGTCAGTTTCCACAACACGAAGTGGCTTACGGGGTCTTCTAACAACTGGATCAACTTTGAAATCTTCACAGCTATCAGTAGAAACCACTGTACTTGGGTCGTGCACATACCTCCATAGATACGATACGTGAAAAACATTGTGCACACCCGACATCTTTTCTGGTGACTCCAACTTATAAGCGAGCTTTCCAATTCGCTCGACGATCGGGAATGGTCCAACAAATCTCGAAGTCAATTTTCCTTTCTTCCCGAATCGAATAACATTCTTCAGTGGAGAAATCTTCACAAAAACCATATCTCCTATGTCGAATTCCAAATCCTTACGACGCTTATCGGCATAACTTTTCTGACGGTCCTGGGCTGCCTTCATTCGTTGCCGAATGATCTCTATGCAATCCGAAGTCTGTCGAATCATTTCTGGCCCAAGTATCAACTTTTCTCTCGTTTCCAACCAACATGTCGGAGAGTTACACAGTCTTCCATACAATGCCTCATATGGTGCCATACCAATACTTGATTGGTAACTGTTATTATACGCAAATTCCACCAAATGAAGATAATCTTCCCATGATCCTCCGAAGTCCAAAACACATGCTCTGAGGAGATCTTCCAAAACTCGGTTGACTCTCTCGGTCTGACCATCTGTTTGAGGGTGATAAGCTGTACTCAAACACAACTCGGTTCCCAAAACTTCCTGGAAGCTCTTCCAAAATCCACTAGTGAACAATGGGTCTCAATCGCTCACTATGCTTTTCGGAATACCATGGAATCGAACTATCCACTTAACATATATCTCAGCCAATTTTGATGCAGTCCTAGTTGATCGAACATAAATGAATCTTGCACTCTTAGTCAATCGATCTACGATGACCCAAATCCCTTCATTTCCCGCCCTTGTTCTAGGTAGATCATCGATAAAATTCATCGATATTTGCTCCCACTTCCATGTAGGAACTTCTAACGGCTGAAGAAATCCACTTGGCTTCTTCTGTTCGACTTTTACCAACTGGCAGTTCATACATTTGGAAATAAAATTTCCAACATCCTTCTTCATACCTTCCTAGTAATAGGTTCTCTTCATATTCCGATACATCTTATTTCCACCTGGAAGAATTGTCAACTTCGAGTGATGACTTTCCTTCAGAACTTCATTTCTCAATTCATCTCTATCAGGAAAAACTAGTCGTCCTTGCTTCCGAAGCCAACCCTCTTGATCGACCTCGAATCCTTTATCCTTCTCTGGATCCAATCCAGATTCCAAATCACGGATAATCTTGACAAGCTTATCGTCTTGCTTTTGGCTCTCGCCAATTCTTTCCACCAGAGTAGGTCTTATTGATAAGTTTGCCAACATCTCAGGTTCCAATTCACATCTGGGCCTGAAGTCAAATCCAGCTAAATACTCGAGACTCTTCCATTTCGAAAACATGGCTCCCAATCCTGCATGTCTTCGACTTAACACATCTGCCACTGCGTTACCTTTTCCCGGAGTATAGGCTATACCAAAATCATATGATGCTAAAAACTCCAACCATCGTTGCTGTCGAAGATTCAAATCTTTCTGAGAGAAAAGATACTTCAATGACTTATGATCTGTAAACAACTCAAATCGGACTCCCAGTAGGTAATGTCTCCACATCTTCAGAGCAAATACAATCGCCGCTAACTTCAAATCATGAGTCAGATAATTCCTTTCATGCGGCTTCAGTTGTCGGCTTGCATACACAACAACTTTATCCTTCTGCATTAGCACTGCTCCAAGTCCAGTACCACGTGCATCGGTGTAAACCACCATCTCATCATTTCCACTTGGAATAGTCAAAACAGGAGCACTTGTCAGTCGCTCTTTCAGGATTCCGAAAGCTTGTTCACACTTAGCATCCCATCTGAACACTTGGTTCTTTTTCGTCAATCCTGTTAATGGTGCAGCTATCTTGGAAAAGTCTTTGATAAACAGACGATAATATCCTGCTAATCCAAGAAAACTTCTCACATCAGATGCATTCTTAGGTCTAACCCAATCTTGGATCGCTGCCACCTTGGCGGGATCAACCGCTATTCCACTTCTAGAGATAACATGGCCTAAGAACCTCACTTCTCTCTTCCAGAAGTGACACTTCGAAAACTTAGCCTTCAGCTGATGTTTCCGCAAGATTTCCAAAATAATACGCAAGTGCGTCTTGTGCTCTTCTTCAGTTCTGGAATAAATCAAAATATCATCCACGAACACAAGTACAAACTTGTTCAACTGATCCCTGAACACTCTATTCATAAGATCCACAAAATATGCTGGTGCATTGGTCAACCCAAACGGCATTACCAGCCACTCAAAGAAACCAGATGGTGTCCTAAAAGCAGTCTTCGGTACACTATCCTTTGCCACTCTTAATTGGTGAAATCCCGTTGCCAAATCCATCTGGGAAAACACCTTGGCTTCGTGAAGCTGATCAAACAAGTCATCTATTCTCGGCAATGGATACTTGTTCTTCTTAGTCATTTTATTCAGCTCACGATAATCCACACACAACCTCAACGATCCATCCGCTTTGGTTGCAAACACAACTGGTGCACCCCATTCGGACACACTACGCCGAATGAATCCTTTCTGTAAAAGATCATTAACTTGCACCTTCAACTCTTGCTGTTCCCTAGGTGCCATCCGCCTAAGAGGCATCACAACAGCTCTGGCTCCTTCAACTAAATCGATGCGAAACTCGATCTCTCTATGCGGCGGTAACCCTTTGACCTCATCAAAGACATCCTCAAATCCATTTACGACATGCACCGATGACAGTCCATCCCGTGGAACAACCAGCGAATACATGAAGCTCATGAAGACGCCTTCCTCATGCTTACATCGTATCACAACCTTTCACCCTTCCACATTCTCGACTGCCACCTCCAGCCTTTCACAATCAACCTTTGCCGCATACTTCCTAAGCCAGTCCAAGCCCAAAATAATTCCAAACCCCTTAAAGTTCAGAACAAAACAATCACAAACAAAAGAGCAATCATGACTCGATACAACTAGACCACGACATATCATACACAAACAAGACGAACCCCCAACTGGATTAGTCACAACCAATGGTCTATCAACAATATCTGGTTCCAAACCCAACTGGCCTACAAGTTCATTACAAACAAAGGAATGCGATGCTCCAGTATCGAATAACACTTTAACTGGAATACCACAAATGGAAAGGGTGCCTTGTACCACCACACTCTTTCCTTTCTCTTCTGCAGTAGGAGCTTTTAAAGACGATGGCACAGCCCCCAAAGCATAAGCTTGCACAATCTGCTTGTCCTTCCTCGGTTCCGGACAATTCTTTCTGATATGCCCCAGCTTGTCACAGTTGTGGCACTTCACCGGCACTCTCGGATTCTTACAATCTCTGGAGAGATGACCCTTCTGCTGACAGTTGTAGCAGGTCACTTCACCCTTCGGCTTCTTCTGGCCATCCTTACCCTTCTGCTGCTGCTTTCTCTTCTTGTTTCCACCCTGCTGTGGTTTAGATTCCTCCTTAGTCACAGCAACAACAGATCCTTCCTTAGGAAATAGATTCTCGTGCCTGAGAGCTTTCTCCACAAGCTTCTCAAATGGATCGTCCAGATGATCCACCAACTGCCTCCCAAGGTAAGTGTCCAAGCCTGTCACAAACTTCTCATTCTTCCGATAGGGAGATTCAATATACGACCGAGCATACTTGGACAAAGCTTCAAACTCAGAAACATACTCAAGAACTGGTCTTCCACCTTGCTTGAGCTCCACAAACTTCTTAAACAGAACAGATTTCTGAGCTGTAGAAATGAAATTAGCCTCAAATCTAGCTTGGAATTGCACCCAAGTGATCTCTTCCTCCGGAGTATCAATGGTGATAGAATTCCACCAATCAGAAGCTCTTCCTTGAAGCTGTCTTGATGCAAGCTTCCTCTTAGTTGCATCCTTAATTCCCAAGTCATCAAAGATCCTTCTACAAGCATCAATCCACCTCTGAACTTCAATGGTTGACTCTGTCCCCAAGAAAACCTTTCCTCCAAGAGCAGTATAGTCTTTGCACAACTTAGCAAAATTCACTGGTTTTGGGGCTTGAACCTGAACTCCAACATCTACCGTTGGCCCCGGAGCTGGCATCCTTCTCATGATCGAAGTCATCATGGCCTCGAACATAGTAGCATAATCAGCAGCCTCCTCAACAGCACGGCCTTCCCTAGCAGCTGGTCTCCCCCTTCGACTCATTCTTAATATCTATTAAGAAAATGATTAATACACCTTGAGAGACAACTGCATAAGAAGTTCAAATCCTTCTAAGCTACTATATTATACATAGTAATCATCCATCAAAATACAATTATGTCTCTCATACGTAGTTACGTCAGCAAACGTTGGCTAAAATCGATTAACCAAAGCTTTGATACCAAATGTGACGACCGCCCATGACTCCTGCACTAAACAAGGAAATAGTGCGCTGTAAAGTGTGCCAGGCAGCCATGGATGATCATCAAGGTAAGGTAAAAACAGCGGAGTCTATCGTATTACTCACAGCGCAGGGATAAAATACAATAGAGAAATATATATAGTGAAGCTTCACTAAATAGAATCTCATCATTACACTACAAAACAATTTGATACAAACATCTGAATAGTCAATACATCAAGCCTCACTACATAACACTCAGAGAATCATACAAGCAGCGGAACATCCAGTACATATAGTAAGAAAACAATATGCAAAAGCCTCCAGCTCGTCTTCGTCATCAACAGCGTTGGTCACTAAGAACAACACCTGTCACTTGCTACCTAGTCTGCCCATCCCAAAATGGATGAACAGCCCAAGGTAATAAGAATTGAACATAAAACCTTGAGTCATTCAAAAGTCCTAGTGAGCGGTAAATCAACTATCAAACATACCAATAGAGCATAAAGGGTAAAAAGGAATAGGAATCCAACCCTCCCACTCCACCTCTTTCTACAGTGATAGCCCCCAGACCCACTAAGCAGAAATAAACATAGCAAAGCAGACATTTAAAGTAAAACAATTATCACTCGAGTCAAGAACGGTGTTTTCCAAGTACAAACCCCCAAGGCCTAAACCAAGATCAGATAAGCACCCAGAAAACATCACTCTTGAGACCGAATGACGATACAGCCAAAACATCCAAACATCCATGACTCTGGCTATCACTGTTATCATTGCTTCGATATCACCGTTAATTGAATGACCGGCTCATTCTTTCATCCGTCCGTCAAGGGCTAATGGTAACCCCGGTTCTAGACAGAACTCTGCACGTCGTCGTGACCCGTGCCTAGGACTATCGAATCTGCCCAGAGTACTCGACCATCAACTATAGTCGATTGGGACTATCGAATCTGCCCAGCGTACTCTTGCTTTGAGTCTGCTAGAACCTTCAATAACGATGAAATCTCAGCCTTCTAGTCATCCTCCTCGACGACTATTCTCATACTAGCTCAAGCGCCTCTTGAGCCAACCATTATCAACGAACTCGAACCATATCACCGAGTTATCAACATGCTTGGGATGATCCCGTCTGGATTAAACCAAGGCTATCTCACATCATGCTTTGCTTCATCGCATCATAGCAAAGTCCCATCTCAACATCATGCTTTGCCTCATCGCATCATAGCAAAGTCCCATCTCAACATCATCATCAAATCTATCCATATGAGCTTTATCATCCGCTTCATATGCCACGAGCAGCTTTCCTTATTCAAGAGCCTTTCCACTTAGCTTTTGAATCATCTTTGACCAACTTGTCCAAATCAAATCATCAATCAACTAATTTATAACAACCAATCAGATCAATCATTAATCCAAGTAATCAATCATTCAAACAAGATCTAAATAAACAGTTATAACAATAATGGCAATTTCGTAAATAAAGAGTCCAAATCTAACAAGCATGAATTCTAAGTAATATCTTGATGAATGAACTAGCATAGGTTAACATGTAGTAAAGTGGATATCAAAACTTTATGAACGATGGATCTACATGCAGACTTAAGGAAAATGCATGAAATCACTATCTTTAACACACAAATAAGCCACCGATCCAATATACTCCTTTGGGTCCGTGTGAGAGATAACCACCACTCACCGAATCACCTAAACGCTTCAAAAGCAACTAACTTCAGTTCTGGACAGCAAAGGATTTAGCTTGATCCGACAAGATTTCCCTTCAAACGATGAAATCTCTTTTCGATGGATGTAGATCTTCAACTTTGGCTCTTGGATCTTCGATTTGATCTTCAATTTAGATGGATGGAAGCACAAGAGTAAAGTGGAGAAAAGAAGTGAAGAAGTGTTGTAGTCGAGCCCTCAAAATAGCAGCACTTCGTCGCTTCAAAATCCGGATCCCAAAAAGTGAGATAAGGCCGTGTATTTATAGGTCAAACCTATGAGTCGCTCGCCCCCTTAAGTCGGTCACGACTTAATAAGGCCCCACGACTTACTACTCAGCAACCCCACGGCCTACTGACTCAAGCCTCTACGCGGCCTAACACAAACACGGCTCAACACACACACGACCTAACATGCAAGCCGCGTTCCTTCCTAAGTCGTATAGACGACTTAACAACCTACCGACTCAATGACCTAGCGACTTATCAGTTCCACGACCTAAAACTTTCCACGGCTCAACGACCTAACGACTTACCCTATGCGCCTTTAGCGACTTATCATAGGTCGCCTACGACCTAACTTCAACACAGCGCTAACCACTAGGTCGCTACCCTCCTTAAGCCGCTACCTGCCTTAAGTCGCCTCATCGACCTATCACCCTTAGGTCGGTAACTCGTTCAACCGACCCATCTCCTATACTTCTATCCCTTAGGTCGTTGAATATTAGACCGGTCAATTCCTTAGGTCGGTCAGTTCCTATAGGCCGGTCCAACCCATTAACTCGTTAACTCGCTAACTCCTAAGTCCTCTAGCTCACTCACTCTTAAGTCGCTTACTTCTATAGGTCGGCAAACACCTTAAGCCGTTAACCCTTAAGTCGACAACCACTACCACTAACTTCTCTAAGTCGTTCACATGACTTGGGTTGCTCGGCCGACCTAAACTAACATACGACTTAGACTCAGAACGACTTAAGCAATACTAACGACTTAATGGCAACTATTTTACGATTTATCGACACGTAAAATACGGGTCGTTACAATTGTTTGGGCAAATTTGAAAGGTTTTCATAAATTGGATTTTAATCTATGAAAAGATTTCAAAAATTTAGTTTTTAAACTTTAGAAATTATGTGTTATTAAGAATTTAATTTTGTAAAATTGGTTAAATCGGATTTTTTAAAAAATTGTTTTGAAATTCATTTATACATTTTAACTTCAAATTTAATAATAAGTATATTATGAAAAGTGTATTTGAATGTATGAAAATTTTCTGTAACTTTATTACAGTAAAATAATAGGTTTTGTAAAGAAATCTATATCAAATTTGATCATATAATATTTGGGTATTTTATAATTTAAATGGAATTATTAGGATTTTGGAAATTTATAAGTGTCAAATAACTTAAAACCTTTTTTTGAAACTACGGTAAGTTATTTGAAGAAAATTTGATAAAGGAACCTGTGTTTATTTTGTTGATTTAATAATCTTGAAAATTTGAACCTTGAAGTGGTTGTTCGAAATTATGAAAATTAATAATTCGACTTGGAAATGTTCGAAACTTCATTAAATGATTTTAAAAGGTGTTTAAGAACATTGAAACTTTTTTTGGGAAATTTTGAAGCAAAAATGAAGTTATTTGCACCTATATTTCACCTGATTTTGATTTAACTAACTTAAGAATATTTAGTTCCGACTTAAGTGTTTTATCTTTTCATTACACTCGGGTCAGACTATTTCAGTGTTTCGAAGACATTGTTTCTCGAAGATGAAGACAAAGCTTAGAAGACCGTATTTATTAGTATTATTCCGCTGCATTGTTTATTATTTCTGTTAAACATGTAACTCTGATGTATTGTAAAATATAAATCAAATGTATATTGTTAAACATCTTCAGAACTATTTATGTATTTATTTTATTTTGTCATTCCGCTATGAGATTCTGTATTTTTGTTCTTCTGCATCTTATTTCTTTAGAATAAAACCCTTTGATAATCTGCCTTTTGAACGGTTTGAGTTGGATATGCACGGTTTATTGTCAACTTGAATCGTTTAAAAAGGTGGATCATCATACTAAATATCTCCCATCACTTTGTATTTTGGGATATACATTTAAAAGTTTATACAATTATTTACAAAAAAATTCATCAGTTACCTCCTAATCAGTTACCTCCTAACATTTTATATTTAAGTCATTATATTAAGGTTAATTATATAATCCAGAATTTAAAATACTTAGATAAATTCAATTAACTAATATTTATTAATACTTTTACTAAATACCAAAGAATGACAATATCAATATGTATACCACTATTGTATCTACCAAACCGGTAAAATTAGTTTTTTATTCGATTATCATAAACAAATCACTGAAAACATAATAAATTTTTAGTTGTACTCATCTCAATATATTTATCATATATTACATTGTAAAATTCTCTAAACAAATTTTTTAATTTGTATTCCATACTCATATAACAAAAATGGTAAAATTATGTTTATTTATTAAACAATAATAAAGTAGAAGAATTTTTAACTCTCTTATTATTTCTAAGAGTTTTCTATCATCTCCTTACTTCTATTTGATATTTTATTTTCAAATCCATGTAATCTATCACTTTACAATTATTCTATTAAATCTCTCGTACTAATGTACATTCGATATATACCTTTTGATCATTTCTGCAATCATTTATAAATTACTTCTTAATTTTCTCATAATATTTACATTCAAGGGCACATAACCTTGAGTTTAAATTGTTATAAATTTGAAAAAAAAATGACAAAATTCAATATGATTATCGTTGTCATGTCAAAAAAAAACATTAAAAATTTGTTTTTCATATAGAAATATATAGATCATATAACATAAATTATACACATAAATAATAAAAAAATTAATTTAAAATTAATTTATCTCATAATTTTTTCACGCATTTCATTGCAAGTTTTATTTACTAATTCAAATACCCATAATTTAGAACTTCTATAATTATTTACAAAGCCCTCGTCAATCATTTTCTAATATTTTGCATTTTAGTCCATATGTTTATAGTTATTACAAATCTTAATTTAAAATATTTAAATAAATCTATTAACTAATAATTATTATTTCATCTAAAAAATCATAAAGATATGAAATTTCAATACATATACCATATTCATAAGAACGAAAATGGTAACATCATTTTTTTCATTTAAATATAAAGACATAGATCACTTAATATAAATTATATACATGGACAATGGTAATAAAATTAATTCATAATTCATTAATATCAATAAATTTATTATGTTTCTATTGCAAAATTCCGATTTACCTCCAAATACATACATTTCAAAATTTCCACAATCATTTGGAAAACGCCCTCACTTCTATCCTAGTATTTCACATTTAACATTTAAGTTCATATATTAAACTAATTATATAATCATGAATTTAAACTATTCAAATAAATTCAGTTTACCAATACTAAATAAATTATTGAAAAAATTAAAAATTTGATACGTGCGTCATATTCATATTAAAAAATTGTTAAACTAGCCTTTCATTCAAATATAAAGTTATGAAAATTACATAACATGGTTATATACATTTCATAAATTGGTCTTACATTGCATTGCAAAATTCTTTTTTTTACTTCAACTACCTATATTTCAAGACTCTTATAATTATTTAGAACTTCCTCACTTCTATCCTAATATTTCGCATTTATGTCCACATATTTAAATTAAGTACCTTAAACTCAAATATAAATTACTTGATTCAATTAGTTAATATTCAGTAATTCTACATACATTGCATTGTGAAATTCCGGTTTTAACTTCGAATACCTACCTTTTATAATTTACGATATTATTCATGAATTCTTCCTTAATTCTCTCTTGATATTTTACATTTAAGTTCATGTATTTAAATTAATTACGCAACAATCAAGTAATATCTATTACTTCGTCCAATAAATCCTAGATATATGATAAGTTTAATGTGCATACCATATTCATATTAATAAAAAAGGTAAGTTGATTTTTCATTCGTATATAAATCACATACAATTTTTTACGTTTGTAATTCATTTATCTCAACGAATTTATCATACCTACAACTCAAAATTTCTATTTTTAACTTTAAATACCTACATTTTGAAATTCTACAATCAGTTATAAATACTTCTCAACTCTCACTTGATGATGTACATTTAAATTCATACATCTACGATAATTACATAGTCATATTTAAAATATTTAAATACCCTTAACTATCTAATATCGTTAATTCGTCTAATAAATAAAAAAATATGGCAATTTCAATATGTACACTATATTCATATTGATAAAAACAGAATAATTTTTTTCATTCAAATGCAAAGATATATAATTATATAACATATATTATTTACATAAGCATTAATAACAATTATTATTTATAATTCATGTATCTCGATAAATTTATCATACGTTACATTACAAACTTTTGTATTTATCTTCAAATTCCAACATTTCAAAATTCCAGCAGTTATGTATAAGAAAAAAAATAAGTTAAGTATATCATAATAAATTTGAACTACTTAATAATTTCAAATATCTAATATTCGATAATTCATCTAATTAATGTTAAAACTATAGCAACTTCGGCACGTGTACAAATTCATATTAACAAAAATGGTGAAATTATTATTTCATTTATTTATAAAAATATATAAATCATACAACATAAATCATATATATAAATAATAGCAACAATCTTAATTTATAATTATTTACCTCAATGAATTTATCATACATTAAAATTCTATTTTTAACATCATTATAAGTATAAACATTATATTTTACAACATTACCGTGTGCAACGCACAGGTTACACCCTTGTTTTCATTAAGGTAAGATACGCAAGTCACATAACGTACAATATATACATAAACAATAGAAAACTTTTTGTAAAACAACATCTTTATGTTTTAAAATACACAACCGTCTAAAAAACACCCCTATTTTTAGTTTTAGTCGGACTGAAAATATTTGTAGAAAAACTACAAATATTTATAGTTTTGCTAAAAAATTAAAATATTTACTCTTCTACAAAGAAAATTCAAAAAAACTCGGTCATAGAAACATGCGACTAAATTCACATTCAATTTTTAAAAAAATTAAAAAAATTATCACTGTAATTTAAAACATGTTTTTGAGAAGAGTTTTCTTGTATTAAGCTTTAAAAATAGGGATAAAACCTAATTTCCACTAAATTATAATAAAAAATTCAATTTATATTTCATTTAACTATATAAATTCATTATATAGCATTACAAAATTATGTTTTTCTCACTTCAAATACCTTTATTTTAAAATTTCTATAACCTTTTACAGAAACCCTCACAGCTCCCTTCGAATATCGTACATTTAACTATATATGTTAGAATTAATCACATTGTCTTAAAATTATTTAAATAAATTCAATAAACTATTATTCGTTGATTTTTCTAATAAATCATAAGAATATGAAAATTTCTTTGTTTATACCATATCCATATTAAAAAAAGGTATAAAATTCATTTAGATATATAAATATGTCTATCACATAACATAATTCTATACATAAGCAACGATTTCTTATTTGATTTATAATTTATTTATATCAAGTGTCTACATTTGGAAATTTCTACATTGTTTACAAAACTCTCTTCAGTATTACCTAATATTGTACGTTTAAGTCAATATATTTTAGTTAGTTATGTAATCTTGAATTTAAACTATTCATCTAAATTCAATAAACAAATATTTGTTAATTTATATAATTAATCCTAAAATATGATGTTTTCAATATGAATACCATATTCATATCAACAAAAGTGGATAAATTGTTTTTTTAATTTAAATATAATGATATATAAATCACATAACATAAATAATATACATAAACAATATTAACAATTTAATTCATTATTCATTTATCTTAAAATATGTAACGATCTACCTTTCTTATACCCAAAGTTGACACTTAATACATCCTTGATATTCATGTACATTTAAGTGTCCAAAAGACAGATCATTTGGGGTGAAAGAAAGAAAAAGGCAGAATATAATCTCACAAACGTGATGAGTAATATATAACACGAACAAATCTTTACAAAAAGAAATCATCTTTATTATACACAACGTTAGAGTACATTAACATATTATCAACCTAGGTAGTTATAATAACCCGTCATTACCATTGCCAATAAATATAAACAAAAAAAAATGAGAATAGTAGAAGATAAAAGAAACGTGAATACATATTGAAGAATCTAGCCTGTCTCCTAAAAGCTCCAAAGTTTCCAGCCAAATCTAGAAAATATGCTTAGGCTTACCCCGAGCTTTATAAGAAAACAATGCCCATGTCAGTCTTGTGAGAAATGCGGATTATGGATCTTAAGGCTAGGATGAACATTAGAGGGGGGGGGGGGTGAATAGTGTTTTAAGGAATTATTAAATCTTTTTGAGTTTTTGTTAATTTGAACACAAATGTATGCAATATTCAGACACAGATATGATCACAGAATCAAACACAGATGCAGAAATAAAGTAAAAGCAGTAAAGGAAAGAACACATCGGATTTTATACTGGTTCGGAGTTACCCTACATTCAGTCCCGCATACAAGTACAGATTTCCTTTCAAAAGCAATCTTTACAAATACACCCTCGATTTCAAGGCAACGAGGTACACCCTCCAGATTCACAATCCTCTGGGTAGAGATACTTGATTTCCCGGGCAATAAGTTCATCCAATTGATTTCCAAGGCTACAATCGCACCTTATCTCGCTTGACTGATTTCCAAGGCCATGATCACACCTTTTCTCGTTTAATTGATTACAAAGAAGCCTATAACTCTGAATAGCACTGAGAATCTTGTTGAGATAGTGATAAAGAATCAAACCAGAAATGATCTAGTTAGATTCAATGTTGATTTCGGTAGAGTAATGGTAAGAATATGCATATAGAAATGTGGAAGAAGAAGATGAGTGAAAAACCATAAAATCTATATAAAAATTCATTGAAAACAACCCCTATTCATAGAAGAACAACAGCCATGTCCATTCGTGAAGAGATATGATGAATAGACACTTCTTTTGAAATTTAAATTTTGAAACCAACTGACACTATGTCGATATGGGTAGGTTGAGCATGTCGACATCCCAAAGGAATTTTTGGTGGTTTGTTTTTCTTTGAAAATAACTTCTATCTTATATTAAAACTATTTTAAACTTTATAAATATACTTGTCTATAGTTTTAATTGATTGATTTAAATTTTTATTAATTGATTTATTTTGATTTAATTTTTAATTATACTTTGTTGTTTATATTTTATATTTCAGTTATTGAACAAATACTTAATTCTCTTCTTAATTTAGTAAATATAGATTCATTTAATGGTTTTGTTAATATATCAGTAATTTGATTCTCGGAATTAATATAATCTGGAGTAATTACTTCCTTATTTATATTATCTCTGAGAAAATGATGTCTTATATCAATATGTTTAGTTCGAGCATGTTGAGTAGTATTTTTGGATAAATTTATCACACTAGTATTATCATAATAAATTGGTGATTTTGAGAAATTTAATCTATTATCTTTTAGAGTTTGTTGCATATATATTACTTGAGAACAAGCCAAAGCAGCAGAAATATATTTTGCTCCAGTTGTTGATAAAGAAACTGTGTTTTTCTTTTTACTAAACCAGGAAATCAGAGAATGCCCCAAAAAGTGACAACTTTCACTTGTACTTTTTCGGTCTGATTTACAACCAGCATAATCAGCATCACAGTAAGATATTAAGTCAAAAGAATCATTTTTAGGGTAAAATAAGCCATAATCAGAAGTGTGTTTAACATATCTTATGATACGTTTTACGACTTTTAAGTGGGTCTCTTTAGGTTGGGATTGATATCTTACACGAGACAAACACTATGCATGATATCAGGTCTACTAGCAGTAATATAGAGTAGTGATCCAATCATTCCTCTATATAATTTTTGATCTACATCTTTCGAGAGATCTTCTTTACTAAGGTACTCATTGGTTGCCATGGGAGTGGGTTTTCCACTCCCAGTAGTCAAACCAAACTTATTAATTAGGTCTTTAGCATATTTTTCTTCACTAATAAAGATACCATTATATTATTGTTTTATTTGTAATCCTAAAAAGAAGTTTAATTCACCCATATGACTCATCCCAAACTCTTTTGTCATTATTTCAAAAAATTCTTTATTCATATCAGAATTAGTTGATCCAAAACTGATATCATCTACGTAAAATTGTACTAGTTGAATATCATTTTTATTTCTTTTAATAAAAAGAGTGTAACGCCCCACCCCGAGACCTACATTAGTAAAGAGAATTACTAAGTAATCTTGTCTACTAATATAGAGAATAGGGTTGGTTAAGGGCGACCATCATAGTAGTACATTAGTTAAGAGCTAAGCATGTCAATTAAGTCTTGATTTTTTTTCCATTACCTCATAAGTGGTAGACACGCTTAGTCCCTAACTAATGCACACTATGGTGGATTCGGACCATTTCAGAAATAATGTAATATACATGCAAATAAAAAAAACATCAGTCATAAAACAACAACCCAGATCAGAGTATATATATAAATACATACATCACCATACATCTCCATAATAATACAACATATATATGTAGCATGGACTACTGAATCACATATACACCCATCCCACAAAATGATATACAATAAAACACATAAAAGCAGACGACCCAAAATAACATCCAAGCCAAAATGACATCCAAGCCAAAATGATAAGTCCAACAAAAGCAATCTAGTTGATCCAAGAAGTGAAGCAATCCAAACTAACCTGCAACTCGGTCTGACCCGAGTGAAAAATACACGGGTCAGGCAAGCTAAACTTATCAGTAGTAAGGATCTCAATAATAAGCCGAATGGTGAGAATCACTCCGTTGTTGCCAACAGAACGACATGTTATTCATCATATCATTTATAAGGAAGGGGACATCGGGGATTCATCTATCTATTTCAAAGGAATTCAATAAGTAACATGCATATGGTTTCTCTTAAGGACATCTCTAAGTAAAGTGGATAAGGGATGAGAACCATATAATAACTTCATAAAGAAATATCAAATCATCATAATCTATCATAAGAACTCATTAAGAGTTAAAGGAAATCATAATCGAAATCACCATATAGAATAATATGAATGTAGCCTATATCATACTCAAGGCCATGTTCAAATAACATATCACAAAAAGGTGAAACCGAACATAGAAAACTTCATAGAAAATTGCACGTGCTTTTCATCTTGACTAGTACTACTATTATTTGGTACCATATGTCGTGATGACTTGGGGTCACTAAAATCTTAGCATCGTGATCATCTTGATTGACTATAGTCGAATATCATGATGACACCCAAATCATAAAATCCGAGCAAAACATCATGATGATTGGAATCTAGTAATGACATCAAGAACATCGTAATGGTTCCAATCTTATACTCGGTTTGTAGTACTAATAACATCTTGAATGTGTCACAACATCTCGAATAGGAACCCAATGGGTGTTAATGTACGTCCCATACCATACATTCGCACCTATTGGTTTACTAATCGTCAGTCAATGCCACATTAGAAAACAGTCATAAAAATCCAAATCAAACATACACTGCCTCGTCTCATTGGCGAGTGTAAAGCACCCAACTCATCGTGTCTCATACTTTGATGAGTTTAAAGTGACATCAAAACTTGTCTCATTTCATTGACAAGTAAAAGTCCATCTTAAACATCACAACCATCATCAATTCATCATAACAACCCCGCCTCATGTCCTCAGCAGGTAAAAATATCTTAAAACAGTACTTTCAAAGCCAATTCGACAGTACAAGTCCGATATTAAGCGATGAGGCGAAAATACATGTCCCATACCACGTATTTTTGCCAAATCGTTTAATTCTCATTCTTATACACCGAAAATCATCTAAATAGGCTATAATATATTTAAAATAATTTTATAGAGAAAACGGGATTTTTAAACAACTTTTAGAGATTTTTAAATAAGTTATATAAGGAAAAATCCATTTATCAAATAGATTATCTATTTATAAAATACTTTAAAAAACTAATTGCTTAAAAACCCTTTAAAATGTCTTAAAAACATTTATTTAATCAACCATAATTTATAAAGAATTTTCATAAACTTATTTGAAACCAAAATCAATTAAAACCATCGAATTCTTCAAATATCGACATTTGTCGATATTTAGATTGAAATAGAATTTAAATAAAATTTAAATTCTTAAAATTTCCAAAACCAAGCCGATCTATTGTCAGATAAAAATACTTAAAAATTCATCATCAAACTTATTCAACAATATTTTAAATCAGCGAAATTTGCAGTGAAACGGCTAACGAAAGCGCAAATAGAAGCAAGAGAACAATCTACCAAACAACTTAGTTTTGGCTAACTTTGGTCAGTAATTTGGGGTGCCAAAACAACGCAGATTTATGTCAAATTTTACGTTGTTATACTATGACATGAGAACTATAACATATCAAAAATTTGGAGCAATTCACTGCAAAATGAATGAGTTATGATTTTTCAAACATAGCCCTTTTCAGCAAGCACAAAAAAAACAAGATTTTTGGCTATTTTGAATCAAGGATTTTCTATATCAAAACAGCTCATAATTTCATGAAAATTTTCAAAAACATTTTCCAATCCAACTTCTACAACGTATCAAAAATTTGGGGCAATAAGATATAAAATGAAAAGATATAATTTTTTTAAAATGATGTATTTTCGGCCAATACACAGAGATCAGTTTTTGACCAATTTCAAGCATTAATTTAGCAGAACAAAACAATGGCAAATTCATTGAAAACTTTCAGAAGCAATGAACCATCCAAGTAGTGCAACATATCAAAAATTGTGGTTCATTGGCTACGAATTGTAGGATATATGATTTTTCTAAAATGATGTATTTTCGGCCAGAAATCAGAGAACAGTTTTTGGCCAAATTCAAGGATTCATTTTGCAAATCAAAACAACATAAAATTCTTTGAAAATTTTCAGAAGTAATGAAACATCCAAGTATTGAAACATATCAAAAAATGAGGTTTATTGGCTATGGTTTGAAGGAGATATGATTTTCCTAAGATGATGTATTTTCGGCCAGAAACCAGAGAACAGTTTTTGGCCAATTTCAAGCACAAATTTTGCGAATCAAAACAACTCCAAATTTATTGAAAATTTTCAGTAAAATTGAACAATCCAAGCACTACAACATATAAAAATTTAGGTTTATTGAATTTAAAATGAAGAAGATACGAATCTTTGAACAAGGGGCTTTTTTAGCCAGCAAAACAGAAAACAATTCGGTAAATTGAGCAATTCCATCAACAAATTGATAGCAAAATTCAATTTTTTTTCTTTAGCTTGCTGTAAAAAACCCTTACCTTTCTTACCAAATTGTTTCAGGAAGATCTAGAAAGATTTGATAGGAATTTGTGATCTTTGGTGAAGAAAGAAGCCCTAAAAACTTGTAGAAGCTAGAAAATAAACATGCAAAACAACATAAGCAATTAAAAAAAATTTACATCTCAAATTCTCAGATTTTGATGAAAACTATTTGGTATTGAAAGGAGATTACCTTTCTCTTCTTAGTTTAGGTAATTTTCCCTTTTAATTCGTAGAAAAGTAGGGTGGAAATTGGATTTAGTTGAAGGCAACCATGAATTTCTCCTTTTCTTTTTACGGTAGGTTTATTTTTGAGTAGAAGATGAATGAAAGTACGTACACCTTAGTTTCTCAACAGAAATTTCTAGATATTAGGCTAATGGATCCTTCTTTCTACCCAATTAAGCCAAAGAGAGAAATTACTTAGTGGAATTGCATGGTTATGTATACATATTAACCTATTTTACACTATATTCATACAATACTACACCTTCAAGCCAAATAAAATACATAGATCAATTTGTTTTGAAATAAAATAGTTATTGTGATAAAATAAAATTTATTTTAACAATAAAAATATAATTTTTAACAATAAATCCCCATTTTAACAGTATTTTACAATTTGCACAATTTTAGTGTAAAAACACTATTTTTTTAAAGTATAACTTGATCAAAATTTATTCTCTTAGCCAAATAAATTATAATAAATCATTCTAACGCTTTTAAAATCACAAAATAATATTTTTGCACAATATTTCATCTTTTATTTTATTAAAAGACATGTTTTCTTAATATTTTTCCTTTTATATTCAATAAAAGGCTAATATTGGCAATAATTATCAATATTATCACATTGACTTAATTAAAATACAGTAATGGACTAATTTCACTCCAATACCTCAAAATAAAGTTTTTAAAACTTTATTTCCATCTATTTGCATTTATTTGAAATACACAATTTAAACCAAATTTATTTCTCCATTACATTTTATTCACCATATTAAATTATAACTATCATTATAATTTAATATCATCAATAATCTCCAATAGCAGGGTTGTTACAAAGAGTATTATCTACTTTACCAATTTCAAAATTTGATTGTAATAAGTAAGATCTTAGTCTATCATACCGTGCTCTAGGAGCTTGTTTTAAACCATTTAAAGCTTTCTTAAGTTTGTAAACATGATTTGGTAATTTTTCATTTTCAAAAAGTGGTGGTTGTTCAACATTTACTTCCTCTTTTACAAATCCATTTAAAAAGGCACTTTTAACATCCATTTGAAATAGTTTGAAATTATTATGATTTGCGAAAGCAGGTAGAATCTTAATGGCTTTTAATCTTGCTACGGGAGCAAAGGTTTCATCAAAATCTATTCCTTCTTCTTGACAAAAACCTTGAACGACTAATCAAGCTTTATTTCTAACTACCTCTCCTTGTTCATTCATTTTATTTTTATAAACCCATTTAGTTCCAATTATAGTTTTATTTTCAGGTCTAGGAACAAGTTCCCAAACATTATTTCTAGTGAATTGATTTAATTCTTCTTGCATGGCCAAAATCCATGAATCATCAGTTGACGCTTCTTTTGGATTTTTGGGTTCAATAGATGATATAAAAGCTACATTACTCATTTGACTTAGTTGATTTCTAGTTTTAACAATAGATTGCATATCTCCTAGTATATTTTTAATAGGGTGATCTTTTAAAAGTTTAGTCCTTGTTATTAGGATGATTAATTTCATTATAAGTTTCAGTTGACCCTTGATTTTGAGTGATTAAATCATCTTCATCATTTGTATCTTCAAAATTTTTGAAATTTTCATCAAATGAAATATGCATTGTATCTTCAATGGTGTTAGTTCTTAAATTAAATACTCTGTATTCTTTACTTCTATTAGAATATCCGATAAATATACCTTTGTCGGATTTAGGATCAAATTTATCTAGGTTATCTTTAGTATTTAAAATAAAACATTTACTTCCAAAAATTCTAAAATAAGATACCTTAGGTTTATTTGAATAAAGAAGTTCATAAGATGTCTTATCAGTTAAAGGTCTAATTAAAATTCCATTTAAAATATAAAAGACGGCAGCAACTGCTTTTGTCCAAAAATTCTTTGATTATTTACTATCTGAAAGCATAGTTCTCGCACACTCTTGAATCGTTCTATTTTTACGTTCTACTACTCTGTTTTGTTGTGGAGTTCTTGGAAATGAAAAATTGAGAGTTATTCCCTTTTTATTGCAGAATTCCTTAAACTTTTCATTTTCAAATTCACCACCGTGATCACTACGAATAGTTATAATTTTTTAGAGAAAGTTGATTTTGAATTCTTTTTGTAAAGTTCTTAAAACATTCAAAAGTATCACTATTATGTTTCAAAAATATTGTCCATGTAAATCTAGAATAATCATCTAAAATTACAAAAACATATTTACTATGATTTATTGACAGACTTTGAGATGGACCAAATAAATCAAGGTGAAGTAATTCAAGAGGTTTTGAAGTTGAAATCATATCTTTTAATTTAAAAGAACTTGTTCTAAGTTTTCCTAATTGACATGCATCACATAGACTATCTACTTTAAAATTCATTTTAGGGAGACCTCTTACTAGATCATGTTTTGACAGTCTAGATAAGAGTTTGAAATTCAAATGTCCAAATCTCTCATGCCAAATCCAAGGGTCACTTGTATTTGCCAAAAGACACAGGTTATCATTTGAAACTTTCATACTAAGAATATAAATATTCTTTTTCCTAATTCCCTCAAATATTATGGTTGAATTATTATCTTCAATGTGACACATATCTTTTTCAAAGTTAATTTTATATCCTTTATCGCAGAGTTGACTTATACTTAGCAGATTATGTTTCAGATTCTTAACTAGAAAAACATCAGTAATAATAGGAGTTTCAGAGTTACCGACTTTGCCGATGCCAATCACATATCCTTTTGAATTGTCTCCAAAGTTCACCAGTCCTCCGTCTTTATATATTATATCATTCAACATATCTGGATTGCCAGTCATGTGTCTAGAACATCCATTATCGAGTATCCATTTTTTCCTTTTGATCTCCACAATTTGTCCATTGTGGATTGATTCCCCAATTCCCATAAAGCATGTTTCCTGCACATCAAACAATTTTGGTAGACAACTTGAATTTGAACATTGATTATATGCAGACTCATGAGACAATGATGATCTGAATATTTCTAAACTAGTATTAACAATCATAGCCATTTAAAAAAAAAACTTTTTAAAAAATCAGATTATGAAAATTTGAAAACCTTGCTCTGATACCAAATGTGAGAAATGCGGATTATGGATCTTAAGGCTAGGATAAACACTAGAAGGGGGTGAATAGTGTTTTAAGGAATTATTAAATCTTTTTGAGTTTTTGTTAATCTGAACATAAATGTATGCAATATTCAGACACAGATATGATCACAGAATCAAACACAAATGCTGAAATAAAGTAAAAGCAGTAAAGTAAAGAACACACCAGATTTTATGCTGGTTCGGAGTTACCCTACATCGAGTCCCGCACACAAGTACGGATTTCATTTCAAATGCAATCTTTACAAATACACCCTCGATTTCAAGGCAACGAGGTACACCCTCCAAATTCACAATCCTCTGGGTAGAGATACTTGATTTCCTGGGCAACTAGTTCACCCAATTGATTTCCAAGGCTTCAATCTTCAATCAAACCTAATCTCGCTTGATTGATTTACAAGGCCACAATCACACCTTTTCTCGTTTAATTGATTACAAAGAAGCCTATAACTCTGAATAGCACCGAGAATCTTGTTGATATAGTGATAGAGAATCAAACTAGAAATGATCTAGTTAGATTCAATGTTGATTTCGGCAGAGTAATGGTAAGAATATGCATATAGAAATGTGGAAGAAGAAGAGGAGTGAAAAACCAGAAAATCTATATTAAAATTCGTTGAAAACAATCCCTATTTATAGAAGAACAACAGCCATGTCCATTCGTGAAGAGATATGACGAATAGACATTTCTTTTGAAATTTAAATTTTGAAACCAACCGACACTATGTTGACATGGGTAGGTTGAGTATGTCGACATCCCAAAGGAATTTTTGGTGGTTTGTTTTTCTTTGAAAATAACTTCTATCTTATATTAAAACTATTTTAAACATTATAAACATACTTATCTATAGTTAAAATACATAAGTAAATATATAGAATAATGTATATAAAATTTTACTATAATTTTATATTTAAATCTAAGTACAAATATTTAAAAGTTAAATACAATATTGTTAAAGATAGTTTAAAACTATGGATAATTTGATTTTGAAATTAAAGATAATTTTGAGGCTAAAAGTATTTGAAATCAGGAGAGATGTTTTTGATGCTTTTAAAAGGAAGATTTTGAAATTATTTTGAAAACAGGATAATTTTGTAAAAAACATTTGAATAAAATATTAGCGGATACAAAATAATGTTCCACAGATTTTTCGTAGGTTCCATCCTACTTAGGGCTCCATCCCTTTAACAGGCTAGAAGTGGATTCCATTTCACGAATAAATTGGATTTTAAGATGCCAGTGCTTTTCTAGAAGCTTTAACAAAATTCCTAATAAATTAAAAGATAAATTACTTGAACTCTTGTACTCTTGATAATCTTGATATTCTTGATACTCATGAGTCTTCAATCTTAATATCTTGGATCTCTATACTGTACAGCCTTCATTTTTGCTACCTGCATGGTTAAATCCTGCACATACATATATTTCTAAACTATAATATTAGTATTTATATTTTATAATCTATTCTAAGGTTATTGTCATCAAAACCATCATCTCACGGACTAACATCTCTAGTAAAACCAGTGCGAGAAACTCAAGTCACAAGGAATTTTATTTATTTAACTTGTAAAACCCTTTAAAATCAAAGGTAGCTCATAAGACCACGCCACATATAAACACGGATGAATTTTTACCTTACAATAACCAAAATATTTCTATAGAAAATCCAATGATATTTTATAATATCTAGGATACAAATACATATTAATCATAGCTGAAATTGTTACATGAATTAAATTCCAGTATAATAGGTATACAATCAAGTTCGAAGGCTTGTATTGGAAAATGGATTGCATCAATGAAAAGGCACTGGGGTACCACCTATCATAGTGCATCTCTATATAAAATACACCGAGAGCCTCATATGGACTCTCTACGAGTCAAGACCGGCCCTACCCCTTACGAGATAGCGTCGAATATTTCATCACGCTGGTTGGGATCAACAACTTAAATGGGCCCCAAGAATACATAATATATAATATCGATCTAGATTGGGTGATGACCATATCCTAATATTAGCAAACCATATAGCCTTGAAGCATATCCCTTGATTTTAGTCATTCTTGGGTGTGAGGCTTGAGGTTGCGATTACCCTTTTAATAGAAATTCCACTTGGAATGCTAACACTGCTATCTAGGCAGCAATATAGTGCCAGCATTCGTCACATAAGTTCGTTCTGGGTCTAAACGAAGCTGAAGACACTACCTCTACCATATCCATTATGGAATCACCCTTTGTATTAGTAGCAAGTAGCCTTTTCACTTTAAAAGCCCCGTCTTCAATCATCTTCAAGACGCCTTCAGTTCGAAACGCTTTAGTTGGATTGAAGTGATTTTTGAATATTTATACTTATCCGATCTTGGTCTCTTCGAAACAATATTCGATAGTTCCGGTAAACTCAACCCTAGTTCTTTTGCGAATAATCAGACAATACATAGAGCAAGGATCACCTCCTAACCATTTAAGTGGATGGATCTCCCTATCATTTGTCTTAGAAGAACAAAATGAGATCTATATGCACAGTACAACATCATCGAAGATTACTGTGTCATATAACTCTTGTGTTTCTCATAGATATTTCCAGAGTTATATTTTGGTCCAAATTTGATAGTCAGTTACTTAACTATCAACTAAACAAACAAGCAACAATTCAGAGATTTAATTACCCATAACAACCACTAAGCCTCAAAATAAATATTTCATTTATTTAAATCTCTTCCCAAAATATTTGTTCACTTATCTCATTGGCATAAGTATATTCACAAAACATTGTAAAGACTTCTTATTTCAAATCATATTTTTTTTGAGTAAAATGTGTGACCCTCTAATAAAAGAGGAGAGCACACATGGAGCGCTATATATAACAAAAAAGAAGGAGCTGCCAACATGCCTGGCAGGTGGCATGACTATAAAACTAGAAAAAATAAAGAAAAGATACCCCTCAAATGAGATCCGGCAAAGCCACCGCCCATTACACCCTAATACCGAGCTCCGGCAAGGCCACCGCCCAATAATAGGGTGTTAGAGGTATCTAAAATCCAAAATACTAAAGTACAAAACTCAATGAAAATGCCTCAGAAGATCCATAGTGAAGAACTCCAAAAGGTGGATCAAAATGAAAAACTCCACACTGAAGACCTGGAGTAACCAAAAAGAAATGCCAGACGCAATCCGAAACCCTGAGAAATGCTATCCTGCCAACCTGAATAAAGCTGCAAGCTATCCTGCAAACCAGTCAAGAGAAAAACCAGCAACCTATTTAAACCAAACCTGTAGCAAAACTAGGAAATCAAGTAAGAATGAATCACATATATGTATATAAATAGAATTTATATACATATATGTGAGAATAAAAACCAAAGAGTAAATTAAAGCAAGGATAATCTAGAACCAAAAACAAACAATTCTAAAAAAGTAAAGGAAAAATGTGATAATATAAGTAATAAAATAAAAAACAAAACAAGAAACTATTTTATGGGCCAAAAATAGTAAGAGAATTATGATGCAACATATGAACATTATTTAAATCAGAAAAGTGATTAATATAAGTATTATTAGAAACAAAATTATTGATATTAAGTTTGAATATGATAATATTATTTCTAACCTTGTTAAGGTAATCCTTAAAGCAATTATTTTTGGCTAATTTATATTTGGGATTAGATATCCAATTTAAACATAAATTTGAAATTAAAATTATCAAATTATTATATTGTTGATTTTTATTATTAAAAATCCTTTGATTTCTTTCAAACCAAATGTGCCAACAAGAAATTGTGAATAAAGTATCAAGCAAGTATCTAAAATTCTTATTGAACATAAATCTAAAAGAGTTCCAATAGAAAAAACAATCAGAAACTCTAGAACTAATATTAAACTCAAAAATATTAAGGGTCTTTAAAAGAATAAAATGAGTATCCATACATTCATAATAAATATGATTAATATCTTCAGAGTATGTGTTGCAAAAATAACATTTATTATCAATGTTAATATTTTTATTTTTTATAAATTCAATAGTGTTTAATTTACCATGAATGATGAGCCACATATGGATCTTTGATTTTGGAGGAGCATTTGACTTCCAAATAAATTTAAAACTATTGGCATAAACCCCCGAAAGTTAATAAATTTGTAAAAAGAATTAGAATAATATTTCTTACTCTTATCCCACTCCCAACTAATATGGTCATTATCATTGTCAATGTTATAAAGATTTAGTATAGCATAAAGCAAATAAAGATGTCTAAGGGTAGGGCCTACTAAAATACTATTAAAATTGAAAATCCAAGGAGGGTCACTTTCAGAGTTAAAAACATCAGAAATAAACGCAAATTTAAAGTTACAAATATCATATAAATCTTTGAACTCATTCTTAAGAGGAGTAGAGGAAATCCAACTATCGTTCTAAAAAGATGTATTATTACCAGAATGAACAATAATATTTCAAATCATATTAAAAAGATGTATTATTTCAAATCATATTAAAAAGATCAAAAAAGTGTTATTTAAAATAGAGATAAAGATAACCCTAAACACTATTCCTTTGGTGTAAAGTGTGGAACGAATGTTCCATACCACCATAATTGAGAAGGTCAGTTAAGGAAAATCCTATCTCAGATTCTTTTATAATTTACTTCTGTATATCCTTTTAATAAATCTCTTTCATTTATGAATTCTCTTTTATTTAAATTCTACATCCATTTATAAAACACTTTATATATTTCCAAGTTTATTTAAAAATCCTTTTATAAACATCAAAACCTTATATATAACTATTTATAAATTTCCAAAATCATTTATAAGGCTTCCTTTATAAACAAAGCAATTATTTAAAACACTTTAACATAAACAAACTATTATGTAAAACATTATTCGTTTAATTATTTTGAAACCATATTCACAAAATAACGATTTTAATCTATTATTTAAGAAGTATTAGTTTACTTCGAAATATCGCTTAATTATCCTTTAAATATTTTAAAATGGAATAAACTTTGAACCATTGTCAAAAAGGAAAAATGATATATTTGACTTCATAAAGAATTAGGAAGAGGTTTAGTGGCCACAATTGTTTGTTTAATTGAGTGTAACTTATCAAGTTATAACATGGGTATTTTCATAACAAGAAAATATGTAAAGAGAATCAACCAATAAAAAATCAACAATTACATAGGCAAATGTCCAAGTTACCAGAATAACAGACGGGGATTTGATATGCTAAACACATATCCAAGTTAGTATAATAGCAGAATGAGTTTTTATTCTACCTAATATATGTCAATATAATCTATTTGGTGAATTATAGCAGAACAGTGATTTATTCTGCTAAAAGATGTCATTGGGTTTCATTTTAAATTGGGGTTACTTAAGGGTAGTCGACAAAGAAATCCCCTAGATTTAATATATTCTTTATAAGAGAGCTTGCTTTAAAACAAGACCAATCTTTAGAAATAAAGTAGTTTAAAAATTTAAAACTTTTATTTAAAAGTTGAATAAACTTTAAACACCTTATTTAATAATACTTAAACCTTTAATTAACAATTAAACAATTATTAACTTTAAAATAAATAATTAAATAATTATTAACCCTTTAAATAAATAATTAAATAATAGTTAATATTTAAATAAATAATTAAATAATTGTTAACCATTTAAATAAATAATTAAATAATATTTAATCTTTAAAAAATAATTAAACCATAATTAATCGTTAATTAATAATTAAATAATAATCTAAACCTTCATTAACCATTAAATCATTCTTAATCAAGTCTTAATTAAATCTTAACTTAATTAGTAATTAATTAAACCTTTAACCCTTTCTTTAATAATAACATAATAATTTAATTCTTAATTAAAAATTAATAATAATTAATCCTTAAATAAATTATTAATTAAAAATTAATCTTCATTTAACAAACTAATTATAATTAACTTAACTTAAAATTAAGTACTAATTACCTTAATTAATTAATTAATCAATCAATCAATAAATAAATAAATTATTATTATTTTTTATATATTTAATATAAGATTTGAAAACATTTTTCAAAAGGGTTCTTAAGTAGAAAAAAATTAAATTTGCGGAAAGAGTTTGTTTTCACGAATTGCGTTTATAGCAACTATCGATATCAGACCCGTAATTTTCAAACTTGTTTTAATTTTCTAAGTCTTTAAAACCTTAACCTTTGGAAACCTTATACTTTGTAAACATAAAGTCATGATTTTTGGGAAAACTTAACTAGTTTAAAAATTTGAAAACAATTTGCAAATTTAAACCCAAAGTTCAAAAACCTTTACACAAGTGATTCTATGTCGCATAAGCTAGCAAAGAGGCTAACTTTCTTAGCATACAAAACATGTATTCATGTATACAACATAAAAGATTACACCACAAACACATTATAACATGTGAACATTCCATAACCAATATATACAAGTAAAGGCGTTAACTTGTTAACTAACTAATTAACTTTCATTTTCACATATCACAACATTATATCCAAGCATCATATTCACATACGCATGAACATACAACTCAACCAAACTAGCAATAATTAATTAAAAAGGCAGACTTTAAACTTAAAGTTAGAAAACTTTAAATAATCATGGTAACTTTCTCACCTAAAGCCATCCAAACTATAACCAATTTCCACTAAACTAACATATGACCTAGTGCTTCACTTTTCCTTTGCAAAAATGTGATTTTAGATCTTGGAAAGTAGAGTTTGATTTCGGCCAAGAGGAGGGTAGGTTCGGCCATAATAGGAAAGTGCATGGCCATGAAGTGAGATGTGTGCTTAAGGCTTCGTTTAGGTGGAGGGGAGTGTTGAAATGGGAAGGAAGATGTTTTAAATTAAGTTTGAAAACATTTAAAAGGGAAAACTTTTTGAAATTTAAAGAGATGCCATGGAAATGGATATAAATAAGATGGATGCTTGGAGGAATTTTAGAAAATATAAATGAAAATGAGAAAATGAGGAAAATGGAAGGAAATGGGTTTATATAATAGTGCACAAGTTAAACCGCTAAAATGCCCTTAGGGTACTTACCCTCCACAAATCCCTTGCCATCTCACCATGCTCCCTCCACCTCATGGTACTCATGCCCACACTCTTGTCCCTCCTCTTCTCCTTGCTCCAACATGCATTTATTATCATATGTACTTATGTTTAAACATATCTCATGTGATGTGACACATTCTTTTTACTGAATTATATATTTAAACCTTATATACCTAAGTGTAAATAAATATGTATATATATACTGATACACACACACACACACATATTTATCCTAACTTATTTATAAATGAGTATATTTACACTAAAGAGTTCACAACGTTTCCTATAACTTTTAGCCGACGAAATTCAAAAATTCAAAAAACGAATTCTTGTCACACTTTCGATTTTTCTTCGAACTACATATTTTTATAAACAAATTTGAAAAACTATTTCACCATTAGAATTTAATATTTAAAAGAGTTTTATTTTTGTTATAAAATCTATTATTTGAATATTTAAAATTAATTTAATATTCGCAAAACAAAATGGCGAAATTTCATGTCGTTACACCCTCCCTCCTTAAAAAAATTTAGACTCGAAATTTGACCACAACCCTAACCTAGACACACTTAACCTTATTCATCAGTCCGTATGATGTACATAGATCATTCTTGTGCAAAATGTGATTTGTTAACTTACTCGAATACATAGATTTACTTTCAAACTAGTATCACTCACCCGACTTCCTAGTAGAGGCTCTGATCAGGCTTCTTAATTGAAAACCTCCGTTCTCCTTACATAGCCATATACAGTTATAGAAAATCTTTGGCTCCACATTAAGAATCCTCATCAAATTTTCCCCTTCAAAAATCGAGTGATAAGTCCTTATCCAGAATGATATAAAACATCTCAATTCACATACTTGAATCTTGGATCGAGAACTAGATGAGAAAGGAAAACGATCTACGTACAACCTGCGTACTCCTCTAAAGGTTCTTACTTAACCAAGTACCCTATTACCCTCCTATAAATATTTATGAAATCTTTTCATAATAATTTATACTTAGGTTCAAGCATTTTTAAATGATACAACTTATTTATGAAACCTCTCATAAAATCATTTTAATTCATTAATTTGTATAACACTCTTCAACATCCTAAAAGTATATACAATAAAAATCTATTTTTTAGTTCTATTTACCTTACTATATTCAAATGTAGATCCAAAATAAATCTCGGGTCTTAAAATTGAGTCGACCAATTTAACCTCTTTACCTAATCGGCATGGTAAGTAGCTAATAAGAGTAGGATGCTGATATCCAAACTCCATCCTAGAATCTACTTTTTCTTAAATACCTCTAAGGTAAAAATGTTTATTAGCCGGCCCAATAACGTCAATTAAAATTTAACCTCTTAGGTGTTAAAATCAAAAGACACGGTTTAATACAACAAAGTTTATTAAATCTTCTTAACAAATTTGACTCATTTAAAACTTCATTTATTGACCCATTCTTTAATCAAAATGCCTTATTATTTTGAAACCTTAGGAGCCAAATACCCAGGTTTTATTTCAAATCTCTTTGAATGATACTTCATATTTAACCCTTAGAAAATATACTTATAGCCCGAGTAACTCCAAAACGATATCAAGGAACCGGGTACTACCAAACAATATCATATATTCCCTTTCCAAGAAGGGTAATACTAAATAGAATGGTTTACCATCCGAACACATCTCTTTTCCATTCGTAGTCACTTTCGAGTCACCCGAACTAGTTAATTGCAAAAATATTTCCTATTTTTAAATCCCTAATGCTATATACATTTCCAGCTAAATAATTTTGACGAAATATCTAATTCAAATTTGTTTTAGATTTATTCGGATTCGAAATTGTTTCGATCATATAATGACAAAGAGAATAATTTACTAAGCACATTATCACATCTGCTTAAGCAAACGTTCGATTGTCATTAAAAGATTATTCAGATCAGCAGAAAACAGATCGAGATTCATTTCCCATACCAAACCAAAGAAAACACATCTTTCTATAAAATTATCTTTTCAAAGTATTTATACTTTAAAGTATTTCTATGTAAAATTATTACTATTTTTCCAAAGTTTGAAAACCTTTTGAAAAAATTATCAAAGCCACCAGAATTTATATTCTTTAAATGTCCATCTTATTTTCAAAATATATTTTATAATTCTGATTTATAAACCACTGTATATAAAATATTTCCTCGAATATTCATTTTTAAAACATGTTTCCTTTATTTTTAATAAACACCCTATTATTAAAATCAAGTTCTTTCGACCTAACATTATCATCGAATGCCTTACAGTCAAACTACGAAATTTAGTTCACAAGGTGTTCGTTTCAATATTCCTACAAATTCTATCTACCTAGCCTCTGATGGAAAAAGAAAACTACTGATAAATCAGATAATAGTTAATGCTCAAAATTGATGAGCATGACTAATCAAACCATATATAATATTAAATATTATCGACTCCTAACAACAATCACATCATATACAACTATACTTTAACTTTGAAAATGATTTCTTTATATATAAAATATATTCCTAGGTAAAATTATTTCATTTACAAATTTAAAATGATACTATGTTGAGTTGCCTAGTTTAAGTGTTTAGAAACCCCTATCGAGAATGTGGTGCCCCATATTATGACCAGAATTCACAAACTACTCAATCGATACGTCAACACAATATAAAATATTTTTATAGAACTAACAAATATGCACTAAATATTTACACTCAAATTCATTCTAGGATCTCACTTATCCAATCAAATGAGTCAACCCCACCAATGCCTAGGCGTTCGCTCAACCTAAGCTCTGATACCTAGTTGTAACGATCCCTCTATATGGGTGGTGCCTACACCACGGTAACCTCGAATCTAATTTTAGGGCCAGCCTCTTGACTTTAAGCATGAAGCAAACCAATCCATTAATTTTAGGCACGTGTAGGGGTAAGAGTCTAAGCTTCGACACAGTTTACAAAGCAAGAACCTCCTATCACATTAAATTAACTTTGCAAACAGATCTGATCCTGGTCTCTTCGGAACAACATTCGATAGTTTTGGTAAACTCAACCTCGGATCTTTTGGGAAGAATAAGATAATACATAGGAGCATGGATCACCTCCTAATCGTTTAAGTGGACGGATCTCCTTATCATTTGTCCTAGGAGAACAAAGAGAGATTTATACGCACAACATAGCATCATCAAAGATGACTGTGTTAAATAACTCACATGTTTCTTCTAGATATTTCCAGAGTTATATTTGGTCTACATTTGATATTCGGTTACTTAACTATCAAATAAACAAATAAGCAATAATTTAGATATTTAATTAACCATTACAACCACTAAGCCTCAAAATAAATCTTTCATTATTTAAGTCTCTTCCAAAATTATTTATCAAAATTCATATACTTATCTCATTGGCATAAGTATATTCACAAAACATTGTGAAAGAAATCTTATTTTAGAATCATATTAAAAAGGATCAAAACAAATGTTATTTAAAATGGAGATAAGGATAACTCAAAACGCCTTTCCTTCAGTGTTAAGTGTGGTATGAATGTTCCACACTACCAAAATTGAGAAGGTCGGTTAAGGGAAATCCCATCTCAAATTCTTTTATAATTTACTCCTATATATCCTTTTAATAAATCTCTTTCATTTATGAAATCTCTTTTACTTAAATTCCAAATCCATTTATAAAACACTTTATAAATTTCCAAGATTATTTACAAAACTCTTTTATAAATATCAAAGCCATATATATATATTCCTTATAAATCTCCAAAATCATTTATAAAACTTCCTTTATAAATATCCAAAATCATTTATAAGACTTCCTTTATAAACAAAGTAATTATTAAAAACACTTTTACACAAACAAATTATTATTTAAACATTCTTCATTTAATTATCTTGAAACCGTATTAACAAAATAATGATTTTAAACAATCATTTAGAAAGTATTAATTTACTTCAAAATATCTTTAATAAAATAATTTCTTAATTATCCTTTGAATATTTTTAAAATGGAATTAAACCATTATCAAAAAGGAAAAATGAAATATTTGACTTCATAAAAAATTAGAAATAAGCTTAGTGGCCACAATGGTTCATTTAATTGAGTTTGATTTGTCAAGTTATGACATAGGTATTTTCATAATAAGCAAATATGCAAAGAGAATCAACAAATAAAAGTCAACCATTACATAGGAAAATGTCAAAATTACCAAAATAGCTGACATAGATTTGTTCTGCTAAATGCATGTCCAAGTTATTATAATAGCAGAATGAGTTTTAATTCTGCCTAATAGATGTCAACATAATCTATTTCATGAATTATAGCTGAATGGTGATTTATTCTACTAAACAAGTGTCAGTGGATTTCATATTAAATTACGTTACTTAAGGGTGGTCGATAAAGAAATTTCTAGACTAAAATATTCTTTAAAAGAGAGCTTTCTTTAAAACAAAAACCGATCTTTAGAAATAAAGTGGTTTAAAAATTTAAAACTTTTATTTAAAAATTGCATAACCTTTAAACTCTTTATTCAATAATAATTAAGCCTTTAACTAATAATTAAACAATTATTAACTTTAAAATAAATAATTAAATAATGATTAACCCTTTAAATAAATAATTAAATAATAGTTAATCTTTAAATGAATAATTAAACCATAGTTAATCTTTAATTAATAATTAAATAATAATTTAAACATTCATTAACTATTAAATTATTCTTAATCAAGTCTTATTAAATCTTAACTTAATTAGTAATTAATTAAACCTTTAACCCTTTCTTTAATAATAA
The DNA here is from genome assembly GCA_030765085.1 of Allium cepa. Lineage (NCBI taxonomy): Eukaryota > Viridiplantae > Streptophyta > Magnoliopsida > Asparagales > Amaryllidaceae > Allium > Allium cepa. The sequence continues at coordinate 446,542,514 of CM060938.1, read as the reverse complement.
CATAATAACTTAATCCTTAATTAAAAATTAAATAATAATTAATCCTTTAATAAATTATTAATTCAAAATTAATCTTCATTTAATTAACTAATTATAATTAACTTATTTAATTTAAAATTAAGTACTAATTACCTTATTTAATTAGTTAACCAATAAGTAAATAATTATTGTTTTCAAATACTAAATATAATATTTGAGAACATTTTTTCAAAAGGATTCTTAGGTAAAAACAAATTAAAATTTGCGAAAAGAGTTTGTTTTTATGAATTGCGTTTATAGAGATTATCGTTATAGGATCCGTAATTTTCAAACTTGTTTTAATTTTATAAGTCTTTAAAACTTTAACATGTGGAAACCTTATACTTTGTAAATATAAATGCATGCTTTAGGGAAAACCAACAAGTTTAAAATATAAAAACATTTTGCAAATTTAAATCTACAGTTTAAAAATCTTTACATAAGGGATTCTAAGTCGCATAAGCTAGTAAAGAGGCTAACTTTCTTAGCATACAAAATGCGTATTCATGTATACAACATAAAAAATTACATCTCAACCATATTGCAACATGTAAACATTCCATAACCAATATATACAAGTAAAGGAATTAAGTTGCTAATTAACTAACTAACTTTCATTTTCACTTATTACAACATCATATTCAAGCATCACATTCACATGCGCATCAACATGTAACTCAACCAAAGTAGCAATAATTAATCAACAAGGTAGACTTTAAACTTAAAGTTAGAAATCTTTAAATAAAGGTGGAAGCTTTCCCACCTAAAGCTATTTAAACTCTAACCAATTTCCACTAAATTAATATATGACCTAGAGGTTCACTTTTCCTTTGCAAAAATGTGATTTTGGACCTTGGAAAGTGGAGTTTGATTTTGGCCAAGAAGAGGGTGGGTTCGGCCATAATAGGAAAGTGCTTGTCCATGAAGTGAGATGGGTGCTTAGAGCTTGGTTTAGGTGGAGGGGAGTGTTAAAATGGAAAAAGAGATGTGTTAAATCAAGTTTGAAAACATTTAGAAGGGAAAACTTTTTGAAATTTAAAGAGAAGCCATGGAAATAGATATGGAGAAGATGGAAGCTTGGAGGAGTTTTAGAAAGTTGAAATGAAAATGAGGAAAATGGTAGAAAATGGGTTTATATACTAGTGAAAAAATTAAATTATTAAAATGCCCTTAGGGTACTTACCCTCTACAAACCACTTATCACTTCACCATGCTCTCTCCACCTCATGGTACTCATGCCCACACTCTTGTCCCCCCTCTTCTTCTTGCTCCAACATGCATTTATTATCATATATACTTATGTTTTAACATGTTTCATGTGATGTGACATATTCTTTGTACTAAATTATATCACACGCACACATATATATGTCCTAACTTATTTATTAATATGTATATTTACACTAAAGAGTTCACAATGTTTCCTATAACTTCTAGCTAACGAAAATTTGAGAATTCGAAAAACGAATTCTGATCACATTTTTTATTTTTCTTTGAAATATATATTTCTCTAAAAAATTTGAAAAACTATTTCACATCATTATTTACTATTGAAAAGAGTTTTATTTTAGTTATAAAATCTATTATTTGAATATTTAAAACTAATTAAATATTCATAAATCAAAACGGTGAAATTTCAAGTCGTTACAATATATTTATCATATATTGCATTGTCTAATTATATTTTTAGCTACAGATAACTACATTTGAACATTTCTACAATTATTTACAACCCCTTAAGTTTTTTTCTAGTTTTTATATTTAAATCCATGTATTTTTAATGACATATGAAATCCAATTGAATAATTCCAATAAATAGTTAGTCTATTTTCTAACAAATCTTAAAAATATTTGTCAATATTAGTTTGTGTATTCATATTAACAACAATGATAATTTTTTCCATTCAACTGTAAAGATTTATGGGTTATATATATTAAATAATTTACATAAACAATAATGAAAAAAGTTAACTTATAAATAAATTATAATCGTGTATCTTAGAAATTTATCATACACTGCATCACAAAATTATGTTTTTAACATCCAAATCCGCTTAAAATTCATACAGTTTTTTGACAAAATCGTTCTCACTTCTTTCCTACCATTTACCTTTAAGTCCATATATTAAACTAATTACGTACTTTTAAATTTAACATATTTAAAAAACCAGTTACATAACAATTTTTAATTCATCTGAAATTTGTTAAAATATATCGGTTTCAACATGTGTACCATATTCATACTAACAAAAATGTTAATTTTTTTTAACTTCGACATAAAGACATACAGACTACATAATATATACAATAATAATAATAATAATTTTAATTATTGTTTATTTCACTAAATTTATCATATGTTACATAATAAAGTTTTAATTTTAACATTAAAAGTATAAATACTATATTTTACAATTTCACCATATGCAACACACGGGTCACGAACTAGTTCATAGGTATAAAAGACAGTTGTTGTAAGCATTAAACGCCCTATTATACACTTATAGTATAACATATCATAGTGGTTGCCACATTTCATTCCAAAGTTCCTTATTAATTTAAGGCATCTTTTACATCCTTTATCAAGCAAGATCTATTAGGTTAAAAAAAAAATCTGTAAACTGCTTTGTGCTGCACAATACACATATGAGGCGATTATAAGCTTCATTTAAAATGACAAGGAAACTATCATAAAGGTTCACCGTTTCTACTATATTTCTAGTTGAATGTAGATTTTTTGCTAGAACTTTAAATCATGCGATGATTAAGGTAAATTTACGTTTATTTGAAAGAAATGTTTTATATTGGTTTCTACCGTGACTTCTATTTATTATGAAATATGTTGAACATAATTAACATATTCAACACTTCTGATGTTATAACTACTAACTTCATGTTTTTAGCTTACATTTATCAACTTTGAATATTTTGCATCCAAATGTCATTTTTAAACATTACAGGCATATGAGCAGTTCCATTTGTGAACTTTAAAATATATTCAATATTATAAAGTGAAGTTCATGAAACATGTACAGTTAATACATTAATCTTATTATAGGTACGTCCGCAGTCAACATGCAAATGGAAAGGAGAATTTTGCGTCCAATGTAAACGCAAAAATACCCCTTTCCTACAACGTAAAAAAAATGATCCATTTAGCCCCTTTTCTCCCTTTTCTCTTCATTATACTCATTTTCGAACCTCTTTCCCAACTCTTCAAGAACACAATCTCCTTTCCCTTTCTATTCCCCTTTCATATTCGTTCTAATACCCCTTTCGTCAGTCCCTTTCGTTTCATCCTAGACGTACCCTATATATCTCACAACATTTTACTTATTTTCCATTTAATTTTAGAATTAAAATGCATAACCCATTAATTTAGTATATTATGAAAGAAGGCCCAAGTCCAAGCTCATTGACGTCTCTTATCCAATATACCTTAAAATAACTCCAAGATCTCGATTTATGTTATTCTCAAACACCCAGGTTCAAATCCAATCTACCATGTTTCATTTATATTTTTAAATCACATGCTTTGTTTAAATATCTTTAATTTATCCTTTTAAGCCACTTCTTAGCCAAAATTACAATTAAAATTCAAGTATCAATCCTATATTTTATTATTGTTAGTATTTTAAGTTAGTAGGTACGATATATTTTCAAATTTTGATCCTAATTTTTGAAGTTATGAATTTTATTGATAGAAAATAACATATTTAAATTACTTATAATCTTAATACTAATGGTTAAAGTTTATAATTAATGAAAAAATAATAAAAAATATTAATAACTAATTAAAACATATAGATTTATTCAATTTGAAAGCAATAGTCTTATTAAGCTATTTTTTTAGTTTAATATATTATCAAAAAAAAAATCCAAAGTCAACAATTAATCTCATGAATTTTTGAAAATGATACGTTAATGATAAAAATTTACATACTTTTAAACACTTAAAAGAATGACCTATAAGAATGGGAGGAAACAAAAACTAATAAGTAACTTGTAATAGAAGAAATAATAAATAATATTCAAAATATAAAAATCAAGAAAATTTGTACATATGTCCGATTTGAGTTTTATATTTCATTTTAAGTTACTTTCCTAGTTTACTCTATTTTTTAGAAAGATCAAGATTTCCACCATCGATCTCATTTTTCTTTAACATATAATGTATAAAGTATATCCACTCAGTTTTTACCATGAACTTTACCACGTCTAAAAAATTGAAGTAGAAAACACACGACCCATTATCAACTCTTGGTTTCATTTTATGAAATTATAAACTTTATTGATTAACAATAATGTATTTTCAAATACTTGTAATAATCTTAATATGAATGGTAAAAAATTAAAACTAATGAATAAATTATAAAATGAATAATATTAAGTATTGCAAAACTAATTATTACGATCAAGGAATGTATATACTTACTCAATTTGGGAGTTGTGACATCCCAACCCAGTATCCATACTACCAAAGAGTATAAACATACTGATAGCACAAAGTAAATGACACGTATGAGTGATCTGTCATATACACTCCCTTTGGCTAGGATACGTTTCGATACAATAATATATCTCAATAGCACATATCTTATCTCAGCACAAAGCAATGTACATAAGTTTCTAGGACTGTGTAAAATAGAATCAAAATACATATAGAAACATATCCCACATAACACATAATAATGAAAGAAATCAAAATATAATATATATACATAACAGATGTTAGTATCTGGGATATTCCTAAATACGTACGTATATACATGGCTGGTAACATAAGAAAACCCAAAATGATATGTACAATTACAAATACAACTACATAATCATCATCATCCATCGAATAGTACAAATTAGAACAAAACAATATAACCTTGAAGTACATAACATGAGCCACATCATGACAAACTATAACTATAAAGCCAAATGTATGATAAGCCACCATCATCTATTGCTCCATCCTTATATAACACTTTTAAAAATAGTAATACAGTCAAAAGAAAAAAATCCTACATACAACCTCAGTCTACTCAAGGTTATTAAACAAATAACAAACACCGAGTTAGGCTAGAAACTAGCCATGAGTGTAACAATGCAACAGAGAATAATATGATGTAAGTGTCGAGTATGTATGTGATATGTTTAAGATATCAAATATGTCACACACTCGCTAAATTGTACCTACCCACGTCTCATTGCATACACAGCGATAACACACGTGTCATGCCTCTAAATCATGTGTCCTACATTCACAACTCTATTCAATCAAGGAATCATTCATATTTACCTTTATGAATTGCATCTTTACTGTTGTTTACACTATTTTAGGTTTTTAAATGAATAAGGAATTAATCACTAGTGAATCTTATTTATTTTCACTTTAGACATTGCATCGACACCAAGATTGGTGAGTTTCATCCGTGTACCTCTTGATCAATACTGTGGGTGCCTGCGCATGATCTCTTAGTTGAACCATCTATCTAATCTCATCCTCATCCTCATTGGCGCACCCCATTATGCATTATATATCAACCCATTTCGATCTCACCATCATCATCGTAGCACTAATGTTTGTCTCCGTGGTTGTGTCCATACAACAAATTGTTTGGACTATAGTGACAATGGGACCAGGTTGCCATGATTCAAGAAGCGACCCTTAAATCAGTCTAGCTATGATGGATAACTAGCATGTCCAATAACTCACCTTATATAGACCAATCATCATCACATATGAATTTATTCTTCATTCTTGCACTAATGAATCTCAACTGATCCAAACATTCTTGTAATCATAATCAAGTACTAGATCAATAAAAATATGAAGTGGAAGTAAGGCAAGGTTGTCGAACCACTATAAAAATCTGTGTGTTCATTTATGATTTTTGCTCTGTTTTAATTTCATTCTTCATTTAATCTCTATTAGATTCTATTGCGTGTTGATTACCGAACCACTTATGGATATCCATATTCGCGAGATAGTCTAGCTTTCTATGGATAAACTTCCTATTCTACTCAGATTTGAAGAAAATCTAAAGGAAGTAGATAGCCATGGTTAGAAGAATTAAATCAACTTGCCATGGAGTTGAAGGAAATGATGATGCAACTGTTCTTTTTTGGAGTTGTTCATGTCCATTTGGAAAGGATCGAATTCACTCATGTATGCAAGTTGATGGGATAAGATACTGAAGTTTGCACTCAAGTTAGCAGTGCCAAAAAATAGTCAAGTTCACCATAAGGAAAGGGATCGTACCCAATCCCTCCCCCATATAATCAAGCCTTGTCAAGTTTCAGAGCAACGACTGATCCCTCTAGCGGATCCGTTGTTCATGTCCCCATAGCCGCTCCCTCTTATATAGCAAACAACTGATCCCCCTCATATAGCAAATGACTGATTCCTCTTCAAATTCGGTTCACGGGTAATCCCTCTCACTAGCCACAAACGATCCCTCACAAACGCAAAAAATGACCGATCCCTATGTCATGAACAAAAAATACCTATCCCCATACTCCATCCCATCCTTGACCAGGTCTTACATAGCTGATGCCTCCATACCTACTACCGATCCCTTACGAAGGCAATCCAACCAACCCCTATCTCACCGATCCCTCACCAAGGAAACTTAGCCGATCTCTATACCACTGATCTTATTGGCACATATTTAAAGGGATCGATCTACAAATAAAAATAAAGCATCGCTTGTGAAATAAAAAATATGGATCGGGTACAATACATTTTAAAAAAATAGCTCTAAATTTTTTTTGGGTGCTAAGCACTGAAACCAGTGCCACAGTGCAGTTCCTTCGCATTCTGCATTCGGAACTCAACTTAAAGATGGTGCATTCTATCCACTTCCCTTACGTCCCGTGACTGACCGAGCGTAGAGGATCAAGCAACAGCTGTTGAAATGTAGCCGAGAAATGGACAAGGAACTTCTACTCAAATGGTACTCCTAGAGCCAGGAGAACTAAGACGACATGAAACAAACTAGGATCGCTCATCGAGTCAAGCTCCTAGGGTAAATTGGGGCTGCCCTCAACTTACCAGCTTCCAAACACCTGACTTGGCAGCTACGTCATGAAGGCTTGTTAGAGAGAACAAAGACCAGACCGATGACGATTGGAGCATCTTCCACATTGAAATCTGCTCACTAAAGTTGTTCTATGAGCAGTATATCCAAGGATGCAATGTCACTACCCAACATATTCCAAATGCCATGCAAGCCACTGAAAGACTTCTTGCATGAATTCAACATCACCACCACTGAAATGAGCACTCCCTGCGAGGATATCAAACTGATGGCATTGATAAGGGGCATCGACGCTAAGTTAGATTTCAACAATTGGTTAGCTGGAAAGCCTCCTACGACCTTGGATCACTTATATTACAAAGCAAATCAATATTTATACAAGGAGGATGCGAGACTAATATTGATAGGAAACAATGCAGGCCTGATGGCCAAAGGGGTTCAAAACAAGTGTAATGATGATGCCATAAATGAGGACTCGAATTCTAAGAGGCAACCTAGAGTTCTAAAATTCAACTCATATACTCCTTTGAACGATTAGATCAAAAACATCTACTTGGAGACTCACGACTGGAAGTAGTACTGGAAACCAGCCTTGAGAGAGTCCATTGAAACGAAAAAGAAATTCGGGAAATGTTGTTCAAGATATAACACCAGCGAGTGAAAACACCTCCGAGATGTGATTGGAAAGCTAATCCGAAAAGGAAAGCTTTGACAGTATGTGCAAGCCCCACAGAATTGCAAATAGGGAACATCCGATGCTTATGAACAAAGAACTTTGTTTATCAATTGGATGACTATGGTCGACATTTAGCTGAAGAGGGAAGGGGAAAAATAGAATAGGAAGCATACGATGCTTCATTTATCAATAAGATTTATTTCTATTTCAGTTATGTTGTGACCTACAACCAATTCGAATTAAACTACCTACGAACGATGCAAGTGACCAGGTATCTAGAGTTAGGCGCCACCCGACCTCCATGGACCATGATCGAACCTTTGGGGTATCATCGCGACGAACGTAACTCGATCGTTCATCGGCTACCATATGTCTCTGACTCGGGGCAAGAGTTTGAAATGGAAAGTGGGTGTGACTCGACCATCCATTTCTTATTTTATGCTTCAATCCTGACCGGACATCAATGCCTTGCTCAGAGCTCATCAAGGAAAAACTCCAATGTAATGTGGACACGACTGGCCATCCACTCATCAACCTCTACACTTGACTTGGAGTCCAAAGAAAGACTTGGAGCGGATGTGACCCGATCATCTACTTCCCGGCTTATACTTGAAATTCGCCAAAATACATATGCCTCTCTCGAAGCTCAGTAATGCCGTGGTCCAACTAAAATGGACGTGGTTTGATCGTCTACACATCGACTCCTTCCCTGCACATAAGGGGCAGTTCGGAAGCTCGACTTAAAGTAAGCATGATTGAATGCCTACTCATCAACCACCGCCCTCAACACATGGACATGACTGCAGCTTTAGGTGGACGTGACTTGATCGTCCACCCGAAAACTCTCTCTCTTGAACAATCACCAAGTGGACGTGAATCGATCGTATATTTGTCAAGTTTTGTCCTTGATGCTGGGGGCAGAATTCATTTCCATGGATGAATGTGGCTCGACCGTTCATTCAACAACTCTTTCCTTAACTTGAAAACTGGAGTATAAATCAAAAATGGGTAGGACTGACCACCTATTGACTAACTCTGATCCCCAGAGTGCAGACCGGAGTATAAAAACAAAAAAGATGGACGATGTACGACCGTCTGTCGACCAACTCTGGTCCCCAGAGCATGGACTGAAATATAAACACTAAATGGGTGTGACTGACCATGCATCGATCAAATATGGTCCCCAGAGCATGGAATGGAGCATAAACACTAGATGGGTGTGACTAACCACCCATCGACTAACTCTGGTCCCCAGAATGCAGACTGAAGTATAAATGCCAAATGGGTAACTAACCACCCATCGACCAATTCTAGTTCGTAGAGCGCGAACTAGAGTATAAACTCTAAATGGGCACGATCCGACCGCCCATCAACAAACGCAATTCCCCAAGAATGGACGAGAGTATAAACAACAAAATCAAATGCGACTCAACCATTCAATATAAAGCGGATGCGGCAAGATTGTTTATTGGCCAACTCCAATCTATGCCATAAAAAATGGATTATAAACTTACCAAGTGGAAGCGGTTCGACCATCCGCTCCCTATCTCTCACTCTCGATCCGACGGAGGGAGCATATGTTAAAATCTGGATGCGGTTCGACCGTCTATCGACAAATCTAGCTCCAAGAGTGTGAGTTGAAGTATAAACACTTAATGGACACGAAAAACCACCCATTGACAAACTCTGGTCCTTAGAATATGGACAAAAGTAGTGACGAAAGTTAAACATGGTTCGACCGTTCATCCTATGACTCTCGCCTATGATATGATGGGCTGAGTATAAAATACAGGACGAATGTGACTCGACCATCCACTAATCAACTCCTCCCCCATGATTCAATGGGAGAAACTTGAAATTAAAATGTCGTGATAAGATCGACCACTCATTGACTTTGCCCTTGTCTGGAGGCAAAGGAATTGACCAATGAAAATGTAGTTTGACCATTTTCTGCGATAACTCTAAATCCCCAGAGCGTGGACTGGAGTATAGACATCAAATATGTGACCAAATGCCTATCAATTAACTTCGATCCTTATAGTGTGGATCATAGCATAAGTAAACGGATGAATTTGATCGACTATTCATTTTCCAACTTTGACCTGAACTCCATAGGAAGAGTATAAACATACTATGGATGAGGTTTGACCATCCACGAACTAATTCCGCCAACCCAAAACTGGAGGGTGGAGTACAAACCACTAAAAGTCGATATGATAACTCACAATAGCTCCAGGTAGGTGCTCTTTATGACTTAAGGCAACGATCGCAAGGATGCCTTAATTCAAAACCAATCAGAATGACGTTCGAAGTTATGGGCAACTGGCAATATCGTAATGCCGAATCAATGGGCAATATCGGTCTAAACTTTTTATGCCATACCATCGGATCAATAGGCAATGTGATCTGAGCTTTTTATATCGTGCCATTGGGTCAATGATCAATATCGATCCAAACCAAGCACAAATGGATGTGACCGAAACATCCTTTGAATAAATCCGGTCATCAGAGCATGGATAGGAGAATAAATCATGAATGAGTGTGATTTGACCATTCATTCTCCAACACTCTCCTCCGATCCATGAGGAGGAGTATGGAACCGGATGAGCATGACCCGACTCCACCCGAGCCAACTTTATCCCTATATCTGATGGGAGAATATAATCAAAATGGACATGACTAACCGTCCAGCTCTAAATGAATGCGATGCAACTGTTCATTCACCGACTCTTACCATGATCGAACTAGACGAGCAATATGAAACAAACATGGATCGACTGTCCACACACCGATCCTTGCCCTTGGTTCGAAAGAGGGAGCTTCAATCATAGGTTGGATGTGACATAACCATCCATTCCTCAGTATTGCCTATAGTATGGCGACATCCACACCAAAAGTGGATGTGATTTACTGTCCAGTACTTAGCTCATACCCAAAATCCTAAGAAGCATCGAAATATTCCCTTGGAAGGAAAAACCAGAATACAATCCAAGGTAGGTGTAACTCAGTCTTCCATTAATTAACTCGGTCTCATGATTCGACGGGAAAGAATATAAAGTTAAAGCAAACATGACCTATCTTCCCACTTAATGATGTATGCTGCAAACTTGAGGGAACGAGTGAGAAATAAGGTGACTATGAACCGACCATTCATCAATCAACTCTAAGTTTTCGAAGCTTAGGCGAAAGTATACAAACACCGGATGTGACTCAACCGTCCATGTAGTACGTCTACCAACCCAAGACCAGGGGAAGAAGTGTGATCATCCAAAAGATGACTACAATAGCTCAATATTATAATTCATGCCTAGTGTTTATAATGACTCGAGGCTACGAACGAAAGGATGCTTGGAGATAGAATAACCGAATCGGTGCTCAGACTCATGGGCGACTGACTGTCATTCTAACCTAAACGACGAGCAACAAATCATGAGTACATTTAATGGAAAATCCTTTACACGAATACACAAGCAGATTTAAACTCAAAGAAAAAGCAGTTATGCAGCTTCACGCAACAAATGCTGATCCCTACTCGACGTTTGATTCAACATGCTTCTAAGCCTAATCTTCGACCATTTGTAGATGATCGCTCAAAGCATCTAGAGCCTTTCACTAGCGGACTCATCAACTAATGACGAGATCCAGAAGTTAGACCGAAGCGATTGTCATCACATGCCATCCTTACCGGCTTTCATGCCAATGAATATGCATTAGAGAAATGCTCAAACATGGGAATCGACATCCAATCCAAGGCTGCACCCGCTGAACTAACGATCGTCGCCACGGTCATCCACGACGTCCCCTCATGGTTCCTGAAGATCGAATCACAGATCAGCCCACTGGCGATGAAGGAGTTTGTTGGCTTTCTCTGAGCGAATCTTGATATGTTCGCTTGGACCCATTCTAGTATATGTGGGACCTTGTCAACTATTGTAAGCCATGCATTGAATATCGACCCGAGGCATGTCTCGATGAAACAGAAGTGATGCAGCATAAATCCAGAGAGATCTTTTGCACTTAAAAAGGAGGTGGATAAACTAAAAAGCAACGGGCTTATCGCAATGCCCTCTACTCAAAATGGGTATCCAATCCTGTAATCATGAGAAAATGAAATGGAAAGTGGTAGATATGTGTTGATTATTCAGACCTAAACAAGGTGTAACTAGAAGGAAAACTTTCCACTTCCAAAGATTGGCCAACTGGTAGAATCAACAACTGAACATGAACTGCTTTCGTTCATGGATATGTACTCCAGATGCATATAGATACTGATGCACATTCCTGACTTGGAACACACCAACTTCATTACTGACCTAGGGCTATATTGCTACGTTGTAATGCCATTCACATTCGAACTGAAGGACACCGGTGCTACTTACCAAAGGTTGGTCAACCGGATTTTCAAAGAAAAGATCGGGCGATCAATGGAGGTATATATAGATAATATACTCGTGAAGTCACGGAAATCAAACAATCACATCAATGAATTGGTAGAGTTATTTAGTTTTATCCAAAAATATGGAATGAAACTCAGTCCCTTGAAATGCTCTTTCGAGGTTGCATCATGGAAGTTCCTAGGTTTAGTGTTCAACTCTTCTGAAATTAAAGCCAATCCTAAGAAGATTTAGGCAATCAGAGATATCTTGGTACTGAAGATAGTTAAGCAGGCATAGAACCTAAATGGTAAGGTCATTGCCTGAATTCGATTCATCCCTAGGGCCATTGATAAGTGTACTCTCTTCTACAACCTAATCGGGAGATGGAAAAGAAACTTTGAATGGATGCAGGATTGTGTTGATGAGTTTCAAACTCTGGTAGATCACTTAGACAGACCTCTCATCCTATCAAAGCTGCCAGATCACAGAGATTTATACATTTATTTAGCCATGTTAGTGTACGCCATAAGCGGTGCAATGTTTTGCGAAGAGAATCGGATCCAAACACCGATATATTGTATAAGCAAGTGATTGACAAGTACTAAGAGAAAACTACCTGAAGCTACAAAAGCTCATGTAATGCCTTTTGATTTCATTACGAAAGCTCCACTCTTACTTTCAGGCTTTCCCCACTAACGTCTATATGGATTAGCCGTTACGACAAGTCATACAACAACTTGGGACGCCTTGAAGATTACTCAAGTGGAACATTGAATTGAGCTAATTTAACATCACTTATCTCCTTCGAAGAGCTATCCAGGGAAGACATTGGCGCACTTCATAGCTAAATTCACTGCGTCAAACGACTCTCCGGAGAGTAGTGGAGAACCAACCAACTAATGGAAAATGTACACGGATGAGGCATCCAATGATCAATGTTCTGGTGAAGAGTCATGTTGGTGATTCTTGAGGAATGATCGATCTACTACACCATGAAACTCAACTTCCCTACGACAAATAATGAAGCCAAGTATGAGCTCTAATTACTGGGCTCAAACTTGCCAGAGAACTGGGAGTGAAAATTTTATAATTCTTTTGCGATTCCTGGTTAATAATATGCCAAGTTAGGGGAGATTATCAGGTTAGGGGGTGGAAACTTGCTCCTTATCTCGGCAAATTCCAAGAGCTACTGGTAGACTTCTAGTATTACACCATTACATACACATACCTAGAGAACAAAATGAGAAAGCCGACTCATTGGCCATGTTGGCCAGTTTCGAGGATGCGCCACAAATGAGTTTAGTCCCGTTGAAGTACTAAATGCTCCAAGCACCAACCAGATTGAAATCAACCTGATCTTGGAGAGAACCGAACAAGGAGTCATGGATGACTCCTATGGAAGACTATATATAATGGGGAATTCTTCCCAAATGGAGGAATGAAAAATAGCAGATCCTCCACAAAACTTCACGCTACGTCATCTGAGAAGGAATCGTATACACGAAGGGTTTATCCGTTCTCTTGCTTCGTGAATTGCCTATGACAAAATCAAAAAAATATTGAGAGAAGTCCTACACAAAGTCATTTTTGAAGAAATACCATTCCTCTTTCCATCAATATCCAAGCCTAACCTTACCTATAATTGATTGAAACCGCCCCTCATTTTATCTCCTAGGTGATCAAATGTAGCATGCCACATTCAACCTCAAGGCCGATCCATATGCTTTATACCCATAATCGATCGTCATCAGCGATCTCTTCAATATCAATTCTCTAATCCCTTCATCATGTATCCATAAAGATTATGAGCGAGAAGGATTGGTGGATAAAAAATTGCAAATGATTGAATTGCATTCCACCAAATTGGAAACGACCTATGCGTGTATGAACGCATTCGGAAGCCAACAACAAAAACGTGTATCTAAACATGCATGTGTACATCTTGAAAATTCAATTTCTTAAAATCGACAGAAATTGGATTCTCACATTGGGAAATCAGAGAAAGAATTGGACCAGATAACGAAGGCATACTAACTTGACTAATAAGCTCAATGGAACCGAGTGCAGACAATTACTTACAGATTCTATTCCAGAACTTACATCATTTGATAACGACCAAGCATCATGACAAACAGGGAGAGATTTGACTGTCCATAAAGTAGCTCAACCGCAATGGAAAGGTAGCAACCACTCGATACACTAAGTGGAATCCTCTTCGACAACCTAACTTGACATCATTCAAAGCACGTCATGTACGCAACAAGACGTACTTTGGAGGGCAATGTTATCTGGTCTTTTGGCTCATTTATATTTAGACTGACTGGACAAATTAGATTGGACGATCATCGAGGAAGACAGCCCCGAGAGAAGATTATTAGATTCAAAAATCAAGCGTAGGCAATGATATGAAGTGATGATCAACCGAGACCAAGAGATAAACTCTTCAGAATATTCAAAGTATGGCATAATGCCTCCCCTAGGCGGGGGATCTATGCATATCCCTTTCCTTAAAGGATCGATATATATCCTCAATTTCTATCCTAAACTGGGTGAGATCGGAATGGAGTGACAGAGAAAGCCCATAGGGCTACATTTCAAGTTTCAAGTGGTCTGGAGTTCGCTTTTTCAAGTTATGGGTAAATTAATTCACCTATAAATAGCGATCAGTACAAAAGGGATCGTATAAAAGGGATCGGTATAAAAAGAATCGTATAAAAGGGATCGATTTAAAACGGATTCGCCATATTCAGCTTTCACTACATGCTGCAACAATGATCGGTTAATAACTCAAAATCTACAGATGCTACTAATACGAAACTTGGAGTATAAGCACAATTGAGAAACACCCTCTAGGGATTGCACCCTAATCATAGGAGATTGGAGGGATCGGCTGAAATTAGAATGCATGCAACACAACTTCACAGAAAACTCGATATCTCATAAACGGTTAGTCGGAATAGCACAAAATTTGGAGGGCAAGTAGCTTACATCATGTAGGACCAACTAGAAGGATCGCACTATTTGTACACCAAAATAGGGGTTGGGGCCGACCCCTATTGTAGGTCCTTATGGGCCTCAAAATTTTGTGTAGCCTCGTCTTGACCTGGAGATTCTCCTGTCGAAATTTCAGCCCAATCCATGCATGTTTTCCACTATAATTACACCATGCATGGCATATGTAAAGGGGCCCCTTCATTTTACTGCAAAGGCTCTTCTATTTTTATTCTTGTACTAACGGATCCAGCCGATCCAAAAATTCTTGTAAACATAATCAAGTGCAAGATCATTAAAAATATAAAGTGGATGTAGGCCAAGATTGCCGAATGACTATAAAAATCCATGTGTTCATTTATAATTTTTGCTCTGTTTTAATTTCATTCTTCATTTAATCTCTACTAGATTCTATCAGATGTTGATTCCCATTATTGGTGTCAAGAAGAAGCTTCAAGTGCATTGAGAAAATGATTAACATAATCTGAATGCTGAAGAGTAATTACACTCTATACACAAAATAATCAAGCTTAATAACGCTAAAGCTAGTCCATTGCAAAGATAAACCTAAATTCAAAAAACTCCATCACATGGAAATCACAAATGCAAGAATAACCATGTAAGCTAAACATTACATCATAACACTTCACTTCTAAAGTAGCGTAACCACCAATCGGGTTAGCTATTCTAAGAGAAGTGACAAATATAAAAACATTCAAATCCAGCTTTTCTACTAGCTCTTTTGATATGAACAAGTGCGTGAGCCTATATTAAAAAGAAATCATATAGATGTATCATGTAATTAGATAATATCTTCCAAACTGCTGACTTCTTCCCTTTTTCTAGTTTAGAAGTTCATAAACATTTAATGACAAATAATTTCCCTTGATTTTTCTTCTTCGCCTTTGTGCATTGCTTAGAATGTGTCCCACTTCATTGCAATTAAAGCACTTTTTGACTTGACCTTGGCTTGTACTCCTACATGCATTAGCATATTGCTCTATTGCCCCACAAGCATAGCACTACACTATAGGTTTTTTCGAAATATTCTTCAAGTTCTGCTACGTTGGCTTGAACTACTGCTTCTTCTTTATGAATCACCGATTTTTATTTTGAAAGAACTTTTTGCGCTTTCTCAATTGATAATGCTTAAGATGCTGAGCAGACTAACCACTTGCCTTTAAATCTCTCTCAAAACCCTTTTCAATCTCAAAGCTGTATCCATTAATCCTTCAATGGAAAACGTAGCTGAGTGAGAAATCTATCTCCAAGATCAATCCCAATACAAACTTCTCATTTTTCTCGAGAGGTCTGTTGATAAGTGTTGAACAATATTTGGATAAGACACGAAATTCATTCACACAATCTTGAACCATGGAATTATCCTACTTCACATCTATAAAATTTCTAAGCAATATTGCTTTCTTTGCTTTTGGAAGGACATGAGCTTTAAACTAAAGGATGTGGGCTAGTTGGATGTAGATGAAATAGGTAAATTTCAATTTTTTTTCTTATTTCGGGATCTATTGGGCCTATGAAGTCTAAAGGTTTATTATATTCAATCTTATATTGTTCTAAATAAAATCGTATGTAATAACCCAAAATTTGTCCGTTTTAAAACGTACTATTTAGAGTAATTTTACATATAAATTATAAAAGGTTTTATGATTTAAATAATATTAGATAGGATTTGGAAATAGAAATATACATAAAAATAGTAATATTTTCTTATATCGACAAAAGTGATAAAATGCTAATTTCTAAAAAGTAAGTTTCAATGGTTAAATAAATTATTTTAATTAATTTATCAGTGTTTATATTTTTAAATAACATTATAAAAATTTATTTTTAAATTTTGTTTACATAAATAAATAGTGACTGTAAAACGTTTTGTCGAAAATCAACGTTTTGTCGATTAAAAGATGTCGCAACGTTGTCGCACCTTTGTTTTCTTATATAGGAATATATATTCAAATAGCGTAAGTATTAATTAATTCACTAATCAAGTTCACTTTTAATAAATAATATTAGAAAATTCTAGAATGTCATTAAGAAAAGTAAGTGAGAATTAACAAAAGTAAGAAAAAGTAAACATCAAATCAAAGCCAACATAATTATGATATTCTTTAATTAATCTTTAAGTTACTAAGACAAAAAGTAAGAATGTTAAAGATGATGTTAAGTATTGAAATAGTGGAGATTACTTTAGTTTATAGTAAGGGTGTTTTGGTAATTTGGTAAGAGGTTATTTTGGTAAATTACCACTTCTTTCTTTTTCCATAAATACCCACACCCCTCTTCACTTTCATTCACATTTGTTCTTCTTCTTCTTCTTCTTTTCTCAAGCTTCTTCACCTTCTTCCTCTTCTCTTTAATGGCTTCCAAGCCATAGAAAAAATTTAGAAAGAAATAATATCAAAATATTTACAAAATATTCAAAAGAAATCAATGTTCATCCTCTTCAAATAAAACTCCTTTTTTTTTCCTTCTATATTTTACCTCTTCTTCTTTCGACCATAACTTCTTCAAAACAGAACAAAAATGAAAAATTCATTTTTCCTTATCATGTAGCTTTCCAGAGGCTACAACTTTCACATTGGCCACTTTATCTCATTCTAAACTTAATCATGTCAAAAATCCACTTCTTTCTTGTGCATTCTCTTGCCCAGATTTTAAGCCAAAGAATATGCTTTTTTGTTTTGATCAGAACTCGATCATAACAGAACCAAATTAAGAAATTTATTTTTTCAAACCATATAAAATTCCAGTGACTACAATTTTTTTGTTGACCAATATTTTCAGTTTTGTGGTTTACTAAACTTGAAACTCAATTCTTTGAAGTGCATTTTCAGGCTTCATTTTTGTCAATCCGACAATACCTCTTCTTCATTCTATCATATCTCTCTCATAATTACTTGGATTCAAGTGATTCTTTCTTTCAAATTCAAGAGAAAAGAATTTTCAACACTTTATAGTTTATAACTTTTCTAAATTTTGAGATTTAGAGGGCCTAAAAACAGATACAAGATAACCTATTTTTCGGATCTAAATCTTGAGAATTAAAGTTCAAAGCTCTACCACTTCTTCTCTATCCTTTCGGCCAATCTCCATTTCTAGCCTTGGCCAAGCATTAGGAAAGAGGAATTCGGGCTTATTTTCATTTGGTTCCAAAGCATGGTAGGAAGTATGCACTAGATCTTAAGTTCCTTGCCTTAAAGTTTGACGGAGTGAAATCCAAAGTAAGTTATTTCTTATTTTAAGTTCATTAAAACCATTGCTAAGTTGAAAGAACTTTAAGTGTTACATGTTGTTTGAAAACACTTGTTGAATGCTTGTTTACTTTGTTTTCTAAAACAATGGTTCTTTGCTTGATATTATGTTTGGATGGTTAATTAAGTAATTTAAAATTTAAAAGTTAAATACTTAATGGGGTATGCGGAAATGACTAGTACATATGTTTCGTCTGTGAGATCTAAGGAGACTTGGACGAGGGACAGAACACGTCGAAGGGAAGGCCCGGCTTCCCCAAAATAAATACCAAATCATTTTAACTCAAGATAAAATAAAGTTCTATAAATATTTGATAAAATGACACGTTGATTATTATTTATTGTTGTGTTTATTTTGTTAATTGATTGTTTGGTTGTTTGGATTGCGCTCGACCAATTTATAAGCATTGATTATTATTTATTGATTGTTGACTTTGCACAACTAGTTTATGAGTAATTAATTACCCATATGCATGGGCAAGGTAGAAAACAATTGTAAGCTAGCACCTTGTGATTTATTTCACGATTTGACTATAAGGTTTTTAGCGGTAATATTTGGTTCACTTCAATTTAATGAATTGTTTTGAAAATAAAGAAAAAGAAATGTTCGGTAATGAATATTTTAAAGTTATATTATACAAAAGTGATTTATGTAAGAATGGTTTTATAAAAATGGTTTATAAAACGGAAATAATTTCGAGGACTAAACCCGTTGTTTTTAAGATGATTTTTGAACGGATTTGGGTAATGAAAATTGTGATGACTAGGATTTTTAAACATCTGTTAATTGGGTAATTAACTGGTTTAAATCATTGAAACGATAATTTTATTAGTCAAACAAATAAATTTTTGATAATAGGAATATTTGAACAAATATAAACTGATTTGAAAACCATAACAAATGTTGAATTATAAATCTCTGGAAATGTTAAATCTTATAGTAAATGAATAGATAATATATTTCACCATTTAAATGCAAGAATAAGATATCCATAATTATATAATAGATATATACAAGCTATATAGTACATATAAGTATATAAATGTTCAGGTATGTATTCATTCCCATATGAAATAAATAATAAGAGAATATTGTATAAAATGTATAAGTAAATATATATATGTAAATATATGTATACATACACCCTTATCTACATACTTCTAATATAATTTTTAATTAATCTAGGGTTTGGGTAAATTTAATTTAATGATCTTCTAATATAATTATTTAAATTTAAATTCTATATTTTTAAACATTAGATATAAGTATATATATAGTTATTAATTAAAATAGTAATAACTTAAGTTTAAATGAAATAAGAATAAATAAAAGATTTATAATATTAAATATTTATTTTGAGCTATACATGAAATAAGTATAAAGAAAATATATAAATATATTCATATGAACATTTTTAGGCTTAAGAAGACATATAATACAAGTGCCAAAATGGATTTCTTTATAAAATAAAAGGAAAATGAATTTAGTTGAAAACCAGGCTGTATACGGGAGCATTCTTTTACATATATATTTCATCTCAACTTCTTTCTTCTTTCATTTTCTTTATAAACAAACCAAAAACCTGAAAAATAAAAGAGAGAACTAAATCAATTTCAAGCTTTCAACTGAAGCAAATCAAAGTAGCAACTCAAGTTCAACTAAAAGAAAGAAAGTAGTGTTTTTCCCAAAAGCAGTACTCTGGTTTCAGAGGATAAAGGCGAGTAAACCAAAATTTTTACTTACCTAAAAACCTTAGCATATGTATATGTGCGAACTTGGTTAAATTCTAGTGTTTTAACAATATGCATGTATTAAGACATTTGATGCTTATATAGATGTAATGATGGAGTTAAACATCCTGTGATTAAAAGAGGAAAATATATTACCTCTGTTATTGGAAAAGCTAACACTCTATGGTTTCAAAATTCAAAATCTTATTATCTACTTAGTTTAAGATTTTGGTTCCAAAAGAGAACTCGTTTAATTTTGAATGAAGGTTGCTATAAAATTAGTTTTATTGAATATCTTTTCTTATAAAGAACGAAAAGTTTTATTTATAGTGAATAAACAAAAGGGGAAAAAGATTCGAAGTCCATATTTTGGGTTTTAGTTTATCTAAGCATGATCGATATAGAAAATGGTGAATTTTGGAAATGGTTTCATAATTTTTAATCACTTATGGAATGAGATTAAGGTATATGAACGAGATTGGGCAAAACGGCAAATTCCGGCGGTATGCACGTTGTTGCATCTCGATTTTGGTCTTGAAGGAGGCTGGAGTACTTGGGAACTCGAGAAAAATGCTACTGCATTTTTTAGTGGCACGGGGTGGTCAGACGAGCTTGAGGTTGGGTACGGGACAGGTTATTGGATGGGGTGGTTTCTTAGGCGATTACGGTGTCGTGGTGGAAGTAAGAGGCTGCGGTATAAGGGGAAAGGGTAGAGGGAAGCAAGGCGAAGCTTCAGGTGAAGTGGCTTGGCTTCTGGTGGTCGGAGTCGGCGGCGTAAGGTCGGGGAGTGATCGGGTTTTCTTCTGATAATGGTGAGTTTGACTCGATTTTTGTTTCGACTATTTTCGTAGGAAGCTGGGTAGCTGGTGTGGTCGAGAAGGTCGTAGGTGACTTCGAGGTGGTGTCGGAAGGGGTCGGCGTGACTCCGGTGACGTGTGCACATGCACACGGTGGCTGTATCAGGAAAAGACAATGGATAGGGAAAAAAGCAGTGAAGTATAGCGAGGGGAGGAAGGGTAAGAAGAGTAGAGGAAGTGTTGGGCCGGAAAATAAATAGAAAGATAAAAAAATAATAAAGGGAAAGAAAGGAAAGGGGAGGATCAGATCTGGATAGTGGGCCGATTGGGCCTGCTATATGAAAATATAAATATGAATTCTCAAGTAAATTTTCATAATAAATTTTTATAAAGTTGAATGCTTTTAAAAACTTAAATTTCATGATATGAATAAAGAAATTTTAAACCTTAATTTGACTTAAAACATTAGGGTAATGGCTAGTATTAACTTAAATGGGTTAAGCTTAAATTAATTTAGCTTAAGATAATTATATATTTATATATATGTTAATTATCTATCAATTACTGAAGTTTATTAAAGTAAAATAATGGTTGTAATTAAGTAATGGTTAGAGAAAAATAATAATGTTTTAAACTTTTAATTAATTAAAAGTCTTAAGTAATAATAAATGATTATTATTCATTAATTCAAACATGTAATTAAGATAAAAAATTAAATAGGTTTTAATCCGTTTAATAATAATTAAACAGGATTTGTAAGTAATTAATAAATCCTTTAATTAATTAGGAATGGTATGACCAGTTTATCTAGCTTATAAATATTTAATTTGAATTGAATGCTTTGGATTTCTTAATATCTCTAGTATGTTAAATTGTGATATTCTTTAACATGATGTAACGATCCTCAATTTTGAACAAATTAAATTGTTCAAAATTGAGGATCGTTACAATCTCCCCTACTTAAAAGAATTTCGTCCCGAAATTATAAGTTAGGAAAAACGATTGCTAAAATCTCACCGATATTTATATCCTACACAATTTTACCAAGTTTCAAACTCGCAAATAAATATAGGATTCATTCCATTTATTTTATCTCACTAGTTTTGTTCATCAATTTCAATAATCAAGACACAAAAGTCTTTTACCAAATTTTTTTGACTTACAAAACTCAGATTTTTAAACTTGAAATCTTTCATGCTAAATATTTGCATATTATATCTTTTCCAAAGCTGTGTGCTTTCAAGATATTGTAAAGATCTTCTTCCTTAATTCATTAAGTTAGAATTATGTACTTCTAATTTCAGATTATTGATTTTCTATTCAAAGTTTGAAAATACTTGATAACTCGAAGTTTAACAAGTCCATCGTCGTTCTCACAGACATTAGGCATACGCTGGCCAGGCGCAAGTCTAAAAATCTCCAAGTACTAAATATACTTGCTTCAACTCCCAGTGAAAATACTTTTTTTAAAAAAATTCTTTTAAAAATGGATATGGAAAGCACGTTCCCCCATGGATCACAGTTTACCCGGCGGTTACGCTACTATCCCAGTAGAATCGCTTGTAACCTTAGATTTCTCATCCCTCTTGAATTTCGCCATGGTTGTCGCCTTAGATCGCGGTCCACACGGCGGTTACGCTACTATCCCAGTAGAATCGCTCGTGGTCGTAGGCATCTCGCCCCTCGAATTACGCTTCGGTTTCTAGATCGCAGTTTACACGGCGGTTGCGCCACCATCCCAGTGGAATCGCTTGTAACTGTAGGCATCACGCCCTACGAATTACGCCAACATCAATTCACCTAATCCCAAACACGATGATCCATCGTGGGGGATTCCAGTCAGTCCCAATGGACATTCCACTAATGGAAATTCTACGTAGCTACGATTTCCAATGGACACTCCACCGAGTTCCAATCACCTTCACAAATAATAAATGGAAGGTACATTTCCATATCCTCAGTTTTTAGAAAACATATGTCATATACATATAGTACTTCATTTCACATTTCGTACATATCATACCTATGTAAACTTACACAGGACTTTTCATAATAATGACTTTCCAAACTGATAGTTTTCGAATTATTATATTCACATATATAAGTTACGAAAACTCAATTCACATTCATAACAAATAGAGGATTCCAAATTTTCCATCACGTTTAAAATTTTCCTCTAAATCGATTTGAAAATTTAAGGTTATCTCAAACCTAATTCACATTCATAATCCAATTTATTATCTACTTCACATTCGATTTGGATTTCACGTTACATCGTCAATTCTCAACACATAATTGATGTCTATCGATATATAACCTCTAAGCTCGTACGTCTCAGAGAAGGGTGTTAAGCTAAAAGAATAAATTCTCCGCCACCACAGATATATATTTAATAGAGATCAATTGCTATGTCATCAATTCACAATGCTAGACATACAATCCCAATCGACTATCCAAAATTCAAAGCTCAACTTATATTGTTTTTGATGTCAAAGTTAAACTCAATTTAACTCAAGATTCAATCTTCTTTGGAAAATATTCAAGTTGGACTGATTGTTCATATTTCTCAAAACAATATCTTTACAAGATATATAATTTTCCAACTTAGCCATTTGAAACAAATTTCAAATATTCATTTTTCAATTTATCTTTAAAAGATAAAATTTCAAACCTTTCATTTCATATTGGAAAACATTTCCATACTTATTTAATAATAAGTAATTCACAAGTCCATTTATTTTCAACTCTCGGAAAATATTCAATATACTTGAATCAAAATTAAGTATATATTCCATTCTTTAAGGAAATCATTCTTTTAAACACATTTATTTGAGTTAAAACGAATGTTGCGTAAAACATCGTTACGACAACTCAAAAATCACTAGTATAGGGATTCGAATTTAAAATAGATATATAAATCCCAATACTATAAACAACATTTCCTTCCGGAAACCATTTACTATAACAACAGTGTTATAGTCCACCATTTCCTTATTTCTCGAAAACGTCTATTTCAACAATTGAATGTTGAAATCTATGTATTCGATACTTAATGCATTTTAAAACATCTTTAAAACCATTAACTTTTTCAATTTCAACTTCAACTTAATTCATAGTTTGAATTCCTTATACTTTTCATAATATTAGTTTTTTTAAACCAATTTCAAACTTTTCAATATTAAGTTTTTCACTTAATTTAATTTTCCGCACGTTTAAATTCAAATTCATCACTGAATTTATTAAACCTATAATGGATTATCATGTTGACAACTTCAAATTTGAAATCTAAATCTCAATTGAACTTTGCATTTGCTTTCTATTTCAAAAAATAATCAACTAGTTCTTTAGTAAGCCATTCATCAATTTAGTTCCATTAAATTTATATTTCCACATTAACCTCATTTCATAATATCACTTCTCTAAAACATATCCGTTTTATTCAATAATATATTCACTGTCCAAAATTGTGAATATACTTATTTATTCAATTCAGTGTTTCTACACTTTTTTTTAAAGGATTATCCACTGTCCAAAATCGTGGATAAAATTCCCAACCAACATTTACTATCACAATATTTAACTTAAAGGATAATTCGCTGTCCAAAATCACGAATATATCTCCTTTAATAACTCCTATTTTTCATTTATCAAATTCAATTGGTTTCGAATTTATAAACAATCTTTACAAATTCCATTTCTAGTTATAAAACTTCGATTTATAAATCTCCTTTATTAATTCAATTCAATTCAATTTATATAACTCAGTTATATACCAAAAGTTCATATTATAAGTTAAATACTTATAATCCATTTATTTATTAACTCGTTCTTCACAACGTTTGAAATCAATTTTCAAAAGAATTTAGAATCATATTCCCAAGTTATAGTTTAATTATCCTCTTGGCTATAACTAAATTGAAATATCATTTTATTTCACAATTATTATTTTGTAGATATTCAAAATATTTGATTTAAACCAATTCATTAATTCACTTCACTTAACTTTTATTTTTCATAAGTCTCAATAATTCGATAATGGATTTCGAATGAGAAACTATCGCAATCCTAAATTTAGAGAGGGGAATTTTCAAAAAAAATTGAATTTTCAAAATACCTTTTATTTTTCAAAGAAAACAATTTCATACTTCTTTAGATTTGAAAACATTTTCTTTAAAGTGATCCTAGTAACTATTCATATTAAACATCATAAACTGAGCTTTGAGTAAACCAAAGCTCTGATACCACTTTTGTTGTTAAAACTTTTTTATTATTATATATATTATTTTTTTTCTTTTTTTTTCAATTTAAATTCAATTAGTTTTGTTAATTTTCTTTACTTTTTTTTGTAAATTTTGTTGTTTGAATTTTTTTAACTATGTGTGTTTCTTTATTTATTTCGTATTGATTAAAATTTTATTCTATTTTATTTTAGTTAAAGTAAAATGTTATTTATAACTAAACATCGATTTATAAATTTACATAAATAATAATTCTCAAAAATCCAAATTATTATTCCTAGTCATTCGTTCAAATTTTAAATACCAATTCAATATTCAATTTCAAATTCCAAAGTTAAATTTAAATTTTATTCAACTTTAAACTAGATTAAATTCTAAAATTTAATCGCCAATTTATGCTAATAATTTGAAATTCACGTCAAATCATCATTTTAAATATTTAAAATAAATTAAATATTCACAAATTAAATTGTTCAAAATTGAGGATCGTTACACATGAAATGCCTTGGATTGAACTATGGTAAATGTGAGTTATTTAGCTATGACGAATTTCTGTGCAAATATGATATTCTGAAATTTTAATTGAATTGTTTTTACTTAAAACAACTTGGCTTAAAGGATGGCATTGGATTCGAAGAAATCAGGGTCGGATATCAACGATATCCGAAACCACTTCGATTAGTAATCTTTAATTCTTTATAGATTTGATTATAGAATCAAATAGGCTGGAATGGGACAAATTAAGTAAACTTGGCCATTTAAACTAAGTAATGGTACTTAGATATTATTTTGTGAAATAAATGTTTGATTATAGCAAGATAAAACTCGTAGTGATGAACGAGTTACCTGGGTTTTCAAAGAAGCTTTACAACTTAAGTATTTCATATTAAATGGGTTTACTCACACTGCTTTCTTGCCTGACTCGAGTGTTACTTTATTGTAATGCTTGGGTAAGACCGAGTATTACAGATTTTCAGGTTAGGATGTTTTAGAGCTCAAGAAACGAGCTGGATGGCAGAGACGTATTGATTGCTTTCCACTGTGACGTAAAGAATTTCCTAGACTGGATTTAGGGACAAGTTAATTACAACTGTTCAGTTTATTTGTGTATGATTGTACTCTGATATACTGTATGTAAATTGACGTTTACAGTTTTCTTTGTGTAAATACTGCTATTTGTATATTATATTTTGTTCTGCTGCGATTGTGAGATTCTATGCTTTTGTTTTCTGTTTGTTCTTCTACCTCTTTTCTTCTTAACCCTAACAGTCTGGGATTTCCGACACTCGATTGCTCAGCACTCTATACAGTGAACTTATTAGTGTCGAATTTTCGAGGTCGAAAATTCTCGGTAGTTATATTTGGTATCAGAGCGAGGTTAAGCGAGAACCTTGGCTCTGGTGGGGTTACTTATTAGAGATAGGGTCAGTAGTATCCTAGAATGAGTTGAGTGTACTATATGAGAGTGTACTTGTTATTTTCTTATATAATGATTTTAAAAACAGTTTTAAAAGTAGTTTTTATATAAGACTCTATTTTGGTATATAAAGCAATAATTTTTCTAATTATCATAATAATTAAGATAATTGGTTATTGATTATTGAAATTAAATAAGATCATAAAAATTTAAATATAACTAAATAGAATTTGGGTAATGATAAATTTGCAAGTAAGTTGAGCTAAAAATGGATTCAAAACTGAATTTAAATCCTAGAAAATTCAAATGAATTTTCAAAGTATTGAAATAAGTTACCTTGGTTTGATTTTCTAGCAAATGATTATGGAATATATGGTGTGTATGATTTCTAGATATGGTAATTATCATAAATTGGTTGCTAAATCTTTATACAGAATGGTTATTACAGAACAAACAATAGTGAAACAAGAATGAAATGTTTTAAGGAAGTAACAATTAGATAAGTATGATTTATAAATTGAAAAGAATTTAAAATGTGAAGTTTTAAAATCTAAGTCCAGAAATTTTGGAATTGTTTCAAAGTGTTAAAATAAATAATAAATAATATTATTCAGAATATTTTTGAATGTAGGAATCTTATTTTAAAACAAGAGTTGTTTTAATTTTTTTTTAAAGAAATTTGTTTTGAATCAAAAACCAAGAATGGTTTAAAATTGAAAAGGGAGTTATGTGCGGTCTCAAAAGGGTTTTGGATTCTAGAAATGTGTGTTGGATGTTATTGATTGGATGTTTAAGATAATTTAGATGTTTATTTACTTTGACTTATCCTGATATCATCCTGTTTTTATTAATAATGTATGAAACTGTGAATTGAATTATTTTAAATGAATTAAGAAGTGGGTTGAAATGATATACATCCATTGCTGAAATTAAATGGAAATAAAACTTTAATTTGAAACTATTTAAAAGATTTTGATTTTTGAAATGAAATTGTAATTATGGGAATGGAATCACTTTGAACTTAAGATTTAAATGTTAAAAATGAACTTGCAAACTGAAATTGTTAAGAATTAGTTTCAAAGTTAGAAGTTAAAATTGGATAATAAATTGGATTCCGAAGATTAAATTGTTTAAAAAGATTTGAACTCTTACTTGAACCTTGAAATAAGTTAAGTAAAGATAATTTAAATGAATATTAGAAGTTTGGACTCAGAATTAAATTGTTACGGACTTGGGTCATGAATAAAAGGTTAGGGGTTAATTTGACTTAAGGGATTAAATCAACATTTAAAAAATTGACCCGAAATTTTTATAATTCGAGATGGTTTAAAGTTGAAATTTTAACTGAAATTTGTTCAAATTAAAATTTGATTTGAATTGGAATTGAAATTGAAGTTGAATAAATTTAAATTCAAATGGGAATTGATTTGAATTTGGAATGGGAATCGAGGTTAATTCAAATTGAATTGGAATTGAATCAATTTAATTGGAATGGAAATTGAGTTGGGTTGAAATAGGAGATTGGGAGATTGAACAATTTGGCTCTGAACTATTTTCAAACTAATTATTTCAATGTAAATCGTTTTGAATATATTCCCTTAAATATTTAGACTATTATGGTTACTGTACAAACCTTTCCTTTTAAAACTCAAACTATCTTATTTTAACTAATCACTATTCTACAACTACTTTACAACTAATTACTATCTTACAACTATTTTGCAACTATCTAACTATTCTACAACTATTTAACTATTTTACAACTATTTTATGACTACTAAACTATTCTACAACTATTTTACAACTAATAACTATTTTACAACCATTTAACTATTTTAAACTTTTCAAAGCTATTTTCTAAATTCAAGCTGGTCAGATTGCAAACTATTTATAATTAAATACCAATTGAGATAATAATTGAAGTGATAACCCAAATGGAAATTTAGGAAATTGTGAATAAGTGAACATAAATCAAAATGAATGTGAATAAAAAGAAAATTTGATTTAGCTAATAATAAATGAAGATAAATACGTAGAACGTAAGTAATTATTCTATTCGCATAACGATTTGATCCAGATTCGAGCATAGAATTTCAATATTGTATATCGATCCGAGTTGGGATTTTTTATTCGATTTTCAATAGAGAACCCTAGATATGAATTTTTGATTGATTCTGGAAATTCTGCATCATATTTATGGCTATGCAAGGAGAATGATGGTTTTTGATCAAGAAACCAGATCTGAGTCCGCACTAGGAAGTCGGGTGGACGATACTAGTTCAGAAGTGAAATTGTGTGATCGAATGAGCGATCGGATTTGATATTGCGTATGGATGATATATGTACATCATATGTGCTTGAATGAAATAGATATTGAAATTTTTGAATAGAAATGTAAAAATGATTTTTCAAATGGGAAAGTATATTTTGAGAAATATATGATGAATAAGAGTGGAAGTTGGATATCACTATAACTGAAACTCATTTTTATAAAAAGTAAGTAATGTGGGAAATAACTTTATAAAGGAAATCGAATTTGAATGTTGATTTGGCATAAATAAAGTTATATATATATATTTGTTATGTAGATAAACTCCCCTTGTTGAATCTATAACCAGAAGAAAAGAACTTTGAAAAATATTTGAAGTATAAAAAGGAATTTGTATAAGTAGGAAGTGGTCCAAAAATATTTTGTTCTAGCTAAAAGAATAAACTTATATATATATATATATATATATATATATATATATGATTTTATGAAATTGGGAAAAAGGTTTTTGGAACCCATTGATTTTGAAAGGCTTTTGATTTTGGGAAAAATCAATTTTGGGCATATGGAAAGCCAAGTTTGAGAACTATTGATTTTGAGATATCGATTTTGTGTAAATGGGATTTATGTATGATACATATAAAGAGTATGTTTTGAAAGATATTATATTTGTATAGTATAAAATGTTTTGAGAATGTTGTGGGGAAAAAGGCGCTCGCATTTAAAATTGAAACTTGGAGAAGGAGATCCATGGGGTGGTTCTGCCTTGAGCCCTAAGGGGGGTTCTAAATTTGATTCGAATAAATTGTAGTTCCTGAGGATTGTGATTGGGGTAGCGAAAGTCGAGGGCGCTGATGCCTATAGAGACATCGGGGTTATGCTGCGATCTACTGCGTTCCATAGCGGAAGTCAAGGGGAAGTGATTGCCTAAAGTCTATATTTGATTTCGCTGGGAGAGCGACGTAACATCGCTAAACTGTGATCTATGATGACATAGCGAAAGTCGTGTGGCAGTGAGTGCCTACAGGCTACATTGGGACTCGACTGATGTAGTTTGCGGTCTATGTGGTGAAGTTTCATTTGGCAGCGAAATTCAAGGGCGTTGATGCCTACAGTTACATGGTTTTTTCCGTGATGGCAACGTAACCCTGGGTGTAGCTGCGATCTGTGGCGGTTCCATGGTGTAATCGGGGGGATGCCTACAGTTTTCTATGATTTCGCCGGGATGGTGACGTAATCATCGGGCTAACTGCGACCATGGAGGGGGTGATGATTTCCAGAGCATTCTCACAAAATGTTTTCTATAATTTCACAAAAAGTTGTTTTTCAAGTGTTTTCACTGGGTGTTGAAAACGGGTTTACTAATTACTTATAGATTTTCAGTCCTACGCCTGATCAACGTATGACCGAATTTCTGTGAGAACAAGGATGGACTTGTTGAGACATTGAGTTATAAAAAGTATTTTATAAATTTATTTTGGTAACATTATGTAGATTTAAAGTGTTTTAAAACTTTGGAATAAAAAAAGAGTAAAGAGATAAAAATGTTTTAAGGAAAATTTAACCTGATAATAAACATAATAATTTAAGCCCTTTCTTTTGTTCCTTTTCGAGGACGAAAAGTTCTAAAGGGGGGAGGAATGTGATGACCTGGATTTTTAAACGTCTGTTAATTGGGTAATTAACTGGTTTAAATCATTGAAACATTAATTTTATTAGTCAAACAAATAAATTTTTGATAATAGGAATAGTTGAAAAAATATATATTAATTTGAAAACCATAACAAATGTTGAATTATAAATCTTTGGAAATGTTAATTCTTATAGTAAATGAATAGATAATATATTTCACCATTTAAATTCAAGAATAGGATAACCATAATTATATAAATAGATATATACAATCTATATAGTATATATAAGTATATAAATGTGCAGGTATGTGTTTATGCCCATATGAAATAAAATATAAGAGAATATTGTATAAAATGTATAAGTAAATATATATATGTAAATATATGTATACATACACCCTTATCTACATACTTCTAATATAATTTTTAATTAATCTAAGTTTTGGGTAAATTTAATTTAATGATCTTCTAATATAATTATTTAAATTTAAAGTCTACATTTTTAACATTAGAGATAAGTATATATAGTTATTATTTAAAATAGTAATAACTTAAGTTTAAATGAAATAAGAATAAATAAAAGGTTTATAATATTAAATATTTCTTTTGAGCTATACATGAAATAAGTATAAAGAAAATATATAAATATATTCATATGAACATTTGTACGCTTAAGAAGGCATATACATACAAGTGTCAAAATGGATTTCTTTATTAAAAAAAAGGAAAATGAAAACCAGGCTGTTTATAGAAGCATTCTTTTACATATATATTTCATCTCAACTTCTTTCTTCTTTCATTTTCTTTATAAACAAACCAAAAACCAGAAAAATAAAAGAGAGAACTAAATCAATTTCAAGCTTTAACTGAAGCAAATCAAAGTAGCAACTCAAGTTCAACTAAAACAAAGAAAGTAGTGTTTTTCCCAAAAGCAGTACTCTGGTTTAAGAGGATAAAGGTGAGTAAACCAAAATTCTTACTTACCTAAAAACCTTATGCATATGTATATGTGCGAACTTGGATAAATTCTAGTGTTTTGATATATATATATATATCCATATATGTATATATGCATGTATTAAGACATCTGATGCTTATATAGATGTGATGATCGAGTTAAACATCCTGTGTTTAAAAGAGGAAAATATATTACCTATGTTATTGGAAAAGCCAACTCTCTATGGTTTCAAAATTCAAAATCTTATTATTTACTTGGTTTTAGATTTTGGTTCCAAAAGGGAACTCGTTTAATTTTGAATGAAGGTTGCTATAAAATTAGTTTTATTGAATATATTTTCTTATAAAGAATGAAATTTTTTATTTACAGTAAATAAACAAATGGGCAAAAAGATTCGAAGTCCACATTTTGGGTTTTGGTTTATATAAGCATGATCGATACAGAAAATTGTGAATTTTGGAAATGGTTTCATAATTTTTAATCACGTATGGAATGATATTAAGGGAAATGAACAAGATTGGGCAAAATGGCAAATCCGGTGGCATGCACATTGTTGCGTCTCGATTTTGGTCCTGAAGGAGGCTGGTGTATTTGGGAACTTGAGAAAAATGCTACTGCATCTTTTAGTGGCACGGGGTGGTTAGACGAGTCCGAGGTAGGGTTTGGGGCAGGTTTTTGGACGAGGTGGTTTCTTAGCCGATTGCAGCATCGTGGTGGAAGCAGGAGGCTTTGGTATAAGGGGAAAGGATAGGGGGAAGCAAGGCGAAGCTTCGGGTGAAGTGGCTTGGCTTCGGGTGGTTGGAGATGGCAGCGTAAGGTCGGGTTATCTTCTGATGATGGTGAGTTTGACTCGATTTTTGTTTTGAGTGTTTTCGTGGGAAGCTAGGTAGTTGGGGTGGTCGAGAAGGTCGTAGGTGACTTCGAGGTGGTGTCGAAGGGGGTCGGCGTGACTCCGGTGATGTGTGCACGTGCACACGATGGCTGCATCAGGAATAGACCGTGGATAGGAAAGAAAGCAGTGAAGTATAGAGAGGGGAGGAAAGGAAAGAAAAGTAGAGGAAGTGTTGGGCCGAAAAATAAATAGGAAGTTAAAAATAATAATAAAGGGAAAGAAAGAAAATGGAAGGATCACATCTGGATAGTAGGTCGATTGGGCCTACTATACGAAAATATAAATACAAATTCTCAAGTAAATTTTCAAACCAAATTTTTATAAAGTTGAATGCTTTTAAAAACATAAATTTCCTGATATGAATAATGAAATTTTAAACCTTGATTTGAATTAAAACTTTATGGTAATGGCTAGTAATAAATTAAATGGGTTAAGTATAAATTAATTAAGCTTAAGATAACTTTATATATATATGTTAATAATCTATTAATTACTGAAGTTTATTAAAGTAAAATAATGGTTGTAATTAAGTAATGGTTAGAGAAAAATAATAATGTTTTAAATTTTTAATTAATTAAAAGTCTTAAGTAATAATAAATGATTATTATTAATTGATTCCAAACATTTAATTAAGATAAAAAATTCAATAGGTTGTAATTCGTTTAATAATAATTAAACATGATTTGTAGTAATTAATAAATCCTTTTATTAACTAGGAATGGTGTGACCAGTTTATATAGCTTATAAATGTTTAATTTGAATTGAATGCTTTGGATTTCTTAATATCTCTAGTATGCTAAATTATGATATCCTGTGATATTAAATGCCTTGGATTGAACTGTGGTAAATATGAGTTATTTATCTGTGATGAATTTCTGTGCAAATATAACATTCTGAAATTTAAATTTAATTGTTATTACTTAAAACAACCTGGCTTAAAGGATGGTGTTGGATTCGAAGAAATCAGGGTCGGATATCAGCGATATCCGAAACCACTTCGATTAGTAATCTTTAATTCTTTACAGATTTGATTATAGAATCAAATAGGCTGGAATGGGATAAATTAAGTAAACTTGGCCATTTAAACTAAGTAACGGTATTTAGATATTATTTTATGAAATAAGTTTTTGGTTATAGCAAGATAAAACTCGTAGTGATGAATGAGTTACCTGGGTTTTCAAAGAAGCTTTACAACTTAAGTATTTCATATTAGATGAGTTTACTCACGCTGGTTTCTAGCCTGACTCGGCTGTTGCTTTATTGTAATGCTCGGGTAAGACCGAGTGTTACAGATTTTCAGGTTAGGACGTTCTGGAGCTCAAGAGACGAGCTGGATGGCAGGGACGTATTGATTGCTTTCCGCAGCGAAGTAAATAATTTCCTAGACTGGATTTTGGGACAAATTAATTATAACTGTCCAGTTTATTTGTGTATGATTGTACTCTGATATATTGTATCTAAATTGACATTTACAGCTTTCTTTGTGTAAATACTGCTATTTATATATTATATTTTGTTCCGCTGCGATTGTGAGATTCTATACTTTTGTTTTCTATTTCTTCTTCTACCTCTTTTCTTCTTAAACCTACAGTCTGTGATTTTCGGCACTCGATTGCTCAGCACTCTATACGGTGAACTTATTAGTGTCAAATTTTCGAGGTCGAAAATTCTGGGTTGTTACAAAATTATTATAGATTTGAAAGTACTTGTGAATATTAGTGTGAAATGATTTATCGCTTCGGGATATAAAATGATTTGGTGTTGCCAATAATTCGGGTAACCCGTAATTAAAAAGTGGGCACATGTTTTTGGTATATTCCGCTCTTAGAATATAGGGATGTACTTATTTATCGTTGTATGAAGGCTAGGACCTAGTTGCCTTGTTATTGGGGGAAAGCTCCCAATCTGGTTTCATATGATTTGATATGCTTTTATTACAATATTTGGTATTCCCAAATAAACTTTTCAAAAGTGATTTGATTTAAGATCCCGAATTAAAGTATAATTTGAATATATATATATATATATATATATATTTCAAAAGTTTTGAAATAAGAATTCGAGAATAAAGTCCAAAGAGATAATTTCCGTAACGGTAATTAGATTTGAAAATCTAAAATTATAGATTAAGCCAAAGTGGGTAGTTTTGGAAATTGCATATTGTTTGTTGCATCGTAGGCTTCATGAGTCCTATTTGCAGTAGGAGAACTACGTTGGCTTGATCCTATATCTAATTTGGTACCCAATTAGATAGGGGCACGTAGGCAGTCACAAGTGGCAGTAATGGAGCCCCTAAAATAATATAACCCTTTCATGTTTATCTGTTATTGGTTGTTGTTTATCTTGTGTTATTGTATCTTTCATGCTTACTATTTATTCCGCATTTACATTGTTTATTAAGTTTGCAGGTAAGGATAGTGTTGTCTCCCTCATCAGAGTTATGCAGCGGTAGATTGTAGTCATTGTATTTGGTATGTACTAAAGCATACATTGTAGAATTAATAAATAATTAATTACTCTGATAAGTTGTATAATTGAAATTGCATCCTATACATTTAGTAATATTGAATATTTATCAAATATGGTGTATTAAGTTGGTAGTTTTCATTAGTAGTTTTAGAACGGACGAATTTTTGGCTATTTTAACTGGTTCGAAAATCTGAGTCGCCACACGTGGTATCAGCGCTTTGGTTAGGTGCCAAAGCAAAATTCATCTTGGGTTAGTGTATAAACCTAGGAATTTTAAAAATGAAACTACCTTAATTTGATAAATAAAATAGTTAGGATAAGGCATTGTACCTCAGGCCGAGGTTATGGGTGATATTACTATTTTTGGTATGCTTGACTTTCGTTAATTGCTGTTTTTTTGTTATATTTTTTCGTCCTTGTAATTTCGAGGACAAAATTCTTTTAAGTAGGAAAGAATGTAATGACCCAGAATTTGACCGCTTTAAAATGTACTATTTAGATTAATTTTAAATATAAAATATAAAAGGTTTTATGATTTAACTAATATTAGATAGGATTTGGAAATAGAAATATACATAAAAATAGTAATATTTGCTTAATCGACAAAAGTGATAAATGCTAATTTCGAAAAAGTAAGTTTCAATGGTTAAATAAATTATTTTAATTAATTTATGAGTGTTTATATTTTTAAAGAACATTATCCAAATTTATTTTTAAATTTTCTTTACATAAATAAATAGTTTAACTAAAACGTCAAAAATGTGACCTGTTAAACTTTTAATCGAAGATCAACGTTTTGTCGATTAAAAGTTGTCGCAACGTTGTCGCACTTTTTTTTCTTATATAGAAACATATATTCAAATAGTGTAAGCATTAATTAATTCACTACTTAAGTTCACTTTTACTAAATAAGATTAGAAAATTCTGGAATGTCATTAAGAAAAGTAAGTAAGAATTAACAAAAGTAAGAAAAAATAAACATCAAATCACATCAAATCAAAGCCAACATAATTATGATATTCTTTAATTAATCTTTAAGTGACTAAGACATAAAGTAAGAATGTGAAAGATGATGTTAAGTATTGAAAAATTGGAGATTACTTTAGTATATGTAAGGGTGTTTTGGCAATTTGGTAAGAGGTTATGTTGGTAAATTACCACTTCTTTCTTTTTCTATAAATACCTACATTCTTCTTCACTTTCATTCACATTTCTTCTTCTTCTTCACTTTCATTCATATTTGTTCTTCTTGTTCTTCTTTTCAGAAGCTTCTTCACCTTCTTCCTCTTCTCTTTAATGGATTCCAAGCCATAGAAAAAAATTTGAAAGAAATAATATCAAAATATTTACAAAATATTCAAAAGAAATCAATGTTCATCCTCTTCAAATCAAACTCCTTTTTTCTCTATATTTTACCTCTTATTCTCTCGACCATAACTTCTTCAAAATAGAACCAAAATACAAAATTCCTTTGTTTATCATGTAGTTTTCCAGTGGCTACAACTTTCATGTTGGCCACTTTGTCTCATTCTAAACTTAACAATGTCACAAATCCACTTATTTCTAGTGCATTCTCTGTCCCTGTTTTTAAGCCAGAGAATAAGCTATTTTGTTTTAATCATAACTTGATCATAACAGAACCAAATTAAGAAATTCATTTTTTCAAACTATATAAAACTCCAGTGACTACAATTTTTTGTTGATCGCTATTTCCAATTTTGAGGTTTGTTAAACCTGAAACTCAATTCTTTGTAGTGCATTTTCGGGCTTCATTTTTGTCAATCCGACAATACCTCTTCTTCATTCAATCATATCTCTTTCATAACTACTTGGATTCAAGTGATAATTTTTTTCCAATTCAAGAGAAAAGAATTTTAAAAAACTTTATAGTTTACAACTTTTCTAAATTTTGAGATTTAGAGGGCCTAAAACCAGATACAGGATAACCTATTTTTCGAATCTAAATCTTGAGAATTAAAGTTCAAAGCTCTACCATTTATTCTCTATACTTTCGGCCAATCTCCATTTCAAGCCTTGGCGAAGCATTACAAAGGAGGAATTCAGGCATATTTTCATTTGGTTCCAAAGCATGGTAGAAAATATGCGTTAGATCTTAAGTTCCTTGCCTTAAAGTTTGATCGAGTGGAATCCAAAGTAAGTTATTTCTTTTTTTAAGTTCATTAAAATCATTGCTAAGTTGAAAGAACATTAAATGTTAAGTGTTGTTTGACACCCCTTGTTGAATGCTTGTTTACTTTGTTTTCTAAAACAATGGCTTGATTTCCTTGCTCGATATTATGTTTGGATGGTTAATTAAGTAATTTAAAATTTAGAAGTTAAATACTTAATGGGTATGCGAAAACGACTAGTACATGTGTTTCGTCTGTGAGATCCAAGGAGACTTGGGCGAGGGATGGAACATGTCGAAGGGAAAGCCCGGTTGCTCCAAAATAAATACCAAATCGTTTTAACCCAAGATAAAATAAAGTGTTATAAATATTTGATAGAATGAAACGTTGATTTATTATTTATTGTTGTGTTTATTTTGCTAATTGATTGTTTGGTTGTTTGGATTGCACTCGACCAGTTTATGAGCATTGCTTATTATTTATTGATTGTTGACTTTGCTTAACCAGTTTATGAGTAATTAATTATCCAAATGCATGGGCTAGGTAGAAAATTATTGCAGGCTAACACCTTGTGACTTATTTCACGATTTGACTATAAGGTTTTTAGCGGTAATATTTGGTTCACTTCAATTTAATGAAATGTTTTAAAAATAAATAAATAGAAATGTTTTGTAATGAATATTTTGAAGTTATATTATATAAAAGTATTTAAATAAGAGTGGTTTTATAAAAATGCTTTATAAAACAGAAAGAATTTCGAGGACTAAACTCGATGGTTTTAAGATGATTTTTGAACGGATTTTGGAAATGAAAATTATTACAAAGTTGAAAGTACTTATGAATATAAGTGTGAAATGATTTATCACTTCGGGACATAAAATGATTTGTTATGTTACCGATGATTCGGGTAACCCATAACTAAAAAGTGGGCACATTTTTTGGAATAGTCCGCTCTTGGAATAGAGGGATGTATTTATTTATGATTGTATGAAGGCTGGGACCCAATTGCCTTGTTATTGTGAGAAACCTCTTGATTGCATATGGTTTGATATGCTTTTATTATAGTATTTAGGATTTCCAAGTAAACTTTTCAAAAGTGATTTGATTTAAGATCCCTAAGTAAAGTATAATTTGAATATAAAAATGATATATATATATATATATATATATTTCAAAAGTTTTGAAATAAGAATTTGAGAATAAAGTCCAAAGTGATAATTTCCGTGACGGTAATTAGATTTGAAAATCTAAAATTGAAGATTAAGCCTAAGTAGGTGGTTTGGGGAATTGCATATTGTTTGTTGCATCTTAGGCTCCATCAGTCCTATTTACAGTAGGAGAACTACGTTGGCTTGATCTTGTATCTAATTGGGTACCCAATTCGACAGAGGTACGTAGGCTGTCACAAGTGGTAGTGATGCAGCCTTTAAAACAATATAACCCTTTCATGTTTATCTGTTATTGGTTGTTGTTTATCTTACGTTATTGTATCTTTCATGCTTACTATTTTATTCCATATTTACATTGTTTATTAAGTTCGCAGGTAAGGATAGTGTCATCTCTCTCATCAGAGTTATGCAGTAGTAGATTATAGTCGTTGTATTTGGTATGTATTAAAGCACACTTTGTAGAATCAATAAATTAATTAATTACTCTAATAAGTTGTATAATTGAAATTGTATCCTATACATTTAGTAATATTTAATATTTATCAAATATGATGTATTAAGTTGGTAATTTCCATTTGTAGCTTTAGAATTGACGGATTTTTCGGCAATTTTAACTGGTTCAAAAATCAGGGTCGTCACATCGTACTTTATTTATTTTGTTGAAAAAGGACATTTTACTTATTTTAAAATAAATATATTACAATGATCATACCAAATACACCCATATGAATATAGTGAGTGCAACATATAAACAGTGCACATGGTCAATTTGAACATTTATAGGTGCTGAGATTTACATGGCAACGGATACATTCACCCTTTATATCTATGTTTGTTGCCCAAAGTTTTTATTTTTAAAGCATATAAAATAATTAATATATATATATATGTATGTATAAACATAGTTTACTTATACTTGTATGTAATATATTATAAAATATTTTTAACCAATTGAAAATAGTTTTCTTAAATTTATATTATGACAATTAATAAGTTTAAGTACCATTTAAAAAAAAAAGACGGAGGATTTTTCTCCTTCTTTTAATCATTCATTCAATGCCGTTTCGCACCACCATTTGAACACTTAAAACCATATACATATTAAAATTAATCATGACCAGTTTTATATGCTTTCGAATTTAAAATTAACATTTTGAAATCTATTTTAGATTTAAAAAGAATTCAAAATTAGGTTTATGTTTCCAAACAAAATCTATTTTAAAGTTGAATTAGAATAATTGTTTAAAGAAATTGTTTAAACTTTAGATAACTTGTTTAAGTACGACTTTTAACATACAACCTTTCATAACCATTGTTTTAAATGAATGCCATTAAAACAAATTAACTTAGCATTACAATGATTTTTCATACATTAATTTTAAGATATGAATTAGAACATTTGTTTAAAGAAAATATTTGAACTTATATAACTTGTTAATAAATTAAACCTTTAACTTTTATAACCATTGTTTTAAATATATATATCTTTATAACAACTACATTCGGTATTAACAATAGTTTCCATGTTTCAAACTTTTAATACAAGTTCAATTAGTATTAAAAAATTGTTTTCATGTTTCCTATTTTTTTTTTCTTTTTTAATGTGAACAATTTGAATGGACAAATTAAATAGGACACTACATGCATATATAATTTTTTTATAACATATATAAAATCTAATCTACACAATCAAATGATGTGTATATATATCAAAGATAATAAAATTAAAAGATTATTTAAAGAGATGGCTAATGATTTCACCTTGAATGAAGATTTCTCCTCATATCTTCAAGATCCACACCCAATCCTTACAAGAGATGGACGAACCACTTACGTTTATTTTTTTTTTTTGATGTTTTTCATTTGATTTGGAGTTGTTTTATTATGGAAATGGAGCACCAAGATTTGGCTATGGCATGAAGAGGAGGAGAGAAAAATGAATGAAATGGAATAAATGAAGGAAATAAATTTTGGATTTGTTTTTAATTTAAAAAATGAAACAATTCCCTATCCTTGAACTGAAACTTCCCAAATTAATTCCCTTAATTTTCTCTCTCTAGCTCATTATTTTCCATTATATAGCCAGCCGTAAATGAATTACAAGGTGCAAAGAATTTTTAAAAACTCCTTATTGCAATTATCCTTCATTTACAGCCGTCTAAAGTTACAATGATATCATATAACCAAGCATGCAAATATAACTTTTATATATACATTCCAATAAGTGAAAACAACTCCCAAACATCGAATAAATTAAATAATAACCAATATGTTTGTGCCAAAAATGGTCACAAACACCCAATTGTATGTGAAAGCACCAATTTTCAAAAACAATATCCAAATAGAAAGATAAGCACACAGATCACGTAATATATCATAAAAATAAAGGAACACATGAGTTTTATAGTGGTTCGACAAACTTTGGCATACGTCTACTCCAATGATCTTTTATTTATACTATAAAATTACAAGTACAATTATTTTTCCTTAGAAAATTAATTGAGGAAGAGATAAGAAGTGATGAAGGAGTGACAGCCGAAAAAGTCTCTTACAATGAGCTAATTCCGCTATATTTATAGGTGAAGACGTGCATGGATTGGGCTGAAATTTCGGTAGAAGAAGCTCAAGACCCGTACGACCCAATCCAGAAAATTTGGGATTGATCGGACACCAAAAAATCAATTTATCCAGTTGTTCCATACTAACACCAATGGGGCTGCGATCGTTTTTCTAGGGTCTCCCATGCCTCTAGTCGACACCTCCAATGTTTCGCGCCATTCCGACTTACCCTTTTTTAGATATCGATCGATTTTCGCTGTTTTGACTAGAAATTGGATCATATGATATCATTCTATGTTTCATCCTTTTCAGCTACTGTCGATCATGCGGGTTCCTCACTATGTTAGCTACTTGTTCTCCAAATTTTGCGCAATTCCGACGTACCATTTGTGATATATCGCGTTTTCCATAAAACTATGGATCGTTGTGCAAATTTGTGCGATTGTTCCAATAACGGTCGACCTAGTTTCCAAGATTTCATCCCTTTGACCTTTGATCGATCTTGGGGGAGCTCCATGATATAAGATACTTGCTCTCTAAATTTTTACAATTCCGATCTATAGTTTGTGAGATATTCACATTTTTTGTAAACCTATGGATCGTTTTGCTGATTTGTACGAACGCTCCAATAACGATTGATTTATTTTCCAATATTTCATCCTTTTGAGC
This sequence comes from Allium cepa, assembly GCA_030765085.1. Taxonomy (NCBI): domain Eukaryota; kingdom Viridiplantae; phylum Streptophyta; class Magnoliopsida; order Asparagales; family Amaryllidaceae; genus Allium; species Allium cepa. The sequence goes on along the minus strand of CM060938.1, from coordinate 446,501,222 downwards.
TAAGATCGGTCATGGGTGTGCCCTATGATGTAAGATAATTTCTCTCCAAATTTTGTGCAATTATGACATACCGTTTGTGAGATATCACTTTTCCGTAAAATTATGGATCGTTATGGTCGATTCGTACGATCGTTCCAATAATGATTGACCTGATTTTCAAGATTTCATCTTTTTGAGTTGCGATCAATCATGTTGGTCCGCATGATGTTTGTTAATTGCACTCCAAATTTTACGCAATTCCGACATACCTTTTATGAGATATCGCATTTTCCGTAAAAACTATGGATCGTTTTGGCTTGATTTGTACGATCGTTCCAATAACGATCGGACTCTTTTCCAAGATTTGAAGGTTTTGTCATGTGGTAGTTTTTGTAATCTTCAGTATAGTGATCCTTCGGAAGTTTCAAATGCATTGAATTTGTAGATTTTGAGATATTGATCGATCTTCACCGATTTACGCTGTTTTATGGATCGTTCTCGTCGATCCATATAAATTCTTCCTTTGCCCATAATTCGAGCAAACAAACTCTGATTGACTTGAAATTTGAAATGTAGCCTCATAGCGTCACTTTATATCGATTGCAACTTGATTGGGACCCAACCTGAATCCACCCAACTATTTTCCATAGTTCCAAATATTATCGATTTCCGAGCCTAATAACTATCTCTCCGGTCTTCCTGCCTTGATTATCACAGAAGCCATTTAGCCAACTTTTATGATATACTGCCAATGCAAATGCGGTATAACATAATATTTCTTAAATATTAATTAATATAACAAATTTACAACATTTAGTAAATTAATTAAACTGTGTGGTTTTTCGGAGAATTCATCATTATGGCTATACGACTAAAATGTGTAATTCAAACAACGATTAATATCGAATAATTTAATATTCACATTTACCCATCACTTTAGCTAGTGGAGTATCACTTTGGTTGAATTTATCGTTTACTCATCATTTTGGTACAATCTAATTTTACTATTCTAAGCCGTACGTGGTAGTAACAATTATTTGGACTAGTTCTCTTCATCAGCAGTAGGACCTATGGAATTTGGTTTTGGTCAAAATTCCAACATCATCCACATTCAACTCGGTTAGTCCAGACATAAAGTCCTTCGTTCAAATTATTATTATTATTATTATTATTATTATTATTATTATTATTATTATTAACAACTATAGCACTGTGCAGTTAATGCCCCGTTATTACCCCGCTATAACTGTAACAACCCGCATATTTAACGATTTTATATTTAAATGATTTATTTAAGTATAGCGTCGTTAGTCGGATTTTTGGGTCCGAAATGTTACTTTTTGCGAATGGTCGAATTGGGTCTCAAGACCACTTCCATTGAGTTCAAAACGTTGTTTGTGACCTTTTTGAGTATAAGCTTCGATATGTTTAGAGTAAGTTGAATTTTGACTCTTTTTTCTACTTGGGCTTGAGTTTGGGTTCAGCCCCAATCTCCACTTAACCTCCCTAGCTCATTAACTCTTCATCCATTCACCCTCATTTCATTTCTTTTACTTCAGAAAACTGAAAATGGTCGAAGGGAAAGGGAAATAGAAATTGCAAGCCCTAGTTTCTTCTTTGCAAACTTGATTTCTTGCTCCAAAATCATAGAGAAGCCATTGGTAAGCTCCTCTTCATCTTCTCTATCTCCTTCTCTCTTCAATCTCAGAAATTTCCTAAACTTAAATTGGGAAACATGTGTTTTATTCTTAGATTGAAGCTTGTTGGGTTGAAGTAGAGTTTAGTTGGTCTTCTCCTTGTTATTGAGCTTCTTCTTCTACTTCTTTGTTTTGGGCTAAAGGTGAGTTTTGAACTCACATCTACTTCTCTTGATTTCTTTGATGTTGGGAATGAATTTCCTAGCACTTGTTCATATGCTCTTGCTTTTGGTTTGGACTGAATTGATGAATATCCAAATTTTTAGTGTTTGGGTTCAATTCTTTAAGGATCCTAACTTTGATGTTTGAATATGTTTGGTTGCGAATCGTAGAGCTAATGGAGCTGGGGTATATATTGTTTAAACTCCTTAGGTCCATTGCTCGAATGGTCGTGATTTGGAAGAAATTGCATTTCATTGATATAGGGTAGCAATTGCAAATTCATCAGGTTCGGCCGACCGAGCCCTGTAGCCGGTCGACCGACCTGCTACCCCGAGCCATGTTCTAATTTCTGCATCTGGCTAGCCGACCGAGCCCTGCAACCGGTCGACCGACCTGCTCTTGTTTTGCCTGTTTTGCCTATTTTTGCATATTTTTATCGGTTTTCCAAATTTTATCGATTCAAGTTGCTTTTTAGTAGTTGTTATTGCATCTTTGACTTTGATAACTTATTCTTGACTTCATCCACGGGTTTTTATAAAATAATCTCTCGAATCATATTTAAAAGCTCGTTTCTCCAATTTATAAATTCTATTTAAAACACACGCACAATTTCGCACTTCGAGCGATGTGGAAGGGTGATTAAATGGTTGGGAAAAACACGGACCATGAATCTGTGCGTTTATCCTTCTGATTAATCCACGACCTATTCAATTGATCGTTTGGACCTTCGGGTTTGGTTTATCGATGATATGAGGTAAACTTTGTACTGCTTTGAGTGTGAAAGTGACTGACGGATAGTAAACCGTTTAGTGCGAACGAGTGGTTATGGGACATACGTTAACACTTTTCGGATTCCTTTTCGAGAGTTGTGACACATTCCACCAGTTAGTGGTGTCCAGTACTGGGTCTTCGACCTTCACCACTACGGCTTGTCGCCCTATAGTATCGCTTCCGATGTTGGTCTTTATGAGCCGCATGGGTGATATTGGGTTTGTGCCTTCGGGTTTGTCGCCCTATAGTATTGCTTTCTATGTTGGTCGTTATGAGCCGCATGGGTGGTATTGGGTTTGGAGTCTTCGGGCTCATGGATCCTTGTTTATACAGTACTGAGCTCGAGCAATCATATGTTTCATTGATATTATATTCCCTAGGCATCGCCCTTCGGTGTTGGTCTTTTTGAGCCGCATGATGTGTAGCGTTTACCTTGTGGAACTTGTATACCTTATTGGTATTTGTTATTTGCCTTTTTGGCTTGATTTGGGATATTTGTGTCCTTTGTTTCTATATGTTGCCGATGATATGAGGCTTGTTATCATATGATTCATCTTTTGTTAGATGATTGTGTTATGTCCTTTAGAGATATTTGTTATGCTTTGAAACCTTGCAGGTTTATTATTGTTCAGTTTATCTAACTGATTTGTTTAGCTAGACTGACCTGTGTATTTTATACTTGGGTCAAACCGAGATGTTTCAGGTTAGGTGCCTTTGGACTTAGCCTATTTTGCTTCCGCGTGGACTACTCCGCTAGCTTCTTTTTGTCATAGCTTTTTGTGTAGTACCATTTTGTTGTAACTCTGTTATGTATCCTTGTGAACTCATTTGTATATTGTGGTTTGCTATACCACTTGACATGTATTATTTTGTATACTCTGCTATGTATCAGTATATGTGTATATGATGGTTTACTGTTCTGTGATGTATATTGCATTTGAGTTGTTATATTCTGTTCTGATAGATCCTCTAGCCACCTATGGTTTTGTTTTAAGTATTCATTGGATATGTCGATCTGCTTGGTAAGGCAATTGTCAATGTATTCAATAGATAATTAAAGCAAGGCTATAGATGGTCGCTCCTAAACAGCCTTATTCTCCGTGTTAGCAGACGGTATTATCTATTAGTACTCTTTGCTAGCGTGGGTATAGAGGTGGGGCGTCATAGCTTGGTATCAGAGCCAGGTTCAGAACCAAATATGATAAACACAGAATAGAGCACATACCACGATACATCAGAGTGTGATAAGTGATACAAATCTTTGAATCATCGTGTCTCTCTATTCCTTCTACCATCAAAGGTTAGATAGGATTTGAGAATATGCCTAGGAATGCATTTAAATTCCGTAGTATTCCATATTGAATTATCTACCTTGGGAATAATCTTTACCTTATCTTAACTTTCAGCTTATGGCTGGAAGAGATGGAGGACGACGCTCGGATGCTGGGCAATCCAGTGGCTCACATCCGGACGGCGTCTATATGTCTGCCGATCAGTTTTTAGAGTGGTTTAGGAGCACACAGCCTCCAGCTCCTACTCAAACATCTCCTCCATGCAAGTCCACCTTCGCACATTTGTGCAGTGATTTTTCTCATCTTGGAGGGAAGCCATTTAAAGGCTCCGAGATTGTTCTTGAGGTCCAAGTTTGGGTTCGCATGTACGAGCATGTTCTCTCTCGCGCGGATCTTTCTGATCATGATAGGGTTCTTGTAACTTCTAGCTTATTGCAAAAGCGTGACCTTGATTGGTACGAGCTTCTTTTAGCTGAATTTGATGAGTCTGCACTTTCTTGGACTCAGTTTCGGGAACGATTCGAACTCAAGTTCGTTCCTGAATCTGAGAAAGCTTTGTTGTCCCGGCGCTTTCTTGAATTGAAGCAAGGGGAGTCTTCCGTTTCTGAATATGTTGCATCTTTCGAGGCCTTATCTAAGTATGGTCTTGAATTCATTAAAACATCTTATAGGAAGAATTTGAAGTTGGTATCTGGTCTTAAGAAATGTCTTAAGAAGTCTTTAATGCTCCAGCTTAAGCTTTCCTTTGAGGAGTTGGTTGATTCGACACTTCATCTCGAAGCCTTCGAGAAGGAGTGTGATTGTGGGAATGATGTTGAGGTTTGCGAGAACCCCAACAAGAAGAAGTTTCCATTGGATAAGCGGGAATTTTTCCCTTCCGAGAAGAAAAAGCCCGTTGAATCTAATTCTCAGTCTCAGTCTGCTGGAACACCTTCCACTCGGAAGTGTTTCAATTGTGGTTCCCCTGATCATATGATTCGAGCTTGCCCTATGCCTCTCTTCTGCCACTATAGCAAGAAGGAAGGCCATCGTATTTTCACTTGTCCTATTGTTCCGAATAATCCTCTATCTGGAAAGCTAAAGATAACGGATGCTTCTGGAGGTTCTTCTCGGGGAAAAGGTACATCTCCATTTGTTTTGAAAGGTTCTATTGTATTTCTTGACTATTGTATTCGAGTTCTCTTCGATACGGGGGCTTCACATTCTTCCGTATCGAAGAAGCTCTTTGTCTTTGGATGTTTCTTGTATGGTTACTTCTTTGAAAATTTCGAATCCGAATTGGTGGATCCGCAATGCTCAATTTGCTTGTATTAATGTCGAGAATATTTTATGTGATTTTTCTTTCTGAGCCAATTTGCATGTTATGCGTTACTTAGGCTTCGGAATTGATTTTTTTTTTTAAGGATTGACTTAATTATTATGAAGTCATATCCTATATCCTGAGTGGACTATTCATCCTCAACATTTTCAATCTGTTAAACAGATTTCTATTTTCTTTGTGATTTCGATTCCAATTTGATCTTATCATTTTATTCTTTAAGCCCTCATGATGAGGAAAGTGTTGTTTCTCTCATTCTTGTAGTTTGAGAATTTTCTGGTGTTTCTGGTCTTGTCTTAGGATTATCACCCAAGCAATCTTTTGTTGTAGTCTTAAGGTGTTTTGGCTCGACCTTACCACCGGTTTTCATTTGACTACGAGTTGCGGAAGTTAGCATTCCACTTACCGCTCTCCGCACTCGTTGTAATTCTTATGAATGATTTGTTGTGTCATTCAGTTTGTCCAGCTCATTTCATCCATTTTATGAATCGAGTATTCTACGAATATCTCGATGATTCCATTTTTGTATTTGTTGATTTTGAATGGAATTAGCAATCTAAAATTTTTGCAAATCTTTTTCATAAGAGTTATTTATAAGTATAAATGGGATTTTGTTTTTAAAACGAACGAAGAGAATTTTCGAAAGTTTTTAGAAACATGTTTATCATATAGAAGATGGTTTTGTGATTGTATTGCCCATTGAGTGCTTTAAGAATTCTGGTCGATGCGCTTGATCAATGTTTTCGATAGGAATCTCCTAAACACTTTGATGAGACAATTTAACACAATAAATTGATTGGAAATAAAAAAATTTTTCTAGAAAAATAGCTACATAAAGATAATTGTGATTTTGAAAGTTTTAGTTCTTCGGGGATGAATATTATTTGAAAGAACTCTTTTTCGATACTCTTATTCTTGGGGTTCCCGAAGGGAACCAAGACTTTATCTTTTGTTCCAAAGCTAATCATATTGGTTTGGATGTCGTTCCCTTGCAAAAGAGAACGCGCTATCACTTATGTTTCTAAACCATTAAAGCTTACCGAGACTAGATATGCCACCTATGATCTAGTGCTCGCGGCTATTGTTTTCGCTTTTTGTATTTGGCGTCATTACTTTTGGGTGAGGGATTTTGCTCTCCTTACCAATCATAATTTTGAAATGTTTATTTTCTCATGAGGAACTTAATGTTGGTTTGAGTTCCTAGCATCTTATGATCCTGATATTTTAATTCCCGAAAAGGGGACCGTGTTGCCAATGCATTTAGTTGTAAGCAGCAAGTGATTGTTTCTTTGTTGATGTCCGAATGGAATGGTCTTTTTACCAAGTTCATCGGACGTTTTGTTGTACTTCATTTTGTTGAGCTTTGGTTCATTTGACGAATTGTCTGTACCACGTCGGTGTTCCAAATTATTTTGAGCTTAGGAATCCATAGAATTCTCTGAGCAAGCAAGTTCGGACTTATCCTCTCGTGCTCCTTATGGCGAACTTCTTATTCTGTTATTCTTTTGTGTTGATATGTTTGTGGTAGTTGGGAGAATCACCTACCTCTTGTAGAGTTCTCCTACAATAATAGTTTTCAGTCTAGTATTGGTATGGCTCCTTTCGAAGCCTTATACGGAAGGCCATGTCGATCACCTTCTGGTGGGTTGGAATCTGGGGAGAAGCTTTTTCTTGGTCCAGATTTTGTTCGTGATTCTTCCGAGAAGATTGATCTTATTCGATTGAGAATGAAAGAGGCCCAGAGTCGCCAGAAATCCTACGCGGACAACCGTAGGAAGCCTCTCGAGTTCCCGATCGGCGATCTTGTTTTTATTTGTGTTTCTCCTTTGAATGGGGTTATGCGCTTCAGTATGATTGGGAAATTGGCTCCTCGTTATATAGGACCATTTTCTATTACTGAACGTATTGGCCCTGCGGTTTATAGAGTTTCACTTCCTGCTCATTTATCTGGTATTCATGACGTGTTGCACGTCTCTCCACTTCGAAAGTGTTTTCGGGAGTCGGATTTTGTTATTTCTTCTCCTGATTTGCAAGAGCTTGAGGTCTCACCGGACTTATCTATTGTACAGCAACCTATTCACGTGCTTGACACGGAGATGCGACACCTTCGAAACAAGGACGTGCCGCTCGTTAGGGTTCAATGGTCCGCTAATCCCAATGACTGTACTTGGGAAACCAGAGAGTTTATCGAGCGATCCTATCCGGGTTTTCTATCTTTGCTTTGAAACGGTGAGAATGTCTTTTCATCTCAAGCTTATTTCCTTTTCTTTTGAATGCTGTATGTATGTGGTTGTTACAAATATCGTCTCTAGGAATTGCGGGGACGCAATTTTGTAAGGAGGGGAGATCTGTAACAACCCGCATATTTAACGATTTTATATTTAAATGATTTATTTAAGTATAGCGTCGTTAGTCGGATTTTTGGGTCCGAAATGTTACTTTTTGCGAACGGTCGAATTGGGTCTCAAGATCACTTCCATTGAGTTCAAAACGTTGTTTGCGACCTTTTTGAGTATAAACTTCGATATGTTTGGAGTAAGTTGAATTTTGACTCTTTTTTCTACTTGGGCTTGAGTTTGGGTTCAGCCCCAATCTCCACTTAACCTCCCTAGCTCATTAACTCTTCATCCATTCACCCTCATTTCATTTATTTTACATAAGAAAACTGAAAATGGTGGAAGGGAAAGGGAAATAGAAATTGCAAGCCCTAGTTTCTTCTTTGCAAACTTGATTTCTTGCTCCAAAATCATAAAGAAGCCATTGGTAAGCTCCTCTTCATCTTCTCTATCTCCTTCCCTCTTCAATCTCAGAAATTTCCTAAACTTAAATTGGGAAACATGTGTTTTATTCTTAGATTGAAGCTTGTTGGGTTGAAGTAGAGTTTAGTTGGTCTTCTCCTTGTTATTGAGCTTCTTCTTCTACTTCTTTGTTTTGGGTTAAAGGTGAGTTTTGAACTCACATCTACTTCTCTTGATTCTTTGATGTTGGGTATGAATTTCCTAGCACTTGTTCATATGCTCTTGCTTTTGGTTTGGACTGAATTGGTGAATATCCAAATTTTTAGTGTTTGGGTTCAATTCTTTAAGGATCCTAACTTTGATGTTTGAATATGTTTGGTTGCGAATCGTAGAGCTAATGGAGCTGGGGTATATATTGGTTAAAGCTCCTTAGGTCCATTGCTCGAATGGTCGCGATTTGGAAGAAATTGCATTTCATTGATATAGGGTAGCAATTGCAAATTCATCAGGTTCGGCCGACTGAGCCCTGTAGCCGGTCGACCGACCTGCTACCCCGAGCCATGTTCTAATTTCTGCATCTGGCCAGCCGACCGAGCCCTGCAACCGGTCGACCGACCTGCTCCTGTTTTGCCTGTTTTGCCTATTTTTGCATATTTTTATCGGTTTTCCAAATTTTATCGATTCAAGTTGCTTTTTAGTAGTTGTTATTGCATCTTTGACTTTGATAACTTATTCTTGACTTCATCCACGGGTTTTTATAAAATAATCTCTCGAATCATATTTAAAAGTTCGTTTCTCCAATTTATAAATTCTATTTAAAACACACGCACAATTTCGCACTTCGAGCGAAGTGGAAGGGTGATTAAATGGTTGGGAAAAACAGGGACCATGAATCTGTGCGTTTATCCTTCCGATTAATCCGCGACCTATTCAATTGATCGTTTGGACCTTCGGGTTTGGTTTATCGATGATATGAGGTAAACTTTGTACTGCTTTGAGTGTGAAAGTGACTGACGGATAGTAAACCGTTTAGTGCGAACGAGTGGTTATGCGACATACGTTAACGCTTTTCGGATTCCTTTTCGAGAGTTGTGACACATTCCGCCAGTTAGTGGTGTCCAGTACTGGGTCTTCGACCTTCACCACTACGGCTTGTCGCCCTATAGTATCGCTTCCGATGTTGGTCTTTATGAGCCGCATGGGTGATATTGGGTTTGTGCCTTCGGGTTTGTCGCCCTATAGTATCGCTTTCTATGTTGGTAGTTATGAGCCGCATGGGTGATATTGGGTTTGGAGTCTTCGGGCTCATGGATCCTTGTTTATACAGTACTGAGCTCGAGCAATCATATGTTTCATTGATATTATATTCCCTAGGTATCGCCCTTCGGTGTTGGTCTTTTTGAGCTGCATGATGTGTAGCGTTTACCTTGTGGAACTTGTATACCTTATTGGTATTTGTTATTTGCCTTTTTGGCTTGATTTGGGATATTTGTGTCCTTTGTTTCTATATGTTGCCGATGATATGAGGCTTGTTATCATATGATTCATCTTTTGTTAAATGATTGTGTTATCTCCTTTAGAGATATTTGTTATGCTTTGAAACCTTGCAGGTTTATTATTGTTCAGTTTATCTAACTGATTTGTTTAGCTAGACTGACCTGTGTATTTTATACTCGGGTCAGACCGAGATGTTTCAGGTTAGGTGCCTTTGGACTTAGCCTATTTTGCTTCCGCATGGACTACTCCGCTAGCTTCTTTTTGTCATAGCTTTTTGTGTAGTCCCATTTTGTTGTAACTCTGTTACGTATCCTTGTGAACTCATTTGTATATTGTGGTTTGCTATACCACTTGACATGTATTATTTTGTATACTCTGCTGTGTATCAGTATATGTGTATATGATGGTTTACTGTTCTGTGATGTATATTGCATTTGAGTTGTTATATTCTGTTCTGATAGATCCTCTAGCCACCTATGGTTTTGTTTTAAGTATTCATTGGATATGTCGATCTGCTTGGTAAGGCAATTGTCGATGTATTCAATAGATAATTAAAGCAAGGCTATAGATGGTCGCTCCTAAACAGCCTTATTCTCCGTGTTAGCAGACGGTATTATCTATTAATAATCTTTGCTAGCGTGGGTATAGAGGTGGGTGTAACAACCCGCATATTTAACGATTTTATATTTAAATGATTTATTTAAGTATAGCGTCGTTAGTCGGATTTTTGGGTCCGAAATGTTACTTTTTGCGAACGGTCGAATTGGGTCTCAAGACCACTTCCATTGAGTTCAAAACGTTGTTTGCGACCTTTTTGAGTATAAGCTTCGATATGTTTGGAGTAAGTTGAATTTTGACTCTTTTTTCTATTTGGGCTTGAGTTTGGGTTCAGCCCCAATCTCCACTTAACCTCCCTAGCTCATTAACTCTTCATCCATTCACCCTCATTTCATTTCTTTTAGTTAAGAAAACTGAAAATGGTGGAAGGGAAAGGGAAATAGAAATTGCAAGCCCTAGTTTCTTATTTGCAAACTTGATTTCTTGCTCTAAAATCATAGAGAAGCCATTGGTAAGCTCCTCTTCATCTTCTCTATCTCCTTCTCTCTTCAATCTCAGAAATTTCCTAAACTTAAATTGGGAAACATGTGTTTTATTCTTAGATTGAAGCTTGTTGGGTTGAAGTAGAGTTTAGTTGGTCTTCTCCTTGTTATTGAGCTTCTTCTTCTACTTCTTTGTTTTGGGTTAAAGGTGAGTTTTGAACTCACATCTACTTCTCTTGATTTCTTTGATGTTGGGTATGAATTTCCTAGCATTTGTTCATATGCTCTTGCTTTTGGTTTGGACTGAATTGGTGAATATCCAAATTTTTAGTGTTTGGGTTCAATTCTTTAAGGATCCTAACTTTGATGTTTGAATATGTTTGGTTGCGAATCGTAGAGCTAATGGAGCTGGGGTATATATTGGTTAAAGCTCCTTAGGTCCATTGCTCGAATGGTCGCGATTTGGAAGAAATTGCATTTCATTGATATAGGGTAGCAATCGCAAATTCATCAGGTTCGGCCGACCGAGCCCTGTAGCCGGTCGACCGACCTGCTACCCCGAGCCATGTTCTAATTTCTGCATCTGGCCAGCCGACCGAGCCCTGCAACCGGTCGACCGACCTGCTCCTGTTTTCCTGTTTTGCCTATTTTTGCATATTTTTATCGGTTTTCCAAATTTTATCGATTCAAGTTGCTTTTTAGTAGTTGTTATTGCATCTTTGACTTTGATAACTTATTCTTGACTTCATCCATGGGTTTTTATAAAATAATCTCTTGAATCATATTTAAAAGCTCGTTTCTCCAATTTATAAATTCTATTTAAAACACACGCACAATTTCGCACTTCGAGCGATGTGGAAGGGTGATTAAATGGTTGGGAAAAACACGGACCATGAATCTGTGCGTTTATCCTTCCGATTAATCCACGACCTATTCAATTGATCGTTTGGACCTTCGGGTTTGGTTTATCGATGATATGAGGTAAACTTTGTACTGCTTTGAGTGCGAAAGTGACTGACGGATAGTAAACCGTTTAGTGCGAACGAGTGGTTATGGGACATACGTTAACACTTTTCGGATTCCTTTTCGAGAGTTGTGACACATTCCGCCAGTTAGTGGTGTCCAGTACTGGGTCTTCGACCTTCACCACTACGGCTTGTCGCCCTATAGTATCGCTTCCGATGTTGGTCTTTATGAGCCGCATGGGTGATATTGGGTTTGTGCCTTCGGGTTTGTCGCCCTATAGTATCGCTTTCTATGTTGGTCGTTATGAGCCGCATGGGTGATATTGGGTTTGGAGTCTTCGGGCTCATGGATCCTTGTTTATACAGTACTGAGCTCGAGCAATCATATGTTTCATTGATATTATATTCCCTAGGTATCGCCCTTCGGTGTTGGTCTTTTTGAGCCGCATGATGTGTAGCGTTTACCTTGTGGAACTTGTATACCTTATTGGTATTTGTTATTTGCCTTTTTGGCTTGATTTGGGATATTTGTGTCCTTTGTTTCTATATGTTGCCGATGATATGAGGCTTGTTATCATATGATTCATCTTTTGTTAGATGATTGTGTTATCTCCTTTAGAGATATTTGTTATGCTTTGAAACCTTGCAGGTTTATTATTGTTCAGTTTATCTAACTGATTTGTTTAGCTTGACTGACCCGTGTATTTTATACTCGTGTCAGACCGAGATGTTTCAGGTTAGGTGCCTTTGGACTTAGCCTATTTTGCTTCCGCATGGACTACTCCGCTAGCTTCTTTTTGTTATAGCTTTTTGTGTAGTACGATTTTGTTGTAACTCTGTTACGTATCCTTGTGAACTCATTTGTATATTGTGATTTGCTATACCACTTGACATGTATTATTTTGTATACTCTGCTATGTATCAGTATATGTGTATATGATGGTTTACTGTTCTGTGATGTATATTGCATTGGAGTTGTTATATTCTGTTATGATAGATCCTCTAGCCACCTATGGTTTTGTTTTTAAGTATTCATTGGATATGTCGATCTGCTTGGTAAGGCAATTGTCGATGTATTCAATAGATAATTAAAGCAAGGCTATAGATGGTCGCTCCTAAACAGCCTTATTCTCCGTGTTAGCAAACGGTATTATCTATTAATACTCTTTGCTAGCGTGGGTATAGAGGAGGGTGTAACAACCCGCATATTTAACGATTTTATATTTAAATGATTTATTTAAGTATAGCGTCGTTAGTCGGATTTTTGGGTCCGAAATGTTACTTTTTGCGAACGGTCGAATTGGGTCTCAAGACCACTTCCATTGAGTTCAAAACGTTGTTTGCGACCTTTTTGAGTATAAGCTTCGATATGTTTGGAGTAAGTTGAATTTTGACTCTTTTTTCTACTTGGGCTTGAGTTTGGGTTCAGCCCCAATCTCCACTTAACCTCCCTAGCTCATTAACTCTTCATCCATTCACCCTCATTTCATTTCTTTTACTTAAGAAAACTGAAAATGGTGGAAGGGAAAGGGAAATAGAAATTGCAAGCCCTAGTTTCTTATTTGCAAACTTGATTTCTTGCTCCAAAATCATAGAGAAGCCATTGGTAAGCTCCTCTTCATCTTCTCTATCTCCTTCTCTCTTCAATCTCAGAAGTTTCCTAAACTTAAATTGGGAAACATGTGTTTTATTCTTAGATTGAAGCTTGTTGGGTTGAAGTAGAGTTTAGTTGGTCTTCTCCTTGTTATTGAGCTTCTTCTTCTACTTCTTTGTTTTGGGTTAAAGGTGAGTTTTGAACTCACATCTACTTCTCTTGATTTCTTTGATCTTGGGTATGAATTTCCTAGCACTTGTTCATATGCTCTTGCTTTTGGTTTGGACTGAATTGGTGAATATCCAAATTTTTAGTGTTTGGGTTCAATTCTTTAAGGATCCTAACTTTGATGTTTGAATATGTTTGGTTGCGAATCGTAGAGCTAATGGAGCTAGGGTATATATTGGTTAAAGCTCCTTAGGTCCATTGCTCGAATGGTCGCGATTTGGAAGAAATTGCATTTCATTGATATAGGGTAGCAATTGCAAATTCATCAAGTTCGGCCGACCGAGCCCTGTAGCCGGTCGACCGACCTGCTACCCCGAGCCATGTTCTAATTTCTACATCTGGCCAGCCAACCGAGCCCTGCAACCGGTCGACCGACCTGCTCCTGTTTTGCCTGTTTTGCCTATTTTTGCATATTTTTATCGGTTTTCCAAATTTTATCGATTCAAGTTGCTTTTTAGTAGTTGTTATTGCATCTTTGACTTTGATAACTTATTCTTGACTTCATCCACGGGTTTTTATAAAATAATCTCTCGAATCATATTTAAAAGCTCGTTTCTCCAATTTATAAATTCTATTTAAAACACACGCACAATTTCGCACTTCGAGCGAAGTGGAAGGGTGATTAAATGGTTGGGAAAAACACGGACCATGAATCTATGCGTTTATCCTTCCGATTAATCCGCGACCTATTCAATTGATCGTTTGGACCTTCGGGTTTGGTTTATCGATGATATGAGGTAAACTTTGTACTGCTTTGAGTGTGAAAGTGACTGACGGATAGTAAACCGTTTAGTGCGAACGAGTGGTTATGGGACATACGTTAACACTTTTCGGATTCCTTTTCGAGAGTTGTGACACATTCCGCCAGTTAGTGGTGTCCAGTACTGGGTCTTCGAGCTTCACCACTACGGCTTGTCGCCCTATAATATCGCTTCCGATGTTGGTCTTTATGAGCCGCATGGGTGATATTGGGTTTGTGCCTTCGGGTTTGTCGCCCTATAGTATCGCTTTCTATGTTGGTCGTTATGAGCCGCATGGGTGATATTGGGTTTGGAGTCTTCGGGCTCATGGATCCTTGTTTATACAGTACTGAGCTCGAGCAATCATATGTTTCATTGATATTATATTCCCTAGGTATCGCCCTTCGGTGTTGGTCTTTTTGAGCCGCATGATGTGTAGCGTTTACCTTGTGGAACTTGTATACCTTATTGGTATTTGTTATTTGCCTTTTTGGCTTGATTTGGGATATTTGTGTCCTTTGTTTCTATATGTTGCCGATGATATGAGGCTTGTTATCATATGATTCATCTTTTGTTAGATGATTGTGTTATCTCCTTTAGAGATATTTGTTATGCTTTGAAACCTTGCAGGTTTATTATTGTTCAGTTTATCTAACTGATTTGTTTAGGTAGACTGACCAGTGTATTTTATACTCGGGTCAGACCGAGATGTTTCAGGTTAGGTGCCTTTGGACTTAGCCTATTTTGCTTCCCCATGGACAACTCCGCTAGCTTCTTTTTGTCATAGCTTTTTGTGTAGTCCCATTTTGTTGTAACTCTGTTACGTATCCTTGTGAACTCATTTGTATATTGTGGTTTGCTATACCACTTGACATGTATTATTTTGTATACTCTGCTATGTATCAGTATATGTGTATATGATGGTTTACTGTTCTGTGATGTATATTGCATTTGAGTTGTTATATTCTGTTCTGATAGATCCTCTAGCCACCTATGGTTTTGTTTTAAGTATTCATTGGATATGTCGATCTGCTTGGTAAGGCAATTGTCGATGTATTCAATAGATAATTAAAGCAAGGCTATAGATGGTCGCTCCTAAACAGCCTTATTCTCCGTGTTAGCAGACGGTATTATCTATTAATACTCTTTGCTAGCGTGGGTATAGAGGTGGGGCGTCACAATAACCATGCTATATCTCATAGCGGTTTTCTACCGCTACGATTTTTCCATATAGCCCCAAAATATAGTCTTTCCGCTTTAAGCCCCGCTATTTTCGCTATATCCCGTTATTTCCGCTATATTCCGCTATTTCCACTATATCTTCTTTAAAAGAAATGAATTGAAAAATGACATTTATACATTATAAAAATTATGAAATTAATTAATTTAATTAAAATTTTAATATATTATTAGAAATGAAAGTAATCTAATATTCTACTAAATTCAATTATGTTATATAACAATTTTCATTAATTTAGAGTATATTCGCACATGTTTTTATTTAGAATTGTTTACATGTTAATTATAATTTAGTTGAATGTTAAATTTTCATTTAATTACCATTTATATATTTATAAAAATATTAAGTACGAGTTTTATATGCCATTTTAGAGTCATCCGCTATATCCCGTTATATACTCGTTGTATCCCCGCTATGACCTTTTGCACCTGCGCCGCATTAAATCTGCAAAGCGCTTTAACTGCACAGCTATGCCGCTCATGCTAAAGAATTTGACTTTGAGTTGACTATAGTTGACCGTAATACTGACCTCATATAACTTAGGGGACGAATTCTTTATTGAACAAAGTTTCACTTCCAATTCTTCAATTCAGACCTAACTATAGTCTTTCGATGGATGCCATGCCATGATTTAACTATAATCAAACTGAAGTGTTTACATTGAGGTTGAATAGTATTCTCAAGTTGACAGAACCATGTAATATCGCCACTTCGAGATTCTTTGTTTGACCTTATTTATATAAACTAACAGAAACCTCTTGAGCGAATCATTCCATGGCTGTCCAATAACCATCAGTACGTAATCCCTTGATGCCTCCAACAACCATGAGTAATACAACGCCCAACATTTGGAGAGCTTTTCATACGCTAGTCTTAATGGATGAATCGATGTTATTTATCAAAACATTTTAACTTGGAATATCTAGAACAACATTTCTTTTATCAATGTTATAAAATTCTCATGATTACAACACATTGTAGTTACTACAACAAAACATATCATTTAAGCATTTTTTATTTACATATTTATAAATTTATGACATATATAATTATGCCACCATGTGACAAAGTATATAGTACAGAAAAATACCTTTATTATGAACAATATTGGTCACGGTGTTAGATATATGTAACAATTATATTACTGCCCTTAGGGCATACCCCTAACACTATCAATCTCCCACTTGCACTTAGGGTCAATTATGGAACTCCCTTCCCTCCAATGGTTTTCTCAAAACTAATCGAGCTAGTCCCTTAGTGAACGAACATGCTATATTGTCTTAACTATCAACTCTATCAATCAACTCTCTCCAACATTGATAAACTGCCTTTATCATGTGGAACTTCTCGAAGTATGTTTCTCGACTTTTAGGAGTTCTAGGTTATTTCGTGATATGTATCATGACATTGTTATTATATGTGTTTCTCAACATTTAAAATCACCTCTAGCTTTGTAATGAATCTATGCACACATAAACACACACACACACACACACATATGTATGTGTATACATATATATTGCTTTTATTGCGATGCTATTTAGCGCGATGTACTTAGCCTTTTGATTAAAGTAGCCATGACCTCTTCTTTTGGAATATTTCCAACCTATAGCTCAATAACTTGGTTGGAACATCAATTAAGGTTAACATACTATTTTTGATATTATTTATGAATTTCACGTACAAATACTCCTTTATAAGGAGTTTGTTGTTCCTATAAATAATTCTTTAGTATTTTTTAAATAAGCGAGAACACTTTAGACTGTCATATAATGATCTTAATATTGATTTGATACTTACCCTATGTATCAAATACATAAGAAAAGTGGAATATTGTAGACAATATAACATGTGTGATAATTCTTGTTGCACGTAAGGAACCCATCTTACATGCTCTTAATTAAATGATTTAATATAGTGTCTATTTTTATTATTTTAGGACATTCCTAACACCTTTTTATTCTAATTATAAAAGATGTCTTTTCAAATCCTATATCAAGAATTAAACCACCAAACTGAAATGACTTTAACACGAATAAATCATTAACAACAATAAGTTTGTTGTTTACTCATAGTTTTATAAATATTCTGGTACCTTTTTAGTGATTTCTTATAGGTATATGCTTGCTCTGCATTTTGATTGAAATTCGAACTGCTTGATTTTTCTATCAAAATATTTTTTCAACTCTCCTGGTTGTTGAATGATACTTTCGTATCAATTCTTGGTTCCTATCCAAATTAAGTTAAGCATGCTGAATGATGAACCTGTTACGTTAATTTCAATAGTTGAAATTCGATGTCATTCTATCAATGCAGCTAGCTACATTCCAATTGTATTGGTCTTTTTCCTTGCAACTATCCGCAAATTCATCACTTTAGAAATTTTTTAACATATTCATATATAATATTTTTTAACATAAACGACAATTTTTTGAAAAATAGATAATATTTGTAATCTTATTTTGAATAATTTTTTAGAAAAATATGTACTTTGGAAGATATATCGATAAAATGACCAAAAACCATTTTATCAATAAACATCTCTTAGACCATCTGACATCGTGCACGGAGCTGGATACGTGCACTAATTATATATATGAGTGAGAATATGTAATGAAATATTTATTTTATTTTTGAAAATAATATATCTTTATGACATCATCAATAAAATCACTATTTTGTAACAAATGATTTTTGAATTTAAATTGAGTGTAAATGATTTAATAATTATTTTAATTAATTAATGAGCCCTTTTAATTATTAAATAATGACATAAATATTATTATCAAACATTGTTTACAAATATATGTATATAGGTATATATATATATATATATATGTATATGTTAAATAAGAAGTGAAAATATCACCGGAACTCGAAGTCGGAATCCGTAAAGATTCCAACATAGAAAAGTTGTCAAATGTTGTGAATCATTTGAGATATACATATGCACATATATGTGTACATATACATGAACACATTCGCATGCACATGAACACATATATACATATAAATATACTTACACACACATATACATATTTACAAAATATCTAAGATATTTTCTTAAAACTTCATCCTTAAGCAAACCCAAAGTCAACATCCTATACCCTAAGTAAAAGCACATGGCTACACATAGGGGGAAGTTTGACCGTGGATGATGAGGTGAGAGAAAGGAGTAGTGATAAGGCAATGGTGATGAAATGGCAAGTAAATATCATGATATTTTTGTTCACATTTTTGCCAATAAATACCACCACCCATCTTCACATCATTCACTCATAAATTCCTAGGCCTTCTTCACTTCTTCTCTCCACTTTAATGGCCTCTTTCCTAAAAAAAATAATGGAAATTTTTTTGGCAGAAGTAATTAAAATTATACAATATATATACACACACACTATACAAACACTTCAAAACTAAAGCAAATTCACTCCATTTCCCCTTGAAACCCATTGTATCATCCTTAATTTTTGATAACATTATTTAGAAGATTCAATTAGATAAATTAAATAGAATAATGATGATAAGAGGATTGAGATTTAAATAAATCTACAAGAAGGCCGTGCTTAATTTACCTTAAATGGGCTTAAAATGGTTTTTAAATTATTAACTACAACATGGGCGTATTAATAAATATAGCCGCACCTTATTATTCACGACCATACTTTTTTATTTGTCTATTCACGTTCATTTTCTCAAAAACTCAAAGATGCAAATTTAACCTAAGAAGAGCCGACTATTAACAAAGAACAAGAGGAAGAGAAATTCAATCAAGCTAAGGAATTAAAGCTAGGGGATAATTTCAAATCAAATCTCAAAACACTTATCATATTTAAGGTGAATAATAATTCATTCCATCTCTATTTTGTTTTTATTATAATATGTTTTCAGATTTAAGATTAAATTTATTTTTATGATGTGTTAGATGATGATATGCTTGAATTATTATGTGTTTGATTTAAACCAATTCATATACATATGAATTTACATGGTTTTAGCTCAAAACCGATTATTATTGATTTTAGAATACCATGGAATAATTATATGTTAGGTAAAACATGATTATAGAGACGTGTTTCAATTTTCATAATTTTCCAAGCCATGGAAAATTTATTATGAGTTTCTAAAGGAAAATATGATAAATTTGGGTTTAAAATTTATTTCGATTATTTCTGGAAGAAATTGGGTCTGAAATTTTAAAATGTTTGATAACACGATGAAAGTAAATTTCTTTGATTTTTGAGGATTTTTCCTAATTAATTTTCTATGGAAAATAAATTATTTTAAAGGAAGGAATTATTTGCAATATTGGTTTTTCTTAATAGAAGGGCTTAAGCATTATTTTTCCTTTGATTTAGATCTGATAAATGTGGTAGTTATTTTGTAAAATATTTGAAAAGTTTTAAGGCAACCAATCAGTGTTTACAAATAGGCAGGTTAGTTATAAAGCAATTACTAAACTTAGCATTAATTCAGCCTTTTAAATAAAAAGTTGGTTTCGCCTCTCTTGGAAGCGGCCTTCGACCCAATGCTTTCGCCTCGACTCAACCGAAACCAACCCTACCGAAACCCACCTAGTCGAAACCAATACATAGGTATCACTTATATGGTACGTAGTGGATTAGAGGAAAGGTGGAAGCCAGAGTGTCGGAAGCAAATCTTCCGATGGGGTGGAAACCTTAGTTCTATTTTCAAATGTTAAGTGCCTGCTTTGTTTTACCTAAAGATTTTAACATAGTCGAAACCTATGTTTTTGCAAAGGGTTTTTCTTAATAGCTTTCTAAGTAGGTTTCCATATCATGTTTTAAGTAGGAGCTTTCGAATGGGTTCCTTTGTTTTTATATAATGCTTTCGAAAGAGGTGGTTCCGACATGATCGGAACCTAGCCCGCTATTCTTTTACCTTTCGGATGTATTGCAACTATCGATGCTTTCGAAGGGTTCTCTTTGTTTTAAACTTAAACTAAATCACTTCCTAAATGCTTTTGAAGGGGTTCAGTGGTTTCGAAGGCATTGGTGTCGAAAGGGGGTTTCGATGCTATCCTTCAAAGGTTTACTCCAAGTTTTGAGCTTTCGAATAGATGGTTCCGACACCATCAATTTTTCCCCCAAAATTATTTTATTAAAGGTTTCGAAAGAGATACTTTCGTGTGTAACCACTTTGACACAAAAGATGTTTTAAAGAGTAAAACCCAATGATTACAAAAGGGGGTACTTTCATTGGTTTTGAAGCTATATTTTTAAAGATTATTTAGCAACGTTTTGACACATTCGAAAGGTATAATTTGGTTTTGAAAGGATTGATTTGTAGAGCTTCGAAAGGTATATATTAGAGCTTTGAAATAAGGTTTTCTATGCTTTCGATGGAGGTCATCTAGTGGTTTCAGATGTTTAAGGTTTCGAAACAAATAACCCATTCTCATTTTAAAGGAAAAGCCATGGCATAAATAAAGATTTTTGAGAGCATTACTTTGTTGTTAGATTACTTCTTCATATATTTATTCACATTGTAATTAACCCATAATGGCACTTTGGGAAAGGGCAGAATAACTAGCTAGGTTGACACAGTAGTGAATAGAATTTAAGAAATGTTAAAATCTTAATTAAAGTTACAGGTAGGGGCCAATAGGTTCACAGTAAGCCCATGAAAATTGTATAAAGGAAAATGTTTGCACAAAAAATGGGCAAACACCTCCAATTCGTATGATTTAGTTGATTATATGTTGTTCTTAGTGATTTGGATGATATATGCAAATATATAAAACAGATGGACTAAACTGTAAAAGACACACAGATTTATAGTGGTTCGGCCAGAATGTGCCTACGTCCACTTTATATGTTATTCTCCTTTACTCTTCGGATTACAAGTACAAAGCTTTTATTATAAGAGTATGAAAGTTGTTTGAAAGCTATATCCGTGCTTGAGCTCTCAAACTTGTCCCCATTGCTGTACCCCTGCCCCTCTATTTGTAGATTGAGGTTGGGGGTAGGGATCTTGGATGTATATAGCCGCTGGTGGGCCTGGGCTGATATGATCTGGCCTGGCAGAGTTGGTCCGGTATGACTTGGTCTGGTGGTGAATGATCCGGTCGTGTCCCTCCTTTGGTTCGGCAGTGGATAATGGTAGCTGGTCCGGTAGCTCTCTGGTTCGGCTATGCATGGAAGTGGGGTTTGATCCGGTGATAGGTGATTCGGTGGTAGGTGGGTGATTCTATTTGGTTCGGCAGGCACCTGGTCCGGTAGTAGCTCGGAGAAGGGATGGTTCGGTGGTGAAGGCGTGGCTTGGTCCGGTAGGTTGATTCGGTGGTGGTTACTTCGAGTTGGTTCGACATGCTACTTCTGGTTGGTTCGGCATGTTATTTCGAGTTGGTTCGCTTTGATTCGGTGGGTGGTAGAAACATACCCAACATTTGCCCCCCAAAGTAGGGCATATGTTTAACATATGACATGCTTTGTTTCAGTTTGACATCCATATTCGGCCTGAGAACCGAACTGCCCGGTCCGGTTATACACCCTTCCCCTATAAGTAGAAACCACATGCCTTCGTCTTTCCCTACTGATTGAGATAGCCGAGCCATCTTATGAATTGCCGAATCAACACGTGCCGAATCAATCTTAGCTGCCGGACCAGGCAAGTTTTCCCCTGCCGAATGACTCCTTAATGTTCTTTGTTTTACCGAACGAGTTAAATACCGAATGGTCATGATACCGAACGGGCTCGATACCGAATGGACTCGACACCGAGTGAACTTGATCCCGAATGAACCCGAGAAACTTGCTTGCTTCATATCTCTTCATCCTTCGTCCTAACAATGTGCTTTTGCTTTTGTGTTTGCAGATAAATGTCTCACAAAATTGAAACTCGTTCAGAAAAGAGAAAATCTACGGACCGAGGTGAGCCTCCCGTTGTGCCCCCTGCCCAGCCAGGACCAGCGCGACAGGGACCTGCCCCGAGGTCATTGGTGGACGGATATGGCCCTTAAGAGCTTCTGAACTCTCCTCCCGATTGCTTTCCGATCTCCCTCAAAGAGGGACAACTTGATCATCGCTCGCTCCTTTGGGATTGACAGAGCGAGTATGTTGTTGCCGGGAGATGGTGTGGTGCCGTATGATCCTCCTGAAGGATATTTCGCCTATAGCCGATACCATTGCATGTGCGGGGCCATTCCTCCGATCAATGCGTGGATAGTCAGCTTCATTACCTACCTGAAGGTGGCTCCTTTCCTGCTTCAGCCCAACTCTTACGCCATCTTAGTGTGTCTATTCGTTATCTACTAGAGGAGGTATAGGCGCCCTATTCTAACCGGGAAATCCGATATTTGTATAATCTGAGGGGCTACAAGAAGGGGTCCCCATGCATCAGTTTGGAATCGACTGTGTCCTTCAAGCCGGTCTTGGACTTATACTCGAAGTTCACCATGTTTAACAAGGAATGGTTCTTCGTCAAGGACGACTCTGTTTCTTTTCGCCTTTTCACTTCTGGCTGTAAGTCGAATTTCATTTGTAATTTCTGTGTCCCGGCTGCAATGCTTCTTCTTATATGCTTCTGTTTCTTGCCAGCGACAGGTGGCTTTGCGGTCGTGGAGAATGATCGCCTGGTACAGATGGTTGCGGAGATAGAGGCCATCTCAGGAAGGGATAGGTCAGCTTCTTACCTGATCAGGAATGCCACTCTCCTGGAACACAACTTGATTTTTCCACGTCAATCTGTGGTTAAGCAGAGAGATACAGTCGAGGAGAGGGCTGCCAAAGCTAAAGGCGGGGCCATGAAGAAGAGCAGCAAGAGGAGGCCCCTCTCGATACCTCCAGTCGTCGGGGGGAAGAAGCTTAAGAAATCTGATGGACCCTCTTCCAGTACATGCCCAGATGTTCCGGTGGAGGAAAGTGGAGAGGAGGAAAGAGGCGAGGAGGAGAGCGGAGGCGATGGAGAGGTGGCGGTGGTAACGGTGGCGAAGGGCAGAGTGGTAGTGGCGTTGGTGTCTTGACTTCTGGGCAAGCGGGTGAGATTCAAGAGTGGACGGATGATGCTTTCCGTCAAGCCTTTGAGGGGTTGGAGGAAGGGCCGGCCTTGGTGGAGAAATCGAAGAAGTCTGGTAAGGCCGGGACTGGTGCCATTCTATCTTCTGAAAGTATTTTAGCCAAGGCAACTCCGACGGTTCAAGGTGAATTCTTATCTCCTTTTTTAACTTCATATGTTTCTTGAATTACAGTCTCATGCATGCTTGTAACACTTGGTTTTTATTCCAGGAACGGTTGAGGCGGCTAAGACATCAGACATTCGGCACCGCCTTGAGCAATTCAAACTCTTCAAGGCTTCTGTTAAACCGAAGCACTCGACTGACCGTTCCGGGAGCGTAGTCAGTTACCTTCCTCTTCTCAGAGTCATCGAAGAGGATATTCAAAAGAGAAAGAGGAGGCGTTCCATGTCCGAACCTTCACTTGGACCTCAGCCCCCAACCTAGCCTATTCATGACATCACGGGGGAGGATACTGAGTCCATACCATCTCCGCATCCATCAGAGAATCCTTCCGTTACTCATGTTGATCGTCCCGGCTTGGTTCGTAACCCATTTGCGGGTTATCCAGATCTGGACCCGAGTTCTCATGATATTTCCTTCGATGAGGTTACCGGTGAGCACCTCCTACCCCGCAATCCTATGGTAAGGGTACTTGATGAGGCTAAGGCTTTGGATCTCGACTTGTTGACTACTCGGATTGTGACAATAGGGGATGAGGCCAAGGCAAACATCGATCGGGTGGCTGAAGAGACCAAGAAGTTAATGGAGCATCACGCTCGACTGGTCAAGGCTGGAGAGGAAATCGGAAGTGCTAACATTCGGCTGCGGCTAATGGTTTCCGATCAGGCCAAACAGCTTGCCGATCAGGCCATTCAGATCTCCCAGCATGAGGCGGCCTCCAGACGGCTAAAGAAAACTATGGAGGAGGCTAGTAGAGCCGAGCTGCGAAAAATGGAGGCCACCTGCGAGGAACGAATTGATATGGCCATTGCCACTGTGGATGAGGTTCGGAGAGCGGATCTTGAGCAGATAGAGGAGTTATCTGGGAAGCTTGAGGCCGCAGAGCTTGCTCAAGCTAAGCGGAAGGAGGAGATGGAGGCGATGCGGAAATCCCTTCAGGCTGACTGCTCGAGATACCGATTGAAGAGAGATGCTGCCGTTGGAAGGCTGTCGGCTTCCGAGGCCCGGATGAGGGAGTTTGAGGAGAACGAGGGGATGATGGATGAGATGCTCCAGGACATGTACTTCCGTACTTGGAAGTAGGGCAACCTGTCCTAGATGGACGATTATCCCCGGATCATGGCTAGGATATATCTCCGGGCTTTGGAGGAGGCCAAGGCTGAGGCAGATAAAGAGGGTGGCGCGGCCTTCAGAATGGATGTGGTTACCACACAGTTCACCAAGGAGGAGAAGGTGGCGGTGAAGGAGGGCATGCAGCTGCTTACCGCCGAGGAAGTGGGTGTGCAATTGGAGGATGATGATCAGGGAGCAGACGCTGGTAAGTCTTCCCTTTTAATCTTTTCTTAACTTGATTGCTTATCGTTTGTCTAATAGATTCTTCTCCTGAATTGGACAGGTGGGACCTCTGTCAGCATGCTGGTAGTTCTGATCCTGCGGTCAAGTAGATCTTGGGGGGTTGGAAGGACAGAGATGAAATTTCGATGCTGCCGACTATTTTGGCTTGATCCGGGCATTTTCGGTTTTACTTGACATTCCTGTATATACTAGTTCTAAAACATTAATGTACTTTCAGGTTGTAATTATGTCATTGCAACGAACAACTTTATTTTTAACATGTAATTTTATAACATGAGCTGATTCTGTCATATTTGGATGCTATCGTTATTTTGATGCGTTGCATATGAGATATAGCTATGCATATGCTTGTGATTCAATTGTGTTTGATGCCAAGTTCTAGCTTAAAATACATTTTCATGTCTTGCAATGTTAGTGTGATGTGTGAGTAAACTATAGCTACATGTTTATGTATAAGAGAAGAAAGTACCGCCCTTCATGTTTTAGTTGTAGACGGTAGCTTTGAATGTCTTGTGTGACTGAGGATGGAATGCGACTGAGTGATCTGTCGTCCAGTTGTGAGTTCTCATTTCCATCAACGAGTGTTTCCTATTTTGTGTCCTGTACTTTAAGGGTCGTTATAGAGGATATGAGGAAAATTTTCAAATAAAATGGAAATATAAGAAATAGTAAAACTTCCAATCACGGAAGGCCTTCGATGTGCTTAAGTTCGTGGCAAACGGGTTTTGTAGTCACTTTCCCTAGCTGTGGGTCTTGGAGACATTCGTCACCCATCTTACGCCTCCGCGGGGAGTTTTCTTTTTTACCACAACCGTACTTAAGACACATCGGAGCCGAGATCGCGCATAGTAACTATCCGAGGCATTATGGCCCATAATCGTGGGTATTATTCGATTTACCGTGGTCGGCTAGCGTGCGTGCCGATCGTCAACTGTGAACTGCCCCTGGCTGGCCACATCTTATGTTGGGGCTTATAATCGGTTCACAGTCGCTGGCGAGTCGAACACCGTAATGAGATGCCTCGGCTATAGTCGGCCTTCTCGGTGGCTTATGATCGGCTCATTATAGTTACTTTGAGGGCTGTCGCGAGCAATGAGTTAACCCGCAGCAGAGAGATGCTGGAGAAAAAGTGTCTCATTGACGAGGGCGTAGATTCGTATAGTACCTGTTAGGTCTTGTCCAGGTGAGCTTTTGCCGTGAAGTGTCCAGAATGGGAATGCCGTTACACAGGATTTTGTTCAACAGAAAAGGATAAAGCTTAACAAGCAGCCAAGATATAAAGGAACAAGTTAAAAAGAGATAATATTTTTAAAGTGGTTCGGCACGACAATGCCTACGTCCACTGATTCTCTTTGTTAATTCACTTCACATGGGCAGTACAAGTTAAGAAAAGTATCGACGAAGGTGTTGGATGTTCCATGCCCTCTGGAACACCTCTCCGTCCACTGTTGACTAAATATAAGCTCCGTTGTGGAGATCTTTATGAATTACATAGGGTCCGTCCCAGATTGGATCTAGCGCTCTGGGGCGTGGAAAGATCCGTTTGAGGACAAGATCTCCTTCTTGTAAGCTGCGGTGTTTGACCTTGGAGTTGTATTGTGCTGCCACTTTTTGTTTGTGAGCTGCCGCCTTGAGCGCTGCATCATTTCTTCTTTCTTCAATTAGGTCCAAAAACATGTGTAGGAGTTCTTCATTTTCTTCTGGGTTGTAGTGGATCCTACGGTGGGAGGGCACTACAGTTTCAACTGGGAGCATGGCTTCCGATCCGTATGCCAAAGAGAAAGGAGTATGTCCTGTTGATGTTCTGTAAGATGTGCGGTAGGCCCAAAGTGCCGTAAGAAGTTCATCCACCCAAGCGCCTTTTGACTTTTCAAGTTTCTTCTTGATTAGAGTTTTGAGAATTTTGTTGACAGCTTCGACTTGTCCGTTTTCCTGGGGATAAGCTACAGATGAGAAGCTTTTGTGAATTCCGTGCTCTCGGCACCAGTCGGTGATTTCCTCGCTGTCAAATTGAAGTCCATTGTCCGATATGATTTTGAGTGGAACCCCGTACCTGCACAAAACATTTTTGATCAAGAAGTTAATAACTTTTGCCGAAGATATTTTATTTAGAGGTTCCGCTTCCACCCATTTGGTGAAATAGTCGACTGCCACTATTGCATATTTGGCTCCGCCTCGGCCCATTGGCAGTTCGCCAATCAAGTCAATCCCCCATATTGCAAAGGGCCAACGGCTGGTCATCTGAGTAATCTCATTGGTTGGCAGTCGAGGGATCTTAGCAAATTTCGACACTTGTCGCATCTTTTGACGAAGTCTAAGGCATCTTTATTTAAGGTGGGATAGAAATATCCATATCAGAGTATCTTCTTTGCCAGAGTCTGCCCTCCGCTGTGGTCTCCGCAACTTCCTTGATGGATGTTGGATAAGATTTCTTTGGCTTCCCTTCCAACGACACACCTTAATAAAGGGTTAGAGAAGCCACGCCGATAGAGGATGCCTTCTTGTATTGTGGAGCGGGAAGCTTTCCTCAGGATTTTCTTAACTTCGCTACGCCCGTCGGGTAATGTGCTACTTTGTAAGTACTTCCGGATGGGAGTCATCCAAGTTTCCTCTTCGATTGCCGCTATCAGATTCATTGGCTCGAAACTCGAGGCTAGTTGCTTTGAGATGGTTATTGTTCTGGAAGTGGTGCCGTCCTTCATGCTAGCTTGCTTTGCCAGTTCGTCGGCCTCTTGATTCTCTCCTCGAGGAACGTGTTTGATTAAATAATGATCCAATTGATTGAGCAACAGCTTGGTCTTCATTAGATATGCTGTGAGTCGTTCCCCTCGAGTCTGGAATTCTCCTAGTATTTGATTTACAATAAGTTGAGAATCACTATGGAGACATAAAGAACCGACTCCAATCTCTAGGGCAAGTTCCAATCCGGCTATCACCGCTTCGTATTCTGCGTCGTTGTTGGTGGCAGCGAATTCCAATCTTAGGGCATAGTGCAGCTTCCTTCCCCTGGGGGTGATTATCACAATACCTGCCCTCGAGCCTTGTTCGTTTGATGCTCCATATACAAAGAGATTCCACCTGATATCCTTTGTTATCTCAGATCGATCTTTACCTTCGTTGGCAGTGAATTCGGCAATGAAATCGGCCATGGCTTGTCCTTTGATGGCGGTGCGAGGATGGTAGATGATATCATATTGACTCAGTTCAATGCACCACTTAAGTAGTCGCCCAGAAGTGTTGGTGTTGGGCGAATTCTCACCCAGAGGATCTCAAGACCAGGAAGCGTCAGTATCACTCATATTCACATCTTGCATTTCATTCCGTAAAAAACCACAGTCTACTCGGCATTCACAAATAAAAGCTCATTCGGCAGAGCATGGCAACCTCCATTCGGCAAAATCCATCCTATAGCTCGTTCGGCTATGTCACATTCGGCATCCCCTGTGTAGACCCCTTCGGCAATCCAAGTACTCAACCGGCCCAGATGAGCACCGAACCAACTCACCTCCAAGACCGAACCAACTCCATGTAAACCCATTACCGAATGGCACATATCCACCCATCACCGGACCACCATAGCCGGACCAGGCCACCACCGGTCCAAACTCCAACAACTCCCTACCGAACGAGGCTACCACCGGTCCAACCTCGCCACCGAATGAAGCTCGCTGAACTAGAATGCTACCAGGCCAGATTGCTCCAGTCCAGGCCCGCCAGCAGCTATATACTTCCAAGACCCCCTGCCCCGTACCTCACTCTATAAATAGAGGGGCAGGGGTACAACAATGGCAGACAAGTTTGAGAGCTCAAGCAAGGAAGGAACTTTCAAACTACTTTCATACGCTTGTATACAAAACATTGTACTTGTAACCTGAAAGAAAGAAGATAATAACATATAAAGTGGACGTAGGCACATTCTGGCCGAACCACTATAAATCTGTGTGTCTTGACATTTCAGCCCCTGCTTTTTCCATATTTACATACTCATCTAAAATCATTGAAAATCACATATAATCAACTAAATAATACGACTTGGAGGTGTTTGTCCATTTTTTGTGCAAACATTTTTGGTGCTTTCACTGAGAATAGAACTCAAGCTTCATTTTCTCCCACTCAACCTTCTTCCTAACAGCATCACTCGTTGCTTAGAAATCATGCCTTCCAAACAGAGAAGGGATGTTAATAAAGGAAAGAACATCGCAACTAGCAGCCTTCCAGATCCAGCAATCACATATCAGCCCACTTCAACAGCAGTACCGGATGAAAATCAGGAAAATCCAACTGGTCCCGCAACGGAACAACCAATCACTAGGGCAGATCTGGACAGGGTTGTGGCTGAAGTAACTAACCGCTTCACATCCCAACAAGAAACTTTGGTGGATCAACTCATGTCACGCTTAAGGGACGCTGAAGAGTCCAACCGCAACACTGAATCATGGGGTGAATCCCAATCCGGAGGATCCCGGAGGCAACAAAGGTCTTCACTCTTCGAAGAAGCTATCAACAGGAACAACAATGATAGGGGCCGCGCCCGGACTCAGCCCGAATTCCGACTCGAGGAAGCCCTTGGAACCGAACCCAGCGGGGGAGGCACCAGGCGAGGGTCGGATGTAGCTGAGCCAGTCATGCCACCTAATCATAGAAACCCCGCTGAACGGAGCCGAGCTAGAACCCAGCCCGAAGTTGGCCCCATGGATGTGCTCGAAACAGAACCCCGCAGGGGAAGATCAAGGCAGGGGGCAACTGTAGCTGGTCCTAGCGTGCATCCAAGCAGCCAAAGACAACCACTGGATAATGCTAGAAGTGATAGACTATACCATCCCTACAGGTCATCTGGACGAGATAGATCCCGCAGGGAAGAACCAAGCTCATTCTTGTCCGCTCCAAGTTCTGACGAACGAATGGCACAATTATTCAGAGAATGTGTACAACGGGAGCAAAGGGACCGAGGAATAGGCGCTAGGGTCACCAGCCCCTTTACCCGAAATATCGAAACTGCCATTACTCCCCGCGAATGGAAAATGCCAACCATGGAGCCTTACAAAGGAACTTCCGACCCATCGTACATTTACAGAGATACACCCAGCATATGCTCATGAGTGGAGCAACAGAAGGAGTATTATGCAAGTGCTTTCCGCTGTTCCTAGCAGATCTAGCTACCTCCTGGTTCTGCCATCTACCCCAAGGATCCATCAACTCATGGGAGACGTTGAAAGAAAGGTTTATCAGCCAGTTCCGCATCCATGTGGAACAGCCCAAGGACGCTTATTCTCTATCCAATGTCAAACAAAAATCCGGAGAGACGCTACAACAATATCTAACCCGGTTCAACGCCGCAGCGGCTGCAGTTCAAGATGCCGATGAAAAACTCACTCTAATGGCCCTCTGTAGTGGTGTACATGCAGACACCAAGTTTTCCAGAAGGTTAACTAAGGAAAAACCAGCTACCTTGCCTGATTTCTTCCATGAAGCTGGAAAGTATATGAGACTTGAAGACGCTGCTACAGAAAGGCAATCAGGACAACAAGGTAAGACAGTTCAGGACAAGGTTCCCGCTGCAGCTAAGGACGCTCGAAGAAATGAATCTAGAGACAATGCTGGGGGCAGAAAGGTTGAAAAGCGCCAATATCGACCAGGGCCAAGATTTGACTCCTACACTCCTTTGAATGAAACAATCGAGAACATCTACCTAGCCACTCAGGGCGAACTCGGATACAAGCGCCCCCCGCACAAGAAAGAATCAGATAACGCACTCAAGACCGGAAAGTTCTGTCGCTTCCACGAATCCCACGGACATGACACCAATGAATGCCACCATCTTCGGGACTTGATCGAAGAACACATTAGAAGAAGAAGACTGGAACGTTATGTGAAAGGTCAGAACAGGACTTCAACTCCTGCCAATGAGAACTCAAAGCAACCCCTCCCAGAAGTAGGCGGAGGGAATCGCAACAATCACAACACCAGTGGCTCTAGTCAAGAGAAGATAGTGGTCCTTACCATCTCAGGAGGACCACACATCGCCGACAGAAGTTGGGCAGAGATGGAAAGGTACGGCAAGTCGCTTAGAAATGCCGAAGGATATGTTAACTCCATTACGGAGGAACGCCACCCGAAACGAAAAGAAAACGATGACATTGTATTCAGTAGGCGTGATTTGGAAGGAAGACAGTACCCACATATGGATCCCATGGTCATCTCTGCCTGGTTCGGTCCAGCTAAAATTTTTCGGATTCTAATAGACACGGGAAGCTCCGTAAATATCCTGTTCAAACATGCTTTCGACAAAATGAAGTTGTCAATGAAGGATGTATCCCCCTGTGACAAACCACTGCACGGTTTCACTGGAGATGCAAAAATGCCCCTCGGGCAACTTGACCTCTTCGTCGAAATAGGAAGTCATCCTCGCTCCGTTGTGCGAAAACAAACGTTCGTACTAATAGAAAACCACTCGGCTTACAACGCTTTCTTGGGAAGACCAGCCTTGTCTGACTTCCAGATTGTATTAGCCCCCTGGTGCCTGAAAATGAAATTTCCAACAGACAACGGAGTAGGAGAAGTAGAAGGAGATCAAGATGCTGCCCGAGACTGCTACGTAACTGAACTTCGCAATAACCGCAGAAAGAATAAAGGAAAAGATGCAGAGACCACTCTCTGCATGAAAAGCTTGGAGGCATAGCAACTAAAGAAAGCCCCTCCTCTTCGATACACAAGCGATCCCTTCAATGAACTAGACCCCAGGGATAAAGAAGAGGAGGCTGCCGCCGAGCCTGCAGAGGCTATGGAATTCGTATCGGTAGATAAGCATGATTCAAGTAGACTATTAAAAATCGGATCTCAGCTGAAAACGGAATTGAAGGATCAACTCATTGACTTTCTCCGCCACAACTTATATGTATTTGCGTGGACCCATGCCGATATGACAGGAATCTCCCCAGACATAGCATGCCACATGTTGAACATCGATCCCACCAAGGTACCAGTAAAGCAGAAAAAGAGGAGCATGGGGGCAGAGCGATCAGCAGCCCTTGATGAGGAAGTAAAAAATCTACTTGCTAATGGCTTCATACGGGAAGCCATCTACCCAGAATGGATCGCTAACCCAGTGCTAGTAAAAAAGGCCAATGGAAAGTGGCGAACATGTATTGACTTCTCCAATCTGAATGACGCTTGCCCGAAAGACTGCTTCCCACTTCCCCGAATTGACCAACTCGTAGACAGCACAGCTGGGCACGAACTCCTATCTTTTATGGATGCATACTCCGGATATAACCAGATCCCCATGCACGCTCCCGATCGGGACCACACTAGCTTCATCACCGACCGCGGATTATATTGTTACAAAGTCATGCCTTTTGGACTCAAAAATGCTGGAGCTACCTATCAACGCCTCGTCAACAAAATGTTCGCAGAACTGATAGGACGAACTATGGAAGTATATGTGGATGACATGTTGGTAAAGTCCAGGAAAGCCAACGACCATGTAAGCCATCTGGACGATATGTTTCAGGTACTTCGCCGATATGGAATGAAGCTGAATCCTCTAAAGTGCTCCTTCGGAGTATCATCGGGAAAATTCTTAGGATTCATCGTCCACGCCAGAGGAATCGAAGCAAACCCTGAACAAATCCGGGCTTTAAAAGAAATAAGGATACCTTCCACTCGAAAAGAAATGCAGAGCCTAAACGGAAAGGTGTCCGCCCTAAGCAGATTCATTTCCAAGGCAACTGACAAGTGTGTCCCTTTCTTCGAAGCACTCAAGAAAGACAAAGGGAGGTTCGAGTGGACCGACGAATGCTTAAAAGCCTTCCTCAACCTAATCGAACACCTTCAGAGACCACCAGTACTCTCAACTCCAAATGAAGGTGAAGTGTTATACCTATACCTCGCTGTATCATCTCATGCTCTAAGCGCCGCCTTGGTAAGAGAAGAAGACCGCACACAACGCCCGGTTTACTTTGTAAGTAAGAGATTTACAGGGGCAGAAGCCAGATATCCTAAACTTGAGAAATTAGCATATTGTTTATTGATCGCGTCACGAAAACTGCGACACTACTTCCAGTCTCACTCCATCAGGGTTCTAACCGATCAACCACTAAGACAAGTGCTCCATCGTCCTGACACTTCTGGGCGACTCCTCAAATGGTGCATCGAACTAAGTCAGTATGATATCACCTACCATCCTCGCACCGCTATCAAAGGACAAGCCATGGCTGATTTCATTGCCGAATTCACTACCAACGAAGGCAAGGAACAATCCGAAGTAGCAAAAAACATCAAGTGGAACCTCTTTGTAGACGGAGCATCGAACGAACAAGGCTCGGGGGCAGGTATTGTGATCATCACCCCCAGGGGAAGAAAGTTGTACTATGCATTAAGATTGGAGTTCACGGCCACTAACAACGATGCTGAATATGAAGCAGTAATAGCGGGATTGAAACTGGCCCTAGAAATTGGAATCAATTCCTTATGTATTCATAGTGATTCTCAGCTTATCGTAAACCAGGTACTAGGAGAATTCCAGACTCGAGGAGAACGACTCACAGCATACCTAAAGAAAACCAGACTGCTGCTCGATCGATTGGACCATTATCTAATCAAACACATTCCTCGAGAAGAAAACCAAGAGGCAGATGAACTTGCAAAGCAAGCTAGTATGAAGAACAGCACCATTTCCGGAGCACTAGCAATCTCAAGGCAGCTAGCCCCAAGTTTCGAACAAGTGAATCTGATAACAGCAATCGAAGAAGGAACCTGGATGACTCCTATCCGGAAATATTTGCAAGATGGCATAC
This sequence comes from Allium cepa, assembly GCA_030765085.1. NCBI lineage: Eukaryota > Viridiplantae > Streptophyta > Magnoliopsida > Asparagales > Amaryllidaceae > Allium > Allium cepa. The sequence goes on along the minus strand of CM060938.1, from coordinate 446,467,613 downwards.
TACCCGACAGGCGTGACGAAGCCAAGAAGATCTTGAGGAAAGTTCCCCACTACACAATACAAGAAGGCATCCTCTACCGGCGTGGCTTCTCTAGCCCCTTATTAAGATGCGTCGCCGGAAGGGAAGCCAAGGAGATATTAACAAACATCCATCAGGGAGGATGCGGAGATCACACTGGAGGACAGACTTTGGCAAGAAAGATACTCCGATATGGATATTACTGGCCCACACTAAACAAAGATGCCCTAGACTTCGTTAAGAAATGCGACAGATGTCAGAAGTTCGCCAAGATTCCTCGACTGCCCACAAACGAAATTACTCAAATGACTAGCCCTTGGCCCTTTGCTGTATGGGGAATTGACTTAATTGGCGAACTGCCAACGGGCCGAGGCGGAGCCAGATATGCTATAGTGGCAGTCGATTATTTCACCAAATGGGTGGAAGCGGAACCTTTAACTAAAATATCTTCAGCAAAAGTTATCAACTTCTTGATCAAAAACATTCTGTGCAGGTATGGAGTCCCACTCAAGATCGTATCCGACAACGGACTCCAGTTTGACAGCGAAGAATTTGCCGACTGGTGCCAAGAGCATGGGATTCATAAAAGCTTCTCATCAGTAGCTTACCCTCAGGCAAACGGACAAGTTGAAGCTGTCAACAAAATTCTCAAAACCCTAATCAAGAAGAAACTTGAAAAGTCAAAAGGCGCTTGGGTGGACGAACTTCCTACGGCACTATGGGCATATCGCACATCTTTCAGAACATCAACGGGACATACTCCTTTCTCTTTGGCATATGGATCGGAGGCAATGCTCCCAGTTGAGACTATTGTGCCTTCCCACCGTAGGATCCACTACAACCCAGAGGAAAACGAAGAACTCCTCCTCATGTCTTTGGATCTGATCGAGGAAAGGAGAAACGATGCAGCACTCAAAGCAGCAGCTCACAAACAAAAAGTGGCAGCACAATACAATTCCAAAGTCAAGCATCGCAGCTTACAAGAAGGAGATCTTGTCCTCAGGCGAATCTTTCCGCGCCCCGGGGCACTGGACCCCATCTGGGACGGACCATATGTAATTCATAAAGATCTCCACAACGGAGCTTACATTTTGTCAACAGTGGACGGAGAGGTGTTCTAGAGGGCATGGAACATCCGACACCTCCGTCGATACTTTTCTTAACTTGTACTGCCCATATGAAGTGAATTAACAAAGAGAATCAGTGGACGTAGGCATTTCCGTGCCGAACCACTTTAAAAAATCTTGTCTCTTTTTAACTTGTTCCTTTATGTCTTGGCTGCTCGTTAAGTTTTATCCCTTTCTGTTGAACAAAATCCTATGGCATCTCCCCTCAAGACGCACCACGGCCTCATCTGGACTAGGCCTAACAGGTACGCTACGATTCTATGCACTCGCCAATGAGACACTTTTGCTCCAGCATCCCTCTGCTGCGGGTTAACTCATTGCGCGCCTGCCCTCAAAGCCAACTGTAATGAGCCGATTATAAGTCATCATAAAGGCCGACTATAGCCGATGGCAGCTCATTACGGCGTTCGGCTCGCCGGCAACTGTGAACCTACTTTAAGCCCCAACATAAGGTGTGGCCAGCCAGGGGTAGTTCACGGCCAACGGCACCCACGCTAGCCGGCCACGGTAAATCGAATAATACCCACGATTACGGACCATAATGGTTCGGGTAGTTACCGTGCGCGATCTCGGCTCCGATGTGTCTTAAGTGCGGCTGTGGTAAAAAAAGAAAACTCCCCGCGGAGGCGTAAGATGGGTGACAAATGTCTCCAAGACCCACAGCTAGGGAAAGTGACTACAAAACCCGTTTGCCACGAACTTAAGCACATCGACGGCCTTCCGTGACTGGAAGTTTTACTTTTACTATATTTCCATTCCATTTAAATATTTTTCTCCTATCCTGTATAACAAACTCTAAAGTACAGGAAACCGAATAGGAAGCATTCACTCATGAGGCTCTAAGCCTGCGTACTGGGTGGCAGGGCGCTCAGCTATACCCGTGAACAGTTACACAAGACACTCAAAGCTACCGCCTGCGAATAAAACATAAAGGGCGGTACTCTCTTCTCTTGTACATAAATGCGTAACTATAGCTTACTCATACACTGACATTGCAAAACGTGAAATTATATTTCAAGCAAAAACTTAACATCAAACACAACTAGAATCACAGGCATATACATAATTATACTTCTCACACGGCACATAAAGATAGCAACAACATTTAAACATGACAAAATCAGCTTATATTATAAGATCACACGAAGTTATTCTTTGCAAATAATTTTATTACAGTTGCATATCAAAGACTAACATAAACAGTGATAAAAAAAACAAAAAGATGGCAGATGCATCCACACTCCATCACCAACTCCCCCAGTCTACTTAGCCGCAGGATCAGAGCCCCCAGCATGTGGATCAGAAGTCCCGCCTGTCCAATTCGGAAGAGGAATTCATTAAACGAACAACCAAGTTATGGAAACACGGGAAGGAAAGAAAGGGAAGAAGAATAACTCACCAGCATCCGCCGCTTGATCCTCATCATCCAACTGCACGCCCGCTTCCTCTGCAGCAAGCAGCCGCATCCCCTCTTTCACCGCCGCTTGCTCCTCCTTTGAGAACTGAGCAGTAACCGCATTCAAGTTGAAAGCCTCTCCGCCTTCCTTACCCGCGTTCACCCTGGCCTCCTCTAAAGCCTGGAGATACACCTTGGCCATGACCCGAGGGTAATCGTCCATCCAAGACAAGCCGCCCTCCTTCCAAGTGTGGAAGTACATATCCTGCAGCATCTCATCCATCATCCCCTCGTTTTCCTCAAACTCCCTCACCCGGGCCTCGGAAGCTTGCAACTTGGCGACGGCGACGTCCCTCTCTGATTGGTATCTCAAGCAGTCAGCCTGGAGTGACCTCCTCATTTCCTCCTCCTTCAACTTGAGGGACCTCCTCATCTCCTCCATCTCCTCCTTCAACTCGGCCTGAGCCATCTCCGCAGCCTCGAGCCTCCCTGACAACTCCTCTACCCGCTCGAGATCCGCATTTCGAACCTCATCCACCGTTGTGATAGCTATGTTAATCCGTTCCCTGCAAGCGACCTCCATCTTCCGTAATTCCGCCCTACTGGCCTTCTCCATGGTCTCTTTCAGCCGCTTGGAGGCTTCCTCATGCTGGGAAATCTGGATGGCTTGGTCGGCGAGCTGCTTGGCCTGATCGGCAACCTTTAACCTCAACCGAATGTTAGCACTCCCGATCTCTTCCCCGGCCTTGACCAACTTAGCATGATGCTCCATTAACTTCTTGGTCTCTGCGGCCACCCGGTCGATATTAGCCTTGGCCTCATCCCCCATGGTGACTACCCGTGTAGTAAGTAAATCAAGATCTAAAGATTTGGCCTCGTCCAGCACTCTTACCATGGGGTTGCGGGGAAGGAGGTGCTCGCCCGTGGTCTCATCGAATGAAATGTCCCGAAAGCTTGGGTCTAAATCAGGATGACCGGCAAAAGGGTCACGAGGCACGGGGCGAGGCACATCGGGACGCCTTATACGAATGACAGTAGGACTCTTGGAAGGAGGAGGAGGGGGGCCGGGCTCCGTGCTCTCCTCCGTAGTATCACGAGGAGGCTGAGTAGGAGGCTGCGAACCAGGGGACGACTCAAATAAGGAACGGCTCCGCTTCCTTTTCTGAATGCCCTCTTCGATGACCCCAAGAAGAGGGCGGTAACTGACTACATCCCCAGTGCGATCAGTAGAAGGTTTCGCGGAAGCTCTCCTCGACTTAAATTGTTCAAGGCGGTGTCGAACATCCGACGTTTTAACTACCTGGCCTGCCCCTGGAATAAAGAACAAGTGTTACGAACATACAATAATCCACGATTCAAAAAATGTGCTAAGTTAAGAAGAAAGAAAAGTGGGAAGGCACATCTATTATACAAACCCGGCGGAGGAGTGGGATACTGCAATAAGTCCTGGATCTCACCCCAGGACGGAAGTGAACCGTAAAAAATTTCTAAGTCCCTATCGAAAATGGAATCGGCAGAAGACAAAAGTTCACCTTGCATCGCCGGAATCACCCTAGCTGAGGAACCCTTAGAGTATGGGTCAGTGCCAGCCACAGCTTTGCCGGTTTCCTTTGCCTTCTCCGTTTCCGACTCTCCCTCCGACTCCCCGAAAGCCCGACGGAGAGCCTCATCCAGTTCGAGGTCTTGCTCAGAGGTTAGAGCAGCAACACCACTACCACCTTGACCGTCGCCATCTCCTCCACCCTCCGACCCTTCTCCAACTTCGCCTCCTTCCTCCTCTTCCACACCTTCCTCCTCCGGGACAGTCGGGCAAGTACTTGGAGAAGGGCCATCGGACTTCTTCAGTTTCTTCCCCCCGACCACGGGACGCTCTGCGAAAGGCTCCCTCTTACCGCTCTTTACCTTATCCCCCTCCTTAGCTTTAGCAGCCTTCTCCTCAGCCGTGTCTCTTTGCTTAACCACGGACTGGTGCGGTAAGATCAAATTATACTCCAAGAGGGTTGCGTTCCTGATCAAGAAGGAGGCCGACCGGTCCCGTGCCGGAATAGCCTTTAGTTCAGCAGCCATTCGCACCAAGGAATCATCCTCCACGACTGCAATACCACCTGTCGCTAGCCAGAAATAGAAGCATGTCAGAAAAAACACTACAGTCAAAACATGGAAAATATAAATGAAATCCATCTTACAGCCGGAAGTGAAAAGGCGGAAAGAAACAGCATCGTCCTTGATGAAGAACCACTCTTTCTTGAACATGGTAAACTTGGAATATAAGTCCAGGACTGGTTTGAAGGGCACGGCCGCTTCCAGACTAATATACGGAGACCCCTTCTTATAGCCTCTCAGGTTGTACAAGTATCGAATTTCCCGGTTAGAAGGAGGACGCCCGTACCTCCTCTGGAAGATAACAAAGAGGCTCACCAGGATGGCATAAGAGTTAGGCTGAAGCTGGAAGGGAGCCACCTTCAAATATGTGGTGAAGCTAATTATCCAAGCGTTGATAGGGGGGATAGCACCGCACATACAATGGTATCTGCTATAAGCGAAGTAGCCTTCGGGAGGATTATATGGCATCACTCCACCTCCCGGTAGCAGCATCAGAGCCCTATCTATCCCGAAGGAACGGGATATGACGTCAAGTTGCTCCTCCTTTAGGGAGCTAGGAAAGCAATCAGGGGGTGAGATCAAAAGTTCCTGTGGACCATATCCATCCACTAGAGACCTCGGAATAGGTCGATGTTGCCCGGATCCTGGTTGGACTGGGGGCAAGGAAGAAGAAGGTTCTCCTGTGCCTCTAGACTTCTTTCTGTCCGATCGTGTTTCCGCTTTGCGAGACATTTTCTGCAGCACAAAAAAGACTTGAGGTTAGAATAAGAAGTATAGAAACATAAACAAGCAAATATATAAGGCAAGCGTGTAAAAAAGTCCAAGATTCCGCTCAAGGACCAAGTATGAAGTCTCATTCGGCGTTGCAAAACAGGTTCATTCGGCATAAGAAGCATATGGTCATTCGGCACTACGCTCATTCGGCATGGGCGTGAAGTTCATTCGGCATCAAGGCCTAAAGCTCATTCGGCAAGCAGAAACTTTCGTATGTATTCGGCAAAAGGGAACATACCTGGTTCGGTACTAAATTGGTCCGGCGCTTGATTGATTCGGTATTTGTTTGATCCGGTACTTAACTGGTTCGGTGCTCAATATGGTTCGGCTCTACTCGTTCGGTAAAGAAAAATAAAGGGGGTGTAGCCCCTATATATAGGCAAGCACCGGAAAACCGGACCAGCCGGTTCGGCACTAGGAGCCGAATGGAGCCATGCCGAATGAAAGCACCCCGTCCAGAAACAAAGCGTAACATGTGCAGAACATAGCCGGGGGCAACCAGCAGAGACCTGAAACAGGGGGCATGCAATACGCCTTACTCAGATAAGTACCGAACTCTAGTGTCTACTGATAACATAGAAATCAGGATAACGATGGATAAGTCGTGAATCTCTCACTAACATGGGTTAATCATTTACACGTGTACGCGACCACGAATGGTCCATAGGCGCGCTCTGAATGGCTATTAACCCTATCGTCGTGAGAATTTACGCTTTGACATCCCTTTTTAAGCTCATCGGTCAAATGGATATTTGATAATTATGAAATGGCCAAGCTACTTACACATGTACGGGATCGCGAACGATCCCTAGGCATGCTCTGAGCTGGCGACAAACCGCCTTGACAAACGATCCAGGGACCCACTCTAACGTGAACCTGGCATCGATAAGGCTAAGCCCCCTCGGGGCACACTAACTCGCCTCGAACGGCGCAGTTCACTTAATCACAAACATTTCGATCCCGAACGGTCGTTATTTGAATTCACACTGAAAGCTGTAAATTCCTTTACAGGACGTTAGCAGGATACAAGTATCCAGCCCATGGCGTTACAAAACAAACCTTCCTACCACGAGGAAACAAAGCGCGACACATGCAAGCACGTGCCCCACTTTGGGGGGCAAATGTTGGGCGAATTCTCACCCAGAGGATCTCAAGACCAGGAAGCGTCAGTATCACTCATATTCACATCTTGCATTTCATTCCGTAAAAAACCACAGTCTACTCGGCATTCACAAATAAAAGCTCATTCGGCAGAGCATGGCAACCTCCATTCGGCAAAATCCATCCTATAGCTCGTTCGGCTATGTCACATTCGGCATCCCCTGTGTAGACCCCTTCGGCAATCCAAGTACTCAACCGGCCCAGATGAGCACCGAACCAACTCACCTCCAAGACCGAACCAACTCCATGTAAACCCATTACCGAATGGCACATATCCACCCATCACCGGACCACCATAGCCGGACCAGGCCACCACCGGTCCAAACTCCAACAACTCCCTACCGAACGAGGCTACCACCGGTCCAACCTCGCCACCGAATGAAGCTCGCCGAACTAGAATGCTACCAGGCCAGATTGCTCCAGTCCAGGCCCGCCAGCAGCTATATACTTCCAAGACCCCCTGCCCCGTACCTCACTCTATAAATAGAGGGGCAGGGGTACAACAATGGCAGACAAGTTTGAGAGCTCAAGCAAGGAAGGAACTTTCAAACTACTTTCATACGCTTGTATACAAAACATTGTACTTGTAACCTGAAAGAAAGAAGATAATAACATATAAAGTGGACGTAGGCACATTCTGGCCGAACCACTATAAATCTGTGTGTCTTGACATTTCAGCCCCTGCTTTTTCCATATTTACATACTCATCTAAAATCATTGAAAATCACATATAATCAACTAAATAATACGACTTGGAGGTGTTTGTCCATTTTTTGTGCAAACAGTTGGGGCGATGGAGTACTTGCCTTAGCGGTTGATCGGTTAGAACTATGATGGAATGAGATTGGAAATAGTGTCGTAGCTTCCGCGACGTGATTAGCAAACAGTATGCTAGCTTCTCAAGTTTAGGGTATCTGGCTTCTGCCCTTGTAAATCTCTTGCTTACAAAGTATACGGGTCACTGTGCGTGGTTGTCTTCTCTCACCAAAGCGGCGCTTAAAGCATGGGATGATACAGCAAGGTATATGTATAGTTCTTCGCCTTCATTTGGAGTTGAGAGTACTGGTGGTCTCTGAAGGTGTTCGATTAGGTTAAGGAAGGCTGTCGAGCATTCGTCAGTCCATTCGAACTTTTCTTTGTCTTTCTTAAGAGCTTCGAAGAAAGGGATGCATTTGTCAGTTGCTTTAGAGATGAACCTGCTTAGGCCAGCCACCTTCCCGTTTAGGCTTTGCATCTCTCTTCGAGTGGATGGTATCTTGATATCTTGCAAAGCCCGGACTTGTTCGGGGTTTGCTTCAATCCCCCTGGCATGGACGATGAATCCCAAGAACTTTCTCGACGATACTCCGAAGGAGCACTTTAGAGGATTCAACTTCGTTCCATATTGGCGAGGTACTTGAAACATCTCGTCCAGGTGGTTTATATGATCGTTGGCTTTCCTCGACTTTACCAGCATGTCATCCACATAAACTTCCATAGTTCGTCCTATTAATTCCGCAAACATCTTGTTGACGAGGCGCTGATAAGTAGCTCTGGCGTTTTTAAGTCCAAAAGGCATCACTTTGTAGCAGTACAATCCCCGATCAGTAATGAAACTAGTGTGATCTTGATCGGGGGCGTGCATAGGGATCTGGTTATATCCTGAGTATGCGTCCATAAAGGATAATAGTTCGTGTTCGGCTGTGCTGTCCACGAGCTGATCGATCCGGGGGAGTGGGAAGCAGTCCTTCGGGCAAGCGTCATTTAAGTTGGAGAAGTCGATGCACGTTCGCCACTTCCCGTTAGCCTTCTTTACCAGTACCGGGTTGGCGATCCATTCTGGGTAGATGGCTTCTCGTATGAAGTCATTGGCAAGTAAGTACTTTACTTCTTCCTCAAGGGCTGCTGATCGTTCTGCCCCTATGCTCCTCTTTTTCTTCTTCATTGGCACCTTGATGGGATCGATGTTCAGTACGTGGCATGCTACATCTGGGGAGATTCCTGTCATGTCGGCGTGCGTCCATGCAAATACATCCATGTTGTGGCGAAGGAAATCGACGAGTTGATCCTTCAACTCCGCTCTTAACTGAGACCCGACTCGTAGCAGTTTACTTGGGTCGTGTTTGTCTATAGATACAAATTCCATAGCCTCTGCAGGCTCGGTGGTGGCCTCCTCCTCCTTGTCCCTAGGGTCTAATTCGTTGAAAGGATCGCTAGTATATCGAAGAGGAGGGGCTTTCTTTAATTGCTATGCTTTCAAGTTTTTCTTGCAGAGAGAAGTCTCTGCATCCTTCCCTTTATCCTTCCTGCGGTTATTACGAAGTTCAGTCACATAGCAATCTCGAGCGGCGTCTTGATCTCCCTCTATTTCTTCTATTCCATTATCTGTTGGAAATTTCATCTTCAGGCACCACGGGGCTTGGACAATTTGGAAGTCAGACAAGGCTGGTCTTCCCAAAAAGGCATTGTAGGCCGAGTGGTTCTCTATTAGCACAAATGTTTGTTTTCGCATAATGGAGCGGGGATGGCTTCCTATTTCGACAAAGAGGTCCAGTTGCCCGAGGGGCATCTTTGCATCTCCAGTGAAGCCATGCAGCGGTTTGCTACAGGGAGACACATCCTTCATCGACAGCTTCATTTTGTCGAAAGTATGCTTGAATAGGATATTTACTGAACTTCCAGTGTCTACTAGAATCCGAAAAACCTTAGCTGGACCGACTAGGCAGAGATGACCATAGGATCCATGTGAGGGTACTGCCTTCCCTCTAGATCGCGTCTACTGAATGTGATGTCATCATTCTCTTTCCGTTTCGGGTGGCGTTCTTCTGTAACAGAATTAACGTAGCCCTCATTGTTTCTAAATGACTTACCGTATCTTTCCATCTTTGCCCAGCTTCCATCGGCAATGTGTGGTCCTCCTGATATGGTAAGGACCACTATCTTCTCTTGACTGGAGCCGCTGGTGTTGCGATTTCCTCCGCCTACTTCTGGGAGGGGCAGCCCCGGGTTCTCATTGAGAGGAGTTGAAGTCCTGTTCTGACCTTTCACATAGCGCTCTAGTCTCTTCCTGCGGATGTGTTCTTCAATCAAGTCCCGGAGAAGATGACATTCATTAGTATCATGCCCATGAGATTCGTGGAAACGGCAGAACATTCCCGACTTAATTGCTTTATCCGATTCCTTCTTGTGCGGGGGGGGGGGGGGGGGGAGGGGGGTTTGTATCTAACTTCGTTTTGGGTGGCTAGGAAGATGTTCTCGATTGTTTCATTCAAAGGAGTGTAAGAGTCAAATCTTGGTCCTGGTCGATATAAGCACCTTTCTCCCTTCTTGCCTCCAGTGTTGTCTCTAGAGTCATTCTCCGAACATCCTTTGCTGCAGTGGGAACCCTGTCTGGAGCTGCCTTAGCCTGTTGCCCTGACTGCCTCTCAGTGGCAGCATATTCAAGTCTCATATATTTTCCAGCTTCATGGAAGAAATCAGGTAAAGTAGCTGGTTTTTCTTTTGTTAGTCTTCTAGCAAATTTAGTATCCGGGTGCACACCACTGCAGAGGGCCATTAGGATAAGTTTCTCATCTGCGTCTTGAACCGCGGCCGCTGCGGCATTGAATCGGGTTAAATATTGCTGCACTGTCTCTCCAGGCTACTGTTTGATGTTAGATAGGGAGTAAGCGTCCTTGGGTTGTTCCACATGAATGCGGAACTGGCTGATGAACTTTTCTTTCAACATTTCCCATGAGCTGATGGATCCTTGGGGCAGATGACAGAACCAGGAGGTAGCTAGATCTGCCAAGAATAGTGGAAAGCATTTACACAACAATCCCTCTGTTGCTCCTCTCATTAGCATATGCTGTATGTATCTCTGCAAGTGTACAACGGGGTCAGAGGTTCCCTTGTAAGGTCCATTGTTGGCATTTTCCATTTCCGTGGGGTGATGGCAGTTTCGATATTGCGGGTGAAGGGGCTGGTTACCCTAGCACCGATTCCATGATCCCTTTGTTCCCGTTGGACGCACTCTCTGAACAATCGCGCCATCCTTTCATCAAAACTTGGAGCGGATAGAAATGAGTTTGGTTCTTCCCTGCGGGACTGATTCCGTCCAGATGACTTGTAGGGATGGTATCGTCTATCACTCCTAACATTCTCCAACGGCTGCCTCTGGTCTTCCGGGGGCATGCTGGGGTCAGCTACAGTCGGCCCTTGCCTTGATCTTCCCCTACTGGGTTCTCTTCTCAGCACTTCCTTAGGTCCAACTTCGGGCTGGACTCCAGCTCGGCCCCGTTCCCTGGTGTTTCCATGGTTAGGTAGCATGGCGGGCTCAGCTACATCCGACCCTTGCCTGGTACCTCCCTCGTTGGGTTCAGTTCCAAGTGTTTCCTCGGGTTGGAATTCGGGCTGAGTCCGGGCTCGGCTCCTACCATAGCTGTTTCTGTTGTTAGCCTCTTCGAAGAAGAAGGACCTTTGTCGTCTCCTAGAACTTCCAGACCGGGACTCACCCCATGATTCAGTGTTGCGGTTGGTTTCTTCAACATCCCTTAAGCGTGACATGAGTTGATCCACCAAGGTTTCTTATTGAGATGCAAAGCGGTTAGTTACTTCAGCCACAACCCTGTCCAGATCCGCCCTTGTAATTGGTTGCTCCGTCGAAGGGGCTGTCGGATTTGCCTGATTTCCATTTGCTGTTGGAGCAGGATGATTCTCTTGATCTGTGATCACTGGATCTGGGATGCTGTTAGTTGCGATGTTCTTTCCTTTGCTAACATCTTTCCTAGGCCTGGGAGGCATGTTTTCCAAGCAATGAGCGATGTTGTCAGGATAAAGGTTGAGTGGGAGAAGCTGAGGCTTCTAGCTCGAGTTCTTAGTGAGAGCATCAAAAATGTTTGCTCAAAAAATGGGCAAACACCTCCAAGTCGTATGATTTAGTTGATTATATGTTGTTCTTAGTGATTTGGGTGATATATGCAAATATATAAAACAGATGGACTAAACTGTAAAAGACACACAGATTTATAGTCGTTCGGCCAGAATGTGCCTACGTCCACTTTATATGTTATTCTCCTTTACTCTTCGGATTACAAGTACAAAGCTTTTATTATAAGAGTATGAAAGTTGTTTGAAAGTTCTATCCGTGCTTGAGCTCTCAAACTTGTCCCCATTGTTGTACCACTACCCCTCTATTTATAGAGTGAGGTTGGGGGTAGAGATCTTGGATGTATATAGCCGCTGGTGGGCCTGGGATGATGTGATCTGGCCTGGCAGAGTTGGTCCGGTATGACTTGGTCTGGTGGTGAATGATCCGGTCGTGTCCCTCCTTTGGTTCGACAGTGGATAATGGTACCTGGTCCGGTAACTCTCTGGTTCGGCTATGCAGGGAAGTGGGGTTTGATCCGGTGATAGGTGATTCGGTGGTAGGTGGGTGATTCTATTTGGTTCGGCATGCACCTGGTCCGGTATTAGCTCAGAGAAGGGATGGTTCGGTGGTGAAGGCGTGGCTTGGTCCGGTAGGTTGATTCGGTGGTGGCTACTTCGAGTTGGTTCGGCATGCTACTTCTGGTTGGTTCGGCATGTTATTTCGAGTTGGTTCGCTTTGATTCGGTGGGTGGTAGAAACGTACCTAATAGAAAAGATATTGGTAAGGCCAATAGGTTCATAGTCAGCCCATGAAAACTATGATTTGAATTTGGCAGGGGCCAACAGGTTATAGTTAACCTATGAAAACTATATCTAGACTAAGATATTGACAGTTAGTAAATAGGTTCCTAGTCAGCCCATGAAAATTAGGATAAGAGCAAAGATATTGGAGTTACCAATAGGTTCTTAGTGATCCTATGAAAACTATGTATCTGGACTGGAAGTCCATAATCACTTTACCGGTTAAAAGTCAACCCATGAAAACTATATGGTTAATAGTAACCTTAGAAACTATAACCGTGACAGATCTTTAAAATGAACGGGGATGGGTAATTCAGTATTAATTCACTTATTTAGCATATCATCATATTATACTATTTTTAATTTTTTTTAACCATTGTGGATGTAGGAGCACAGTATATGGTTTTATAAAGGTTTTAAGATACTAATGAGGGGAAAATCCGTTCCGCTAAGCGGCGTAGTCTCACTAGATATCTAAATGATTCGAGATGGTAGATTATTATTCATACCAGGCTTTATGTCTGACTCGAAGTTTTTTTCCCCTTAAACTCTTGGGGACTCAATTGATTTTGAGTAGTTTGAGGTTTGGGGTTTTCAGGCGTTCTTTTAGACAAATAAAGCTTCCGTTGACACGCAGGAGGCATGTTAGCTACATAGATTTCTTTTATTTAAGTTGTGTTTGGTTGTAAAGGCAAACTTGTTTTATTGCCTTATGATCTACTCTGATCATCCAAGAGGGCATCTTCATATGTCTCTCTTGGCGTATTTTGTAATAAGTATATTTTGTCTTAATGTGGTCTGTGCACTGGGATTATGCAATGAATTTGAAATGGAATATGGACTTTGTTTGCTGACTTAATTTTTTTCCATATTCATGTGTTTCTATGTATCAATGTATCTAATATTACAATGTTTAGTCGTCGAGGATTAATAACTATGGGTGACCACAACATCTGTAGTCATTAGTTTTTGGCCTCCAAGTAGGGGGATGTTAGGCCACCACCTCCTACCACTAAAGGCTGAGCCCTTCCCCTCTTCCAAGAATGGTCATGAGCACCCTACCACAAAAGGCAAAGGCCGGGCCCATCTAGGAGCTTTAGTGCAAGATCGGAAAGCTAAATTTAGCGAATAGTTTGTGCTATAGTCATTTTAAAGTTAATTCGATTAAATCCAAGGTGAGAAACTCAATTTACATTATAATATTTTGGATGATAGAAATGTTTTTCTATGCTTGGCTGTGATGATTGTGAAACATGTTTGAATATGGTAATATGTTTGTTTGGTTATGAGAAATAATTTACGTCTAAAACACATCGAATATCACAAAGGAATTCACTTGCCTTTAATAAAAGAAATAGTGTATATGGAATTTTTAAACCTCTTTAAAATGGTTTATAAATGTTTTATAAACACTAAAATCAAATTTGGTGAAGTTTTAACAAGTTATGAAAATTGAGTCAAAAATAGGCTCGTCGAAAACCGGCAACTCGCGATGTAAAAGTATTAATCCATTTGTATGGTAGATTCAGAGTCGGAACCTTTATAATCATAGTTTTCAAAAAAAAGAAAAAGTTCAAGATTTTTTTTAGTAGATTTTGAAATATGAGCAAATCAAGTTTTCAAAATAGTCGCGGTTTGGCAATTTGGAAATCAAAGCGATAAATTCTTTGAAATTGATATTTTTAATTCTTTAAAAATATGAAATAATTTCTGTAAATATATTAAAATGTTTTAAAATAGATTCGAGTTATAAAAATGGATTTCTAAATGATAGATTAGTTGTTTTGATTAAATAAGCCTTTCTATTAGTAGCATTTTTTGCAGCACTTTTAATAACTTTTGAAATATGACTTTAAACTTAAGTATTCTTTTCCAAATCTTTTATAAATGTTCTTAAATAATTAATTAAGTAGTTTAAAGATGATTCGAAAGTTTTAAAATTTCTTTCAAAGGAGTTTTAATAAATGATTTAAAGAAAACTGTTATAATTAAGTGATTTAATCTTGGCTTTAAAAGCCGATGAGTAGACTGGATTTTTCTATTCATGAGATCCAGATGTGAGGTGCTTAAACTAGAAAGATGTTCAGAAGGAATCAGTGCCCTACCTCACCTGGCCTCTTTCCTGGGCGTGGAATAAATAAGTTCAAAATGTTGGAAGCTAGACTAATATAAAAGACTCAAATTTACAAATTTAATTTCATGCAACTTGGATTGTATAAAAATAATCTTCTTATTCTTGGTACTAAATTCCGAGAATCCATACTATCCGTCTGAATTTAAAAGGTGATTTCACCGTCATTCGACAGATAGTAAAGGTTAAATACAGAATTCGATGTTGAGTAGAATTAGTATAATTTCTATCAACCCTTTTACGCAATAAGGTTTCGCAACATGATTTATGAGAAATGATTTTGATTCAGTATTTCAAAAGTTAAAGAGAGGTTTAATGATTCCATATATATCGAAAAGTCATGTTTAAAAGATATAAATTTCTAGAAGATATTTTATGATAAAGAAAAAGTAATAATCAAATGATAAGCACCTATGTACTTAACATCTTTTTACCAATGATTGATTCGAAGGAATTAGGATCGGATTTGGGGGATTCCTATCCGAAAACCACTTCGAACTACTTTACCCGTTCAAAGGTGAAGACATAGAATGATAATAAATGGAATAAAGGGCTGCTTGTCACTGACTCTCGGGGGAAATTTTCGATATCTTATATATGTGGTAGTAGTATCTTCATTTGATCTTTAATGCAAGGGCTACTGTAACGACCCAACTTTCAAATACCAGGAAGTCGCATCGTTAAGAAGAAAGAAAGGGATAGAAAAGAGAAAGATAGAAGAGAAGAGAGACACAACACAAGAATCTTACACAGCGGAACGAATAAATTATATTAATAACATAAATATTAACATAGTTTACAACCATTATCAGAGTACACAGATATCCAACACATACTAGACAGTTATAAACACCTGTCTAGTTCTACATCTCAATACATCACAAAAACAACAACTCAGAGAACACACAGCGGAAAACTCTATATATATCTACACGTAGAAGCCTCCTGCTCCATTGCTCCTCCACAATTCGTCAAAGCTAATCCGAATCCTAACTTGAATCACCCATGACTACTCGTAAAAATTTGAGTACCCAAGAGTTTATGAAAAACAAAAATAAACTCCGGGTCAGACATGGGTCTGGTGTGAGTAACAGGTTAAAGTTGCTTAACTTTCAAAAACCTTTGAAAAGAAAGGTATCACGTAAGACTTCCCACACATAAACATGGAAAAGTTTTTACCTTACGCTAACCAAAACATTTGATAGGAAATCCGATGATATTATATAGTGTCTAGGGTTTTCAAATAAATAAGAAATAGCCGAAATTGTTACATCTGTTAAATTCTAGCTACTAGCCACAAAAGTGGGTAATACAATCAAAACCGTTGGCATTTATTGGATTTTGGATTCCATACAATGGCAGGGCTACTGGGGTACCGCCCGTCACAGTACATGGCCTAGATCACCGTACCGAGGAGCCACCCTAACTCCCCTGCAACACAAAGCCAGACCCGTTCCTTACTGAACAGTTCCGAATAAGACAACCCCGACGGTTGTAGCTACTTAACCGTCCACACACAACCGAAATAAAAGGGACCTCTAGACAGGGGTAAATCTTACTCTCAAGTGCGGGCTACCCACGAAGTTTTGCTGCACCTCCCCTGTTTTAGCCATTCCCGGTTGATGAGGCTTGAGGTTACAATTACCTTTATAGGTCATATCACTTAGAATGCTCATCGTCCACCTGACGATGTGCTGAAAGCATTCAATCCATACAAGTTCGTTCCGGGTTCGAATGAAACCGAAGGCATTATCTCGTTACACTCATTTTGGAATCACCCTCAGAGTTAACGAAAATAACCCTTGCACTCTAATTCACCATCTCGAATCTATAAGTGCTATTCCGTCAACTCGTTAGGGAATCACGCACAGAGTTATACTGACGTATAGCCCTTACACCTCGAGTCTTCACAAAGCTCCATTTTGATTCACGACCTAACGTTTTTGGAATCGATGTGGTTTTCGGATATCCAAATATGGAAACCCGATCCCGGTCTCATCGAAACCAAAGCGTGTCTTTTAAGGTCCAAATTGTTTTAAAGTTTTAAAACAATTCAATTACAGTATCTATATACACACAGATAGATAACTTATAAATCATAATTTATAATCAATCATTATCACATAACAGGTAATTCACATCATCAATATCAAATAGATATTCCATATATCATCATCACAATAGATAACCTATGTTATCATCACAATACAAATCAACATCCATACCACACAATATTATTTATCTCACTACTGAGATCACAAAGCATCCAAGACAATTCATGACATCCATTCATACATAAGCAAAGATTCACTCATACCATATAATTAATTTAAAATGAATTAAATTAATTCTATACCTCTAATTAATTTAAAATGAATTGAATTAATTCCTTCATCTATAATAAATTAAATTAATTAATTCATCAAATTATATCTTGCTTACTCAATCATTTAATTGATTACAATCAATTAATCAATCATTCAGAATAAATTACCTTAATTAATCATTCTTGATTAATTATACCAAATTACATTCATGTATTTATCCTTAATCAATTTCACAAATTAATTAACCTCAAACAAACAGTAATTAATCTTTAATTACTTCAATTAATTAATTAATCATAATTAATCATCCTTAACTACACCATTAATTAAAATAATTAATGATCCGTAATTATTAATTACCTTAAGTAATTAACTAACTTAATTACTATATTAAACCAAATTGATTATCCCTAAATTAATTTCTTAATTAATCCCTTGATTAATCATTAAGTAATATAAATCCAAACTACTCATTCTTAAACATCTCCCTAATTACAACCTGTAATTACTTAACTAAGTAATTTCCAAATCATTAATTACATAAAGTAATTATTTATAAAACTCAAGTGTTTATAATTAATTAAACTTAATTAATTAAAATAAACAATCACATTCAATTAAATTAATTACATTATGTAATTAATTCCTTAATTACTTTATCAAGTAATTACTCTCTAACCATTTATAATTGATTAAATTAATTAATCTAATTATAAAAATTAACTACATTAATTAATTGTTAAATAATCATAGTTAATGACCTTCATTAACTATCCTCAAATTATTTTATAAGGTAATTAACTTAAATTAATTACCATTTAAATTATCTTTAATCATTTATTAATTAAAGATTAATTATTAAATTAATTAACCTTAATTTAAAATTTAATTACATAATTAATATCCATTTATCATTAATTAAAAATTTAATTAATGATCTAAATTATAAATTGATTAATCGTTAATCAATTATTAATTCCAAATTTAATTAATTAATTAAATTAATTAATTTGTCTTAATCACCTTATTAATTAATTCTAAACATAAATCTTAATCAAATTTTCAAAATAAAACATAACTTAATTATGTTTAAAACAATTTAATTCAAAACAAAGTACTTATGAAATTACCTTTAAATTTCAATTTAAATTCATGTTTAAAACCTATCAAAGTTTTAAATAATTTAAAACCTTTTTAATTGCAAATCAAACAAATGCTATGGAAATTTTCAAAGTTAAAGTCATTTCAAAACTTTCAATAATTTAAAATTTCCATTTTAATTTGAAACTTCAAATTTAAGCCTTCTTTAAAATTCAAACCTGAAATTTCAAATTTACTTTTGAATTTCCAGATTTCAAGTTAACTTCAACTCTATTCATATTTCTATAATCTTATTATTAAAAAGTTTAAACTATCTTATCAACATGATATAGTTGATAAAATTAAATTTTTAAACTTAAGTTTCTGTTTAAAAACTGAATTTTAAATTCAAATGAGAAATTAAACTTGCATTTAAATTTGAACTTAAATTTTCTTATAATAGAAAACTGCAGTTTTAAAAAGTTCAACCCAGATTTTAAAAAAAAACCAGAAAAACAGGTTTCAAAACCTAAAATTTGAATTCAAATCAAAATACAAACTTGAATTCAAATCAAAATACAACTTGCATTTGATTTTAAATTTAAACTTTTCTTTAAACATAAACTACAGTTTTACATTTTAAAATCCAGATTTTAAATAGAAAAACAGGTTTCAAACCTGGAATTTTGAATTCAATTCAAAAATACAAACTTGAATTCAAATCAAAATACAATTTGAATTTGACTTTAAACTTAAACTTTTCTTTAAACATAATCTTCAGATTTTAAGTTTCAAAAACCCAGATTTTAAATTTCATAACCCAGATTTTATACAGGCTTTCAAACCTGGAAAATAGCAGAATTCAACCCGAGACCCCCTAATTTTACTTCGGGTTTTATATCTCCCTACTCCGAGTCACTTACCCACCTGCTTCGAGTCATTCTCCCTTTTCCCCACAGCCTCCCTGCAACACCTAAATTCAACCTGAAAATATATTACAGGTTTCTGTTCCACCTGTCAATGGCCATCTTTTGCCATTCCGACCATCTGGCAATCCACCCCTCCGGCCATGAACTCCCTTACACATCAACTACCCATACACCAAAAATCAAAACACTCGATCCACTCTTCACCTCCTCACTGTCCCATACTTTTACCCTTATTCAAAACTCAGTGTTCAAACCAAAAATTTTCCCCCAGCAACCAATCAAGCAATTCATTATTCTCATTACAGTTTTTCTAGGGATCTAAGATCTTTTCTTAATAACTCAGAAGAATTTGAGTTCCCACAAATATCAGCTTGCAAGAATCTGCTAAAAATCAAATTTTCTATTCAAAAACAAACTGTAAATAGAACATACACCAAAAATACTAATACTAAATTTAAAAATCTGTTTCCAGTAACTGTTTTTGCTTTATGAAACTGGTTTTTAATATTAATATGACTGGATTTAATCAAGATCAACATAAATGGTATTACTTATTTTTACAGAGATATAACTCTGTAGTTTTACTTCTTCTAATATTTTTTTTTAAACCTGAACTTAAAAAATTTAGACAACAGTACTTTATAAAGTTGCATTCTAATCTATGATAAACAACTTTCTTTTAATTATTCTAGAACCCAATTACTATCTTAAGTCTGATCAATTGTAGAATTTTTTTTAAAAAGGATGTGAATCTGGAAACACATCACAGCAAAACCAACATGCATAAATAATCATAATTGCAACAGACATTTCATAAGCACACAAACATATTTATCTCAACTTTTAACAAGCAACCTATTTATAGTTTAAAATATAAATGTTACTCAACTTAATGAATGCAAAACCCTGTTGTATTTTGAATTTGCAGAACACCAAAAAATGCAGGCTTTATAAAAAATGCAGGTGCTTTCTCTGTTATACTTCCATTCCCTTCCATGACCAAGATGCTTGCATGCAGGTGTTTAGATGAACTTGTATATGCTTGAACTTGAAGCTTTGAAAAACAGAGATGCCCTCAAAACTGAAATGCTTTGAAAAGTTTGAGATGCTTTGAAAACTAGGGCCTCTGGGATTTGGAATTGCTATGAACACTCTGATTAACTTGCATGCATTTAGAAATTGAGGCAGATATGAGGATTGAAAACTTGCATACACTATTGAAAACATGCTACAGATTTTTGATAAAGAGGAAGTGTAATATGTAGGTTTGGAAATGCAGATTTTCCCTTTTGGTTTGTATAGGGATTTGAATATGCAGGCTTAATTTTTGAAGAGGTGATCAAGATTTGGTGTTGAATATGTAGGAAATACTGATTTTAGAGGTGATGTGTTTGATTAAGGAAAATGAAAATGCCACATGAATGAAGATGCAAACTAATGTAGATGTATTTTCAGATTTAATAAAAGAAAAGAAAATTTTAAAACAAAATTTACACTTGTCATAAATTAGACACTTGTCTATATGAATACATATGAATTTAACACATGTTTCCTTTTAAAGATAGTTAATACTAATTACAAATTAATGTATATGTTAACTTAGTTAAGTTGTTAGTTTATTTTAAAATATGTTTATGAATTTACAAAAGAAATAAAAACAACAATGTTTTACAAATTAACTTATAGATATTAAAATTAAAACAATTTTAAGACTTTATACTTTTAAATTTAAATTCAAACTAAATTCAAAACAAACAATTTCAAATTAAGTTATAAATAAAAATTCAATTTGAAATAACCAATTGCAATTTCTATTCAAAATTTATTTTAGAAATACAATACAATATTAATATTGCTTTTATAAATCTTTTTTATTAAATTTTAAAATCCTTTTACAAAATATTCATTTTATTAAGTCATGAAATCAATTTGTTGAATTTATTCTAAATTTAAAACAATACCAATTTATTTAAAATATGAACCATATATTTATATTGAAAATAGAAATCAATTTTTTTTAAAAGATAAAATAACCAATTTAAAATATTTATTGAAGAAGATTATTAATTTTATCTGAAAAATTATTAACAGATTACCAATATCAATTTAATTTTAACCACGGATTATTAAATTGATATTGTCAAAAATTCCGGGATGTTACAATCCTTCCCCCTTAAAAGAATTTCGTCCTCGAAATTTTAAAACAAAGGTAATTTAATAATCTCATTAAATTTTAATTTTAAAAACACAAGCATATATCAAAGATATGCTAACAACCAAACAACCAATTCAACCAATCAAATAAATCTAATTATCCAGATAAAATTCTGGATAAAATTTCTTCGAGTTTCCCCAAGTATATATATATACCGGGATACTCGCTCTAGAGAATCCAAACAAACAATACTATGAAGCTATAAAACTCCTATACAACTATATCTATAACACTAGATAAGATATCAGACTACAAACGAGTCTGACTCAACAACCAAAACTCCAAAACTGATGGTTCTACAACAAGAGATAGATCATACACGTACTCCCTCAGAGATACGTGAAACTCATCGAATCCCAGTTATCCAAACTGGCAACCCAATCCTGTAGATTAATCACTTACTCCAAGATCACAGAAAAGATCCAAAACACTTCAGAGCTAACTTCTTAAACTTACCCAAACTTATAGCTCACTTATGATCAGAGAAAACTTATCCAAAATTAAATCTCTGACTTCAGAGTCCAAATCCCTCCGACTCATATCCACAAAACTCTTCAGACGATCCTGGGCTATCTACAACTTACTGATCAGCTCAACCTTTGCTGATACTTCTAGAAACAAACTAGACCAACAACTTCAACAAAATGATCTCCTCAAGATCAACCAAAACCAAGAACTCAACTTCAACTCCTCAACATCAGAAAACAACGACTCGCTTCTCCTGTCCGGAAAAGAAAAGCAGATACACTTCCAAACTGCTTCCGCTGCACAACTCTGATACAAAGTAGAAGAGAATGCTGAAGAAGAACACTAGCACAAACTGGACAACACACCCCAGAGATATGATTCAACAAATCCATAAGAATCATTCAGGAGTTCCTCCAAAACTCCGAGCTGCTATACCAACTCAACTCCTGGAACCATCCTTCTATAAGCTGAACTACCGGTACCACTCCTGGAATTCCAGTCGATAAGAAAACTCAAACTCCAGATGCAGACAAAACTCTAACTTCCTGAAGACATCCAGAAAAACTCAGATAACCCAAGAGAACACTCAAACAATCGCAAGTCACTTTTGCGAACCTCCCAAACCAAATCCAAGGAATACTGTTCTCTTCAAACCAAACAGAACAGCTTACACTTCACTTTATTGCTTCTGAACTCTACTCCAGAAAAACTGCTAAGCCAGAAGATCTCTTCCAAACACCGAGAACATTTCAAACTACACTGCTTCCACAGATGCCGAAGAATTTCCAAAACAAAGCTCTCCGAGAAACTCGGACTTCAAAGCAAACAGAAACACCAACTGAACACAGCCACAACACCGAAGCAGACTCACCTCCTTAACTTGTTCCAAAGAAAACATCTTCGAAAACATCCATAGTCACTGCATCTCATCATGCAGCTACTACTTCCTTAGGGTATCAAAATACCATCACTCACTTCTGCCAACCAACAGATCCAAATTCTACTCACCAACTTCAGAGAATTAACTCCGAACCTTAACAGGTTACCTTCAGAGAACAATGAAGTTCTCCATCACTACAGAACTTACTCGAGACGGTATTAGGTCTACAGTCTCGACAGAACACCTCCAACCTTAAACATTCAAACTCCAACCAATGGTAGTTGTGTTATACACACCACTACCCCAATCTACCTTTATAACTTATATTGGAAAACCTGAACAGGTAGCCCAACAGATAGGTAGAAATATATATATATATACACACATATATATATATATATATATATATATAAATTACAAATACGCTCTCTCAAGAAAGACACAACTACAGAGCCTAGGTATTCACTCAGCCTAATGCTCCCTAAAAAAAACATACTTCAGAGCTGAGGTATTCACTCAGCCTAATGCTCTGATACCACAATGTAACGACCCAACTTTCAAATACCAGGAAGTCGCATCGTTAAGAAGAAAGAAAGGGATAGAAAAGAGAAAGATAGAAGAGAAGAGAGAAACAACACAAGAATCTTACACAGCGGAACGAATAAATTATATTAATAACATAAATATTAACATAGTTTACAACCATTATCAGAGTACATAGATATCCAACACATACTAGACAGTTATAAACACCTATCTAGTTCTACATCTCAATACATCACAAAGACAACAACTCAGAGAACACACAGCGAAAAACTCTATATATATCTACACGCAGAAGCCTCCTGCTCCATTGCTCCTCCACAATTCGTCAAAGCTAATCCGAATCCTAACCTGAATCACCCTTGACTACTCGTAAAAATTTGAGTACCCAAGAGTTTATGAAAAAAAAAAAACTCTGGGTCAGACATGGGTCTGGTGTGAGTAACAGGTTAAAGTTGCTTAACTTTCAAAAACCTTTGAAAAGAAAGGTATCACGTAAGACTTCCCACACATAAACATGGAAAAGTTTTTACCTTACGCTAACCAAAACATTTGATAGGAAATCCGATGATATTATAATAGTGTCTAGGGTTTTCAAATAAATAAGAAATAGCCGAAATTATTACATCTATTAAATTCCAGCTACTAGCCACAAAAGTGGGTAATACAATCAAAACCGTTGGCACTTATTGGATTTTGGATTCCATACAATAGCAGGGCTACTGGGGTACCGCCCGTCACAGTACGTGGCCTAGATCACCGTACCAAGGAGCCACCCTAACTCCCCTGCGACACAAAGCCAGACCCGTTCCTTACTGAACAGTTCCGAATAAGACAACCCCGGCGGTTGTAGCTACTTAACCGTCCACACACAGCCGAAATAAAAGGGACCTCTAGACAGGGGTAAATCTTACTCTCAAGTGGGGGCTACCCATGAAGCTTTGCTGCACCTCCCCTGTTTTAGCCATTCCCGGTTGATGAGGCTTGAGGTTACAATTACCTTTATAGGTCATATCACTTAGAATGCTCATCGTCCACCTGACGATGTGCTGAAAGCATTCAATCCATACAAGTTCGTTCCGGGTTCGAACGAAACCGAAGGCATTATCTCGTTACACTCATTTTGGAATCACCCTCAGAGTTAACGACAATAACCCTTGCACTCTAATTCACCATCTCGAATCTATAAGTGCTATTCCGTCAACTCATAACGGAATCACCCACAGAGTTATATTGACGTATAGCCCTTACACCTCCGAGTCTTTACAAAGCTCCATTTTGATTCACGACCTAACGTTATTTGGAATCGATGTGGTTTTCGGATATCCACATATGAAACCCGATCCCGGTCTCATCGAAACCAAAGCGTGTCTTTTAAAGTCCAAGTTGTTTTAAAGTTTTAAAACAATTCAATTATAGTATCTATATACACACAAATAGATAACTTATAAATCATAATTTATAATCAATCATTATCACATAACAGGTAATTCACATCATCAATATCAAATAGATATTCCATATATCATCATCACAATAGATAACCTATGTTATCATCACAATACAAATCAACATCCATACCACACAATATTATTTATCTCACTACTGAGATCACAAAGCATCCAAGACAATTCATGACATCCATTCATACATAAGCAAAGATTCACTCATACCATATAACTAATTTAAAATGAATTAAATTAATTCTATACCTCTAATTTATTTAAAATGAATTAAATTAATTCCTTCATCTATAATAAATTAAATTAATTACTTCATCAAATTATATCTTGCTTACTCAATCATTTAATTGATTGCAATCAATTAATCAATCATTCAGAATGAATTA
The DNA here is from genome assembly GCA_030765085.1 of Allium cepa. Taxonomy (NCBI): domain Eukaryota; kingdom Viridiplantae; phylum Streptophyta; class Magnoliopsida; order Asparagales; family Amaryllidaceae; genus Allium; species Allium cepa. The sequence goes on along the minus strand of CM060938.1, from coordinate 446,442,984 downwards.
CCTTAATTAATCATTCTTGATTAATTATACCTAATTACATTCATGTATTTATCCTTAATCAATTTCACAAATTAATTAACCTCAAACAATGAGTAATTAATCTTTAATTACTTCAATTAATTAATTAATCATAATTAATCATCCTTAATTACATCATTAATTAAAATAATTAATGATCCTTAATTATTAATTACCTTACGTAATTAACCAACTTAATTACTATATTAAACCAAATTGATTATCCTAAATTAATTTCTTAATATATCCTTGATTAATCATTAAGTAATTTAAATCCAAACTACTCATTCTTAAACATCTCCCTAATTACAACCTGTAATTACTTAACTAAGTAATTTCCAAATCATTAATTACATAAAGTAATTATTTATAAAACGCAAGTGTTTATAATTAATTAAACTTAATTAATTAAAATAAAAATCACATTCAATTAAATTAATTACATTAAGTAATTAATTCCTTAATTACTTTATCAAGTAATTACTCTCTAACCATTTATAATTGATTAAATTAATTAATCTAATTATAAAAATTAACTACATTAATTAATTGTTAAATAATCATAGTTAATGACCTTCATTAACTATCCTCAAATTATTTTATAAGGTAATTAACTTAAATTAATTACCATTTAAATTATTTTTAATCATTTATTAATTAAAGATTAATTATTAAATTAATTAACCTTGATTTAAAATTTAATTACATAATTAATATCCATTTATCATTAATTAAAAATTTAATTAATGATCTAAATTATAAATTGATTAATCATTAATCAATTATTAATTCCAAATTTAATTAATTAATTAAATTAATTAATTTATCTTAATCACCTTATTAATTAATTCTAAACATAAATCTTAATCAAATTTTCAAAATAAAACATAACTTAATTATGTTTAAAACAATTTAATTCAAAACAAAGTACTTATGAAATTACCTTTAAATTTCAATTTAAATTCATGTTTAAAACCTATCAAAGTTTTAAATAATTTAAAACCTTTTTAATTGCAAATCAAACAAATGCTATGGAAATTTTTAAAGTTAAAGTCATTTCAAAACTTTCAATAATTTAAAATTTCGATTTTAATTTGAAACTTCAAATTTAAGCCTTCTTTAAAATTCAAACCTGAAATTTCAAATTTACTTTTGAATTTCCAGATTTCAAGTTAACTTCAACTCTATTCATATTTCTATAATCTTATTATTAAAAAGTTTAAACTATCTTATCAACATGATATAGTTGATAAAATTAAATTTTTAAACTTAAGTTTCTGTTTAAAAACTGGAATTTTAAATTCAAATGAGAAATTAAACTTGCATTTAAATTTGAACTTAAATTTTCTCATAACAGAAAACTGCAGTTTTAAAAAGTTCAACCCAGATTTTAAAAAAAAAACCAGAAAAACAGGTTTCAAAACCTAAAATTTGAATTCAAATCAAAATACAAACTTGAATTCAAATCAAAATACAACTTGCATTTGATTTTAAATTTAAACTTTTCTTTAAACATAAACTACAGTTTTACATTTTAAAATCCATATTTTAAGTAGAAAAACAGGTTTCAAACCTGGAATTTTGAATTCAATTCAAAAATACAAACTTGAATTCAAATCAAAATACAATTTGAATTTGACTTTAAACTTAAACTTTTCTTTAAACATAATCTTCAGATTTTAAGTTTCAAAAACCCAGATTTTAAATTTCATAACCCAGATTTTAAACAGGCTTTCAAACCTGGAAAATAGCAGAATTCAACCCGAGACCCCCTAATTTTACTTCGGGTTTTATATCTCCCTACTCCGAGTCACTTACCCACCTGCTTCGAGTCATTCTCCCTTTTCCCCACAGCCTCCCTGCAACACCCAAATTCAACCTGAAAATATATTACAGGTTTCTGTTCCACCTGTCAATGGCCATCTTTTGCCATTCCGACCATCTGGCAATCCACCCCTCCGGCCATGAACTCCCTCACACATCAACTACCCACACACCAAAAATCAAAACACTCGATCCACTCTTCACCTCCTCACTGTCCCATACTTTTACCCTTATTCAAAACTCAGTGTTCAAACCAAAAATTTTCCCCCAGCAACCAATCAAGCAATTCATTATTCTCATTACAGTTTTTCTAGGGATCTAAGATCTTTTCTTAATAACTCAGAAGAGTTTGAGTTCCCACAAATATCAGCTTGCAAGAATCTGCAAAAAATCAAATTTTCTGTTCAAAAACAAACTGTAAATAGAACATACACCAAAAATACTAATACTAAATTTAAAAATCAGTTTCTAGTAACTGTTTTTGGTTTATGAAACTGGGTTTTAATATTAATATGACTGGATTTAATCAAGATCAACATAAATGGTATTACTTATTTTTACAGAGATATCACTCTGTAGTTTTACTTCTTCTAATATTTTTTTTAAACCTGAACTTAAAAAATTTAGACAACAATACTTTATAAATTTGCATTCTAATCTATGATAAACAACTTTCTTTTAATTATTCTAGAACCCAATTACTATCTTAAGTCTGATCAATTGTAGAATTTTTATAAAGAGGATGTGAATCTGGAAACACATCACAGCAAAACCAACATGCATAAATAATCATAATTGCAACAGACATTTCATAAGCACACAAACATATTTATCTCAACTTTTAACAAGCAACCTATTTATAGTTTAAAATATAAATGTTACTCACCTTAATGAATGCAGACCACTGTTGTATTTTGAATTTGCAGAACACCAAAAAATGCAGGCTTTATAAAAAATGCAGGTGCTTTCTCTGTTATACTTCCATTCCCTTCCATGACCAAGATGCTTGCATGCAGGTGTTTAGATGAACTTGTATATGCTTGATCTTGAAGCTTTGAAAAACAGAGATACCCTCAAAACTGAAATGCTTTGAAAAGTTTGAGATGCTTTGAAAACTAGGGCCTCTGGGATTTGGAATTGCTATGAACACTCTGATTAACTTGCATGCATTTAGAAATTGAGGCAGATATGAGGATTGAAAACTTGCATGCACTATTGAAAACATGCTACAGATTTTTGATAAAGAGGAAGTGGAATATGCAGGTTTGGAAATGCAGATTTGCCCTTTTGGTTTGCACAGGGATTTGAATATGCATGCTTAATTTTTGAAGAGGTGATCAAGATTTGGTGTTGAATATGTAGGAATTACTGATTTTAGAGGTGATGTGTTTGATTAAGGAAAATGTAAATGCCACATGAATGAAGATGCAAACTAATGTAGATGTATTTTCAGATTTAATAAAAGGAAAGAAAATTTTAAAACAAAATTTACACTTGTCATAAATTAGACACTTGTCTATATGAATACATATGAATTTAACACATGTTTCCTTTTAAAGATAGTTAATACTAATTACAAATTAATGTATATGTTGACTTAGTTAAGTTGTTAGTTTATTTTAAAATATGTTTATGAATTTACAAAAGAAATAAAAACAACAATGTTTTACAAATTAACTTATACATATTAAAATTAAAACAATTTTAAGACTTTATACTTTTAAATTTAAATTCAAACTAAATTCAAACCAAACAATTTCAAATTAAGTTATAAATAAAAATTCAATTTGAAATAACCAATTGCAATTTCTATTCAAAATTTATTTTAGAAAGACAATACAATATTAATATTGCTTTTATAAATCTCTTTTATTAAATTTTAAAATCCTTTTACAAAATATTCATTTTATTAAGTCATGAAATCAATTTGTTGAATTTATTCTAAATTTAAAACAATACCAATTTATTTAAAATATGAACCATATATTTATATTGAAAATAGAAATCAATTTTTTTTAAAGATAAAATAACCAATTTAAAATATTTATTGAAGAAGATTATTAATTTTATCTGAAAAATTATTAACAGATTATCAATATCAATTTAATTTTAATTACAGATTATTAAATTGATATTGTCAAAAATTCCGGGATGTTACAGCTACTCGCTACTAATCCTAGTGGTAACTCACGATAGGATGATGTAGGAGAGTTCCTTCGGTTTGTGCTTTTCCTGGACAACGTTTATGGACGAATGTCCGACATTGCATTTCTAAAATGCACATACATTGATTTTTATAACCGTACATCTGTTTGGTGGTTTCGTAGTAAATTCACCTATCTTGAACACCCTTCTCTGAGGCGTGAAAGCTCAGAGGTTGTACATTTGTGAAAATAAATAGTGTGTGATGGAATTGGCAATGTAGCATTCAAAGTGAATTATGCTATGTGAAAGGTAATCATTACCTTGGGCTTTATCACCCGGAAATGGCCTTAACATGGCATGCCGTAAGGCTATGTGGTTCGCAACCATTAGGGTACGGTCATCACCTTTTTAGATTACTCTTTATATGTTGAGTATGTTGTGAATGCTATCGGATCCTCGATAGGTCGGTTACGACCGGGATAATGTCATATTCGGTTCTATCCAGCACTAGATAGGTCCGCTGATAGGCCGGTCTTGCCAGGTGCAGAGGTTTCAAAGGTGTTGATCCTTGGTACATCCCTTTAGAGATGTACTATATGAAAGGTAGTTTTTACCTGCCATTGTATGGAAATCCATTCTCCAATAAATGCCTTTAGACTTGATTGTTGAACCTATCATGCTGGAATTTAATCAGTGTAACAATTTTGGCTAAGATTATATAAGTTTACTTGAAAAGTGTTTCCAAAACAATGTCATTAAAGTTAATATCTCCGTTTTTTCATAGTAAATATTTTGGTTATCATAAGGTTAAAACTCATTCCGTGTTTATGTGCGGCGTGATCTTATGAGATACCCTTGGTTTTCAAATACGCGTATTTTGAGCATCTCATTCCAGTCCCATGATTGACCCGGAGTTTATTTTCCTTTTCCCTTACACTCTGGATGCCCTATTTTTTCTTGCAGCCAAGTAGTTAGGTAGCATGGAGCATTTCGAGAAGGAGCATTTTGGGTCCTTTGTAGAAAGTTATCTATTAGTTCCACTATATTTTGTTATGTATCTGCCAGCACTTGTGAGGATAGATAGTTATAACTATCCTAGCTAGAATAGTACTTACTAGAACTTTGATGAAGAAATTTGAAGTAATTGCATGTACTACTCATATATATAATTAAATGTTGAATACGATGCAAGATTCTATTTTATTTTTCTTCTACCTTTATTTTCCTTCACCCTATGATAATCTGCCTCCCCAACACTTGGTTTTATGGCATGTGAAAACCGAGGATGTATTAGTGTCAATTTCCAAAGGTCGAGGAGGTGGATCATTATATTTGGTATCAGAGTTTATGGTTGAGTGAATACCTAATCCTTTATGGAGTCAACTCATTAGAGATAGGGTTAATAATGCCCTAAATGAATTTATTCTAAAGATGTTTCCTTACTATATGCAGATAGTAGGAGATGAGTAACAAAAGAGGATGAGGAAGGGGAGGTAGTAATACTAAGTCCACCAATAGTCGATCAAATGCTACGGTAATTGAGGAAGTGGTAATCCCTGTGCAATCTCAAATGGACTTTGCTACTCTATGCAAGAATTACACCAGTTTGGGTGGCAAACCATTTAAAGGAACGGAGTCCACTATTGAAGTTCAGTCTTGGATCCCCTCTTGTGAAAGAATTTTTATGGGATCGAATATCAAGGATGAGTAGAAATGGTTCGTAGCTTCTTGGCAGTTACAAGAAGGGGCTTTAGCATGTTGGGAGTCTATAACTCTGAATGATTCAGAAGATAATTTCTCGTGGGAACGGTTCAAGGAAGTCTAAGAAGAATAATATATGCTAGCTGTAGGAAAATACCGCCTTTATCAAAGTTTTATGGACTTAAAGCAAGAAGAGATGTCCGTATAAGAATATTCCAACAAGTTCAGTGACTTGTCCAATTTTTGGCCGGGTATGATAGACACTCCTTTGAAAAAAAATGAAATGTATATCGCTAGGATGAAGGGGCAATATCAGGACAAGATGACTGGACATGTAAAGGGAACCTTTGTAGATTTAACTCTAGATAAAAAGGATCTGCCGACAACTCAAAGCAACAATAATAACTGGAAGAAGTGGAAGTTCAACCACTTTAGGAAGAAACCATGGCAAGGAAAGCTAGAAGGAAGTCTCCAAGGAAATAATTTAAAGGATATTGCTTGTTATAATTGCCAACAGAAGGGTCACTTTTCCACCACCTGTAGGAATCCTAAAGTTCAGGATATGACTTGCTACAATTGTCACAAACCAGGGCATTTGAAAAAGGAGTGCCCACAGATAAAGAAAGAAGAGCAGGTCAGAGTTTTTTCCATTAACAATGAAACCTCAACTTTGACTGATGCAATGGTCAAGGGAGTTCTTTAAGGTGATATCTACACTAATGAAAATCTAGTTAGAATATTATTTGATACCGAGGCTTCCCACAATTTTATTCCTAAGGAATTGGTTGATAAATTGAAATTTACCACAAAACATTAGATACCCATATCTGTGTCTCTAACCCCATAGGTGGTAATACTAATCTTAGTATAGTTTGTGAAAAAGTACAAGTTGCCTACTTATCTCAAAAATTTTCATGTAACCTAATCATCCTCGATTTTATTGGATTTGAAAATATACTTTGTATAGATTGGTTATCTGAATATAAGGTTGTTCTTGATTGTGTTAAAAGGACAATGTATTTGGAATATAAAAGAAGTGAACCTTTTGAAATAAAGTCTGAAGAACCAAGTCCAGTAATGGATACTTTTATGTATGCCCTAAATTTGTTTCAAAAATGTCTAGAAGAAATACCAATTGTTAAGAAATTTTTGGATGTTTTTGAGGATGTTAAAAGTTTACTCCTATATAGGGAAATCGAGTTTCAAATCGACTTGATTTCCGATACGAGGTCTGTTTTTCACCCTTATCGAAGAATGGCCCCAAGGAAGTAAATGAATTAAGGAATCAAACTGATGAATTGTTAAAGAAAGTACTAACTAGACCAAGTCACTTAAGTTGGAGCTTAGTAGTAGTTTTTGTTGCAAATTCAAATGGCTCTCTAAGACTTTGTGTAGACTGTCGAGAACTAAATAAAGAAATGACTAAGAACATGTATCCTCTATCGTGTATTGATGACTTGTTTAATCAACTTCATGGTGCTCGAATATTCTCCAAAATGGACCTAGATATAGGATTCCATCAATTAAGGATAGTAGAAGATTGCATTCTTTTAAGTGCATTCAGAGGACCAAATGATTTCTACGAGTGGTTGGTTATGACTTTTGGGGTAACCAATGTACCCACTTATTTTGTTGACCTTATGAATAGAGTATTTAAAGATGTGCTCGAAAAATTTGTTTTGGTTTTTATTCATGATATTCTTATATATTTTAAGACCGAAGAAGAACATGAAAGGAATTTAGAGATTATACTAGAAATATTGAGAAGGAACGTGCTCAAGGCTAAGTGCTCAAAATTCCACTTTTGGGAAGCAAAGATAAGGTTCCTTGGACATGTTTTGTCAAAGGAAGGGTTGATCTCGAAAAAATTACAGCCACTCTATATTGGAAGCAACCCCAAACCCTGAAGGACATTCACTGCTTCTTAGGATTGGCAAGATATTACCAGAGATTCATTCAAGACTTCTCCAAAATTTCCTTCCATCTAACAAAGTTGTCTATGAAGGATTTAAATTTGAATGGACACCAAAATGTGAGGGAGCATTTTAGGAGCTTAACAAAATGTTAACTACCATTCCAGTCCTGACTTTTATTGAAGAAAGCAACGGTTTAACTATATATACTGATGCTTGTGGAGAAGAAGTAGGTGCAGCGCTGATGCAACATGGAAAAGTTATTGCTTATGCTAACTGACAACTAAAGACTTACAAAACAAATTATGCAATACAGGACTTAGAATTATTAATTGTTGTGTTTGCATTAAAGATGCGGACGCATTATTTACTAGGTAAGAATTTTTCATAATTTATTTTGATAAATTTTGTTGACCTTGGTTAATAATATTCCTTCTTTAAATAGATGAAAAGTTCGAACTCTTCATGGATCAAAAATATTTGAAGTATCTTTTTACTCAGAAGGATTTAAGTATGAGACAATGATGTTGGTTAGAATTTCTCGCATCATACGATCTTAATATCTTATACTGTAACAACCCGGAAATTTCTATCCCGAAATTTCCAGATAGTTAAGAAAAGAAGAAAAGAGAAAGAAGAAGACAGAAAACTCAAACTCAGAATCTCACATTCGCAGCGAATAAAATATAATATCACATAAATAATAGTTATACAAAGGAATCTGTATTTGTCAAATTACGCTTTAATATATATCAGAGTACAACAGATTTACAATCACAGAAACAGATAAATCAATCTGTTTCATATACTATAATATATCATATCAGAAGCTCTCCATACGTTCCTGCTCTACAGCTTGCCTCCTGAGCTCCAGAACGTCCTTACCTGAAATTCTGTAATACTCGGTCTGACCTGAGCATTACGTCAAAGTAACACCCGGGTCAGGCTGGAAACCAGCGTGAGTAAAACCATCTAACTTGTAATACAAAAGCATACAATTTATTAAACCCGGGGTAACTTATATCAATCTACACTTCACAAGTTATTATAGACATCAACCATCTCACACATCAATTTCTAGATGCCAAAACTTGGATTTTAAATGGTCCAATTTACTTAAGTCATTCCACTTCAGCCTATTAGTTTCACATATCAATTTATAAGAATCGAAGTGGTTTCGGGTATTCACTAATACCCGACTTCGGTCTCTTCGAAATCATTATCAACTTAACTTAAATTATTCAAGTGAAATACAGTTCTACTTTTAATACAGGATGTCACAGTAGTTCATCATCAATAGATAATCACACCTTCACAGTTTAAATCAAATATATCATATCACATAACATCACAAACCACCTATTAGGGATAACAATTAATCAAGGCTTCCAATATCATTCTATTTATCTTTTAGTTACATTTAGGTAATTATTCCTTAAAAAAAATTCCATAAATTAATTATCCTTAACCCTATATGGTAATTAAACTTTAATCATTTTATTAATTAATTGCTCCATAATTATTAATCACCCTTGATTAATAACATCAATAATTAACTATCCTTAATTACTTCATCAAATAAATTAATTACTCTTTAATTATCTCTAATTAATCCTTTGATTAATCATACAAAATAATTTAATCCAAATTACTTTCACAATTCTAACTTCCACTAATTACATCCTGTACTTATCATTAATTACTTCACTAAGTAATTTTACTTCATCAATTACATTAAGTAACTATTAACAAATCATCAAGTGATTAAAATTAATTAAACTTAGCTAATTAATTTAAATCAACCACATTAAACTCCATTAATTACATTAAGTAATTAATTTCTTAATTACTTCCATTAAGTAATTAAACTTAAATAAATTCCACAATTGATTATTATTTAATTAATTAATCTAATTAATTATTAAAAATTAATCACATTAATTAATTAATTAATTAATCCTTAGTTAATGACCTTCATTAACTATTAAACAATTCATTAATTATTTTCTAAAATAATTAACTTATTTTAATCAATATAAATTAATCATTAATAACCATTTAATTAACCCCTAATTTTTTTAATTAATTAATTGTTAATTAAAAACTTAATTAAATCCATTATTACTTAATTAATCATTTATTAAAAATTAATCTTATTTAATTAATTATTCTTAATTACAAGTTAATTATTCTAAGAATAATTAATCTTAAACCTTTAAGTTTAAACCTTTAATTACTTTAAGTAATTATCCATTTCATTAATTTATTATTTGTTTTGAAAACAAATTTACTCTTAACAGGCTATTTAAATTTAAACTTGTTTTGGAAACAATTTTAAAGGGTTTAAACTACTTTCCAAAATAAACAAATTAAACAAGTTCAAGTTTAAAACTTACTTTTTATTTAAAACTGAGATTTTAAATTTAACTTGAATTCTAAAATTTAAACTTAAATTTAAAACTAGATTTAAACTTTCTTACATCTAAAACTTCAAGTTTACAAATTTTTGAACACAGAAACTACAGGTTATATCAAACCTGTAAAACAGAAATACCCAAATACTGCAATTTTACTTCGAGTCTAAATCCATTCTTACCCGAGCAAAACAATTAGCTACTTCGAGCAACCAAACAACTTCCCTGTTACCAAACTATAGCAAAATCCAACATCACTAGTTACACCCCGTCACCGTGCATATGCACGTCGACTCTGGCCACCATAGATCGTCGCCGATGATCTCAACAACCTAGGAGATGGAACAATAACCCATCTCAATCATTGATTCATGCTTCAATCTCTTCGAATTCGAGTTCGAGATCTTTACCCAAACCTGGAAATCCTTAATCAGATCCTCCTCCAAACCTGTCAACGGCAAAGTCTCGCCGCTCCGACCACCTGGAGATCAGCCCCTCCGGCCTCAACTTCATCCACGACCCAACTATCCATTCCCAAAACATCATAACACTCGATCAATTCTTCAAGCCGAAATGCTCGATTTTTCCAAACTTATTACAAACTAGGGTTTAAAAAAAATAACTACCACCGCAACTTCCACCGTAAATTTCATCACCATTAATGATTTTTCCTAGCTTCACCTACCTCTCTTCCATCACAAGGAAGAACCTCAAGCCTCCTCTATCCATAGATCACCAGCAAATTCCATCAAACCCATTTCCAGTAAAATCCCAACTACCCCTTCATCCTAATTCTAAAAATCTTAATTCTTGATTTAAAAATCAAGCTTTAGTTGATGCTTTTGATTTATGATATTGAGTTGATAAATTAACATGTTTGAAAATTTACAGTGGTTTAAGTTTTACTGTTAAAATCTTATCTCCAGAGCCATATAGTTTTTAATTTAAGTTCAATAAGTTCTTAGAATTTAGCTTATAATCAAACAAACAATGTTTAATTAGATCCTAAGTCTTAGAAATCTATAAATCAAAGAAAATGATTTAAATAGGAAAATTTGGGCTTGACATCTAGAACAGAGATGTTCTACAGATTTTTTTTTTCAAAAATCAGACAAGTATCACCTATCCCAAGTAAATAGGAACTTCCAGCATGTATATATACCAATTACAGCTTATTTATAGCATAGATTATATAACCAGATTAAATCTTTGAGTTTAAAAAGGAGTTACTCACCTGCAAATGAAAGTAGAAGAACAAAGCAGGGTACAGATTTGAAAAGCTTAAAAATCTTTTGAAAGCTTGCTTTAAAATGCTCTTTGCCCCTTGAATCCTTTAAAACTTTTTTTTGAATGCCTTTAAACTTAAACATGAATGCTGCTGATGACTTATAACTTGCATGCAGAGGTCACTTTCCAGATTGCAGAAACAAAATGCAGACTTTAGAAGAAAGTTCAGGTTGTAGATTGAAGAAAGAAAGGTAGACTTCCTTGCTTATTTTCCAGATTTTTTTTTGAAAAATGCGGGTTTTAGTTCTTGCATGCAGGTAGCTAAACTTCAGATTTTGAATGTATGCAAGCTTCCCTTTCTGATTTTTGTTGAATTTCTTTGATCTTGATTCTGCTCAAGTTTTTGATTTATTCACTGGTTTGGATTTCTTTTTATTGCTTAATCTCAGTTTGGGTTTCAAGAGAAGATGAGAGAAAATGTTTATAAATGAACCTGAGAATAAAAAGCCAGGTTTTCTCCTCTTTTTTTCTATTACATTTTAAAAGAAAACACACTTGCCGCTTGTAAATTTGTATGGCAAGTATAAGTTACAATTGTCAATTCACATGTGTTAACAACTTACAAATGTTTAATCTCCTTATGTTATTGATTACTTATATTCATTTATGTATTTATACTTTCATATTTATTATGTTTTGTACATAACTATGTTTATTTCCAGCAAAATGAAAGTGTATTCAACCTTTTATTAAATTCTCTTTAAAGCCCTTTATTTATCTATTTCCTTTTTTTTATTAATATGAACTCTAAAAGAAAAGGGCAAACTTTATAATAAAATCATATACATACATTTTTATATCCAATTTGTTTTAAAATATTTAATCTTTGGATATCCAATTCAAATTTAATTTAAAATTATCTTAAACATACCCATATTCAATATGTTTGAAAATAATAATATCTCTATTTAGATTCTTCTTATATCCATATATCAATATAAACAACCATTATTATTTGTGTGAAAATATTTATTTTGCCCAAATTAAATAAGTATACTGAGAGGATTATCAAACCAATACTTATCAGGTATATTTTTTTTATTACCAGAATTGTTTATTTAATTTACTAATAAATTTAATTAATTTACCAATTAAAGATATTTTAAAATCCGGGTTATCACAATCCTCCCCCCTTTGAATCTTTTCGTCCTCGAAAAGGACGAAGCCATAATTTATAAAAATGCTTATTATCAGAATTTTTTTTCTTTGAAATGCCTTAAAAACACTTTTAAAATATACATAATATTATAAAATAATTTTTATAAAAATACTTTTTATAACTCGATGTTTCAATAAGTCCGTCCTCGTTCTCACAGAAATTCGGTCATACGTTGATCAGGCGTAGGACTGAAAATCTATAAGTACTTAGTAGACCCATCTTCAACACCCAGTGAAAATACTTGGAAAATAATTTTATTGAAAATATAGAAAATAGTTTTTGAAAATAGAGGATATATCTTTGGTGAGAATGCTCTAGAAATCATCTCCCCCATCCATGATCACAGTTAACCCGATGGTTACGTTGCCGTCCCGACAAAATCCACAGATAACTGTAGGCCTCCGCGCCCCTCGATTACACCATGGAACCTGCTACAGATCGCAGTTACATCTGGGGTTACGTAGCTATCACAGCAAAAACCCATATAACTGTAGGCATCAGCGTCCTCGAATTTCGCTGCCAAAAAAATGAAACTTCTCCACTCCACTTGACCATAGATCGCAGTCTACCGATGTTGCGTTGCCTTCCCGGCAAAATCAAGTGTAGACCGTTGGCACTCATCCTCCACAAGATTTTCGCTATGGTCCCCACAGTAGATCGCAGTGACATCGAGTTACACTGTCGCCACAGTATAACCCAAATGCCCCTGTAGGCATCAGCGCCCTCGACTTTCGCTACCCAAAAATCCTCAGGAACTAGTTTTGTCCGGACTCCTCACAGGATCAACTTTAGAACCCCCCCTTGGGGCTCAAGGCAGCACCACCCAGTAGTACTCCTGAGAAGTCCATTCCAAGGGAGCGCTTTTTTTTTCCAGAGCCATCATCAAAACATTTTATACTATACATATATAGTATATTTAAATCATACACCTAGTATGATCTCATACAAAGCTCCTTTACACAAAATCGATTATCCCAAAATTGATAATTCTCAAACTAGGCTTTCCAAATTCAATATTGATTTTACCCAAAAATCAAAAGCCTTTCCAAATCCAAAGGGTTCCCAAAACCTTTTCTAAAATCCTCATAAGATCCTTTGTACATATATATATAGATATATATAAAATTTTAAAACATTGGATCATTTCCAATCTGTATAAAACTCCTTTATACTTCAAACACCTCCAAAAACCATTTTCTTCCGGCAGAAGATTCATCAAGGGAAGTTTTATCTTATATAACAAAGATATATAACTTTGTTTATTCAAAAATCAAATATTCAAATTTGATTACCCATTTCAAAAATCAATTTCATTCAAATTCCTACGATCTACACATATCATTCGTACGCCATACCAATCTGATCGCTCACTCGACCACACAATTTCACTTCCGAAATAGTATCGTTCACCCGACTTCCTAGTGCGGACATAGATCTGTTTTCTTGATCAGAAACCATCATTCTCCTTGCATAGCCATAACTATGATAGAGAATATCTAGAACTAATCAACAACCATATTGAGATGACCCACTTTCTTTTCCTTAATTTTTTTTTTTACATATGTGAAATGGTCATCTAAATTGAGAAAATCATCCCTCTTATTTTCTCCTTTTCAGGATCTTTCTGCCAATAAATATTGGTTTGTTTTTAATTCAACTTAAACTTACATATATGAAGATATATAAGTTAATTTCTACTTGAATCAGAGTATAAAAATTTATAGGTAGAAATCTGCTGAAAGTTATTAATAATAACTTCCCACATAGCAATATAATTTCTAGAAATCAACTTTCTAGGCATACTTATATCATTGCTTGATTTTTGGTTTCAGGTTTCTAGGCTTAGTATTTTGTATTTATTTCCATAATCTTATTATTGTATATACTGTGTCCTTGCTTGAGCATGTGTGTGTCTCTAGGAAATTTCAGGTGCTCCTTCATTTTTTTTCTTACTGAGTCTCCCCTATATTTTTGAGTTGTATAACTTTGTTGCAAAAATTGAATTTAAATCTTTTTTTTTTCAGTGCTGGCTCAATCCAGACTCAATAATGTGGTTAGGTTAGCCATATCTATTTTGCATTTATTCTAAAACAAAGAGCATATCATTCTTTTTAGACCATTTTTAAAGCAACTCAAAACCCTTTCTTCTGCCAGATTTTTATATCAATTTAAACATAAGTTTTTAAAGTTAAATATTTTGTTATTCCTTCAATCAGTACATCCTTATGAACTCAGATCATTTATCATCATAAGTTGATCATTTTAAAAATTTAAAGACTTCATTACTAGACAACACATTGGTAAGTCAAGACACAAGAGTTTCAGCTGATACATATAAGTTTACTATTTGCAGAACAGTATAACAAAACATTGGCTTCTCAAGCAAATTTAAACCAAGCAGATTGACAAAACTCAACATAACATCAAATTTAACTTCAGTAATTCTTTAAACATAACATCCAAAATCTCTAAGCAATTAAACATCCAAGCTTGATCCATGAAATACCTATTTACCTGCACAAGCACTATAGACTGCCCCATAAAATATGAGACACCCAATAGTGCATCAACACACACATGGGTCAGACTAATGCCTGGTATGAGTAATCTAACTGAAAACACAAATTTTATATAATTTTTCTCATATTCAAATAACTACAAAATAAATAGAAGAATACAATATTGCTCTTTTGCATATTTCTGGGTAACCTGTGTATGTTCCTTAGTGTACACAAAATGATATATAATTTAATGGTTTGTTACAGAGAAAACCAACATAGAATTCATCCATAAAATACCATCAGATAGTCAACACAATTATCAATTAAATCATCATTCCTCATCTACAGATTTTCTGGCCAACAGGAATTTTACTCAGGCCTTCTCATGAACCTGTTACTAATGTTCAATATCAAGTATTTTGTTTTTATGGTCTTTAGCTACTTTCTCGTTTATTAAATCACACACTGTCTGCGGCATATTCACTGTTAACCCAGCACACTCAGGCCCCTGGGTATAATCATACCATGTGTGAGCTTGCAATGTTCACCTTGCCAAGCTATATTCTGTAGCCCTAAGACCCCAAGTCCTTAGTTAAGTTACCAAGTGTCACTCCCCCTTTTCTTTTAATACTATGTTAATACCTCTCTGTATCTCATGTTCAAGCAATGAAGAAAACATTCAGTCCCATACACACATCCAGAGGTTAACAAATCATGTTTTCACTAGCAAGCACTTTTCCATAGCAACATAGGTGATTTCTTAAACATGTTATTTTTCTTTCTATGAATTTCAATAGATCCTAATACAAACATATGGCCATAGATAAATTTTTCTGTTGGTTTCTTCCTACCTCTGATTCAATCAGATCTATGTAGGTCCTCAAATCTGACTAAATCACAAGTGTTTTATTGGATAGTTCATGGAATGTAGAGGCTCAGCACATGTATACATTGCACCCCTATATTTTTCATTTGTTGTTGATATGAGACATAAGCAACAACACAATGTTGCTGCCCCATATCTTCTTTCATTTTTAGACCATATATCCATATTAAGTACCTTGGGTTTTAAACTAGCAAATATATATAAAGAAAACCCATACTCACTACTTCATCTAACAGCTAAATCATAACACAGAAGGACATATTTAAACATTAAATCCCTGGCTATTTCACTCTGGGTAAATCAATATAAAAGGGTTATCATTTTAAACAGATCATAAAGCAAGTGAAAATTCCCATATCATACAAACAACATAGCTTACAACAAATAAAAATATAAATTTAGTCAAGCTGCCTCAATATTCAGGACTTATTGCTTATTACCAATGTTTCCAGTGAGGTTACTCACCTTAACTCTTTTTCCTAAGCCTTCCTTTCCCTTTGATCTTTCACTTTCTCCTAACTCTAATGGCCAATGCTCTCTGGTTTATATTTCTATTGCTATATTTTTTTTCTGTTTTTAAAAATAGTGACAGATCTCACTACCTTAAGCCTTCTTATACTAGACCCTAGCTGCCACTAGGGTTTTGGAAAATTACCCAATGTCAGTTTTGCCCCATCAACTATGATCTGCTTCTCTTTTTTTTATAGAGAAAATGGGTAAGTGGTTCTTGTTATTTTTCTCAGAAAATATACCCTATTCCTTTTATCTTACCCCGGGTCATGTTATATGCATGACTTACATTTTTTTTTTCAAGCAAAAGAATTACTGAAATTAGCTAAAGTGTTTTATTAAAGATTCATACTATTTCCATGCAAATTTTGTCTCCTACCAGCAGTGCTTTCTTATGCTCCTGCATATCATATGTAAACTTATTTATTTATTTAAGTACTTACTATCTTCTGCATATGTTTATTCTAGACTACATACTTTATTTTCTTTATACTAAACTTGTTTTAAAGACATATTCATATCCGCAATAATCATGTCTGCATGCCTATGTATTTGAAATTTATTTATTCTAACTTACTAATTTAATCTCTGCCTATTTTATAATGCAGAAATATATGTATGTGTATGTACTGTCTAGTGCACCAGTGCATTTTTTTTGACCATTCATTGGCAACAAATTTCTATTCCTATTTTTCCAATTATTAAACAATCATAAACTAAATTGAATCATAAAATTCCCGTAAAAAAAAGTCAGGGTTATCACACATATCCAGGTTCGCCGTCGAAAATCGAGTGAAAAATCCCACTCGGATCGATATATTTATCTCGAAATTCTGTGCTCGATTCTGGATCAAATTATTATGTGAATAGAATAACATACGTACACTCTACGTATTTATCTTTATTGGTTATTAGCCAAATCAATTCTATTTCTATTCATATTTACTTTCATTCACTTACTCTCAATTGGGTATTTAACCAATAACGATTTGAACTCTGTCCAATTTAAATTTAAAATAACTTGAAAAGTTAAAGAAGTAGATAAGTAGTTGAAAAATAATCACTAGTTTGTAACATAGCTGTAAAATAGTTCAGTAATTGTAAAATAATTGGAAAATAGTTAAATAATCATAGAAATTTTAAATATTTGCAAAATAGCTATAAAATAGTAATTAGTAGTTGAAAATAGTAATTAGTTTACAAAATAGTTAGAAAATTGTTAAACAGTTTCAAAAATAATTGTAAAACAAATATAAGATAGTTTGGCTTTTAAAAGAAAGGTTGTATATATAATGAATAGCTTGGAAAAATAGGTTTATATTAAAACAATTTATAATAAAAATAGTCCAGAGTCAAAACTGTTCAATTCCCAATCTCCATTCCCATCAATTCAATTTAAATTTTCTCTTCATTTAAATTGAACCAATTCCAATTTTAATAACTCCAATTTCCATTGGACTTGATTTATTCCCAATTCAAGTTGAAATAATTCTCAATTCCTTTTTCAATTTAAATCAAATTCCATTCGATTTTAAACATATTCAACTTTAATTACAATTCCAAGTTATTCCAATCACTTTGGACTAATATCCATTCTATTGAACCCACTTCAATTCCAATCCATTCCAACTCCAGTTTGAATTAATTCCAATTTCAAATTCCATTTCCAAATCAAGTTGAATTATTCTTGATTTCCTTCCAAATTTAATTCAAATTCCATTTGAATTTAAAACTATTCAATTTTAATTATAATTCCAAATTATTTGAATAAATTTGGACTAATTTCAAATTAAATCCACTTCAATTTCAAATCATTTCCAATTCAAATTTTCCAATTGAATCTTATACTCATACATCTTCAATTAATTCGAATCAAATTCAATTTGAACCAACTTTAAATTCCAGTTCACTATGAACCATTTCAAATTACATAAATTCGAGTTAATATTTCAATTGTTGATTTAATTCCTTTAAATCAAATTTTTTTTATCCCAACAATGGATTACCATACTCCATTTCTCATTCATTTAAACAAATCCAATTCACAACTTAAAGATTTTTTTTTTAACAACAATCGGATGATATCATCTAATTCATCTTAAAACATCCATCAATTTACAATTTCCAGATCTCAAACCCATTTTTGAGATTACACAAACTCCCAATTCAGATTAACCATTTAACTTTTTCCCAAGTTAAACTCAATTCACTTAATCTAGTCAACCTTACCCAAGCTGAACTTCCATTTCAAATTTTAAACTTCACATAAATAATCTTCCCACTTATTAAGTTCAAAAACTTTCACTTTGGGTATCATAACTCATTCCAAATTGAAAACACAATATTTAGTGTTTATTTCAAACTACCTTTGATACTATGTATATCCACCTATATACATATTAATTTTCTTCTACATACCAAATTACACTTTAAAATTTTAAACCACCTTTGGTTTTTAATTTAAAACAAATTCCTTTTTAAATTTTCAAACAACTCTTGTTTGAAATAGGACCATTTCATTCATATGCATTAAATAATATTATTCGTTATTTCTTTAAATTAGTTACACCATTAATTAATTCCAATTAATCACATTTGGTAATTAACTTATTTCTTAATTACCTTCATTTAGTAATTGTCCTTTAAATTACTTGCCTCTAGTCACTTCATTAAGTAACTCCCTCTTTATTTATCATTTCCAATTATTATCCATTAATTAATCTCATTAAATAAAGTTTAATTAATTACATAAATTAATTGATTATCCTTATCCTGAAACCTTTTCCAAATTCAATATTGATTTCAAATTTTAGTTTGAATTCATTTCAAACTTATATTTATTTAATTCCAATTTCAATTTGGTTGCATTCTATTACTTCTTAATTTAATTCTTACTATTACTTTTAATTTAATTAATACTACAACCAATTTCCTTAATATAATAGATAATCCATTTCTTATATAAGATTCATTTACTTTTGAAATCATTAAAAAAAACTTTATATAAGAAAATATCAAGTACGCTTTCTTATATTCATACACTCAACTCATTCTAGGGTATTACTTACCCTTTCCTTAATGAGTAATCCCACCAGAGCCAAGGTTCTCGCTTAACCTTCAGCTCTGATACCAAATGTAACAACCCGGAAATTTCGATCCTGAAATTTCCAGATAGTTAAGAAAAGAAAAAAAGAGAAAGAAGAAGACAGAAAACTCAAAGTCATAATCTCACATTCGCAGCGAATAAAATATAATATCACATAAATAATAGTTATACAAAGGAATCTGTATTTGTCAAATTACGCTTTAATATATATCAGAGTACAACAGATTTACAATCACAGAAACAGATAAATCAATCTTTTTCATATACTATAATATATCACATCAGAAGCTCTCCATACGTTCCTGCTCTACAGCTTGCCTCCTGAGCTCCAGAACGTCCTTACCTGAAATTCTGTAATACTCGGTCTGACCCGAGCATTACATCAAAGTAACACCCGGGTCTGGCTGGAAACCAGCGTGAGTAAAACCATCTAACTTGTAATACAAAAGCATACAATTTATTAAACCAGGGGTAACTTATATCAATCTACACTTCACAAGTTATTATAGACATCAACCATCTCACACATCAATTTCTAAGTGCCAAAACTTGGATTTTAAATGGTCCAATTTACTTAAGTCATTCCACTTCAGCCTATTAGTTTCACATATCAATTTATAAGAATCGAAGTGGTTTCGGGTATTCACTAATACCCTACTTCGGTCTCTTCGAAATCATTATCAACTTAACTTAAATTATTCAAGTGAAATACAGTTCTACTTTTAATACAGGATGTCACAGTAATTCATCATCAATAGATAATCACACCTTCACAGTTTAAATCAAATATATCATATCACATAGCATCACAAACCACCTATTAGGGATAACAATTAATCAAGGCTTCCAATATCATTCTATTTATCTTTTAATTACATTTAAGTAATTATTCCTTAAAAAAAATTCCATAAATTAATTATCCTTAACCCTATATGGTAATTAAACTTTAATCATTTTATTAATTAATTGCTCCATAATTATTAATCACCCTTGATTAATAACATCAATAATTAACTATCCTTAATTACTTCATCAAATAAATTAATTACTCTTTAATTATCTCTAATTAATCCTTTGATTAATCATACAAAATAATTTAATCCAAATTACTTTCACAATTCTAACTTCCACTAATTACATCCAGTACTTATCATTAATTACTTCACTAAGTAATTTTACTTCATCAATTACATTAAGTAACTATTAACAAATCATCAAGTGATTAAAATTAATTAAACTTAGCTAATTAATTTAAATCAACCACATTAAACTCTATTAATTACATTAATCAGATCCTCCTCCAAACCTGTCAACGGCAAAGTCTCGCCGCTCCGACCACCTGGAGATCAGCCCCTCCGGCCTCAACTTCATCCACGACCCAACTATCCATTCCCAAAACATCATAACACTCGATCAATTCTTCAAGCCGAAATGCTCGATTTTTCCAAACTTATTACAAACTAGGGTTTAAAAAAAATAACTACCACCGCAACTTCCACCGTAAATTTCATCACCATTAATGATTTTTCCTAGCTTCACCTACCTCTCTTCCATCACAAGGAAGAACCTCAAGCCTCCACTATCCATAGATCACCAGCAAATTCCATCAAACCCATTTCCAGTAAAATCCCAACTACCCCTTCATCCTAATTCTAAAAATCTTAATTCTTGATTTAAAAATCAAGCTTTAGTTGATGCTTTTGATTTATGATATTGAGTTGATAAATTAACATGTTTGAAAATTTACAGTGGTTTAAGTTTTACTGTTAAAATCTTATCTCCAGAGCCATATAGTTTTTAATTTAAGTTCAATAAGTTCTTAGAATTTAGCTTATAATCAAACAAACAATGTTTAATTAGATCCTAAGTCTTAGAAATCTATAAATCAAAGAAAATGATTTAAATAGGAAAATTTGGGCTTGACATCTAGAACAGACATGTTCTACAGATTTTTTTTTTCAAAAATCAGACAAGTATCACCTATCCCAAGTAAATAGGAACTTCCAGCATGTATATATATACCAATTACAGCTTATTTATAGCATAGATTATATAACCAGATTAAATCTTTGAGTTTAAAAAGGAGTTACTCACCTGCAAATGAAAGTAGAAGAACAAAGCAGGGTACATATTTGAAAAGCTTAAAAATCTTTTGAAAGCTTGCTTTAAAATGCTCTTTGCCCCTTGAATCCTTTAAAACTTTTTTTTGAATGCCTTTAAACTTAAACATAAATGCTGCTGATGACTTATAACTTGCATGCAGAGGTCACTTTCCAGATTGCAGAAACAAAATGCAGACTTTAGAAGAAAGTTCAGGTTGTAGATTGAAGAAAGAAAGGCAGACTTCCTTGCTTATTTTCCAGATTTTTTTTTGAAAAATGCGGGTTTTAATTCTTGCATGCAGGTAGCTAAACTTCAGATTTTGAATGTATGCAAGCTTCCCTTTCTGATTTTTGTTGAATTTCTTTGATCTTGATTCTGCTCAAGTTTTTGATTTATTCACTGGTTTGGATTTCTTTTTATTGCTTAATCTCAGTTTGGGTTTCAAGAGAAGATGAGAGAAAATGTTTATAAATGAACCTGAGAATAAAAAGCCAGGTTTTCTCCTCTTTTTTTCTATTACATTTTAAAAGAAAACACACTTGCCGCTTGTAAATTTGTATGGCAAGTATAAGTTACAATTGTCAATTCACATGTGTTAACAACTTACAAATGTTTAATCTCCTTATGTTATTGATTACTTATATTCATTTATGTATTTATACTTTCATATTTATTATGTTTTGTACATAACTATGTTTATTTCCAGCAAAATGAAAGTGTATTCAACCTTTTATTAAATTCTCTTTAAAGCCCTTTATTTATCTATTTCCTTTTTTTTTATTAATATGAACTCTAAAAGAAAAGAGCAAACTTTATAATAAAATCATATACATACATTTTTATATCCAATTTGTTTTAAAATATTTATTCTTCGGATATCCAATTCAAATTTAATTTAAAATTATCTTAAACATACCCATATTCAATATGTTTGAAAATAATAATATCTCTATTTAGATTCTTCTTATATCCATATATCAATATAAACAACCATTATTATTTGTGTGAAAATATTTATTTTGCCCAAATTAAATAAGTATACTGAGAGGATTATCAAACCAATACTTATCAGGTATATTTTTTTTATTACCAGAATTGTTTATTTAACTTACTAATAAATTTAATTAATTTACCAATTAAAGATATTTTAAATCCGGGTTATCACATATACACACCTGGGACAGCCAATGTGGTGGTGGATGCGCTAAGCAAAAGACATGCCGCTATAACTTATTTAGTGATACGTCCAACCTTGATTGGTTGTATAAAGGTGAACCAACTTAGGGATCCGTTCATTGCAAGTATAGCCAAAGAAGTAGAGGAAAACATTTTACCATGAAGATGGATGGGATTCAATGTTCAAGGAATCTTAAAAATGCAAGGGAGGATTTGTCTTTTAAGTATTGATGGGACCGAGCAGGAAGTTCTAGCCAAGTGCCACAATTCTCGACTTGCAATACATCCTAGGGTTGCTAAACTGTACCGGGACATGAAAAAGACTTTCTGATGGGAATGCACAAAAAGGGATTTTTCTATTCATGTTAGTAAATTTGCAATTTGTCAGCAAATCAATAGCGATCAGCAATATATGTTGAACTACCACAACCTCTTGAAATTCTGACTTGGAAATGGGACTAAATATCAATGGATATCATTGATGGCTTACCTCGATCAAGAAAGGGAAATGAAGGCATTTGGTTTATCGTAGATTGTTGACCAAAAGTGCACACTTTATCCCAGTAAAGCCGACGAGTGCAGTTGCAAGTTTTTTAAAAATATTCATAGCAGAAATTGTTTGATTGCATGATGTTCCAAGTAGCATAGTTAATGATCAAGACCCAATCTTTACCAGTAAGTTCTAGAGGCATTACAAACAGCTTTGGGAATGAAGCTGAGTATGAGCACCACATATCATCCCCAGGCTGATGGGCAAGATGAAAAGGTAAATCGAGTATTGGAATATCTTCTAGGAGCTTATATCTTAGATTTTGGAGGTTCATGGGAAAACTATCTTCATCCGGTGGAATTCTCTTATAATAACAGCTATCAAGAAAGTATTGGCATGACACCATATGAAGCTTTATATAGTCGTCCGTGTAGATCCCTAACATGCTGGATCAAAACTGGAGTTTGGTTAGTACATGGTCTTGGTATGATTCAAGAAGCTTCAGAAAAGGCAGACTTCATCAGAAAGAAGATGAAAGATTCTCAGAGCAGGCAGAAGAGTTATGTTGATCTAAGGCGTAGAAATTTGAAATTTGAAATTGGAGATTTTGTATTCTTGAAAGTCTCTCCGACGAAAGGAGTGGTAAGATTTGGATAGGCAGGGAAGTTAGCACCTTGATTTATCGAACCTTTTTCCATTCTTGAGTGGATTGGCCCACTATCTTATCGTGTGGAATTTCCCAAAAGGTTGTTTGGTGTGCACAATGTCTTTCACATATCGCATTAATAGAAATATGTGCATGATTCAGAATAGATTACAGAAACAGCTACCCAGGAAGATTATGAAGAAGAACAAAATTTGGTAGTTATTAGATGACCAGTTTGAATGCGGATCACAATGAGAAGCGATTGAGAAGGAAGGTGGTAAGGTTGATTAAAGTTCAATGGAGTGGTGACGTCGAGGATTGCTTCTGGGAAATAGAAGATAGAATGAGTAAAGCTTATAATGAGTTTAGAATTGATGTATAGTTGCATATAGTATTGAGATAGTGTATTCACCGCCTGTGGTGTGGTCACTTACCATATCTTATATATATTTTCCCTTGTCAAATATATACATATATATATATATATATTCCTTTTTTAGTCATTTTCTTTTTATCCTTAATTTCGTGGACGAAATTTTATAAGAGTGGAAGTATGTAACGACCCACAAATTCATCACTTTTTTTTAAATATTCAAATATAATATTTTTTTAACATAAATGATAATGTTTTGAAAAATAAATAATCTTATTTTGAGTAAATATTTACAAAAATATATACTTTGGAAGATATATCGATAAAATGACCAAAAACCGTTTTATTAATAAACAGCTCTTAGACCATCCGACATCATGCATGGAATTGGATATATACACTCATTTATATATATGAGTGACAATATGTAATAAAATTATTTATTTTATTTTGGAATAAAATATCTTTATGACATCATCAATGATATCACTATTTTAGAATAAATAATTTTTGAATTTAAATTGAGTGTAAATGATTTAATATTTATTTTAGTTATTAATAATCGCTTTTAATTATTATATAATTATAGAAATATAATTATCAAACTTTGTTTATATACTAAACAAGAAGTGAAAATATGACCGGAAATCGAAATCGAAATCCGTCACAATTCAACTTAGAAAAGTTATGCAACATTGTGAATCATTGAGATATACATATGCATACATACATGTATATATACATGAACACATATATACGTACAAATATACTTACACATTTATATATACTACAAAATATCTACGATATATTACTAAAACTTCATCCTTTAGTAAACCCAAAGTCAACCTCATACACCATAAGTACAAGCTCATGGCTACACACATGGGGTAGATGTTCGATCGTGGATGATTAGGTGAGAGGAGGGTGTGGTGGTGAGGCAATGGTGATGAAATGGCAAGTAAATATCATGATATTTTTATTCACATTTTTGCCTATAAATACCATCACCCATCTTCACTTCATTCATTCATAAATTCCTATGCCTTCTTCACTTCTTATCTCCACTTTAATGGCTTCTTGCCCAAAGAAAACAATGGAAAAAATTATGGTAAAAAGTAATTAAAATTATATATATATATATATATATATATATATAGTGTGTGTGTGTGTTATACAAACACTTCAAAACTAAAGAAAATCCACTCCTTTTCCCCTTGAAACCCACGACCGCCACCTCCTACCACCAAAGGCCGAGCCTTTCCTCTCTTCCAAGCAAGGCCGTACGCACCCTACCATTAAAGGCAAAGGCTGAGCCCATCGAGCAGCTTTAATGCAAGATTGGCAAGCTAAATTTTCCAAATAGTAGAGCCGTAGTCATTTTAAAGTTAGTTTGATTAAATCCAAGGTGAGAAACTCTATTTACGTTATGGTATTTTAGATGATATATATGTTTGGATATGCTTGGTTTTGATGATTGTGAACCATGTTTGAATTCGATAATATGTTTGTTTGGTCATGAGAAACGATTCATGTTTAATACACGTCGAATATCGCAAAGAAAATCACTTTCCTTTAATAAATGAAATTGTGTATATGAGATTGTTATACCTTTTTAAAATGGTTTTTAATGGTTTATAAATGTTTTATAAACACTAAAACCCAATTTGGTGAAGTTTTGATATGTTATGAAAATTGAGTCAAAAATAGGCGTGTCGCATAACAACAGTTCGTGATTTCCTGCCATAAAAATTTAAATCGGTTTATAAGATGGATTCGGAGTCATAATTATTTGAAAAATTCCAAAATCTTATAATCATAATTTTCAAACAAAAGAAAACGATTGAGATTTCATTTATTAGATTTTGAAATATGAGAAAATCAAG
This sequence comes from Allium cepa, assembly GCA_030765085.1. Taxonomy (NCBI): domain Eukaryota; kingdom Viridiplantae; phylum Streptophyta; class Magnoliopsida; order Asparagales; family Amaryllidaceae; genus Allium; species Allium cepa. The sequence continues at coordinate 446,416,849 of CM060938.1, read as the reverse complement.
TTTTTATAATAGTCGCGGTGTGGCAGTTCGGAAACCAAAGCGATAAATTCTTTAAAATTGATATTTTTAATTCTTTAAAAATATGAAATAAATTTTATAAGTATATTAAAATGTTTTAAAAGAGATTTGAGTTATAAACATGGATATCTAAATGATAGAAAAGTTTTTTTGATCAAATAAGCCTTAAAAGCACTATTCGCTGCACTTTTTGCAGCACTTTTAATAACTTTTGAAATATGGCTTTAAACTTAAGTATTCTTTCCCAAATATTTTGTAAATGTTTTAAAATAAATAATTAAGTATTTTAAAGATGATTTGGAAGTTTTAAAATTTCTTTTAAAGGAGTTTTAATAAATGTTTTGAAGAAAAGATGTTATAATTAAGTGATTTAATCTTGACACTAAAAGCTGATGAGTAAACTGGATTTTTCTATTCGTGAGATCTGAATGTGAGGTGCTTAAACTAAGCAAAGGTTTAGAGGCAACCAATGCCCTGGCTCACCTGGCCTCTTTCTTGGGCGAGGAATGGATAAAGTCGAAATGTCGGAAACTAGACAAGTATAAAAGATTCAAATTTACAAATTTAATTTCATACGACTTGGATTGTATAGTAGTAATCTTCTTATACTTGGTATTAAATTACAAGGAGGGAATCTATACTATCCATGTGGATTTAAAAGGTGATTTCACTGTTATTCAACAAATAATACAGGGTGAATACAAAATTTAATATTAAGTAGAATTAGTATAATTTCTATCGACTGTTTTACTCAATAAGGTTTTGCAATGCCATTTATGAGAAATGATTTTGATTCAGTATTTCCAAAGTTAAAGAGAGGTTTAATGATTCCATATGTACTGGAAAGAAAAGTTTAAAAGATATATATATATCTCTTGAAGTTATTTTTTGATAAAGAGAAAGTAATTAATCAAATGATAAGCACATATTTACTTAGCATCTTTTTATCAATGATTGGTTGGAAGGAACTGGGATTGGATTTGGGCGATTCCTATCCGAATAACACTTCGAAACAATTTATGCTTTTGAAGGTGAAGACATAGAATGATAATTAATGGAACGAAGGGCTGCTTGTCACTAACCCTTGGGGGAAATTTCCCATATCCTATATATGTGGCTGTAATATCCATATTTGATCTTCGATGCAAGGACTACTCACTACATATCCTTGGGATGACTCCCATTAGGATGTACTAGAAGAGTTCCTTCGATTTGTCCTATTCCTAGACAACTTGTATGGACTAATTTCTAACATTGCATTCCTAAAATGCATGTACATTGATTTATATAAACATACATCTGTTTGGTGGTGTAAGAGTTAACTCTCCTATATTTAACACCCTTCTTTGAGACGTACGAGCTCAGAGGTTATATATTTGTGGAAATCAATAGTGTGTGATGGAATTGGAAATGTGGCTTTCAAAGTAGAATGTATTATGTGAAAGGTAACCATTACCTCGGGTCTCATCACCCGAAAATGGATTAAACATGACATGCCGTAAGGCTATGTGGTTCGCAACTATTAGGCTATGGTCGTCATTTTTCTAGATTACTCTTTATATGTCGAGTATGTTGTGTATGCTATGAGATCCTAGATAGGTTGGTTACGATCGAGATGATGTCATCGGTTCTATCTGCCACCGGATGGGTCTACGAGTAGGCCAGTCTTACCAGGTGCAGAGGTTTCAAAGGAGTTAATCCTCGGACATCCTCTGGAGATGTACTATACGGAAGGTAGTTCCTTACCCACCATTATATGGAAATCAATTCTCCAGCAAGTGCCTCTAGACTTGATTGTAGAACCTATTATGCTGGTATTTAATCAATGTAACAATTTTGGTTAAGATTGTATAAGTTTACTTGAAAAGTGTTTTCAAAAGAATGCCATTAAAAATAATGTCTCTATATTTTTCATAGCAAAGATTTTGGTTATCATAAGGTAAAAACCCATTCCGTGTTTATGTGCGGCATGGTATTATAAAATACCATTTGTATTCAAAAATCCGTATTTTGAGTTTCTCATACCAGTCCCAGGACTGATCCGGAGTTTATTTTCCTTTTCCCTTAAACTCCGGGTGCCCTATTTTTTGGGTAGTGAAGTAGTTAGGTACTATGGAGCATTTCAAGAAGGAACATGGAGCATTTTGGGTTCTTTGTAGAAAGGTATCTATTAATTCCGCTGAATTTTGTTATATATCTACCAACACTTGTGCGGATAGGCAGTAGTACGTTTCCTGGTTGGATTAGTACTCACTAGAACTCTGATGGAGCAATTTGGAGTTATTGCGCATACTACCCATTTGTATATTTAAATGTTGAATACGATCTAAGATTCTATTTTTGTTCTTCTAACCTTTATTTTCTTTCACCCCACGATAATCTGCCTCTCCAGCACATAGATTTGCAGCACGTGAATACCGATTTGTTAGTGTCGATTTATGAGGGTCGAGAAGGTGGGTTGTCACATTCTCGAAGACATATTTGCGGCCGATGGATCATAAATTTTGGATAGAATTATGAAAATAAATTTTTGATAATGTACTTGGATCCATTCCAAGTTTGTGCATCATGTCATATGGTAGAGTGAATATCCTTATTGGCTTATTGATAAATGAGAAAATTCTTTTCTCAACATCGATAAGAAAACCATAGTTCCTCTTTAATGTGCAAGAGTTCTTATTAGATATTCTAATTCTTGTGTCCGTTTAAGCCTTTTTAATTTAATTTCATCCTTTGTAATCGGTTTTACTTTTGGATCAAATCCAAATCCATTTTACTATCAGTTATTTCTAAATGAAATTCCTTCATCATGAAGTTGGTGTTTCTTGAAACAACAATTGTTTCTTAGTGCAATGGAATATGTATTCATAAACATTTTTATGAATTGCCTGTATATATATAACTTGATTTGGTTTCTAAATTTACGAAAGCTATGTTCATAAAAAAATTGATCAATAAATATAATCGGCCCCAAACTCATTTGGGGTGGTCTACATAAGATCCCTTATACACAAGTATTACGTGCACCCTATCGATTACGCAACCTGCCAACTCCTTTACCTACGATATGTAGGGGTTAGTTATTTAGTCTTATCTTCTATGATCTTGTAAATATTTTTTTAGATGAAATTAAATTTAACCTATGTATTACTCTTAAGTAAACGTTCTTACAGAAAGAAATTAAGTCAACTGCACTCATCATCTATTATGCTTTATCTAACAAAGTATGATACTTATTATCGGTATATTATTATGTATCATAAGGAGGAGTAACCTATGGAATCAAGTCTTATTTGTTTTCAATTACATTTGGAACTCTTTTCCAATACACTTACTTATTCGATTAAATCAAATTCTTTTATTTCCTTTGCATGTTGCATTTTCTACTACAATTTTATATTCAATGAATTTATCATAAATTAATTACCTTTGTATCAAACATACATGTTTTATTTATGTAATGATTCATTTGTGAATTTAAGGAAGTACGTGAAACTGTTTTGGTACCATTAAACCTATGATTGCATACATCAAAATGTATCAATCCGAAGAGTTAGCCAAGTCTTATGTCGCTCCCATCGAATGTGTGATTTGCCCTTAATTATTTAAGATACAATTCACTAATACCATATGGTTCGTAATCATACAATTAAAGAATTATTTCTTAAAATTGTTGCTTAGTCCATAATTCCAAAATAATTAAAAAATTTCTATTACTTCTATATTTTCTAATGCATCACTTTTGTTATGAAAACAAATACCATTTTACAGTTTTATCATAGAATGAACATTCATATTATTCATATTGAAATAAAATTATATCTATTTTTGGTCAATACTAAAAATAGTTATTAATTCATACATAATATATGGTGTGTTTAGGAAAACAAATATTCGTAATTTGGTACGTGTAACGACCTGGAAATTTTAATGGTTTTAATAACGTAATTACCTAAAAAATTTCATGTAAACAATAATATTATGAAATGAAAATTTAATATTTGAAATACGTTCATTTAAACATAGAAAGTAGTGAATTTTTATTGGAAAATATGGAAGTTAGTTTATTTGTGAAATTTCAAATTTTAAGATTTAAATCAGTTAAATTGTTGAAAATTAAATATTTTTGAAATATGAATATTTTTATATAATAAAAATTTAAATCTTGTTCGTTTCTACAAGCAAGGATAGTGCCTTTCAATAATTTTCTAGAAGCATGTTGTTTCCCTTCGTCTCCCTTGTCCATTTCTCCCCCTCTCCCTTTGACCCAAGTACTGACTCGAGTTTCTCCAAATTTTGCCCGAGTCTGAACCCCAAGCGCCGCCTCCAGTTTTATTTATATCTTCTTACAAGTTTTTTCCTCTACTTATTTATGTGAATATATATACATGCAAACATATATATGCCGTACACATATATTAGCAGAAAGTTTCATTTGTTTTTAAATCTAAGCTTATATATGTTGTATACATTGCACATGTATGCTTTGTCAATTGAAAGCAATATGTTGTGTGTATATATATGTTCCTTCTATATTCATAAAAACAAATGTATGTCTATATATATCACATATGTATATATATATTTGTTTCCATCGAATTCTCGTGCTAAATCTTCTCTTTGCTTGTCGCAGCTCTTTGACGTGTCATGCCCGTGTCCACATGCATATCCGTGTCAGTCGCTTCTCATTTCCTTCGTCCTCTATCCTCGTAAGGTGAACAATCACGCACGATTAATGTTTTTATGCTTAGTAAATTGATTTCATATGAAATGTCAATTTAAATATGGTGTTAAATTGGAATTATTAGTTATTGAACTGTTGAATATGATATGTTGATATTTTAAATTGTCCACTTATGTAAATTGACACCATAACATATTGACTGACTATTATACTTAAATTGTTAATGATTTTATATGCTAGTAATTGATATGTTATGCTATTTCATGTTACTATTCTCACTCTGCAAGTTCTCTTAGTTTTAGGAATCACTATAGGTTGAAATGATACATACCCAAACGATTTTATAAATTAGGGGAAAATCGTTATGGGTTGAAATGATAAACCTAAGCGATTTTCATTGATTTTGAAATTTTGGGATTGTGGGTTGAAATGATATAAAACTGTAAATTTAAATTATTACGGATTGAAATGATAAATATCCGTGTCACTTAACCATAGGATAGAAAATTATATACGGACATGGTTGGTCTATTTTTGAAAAATTATTTCCAAGGTTTTCAAAGAAAATATATGAGTTTTGATTTTAAATATTATAAATATTTTATTCTAATGTGTGAAAATTTAGAATTATAAAGTTATATGTTTTGGAAATTTTAAAATTATAAGTTTAGTTTAAAATGTTAATTATAAAATTTTACTTATAATTTTATTATTTTTAAATATATAAAATAAGATTTAAAATCGATTTAAATAAAAGGTTTAATTTTATTTAATTTTATAAAATTTATTTTAATTAATATATATATATATAATATTTTAAAAATGTTTATTCAAAAATTTATATTAATATTTAAAATAGATTTTATAACTTTAATCAATTAAAAGTGGAAAGGTAGATTGAAATTGATTTGTAATTTAAATTGGTTAATAATTGAATTTAAATAAGAATTTATTTGAAACTTAATGATTTTGGAAATTTAAAAGTATGTTTATAATCTAACTTGATTAAAGATGATTAAATGAATTATTTTAAATACAAATAAAAATTAAAATTGAATATTTAATTTTAACTTAAATTGATGATTTGAGATTTTGTTTAGAAATTTATAAAGTGATTTTAAAATGACAAAGGTGCTAAATAAGCGTTTGGTTGTTAAAGAGATTGGGATCGGATATTGTCATACTCTCTGCCAATATCAAAAACCACTTTAACAACTGTGTACATGGTGAAGATTCCATAACGAAGTAGGATGGCTTGGCGACGTCTGTATGAGGTATGAACGTAACTCGGACTTCCTCGAGTCAGCTTGATGTGGCTAAAATAGGAGCTATGCCGGGCCAAGTGGAGTCGCCCTCTATTGAGCACATTTCTTTGAAACCATATCTTTTGCTTTGGTGATTCGATTTGGTGTGCACATCTTTGATTAGGAGTGTGTCTCGAGGTGGGTGGTAGTAGCTGCTATGCGTTACTACTAGTTCGGATCCGCAAAACGGTAGTATCCTACCCTAGGCATTGCCTCGTGTGTCTTGTTACATGCCTTATCGCACCCTCTACGAGTGTGGTTTGTACCGTACCTATGTAGTGCCCTTTGGATAAACCACTGGTTTGGTGGAGCTTACGGTACTGTATAGACTACTGGAATATATAAATGTGTTAAGGGGGATATGGATAATTCCTTAACGTTATTTTAATATTTTACTTTATTATAGACATTATATATGTAGCTTATTGTACTATGTATGTAGGTTGTTTACCGGATCCTTGAAGGATGGAATCCTAACATCCTTTAAGTTATATTGCATTTCATTTGATATTTTACTTGAGCTTGATTTACTTGCATAAGAATGTTAATCCTGACTCAAGTGTTTGTGTTTTTCTTTGCGCTCGGGCCAGCCTGAGTGTCACAGCTTTTGAAACTTATCTTTTGGTGCTTGGAGTTCGCTTGGAAGATCTATCTTATCTGTTTCGAATTTCAATTTATTTCTGTTATTTTTAGTTGTACGTTTCAGACTTGTCGTTTTCTTTTGTGTTAGAGACTTCTATGTATTGGGATTTCTGATGTATTTTGTTTTAGACTTATGTTATTTCTGCAGTAGCTTCATGAACTACTATTTATCTTTTATGTTGCTTATTGATGTAAACTCTATATCTGTGATTCCGTGATTTATTTATTTACTGTATATGCTAAGTTTTGCCAATTATAAATTAATAATCTGTTATTTTGAGCAATTCAAGTCTGACATGTGTGGATTATTGTCGATTTGAATGGTTCAAGGTAGCGGGTCATTACAGTAGGTATCAGATCTCTGGTTTAGGCAAAAATTACCATATGTAGTAAAAACTCATTAGAGATAGGGTAGTAATACCCTAGAATGAGTTGAATTAATCACGGAATCATATTCGTTCATGCTTGAAATTCTTAGCTAAAATCCTTTTACGATTTCGTTTGAATTTTGAACTTTACCTTTGTTCTAAAATCGATTCTTGTTCTTTTTCCATATGAGTAACCGAAGGAATATCCGTGGTAGGGGTCGTGGAAATATCCCTACACTACCTGTACTTCCTGTTCGACCTGTTGTCGATCCTGTTCCACCTGTCCAACTTATTAGGTTCACTCAGCTTTGTAAGGAGTACACTCAGCTTCGGGGTACTAAGTTCATCGGAGCCGAGTGTATTATTGAGGCTCAGCAATGACTAAAGAGTCTTGAAAGGATTTTCAATGGACTTGAGATCACTGATGCTCAGAGCGTCAGCCAGCTACTTGGCAGTTACAGGAGTCCGCCAAGGATTCGTGGGAATCTATTACCACTCAGACTGTCGAGGCTAACATCACTTGGCAGCAATTCATGTGAGATTCTTAGTTGTCCTTTTTCTAGCTTAATTCTGTCGAATCTATTTCTTTGAAATTTATCCCTTTGAACTTTATCTCTATCTTATCTTGGATCCCTTTTTCCAGGGATGCTTTTGTGGCGAAATGGAAGCCCGAAGCCGGGAAATCTCAGTTGTATAGGGCATTCATGGATCTTGAGCAGGTGATATGACTTTTGCTAAGTATGAGAGGAAGTTTAACGAGATAAGTTTGGACCCAGTTTGATTGACACTTAGCTGAAGAAGAACGAGATGTTTATTCATGGTGCTCGTCGAGAGTATTATGACCGCTTGATTAGTTTTGTTCATGGCACCTTTACTTCTCTGATGGATATAGCCACTAAATTCAAGAATCCTACTTCTAAGGGTAAGCAGGCTGTTTCAGCATCTCAGGACACTTCCAACGGTTCGAAGAAGAGGAAGTCCAATTTTCAGCAGCAGAAGAATTGGTAGAACGCTCATGGTTGGATCCGTTCCTCAGAAGAGATCTCTTGACTTATCTGCCATCACCTGTTTCAAGTACGACCACAAGGGTCACTATGCCAATAGTTGTCCATCTCCTACCGGTGCCGCTATTACTCCACATCAGGCCACCAGAAACAACCTTTGCCACCTTGTCTCCAGCCTGGTCATTTCAAGAATAACTGTCCCACTCAACAGAGAGGCAAAACATCTTTAGTCTTTACCATGACTTCTTCCACTCCTTCTCCTCCTGCCAGTGATAACCAAGGTACTCTTCAGATCTCATTCTCTTTGCACGGTTTTCCTGTTCGTGTTTTATTTGACACTAGTGCATCCCATAGCTTTATATCTGTCGATCTCTGTAATAAATTCGAGCATATCTTGCAACATCAATTGGCAACTTCATCATTATGTGTGACTAATCCCATTGGCGGACCTACCAATCTTAGTATTATTTGTAAAGAGATGAAACTACTTTACAGGAAGCGTCGATTTATTAGAGATTTCTATGTTTTGAGTTTCGATGCATTTGATATTTTACATGGAGGTGATTGGTTGAAGCGTTATGATGCTGTCATTTCTTGTAAGGCCCGAACCGTTTCTCTAGTAGATGACCAGGACAATTCTCTTGTGATTGAATGTCGAATGCCTCAGGATTATGTAGGCCGCTTTATCTTTTCTCTTGATGCTCAGCCTAGTGATCAAGACTCCATCCTGATAGTTAGGGATTATCCTAATGTTTTTGGTGAAATCACTTCTATTCCTCCTAAGCGAAAAATTGAATTCCGCATTGATCTTATACCTGGTGCTCAACTAGTTGTTCTTCCTCCTAGACGGGTGACATCCAGAGAGAAAGTCAACTTGAAGAAGCAGATCGAGGATTTGTTCTCTAAGGGTTTGATTAGGCGGAGTTTTTCTGAATGGGAGCAACTATGGTCTTTGTTACCAAATCTGATGGTTCTTTGAGGACGTGTGTTGATTATAGAGAGCTGAACAACTTACTTTCAAGAACTGATATCCTATGTCTTGCACTAATGATATGTTTGATCAGCTCTATGGGACAAAAGTATTCTCTCAGCTTGATCTTGGTACCGATTTCCACCAACTTCGGGTAGCTGAGGAGAGCATTCCCAAGATTTCTTTTCAAATAGAGAATGGTTTCTATGAATGGTTAGTCATGCCTTTTGGATTAACCAATGCTCCTGCCTTCTTTGTCGATCTCATGAATCACGTTTTCTGCGATGTTCTCAACAAGTTTGTTCTAGTTTTCATTGATGATAACCTCGTCTTTTCTAAGTCAAAGAAGGAGCATAGGGTACATTTGGATTATGTTCTCATAACTCTTAGGAGTCATCAATTGAAAGCCAAATTTTCTAAATGCCATTTCTGGAGAGAAGAAGTCCGATTTCTTGGGCATATTGTTTCTGAGAATGGAGTCCCGGTTGACCCAGTTAAGGTCGCCGCGATTAATGTAAGTCCATCCATCTTTTCTCTTTTGAATTCATTTATCCTATCTCCTTTGAACTTATCCACCTTATTCAATTTTTAGGATTGGAAGACACCTAAGACTCCATCCGATATTTTTAGTTTTCCGGGCCTTGGCGGTTACTATCGAAGATTTATCGAGAATTTAGCTCGCATAGCTGCACCTCTCACTGCTTTGACTCGTAAGAATGCCAAGTTTGACTGGAATGATGAGTGAGAAGAATCATTTAATAAGTTGAAGCAAAAGCTTACTTCTGCTTCTGTTCTCATCATTTCGAATGGGAGGAAGAACTATCGGTTTATATCGATGCTAGTCGAGAAGGTTTGGGTGCTATGTTGATGCAGAGTGGGAAAGTCATTTCTTATGCCAATTGTCAGTTCAAGCCCCACGAAGCTAACTATGCCACCCATGATTTAGAATTGCTTGCTGTCGTATTTTCTTTGAAGTTGTGGAGGCATCACCTTTTCAGAACCAAGTTTGAGCTTTTCATCGATCATCAGTCTCTTAAGTATATTTTCACCCAGAAAGATTTGAACCAGAGGCAGGTTCGATGGCTTGAGTTCTTAGCATCTTACGACCTTGACATCAACTACACTCCTGGAAAAGCCAATGTTGTGGCCGATGCCGTTAGTCATAAGAAAGCCATGTTGTGTCAGATTGTAGCTTCTCCATCTCTTATGGATCATATTGTAGCCAAGAAGGATGAGGATGTGATGCTTAGGCTTATGAAGGAGAATATTTAGAGTAGAGAAGGTGATGATCAGAATGAGCAAGGAGCACAGATTGATCAGAATGGATTTTTGAGCATTAATAACCGCTTTTGTGTTTCAAATATTGATGGTTTAAGGCAAGAAGTTCTCAAAGAGGATCATCAGTCCAGACTCTCTATCCATCCTGGTTTCACGAAGATGTTCCAGAATATGGAGAGGCTGTATTGGTGGAGTGGTATGAAGTGGGATATCCCTATCTATGTCAATAGATTTGCCACTTGTCAGCAGGTCAAGATTGATCACCAAAAGACCGCTGGATTGCTGCAACCCCTTGAGATTCCCATTTGGAAGTGGGATCAAGTTTTTATGGATTTTATTGATGGTTTACTGAGGACTATAAGGGGTAACGAGAGTATTTGGGTAGTTGTCGAACGATTGACCAAGTTCGCTCTTTTTATTCCGGTCAAGTCAAATTGAACTGCTTCAAGCATAGCTGAGATTTATATGAGGAAGATTGTCCAACTTCATGGTGTTCCTTCTAGCATTGTTTATGATCGGGATCCTATCTTTACCAACAAGTTTAGGAAAGATTTTCAAAAAGCTTTGGATACTCATTTGAACCTTAGTATGACTTATCACCCCCAAACTTATGGTCAGACGGAAAGGGTGAATAGATTATGGAGGATCTTGGGAAGATCATCTCCATCTCGTTGAATTCACCTATAACAACAGTTATCAGGTATAACTCTATCTTTGAATTTTCCATGACTTAAGCTTCAATCCGTTAATCCAATTCTTTTGAATTCAGGAAAGTATCAAGCTACCTCCATTTGCCGCTCTTTACGGACGATCCTGCAAATCTCCATCTTGCTTGATTGAATCCATTGATCACTTGGTTCTTTGACCTGATATGATTTTGGACGCATCTGAGAAGGTTGAGGAGATTAGGAGGAAGATGAGGATTGCTCAGGATTTGCAGAAGAAGTATGTTGATAGGCATTGAAGGGATTTGGAATTTTCAGTAGGGGATCAGGTCTTTCTTTAGATCCTGCCACTGAAGAATGTGGTTCGTTTTGGTTGGAGAGGGAAGCTTGCTCCTAAATTCATTGGACCTTTCCACATTCTGGAAAGAGTTGGTCCTTTGTCTTACAGAGTTGATTTTCCTAAGAAGCTGGCGGGTGTGCACAATGTGTTTCACGTATCTCACCTTCGCAAGTACCTCCATGATCCATCCTTGGTTGTTCAACCAGCTTTATTAAAGAATTTAGATGTCGAGCCGAATCTCACTATCAAGAAGAAGCCACTTCGTATTATCGATAGAGGTACAAAGCAGCTTAGGAGGAAATCTTTAGTTTGGTCAAGGTACAGTGGAGTATAGATGACTGGAATTGCACCTGGGAGGCTGAGGAGTCCATGCATGCTTCGAATCCTGAATTGTTTGACTTAGTTACTTTTCATTTGAATTTATCTTATCTTTCTGTTTGATTTTGTTCTCCTAGCTTGTTTCTTTTTAGGGATGAAAAGTTTTGAATGGGGGAGAGTGTAACGATCTGGAAATTTTAATGGTTTTAATAACGTAATTAACTAAAAAGTTTCATAAAAATTAAATAATAAAATTTTGAAATGAAAATTTAATATTTGAAATACATTTATTTAAGCATAGTAAGTGGTGAATTTTTATTGGAAAATATGGAAGTTAGTTTATTCATAAAATTTCAAATTTTAAGATTTAAATAGTTAAATTATTGAAAATTAAATATTTTTGAAATCTAAATTTTTTTATATAATAAAAATGTAAATCATTTTCTGAGAGAGATGTCGTATTTGGTTTCCTCAAATCTGGTTTGCTTTAACTTCATTTATCTTATTTTCAACGTTTTAGCAGCATTTTCGGCAGTGAAAAATCGAATTTTTATAACTTGGTTGTATCGTTGATATCTGTGTACCATTTTGTTCGTCTCGTCGTGCTGATCTCCGCAGTATATTCATTCCTGTAATTCGATGTTTGGTACGTGGCGAAATCGACATAACAGTTTGTTGTATCGGTGCCGTATTTGAGATTTTTTTCCTTTTCCTTTTCAAATTTCAGCTGTATAAACTCAAATGCCATTTTCCCTTTAATAATTTTCTAGAAACACCATTTGACTCTTTCCATTCCTTGATTTTTGTATATTTATATGTTTGTGTCTTTTCACTTTTCCTCCTCTATTCATTCTAAAAAAAGGCAAGCTTCATCTTGTTCGTTTCTTCAAGCATGGCTGGTGCCTTTCAAAATTTTCCAGAAGCATGTTGTTTCCTTTCATCTCTGTCAATATTTTCTCCCCCTTCCTCTGACCTGAGTTTCTACGAATTTTTCCTGAGTCTGAACCCTAAGCGTCACCTCCATTGCCTGACCCGAGCTCTCACCCACCCTGACCCGAGTTTTCAACCTCACTGACCCAAAGCCTGACCGCAAGCAAGCTCATGCCGATCTCGCCATTCCAAATCTGAGCCAAAGCCCCACCATCATCTTCCTTGATCCAATCCGCCACCACAACCCAGAGCCGTACCAATGTTTTTTTATCCTTGCCGAAAGCAAACCCATAGCCGCCATCACAACCGCTCCCCTCTCCGTCTCCACTCCCTGACCCAAAGCCAAACCTGAAGAAACACCCCCTCTGACCCGAAGCAAACCCAATCACCATCCTCTTCCCTCTGACCTAAAGCCAAACCCGAAGAAATACCCCCTCTGACCCGAAGCAAAGCCAGTCGCCATCTTCTTCCCTCTAGCTCGAAGCCAGACCTGAGTTTTCTCCTCTCTGACCCGAAGTCAGACACCAAGCAACAACCTTGTCAACCCCAAGTAGACCCGAGCCTCCGACCTTCTCTTGCTTCCTTTCCATTTTTACTTATATTTGCTTATAACCTTTTTCCTCTACTTATTTATGTGAATATATATGCATGCAAACTTATATATGATGTACCCATATGTTAGCAGAAAGTTACATTTGTTTTTAAATCTAAGCTTATATATGTTGTATATATTGCACATGTACACTTTGTGGATTGAAAGCTATATATTGTATTTATATTGGTTCCTTCTATATTTATAAAACCAAACGTGTATATATCACATATGTATATATATATTTGTTTTCATGGAATTCTTATGCTAAATCTGCTCTTTACTTGTCGTGGCTCTTTGACGTGTCATGCCCGTGTCCATATGTGTATCCATGTCAGTTGCTTCTCATTTCCATTGTTCTCTAGTCTCGAAAGGTGAGCAATCACTCACGATTAATGTTCTTACGCTTAGTAAATTTATGTCATATGAAATGACAATTTAAATATGTTGTTAAATTGGAATTGTTAGTTATTGAACTGTTGAATATGATATGTTGATATTTTAAAATTTTCAATTATGTAAATTGACACCATAACATGTCGACGGACTATTATATTTAAATTGTTAATGATCATATATGCTAGTAATTGATATGTGATGCTATTTCATGTTACTGTTCTCACTCTGCAAGTTCCCTTAGTTTTAGGAATCACTATGGGTTGAAATGATTCATACCCGAACGATCTTATAGATTAGGGGAAAATCGTTATGGGTTGAAATGATAAACCCAAGCGATTTTCATTGATTTTGAAATTTGGGGATTGCGGGTTGAAATGATATAAACCCGTAAATTTAAATTATTGCGGATTCAAATGATAAATACCCGTGTCACTTGACTATAGGTTAGAAAATTATATACGGACACCGTTGGCCTATATTTGAAAAATGATTTCCAAGGCTTTGAAAGGAAATATATGACTTTTGATTTTAAATAATATAAATATTTTATTTTAATATGTGAAAATTTAGAATTTTAAAATTATGTGTTTTATAAATTTTAAAATTATAAGTTTAGTTTAAAATGTTAGTTATTGGATTTTACTTATAATTTTATTATTTTTAAATATATAAAATAAGATTTAAAATTGATTTAAATAAAAGGTTTAACTTAATTTTATAAAATTTATTTTAATATATATATATATATATAATATTTTTAAAACGTTTATTCAAAAATTTATATTAATATTTAAAATAGATTTTATAACTTACTCATTTAAAAGTGGAAAGGTAGATTGAAATTGATTGTAATTTAAATTAGTTTATAATTGTATTAATTAAGGATTTATTTGGAACTTAATGATTTTGGAAATTGAAAAGTATGTTTATAACTTGATTTGATTAAAGATGATTAAATAAATAGTTTCAAATGTAAATAAAAATTGAATATTTAATTTTGATTTAAATTGATGATTTGAGATTTTGTTTAGAAATTTATAAAGTGTTTTTAAAATGACTATGGTGTGAAATAAGCGTTTGGTTGTTAAAGAGATCGGGATTAGATATTATCATGCTCTTTGCCAATACCGAAAACCACTTTAAGAACTGTATGTGTGGTGGAGATTCTAGAACGAAGTAGGATGGCTTGGCGACGTCTATGTGAGGTATGAACGTAACCTTGACTCCTTCGAGTCAGCTTGATGTGGCTAAAATAGGAGCCACGCCAGGCCAAGTGGTGTCGCTCCCCCTATCAGGCACATTTCTTCGAAACCATATCTACTGCTTTTGTGATTCAATTTGGTGTGCACACCTTTTATTGGGAGTGTGTCTCAAAGTGGCGGTAGTAGCTGCTATGCATTGCCACTAGTCGGATCCGCAAAATGGTAGTATCCAACCCTGGGCATTGCCTCGCATGCCTTGTCACATACCTTATCGCGTCCTCTACGAGTTTGGTTTGTACCATACCTATGGAGTGCCCTTTGGGTAAACCACCAGTTTGGTGGAGCTTACGGTACTGTACAGACTATGGGAATATATAAATGTGTTATGGGGAATATGCGTAATGCCTTAACGCTATTTTAATATTTTACTTTACTATAGACATTATATATGTAGCGTATCATACTATGTACATAGATAGTTTACCGGATCTTTATAGGATGGAAATCTAACATCCTTTAAGTTATATTTCATTTCACTTGACATTTCACTTGAGTTTGATTTACTTGCATAATAATGTTAATCTTGACTCGAGTGTTTGTGTTTTTCTTTACGTTCGGGTCAGCCTGAGTGTCACTGCTTTCGAAGCTCTTCTTTTGGAGCTTGGAGTTCGCTTGGAAGAACTATCTTATCTATTTTAGCTTTCAGTTTATTTCTGTTATTTTCAGTTGTATGTTTCAGACTTGCCGTTTGCTTTTGTGTTAGAGACTTCTGTGTATTGGGATTTCTGATGTATTCTGTTTTGGACTATGTTATTTCTATAGTAGCTTCAAGAACATTTATTTAACTTTTCCGTTGCTTATTGATGTAAAATCTGTGTCAGTGATTCTATGATTGATCTATTTACTATATATGCTAAGTTTTGCCAATTATAAATTAACAATCTGTTATTTTGAGCAATTCAAGTCTTACATGTGTGGATTATTTTCGATTTGAATGGTTTGAGAAGCATGTCCTGACAATGCGTCCATTCAGAAGTGTTATATGGCATGCTTCCACAATTTCCTCAATTACCACAATTTATTATGAAATATAAAGCTCCATCTAACCGTATATCACATAATTTTATTTCATATACTGTAATTAGTTTATAGCCAAGAGTTTCAGATCAAATATCTTGAACACGAAGAAATAACTTTCTTAGAAATCAATTTTCTATATGAAGTTACATTTGAAATAGAAATCACATTTCTCATTCAATAATAAGAATCTTTTATTATCATATACAACTCCCGTTTCCAATGTCTCTTCATGAAGCATAGGTCACCATTCACTTTTCTTCATCCCAACTTTGCCTTAAGTTACATCCACTCTCGTATATTCACTTTCCTTCCAAATGATTTAACCATTCAAAAGAAAACTCTTACTACAAGATTATAATGAATTCTTTACAAAAGTGCACTTGGTCTTCCTTAAATTTAAGGGTATCAAAAATTGTAATTTGCATGAACTGATCAAACTAACATTCAAATGATTGAATTCCTAGATCCATTTAGTAGCTCTTGGTCTAATGTTACATCTAACAAGATCCTTACTATAATCATTCATATTGAATATAAGATCTCGCACTATTACTTACTTTCTCATTTCGAACGGACTAATTTCAATAAGGTTTCATACATTATGAATTGCAACCAGTTACGAACGTATTTAATAGTTGTTAAATAGGCGCTTGTATAAGTCTTGAATTGGCAACATGCAAAGATTAATTAGTAAGTTTATTTTATACTTCTATGTCAATATTGTTCAGTTCATCTGTACATTTTAACTAATAAATATTTTATCAATTATAATGATTGCACAAATTTGTCTAACTATATTGTTTTAACTTTATAGCTAATATTCTTACAATATTAGAAAGGTTAAACGTATTCATTTCATTTTTTTAATAAGGTACCCATTGGAGTTTTACGTCACTTAAAATCCTAAGAAAAACATAAAAATGTTTCAATTTATGTAACGGGTGTTAGGATTCGCTTGCCATGGGATTCTGACCTTGAGTTTGCTTAACAAATCATAGGCCCATAAGCGGTGGATAACACTTTATCGATTGTATCATGTACAACTCCTAACCTTTGGTCTTTGACTTAATCTCAGTCTTGACCTTGAGTTTGCTCAACAAGCGTGATTACTCACTCATACCCAACATTTCGCGATTGCCTAAGTACAATATATGTACCTTGAGTTCGCTCAACAAATACATATAATTATCTTACCTCATCTACCTATTATATTGATAATACCACACATAATTTCTATAGCTTGAGTTTGCTCAACGACTAGAGAGTATTCAAGTAATTTATTAGATATAAATGGTAGAGGACAATATTTATATTAGAACATATATTTATTTAAATATCTTTTTATGGAATAATGTATTTCTTATGAAATAATTTCGTGATTTAAGTGTCAGAACATCCTAAACCTAATTTGATTTTAATTTTATTACCTAAAACATATTTAATTAAATTAATTTAAATTAAAAAATCTAAGTACGTCATCTTATACAATTCTAAAATGGTTATAGACTATAATACTTATAATAATTATATATACACATGTATTGTTATACATGAATTATTAGTTCACATTTAAATAGTTAATTAATTACAAATTTTTTAATTAGAATTTTTTAATTTCAAAAATTTATTACTAATTACCTTAAACACACACACATATATATCATTATATATATATCTTGACTTACTTAATTATCTTTGAATTAATTATTAATTTGATTAATATAATTAATTAAATAATTAAAATAAAATTTCGAAAATAATGATAAGTTTCAAAAACAATTATAAAAAAAATATAATACTTATAAAATTTCACTTATATTTTAAACATAACTTCTAAATTTAAAATATAATTTAAATTTTCAAAACATATTTTAAAAATTAGCCTAAGGCCCAAAACAATTTAGGATTTTTTATTTGGAATAACCTTTGGGCTTACTTCATCCTTCAGGCCAATAGCCAAGTAGGGTATAGTACTTGATTACGTAAACCCAACCTTAGACGCTACTGTTCGAGACACCCTACTGAATGGGTAGGCTTTAATAAGTTAGCATGATATTGCTAATTTAGACTCCATAGACATTAGTACTCCGATGCCATTAAAGGATCTAGGTGAGTTGGAAGCATGTGAAATACATAGATTTCAATTCTTTTTTTCAGTTTTTGGATCTATTGGGCCTACAAAGTTTAAAGCTTTATTATATCAAATCTAATTTTATTTTAAATAAAATAATTTTTTATTTAATTTGTTTATAAAAGGCCTTTAATTTAAATTAAATAATTATAATAAGCATATCAAATACACTAATACGTGT
Source organism: Allium cepa (assembly GCA_030765085.1). NCBI lineage: Eukaryota > Viridiplantae > Streptophyta > Magnoliopsida > Asparagales > Amaryllidaceae > Allium > Allium cepa. Next base: position 446,398,743 of record CM060938.1, on the reverse strand, counting down.
ATAGTGCAAGTGCAACATACAAAAAGTGTACAATGCGTACTTTTATAGTTGTTGAGATTTACATCGTAACGGACATTCGCCCTTTATATATGCTTTTGTTGTCCATATTTTTATTTTGAAGACGTATAAAATAATAATACATATATACAAAATATTTAGTTATACTTACGCATAATATGTTATAAAATATTTTTAACTAACTGGCTTTAGTTTACTTATATTTATAATATGACAATTAGTGAGTTTAAGTAGGCATTTAAGAAAAAAACGACGAAGGACATTTCTACTTGCTTTACTCATCATTTAATGCCATTTTAAATCACCATTTGAATGCTTAAACTCTTTTATGTATTAAAATTAGTTATGATCAACTCCATTGTTTTGAAATTCAAATTTAACATTTTGAAATCTAACTTAAACTTACGAAGAATTAAAAATTAGATTTATGTTTCCAAACAAATTCTGTTTTAAAGCTGAATTGGAGTACTAGTTTAAAGAAATTGTTTACACTTTATCTAGCTGGTTATATATTAAACTTTAACATACAACCATTCATAACCATTGTTAAATTAATGCCATTAAACAAATTCAATTGGTATTACAATGATTTCTTATAGATCTATTTATATGAAGTTCAACATTTATTTAAAGATAATGTTCTAATTTTATATAACTTGCAATAAATTAAACCGCAAACCTTTAACTTTTATAACCATTGTATTAAATGAATATCCTTAAAACAAATTAATTTGGTATTAATTTTTTTTTCATGTTTCAAACCTTAAAAAATCACAATCACTATTATAAAATTATTTTTATGTTTCCTAAATTTTTTTCCTTTTAAATTTAAGCAATTTGAATGTACAAATTAAATGAAATAACATAAGAATTTATAAATTTGTTATAACATATATTAAATCTAACTTACATAACTAACTGATGTATATACAGAAGATAATAAAATTAAAAGATTACCTAAAGAGGTTATTTACCATTAGATATATCTGAGGAAGTTTACCGTCCGATAACTCGGATCAATGGCATCGAAGGGGCAATCTCTCGTATCACTATTTTGGGTCTGCATAGATACGTTTCCATATATAAATAAATCTAAAATAATATACATCTCCTCTCGATGTAAGGCAATGTACATAAGTTCTAAAATTGAATATCTCAAATATCAAGAATACATGAAAGTAAATGATGACACATGTATCGATATCACAATAAAGATGGTTACATAAATATCTCAACATAGGTCTAATACATGAACTGATCAAAATACATCACTGAAACTCCATGGATGAGATATAATTCAAAAACTACCAACTTAAACTTCCATGTAACGGCTCTTCTTGGAACCGATCTTCAGATATGTCCATAACTCTTGAATATCCTTATACCCATCATATCTTTAGATAAACTGAATAATGCCATGGATCTTGGCTTTTGGGAAATGTTTGCTAAACTTAAACTTAGCAGTTCTTCAACATAATATATTTTTCTATGGATGACTCAATAAACAAAATATACTGACATCCAATAGGAAGCTAATCTAGAAATACAACATATCAGTCTGACTTGAGGCATTGCCATTGACATAACAAACCTCGAGTCAGACCAAAAATATAACTGTGAGTATAATCATGCACACTAATAACATACAAGTGTGGTGTCGAATTTAAATACATGACATGTCAATCAAACATCAATGTGACTCACACAATACAAAATCCCGCCCGTAGTGCATTTTCAAAAATCAGTGCTAACACACTTGTACCGGATCTATTCATCGTGACTCATAGCGGCAACTCAAGTCAATGGGATATCACAATCCATCCATATAACATGAGGTGATTTTTGTTGTACATATTTAAATCTTCATTCAAAAGAATCATTTTACAAGGTCGGAATTTCTATCTATACTTATTGAGAAGGCTAAATCATCTTCTCGTACTTATGAGAAGGCTAAATCATCTTCTTATGAGAAGGCTAAATCATCTTATCGTACTTATGAGAAGGCTAAATCATCTTCTTATGAGAAGGCTAAATCATCTTCTCGTATGTAAGTTCCAACAGGATATCGTGATAAATCTCCTTAGTGTATTTACCTTTTGCATAGACTGTCTGCCCCAGTAAGTCATCATGGTCTTTTTCGCTTGTATGCTTCTGAACAGTTGTGGTTAGCACTCACATGATCCCATTGTTGTCGTACCATTTAGGTATATGGAGACATGATAAATCTTACTTGTCCTATAGTCCACTTCATTATATTTCTATCTGGTGGTGCCACTTCTCGACATTTTTACCATGCCTTCAACAATCTTCATTATCTTCAATCGCTTTATATGTCTTACCAACATACCATTTGGACATTGTGACGAATGACAAGGTCGTCACAAGTTGGGTTATGATCCTGATATCAGTCAATTAGGAAGGATACTGGTTGTATAATTGTCAAACCTCATACGGTTCTTGTCAAATGTCCAGTTTCAACTTTGGAAAACATTCGGCTTTCCAAACATCATCATTCCTAAATAAAATGTTATATCCTAAATTAATGTCGTTTATATACAGTTCAATTATCAAGCAATAGTGCATTCAAGCATTTTAATTCAAATATGACAATTCATGCATTTAAATTAATATAATTAGGATATAATAAACTTATGCCAATATATCATGGGTGAATTATACAATAGAATCCTACACATGCGATTCTAATATAAAACAAGTCTCTAAAGTTACCCAAATTCTTCCAAACGTCTAATTCATCCAATTAAACTTACACTTTAGTCATACTTGGAAATTCAATATATATTTGGCATTCCAAAAGATCAAAGCCAAGTGACTTTAATCATTTCAAATTCAAGCAATTTTTCCATCATCTGTCATAACATGAGTATAGTATCAATTAAGCAATCAATAAACTTGAATTTTCTCATATTATAATTTTTAAAATATTTAAACTTGGAAAATTTCCCTCTTTTGAATTTGATTCAAAATGAGCTAAAACAGTATAACATTTACAAATTTAATATTTTTAATATGTCATTTATAATCCAAAATTATTTTTAAAAATAGCAGAAGTTTTAAAATTAAAAGAGTTGATTTTTAAATGAATTTTCAAGAATATTGAATATTTCTAGAAGTCTAAAATGACATTATGATAAATAAAAATGCATTTCAAAGGCCTTCCCAAGCCTTAATTTCTTATTCCAACGTGTGATCAGGTGCATATGTACTGTATTCAGGTTTCAAAACATCAAGTTGACACAAAATGATCAAATGAAATATAAATTTGCAAGTGTGAACTATTCATTTTATTGGAAATAAAAATGAGTTCCAATGATCGAAAAGTCCATTTTTATGCCATTAAAAGTCATACTGTTTAATTTTAGTGGAATTATGTGTGTAGGTGCTGTAATACAATTTCTAATACATTATATTAACATCAAACAATCATGTGAAGTAAAGAAAATACAAAAAGAATTCTTCACCCTAGTTTGGAATATTAAAAATCTTGTTTACATTGTATATACAAATCATTCAAGCCTTAATCCAAGCTTTAAATTCGATTTAGAGATGTTTGTATTGAATACTCATCCATATGCAAGATTATCTAGCATCGATCAGAAATGAAGTGCAGAAGAAGGAAAAAACATATTCTGCGCATCACTTGGAGCATTACTCGCCTACGTTACATGACCGTTGACCGGCCATTTTCATGGTGGTCGAATAGTAATAACGAGCCAAGAGAAGTAATTTTCTAAATTGCTACAAATTGTCGCACAAACTTTGAGAGCTTCTGGTTAACTTTGCGATGATTATAAAGTGGCTGAAGACATGGGTTCACTTGAGGTTTCAGGACACTACTTTAGCCATTTTTGTTTCATATTTTGATCCAATAATAAAGTGTAGTGCTAAAGTGCTATGTGGTTAGAATTCTTCACTGATATATATATATATATATATATATATATATATATATATATATGAAACACGCCTTCTCTATACCATATTATCTAAGAGTATTACAGAGTAATACTGTTAGATATAGAGAGTGAGCCTATATGGGATACACATGTGGATATTCTTTTAGACTAACACTGGTATGTATTAAAACCTCAAATAAATATCTCACATACACGTACATGGTATCGGTACAAAACAATAAACATATGTGCCTCCAGGACAGAACAATACACAATATGTAGTATCACACAGAGAACATAAAGTCAGAATCACAGTGATACCATTTAATATATATATACACACACACACACACACACACACACATACAAATAATGTATATACAATAAGGATACAACTAAAGTTAAATGTTAAATATCTAAACATAGGTGATAAACAATCAATAATGTGAAACTCCTCTAATGTCTCAGACTGATCTAATGTTAAATATCCTATAATAATCCTAATGTGAAACTCCTCTAAGCCCAATAAAACAAATGTTGGTTATTTCATCCCTGTACCTGAAATGTCTCAGACTGACCTAATTATTATAAATAACACATGGGTTCGACTATATCTAATCAAGGGTATATAAGAATGATAACACAATATAAACATAGGATAAGAATATAATAACACTAACATCAATAATCAATTCATAAGACAACATATCAAAGGATATGTATAAATATAGCAATGTATGCCTAAAATGTATATAATGTTATAAACAATCATTAAGATATCACAACACTCAAACATCTCAAATCCATATGAAACAATCATTTCTTACATTAAAAGATGTCATTACCCATATAGAAAACATATCAAATTAGAAATCGCAAAAACAACACAAATGGGTGAATCATCCGTATCCAAAAAACATCATTAATCCAGAAATATCACTAGAGGAGATATCACCATGTATAATTAGGCTACATGAAGCATTGCCCAATTATAACTCTCAATATCTATATAATCATCAATGCATATCAATAGGATATGTATCCTATCAGATACTGAGAATCCATTATACATTGGATATATATCACAGGTATAATCTCATTTCCCCATATAACACATATCTATAAATACCGTGACCGAAAATGACTGTAAGACAGACACGAAGTCCCAAGTAGAGTCATACATATACAATAATATGCGGCACCTAGCCTACATCAATACTACAGTGAGGTGTGTCAATTGTATATGCCAATCCACTACCCATCAGAAATAGAAAGGAGACTGATAGCACAAAGCAAACTCCAAAGTCACAAAGTCTATACAGTCTTAGTTACCTCTCAGTCATCGTGACCTGTACCCACCTATGTGCTCATCAATGTGAGGTCTAATCGGCCATGACACTACAAATTCCCTTATAGGTAACAGACTGTTGGCCTAGGTGACATAGGACGATCACAAAGTTAATCATGAAGATATATAATAATATGGTGTCATAGATCTAGGGCGCGACCCCATGATCGGGCCGCTAGGGTGGATTCTAACCATCTGGTCCTCTCCAATGAACATAATAATACTACATCGTAATAGTGGAATATAAGAATAATACATGTAGATTTGAAGTCTTACTAACTATAGTCACAAAGCTATAAATCACCTCACACTATCCACTTTATTCCCCTCACATGAGTGCCGTCTACTTACAAGGAATAACCAAATAAATATTACAACAACGTCTCATACAACTGCACGATACTCAAACTTTTATTCACTATTTATAAATTACATTCGAACTATCCAGTATTCTATATAACGAGTCCAAATAATAACTGGAGAAATATCACCAAATGCCACATCCCAAATGGTATTATAACTCCGTTAATTCTAATTTTTCTTCACATAGAATTAAATAATAGGAAATCATAAAGAAAGATGTCATCATCATATCATATTAATATACCAATCAAATCCATATCAAAGGCGAATCACTCAAATAGTTATTTTTTTAAAAACAAGAAAGAAATATCAGAATAATAATATAAATATAAAATTGATTATTCAAATAAATATATAAAAGGAACAAAGTAATACTTAATAATAAACCATTTGCAATACCTTCTAAAATAACAATTAAGGACTATTTAAATAACACAATATAAAAATCGCTTTATCAATTTATTAATCTTACATTTACATATAAAATACTGGGTACATGTGTGTGTATGCGTTAAGGTCTAAGTATATTTGGTTTTGTTTATTTAATATATATATATATATATATTTCTATTTCAATCATAAATTCCATAGCATTTTTATATTGGATTGCACTTTGCACATATACACTTTAGAAGTAAAAATATGTAGTATCACAGTAAAAATTAAAACGCAACAATGATTTTGTGGCAGCAATATAGTTAAACTAATAAGCCGAAAATCATGTGTATTTGCAAACTTACAAATAGGTACAACCACACACACACACTAATATTCAGTTTATAGGTAAGTTCACAAGTGGAACACTTTACAGGATCATGAATACTAATTGACTAATGAAACTAGGAGTGAAATAAGGTACCATACAGCCAACACGTGTATGAATTGACCACTCAACATATACTCAACATCCTACACTCATAAACACACACAAAACATGGAAGGAATAAAAATATGCAAGACAATTTACAATAACATTTACAGCAACAGAGCATGGTAAATATATACAAATATGCAGACTCGCTCATTTACAAATGACCATGCAGACACCAAACTTACACAAACACACACAGATATATACATATACAAATGTATATATATAATCAAAATGATATGCACCTAGACACAAATCTCAAGCATGAACAGAGACTCCAGATATGCAGTACATGCACTAAAGTCAATAGCATGTACATACGCTCTCCAAATATACACACACACCTTGTGTAACGACCCAATTTTTCGACGCCCGAAAGTCGACATCGATACGTCCACTGTATCCAATGTCGCACAGTCGAATGTCGGAAAACCGAATCGTTAGGGTTTAAAGAAGAAGAAGATAGAAAATAGAATAGTAACAGAATCTCACATATCACAGTGGAACAAATATAATAGATAAATGAATATCTTTAAAATAAAGAACTATTTCAGTTGTTACATTACATCACATTACATTATCAGAGTTTACAACAGCAAACAACAAAAAAGAAATATTACATATATAAGTGATAAGCCTCGCCATCCAGCTTCAACTCTTGATCTCCACAGCAACTTCTTGACTTCGATCCAGAATAATTGACAACTTGACTCTAGGCTGCCCGTGTGGAAAATTGTGGGCACCAGAGTTTAGCAAGGGAACAATAAACTTCAGGTCAGTCGTGGGACTGGTGTGAGATCTTAAAAACCGCTATTTCCACAAAGAAAGGAAAAGAAATCCGCTATACTTTTTGGAAAATGAAACTACCATAAGGCCTCCCGTCACACACATAATGCAAACGAAGAATTGGAGGAGATTTCTCCTTATGATAGTCAAACATGCTTGATACACAAAATCTTTTTAATATTATCATTAGTGCATAGTGCATAAAACATTTCGAAAGTATAATATTAATCTTAGCCAGCATAGACATTCCCAACTATGCCTACTATAGCTACCATCTAAACAGTGGTGACCACCATAAGTAAATGGCAGGATATACAACTAAAACCGTACAAGGCGCATATTGGAGTTTGGATTTCCAACAAATGGTCAGGCTAAGGAACTTCCTACTACCACATGGGTACGTCTCTGGAGGGACGCTCCGAGAACCTACCCGGATCCCTGCCAACACAAGGTCGGTTTACCTCTGTAACTAGGTAACTACTACTCGAGTATGCCATTCCTTGGTCGTTTGCGACCTTTATCCGAGGATCCTCAACCGCAAAGCAACAACCACAAAGTATAATAAATTTGCAGCAACAACATAGGTAAAATATCTGGGCTCCATACCATGATACTACCCTTTTCCAGAAGGAAATGACATACCCTAAAGGGCGCGACCCTCATAACCTTGCCGCATCTTTCCTGTTTTGACCATTTCCGGGGTGTGAGGTCCGACGAAGTCTCGGCCACAAAGCTACACTTTTTACAAAGTCATGCTTTGATCAACAAATGATCACCAGCACTTCGTATGCCACGTTACCAGTTTGGGAATATATCACTCGTAACCATCAACTACATAACCTCTGAGCTCGTATGTCTTAGAGAAGGGTGTTAAGCTAAGAGAAGTAAATTCTCCGCCACCAACAGAAGTGTATTTGATAGAAACCAGCTTTACATCTCAAAGTGTAACGTCAGACACACATCCATACAAGTCCGTTGCGGGATCGAACGGAACCGAAGCCACTTCAAAAGAAGCTCTTGCAAATCCAGGTATTCACTAATCACGTCCGGAGTCCCCATACAAAGTGTGATAAATCCATATACAGGAGCAACCTGGTGCAATGACATTCGACAGGTAATCCTTTCGTTTTCGAAAATACCCGGTCTTCAACACCATCTTCAAATGCAATCCTATTTCATTGTATCATAATTCGAAATGGGTTTTATGACACAAGGTCCTCTCCCGGCTAATCCGAATAATGAGCGCTTATTTACAAAAAATAAGTGTTCAATCAGATTTCAAACAAATCATAACAAATTTCCACTTTGATCTTTTAAATAAAAGATCCATCACAAATACAGAGGTTCGATGTGGTTTTCGGATAACCGTTTGGAATCCGACCCCCGGTCGCACCGAAACTCAAATGACATTAAAAAGGCCAATATTGGTAGTCAGTTATTTAACTATCAATCAACATTCACAACAATTACTAGATTTCAAATAATTTTCCTAAACCATTTATTTCCAAAATATCTTCACAAGATATACTTTTAACACTTTAATATTTTGAAAACAAATTTCAAATCACTATTCACATTTCAATCCTTTGGAAACAAATTTTCAAAGCATTTTCCTTACTTGGAATATATTTTCAAATATTTATTCATTTCCACTGAAAATCTGCCGAGTTCAACTATTTAAAATAATATAAAATACTTATCCAAAATATATTTGGAAACATTTAAAATAAAACTATTTTAAAATACTTGCTTAAATATTAGTTATAAAAAATAGTATACTAATATCTCATATAAAAATTCAAGTCCAAAACCAATTTTTAAAATAAAATTAGTAGATAGGATATAACTACTTAAATATCCATTTTCTAGAACAAATATCAATTAAAACTTTAAATAACCACTTCTATACTAAATTAAAATATATATTTAGTTTAAAGATTTTAAAAATAACCTAAGTAAATAATTTCTCAAAATAATCTTTCCTTAAAACCATCTTCACAACTTCAATTTCATATTTATAGACTATATTGAAAACGTACTCGGCTTTCCAGGGAAAGTACACCTTCCATTCTAAAATGCTTCATTCAAATCAATTCATAAATCCTTCTGGATTTACTTTAGATTTACAAATCAAATTCCAATTTGATTTCCCAATTTACTTTCAACTACCAAATCAATTTTTTTAATTTGATTTTCAAATTTATTGCCTTTAAAAATAAGTTCCTTTATCTCTTTCAAACTTTTAAAAAAATCGTATTTTAGATAAATCCTTCAACTTTAAACAATATTACAAAGAATTCCTTTATTAAATCTTTTCTCATATTTTGGAATTTATTAAATAGGATTTCACTATAGATTTTCTACATAAATTTAAAAATCCAATTTTATTTATTTCTAGTATCTTACGATACTAAAGATATATTCGGCTTAATTTTAGCCTTCAACGATTTCAATTACAACATAATCACACAGAGATTATCAACACACAACATATGAAACGAATTCAATATTTGAGGAATCCAATTGGATCCCTCCAACCTGTTTCCCTACATCCACAGACGATAACACAACAATTAAATACCAATTCTACTTCGAGGTGGAATATCGCAGTATATGGGATTTATAAAATATCATCCGCTATTATGCGGCGCATAGGGTCTCATCCGCTATATAATGCGGGAAATCAACAACTCCAAATACATATATAATACCAATTCCACTTCGAGGTGGCATATCGCGGTATATGGGTTTAAATATAATATCATCCGCTATTATGCGGCGTATAGGGTCTAAACTAATATAACTGATCATAAATTAATCATCCAAGCACACAATCAACAATTTTTAAATTTAACTATTTAAAATCAAACTGGAAATTCCATTTTAAACTTGAGTGAGAAGATCTCACCTTTAATTTGCAATCCATTCCAACTTATTTCCATTCAGGCTTGTTTCTCCATTTTAGACCTTGTATAAATATTTATACAAATTATTAATATTTAAATTAATCGAATAATAAATTTTCATTTAATAATTTTAATTAACCAATGATTTAATTTATCGAATGTTTGATTTTAAACAAATATTCAAAATTTAAACCAATCCTTCTTAAAATGAGAATCATGCATGAGGATTTATATACATTTATTTTTATTTCCTACTTCCATCCCTAAATCACACACACACACATATGTATAAATCAAAAACAGATTTGCCTTCGAAATGCTTTACTGTAAATTTATATATACATTTTTTTTCTTTTTTTCTTTGCGTATAAATATTCATCAAATTAGTAACAAAAGAAATCGCTACCTCGCTGCCTTCGCTCGAGACCAAACCTCCAGCTCCGCCCTGCCACCTCGTCGATGTTTGATGTGATTTTTTGTTTGATGATAACAAACATATATATATATATAAATATATATATGTGTTTGCAGTTTGGACTATATACAGAAAGGAAGAAATATTCATATTGAATAATTATACTATTGCACAGAATCTATATAATTCAACTAGTATTTTTTATTCAATATAATATTTTATTACAACACTTAAACAATACAAAGTTTTCAGCTCTCTCTCTATATATATATACATACATCAGTTCATACATTTTACTTTTCTCACTACAACACTCAACACTCAGTTTTTCACTCTGTCTGCACATCTGCATCTATCTGCATTGTCCAAGCTCCACTTCTCGTCCTGTCTCCTGTGTACCTGTATAATTAGCAACTACAACAGTAATCTGAAAACAAACAAATTTAAATTTGCAAAAATAAAATTTGTTTGTGTCTCAGATACATGGGTTATTGTCATCATCTTTGATTGTGCAATATCTATGCATATCAGTAATTTTTATCAGGGACAGGCAATTATAAGTGGCTGCAGTACACACGTATACATTCGTATACGTGTGCACTGCCACGCCAACTCGTGTGCACAAACTACAACAAAACACAAATTCATTCAAAGCAACATAACAGAGAAGAACAAAGACCAAGTGCAGCATCAGTCACACTTTATCAAAAATATGCAAGACAGTGGTCATGAATGCATTAACAACATCGAGCCAGAAACAGTCAAATATCCCACAAATGTCCAGACCAACAAAAACATGAATACTGCACCAACTAGGAATGAACAGAATCACAAGGCAAGTGCACCACCACACAAGTATACACAAGCAACATGTATGCACCAGTAAACCAATGAACCAACACAAGAATACACACACACACATACATACGCATGTGTATACATGAGGAAGGTTACAGATTCAAGTCCAAATGCACAGTTCAAACTACAGTGGACAGTGAAGTTCAAGTTACAGGTTAAAATGCACAAAGACATAGCAAGAGTCACAAGACCATCAAGCAGTAAGCAAGTGCAACTCGAGCTTCAGAAATAACAAATGCAGATACAAAATGACCAAGTGCAACTGAAAACAACAAAAATTGTGCAACATGATCAGAAGCAATGCAGTAAAGACCGAACGAGTAAGCTAACCGGCAAATCAACAGAGGCAACAAGGTCAGAGTACAATGCAACATTTTCATAATGCAGTGAAGCATGCTCATGGAACACAGCAACAACAGAGATACATGAACAAATGCAACACTGTGAAGTAATGTAACAGCAATTACAGTGACAAACTGCAACAAACAAAGTCTCGACCAAAATCAGTAACACAATGCAAATACAACAACATAGCAAAATGCACAAAAGTCACAAACAAGGTCAAACCCAAGATAAGTTCAACTCAAGGCAACTTGAAGCATACAAGGGATGAATACAACTTGATGAAGCAGTGGAAACAAACTCAAGTGCAACAGTTGAATACATGAACAAGTGTAGCATCTGATACAGTTAAAAAGTTCAAGTCAAGATGGAGCTACAATGCAACACAGTGATAATGCAACATGGAGTATGCAAGTGAAATTCGAATTGTCAAAACAGTTTCAAGTTACAACAAAGAAGTCAGTGGCAGCTCCAAAATCAAGATCAACATAATATGAAGCAGTTCAAATCCAAGTACAAACCCGAAAATATATGCATACACACATACATTTGTATATATGCACATATATAGTAAACAGGTGAATGTGCAGTAGGGAATGCAAAGACAATGGCAAGTACAAATCAGTGCAGAAATCAAGCCGAAGTTAAAGAACAAAATTCGTATCTTTTGATTAAGTCTTTGATTAAGTCAAAGAAAATCTAATTTGGAAAGAAATCTCTGCATAAAATTTCTCGAAGTCACATATGGTCAGTATTAATTCAAATGGGGACCGATACAACAAATACAGCAAGAAATTTTCGAATTAATTAATTCGAATTCAAATATGGTCAGCAATTGTTCGAAATTGAATCAAGAAAGGAATACTCCAAATCCAGAACAAATTCAGGAAAATAATCAACGACATGAAGAAATCAAATCTGACAGTGTTAATTAGGGTTTCAACCCTATAAATACACCCCAAGAAATCATCATAGACAACAGAACAATCGAGTTAAAAAGCAAGCAATCAAACAAGCAACAAAAGAAATTACATACCGAACCATCAACAAACTCGATCAACAGAGAACGAGCTAGCAACAAGCATCAATCATCAGAGGACAAGCAAGAGCTTAATCAGACATCAGAAAGAAGCCGAAGCCCCAAATTCGAGGAAGAAACAGAAGCCCTAATTCAGATCGAATAAACAGAGGGCCGACATTTTTTTCCACAAACAAAAGAAAATGGACCGGGTGAAATAAGATAAAGGGAAGTGACCGCATATTTGTTGTTTTGGGTTAAGGGTATCTTTATTTTTATTATAAAAGCAAGATAATTTAAATTGTTTTAAATTTAGAGCTTGCTTTTATAATTTGCTTTATTTGTATGTTCTTTTCAAAACAAAACATGGTAAATTATCACCTAGGGTTTAGGTGTTGTCAGATTGTCTAGTTAGAGTTAGTCCAGTTAGCAGGGTTTGCAAGTTTGCAAAACTCTATAGGCGGTAACAGGGTTTGCAAGTCTGTTAGAGTGTTTGTAAGCGGGAAACTGTTTAATTCTAATAGAAATCTGGAAATGCAGCAGTAGGCAGGGGTTGCCGAAGCTGGGTAAATTTTGTGTGTGATTTATTTTTCAGCATATTTATTTCTGCAGTTTGCTTCTGTGTTTAATTCACAAAAATTTGCTATAACCCTATTCACCCCCCCTCTAGGGTTAATCTAGATCCTACAAGTGGTATCAAAGCTAGGTATTTTACTTTAACTCTAGAGCCATGAATCCACCAAATAATGCTTTTTCTGAGGGGCAATCTATTGCTAGGCCACCCATGTTTAATGGGAATGATTATGCTTATTGGAAAGTTAGAATGAGTATTTATCTTAGTTCCGTCGATTATGATGTTTGGGATATTATTGAAACTGGCTATAAATCTCCCACTATAGTTGTTGGTGATACTGAGATTCCTAAACCTAAGGATAGGTGGGATGCTAACGATAAGAAATTAAAAACTACAAATGCCAAAGCAATGAACGCTTTGATCTGTGCTCTTGATAAAAATGAATTTAATAGAATTTCACATTGTACAACAGCACAGGAAATTTGGCACACTCTGGAGGTGACACACGAAGGAACTTCTCAAGTCAAGGAGTCACGACTAGCTCTATTTAGCAATGAATACGAAAACTTTGTGATGGAAAAGGGCGATAGCATAAAAGATATGTTTGGACGATTTTCAACTTTGGTGTACAATGCTAGAGCGCTTGGGAAGGTCTTCACTGAAGTAGAGATTGTACGGAAGATACTGCGAGTCTTACCAATGAACTTTGAGGCAAAAGTCACTGCAATACAAGAATCAAAAGATCTGAGTAAACTAAGCATGGAGGAGTTGATCGGAAACTTGATGACATATGAGCTTGAGCTAAAGGCAAAGGAGGAACGTAACAACTCCGAATCAAAAAAGAAGACGATTGCCTTAAAAAGCAAAGAAGAAAGCGGTGAAGAAGAAGAAGATCCAATTGAAGAGCTTGCGATGGCTGTCAATAATCTTAGAAAATGGTCAAAATTCAGGCCACGCAAGAAGAAAACAAGTGGTAATAAGTCAAAAGATTCTGATGATTCCGATAATGAATTGACATGCTTTAACTACAAAAAGCCTGGCCACTTCAAACAAAAATGTCCACTTCTCAAGAACAACAAAGGAAAGAAAAAGAAGAAGAAGGCCTTTGCAGCAACTTGGGATGATGAAGAAGGAGAAGAAGTTTCGGATAATAGCTCAGAAGAGGCTAACTTGTGCCTTATGGCAAAATCAGATTCAGAAACAAGTTCAGAGGAATCCAGTGAGGTACGTGACTATTCTTATAAAGAACTTGTTTTGATGTGTTATGATCTTACTAATACAATTGATACTCTTGAAACTAAAATTGAAAAATTGAAGTCTGACAGGAGAGAACTTGTTCATGAGAATACTAGGCTAGAAACTGAACTTGAGAATATTCAAAACCTAGACTGCAAAAAATGTAAAACTTTAGATTCAGAAATATCAAGACTTAAGAATAGCTTCGATAATCTTGAAAAAGAAAACTCAAGTCTTAAGGAAAACATTGACACTAGGAAAAAGGATTTTATAAATAGATGCACCACACTTGTAACTGAAAACACAACACTAAAAACCAAAGTCCAAAATCTTGAGAAATCTCTGAATAACTTTTCAAGAGGAGAAAAATCGTTTAACATGTTATTGGGAAATCAACTCTTTGCTAACAAAAAAAGGACTAGGTTTTGGGAAAACACAGGTTGATGATCATGCAAAAGGTAAGAGTGTCTTTGTTAGAAGTGAAATTGGACATCGTGTTGAAAATTGTAGTCATAGGAACAAGAACACAAAATTTATACAAGTTTGGGTTCCTAAGAATTCTACAAACAAATTTAATGTCTATAGGAATAAAAATAAAAGGACAAAACAAGTTTGGGTTCCAAAGGGATTGTTTGTTCACAATGCTTCAGTTACTAATATCATTGGACCTAAGAGTTTCTCTAGGTCATCCTCCTCTCTCTTTATGTAGGTCTGTTGGCGGGCTAAGGAGCAACAAGAATGGTTTCTAGATTCAGGTTGTTCTAGACATATGACAGGTGATAAATCTAAGTTCCTTAGCCTAGAGAAGTTTAGAGGTGGAAATGTGATCATGGGAGATAATAGCAAGTGTAAGATTATTGGGAAAGGTGAAGTAAGTAATGGTACTTTTTCCTTGACTAATGTTTTATACGTTGATAATTTGCATCACAATCTCATTTCTATTAGCCAACTATGTGACAAAGGTATGAATGTGGTTTTTGATAGTGATACTTGCAAAATCATTGATAAAACTTCTAATAACATTGTTTTTATGGGCAAAAGAAAAGGAAATGTTTACTCACTTTCGTTTGACAATCTAAATCTTTCCAGATGTTTGGTAGCCACTGACGAAGAGGCATCTTTATGGCATAGGAGACTTGGACATGCTAGCATGAGTCTCTTAAGAAATCTTGAAACGAAAGAATTAGTCAGAGGGTTACCACATCAGAAATTTAAAGATAACAAAGTGTGTAAAGCATGTTCCTTGGGAAAGCTTAGTCGATCATCATTTCGTCCTAAAAACATTGTTAGCACATCAAGGGTCCTCGAATTAATTCATATGGACTTATTTGGACCAAATGAAATTGCAAGCTTGAATGGAAAACGTTATTGTTATGTATTGGTTGACGATTATTCTAGATTTACATGGGTTTATTTCTTAGTCAAAAAGTCTGAATCTTTTGATTATTTTTCAAAATTTGCTAAACTTGTTCAAAATGAAAAAGGAGTTTCAATTAAAACTTTGAGAAGTGATCATGGAGGCGAATTTGAAAATTCAGAATTTGAAAACTTTTGTGAAGAAAGTGGTTTAAAACATGAATTTTCTGCCCCACGAACACCTCAACAAAATGGGGTGGTTGAAAGGAAAAATCGTACATTACAAGAATTGGCTAGATCCATGTTGAGTGAGTATAAACTACCTCTAACTTTTTGGGCAGAGGCGGTGAATACTTCGTGCTACGTAATGAATAGAGTAATGATTAGACCAATACTTGGCAAAACTGCTTATGAAGTGTGGCATGAAAGGAAACCTAACATCTCTTATTTTCGTGTTTTTGGATGCCCTTGTTTCATTCTTAACACAGGTGATCAACTTGGAAAATTTGAATCAAAGGCCGATGAGGGAATTTTCATGGGCTATTCAACAAGGAGCAAGGCTTACAGGATATACAACAAACGAACAAAGACAATTGTTGAATCAGTCAATGTGAAATTTGATGAATCTGATCTGGAAAGGACGACTGAAAAAACGGGTGATGATGGGGTAGATCATGAAGGCATTAAAGAAGGGACATCTACTGAGAAAGATGGAAGTAGGACTGTTGATGCTGATAGATTGAAGTTCAAATCCAATCATCCTCCTGAATTGGTTATAGGAGATCCTACGGAAGGTATACGCACTCGCTCTGCATTTGATAAAAATTTGTGTGCGTTTTGTTGTCATAGTGGTTTTATTTCTGAAATAGAACCTAATTCTGTTGAAATGGCTCTTAATGATGAAAGTTGGGTTTTAGCAATGCAAGATGAACTTAATCAATTTGAGAGAAATAAAGTTTGGAAATTAGTTCCTAGGCCTAATGACTATCCAATTGTAGGAACTAAATGGGTGTTCAAAAACAAACTTGATGAATCAGGAAATGTAATTAGAAACAAAGCTAGGTTGGTTGCAAAAGCATATAACCAAATAGAAGGCATAGATTTTGATGAGACATTTGCACCAGTTGCTAGGTTAGAAGCCATTAGGATTTTGCTCAGCTTTGCTTGTTATAAAGGTTTCAAACTAAAACAAATGGATGTAAAAAGTGCATTTCTAAATGGTGATCTGAAAGAAGAAGTTTTTGTTGAACAACCCCCCGGTTTTGAAAATCATGTTTTTCCAAATCATGTGTATAAACTTGAAAAAGCATTATATGGTCTTAAGCAAGCTCCTAGAGCTTGGTATGAATGCCTTTGTACATATCTTTTGGAAAATGGCTTTGAAAAGGGGAGTGCTGACACGACAATGTTTCTATTACATAAAGGAAGTGATTTTTTGATTGTTCAGATTTATGTGGATGATATTATTTATGGTGCTACTAATGAACTCTTGTGCGAGAAATTTGAACAAGTCATGCAGGCTAAATTCGAGATGAGCTTGGTTGGAGAATTGAAATATTTTCTTGGATTTCAAATCAAGCAAAGCAGTGATGGCATTTTCATTTCGCAATCCAAGTATGTGTTGGAACTGTTGAAGAAATTTGGAGTTGAGAACTCCAAACCATTGAGAACTCCTATGAGCCCATCAACAAAGTTGTACAAAGACGAGAAAGGAAGTGCTGTTGATCAGAAAAAATATCGAGGGATAATTGGTTCACTTCTCTATCTTACTGCTTCTAGACCTGATATTATGTTTTCTGTGTGTTTGTGTGCACGTTTTCAATCTAATCCTAAAGAATCTCATTTGAAAGCCACTAAACGAATTTTGAGATATCTTTCACACACACACAAATTTGGATTATGGTACCCTTCTTGTGAAAACTTTGATTTAGTTGGTTATTCTGATGCTGATTATGCTGGTTCATTGGTTGACAGGAAAAGCACCAGTGGGACATGTTTCATGCTAGGACATTCATTAGTTTCATGGTCAAGTCGAAAACAGAATTGTGTTGCATTATCCACCACTGAAGCAGAATATATTGCTTTAGGAAGTTGCTGTGATCAAATTTTATGGATGATGCAAACTCTTTCTGATTTTGGCTTAGTTTATATACAAGTTCCATTAAAATGTGACAGTAAAAGTGCAATAGACTTATCAAATAATCCTGTTCATCATTCACGCACAAAACACATTGATGTGAGACACCACTTTCTTAGAGATCACATTGCTAAGGAAGACATTTGCATTGAATATATTTCAACTGAGGCTCAACTTGCTGATATTTTCACAAAACCCCTCCCCAAAGACAGATTTTCTAGATTACGTTTGGATTTGGGGATTATAGAAATTGAATAACCATTTTTCATTGTTAGGTTGAAATATTCTTGGATATATACTTTCAACTTCAATTTCTAGGATTCAAACAAGTTTTGAATATTTTCCAAAGATTGATTCGAATATGGTATTCAGTACTGGATATTACATAATATAATTAACTTGGTAACTTATTCCACGATCATTTCTATTTCTACCATCTTTCTATCATTCATAATGGTTTGATAAAATAAGAAGAGTGAATTATTTTTAAATTAAAAAAAAAAAAAAAAATAAAATAAAATAAAATTTTAATAATAAATAATAATAACTCTCATGCATCCATTCTCATTTAAAAGTCCTTATGGTTATGCATGGATGGAGCATGTGAGTGAATTATTTTTATCATTACTCCATTCTCATTTAAAAGTCCTTATGGTTATGCATGGATGGAGTATGGTAACTAAGTATTCTGGTCTCACTTAATAGTCTGGATGCTTAGACTAATAAGTAACTGCTAATCCCATTTAAAAGTCCTTATGGTTATGCGTGGTTAGTAAGTGCTTATTTTTTTTTGTTTTTGTGCTTAAATGTCAAATTAATGTTAAAATATCTCTCTTCTTATTAAAACTGATCATCGATCCATCGTCTACAATATGGAAGTTTTTATCTCGTTATGATATATTATTTTTTGTTCCTACTGTTCCATTGTTTTTTTGTCAGTCTTTTGATAATGCCAAAAGGGGGAGAAGAACAAGATTTTGATGAGAAAGTAAATATTTTGTGACCTATTTCAACAAATTTGGTTAAATGTTGTTAGTTAATTTTTCTTTAGTTCTTTTATTCTTTTGTAATTTTTTGTTATCTTCTAAATAGGGAGTGGTCTTGGTTGTAGGGGGAGCATTCAAATAGGGGGAGCTAAAAATTTCATGTTCAAACACATGTATTAGCATTTCAAAATCTTTAATATATATGTTTGTCATCATCAAAAGGGGGAGATTGTTTGATGTGATTTTTTGTTTGATGATAACAAACATATATATATATCAATATATATATGTGTTTGCAGTTTGGACTATATACAGAAAGGAAGAAATATTCATATTGAATAATTATACTATTGCACAGAATCTATATAATTCAACTAGTATTTTTTATTCAATATAATATTTTATTACAACACTTAAACAATACAAAGTTTTCAGCTCTCTCTCTATATATATATATACATACATCAGTTCATACATTTTACTTTTCTCACTACAACACTCAACACTCAGTTTTTCACTCTGTCTGCACATCTGCATCTATCTGCATTGTCCAAGCTCCACTTCTCGTCCTGTCTCCTGTGTACCTGTATAATTAGCAACTACAACAGTAATCTGAAAACAAACAAATTTAAATTTGCAAAAATAAAATTTGTTTGTGTCTCAGATACATGGGTTATTGTCATCATCTTTGATTGTGCAATATCTATGCATATCAGTAATTTTTATCAGGGACAGGCAATTATAAGTGGCTGCAGTACACACGTATACATTCGTATACGTGTGCACTGCCACGCCAACTCGTGTGCACAAACTACAACAAAACACAAATTCATTCAAAGCAACATAACAGAGAAGAACAAAGACCAAGTGCAGCATCAGTCACACTTTATCAAAAATATGCAAGACAGTGGTCATGAATGCATTAACAACATCGAGCCAGAAACAGTCAAATATCCCACAAATGTCCAGACCAACAAAAACATGAATACTGCACCAACTAGGAATGAACAGAATCACAAGGCAAGTGCACCACCACACAAGTATACACAAGCAACATGTATGCACCAGTAAACCAATGAACCAACACAAGAATACACACACACACATACATACGCATGTGTATACATGAGGAAGGTTACAGATTCAAGTCCAAATGCACAGTTCAAACTACAGCGGACAGTGAAGTTCAAGTTACAGGTTAAAATGCACAAAGACATAGCAAGAGTCACAAGACCATCAAGCAGTAAGCAAGTGCAACTCGAGCTTCAGAAATAACAAATGCAGATACAAAATGACCAAGTGCAACTGGAAACAACAGAAATTGTGCAACATGATCAGAAGCAATGCAGTAAAGACCGAACGAGTAAGCTAACCGGCAAATGAACAGAGGCAACAAGGTCAGAGTACAATGCAACATTTTCATAATGCAGTGAAGCATGCTCATGGAACACAGCAACAACAGAGCTACATGAACAAATGCAACACTGTGAAGTAATGTAACAGCAATTACAGTGACAAACTGCAACAAACAAAGTCTCGACCAAAATCAGTAACACAATGCAAATACAACAACATAGCAAAATGCACAAAAGTCACAAACAAGGTCAAACCCAAGATAAGTTCAACTCAAGGCAACTTGAAGCATACAAGGGATGAATACAACTTGATGAAGCAGTGGAAACAAACTCAAGTGCAACAGTTGAATACATGAACAAGTGTAGCATCTGATACAGTTAAAAAGTTCAAGTCAAGATGGAGCTACAATGCAACACAGTGATAATGCAACATGGAGTATGCAAGTGAAATTCGAATTGTCAAAACAGTTTCAAGTTACAACAAAGAAGTCAGTGGCAGCTCCAAAATCAAGATCAACATAATATGAAGCAGTTCAAATCCAAGTACAAACCCGAAAATATATGCATACACACATACATTTGTATATATGCACATATATAGTAAACAGGTGAATGTGCAGTAGGGAATGCAAAGACAATGGCAAGTACAAATCAGTGCAGAAATCAAGCCGAAGTTAAAGAACAAAATTCGTATCTTTTGATTAAGTCTTTGATTAAGTCAAAGAAAATCTAATTTGGAAAGAAATCTCTGCATAAAATTTCTCGAAGTCACATATGGTCAGTATTAATTCAAATGGGGACCGATACAACAAATACAGCAAGAAATTTTCGAATTAATTAATTCGAATTCAAATATGGTCAGCAATTGTTCGAAATTGAATCAAGAAAGGAATACTCCAAATCCAGAACAAATTCAGGAAAATAATCAACGACATGAAGAAATCAAATCTGACAGTGTTAATTAGGGTTTCAACCCTATAAATACACCCCAAGAAATCATCATAGACAACTGAACAATCGAGTTAAAAAGCAAGCAATCAAACAAGCAACAAAAGAAATTACATACCGAACCATCAACAAACTCGATCAACAGAGAACGAGCTAGCAACAAGCATCAATCATCAGAGGACAAGCAAGAGCTTAATCAGACATCAGAAAGAAGCCGAAGCCCCAAATTCGAGGAAGAAACAGAAGCCCTAATTCAGATCGAATAAACAGAGGGCCGCCATTTTTTTTCACAAACAAAAGAAAATGGACCGGGTGAAATAAGATAAAGGGAAGTGACCGCATATTTGTTGTTTTGGGTTAAGGGTATCTTTATTTTTATTATAAAAGCAAGATAATTTAAATTGTTTTAAATTTAGAGCTTGCTTTTATAATTTTCTTTATTTGTATGTTCTTTTCAAAACAAAACATGGTAAATTATCACCTAGGGTTTAGGTGTTGTCAGATTGTCTAGTTAGAGTTAGTCCAGTTAGCAGGGTTTGCAAGTTTGCAAAACTCTATAGGCGGTAGCAGGGTTTGCAAGTCTGTTAGAGTGTTTGTAAGCTGGAAACTGTTTAATTCTAATAGAAATCTGGGAATGCAGCAGTAGGCAGGGGTTGCCGAAGCTGGGTAAATTTTGTGTGTGATTTATTTTTCAGCATATTTATTTCTGCAGTTTGCTTCTGTGTTTAATTCACAAAAATTTGCTATAACCCTATTCACCCCCCCTCTAGGGTTAATCTAGATCCTACAGTCGAGCCCTCCACGCACGCGCGCCCAGTAGCGACACGCAGCCAATTGCCTTGCCAAAACCGCTTCTATGCCAATTCGAATGTTTTCGAAGCCCTAACTCATCCCTTGTTGACGAATATGAGCATGGCGGCACCTTTGATGCACGCGCGCTAACGTCGCACGCGCTTCCAAGCCGCTGCCCACCTTACGCGACCCGTTGCAAGTAACCGACCATGCCATCGACCGCGATTGCTCGAGGTTGCGAGTTTCACCACAGTTGAACTCACCGCAGCACCTATCGAACTCGCGAATCCCTGATATGCGATTTCGATTTGGGTTTTTTTCGAATGAAATTTAGGGATAGAGCGGCCATTGATTTTATTTAAAACTGCGAATTCGATTAAAGAAGAGGCTACGACCATTATCCCTTTTTGAACGAGAAATTTTTTTCGTTCGTTTTTTTCTTTCGTTAGTTTTGATTTGAATTACTGGGGAAGGTAAGGGAAAAATGGAGAAGAGACTGGCGTTTTAACAAAGTGAGATGGCTTCGACTATACACTTGGCTAAGGTTGACTTGAAAATATTATTAAATTTCCAAAATATCACGTATAACCTAACTCGAAATCCCGAACTCCTATCGAGACGTGCCGCCTATCGTTTCTAATGTTGTAACCCATTCCAAACCCAATGGAACAAATCTCGGGCTCCAATTTGACCGTATGTGGAAGATAGCTATTTAAATCAACTATTTAATTAAATTCAACTAAATTATTTCTAAACGTTTCCAGATCGAACGACCAAACGGTGAATCCAAATGCTATGAAATTTGAAATACGACAATAATACAATATTATGGATCCAATGGAACTAGTTTCGTCGAAATCCGAGACTGTGCCTTGGAAGGCTATTTTTTAAATATCAATTTAAATCATATAATCTCAAAACTAAACAAAGCATTTTCAAATTCAATTATGAAGCTTCCATTAACCTCAGTATTATCAATATAAATTTTCTAAGCCATCAAATTATTTTTAACAAGCTTAAAATTGAAAATTCAAATTTTTACCCATCATTAATAAATTAAAATGCAATAATTTAATTGCCAATTTCATAGGTATATTTGAAATTCAAGTTGAACTAACTACCAAATATTTAAAATCAATTAAACATTTCGATTTCAAATGTTAAAAATTTTCGGGTCGTCACATCCTTTCTCCCTTAAAAGAATTTCGTCCCGAAATTACAAGTTAAGAAAAATGATCCTTCAACCATGTATTATTTTCCAACCCAAACAGTTTTATCAATTTATCAACCCAATCTTTTTATTAAAGACCCATTATTACTTCAACTAACTTTCCAACCTCAACCATAAACTCCAAACAATATTGTTTTATTAACCATTCGAATTTAAATTCAAATTTTAAATTTTCAAAATTTTTCCAAAATTTTTCTAACTCCCTAAATTTTCGAAAAATTTCGCCAGCGTCTCCTTTGCGCGGCTAGCTCGGTACGACTACAAAATGGCACCACAGGCCCTCAGATTCCAAAAAGAAAACAAAAAGCCAAGCGGCTAGACAACAAAAATCACCAAATTTTATACTGAAGTTTAAATACATACCTTTTTGTCGAGCAATTTCAAATTTATCTTCGAAATCAAAATCCCAATTCCATTGTCTTTAACACAGCTGTATACCCTGCTAGCCATAATATTCAGTTACAACATTCAAATTTATTTTGCATATTTCATTTCAAAAGTTTGAATACTTACTTCTTATACTATCTTTACTTCATTATTGAAGTTATATATCCATTTTCATTCAACTTTACATTTTCAATTTCATTTGAATTCGATTTACACTTTCAATTCTATTTGGATTCAATTTATCTTCTGAATATTGAATTTTATCAATTATCTTTCATTCCCAACTGATTCATATCACTATTTTAAATCAGTTTTATTTACAAAGTCATTACAAATTCCAATTCATTTTATCTCAAATCGTTTTTTCCCACCTTTATTACCTTTAGTTCATTTCGAACTAATTTTACAACTTCATTTTATTTCACACAATTCAAATTGGTTTTCGATATTCAGTTTTCAATTCCAGTTTTATTCTTTTGTTCATCCCCAAACACAATTCAATTTCAATTCTCCATTTGGTTTACAACCGCTTATATTTAAACTGGATTTCAAATTCATGTAAATTTAATTTATCTTTCATTTATAAATATTGACTTCAATTCATTTCAAACCATATCTATTTGGTCTTTCCTTCAATTAATTTCACTTACTAATATCATTTCAATACTTCGCTTCGTTTATCACAAATCAAATTCAATTCCAATTCCAACTCTATTTACTTACAAATTCGAAATGAATTTCAACTTTCAATTTCACTTTCATTTAATTTCAACTGTAAATTTATTTATTCATTCACAACCTAATTTTCCACCTTAATAAATTTTATTCCAATCGTTTAGTCTATAAGACCTCTCAAATTCACCTTTATTCAAATTAACTCAAGTTAATTTCAGTTTAAATCTGAATTTTCGAAGTTTTCAAACTTATTATTCCATAACTATTTTTTATAAGATTCCAGAATCTTTTCAACATTTCAAAACTATTTTTGAAATCAATTCAAATTATTCCTTTAAATTTCTAACACCAACCCAGTTTTCAAACAACTTCCATTTAAAATAATTTGGCAGCAATTCCTCTCTTGGAAACTCGAAAATGAACATCGATGATGTCGCGATCATCATCAAAATTATTTTCCAGCAACCTAAAAGAGTTTAGAGCTTTCATCCCTTCAAAACACTTTTCCAATACCTTTGAAAATCATCTGCAAAATCAAAAGGGATTTTAACTTTCCAAATCTCCAAATTTCAAAACTTTCAAACACTTTCAAAAACATTTCTAAATATTCCTCTAGAATTCCATTTCAAATTTATAAATCACATTTACATTTACAATTCTCATTTGTATATGGATTTTATTTTCTTAGTTCTTTCTCATTTGTGTATGGATTTTATTTTTTTAGTTCTTTGTTTATCATTTCAATTTCTTACTTAACAATAATGATAATACTTCAATATTATCCGTTTCTAACAAACAAGCAACCATATACTACTACAATAATTTACGAAAAATTATTTTCTTCGTATACGAAATTAGTTTGGGTAAAATTATTTCATTTACCCTAATTTTAAAATAGTTTGGGTAAAATTATTTCATTTACCCTAATTTTAAAACAATATCGCGTCGAATTGTTTTGTACAAGTGTTTAGAGATTCCTATCGATAGAGTTGTATGGACTATACCGACCAGAATCCATATACCACTCAACAAACCAATCATACAATATAAAACAATTTTATATTCACTAACAAATACACGCTCATATCTATTAATACACTCACACTCATTCTAGAGTACTACAGACTCTATCACTAATGAGTAACACCCAACAGAGCCAAGGTTGTCGCTTAACCAAATGCTCTGATACCAAAATTGTAATGACCCAATTTTTCGACACCCGAAAGTCGACATCGATACGTCCACTGTATCCAATGCCGCACAGTCGAATGCTGGAAAAATGAATCGTTAGGGTTTAAAGAAGAAGAAGATAGAAAATATAACAGTAACAGAATCTCACATATCACAGCAGAACAAATATAATAAATAAATAAATAACTTTAAAATAAAGAACTATATCAGTTGTTACATTACATCACATTACATTATCAGAGTTTACAACAACAAACAACAAAAAAGAAATATTACATATATACTTGATACGCCTCACCATCCAGCTTCAACTTCTGATCTCCACCGAAACTTCTTGACTTCGCTCCAAAATAATTGACAACCTGACTCTAGGCTGCCCGTGTGGAAAATTGTGGGCACCCAGAGTTTAGCAAGGGAACAATAAACTCCAGGTCAGTAGTGGGACTGGTGTGAGATCTTAAAAATAGTTATTTCCACAAAGAAAGGAAAAGAAATCCACTATGCTTTTCGGAAAATGAAACTACCATAAGGCCTCCCGCCACACACACAATTTAAACGCAGAATTGGAGGAGATTTCTCCTTATGATAGTCAAACATGCTTGATACACAAAATCTTTTTAATATTATCATTAGTGCATAGTGCAAAAAACATTTTGAAAGTATAATATTAATCTTAGCCAGCATAGACATTCCCAACTATGCCTACTATAGCTACCATCTAAACAGTGGTGACCACCATAAGTAAATGGCAGGATATACAACTAAAACCGTACAAGGCGCGTATTGGAGTTTGGATTTCCAATAAATGGTTAGGCTGAGGAACTTCCTACTGCCATATGGGTACGCCTCTGGAGGGACGCCCTGAGAACCTACCCGGATCGCTGCCAACACAAGGCCGGGTTACCTCTGTAACTAGGTAACTACTACTCGAGTATGCCATTCCTCGGTCGTTTGCGACCTTTATCCGAGGATCCTCAACAACAAAGCAACAACCACAAAGTATAATAAATTTGCAGCAACAACATAGGTAAAATATCTGGGCTCCATACCATGATACTACCCTTTTCAGAAGGAAATGACGTACCCTAAAGGGCGCGACCCTCATAACCTTGCCGCATCTTTCCTGTTTTGACCATTTCCGAGGTGTGAGGTCTGACGAAGTCTCGTCCACAAAGCTACACCTTTCACAAAGTCATGCTTTGATCAACAAATGATCAGCAGCACTTCATATGCCACGTTACCAGTTTGGGAATATATCACTAGTAACCATCAACTACATAACCTCTGAGCTCGTACGTCTCAGAGAAGGGTGTTAAGCTAAGAGAAATAAATTCTCCGCCACCAACAGAAGTGTATTTGATAGAAACCAGCTTTACATCTCAAAGTGTAACGTCAGACACACATCCATACAAGTCCGTTCCCAGATCGAACGGAACCGACGGCACTTCAAAAGAAGCCCTTGCAAATCCAGGTATTCACTAATCACGTCCGGAGTCTCCATCACAAAGTGTGATAAATCACTATACCGGAGCAACTCGGTGCAGCGACATTCGACAGGTAATCCTTTCATTTTCGAAAATACCCGGTCTTCAACACCATCTTCAAATGTAATCCCATTTCGTCGTATCATTACTCGCAATGGGTTTTATGACATAAGGTCCTCTCTTGGCTAATCCGAATAATGAGCGCTTATTTTATAAAAATAAGTGTTCAATCAGATTTCAAACAAATCACAACAAATTTCCACTTTGATCTTTTAAATAAAAGATCCATCACAATCACAAAGGTTCGATGTGGTTTTCGGATAACCATTTTGAATCCGACCTCCGGTCGCATCGAAATTCAAATGACATTAAAGAGGCCAATATTGATAGTTGGTTATTTAACTATTAATCAACATTCACAATAATTACTAGATTTCAAATAATTTTCCCAAGTCATTTATTTCCAAAATATCTTCACAAGATATACTTTTAACACTTTAATATTTTGAAAACAAATTTCAAATCACTGTTCACATTTCAATCCTTTGGAAACAAGTTTTCAAAGCATTTTCCTTACGTGGAATATATTTTCAAATATTTATTCATTTCCACTGAAAATCTGTCGAGTTCAAATATTTGAAATAATATAAAATACTTATCCAAAATATACTTGGAAACATTTAAAATAAAACTATTTTAAAATACTTGCTTAAATATTAGTTATAAAAAATATTATACTATTATGTCATATAAAAATTCAAGTCCAAAACTAATTTTTAAAATAAAATTAGTAGATAGGATATAACTATTTAAATATCAATTTTCTAAAACAAATATCAATTAAAACTTTAAATAACTACTTTTATACTAAATTAAAATAAATCTTTAGTTTAAAGATTTTCAAAATAACCTAAGTAAATAATTTCTCCAAAATAATCTTTCCTTAAAACAATCTTCACAACTTCAATTTCATATTTATAGACTATATTAAAAACATACTCGGCTTTCCAGGGAAAGTACACCTTCCATTCTAAAATGGTTCATTCAAATCAATTCATAAATCCTTCTGGATTTACTTTAAATTTACAAATCAAATACCAAATTGATTTCCCAATTTATTTTCAACTACCAAATCGATTTTTTTAATTTGATTTTCAAATTTATTGCCTTTAAAAATAAGTTCCTTTATCTCTTTCAAACTTTTAAAAAAAAATTGAATTTTAAATAAATCCTTCAACTTTAAATAATATTACTAAGAATTCCTTTATTAAATCTTTCCCATAGTTTGGAATTTATTAAATAGGATTTCACTATAGATTTTCTACTTAAATTTAAAAATCCAGTTTTATTTATTTCTGGTATCTTACGATACCAAAAATATATTCGGCTAAATTTTAGCCTTCAACGATTTCAATTACAATATAATCACACAGAGATTATCAACACACAACATATGAAACAAATTCAATATTTGAGGAATCCAGTCCCTCCGACCTGTTTCCCTGCATCCACAGACGTTAGCTCAACAATTAAATACCAATTCCACTTCGAGGTGGAATATCGCGGTATATGGGATTTATAAAATATCATCCGCTATTATGCGGCGCATAGGGTCTCATCCGCTATATAATGCGGGAAATCAACAACTCCAAATACATATATAATACCAATTCCACTTTGAGGTGGAATATCGCGGTATATGGGTTTAAATATAATATCATCCGCTATTATGCGGCGTATAGGGTCTAAACTAATATAACTGATAATAAATTAATCATCCAAGCACACAATCAACAATTTTTAAATTTAACTATTTAAAATCAAACTGGAAATTCCAATTTAAACTTGAGTGAGAAAATCTCACCTTTAATTTGCAATCCATTCCAACTTATCTCCATTCCGGCTTCTTTCTCCATTTTAGACCTTGTATAAACATTTATACAAATTATTAATATTTGATTAATCGAATAATAAATTTTCATTTAATAATTTTAATTAACCAATGATTTAATTTTATCGAATGATTGATTTTAAACAAATATTCAAATTTTAAACCAATCCTTCTTAAAATGAGAATCATGCATGAGGATTTATATACATTTATTTTTATTCCCTACTTCCATCCCTTAATCACACACACACACACACATATTAAATCAAAAACAGATTTGCCTTCGAAATGCTTTACTGTAAATTTATATATACATTTTTTTCTTTTTTTTCTTTGCGTATAAATATTTATTAAATTAATAACAAAAGAAATCGCTACCTCGCTGCCTTCGCTCGAGACCAAACCTTCAGCTCCGCCCTGCCACCTCGTCGAGCCTTCCACGCACGCACGCCCAGTCGCGACATGCAGCCAATTGCCGTGCCAAAACTGCTTCTTGTAGGATCGACTTCACCCTATAGAGGGGGGGTGAATAGGGTGATATTGATAATTATAAGATTAATTACGGAAGCTTATAAAATAATTTCAACACAGATCACATAATAATAGCAGCACAGATAATAGCAGAATAATAAAATGCAGAAATAGAACGACACGGAATTTACCCAGCTTCGGCAAAACCCTTCCTACGTGCTGCCCCCAAGGTTTCTACTAGAAATTAAGTAGTCACACGCTTACACACGTAAACTCGCGACACCCGCTACTGACTAACCTAACTCTACGCTCAAAACCCTGCCACAACTCAGCCACTGAGTTGCGAATTCTCAAACCGCGCCACGTAGTTTGTGCCCTTGTCACACGACTACTAAATACAACGGTTTAAAATTTAAAAGACAAATTCAAAACAAATTAAAAAACCAAACACCCTAATTAAATTTAAACAAAAAGGTTGGCCCTCGTTTTATTTTACTTGGACCGTCTCTTTTTAACCTATTCGGCCCGTTTCCCTTTTTAACTTATTCGGCCCGTTCCCTTTTGTTGAGATAATGGTAGCTCGTTCCTCTTTCTACATAAATTAGGGTTTTTGGTAATCCGAAGATGGCGACTTCAAATGATTGATTGAATTCGATTCTCTTGTTCTATTGGTAGATCGTCTCTTGAGATGATTTCGGCCGCTTTATTGAGTTCGTCTCTGCTTCGATAGAATTGTTCGCGGCTCCTCCTCCTTGATCGAGTTTCGCTTTGATTTGGTATGTGAATTTCCCTTTTTGCTTCTTCTGATTTTCTTACTTGAACTCGATAATTTTGGAACTGCCGATGATGTTGCTTATATATAATTCGATGCCCTTGAATTTTTGTTCGTATCTATTTGATTGAATTCGTAGCTTGAGTATTCTCGGCCATTTGATTTTGTTTTAATGCTATGGATATGTTATGACTTGTTCATATCATATATTTCCTTTTCTTCACTATCACGGTTTTAGTTTGAAACCGTTCGATCCTTCCTTGATCGTTACGGTAGTAACTTTCCTATTTTATTTTGGATTTGATTTTTGATATTTTCAACTTGTATAGTTAACTTGGTTTTTGACTTGGTCATCTGGTTTAGTGAATTTGACTCCATGAATTTCAATCCCATTGCGTTGATATTTTACTGCATTAACTTCACTTGATTCGAGCTATGCCTTGTCTGGTCCATTGGTCTGCATTGCCATGATTCGAAGTCTGGTTCATAATATTTGTGCGCTGCATATTTTTGCTGAGACTATTTTCTTTATGACTTACTTCGGCCCTTATGTTTTTGACCTGCAGCTTGAACTTGCTATACACATGCTTCACTTGTTTACTGAACTGTTGTATTACTTTGTTGATTTCAGCCACTTTACTTGTTTATGCGATTCCATGACATGATAATGTCTTCGGCGATCGCCGTTGCACTGATATTGTCTCTACTTCATATATATATATATTCCTGTGTTCATGCATTCTGTTGTCTGGTGGCATTTGATCTTGATGTTGTACTTCACTATGTACATTTGTCTGTAGTATGGTCGTGGTTTTGAGGTCTCTGATTCAACTTGGTCATGCCATGCTTTAGCTTGATTGCTCTGGTCTGGTTCATCTTGTAGTCTTGTTCATTGTTTCATTTGGTATGCTTTCATTGTCTCGGTTTTGATTCTTCATGACATGTATGCATGTATACATATGTGTTTGTAAGAGAATAACTACTGCATCCATACTTGAGGCTGTATCACATATGTACACATATGTTGTTCACTTGATCTTTTGCTTTTCACTGATCTATTTGTGATCACTTGCCCTTGTGCACTCGTGTAGCTGATTGCATCTATAGTGTACTGATTGCATACCTGTATATGGTAGCAGTGACTTGAACTGTTAGCCTTCACCGCAACCATATTGAACTAAACCCTGTTGAGGCTGTCTTGACTATTTTCTTGTTCCTTCGACTGTTTCTGAACCGAGTCTGCACTGTGCATTTTCTTTGAGCATTGTTGAGTTTGTTTCTTTGTGTTTGAGATAATGACAGCATTCCATTGTTGCATTTTGTAGTTGCTGTTAGCTTTGTGTTTCACTGACCACACATGTACATGCTTGCATCTTTGAATTTTGGTTAGATGGTACTGTCCAGACCTAACCTTGTTTGATTTCTTTGTATTGCTGTCTTCATGTTTCAACAGTCATTATGTACATGCTGAGTCGTGACATCGTCTGATATGCATTTCGATTTGTTATTCGAATTACACTTGAGTCGAATCCAGCTTGTAGCTCGGATTTGACCTTGTGCTGAAAGTTGTGACATTATTTTATTGCACTTGAGTTGAACCCGGTATATTGGATTTGACCTGTGCTCACCTGTCCCTGTAAATCAATCAAGTGTATATTTCGGTGTGCACGGCCTTGTGGCATATACAGTGATACACTGTGTATGTCACAAGCTATTCGTATATGATGGGTTCAAAATTAAATGATGACGAACAACCCAAATAACTGAGGCAAATATTATTTTCAAAATCTAAATTTTATTTTATATTGCAAAAAAATTTTATTTTCAATTTTACTGCGTCAATGTATATTTTTGCAGATTTCTCAGATGCTGGATTCACATTAGAATAAAGTTGAAGATTAGTACGAGTTGAGTGAATGGGTGATATGTAGTGAGGTGCAATGTGAATTGTAATTTAATCAAATTTGTATTGTAATTGAAATTGTATATAGTGAGAGCTTGAAATTTGTACTATTCAAAGATTTATAAAAAGTATTTGTTTGAATAAAATTTCTGTTTGAATTCAAATTCTGTGTTATTTATTTTTATTCAGAAAATATTTGTTTAATCTATAAAAAATAAAATAGTACATTAACAAATACATTTACACGAATATATATGTTTATTATCATCAAACAAAAATCATATAACCGCATATTCAACACTTCTATACCAATTTGAATGTTGTCGAAGCCCTAACTCTTCCCTTGTTGACGAATACGAGCATGGCGGCACCTTTGATGCATGCGCGCTGACGTCGCACGCGCTTCCAAGCTGCTGCCCACCTCACGTGACCCGTTGTAAGAAATCGACGATGCCATCGACCACGATTGCTCGAGGTTGCGAGTTTCGCCACGGTCGAACTCGCCGCAGCACCTATCGTACTCGCGAATCCCTGATATGCGATTTCAACTTGGATTTTTTTCGAATGAGATTTAGGGATAGAGCGGCCATTGATTTTATTTAAAACTGCGAATTCGATTAAAGAAGAGGCTGCGACCACTATCCCTTTTTGAACGAGAAATTTTTTTCGTTCATTTTTTTCTTTCGTTAGTTTTGATTTGAATTACTGGGGAAGATAAAGGAAAAATGGAGAAGATATTGGCGTTTTAACGAAGTGAGATGGCTTCGATTATACGCTAGGCTAAGGTTGACTTGACCCGTTATAATATTATTAAATTTCCAAAATATCTCGTATAACCTAACTCAAAATCCCGAACTCCTATCGAGACGTGCCGCCTAGCGTTTCTAATGTTATAACCCTATTCCGAACCTAATGGACCAAATCTCGGGCTCCAATTTGATCGTATGTGGAAGATAGCTATTTAAATCGACTATTTAATTAAATTCACCTAAATTATTTCTAGACGTTCCAGATCGAACGACCAAACAGTGAATCCAAACGCTAGGAAATTTGAAATCCGATAATAATACAATATTACGGATCCAATGGAACTGGTTTCATTGAAATTCGAGACTGTGCCTTGGAAGGCTATTTTTTAAATATCAATTTAAATCATATAATCTCAAAACTGAACAAAGCATTTCCAAATTCAACTCTGAAGCTTCCATCAACCTCAGCATTATCAATATAAATTTTCTAAGCCATCAAATTATTTTTAACAAGCTTAAAATTGAAAATTCAAATTTTTACCCATCATTAATAAATTAAATTCAATAATTTAATTGCCAGTTTCATAGTTATATTTGAAATTCAAGTTAAACTAACCTCCAAATATATAAAATCAATTAAATATTTCGATTTCAAATGTTAAAAATTTCCGGGTCGTCATACCTTGTACACTACACACACATGCACACACCATGAAAAGCACACATGCACATTAACCCCACAAAAATAGAAATATAATTGCAATTGTAATACAAATGCTTATTCATTGAAAACCTAACCTGAGCACAAAATACACACATATACTTATGCATGTATTCACACTCATGAACATATGAAAACACACTGTAACACCCAGAATTTCAGTCAGTATATTTCGAAATATTGAATTATTATTTTTAAAAGTCAAACAACTTAAATTTCTAATATAAAGATTAATTTGAATATGTGAAATTTTGGATCTTGGATTTAATATGGATAAAAATGCCCTTGGAAACTTATTTAATTTTTTTAAAATAAGAATAATAATAATATCAGAAAACATTTAATATACATTTAAAAATGATTATTTTGGTTTTAACAATAATCATTTAAATCAACGTTTGAAAATGGCCTTCTGGGGCACTATCTCGGATTTTGATGAAAGCAGTTTCATTGGATCCATAATATTGAATTACTATATGATGTCGAATTTCGTAGCGATTGGATATATCTTTAATTGTGCAAGTTTGAAACACCTATAAACTAATTACAGAAATTAATATAATATAATTAGGTTTGAAATTCTATCTATGATTGAATTAGGTCTCGAGACTAGTTCCATTGTGTTCAGAATATGGGTATTACATATAGAACGCCAGGCGGCATGACTCGATAGAAGTTCGACATTTTTGAACATTTAAAACTTGAATTTTTATTAATATATATATATATATATATATATATATATATATATATATAATTACCATTCCCTACCCATACTCTCCACTGTGCATATCACACCCCCATTTTCCATGACCATACCTCATCTTTTATTTATTTTTGCCTGTAAGTAAGAATGAAGTTCTCCTTTTAAAAATCAAAACTTTAAAAATATAAATCTCACCATATGCTTAATGAAAAATCGTGAAACAAAATTTAAAAATCTTGTTTTGGCCTAAGCTTCGAATTAATGTGTGTTTTGTGCTGTTTGGTTGTGTATTAGGAGATCGAATGTAAACGTTATGGAGGGTTAGGGAATTTGTGAGCTGTGGTAGATGAGAGGCAAATTAGAGATTAAACTTGAGTTCATCGAAGAAAGTTACACCTTTGATGAAGTTTTGATGATGTTCGGAAGTGATGAAGGGTTCTGACCTACTGCGTCGCACAGGGGAAGATGGGGCCTGTCATATTTTGATGGAGGGGCTAGAGGTGAATCTATGGTGATGTGCAAGTAGCATTCACGAAGAGAGGAAGATAGGAATCGACAGCATTGAGTATCGTTGACCGGAGCTCTATATCCTTGTTGAATGCACGACCATGCATTGCGTTTTCATGTGTAGGTTGGGAAGGGTAATTAGTCGAGAGGGAAGAAGGATTTAGAATGTAATTAAAAGTTAATCATTATGTGATTAGTTTATTATATTATAATTTAAAATACCAATAACTTAAAATTTGAATAACTTTCTCATACGAGGTCCAATCGAGAGGCGAATTTTTGCGTTGTGTTCATGATAACGTATGCTTTGCAATGGAAATAGTTTGGAAAATTTTGGAGATAGCTGAAATTTGGGCTAAAATTGGATGTCGTCTGATTTTAGTTCCAAACCAGAAGCCTCGGAGGCAACTGAAATAAATGTGAGTTAAACTCACCTTTTTGGTTAACCAGTAATGTTTAATGGTCAATTAAAATTATTGATTGGATGTTTGGAAGATTTACTTTTTTATTAGTCGGTTTGGATTTATTCCTGCCCATGGAGTGGATGACCTTTTATATATACTCGCCTTATAGTGGATGACCCATATCATATAATTATATACTGTTTGTGATGTAGGGAAGCAGGTTAGAGGGATTTAACGAGATTCCTCACCATTTTTGATTTTAATTTCTATAGTATTCTTGTCATATGAATTATTGGATATTTTTTTTAGCAAAGCTACACGTGGTAAACTGGGCCCTTACCAGTTTATTGCATAAACAATAAAGGTGAATATGCCATGTAACAAACTATGGGGCATAGAAAGAAAGGAGAGAAGGAAAATCAAAATAAATAAAGTAAAAATGGAAACCAATGATAACAAAAGAATCCTAAGTCCAAGCTGAATTGATGGCATTTCGAAGTCAAAAGAGCTATATTTAATAGCAAAGGCAATCTCTTGCCTTATATCATTCCAAATGCCAATATAGGAAATATGTAATGTAACAACCCGCATATTTATCGAGTTTATATTTAAATATTTTATTTAAATATTAAATCGTTAATCGGATTTTGGTCTGAAAAGCTACTTTTTGCAAATGGACAAATTAGGACTCGAGACAACTTCCATTGAGTTCGAAATGCTGTTTACAACATTTTTAAGTATAAACATTGATATGATTGGAGATAGTAGAATTTCACTACTTTTTCACTTGAGACTTTGGGTTGGGCTTTTAGCCTATTAGACCCAACCTTCACCCTTCCTCTTCATAACTTCATTTCTATTTGCCTAAGCCTTCAAGCTTCTTCAAAAATGGTGGAGGGAATGGGAAATTAAAATTCCAAAACTCAAATTCAATTGCAATCCATCTTTCTACTCCAAATTCAAGAAGAAGACGTTGGATTCAAGCTTCTTGTGCTTAAATAGAAGAGGGATTGATTCTTGCTTGCTTAAAACTTCATTTTCATTGATATTTGGTGCAAAGTTGAGATTTTTATCTCACAATTCTAGCCTATAACTATATTGGACTATTTGGAATGATTCCCTATCATGTTTCCATGCACATTTGCATTTGGTTTGGAATGGATTGGCGAAAAACTCCAATTTTTAGCGTTTTAGTAAATTTCCTGCATTTAAGTCGTTCTGCCCGGATTTGGCTCGCTCGAAGTTAGGTCGTAGGTCGCAAGGTCGCTAGGTCGTGGGTCGTTTGGGTCTAGGTCGCTCGGCATGACTCTGGGTCATCGAAATGCTTGTTTGAGTTAGGTCGCGCCTCTTTTAGGTCGCGTCTCCTTTAGGTCGCGCCTCTTTTAGGTCGTGTCTCCTTTAGGTCGCTCTCCACTAGAACCCTTAAGTCGTTTGGCCTTAGGTCGTTGCACCGTTAGGTCGTTGGAAACCACTTGATCGTATGACCTTGTTAGGTCGTTAGGTTGCGATGGCTTTAAGTCGCGCACCTATTAGGTCGTTCGCCCCTTTTTGTCGTTAGGTCGCTCGACTATTTATGTCGTTAGGTCGCGAACCCACTTAGGTCGCTTAACCTTGTTTTCCTCTAGGTCGCGTGGCCTTTAGACCCTTAGGTCATGAGCAGTTAGGTCGCTAGACCTAGGTTGCCTTTTCCCCTTAGGTCGTTGGACCGATAGGTCGCTTCACCTGTGCTCACGTTAGGTCGTTCGACCCATTCATCTTTAGGTCGTTCCACTTGCCTATCTCGTAGGTCGCGTTCCACCTAGGTCGTGTGAACCTATAGGTCGTTGGACCCTTAACTCGTAGGTCGTTGGACCTTATCCCGATAGGTCGCTCCCTTCACTAGGTCGAACCCCGTAGCGGTGGCGTTGCCCCCGCACCCCCACCTTGGGGGGATGCCACCCCCCCGGACCCCCCCTCCGTAGGGGATCTTAGATGAAAGGTGCATTTTGAGCTGATTTCCTTGGATTTCATTCACATCTTTGAACGTGAAGTTTTTTGGTGATTTGTCACTTTAATAAAATAAAGGTTTCAAAACTAGTAGTAAATATCAAAACTCTTTCAATAAAAGGATTTCAACTCTATTTTTAATAACAAAGCTCTTTTCTTAACCCGTTTTCCAATCTATTAGTATATACAAACCTTTACCTCACTCGGATGAGAAATCTAATTAAACGGCTTAGTAAAACAAGTGGTATGAAATGCTTGCGTTTGCTTCGTCGGTTAATTCTTGGACTTGTTCGATTGAACCTCTTGTGACAATTTTCTAGTGAAGATTTACAGTTTGTTCGTAAATATTTAAGTTAAGCAAGTGGTTATGGGACATGAAGCTAAACTTTTATATTTGCTTGCTTAGTGTAATTGGCACTTCTCGTTGATCATGACGATCATTCTTATGATTTAGACTAGCAATTGTGCGATGTCTCTTGTTTGCTTGGTTAGACTAGACACCACTTGTGTGATTTCATTCACACGTACCTTTTTACCTTCTTGGTTAGTCTAGACACCACTTGTGTGATTTCACTCACACATACGTTTTTGTTTGCGAGGTTAGACTAGACACCACTTGTGTGATTTCACTCACACATACCTTTTTGATTTTTGGTTAGTCTAGACCTCATCTGTGTGATTTCGACTCACACATATGGGGTAGCTCCCCATGGTCTTCGGACCGTCATGTGATAGGCCTCTTTCCCTTTTCTGTGATTTCTGGATTTCTTGTGTTGATTTCTGGAATTTATGTCATTGACTTGTTATGAGTACAAGTTTAGGGTATGATGCCCTCTTTGGATCTTTAAGAAGATTCTTGTGATATCGATTTATCTCTTATTGATTGATCTTCTGTTGGTCATCATTTGCATACTTATAGTAGTATGTCAGTATGGATATTTTTATGTTATGCCATACCTTTTATTTTATACCATGTCATCTGATATTTATAGCTAGACTGATCCGTTTATTATTTTCTTAAATAATACTCGGGTCAGACCGAGATGTTACAGTTGCTTCTGCTTGACTTCTTCCCAGGATTTGCTACTCTGACTTTTGGCTAACTATTTAGATTAGCAGTTTTTGTTGTATACACTTGAGACATAGACTCATAGTTGTATTCTTTTGTATAGCACGTGTTGCTATTCTTTTGTATTATTGTGGATCTCTTTGACCACTACTCTGATGTACACTTTCATATGTTAGTTATATATATTCATATCTTCTTCCGCCTCTGTGATATGGATGTTGTGATTGATTTGTGTTATGATTATTTCTATGTTTGTTTCCAAAGATTATTTATAGCCACCGTGTGATAAGCAATTACATGGATGGTCGCTCCTCAACAGCCTTATTCTCCGTGCTAGTTGACAGCACTACACCGTAGTGTCCTTGTCTAGCGTGGGTATAGAGGTGGGGCGTCACATGTAACGACCCGGAAATTTCGATCCAGAAAATTCCAGATAGTTAGATAAAAAAAGAAAAAGATAGAAGAAGAACAGAAAAGAAACACACAATCTCACATTCGCAACGGATAAAATATAATATCAATAATAGTTATACCAAAGAAAACCGAATCTATCAATTTACATCGATATATCAGAGTTACAACAATTTTATACAAGATTGGATCGATACAATTTAACATGTCTCAGATATACAATATCATAGTGGAAACTATCCTTACGTTCCTGCCATCCAGCTCGCCTCCTGAGCTCCAGAACGTTCTTACCTGAAAAACTGTAATACTCGGTCTGACCCGAGCATTACATCAAAGTAACACCCGGGTCAGGCTGGAAGCCAGCGTGAGTAAACCCATCTAACATGGACTACAAAAGCATACAACTTATATAAACCCGGGGTAACTTATATCAATTTACAAGTTCACAAGTTATTAAAGACATCACCTATTTCACACATCAATTTCTAAGTACCATACTTAGATTAAATGGTCCAATTCACTTAAATCATTCCATTCCAGTTTTATTGATTTCACCTAGCAATTTAAAAAGAATCGAAGTGGTTTCGGGTATTTACTAATACCCGACTCCGGTCTCTTCGAAACCAATATCATCTTAACTTAAATTATTCAAGTGAAACACAATTCAGATTGCAAATATAGTGTGTCACCTATACATATTAATTTATCATCGATAGATAACCACATTATCTCAGTTTAAAATTCAACATATCATATCACAAAGCATCACAAGTCACATATCCGAGATATCCATCAATCTAAGGCATACAATATTTTTCAATCATTCGTAAGCAAGATAAATTAGTCATACCATTTCTAATAACTTTAATTAATTTAAATTAATTACTTCGATTACCCTAAATCTTGCTTACTCATCATTAATTAATTACAAACAAATTAATTAATCACCCATTAATTTCCCATCTTCATTAATCATCCTTGATAAATTATATTACATTAATCCTTGATAATTACATTAAACAACTACTCTTTAATTACTCATTGTTGATTAATTAATCTTAATTAATCAACCTTAAATTACATCATTAATCATATTAATTAATGCTCCTTAATTAATTCTTCAATTAATTATTAATCATATTTAATAATTAATCTTAAAATAATTATTCATTAATCAGCCTTGATTAATCACTTAAGTAATTTATTACCCTTAATTAATTACATTTCTTAATTATCTTCAAATACTTTATTAATCAATTCTTAAATTAATTACACCAAGTAATTAATTGTTAATTACTTCCACTAAGTAATTCCCTTCTTATTTATTTAACAAGGTAATTAAAACCAAATCATTTCCATTAATTTTACCATTCCAATACAATTTACATCCAATAATTATTCTTTAATTACTTTACTAAGTAATTACTCTTTCCCACTGACATTTAGTAATCATACTTCCAACAATCCATCATGTGATTATCTTAAATTAATTAAACCAATTAATTAACTTGACTAATCACAATACTTTAATTAACTACATTGGGTAATTAATCCTTTAATTATTAAATAATCATACTTAAACAATTCCATAATTTGATTTTCTTTAATTAATTAATCAAATTAATCATCTTAAATCAATTATATTAATTAATCATTTGATAATCCTTAGTTATTGATACTGCATTAACTATTAACAATCCTTTAATTACTCTCTAAGTAATTAAAATTTAATTTATCATTTTTTTAATCCAAATTAACTGATTCATATTAACCAATTAATTAATTAATTCTACTAATTACCCAATTATTTAAGTGCTTGACTATAACCTGATTAATCTTTAATTACTAATTAAATCAAACAATCCCCTAACTACCTAAGTTCTTATTAATCTAAGATAATCCCAAAATCTTAATTATTTACTTAATTGTCATGATAATTTATTAAATGTTTGAAATTAAGTTATAGGAAATCATTTCTTTGATTAATTATAAGCTTAACTTTTATCTTCTAATTCAACTCAGGGATTAATTTAAATCAATCAACTTGATATATTATTATTATTTCCATTAGCAATTTAATTCCAACAACATTTTTACCTTGAAATTTTAATTAAATGAAACTGGTTTGAGAACAAGCCTGAATGCTTGTTCCCCTTTTTCCTTTTCTTCTTAACCTTAGTTTCTTTTTCATATCTTATAAAATCTCATTCAGGCCCAAACCCGGCCCATTTTTTTCCCCTCCTCCTTTTTATTTAATCTTTGCAAAAATTCTGTCTATATGACTCGAGTCAACCTCTCTCTTTCTCATGACCTACCTCGGGTAAAATCCCTTCGACCAAATAAACAAAATACTGATGCACAGAATTACTCGTGCACATGCACCAAGCGATGGTGAACTTCCGGCCTCTCAGATCATCGCCGATAAGTGGCCTTTGACTTTCCCTACCCATCAGACCACCCAGACATCATCTCCAACACCTTAACCATAAACGAGCTCTCTCAACCCATCAGATAGAAACACCGATTCCCAAATTCACCTGTAGCCCCATCTCCGTTCACCAAAGGCCACGACCTTCTTCCTGGACCACCTCCTAAGTCCCCTGTCCTCTTTCCCATATTTCCGGCCCAACTCGACGCGATGTCGATGTCGCATTTACCCAAAATCAAACACTACCCAAACTAACTCTTAAACCCTAGTTAACCCTCAACTCGCCTCACCGTCGAATAAGAAGTTTTCCGGTTATTTTTCCATCCATCACTGATCCACAAGCTAACTCCAATATGAACCTCAAACCCTCCAGAACCTCCATTCGCCATAGGATCTTAAAAATGCAATCTCTGATCAGTTAGGAAAATCTCGGCAACCACAATATTAAAAATCAGGATATCAGTACTAAAAATCAAGTTTTCGAATCACAGTTCCCAATATACCACAAGATCTTAAGAATTTTACAACTTAATTTTTCTTCTTGAATTTTAATTTCACTGTATATGCTTATTTCCAGTTAATTCCTTTCTATTTGTGCTTATGAACATTTTTTTTCTCTAAAAAAAAACAAAATTAGGTAAATACAAACAGTTTCCCTTTTTAACATCATAATCTAAATTAGCTTATATGAAAAGATATTTGATTTAGAGTATTTATATTATTATTTTCTCTGTTGAAATTTAACAGAGAGATATACTCATATATGCACACAGTACTCATCTTAGTGTATATATATAAGCATTATTCAATCATTCCAGCAAATACTTCACCATAAAAAATTCAAGCATTCACCACATGCATTGTTTAAATAGGTAGATCTAGATAAATGGTGAAAGTTTACTCACCGATATGATTAGTAGAGAAGCTAAAACAGTTGAACAGAGCTTGAAAAGAAACTGAAAACTTTGTAAGTTTTGATTTACTCCAGGTTGCACTTGAAAATACATATTGTTGCAGGCTTTGGTCTAACTTATAAAATGGTTACAGCCTTGAACAGAAAATAGATGTACGATTTGAACTTTGGGTTTGAGCTTTTGAAAATGACTTCAAGTTTGAGGATAATTGATTTACAGGGTTGTATTTCAGATTTGTTTTTGAGGGATTGTTTGAGTTTAGATTTTGTTTCTTAGCTTTTGAATTTTGAAGAAAAGAGGCTGAAAATTATTTAACAAAAATAAAAGAAAAATATAATCTCAAGATGCCACTTGTTTTAATGTATAACATTTGTCATAAACCTTTATTCATTAGTTAACACATGTTATATTAAGTTTTAATATGATAACACTTGTCTTTTATTCATGCATTAATTAGATTTTAAATGTTAATAGAAATTTTTATATGTTATATTTACCTTATGTTTAAAGTATTACAAATGTTTGGTTATTAACATTCGTAAAGCTTTTAAATTTTATTTTCCTATTAAAGAACTACTTTCTTAACTTATATAAAGAAAGTTCTTTTAAAGAAAATGATATAAAACAAACCCTATTCATATTTTTTTTTCATTATTAATAAATACTTATCATTTTAGAGTTTTTAAATCATAAAATTTAACACTTGTTGACTTATGTTTTATATTGGATGTTATAATTGTCACAAATGTTTTTGATGTATTTTTATTTATTTTTAAATTGATTTTTTTTTTAAAATAACTTTTATATAAATACCCAA
The DNA here is from genome assembly GCA_030765085.1 of Allium cepa. Classification (NCBI taxonomy): domain Eukaryota; kingdom Viridiplantae; phylum Streptophyta; class Magnoliopsida; order Asparagales; family Amaryllidaceae; genus Allium; species Allium cepa. The sequence goes on along the minus strand of CM060938.1, from coordinate 446,355,800 downwards.
ATTCAAATTAAATCTCAAATCAATTTTACATATACATACATTTAAACCAATACAATTTCAACTTGTATATAATAATTCTGTTTAAAATCCATATATATACACAACACAATTACAAATATAAATATTTATTTGATCAGATTCATTTATTCAATTTATAAATTTAGTATTTTTATTAATTAACCCAATTATATTATTAATTACAATGCCCAGAAATCCGGGTTATTACATTCCTTCCCCCTTTGAATCTTTTCGTCCTCGAAAAGGAACGAAGCAAGACTTTTTTAAATATTTTAAAACCAGTTAAAATATTCTTTGATCATTTTAAAACACTTTTAAAATATGTATGGTATCGTCAAAATAGTTTATAAAAATATCTTTTATAACTCGATGTTTCAACAAGTCCATCTTCGTTCTCACAGAAATTCGGTCATACGTTGATCAGGCGTAGGACTGAAAATCTACAAGTACTTAGTAGACCCATCTTCAACACCTAGTGAAAACACTTGGAAAATAATTTTATTGAAAATATAGAAAACAGTTTTTGAAAACAGAGGATATATCTTTGGTGAGAATGCTCTGGAAATCATCACCCCCATCCATGGTCATAGTTACATTCCAGGGTTACGTTGCCGTCACAGCAAAAGTCCATGTAACTGCAGGCTCTCCGCGGCCTCTCGAATACGCCATGGAACCCACACAACAGATCACAGTTACATCCAGGGTTACGTTGCCATCGCAGCAAAAGTCCATGTAATTGCAGGCTCTCAGCGGCCTCTGATTTTCGCTGTCGAAATGAAACCTCTCCACTCCTACATAGGTCGTAGTCTGCCGATATAAAATCAAACGCAGACTGTTGGCTCTCAGCGGCACACACGACTTTCGCTATATTATACCATAGGTCGTAGTCTACCGATATAAAATCAAATGCAGACTGTTGGCTCTCAGCGGCACACACGACTTTCTCTATGGTATACTCTACTCATAATCCCCAGGAACTAGTTTTGTCCGGACTCCTCACAGGTTCAACTTTAGAACCCCCCCTTGGGGCTCAAGGCAGCACCACCCGGTGGTACTCCTGAAAAATTCATTTCAAGGGAGCGCCTTTTCCCCCAGAGCCATCATCAAAACATTTTATACTATATACATATAGTATCTTCAAATCATACACCTAGTATGATCTCATACAAAGCTTCTTTACACAAAATCGATTATTCCAAAATCGATAATTCTCAAACTAGGCTTTCCAAATTCTCATATTGATTTTACCCAAAAATCAAAAGCCTCTCCAAATCCAAAGGTTCCCAAAACCTTTTCTAAAATCCTCATAAGATCCTTTATATATATATATATATATATATACAGATATATAAATTTTTTAAAACTTTGGATCATCTCAAACTTGTATAAAACTCCTTTTATACTTCAAACATTTTGAAAATCCTTTTCTTCTGGCAAAAGATTTAACAAGGGGAGTTTCACTTTATAAAACAAAGATATTTAACTTTGTTTGCTCAAAATCAAATATTCAAATTTGATTACTCTTTTCAATATCAATTTCATTCAAATTCGTATATGTACACATATCATCCATACGCTATACCAATCTGACCGCCCACTCGATCACACAATTTCAGTTCCGAACTAGTATCGTCCACCCGACTTTCTAGTGCGGACACAGATCTGGTTTCTTGATCAGAAACCGTCATTCTCCTTGCATAGCCTAACTATGATAGAGAATATCCAGAACCAATCAACAATCCATATCCAGGTTTGCCGTCGAAAATCGAGTGAAAAATTCCAGCTCGGATCGACATACTATCTCGAAATTCTATGCTCGAATCTGTATCACATTACTATGCGAATAGAATAACATACGTACACCCTACGTATTTATCTTTATTGGTTATTAGCCAAATCAATTCCATTTCTATTCACATTTACTATGATTTCATTCACTTACTTTTAATTGCTTCAATCCATTTGGATTATCACCTCTATTCTTATCTTGATTGGGTATTTAACCAATAACAGTTTGAACTCCGACCAGTTTATTTAGAAAATAGTTTGAAAATTTTAAAATAGATAAGTAGTTGGAAAATGATTACTAGTTTGTAAAATAAGTGTAAAATAGTTAGAAAATAGTTAAAATAATTATAAAAATTTTAGATAACCGCAAAATAATAGTAAGATAGTAATTAGTTTTGTAAAACAGTTGAAATATAGTAATTAATTTATAAAACAGTTGGAAAATTGTTAAACAATTTCAAAAATAATTGTAAAACAAGTATAAAAAAATTTGGCCTTTTAAAAGAAAGGTTGTATATATAATGAATAGCTTGGAAAAATAAGTTTATATTAAAACAATTTATATTAAAAATAGTCTAGAGTTAAAACTGCTCACTTCCCAATTTGCATCCTTATCAATTCAAATTAAATTTCCTCTTCCATTTAAATTGACCCAATTCCAATTTAAGTAACTTCAATTTCCATTGAAATTGATTCTATCCCAATTCAAGTTGAATTAATCTCAGTTTCTTTCCAATTCCAGTTTCAATTAATCCCAATTTCAAACTCCATTCCAAATCAAGTTGAATTATTCTTGACTTCCTCCCAAATTTAATTCAAATTCCAGTTGAATTTAAAACTATTCAATTTTAATTACAATTCCAAAATATTCAAATTAATTTAAATTTTCCATTTGAATCTTATACTCATACATCTTCAATCACTATTTCAATTAATTCAAATCAAATTCGATTTGAACTAATTCAAATTTCAAATTTAAACCATCTCTCATTCATTTAAACAATTCCAATTCACAAATTAAAGATTTTTAACAACAATAGGATGATATTATCTAATTTATTTTAAAACATCCATTCATTTTAAATTTCTAGATCTCAAACCCAATTTGAGATCACTCAAACTCTCAATTACAATCAACCATTTAACTTCGCAAGTTAAATCTTAATTTCATCGTAAAATTTACAAATCAGGTTGAACATCCCAACATATTTAACCTTTCCCAAGTTAAACTCAATTCACTTAATCCAGTCAACCTTACCTAGTTTGAACTTCCATTTCAAATTTTGAACTTCTCATAAATAATCTTCCCACTTATTAAGTTCAAAAACTTAGCACTTCGGGCATCACATCTTATTCCACATTCAAAACTCAACATTTAGAGTTTATTTCAAACCATATTTGATATTATGTATATCCACATATATACATATTAACTTCTTTTACACACCAAGTTATACTTTAAAATTTTAAACCACCTTTGGTTTTTAATTCAAACCAAATTTCTTTTAAATTTTCAAACAACTCTTGTTTGAAATAGAATCATTTCATTCAAATGCATTAAATCATATTATTTATTATTTCTCTAAATTAATTACATCATTAATTAATTCCAATTAATCACATTCGACAATTAGCTTATTTCTTAATTTCCTTCATTAAGTAATTGTCCCTTAAATTACTTATCTCCGGTTACTTCATTAAGTAACTCCCTCTTTATTTATCATTTCCAATTATAATTATCTTATTCTAAAACTCTTCTCCAATTCAAGATTTCAATTTTAGTTTGAATCCATTTCAAACTTATCTTTATTTAATTTCAATTCGGTTGTATTTCTATTACCCTTTAATTTAGTTTCAATAATTTAACAACCGGTTACCTTAATATTTATTAGAAAGAAATATTGCTTTATATATTAAAATATATTTTATATAAAATCATTTAAAATCATTATATAAGAAAATAACAAGTACGCTCTCTCATATATATATATATACACATTCAACTCATTCTGGGGTACCACTTACCCTATCCTTAATGAGTAATCCCACCAGAGCCAAGGTTCTCGCTTAACCTTCAGCTCTGATACCAAATGTAACGACCCAGAAATTTCGATCCCGAAAATTCCAGATAGTTAGATAAAAGAAGAAAAAGATAGAAGAAGAACAGAAAAGAAACACACAATCTCACATTCGCAGCGGATAAAATATAATATCAATAATAGTTATACCAAAGAAAACTGAATCTATCAATTTACATCGATATATCAGAGTTACAACAATTTTATACAAGATTGGATCGATACAATTTAACATGTCTCAGATATACAATATCATAGTGGAAACTATCCTTACGTTCCTGCCATCCAGCTCGCCTCCTGAGCTCCAGAACGTTCTTACCTGAAAAACTGTAATAGTCGGTCTGACCCGAGCATTACATCAAAGTAACACCCTGGTCAGGCTGGAAGCCAGCGTGAGTAAACCCATCTAACATGGAATACAAAACATACAACTTATATAAACCCGGGGTAACTTATATCAATTTACAACTTCACAAGTTATTGAAGACATCACCTATTTCACACATCAATTTCTAAGTACCATACTTAGATTAAATGGTCCAATTCACTTAAATCATTCCATTCCAGTTTTATTGATTTCACCTAGCAATTTAAAAAGAATCGAAGTGGTTTCGGGTATTTACTAATACCCGACTCCGGTCTCTTCGAAACCAATATCATCTTAACTTAAATTATTCAAGTGAAACACAATTCAGATTGCAAATACAGTGTGTCACCTATACATATTAATTTATCATCGATAGATAACCACATTATCTCAGTTTTAAATTCAACATATCATATCACAAAGCATCACAAGTCACATATCCGAGATATCCATCAATCTAAGGCATACAATATTTTTCGATCATTCGTAAGCAAGATAAATTAGTCATACCATTTCTAATAACTTTAATTAATTTAAATTAATTACTTCGATTACCCTAAATCCTGCTTACTCGTCATTAATTAATTACAAACAAATTAATTAATCACCCATTAATTTCCCATCTTCATTAATCATCCTTGATAAATTATATTACATTAATCCTTGATAATTACATTAATCAATTACTCTTTAATTACTCATTGTTGATTAATTAATCTTAATTAATCAACCTTAAATTACATTATTAATCATATTAATTAATGCTCCTTAATTACTTCTTCAGTTAATTATTAATCATACTTAATAACTAATCTTAAAATAATTATTCATTAATCAGCCTTGATTAATCACTTAAGTAATTTGTTACCCTTAATTAATTACATTTCTTAATTATCTTCAAATACTTTATTAATCGATTCTTAAATTAATTACACCAAGTAATTAATTGTTAATTACTTCCACTAAGTAATTCCCTTCTTATTTATTTAACAAGGTAATTAAAACCAAATCATTTCCATTAATTTTACCATTCTAATACAATTTACATCCAGTAATTATTCTTTAATTACTTTACTAGGTAATTACTCTTTCCCACTGACATTTAGTAATCATACTTCCAACAATCCATCATGTGATTATCTTAAATTAATTAAACCAATTAATTAACTTGACTAATCACAATACTTTAATTAACTACATTGGGTAATTAATCCTTTAATTATTAAATAATCATACTTAAACAATTCCATAATTTGATTTCTTTAATTAATTAATCAAATTAATCATCTTAAATCAATTATATTAATTAATCATTTGATCCTTAGTTAATGATACTGCATTAACTATTAACAATCCGTTAATTACTCTCTAAGTAATTAAAATTTAATTTATCATTTTTTTAATCCAAATTAACTGATTCATATTAACCAATTAATTAATTAATTCTACTAATTACCCAATTATTTAAGTGCTTGACTATAACCTGATTAATCTTTAATTACTAATTAAATTAAACAATCCCCTAACTACCTAAGTTCTTATTAATCTAAGATAATCCCAAAATCTTAATTATTTACTTAATTGTCATGATAATTTATTTAAATGTTTGAAATTAAGTTGTAGGAAAACATTTCTTTGATTAATTATAAGCTTAACCTTTATCTTCTTATTCAACTCAGGGATTAATTTAAATCAATCAACTTGATATATTATTATTATTTCCATCAGCAATTTAATTCCAACAACATTTTTACCTTGAAATTTTAATTAAATGAAACTGGTTTGAGAACAAGCCCTGAATGCTTGTTCCCCTTTTTCCTTTTCTTCTTCACCTTAGTTTCTTTTTCATATCTTATAAAATCTCATTCAGGCCCAAACCCGGCCCATTTTTCCCCTCCTCCTTTTTATTTAATCTTAGCAAAAATTCTGGCTATATGACCCGAGTCAACCTCTCTCTTTCTCGTGACCTACCTCGGGTAAAATCCCTTCGACCAAATAAACAAAATACTGATGCACAGAATTACTCGTGCACATGCACCAAGCGATGGTGAACTTCCGGCCTCTCAGATCATCGTCGATAAGTGGCCTTTGACTTTCCCTACCCATCAGACCACCCAGACATCATCACAAACCCCTTAACCATAAACGAGCTCTCTCAACCCATCAGATAGAAACACTGATTCCCAAATTCACCTGTAGCCCCATCTCCGTTCGCCGGAGGCCACGACCTTCTTCCTGGACCACCTCCTAAGTCCCCTGTCCCCTTTCCCATAATTCCGACCCAACTCGACGCGATGTCGATGTCTCATTTACCCAAAATCAAACACTACCCAAACCAACTCTTAAACCCTAGTTAACCCTCAACTCGCCTCACCGTCGAATAAGAAGTTTTCCGGTTATTTTTCCATCCATCACTGATCCACAAGCTAACTCCAATATGAACCTCAAACCCTCCAGAACCTCCATTCGCCATAGGATCTTTAAAATGCAATCTTTGATCAGTTAGGAAAATCTCGGCAACCCCAATATTAAAAATCAGGATATCAGTACTAAAAATCAAGTTTTCGAATCACAGTTCCCAATATACCATAAGATCTTAAGAATTTTACAACTTAATTTTTCTTCTTGAATTTTAATTTCACTGTATATGCCTATTTCCAGTTAATCCCTTTCTATTTGTGCTTATGAACATTTTTTTTCTTTAAAAAAAAACAAAATTAGGTAAATACAAACAGTTTCCCTTTTTAACATCATAATCTAAATTAGCTTATATGAAAAGATATTTGATTTAAAGTATTTATATTATTTTTTTCTCTGTTGAAATTTAGCAGAGAGATATACTCATATATGCACACAGCACTCATCTTAGTATATATATAAGCATTATTCAATCATTCCAGCAAATACTTCACCATCAAAAATTCAAGCATTCACCACATGCATTGTTTAAATAGGTAGATCTAGATAAATGGTGAAAGTTTACTCACTGATATGATTAGCAGAGAAGCTAAAACAGTTGAACAGAGCTTGAAAAAAAACTAGAAACTTTGTAAGTTATGATTTACTCCAGGTTGCACTTGAAAATACATATTGTTGCAGGCTTTGGTCTAACTTATAAAATGGTTACAGCCTTGAACAAAAAATGGATGTAGGATTTGAACTTTGGGTTTGAGCTTTTGAAAATGACTTCAAGTTTGAGGATAATTGATTTACAGGGTTGTATTTCAGATTTGTTTTTGAGGGATTGTTTGAGTTTAGATTTTTTTTCTTAGCTTTTGAATTTTGAAGAAAAGAGGCTGAAAATTATTTAACAAAAATAAAATCTCAAGATGCCACTTGTTTTAGTGTATAACATTTGTCATAAACCTTTATTCATTAGTTAACACATGTTATATTAAGTTTTAATATGATAACACTTGTCTTTTATTCATGCATTAATTAAATTTTAAATGTTAATAGAAATTTTTATATGTTATATTTACCTTATGTTTAAAGTATTACAAATGTTTGGTTATTAACATTCGTAAAGCTTTTAAATTTTATTTTTCTATTAAGTAACTACTTTCTTAACTTATATAAAGAAAGTTCTTTTAAAGAAAATGATATAAAACAAACCCTATTCATATTTTTTTTCATTATTAATAAATACTTATCATTTTAGAGTTTTTAAATCATAAAATTTAACACTTGTTGACTTATGTTTTATATTGGATGTTATAATTGTCACAAATGTTTTTGATGTATTTTCATTTATTTTTAAATTGATTTTTTTTTTAAAAAAACTTTTATATAAATACCCAAGTTCAAATTAAATCTCAAATCAATTTTACATATACATACATTTAAACCAATACAATTTCAACTTGTATATAATAATTCTGTTTAAAATCCATATATACACACAACACAATTACAAATATAAATATTTATTTGATCAGATTCATTTATTCAATCTATAAATTCAGTATTTTTATTAATTAACCCAATTATATTATTAATTACAATGCCCAGAAATCCGGGTTATTACAAAATAACTCGACCCTTAAAAATCTTTAAATTCCTATGCTTCCATGTAACATAGATAAATTTTTTAAGAATCAACAACAACAACATGCCTTCACCATTTCTTCATCTTGTAGCTTTGTAAATGTGACTCCACTGAATGGTGCTTACACTAGAAACATTTAATCTACCCATCAAAGTCATGATCTGTTCATATTGGGAATAAGAATTTACAGTTGAAAAAAAATGGATTTTGGTTTCTGTGTCATCAAGGAAAAATATACAGGTAGGATCAATCTGCATACTAACATCCGCAAGTATTTGTCGAGTTTGGAGCGTATTTCTCATCACCTTCTAGAGAAGAAAGTTATCCTTCTCCCTAACAATATTATTCCATATTCTATGATACCAGGCAAATTGATACGATTGAACATGGAACATCAAACAATTGTAGATAGTAGAAATAGAGTGAGGTTTGAAATCCAGCGACCACATCACCCTATCAACATGAACAGTAGGGTAGTGTTGTTGCTCGATATCATACCATATGTTCTCGATTGTAGGATTACTGGAATAAGGGAGGGATATAAAGCCATTAATAATGTAATCACTTGCATAAGCATGAGAAGGAATACCAATTTGATCTCTGTGACAATATGGCATCACAACAGCAAGGATGAGCCCTTGCCTGGCCTAAGGATCATTCCATAAACTTAAGTGGCTATCAGAGGATGCCATGATTATAAGATGAGCAGAAAATCAATTCTGAGCTTGTGTATTGATCTCCATTTCTAACTGCAATGTTGAGGGATATCCATAATCTAGTAATGATTATATTTAAGGTTGTGTTTGACAGTCCAGGCAACCCATATGTTATTATTCCTACTGATCAGATTATCAAAGTGGGTACTGAAGGCAGCTTTATTCCAAGTGTGAAGGTTTAAGAAACCCAGGCCACCATGTTTCTTATGCATTTCAATTTTATAAAATTTAATAGGGTTAAGTCTATTTGAAAATATGCAACCATGCGAGAGGAAATGACATATAACGCTTCTAATAATTAGGACAAGCTTTTTTGGAAGAAGAAAGGTTCTACACAAATATGAAGTGTAAGCAAGCATAATATATCTGATGAGAGTAAGTCTACATGCTCAAAACAACATACGATTGGACCGACAATTCATCGATCTAGTAATCTTAGCATAAACACCAAGGCATTGAGCAATGGTAATGGTTGAAGTGGCAAGAGGAATACCCAGGTATGCAGATGAATCAGGAGGATGAGATAGGCCATACATAAGTCTTAATGAGGAAGCAATGTCAGAAGGGATTCCAGCAGTATGTATACTGGGTTTGGTGAGGTTTATAGACAGCCCAAAGAAGGAATGAAAAGCGCTTAATACCTCCATGATGGAAGAGATGGATTCATTATTAGGTCTGGTGAGAACAATGAGATCATCGACAAACATAAGACAGGTGATTAGAGGATCTTTACACTTGGGATGAATACTTATGAGTTTATTAGTAACCTTTATTGATTATGACATTGTTATATATTCAAAACTTAAAACATGTAGTGATAGAAAATCAATATCGATATTGGTAAAACATTGGGTAGCTAATGACTTCAAATTAGTATTTTAAAAATACTATAAATTGTCATTTTCTAAGTGATTAGAAATGGTTTAAAGTTATTTATTTATATTTAATATTTTTTTCCAAAAAAGCTACATATTTATTTTTATTATTGTTTTTAAAATAATTTATTTATAATTAAAATTGTTTTTATGGTTATTTATCAATATGTTAATATTTTGAAGATTAATTATTTAAATCATTAATATGATTTGAAATTAATAATGATGACTTGTTAATAGTGTTTTGGACAGTAATTATTACTATTATAATAATGGTAAAGATAAATAATTATGGTTCATTTAATAATGTTTTTGAAATAAGTAGATATTATTTTAAGATATTTTGAAGTTACTAATTGTTATTTATTTATAATGTTTACCGATTATTATTATTATATAATAGTGTTTTAAAGTAATTTGTTTCACTTTATTTATAAATGTTAGAGATCTATAATTAGCGATTTATAAACACATTTGGGGTTTTATAAAGGGAGTTTTGTAACATGGTTTGGGAACTTAAAGGAAGATTAAAAAATGGTTTTTCTGAATGGTTTTAGATATTTATGAAAGAATTATGGAAATGGGTTTGTGGATTCATAAAGGGAGTTTTATAAATTGTTTTATGGATTTATAAAGGGTTTGTAAATGATTTTAGGAATGTAATAAAGGGAATTTAATAAATAACTCTAAGGATTTATGAAATAATTATAAATGGGTTTTAGGAATTTATAAAGGAGTTTATAAATTTTTTAGAATTGTGTAAAAAGGAAATCTCCTCCATTTCGTGAATATACTTATACCATTGAGATAAGAACATATTGAAAATATAGGGATTGTGAATATATCTTTGTAAAGGCATTTTTATACAAATATTACGAGATGATTTTTATTGATGAAAAGATTGATTTAAGCGGGTAGTGTTTGCTTATGTGCTTAACCAATGTTGGTTTTTTCCTATGAAATTAAATCTCTGATTTGAATGTTTGTTTATTCGATAGTTAAATAACCGACTATTGAATTTAGACCCAAGTGTAACTTCGAAAATATCTAAGATAAACACGTGAGTTATATGGCACAGTCATCTCCGATGATGCTGTATTGTGCGTATAAATCTCATTTTGTTCTCCTAGAACAAATTATAAGGAAATCCATCCACTAACGGTTGGAGTTGATCACCACTCTTATCTTTGACCGTTTACTTTCTAAAGAACCACGGTTGAGTTTACGGAAAACTATCGAATGTTATTTCAAAGAGACCGGGATCGTATATGTTATTCGAAAACTACTTCGATCAAACCAAGCGTTTCGAAGTGAAGATATCTTGAAGATGATGGAATTGAAGACATAGCTTATTGAAGTGCAAAGGCTGCTTGCTACTAATCCCGAGGGCGATTCCAAAATGGATGTAATAGAAGTGGTGCCGTCAATTTCGTCAAGTTCCATAACAACCTATGGATGAATGCACGAATTACATTGTTGCCCGGGGGGCAGTGTTAGCGTTCCAAGTGGAAAGTGCTATATAAAGGGTAAACGTAGCCTCAAGCCTCATCAACCGGGAATGACTAAAGTAGAGAGGATGCAGTAGGGCTAAGTGGGTCGCTCCTAATTAGGGTGTGTTCATACATATCTAGAGTCGATATTATCTCTCATTTGTATGCTTCAGGGGCCATTGATGGAGGGATGATCATATTCGGTACTACCAGACAAGTGGTGGGTCGGTCCTATGTCGGTAGGGCATCCTAGCGAGGTCCTCGGTGTTATTTTATCTAGAGATGCATTGTGACGGGTGATACTGCAGTAGCCCAATCTTTGTATGGAATCCATTTTCCAATACGAGCCTTTACGGTTTTAGTTGTATACCTATTATACTGGAATTTAATTAATGTAACAATTTCGACTATGATTAATAAGTATTTGTATTTTAGATATTATTATAATATCAGTGGACTTTATAGATAGAGGAGTCTAACCTACTGTGTCGCATGGGGAAAGATGGGGCCTGTCACATTTTGATGGAGAGAGACGGAGGTGAATCTATTATGATGGGCAAGTAGCATTTGCAAAGAGAGGAAGATATGAATTGATGGCATTGAGAATCGTTGACTGGAGCTCCGTATCCTTGGTTGAATTCACGACCATTCATTGGGTTTTCATGTGCATGTTGGAGAGGGTAATTAGTCAAGAAGGAAGAAGGATTTAGAATGTACTTAAAAGCTAATTATGTGAGTAATTTAAAATATCGATAACGTGATATTTGAATAACTCTCTCATACGTGGTTCAATCGAGACGTGGATTTTTGCATTGCACTTGTGATGACGTAAGCTTCACAATGGAACTAGCTTAGATGAATTTGGAGAGATATGAAATTTGGGCTAAAATCAGATGTCGTTCGATTTTAGTTCCAAACCAAAATGTTGGCAATGCATTGTTTCTTGGAGGGCAGTGTTAGCGTTCTAAGTGGGAAGTGCAATATAAAAGGTAAAACATAGCATTAAGCCACATCAATTGAGAATGACTAAAACATGGGAGATGCGGCATGGCTTAGTGGGTCGCTCCCAATTAGGGCATGATCATCCCTATCTAGAGTCAATATTATCTCTCATTTGTATGCTTCGGGCCAATTCACGGAGTGGTGATCATATTTGGTACTACCAGTCAAGTGGTAAGCCGGTCCGGTGTTGGCAGGGGATCCTAGCGAGGTCCTCGGTGTTATTTTATCCGAAGATGCACAATGATGGGCGGTACTCCAGTAGCCCAGTCATTGTATTGAATCTATTTTCCAATACGAACCTTTACGATTTTAGTTATATACCTATCACGCTGGAATTTAATTAATGTAACATTTTTGGCTATGATTAATAAGTATTTGTATATTAGACATTATTATAGTATTAATGGATTTCTATTGAAAATGTTTTGGTTATCGTAAGATAAAAACCCATCCGTGTTTATGTACGGCGTGGTCTTACGAGATAATTTTGTTTTTAAAAAAATTTTGAAAATTAAAATTCAATTAAGGTGTGTTTTTCTCACGTTGGTTTTCCAGACTAACTCAGGTGTTATTTATTTATAATGCCCAGGTTAGACCGAGCATACTATAGATTGCTTTGGATGTATTAGAGCTCAAGGGATGAGCTAGAGGTCGAAGATGTATTTACATATTTCTTTGTGATCCGCTGTGTTGTTGTTGGTTGTAATTACCAACAATTATGATGACAAGATATTATAACCATCTAGACTGAAATAGGTTAGTGTACGACATTACAACAAAACGACCCATTAATAGCATTTAAAAAACACTATAAAAGGCTTTTATAGCATTTTTATAAACGCTGTAAATCAAAAATTTGTAATAAATCAATCACTTATTATTGCAACATAAGAAACACAATAAAAACACGTCTTTTATAGCGTTTTCAAAATGCTATAAAAGTCTTATTAATGGCTTTCTTAAAATGCTATAAAAAACTCTTTATTACAATGACATGTTGGTGTACAACGGTCATACAATGCTATTATTAAACGTAATAGTGTTTCATAAATGCTATTGTTGGATTTAACAGCATTTTAAAAACGCTATTAAATCCTTTAACAACGTTTTAAAAATCATTTTTGCAATATGTTTATATCCATTATCACACTATAATCGACAAATTTACATAAACATAATGTATCATTTCATACAATCATATAGATCACATTAAACGAAAAATACTAACCATTCAACATTCACATAGAATAATGCATAATATGTCGTAATATTTAATGAACATTACATTAAAATTGTAAATAACACAAGCGATAAAAGATCATACTACACATGACGATTAAATGTGCGAACCAAAAAAGTTGTTACTTCAAAAGAACTTCGAATCTCTAATATACCACAACATGTTGCCGTTTGTATGCACCATAAATGGGTAATTAACAATGGAAAAGAAATTCAATAATTAGCAATTATAACTACACATACATACATACATATATATGTGTGTGTGTGTATGTGTGTGAAACTTAAATTAATTAAAATTAATTTATATGGAACTTAATTGGTTAACATAAAACTTGATTAACTTAATTATTTTTTATAAAATTAAATTGATTTATATAAACTTTAGTTAATTTTATAAAAATTAGTTAATTTATATAATCATATGGAAACGATAGCAATAACAAATGAACTTTCCTGAAATCGACGTAAATTTTGTTTAAAATATTTTATTCAATAACTGCATGTGTATTGTTATAAATTTATTAACTTTTATAAAACTTAACAAAATTTTATAAACTTATTTAATTTAAAAAATAATTGGCTTATTTAATTATTGTAAAACTTAACTAACTTAGCTACGTGTTTTAAACTTAGTTAATTTATTGTTGATATCATTATTATATTACTAATATCAAAATTATTAATATTAATATTATTATTTTATTTTATTACTATTAGTATTATATTATATTAATCTTATTCTTTTAAATTTAGTTAACTTTTACAAAACTTAGTTTATAAACTTATTTAATTAAAAAACGGTTAGCTTATTTAATTATTATATAACTTAATTAACTTAGTTACTTATTTTAAACTTAGTTAATTTATTATTATTATTATATTATTTTACTACTACTACTATTATATTATATATTATTCTTCATTTAAATTTAGTTAATTTTATAAACTTAATTAATTTTTGTAAAAGTTAGTTAAGTTAGTTAATTTTTATAAAACTCAATTAACTTAGTTAATTTTTATATAACTTATTTCATTTTTATATCCTTTAATTAATTTTTATAAAACTCACTTAATTAACATAGTTGAATATCTATAAGACTTTGTTTATAAATCACTTAAATAATTTTACTTAATTTTTATATAACTTAGTTAGTTTTTATAAGAATTAGTTAATTTTTATAAAATTTTAGTTAATCTAGTTAAATTTGTATAAAACTTGATAACGTAGTTAACTTTTCTAAAAATTAGTTAATCTTTATAAATTAAGTAAATTTTTTTAACTTTAATTATTTTTTATATAACTCAGTTATCTTAGTTAAGTTTTTATATTTAGTTAATTTTCATAAATTTATTTAAATTTTATAAAATTTTATTAATATTTAGATATTAATTTAATTTTATAAAACTTAGTTAATTTTTAGAAAATTATTTAATTTTAATAAAACTTGGTTAACTTAGTGAAACGACCCATAGTTCCATACCCCTTGAGTCGACACTATTCTCCATCAATCAACTCAAGATGTACGGATATACGAACCATTTGGGTTAAAGAAGAAGAAAATAGAAAACAACATCAGAATCTAACCGCCGCAGCGGAATAAAATCTAATAGATAATGAATGATCTTTACACAAAAACAAATCTGTTTATACATTACACATCAGAGTACACATAACACACAATTGGACAATAATCATAAGCTATACTCACAATCTGAATACACAATGGAATATTTAACATAAATACGAAAGTACGTATTGCCATCCAGCTCGTCTCCTGAGCTCCACAACATCCTATCCTGTATTCTATAATACTCGGTCTGACCCAAGCATTATAGTTAAATAACACCCGAGTCATTCTGGAATACCAGCGTGAGAAACCACACTCAAATTGATTATTAAAGTTTCAAAATCCTTTGAAAACAAAAGCATCTCGTAAGACCCCGCCACAAATAAACATGTCGGTTTTTGCCTTACGATAGCCACAACACTTTTTATCAAATCCTCTGATATTATAATAGGGTCTACTTACAAATACTTATTAAAATAGTCGAAATTGTTACATTAATTAAATTCCAGCATACTAGCCACAATCGTGGGTAATACAAACAAAACCATAAAAGGCACGTAGGGAGAATGGATTTCCAACTAATGACTAGGCACTAGGGTACCACCTGTCACAGTACGTGGCTTAGATCACCGTACCGAGGATCCCTCCTGATCCTCTGCAACACAAGACCGGGAGTAACCCTTACTAGATAATCCTGAGTAAGATCACCCTGTGGTTGGGATCAGGAACCGCCCACTAATCCGAATAAAAAAGGGACATCTAGATAGGGATGACCTTACCCTAATGGGTGCTACCCACTTAGCCTTTCTGCATATCCCCTGATTTTCAGTCATTCCCGGTTGATGAGGTTCGAGGCTAAGCGTTACCTTTTTAGAACATATCACTTATAATGCTCACCACCCACCTGACAATGTTCTCAAAGCATTCACCCATACAAGTCCGTCCCGGGTTTGAACGGAACCGAAGGCACTACTCCTACTACATCCATTTTGGAATCATCCTCAGGATTAGTAGCGTCTAGCCCTTGCACTTCACTGCTCCACCTTCAAATCCAATCTCTCGTTTTCCACACGAAAACGTTCAAACCGGATCGAAGTGGTTTTCAGAAAATAAATCCCAATCCCGGTCTCTACGAAACGATCAGCGCATTGGCCAATACTGATAGTCGGTTATTTAACTATCAAATAACATTTACAAACAACCATCAACCATAAATAATTTCACCAAATTATTTATTAATCTCAAAATATCTTCGCAAGATATATTTCCACTTTTCAACCCTTTGAAAATAGTTTCCAAACCACACTATTCTCATGGAATAAATTCCCAAATATTTATTTCCACTGAAAACACCAAGTACAATACCTTAGATTTTTAAAATAATTTAAAACACTTTATTATAAATTATACTTTAAAACATTTAATAAAAACTACTTTAATACTTTATTAAAAATATATACTTTAAGAATATTTAGAATAAAGATACTTTATAAAATATAAAACTAAAATTTTTCTCTTTTAGAAACATAGTACCAAGCCACCTTTAAGTAATTACTACTAAGATAAATTTGAAAATGTTTACTTTAAAATTAAAAAATTTAAAAGTAATAAATTTTCTAAAACATGCTTTTAAAACAACTTTAAAACTTTTAACTTGTACTTAAAAATTTGCTTCGAAAACATACTTGGCTATCCAGGGAAATACACTTCTCTTTCACATCCTTTAAAAATAATCACCATTTATTTTTAAACTAATTTACCCGTTCCTTTAATAAATTCCCACCATGAAATTTATACTTCCAAATATCCACTGATATGCATTTCACATTACAAACTAGTTTATAAATTTCATAGTCACATTCTCCTTTAATTTCCAATTTCAAACACTTAAATCAATTTCCAATTTGATTTCCAATTTACTCCATTTTGAAATAAATTCATTTACTTACTCATTTATTTCAAAACCCATTGACTTCAGATTTTTAATTCTTACTTATGCTTTAAAATCTTTTAACTAAAAATACCAATTTCATATTTCCCAAATTTCTTCTTTATCCTTTTCACTAATTTAAATCCTTGAATTGTTTAAGGTAAATTATTTTATTCCTTTAAATAACATCACTAAAGTTTTAAAATTCATTATTTTCCCTTTTTATTCAAAATCTCATTTCCCATACTTGGAATTTATTTTTATAAATTAAAAATTCAACTTTCTTCCTTTCTAATTCACTTTTTTAATTTATCCAACTTTCAAAAATTATTTTTACTTAAGAATTCTCCCTTTTTATTTTCTCATCGAAAATCCAATCTATATATTTTTGATAACTCAATGTACCAAATATAATCAATCAAACATAGCATCCAATATTCCAATTATCAATATAATCCATCACAGAATATCAAATAATCATGACACAGAATCCTTAGAATAATCTAAATAATTTTGAGGAATCCAGTTGGATCCCTCCAACCTTTTTCCCTGCATCCACAGATGTTAGTACAATACAATAATACCAATTCCACTTCGAGGTGGAATATCGTGGTATATGGGATTTATATAATATCATCCACTATTATGCGGCGCATAGGGTCTCATCCGCTGTAGCGACCTTGATTCGACCTTCGAAAATCGACACCGAATACGACACTCGTATTGAAATGCCGCAGATCCAAACGTCGAATCTGGTTCGCCGGAGCTTATAACACATCAAGTATAACAACACAATGGAAGAAAGAAATGAATATCATATACAACTCCAATGATACAATATCCAGCATGATATACAACAATGATCAATAAGATACAAGGATATCAGAGACAATAAACAACAGCGGAAAACGAATAGCAAAAGAGATAACTCCAATATCAAATTGCAACTCCAATCCAATGCTTCAAAGCCAAACTCCAAACCACTAGCGAGAACCACCATCACGTTGCACAAAGCTAAGCAAGTCTCATCCGTCGTCCTAACCAAATACTTCAATATCCAAAGTCTTCAAAGAATACCAAAGAGAAAGCCGAAAGCTATCGAATTGATATTTATATCTACTATCTGAAAAACCTAACTCTAGACTGCCTGTGTGGAAAATTTTTGGCACCCAGAGTTTAGGAAGGGAACAATAAACTCCGGGTCAGTCATGGGACTGGTATAAGCATACAAAAATAGTTTTATATTTAAAAAAAACAAATAAATAAATTTAAATTTGAAATCCGCAATGCTTTTTGGAAAATGAAACTACCAGAAGGCCTCCCGCCACACACACCATGCAAACACAGAATTGGAGGAGATTTCTCCTTATGATAGTCAAAAATGCTTGATACGCGAAAGCCATTTTGATATTATTATTAGTGCACAGTGCAGAAAACATTTCGAAAGTATAATATTAATCTTAGCTAGCATAGACATTTCGAACTATGCCTACTATAACTACCATCCAAACAGTGGGGCGCTACCATAAGTAGATGGCAGGTTATACAACTAAAACCGTACAAGGCGCGTACTGGATGAACGGATTTCCAACAAATGGTCAGGCTAAGGAACTTCCTATTGCCACATGGGAACGCCTCTGGAGGGACGCCTCGAGAACCACCCCTCGGTTCTCTGCCAACACAAGGCCGGTGTACCCCCTTCCCGGGAGTATCACCTAAGATATTCCATTCCCGGTCGTAACATCCGAGCGCTCGATACCAACAACCACAAAGTAATGTATTTGCAGTAACCACATAAGTTAAATATCTGGGCTCCATGCCATGATATCACCTCTATCCAGAAGAAACGGACATACCCTAGGGGCGCGACCCCTTAAACCTTGCTGCATCTTTCCTGTTTCGACCATTTCTAGGGTGTGAGGTCCTGATGCAGTCTTGTCCACAAAGCTACACTTTTCACAAAGCCTTGCTTTGATCAACAAATGATCAACAGCACTTCGTATGCCACATTACCAAATTTAGAATGTATCACTAGTAACCATCAACTACATAACCTCTGAGCTCGTATGTCTCAAAGAAGGGTGTTAAGCTAAGAGAATAAATCTCAGCCACCAAACAGAAATGTATTTGATAGAAACCGGTTTTACATCTCAAAGTGTAATGTCAGACACACATCCATACAAGTCTGTTCCGGGTTCGAAAAGAACCGAAGGCACTTCCGAAGAAGCCCTTGCAATCCGGGTATTCACTATCCCGATCGGACTTCCCATCACTTAGGGAATCTCTATACCGGCGCGACTCAGTGCAGAGACAATCAACGCGTTGTCCTTTCGTTCTCGAAAATACCCGGTCTTCACCACCGGTCTTCAAATGCTATCCATATCAACGTATCATTATTCGGAATGGGTTATATGACACAAGGTCCTCTCCCGGCTAAACCGAATAATGAGCGCAATATTTAAAAACATATGGATAGTGGGATTTCAGTTAAGTCACAACTTATTATCCAAAACCTTTCTTTCAAATGGTTTAAGCAGATTACCATTTAATTTTTTTTTTGAATAAAAGTTTTATTACACAAAGTTCCCCAATTTTCCACAAAGGCTCATTTACGGCTTTTCAAAACAATTTCACTTTAAATTGGATTAACTTATTCAATCTTTAAGTTAAAAATTTAATTCATAGCTTTTCAAACCATTTTCAATTCGAATCTTTTATATAAAAGATATACCATTTAAAACTTTCTTCGATTTTAAAACAAGGTTTGATAATCTTTCACATAAGTTAAAGCCATTTAAGTAAAAACTTGGGTTTAAATTTAAGTTCCCAAAACGATGCTTTTCAAATGGTTTAAAAACCTATATAAATATCTTTATAACTTGTATAATTTTTTTAACCCATAATTCCCAAACTACTGAATTCAAATATTGAATTCAAATTTAAATCAAATTATTTAAATTTTCAAAACTTTATTAAGTTATTCAAAATAACTTTTATTTTTTTGAAACTCATTTTCAAGAGCTTTCAATTCCAGTTCCAAAACTATTTTTGGATTCAAAAAAAATTCTATCTTTAAAATCATTAAAATCTGTGAATTAACCAATTTCCACGTGCAATCCATATTGTGTGTGTAAGGTGTGGTCCAGGGGTTTTACCCAATAGTGCAACAACATTAATCATCGCAGATTACAATCACAACAATATCGATAAGCGGTATATCCTATAACGCTTATCTATATACACAGATTCGCAGATAAAGTAAATTTATCAATCGCAAAGATTCACCATTACGATTCAATGTGGGTTTCAGATAACCAATTGGAATCCGACTCCCCGTCGCATCAAATTCCAAATGCCGTTCTACGGGCCAAGGGGTATTTACAAAGAAACATATCACAGATATCACAGATCAATACACAGCAACTCACATCACAAAATATCACAAAGCATCACATATGAGGAATATCAACCATCCAAACATCTAATAGAATCCAAACATCCATAAGTAAATTAAATTATCTGATTTAAATTAAATCAGACTAATCACTTACGAATAAATTTTTAATCTTGGTTAATTAATATTAATTAATTACAAATCAATTTGATTAATTACTCCTTGATCATTAATTAGTTAAATTTTAATTTATAATTAATCTATTGATTAATTATTCTTAATTAATTATTAGTTATCCTTTAATCATTAAATAATTATCCTTTAATCATCATTAAATAATTATCCTTTAATTAACTATCCTTAATTAATTACATTGATTAACTAATCATTAATTAATTACCATTTAATTAATTACAACAAGTAATTATCCCTAATAAATTTTATTAATTAATTAACCTTTAATTAATCATTCTCAAATTAATCACCTTAATTAATTAATCACATAAATCAATTATCCTTAAATTATAAATTAATTAACCTTTTAATCATTAATTAATTGCCTAAATAATGTAATTAATTAACCTAAATCAATCTTTAAATAAATCTTTGATTAGTCTTTAATTAATCTTCTAATTAAGAAATTTTCTTTGAGTAATTAATCTTTAATTACTTTTATTAACAAGACCACAAATATTTGAGATAAATCATATATCTCGATGATTACTTAATTACATCATCAAATTTAAATTTGAAAACACTTAGGGTAATTTAAATGGTTAACTTAATATGATTTTTCAAAACTAAAACAAAATTTTAAAATCATTTAAATTTAGATTTGGGTTTTGTTTTGGAAATTTTGTTAATACCTTCCTTTTGGAAATTTAATTTATATAACTTTGTTTTAATTTGTTTTAAAACTAAATCTTTTCATAATTTTTAAAACTAGCTTTAAGTCCTCAAACTCAGGAAACCTGAGCCAAAACGTTAAAAACTTGAGCCTGCTCCCTATTTTCTTCGAGTTTCCACCAAGAAAAACCCGTATGATTTTCAAATCCTCCATACCTAAATTTTCTTAAGTACTTAACCATGCGCCTATAAATCTACTCGAGTTCGACTAACATCTGCTTCGAGCTAATCCACAACAAACACGAGATCAACACCAAGGCATTCTCCTTCTTCCCCAAAATCCAACATCACCTGACACCACATTCACGTGTGCACATGCACCGGTAAATACGTGCCCTCCGACTCTTTCCAAGGCCATCGCCAAGTCGCAATTGAGCTCCTCGACAACCTCGACCAACGAATTTGCTCAAACTCGCCGTGGATCAAAATCAAGCACGGCAGCACCAACTGGAAACATTTTCGGTCGTAAAATTTTGACTCGCCTCGCCGACCAAGTCCACCTGAAGCTTCGCCATCTCGTCCACGGCTAAACCATACGGCGATGCAACCATCCTCTAAGGTCCGATCAACTTCGATCATCCCACGGTGATGCCGCGATCCTTCTTTCTGACCTTAACGACAACTGCACTTAAACCCTAGTTTGATCCAAAACCATCATCCATAATGAATTAAAAATTCATTTCATATTTTTCTTATGATCAGTAAACCTCAAACAACCTTCGACATTGACCCCGAGTTTCCATTCATCGACGTTTACCAGCAATTTACGAAAATACCTAAATTGATCGACTTGCAATTTCTCTTGAATTAAAAGCTTAAAAATTAGGATTTTGTTTTTTTTTTTTAAATCATAGTTTTCAAAGAGAGATCATATTATGATCCTAAAGCGACAATTCATTCAAATCGAGATTTTGATGTGTTTTAAAATTCACTGTAATTTTCCCTTCCAGTGAAACCTACTTTGAAATCTTACTTGAAACTATTTTTAGATAAAAAGTCTTGTTATTTCAAACACTTATGGTTTTTATATCATAACTTATTACAGATCAGGGAAGTAGAATTTTAAATTTCTAAGTGGTTCTTAGCCTGTAAAGATATTTAACAGAGAAACACATCTCTGTAAACATACATACATACATACATACAGTCATACGCATATATATCTATATCTAAATATAAACATACAGGCCTATTTATCAACTAATCAAGCAATTTCCTTTTCATCATACATCAATGTCAAACATATATCAAAGTATAGAGGCATGATTATGTGAGTTTGCTCACCTTGCTTTGAAATATAGCGGACAAGATTTTTTTAAGCCAGAACTTTCATGCTTGATTGCAGATTTTATTTCACATTCTTGAGCTTGCTGAATTGCTTTCAGATTCCTTATTTTTTTTTCTTTTGATCTTTCTTATTTGTTTTTTATGTCGCATTGCTTCAGATCTTTGCTTTGCAAACAGATTTGGATTCAAGATTGAGATTTACCTTAGCTTTGGTTTTGGAATTGAAGTTGCTGTTACATTTGATTTTGTTTTTCCTTGCTTGAGTTGAATTTGGAAATCTGGTTTATAGTGTTCTTTTCTGATTTCTTTTACTTTAGATTTGAAGTTTAAAGACAGTGAAGGGTATTGCCTTGTTTTTCTTCTATGTATATTTTTTTATTTAAAATGAAGATAAAAATCAAGTTTGACACTTGTTTATTCATTTACACTTGTACATTTATTTTTAACACTTGTTAATATATGTTTCTATATAATTTACATTTGTCAAATACACATCAAATTTTGTTTAAGTCCTTTATTCAAATTAATTTAAAATTTATTTACAAATTTTGTTTTTAAACCTTGTCTTGATTTAATTTATAATTTTTATTTTAAACTCTTTTTATTTTAATATTTTTGAATCAATTTATCTCTTATGTTTTATAACTTAACATATGTATTACATTTTTAAATTTATAAATATACAACTATATTTATTCATTATTTAAAAGAAAATGTATTTCAAATCCAAGCCTAAGCTACTATACTTATTTAAATGTTTACCTTATTAATTTCCAAAACATATGTATATTTTTAAAACTTTTATTTTACCTTGTTTAATATCATCTTGGAAGTTATCTTTAAATAGTATTTAAAAAATTTACCACATTAATTCAAAGTAAAACCTTCACATCAAAATACATACTTGCTAAAATTAGAAAACAAAATTTTATTTAGTTTCCTTACATTCTATTTTGTACTAATACAATTTAAAACAAATAATTTGAAAAATTATTCATTACAAATAAATAATTATATATCCATATATATATTAGTCCTTTGGAAATAAAAAATTAATAAATCCAATTTTATTTCTATTTATAAATACTTATTCTTAAATTCCAAATCAAATTCTATTTATAAATCCAAATTTTTATTTATTCTAGAATTTTTTAATTAATTCATAATTAAATTCACAATTTAATTTCAAAAATTAATTTAACTATCAAATTATCTTAACTAAAATTTCAGGGATGTTATATCCGTTATATAATGCGGGAAAATCAATCACTCCAGTACATACTATATATACTACTATATATATAATATAACACATAAAATAATTCAATCATGCAACCAATTATTTAAATTTAATCATTTAAACTTTAAATAAAACCCAGATGAGTGAGATTTACTCACCTTTACTTTTTGTAATTGCAATCCATTCCATCTCGACTTGTTTCCCCATGAATTTAGACCTTGTATAAACATTATATCGTTTATAAATATTTGAATTAATCAGTCAAATTATTTATACCATTTAATAAATTATTTTTAGTAACCAAACAATTAAATTAGTTAATTGAACCAACTAATCACCATAATACATTTTTATCTAATTTTATAAACTAGTACATTTTAAAAAGGTTCAATTAACATCTATTATCATTTATATAACCTTTTTTTTTAAAACTACATATATACAAGAACCATATAGATTTCAAAAATCTAATTCTATATAACATTCAGCATTTAGAATCTCTTAGTTCTCTGTTCAAAATTGGTGCATATATGTATAAATAAAACAGATATGTGCATATACATATATTTATATTTTTCTCAGTATATACAGTTTATAACAGAAACATATATTGTTTAATTTTAGTAACATCAAAAATTTCAACAAATAAAGAAAAAAAACGAAAAGCTGCTCACCCAATTCATGCTGCCGACGAACCACAACAAACCCTAGATCGCAACCTCCACGCGACATCGTCGCCTGCCTTCGTACACATCTCGACATCGAGCACATCATCTGCTTTGCAAGCGCGTGTCATCACTTCCATCGACCTTCACCTCATCAATATTATGCCTCGCGATCGAACTCGAGTTCGACACTCCAAAACCCTAGGCATTACGGCCCTAGCATCTACCGCGATTCGATTTTCGAACGAGACGAGCGACTCGAGAATCAGGCGGAGCAAACTAGGATTTCGCTTGATAGAAATGAGGAAGGAAAGCGACATGATTTACTTTGAATTCGAACGAAGAAAGAAGAGAAAATACTCGGCATTTATTACCTTGTGTTGATGTTAAATCGTTCTGTCTGATTTTGAAAGGAAACATCATCATTTAAGGATAATGGGTAGCGTATGGGAGAAAAAAGGCTACAGTGCTTTGGAAAGGACCGGAAAAGGGTTGATGTGAGATAATTTCAACTGCAGTTGACTGGTATAAATATTCAATTTAAATTCAAATTCAAACCGTTCCGATATATGCAACTTAAAAACTTGATCTCCTATGGAGGCGTGACGCTAGGCGTTTATAATGTTATACCCCTATTCCGAACGCAATGGAAAAGGTTTCGAGCCCTAATTCGATCGTATGGAGAAGATAGCTTTTTGGACTCAATCATTATATTAAATTTCCAATATAGATTCAGCGCGTTTATATGCCGTACGCTCATACAACACTCCAAACACTACAAAAATTGAAATCCGATAATAATATAATATTACGAATCCAATGGAACTGATTTCGTCGAATTCCGAGACTATGCCTCGGAAGGCTATTTTTAAACGTCAATTTAAACAATATATTTTCAAAACTTAACAAAACATTCGCAAATTCATTTCAACACTTTTACTATCTTCAGTACCATCGATATAAATTTTACAAACCCTTAAATTATTTTTAACTGGCTTAAAACTCCATATTCAACATTTTACCCAATTTCCAGTAATTAAATCCAAAAATTAAATTTCCAAATAATGGTGATATTTGAAATTTAAGTTACAAACCAACTTTTGAATATTAAAATCAATTAAATATCCCAATTTAAATTGTCCAAAATTTCGGGTCGTCACATTCCTCCCCCTTAAAAGAATTTCGTCCCTGAAATTACTAAGGCAGAAGAATGTCCCAAACTCATTAACTTACTAAAACACGGTTAGTGAAAATCCCATATTCACTTTTCCAATCCTTTAGTTCCATCTAAAAAATTAGTTACAATCTCCATTTTCAAAATCCCTTATTTCAATTCTAATACGAAATCGTTTCGTTGCTAATGAAAATTTTTCCAAAAATTTTCTAACTCCCAAAATTTTCAAATTTTTTGGCAGAGTCTCCTTTGTATGGATGAGCTTTTGCAATTTGACAAGAGATAAATATATATATACATCAACCCACACGGTTGGAAAAACAAAAAACAACAATAATTCATATTTCCTAACTTTTATTGCGTAGGCGTACCTCTATTTAGTATTTGTAAGCAAGCGGCTTATTATTTTAGCAATTAGCGCAACCAAATCCAGTCATACGGCTTCCTTGTACCTGTACTTACTCGATTTAAATATGTAAGTGCCATATATATGAAATTCATTATCATTTCACTCTTTTAAACAACTACAACTCATGAATACTAAAAGCAATGCACACTAAACCCTTTTCATAAGCAATTTCATTGTCCCAACATTAATTTTAATTGCTTACAACCAATCACACATCGCTTTACTTAATCTGAATGGTTAACAACTCACATGCTTACATTCAATTCATTTTAAGCAAAACAAACTCATATTTATTTCAGTTGATTCAAAAATCAATTTTATTTAACTTGTCTCAACTCATAGAATTTTAATTACCTTCATTTACGTCAAACGACAATTCATTCTATGCAATTTGATGACATCCATGTGAATAAATAATTACTTAAGTTTTATAACCAATTTAAATTGATTCCAACTCAATTTATATTTAATTCCTTCAATTTTAGTTCATTCACAACCATTTTATTTAGCTCGACACATTCCATGCTTATATGCTACTAACCATTCCCATATTAATTCAACCCAAGCTTTTATTTAATGGCCTTCCATTCTTACTCGAAGTAGAGCTTCTAATTATTCTTAACTTAAGTTAATTTACTTCAATTTATTCCAACATCAAACCTAAGTTCACTTCCATTTAATTTGATTCTCATCAAATCAAATTCCATTTAATTCAGTTAGCCCATCCATTTTTAATTTTAATTTTAATTCACATTCTCAATTTATCAAAATAATATACAAGCACATATTTAACTCATTTATACTCGAATTGGATTTTATTTGCAACTCAAATCATTTCTATTATAATCCAATGCCATTTCATTTGACAACTTCGATTCATAATTAATCCACTTACAATACGCGATGAATATTATTTATACGCAAGTTCTATTTCTATCATTTAATTCACAAACCAATTTTATTAACTCACAATTCAACGTTTATTTAACCAATTTAAACCCTATTAACATATCCAATTAACTCATTTATTTCAAATTAGTCCCCTTCCCACTTGCAATTCAATATTTGATTTTTATCTTCAAAAATCACTTCATTTAATTTTCGTGAGTTCAATCTTATTTTATATCTCAAGTTTGGAATTTTTTTTATTTTTTTTTTCCAAAACATCAAACAATATTGTTTTAGACTATTATTTTACTTTTCCATTTTTATTTTAAGTTGAAATCTTTATTTATCCTAAGCACATTTTATTTACACAGTTTCAATTCTTTGATATGTTATCGAAGCTTATTTATCCAAATTCAGTTTTATTTTCATCTAACTTCACTTATGCTAAATTCAACTTCATACCCTTCACTCTTAAATTTATTTGGGCAAGAATTTAATTCATTTAATATCATCTACAACTCATTTGAATTTTATTCAATTCACTTCTATTCTAATTTTTGTTCAACTTATTTCCATTTATTTAAGTAAGAATTTTTCTATTTCATTCTATATTATCAATAACTCTCTGAATTCATTTTAATTCAATTCCAATTTATATCCTAAAATTTTAATCCATTTACTTTGCTAAATATTTTCCATTCAAGCCGCAATCAATTAAACTTTCAACAATTTAATTCCTTCACCATTAACCAAGTTAAATTTATTTTAGTCTCTCTTCTTCTCATGGAATAAATTCCCAAATATTTATTTCCACTAAAAACACCAAGTACAATACCTTAGATTTTTAAAATAATTTAAAACACTTTATTATAAATTATACTTTAAAACATTTAATAAAAACTACTTTAATACTTTATTAAAAATATATACTTTAAGAATATTTAGAATAAAGATACTTTATAAAATATAAAACTAAAATTTTTCTCTTTTAGAAACATAGTACCAAGCCACCTTTAAGTAATTACTACTAAGATAAATTTGAAAATGTTTACTTTAAAATTAAAAAATTTAAAAGTAATAAATTTTCTAAAACATGCTTTTAAAACAACTTTAAAACTTTTAACTTGTACTTAAAAATTTGCTTCGAAAACATACTTGGCTATCCAGGGAAATACACTTCTCTTTCACATCCTTTAAAAATAATCACCATTTATTTTTAAACTAATTTACCCGTTCCTTTAATAAATTCCCACCATGAAATTTATACTTCCAAATATCCACTGATATGCATTTCACATTACAAACTAGTTTATAAATTTCATAGTCACATTCTCCTTTAATTTCCAATTTCAAACACTTAAATCAATTTCCAATTTGATTTCCAATTTACTCTATTTTGAAATAAATTCATTTACTTACTCATTTATTTCAAAACCCATTGACTTCAGATTTTTAATTCTTACTTATGCTTTAAAATCTTTTAACTAAAAATACCAATTTCATATTTCCCAAATTTCTTCTTTATCCTTTTCACTAATTTAAATCCTTGAATTGTTTAAGGTAAATTATTTTATTCCTTTAAATAACATCACTAAAGTTTTAAAATTCATTATTTTCCCTTTTTATTCAAAATCTCATTTCCCATACTTGGAATTTATTTTTATAAATTAAAAATTCAACTTTCTTCCTTTCTAATTCACTTTTTTAATTTATCCAACTTTCAAAAATTATTTTTACTTAAGAATTCTCCCTTTTTATTTTCTCATCGAAAATCCAATCTATATATTTTTGATAACTCAATATACCAAATATAATCAATCAAACATAGCATCCAATATTCCAATTATCAATATAATCCATCACAGAATATCAAATAATCATGACACAGAATCCTTAGAATAATCTAAATAATTTTGAGGAATCCAGTTGGATCCCTCCAACCTTTTTCCCTGCATCCACAGATGTTAGTACAATACAATAATACCAATTCCACTTCGAGGTGGAATATCGCGGTATATGAGATTTATATAATATCATCTGCTATTATGCGGCGCATAGGGTCTCATCCGCTATATAATGCGTGAAAATCAATCACTCCAATACATACTATATATACTACTATATATAATATAGCACATCAAATCAATTCAATCATTCAACCAATTATTTAAATTAAATCATTTAAATTTTAAGTAAAACCTAGAAGAGTGAGATTAACTCAACTTTGACTTTTGTAATTGCAATCCATTCCATCTCGACTTGTTTCCCATGAATATAGACATTGTATAAACATTATATCGTTTATAAATATTTGAATTAATCAATCAAGTTATTTATACCATTTAATAAATTATTTTTATTAACCAAACAATTAAATTAGTTAATTGAGCCAACTAATCAACATAATACATTTTTATTTTATTTTATAAACTTGTACATTTTAAAAAGGTTCAATTGACACCTATTATCATTTATATAACCTTTTTTTTTAAAACAACATATATACCAGAACCATATAGATTTCAAAAATCTAATTCTATATAACTTTCAGCATTTAGAATCTCTTACTTCTCTGTTCAAAATTTATGTGTGTATATATATAAATAGAACAGATATGTGCATATACATATATTTATATTTTTCTTAGTATATACAGTTTATAATAGAAGCATATATTATTTAATTTTAGTAACATCAAAAATTTCAACAAATAAAGAAAAAAACGAAAAGCTGCTCACCCAATTCATGCTGCCGACAAACCACATCAAACCCTAGATCGCAACTTCCATGCAACATCGTCGCCTGCCGTCGTACACATCTCGACATCGAGTGCATCATCTGCTTCGTAAGTGCGTGTCGTCACTTCCATTATCCTTCACCTCATCAACAGTACGCCTTGCGATCGAACTCGAGTTCGACACTCCAAAACCCTAGGCATTACGGCCCTAGCATCTGCCGCGATTCAATTTTCGAACGAGACGAGCGACTCGAGAATGAGGCCGAGCAAACTAGGATTTCGCTTGATAGAAATGAGGAAGGAAAGAGACATGATTTATTTGAATTCGAACGAAGAATGAAGAGAAAATATTCGGCATTTATTACCTTGTGTTGAAGTTAATTCATTCTGTCTGATTTTAAGTTCCGATTAATGCAACTTAAAAACTTGATCTCCTATCGAGGCGTGTCACCAGACGTTTATATTGTTATACCCCTATTCCGAATGCAATGGAAAAGGTTTCGAGCCCTAATTCGATCGTATGGAGAAGATAGCTTTTTGGACTCAATCATTATATTAAATTTCCGATATAGATTCAGCGCGTTTATATGTTGTACACTCATACAACACTCCAAACACTACGAAAATTGAAATCCGATAATAATATAATATTACGGATCCAATGGAACTGGTTTCGTCGAATTCCGAGACTGTGCCTCGAAAGGTTATTTTTAAATGTCAGTTTAAACTATATATTTTCAAAACTTAACAAAACATTCTCAAATTCAATTTCAACGCTTTTACTATCTTCAGTACCATCGATATAAATTTTACAAATCCTTAAATTATTTTTAACAGGCTTAAAACTCCAGATTCAACATTTTACCCAATTCCAGTAATTAAATCCAAAAATTAAATTTCCAAATAATAGTGATATTTGAAATTTAAGTTACAAACTAACTTTTAAATATTAAAATTAATTAAATATCCCAATTTAAATTGTCCAAAACTCCGGGTCATCGCACTTAGTTAATTCTTATAAACTTTGTTGATCTTTATAAATTTATCAGATTTCATGAATTTTTGACAACATCTCCTTTGCGCGGTTAGTGATTTCCTGCATACCCCAATTTAATATACATTTGCACGATCAAAACAAGATGTGGATTTATATCATATATAACAAAAATATACTTCATAATAGCATACACTTCAAATGCATAAAAACATACCTTTTATCAACAACTTTGGCTAGCAATCTTCTATATAGGAAAGGAATGTTTTGTGTACCTATATAGCAAAGTAAAGGGAATAATTAGGGTCCAAATCTGTAAATGAGTTATGTGATTATGCAAAAGGTGCAAATGCCAATATTATTTATCAAGTAATATTTGCACACTTAGAGATAGTGCGCAAGTTGTACCATAACATGAGCGAAAAATGAGCTTGATAATAATTTATGTCTTCTAATCAGTAATCACTATTACCTATCATTCTCAATGTTCCCATATATATACACCACACATTGTCAATAAATAATTTTACCCATCTTAACCCTTATCCTCCTAATATCATCCTTTACATTTCAGGATATCAATTGCCTTAATAAGATCTCAAATGAATTGTTGGAAATATGATAATAACAGAAAACTGGATAAATTTTGTCATATAATACCTACATTTCTCTAAACACATGGTATACTAAATGTTTTATACAACTCACCTCGTTATGTAGAATTAAACCACTCAAACCATGTACCAAGACGGTTGTAAGCTCTATTGAGAAACGCTTTAATCCCCTCGTTTTCTTCTGCTGAAAGCCATTACCTTTTGAGCTTCTAATCAAATCTAATTGGTTCAAGTTTCAAAATCAAATCAATTTTTGTGCCAGGAAATACGAAAAGAATTGTTATAAAATGTTCATTGTAGCAACAACTCCTAGAAGAAAGATTACTTATCAGGGTAATGTATAAGCAGTAGCATAATCACTATGTTCTTACTTACAGTTTAAGTCAGAAATTAAGTATCCAAATTCCCCAAGTAATTAGATTCAATTTAAACCGTATTGATTTTGGATGAAGATGTAATTAACGGAATATGCCAAAAGGAGGTGGGTGGAAGTAACTTCACCACACAATAGAAGAAATAAAGTCGGTGGGTTTCCATTTGATGGATGTTTAACTGAACACAAAATACATACTTTAAGGGTAAATGCATTTCACTTGTTACAAAAAGTATGTTGACCCTTTTCTATATTTGAGAATTTCATCTGAGAGCTTCGGTACCTTGTATTTGTTCCCGAGGAATTCATCCATCCATATTAACAAAATCTAGCTAATGATTGCTGACCTAGATATCCCGACGCCTAAATATTCACTTCATAATTATTCCAGAAGTACATTTATGAAATTAAATCAATAAAAAAGATCATAGACAAAAAATACATTGTTAGTATATGGAACTTTGTAGTTTAACAGACTTACACTTAAATCCCTCATCGTTTCTTAATTATTCATTTATATTTACTTGTGCGTGGGTGCATATTGTGTAAACAAAGGCAATAGGAAACTAACCAAATAATAAGTTGATGGAAGCCTTTATCCCACAAAAATCCTCTAGGGAAGAAGTACCTACTTGGGATAGCGGTATAAAGCGCAGCTGGCCAGTAATAAAGAGATCGGTTTCCATTTTTGACCTGCATATGTTATCATATTATATCATAAATTGATGACATATATACATGCATACATAATACACATATAATACACACACGTGCACACGTATTGAAATTGGGTACTCTAGTACATACTGCTAATCTTAGATGGTATATAAAAATACTACATGTGAATATATATTCAGAGTACATATCATGGTTAGCAATTTTCGAACCTTTGATCTCCTAAATATAAATTAGAGCGCCCTAATGACTAGGACACAAAAGTAATGATATACCTAATTCGGAAGTAACATGATTTCTATTGCTAGACAAACCAACTCAAAGAATCTAAGATATCACATCAGATATGACTGAAGCAAATCAAGAATGATGGTTGTAGAAGAGCGAATTGCAAACCCACTCTTTACCGTGATAGCTCCAAAAATAATCATTTGCCAATGACCTGAAGATGTATTGTGATATCAAGATATATCTCATCAATAAATCAGGGATAAAGAATAATTTTTCTTTTTCCATTATTTAAAATCTAAATGAAACCAAAACATTCATTATATTTCTCTTAAAATCTATGCAGAATATGGTTAACCTGTCTATGCATCGCAACATAGTAAGATTAAATAATTTCATACCAAAAACCAATAGTATCGGGATTCCTTGAGTAAACACAACTGATATTACATAACATCAAAAAATTCATAACAGTTGCATAGCGGTATCATGATTAGTCTCTAAAGATTTTTTTAAGTTGAAAATTAAGAAAATAAGATGAAGTGTGCTTACTTTTTATCTACAATTTAAAGGTGGAGACAGTCTTAAAAGTAAAAAAAACATACCTTTTATTAACAGTTTTAGCCAGCAATCAAATATCTAGGAAGGAATTACAAACTTCATTCATGCAAAAGATGTAATGATATTGTAATAAATTATGGTGGTATAAGTTGGCGATGGAGGAAATATCATTAATGCAAGTTTTCTGATACATTGGATGACTGTCAAATAAAGGAGAACTCGTTGAAGAAACTATTTGGATTCCTACGTGTTTGACCTTAAATCAAAGGTGGGTAGGTTTCAGCATAGCCAATTTATTATATTTCTGGCTGGAATTTATGTTTCTCGTATATAATATCATTGATCAAGTTCATAGATCAAAAATCGAGTTCGAAAGTAGAAAAAATAAAAATCAAAGGTCATTTGTGACACACTACGAAATAATCATTGAAAGATATGTTATATTGGAAGAACCATTATATTCAGTACTTTCCTGCACACCTCAATTTAATATATATTTACATCATGAAAATAAGATCGGATTCATATCATATACAACAAAATATACCCCATGACAGCATACACATTTTAATCCATAAAAACATACCTTTTATTAACAGTTTTAGCCAATAATCTTCCATATAACAATGCTATGTTTTGTGTACCTATATAATGAAGTAAAGATAATAATTAGAAAGCAAATCTAAGTTCTGTAATTATGTAAAAGAGTTAAATGCTTACTGTAAAACTTAATTGCTTATTGTAGAGTGTTACACTAACATAGGAAGGTGCAATAAGTTTTACTATTTATATACTTTCAAAAAACCATGATGATGTGCTTGTATTGTTGTGCATATTATTTAAGAAAAAAATTGCATATAAAAACCATCATTGTATCCATTGTATCATATTTTGCATATAGCTCGAGCTCGCTTGAAAATTTACCATACATATTACTATCATTATGTATCTGCCCCAGGCACATCTGCCCCGGGCACATATCATGTTGCTACTGCTGCTGCATTTCGTGATGATTTTTAAAACCATAGGGATGCAGCAAGCAATTACCAGTCATGGCCATTAGTGGCACGCCATCGATGGCCCTACACAAAAGTGGACGGTAGTTGCTAATGACAGATGGGGCACTGGATTCTCATGGTTGTTGAGTTGATAGAAGAGAGAGAGCACAGTTCAAGTCTTAGGCCTCAGACATGTATCCATGTAGTTGAAGCTCCAAATGATAGCAATTCATTGCATGCATGTACAGTTGAGTAGCATGAATGTTAGATGAGGTGTTTGTGTTTGCTGGGTATTGATGAATGTTGGACAGTCTAGGCTATAAATGATCCCTTGAAGAAGGCTGTATGGGCCTCGGGTAACTGAAGTCCACTAGGAATCCTCTGAAACTACTACCACCTTCTACATTGTTACATTAATTAAACATATGTACAAGTGTATATGACATAAGTTCAACTGACTAAGGCATAGAAGTGAACCATAGACTGATGATGACATCCTTCCATAAAGGAAGGTCCAGGTGGTGGCTTTCTATGACACTCATTGTGTCCATCTAGGCGACGACTACTTTTTCCTTGGTCAAATTCTTGTAGTTGGTGGAACTTGTGCACAGACAATGAGTTCATAAGGAATGAGCACTAAATACACATATATAGATTGGGGACATCTCTACAAATTTCATATGTATCTTATCTCTGGTAAATTACAAATTGTCATATGTATGATTAAATAGTAATAAGGGACACATCGATTGGTCATGAAATCTTTCACCCAAGAAACGTAAAACAAATAAAAAAATGACAAACATGATAGTGTAGAAAAGATTGGTTCAAAACAGAACACAACAGTTAATGTGCGTCACTAATGCACGCAATGTAACCGTACTATATGTTACAACAAACAACAGCAACACTTTAAAGCGTTACAAAATCAGAAAGCAAGCAACAGAGGTAAACTGTTACTGATTTGTGCATGACAGAACTTAAAGTAAGAGGAATACCAAAGTTCGTCGGAGGCTTGTCGTGACAATCGCCTTAAGGCTTTAGTCGAAGTCTCCCAGGGTACAACCGACGAAACTGCGCGAGACCGTAAAGAGCACGTCAGTCTGAGACGACGATGGCAACAGAAACGAATTTGGCTGAAGAGAATTTCGGGGAAGAAGAAGAACAGTAAAATCAGTGAGTGATTTGATCAGGATCCGTCACTGTTTTATAGTTGCTGAACGGTCACGGTTGTGGCCGTTCAAAATATGTCTGTTCCGAAAAACTGCGTCCCTTCATTCTTCCAACGGGTCGCACCCGTATTCAATTCAAATTCAAACGGGCCGCGCCCGTATCTATTTGTTACTGTAGCCAAATAAAAACCCGCCGAAAATTGCAGTGTTTTCTGTAGCAAAAATAAGATTTCATAGTAGAGCCGAACCCGAACCCGAGCCCGGCCCGGGACGGGACGGGCGGGCGGCGCGCGCGTGTGTTCATCGGATTCGGGTCCTCCCTCTCGCACAAAATTACCTGACCCTAAAGGCCAATATAGGGAGGGAGGATCCTACATATATACACAATTTTATCTTTCATTTTGCCAATGTGGGACTAAAGTATATTGAATTCATTTCTTTAGAATTGTCAACAATCCCCCACATGAATGACATTATAATTTTCCCCCACACAAAGTGGAATATCTCAGACTACGTATGGAATAATGCTTTTTGAAGGATAAGTAGATGCTTCACTTTGAACTTTCCCTTGTTAACACTCATCGGATATACTTGGCTAATCGGTGAATTATTTCATCTTGAACCGTCTGCCGTTATTGTATAACCAGACAATAAGGTTAACAAAGCATTGTTTCCCTTCTCATCCAATCTCTTGGTTGTGTTCATTTCGGTCCTGAACAGATTTGGTTCTGCGAGTGTATTTAGAGAATTTAAGCCTTTAATATTCTCATAGAGCCGACCCAGCTAACACTAACATAGGTGATCGCAATAATAAGGAGTATCCTACATATACCCCACTTGTTATTTTTCAAGATATGGTCATCATTAAAAAGCATAGCTTTAACCTTTTAATACTTCTGTAGGCATGCATCTATGTTTTGCACCATAGGAATGGAATGGACTATGTCCAGAAAATGCGTTACGTCTTGAGTTATTCAAAACTGGTTTGCCTATTGATCCTAGTCCATGGGATCTCCAGTTGCCAGGATAGGTTTCCGTATAAGACAACTCTTGATGGTTTAGGCTTTTAAACCCATTCCCCTCGATGCGCAGTCAATTTTCTCTCTTGATAAACCTTTAGTAAATGGATCCGCTAGGTTATCATTTGTTCTCACATAATCTATGGAAATAGTTCCATTAGAGAGTAACTGCCTAACTGTGTTACGGCGACGACGTATGTGTCGTGATTTTCCATTATACACAAGGTTTTTCGCTCTACTTAGCGCTACTTGATTATCGCAGTGAATACATATGGCCGTCACAGGTTTTGGCCAAAATGTAATATCTTCTAAGAATTGACGAAGCCATTCTGCCTCTTCGCCTGCTTTATCTAATGCGATAAAATCAGATTCCATGGTGGATCGAGCTATGCATGTTTGTTTAGTAGATTTCCATGACACTGCTGCTCCTGCAAGGGTAAAGACATAACCACTTGTGGAATTTGATTCCTCTGAATCTGCAATCCAGTTTGCATCATTATATCCTTCTAAGACGGCAGGATATTTTCCATAATGTAAGGAAAAATTAGTGGTATTCTTTAAATATCCCAACACTCTCATTATTGCTTTCCAGTGTTCCTTCCCTGGATTACTTGTATACTTGCTTAGTCGACTTACTGCATAAGCTATATCTGGTCTTGTGCAATTCATGAGATACATGAGACATCCTATTACACGAGAATATTCCAGTTGCATTACACTCTCATTAGTGTTTTTATGCAGTACTTCTGATGGATTAAAAGGTGTCCTCACTCCTTTAATTCCATACTCTTGGAATTTTTCAATCACTTTGTCTACATAGTGTGACTGAGATAGTTCAATTCCATTAGGTGTTCTTATTATTTTGATTCCCAAAATAACGTCCGCAACTCCTAAGTCTTTTATATCGAAATTGTTGATTAACATCTTCTTTATAGTCTCTATTACTTTAGTATTAGGACCAAAGATTAGCATATCGTCTACATATAGACAAATCATCACATATGATTGTCCAACCTGTTTGTAATAAACACATTTATCACATTCATTTATACGAAAACCATTTTTCATCATGACACTATCAAATTTTTCATGCCATTGTTTTGGAGCTTGTTTTAGTCCGTATAGTGATTTCACTAACCGACATACTTTGTTTTCATTTCCTTTGGAAATAAAACCCTCAGGTTGCTCCATGTAAATCTCCTCATCGAGATCTCCATTTAAGAATGCTGTTTTGACATCCATCTGATGAATTTCCAGATTATATATGAAAGCAATTGCTATTAACATTCTTATAGAGGTTATTCGTGTAACCGGTGAATAGGTATCAAAGAAGTCTACTCCTTCTTTTTGACGATATCCTTTGGCTACCAATCTGGCTTTATATTTATCTATAGAGCCGTCTGATTTCAATTTATTCTTGAAAATCCATTTGCAGCTAATTGGTTTTATTCCAGGTGGAATATCAACTATTTCCCAAGTTTTATTACTTAGAATTGAATCAATCTCACTTTGGATTGCTTCTTTCCAACATGAAGATTCAGAAGATGACATTGCTTCCTTGTACGTTTGAGGTTTGTGTTCTAACATATAAGTTAAAAAATCCGAACCAA
This sequence comes from Allium cepa, assembly GCA_030765085.1. Lineage (NCBI taxonomy): Eukaryota > Viridiplantae > Streptophyta > Magnoliopsida > Asparagales > Amaryllidaceae > Allium > Allium cepa. The sequence continues at coordinate 446,317,734 of CM060938.1, read as the reverse complement.
ATGTTTTGGAAGTTCTTGCCCTTACGCTTCTTCTTGGTTCAACCTCCTTGTTGTCCTGATGAGTTTCATCTTCACATGTCTCATCTCTGTTATCTCTTGTCCTTTTTAGGACAGGATTTCCATCGTTTCTTTTATGTGGGAACACATCTTCAAAGAACGAGGCATCTGTTGATTCCATGATTGTATTTACATGAATATCAGTTATATCACACTTGAATACCAAAAATCTGTAGGCACTACTATTTTGGGCTGGCCCAAGATAATAACAATCTACTGTTTTTGGTCCAAGTTTGACTATCTTGGGTGGCGGAACTGGAACTTTTGCCAAGCACCCCCACACTTTGAGGTATTTAAAGCTTGGTTTGTGTCCTTTCCATATCTCATATGGAATTGTTCTCGTTTTATTGTGAGGAACTTTGTTTAATGTATGATTAGACATATTTAACGCTTCCCCCCACAAGTTCATCGGTAGACCAGAAGTTAAAAGCATGGCAGTAATCATGTCTTTTAACGTTCTGTTCTTCCTCTCGGCTACACCATTTTGTTGTGGTGAATATGGAGCTGTTGTTTGATGAATTATACCATTTTCGGCACAGAACTGTTCAAATGGTGATTCATATTCTCCACCTCGATCAGATCTCAATATCTTGATCTTTTTATTTAACTGATTTTCTACCTCAGCCTTGTATTTTATAAACGCGGTTATTGCTTCATCCTTACTATTTAAAAGATATACATAGCAATATCGCGTATAATCGTCAATAAAAGTAATAAAATACTTTTTCCCACCTCTTGTAGGTAGTGATTTAAAATCACATAAATCTGTATGTACCAAACCTAATGGATCGGTGCTTCTGTCAACAGATTTAAATGGTTGTTTGACCATTTTTGCTTCTACACATGTCTCACATTTGTAGTTCTTATCTACTTGAAAATTTGGAATCAATCCCAAGTTTGATAATTTCTTCATTTTTCGGAAGTTTATGTGTCCTAATCTATCGTGCCATAGTAAAATTTCGTGCTCAAGCAAGTAAGAGACTTCAATTTTATTATTAGCACAATTAGAATACATAGATTTATTGCCGGTAACGGCTACATTTGCCTTAAATAGGCCATCACATAAATATCCCCTTCCGATATACATTCCAGCTTTGGACAGAACCATCTTGTCTGACTCAAACACCATCTTAAATCCCTTCTTTGATAGGACTGCACCAGAGATGAGATTCTTGCGTATGTCTGGAACGTGAAGCACGTCATTCAATTTGACAGTTTTTTCAGAAGTGAACTTGAGGATAACTGTGCCACTGCCTTCGATCATGGAAACTGTAGAATTACCCATGTAGAGTATTTCTTTCTGATCGAATTTTTGGTATGTTGAAAACATGGATTTTTCAGAGCAAACATGACGAGTAGCTCCTGTGTCAACCCACCATTGGTTAGGGTTCTGAATCAAATTGCATTCAGAAATAACCGCTGAAAAGTTGGACTTATCCATTTTCATGTTGTCAATTGTTAACATCTCTGTTTTAGTGTAAAACAGTAAAATTCTTAAGATGTTATACGTCTAGTATACCAAAACAGAGAATAATCAAATATAAACTCGTCGCACAAGTTTATTAATTAGAATTCCACTACGCTGGAATTCTGTATTAGATAAGTCTAACAATAAGTTACGTTGTAAATATATTACAACAGCAACGTTATACTATTGTAAAAAAAATAGTACAACTTATAAATGGGAAAGATTATAGTGAATCTAACCAGTATATAAAGGAAATTCCGTCTGAGGCTCGTCGTAACGATTTCCTTAAGAATTTTATTTCAAAATTCTCGCAAGATACAACAGACGTAATCTGCACGAGATTGTAATGAGTATATCACTCTGTGATTTAGAGTATGGAAGTAGAAGTGAAGAAGAAGATTCGGATTCTGAAAAATGAGTTAGGAAAGTGATCAGTTTTCCTTCTTATTTATAGTTGGTCCGTATCTCTTCCGAACGGTCGTGTTTGCACCCGTTCGCTCAAACAGTTGCGTCCGTACCACTTCGTACAGTCGCACCCGTCTGCCCGCGCCACTTCAATCGGGTCGCACCCGCTCATGCCGCATCCATTCGCTCGTGTCTGCTTCTCGCACCCGCTTCTGTTTGCATCTAACGGCCGTCCGCTTTATGAACAGCCGCGTCCGTCTTCACCCGCCCGCTTCTCTTTAAATTACAGGCCCAGCCCAGTTTCAGCCGAAGCCCAAAACCGTTAAACGATGGCCCAACAAAAGAATGGTCATTTGGGAGCCCCAGGCCCCCAACCTCCACTTGAGAAAGGCATATATAAACTAGTATACCTTTCAAAAAATTGGCGATGTGGGACTTTATGTATTTTTCATTCACTTTGCTCTTTAGGAATTCCAACAGATAGTAGCATTGAATACCTGTTAGAATTTAAGAGAATGATGTATCCAATAAAAAATCATTTGTCTTATAACCCCAACTCATCCTTCTTCTTGAACAATTTGATTAATACAACAAGGATGCCTGTGTTGACTGAAAAAATGACATATATATAATAATTACTACTAAATGCTTTTTTGAGGTAAAAAATTATTGCAAATGCTAAATAATTAAAGTCCAAAATAAATTTTATCCGAGTGTTAAAAGAATGCATAAACATAAAGAATGTAAAAGATTTAGTACTTTTCAAGTATAAGGAAATGAAAACTGTCAATGCAATGCATATCACATATTTAAAAGTCCAATATTTATCCAAACAAATATGGTAAGGCTGCACTTGTCGGACATAGCAAGACTGCTACCCAAGTGTGACAATAAAATAACCAATATATTTTAGGGGCATTTCACTACAAGGACAAACTTTGCAGTCCAATTAGTTTCTAGGACACACATCCACAGAAATTAATTTCAAGGTCAAAGTCAGCAAAATAATTACTTTTAAGGACAAAATCAGCAGTCCAATAATTTTCAAGGACATAATTTCATAGGTTTTTAAGCCTTAGAAACAATTATTTTGCATTTTCTCCTTAAAAGAAATTATTTCAGTTGTGTGTCCTAGAAACTACTTGCACCTGCTAAAGAGGCCATTGTGGCTAATTTCCACTATATATTTTATGATTTTGCAATTCTGTTTTAAAACTATATTAGAACAAAAGTGACAATAAAATAACCAATATATTTAATTATAAGAAGAAAAATTGTTAACCACTATATACAATCAATATAGATTAACTAGAGTGAACATTTCTGAAACAAATACATAGGAGCAATAGAAAGAACCAGCTACATTTAACCAATTTCACAGTCCGATACCCAAACTAGTATACAAATTTGTATTTGACATCTTGTAAGGAAAGTTTGATACCCAGATTCCTGTTTTATCTGCATAATGAAATCAACTGTTTTCAGTTCGTTTTTAAACAAAGAAAAGATTATATCTTGGAACACCATGTTCCTGGCATAACCAGATCCACCCTACATGCACATATATGTCGATCTAATTAGAATACTCACATGTCTAACACCATATCATTGAAATTCATAGTCTTCACTTAATTAACCACCGCATAGTTGCATACCTTCCACGTCTTGATCCTTTCACCAGTTAAAGTTCCGCAAACTATATACTATTGGAATTTTGGTGTTCACCACCCTTGAATTTTTTTTCTTCAAAACTTCCAATGTTATGAATATGAACCTAGCACATTTGATGAAATTCGATATGTTATTAGACTTTGCATATTTATTTCAATTTCTAATGAAAACAAAGTAAACTTGAGCTGTTAATTAATCATCCAAAACTTGTCAAAAATCAACATATACATGCAGGAAAACACAAATATTATGTGTAGCTATATCATTTTATTATGAACATAACTCAACCAACCATGGACATACAATCTCTCAACGTGTCTTAAATATATAACATTTATAAGATATTCACAAGCTATAAACATTAACATTACCTAAGACCGTGGCAGGTCTACAGGTGATCCTATTAGCATTCACATAAGAACAACCATTTGGAAATGTTATGCAATCATCACCTATATGTATAATACATAAAGAACATCTATTACTTGTAAACAAAGTAGTATAAAATAGTTTTATTTCTAGTTTTATAATTAATATGAATCTAGTAACTACGCCAATAATAGATGGCATAATATTAACATTGTTGGACTCCGCAAAATCCCTTTGAGGTTCGAATTATTGTTTGGAATGGATATAGTAAGGCCAAATAATTTAACCTTCTACATTTATATATTACAAGGTGCTTTCCTGGACTATTTTTTAGGCGTAGATTACTCAACTGAAGATCACTACATCCTTTGATTACTTTAATGTATATGGATCCAAGTGCAATATTTAAAGAGAATAAAATCTACATTTTTAGATGAGATATATATAAAGATAAAAAAGATTATATTTATCCCATAAGAAGCTCCCTTACATTTCTGTAAACATAATGAAAATACAAAAATTACTTAGTGTTTTATACGTTTAGAAACCAAGAGTTAAGTATGAATTACTCTAATACATCTTACTCTTTGGGGGACAGAAGGGAGCCAAATGGCACACACAAAATCATAAATGACATGAAACTATTGCATTATTTCAAAATATACCTTTACTAGACATCTAAGGAAACAATAGGTGTGTGATGAAAAAATAGTTAATTTTTTTCGAATGAGAATTCTTTTCGTGTTTTATTTTCAGATGAAAAAATAACAAACCATTACTAGACATCAAGAGCATAATAGAATTTGTATTGAATCTATCTGAAACTCTTTCAAATATATATGGATAATTTTATATGATTATAGTAAATTGCACAAGGTTAATAAGCAAGCAAAGGTAATCAAATTATGTAACAAATGCAATCCAATATGTAATATTTGATAACAATTAAAAAGTAAGAGGGAAACATAAGGTATAAACAATATAATTTGCAAGTAATAGAAATAAGTAATGTATATGACCTACCAAACAAACAAATGCATTTCCTTTCTATATGGTTGTTTGTATCAATGACTGTAACTACAGAATTTCTAGGCAAACGAAAGTTATTTAACGGTACTTTTTTGTTTTAACTTCATAAAAAGATGTCACTGTGACACAATAACCATTAACTTGTAACTGCGTGTTGAATCCCTAAGATTTTATCTACAAACAAAAATCAGAAAACCATTAAATAGATAGACAGTAAACTATGAAGATCATAGCAGAATAAGTGTTCAGTTTAGGAACTTGGTGTAATTTGTCATTCTCTCCAAATTCATTTATCATTGTCAAAATATATGCATCATAGAAACTTTATATAACATATACCTATAGTCCTCCTACAGTAATAATTGGTGTTAATAATTCTTCTTTAATACTACATTAACACATTCATATCATCCTTCATTTTATAAATTTTGTAATAAGAACTGATTATTTAGAAAATTGCACCTATATTTTCCAATGAGTGTTTTGAAAATCTCCACCATTGCTCTAGTTTACATGTTCTTGCCTGTAGTAATTTCGTTTCCCGCCCATCGTAATTTCGTTTCCCGCCTTCACTTAAAAAATGAAAACCAATTGTTTTATTCCTTGATTTTTCAATCAGTGCTCTAACCTCTTCACTATGTTTTGACTAGAATTGAACCATTTGATTGTTTATTGATGTATCTTCTTTGCCCTTCAAATTGGTTTTCTTTATCTTATATTCACTGATGCATCTGTTGCTTCACGATTGTAGTGTTCGATTCATGTTTGTTTTCTTTTTTTATCTAGAAATATGTATCTGTTCTTTGATTATGCAAGGAAAGCCATATTACTGATTCCTCCACCATTTCAAATTTGGGGAATCAATCAATCCCTACACTCAATGTTCCATTAAAAAAGCAAAAATAGAAAACTATACCAAAAAGTGTCAAGTTCGGTATCCAAGAAGGTGCTTTAGCAAAGTAGACGAATCGCGCTTCAGCAAAGTTGAGAAATCATGCTTTAGCGATGTTGAGGAATCAAGCATTAGCAGGTTGGACAATGGATGAAAGGTCGTGAAATTTATGGATTTCCAAGTGAAGAGGGAAAGCTAGCAGGTCTCGTAATTTTGAATTTCGAAAGTGAAGTAAGAAGAGGGGTTCTTGGCGGAATAGAAATATGAAGGAGGGAAGAGTAGAATTGTATAGCTAATTTTTTATTTTGTTAATAATAGCATGAACACGAACTTTGTTTTAACCTACTTGGCTGCTAGTTAACTAACAATAGCAAGTCAGGTTTTTATGCTATCCCTCTTTTCTATTAACTGAACATTTTCTTGTAGTGTACTTTGATTGATGTATGTATATTACGTTTCTTATTCGTGTAAAAAAAGGGTTGTATATTATAGATTATTCTTTCCACTGTGAGAATCTGTGTTGTAGTTTTCTTTCTCTCTTTTTTCTTCTTTCTTCTCCCTTCTTTCTTTCCTAACTATCCACCTTTCCGTTCTTTTCGAGTGGATCGTGCGTGGTTGATAATCCGCTTAAACTGTTCAAAAAAGTGGGTCATTACACACACCTACAAACTAACACACATATGCCCACTAAGGCACATACCGCAACACACACACACACACTTAAACACACACACACACACACACACGCACACGCACACACACACACACATATATGAATTCTCACCTGTAATATTTTGGCCTAGAAGCACACACCCATTCACTCTCTTGCTCCCTCTCTCAAACAAAGCCAAAATGGCATGAAGGTGGATCAAAAAATGAGACGAGTTACACAACAATACAATGACAATAGCCAAGGATGGAAAACAGGGATATATTAACACACACACGCACAAATATTTCACTCAAAATTTTAGTTAGTAGTGTTAGTCCGTGAGATGATGGTTTTGATGACAACAACCTTAGAATAGATTATAAAATATAAATACTGACATTATAAGTTTAGATATATACGTATATGTAGGATTTAACCATGCAAGTACCAAGAATGAAGACTATGCAGTATAAAGATTCAAGATATCAAGATAGAAGACTCATGAGTATCAAGATCATCAAGAGTTCAAGATTTCAAGGTTAAGTATTTTTATTAGGAATTTTGTTAAACTCATAGAAAAGCACTGGCATCTTAAAATCCAATTTATTCGTGGAATGGAATCCACTTCGAGCCTGTTAAAGGGATGGAACCCTAAGTAGGATGGAACCTACGAAAAATCTAGTGGAACATTGTTTTGTATCCACTAACATTTTGTTCAAAATGATTTTACAAATTATCCTGTTTTCAAAATGATTTCAAAACTTTCCTTCTAAAAAAACATCAAAACCCTCTATCCTGATTTTAAATAATTTTAGCCTCAAAATTATCTTTAATTTTAAAGTCAAATTACTCCTGATTTTAAACTATCTTTTAATATAATATATTTAACTTTTATGTATTTATGCTTAGATTTAAATATAAAATTATAGTTAAATTCTATATATATTATTCTCTATATTTACTTATGAATTTTAACTGTAGTCAAGTATATTTATAAAGTTTAAAATAGTTTTAATATAAAATAAAAGTTATTTTCAAAGAAAATCAAAACACCAAAAAATCCTTTAGGATGTCGACATGCCCAAGTACCCCATGTCGACATGGTGTCAGTTGAGTTCAAAATTTAAATTTCAAACGAAGTGTCTATTCGCCATAACTCTTCATGAATGGACATGGCTGTTGTTCTTCTATAAATAGGGGTTAGTTTCAACGAATTTTATATCAGATTTTCTGGTTTTTCACTCCTCTTCTTCTTCCACATTTCTTAATACATATTCTTACCATTACTCTGCCGAAATCAACATTGAATCGAACTCGATTACTTCTAGTTTGATTCTCTATCACTATCTCTACAAGGTTCTCAGTGCTATTCAGAGTTATAGGCTTTTTGTAATCTATCAAAAGAGAAAAGGCATGACTGTAGCCTTGAAAATCAATCAAAAGAGAAAATGTGTGATTGTAGCCTTGGTAAATCAATTGGGTGAACTTGTGGCCCGAAAATCAAGTATCTCTACCCAGAGGAAAGAAATTCTAGAGGGTGTACCTCGTAGCCTTAAAACCGAGGGTGTAATTGTACAATTGCTTTTGAAAGGAAATCCATACTTGTGTTGCGGGACTGGATGTAGGGTAACTCCGAACCAGTATAAAATCCGATGTGTTCTCTCCTTTACTACTTTTGTTTTATTTCTGCATCCGTGTTTGTTACTGTGATCATATCTGTGTCTCTATATTGCATACATCAGTGTATAAATTAACATAAACTCAAAAAGATTTAGTAATTCTTTATTAACACTATTCACCCCCTCTCTAGTGTTAATCCTAGCCATAAGATCCGTAATCCGCAATTTCTCACAATTGGTATCAGAGCAAGGTTTTCAAAGTTTCATAATCTGATTTTTGAAAAGTTTTCAAAATGGCTACCAACACTGGTACTGTTACTAACACTAGTATCCCTGTCACTAGTTCATTTGTAGAGGGTTAGTCTACTGTCAGACCACCACTTTTTAATGGCAGTAACTATGCACATTAGGCATGTAGGATGAAAATATATTTACAATCTATAGGATTAGACACTTGGAATATCACACAAACTGAATATTCTGAACCCACAACTAATTTTGCACAGTGGACTGCCGAGAAAAAGACTGTTGTACAGAATAATTCTAAGGCAATGAATATTCTGTTTTGTTCACTAGATAGAAATGAATTTAATAGAGTGTCAGTTTGTAAGTCTGCATATGAAATCTAGAAAACTTTGCAAGTTACTCACGAAGGAACAAGCAAGGTTAAACAGACCAAAATTTTCATGCTCACAAATCAGTTTCAATTATTTAAAATGAATCCTAATGAGTCTATTTCGAATATGTATAGTAGATTTCAGGATATTGTGCATTCTCTTATATCTTTGGGAAAGGAATTTTCTGAAGAAGATCAAGTCAGAAAGATTTTAAATTCTCTAACTCCAGAATGGGATCAAAAGACACTTGCGATCGAAGAGGCAAATGACATCAGTACTTTAAAGATAGAAGAATTAATTGGAAATCTAATGTCATATGAAGTTCAAATGATCGGGAGAAGAGAAAGTAAAGCATATGAAAAGAAATCAAGGGCATTCAATGCATTAACCGACGGATCAGACTCAAACAACGATAATGATGAAGAGATAGCCTTTATGACCAGAAATTTTAGGAAATTCCTGAAATACAGAAAGATGAATAATCTCAAGAGAAACAACTATAAGAATTCTGAAAATCAGAATGTAGTGAAAAATAATGACAAATGTTACAACTGTGATAAACCAGGCCATTTCAAAAGAGACTGTCCGTATCCAAATAGGCAAAATTCTCCTATGAACAATGATCCAGCAAAGAAATGGAAGCGTGCATTTACTACTGCTCTAGATGACTCAGACTTGTCCTCAAGTGATGATGATCAGAAGACAGATAATTCGAATTTGTGTTTCACAGCTATTCATAACTCTGACAAATTCAAAGAGACGGACTCAGAAAAAGGTACATGTTTACAATACAATTGGTTGAAATTGCTTGCTTAGAATTAGTTGCTTGATTGTTTGATTGATTGATTTTGAATTGGTGTGTTGTTTGAATATTAAAATTTGTTTTCTATTTTTTATTACTATTTCATTATTTTATTATTATTTTAATTATTTTTTTAATAGTATAATAATATTTTCTAAAATATACTTGAATTTTAATAATATTTCAGATATATATATATATAGGCATTAAAAATAATAATAATAATATATATATATATATATATATTAGAGAACTTAGGAAAAATCAATTCATGAAAATTCAAAGGCACATGTCGACATGGTCCCTACCATGATGCCGACATGGGTACCTGAATTTGAATTTCAAAATTTGAATTCAAATTTTTGAATTTCCCTCCATCTTTTCACTACATTCAATTCTCTGAAAAGCTACCTTTTGACTGGAGAATATGTCCTTTAAGAATCTTTTTATTCACTATCTTTTATTGTGATATCCCGGAATTTTTGGCAATATAAATTTAATTATCTGTGTTAAAAATTAAATTGATTTGATAATTTTTAATAATAAAATTTTGAATTGATCTAATAATCTTCTTTTAATAAATATTTAAATTGGTAGATTTTATCTTTTTAAAGCTAATAAATTGTTTTCTGTTTATAATATATATAATTGTATATATTGTAAATAGATAAGCTTTGATTTGGAATTTAGTAAATGAATCAATTTTCTAATTCTAATTTATTTTTGGTAAATTGGAAATTTTAATTTTAATTTAACATTTAAATTTTCAAAGCAATTCAATAAATATCTATATGGTTTGTAAATACTCAAGGTAAATCTTATTTGTTTTAAATTTTTTATTTAATTAACTTAGATATGAATTTAAATCAGATTAACATAATTTTTTTTTTTAAATATTGCTTGAAATTATATATAAGAGTTTAAAATACAATTTACATATGATCTTAATTTATTGAGTAATAGAAGTAGATTATAATCTCCATTACAAATCATTTAATATTGTTTAATTTATTATTTTCAAATGATAATTATAATACCTAGTTTTTATAAACATAGATAGATTTTTTAGAAATAGGATTCGTTATTTTTAAATTTAATAAGAGTTATATATGCATATATATAACTTGATTTTTAAATTGGATTTTATAATTTAATTTAAATTTGAATTTAATGTTTTGAAATTCAAAAGAATAGATATTTAAAAATATTTGGATAAGCTTTTATTTATAATTTGTTTTGTTTTGTTTTTCTAAAAAAAAGAGAGAAATTTAATTATATATACATAAAAAGTAATAAATTTAGATTTAAAAGCTTTTATAAACAATTTAAATTATAATAAAAATACTTAAATTACAAGTGTAAGTTTCTTAAGACACTTATATGACATGTGTTAAGCATAAAATAATCAAAGTGACAAATGTTAAATTTAAAACAAGTGTCCTATTTGATTTTCTTTTTCTTTTATTTTAATTAAATAAAAAATTTATTTATATAAACACATCTCTTCTCAAATCATTTTCTTTTCTATTCTTTTTTTTTTCAAAACTTAAGTATACTTCAGCTGTAAAAATCTGAAATCATCAATCATATCAAAATTTAAATTTCTTTGACCATCTTCTTCAAAAAAAAGAAAATTCTGTTCAAAATAAAATCTGTAAATTCCCTCAAAAATCAATCTTCTTCAAAAACCATCTGAAATCATCCTCAAACCTATAGCCTCTTCAAAACATCAACCTGATCATCAATTTGCAACTTAAAAAGCCTGCAATCTCCTTCTTTTCTGTTTTGAAACAACACTCAAAGTCCTGCATGTAATCGTAGAAACAGGGAGCAAAAGCAATGCAGTAAAACAAGATGAAAGTTTTTAAAAGCAAACTGCAGTTTAAATTCATAAACAACTACAGCAACTTGAAGCTTTCAAATTAAAGCAGTTTCAAGCTTGTCAAAAACATGGATGCTCTATTCATCATCCTAATCTGCGAGTAACTTCACCTTTTTTAAAAAAAAAAATTTAGTTGCTTATTTTACTCTAGAAATAAGTGTGTTTGCATGCTATCTACAAGTTCATTACTGGTATATATATGAATGTATGTAGTTGAGCAAGTTGCTGTGTAATTATTTTTCTTCTGTGCATAAGTTCCCAGATTCAGGAATTGCTAAAATTCCATTTCATTGGATTTAATCTATGTAAAGATTTATGATTTAACAAAATATGGCTGTGAACATTAGTTAAAGTTTAAAATTCTATTTAATATGAAAAATTTATGTATTGTCTCTGGGAATTTAGAAAATACAAAACAAATCTTATGTAGGTAAAAATTTGATCGTCTAGATTTATGGATTCAAGAGTATAAATCGATTACTTAAACTAACACTTTAATATTTAGTTTGAAATTGATTGGGCACCATTAGTTTAACCAGAAATCATGTTTTGGGGTTAGAACTGTTGATCTTAGTGGTCGGGATGGCCAGTGATTTTTCTGGTGATGGAGTGATGATCGAAGATTCCGGGGAAAATAGTAGGATGTGGATCAATTCACTGTGGCGATGGTGATCAGGGATTAAAGATTTTAACCCTAGTTTCTTTAGTTGATCAGAAAATTGATCACCGCGAACCCTATGAATAATCGAGTTTTCCCAGATTCGAGTAGGTAATTAATGGAGTGTGGAAGAAGTCGTGGCCGGAGGTGAAGCTTCTCTGGTGGTCGGAGTTTGGTGTTTGAGGCAATTTCCAGTGTTCGACTTTTTTCCAGTTTTGAGCTTGAAAGCTCGTTTTTGATTTTGGGGTTCTGCAAATTGTTTGAGGGTCGGAATCGAGATAGGAGGTGATCGCTGACTTGCGGGCGTGGTCGCGAGAGGTCGGAGTTGGCGGCGGGGTTGGTGCAGGTGCACGGAGTACTTGGTGTCAGCTGTTGTTTTGGGGAAGATGGTACTCGAGTGAGGTTCGGGTTGTTTCACGTTTTTGCTCGAAGCATGGGGTGTTGGACTCGAAGTTGCTGTTATTGTGGGCTCGAGTATTTTGGTTGTTGCAGGTTTATGTATTAAACCTGACTGTATTTAGTTTGAATGATATTCAAATGAAATGTTACTCGAGTTTTACTCGAGATATTTTGTGTTTTTGCTCGGGTTAGGCTAGGGTAGGCTCGAGTGGTTTCTTTGTGATTCGAGTAAGTTTTGTTACAGGTTAGAAAACTTGTTCTGTTTTCAAATTTAAACTGAATTTTAAAATATATAGAAAAGATTTAAAATATGTTTTAAATCTAATTTAAATAATGGATTCAAGTTTAATTTGAATCATAGATGGAAATGAATAAGTTTTTAAATTCAAATTTATTTAAAATACCTTAAAGGGGTTTATTGTTTAAAAGTGTTTTTCAAAAGAATTTGAATTTAAATTTGGAATTTGAAATGAAAAGAAATGTTTTAAACAAAGTTTAAATCTGATTCAAATCTAAATTTGAATCTTTGTTTTAAATTAAATTTAAATTTTATAAATTTAAGTGTTTTAACAATTTTGAATGATAAAGTAAAATTTAAATGTTTTGAATTTAAAAAGGAATTTGGTTTAAAATCTTGTAAAAATTTCTTTTATAAGGAAACTTATTCTTTATCATGTAAATTTAAAGTTTTTTAAATTGATTTAAAAAACTTGTTGAAGATAAATTGGATTTCATTTTAAAACTTGAATTTAAAATGAAATTTGAAATGAAATTTGGAAATGAATAATAATTTAACCATAGATAAGAAAAGGTTTTAGCTTAAAGTTAAATTAGAATTTAATGATTTGTTATTCATTTAATTTTTAGGGTAATTAAATGAATAATTAATTTATTTAATAAATTAATAAAATGGACAATTGCTTAAAATAATTAAGGGTTTAAAATTAAGGTTTAAGATTAATTATTATTAGAATAATTAACTTGTAATTTATGAATCATTAATTAAATAAGATTTGATTTTTAATTATTGATTAGTAATTAATTAATCAAGTAATAAAGGATTAATTAAGTTACAGTTAACACTTAATTAATTAAATAATTAGGGGTTAATTAATGGATTATTAATGGTTAATTAATTTGTAATCAATAATGATTAAAATAAGTAAATTGCTTTAGAAAAATAATTAATGAATTGTTAATAGTTAATGAAGGTTATTAACTAAGGATTATTTAATAATTAATTAATGTGATTAATTTTTAATAATTAATTAGATTAATTAATTTAAAGATAACTATTAGTGTAAATTGTTAAGTATAATTACTTATGGAAGTAATAAAGGAATTAATTACTCATTGTAATTAATTGAGTTTAATTTGATTAAGTTAATTAATTCAGTTTAATTAATTTAGAATAATCATTTGATGATTTGTGAAGTATAATGACTTAATGTAATATAATGAAGAGAAATTTCTTAGGAATGTAATTAATGGGTAATTACTGGATGTAATTAATTGAAGGTGATTTGATGATGGAAGTAATTTGAGTATAATTACTTTGTAAAACTAATCAAGAGATTAATTAGAGATAATTAATTAAGGAGTAATTAATTTATTTGGTGGAGTAATTAAGGGTAGTTGATTACTGAATGGAGTTAATCAAGGGTGATTAACAATTATGGTTTAATAAAGATTAATTACCTAATGTAATTAATTTAAATAGAAAATGTAATTAGAAATCATTAATTATTATAATTAATGATGTAATTAAGAATGGATTTATTTGGAAATAATTAATAAATGAAGGAATTAATTAATGTAATTAATTAAGGATTAATGTAATTAATTATAGTTAATTAATTTATGAAGTAATTAAAGCTTAATTACTGTATTTGGTTCAGTATAATTAATTTGTAAAATTAATTAAAGAATAATTACTTGAATGTAATTAAGGAATAATTAATCAAGGATGATTAATTAAGGTGATTGATTAGAGATTAATTAATTAATTGATGGATAATTATTAATGGTAATGTAAGCAAGATTTATATTGATGAAGTAATTAATTTAATTTACTTTTAATTAATTAAAAATGATGTAATTAATTTAATTCATTTTAAATTAATTATATTTGGTGTGATTATTAATCATTGCTTATATGAATGGATGATATTGGTTGCCTTGAATGATTTAAATCTCAGATATGAGATAAGTAATGTTGAGTGATATGGATGCATTGGTTGCATTGTGATGATGATTTGGATTATCTTTTGATAATGATAATATGGATTATCTGTTGTGATGACTATCCACTGTAGTATGTGTATTATCTATTTGTGTATATAGATAATTGAATTGTTTTAAACTCTAAAACAACTTGGCCTTAAAAGACATGCTTTGGATTTCGATGAGACCGAGATCGGGTTTCCAGATTTGGATATCCGAAAACCAAATCGATCCAAATTAACGATAGGTCGTGAATCTCAAGTGAAGAGTGAAGACTCGAGGTGTAAGAACTATACGTCAGTATAACTCTGAGGGCGATTACGAGATGAGTTTGACGGAGTTGTACATTCAGATTCGAGATAAAGATTCAGAGTGCAAGGGTTATCGTCGTTAACTCTGAGGGTGATTCCAAAATGAGTGTAACGAGATAATGCCTTCGGTTTCGTTCGAACCCGGAACGAACTTGTATGTATTGAATGCTTTCAGAACATCGTCAGGTGGACGATAAGCATTCTAAGAGATGTGTTCTCTAAAGGTAATCGTAGCCTCAAGCCTCATCAACCTGGAATGGCTAAAACAGGGGAGGTGCAGCAAGGCTAAGTGGGTCATGCCCAAGTAGGACGAGATTTTCCCCTGTCTAGAAGTCCCGTTTTATTTTGGCTGTGTGAGCGGTTGGAACGTACGCCAACTGCGGGGTTGTCTTGTTCGGGACTGTCCAGTAAGGGATGGTTCCGGCCTTGTGTTGCAGGGGATTTAGAGTGATCCTCGGTACGTTGATCTAGGCCACGTACTGTGGCGGGAGGTACCCCGGTAGCCCTGCCATTAATGGAATCCAAAATCTAATAAGTGACAACGGTTTTGATTGTATTACCCACTTTTGTGGCTAGTAGCTGGAATTTAATAAATGGAACAATTTCGGCTATTTCATATTTACTTGAAAACCCTAGACCTATTATAATATCACTGGATTTCCTATCAAATGTTTTGGTTAGCGTAAGGTAAAAACTTTTCCATGTTTATGTGTGGGAAGTCTTACGTGATATCTTTTCAAAGGTTTTTCAAAGTTAAGCAACTTTAACCTCTTACTCACACCAGAACCATGTCTGACCCGGAGTTTATCTTCTGTTTTCTTAAACTCTTGGGTACTCAAATTTTTTACGAGTAGCCAAGGGATTCATATAGCTTTTACGAATTCTGGAGGAGCAGATGGAGCAGGAGGCTTCTGCGATATATATATATATAGTTTCCGCTTTGTGTTCTCTATGTTGGTATCTCTTTGTTGTATTGTATTGAGTTGTATAGCTAGACAGGTGTTTATAACTGTCTAGTATGTGATGTATTTGTAGTGTAACTCTGATTAGTGTTGTATACTATGTAATATTTATGTTATTAATATAATTTATTCGTTCCGCTGTTGAGATTCTGATGTTGTTTCTTCTTTCTTCTCATTCTTTTCTCTTTTCTATCCCTTTCTTTCTTTATGATGATACGATTTTCTGTGGTGAGAAAGTCGGGTCGTCACAGCTGGTATCAGAGCGCTAGGTTGAGTGAATACCTAGGCTTTGAAGTGATTTCTTTCTTGAGAGAGCGTATTTGTAATTTTGAATATATATATATATATATATATATATATATATATATATATATATACACTTCTACCTATTTGTTGGGTTACCTGTTCAGGTTTTCCAATATAAGTTATAAAGTTAGATAAGGTAGTGGGGTGTGTAACACGACTACTACCAATGGTTGGAGTTTGAGTGTTGAGCTTGGAAGTGGATCTGTCGAGACTGTAGACCTAGTACCGTCTCAAGTGAGTTTTGCAGCTGGATGTAAGGATTTCATTGATCTCTGAAGGAAACCTGTTAAGATTCGGAGTCTATCTTTGAAGTTGGACGAGTGGAGTTGGATCTGTCGGCTAGGCAGAAGAAAATAATGGTATCTTGATACCTCAGGAATTAGTAGTTGTGTGATGAGACGCAGTGACTATGGATGTCTCTGAAGATTTTTCTTTGGAACAAGTTTAGGAAGTATGTCTGCTTCGATGTTATGGCTGGATTCAGCAGGATGTTTCTGTCTGGTTTGAGGCCTGAGTTTTCTCGAAGAGATTTGGATTAGGAAGTCTTTGGCGTCGGTGTCAGCAGTGCAACTCGGAGTGTTCTGTGCTGGCAAGAAAGTCTTCTGGTTAGCAGTTTTTATGGAGGTGGAGTTCAGAAGCAGCAGAGTGGATCCATTTCTTCGTTGGATTGGCTAGATAGCGTAAGCTGTTCTGATTGGTAAAGAGAAAATAGTTTTTCTTTGGATATTGGAGTGGTTGATTGCAAAAGTGACTTGCGATAGTTTGAGTGTTCTCTTGAGTTATCAGAAGTTTGTCCGCATCTGGAGGTTGTGTTTTCTTATCGACGGGATTCCAGGAGTGCTACCGGTGGTTCAGTTTAGTAAAAGGATGACTTCTAGAGCGAGAATTTGGTGAAGCAGCTTAGGATCAGGTGGGACATCTGAGTTTTCTTTTATGGATCTGTTGAATCATATTTCTAAAATTTGTTGCCCAGTTTGTGCTCGTGTTCTTCATCATCATTTTCTTCTATTCTAGATCAGAGTTGTGCAGCGGAAGTAGTTTGGGAGTACTTTAGTTTTGTTTTCCGGATAGGAGAAGTAAGTTAGTCTTCTGATGTTTATGGAGTAGAGTTGGTGTTCTTGGTTTGGGATTGATCTTAAGGAGATCATTCTGTTGGGTTGTTTTGGTCCAGTTTGTTTCTAGAGACATCAGCGAAAGTTGAGCTGATCGGGAGGGGTGAAGGCAGCCCAGGAATCGTCAGAAAAGTATTTTGTGAATGAGAGACGAAGGAATTTGGATTTCGGAGTCGGAGATTTGATTTTGGGTAAGTTTTCTCCGATCTAAGGAGCTATAAGGTTGGGTAAGACTGGGTAAGCCAGCTCCGAGGGGTTTTGGATCTTTTCTGTGTTCTTGTGAGAATTAGTGTTTGATTTTCAAGGTTGAATTGCCAGTTTGGATAACTGGGATTCGATGTGTTTCACGTATCTCTAAGGGAGTATGTGTATGATCTATCTCTGGTTGTGGAACCAACATTCCAAGAGGATGTGATTGTTGAGTCAGACTTGTCTGTAGTCTGATATCCTGTTTAGTTTTGTAGATCTAGTCGGATAGGAGCTCTGTAGCTTAGTAGTATAGATTGTTTGGATTCTGTAGAGTGAGTATCCCGACATTTATATTTGGGAAACTCTAGAAAATCCTATCCAGAATTTTGTCTGAATAGTTAGATTTGTTTGTTTGAATGAATTGGTTGCTATGGTTGTTAGCATATGATTAATATATGCTTGTGTTTTAAAATTAAATCTTAAAATAGATTATTAAATTACTTTGCTTTTAAATTTCGGGGACGAAATTATTTTAAGGGGGGAAGAATGTGATATCCCGGAATTTTTGGCAATATAAATTTAATAATCCGTGTTAAAAATTAAATTGATTTGATAATTTTTGATAATAAAATTTTGAATTGATCTAATAATTTTCTTTTAATAAATATTTAAATTAGTAGATTTTATCTTTTTAAAGATAATAAATTGTTTTCTATTTATAATATATATGATTGTATATATTGTAAATAGATAAGCTTTGATTTGGAATTTAGTAAATAAATCAATTTTCTAATTCTAATTTATTTTTGGTAAATTGGAAATTTTGATTTAAATTTAACATTTAACTTTTCAAAGCAATTCAATAAATATCTATATGGTTTGTAAATACTCAAGGTAAATCTTATTTGTTTTAAAATTTTATTTAATTAAATTAGATATGAATTTAAATCAGATTAACATAAAAGTTTTGTTTTATTTTCTTTTTAAAATATTGCTTGAAATTATATGTAAGAGTTTAAAATACAATTTACATATGATCTTAATTTATTGAGTAATAGAAGTAGATTATAATCTCCTTTATAAATCATTTAATATTGTTTAATTTATTATTTTCAAATGATAATTATAATACCTAGTTTTTATAAACATAGATAGATTTTTTAGAAATAGGATTTGTTATTTTTAAATTTAATAAGAGTTATATATGCATTTATATAACTTGATTTTTAAATTGGATTTTATAATTTAATTTAAATTTGAATTTAATGTTTTGAAATTCAAAAGAATAGATATTTAAAAATATTTGGATAAGCTTTTATTTATAATTTGTTTTGTTTTGTTTTTCTAAATAAAAGAGAGTAATTTATTTATATATACATAAAAAGTAATAAATTTAGATTTAATAGCTTTTATAAACAATTTAAATTAAAATAAAAATACTTAAATTACAAGTGTAAGTTTCTTAAGACCCTTATATGACATGTGTTAAGCATAAAATAATCAAAGTGACAAATGTTAAATTTAAAACAAGTGTCCTATTTGATTTTCTTTTTCTTTTATTTTAATTAAATCAAAAATTTATTTATATAAACACATCTCTTCTCCAATCATTTTCTTTTCTATTCTTTTTTTTCAAAACTTAAGTAATCTTCAACTTCAAAAATCTAAAATCATCATTCATATCAAAATTTAAATTTCTTTGATCATCTTCTTCAAAAAAACGGAAAATTCAGTTCAAAATAAAATCTGCAAATTCCCTCAAAAATTAATCTTCTTCAAAAACCATCTGAAATCATCCTCAAACCTGTAGCCTCTTCAAAACATCAACCTGATCATCAATTTGCAACTTAAAAAGCCTGCAATCTCCTTCTTTTCTATTTTGAAACAACATTCAAAGTCCTGCATGTAATTGTAGAAACATGGAGCAAAAGCAATGCAGTAAAACAAGATGAAAGTTTTTAAAAGCAAACTACAGTTTAAATTCATAAACAACTACTGCAACTTGAAGCTTTCAAATTAAAGCACCTTTCAGTTTCAAGCTTGTCAAAAACATGGATGCTCTGTTCATCATCCTAATCTGTGAGTAACTTCACTTTTTTTTAAAAAAATTTATGTATAAATTTAGTTGCTTATTTTACTCTAGAAATAAGTGTGTTTGCATGCTATTTACAAGTTCATTACTGGTAGATATATGAATGTATGTAGTTGAGCAAGTTGCTGTGTAGTTTTTTTTCTTCTGTGCATAAGTTCCCAGATTCAGGAATTGCTAAAATTCCATTTCATTGGATTTAATCTGCGTAAAGATTTATGATTTAACAATATGTGGCTGTGAAGATTAGTTAAAGTTTAAAATTCTATTTAATATGAAAAATTTATGTATTGTCTCTGGGAATTTAGAAAATACAGAACAAATCTTATGTAGGTAAAAATTTGATCATCCAGATTCATGGATTCAAGAGTATAAATCGATTACTTAAACTAATACTTGAATTTTAAAACCTAAATCAGAATATTTAGTTTGAAATTGATTGGGAATTACTGGTTTAACCAGAAATCATGTATTGGGGTTAGAACTGTTGATCTTAGTGGTCGGGGTGGCCAGTGATTTTTCTGGTGATGGAGTGATGATCGAAGATTCAGGGGAAAATAGTAGGATGTGGATCAATTCACTGTGGCGATGGTGATTAGGGATTAAAGATTTTAACCCTAGTTTCTTTAGTTGATCAGAAAATTGATCGCCGCGAACCCTATGAATGATCGAGTTTTCCCAGATTCGAGTAGGTGATTGATGGAGCGTGGAAGAAGTCATGGCCGGAGGTGAAGCTTCTCTGGTGGTCGGAGTTTGGTGTTTGAGGCGATTTCCAGTGTTCGACTTTTTTCCAGTTTTGAGCTTGAAAGCTCGTTTTTGATTTTGGGGTTCTGCAAATTGTTTGAGGGTCGGATCGAGATAGGAGATGATCACTGACTTGCGCGTGTTGTCGCGAGAGGTCGGAGTTGGCGGCGAGGTTGGTGCAGGTGCACGAAGTACTTGGTGTCAGCTGTTGTTTTGGGGAAGATGGTACTCGAGTGAGGTTCGGGCTGTTTCATGTTTTTGCTCGAAGCATGGGGGTGTTGGACTCGAAGTTGCTGTTGTTGTGGGCTCGGGTATTTTGGTTGCTACAGGTTTATGTATTAAACCTGACTGCATTTAGTTTGAATGATATTCAAATGAAATGTTACTCGAGTTTTACTCGAGATATTTTGTGTTTTCGCTCGGGTTAGGCTAGGGTAGTCTCGAGTGGTTTCTTTGTGATTCGAGTTAGTTTTGTTACAGGTTAGAAAACTTGTTCTATTTTCAAATTTAAACTGAATTTTAAAGTATAAAGAAAAGATTTAAAATATGTTTTAAATCTAGTTTAAATAATGGATTCAAGTTTAATTTGAATCATAGATGGAAATGAATAAGTTTTTAAATTCAAATTTGTTTAAAATACCTTAAAGCGGTTTATTGTTTAAAAGGTTTTTTTTAAAGAATTTGAATTTAAATTTCGAATTTGAAATGAAAAGAAATGTTTTAAACAAAGTTTAAATCTGATTCAAATCTAAATTTGAATCTTTGTTTTAAATTAAATTTAAATTTTATAAATTTAAGTGTTTTAACAATTTTGAATGATAAAGTAAAATTTAAAGGTTTTGAATTTAAAAAGGAATTTGATTTAAACTCTTGTAAAAATTTCTTTTATAAGGAGAAGTATTCTTTATCATGTAAATTTAAAGTTTTTTAAATTGATTTAAAAAACTTGTTGAAGATAAATTGGATTTCATTTTAAAACTTGAATTTAAAATGAAATTTAAAATGAAATTTGGAAATGAATAATAATTTAACCATAGATAAGAAAAGGTTTTAGCTTAAAGTTAAATTAGAATTTAATAATTTTTTATTCATTTAATTTTTAGGGTAATTAAATGGATAATTAATTTATTTAATAAATTAATGAAATGGATAATTGCTTAAAGTAATTAAGGGTTTAAACTTAAGGTTTAAGATTAATTATTATTAGAATAATTAACTTGTAATTTATGAATCATTAATTAAATAAGATTTGATTTTTAATTAATGATTAGTAATTAATTAATCAAGTTATAAAGGATTAATTAAGTTACAGTTAACACTTAATTAATTAAATAATTAGGGGTTAATTAATGGATTATTAATGGTTAATTAATTTGTAATCAATAATGATTAAAATAAGTTAATTACTTTAGAAAAATAATTAATGAATTGTTAATAGTTAATGAAGGTTATTAACTAAGGATTATTTAATAATTAATTAATGTGATTAATTTTTAATAATTAATTAGATTAATTAATTTGAAGATAACCATTGGTGTAAATTGTTAAGTATAATTACTTATGGAAGTAATTAAGGAATTAATTACTCATTGTAATTAATTGAGTTTAATTTGATTAGATTAAGTTCATTAATTAAGTTTAATTAATTTAGAATAATCATTTGATGATTTGTGAAGTATAATTACTTAATGTAATATAATGAAGAGAAATTTCTTAGGAAAGTAATTAATGGGTAATTACTGGATGTAATTAATTGAAGGTGATTTGATGATGGAAGTAATTTGAGTATAATTACTTTGTAAAATTAATCAAGAGATTAATTAGAGATAATTAATTAAGGAGTAATTAATTCATTTGCTGAAGTAATTGAGGGTAGTTGATTACTGAATGGAGTTAATCAAGGGTGATTGACAATTATGGTTTAATAAAGATTAATTACCTAATGTAATTAATTTAAATAGAAAATGTAATTAGAAATCATTAATTATTATAATTAATGATGTAATTAAGAATAGATTTATTTGGAAATAATTAATAAATGAAGGAATTAATTAATGTAATTAATTGAGGATTAATGTAATTAATTATAGTTAATTAATTTATGAAGTAATTAAAGCTTAATTACTGTATTTGGTTAAGTATAATTAATTTGTAAAATTAATTAAAGAATAATTACTTGAATGTAATTAAGGAATAATTAATCAAGGATGATTAACTAAGGTGATTGATTAGATATTAATTAATTAATTGATGGATAATTAATTAACGATGATTAAATAAGGTGATTGATTACGAGATGAGTTTGACGGAGTTGTACTTTCAGATTCGAGATAAAGATTCAGAGTGCAAGGGTTATCGTCGTTAACTCTGAGGGCGATTCCAAAATGAGTGTAACGAGATAATGCCTTAGGTTTCTTTCGAACCCGGAACGAACTTGTATGTGTTGAATGCTTTCAAAACATCGTCAGGTGGACGATATGCATTCTAAGAGATGTGTTCTCTAAAGGTAATCGTAGCCTCAAGCCTCGTCAACGGAGAATGGCTAAAACAGGGGAGGTGCAACAAGGCTAAGTGGGTCTTGCCCAAGTAGGACGAGATTTTCCCCTGTCTAGAAGTCCCTTTTTATTTCGGCTATGTAGGCGGTTGGAACGTATGCCAACTGCGGCGTTGTCTTGTTCGGGACTGTCCAGTAAGGGATGGTTCCGACCTTGTGTTGCAGGCGATTGGGAGTGATCCTTGATACGTTGATCTAGGCCATGCACTGTGACGGGCGGTACCCCGGTAGCCCTGCCATTGATGGAATCCAAAATCCAATAAGTGCCAGCGGTTTTGATTGTATTACCCACTTTTGTCGCTAGTAGCTGGAATTTAATAAATGTAACAATTTCGGCTATTTCATATTTAGTTGAAAACCCTAGACCTATTATAATATCACTGGATTTCCTATCAAATGTTTTGGTTAGCGTAAGGTAAAAACTTTTCCATGTTTATGTGTGGGAAGTCTTACGTGATACCTTTTCTTTTCAAAGGTTTTTCAAAGTTAAGAAACTTTAAACTGTTACTCACACCAGACCCATGTCTGACCCGGAGTTCATCTTCTGTTTTCTTAAACTCTTGGGTACTCAAATTTTTTACGAGTAGCCAAGGGATTCAGGTTAGCTTTGACGAATTCTGGAGGAGCAAATGGAGCAGGAGGCTTCTGCGATATAGATATATAGTTTCCGCTGTGTGTTCTCTATGTTGGTATCTCTTTGTTGTATTATATTGAGTTGTATAGCTAGACAGGTGTCTATAACTGTCTAGTATGTGATGTATTTGCTGTGTAACTCTGATTAGTGTTGTATACTATGTAATATTAATGTTATTAATATAATTTATTCGTTCCGTTGTTGAGATTCTGATGTTGTTTCTTCTTTCTTCTCTTTCTTTTCTCTTTTCTATTCCTTTCTTTTTTCACGATGATACGATTTTCTATGGTGAGAAAGTCGGGTCGTCACATTTATCATATCTTTTCACTCTCATTTTCAAATTCAAACTCTCTCTTCATAACTTCAAGATCTCTACTCTCTACTTTAATGGCTTCTTCAAGCAACCCCTCCACCATGAGAATTTCCAGAAAAATCAAAGAGCAGTTATTCAATGATCCGAAGGCAATAAAAGCATACATCAATTATTCTAACTATGCCAAAGTCCATCCCGAAAAATTTGCTTTTTTTCAAGATTTTTCTTCTTCTTATGAACTTGATTCTCTTTTTGCAAACAATGGAGTTCTTAGTCTTATTGATGCTTCTCAAAATGATTTTATTTGCTATCCAAATCTTGTCAAAATTTTCTATGCTAATTTAAACCGTGGATTTTATCAAGGAAATGAGGATGAAATTTGAAGAAGTGTCAAAGGCACTAGAATTGTTTTGAATTGTGATATTTTGGGTACCATTCTCAAAATGATCGTGAGACATTTCATCACATTTTCGAAGGAATTGTTAATTTTGAATTCAAAAATCGAAATTTTCGTCCAAAGGCAAGAATTGTCAATCTTATTTTGCAACATACTTTGACCCCAAGATCGGGGAATTTTAACAATCCTACTTCAAAAGTTTGCAAAACTCCTTTTGCTATTTTTGAAAATTATGACATAAATTGGACACAATTTGTTTTGGATGAACTTCGTCCTAAAAATCTTGAAATGGGTGAGAATACTTTATACCATGGAATTTATCTCACTCGGATTTTTAACTATTTGGAGTGGATTTCAAAGGCGAAGAATTCGTTTCTAGAAAAGTTTTCAATCATTCCAACATTTTGCTTATGAAAATTCCTTTTGTTTTTCAACCTTATGAGACCCTTGCCGAAAAAGAAGAGCGATTGGCTCATGAGGAAATGGAAGAAGAGGAAGAGGAAGAAGAAGAAGGGGATGAAATGGAAATTGAAGAAGAAGAAGAAGGTGAAACCTCTTTGGAAAGCATTGACTATCCTCCTAATCCATCCACCAAAACCCTTCTCAAAAATCAAAAGACGATTGTTGAGAACCAACGAATTCTTATAAGATCCGTTAGTAAGAAGTTGGACAAAATTTCATCCAAGATGAACAAGTTCATTTCCAAAGTCAGCAAGAAACTTGGACTATCTTCATCATCATCATCCTCTTACTAGTTTTATCTTTTCGTATCTTGTTGTATTTGTTTTATTTTGCTTTATTTCGAATGTTCATGTAGTTTATTGTGTGCTTAATCGTTGTATTATCGTAGTATGCAATGAAATGAAATTTCCTTTCTGTTATCTACCTTATCTTATCTCCAGAATAAATGTTAGTATATCATATAAATATATATACACACAATTATTCACAAAATCAAATTAGTCATAATTTTACACTAACCCATGTCGACATCCCCTATATAACCATGTCGACATGCACTGGTCAGAAATGACAATTGATTTTGAATTTGAATTTCGAATAACTTTCAAATGTCTATTCATTTCAATTGAATTTCTACACCTACAAATACCTGTTTCTTCCATAATTCTTCACTGAAATTTATTTCTTATCATCTATATCCTTTATTTCTTTCACAAATTCAACTATGGCTAATCCTATTCACAATCTATCCAAAAATCTTGAAGAAACCCTTAATTCGTTCAATCATATTCTCTCGTTTATTCTACGTAACCAGCGTCACTTAGAATTGAGTCAAATGCAGATGATCAAGGAACAAGAAAGGCACTTTGATGCGATACGATGGATAATCTCCTCTATGCACAAGGATGATAACGAAGCACATCCTCCTGTCTCTCTCACCGATGACAATGATAATTGGGATGCTATTAAGGCAGACCCAATCTTTGGAGAAGAAGGATGGGTGAAAGTTCCACGTAACGTTTGATTTTTATTTGTTTGTTTTGATTGATTTGGTCTGGATTGATACTCTGTGTGGATTGATTTCTTGATATTGGTTTGATGTTTTTTGTATAAAACATATATATACAATGAAATGTATATAGTCTTTGATTAGTTATCATGTTCATAAGTATAATTATTTATTAATCTATATATTATATATTCCGTTGTATAGTTTATCAATGCAGGTACTGAAGCCCAAGAATTAGGGGGAGTGAGTTTTTTTTGTTGATGACAAAGGGCGAGAAATATAAAATAGGGCAGTTAGGCATAAATTAAGGGGGAGTTACTAGTTTTAGGGGGAGTTATTAGGATAGAAATAATATTTTATAAACAAAGGTTGTCATCATCAAAAAGGGGGAGCTTGTTAGTCCGTGAGATGATGGTTTTGATGACGACAACCTTAGAATAGATTATAAAATATAAATGCTGACATTATAAGTTTAGATATATATGTATATGCAGGATTTAACCATGCAGGTACTAAGAATGAAGACTGTACAGTATAGAGATTCAAGATATCAAGATAGAGGACTCACGAGTATCAAGATTATCAAGAGTTCAAGATTTCAAGGTTAAGTATTTTTATTAGGAATTTTGTTAAAACTCATAGAAAAGCACTGGCATCTTAAAATCCAATTTATTCGTGAAATGGAATCCACTTTGAGCCTGTTAAAGGGATGGAACCCTAAGTAGGATGGAACCTACGAAAAATCTAGTGGAACATTGTTTTGTATCCACTAACTTTTTATTCAAGATGATTTTACAAAATTATCTTGTTTTCAAAATGATGTCAAAACTTTCCTTCTAAAAAAACATCAAAACCCTCTATCCTAATTTTAAATAATTTTAGCCTCAAAATTATCTTTAATTTCAAAGTCAAATTACTCCTGATTTTAAACTATCTTTTAATATAATATATTTACTTTTAAATTTTTATACTTAGATTTAAATATAAAATTTATAGTTAGATTCTATATATATTATTCTCTATATTTACTTATGAATTTTAACTACAGTCGTGTATATTTATAAAGTTTAAAATAGTTTTAATATAAAATAAAAGTTATTTTCAAAGAAAATCAAAACACCAAAAAGTCCTTTAGGATGTCGACATGCCCAAGTACCACATGTCGACATGGTGTCAGTTGAGTTCAAAATTTAAATTTCAAAAGAAGTGTCTATTCGCCATAACTCTTCATGAATGGGCATGGCTGTTGTTCTTCTAGAAATAGGGGTTAGTTTCAACGAATTTTATATCAGATTTTCTGGTTTTTCACTCCTCTTCTTCTTCCACATTTCTTAATACATATTCTTACCATTAATCTGCCGAAATCAACATTGAATCGAACTCGACTACTTCTAGTTTGATTCTCTATCACTATCTCTACAAGGTTCTCAGTGCTATTCAGAGTTATAGGCTTTTTGTAATCTATCAAAAGAGAAAAGGCATGACTGTAGCCTTGAAAATCAATCAAAAGAGAAAATGTGTGATTGTAGCCTTGGTAAATCAATTGGGTGAACTTGTGGCCCGAAAATCAAGTATCTCTACCCAGAGGATAGAAATTCTAGAGGGTGTACCTCGTAGCCTTAAAACCGAGGGTGTAATTGTACAATTGCTTTTGAAAGGAAATCCGTACTTGTGTTGCGGGACTGGATGTAGGGTAACTCCGAACCAGTATAAAATCCAATGTGTTCTCTCCTTTACTACTTTTGTTTTATTTCTGCATCCGTGTTTGTTACTGTGATCATATCTGTGTCTCTATATTGCATACATAAGTGTATAAATTAACATAAACTCAAAAAGATTTAGTAATTCTTTATTAACACTATTCACCCCCTCTCTAGTGTTAATCCTAGCCTTAAGATCCGTAATCCACAATTTCTCACAAGTAGTGTATGTGTGTATGTATTTTAGTATTTATGAGACCAAAACATAGATGTGTGAGTAGAAGATACTTGCCTAAAAAAAGCATCCCTCAACTTCTATATATGTACGCACATAAGAAACTCACACTACACCAATTTTGCTTCTCACATAGATGAACCATGGTGGGAGGAACTTCATACTTTAATTTGATGATTTTACATAACTTATTTTATTTGATTTACAATTTTTAAGCGAAAATGGTTTTGATGTTTCTTTGCTTGGGAGAAGTTTTCAATGCTAGTGGAAAGAAAACATTTCGTACATGATATTATGAGACGCAAGAGACATTGGAAAACATGTTCGACTTGATTGATATATTTGGGCCATACTATTATAAATATTGAGTAATTATAAGTATAATTTTGTTTCCTTCTTATTTGCCAAAACAAAATTCCATACTATCTTTAATAAATCAAAAATCTCATTTAAAATCACTTCTTTACTAAATTTAATATTACATTTCAATTACATCACATTTATACAATTTATGTTCTCACATTACATCTTATTTCAATTTACTGTATATTTTCAAAATTTAAATTCTTTTTATTAGATAATTACAAAACCAATATCAAATAAACATCAAATTCAAATTTTATTAAATAAATTTTTATTATTAACATTAGTTAATCATTACTTAAAAATAGGATTGTTACAGACTTACCTCCTTAACAAAATTACGTCCGTGCAATTTCTTATAAGGAAAATCTATAATAAACCATTTATTCTAAACTGAATCTATTATTTGAATTTCATTATAAAATGTCAACATTTACCTAAAGTAAAAATTATTATTTTTAGATCATTGAAGCAATTCATTTAAACGAATCCTCCAAATATACAATTATATACATTTTTTTCTCCATTAAATGACTTTACCTTATATTAAAAAGAGCCAATACCTATTAATAAACCACATTAAATCTCATTTCTTTATTTAATAAATTATTCTTTGATATATTATTTAATTCCAAACATCTTATAACTATTTTCAAACTTTATTATGCAACCTCTTTTCATAAATTTATACAAACATTCAACACTTTTTAGTGATACTTACAGGAAAGTTTTAAATTTATTGTCAAAAATTCAATTAACTTCATTCACCTATATAATAATATTATTTACATTCGTTCATTAATGAATTTACACTTTTTCATAATTCAAAATAAATAAGGTTTTAGTTATACCCTTACTCATATTTAAAACTCCAAACTCAATAATATTTTTTTCCATTCCTAATTATGCCAAAATATCATCAAAAAATATATACCATTTCCAGAATATTGTGTCCAAATGCCTCGTACTATTGTTTAGGAATTCCTATCAATAACTTTTATTAGGTGTATCAATCAGAATTCTTAAACCACTATACGAACAAATTAACACAATTTTAGTTCCAAAAGATTTCTAATTAAAGCATTTTCTTGACTTCCAAAATCCTTTAATTATTATCATATACATAAATATACTTTATAATAAATCATTTCAATAAACACTTATATAATATCAAATAAACTCAATTTATTTTCATTTCGATTTATTTTCATTTACAATAAATATAAATAAATATTGAAGTTCATTTCACAACTTCAATAAATATATACAAATTTCAAATTAAATTCGGCTCCAACAATTTCAAATAAACAAACAAACTCAAAAGATTAAAATAAATGCATTTAGTGAAAATAATTAAATATTTCGCTGCGCACTCTGCTCAAAATAAAATCAAAACTTAATTATGATATCAAATCAAACACCACAATGCAATACAAAACCACATATAATCATTATTACATGAGCTACCGGTTGCACTAATTCTTTTCGTCCTTGCTACTCCAACCATTTTATACTTCTTTCTTAAAAGAAAAGAAATTAATTATATTATAATTTTATATACATATATTTGTAAAATCACAAATACGTCCCCTGATGATTACCCAAGTAATCGTCCAACACACACACACACACACATATATATATACACACACACACACACATTATTTTTTATTAAAGGAAACTACCTAACACTCCTAAGGGTCAGGGACTCTAATTTTTATCTAAGGTCTCGACTCGTGTCTCTAATATACAATGTATTGTCCTAAAACTCCTCTGATACTAAATGAAACACCCCACCTCTATACACATACTATCTAATAGTATTACAGAGTAATACTATCAGATAATACAGATAAAGAGGCTATATGAGGTACATACATGAATATTCTTGTCAACTAACACTAGTACATATTAAAACATCAAATAAATATCTCATATATACGTACACAGTACTAGTACAAAACAATAAACATGTACGCCTTCAAGACATAACAATACACTATATATAATATCAGATAGAAAACACGAAATCAGAATCGCGGTGTTAAGATTATATATATAAGGGGTTTTTTGGCTCAAAGAAAAAGTTAGAGAAAAATTTAGTTTCAGGGACAAGAAGTTTGTTATTTAGGCCGAAGGACACATGTTAGTGTAAATCACAAAATGATAGTTATAACTATCATTTTCAGTTTACAGTAAAAAGTCTCCTTCAGAGTAAAAATCAAACTTGTTATCCTTGAGACTAATTTTTTTTGCAACTTCTTCCTTATGCCTATTTACCTGTATATGTAATGTATATACAATAAGGACACAACTCAACTCAAATGTCAAATATCTTAACATAGCGAATAAACAATCAATACATATAACTCAATGTTATATATACATGTATGTATGTATGTATGTATAACGAATCAATGCCATACAAATATCCTATAATAACCCTAATGTGAAACTGCTCTAAGCCCAATAAAAAAAATGATGGTCATGTCATTCCTGTACCTAAAATGTTTCAGACTGATTCGAGTAATATAATTAAAACACTGGTCAGACTAATCAAGGGTATATAAGAATGATAACACAATATAGACATAGGATCGATGATAATAAAATAACATTAACATCGATAATCAATTCATAAGACAAGATATCAGAGGATTTATATAAATATAGTAATGTATGCCTAAAATGTATATAATGTTATAAATAATCATTAAGATATTACAACACTCAAACATCTCAAATCCATATGAAATAATCATTTCTTATATTAAAAGATGTCATTATCCATATTGAAAACATATCAACTCAGCAATAATAGAATCAATACAAATGTTGAATCGTTCATATCCAAAAGACATCTTTATTCTAGAAATATCATTAGATGAGATATCATCTAGTATAATCAGGCTACATGAAGCATTGCCCAATTATAACTTTTAATCTCTATAAAATTATCAATACATATCAACAGGACAGGCTGCCTATCAAGTAATAAGAATCTACTATACACTAGATAAATATCATAATTATAATCTCATCTCCCATATAACACATATTTGTAAATATTGTGATAAGAGATGACTATACGACAGACAAAAAGTACTAAGTAGAATCGTACATATATATTAATATGTCGCACCTGGTCCACATCAGCACTACAATGAGGTGTATCAATTATATATGTCAATCCACTACTCCATCAGAACTAAAAGGGATGCTGATAGTACAAAGCAAGCTTCAGAGTCACAAAGTCTCTATAGTCTTAGTTACCACTCAGTCATCATGACCTATACCAACCTATGTGCTCATTAACGCGAGGTAATCAACCATGACACTACAAATGCCCCTATAGGTAACAAACTGCTAGCCTAGGTGAGACAGGGGCAATTACAAAGCTAACCATAAAGATATATAATAATATGGTGTCATGGATCTAGGGCACGAGCCCATGATCATGCCACTAGGGTGGATTCTAGCTATCTGGTCCAACAAACATAATAGATACATCATAGTAGTGGCATATAGGAATAATACATGTAGACTTGAAGTCTCACTAACGATAGTCATAAAGTTATAAATCACCTCACATTATCTACTTATTCCCGTCATGTGAGTGTCATTTACTTACACTGAATAACTGAATAAATATAATAATAGCGTCACATACCACTGTGTGATACTCAAATGTTTATTCACTGTTCATGAATTACACTCAATCAATCTAGTATTCTATATAACGAGTCCAAAGAATAACCGAAGAAATATTACCGAATGCCCAGTCCCAAATAATAATATAACTCCATTAATTCTAATTTCTCGTAATACAAAATTAAATAATATGAAATCACAAAGAAAGGTGCCATCACCGTATCATATAAAATACCAATGAAATCCATATCAACGGCAAATCAGTCAGATAGTTATTATTTTATAAACAAGAAAGAAACATCAGAATAATAGTATAAAAATAAAGTAGATTATTCAAATAAATGTATAAAATGAACAAAATAATATTTAATAATAAATCATTTGCAATACATATAATTTTATATACCAGAATAAACACTAAAAGATGGATAATAAATTCATATACATGAATAATTTAAGCGGCTATCTAAACTAAATAAATTTATTATTTACAATAAATAACTAATTTCTAATTCTTGTATAAAATTAGTCAATTAATAAATATTTACTAATAAACTTACAAAACACATTTTAAATTCACAAAATAGTTTGCAAAGCTAAATATCACTTGCATAATTTATTATGATTATGTACTAATTTTAAATAATTATAAAACATCCAAATTAACTTAACATACTCATAATCAAATAATTACATTTTCAAAACGTAAATTATACTGTATAAAATAACAATTAAGAACTTTTTAAATAATACAATATAAAAATAACTTTATCAATTTGTTAATCTTACGTTTACATTTTACATATAAAATATTGGGCGTGTGTATGTGTGTCAATATATGTTAAGGCCTAAGAATATTTGATTTTGATTATTTTAAAAATATATTACATATACATGTTAAGGCTTAATTATGTTTGATTATGTTTATTTAATATATATATATATATATATTCCAATCATAAATTCCCATAGCTTCTCTTATATAGGATTGCACTTTGCACATATACACTTTGGAAGTAAAAATATGGAGAATCGTAGTAAAAATAAAAATGCAGCAGTAATTTTGTGGTAGCAATATAATTAAACTAATAAGCCTAAAATCATATGCATATACAAATTTACAAAAAGGTATGTCTACCCATACACTAATGTACAATTTACGAGTAAGTCCACAAGTACAACACTTCATAGGATCATGAATACTAACAGACTAATGAAACTTGTAACACCCCTAATTTAGGTTAACACTATTTAGAACATATTATTAGATAAATTAAATAAAATAATGAAAAGGATAAGGAAAACGAGATTTGATAACCAAAATAGGTCGTGCCTTAACAAACATATTATTAAGAATGGATTATAACTTAGATAAGGAGGAATTCATGCTAAGGGCCAAATAGGAATAGGCTATAATTCCTAAACATAAACTCTTACATTCCTTCTCCCTCATTCAGTTTCATACACACAAACCTAAATTAAATCATGGCCGACCATTATTGAGAGCATTAAGAAGAAGAAAAGTTTGGAAAGAAGTTAAAGCTTAGGGAAACAAATTCAAACTCAAATCTCAAGTTCCTTCGTCAAATCATGATGAATAATGATAGCCATCTCTGGTATGCTTATTTAATGTTGGTTTTTAGGATTAAACCTGAAATATTATGATTGATATTACGCCATATTTGAATGATTGGATGATTATCTGTATTTTGATGAATTATTGAATTCAATTATGAAATTTTTAAACAGGTTTAAGTGTGAAAATCCAGAATATGATACCCAAATGACTTGAAATTCTGATATTTTGTTAAGAAAATATTTAAAAAGTGGTTTCATAATTTCATAATTTTATGATTAAGTATGAATATTTTATGATTTTCTTAAGTGAAGAAAATAGTTAATTTCGAGTTTTAATTATTAGAAATAAATAAACAATGTTATTTGCTCTAAAAAATTTACATGTTAAAGATTATATAAAATTGTATTTATTACTGTTTTTAGGGATTTTTCCAAGTATTACACATTATTCTGAACTTATTAGGCAAGAAATGCCTAATAATTATATTAAAATATTAATGTAAAATGATGGTTTGTAAAATTGATTTGGAAAAGATAAATCTATTCTATGGCAGTTTCCTGAAAATGATTTTGGTAAAGAGAATTACTATCCAATAAGAGTTGGACAAATAAAATGAGTTGGTGAAAAGATATTGCTATTTAGAGAAACAAACAGTTTCATGTTATTTACAATATTGCCATGCGAGGTCATTGATACCGAAGGCCATGGTGCCACCGTTAAACGATTTCAACCTTAGTGAATGCATAGGATATCACTTCCAACTTATGTGGAATGAATTCATTTAGGTGGGAGTCAACGTTGGGATGTATGCTAACGACGTTAATGATGCCACATATATTCCCCACGTCGTGTGCCTATATGCTGCATTTTATATAAAAAGGCATGATGACACATATTTTCTACAATGTTGTCGACTGTATAAAGCAATAATTCCGTTTTTTTTCATATCAGTTATAATTGTGCTGTGTATTTTCATATCGGCTATAACGATGTCGCGTGTTATCAACCTCAACCCTAGTGATGCCGTGTTTTTCTTTTAGGCGATGATGCTGCTTGTTTTGTAATGGCTATAATGGGGCCGTGCTTTTTTTTTGAGATATTGATGCCAAAAGTCATCAATGTCGCCTTTTTCATAAATCCAAGTTTTAAGGCTTTGTACTATGCAAACCAATAATGGCACCGCTTATAATCAGTAACCCATACATGCGATGTAAATAATTTTAGCTCTATAGCTTTATACTTTGCAGATCAAAGGCTCTAACATGATTTATTTTAGAAGGGGGCAATAATCCCTAGTGGCAATATTGACGCCGAGTTTCATTAATATGATTTTTTATTAAGTTTGGCTTTATAGTGTATAGTTTTGAGGGGAGACCACCTCTAAGTGGTTTTGAAATTCATCAATATTATTTTATAAAATCATATATCACGGCATAAATATTTTGAACAAACAAAAGGGCTATAATTTTTCTTGTTTTAAATATGATTTCAACGGTTAAATCATTTATAAGGATTTTATTTGCAAGGAAATAGAAAATTGGTATTTGGCACAGAGTTTTACTAAAGAATCATTATTCTTATCATCGTTAGACAAATTGAGACAAGATGAATTGACTTGGAGATTAGAGAAACAAAGGGTTACTGGTGTAGGTTCGCACCCTATACTTCAGTTGTTAGCCCATAGCTGATATTAGTCCAAAATTTCAGTGTGTAGGGCTTTGTTACGAGTAAGATACGCATAGAAAAAAATAAAGATAGACGAGCTAGGTTATTGGTTGGCCTGCAAAACCATTAAGATCAGTATTACCCTAGAAATAGTAAGTTTTGGATAGACCGTCCAGTTTTTTTCTAATGGTAATTTAGAAAGTTTTAT
Organism: Allium cepa; assembly: GCA_030765085.1. Lineage (NCBI taxonomy): Eukaryota > Viridiplantae > Streptophyta > Magnoliopsida > Asparagales > Amaryllidaceae > Allium > Allium cepa. The sequence continues at coordinate 446,282,508 of CM060938.1, read as the reverse complement.
ATACTTCATAGGCCCGAGGCAGCTATACGGTTAATAGTTACCATGAGAAAATTATGATGTTGGGATATATAGTCCATTTATTTAGACAAATTGTCATGATTACCCAGGTTGCGTGCGTGCATGCTTATGATTGTTTATATTGTTTAGTTTAACCATTGTGGTTGTAGGTGCTTGGTTTATGAAAGACATATTTTAGAGGATACTAGTGAGCGGAAAACCCATTCCACTTAGTGGCATGGTCTCACTACACCAAAAATTAGCACAAACACCCAATAAAAGTTTTGAAGAGAAATAAATGAAGAATATGAAAGGAAACTTGAGGAAATAAGCAATTAAATGGTAGACAATCAAAGCAATAACATGAACACAACGATTTGTAATGGTTTGGCATTGTTTTCTACGTCCACTTTGTATAGATAGCATTATTAATTACTTTGTAAATCGAGTACTATAGGGATATATGAAAATCCTTGGTTACAATAGAGTATAAAGCAATAAGTAGCATAAAGTCTCGAAAATGAACAACCAAGCCTATATTTATAGAGAAAGATGGCGAAATATCTTCTTGAAAATTCAGCAAAAGGGTCTCCAAAACCATATGGACCCATAAAAGGGATCGCATGGCCTATACCCAAGAAATTGGGATAGGTGTCAATCGCACTTTTAGAAGAATTTAGGGATGCAATCTCTGTGGGAGCTTTCCCATGTTGTGATATTCTTAGCCTCCAAGTTTTATACTAATTGGATTAGTAGAACTTGAGTTGTTTCTTGATCTTTGCTACAATATGACTTGTTTCCTGATTTAGGCTAAACCCTATAAAAGGAAGAGGGTGCGATCCTTAGGGTAGGCTCTCTAGGGTCCCTATGTCTTGCTCACCAAATTTCATGTGCATTGGACTTATGGAATTTTTAGATATTGATTATTTCCCATTGACTTGCACTTGCTTAGCTGAAACATGCCGATCCCTATGATTGAGAGGGATTATAGTCGATCCCTTTTTTATGTTAAACTATATTCCATACTTTGAACATTCTGCATTACATATCTCTCAATCCCGTTCAACCATGGCTTCATATTACCATCTGTACTTGACTTCTTGACCCCCACATTCATCGCTCTAGATTTACTGGCCTTGACGATAGTCGAATCTAACTTGTCCAATTAGTTCAAACATAGCCGGGTCAAAATGCTGAATAACACTTGCCCCTCGAGGTATGTCTTGTGCTAAACATGACATGCTTTGAATCAAAGCAAGTTAGAGTCGTCGAAAAGAAATCCATTCAGTTTTTTGAATAGTCGCTATCCTTCCGTCAAATTATTTTCCCAGTGTTGTATCTCCCTTTGATCGTCATGATTTTTGGCTGATTTCCAATAGTATAAATTCAGGATTATATTTCGTCAGTTGCTATCTTTGTCCAGTTCTATGAGGCCAGTAAGCTTAGGCCATCTGATCCAGTCTCAACCTTGAAGGCTTAGGTTTGAATTAAATTTCCGTCGATTCCAAATATTGAACTGTTAAAATATTCATGTGTATGTTCTAGCATGCGTTCTTTCTGTTGGCTCCCGGATACTTTGCACCCTCATGGGTCGTCGCCAATTTTCATTGAGCTAGATGAAATTCCATTGCATTTTGCATATATATATAGTTTATATAATTTCCATATCCACGTTTGCATGCATGTAGGGTTCATAATCGATCACTTCCCTCTTTCTCTTTTTTTTGTACACAAGGCCGATCCCTTCCTTTTTCTTTTTTTCTTTAATAGGAATCGGTCTTTTATAATCGAACACTTTCCACCCTTCCCTCTTATTTTTTTTATGTTTATAGGGATCGACATTCTTTTAGCTGATCCCCCCTCCTTCTCTCTTTTTTTATAATAGTGATAGAAATTTTGTTCCCTAGGATAGGGATCGTACCCGATTCCTATTTCTTGAAGGACTTAACCGAATTTTTGACTTCGTAAATAAGGAAACCATGTCGAACCCTTTGGCTCCATGTATAAACTAAAATTTCCTCTCTAAACTTCATTTAAATTCATTTTACTTATTCACCTTTATTTCCTTCAAACTCGCCTTCGAACCCTCCCCTTCCAACTTGAAAACCCGATCCCTTCCTTTCAAATCAAACACTGACTTCAGCTGTAAACTCGCCTTTCTATCTTGCTTTAGATCACCACTCCATCTTCAATTTGAATTGTAATCCAAATCTCACCTCGAGCAACTCGTTCTCTATACACTTAGTAGTTTTCCTTGCATATAACTTTGATTTGTGATGAGATTATGGGTTCGTTTATGTTAACAATGAGCCAAATTCAGAGGACATTAGTTGGACGATGGCGATGTAGGGTTCGGAAAAGTAGTAGAGGAAGAGAAAGAAAAGAGTGAAGGATGAAGGAAATGGAGTGGTCGGTCGTGATGGATTATGGTGGAGAGAGATTAGTATTTCACAATCTTCTTAGGGGATCGGCGTAAAGATTTTTAGGAAGCATGAAAATAACTAAGTATAGGGTTCAGTTCATAGATGGGATGGAGGGATCAGTGATGGTGTTGCTTGTAGGATGTACAAGGAGGGATAGGTTTAGTAATTTTGTGGTATAGAGATTGGTTGGAGGGTCACTTGAAAGTGGGATCAAGGGTTTGGTGTATGAGGAGGGATTAGTTATTGGTTTTTTGGAGAGGGATCGGTTATAGGTTTTTTGAAGAGGGATCAGTTGTTTTATTAAGTGAAGGGGTCGGTTATGGGGACTTAGCCGATTGTAAGCCTTTTGGTTTGAACTAAAAACCAATCCAAATTCGCTTGCATGATCAATTAAAATCAATCCAATCTCAATGAACTTGAACATATGACGATAATGTACAATGGGACTTGCATATCCAATATCAAACTTGAAATTGAATGACCAAACTCTTGGGACTTAGACTATGAACTAAAACTTAACATATGGTTTTTAATAATAGTCTTCATACTTCGATATGATGATGTAGATCCCAAATCTTACACAACCGATCAATCTAAATGCCAATTGAGACGGTCAACGATGACAGTCACTCTGGTCAGAATTCAAAGTCTTGTCACTTACATTTACTTTTGATTTCCAGCTATTTATCTCTGCACTACACAACACTGCACCACACTAGTTTACACTTAACATGGGGGATGGGTAAAATTTTCTAATCTCGATTATCTACTGATTTTAGTTAATATAGGCTCCAAAAATTTAGAGCCTTTATCTGTAATGCCTTCTGAACAACCTTCACAACTTAACAATCCCGAACCCGAGTCAAGTTCTGCAACTGTTTCTAGCAGATTTTCGCTTGATTGTCAAATTGAGAAATTGGAATTTATGGCCCATTGAACAACCTTTTCTCTGATGTTCACGTCCTTTCGTTGGAAGATATAAGTCCTTCCCCTGATGGTGTAGAAGGTATTGTATTTCTACATAACCCAACGGATTCCCAAGCCTCTAGAATTGGTAAGGCCGCCCTTTGGCGAGGCCGCCCTTCGTAGACTATGCTCTAAACATTTTGAGATGTTCTTGTCCCTTCAGTGAATGATGGGGCTCATTTTCCTTCGAAGGGATATATGACATGCAATAAATTCATGTGCTAGGCTGAATGCGTGTCGCCTTTCAATTCTTTCATCTAAGAAATGCTAAATCATTTAGGAAGATCTCCTACTCAGCTGCATCCAATAGCTATGCTTTTCTTCATGGCACTTTCTTGCTTTTTATAGATGTCCTGTTCCGTTTGCCATCTCCTGAGGAAATCAGGTTTATTTACAATTTCAAACAACTGATAAGAAGCCTTTCTTATAATTTCCTCCGGCCACCACACAATTGTCAAGTTCTAACTGGAACTTAGAACAAGCTCAACTTTAAACATGAATGGTTTTACGTTCGTTGTCCGCCCGACTTTGCGAGGCGATGGTTGGGAGGCTGTAAGTGTTGTCTTCACTTTATTGTCAAACTCTTTTGCTTAAGTCATATCCCGAACAAACTAATACTTTGAAAATGTTTAGGTTTCCATCCACGTCCAGAAGGCGATAGTTTTTCAAGGGCGGATTCTAGAATCCGTGCCACACCAATTGAGGACGGGCACATCAGATCGTGACCAATGTATGGTTATCTCTTTTTGGGATGTTAGAAGAAGGTCATGGTAGCGGGCTTCTAAGAATCGCTGCACCACCAAGAAATGTTGCAGAGCAAGAAAGTGGTACTAATAGCCCTGTCGTGGCCCTAGTTGAGGGGCTTAGGACGACATCGAAGAGGGCGAAATCAGAGGTGTCGAAACCAACAAGCTCGACGATGATGATGTAGGTTTGGGCAATGCACCTGTGGTCGAACCATCATAAGGTGAACAATCTCACATGCGAATAAGGAAAGGAAAAAAGCTCGAATTTAAACTCCATAGGAGAAAAACTGCTAAAGAGCCTAAGTTTATCATCACCTCTGTTATAGAAGAGTCTTCCTCTTCATATTTAGAAAGTTCGATGTAAGGGTTCTCGAATCTCTCGATCCCTGATGATATCATGACTTATGACTTCCCCAACATCAGTATTGGGGGGCTCAATTCTCCCACCAGGAGTGGTGATGACATTCCTCCTACTAATAAAGGGGAAAAACTCCTATAAGCAAGGCTACAATAACTGGTCCGTCAAGGGGACACTAGGACACTCACAACCAAGTGCACTTCACTGCACGATTTTCATCTATCTTTCAATTGATGGTCACTTATACACTCTTGTTTGGTTTGTAGGTTATATGTCTCAATCCCGTGTCTTCGACTGCTTGAGGAGCTCCTCAATACAGTATAGATCCAATCGTGATCTAGACTCGAGTAGGCGAGGAGGGAGAGATAATAGCTAGAAAAAAGTCATCAAGCGAGTCTTCATCTTCGAAACCTATGTCCCAATCTCAATTGTCTCATCGGGAAGTTTAGCCCAATATTCCTACATAGCGGCGATCAAACATCTTTCCATGCTCCTCAAATTGCTGTGTCACCTAAGCAGTATTCTAGTTCATCTAGTTCCAAATAGTCCCGCGATCATAGGTCCAAATGCTCAATTGTTACTTCTGATCCAGTTTTCCCTACTACAGCTTCTCAGGTTTCCAGGGAGAAAAATTGGTTGAACTTAAGGTCAATTTTCCAAAATTTTGCTTCGATGGGCTTAAGTTTCTTCCATCCATACAATTTTAGGGAGTGATAAAATGAGTTCTCTTGCATGCGTCAATGAAATTTTTGTGCAGCACAAAGCATTCTAGCATTTAGCCAAAAAATCTTTGAGGTGTCTATCGAGAGACAACATGAAATTGATCATCTAAGCTAGAGACAATAAATGATAAAGGCATAATTAAACATCAAAACAATAAGATCTCGGAGTTGAAAGCGAAGCTGACAGCGCCAGAAAAGAGTGCCAAAGAAACATCCGAGGTGGTTAGTCGTCTAGAAGTGGCTCAAAATGGAGTTGGAAACTGTCTCATCCGTAGCGGTGTGATTGCTTTGGAAAAAGATGCATTGCAAAAAGAGAAACATTTTGGCCTGCCGTGTTGAGGAACTCAAATAACTCCTTAAAAAAGAGAAGGAAGAAAAACTCAAAGCTCGGAAGGAGCCACAAATATATTGCGAAGAGGACGTCAAAGCCCGGGGATTGAAACTTAAACTTAATGAGCAACTCGCTCAAATTGAAGTCCTCAAGGAAGAGGAAAGAGAAGCGGGTCGCGATGAGGTTAAAGAGTAGATCAAGGCCTAGTTAGAAGATGCTAAAGAAGCTGGTCAAAATGAGATTAAGGACATGTTTGGTTCTTTAAATGTTGAATATAATGCTAAAGTCCTAATCCATTATGATGTGAATTTTCTATGTGAGGGCTATCTTGAATCACCCATCGAGTGTTTAAATGATGAAGAAAGCCGGTGAAGTTGATTTAGATAAAGAGAAGCCGGTACGAGAGATTCTTTGTAGGGATGAACTTTTAGAGCTTGCTGTTGTGAGACTCTGATATTTTGATATCTTAGTACCCTCCGGTAAAGGGAAAAACATTGCCGAGTCTTTAGAGTCTGATCCCAAAGTTCCCCCTTTACTTCAAACAGCCGGAGTGTCAGTTTCTCTTGGCCCGAGACAAGATCTGAGCTATGATTCGAACAGACCCAACTATCAATCAAAGGTGCCGACAACTATTCTAAAGGGAGCACTCCGACGACAAGTGAAAGTTAGCCTGACATAGGTATCCTGCTTTATTCTCCGTTATTTAAGAAATTTCGTTCTTCATGCCCAATAGTCATGGGATTATTTTCTTATTTCCATGAATTTGCAGGTCTTTCGGCCCTAGCCAAACTTTAGTAAGCTGTGCCACCGTGGACCAATAATCGACATCTACAGAAATTTTGGCAGTCACCGATATTCTAAGGCCCGATGCTCAAGTTATTAGAGCACTTGATGATGAAAAAACTGAGGACCAGCCAATGCCAAATGAATCAAATGACGTCATGATCACTAGTGCCTTCGAACATATCGATGAGTTTACTTAAAGGAGCGCATCGAGAGAGAGGGGTCATTGAAGAAAAATCTAAGGCTGAACAAGTTGATGTGGACATCGATGATCCAAATCCCATCCCACTACAAATCATTCCACCTGGAGGGTTAGTTCCCGAAGAACTCCCTCCAACCTCTAAAAGCTCTCTTGCCAAGGTCGGCAAATGATCCGAAAGAAGAACAAGCGGAAGCTCGGCGGCGCCTGTAACGACCCGTTAAATTAATAATATTAAATGAATTGAATTAATATAATTTCTAATCTAATTGAGAATAAATATAGAAATTTGGTATAGTAGTTGTAATTTAGTGTAACAATAAAAATTTATGACAATAGATTTGGATAATGTAGATTGGCACAATTTGATTTAAAGTTAAATATAAGAAACTGATATAAGGGTTGAATTAGTGAATATCAATAAAAAGATTAAGTAGAATGGAATTCATTTAATATAAAATAAATAGTGGAAGACTTACATTGGATTGTAAAATGGATAGTAACTAAATAAAAGGTGACCGTTGAATAAATCAATGCAATAAGTGTTGATAAGGAAATTTAATGAATGTTGTCAATAATAAATGGACTTAAGATAGTAATAAAATTTGTTTTGCCTATGTAAATTTTATGTATTGATAAGCCATAATTAAATTTGAAATTTGGTAGTAAATAGGGGATAAGTTGACTAAGGCAATTAGTAATTTAATAAATGAATGCATAGTAAGTAAGTGGAAATGTATGCATAAAAATATTTTCATATATGGGATAATTACAAAAGTTTACCCATTTAACTAATGTATATAATTGAATCTAAATTTAGGGCAACATTTTGTTATTGATGGTATAAGTGAATTTGAATAAAAGATAAAAATTATGTAGATTTAACATGTATTGAGTATATAGCTAAGAAGGGCATTCGATGTAAATGAATCTAAATTAATGTGTCTAGTCAATAAAGGAGAACTTTAAGGGAATAAATATAAATGAATGTATTTGGGGAATGGAATCCTTTTATATGTTGAATAGTATAACGTTGTTATTAAGAATGAACGTTACTTTAGTAATTATTAATATGGTAACGGAAGAGTGTATAAATTTTATAGTAACGTAAAAACGTATTGTAAGATAATAATTAAGTGTAGACTTATAAAATATATTTATGACAACAAATTTTGTAAGTTATTTATTCTATTAGTTGTTAAGTTTTATTTATGTGTAACTTAACAATATTACAATTCAATTGAATACAGTAATTTATGCAAACAAAGGATGAACACTGGGAAATATTACTGTAGTGATATATAAAAGAAACGTTAACTATGTAGTTGAGGAATAATTGATTTATTTTTGAGTTGAAATCCAATAAAGTCAAATTTATTAGAATTTATTGCGATTTATGAGATTAATTGCAGTAACCTTTGAAGATTTATTTACTGAAAAATTGACAATGAATTTATATGTGAATTTGCTTTTAGTTATTTCTAAATATCTAAGGGGTTAGAAATGACACAAATCGACTAGTAAATACTTAATTTAAAGGTGGTAAGCAAATTATTAAATACTTAGATATTAGGAAGATGTAAATTTAGATGGAATTAATAAATTATTGTGTAAATTGAGATCTAAGATTTAATCGGAGATTTTATTGTGTAGATATTGAGCCGGTATTAAATTCATTTAATTGACATCAATAAATTTAAATAATAGGAAGGGAGTGAATTTAATAGATTTAATCGAATTTATAATGTTGAATTGATTAAAATTGGAATTTAACATTTAAGTTAAGAATTAACATTTGGATTGATGAATAGAACAACCATGTATGGACACTTAAAATTGTTTAGAATTTGAGTAAATAGATTTAAGGAAAGTTAAAGGATAAAAATTTGGCAAGTTGAGAATTGGAATTTTTAACATTGATTTAATTAATCAATTTTTAATTTATTTAATTTGTGTATAAATAGCCATTTGGGCCACGGACTCGGATTTCGACGAAACTAGTTTCATCGGATCCGTATCGGTGAATTTTTATAGGGTTTCAAGTTTCGTATCGATCGGACCTGTCGTTTGATCGTACGGACGCGAAACGCCTTGAAATCGATTTAATTAAAATCAATTTGAAATCAATTTGGAAATTTTGTTTTCAGCATAACTTCTTCATACAATCGGATTTGGATGTGAAACTTTTTCCATCGCGTTCAGAATATTTTAAAATACCTATTTCGATATATAGATTTAACAATTTCGGTTCCGGAGGCATAACGGGCTTTTTGGGCCATAGTTTGTTCCGTACGTTCATTCTACGGTCTATCTACTCTATCTCTAACCCCTCTATATAAACCTAGCTACAAGCCCTAGCCTCCGCCTAATTTCATTTCATCTGCGCGTATACTTTCTTCAAGCTCCTCTTCTTCTTCAATGGGTGCAAACCCTAGATACAATCAAATCAAAATTTCAATGAAAATTCAAACTCTCCAGAAAAATTCCAAATTAATATATGTTGATGTTCTCGATGAACGAAATCTGCTGGTGGTATTTGTTTTTCCATTCGATATACCGTTTTCCTAGAAAAAAATTTAAACAGTTCGTGGCCATTCATCGCGCGACAATCAACTTTGTCGGATCGAGAAAACATTTCTGGGTATTGGAGAGGGGACTGAGGGAAGTCGATCCATGTAGTTTGTTTCGAGAATCAACGGTTGGATTTGGCTCAAAATTCGATTAGGGTTTCCTATAAGGGGGCGGCGGCTGCGTCGTTTCACGACGAGTTGGCACCGGACCTTGGCCGCATGGGGTCAGGTGGTAGAGCATACCGTGGTGGTTCGAGCGGCAGTCCTGGCGTGGGCCATAGTGGAGTGTGGAGGAGACAGGCCGTGGTCAACGTCATTTGGGTTGGGTTCGATACCTACAGATGTAAACGTGCGTGATTCACTGTGCTACCTGGGAAGAAAATTTGATGATGATGACGTGGCATTAGATAAGAAGGTGAATGTGTTCCATTTAGTTATTCGTTTTAAATTGTTTACAATCGCAATTTTTGCTATAACTCTCGCATACGAACTCCGTTTCTCGCGCGATTTTTTTTGTTAGGTTCGTAATAAAATTCCGGACTTGATGACGCTGGTTTGGACGAATTCTGAGACGGGCGAATTTTTGGGTTTAAATCGAATTTAAATTCGATTTAAATTCAAAAAGGTGAGTGTTTTAACCCACTCACAACTACTAGAAGCTTTTATGTTTGTTAAATTAAATTTAGAAATGAATAGAAATTTATTTATGAGTATTTGGCATGTTTATTTCACTCATATTTGTTGAATTGCATTTATTAAATTTAACTGTCAATTTAATTTATTATTGCGTATTAATTGATAGTTAGAATTTATTTGTTTGCCTATAAACTGCTAGTTAACAGTTATATAGATTATTACTGAATATAAACTGTTAGATTAATAGTTGTTAAATTTAATCTGAATAAAATTGCCAGTTATTACCTGTTATATATTATCAAATATAAATTGTTATTGATTGATATTGCTTGATGATTGTGATTGGATGATGGGTGATGTTGATGGACGTTTTATTGTATTTCATAAAATTGCAAATTATCATGCATATTTCCTTTCATTCGGGATTGTGGTTTGAAATGATATACAACCGCAAAATTTTATATCTTTTAAATTGCGGATTGAAATGATAAATATCCGTATCACTTGACCATAGGATAGAAAATTATATACAGGCACCGCGGTCTATATATAACTATTTTTATGTGATTTCTATGGTTTGGATGGAATACGGTTTATAAAAATCTTAAATTTTATATTGTATAAATATTTTTCTTCTATATATATATACATATGAAGTTGAAAATTTTGAAATTAAAAGGTGTATAAAAATCTTTATTAAAAATGGAAGAAAATTAAGAAAATGGAGTTTAATAATTTATATCATATGTTTAAATGTTAAGTTTGAAAATTTTAAGATATGATATTTATAATTGGATTTTTCCCAAAATAAATTGAAATGAATATTCTAGTATAATTTGAATTGGGAAAAATATATATATTTTATTACTTGAAATTGAAGTCTTATTATTTATGGATTTTATATGAATATTCAAGACTAATTAATAGAACAATTGATTTGTTGAAAGAATAAAATCCAACTTTAGTTTGAAATATTGATACTCAAAATGGATATACGTATACATAAATAAATTGAAGTGGTTTTGGAACTTGAGAGAGATAATATAAATTTTGGTTTAGACTTTAATAAAGAAATGTATTTGTAAAGCCATGAGAACTATTTTCTTTACAAAGTAACATTTAAGTTAAACCATTTAATTCATATACCATTGATTGTCCAAACCATTCAAGTTTTAGAAGTTATGGTTTTAAATTATGATTTTCAAAATATTATGCTTTGAAATATTTGATTTTCAGACGTTATGAAGTTAAAGCATTATGATTTTGGAAAAGAATTATATTTGGGATAAGTGATAAAATATGGCTTTGGGTTTGAAATGATATCGTACTCATGGTTATGAAATGGAATGTTTATTCTGATTTTTAAAGTATAACCTATTTTTAAATGACCGCGGTGTTATAATAACGATGGGTTGGCAAAGAGACCGGGATCGGATATGGACATACTCTCTGTCGATACCGAAAACCACTTTGACTAACAGTGTACGCGCTGGAGATTCCAGAATGAAGTAGGTGGTGGCGACGTTTCCTGTAAGGTAAATACATGGACCCGACTCCCGTGAGTTGGCATAAGGTGGCTAAAACAGGAGCGATTCTCAGGCCAATGAGGTCATTCCTCTGATCGGACCCTCCTCTTCGATATTATACTTTGATTTTGGATTGATTCAGTGGCCACTTCTATATTTTGATTTTGGGGAGTTAGTCCGAGGTGGGCGGTAACTGCGGCTACGCGTTTCCACCAGCCTGGATAGCAATTGGTATATCTACCCTGGCATTGCCTAGTTGTGCCGTGTCACCTACCATACCGAGCCTTTACTACGAGTTTCTATTTGTGTCGTACCTATGGAGTATCCTCTGGTAGCTTCCCGATCAGGAGGTATTACGGTACTGTATAGACTATTGGCATTTTACGTGTTAAGGTGGAAAATGTAAAGCCTTAACGCTATTTAAAAGTAAGTTTATTTTACAATTAGACACTATTATAATAGCGCAATATACAACATAGTAAATAGTTTAACGGATCCTTAGGAGATGTAAATCCCGAGCATCTCTTGAGTTACTGTACTCATATTTATTTCTGTTAATTTAACTCACATAAGATCTTTTAGTTCTGACTCGAGTGTTTTTGTCTTTTCAAATTCGCTCGGGTCAGTCCGAGCGTTTCAGGATTTCAAGATTTAGCTCTGGAGGACGAAGACGAAAATTTATAATATTATTATTTATACTAGTGCACTACACACTGTTCCGCTGCATTGTTATTGGTATGTGTAACTCTTATATGTATTATATAAATTGTTTTGTAAACAGATTTATAAACTGTATATTTGATTATTATATTTTATCCTTCCGCTGTGAGATTCTGTTTAGTTTTTTTTCTTCTCTGTTTTTTTTCTTATTTACCCCATAACAATCCGCCCTTCCGTATGGTTTGAATTGGCACGTGTGTCGGTTTAAATCGTGCGAAAAGGCGGGATGTTACAAGTTGGTATCAGAGCTTTGGTTTAGCGATAAACCTTGGTTTTGTGGGGTTTGACTCTTTGTTAATAGGGTAGTAATACCCTATGGGAGTCGCTGAGTGTATATATATGAGAGAGCGTATTTGTTAGTGTTAATAAAGATTTTGATATTGTGTTAATCTGTTCCGCTTTGTATTTATAAATTCTGGTTGATGCATGGGACGCTATGACATCAATAGGGATTTCTAAACACTTAATAGGACAGACCGACATAATATTTATTTTAACATGGGTGAATGAAATAATTTTGCCTATTATATTTTCTATATATAAAAATATTTTTATAAAGATATATATATATATATATATATATATATATATATATCTGGTTGCTATAGATTGGGTGTTAGGTAATATAAAAATATTTGTAATAAATTGAAGCTAAGTTGAAATTATAATAAATCAAATTGGAGATTTTAGAACTTAAGTCCGGGATTTTTGAAAATCTTCTTTCAAAGGATTTGTGAAATATAATGATTTGGTTTATAGGTAATTTCTTATATAAATATTTAGTATAATTCGGAAGAATTGTTTTAAAAGAGGATTTTGGAAAAATAAATTTTGTACTTTCCCCTCTGTCGCTGGAAAATAATTTCGGTGATGACGGCCGCATCATCGACTTTCATTTTCGAGTTTCGAAGGGAAAGGCCACTGTAGTAAATTCTACTGCAGATTTGTTTTGAAATTATTTAAAATTTTAATTGTTTAAAGGTAATTAGAGATATAAAAGTTGTAAGAAATTAATTATCTATTATTTTTAAAGAAATTTTGGAATTTGACCCGGTATTAATTCTTGAATTTCCATTAATTAGTTGTAAAAAAAAAAAAAATTTAGGTTAGTGAAATAAAGGTTAAGTAATCAATGAATTAAAAGGGTTGAGATTAAACTTGTATAAGTTCTTTTGCTTTTTCTTTAACATAAATAACTTACCAAGTATAAAAAGTTGAAATGTAAATTAAGAGTGGAATAGAATATTATGCAAGTAGAATTTTTGGAAATAATGAAGTATTCAATAAATTACTGTTATAAATAAGAATTTAATGGTATTAACTTAAGTGATGATTGAAATTTTACTAAAATTAAAGGTTGTATTATTAATAGGTGATTTTAACCTTAAGAAAGTAAAAATGAAATTCCTTAATTTATAAAGTTTGATTGTAGGGTTATTAACTTAAGTACGCCTTAATTTCCCCTATTCTAATATAATAGAAAGTAAGTAATATATAAATGACTGTAAACCCTAAGTAATTAATTAATAAAATTCCTTATTTTTAAGAATGAAGGTTAAAGGGTTAATAATTTAAGTGTAATTAAAAAGGGTTACTGTAATTAAATATTATAGAAAGTGGGTAATTAAACTGTTACTACTATTAAATATAATGGAAACTTCCACATTAAATAAATAAATGAGATTAAAGGTAAGTTGAAATTGTAGGTTATAAAACAAATATATATTAATTAAAGGAATGAAAAGAAACTTGTAAATTTTCACTTACATTCTTAAAATATATATAACTTACCATAAAATAAAAGTTGCAATTGCTAGTAAGAAAGTGTAAAGGGAAATCTTACAAGTGAAGCTTGAGGTAATTAAAGTATTCAATTAATTGCTGTTAAAACTTAAGCTAAATCGGAAATTTTACTATATAAGAAAGGTAAGTAGAATAAATGGGTGATATAAACTTTAGTCAATAAATTGGAACACAAATATGATAATTTTGTAATAAATGAAAATGAAAATTGTAAGAAGTAAAGGGATCACTCCATAAATGAAAGAAAGAAAATCAAACCACTGAAGCATGAAAAAATGTATGATAAGTAATTTGGTTGTTGGGTTGAATTGTTATTGTTTGATTTATGTTGTTGGGTAAGGAATTTGAATTTGTCGGATGAATAAATAATCTATCTATGTTCCATCTAAGGCTGTTGAGAAAAGGATGCACTTGATAGTTAATTTCATTTTATACAAATTTCAAGTTTTGAACCCAAACAACTATTTGTTTGATGGATTAATGGTTGCTTTGTTTTATGTATGTATGCTGTTTGTAAAATTGATGGTTGTTGTATTGTTTGGTTGATTAATGATTGAATCCACTTGAATAATTCACTTTAATATAAATATTTAACCTTTTAGATTATATAAGTGAATACAGGTGATGGAAGCAACTGCTATTGCTTTTGGTTCCATAATAATAAGCGTATATTGCCCGACAAATAGGTACGTTTTCGGATTATGTTTAAAGCGCTATTTTTCCCGTGTTGGGATATAATATTTTGATAATATATGTAATATACTTGTATATTTTGATATTATATTTTCTCCCGAGCCTCACCGTACAAAGGAGACTCTGCCAAAAATTTTCGTAAATTTTGGACTTAGAATTTTGTTGAATATTTTCCAAACTTTAATGATTTAAGTATAAAAGGTTGTAATGATTATAAATGGGTATATTTCATTAAAGGAAATTAATCCAGTAAATTATTGCTTATAAGTTAATATTTGAAATAAGATGTACTGTTTATTCTTCCTTCTCCCTTCTTTTTCCTTTTTGGGGACGAAAAGTTTTGAGTGGGGGAGATTGTAACGACCCGTTAAATTAATAATATTAAATGAATTGAATTAATATAATTTCTAATCTAATTGAGAATAAATGTAGAAATTTGGTATAGTAGTTGTAATTTAGTGTAACAATAAAATTTTATGACAATAGATTTGGATAATGTAGATTGTCACAATTTGATTTAAAGTTAAATATAAGAAACTGATATAAGGGTTGAATTAGTGAATATCAATAAAAAGATTAAGTAGAATGGAATTCATTTAATATAAAATAAATAGTGGAAGACTTACATTGGATTGTAAAATGGATAGTAACTAAATAAAAGGTGACCGCTGAATAAATCAATGCAATAAGTGTTGATAAGGAAATTTAATGAATGTTGTCAATAATAAATGGACTTAAGATAGTAATAAAATTTGTTTTGCCTATGTAAATTTTATGTATTGATAAGCCATAATTAAATTTGAAATTTGGTAGTAAATAGGGGATAAGTTGACTAAGGCAATTAGTAATTTAATAAATGAATGCATAGTAAGTAAGTGGAAATGTATGTATAAAAATATTTTCATATATGGGATAATTACAAAAGTTTACCCATTTATCTAATGTATATAATTGAATCTAAATTTAGGGCAACATTTTGTTATTGATGGTATAAGTGAATTTGAATAAAAGATAAAAATTATGTAGATTTAACATGTATTGAGTATATAGCTAAGAAGGGCATTCGATGTAAATGAATCTAAATTAATGTGTCTAGTCAATAAAGGAGAACTTTAAGGGAATAAATATAAATGAATGTATTTGGGGAATGGAGTCCTTTTATATGTTGAATAGTATAACGTTGTTATTAAGAATGAACGTTACTTTAGTAATTATTAATATGGTAACGGAAGAGTGTATAAATTTTATAGTAACGTAAAAACGTATTGTAAGATAATAATTAAGTGTAGACTTATAAAATATATTTATGACAACAAATTTTGTAAGTTATTTATTCTATTAGTTGTTAAGTTTTATTTATGTGTAACTTAACAATATTACAATTCAATTGAATACAGTAATTTATGCAAACAAAGGATGAACATTGGGAAATATTACTGTAGTGATATATAAAAGAAACGTTAACTATGTAGTTGAGGAATAATTGATTTATTTTTGAGTTGAAATACAATAAAGTCAAATTTATTAGAATTTATTGCGATTAATGAGATTAATTGCAGTAACCTTTGAAGATTTATTAACTGAAAAATTGACAATGAATTTATATGTGAATTTGCTTTTAGTTATTTCTAAATATCTAAGGGGTTAGAAATGACACAAATCGACTAGTAAATACTTAATTTAAAGGTGGTAAGCAAATTATTAAATATTTAGATATTAGGAAGATGTAAATTTAGATGGAATTAATAAATTATTGTGTAAATTGAGATCTAAGATTTAATCGGAGATTTTATTGTGTAGATATTGAGCCGGTATTAAATTCATTTAATTGACATCAATAAATTTAAATAATAGGAAGGGAGTGAATTTAATAGATTTAATCGAATTTATAATGTTGGATTGATTAAAATTGGAATTTAACATTTAAGTTAAGAATTAACATTTGGATTGATGAATAGAACAACCATGTATGGACACTTAAAATTGTTTAGAATTTGGGTAAATAGATTTAAGGAAAGTTAAAGGATAAAAATTTGGCAAGTTGAGAATTGGAATTTTTAACATTGATTTAATTAATCAATTTTTAATTTATTTAATTTGTGTATAAATAGCCATTTGGGCCACGGACTCGGATTTCGACGAAACTAGTTTCATCGGATCCGTATCGGTGAATTTTTATAGGGTTTCAAGTTTCGTATCGATCGGACCTGTCGTTTGATCGTACGGACGCGAAACGCCTTGAAATCGATTTAATTAAAATCAATTTGAAATCAATTTGGAAATTTTGTTTTCAGCATAACTTCTTCATACAATCGAATTTGGACGTGAAACTTTTTCCATCGCGTTCAGAATATTTTAAAATACCTATTTCGATATATAGATTTAACAATTTCGGTTCCGGAGGCATAGCGGGCTTTTTGGGCCATAGTTTGTTCCGTACGTTCATTCTACGGTCTATCTACTCTATCTCTAACCCCTCTATATAAACCTAGCTACAAGCCCTAGCCTCCGCCTAATTTCATTTCATCTGCGCGTATACTTTCTTCAAGCTCCTCTTCTTCTTCAATGGGTGCAAACCCTAGATCCAATCAATTCAAAATTTCAATGAAAATTCAAACTCTCCAGAAAAATTCCAAATTAATATATGTTGATGTTCTCGATGAACGAAATCTGCTGGTGGTATTTGTTTTTCCATTCGATATACCGTTTTCCTAGAAAAAAATTTAAACAGTTCGTAGCCATTCATCGCGCGACAATCAACTTTGTCGGATCGAGAAAACATTTCTGGTTATTGGAGAGGGGACTGAGGGGAGTCGATCCATGTAGTTTGTTTCGAGAATCAACGGTTGGATTTGGCTCAAAATTCGATTAGGGTTTCCTATAAGGGGGCGGCGGCTGCGTCGTTTCACGGTGAGTTGGCACCGGACCTTGGCCGCATGGGGTCAGGTGGTAGAGCATACCGTGGTGGTTCGAGCGGCAGTCCTGGCGTGGGCCATAGTGGAGTGTGGAGGAGACAGGCCGTGGACAACGTCGTTTGAGTTGGGTTCGATACCTGCAGATGTAAACGTGCGTGATTCACTGTGCTACCTGGGAAGAAAATTTGATGATGATGACGTGGCATTAGATAAGAAGGTGAATGTGTTCCATTTAGTTATTCGTTTTAAATTGTTTTCAATCGCAATTTTTGCTATAACTCTCGCATACGAACTCCGTTTCTCGCGCGATTTTTTTTGTTAGGTTCGTAATAAAATTCCGGACTTGATGACGCTGGTTTGGATGAATTTTGAGACGGGCGAATTTTTGTGTTTAAATCGAATTTAAATTCAATTTAAATTCAAAAAGGTGAGTGTTTTAACCCACTCACAACTACTAGAAGCTTTTATGTTTGTTAAATTAAATTTAGAAATGAATAGAAATTTATTTATGAGTATTTGGCATGTTTATTTCACTCATATTTGTTGAATTGCATTTATTAGATTTAACTGTCAATTTAATTTATTTATTGCGTATTAATTGATAGTTAGAATTTATTTGTTTGCCTATAAACTGCTAGTTAACAGTTATATAGATTATTACTGAATATAAACCGTTAGATTAATAGTTGTTAAATTTAATCTGAATAAAATTGCCAGTTATTACATGTTATATATTATCAAATATAAATTGTTATTGATTGATATTGCTTGATGATTGTGATTGGATGATGGGTGATGTTGATGGATGTTTTATTGTATTTCATAAAATTGCAAATTATCATGCATATTTCCTTTCATTCGGGATTGTGGTTTGAAATGATATACAACCGCAAAATTTTATATCTTTTAAATTGTGGATTGAAATGATAAATATCCGTATCACTTGACCATAGGATAGAAAATTATATACAGGCACCGCGGTCTATATATAACTATTTTTATGTGATTTCTATGGTTTGGATGGAATACGGTTTATAAAAATCTTAAATTTTATATTGTATAAATATTTTTCTTCCATATATATATACATATGAAGTTGAAAATTTTGAAATTAAAAGGTGTATAAAAATCTTTATTAAAAATGGAAGAAAATTAAGAAAATGGAGTTTAATAATTTATATCATATGTTTAAATGTTAAGTTTGGAAATTTTAAGATATGATATTTATAATTGGATTTTCCCCAAAATAAATTGAAATGAATATTCTAGTATAATTTGAATTGGGAAAAATATATATATTTTATTACTTGAAATTGAAGTCTTATTATTTATGGATTTTATATGAATATTCAAGACTAATTAATAGAACAATTGATTTGTTGAAAGAATAAAATCCAACTTTAGTTTGAAATATTGATACTCAAAATGGATATACGTATACATAAATAAATTGAAGTGGTTTTGGAACTTGAGAGAGATAATATAAATTTTGGTTTAGACTTTAATAAAGAAATGTATTTGTAAAGCCATGAGAATTATTTTCTTTACAAAGTAACATTTAAGTTAAACCATTTAATTCATATACCGTTGAATGTCCAAACCATTCAAGTTTTAGAAGTTATGGTTTTAAATTATGATTTTCAAAATATTATGCTTTGAAATATTTGATTTTCAGACGTTATGAAGTTAAAGCATTATGATTTTGGAAAAGAATTATATTTGGGATAAGTGATAAAATATGGCTTTGGGTTTGAAATGATATCGTATTCATGGTTATGAAATGGAATGTTTATTCTGATTTTTAAAGTATAACCTATTTTTAAATGACCGCGGTGTTATAATAACGATGGGTTGGCAAAGAGACCGGGATCAGATATGGACATACTCTCTGTCGATACCGAAAACCACTTTGACTAACCGTGTACGCGGTGGAGATTCCAGAATGAAGTAGGTGGTGGCGACGTTTCCTGTAAGGTAAATACGTGGACCCGACTCCCGTGAGTTGGCATAAGGTGGCTAAAACAGGAGCGATTCTCAGGCCAATGAGGTCATTCCTCTGATCGGACCCTCCTCTTCGATATTATACTTTGATTTTGGATTGATTCAGTGGCCACTTCTATATTTTGATTTTGGGGAGTTAGTCCGAGGTGGGCGGTAACTGCGGCTACGCGTTTCCACCAGCCTGGATAGCAATTGGTATATCTACCCTGGCATTGCCTAGTTGTGCCGTGTCACCTACCATACCGAGCCTTTACTACGAGTTTCTATTTGTGTCGTACCTATGGAGTATCCTCTGGTAGCTTCCCGATCAGGAGGTATTACGGTACTGTATAGACTATTGGCATTTTACGTGTTAAGGTGAAAAATGTAAAGCCTTAACGCTATTTAAAAGTAAGTTTATTTTACAATTAGACACTATTATAATAGCGCAATATACTACATAGTAAATAGTTTAACGGATCCTTAGGAGATGTAAATCCCGAGCATCTCTTGAGTTACTGTACTCATATTTATTTCTGTTAATTTAACTCACATAAGATCTTTTAGTTCTGACTCGAGTGTTTTTGTCTTTTCAAATTCGCTCGGGTCAGTCCGAGCGTTTCAGGATTTCAAGATTTAGCTCTAGAGGACGAAGATGAAGATTTATAATATTATTATTTATACTAGTGCACTACACACTGTTCCACTGCATTGTTATTGGTATGTGTAACTCTGATATGTATTATATAAATGGTTTTGTAAACAGATTTATAAACTGTATATTTGATTATTATATTTTATCCTTCCGCTGTGAGATTCTGTTTAGTTTTTTTTCTTCTCTGTTTTTTTCTTATTTACCCCATAACAATCCGCCCTTCCGTATGGTTTGAATTGGCACGTGTGTCGGTTTAAATCGTGCGAAAAGGCGGGATGTTACAGCGCCACTCCTAAAAAATCAAAAATAGAAAAAGGCCAAAAGAAATAGCCATCACTTCGGCTTAGTTTATGCATAGCTTGTATAGCTTCTTTTCTCTCTTTTTTTTGATTGTGACTATACGCGTACGGCCCTCACTTTAGAATAAACTTGTAACATAATTTTCAAGTTTAATACGCGAATAAAAGTTCTTTGTTTTCTGTCAAACTCTTATGTGAATTTTTTCTAAGTATTCGAGCTATTACTTTTCCATTCAATGTACTTGTAATTGTTTCTCGTTAATTCGGGCAATTGTCCGTTAATTTTCACTCAAGGCCTCTATGTGGTCGTGGCCTGAAGTTGTATCAAACATTGGGCTCGAGTCCTAGTGTTACATCATCTGATTCGGCAGTTTAAGTGATTGTACTCCTGCCTCTAGTCTCAAGTTAGCAGAGTTAGATAATGGATGGTCGAACTTCATCCTCAGTGAGTTTATACTCACCTTTCGGTATCAGGTTGGAGTTTATGGTGGTGTGAGTGGTCGAACTACACTCATCTAGTTGTTTATACTCATATCCATACTCTGGAGATAAGAGTTAGTTAGCGGGCAATCGAATGACACACAATTCATGATTGTACTCTAGTCCATACTCTGAAAACTTGTAGTTATTTCAAAAAATAGTCGGATCGTACTTTCTTTAATTGGTTGATATCCCCCAAGTTTAGGGTCTAACTTCGAGAGCGATTAGTCGTATCTTGATCGCTTTTAATTCATGTTTGTCCCATCACTTGGTAGGATTAATTTGGTTATCGGATGGTCAAGTCACATCCATCCGTCATTAGGTATTCCATCCATCGGCTTATTATCGAGAATCGTCAAATAGACAGTCGGACCATTCTTATTTCATTTAGTTAATCATGGATTTATGTAATTGGCTAGCTCCAAACTCTAGGAACCTACTTGGACATGTTAATATTAGTTATTCGAGCATTTAAACTAATATGTAATGCTACATCAATCACTGATATGAAGGAAATTTCAAACTTTATTTTCCAAATAGAAAGAAATGACAAAAATTTTCTTATTACATATCTGGAAAATCAAATGCTAAAGAAAATTCAGAAATTTAATATAATTAAATGAAAAAGAATAAACTAAGTGAAATAGCATCGTAAATGCTCTCGATTCCACGCTTTTGGAGTGTGATGCCATCAACAATCACTAGCTTGAAAGTTCCCTCTCTAATCCTCTGTTCAATGACATATGGTCCTTTCTAAATAGGATTCATGTGTGACGGGGCAGAAAAAACCTGTTTCAAGAAGAGATCGCCAATTTCAAAGATTCTAGGTTAGACTTTAGTGTTGTAGTATCGTGTGACTCAATGTCGATGTGCAGCTGCCCTCAAATCAGCTTCTTCGTGCTTCTTATCTACAAAGTATAGATATTCTAAAAGTATATCTCTATTAGTTTTAGGACGTAGTAGATTACTCAATGAGAAGGGACTTCAAGTTCAACAGGAATGACGGCTTCGGAGCTGTAAGCAAGGGCGAATCGAGTATGGCCAGTCTCGGACTTGTGGGTGGTTCTGTAAGCCCATAATGCTATTGGGAGTTCATCTACCTACTTGCCTCTAGCCTTTTTCAAATGCTTATTCAGAATGGACTTTATGATTTTGTTCATAGCTTCAACTTGCCCGTTTGCTTGAGGTTTAGCAACTACCGTAAATCTTTTTTTAATATGATGCCGAGGGCAGAAGTCTTTGAATTCAGCATTATCGAATTGAGTCCCATTATTAGTGATAATGGTTCGTGGAAGGCCAAAATAATAGATGATGTTTCGGATGATGAATTTGATTACGTTCTTTGTCATGATCGTGGCTATAGGTTCAGCTTCGGCCCATTTAGTGAAGTAATCCACTACGATGATGGTGTACTTTGCACCATCTTTAGAGATCGGTAAGGAGTCAATAATATCTATGCCCCATATGACAAATGTATATGGACTCGCCATTTGTGTGATTTCTATCGGCGGAGCTCTTGGAACTTTTGCATATATCTGGCACTTGTCACATTGCCTGGCGTAATCAGCAGCATCTCGGTTGATAGTCGGCCAATATTACCTACAATGGATTATTTTCTTTGATAGTGTCTACCCCACAGTGTGATTGCCCATTCCTCTTTATGAATTTCCTTTAGGACTCATTTAATTTCATCATGAGCGATACATGGAAGTAAGAAAATGGAAAAATCTTTTCTATTCGTGACTCCTCTTTGAATGATATATCGTGAAGCTTTGCGGAGGACTTATCACCATTCATTCCACCATGCGAGAAGGATTCCTTGTAGAAAATAGCCTTTAATCAGAGTTATCCACGACTCCTTTTTAGGCTCCATCTCTAGTACCCCGTCGATTCCCATCTGGTTTATATTGGAGCGTCTAGTACTTCGATTGGGACCATGCCTACATGTTGTGCATCCATAGTGATAGCAAACTTTGCCAATGAGTCAACCTTTTTGTTTTGGTCCTGGTGAATGTACGTGATGTCATATTACTCAAAACCAGTCAATAACTCTTGGACTTGGATAAGGTACGAGGTGAGTTATTGTCCTTGAGCTTGGTAGTCTCTCCTGACTTAGTATACTACCAATTATGAGTCGCAAAAGATTTTATTTCTAGTTCTCTAGCACGTTTGAATCTAGCAATCGGACCTTCATACTCAGGTTTGTTGTTCGTTGTAGGGAAGTCAAGCTTCAAATCATAGAAAATTTATCGTTCTTCATTTTGTATTATCAGAGGATATCGAACATTTCTTCTATGCCTCTAATATTGTCGCTTAATCATCGTGACTTCATGAGCATGTCATCAATGTATACCTCTATTGTTTTTCCAATCCGATCTTTAAACATTCTGTTGACTAGATGTTGATTGGTCGCTCCAGCATTCTTCAATCCAAATGGCATTATCACATAACAAAACAATCTAACATCAGTAATGAAGATGGTATGCTCCTGATTGGGAATATCCATCGAGATTTGATTATATCCAGAGTATGCATCCATGAAAGATAGCAATTTGTGCCCTACCAGTTAGTCTACTAGCTGGTCAATCCTTGGAAGGGGAAAACTGTCTTTCAGGCATGCCTTGTTCTAGTTTGAGTAATCAACGCATGTCTGCAATCTTCCATTCACCTTTCTCACAAGTACAAGATTAGATATCCATGTTGGGTAGCGGATGTCGCGAATAAACTCATTGCCTTCAAGCCTATCCATCTCCTCATTAGAGGTAGTAGATCCCTCCAGATCCATGCAATGCCTTTTTTGTTTCATCAGGTAATGCCTCGGGTCGATATTTAATGCGCGGCTCGTAGTGGCAGGCGAGATCCCATACATGTCAGATTAACTCCAAACAAACACATCGAGATTCTGTTGGAGAAAACCAACAAGTTCATTCAACATTGGGGGGATGAGCTATGATCCAATCTTTAGGAACCCTGATGGGTCATCGTGGCTAATCGTGATGTCAATCGTCAGCTCAGCCGATGCAGTCTTGGTCTCTTTCGGCTCCTCCTCATCCTCCCTCGAATCGACATCTTTATAGAACCGACTATGGTGCCTGAGCCAAGGCCCAGGCGCTAGTTGTTGATCTTCGGCATTGTGGATGCAGAGAGACTTGTCCACACCCAGAACTTTATCATTCCATTGAGCGTCTCTTAATTATGCTACATAGCAGGTACATCTGGTCGCTTGATCACCATGCACAACTCCAACACCATTATCAGTTAGGAACTTGTAACATCCCGTATCTAGAGGCCAAAATCTAAGCGCTACAGATGCCGCAGTCATCAATAGTATTAACTTCGAGTGTGTGATGAACCGGAAATTTGGCAATAATAATTTGATAATCCTTATTTAATAATCTAAAGTGGCAATATTGATTGATAATCTAATAATATAATTTAACATAATTTATCTTTTAAAGCTAATAAAAATGTTTTCTAATTATTATAATGTGTGTGTGTGTGTGTATATATGTATATACATTGTGAATAGAAAGCTTTAGTTTGAATTTAATATAATAATTTTCAAAACCTAGAAACTTACACACAACTCGATTTCTCTGATACCAGCTGTGATGACCCGCCTTTCATCCCACAGAAAGACGCATCGTCAATAAGAAAGAAAGGGATAGAAAAGAGAAAAGATAGGAAAGAAAGAACTAAACAATATCAGAATCTCACAGCGGAATGAATAAAATATATTTCATCACATAGTTATTACAAAATATTCATCATCTATCAGAGTTACACAGCTTATACATAAATCATTAGACAGTCGTAAAGACCTGTCTACCATACAACTCAGAATCCCAAACAAGACATCAACACAATAGAAATACAATATCTATATACGCTGAAGCCTCCTGCTCCAAGTCTTCTCCAAATTCGTCAAAGCAAACCTGAATCCCTTGGCTACTCGTAAAAATTTGAGTACCCAAGAATTTAAGAAAACAGAAGATAAACACTGGGTCAGACATGGGTCTGGTGTGAGTAAACGGGTTAAAGTTGTTTAACTTTGAAAATCAGTTGAAAACAAAGGTATCTCGTAAGCCCACGCCACAAATAAACATGTCGTGATTTTACCTTATGATAACCAAAACTTTTGATAGGAAATCCAGTGATATTATAATAGTGTCTAGAATTTTCAAATAAATATTCACATAGCCGAAATTGTTACATTATTAAATTCCAGCTTACATAGGTATACAATCAAGTCTGAGATCATTTATTGGAGATTGGATTCCATACAATGGCAGGGCTACTGGGGTACCGTCTGTCACAGTACCTGGTCTAGATCAGAGTACTGAGGATCCACCCTGATCCTCTACAACACAAGATTAGAACTATCCCTTACTAAATAATCCTGAATAAGCGACCCCGCAGTTGGCACGACCAACCGCCCACACAGCCGAATAAAAGGGACCTCTAGACAAGGGAAAATATCATCCTACTTGGGTGCTACCCAATTAGCCTTACTGCACCTCCCCTGTTTTAGCCATTCCCGGTTGATGAGGCTTGAGGCTACGATTACCTTTGTAGAACACATATCTTTGAATGCTCATCGTCCTCCAATGACAATGGTCTGATAGCATTGATCCATACAACTCCGTTTCGGGTTCGAATGAAACCGAAGGCACTATCTCGCTAGACTTATTTTGGAATCACCCTCAGAGTTAACGACAATAGCCCTTGCACTTTGAATCTTCATCTCAGAACCGAAGGCACTATCTTCGTTATACTCATTTTGGAATCACCCTCAGAGTAAACGATAAATAGACCTTCCACTTTAAATCTTCAACTTGATCTTCACTTGAGATTTCACGACCTATCATTTATTTTGGATCGTTGTGGTTTTCAGATATCCAATTTGGAATCCGATCCCGGTCTCATCGAAATCCAAGCGTTTCTTAAAGTCCAAGTTGTTGAAAAGTTTAAACAATTCAATTTATATTCAGGATATCATATTCACACATCACATCAATCACAGATAGGTAACTCAAATTATCACAGTTCAATCAATTCACTTCATACACATATCACATATCAGAGATATCAAATAATCCAAAGTATTCGATATAATTCAATTATCCATAAGCAAGATTAATTAGTTATTCAATTCTTAATTAATTTAATTTAATCACCAAGTAAATTAAATTAATTACCTTTAAATCCTGCTTAATTAACCTCAATTAATTTCAAATTCATTTATTATTACCTTAATTAATTAATGAGACTAATTAACCATCCTTTAATCATTCACATAAATTAATTAACCTTTAGTTACTCACATTAATTAATTATACCATAATTAATCACATTAAGTACTTACCTTCTAATTAATTACATTAAGTAATTAACTGTCCTTTAATTACTTTCACAAACCCTTAATTATTAATTAACTAACCCTTTATTTAATTACATTAATTAACCTTTAATTAATTACATTCAGTAATTATCCATTAATTACTTACGTTAACTAATTAATCCTTTAATTAATTACAATTAAGTAATTAGCCTTAAATTAATTACATTGAGTAATTATTCTTTTAATTACTTCCACTAAGTAATTATCCTTTATTAATTACATAAGTAATTATACCTAATCAATTTCATTAAGTGATTGTCCTAAATAATTAACCCAATTAATTATCTTAATTTAATTAGATTAATTAATTATCTTTAATTAATTACGTAATTATACTTTAATTACTTTTATTAATAAGACCATAATTTAAGATAAACCATTTTCCTTAATTAAACACTTACTTATCATTAAATTGGATGCTTGAAAACAATTAATTTATACAAAAATCATTTGAGAACTTTGATTAATTAAAGTTTAATTCACTTACCTTAATCACATCTTAATTCAAACATCATTAAATTTCATTTGATGAACATTTAGGAATTTAATTACAAAATTAACCTAATATATAATTACCTTTAAACAAACAATTTTAAACATTTACTTTAACATTTTAAGTCTTGAAAATTTGTTTAAAACTTGTCTAATAAATTTACTTTGGAATTTGGTTTATATTGCTCTGAAAACATATTCATTTTAAATACACTTTTAAAACTTGGCTAAACATATTTTTGAAAACTAAATCATTTTAATAACTTTTAAAACTTTAAACTTGTTTAAAACATTTTGCTTTTTATAAAACTTTATTTTTTTATAACCTGGTTACAAAATTTACTTACATATTTAAAACTCGAGCCCACACTCGAGATTCTCAAGCAAAACCCCATGCAAAACACAAAATCTCCGAGTCACTCGCGAGCAACACACGCGAACTCACCTGCCCCGAGTCAACACGCAAACGCCTTGGAGATCGACCCGAGCCAAACACGAGAACACCCTTCTTCCCCAAACTCCACTACAACTTCTAGATACAACATGCATGCGTGCACATGCACTGACGGCCTGATCACCTCCGACCAACCTCGCCGTCCTCAACACGTCAATGACGACCTTGCCGACTCACCTGACCTCCCAGATCGACGAAATTGCCAGGATAACGAAATCGAGCAATATGACACCACTGGAACCCAAAATTCGATCAACTAATCACCTTGCCGACGACGATCCTGTCGACCGAAACCCACGCCGCCTCATCCAGAGCAGCGTCGCCGCCTACACATCAATTCCCCCACGTCCGATCGACCACGATGCTCTAATGTCAACGCAAACACATCGACATTCTCCTCGACCAAAACCATACATCGAACCCTAGTTCGACGTCGCCTGACCACCATGGCCATCTTGAAATCCTTCTACCATTTTTCCGATGATCTCCAACCTTCAAGCTACTTTCGACAACAAGCACGACCTACAACTCGACATCGTTCGTCGGAATTCGACGATTAACCCAAAACTGATCATCTCGAGATAACTCGACATTCACATACTAAAAAATCGTGATACCACCATCAAAAATCATCATTTGCAATTACGAATAAAGATGTAAAATCAAAACTTGAAATTATGATCATTGTTTTTTCTCATTTAAAAAGATCCCACTGTAATTTCTTATTTTCAAAATATTTATTAAATATTTTTACTTGAAATTATTTTTCAAAATAATGTTATATCCATACAAACACTTTTCCTTCAATGATCATAGCTTGAATTAGATTAGGTAGGAAGATATGAATTTTTTTAAGGTTGTTCTTAAGCCTGTGAACACAACCGAGGCTTATATATATATATATATATATATATATATATATATATATATATATATATATAGACACACACATAAACACATACATTTCACAGACATATCATTTTATACACATGCATTCACATACATACATTCATGCAAACATTATTTACTATATTACTACAAGATTTCACACATCAAAGTATCTAACCAGATTTGAAATTTAAAAACAAATGTCTACTCACAGGAATTTTAAAGAAGCAGAGAACAGGTTTGATTTTGAAATGATCTGAAGCTTGAATCTTCTTTATGATGAGTTGAATCTTGATTTATATTGAGTTGAATTTGAATGCTTGCTTGATCTGTTACTTGAATCAGGTTGAAGATTGGAAACACTTGTTGATTGATTTTATTTTCTTCTCATGATTTTAGTTTTTGTTTTCATTTTTCTTTTAATTTTAGAAAAGATGAAGACAAAAAGAAGGATGAGAAAAGAGAATGCTTTGAACTGAAAAGAATAGCCAGGTTTACTCTAATATTTAGTCATATAATTAAATTTTTAAAAGAAACATATGTTGCCATTTGTTAATTTGCATGCTACCAACTTTACACTGTTAAATGCATGAATACAAACGTAAAAAACAATATACTTTATGTTTCAACTCGTATTTTATAAAGTACTTATGTTTTTATATTTATGTTTATTATTTTATTAATTCATGTATCATGTTTTAAATTTATAAATATATACAAACTATGTATAATTTAAAAAGAAAGAACATAACCCTTTTTTTTTAAAAAAATCTTGTTTCAAACTCAAGCTAAAATACTTTTAATATATATATATATATATATATATATATATAGTGTTTTGAAGATGCTTAATTTAACTTTAAATAACCTTTGAAAATTATTATATTAAATTCAAACCAAAGCTTTCTATTCACAGTGTATATACATATACATTATAATAAATAGAAAACATTTTTATTAGATTCAAAAAGATAAATTATGTTAAATTAAATAATTAGATTATCAATCAATATTGCCACTTTAGATTATTAAATAAAGATTATCAAATTATTATCGCCAAATTTTCGGGTCATCACAGGGTAACAAAATACGGTAATGCTAGTGGTATTCATAATATCAGAAGTACTTGAATATGAATAAAATCGCATATTTCCAAAAACAACATTTTACCGATTACATTTCAAAACAAATTCATATCCAAGTTACATAATGCCATATTGTTTCCCAGGTAAAGATTAATTATAATCATTACCAAAATACGCCAAGAGCGACATATGACGATGCTCCTTTGGTTGATCAAAGTAATATAGTCATATTTGACTTAATACACAGTGAAAATAAAACTGTAACTTCTAATTAACTATCCGTCAACCACCTACTCGTCTCTGGATGCTTTATTTTCCATAATTTCTAACCCCGAAAACCTTAACCCTGAGCCTACTGAAATCAATTTTGAGTATCCAAAAGTTTAAGGGGAAACAAAATCTTCGAGTTAGACATAAAGCCTAGTATGAATAATACTATTACATTTCGGTTTACTGATATTAAGTGAGACCACGCCCCTTAGCGGAACGGGTTTCCCCTCAATAATATCCTCTTTAAAACGTATATTTTGGAAATCCTTTCCTACAACCAAACTAGTTGATCAAACTGATATAACAATGATAATAATAGCTAAGTCTATTAAGCTATAATCAGGTAACTAACGAACTATTTGTCCATAAGTACTAAATGGACTATCTGTTTGAAAACTGGGATGATTGCCTGCAAACTGGACTAACTGTCCGCAAACTGGACTATCTGTCCGAATCAAAATGGACTATCTATCCGAATCATTTTCTTAGGTTTAACTACCCTTCATCTTTTTCCTTGAAAACCTTTTCAAAATGATTTAACCCCTGAAATCGTAATTATACAAGAAAAATATATTCTTAGCTTAACTCTAAGCTATTTTGCCATGTTGTATATACTTTACTCAAAATAACGTTGAAGAGATTTAATAAGGATTGCCTATCCTTTCAAAATAAGTCAAAGTCCTTTTTAACTTGAAAACACTTAGTCTATTCTGCCTATTTAATATATGCGAAACCTATGTTTAAAACCTTTGAACCATTGGAAACCCTTGAAAGTAACCCTTTCGAAACCATTGAAAGTCACTCTTTCGAAACGAATAAAAGTCTTTCCTTCAAATGTTTTAAAACATTAGACATCCCTCTTTAAAATCTTTAAATATTGCCTTTTGAAAACATAGGAAAACCTTTCCTTTCAACCCTTTCGAAACCCTAGGGAACCACCCCTTTCGACACCAATCATTAAAACCTTTCGAAACAATCAAACTCAATCCTTTCGAAAGCACTTTGGGTTCAATTTAAAACATGTAGAAACCTTTCGAAACCATTCAAAAATTTATCCCTTAGAAACCTTTAAAAATCGACCGGGCGAAAACATTTGGATTATGCCTTCAAGTAGAGTAAAAGGATCAAAAACCAATTAAAGTTGAAAGCATCTGTTTCGAAACCATTTAAAACTATCTCTTTCGAAACCATTTGGATTTTACTTCAATCATAGAAAAATGTCTTTAAAACATTTAAGTCAAAAGCATCTGTTTCGAAACCATTTCCTAAGCAAACAAGTGATGATGTCGAAACCATCCCTTCGAAAGGATTGGAGAAGTGGGCAAATTTTAGAAAACAAAGTACCCCTTCGAAACCATCGGGTTGAAAGGAAAAAAGGTGGCAGCAAAAGGTTTCGACTTAGTAGAAAGAAGATATTTAAAAACAAAGGCGCAACCAAATCAAAACCATTTCCTTTAAATCCATTTGATGTAGTAGAAAGCGAACTAAGTCGAAAGCTACTTAGTTGAAAGCCATATAGTCAAAACAAGCACGCACATTTTTAATTTAAAAACAAAGTGATGCCTCAACCCCTTCAAAATCTTTGGTTTCGACTACATACCTTGCGCCTTCTATCCAATTCGCTACATACCAATATATAGACACCATGCACATTGGTTCGATGGTGTTGAAGGCGGAAGGACATAGTTGAAAGCCAACCAAGGTGGAAGCAGACGCCGAAAGCACAAAATTGTAGAAAAACATGTAGCAAATTGTTCTTTTCACCTAACTTGCTTTTTATGTCAAATTTTGATTGGTTACCTCTTTTCTTTACCACTAAAAAGTGCTGCAATTTTCAGAAACAACTATTCGAATTATTTCAAAAAGGCCCTTCTCCTTTTATAAATATATAAAGCACCTAAGTCCCATACCTTAAATAATTTTATATACCCATTAAAACATTTAGGAAAATTCTACGAAAATTCTAGAAAATCTCTAACAATATGTTTTCCAAGATATAAAAATTTCAAACCCAATTCTTCTATTATTTAACCGTAAATAATTTATAACCCAAATTAACATTTACTTTACTAGAACATTTATATAAATTCCAAAAAAATTCATAAAATTTTGAAAATTGAAACCAATCTCTGAAATATCATTTATGATCTTCGTAAAAATTCGCAAGACATTTGAATGTCATTTTTTAGGGTTTTCACCTTAAAACATACCATAAAATCAGTATGAATGTACATAAATCATAAACATATACATATATATGAAATCATTCCATCATTCAAAATCATTGCAAATAGGTTCAGTTGTCATCCTAAAACCGAAGATGTCAACATTATTCACCTTAGCCTTAGAGATTAAAGATATTGATATGTGAATGGATTTGATTTGAATTAGCTTCTTCCTTAGCTTTTCTAAATCTTCTTCCTGTTTTCCTTTTTAATGGTGGACGACCTCTTGTTTAAATTTCTTGACAAAATGAAATAAACGTGTATGGGAATACATAGCCAAGTTTTAGGGATATAGGAATGGCCGCTTTCCTTTTTTACCCCTTCTCTATTTCAATATAACTCTTATTTTAATTCGTAGGTTAAATGGCACGGCTACCCTTTGATTAAATTAATCTCAATCCCCTAATCAACACATTATTTTATTTTATTTAACTAATTCGATATCCTAAATAATTTTACCAAAATATGGGGTGTTACAAACTCCCCTCCTTAAAGAATTTCGTCTTCGAAATTTCAGTAAGGGACACAATAAATCAATCAAATAGGTAAAACATACCATCATAAGTCAGGTTAAGTATCTCTAATCCTGCTCTCAACCTCCTAAGTACAGTCTCTATCATCGTCGCTCTACAAGACTTTGACTAATCTGACCGTCTTGGTTCTATGCCTCTTCTCAACTCTCACAACAATACGAATCGGCTTCCTCACTATAGTCAAATTCGATTCGACTACTAAGTCATCTAGCACAGTCGGTGCAATAGTAGTCTCGGTGTCTCTAACACACTATCCGAGATGAGACACATGGAAAACATCATGGAATCTTGCCCAACTGTCACTAACTCATTTCTATACGCGAGCTTCCCGATCCTCTCAACAATAGGAAAAGGTCATACTATAAAGGCCCGCGGTTCTGTACCCCTATGAGTTGACAATATTCCACATCAGCTCAACTCAAATTGGTCGGAAATACAAATCTTTAGGAGGTAAGAAGAAGGAAGGTAGAAGAAAACAGAACAACAACATAGAATCTCACAATCGTAGCAGAACAAAATAGAATATATATAACCGATTTTATACAAAAGAACCTAAAACAATTTATTCACTTACAATTATCAAAGTGCAGCCATTAATACATCAAACTGGATAGTTATAACTTGTCCTTACAGGGCGGAATAAGTCAGGTATAGAAAATACGTTTGAAACTCCTCCAGCTAGTCTCCTGAGCTCCATAGCATTTAACATAAATCTGTAATACTCGGTCTGACCCGAGCATTATAATAAAATAACACTCGAGTCGGTATGGAAAACCATTGTGAGAAACACACTCAATTTAAATTATTAGAGGTATCAAAATCCTTTTAAAAACAAAGGTAACTCGTAAGACCGCGTCACACATAAACATGATGGGTTTTTTCCTTACGATAAGAAAAACATTTTTATAGAAAATCCAGCGATATTATGGTAGCTAAATACAAATACTTTTTCAAATAGCTGAAATTGTTACATTAGTTAAATTGTAGCATACTAGGCTCTAGAAACAAAACCGTATGCTCGTATTTGAGAATGGATTCCAACTAAATGACTAGGCATTGGGTACCACCTGTCGCAGCACACCTCTAGAAGAATGTACAGAGGACCACTCCGAGATCCCTGCTACACAAGACCGGACTACCCCTAACTTAGATAGTCCTAATAAGATTACCCTGCAGTTGGGATCAGCATCCACCACACAGCCGAATAAAAGGGACTCTAGATAGGGGTAACCTTACCCTACCTGGGTGCGACCCACTTAGCCTTACCGCATCTCCCCTGATTTACAGTCATTCCCCGTTGATGAGACCCGAGGTTAAGCGTTACGTTTTCAAGAACAATTTTACTTAGAATGCTCATCGTCCTCCAATGACGATGTTCTAGAAGCATTCGTCCATACAAGTTTCTTGGGTCTAGACAAACCGAATCACCGTCTTCATCATCTTCATGGTATTTATTCGTTACGTTCAAACCAGATCGAAGTGGTTTTCAGATAATTAAATCCAATCCCGGTCTCTTCGAAACAATTAACGAAATTGGCCAATATTAATAGTCGGTTATTTAACCATCAAATTAAACATCCATAAGCAATCATCTGGCCTAATATAAATTTTCCCACGATATTTACTTCCCAAAATATATTTAAAAGATGTACAAATTCCTCCCAACATTTGGAAACAATTGTTCAAATACTCTAATACGTAATAGGATACCCCCAACATCTCAACACTTAGAAATATTTCCATATTTCTATTTTCTATGCTTAGGAAAATATTACCAGTCTTATTTTCCAAATCCTTTCGATATTAAGGTTTTCAGAGAATTATCCCGTGACTTATTCCAAAAATCTCCGAAATCCCAATTTAAATTACCTCTCCTCAAAACATATTCTTTATAAACCCCTTTTTCGAATCTCGAGAGAGTTTATAAAATAAAATTTTCAATCACCTCAAACTATAATATATGTACGCAGTAAGTATTTTAAAGAAAAATAATTTATTATTAACACATGTTCAAACAATCATTTAAAATATCAAAAACACTTTTATAAACCTTAGTAACTCACCTTAGTTAAACAAATAAATTTTCAAAGCTGATTTCAAAAGTTAGAATTTACTAAAAATAAATACTTCATATTTAAAAAATTGACTTACAAGTATTACAATATCAACTAGTTTAAAATCCCATAGCTTTAAAATAATAAAATTTTCCTTTTAAAACAAATTCACTTCTTAGAATTTGAAATATACTTTTAAGTTTCAATAACCAATTTATTTTATAGCTTCCTGTCGATTTGACAACATATCGAGTCATTGTCTATTTCCTAACCATTCTCATTTCAAAAATATAATCTACTATTTTTGTCAACCCTGTTCCCATATTCCAATATAAATTCACCTTATGAATTTATATTCCAATTATCACCTGATATCGAATTTCTTTATTTATAAATATCGTTATCAATTCTATAACCCCTTTGGTTTTACTTGTTTATAAATATCGTTATCAATTCTATAACGCTTTTGGTTTTACTTGTTTATAAAAACAAATCTTATTTATGAAAATCCATTATATAAATTTATTTCTTATAAACTCCGTTAATACTTCCAATCTATTTTCAATATTGATTTTGACTCAATTTTATATATTTCCAGAAGATCATTTATAAATTCTTTTGTATGATTCATTTTAAAAATCTTCATTTACTAATTCACAATAGTTAAGTATAACCAAACCAATTATATTTTTCCAATTCAATTTCTTTAAAATAACTCTAATTCCTATATATATATATATATATTTTATTTTCAAATTCCCTTCAGTTCCATAAATTTTAAAAATATATTTATAATATTTAAATTATCAAAATTCAGGCCAGTGCTACAATAGCATCCAATAATTTCAATCACTACAATAATCTATACTAGATTATTCTACACAATTTATATATCACCATATATGAAAAATAAACAATAAATTTGAGGAATCCAGTTGATCCCTCCAACCTGTTTTCCTGCTTCCACAGATGTTAATACAACATAAAAATATCAATCCCACTTCGAGAGGGATATCACGGTATATTGGGTCATCCACTATTATGTGGGGCGCATAGG
This sequence comes from Allium cepa, assembly GCA_030765085.1. Lineage (NCBI taxonomy): Eukaryota > Viridiplantae > Streptophyta > Magnoliopsida > Asparagales > Amaryllidaceae > Allium > Allium cepa. The sequence goes on along the minus strand of CM060938.1, from coordinate 446,247,247 downwards.
GTCTCATCCGCTATATATATGCGGGAATATCACTCCAAATACTAATATATATTCTACTATATATATACATACATTCAACATCCAACAGATAATTAAGATTCATCAATTCATTCAAACATCCAATAATTAAATTTAACAATTTAAATTTAAATATTTTTTTGGGAATCCAAATGAGTGAGAACTTTCTCACTATTGATTCCCGAGTTTGTTAACCGTTCCAAATTAGTCCTAGTTGAACACCTCTCATATACGCATCCACATCCGTCTTGTTTTATTCATTTCCGACCTCGTATGCATGAGTTATCAGTTTATAAACATCCGACTATAATTAATTATATGATATCAATTAACAACATCATTATCTAATTTATTTACCTGATGAACGTTGCCACTATCTACCTCGTTCGCATGCTCCAGACTTGATCGCGACCAAAACCAAATCGTGAATCACCCCAAGGCCTTAACCATTCGATGCCGACCACCACGATACCACGATTACTCCTCTGGACTCGTGCCGACCTTAAACTGATTGAGAATGAATAACCTAGATCACTGCTGCTAGAACAGAGTCAAGACCTCCATCGACGCGCCCCCTCGACCGACCGCATCTACAATCCCTCTAGCTCCATCGCGTCGCCCTGACATCCCTCAACTACCACATCGTCACACTCTCCCTACCTCTACTTGAAACCACACACGCGAGCATCATCCACCTTCACGAGCTACTCTCGTTTTCCCACCAACCTTCGACTCCTCATCGTAGATCGTAAAAACTAGGCCACGACGATGACTACTCGCGCCTCCCCAGTTTCGCGCATATCGTCCAAAGCAACGCACCACCATCGTGTTTTCCGCTGATCGCGACCTCAGTTCGATCACGGCACCCCTTCTTCCCCAGCGACCATCATGGCTGCGACTTCCCAGGCTCTCATGTCCCTTTCTCTTCTTTTTTTGTTGAATAGATCGATTTTGATGATGATAGATTCCAGAGTTTGATTTGATTTTTATTTTGAATTCATGAACTAGATTGTAGAATGAGGGAGCCAACACATGATTCCTGTTAACATTCTTTTTTTCGTTTGATTTGAAAATGAAGGGAAACGGGGGAGAAGATGTGATTTAACGTAGGGATGGAAGCGTGTTTGAATAGGTAATGCTACAGTGAATTGAAATGTAGAGAATAAATCTGACGTGAATGTTTGACCAAACAATTATTTATTTAAATTTTAAAACGTCTCGATTTACGCAATCAAACTCTTGAATCCCTATTCGAGGTTTGCCGCTGGGCGTTTATAATGTTATACCCCTATTTCGAACACAATTGAAAAGTTTTCGAGTGCTAAATTAATCATATGGAGAAGATAGCTTTTTGGACCCAATTATTATATTGAATTTCAATATAAATTTCCATGCGTTTCTATCCCGTACGATTAAACGATAACTCCAAATGTTACGCAATTTGAAATCTCATGTTGATACACTATTATGGATCCAAGGGAACTGGTTTCGTCGAACTCTGAGACTGTCCCTCGGGAGGCTATTTTTAAATGTCAATTTGAACAAACTATTTTTAAAATGGAACAGATCACTTTTAAATTTAATTTTGAAACTTTATCATCTTCATTATTATTAGTATAAATTTTACAGACCTATAAATTATTTTTATCGAGCTTAAAACTCAAGATACGATAATTTAACCAATATTCAATTACAAAATTCAAAAATATAATTATTCAATAAATCGCTGTAATCGAAATTCAAGTAAAATATCAACTTCCAAACATTTAAAATTAGTCTATAATTCAAATTCGATATTCAAAACCATTTAAATATCCAAAATCCGATGTCGAAAAATCTAGGTCGTTACATTCCTGCCCCTTAATATAATTTCGTGCCCAGAAATTGCTAAAGCAGAAAGAATCCTCCAAACCCATTTAGCTTATTAAAACTCACTTAGTGAAAATTCGATATTCACTTTTCTAATCTTTTGTTTCTTCAAAACAACTAGTTTTAACTTTTAATTCCAAAATCCTTTATTTTCAAATCCAATTTGAAATTACTTTGTCGTTAAAAATTTCCAAGAATTTTCTAACATTCTAAATTTTCGAATTTTTTTGGCAGAGTCTCCTTTGTACGGAGGACCTTTTGCGATATGACAAGAGAGATAAATATATATACGTCGACCCATACAGAAAACAAGAACATATAAAAGTGTTTTGTATTTTCATTCTTTTATTTCTTAGGCATACCTTTATTTAGCATTTTTTAACAAGCGTCTTATTTATTTTGCAATTAGCGCGACCAAAGTCTAGCCAAATGGCCTCTGTAACGACCCGTAAATTTTAGTGATTTTATTTAATTAATTAATTGAATTTTTGTGAAATCTTAAATAATTGAATTTTGAAATAAAAATTTGATATTTAGAATACGTCTACTTTAACATAGCTAATGGTAAATTTTCACCAGAAAATATGAAAGCTTATTTTATTGTATAATTCTATTTCAATTCAAACCAGTTAATATTGATGATAATAAAATATTTTTCAAATCTGAATATTTTTATATAATAAATTTGTAAATCGTCTTCTGAATGAGAAATCATATTTCATTTTTTCAAATTTGGATTGTTGTTGCTCCATCTGTCTGATTTTCGACAAATTTACAGCATTTTCGATACCGATTATCGACTTTTGATATGATGATCCTACCACTGATATCTATATACCATTTTGATCGTCTCGTCGTGCTGATCTTCGTAGTATATTCATTTCTATGTTTTGAAGTCCGGTAAGTGACGAATTTGGCAAATGATATGCTGTACCGGTTCTGTATTTTGACCTTATTGGTTTCTCTGTACTTTCATTTTCAGCAGTGAAATCGAATAGCCTTCGGCTATTAATATTTACAGTAATCTTTTGGCATGACCTTTACAATTCCATCTTTTCATAATTTTTTCCTTTAGATTTTTGATTTTTGTTCACATGCGTTTGAAATGTACTTTCACTTCAAAGAAAATATACAACATGCTCGGCTCTTCCCTTTTCAATTTCCTTTTTCCCAAACCCGATTTCTCTCGATCCCTTCCATTATATTCATATATAAAATATATAAATAAAACAGCGGCACCTTATCCTCCATTCTAACTCTCTTCTTCATATCGATTTTTTTTTTCAATATACGAATTCACATGCATGATGACCGAGCCTGTTGTGCCCTACCTTATCTGCTGCACCATCACTTTATACTTTGCCTTTATGTGTTGACCTCCTCTCCAACCCACAGTTGTTCAAACAACCTCAACCACCTTTTCTCGGCCGCCACCACTTCGAACACCACCACCAAACAAGCAGCCAACCCATGCTGCTCGACCCTACCTGAGTGTAGCAACTCCAAGCAAACAACCATATGCGCGTCCATTGCCTACCCTCCTGGTTAACCTGACCGAACTCCACATCGTCGCTCAACATCTCCCTCTCCATTCGATGGCATCATATGTGTACGACATATTGGCCTCTGATGTACACGTGTATAAGTATACAGGTTTTCCTATATCTTCGTTTTACTATATATATACTATATTTATGTATTGATAGTTGATTTTAAGATATATAGAGTTTAAAATAATATAATATGAATTTGTATAGTGTTTAGATATATGTAGGGTGGGTCTGCATATATATTTTGGGTTATGAGATGTATATGATCTGGCTATCTATATATAAGTTTATACAAGCTAAAATCTACGGTTTATATATATACACACACATAAAAAAAATTGAATTTGTATTTTCAGTTGTCTACATAGAACAGTGAAGTAAGGTTTATATATAATGTCGGCTATCTTGTGTTAATGAAGAAAAAGAATGAATATATATTATTTTAAAGGTATATAAACATGTCATATTACATATTACAAGTCTTCTACTATATATATATGTTTATGATTTTACAACTGATTATATATATATTTCATATGAAAATTTTGTTGATATTTGGTATTGTTTGGAAGAATATTAATGGTAATATCGTAAACCTTTTGAAAAGAAGATATATATTCCATATAGTACAGTTTATAGGCTTGCTTGATATGATATTATAAAATTATTATATATGTTTTAGTTGTTATAATGTTTTATAGGTATAGTACTATACATTTTCATGCTCTATAATTTTGAATCTACTTAGTTATAGACTATATATATTTCAAGTTTCTTTTATATAATAAGTTATGATGATATTTATAAGTATATATAATATGTTGTTATTTGGTGGTGTGTTTATATAAGAATATCCATCTGTTGTATACCACGTTTCTGTATGTATGTGTAATAGGTTGTTGCTACATAAATAGTGTTACGTTAGTTATATATATTTTGAAGCTGCCGTATATATATATATATATATATATATATATATATATATATATATATATATATATTAGCATCTTTTGTTTTGTTTTGTTGCATGAAATCATATATATATATATATATATGTTTACTGTATATAGATAATAGACTTACATCATATTTTATTTTAAAAGTATTGTATATATATATATATTTATGATATTGGAAAAAGTAATATATTGGTTTTACTAAATACTAATTTTTAAATTGTTATTATAGCATGCCTGAGTATGATATTGTACTGAAGTTAGTGTTACCCAGTGGCTTGACTGGGTCATCAAAGACTTGATGAAGAGGCCTCGGTCGTCATCCAGCACCATTCGGCATTCGGGATTCGTTCGGCATCTATCCCCGTTCGGCACGACTAGGCCGTTCGGCATCTATCCCCGTTCGGTATTGAGGGCCATTCAGCACAGCATGGTCATTTGGCATTCCACACTGCTCGGCATCCAGATCTCGTTTGGCATTGGGGGTCGTTCGGCACAACATGGTCGTTCGGCATTCCAGGCCTCAATCGGCATTCCAGCCTTGTCCGACACAAAGCCCCGATCAGCATGGCAGAGTCATTCGGCATTCAATCTCGACCGGTATGAAGCTCGTTCGGCATTCGACCACGATCGGCGTCCCAGTTTTGTTCGGCATTCAATCCTCGATCGGCATTCCAGCCTCGTTCGACATTCCAGCCTCGTTCGGCATTCCAGCCTCGTTCGGCATTCCAGCCTCGATCGGCATTCCATCCTCGTTCAGCATCTCCCCTAGACCATCATCGGTTCTTGTTCGGCCTGCACTTTTCACTCAACACATCGCCTCGTACGGCATAAAGGCAGCGTTCGGCATTTACCAATCGGCATTAGTGGTTCGTTACGCAGAAGTCACTCACTTTGGGCTAAGATATCTAGCTGCTAGGCCCATCAGGGAAGTCCAACCCATTTTCGTCTATAAATAGAGAGGCAGCGGCACAATGAAATGGACCTTTTTTAAGAACACCGGGGAGACTCTGCCGCATTCAAGACTTATCTTCTTTGCTTAACAATTGTAATCAAGTAGTTGGTGTACGAATTGTATCTGTAATCGATTATTCAGAAAAGCAATAAAGATTAACCTCAAAGTGGACGTAGGAAGTTACGTCAAACCACTATAAATCTGGTGTTCTTGTTTCCTGCGTTTAATTTCGCATAATATTCTCTGTTTAAATTTACTTTCTTCATTAATCTCTCTACACAATCTCTCTTAAGGGTGTTAGTGACCAATTCTGGTGCTAACATTTTGGTGCCTTCACTGAGAATCGAATTCTCAGACCGATAGGATCTACTTTGCAGCTATTGGATTGAAATATCCCCCAAAGGAGATCCGACTTGTTCATAGGACTCCCGTTGAATCTATTCAGAGTTCCGACCGATGACTCTACTATGGGAAGACCACGTACCCGATCAGCCTCTCATAGTGCGGACGTCCACGAGACTGCTAGTGTGCAATAGTTAGGCCTAGCAACCAGTAAGCAATTCAAGGTGCAGGACCCTCCACCCAAAATCAAATGGAAGTCGTTACCCGAACAGAGTTCAATGACTTGATGAGAGAACTCAGGGAAAGTAGAAGGCAACTTGCTGAGCAGATTCAAGCCAACGCTAATCTCATGACTCAGCTTACCCAACAGCAGCATCAGAATGCTGGAGGTAGCCCTGCTCCTTATTCTTCATCTGATAGCTCGACCTCAGCTGATGAACCTTCTAGGCATAGACGTTGTAAGACTGAAGCTGCATGGGCAGGTGCCATAGATCGATCCGCCAGGGATCAGGCACGTAAGGAGACCAGACACCCGCCTCACCAAGGCCTCGATGAAGCTGGCCTTCAGGATACAAGTTTGGCTGACCGCCAGCAGGCAGGACATCAACTCGCATGGTCCTGTGGAACGGAACCCAACCTCCCATCCTCCATACAAACTCTAGTCTTATCAGCCACGGTCAAGCAGTTAATGAGAGAGAACCAAGGCTCGACCAATGAAGATTGAGGAGTCTCCAGGAGTCATACTCCCTTCACAGATACTATTCAACAGGCTTAGTATCCCAATAAATTTAGTATGTCAACTACGAAGGGAAGACTGACCCTAGGAAACACGTGATGAGGTAAGAATGGATGATGGATTTTGCAAGGGCGAATGATGTGACTAAGTGTAGGTGCTTCCCAATCACTTTGTCTGGATCGCCACCATGTGGTTTACTCGACTTCCTCCGTGGTCTATATCCAGCTTCGATGAGTTGGCGATGAAATTTGTTGAACAATTCAGGATACATGCTACTCGTCCAAAGGACGTGATGTCCTTATCAAGCGTGATCCAAGCTCCGGGAGAGTCTTTGAAAGCATAATTGCAGAGGTTTCATGTTGCCGCCACCGAATTTAGCAACCCTAACAACCATGCAATCGTGATGGCGGTAATGCGAGGTGTAGATCCAGACTCGGAGTTTGGAGATTGGTTGGCGGGAAAGCCCCCAACTACATTGGATTGATTCCATTCCAAAGCTCACCAGTTCATAAGGAGGGAGGAAGCTCGATGGACAAGACGAGATAAGGCACCAGGGCCTGTTAAGGAGACTGTGAAAAGTAACATCGCCGTGAAGCAATCCAGCGACAGTTCGGGAAAACTTCAAGTCAACGTCCAGAACAAGCCTAGGCAATCTAAAGGATCCGGAGGTGAAAATCCCGGAAAGAAAAAAGAGACAGGGAGATGGAAGTCGAGGATTATGACCTACAACGAATACACTCCCTTGAATACGTCCCTTGAGAACATTTATCTATCTACCTGTAACACCTTTCAATACAGAAAGCCATGCCCGAAAGAGTCCACAGAGGAACAGAAACGGACGGGGAAGTACTATCGCTTCCATGAGACCCACGGGAACAATACTGAGGAGTGTAGGCACCTCCATGATGCTATAAAAAGGTTAATCAGGCAGAAAAAGCTGCAGGAGTTTGTTAAGAACCCACCAGAGGGCAGGCAAGGAACGTCAGACCCCAAACGCAGTCCAGCTCCACGCCAACCAGAGGAACCTTCCTGGACCATGGGTAGGTTGATCATAAACACTATAGTCGGAGGACCTCCTCTTACAGACACGAATTGGCAAGAGATGGAACGATATGCTACCTCCTTGAGCATGCGAATTATGAATGTTGTTCAAATGTGGAAGATCGAACCCCCGCAAAACAACAACGCATGATGACAGATGATATAGTGTTTAGGAGTCAAGATGCAGACAAGGTGGAGGCTCCTACTATCGACCCGATGGTCATATCTGCAACGATTGGGCCATCTTATGTCAAAAGGATTTTGATTGATTGCGGAAGCTCTGTCAACATCATCTTCAAAAAGGCTTATGACCAAATGAAGATGGAAACAAAAGATTTGAAGCCATTCAAATCTCGTATCCATGGCTTTAATGGTGCCGCAACTGACGCGATGGGGTATATCGAGTTACCGGTTGAACTGGGAGAAGTTGAGCGTAGGATAGTGAGAATCCTACCGTTCATAGTGATGGATGTCGACTCTCCATACAATGCATTTCTGGGTCATCCGGCCTTGGCAGAGTTTAGGGCCGCTTTGGCCCCATGGTGTTTGACATTAAAATTTCCGACAAACAAAGGAGTCGGCGTAGTACATAGCGATCAGGCGACTGGTCGTGCATGTTATGTGGCAGAGATGAGAGAAGCTCAACGGATAAAAAAGGGGAAGGTTGCGGACAGCTCCGTCCGCATCGTAAATACTGATGATTAACAAGTAGTTCCCGAGCCATGGCTCGGATGACATTCTCCGATCTTCAGAGATATAGATCCGAGAGATGATGATGGGGAACCCAGGGAAACGAATGTAGCGCCGAATGAGCTGACGATCAACATTTTAGTCAGCCGGGATGATACATCACCAGTTCTGAAGATTGGATCACAACTCGACCCTTCAGTTGCCGAGGATCTTACTGATTTCCTCCGAGCGAATCTAGATGTTTTCGCTTGGACACATTCTGATATGTGTGGGATCTCTCCCGCTATTGCGAGTCATATGTTGAACATAGACCCAAAATACGTTCCTGTGAAATAGAAAAGGAGAGGCATGGACCTGGAGAGGTCCGCTGCTCTCAAAGAGGAGGTGGACAAACTCAAAGGCAATGGGTTCGTCCGCGATGCCCTCTACCCCGAATGGGCATCTAACACTGTGCTGGTAAGAAAAGCGAGCGGGAAGTGGAGAACTTGTGTTGATTACTCTAATCTAAATAAAGCATGCCGGAGGATAGTTTTCCTTTACCTAGAATCGACCAGCTCGTCGACTCTACCGCCGGACATGAATTATTGTCATTTATGGATGCGTATTCGGGATATAATCCGATCTCGATGCACATTCCAGACCAAAAACACACCAGTTTTGTCATAGATGTGGGGCTATATTGCTATGTAGTAATGCCTTTTGGATTGAAAAACGTGGGAGCAACTTATCAACTTCTGGTGAATCAAATGTTTAAAGACCATATTGTAGAACGATGGAAATCTATGTGGATGACATGCTCGTGAAGTCACGGCAGTCAAACGACCACATCCGAGACTTAGCAGAGATGTTTGACATACTCAGGCATTACGGGATGAAGATCAACCCTTTAAAGTGTTCTTTTGGCATTGCATTAGGGAAGTTCTTGGGTTCCATTGTGAACGCACGTGAAATTGAAGCTAACCCGGAAAAGATTCAAGCTATTCGGGACATACATGTGCCCAGAACTATAAAGTACAAAGCTTGAACGACAAGGTAGCCGCACTGGGTCGATTTATATCCAGACCCGCAGTTAAGTGCATTCCTTTCTTTAATGTGATAAATAAAGGAAAGAGGAATTTCGAGTGGACGTCTGACTGCGAGGAAGCATTCCGAGCTCTGGTTAGACATTTCGAAAGTCCCCCGGTGCTATCAAAACCAATTGACCATGAAATTTTGTATGTATACCTGGCAGTATCCTAGCATGCCATCAGTACGGCTTTGATTCACGAGGAGGACCGAGTTTAAAAGCCAGTATATTATGTCAGTAAACGTTTGACGGGGGCAGAAAGAAATTACCCCAGGATTGAGAAACTAGCTTATTGCTTGGTATTGCATCACGCAAGCTTTGCCCATACTTCCAGGCACACTCGATCAGTGTTTACACCGATCAACCCTTGTGACAGGTACTCCAACGATCGAAAACTTTTGGAAGGATGTTAAAATGGACTATCGAGTTGAGTCAGTTCGATATTACCTACCTGCCACGAAGGGCCATACAGGGGCAAGCGCTAGCAAATTTCATTGTTGAATTTACCATGACAGACGAATCAAACGGCCACAATGTCATACCTCCCATTCGATGGAAAATGTACACCGATGGGGCATCTAACGACCATTGTTTGGGGGCTGGCGTAGTTCTTGTGACTCCTGAGAACCGATCAGTTTGCTACGCTCTGAAGCTCGAATTCACGGCAACAAATAACAAAGCCGAGTATGAAGCATCGATTCCCAGCTTAATACTTATCAAAGAGCTGGGAGTAAGATTGGTTGAAATCTTTTGCCACTCGCAACAAGTGGTGTACCAAGTGTTGGGAGACTATAAAGCAAAGGGGCAGAGACTTGCCCCGTATTTGGTCCGGGTTCAAGAGCTGCTAGCGAATCTCGAGTATTATGATATTTCACATTCCCGCGTGAGCAAAGCAGAGCAGCCGATTCATTGGCAAAATTTGCCAGCACTGGCGATGCACAGCAGATGGGATTGTTTCCATTTGAAACCTTACATGTTCCGAGCATAAATATGATGGAGGTAGATTTTATGTTAGAAACAGAAATCGAGAAGGAATCATGGATGACCCCATTCAAGCAGTACTTGTTACACGGGGTCATGCCCAAAAGAAGGAGCGAAGGACGACAAGTCATTCGTAAGGCTTCGCGTTATGTAATGCAAGATGGGGTAATGTATCGGAGGGGATTCTCGACCCCCTTACTCCGTGCATTGCCCATGATGAGATAAACGAGTCCCAAAGGAAGTCCATGAAGGTGAATGTGGTGACCATACCGAAGGGCAGACGTTAGCGAAGAAAATCCTGCGCTATGGATACTATTGGCCGACTGTAAATCGGGATGCCGCAGACTATGTTAGAAGATGTGACAAATGACAGAAATATGTGAAAATCCCGAGAGCTCCGCCGACAGAACTCACACAAATGGTTAGTCCCTAGCCGTTTGCAATGTGGGGGATCAATATAGTCGGTTCCTTACCCCTGTCCAAAGGTGGTGCAAAATACACGATAGTTGTGGTCGATTACTTTACCAAGTGGGCAGAAGTAGAGCCTTTGGCCACTGTCACGATCAAAAAGGTCATTAATTTCGTTGCACAAAATATTATATGCCGTTTTGGCCTTCTACGAACCATCATTATAGAAAACGGAATTCAATTCGAAAGCAAAGAGTTTAAGGAATTTTACCAAAAATATGGTATTGAGAAAAAGTTTGCAGGAGTTGCTCACCCGAAAGCCAATGGACAAGTAGAAGCCGTAAAATAAATAATCAAATCCATATTGAAAAAACGTTTAGAGAAGGCTAGAGGCAAGTGGGTGGATGAGCTTCCAACAACGCTTTCGGCTTACAAAACCACCCACAAGTCCACGATTGGCCACACTCCATTCGCATTGGCATATGGCATAGAAGCTGTCATACCCGTAGAACTTGAAGTTCCATCACATCGGGTAACTTATTATGACCCTGAGTCAAATCAAGATCTTTTGCTGGAATCATTGGACTTCATTGATGAAAAGCATGAAGAAGCTAATTTAAGAGCGGCCTCATACAGGCACCGAGTCGCTCGATATTATAATGAAAAATCCGATCGAGAATCTTTTGTGTGGGTGATCTCGTTTTGAAACAAGTTTTCCCGGTTCCATCACATATGAGCCCTGCATGCGAAGGTCCATACGTCATTGAATGGAAGTTTGGAGAAGGAACTTTCAAGCTAGTGACCGTTGATGGTGCGACACTCCTCCGAGCATGGAATAGTGAACATTTGCGGCATTATTACACTTAGTTCATTTCTTTCATATTTTAGTTGCATTTATTTCCAGAATGCTTTTGTTTCTAGTTCATGGCACGTAATAAGACAATTTAGCTTGTTTTCATTAATAAAGGCTTGAAGCCATTTTCTCCATGAATTGTCGATTTTTCTGGTATGATAACACTGTGATGAATAACTAAGAGATATAATATTCTATCTGACGTATGAACGCGCATGAGCCTTTAAAATCTCCAAGTCTCTGGAGTGTGGACCGGAGTACTCGGAGTCCCCAGAGTGCGGACCAGAGTATAAACGACTTAAAATCTCCAAGTCTCCGGATTGCAGACTGGAGTACTCTTAGTCCCCAAAGTGCGGACTAGAGTATAAACGCCTCAAAATCTCCAAGTCCCCGGAGTGCGGACTGGAGTACTTTGAGTCCCCAAAGTGCGGACCAGAGTATAATGACTCAAAATCTCCAAGTCCTCGGAGTGCGGACTGGAGTACTCTGAGTCCCTAGAGTGCGGACCAGAGTATAAAGGACTCAAAATCTCCAAGTTTCCAAAATGCAAACCGGAGTACTCTGAGTCCCCAGAGTGCGGACCAGAGTATAAACGAGTTAAAATCTCCAAGTCACGGAGTGCGAACTGGAGTACTCTAAGTCCCCAGAGTGTGGACCAGAGTATAAACGACTCAAAATCAGCAAGTCCCCGAAGCGCGGACTGGAGTACTATGAATCCCCAGAGTGCGGACCAGAGTATAAACGACTCAAAATCTTCAAATCCCCAGAGTGCGGACTGGAGTACTCAAAGTCCCCAGAGTGCAGACTAGAGTATAAACGACTTAAATATCCATGTCCTTAGAGTGCGGACTGGAGCACTCTAAGTCCCCAGAGTGTGGACTAGAGTATAAACGATTTAAATATCCAAGTCCCCTAAGTGCGGACTGGATACAAATGGATTGAAGTCATCGAATCCTTGGCGTGCGGACTGGAAAATATTCTAAGTACCCAAAGCATGGAATAAAGAATGTGCAATGCCAAGAAATTATCAACTTATTTGAAGATGAATCGAGAAGTTTATGTAACTCGCAATAGCTTGGGTTTTGACCACGATTATACAGAAAACCGAACAACAGAAGTCTTATGAAAGGCAAAAGAACTAAGTTTTATTCATCAAAAATAAGTTTCTACTACGACTCCTCCGAAGCTCGGAGTTAAAAGTTTATTTACATGAACTACGAAAATAAATAAAAATAATTACATAATCTAAACTAACTCTCGTTGAACAAGAGCGAAGACTACTTCTTCGACTTCTTCGACTTTTTTCCAGACGACTCCTCTCCCGTGCGTTTGTCCTTGATAATTTTCTTTGATGGGGATGTGACAACTGAAGAATTACAGTGAACTTCCATGGGCCTGGACCCGCTAGGAAGGACGACCTTCAACGACTTATTCAGAGGATCGTCTAGGTCCACAGGTTGAGGCTCGACTTTGATCTCAATCGTCTTTTTCTTCTCCTTCTCAAGCTACTCCTTCATGCTCAGTTTAGATGTGTGTTCAGAGGAGCCTGTAATTTCGATTTCATAACTCGCATCGATGGGAGAGGAAGTCTCGGACTTATCCTCATCAAGCGCTCCGATCACCTCAGCATCTGGCCCCCTGCGTGAGTAGCCTCACTTACCTATTCCTTCACCTCCTTGGCGACATCGCTCCTCGAGTGGGATTGGGATCAGAATGGCCTGCACAAAATCATGAAAACAAGAATTAGAATACAATAGCCCCTCGTGAAAAATGACGACTTTTGGAATGTTAACGTGGAGGGTTATCTACCAGGTTCCGGCAGCCTCTCAGCCGTCCGAGGGGTCTCACCCTCTAGAATAGGAGACAGAATGTGAACGCCAAGGTCGGGGTCCTACGGGTCATAACCGATGTGCTGCGCATAGGGATCAAGTATCGGCCGATCGACCGGTTGAGTGGGCGCATGAGCTTGAAACTTGATCCCGGATGGACCGGCAATAACCTCTTTCCCTTTCATTGAGGGGGAGCCTTTGCAGTAAAGAGCTTTTGCCCCATAAAGGTCCGAAGGTTCGTTTCCCTTAAGAAATTCTTCTATCAAAGCTCCTTCATCAACCTCCTCGGTACCAAGTTCGACCTTCCTGATTTCTATTAAGCTGTCCCACGCCTCAACTAAAGATTCAAGGTAGCCCTCATCCAGAAAAGTTAAGTCTCGGGGCACGAGGACACGGGCATTGAATTCTGCAATTTGTGGGTCGAACATGCTTTTGACCTCCTCCCTACCTGCTTCTTTAGCCGCCTCAAGGCGAGAGTCGACCTCCGTAGACGCTATTTTCTTGCCCTCTTCACGGGCTTCATTCTTTAGCATCTCAACCTTAGAAAGTTCATCATCAAGCTTCGCCTTCGGAAGTCGTGTGGCAACGATCTCGTCGCAATATCGTTGCGACTCTTCTTGGCAGTGGTCTTCTCCTCCTTTTCTTTGCGGAGTTGCTCCTCTAGCTCCTTAAATCGGAGGGCAAAGGCGTCCCTCTCCTTCTGCACCGAGTCTTTCTCTAAAGCTAAGGCACCACAGCATTGGACCGCCTCGTCGATTTCTTTTTTATGGGTTGACTCCAGACGAGTAACGACATCAGCATTATCTTTAGCACTCTGCTGGGTGGCTTCAAGCTGAGACTTATAAGAAGCATGCTATTCGTCCTGAGCTTTAATAATATTTTTATCGTGGAAAGCCTCAAGCTTTAGGCGATCTATCTCATGCTGACGCTCTATGGAAACTTCTGAAACTTTCTCGGCTAAGTGCACGAATGCATCATGCTGTACATAGACATCATTGGTACAAGCGATGGCACTTTGCTTGACATGCCTTGGAATATGGTGGATCATCGGAAGAAACTTTAAGCCATCGAAGCATATCTTCGGAAATGAGGCTTTAAGTTCAGCAAGTCGTTCAGCGACCGTTGGATCAGTTACGGGAGTAAGAGGAGTCTGCTTGGAGACCGTAGGCGTTCTGTGGAGATCTCGAGATTGCTTGGTACTTGATGAACCAGAGTGTAGATCCTGATGTGCCATAGGCTGAGACCCCTTATATCCGAATTTCTTTGCCGTGCTCCGGTTGAGAAGGAGGATCGCGAGGATATGAGGGCTGGTTATAAGTTATCTTTCGGTGTGATGACTCTCGGCGATGGTGGTCTCGATCGACGGATTCATCTCTATCTCGGCGCTTGCCGGAACTCGAGTCTTGGCCAGATTGGTAGAAAATCGATGACCCGCGAAGGTGGTCAAGTCCATGCATGTGCCCCATGTCACCTACACAAAGTTTAAATAACGATGATTTAGAAAAGAATAGGGTGACAATGAAAATTTAAGTGCAAGGTGAAGTGCATGTGTTTGTGTATGTCCTAGTATTTCCCCCCGACGGACCAGTTTCTTTACTAATAGGAGTTTTTTCTTCCTTGTTTTGGGCTTGAATGCTCATACAGCCTCTCGTGGGCAAATGAAGCTTAAGAGCCTCTGGATCGTCGAAGTCGTAGTTGAGTAGATCATTAGGTATGGAAAGGTTCAACATGCCTTTTAGAGAACTTTCTAAATGTTGTGAGGAAGCTTCTTTCTCCACTGGAACGAGAGTAACTTTAGAAGTTCCACCGATTGTTTTCTTCCTCAGCCTGTATGTTAGTTTCTTCTTCCCCTTCGAAGGGGGAGGCGACGTCTCGATGTCGTGAACTTCGACTATCGGATCTCGAGTGGGACTAACATTTTCATCTTATACATCAGGCATTTCAGTTTCCTTAATCTCCCCCTCTTCTAGTGTGTCAGGGGCGTTACGTGCCGAAGACTCAGCCTCTTTTTTTCCCTTTGCCAGCAGCAGGCCTGGGTATGGTAACACCCTGAGGGAGGCTTATCCGACGACCTTCCGCCAACAGCCCAAACTTTGTAAGTGACTCATTTGAAATGAGAGTTCTAATGTCCCAGTCTTTGGCAGGAATGGCTCGAATAGCTTCGACGGCTTCAGAGTATCCAGATCCCTCAGGTCGTGGGTTAATACCTGAAAAGATGAAAGAGAGTTAGAAAAGGTACAACTTTGACCAAACATGAATATCGGTCCAGGAAAAAGATTACTTCCTTCCACCCATCTCCTTGCAAAGCCGGGAGGACAACGCACATAAAACCATTCCTGTTTATACAGGGCAAACTTGCTCCATGCCCTAATAAAGATTTGACATTTGCTGTGCGGCTCGAGAAACCTGAAAGATGGGCTATCCCTCCGTCTCTTGACGCAATATATGTATCGAATATCGCCCAGAGTCGGAAGCCTAGAGAGGACACTCATAAAGAGGATGCAAGTTCCGTGGATGAATGCATGGCTGTTCGGATGCAGTTGCGATGGGGCAACGTCGATATACTGCAACACGTCTCGAAATGAGTTGAACGGTGGCACGCTGCCAACCCAACAAATGAATTTGTTGCAAGCTATGTATCCGACTGGGAGCAAGTGCGGACGATCATGCCCCGATGAAACTAACACATCGTCAAAGGGGATTCCATAGACAGAGCATATCCGATAGAGCGTACTTTCGTTAATCTTTGAAGCCTGAGAATCGATTGGGTTGTCTAGAAAAATCACTGCCTCCAAAGCGTCGGGAGTCAATTCGACAGATGTAGTCGCAGGGTTCGGTAAGTCTTGAGCGGGGGTAGTTGAAGGATGTGAGGTATCTACAACTTCTTGTCGAGAGGATGGCCTAGGTCTATCTGTGATCGTAGCAGAGCTAGATTTCCTAGACATCTCTAATGAAGATTGAATCTAACAAAGCACCTGTTTGAACTATACTTGAAAAATAATCGATGTTAGACTTAACAACATAAATATTCTCCCCGTGTGGTGTGTGAACTAGTGCGATCGTTCAAATGTAAGTGCCAAGCAGTGAAAAGACATTGGATTAATAAAATGAGCTTATGTTTCGAATTGCCATCTTCGAAGACCATCATCGCTGACCGTCTACGAAAGCTTGTCGTGAGACGGTTTATAATTTGAACTCGACATCATCACTGCATTTGAAAGGTTATTAACTATTAAGCAGGTTAAGTCCAAGTTTTCAGTAGTTTTAAACCCGGAAGTTATCTTTCCAGATTGTTCGATATGCTTTGCTGTTTAAGTCTGTCCTTGTTCACTGACATATGTTCAGGCATGGGTTGTGTTAAGTTAACTGTGCATTAGGTTCGACTAGCATTGCTGTTGTGCACAACTCCTC
Organism: Allium cepa; assembly: GCA_030765085.1. Lineage (NCBI taxonomy): Eukaryota > Viridiplantae > Streptophyta > Magnoliopsida > Asparagales > Amaryllidaceae > Allium > Allium cepa. Next base: position 446,230,542 of record CM060938.1, on the reverse strand, counting down.
TGTCACTCACCATTGCCATTCGACATGCGGTAAGGCATGCCGAACCACAATCATGCTGAGCCGCATCGATCGGCATTCCACACTTTCGTCTGTCCTCGCCACCGTTCGGCATAAGGGAGTCATGCCGAACCACCTTCATGCCGAGCCGCATCGCTCGACATTCTAGTCTCAACAACAACACCCTTCCACTTATCCACTCCACTGTTCGGCATTCGGTGAATCGTGCCGAACCAAAGTTACGCCGAGCGGCAATGCTCGGCACTCCGTCCTTAACAACAATTTTATTCTTTTCCTCCAACCCTACCAAACGACATGGTCGAGTCGTTCAGAAAGTCATACCGGGCCATGTCAATCGGCATTCCAGCCAATTCCTGCTCCTCCTCTGTTTTTCCCTCCAACCTCGTTCGGCATGAGGGAATCATGTCGAACCAAAGCAGTGCATCTTCAACTAACTCCCTCCTTCGCATACCTCTGACCCCTCCTTCTTTCCTCCACACTGCCTAGCCTTAGATAGCCTAATCACGATTCGATTCCCTCATCCGCGACATACCTATCGGCTACGGTTCTACCAGAATTCACAAACTTGAACCTCGTTCTAAATTTTTTCGTCAGGGGAAAGCATTTAAAAAGAAGGGTCAATGCCTAGTAAATTGCTCGAAACTCGGGGGAATTCTGAAGTAAGAAGCGCGGTTCTAATTAGTTTCGATTGATTTGGGAAATAAGTGAGGCAATGTACGATGTTTGAGGAAGGAAGGGTAGTTAATTCTTTGGAGTTTGTTAAAAAGCAAAGTTCGTGAGTACAGGATAGCGGAGGTAAAAGTGAAAAAGTGAAGAAGAAGTGAAGTGCCAACCATTATAGGGGGAAGAAAGGAAGTCGAAGAGACAATGACCGGTAGAACCGGTCAAAGCGCATCCCTCGCTCGGCATCAGCTATATTATTCGGCATTGTATGTCGTTAAGCATCAGCATGTCGTTCGGCATACACTGACCCAATCGGCATTCAAGAGAAAGTACCGTCGAGGAAACGAAATCAGGGCTTGAAGAAAAACATGGATGACTCGTGACTCAAAGCGCATCATGTTCATCCACATAATACATTTTGGGGGGCAAGTGTTACCCAGTGGCTTGACCGGGTAACCAAAGACTTGATGAAGAGGCCTCGGTCAGCATCTAGCACGGTTCGGCATCCGAGACTCGTTCGGCATCTATCCCCGTTCGGCACGACTAGGCCATTCGGTATCTATCCTCGTTCGGTACTGAGGGTCATCCGGTACAGCATGGTCGTTCGGCATTCCACACTGCTCGGCATCCAGATCTCGTTCGGCATTGAGGGCCGTTCGACACAGCATGGTCGTTCGGCATTCTAGCCTCAATCAGTATTCCAGCCTTGTCCGGCACAAAGCCCCGATCGGCATGGCAGTGTCGTTCAACATTTAATCTCGACTGGCATGAAGCTCGTTTAGCATTCGGCCACGACCGACGTTCCAGTTTCGTTCGGCATTCAATCCACGATCGGCATTCCAACCTCATTCGGCATTCCAGCCTCGTTCGGCATTCCAGCCTCCTTCGGCATCTCCCCTCGACCGGCATCGGTTCTTGTTCGTCCTGCACTCTTCACTCAACACATCGCCTCGTTCGGCATAAAGGTAGCTTTTGGCATTTGCCGACCGGCATTAGTGGTTCGGCATGCAGAAGTCACTCACTTTGGGCCGAGATATCTAGCTTCTAGGCCCATCAAGGAAGTCCAACCCATTTTCGTCTATAAATAGAGAGGCAGGGGAACAATTAAATGGACCTTTTTTCGAGAACACCGAGGAGACTCTGCCGCATTCAAGACTCATTCAAGGCTTATCTTCTTTGCTTAACAATTGTAATCAAGTAGTTGGTATACAAATTGTATCTGTAATCAATTATTGAGAAAAGCAATAAAGATTAACCTCAAAGTGGACGTAGGCAGTTACGCTGAACCACTATAAATCCAATGTTCTTGTTTCCTGCGTTTAATTTCGCATATTATTCTCTGTTTAAATTTATTTTCTTCATTAATCACTCTACACAATCTCTCTTAAGGATGTTAGTGATCAATTCTGGTGCTAAAAGTTAGTGTGTTTGAAGTATAAGGTAATATTTTGTATGAAGCAAAAATTATAACATTGATATGTATAGATATTTATTTTTATATAAGTTTTCAATCAAATATTGAATCAATATAGTTATATATATATATGGGTAAGTTTTAAATTTGCAAATGTTATTTATTTATATGTGTATACATATAGACTTTGAAAGTTATTTGCTTATTTTAAATTATAAGTTGTATATGATTTTTTTTATAGTATATATAGTTATATATATGCTCACTTATACCGTTGACCATCATTAATCCAGTTTGATTTGATTTCGTCAGTTTCAAGCTTTCAGCTTCGTTCATCGATTCAAGTTCAATCTTGCCTTGCTTTGAGATTCTTGCCTGGATTCGTAGCTCATTTCTTTTTCAAATCTATCTAGCCTCGAAAGGTGAGCAATCACTCACGATTAACGTTCTTATATTTATTAAATTTGATTTCAATTGAAACGATAATTGAAATATGCTGCTGCTAGTTATTTACATTGCTATATATATGCTATCTGTTCACCTATGGCATCTGACACCATTATCTGTTATTTATATCGATGATATATGCCTGTTATACTGTTATCATATCTGTTATCACCTTGCAAGTTCCCTATTAGTATAGAATTCCCTATAGGTTGAAATGATACATACCCGAACGATCTTTAGAATAGGAGAAAATTGTTATAGTTTGAAATGATACATCCAAGCGATTTTCATTGAATTGAATTTGGGATTGCGGGTTGAAATGATATATACCCGTATATATATTTAAATTGCGGATTGAAACGATAAATATCCACATCACTTGACCATAGGATAGAAAATTATATACAGACACGGTTGGTCTATGTACAAATCTTTTGAAATGATTCCTATGGTTTTGGAAAGAAATATATGGATTAATAATTATTGATTTCAAGGTATATATAAATGTATTTTATAGAGTTTAAATTCTTGATTTTAAGCTTGTATGTTTTGAAAATTTTAAAATTTTATGTTAGTTTTGAAATTATAAATTTTAGGAATTTACATATAATTTTACTATTTTAAAATATGTATAAATTAGTTTTATTATAAAATAAGTTTGATACTTAGATTTAATTTAATAAAGTTTGATTTAATTATTAAATAATGTGTTTAAGTATTTATTTAAAATTTTATTTTTAAATATAGAGCTTATGATAATTTTTAATAAATTAAGGTTGGGAAGATAGATTTGAAATTGATTTGAAATGGTATTTAATTAAGAATTTATTTAATTAACTCAATTCGAAACTATGGAATTTGAGATCTTTAAAGGATATGATTTTATAATTTGATTTTTGTTTAAGGTGATTAATCGGATATTTCAAGTTTAAATAAATTGAAGGAAATATTTAGTGATTTGAAATATGGGTTTTTATTTAAATGATATTAGGTTTATTAAGTGAATATTTCCAAAACTAAATAATAATGAAGTTAAATTAAGATATGTATGAAATTATCAAATTTAGTTTTGAAATTGTGGAATATTTAAAGCTTTAAATATATCGAAATTAAAATGGTTTATTTTATGGTTCAAATCCTTTATCTGAATTCGATATAAATTGACATGGTTTATTGAGAAACTGAATTGAATTGAAATTGATGATTTGAGATTAGATTAAATTTGAATTTTGAAACTCGAGTTGATTTGGAATCGATTTATGAAATTTGAGGAAGCTATTTTATTATATAAAGTATTTTTAAATTATATTTAAAACTATTTATATATTTTACTTTATAAATTATTTTCCTATAAACTATTTTAATGTAAATCATTTTAATATAAACTATTTTTATTATAAACTATTTTAATATACTAACTATTTTAAACTATTTTTAACCTATAACTACTTTATATAAACTATTTTATTTTATAAACTATTTTATTATATGTACCATTATTAATATCTAAACCGTTTAAGGGAAAGTGTTATGTTTTTCCAAAGTATTATGATTTCAAAGTGTTATGATTTCCAAAGTGTTATAATTTCAAATGTTTTAGTTTCGAAATGTTATAACTTTGAAAGTGCTATGATTTTTGAAAATGGATATATTTGGATGAAAATGACATCGTATTGATATGATTTTTGAAATGGATATGATATTTTGGTTTTGAAGTATAAACTGTTTTGAAATGACCATGTGTTATAATAACGTTTGGTTGTTAAAGAGACCGGGATCGGCTATTGTTATACTTTCTGCCAATGCCGAAAACCACTTTAACAACCGTGTACGCGTGGAGATCCAAAAATGAAGTAGGATGGCGGCGACATCCTATTGAGGTATATACGTGGACCGACTCCCGTGAGTTGGCTTAAGGTGGCTAAACCAGGAGAAATCGACGGACCAAGTGAGGTGGCTCCTCCGATCAGACATATTCCTTTGATATTATATTCTGAATTTGTGATTGATTTGGTGGCCACACTTGATTTTTTTAATTTTGGAGTGTGTTTTGAGGTGGGCGGTAGTGGCTGTTGTGCATTACCACCAGCCCGAAAGTGTAATTTGTATACCTACCCTGGCATTGCCTGGTTGTGCCATGTCACCTACCCTATCGAGACTACTACGAGTTTTTTTTGTACCATACCTATGGAGTGCCCTCTGACGACGCCCAGTACGAGGGAGATTATGGTACCGTATAGAATATGGGAATATATAAAATGTGTTAAGGGGGATATGGGTAACGCCTTAACGCTATTTTAATAGTTTACTTTACTTAGACATTATTATAATAGCGTATATTCCTACATAGCAGATAGTTTAACGGATCCTTAAAGGATGATTATCCCAAACATCCCTTGAGTTACTTGCATTTCAGTGGTTATTTCACTTGAGTTAGATTTATTGATATAAGAATGTTAATCCTGACTCAAGTGTTTTGTGTTTTGCTTTATGCTCAGGTCAGACTGAGTGTACCGGTATTCGAGACTCGCCTTTGGAGTCGGAGCTTCGTTTGGAGATCCATCTATCGATTTGGCTTTCAGTTATTCAATTGATTCCAGCGATGTATTCAGATATTTATTTAATTGTTGTATCGAGACATCTATGTATTTGAGACCTCTGTTGTATCTTATTTAACTCTGTTATATATATAGTAGCTTCATGAACTACTATGCTTTTGTTTCCGCTGCACTATTGTTATATTACTCTATATCTATGATTCTGTGATCTTTATTTACTGTACATGCTGAGTTTTGCTAAATATAAATTAACAATCTGGTATTTTGAGCAATTCAAGTCTGACATGTGCAGATTCGAATGGTTGAAAATACCAATATGTTACATGTGGTACTGAGCTCTGGTTTTAGGCAAAAATTAGCATATAGAGTAAATTTAATTACGGAATCACTTTTGTTAGATCTTGAATCCCTTCCTCTTTGATTCGGTTTCCTTTGAAATTTAGTACTCCTCTGTTCATTCTGAAATCCCCTCTTGTCTTTCCGAATCCAAATTCTTCTTGATTTTGGAGTATCCCATAGCTCCAATGAATGATTACAAAGCCGTGAAACTCCTTTAAAACAAGCATTGATTCACCAAAGATTTCTGTATCCTCGGTTTACGATGCTATCTATCTCCTGCTACACCTAAATTCTATCTCTTGCGATCGAATGTCGATTTGCCTCAGAATTCTGCATCAATCTTATTCCTAAAGCCACAATTGACTCGATTAAGGTCACCCGCGATTAATATTAGTATATCAATCTTCTTATTCTGATATTCAATCATCTAATCTTCGTTTCGTGTATTCTAGTTAGAATGCTTTTGATTAGGATTCCTCTAAATTTGAATCTCTATCCTTGTTCTGGAACCCATTTTGGAATCATCGAGTGAGGGAGTTTATTTGTTATTAATATAAAATGTTTTATATATTGTGTTATTTGAGTTGTTAGGTTGATTCGGGCTTACGATCGATTCGTCTGATCAACGTTATCGATAGGAATTCCAAAACACTTGACAGAGCAACTAACACAAGATTGTTTTCAAAATTTATAAATTTTGTATGATTATATTATATATATAAGTAAAAAAATTTGGAATTTAATAAGTTAGTTAAATTCGTTATTAGAAATGATAATATTTAGTTACCTTTATTGTTCTATAAATGAAATCTTTAAACATGATTTATAAATTTATTTGGAATTGTAACGAATTTAAATTAAGAATTTGAGAACTTAATTTTCGATGATTTCAAACTTTGGTTTTAAGTTTTCAAAATGTATATTATTTAAAGTAATTTCGAGTAGAAATCGTTTCCAAAGAATTTTTAAAGATTTAAATAAGTACTCTTCACTTTTGTTGTTGGAAAATAATTTCAGTGATGGAGGCCGCATCATCGACATTCATTTTTGAGTTTTAGAGTGGAGAGACCATTCTTTAGCTTTGCTACATTTTGTTTTGGAATATAAATTGATTAGAATTTCTAAAGTATGACTTGATCTATAATATAAGTATATGTTTATAGATTTGATTTGATATATAGAATTTATATATATATGTATATTTTATCTCTAAATTGTTTGGAGTAAATCAGAAATTTAATTCTTAAATTTTGTTAATAGGTGATTTCAATTTATAAATTGAAATCAAAATTTTAAATAAATATTAAGACTTGAAATAATTGACTTGGGAAAATTTTACTTGTATAATACTCAATTGCATTCCAATATAACTTGCCTTAATCATCCAGAAGTTGAATATGTAATTGAATAATTTACAATCTAAAATGATGTTAAAAGAATTTATAAATAAATTTGAGTGGTTATAATAAATGTTTTATACTTAATTGTATGATTATAGAAATGTTAATTAAGATAAATTTAATAATAGAATAATGAATACCTAAGATGAATAAAATAAATTCTTTTTTGAGGGTTAAATCAACTAAATTAAATACCTTGAACTTAAAATCAATTATTGAGTATTAATTAATTTAAATTGAAATTTTTATGGTTTAGATTAATTGTTTTATTTTGTTTTCCAAATCTATTTTCATCTGGTTGGTTCTATTCTCCTACCTCGTTCTTTTCGGGGATGAAAAGTTTTGAGTGGGGGAGAGTGTAACGACTTGTAAATTTTAGTGGTTTTATTTATTTAATTAATTGAATTTTTGTGAAATTTTAAATAATTGAATTTTGAAATAAAAATTTGATATTTGGAATACATCTACTTTAACATAGATAATGGTAAATTTTCACCAGAAAATATGAAAGCTTATTTTATTGTATAATTCTATTTCAATTGAAATCAGTTAAAATTGATGATAATAAAATATTATTCAAATCTGAATATTTTTATATAATAAATTTGTAGATCTTCTTCTGAGTGAGACATCATATTTCATTTCTTCAAATTTGGACTATTGTTGCTCCGTCTATCTGATTTTTGACAGATTTGCAGCATTTTCGGTACTGATTATTGGCTTTTGATAGGATGATCCCACCACTGATATATGTATACCATTTTGATCGTCTCGTCGTGCTGATCTTCGCAGTATATTCATTTCTATGTTTTGAAGTCCGGTAAGTGACGAATTTGGAAAATAATATGCTGTACCGGTTCTGTATTTTGACCTTATTGGTTTCTCTGTCTTTTCATTTTCAGCAATGAAATCGAATAGCCATCGGCTATTAAAATTTACAGTAATCTTTTGGCCTGACCTTTACAATTCCACATTTTCACAATTTTTGCCTTTTCATTATTGATTTTTGTTCACATGCGTTTGAAATTTACTTTCACTTCAGAAAAAATTATATAACTTGCTCGGCTCTTCCCTTTCCAATTTCCGTTTTCCCAAACCTGATTTCTCTCAGTCCCTTCCGTTCTATTCATATATAAAATATGTAAATAGCACAATGACATTCTTTTAATCTTCCACCTTTCTCGATTCACCTTCCCCTTCATTCTAACTCTCTTATTCATGTCGAATTTTTTTTTCAATATATAGATTCACATGCATGATGACCGAGCCTGCTGTGCCCTCCCTTATCTGCCTTACCATAACCTTGTACCTTGCCTTTACGTACTGACCTCCTCTCCAACCCATAGTTTTTCACTCAACCTCAGTCACCTTTTCTCGACCGCCACCACTTCGAACCCTACCACCAAACACGCAGCCAACCCTTGCTGCTCGACCCGACCTGAGTGCAGCAGTTCCAAGCAAACAACCATACGCGCGCCCATTGCCTACCCTCCTAGTTAACCTGACTGAACTCCTCATCACCGCTCAACATCTCCTTCTCCATTCGATGTCAGCATATGTGTATGGCATATTGGCCTATGATGTACACGTGTATAAGTATACAGGTTTGCCTATATCTGCATTTTTCTACATATACTATATTTATGTATTGATAGTTGAGTTTAAGATAATAGAGTTTAAAATAGTATAATATGAATTTAGACAGTGTTTAGATATATGTTGGATCAGTCTGCATATATATTTTGGGTTATAAGATGTATATGATCCGATTATCTATATATAAGTTTATAGACGCTAAAATCTACGGTTTATATATATATATATATATATATATATATATATATTATAAATTGAATCTGCATTTTCTATTGTCTACATAGAATAGTGAAGTAAGGTTTATATATAATGTCGGCTATCTTGTGTTAATGAAGAAAGAGAATGAATATATATTATTTTAAAGATATATAAACATGTCATATTACATAACAAGTTTTCTACTATATATATGTTTGTGATTTTACAGCCGATTATATATATTACATATGAAAATTTTGTTTATATTTGGTATTGTTCAGAAGAATATTAATGATAATATTGTAGACCTTTTGAAAGGAACATATATATTCCATATGGTACAGTTTATAGGCTTGCTAGATATTATATTATAAAAGTATTATATATATTTTAGTTGTTTCAGTGTTTTATAAGTACAATACTATATATTTTCATGCTCTATAATTTTGAATCTCCTTAGTTATAGCCTATATATATTTAAAGTTTCTTTTATATAATAAGCTATGATGATATGTATAAGTGTAAATAATATGTTGTTATTTGGGGGTGTGTTTATATAAGATATACCATCTGTTGTATACCAAGTTTCTGTATGTATGTGTAATAGGTTGTTGCTATATAAATAGTGTTATGTTAGTTATATATATTTTAAAGCTGCCGTATATATATTAGCATCTTTTGTTTTGTTTTGTTGCATGAAATCATATATATATATATATATATAGGTTTACTGTATACGGATAATAGACTTACAACATATTTTATTTTAAAAGTATTATATATATATGATATTGAAAAAAGTAATATATTGGTTTTACTAAATACTGATTTTTTATTTGTTATTATAGCATGCGTGAGTATGATATTGTACTGTTAGTGTGTTCGAAGTGTAAGGTAGTATTTTGTATGAAGCAAAAATTATAACATTGATATGTATAGATCTTTATTTTTATGTAAGTTTTCAATCAAATATTGAATCTATATAGTTATATATATGTATGGGTAAGTTTTAAATTTGCAATTGCTATTTATTTAAATGTGTATACATATAGATTTTGAAATTTGTTTGCTTATTTTAAATTATATTTTGTATATGATTTTTTATAGTATATAAAGTTATATATATGTTCACTTATACTGTTGACCTTTGTCAATCCAGTTTGATTTGATTTCGTCAATTTCAAGCTATCGGCTTCGTTCGTCAATTTGACTTCAATCTTGCCTTGCTTTGAGATTCGTGCCTGGATTCGTAGCACATTTCTTTGTTAAATCTATCTGGCCTCAAAAGGTGAGCAATCACTCACGATTATCGTTCTTATATTTATTAAATTTGATTTCAATTGAAAGGACAATTGAAATATGCTGCTATTATTTATTTACATTGCAATATATATGCTATCTGTTCACCTGTGACATCGGACACCATTGTCTGTTATTTATATTGATGATATATGTCTGCTATATTATTATCATATCCGTTATCACTCTGCAAGTTCCCTGTTAGTATAGAATTCTCTATGGGTTGAAATGATACATACCTGAAGGATCTTTAGAATAGGAGAAAATCGTTATGGTTTGAAATGATAAAGCCAAGCGATTTTCATTGAATTGAATTTGGGTTTGCGGGTTGAAATGATATATACATGTATATATATATATATATTTAAATTGTGGATTGAAATGATAAATATCTCTATCACTTGACCATAGGATAGAAAATTATATACAGACACCGTTGGTATGTATATAAATATTTTGAAATGATTTCTATGGTTTTGGAAAGAAATATATGGTTTAATAAATGTTGATTTCAAGATATATACAAATGTATTTTATAAATTTTAAATTCTTTATTTTAAACTTGTATGTTTTGAAAATTTTAAAATTTTAAGTTAGTTTTGAAATTATAAATTTTAGGAATTTACTTACAATTTTACTATTTTAAAATATGTATAAATTAGTTTTATTATAAAATAAGTTCGATAATAAGATTTAATTTAATAAAGTTTGATTTAATTTATATATAATATGTTTAAGTATTTACTTAAAATTTTGTTTTTAAATATAGAGTTTATAATAATTTTTAATAAATTAAGGTTGGGAAGATATATTTGAAATTGATTTGAAATGGTATTTAATTAAGAATTTATTTAATTAAATCGATTCAAAACTTATGGAATTTGAGATCTTTAAAGGATATTATTTTATGACTTGATTTTTGTTTAAGATGATTAAATGAATATTTCAAGTTTAAATAAATTGAAGTAAATATTTAGTGATTTGAATTTAGGATTTTATTTAAATGATATTGGGTTTATTAAGTGAATATTTCAAAACTAAATAATAATGAAGTTAAATTAAGATATATATTAAATTATCAAATTTAGTTTTGAAATCGTGGAGTATTTAAAGCTTTGAAATATATTGAAATTAAAATGGTTTATTTTGTAGTTCAAATCTTTTTTTTTAAATCGATATAATTTGACATGGTTTGTTAAGAAATTAAATTGGATTTAAATTGATGATTTGAGATTGGATTAAATTTGAATTTTGAAACTCGAGTTAATTTGGAATGGATATATGAAATTTGAGGAAGCTATTTTATTATATAAAGTATTTTTAAATTATATTTAAAACTATTAATATATTTTACTTTATAAATTATTTTCCTATAAACTATTTTAATATAAATCATTTTAATATAAACTATTTTTATTATAAACTATTTTAATATACTAACTATTTTATTATAAACTATTTTTAACCTATGACTACTTTATATAAACTATTTTATTTTATAAACTATTTTATAATATATACTATTATTAATATCTAAACTGTTTAAAGGAAAGTGTTATCATTTTCTAAAGTATTATGATTTCAAAGTGTTATGATTTCAAAGTGTTATGATTTTCAAATGTTATAATTTCAAGTGTTTTGGTTTCGAAAGTGTTATAACTTTGAAAGTGCTATGATTTTGGAATCGGATATATTTGAATGAAAATGATGTCGTATTGATATGGTTTTTGAAATGGATATGATATTTTGGTTTTGAAGTATAAACTGTTTCGAAATGACCATGGTGTTATAATAATATTTGGTTGTTAAAGAGACCGGGATCAGTTATTGTCATACTCTCTGCCAATGCCGTAAACCACTTTAATAACCGTATACGCGGTGGAGATCCTAAAATGAAGTAGGATGGTGGCGACGTCCTATCGAGGTATATGCTTGGACCCAACCCCCGTCAGTTAGCTTAAGGTGGCTAAAATAGGAGCAATTGACGGGCCAAGTGAGGTAGCTCCTCCGATCGGACACATCCCTTCGATATTATATTCCGACTGTGCGATTGGTTTGGTGGCCACACTTGATTTTTTTATTTGGGAGTGCATTCCGAGGTGGACGGTAGTGGCTACTATGCGTTACCACCAGCCCGAAAGTGTAATTGGTATATCTACCCTGGTATTGCCTAGTTATGCCGTGTCACCTACCCTATCGAGACCACTACAAGTTTGTTTTATACCATACCTATGGAGTGCCCTCTGACGACACCCAGTACGAGGGAGATTACGGTACTGTATAGACTATGGAAATATATAAAATGTGTTAAGGGAGATATGTGTAAGGCCTTAACACTATTTTAATACTTTACTTTACTTTAAACATTATTATAATAGCACATATTACTACATTGTAGATAGTTTAATGGATCCTTAGAGGATGATTATCCCAAACATCCTTTGAGTTACTTGTATTTCAGTGGTTATTTCACTTGAGTTAGATTTTTTGATATAAGAATGTTAATCATGACTCGAGTATTTTGTGCTTTGCTTTACGCTTGGGTCAGACTGAGTGTACCAGTATTTGAGACTCACCTTTGTAGTTGGAGCTTCGCTTGGAGATCCATCTATTGATTCTGCTTTCAGTTATTCAGTTGATTCTAGTAATGTATTCAGATTTTGTATTTGACTATTGTATCGAGACATCTATGTATTCGAGACCTCTGTTGTATCTTATTTAACTCTGTTATATATATAATAGCTTCATGAACTAATATTCTTTTGTTTCCGCTGCACTATTGTTATATTACTCTATGTCTGTGATTTTGTGATGTTTATTTACTGTACATGCTGAGTTTTTCCAAATATAAATTATCAATCTGATATTTTGAGCAATTCAAGTCAGACATGTGCAGATGTGAATGGTTGAAAATACCAGGATGTTACAGCCTCCAAGTACCCATACTTACTCAATTTAAACACGCAAGTACCAAATATATGAAATTAATAGCATTTCACATATTTGAAAGGTTTAAACACATACGTTTCATAAGCAATGGATGCCAAACAATATTAATAAGCAATTATAAGGATCCGATACAAATTTTAATTTCTTTCAACCAATCTATATACATTTCACTCAATTCGAATGATTTACAACTTACCTTTCTTGCATTTACTTTATTTTTAATCCAAACAAACTAACATTCATTCAAATTGATTGAAAATCTATTCATTCACTTCTATTAATTCATATAATTTTTATTTACTTCTGTTTATGTCAAGCGACACTTTTTCCATGCAAACTTGACGATATTTATATAATAAAATAATTCTTTGAGCTTATAACTATTTTATATTGATTCCAAATCAATTTATATTCAAGTCTATTCCATTTCAAATTGATCTTTCAATCAATTTACTTACATTTCATTCATAACCTCTTCCATTACTTTCAAATCCATTTTAATTAGCTCGGAAACATTTCAATACTAATTTATTGAATAGCCATTAAGCCAAGCCTCCCTATTAGCTTAATTTTTTTTTCCAATCATTTTGACCGAAACCTAAATTCATTTCTATTTTACAAAAAAATTCCCTTTCAATTTTTTTTGATTTTATTTTTATTCAATCAAATTTCATCCACTTACTAATTAATTCAATTAGTTCATTCATCCAATCCACCTCAATTTTAATCCCGAACTCATATCATTAAAATAATATCCAAGGACATATTTAATTCATTCATATTCAAATTGGATTTATTTGCAACTCAAACCATTTCTATTTCAATTCAATTTCATTTATTCGACCTGTTTTCCATTATATTTAATTCACTTACAATTTAAGTCGAATTTTATTTATAACTCAAGTTTACCTTCAAAAATCCATTTTTAACCAACAATCCAATTTTTATTCAACCAAATTAACATCCATTCTTTGTTCAATTTTACTAATTAAGTTAGCCAATTAGTTCACTTCCGTTCTATGGCTCAATACTTGATTTTTATCTCACTTTGTTTAGCTTCCTTAAGTTCAATATTATTTCACAATCCAAGTTTGGGTTTTTATTTCATTTCCAAAATATCAAAACTTTTTTATTTTGGCTTATCTATTCCACTTTTCAATTTTTTCATACGTACACAACTTATCTTTCACATCTCCATCCATTTCATAATTAAGCACGTTCACATTTCCTTTATAACTCGGAATTTACACTCATTTATAGCCCAAGTATATTAATTTTATTTAATTCATTTCAATTTAATCTTTATTTAACTCCTTTAAGTTAAATTTTAAATCCATACAATTCATTTGAATTAAATCAAGTAAGAACTTCATTAATTCATCCCATCGAAGTCATTCGAATCATCATCAATTAAATTTCTAAAATTTATTTTCCTTCAAATTAACTTAATTCCATTTAATTTTATTTCAATTCAATCCAAATTTAACTCAGTTTAAATTTCAATTCGTTCAGTTTAAATTAACTCGCTTAAGTTAAAATCAAATTTCCTTTTACCAATTCAATCTATTTAATTTTCATAAGGCAATTCAATTCATACAATTAATTCACTAATTTATTTTTGTTATTGTCATTACTTCATTCATTTTATTTCATTTTGCTTTACTAACGTTGAATTTTATCCATTTTAACCTTACTCAAGTAAAAATTCATTTTCAAAATTCAATTTCCATTCTTTCCTTTCTTATTTAAAATCATTCTCCGGTTATAAGTTTATAACTTATTTCCTGGCTATCTCTTAAATTATTAAAATAAGGATTCTAGAATTTTAAATATCTGGTGTTCATTTCCAATCATTTTGAAATCTCAAATAACCCAAATCATACTTTTTAATCTTAAACTAATCCTGGTTTTCATCCAAACAAATTTCTCTACGAAATTTCCAAAACAAAACCTTTTCTTCCCAAAATCTCCATATCAAACCGCACTGGCAGCACTCCGTTGCTTAGAAACTCGAAAATGAATACTAATGATGCTGCGCAGTCATCACCAGGATTATTTTCCAGCGACTTTAGTGAATTCAGTGCTATATATCCTCAGAATCCATTTAAAATCAATTTTCTATTCAAAATATCTTCGAAACAATATTACTATTATGTATCTTCAAAATTTTTGGAAAACTTTACCAAAATCTCCAGGATTTTATATTTTCACACTCTGGTTTTATATCAAGTTTATTCAATTGTATGATCCATATTTATACAATGTCTATTTGGTTATACAAACTATTTATAATCTTGTTTTGATTATAATATTATCATCCAAACACTAGGATATGTTATAATAATTTCTAGAAATTTTTTTCCTTTATATAAGAATATATTTTGGGTAAAATTATTTCATTTACCCACTTCAAAACCATACCGTGTGGAATTACTCTATTCAAGTGTTTAGAAGCTCCTATACATTTAGTGGCGTCCCACTATTCGATCAAAACTAGTATACCACTTAGTAGATTAATTAACACAATATAAAACCATTTTATATTCACTAACAAATATGCGCTCATTTCTATTAATATGCTCCAACTCATCCTGGAGTACTACTGACTCTATCTCTAATGAGTAATCCCTACCTAAGCTAAGGTTCTTGCTTAACCTTCACCTCTGATACCAACTGTAAAGGCCCACAGTTCCGTACTCCTATGAGTTGACAATATTCCACATCAACTCAACTCAAATTGGTCGGAATATTAATCTTTAGTGGGTAAGAAGAAGGAAGGTAGAAGAAAATAGAACCACAACACAGAATCTCACAACCGCAGCGGAACAAAATATAACATATATAACAGATTTTATACAAAAGAATCTATAACAGTCTATACACTTAAAATTATCAGAGTACATCCATCAATACATCAAACTGGACAGTTATACAACTTGTCCTTACATAGCGGAATAATTAACACTTTATATTTGTATTTAGGTACAGAAAATACATCTGAAACTTCTCCAGCTAGTCTCCTGAGCTCCATAAAATTTAACCTAAATATGTAATACTCGATCTGACCCGAGAATTATAATAAAATAGCACCTGAGTCAGTCTGAAAAACCAACGTGAGAAACATCACTCAATTTGAATTATTAGAGTTATCAAAATCCTTTAAAAAACAAAGGTATCTCGTAAGACCGCATCACATATAAAACGACGGGTATTTCTCTTACGATAACCAAAACATTTTTATAGAAAATCCGGCGATATTATAACAGTATCTAAATACAAATACTTACTCAAATAGCCGAAACTGTTACATTAATCAAATTCCAGCATATTAGGCTCTACAAAATAAATCGTAAGCTCGTATTGGAGAATGGATTCCAACTGAATGACTAGGCAAAGGGGTACCGCCTGTCACAGTACACCTCTAGAACAATGTACCAAGGACCACTCCAGGATCTCCTGCTACACAAGACCGGACTACCCCTAACCTGGATAGTCTGAATAAGATTACCTCGCGGTTGGGATCAACAACCGCCACACAACCGAATTAAAGGTACTCTGGATAAGGGTAACCTTACCCTACTTAGATGCGACCCACTTAGACTTGCTACATCTCCCCTGATTTTCAGTCATTCTCGGTTGATGAGGCTCGAGGCTAAGCGTTAACTTTTCAAGGATAATTTTACTCAGAATGCCCATCGTCCTCCAATGACGATGTACTGGTAGCATTCATCCATACAAGCTGTCCTAGGTCTAGACAAACCGAATCACCGTCTTCATCGTCATCACGGTATTGTTACGTTCAAACCGGATTGAAGTGGTTTTCGGATAATTAAATCCGATCCTGGTATCTTCGAAACTATTAATGAAATTGGCCAACATAAATAGTCGGTTATTTAGCTATCAAATTAAACATCCATATGCAATCATCTGACCTGACATAAATTTTTATAAGATATTTACTTTTAAAATATATTTAAAAGATATACAAATTCCTCCCAACATTCGAAAGCACATTTTATAAATACTCAAATTCGTAATAGGATACTCCCAACATCTCAACACTTAGAAATACTTCCAAATTTCTATTTTCTATACTTAGGAAAATATTACCAGTCTTATTTTCCAAATCCTTTCAATATTAACGTTTTCAGAGAATTATCCCGTGACTTATTCTAAAAATCTCCGGAATCCCAATTTAAATTTCCTCTCCTCAAAACATATTCTTCATAAACCCCTTTTTCGAATATCGAGAGAATTTATAAAATAAAAATTTCAATCACTTCAAACTTTAATATATATATATATATAGTAAGTATTTTAAAGAACAATAATTTATTGTTAACACATGTTCGAATAATTGTTTAAAATATCAAAAACACTTTTATAAACATTAGTAACTCATCTTAGTTAAATATTTTCAAAGCTGATTTCAAAAGTTAGAATTTACTAAAAATAAATACTTCATATTTAAAAAAGTGACTTACAAGTATTTCAATCTCAACTAGTTTAAAATCCCATAGTTTTCAAATAATAAAATTTTCCTTTTAATACAAATTCACTTCTTAAAATTTAAAATATACTTTTAAAATTTCAATAACCAATTTATTTTTTAGCTTCCTCTTGATTTCACAACAAATCAAATCATTGTCGATTTCCTAACCATTCTCATTTCAAAAATAAAATCAACTGTTTTTCTCAACCCTGTTCCTATATACCAATATAAATTCACCCTATGAATTTATATTCCAATTATCACCTGATATCGAATTTCATTATTTATAAATATCGTTATCAGTTCTATAACCCCTTTGGTTTTACTTCTTTATAAAAACAAACCTTATTCATGCAAATCCATTATATAAATTTATATCTTATAAACTCCATCAATACTTCCAATCTATTTTTAATATTGATTTTCACTCATTTTTATATATTTCCAGAATATCATTTATTATTTCTTTTATATAATTCATTTCAAAAAATTTCATTTACTAGTTCACAATAGTTAAGTATAACCAAACCATTCATATTTTCCCAAATCAATTTCCTTAAAATAACTCTAATTCCTATATATATATTATTTTCAAATTCCCTTCAATTCCATAAATTTTAAAAATATATTTATAGTATTTAAATTATCAAAATTCAGGCCAGTGCTACAATAGCATCCAATAATTTCAATCACTGCAATAATCCATACTAGATTATTCTACACAATTCATATATCGTCATATATGAAAAATATACAATAAATTTGAGGAATGCAGTTGGATCCCTCCAACCTGTTTTCCTGCATCCACAGATGTTAATACAACATAAAAATACCAATCCCATTTCGAGAGGGATATCACGGTATATAGGGTCATCGACTATTATGTGGGGTGCATAGGGTCTCATCCGCTATATATATGTGAGAATATCACTCCAAAAACTAATATATATTCCACTATATATATATGCATTCAACATCCAACAGATAATTAAAATTCATCAATTCAATCAAATATCCAATAATTAAATTTAACAATTTAAATTTAAATATATTTTTTTAAAATCCAAATGAGTGAGAATTTTCTCACCTTTGATTCCTGAGTTTGTTAAAAGTTCCAATTAGTCCCAGCTTGAATACCTCTTATCTATGCATCCACACTTGTCATGTTTTATTCATTTCCAACCTTGTATGCATTATTTTCAGTTTATAAACATCCGACTGTAATGAATCAATTAACAATATCATTATATAATTTATTTACCTGATGAACGTTACTACTATTAACCTCGCTCGCACGCTCCACATTTGATCGCGACCAAAGACAAATCGCGAATCACCCCTAGAACTCAACCATTCGATGCCGACACCATGATTACTCCTCTGGACTCCCGCCGACCTTAAACTGATTGAGAATGAATAGCCTACATCGCTGCTACTGGAACAGAGTTAAGACCTCCATCGATGAGCCCTTCTCAACAGACCGCGACTACAATCCCTCCAGCTCCATCGTGTCGTCCTAACATGCCTCAACAACCACACAGTCATACTCTCCCCACCTCCTTCAGAATCCACACATGCGAGCATCATCCACCTTCACGAGCTACTCTCGTTTGCCCAGCAACTTTCGATGCCTCATCGTCGATCGTAAAAACTAGGCCACAACGATGGCTTCTCGCACCTCCCCATCCTCGCGCCTATCGTCCAAAACAGCGCATCGCCATCGCGTTTTCCCCTGATCGCGACCTCAGTTCGATCGCGACACCCCTTCTTTCCCCCAGCAACCATCGCGGTTGTGACTTCCCAACTCTCGCGTCCCCTTCTATTTTTTTGTTTGTTGAATAGATCGATTTTGACGACGATAGATTCCAGGGTTTGATTTGATTTTGATTTTGAATTCGTGAACTAGATTGTAGAATGAGGGTGCTAAGACGTGATTTCTGTGAACATTCTTTTTTTTCCGTTTGATTTCTGTTAACATTCTTTTTTTCGTTTGATTTGATAATGAAGGGAAAAGGAGGGAGAAGACGTGATTTAACGTAGGGATGGAAGCGTGTTTGAATAGGTAATGGTATAGTGAATTGAAATGGAGAAAATAAAACTGACATGAATGTTTGACCAGACAATTATTTATTTAAATTTTAAAACGTATCGATTTATGCAACTCAAAATCTCAAATCCCTATCGAGGCTTGCCGCTAAGCGTTTATAATGTTATACCTCTATTCCGAACGCAATAGAAATGGTTCCGAGTCCTAATTCGATAGAGTGGGGAAGATAATTTTTTGGACCCAATTATTATATTGAATTTCAATATAAATTTCCTTGCGTTTCTATCCCGAATGATTAAACGATAACTCGAAATGCTATGAAATTTGAAATCCGATAATAATACACTATTACGGATCCAAGGGAACTAGTTTTGTCAAATTATGAGGCTGTCCCTCGAAAGGCTATTTTTAAATGTCAATTTGAACAACTATTTTTAAAATGGAACAAATCACTTTTAAATTTAATTTTAAAAATTTATCATCTTCATTATTATTAATATAAATTTTACAGACCTTTAAATTATTTTTATCGAGCTTAAAACTCAAGATACAATAATTTAACCAATATTCAATTATAAAATTCGAAAATTAAATTATCTAATAAATCGCTATATTTGAAATTCAATTAAAATATCAACTTCCAAACAATTAAAATCAGTATATAATTCAAATTCAATATTTAAAACCATTTAAACATCCAAAATCAAACGTCGAAAAATCTGGGTTGTTACACCTGCGAATCTCGTGCTAACTTTCCTGATTTCCCAAACCTAATCACAACCTTCATCAGTGATACTTTGACGAAAACCTGATCTCCAACTGAGAACACTAAATATTTATCTGCATAACTTTTCTACTTAGACCGAGCCTCCTTCATTCTAGCTCGAATGACCTCAATCTTTTCTGCAGCTTCTCTGACCAAATCTGGAGCAAGAACCAACCTCTCCTCAGCCTCTAACCAACATATGAGAGATTTGCAAGGCCTTCTATACAAAGCTTCAAACGGTGCCATCCCAATACTAGTTTGATAACTATTGTTAAAAGAAAACTCAACTAAATGCAGATGATTTTCCCATGATCCCTCGAAATCTAGAACATAAGTTCTTAACAAATACTCCAAGATTTTGTTAACCCTTTCCGTTTGCCCATCTGTCTGCGGATGGTAGGCGATACTCATATTGAGCATGGTTTCCAAATCTTCATGTCGACTCTTCCAGAACTAACTAGAGAATAAGGAATCCTATCGCTTACTATACAACTAGGAAATCCATGTAATCTAACCACATTCTTCATAAACAACTTCGCCAAACAGGTGTTGCTCTGGTTGACGTAATTGGAATGAAATGAACACTCTTGGTCAATCTATCCACTATTTCCCATATACTATCATTTCCTTTGTTCGACCCTAGCAACCCATCAATAAAATCCATAGAAATGGAATCCTAATTGACGCAGCGGAATTACGAAAATTAAATGAAATCGATGAAACTGGCAATCGGTGGATTGAAAATACTGTAAGGCCCAAATTCGTTGATCCGAAGATACCAAATTCTAGCTATCTCTGACACGTTGATCGCGCACGATACCGTGAAGAGAGATCTGCAAATCTTCGAGCGTTGATCAAGCGCACTTGATTTCGTGAATTGGCTTCAACGATCGAAGATTCGAGCGCACTCGAATGTTGAAGGTGGAGATAGGAGATCACACTCAACTACCGATTTAATGAAAGCACAAAGCTAACAAAAGAAGAGTTTATTCAAAAATGAACAACTTTACAAATGACCCGACCCCCATATTTATAGGCATTACACCCCAACACTAGGTTGTACACGACCTACCACTGTTACACGACCTAACAAACACACGACGACTCAATACAAGACGACCTACGACCTAACAAGGTCGTTAGCGACCTAAAGTCAACACAATCAAGCATTACAGTACATGACCTAAACACTTACCTCCCCAGTACGCGACCTATGACCTAAATAAGGTCGTTAACGACACAACAGAATGCAACACATATTTACAACACAAACAACTCAAGAAACAAACGACTTATGACCTAAAATACAACCCACGCGACCTAAACAAACACGACCCAAAACTGTAGCGACTCAAGAAAAACAGCTTCAGGAAACCTTCATGCGACCTAACTTTGGTCGTAACTCGTTGCCGCGACCTATCGTAGGTCGTAAGCTTTAGAACTTCTTCACGCGACTTAAGGCTTCAACAACGGGATCTTCTTTACACGACCTAACTAGGTCGTAGGTCGTTGGAGTTAGGTCGGAGCGACCTAAGGCATCACCAATCCCAGCATATGCGGCATATCCCGAGCGACCTAACTCCGATCGACCTAATTCTTCATCAACTTCGATAGGTAGTTTATCTTGATTTGTTAAGTCGTTTGGACGAGCTATCTTCATATTAGGTCGTTGCCCATCAAAACCCACTGTAGATTGCACTTGCGAGCTTTCTCCCCTAGGTCGTGAGAGACTTAATCCACACAAACGACCCAACACTACTGAATTGGTGAACTGGGCTGCATCACTAATTCCATACTGTAATATCTAATGGCTGAAGCAACCCACTTGGCTTCTGGCATTCAGCCTTTGCCTATTGGCAAATCAAGCACTGCTTTACCCATAAGACAATATCCCACTTTGTGCCTTCCCAAAGAAACTCCTATTTATATCCTGATACATCTTAGTATCTCCTGGATGAGTAGAGAACTTCGAAAGATGGCATTCCTCTAAGACTTCTTTCCTTATGATTCCTATGCTCGAAACACATAATCTTCCATTCTTTCTCAACCTCCCCTTCTGGTCAAGACTGAAATCATTCAAGTCGTCGCTCTCGGTTCCATCTCTTAACTTGCTGATCCATTCAGCTAGTACCGAACCTCCTGTCTAGAAGCGATCTTTTCGATCATCATTGGTCAAACTTCCAAACAAGATAACACTGCGGTTTCTCCGCTAGACCCATCCTCATATCTCCACTGCACTCTGCAATCTACTAATGCTTCCAAATATTTCCACTGAGCGATCATCACCAACACTACATTCTGATGTTTCCTGCTAAGTGCATCTGCAACCTTGTTGTCCTTCCTCGGTGTGTACTCAATCCCAAAATCATAAGCGGCAATAAACTCTAACCACCTCGCTGTCTCATGTTCAGCTCTTTCTGAGAGAACAAATACTTCAGCGACTTATGATCCGTATATAACTCAAACCTCTCTCCCAAAAGGTAATGTCTCCAGACCTTCAACGCAAAAATCACTGTAGCCAATTCCAAATCACATGTTGGATATCTGACCTCATGTGGTCTAAGTTGTCTAGAAGCGTAGGTAATCACATTACTTCTCTGCATTAGCACAACTCCTAATCCTGTTCCACATGCATCCGTATAAACCGCCAAATCCTGATTTCCTTTTGAAACAACCAACACAGGCGCATTGGTCAATAAGTATTTCAAACTCTGGAATGCTTACTCAGACCTACTGGTCCACACAAACTTTACATCCTTTCTTGTTAATTTGGTCATCGGTGCTGCTATCCGAGAAAAATCCTTAATGAATCTCCAATAATAACCACAACCCAAGGAAACTCTTTATTTCCATCACCATCTCTGGCCTCTTCCAACTATTCATCGCTTCAATCTTAGTCGGGCCTACTGACAACCCTTTCTCTAAGACTAAAGACTAAAAAAATTTACTTTCTTCTTCCAGAAATGACACTTCAAAAACTTTGCCTTCAGCTAATGCTACCTCAGATCTCAAGCACCACTCTAAGATGAACTTCATGCTCTCTTTCATCCTTAGAGTATATTAAGATATCTTGTATGAAAAACAATACGAACCCATCCAAGTGCTCTTGGAAAACTTGGTTCATCAAATCCATAAAAAAAGCTGGTGCATTAGTCTATCCGAATGGCATAACTATTCATTCGTACGACCCATACCTAGTCCTAAACTCTGTCAACGGTATACTATCCTCTACAACTCTGAGCTGATAGAAACCTATCGCCAAATTGAACGACAAGAATATCTTGGCTTCACTCAACTGGTCGAACAAATCGTCAATCCTTGGCAACATATATCGATTTTTTATTGTCCTCTCATTCAACTTACAATAACTAATACATAGCCTCAACAATCCATCTGTCTTCTTAGCAAACACTACGGGTGCTCCCCAAAGTGAACTACTCGGCCTAATAAAGCTCTTGCCTTCTAAATCCACCAACTGCACCTTTAACTCCCCTATCTTTGTAGGAGTCATCCTGCTCGATGGCCTACTCACTGGTTCTACATCCGGAACCAAATCTATCTGAAACTCGATGGCTCATTTCGATGGCAATCCAACTACATGTTCAAAAATATCTACGAATTATCTAACCATGAAAACTTGATTCAGCTCATCTTCCAACTCCATAACACCCAACAAAGCATTCACCCCACCGCTAGAACATTCTATGGTATAAATTATCCGATCACTATAATCAGGATGTCTAAGTGATATTTTCCTATCCTGGCAAAATATCCTAGCATCGTACTCACTTAACCAATCCATCCCAAGAATAATCCTGAACCCATAAAATCAATCACATGCAAACCACCAATAAAAGAATGACCTAATAAGTCAAACTCTAACCGGTCACATCTCAACCCTAGAGTTGCATGCCCTCCTATTAGATTCGCAACCTGTAAGGAAGTAACTAAATATGTGGGTTCTAGGTTAAGCTTATCTATCAAACATCTAGATATAAAAGAATACGATGCACCGTATCAAATATAACGCTAATAGACATACCATGATCTGAAGCATACCTCCCAAAACTGCCTTTCCATTCTCCTAAGCCGTTGGCTTCGAAGCAGCAGGCTCCAATGCATATACCTTGTCCCTTCCATCCCTAGCGGGCTTCTTGCACTAGTTCCTATAATGGCCAATCTAATCACAATTGAAGCATCTGACATTCTTCTTCCCAGCCACATCCTTTACCTGTCCAACACGATACTCATTAGCAAAGTGCCCCCTTCTTGTCGCAGTTGTAGCAAACAATCTCAGACTTCCCCTTCTTAGCTGCTCCAACCTTCTGCACCTTTCTTAAGAAAGAACTTCCTCTTCTTACCCTTCCCTACTTGGACTTCTTTAGCCTTATTCTTCTCTAGAGAATCAAGCATCTCCTCGCGCCTTAAGGCCATCTCCTCTACAATTCAGAAGGATCTCTAATATGAGGTGACGTGGCCCTTGCTAACTCAGGCTTTAACCCCCTGATGGACTTCTCATTCCTTTTCATCACTGTATCTACTGAAGCATATCCATATCTAGCCAACTCTTCAAACTTTCTAGAATACTCCAGAACATACATCTCTCCTTGCTCTAACTCAGCAAACTTTCTAAATCAGAAGTGACTATGCCATCGCGGACATAAACCTCTCCAGGTACCTCCCCTTGAAATATTCCCATGATAAAGTTTCATCGTCTGCCCTAGCCATCACACTGTTCCACCAAAACAAAGCTGCTCCTTGAAGCTGTCTGGATGGCAACCTCCTCTTCTGCTCATCATTGAGCCCCAAGTCTGCAAAGATTCTCTCATAGTGCATCAACCAATTTTCCATCTCAATAACATCATCTATTCCCAGAAATGGCTTCCCTCCAAGCTTAGCGTAATCTCTGCTCAGTTTAACATAATGGTTAACTACCAAAACTTTCGTAACTCTTGCCCCTATAGCAACTCCTCCTAACACTGTAGCTACAACTCCCTCTTGCATCATATTCATGAAAAACTGATACATAGCTTCCATTCCAACTTGCGGGATTCCTGCACCAACATTCTCTCCTTATGCCAGACCTTGGGTCCTCCTTGTACTAGGTCTGGCATTCCCATCGGTGCCCTCCCCTCCTGAGTTAACTCTTCCTCTTCTACCTTCCATGTATGTATCCAAACTTCATAAGATATAAAAAATAACCCAACAAGGATAAGAGACTAGAGATAAAGCATATACTTATATTTAGCAAATATAAGTACATTACCATAGCGTTATCCCATACCCCAATCTTACTCTAATTCCTTAGGATTACATTTTAAAAATCATTTTTAGTTTAAAAAATTTCATAAACCATGCTCTGATATCAAGTTGTAACATCCTGCATCTAGAGGCCAAAAGCTAAGCGCTACAGATGCTGAGGTCATCCACAGTATTAACTTCTGGTGAAAAAATACGGCTAGTGGTATACATAATATCAGAAGCACTTAAATATGAAAAAAATCACATATTTTCAAAATAACATTTTACTGGTTACATCTCAAAACAAATTCATATCCATGTTACATAATCCCATATCATTTTTCAGGTAAAGATTAATTATAGTCATTACAAAAATACGCCAAGAGTGACATATGACGATGCCCCCTTGGTTTATCAAAGCAATATAGTCATATCTAACTTAATACACAGTGGAAATAAAACTGTAACTCCTAATTAGTTATCTGTTAGCCACCTACTTGTCTTCGAAAGCATTATTCGCCAAAATTCTAAACCTGGAAACCTTAACCCTCAGCCTACTAAAATCAATTTTGAGTACCCGAGGGTTTAATGGGAAACCAAAATTTTGAGTCAGACATAAAGCCTAGTGTGAATAACACTATTACATCTCGGTTTACTGATATTAAGTGAGACCACGCCGCTTAGTGGAACGGGTTTCCCCTCACAAACATCCTCTTTAAAACATATATTTTGCAAATCCATTCCTACAACCAAACTGGTTAATCAAACTGATATAATAATGATAATAATAGCTAAGTCCGTTAAGCTATAATCAGGTAACTAATGAACTATTTGTTTTTAAGTACTAAATGGACTATCTGTTCGAAAACTAGGCTAACTACCCACAAACCTTACTAACTATATGCAAACTGGATTAACAGTCTGAATCAAAATGGATTATCTGTTCGAATCATTTTCTTAGGGTTAACTACACTTCATCTTCTTCCTTAGAAACCTTTTCAAAATGATTTAACCCTTTAAATCATACTTGTACAAGGAAAATATGTTCTTAGCTTTACTCTATGCTATTTTTCCATGTTATATATACTTTACTCAAAATAATGTTGAAGAGATTCAATAAGGATTGCCTATCCTTTCAAAATAAGTTGAAGTCCTTTTTAAATTGAAAACACTTAGGCTATTCTGCATATTTAATATATTCGAAACCTATGTTTAAAACCTTTAAACAACCCATTCGAAACTGTTGAAAGTAACCCTTGCGAAACCATTGAAAGTTACTCTTTTGAAACTAATAAAAGTCTTTCCTTCGAAAGCGTTAAAACATTAGACATCCCTCTTTAAAACCTTTAAATATTGCCTTTCGAAAACATAGGAAAAACCTTTCCTTTCAACCCTTTCGAAACCCTAGGGAACCACCCTTTTGAAAACCATTCATTAAAAACTTTCGAAACAGTCAAAACTCAATCTTTTCGAAAGCACTTTGGGTTTAATTTAAAACATGTGGAATCCTATCAAAACCATTCAAAAATTTATCCATTCAAAACCTTTGAAAATAATCTCCGTTGAAACCATTTGGATTATGCCTTCAAGTAGAGCAAAAGGATCAAAAACCCATTAAAGTCGAAAGCATCTTTTTTGAAACCATTTAAAACTATCTCTTTCGAAACCATTTAGGTTTTACTTTAATCATATAAAAAGGTCTTTAAAACATTTAAGTCGAAAACATCTATTTCAAAACTATTTCCTAAGTAATGAAGTGATGGTATCAAAACCATTCCTTAGAAAGCAATGGAGAAGTGGCCAAATTTTAGAGAACAAAGTACCCCTTTGAAACCATCTGAGTTGAAAGGAAAAGAGGCTACAGTAAAAGGTTTCGACTTAGTCGAAAGAAATTATTTAAAAACAAAGATGCAACCCATTCAAAACCATTTCCTTTAAATCCATTTGATCTAATCGAAAGCTAACTAAGTCGAAAGCAAGCAGGCGCATTTTTAATTTGAAAGCAAAGTGATGCCTCAACCCCTTTGGAACCCTTGGTTTCGACTACATACCTTTCGCCTTCTATCAATTCGCTATGAACCAATATATAGATACCATGCGCATTAGTTTCAAGGGTGGTGAAGGCGAAAGGACTTAGTCGAGAGCCAACCAAGGCGGAAGTAGGTGTCGAAAGGACAAAACAGTAGAAAAACATGTAGCAAATAGTTCTTTTCACCTAACCTTCTTTACGTGCCAAATTTTGGTTGGTTGCCACATTTCCTTACAACTAAAACGTGCTACAATTTTCAAAAACAACTATTTGAATTATTTGCAAAAAGCCCCTTCTAATTTTATAAAAATATAAAACACTATAGTCCCAAAACTTAAATAATTTTATATACCCATTAAAACAATTAGGAAAATTCTACAAAAATTCCAAAAAATATGTTTTAATATGTTTCCAATATATAAAAATTTCTGACCCAATTATTTTATTATTTAACCATAAATAATTTGTAACCCAAATTAACATTTTCTTTACTAGAACATTCATATAAATTCCAAAAAAAATCAAAAAATTCTAAAAATTGAAACCCATCATAAAATATCATTTATGATCTTTATAAAAATTTGCAAGGCATTTGGATGTCATTTATAGGGTTTTCACCATAAAACATATTATAAAATCAATATGAACATACATAAATCATCAACACTATGTATAATCATTCCATCATTCAAAATCATGGCAAATCATTGCAAATAGGTTCGGACGTCATCCCAAAACCGAAAACAATTAAATATGAGATGTAAACGTTATTCACCTTAGCTTTAGAGATTAAAGAGATTGAGATGTGAATGGATTAGATTTGAATTAACTTCTTCCTTAGCTTTTCTTAATCTTTTCCTCTTTTCCTTGTTAATGGAGGCTTGCTTGTTTAATTTTTTTGATAAAATGAAATAAAGTGTATAGGAATACATGGCCAAGGTTTAGGGATATAGGAATGGCCTCTTTCCTATTTTACGCCTCCTCTATTTCAGTTTAACTCTTATTTTAATTCATAGGTTAAATAGCACGGCTACCCTTTGATTAAATCAAATCTCAATCCCTTAATGAACACATTATTTTATTCAATTTAACTAATTAAATATCTTAAACAATGTTACTAAAATATGTGGTGTTACAGAACTTCAAAGTCAAACACCACAGGGAAGAGCTGCCCGGAATTCAACTAATGCTAGTCGGCCCAAAAAAGCATTATACGGAGAATCAACATCCAAGACAACAAATGGAAAAATCCACACTCTCCTGCGATTAGCTTCTCCTAACTCTACAGGCAATTTGACATATCTGATAGCTTCGGTCGCAGCACCATTAAAGCCAGGAATGTAGGCTTTAGACGTTTTAGGTCCTTGGCTTTCATCTCATCTACTCGTAAGCCTTTTTCAAAATTATATCTACGGAACTTCCACAATCAACCAAAATCTTCCTTACTAAGGCAGGGCCGATCATGGCCGAAATGACCATTGGGTCGATCGTCTATGCCTTCACCTTGTCTGCTCTCTCTTTCTGAACACAATGTCATCTGCCATTCTATGCTGCTATTTTGCTTTAGCTCCATCTTCTATACTCGAACATATAAAATGCAAAATGCTTGATTGCATTAGCATAGTGCTCCATCTCGTGCCAACTCTTATCAGTTGGATGTGGTCCTCTGACTATTGTATTGATCACTAATCTTCCACCAGTCTGTGCAGGCCCCACGGCCCTGTGCGAAGCTTGTACTCGGTTGGGGTCAGATGTCCCTTGTCTGCTATCTTTCGGGGCTTTAACATACTATTGTGCTTTTCTCTCCCAAGTATGTTTCTTAATATCATCCTGGAGATGCCTAAATTCATTCAGGTTATGGTCAAAGCATTCGTGGACCGACAATATTTTCCAGTTTGTTTCTGTTTCTCCATTGATTCTTTTAGAGGTGGCTTCCTATACTGCATGGTATTGCATGTAGACTAGTAAACATTCCCTAGAGATGTATTCAATGTTGTGTAGGTATCATACATTGGAATCTTAGGCCTTCCGCTTCCAGAATCCATGTTTCGCTCATGGTTCCTATCAACAATTTTCTTTTGTTGATTCGGTTTTTTTTAAACATTTACTTGAACTTCTCCAAAACTCTCCTCAGACCATTTCACTGAAATGTTACTTTGCACTCCCTCTCCATTTGATTCAACAACATTCCTCTTCCTAGAGCATCATGTTTCCTCTATCCTCAAATAATGAGCTGCTTTTGCATACAAATGTTCTAATGTTGCAAGTAGTTTGCCGGCTAACCAATCACCAAAGTTAGACTCTAAGTCAATCCCCCTTGTTACCGCCATCAATATTGAATGGTTATTTGGATTACTGACTTCAACGATGGCCGTATGGAATCTCTCCAAACAATTTTTCAACTATTCTTCCAGAGCCTGGATCATGCTGGATAGGGACATTATATATTTGGGGCGAATTACATGCATACAGAACTGCTCCATAATATTTGTTGCTAAATTGTCAAATCTAGAGATTGAAAGTGGAGGTAATCTTGTAAACCACATCGTTGCTATGCCAAAGAGAGTGATATGAAAACATCTACTCTTTGTTGCATCATCAACTCGTATGGAATTCATCAGCCATTCATAACTCATGACGTGCTTCCTGGGGTCGGTTTATTCCTCGTAAGCAAGCATCGATAGCATATTGAACCTTCTTAGATACTCTGCATGTGAGATATTGTTAATGAATGGGGTATGGCTTCTCTAGATCTCCCAATCATCATTGGTCAAGCCTTGTCTCTCTCTCACTAGCTATGTAACCATAGCCGACAAGTCCCACGTTTGGATATTTGGAGCCAAGCGGCAGTCGTTCTCCACCTCATGTGAATGTTTAGGTCGATGTATATGGGTCGTTCCATGCCTTTTTGGCTTAATATCATCTCGATGTATATCACGTACATTCACTTCATCGTCATTCGGGGGAGATAATTGGCCCGCATCCATTTGAACTCCAACATCCAAATCAATCGCAGCAGCTCCATCTTATGGTCCAATATGAAGAGGCATGCTTCCTCCTCTAGAGGAGTGATCCTCCTCGATCCCTATAGAGGGATTGACATCGATCGGTTTTAACAAGCTAGATTGGCTTACTTGTTGATGTCCAAAAGCTTCTGCATGATATCCGTCAATTCTACGACGTCTACGTTTGTGATAATCATTTGATGAACTAGAACTCTTCAACATAGAGTATGGAGTTGGCTCCCTCCTAGCTTTCCCACACTGTTGCTACTTGAGTTGGTTCATTAGATCGATATTGGCTTGAATCTACTGATTCAATTGTCGGCGGCTATCCACCAGCTCTCTCGTTAGCTTTTGGAAATCAGCTCTTATGATGGAATCAATCGGATTCTCGACATTAGCTGGATTGTTGGCATTCGCATCTACTGGTGGATTGCTCGAGCATCATTGTTGTATGCTAGCATTCTTATTTCCTTATGGTTATGAGATGTAGATCAGATATCCCTAACCATTGTTGATAGTTTTCCTTAGACTTTTGCAAATATGAATAGAACGAATAAGCTATTTGAAAATAATTTTAGATTTCTTCGAGGATTTATGCAATCCAGTAGCAATAGAGTGATCCAAATAAGGCTGAGAATCTCTTTATCAGTTAAAGCACCAAACCCTACCACATACTTAGAGACCGACATGTTTCCTTGCTACAAATCTACAAACTTCCTAAATCATATCGACTTTTGGGCCATCGGTATGAACTTCTTATCGAATTGGACTTAAATTAATCAAAAGTGAACTGATCCTTAGGAGTAGCAACGTTCACAACATTCCACCAGTTCATAGCTCTGGTTTGATTTTGTTGAGAAGCTAACACCTTCTCATTGCTCCGTCAAACTCTAAATCATCAAAAATTCTCTTATAGGCATCAGGCCAATCTTGAACTTCCATATTTGATTTCATTCCTTCGAATTCTTTGCCACCTAGATTGGCAAAATCGTGGCTCATCTTCATGAAATAGACCTTGGTTGCCTACATTTAAGCACCACCACCTACAACAACATTTGATGTGGCTACTTGATCATTATTAGCATGTTACTCATCATCAAATCGAACATTGCCTATGAATCAGGATTAGAAGCTCTTGAGACCACTCATTCCTCCTCAACTTTAGAGATGGGGTTCCTACCAGCATTTCTAGTACGTCAACTTGTTTATAATCTATAATAAGAATGATCAATCTCTCATAAAGAAAAGCTGCATGAGTAGTACTAATGTGTGCAATGCGACTTATATACTATATATATATATGTGTGTGTGTGTGTGTGTGTGTGTGTATTATTATATAGTTTTGAAAATTAGAGTATATAACAACTATGCTCTCTCGTATATACTCTTAATCCATTCTAAGGTGATAACTCCTCTGTATCTCTGAAAGATCATGATATAAACTTTGGTTAGCTACATAACCTGGCTTGGATACCAAATGTAATGACCATCCTACACATATGGTCGCTACTATACCTATATAGTGCACTGTTATAGTGCCCAGCCAATATAGGACGATTTTCAAGTGTTGTAAAGTAGACAAAACCATCACAAATCTTGTTGTATATCCTATAGTGCATCGACTAAAATATAATAATCATTATAGATATAAAATAAGCAATAAAATTATAACTAAATGAACTACAATATCAGAATACATAGGTTCATAAAGTTATACAAAATAGTAGAGTTTTTACAGCTGAAAATAAGCTCAAAGATGAACTATATCTAAATAAAATAGCTAAAAGTGTCTAGGTTCTACAGTGCCACAAATTGAAACAAGCAATAATGAGTCCAAATATAAATGTGAGAAAACATCATCTCTTGCTCGTGCATCTACACAGCACCTTGTATCACGCAAACTTGCTATTTAGTATATTCATTTAATGGTATGCGAGATGATAAAAAGCAAATAATACCTGAGCTGTCCTTACATCATATAGTAAGGAACAATAGTATGAAGAATCATACCTAAGCTGTCCCTACATCCAAAGAGTTAGCACATAACACAACTATAATATGATACTCTACTAACATCATAAAGTGTATGAACATCTTGGTACACCATCGGGTGTCTAAGTATCGATCTCCAAGAAACCTACATCATGTGACATTCCTAGTGCGACGAACAACAAGCGCAGCAAACATAACATCCATCAAACAATCCTTACATCACTCAATGATCTTTGGATATATGGTAACTTATATGACCATTCCTCTGCTAGTGAATAATGGAAAATCCTGGTTTTCTGTGTACTCAAACACCAGCTCATAGTTCACACTGGATCTGTTCCTCGATCTAAGATATTCAGATCCCTTCAACGAACTGGAGGAGCCGAATAATTACCACAGTGAGCAGCCTTGTAATACCCCTGCTTACAAGTACATTAGAAAACACTTTGAGTGACAATGATCCCTTTACACACATATCTTAGTCCTTCTTCACTCAATCTATTTCCGTTCATCATTACAGTACTCTTCAATAGTCCACTTTCTATGATAACACCTTTTAAAATTCTATCCACGAGTTCCCTTCCTCGAAATAGCCGTGGTGGTTCGTCATCATCATGACTCCATCGATCGATTCGTAATTATCAGAACATTTCTAGCTGTCCAAATCAATCATAGAACGAATACATAAAAGTAATAAAGCTATTATGTCAAAGCGACATGCCTTCACCTTGTCGTTTCATTGTCGATCTTTGTCCCATTACAACCATCGAAAATGTATATCGAACAATTGAACGAGTATGCATACATGAAAATTGGAACATCACTGCACATCCTCTAAGCCTTTACCCTATTAGCCACCATAAAGAGTGGTCGGTACTGACCACGAATGGTCGTCCCCGATCACTTTGCTCTAACTTAAAACTTTATAAGGTTAAAGTTTCACATTCCCTTGCTTTGTTCTAACTGCCCTGAAGCTGCCTCGATACAACCTAAATTTTCTTGGCCATTTCTTTAAAGAAAAGAGGGATCGATATCAACTTCTTTCCCTCTTCCAAATACTGTGCTCCTGCATCCACAATGGTTAAAATATAACAATTCAAAATATTATGATGATATGCACACAAGTAAAACAATTCAGGATTACCCATCCCCACTCATTTTGACTATCTGTCTCAATTATAGTTTCTAAGGTCACTGTAAATCTATTAGTTTTCATGGGCTTACTAATAACCTGTTTAAAATTTATGAACTCTCTGTCCAGTTTCATAGTTTTCATGGGATCACTACAAACCTATTGGCCCCTGCCACTAACTTTATTGTTTCATGGGTTCTCCATGAACCTATTGGAATCTCCAATAATTCGCTCATATCATAGTTTCCATGGGTTAATTATGAACCTATTGACTACTACCAATAACTTAATCAGGATATAGTTTTCGTGGGATCACTACAAACCTATTGGCCCCTACCAACAACTTTTCTGTTTCATGGGTTTACTACGAATCTATTGGCCCCTTCTAATAACTTTTTCTAAGCATAGTTCTCATGGGTTTACTATAAACCTATCTATCTGAAACTTCTTTAATCAGTATTTAGGCATCCTAACTTCTAGTCTATCTGACCTTTTGGATGCAATTCTACTTATTCAGGAGTTAACTCAATTTATATTCACTACTGGGTCAGCCTAGCTGGATATTCTTCCCTTTTTTTTTCAAAATACAGTTATGAATCCATTATAATGTGAATATATGATTTACAAGAAGCAAACATAATAACATAATAACACCAACATTTATGGTTTAATATCCTTAAAAGCAATTTCATATAAAACCTGGTTAATCCCTTTAACCTATTATTTTATCAAGGAAAGCTTCTTCAAAAAATTCATACTTAAAATCCATTTAAAACTCCTTTATTATGTCATGGGTTTTCTTTAAAAATGAGACCGGGTTCGTTATTTTGAAAACTAAAGCTTCTGAAACCTTTAACTAGTACTTTCGAAACCATTGCATAACCTCCTTCAAAAGCATTCAACTCTTCATTTCAAAACACTAGCATAAGACTTTCAAAACACTTTAAATCATCTATTTCAAGATTATCAAAAAATACCTTTCGAAATTATTAAAACATCATCTATTAACTCATAGAAGCATGGCTTCGAAACCAACCCCTTTCAAAACCATTGCGTTTATCTTTAAAAATATCTTTTGGGTCAAAATTAATATATACGAAAGTATCCCTTTCGAAACCTTTAATCTTCATATAAAATTATTTGGGGAAAACTGATGGCTTCGGAACCATCCTTTCGAAAGCTCAAAACATTTAAGTAAAACATTTGAAGGATAGCTTCGAAACCCCTTTCGAAACCATTGCCTTCGAAACCCTTGAATCCTTTCATAAGCTTTAGGAAGTGGCTTAGTACAGGTTTAAAACAAAACCTACCTTTCGAATTGGTTGATGACTTCAATCCATTCGAAAGGCATGGGGACGGCAGTAAGGTTTCGATTGGGTTGAGAGTACCCTTTCCAAAGTATTAGTTTAAAACATAGGGACTCATTCGAAAGCTACACGTAAACTAAAAGGTGGCATCCCCTTTGAAAGCTTTTTAGAA
Source organism: Allium cepa (assembly GCA_030765085.1). Classification (NCBI taxonomy): domain Eukaryota; kingdom Viridiplantae; phylum Streptophyta; class Magnoliopsida; order Asparagales; family Amaryllidaceae; genus Allium; species Allium cepa. Next base: position 446,195,478 of record CM060938.1, on the reverse strand, counting down.
GATCCTTTCGAAAGCATTTGTTTCGACTCTTATGAAAGATTTTAGTAAAATCAAGCAAGTGCATTTCTTTAGAAAGTAAAACAAAGCTTTTCACCCCATCGAAAGCGAAGGTTTCGATACCATGCCTTCCGCCTTTTTCAAATTCACTACGTACGAATGTATTAATACCTTGCATATTGGTTTCAGCTTAGTGGGTTTCGACTTGGTCGAAGCGGAAGCATAGGGTCGAAAGGTTGCTTTTGAAAGAGGTGGAACATATTTTCTAAATAAAGTCTAATTTAATGCCATTTAAAGTAATTACTTTATAACTAACCTACCTATTTGTAAACCTTTAATTCATTGCCATAAAATTTTCAAATCCTTTCTTAAAATAACTGCCGCATAATTTTAGATCTAAACAAAGATTAATTTAACAAATAAGCCCTTCCATTAAGCAAAACAATTAATTCCTCCTTCTAAAATAAATTAATTTCCATAGTTAATTACTTAGGAAAATTCCCCAAAAATTTCAGAAATTCATTTTCAATACGTTATCTAACATATAAAAGTTTCAGACCCAAATACTTCATAAAGTAACCAAAATTAATTTCTAAACCCAATTACAAATTTTTCTTTGAAAATTCATAATAAATTTTCCATAACTTGGGAAATTATAAAAATTAAAACCCATCTCCAAAATCATGTTACATAACTTATAATTTCCTCATGGCATTCAAAATTCAATATAATCAGTTTTTACCCTTAAAATCATATCAACAACTATCAAACAATTTGATTCGAATCAAATATGTTATAAAACCCAAGCATATCATCATCAAAAATCGTCACAATGGATTTAATATTAAACTTGAAATTAAATGATCATAAAAGCAAAATAGTGATGGTTTTTATTATTATTTACCTTGATTAGGATAAGGACTTTGAGATTTGATTGAGATTAATTCCCCTTGCTTAAATCCTTAGCTTTGTTTTGATTTCCTCTTCTTTTCTTCTAAGTAATGGTCAGTTTCTCTTTCTTTTGTTTGCGTTTTACGTTTTTCGAAAAATAAACGTGAGTGGATAGGAAACTAGAATATTTAGGGTATAGGATTATGGTGTGGCTATTTCCTAATAAGCCCCTACATTAATTAATTAACATATAAAACCATTTATAAGCCCATTTGTTTAATTAAGCTTGGCCTCTAAGTATTTATTCAAATCTCAATCCCTTTGTCTCTTTAATATTTACTTATTCTATTTAATTTATCTAATTAAATCTTCTGAATAATGTTATTAAAGATTTGGGGTGTTACACATTTTTATGCCAAAATAAAGGATCTTATTTTTAATGACATTTCTTTAAAAACATCAGCAAGTAAACTTATTAATCTTAGTAGAAATTGTTACATTGATTAAATTCCAACATACTAGTGATAAAAGTGGGTTCTACAAACAAAATGGCAGGCGCTTATTAGAGAATAGATTTCTATACAAATGATTAGGTGAAGGAACTACCTTCTGACAGTACATCTCTAGAGGAATGTACCGAGGTCAACAGAACATCTGCACCTCTACCAACGCAAGACCGGCCTACCTTTCTCACTAGATAGTACCGAATATGCCTTTACCCTGGTCATTACGGACTACATCCACAATAATTTAAGTCCTGAACGTCGTAGCAGGAGTAAAAATATTTAGAAGGGGATGATCATATCCTAATGGTTGCAAACCGCATTGTCTTGCCGCATCTACCCTATTTCGGCCATTTTCGAGTGTGAGGCTTGAGATAGCACTTACCTTTCACTTTGCGCATTTCACTATGAATGCCATACTGGCATTCCATGGTCACACAACTGATTTCTATAAACATATAACTCTTGAGCTCGTATGTATCTGGAAAGGGTGTTAAGCTAAGAGAAGTTTCCTTCTCCGCCACCAAACGGATGATACGTTCATAGAGATCACTTATGTAACTAGAAATGCAACGTCATACATTCGTCCATACAAGTTCATTCTGGGATAGAACGAAACCGAAGGCACTCTCCTACCACATCCCATCAGGAGTTATCCCCAGGATTAGTAGGGAGAAGTCCTTGCAACCCGAAGAGTTTTAGAAATGAAGGGACCACTGCTACTTTAGTATATGGGAGCTAACCAGAATTATCAATAAGCGGTCCTTTCACCCCGAAGATCTTCGGTCTTCATCCTTCATTTTCTTTATCAGTTCTTCAATTTTCAGACGCATACATTGGTTTAAAGTGTTTTTCAGATAAGAATTACCCAAATTCAACCCTGGTTCCCTCGAACCAATCATCAATAAAAAGATGTTCTATGAATAAGGAATCATTCTTTAATTGATTAAGTTATTTTTATCAAAATCTCTTCTAGAGATATATATATTTCTAAAACATTCTTTTCGATATATGTGGAATTTTTAAACCTCTCTTATCAATACTTTGGTTACATTAAAATCATTTTGAATCTTGGAATAATTCTAAATCATTTTATTCTTCAATTAACAAAGATTCTTAATGCAAAACTCAAAATTTTCATTGAGTTACAACCACGTTATCTAGGATGTCAATCCAAATCTAGTAAATATTAAGTGAGCAAAATATATAGAAATCGTCGTATTTTACTCAGTATCAATTCACGTATTGAACTATGGGAAGAATAACAGCGAAATCACCATTTAAATTCCACGAACAGTACGGATTCCCTCTTCGGGCTTTAACACTAAGTACAAGAAGATCATCTCTATAAAATCCAAGTTATTTATATTTGGAAATTTTTATCCTTTATACTTTGGAAAATTTTGATCCAAGTAAATCAAATTTACTATCCCATCCATCGGGCCAGTTCGGATAGCAAGAGAGAGCAAGAAACTGATTTTTCGAATCCAAGCCTAGACACCATCTCTCTAACACCCATAAGGCAGTCAAATTATTTGATCGACTCTAAATCATTTAACATATTCTATTAACTTTTAATTATTTATTTAACCACTTCATAAATCCTTCAAATTACCTTTAAAATAATTTATTAATCATTTGAAAATATTTCCAAAGTATGTGGAAAAGAATGGTTGCGTTTAAAATTGTATTTTAAAGTTATAGAAAAGCGTTGCGAAAAAGTGCTGTGAAAAGTGCTATTTTAAGCTATATTGATCAGAACGACTTTTTATCATTTAGAAATTCATTTTTGTAACTCAAATTACTTTTAAAATATTTTAAAGAGTTTCAGAATTTATTTTATATTTTAAACAATTTTAAAGTATCATTTTCAAAGAAATCCTGTTATGGATTCCGAACTACAAAAACCGCAATTTTTTCAAAAATTTGTTTTACTCGCATTTCAAAATCTACTTATCGAAATCTCGATTTTGTTTCTTCGTTGGAAAATTATTAAGAATTCCAAGCTAAATTCCAATCTATGCACTCTTTTGACCTTTATGGCACGAAATCGTGAACTACCGTTACACGATGCGCCTATTTTTGACTAAATTCTCAGTTCAAACTTCACCGAAATACTTTCATGTGTTTATAAAACATTTCAAAATCATTATTTAACCTTTTTAAAGAGGTTTAACATTCCATATACACCAATTCATTAAATAAAGGAAAGTGGTTTTCTTTGTGCTTATCGACGTCTATTTCCGTGAATTGCATATATATTCAACATTCATATTTAACAACCATTATCAACAATCAAAAACAAACATATACAACATCCAGTAGCATATACTATTATAGTTTAGGATTTCTCATCTTTAATTTCCCTTCGAGCTAATATAAAATCGGCTATAGCTCCGCTATCTCAAAATCTACGCTCACGATCGCTAGTACTACCGACTTTAAAATCGCTCGGCCTTGCTTTGGAGCTCACGGCCTTGGTGTGTGGTGGTGGCCGTGGATTCTGAAAAGGTAGATGTCGAGTTTCGTTTCCATTTGAAGTGGAATTGATAAATTATATATATTATATTATTTTAAATTTCTTTTAATAAATATTTTCTCGTAATTTTGGCAAGCATAGAAGCCATGAAGAGAAGCTTGAAGTGGAGAAGATGATAAGAATATAGTGAAAAATATGAGAAAGTGGGTGGGTATTATAGGAAAAAACTTAGAATAAAATATTTAAAAGAAAGTTTACCAAAATGCCTCGAGCCCACAACCCTCCTAACCCCCCTACATGCATGGCTCCTCCCCATTAGGCCATGAGATGGTGGTGTGAGGTGATGGTGTGATGATGATGTGGTACAATGAGTTGATGTTTGCTTTTTTGTCACTTAAAGGTCAAGGCTTAGTCATTTTATTATTATTTTGTAGTATATGTGTGTGTTCATGTACACATGTATATGTTATCTTGTGCATGTGACATATATGTGCATGTACATGTAGGTACATAGCACTTCAAACGTCTTCGAACTTTTTTTTGTTAAATCGTTGAAATCCGAGGTACCGATTATGGGTCACATTTTCACTTATTAATTAATGTACATATATTTGTAAACAAAATTTTAAAATAATTTTCATATCATTTTAAATTAATTAAAACAATCATTTTTGAATCATAAAACTATATAAGATAATATTAACAATTATTTACGAAAATCACTATTATTCCGATAAAGCGATATCAATTTTTTTTCCTTATATTTTCAAATCAAACACATCTCTTTATAAAACTTTTATAAATTTTTTATTATAACTTTATAATCATTTAAAATGAGCTATCATCTTTTAAAATGATTATTTGAATAATTAAAATAATTATTAAATCATTAAATTTCAATTTAAATACATAAATCAATTATTATATTTAAGGGCATTACTAATGTCATAGATACGTTTAATTTTCACGAAATAAAATAAATTTCTTTATTATATATTCTTGTTCAATTATAAAATAAGCATATATATCTAGCTCAATGCGCGGCGTTTTGCAATTATAGAGCTGGTTATCGATAAAGCAGTTTTTTGGCCATTTTATCGATTTAAATGTTGAGGAAAATATTTTGTAAATATTTATTCCAAATAAGATTAATATTATTTATTATTACTCAAAAAAATATTATTTGTATTATCAACCTTTTATTTGCATAGATTTAAAAATAAATATAATTTATCAAAGTGATAAATTGGCGGCGTCACAAAGATTCATGCTTAAATCAGCTTGAAATACATTAATGTCAAATCACATGAACTTAAAAGAACAAAATTAGTTTGGGGTTAACACAATGCTCCAAAAATGGCTATTTGTGCTTTACCTACGAAACTTGACAAACTTCACACAAAGGAAAAACTATTAAGGTGGAAAAATACAGTTGATCCTATATGTATGCTATGTAAATAACAACTGGAAACTAGAGATCACATATTTTTAACTATTGCTATTCTAACAGTATTTGGAATGAGATTAACATCAAACTTAATTTAAATGTTTCTAACCTACTGTATTCACGATATTTTTAACACACCATTGCATTAACTAATGATAATTCCATTAAAGAGGTTGTAATAGTTACCATTATCACCGTTACTATTTGACATGTATGGAATGAGCGAAGTAATCAACAATTTAAAGGGATAGAAATGCTATACAAATCCTTCAAGACACTTATGATTTGACAAAAGTTGCTAACTTTAAAACAAAATAAGTTAAATGCATTAAGCCAATCTTCGTGGGAATATGGAAAGATAATGATTTTCATATTATGGGTACGATAGTTTTGAGACACACCCTTCTTTATGAAGTTGAAAACGAAGGTTCTTACCTAAGCTTGAGCTCCTAAAGTAGACTTTAGGTTGATGATGCCAAGTCAGAGGAGGATAGATCTCTATTTGCACTCAATTGGGAAAGTGGATGAATAGTGTTCTTTGTTTTAGTTTCGCATTTCAATGTTTAACATGATGTTGTACCATTTTTTATGTGCTCTTACCTACTTTAGGAGGGCATGCTGAGTTGTTTATCTTTGTATGGATAACTTTTTGTAAAGTGATACCATCTGTGTGTTTTGAGTGACACACTTATTTATTCCTCTAACAATTCTTGTAAGTCCCTTTTTTCAGCAAATATAGTACACAGTTTTAAAAAATGGATATAAAGTGTTATTAACACAAGATCTAAGTTTTAAAATCATATAATTTTGAAAATCACTTTTAAAACCATAATTTAATTATATCTACATGTAGAGTATAATGAGAGAAGCAATATCACTCACCAAGCACCAAATTAACCCAATAATCATAACAGTAGTGGCATGAATTCTCAAGTAGCCAGATAGTAGATCTATGATTCCCTTTGCTAATCACCCTAAATGAAGTGATTTAGGCCAACTAAAGTATGAAAAAGAGGAGTTTTCTAATGGAAAACAGATTAATAGAGGTTTAGAACCATTTTGGGAAGTAGGAAAAGGGAATAGATCTATCCCATCATCTTCAATTAGGCACAAATCCTATAATGAATTCGTAGGCGTGAGTACGGGCTTAGTCAGTTACCTACTAATCCAGCCTGTAGTAGTCTTAACTTAAAAATATCATATCTCTGAAATGGCATGTCCAATTTAATATTATGACCACTTTAATAAAAGAGAAACCATCATCTCGTTCTAATAAAAGTTGTTTCAGACCTTAATTCTTCTCTTACCAAAAGATAAGGCGTCACAAGATTTTTAAGGTCAAAACTAACCGATAAAAGTTGTAAGGTTACTAAATGTCTTTAAAAGAAAATTTTCAAACCTATAGAGTCGTATGACTTCAAATGAATTTAAAAATAATGTTTTATGATCATCCGATGGTTTGTAAATAATGGTCATTACATATAGTGTTGGGTTCAGTAACTTTGGTTTTAAAAAAATTTATAAAGTTAAAATATATTAATATACTAGATAAGTGAAAAAAATTGAGGTCCAATTCAAATGAAACTACATATATTAATAAGTTTGAACTCCTAACTGCTTTACTATCCAACCTTCATTTAATACCTGATTAAAATACCGCTTGAGTCATTTTACCCAAAAAAAATTATATTTAAAATGGTTTTTTTCTATTTGGAAAATATTACTTTCCAATTTTATTAACAATTATAAAATAATTGTTCTACTTCCAATTTGATTCCAAAATATATTTTATTATTAATCCAATAGTGAGATGTTATGGAGGTAGCCAATAATTTGCACCTTGAATGAAGATTTCTCCTTAGATTTTCAAGATCCACACCGATCCTTGAAAGGATAGACATACCACTTGTGGTTATATTTTATTTGATGTTGTTCATTTGATTTGTAGTTGTTCTATTTTGGAAATTGAGTACCAAAATTTCGGCCATGGCATGAAGAGGAGGAGATAAAAATGAATGAAAAAGAATAAGTGAAGGAAATGAAGTAGTGAATTTTTTTTTAATTAAAAGAATAAAACCTTTCCCTTTCTTTTAGTTGAAGTTTCTCTAATTAATTCCCTTAATTTTTTTTTCTCTCTCTCTCTCTCCACCTCTTTATTATCCATTGTATTGCCGACCAAAAATGGCTATACATGGTACAAAAAATTTCCAAAAACTCCTTTATACAATTACCTTTCATTTAAACTTGTTTAAGTTATATCAATATCATATATCAATGCATACAAATATAGCTTTTATATGTGCATTCTGATAATCGCAAACTGTGGAGTATACATCTTACTTGATGATCATAAATATATTTATATTTTGATAATTTAGAGTGTGTTACAATTAAAAAAATTGTAAAAGAACAATTTTTTTCTATCAACCCGTTAACTACGTTTTTTCAATATATGTAACATGTACTGCACATTCATTTTTATATGTAAAAATAATATGTGTTTATTATTATCAAAAATGAAATATTGTGAGATCATACAATTACTTTCTGTTTGATATTTGTAAGCATATGTTGTGTTTAATATGTTAGTTTAGTGTTGTGCATAAGTTGACAAGTATTGTATTTACATTCTTTTGAAAACAAATGTCATTAAAATCTCAAAAACTCCCACATTTCAAATGGGGACTTTTGAAGCAAAGAATATTGTAGCTAATACGGTCTTCCTTATAAGGTAATGCTTTCTTTGTTATCAAAAGATTAAATAGAAACAAAAGGAAGTAAATATAACAGAGACACAAGCATGTAGAAATAAAGGAGGAAGATTTGTTGCTTTCATTGAATTCAGTATTCTCTAGGACAAAGACTGGATTGCCTTTATTTAGTGGATAAAAAATTAGCGAAAAAGGAAATATCTTATTTGAGAATCATTTCAAAAAAGGAAAAAATATCACCAAGAGATTCTTAAGCAATATTTGGGTTCAACCAATACATTCCCGTATATATTGCAAAGCATTCCCTCCTTCAAAAGCATCAGATTCACCAAATAATCATCTTCAGTACACCATACAATCAGATGCATAATCCAAACAAAATATCAACACAAGGAGAAAAACAATCACAACATCAGGCATAAACAATCAAAAGTCTCAACAAACAAATCACTAATTCCTCACATAATCTTAGACCACATCTCAAGCACGGTTATAAGAGGGGTACTACTCGTGACGAGGCAATCAAAAACCACACCCCATTACTAGATCAAAGTTACGTTATCCAGACAACATCCAAGTTAAGCCAGAGATAAAAATTAATCATCATGACAACAGTTCAACATACAGCTGCAATAGAAATCATAGCGACGACGGTTAACTTTTCGACAACTCAACCAAACCAAGTTCTATTGATTATATATTCTGGTTTTAAAAACTATATAGTAAGATTCCCAATGGAATGCACATGGTTTGCCTCTACCTTATCAACTAAAACAACAAATCCAATACATACCTATCTATAGTGGACAACAAAATGACATTTGGATTTGGAAGCCTACTGGCAAAGGTTTTACCTTTAAGTCTGCCTGGGGTAAACCGAGGAAGACTGAACGTATTCTTGAATGGGCTAGATTCGTCTGGAACAAAGCCAGTGTACCTAAGATGTCCTTCACTACATACAAAGCTACACTAGTTCTCCTAGCTACGATGGATCGTTTGAAAAGTGGGGAATTGCTACCGACTCAAACTTGTTTTTTGCAACCAACACGAAGAAAGGAATAGACATCTTTTATTTGACTGTCTGTTTAGCAAACAAATATAGAGCCAAATCAAAACCAAACTAACTGATAAAAATAGTGTTAATAACTTAAGCATGGGGATTCATTACATTAATCAGCACTGGGACAAGGCAAGTCTGCTCGCCTCTGTTGCTAACATAGTCGTGACTATCGTTGTTTGGCACGTTTGGAGGGAACCTAACCAGAGAAGGTTCAAGCAATTGAAGAAAAGTGAGGACTTGGTCGGTATGTTGATTAAAACCGACATAAAAATTGCAATTCAATGCCATGAAAGAAGAGGAGGAGGTAGTGAAGAGGCTAGGTCTATTGATAGCAAGCAGGGGATTTCATGCACAGACAAAGACTGCCATAATCTTTCTTCGTTTCTCCCTTTAGATCTGATAGGTTTCTGTAAAGATGAGAATGTTCTTTTATGGTATATATGAGTTGTAAATTTTTTATGTCGGTTAGTGGTTCTGTGTTGCTGCTTGTAGCCAACCGATGTTTATGCTTGGGCCGCAAAGCCCATAATAAAAATGTTAAACCGATTCCAAAAAAACTATATAGTAGGATATATATTATATAAGTTGTATTGCACACACTAGCACTATTTATGTATTTTTCTCAATGAGATACTGATCATTCGTATTATATAATATGAGCAATCTAGCATATGAGAATTGCTGTTATTGCCTCCACTTACGGAGTTGTGCAGTGGGCAAGATCGAGGACCATTTATCCCCATTTTTAGAATATTTTCGCTAAGATGGTGCAAATCATTATTCTAAAATGTCCACGTTGCTCTAAATGATTATGGTGCTTCAGTGCAAACTCCTAGGGTCGACTTTGTCGAGCTGTATAAAGACTATATGAGTCTAAGAGGTAGATCATTCCTTAAAATGAAATTTTCTATTGAGGTACAAGATGGGAAGGATATTTGCGAAAGAATCTTTGATGACTTGGAGTTAGATGATGCAAAGAGATAGAATTTAACCTATTGAAGACTCCAAGGACGAACAATGAACTGGCCGAGTATCCTTACAGCTTCTATCCTCGAGTATCATTTTACTTGAGATTAGTTCATAGTTCGCATCGAAGAGGAATTTATCTTGACTTTTAAAAAAGTCGATGTTATTTAGGAAATTCAAATATTTGAAGTAAGACGATATGTCTGTATTTGAGTATATGATCGAATTCAATGTATTATCAAAGTAAGTTTATCTCTTATTGATACTCTATACAGGAAGGATGAAGGATTCACATAGGGTTGAGTGATCATCTGAAGCAATTGATTGGTTATGTTAATGGTAGCTTTGAGAAGATGATCGATAAGGCTTTACGATGTAAGGCCTTATAACCAGTGTAGGTAGATAATGGAAGCTTATGCATTGAATATCGTTCTACGTCTAGTGCTCCATCGATGAAAGAGAATAGAAATGGCATTACCATTTATGGTATGATTTAAATTTATGGTGTTTCCGTATTTTTTTTGTTTGATATCGAGGTTTCATATTCCTTCTTACCTATGATTTGTAGACAGATTGGAATTGAGACCCGAAATAGTTGATCGACCTTTAACTTACAACAAACCGTGTTGGGGGCTTAGTCGGAATATGCATATGTAACATCCCATATTTTGTTACTGGAAATTAATATTATATATGAATACAGCATCCGTAACACTTAGGTTCGAACCTTAAAATGTTGAATATTACCACATGGTTTGTCTACATTTAGCTTATACATGGTTTTTCGAAAATATGTCTTATCGATTCATGGATCTTTGTCCGTTTTCTATTGATTTTTTTGGTTTGATTAGGTTCAATATTGGAGTATAGGATTGACTGGTTGAAGGGGTATAGAATAGTGGTGGATTATTGTTGACGATATGAACTGACGATGAGCGAAAGGTAGTGTTTGACTACCTACTTGATAATGAGGGGATGGGTAGCTTTATATATTTGCTCGATATCCCACATGAAGAGTTGTCATCTGTGCCTGTAGCTAAAGAGTTTCCAGACACATTCAATTAGGTGATCGGATTACTGCTACCATATGGGGATTGACTTGCATATCGATGTGGTTGGATGTGCTTGACTAATAGTTATGCCTTTAAGGCATATATGCCCAAAGAGCCGAGGAGACTAAAGATGTGAGCGAATGACCTATTGATGCGAGTGTTTGTAGGAGCATATTCAAGGAGGGATGCACGTATAGTGTCCTCTACTAGGGTGGATGGCTCTTTGAGGTTGTGTGTTGATTGTTGTGAGCTTAGTGGGTTGACGGACAAGTATCCACTTCCACTTATTAATAACTTCTTCAATCAGCTCTATAGCATGAAAGCATTCTCTTAGTTGGACCTTGTGATGGGGTTTCATCCACTAGGAGTAACTAGAGAGTGTGCCGATCATAGCTTTTCGTACACTACTTTGACTTTTGATTGATTGGTTATGCTGTTCGAGCTAACCAATGCATCGACATACTTTGTTGATTTCTTGAGCCATGTTTCGGGAGATCACTTGAGTAGATTTGTGCTTATGCTTGTTGATGATACTTTTGTCTACTCATGGACGAAAGAGGAGCGCAAGGCATAATTGATGATTGTAATAGAGGTGTTGAGAAAACACCAACTAGTGATGAGAAGTTTCCTTGGATTGGCGAGATGTTATATACACTTTACTAAGGACTTCTCAAAAGTAGTGACAAAGTTATTGACGAGTGAGTATCGGACTTTTATTTGAGATGCAAGGTGCAGACACGCATTAGTGAGTCTGACAGAGGGGTTGGGAGTGTACCAATATTACTCATTCTAAGTAGGAATGAGGGGATGATAGTACATACATGCCCGCGGTACTTAATTGGGTATGGTGTTAATACAGAAAGGTATGGTTGACACATGTTAGTTGACAGATGAAACCGCGTGAGGGGAGGTATCCGACTTTTGATTTAGAGTTAGTAGCGATAGAGTTCGTTTTGGGGATATGGAGGCACTATCTATTAGGAGATGGGTTCGAGTTGTTCAGTGATCCCACATAATTGAAGTATATCTTCTCCGACAAGGATCTCAACCTTCGCCAGTAGGGATGGTTTGAATTCCTACCCTTCTATAACTTTGACGTTTCCTATACGTTTGTGAGGGAAATGTAATATTTGATGTTTTGAGTCGAAGACATACTAGTTTAGGAGCAATATTCCTAGTGTGGGCATTGCTCGAGTTTATCGGTGGTTATGACTTCGGAGCTCGATCTGAGATAGTGGTAGAGATGATGGCTAGTTTGACTATCTGACCCACTTTGATTTAGCGGATCGGTACTAGTCAGAGTCATGAAACTAGACTAGCAAAGATCATGACTAAATTAGAGGAATGGGTTGTGTCTGTAGAAGTGATACATAGTGGATCCGACAGAGACTTTTGATTTCATTGAGATGATAGATTATTTGTTCTCAAGTAGTGGTAACAGATATCTATAGGCTGCAACAATGGATTGCTGAGGATTGAGGATAATGTGATAGTGTTTGAGTCAGAATCGATTGATTGATGAAGAACGCTAAATTTGTATTCTTTAAGTCTAGCAGAATGGCATCCAAAACGGTCGAGTTATATGTGTAATGGATAGTGTAATTCCATTGTGTGCCAAGAGAATTGTAAGTGCCCAAAACCCGTTTCTCACTAGTGGGTTTTGGAGAAATTACAAGAGGCATTTGAAAATTTGAAACCAAATTGATTAGATTATATCGAGAATGAAATAGTAATGTCGAGACCTCGTAGACCTATTCGTATCGATAGATGTGATATGAAATAGTTTAGGAAGGTAGTGGGGTAGTAAAGGTTCAACGGAGTGCAAGCAAAGGTGATTTCCATTTTTCCATCAGCTTCTATGTTAGATATCATTTTTGATGTTTTATACTAGATAGTTTAGTATCCTGCATACCAGGAAGGGCATGGATGTTACTTTTTGATGTTTGATCTTGTATGTGCCTAATAATGTTTAGTTGTTAGCATTTGATAGGATTACTTTTGCTTATATGGTTATTAGGCATGCATTATAGTTATAGTTTGATATAGCATGTTTATTTGAGATGATTGCCATATATATATATATATATATATATATATATATAATCTACTATACTTATTTACACGAAGTGTTACTGTAACAACCCTAGATTTTTATGTATATTTTAATTTTGACTTTATTTCATTTTGAATTTTTTTAAACTTGTTTCATTTCAAACATTTCATTTTTAAATATAAACTTCGATTATTATGTGAATTATAATTCCAAATGGTATAAATTGAATATTTTCCTGAAATGTTGACTTTGGTCAATTTGGGTCAAACTTTGATTTTTAAATTTCAAATTTAAATATTTAAATTCTTAAATTTTATCTTTTATTATGAAATATATTAAAATTTAAGAATACTACTTTTCGTTTCGTTGAAATCCGATTTATATTGTGAAAGTTATGCTTTTTACAATATTGTACGTAAATTGATTTTTTTAATAAAAAATTGTCTATTTTAATTTATATAAAAATATTTTAATTTTTATGTATATGTGTAATATGTTATATTATATATTTTTTTGTCTTTTAAATGTTTTTAAAGTGATGTTTGAATTTTTTCAAAAATTTATTGAATTTGTTTTCTATTTTTAAAGGCTAGTTTTCATTTTTCTGCTATTTTCTTCATTAAATTATATTTAATTAAAATTTATTTATTCATCTTTATGTATGCATTTTATTTTTATGTTCTTACCTTTATTTATAAATATTTTCAAGTACATAGAAATTTTCCGAAGTTTGTTCCATTTAATTTCATATTTCCAAGACTAGTTTGTATTTTTAAGTTATTTTCTTTATCTAATTATATTTAATTAATATTTATTTATTTATTTTTGTTCATTTACTAAATTTTCGTGTTTTTATCTGTATTTATAAATATATTTCAGTTATAAAAAATTCCAAAAGAAATAAGAGAAATTTGAAAAGTTGTGACCATTGATTTGCTTATGTCCTTTTGCATTCACACCTTTTCACATTTCTACCATCACTTTTCATTCAATTGGCTGCCTTAACTCATTCTCTTCAGCTGACCACTCCCATAACATTTCATGTGAATGTTTTCTCCTCAAATCTGAAAAAAAATTCGGCCATTCTCTTTGGGAAAAAGTTTGGTAAATTTTATTTCCTTTTCCATTGTTTTTCTGCTTGTTTATGTTGATTTTGTGCACTTGCCTTCACCTATTTTGCTCAGCCCTTGATCCTCCTTCACCATGGCCACCTCCACCACCACCACATCAGGCTTCCACCACCTCCAGCCCACTGCCCATCCATGGCCATGCACCACTAGTTGATCAAACTCCACCAAAATTGCAATATCCACCTTGAAAATGTGCATAGCCTAGCTTCTTTGCCTTCACCCCCTCAAACTCCTCCTTGGCCGACTCATACACCACCACCACCTGCCATAATTAACCCGTACACCTCTTCCACACCTGTAGCTGACCCTACCAGACCTAGCCATGCCCATATTTGCTTGTGGTCGTGACTTATGTTGCCTTGAATCCACTTGTGTTGCCTTGTAGTTGTAGTTTCATGCACACATACCTTTTGCATCATCTTTTCCTATGTATGGCCGACTTGTTGAACCCAAAACCTGATCCAAAACCATCCCATTATAGTGCTTTTGCAGCCCATTACTGAAGCATATGAGGTTGAAGGCAAGTGCAATTGGTGTGGATTTGATTTGTGCTTGTATATATAAGTTATTTAAATATATGTGAAGTGTTTATTCATGTATATTGTATTGTTTTGTTTAAATGTTTCAAGGGGTATAGCTTTGACTCTCCAATCTCAAAATTGTAGTAGTGTTGTCGTGCCTTCGTAGTGTCAGTATTGTTGCTTTGGTAGTGATCTCCAGCTTTGAACAGGTGAGTAAATCTCACCAGACTAATATGTACTTATGTAGTGATAAACTAACATCACCTGAATCTGTAAATGCATATCATCCTGTTATAACTGCTATATTATATTCATATGATGTTCACACCTATATTTACACCTGTTATATCATATGTTACTGTTATTTCATGCTATTCTGTTACTTTCATCTGTTTATCACACTGCAAGTTCCCTGTAGACTAGAATCACTATGGGTTGAAATGATACATACCCGAACGGACTTTAGAATAGGAGAAAATCGTTATGGGCTGAAATGATAGGCCTGAATGATTTTCAATTATTTTCTTTTACTTGGGATTGCGGGTTTGAAATGATCAAACCCGGGTTTTCTTTGTAAATTACGGGTTGAAATGATATATTACCCGTATCACTTTACCTAGGCTAGAAAATGAAATACAGACCCGTTGTTAAAATATGTTTTTCTAAAAAAATTTAAAATATTTTAGAAATGTAAATGTTATAATATTTTGATTAGATTTGATTAAAAATGATTTTTGTAAAGCATTATTGATTTTCTGAAAATTTATAAGTGAAATAAATAAAGGGTAAAGTTAGAAATCTGAAATGTAAGTTATTTTGGAAATTATAATTTGGTGATAAATGGAATTTAAATTAAATATGAAAATATGATAAATTTATGATATTTTGAATCAAATGAATTTAAAATGATTTTGTAATACATTAATGATTTTTGAATAAAGTTAAATGTGAAATGAATGAATATTTATGTTGAAATTTTGAAATATAACTAAAATTAGAAATTTGTGAATTTGGCTTAAAAGTGAATTTTAAGTTAAGTAAATAAAAATGAAATTAAGTTATATTTTAAAATTTTAAACTTAAGTGTTAAGTTAAATTTAATTTAATGAATTTGAAATTTTATGTTGGAATTTAATAAGTGAATTATTATTAAATTTTGATTTTTGAATGGAGATTTAACTTTATAAAATCATGAATATAAGGGTATTTGAATGATTGTTTTAAAAGTGAAATTATATGAATTTATAAGTTAAAAATGATTTAAATAAAAATATAATTATTTGTGAAATTATATTGAATATTTGAAGTTAATTAACTGCATTTCAGAAATGCTATTAATTCTAATGTAAATGATAACACAGCATTTGTAAATGCTGTAGTTGATGATAATGAACCAAATGGCTAAGTTTAATTAAAGGCTATCATAGCATTTTTGTAAATGTTATAATTGTTGAATTTAACTAAGCTTTATTTGAAACTAATGTAACCCTATCACAGCATTTTTTTATGCTATCTTTTGTTAAATTGAACTGTTTTGAATGTAACTTTCTGTAGCAATTTCTAAATGCTGCGAAAGTTGAATTTTCATCTGTTTTAACAAATTAAGTGGATAAATGAATTTTGAAAGACTAAAATTTTGTAAATCTAATAATTTAATTATTAAATATAATAGCTTCATTTTTATGATTTAAAATGAAGTAATTTGTTTTGAAATATAAACTATTTTGAAATGTGTTTTGTCATGGTATTTAAATTAAATAAAAATGAATGTGGTTTGGAAGATATTATATTTTTGATATTTTGAAATGGATTTTGAATGATATTGAATTTTGAAATGATATTTGATTTTGAGGTATAAAGAACCATTTTGAAATTTTAACCACGGGATGTATTTAATTTATAGTTTAACTGATTCTTAAAGGATGGGCGATCCCAAGCATCCTTTAAGTTATTGTGTATTTCTACTACAGTTCACTTGAGTTGGTTTACATTATATAAGTATATATTGTCCTGACTCGAGTGTTTTGTGTTTTACTTTACACTCGGGTCAGCCTGAGTATTCACATCTTTGGATTCTCTTTCTGGAGCTGGTCTTTGCTGGAGTTTCTGCTTATCTACATTTATATCTACTCTCTGTTTCAGCTGTTCTAGTTTATCTCATGTATTAGTGAACTTCTATGCATTTGGGATTTCTATTATGTTGTTTTCAGACTGTATTATGTATTTGGTTTAAGACTCTGCCGTAGTAGCTTCATGAACTACTATGTATTTTATATTCCATTGCGAGGTATTCTGTTTGTTCTGTGTCTGTGATTCTGTGATTGTATTTCATTTGCTCCAAATTTATTTACAACGCGGTATTTCGAGCAATTCAAGTCCGACATGTGCGGCTGTAAATGGCTGAAAATATCGGGTTGTTACAGTTGGTATCAGAGCTTTGGTTTTAGGCAAACCTTTGCCTGCGGAGCAAAAACTCATTAGAGATAGGGTAGAAGTACCCTAGAATGAGTGAAATCAATCTCAGAATCCTTTCTTTGTGAGAGAACGTATTTTCGAAGTATAAAATGATTTCCAAATGATTTTTAAAAGATTTTCAAAGATTATTTTGGTATAAAAATGTTCTTATTTCGAAATCAAGATTTTCTAGACTTCATCTCTTCGGTATCCACCTTGTTAGAAATCTCTTGGTTAAGATTCTTATCGACTAGGATTCCTTTAACTTTGAAACACTCCCACTTGTTCTGGAATCCAGTCTTCTTTTACCCATTTTTCCTTTTAGTTTTGGAGCATTCCGTAACTCTACTTTGCAATGACCTCTCTAAAGAGCAGTGATTCCGTAAATCTTTGAATGATTTGTAAAGGGGTGAAACTCCTTTACAATTGGCATTGATTTACTGAAGATTTTTGTATCCTCGGATGTCGATGCTATCTATCTCCTGCTCTACCCGGATTCTATCTCTGGCGATCGAAGGTCGATTTGCCTTAGATTTCCGTATTGATTATATTCCTAAAGTCTCGGTTGACCGGTTAAGGTCGCCCGTGATTTATATAGGCTTATCTATCCTTTATTTGGTAATTAAATTATCTCATCTTCATTTGAGTTTATCTTCGAACTAGAATTCTATTTGATTAGAGTTCTTCTAATTTCGAATCTTTGTTTGTCTGAAATCCTTCCTTGAATCATCCTTTGGAAATTTGTGTTTGGTTGTATTTTGAAATTGTTCATACATTGAAATTATTAAGGATGGCCATATTTATATATATAAAAGTGAAATGTTTTCGATAAGGACTATATACCTTTCACAAATGAAAATTTGAAATTTCGAAAGAATTTGAAATTTTGAAAATTTTATAAGAACTTGATTTATACAAAAATGATTTATAACTGAAGGGTTCTGAATTTGAATTTCGAGCAATCGAATTCCGGTGTTTTGAAATCGGTTTTAAGATTTTGGAAAATATATAATAATAATATGATGTAAAGATATTTTTTTCAAATAAGAAATGTTTCAAATGTATTCGAACGAATTTCAATGATTTCGAAGGAATTTCAAAGAAGTTTTTCAAAGTTAATTGAAGTCCAGAACTCACTTATGTCGCCGAAAAATAATTTCGATGATGAATGCATGTATCATCGACATTGATTTTCGAGTTTCTGAGTGAGGGAGAGGCCACTCTAGTAGCTTTGCTATGCGAGTGATTTCGTGAAACCAATTTTGATTTCAGATTTCGAAGTATGGTTTAATATTCGAAAGACAGATCCGTATATATATATATATATTTGAAAAGATTTAAAGTAAGCCGGTGTTCAGTTCTCGAGTTTTAGATTTTGAAACCTAACTTTTGAAATTGATTTACTGATTTAGTGTTGATTTTCAACTCTTGGATTGAAAATATGACTTCTTCGACTATTTTAAGATTCGAGCACTTCCAAATCAAGGTTAATTTTTCAAAGCTAAAAAATTTTTTTTTTTTTGAAAGGTATATCGTATTTGATAAAGAATATAAGTTTAGTTTGTATGTTTCAAGTATGAAATAATATGATTTTTATAAGTTGAAACTGTTTTGTTAAGTAAATAAATAAGACTATTTTGAATTATACTAATATAAAATTTAGTTTTGAAATGTTTTGGATAAAAATTAGTCTTCAAATGTTTGAGAAAAATTTGGTTTTAAATGTTTTAACTTAGTAACATCTTTATGAAACTATTTATTTAACAAGTTGGAATAGATACATAAGTTGTACTTATTCTGTTTTATTCGCATAATTAATTTGATCCAAGTTTGAGTACACAAGTTCGAGGTGAATTACACCATTCCGTGTTAGGATTTTTCATTTGAGTCTTGATGGCGAACATTTGATATGGATTTTGGGCTTGATTCTAGAATTCTCTATCATAGTATATGGCTATGCAAGGAGACTGATGGCTTCTAGTCAAGAAACCATATCGAAGTCCGCATTAGGGAAGTCGAATGGACAATACTAGTTCGAAAGCGAACTTGTATGATCGAGCGAGCGATCGAATGTAATGTTGCGAAATGATGACATATGTACATCTTATATCTTAATATCATTGGTATACTTGACGCTGAAATTGAAAGTTGTAGGGTTGGATATCTTTGTAATTTAATTGGAATTTTTCTTTTATGAAAATCCACTATCAAATTTAAAACCATTTTTCAAAACCATTTTTCTTTTTCTTAAACTAACTGTTTTATTCTATTTTTCATAAAAAATATTTTATATACAAAACTATTCTTAATTAAAAATCTTTTAGTAAGCAAAGATGTTCAATCCCATATGGCTTTTCATGCAGCAAAATTTATTTTTTTGAAAATTTTGATCCTTATATAAGATAAACTTTACGTAAGTATAAAATGATTTTGAAAACCATTGATTTTGATAAATCAATAATTGAAGCTTGTATTTGTATGAAAGGATATTTGGTTTACCTGTAATTTGAGTTTATTTAAAAATAATGGATTTATGAAATAAATATTTCAACACTAAGTAATAATGAAGTAAAATTTGAGATATATGAAATTATGAAATTTAGTTTTGAAATATGGTATATTTCAGCCTTGAAACATATTTAAGATTTAATAGTTTATTTTGTAAATCAAATCTATATTTGAAATTGATAATATTTGAAATGGTTTTGTTGGAAAACTAAATTGAATTGAAACTGATGGTTTGAATGGAATTAAAATCTGGAAATTTTAGATTTTGGTTTAATTGAATAAATTTGTGAAATGTAAAGAACTAAAGGAATGTTTTATGATTTGAAATGCATGATTTCTAAATGTTATGATTTTCAAAGTGAAATGATTTCAAGTATTTGGTTTCGAAAGATTTATAACTCTGAAAGTATTATGATTTTGAAGTGAATATAGGTTTAAAATGGAAATGAATGTGTTTGACCAAAAATATTGTTGATTTGGAAACCAGGAGTATTTTCTAAACCTATTATTTTAAGAAATTTTGAAACTGAATATATATAACTTGAAAGAAATGATTTGGTGACATCATATATGATTTTAAAATTGAATTGATATCGAAATGGTTTGAAATTTAGAACCTTGTTTTATTAAATACTTGATTTGGGAGCTATCGAACTTATATAAAAATGATTTGTATAAGTAAACTATTGAATTGGAACTGTTGATTTGAAAGGGTACCCAATTTTGAAAAGTGAAATCTTATATAATCGAAATCTATATAAGTGTGATTTGATATACTAGTATTTTGAAAAGTATTTGATTTGAAATGGAATCTTATATAAAATGGACTTTATATAAGTATGATATTTGAAAGTGATTTTGAAAGGTACTATATGATACATATTTTCGAAGTAAAGATATGGAAAGTGCCTTCTGCTTGATATCCGCTTTGTGGCCACACTGTGGATTCATTCTATCGATATTATTCTCTCTCTTTGATTTGGGTTTTCCGGATATGATACTCGAGTGTCCATCGAATTCCATGGCGATCTCCATGGTCTTATGATCGCGACTGCATAGCGCAACTGCCTAGCTGAGCTGGCCTGGGGGTACGGATTGTTTCCTGGGGGATCCAAGCGTAACCATTGTGTATCCTGCACTCTATGTAGGTCGCATTAGTAGCGCAAATGCCTGGCTGAGCTGGCCTGGGGGTACGGATTGTTTCCTGGGGGATCCAGGCGTAACCATTGTGTATCCTGCATTCTACTCGTCGTCATGGCGTAACTCGCAGGGCTGAGAAAGCTTACGGATATAGATTGTTTTCTAGGGGATCCAGGCGTAACCATTGTGTATCTGCGATCCATGGTTAGACAACTGTTTTGGTTTGGTTGATTTGTTTGGATTGTACTTTCCATATCTGTTTTTTTTAAAAGAGTTTTCTAGTATTTTCACTGGGTGTTGAAACAAGTCTACTAAGTATCTGGAGAAGTCTAGCTTTGCGCCCGATCAACGCAATGCTAGAATCTACAGGAACGAGGATAAACTTGTTAAGTCATCGAGTTATAAAAGTATTTTAATAAAGTATTATATAAAGAATATTTTGATCAGTTATTTTCCCTTCTAAAAATTTAAAATGTTTTAAATATTGTTTACTTTGAACCATCAGATTTGAATCAAATGACTATTCGTCATACTAAAAAAAATTAAATTGAAATGTATAATGGTTCAAATAATGGTTCATCCTTGTCTTTCAACCTGCTTTACCTCCTAGCTATCTTTTTTCTCTACCTTCTTTTGGGGATGTATTCCAACCTATTGCCCTTTCTTGTTGTTTCTCCGCTTCCTTCCCTTTCGAGGACGAAAAGATTTGAGTGGGGGAGAGTGTAACAACCCTAGATTTTTATATATATTTTAATTTTGACTTTATTTCATTTTGAATTTTTTTAAACTTGTTTCATTTCAAACATTTCATTTTTAAATATAAACTTTGATTATTATGTGAATTATAATTCCAAATGGTATAAATTGAATATTTTCCTGAAATGTTGACTTTGGTCAATTTGGGTCAAACTTTGATTTTTAAATTTAAAATTTAAATATTTAAATTCTTAAATTTTATCTTTTATTATGAAAATATATTAAAATTTAAGAATACTACTTTTCGTTTCGTTGAAATCCGATTTATATTGTGAAAGTTATGCTTTTTACAATATTGTACGTAAATTGATTTATTTAATAAAAAATTGTCTATTTTAATTTATATAAAAATATTTTAATTTTTATATATATGTGTAATATTTTATATTATATTTTTTTTGTCTTTTAAATATTTTTAAAGTGATGTTTGAATTTTTCCAAAAATTTATTGAATTTGTTTTCTATTTTTAAAGGCTAATTTTCATTTTTCTGCTATTTTCTTCATTAAATTATATTTAATTAAAATTTATTTATTCATTTTTATGTATGCATTTTATTTTTATGTTCTACCCTTTATTTATAAATATTTTTCAAGTACATAGAAATTTTCCGAAGTTTGTTCCATTTATTTTCATATTTCCAAGACTAGTTTGTATTTTTAAGTTATTTTCTTAATCTAATTATATTTAATTAATATTTATTTATTTACTAAATTTTTGTGTTTTTATCTTTATTTATAAATATATTTCAGTTATAAAAAATTCCAAAAGAAATAAGAGAAATCTGAAGAGTTGTGACCATTGATTTGCTTATGTCCTTTTGTATTCACACCTTTTCACATTTCTACCATCACTTTTCATTCAATTGGCCGCCTTAACTCATTCTCTTCAGCTGACCACTCCCATAACATTTCACGTGAATGTTTTCACCTCAAATCTGAAAAAAAAATCGGCCATTCTCTTTGGGAAAAAGTTTGGTAAATTTTATTTCCTTTTCCATTGTTTTTCTGCTTGTTTATGTTGATTTTGTGCACTTGCCTTCACCTATTTTGCTCAGCCCTTGCTCCTCCTTCACCATGGCCACCTCCACCACCACAACATCAGGCTTCCACCACCTCCATCCCACTGCCCATCCATGGCCATGCACTATTAGTTGATCAAACTCCACCAAAATTGCAATATCCACCTTGAAAATGTGCATAGCCTAGCTTCTTTGCCTTCACCCCCTCAAACTCCTCCTTGGCCGACCCATACACCACCACCACCTGCCATAGTTGACCCATAAACCTCTTCCACACCTGTAGCTGACCCTACTAGACCTAGTCATGCCCATATTTGCTTGTAGTCGTGACTTATGTTGCCTTGAATCCACTTGTGTTGCCTTGTAGTTGTAGTTTCATGCACACATACCTTTTGCATCATCTTTTCCTATGTATGGCCGACTTGTTGAACCCAAAACTTGATCCAAACCTGATCCAAAATCATCCCATTCTAGCGCTTTTGCAGCCCATTGCTGAAACATATGAGGTTGAAGGCAAGTGCAATTGGTTTGGATTTGATTTGTGCTTGTATATATAAGTTATTTAAATATATGTGAAGTGTTTATTCATGTATATTGTATTGTTTTGTTTAAATGTTTCAAGGGGTATAGATTTGACTCTCCACTCTCAAAATTGTAGTAGTTTTGTTGTGCCTTCGTAGTGTCAGTATTGTTGCTTTGGTAGCGATCTCCAGCTTTGAACAGGTGAGTAAATCTCACCAGACTAATATGTGCTTATGTAGTGATAAACTGACATCACCTGAATTTGTAAATGCATATCATCCTGTTATAACTGCTATATTATATTCATATGATGTTCACACCTATATTTACACCTGTTATATCATATGTTACTGTTATTTCATGCTATTCTGTTACTTTCATCAGTTTATCACACTGCAAGTTCCCTGTAGACTAGAATCACTATGGGTTGAAATGATACATACCCGAACGGACTTTAGAATAGGAGAAAATCGTTATGGGCTGAAATGATAGGCCTGAATGATTTTCAATTATTTTTTTTACTTGGGATTGCAGGTTTGAAATGATCAAACTCGGGTTTTCTTTGTAAATTACGGGTTGAAATGATATATTACCCGTATCACTTTACTTAGGCTAGAAAATGAAATACAGACCCGTTGTTAAAATATGTTTTTCTAATTTTTTTTTTAAATATTTTAGAAATGTATATATTATAATATTTTGATTAGATTTGATTAAAAATGATTTTTGTAAAGCATTATTGATTTTCTGAAAATTTATAAGTGAAATAAATAAAGGGTAAAGTTAGAAATCTGAAATGTAAGTTATTTTGGAAATTATAATTTGGTGATAAATGGAATTTAAATTAAATATGAAAATATGATAAATTTATGATAATTTGAATCAAATGAATTTAAAATGATTTTGTAATACATTAATGATTTTTGAATAAAGTTAAATGTGAAATGAATGAATATTTATGTTGAAATTTTGAAATATAACTAAAATTAGAAATTTGTGAATTTGGCTTAAAAGTGAATTTTAGTTAAGTAAATAAAAATGAAATTAAGTTATATTTTAAAATTTTGAACTTAAGTGTTAAGTTAAATTTAATTTAATGAATTTGAAATTTTGTGTTGAAATTTAATAAGTGAATTATTATTAAATTTTGATTTTTGAATGGAGATTTAACTTTATAAAATCATGAATATAAGGGTATTTGAATGATTGTTTTAAAATTGAAATTATATGATTTTATAAGTTAAAAATGATTTAAATAACAATATAATTATTTGTGAAATTATACTGAATATTTGAAGTTAATTAACTGCATTTCAGAAATGCTATTAATTCTAATTTAAATGATAACACAGCATTTGTAAATGCTGTAGTTGATAATAATGAACCAAATGGCTAAGTTTAATTAAAGGCTATCATAGCATTTTTGTAAATGTTATAATTTTTGAATTTAACTAAGTTTTATTTGAAACTAATGTAACCCTATCACAGCATTTTTTTATGCTATCTTTTGTTAAATTGAACTGTTTTGAATGTAACTTTCTGTAGCAATTTCTAAATGCTGCGAAAGTTGAATTTTCATCTGTTTTAATAAATTAATTGGATAAATGAATTTTGAATGACTAAAATTTTGTAAATTTATTAATTTAATTATTAAATATAATAACTTCATTTTTATGATTTAAAATGAAGTAATTTGTTTTGAAATATAAACTATTTTGAAATGTGTTTTGTAATGGTATTTAAATTAAATAAAAATGAATGTGGTTTGGAAGATATTATATTTTTGATATTTTGAAATGGATTTTGAATGATATTGAATTTTGAAATGATATTTGATTTTGAAGTATAAAATACCATTTTGAAATTTTAACCACGGGATGTATTTAATTTATAGTTTAACTGATTCTTAAAGGATGGGCGATCCCAAGCATCCTTTAAGTTATTGTGTATTTCTACTACAGTTCACTTGAGTTGGTTTACATTATATAAGTATATATTTTCCTGACTCGAGTGTTTTGTGTTTTACTTTACGCTTGGGTCAGCCTGAGTATTCACAACTTTGGATTCTCTTTCTGGAGCTGGTCTTTGCTGGAGTTTCTGCTTATCTACATTTATATCTACTCTCTGTTTCAGCTGTTCTAGATTATCTCATGTATTAGTGAACTTCTATGCATTTGGGATTTCTATTATGTTGTTTTCAGACTGTATTATGTATTTGGTTTGAGACTCTGCCGTAGTAGCTTCATGAACTACTATGTATTTTATATTCCGCTGCGAGGTATTCTGTTTGTTCTGTGTCTGTGATTCTGTGATTGTATTTCATTTGCTCCAAATTTATTTACAACGCGGTATTTCGAGCAATTCAAGTCCGACATGTGCGGCTGTGAATGGTTGAAAATATCGGGTTGTTACAGTTACTATTGTATTTAATCCTCTTTGTTGAGTACTTGATCAGGAACATGGAAGCAAATATTGGCTATTTGGATGCTTATCCGCTTATATTCGCATCTAAAATTCTATGGTCTTATAATAAAAAGAGGTATATAACATTTTTAGTGTAGATTTGGCTATATATGTATTACCCCACCTTTTGGTCAAAGCCGAGATATCAAAAATTGGATAAAAAGGATGGATATCAGGATTGTAGATCAATTGGAAACAAGGCTATGATTGATACCGTCAAAATTGGACCAAGCTCCAATTGAGGTGGGATCGATCGGGAATGAAAAACAAGGTTCAGTAAGGCTACACTTTGAATTTCATGTCAATCGGAGTTCATATGCTCGATTATGAATAGGTCAATATTCGTATGATCGAATGGAAATAAGGTTATAATCAATACCGTCGAAATTGAACCAAGCTCCAATTAAGTTGGGATCGATCGGGAATGATAAACAAGATTCGGTAAGGCTACACTTTCAATTTCCGGTCAATCGGAGGTCATATGCTTAAGTTATTGATGGATCAATATTCGTGAAAAACTGGCCCATATTGATTCTCTAGTATCTATCACTATGGATACCAAATAATGGTTACGAAGTGATGGATACCAGATGTTGGATACCAGAAGATGGATACCAGTTAATGGATACCAGCTGATGGATACGAAGTGATGGGTACCAGTTGATGGATACAAAGTATGGATACGAAGTGATGGGTACAAAGTGATGGATACCAGATGATGGATACAAAGTGATGGATACTAGATGATAGGTACGAAGTGATGGATACCAGATGATTGATACGAAGTGATGGATACTGGGTGATGGTTACGAAGTGATGGATACCGAATGATGGATACCATGTGATGGATATCGGATGATGGATACGAAGTGATGGATACCAGCTGATGTATATGAAGTGATGGATACGATGTGATGGGTACGAAGTGAAGGATACCAAGTGATGGATGTCAGATGATGGATACCAAGTGATGGATACCAAATGATGGGTACGAAGTGATGGATACCAGCTAATGGGTACGAAGTGATGGATACCAACTGATGGATACAAAGTATTGGATACCAGATGATGGATATGAAGTGATGGATACTAGCTAATGGATACGAAGTGATGGATATGAAATCATCAACCTGCACTTGCAATCTCAAGCTTGGATCGATCATATCTCACAAACAACACACTGGAATTTCACAAAATTTGGAGAGCAAGGACTTAGCACTATTGTCTTCCACCATGATCGATCCCAACCTAAGCGGAGTGATTTCTAATCGATACGAAATTGATATGGATTGATCGGGGATCGATCCCAAACCTCTTTGGACCAATCATGTGGGCCCACCTGCGCATGAGAAAGGGTATTTCGAGTTTTGGAGCAGATTTTTCTAGTATACTCCTATAAACAGTAACTAAATCGCAACGAAAAGAGGGGATCCTCTTCTTCTAGCTTGGGGAAACTCTACCATTTTTGTTTGTTGGTTTCAAAGGCTTGTAACTATAATCATGGTATAAAAGGAATAAAAGGATCAATTCAAAGTGGACGTAGGCCAGAGATAGCCGAACCACTATAAATCTTGTGTCTTCTCTTATGAAATCCATATTTACTAGCACATTTAAATTGTCATTTCTTATTAAATCAATTTAATAAGCATAAGAATATAAATCGTGAGTGATTTCTCACCTTTCGTAGCTAGAGAATGATGGGGAGACAACTATAGAAAAGAACGATGTAACGGACATTGGCACGAATCAGGCATGATAAGTCAGTGATCTGCAACGCAGAAAAAAGATGATTTAACTTGAAAATTTGATGGGACATAGACGTTTGTACAACATAATATTTGTGTATATAAACATATATACACACACTGCAGATATCTGCAATTGCTATACCTACAACATACATGAGCCTCCATATGCTTTGCTCACACATATAATAGACGTATAGATTAATATATACGCGCAACAACTAAATATATATTGAAATTGTTTGTAATGTGTTGCTCATACATATCAATCTATAGGTGCAGCATACATATGACCGATATATGTGCACAGCAGAGAAAGTCCATACAACAGTACACTCTAACATATAATTATATGACTATCATACAGAAATTGGCAAAAATCACAGAACATATACTAGCAAGGTACGAGCGAGCAGTGTATACTTTGTACACATATATGATGAAATGCTGCATATATATATATAACAATATATATGTTTCAGTCAGCTATACACATGATACGTGTATAGCTTTTGATCCGATTCTCGGCTCGGCCCGTGATTTGCCAGAGATGCTCGGCTGAAGGGAGGGGATGAAGATGGTAGTAGTCGAGATTTGTCAAGGTTGATACAGACAAGAAGCGGATTACTTTGGCTGTGCTACATGTTTTGTGGCACGATAATTTGTTAGTGGGTGTACAATGATGTAGCGGCGTCAGTAACTGCTTTTGGATGGGATGTGAAGTATACTGGTAGGAGCGGATAAGGCAGAGCAGTGCTTTGGGTCGGGAGGTGAGAAACGATAGTGGTTGTTGGCTTTGCTGAGGACAAATGGTGAATCGGTTTGAAGGTGGTTGGCTTAGGGTTGGCTGGAGTTTACCCGAGAGATGCTTTAGGTTTTTTTACAAGAAGGGGATGAAGAAGGCAAACTAGGCGAAAGGAAGAGAACTGGTTGGCTTTGAGTAAAACATATAAGAGCATGGGCAAATCTTTGAAAAAACCGGAGTGGCGAGCTAGAGGGGAAGAAAGATGGAAATTCTTACCTTCAATATATTTTTGAATAGAGAGAAGTGAATGGACAGCCGAGCCTATAAAAAAAATCAAATGAGATAGCAAAGGACACCGGTTAATTTCAAAAATAAATAATAGTAAAGACTGTAGGTAACACAAGGCTGACAATTGAAAAGTAGAGAAAATAAAAGGACACAAATACGGCACTGATACGGCAAATTGTTTTGTCGTTTCCGTCGTGCACCGGACACCGAATTACAGGAACGAATATACTGCGGAGATTAGCACAACGAAATGAATAGAATGGTACATAGATATCAGTGATACGATCAAATTACAAAAAATCAAAATTTCATCACCGACAATGCTGCTAAAACGCAGAAAATAAGATAAACAGAGCTAAATAAGTCCAAATTTGGTGAAAGAGTTACGACGCCTTTCCTAGAAAAAGATTTACATTTTTATTATATAAAAATACTCAAACTTCCAAAATGTTAAAATTTCAACAGATAAATTGATAAAATTCATATTAAAAATTCCACAAATAAATTTACTTACATATTTTCCAATAAAACTTTACCATGGACTTTACTTTAATAGACGCATTTCAAATATCAAATTTTTATTTCAAAATTTGTTGTTTAAATTTCGAGAAAATTTTAGTTAATTATGTTATAAAAACCGTTAAAATTCTCGACTCGTTATTCTCTCCCTCACTCAAAACTTTTAGTCCTCGAAAAGGAATGAGATAAAAGAATAGAAATAAACAAGAAGATAGAATAAATTGAACGAAAAGTACCCGAGTCAAATAATTCAAGGTTAGAAGCACATATGGATTCCTCGGTTTTTCAAGTGCAATCCCGATCATCCGTACTCCACTGTACCTTGACTAGACTGACAGATTTCCTTCGAAACTGCCTCGGTCCTCTATCGACAATGCGAAGTGGCCTTCTCTCGATAATGAGATTTCGCTCGACATCCAAATTCTCTAACAAAGCTGGCTGAACGATCAAGGATGGATCATGGAGATACTTGCGAAGGTGAGTTACGTGAAACACGTTGTGCACACTCGCTAGTTTCTCTAGCAAGTCAACTCTATAAGCTAAAGGACCAACTCCTTCCAAAATGCGGAAAGGACCAATGAACCTATGAGCGAGCTTCCCCCTTCGACCAAAACGAACCACATTCTTCAACGGTGAGATCTTGAGAAAGACCTGATCACCCACCGAGAACTCCAAATCTTTCCTATGCCTGTCTACATACTTCTTTTGCCTATCCTGAGCAATCCTCATCTTCCTCCAAATCTCCTCAACCTTCTCAGATGCTTCCAGAATCACATCATGTCCAAGAACCAAGCGATCACCGGACTCAATCCGGCAAGATGGATATTTTCAGGATCGCCCGTAAAGATCGGCAAATGGAGACATCTCGATATTTTCTTGAATTCAAAGGAATGAGATTAATATATGGATTAATCTTAAGACGATTAAAAATTTCAAAGAGAGAGTTATACCTGATAACTGTTGTTATAGGTGAATTCAACGAGATGGAGATGATCTTCCCAAGATCCTCCATGATCAAGAACACAAGTATGAAGAAGATCTTCTAAAATCTGATTCACCCTTTTCGTCTGACCATCAGTCTGGGGATGATAAGCCGTACGTAGGTTTAAATGAGTGCCCAAAGCTTCCTGAAAAGTCTTCCAGAACTTGCTGGTAAAGATAGGATCATGATCACAAACAATGCTAGAAGGAACATCATGGAGATGGATAATCTCCTTCATATAGATCTCAACTAAGCTCGAAGCAGTTCGATTCGACTTGACCGGAATAAAATGGGCAGATTTGGTCAATCAATCGACAACTACCCAAATACTCTCATTACCCCTTCCAGTCCTGGGTAGAACATCAATAAAATCCATAAAAACTCGATCCCACTTCCAAATGGGTATCTCAAGGGGTTGTAGCAATCCAGCGGTCTTCTGGTGATCAGCCTTAACCTGTTGACAAGTGGCACATCTACCGATAAAGATAGAAATAACTCACTTCATACCATTCCACCAATACAGCCTTTTCATATCCCGAAACATCTTCATAACACCCGGATGGATGGAGAGTCTGGACTGATGATTCTCCTAAGAACTTCTTGCCTCAAACCATCAACATTCGGAACACAAATCCGACCATTAATCCTCAAAACTCCATTCTGATCAATCTATGTTCCTAACTCATTCTTATTGTCACCTTTGTTGAATATGCAAGTATATGACTTTTGTTTGATGATAATAAACATATATATACATATATATATATATATATATATATATATATATTCGTTTAAATGTATTTGTTAATGTACTATTTTATTTTTCAAATAATTAAATAAATATTTTTTGAATAAAATAAATAACATGAAATTTTAATTCAAACAGATATTTTATTCAAACAAATATTTATTACAATTTTGAATAGTATAAATTTGAGCTCTCATAATATATATATATATATATATATTCAAATTTCAATTACATTAAAATTTCAATCATATCACAATTTTTCATCTACAAATGTCCTCACTACATATCACTCATTCACTCGTATTTATTGTAACGACCCGGAATTTTTGATCCCGAGAATTCCAAATAGTTAGAGAAAAGAAGAAAAGAGATAGAAGAAGAAGAACAGAAAAGAAACACACAATCTCACATTCGCAACGGATAAAATATAATAATAAATAAATAATAGTTATACAAAGGAAACTATACTTGTCAAATTACACTTTAATATATATCAGAGTTACAACAGATTTACAATCACAGAACGGATAAATCAATCTGTTTCAGATACTATAATATATCATATCAGAAGCTCTCCATACGTTCTTGCTCTCCAACTCGCCTCCTGAGCTCCAGAACGTGCTTACCTGAAAATATGTAATACTCGGTTTGACCCGAGCATTACATCAAAGTAACACCCGGGTCAGGCTGGAAACCAGCGTGAGTAAAACCATCTAACTTGGAATACAAAAGAATACCATTTATATGAACCAAGGGTAACTTATATCAATTTACACTTCACAAGTTATTGTAGACATCAACCATTTCACATATCAATTTCTAAGTGCCAAACTTAGATTAAATGGTCCAATTTACTTAAATCAATCCAAACCAGCTTATTGATTTCACATATCAATCTACAAAGGATCAAAGTGGTTTCGGGTATTTACCAATACCCGACTCCGGTCCCTTCGAAACCAACATCATCTCAACTTAAATTATTCAAGTGAAGTACAATTCAATTTTAATTACCGGATAACACTTTTACACAGCAATTCATATTGATAGATAATCGCATTATCACTGTCTATCCAACATATCATATCACAAAGAAATTCATAACAGAGATATTAACCAATTCAAAGCACTCGTCATCATTCAATCATTAATAAGCAAGATTGATCACTTCCAATAATTACATTAATCAATGATCCTCTAATTGCTTTCATTAGTTAATTATTTCTACATTTCATTTAATAATTAACCCATAACATAATTACATTCATTAATCAATCTTGATTAATGAACATCAGAAATTACTTCCTAAACTACTCAATCAACTAAATCAACTCCTTGATTTATTTCATTCTGTAATTAATTACTCATAATTAACTACACCACTTAATTAACTTCCCATACCCTTATTAGTCAATTCTTAAATTAATTACACTATGAAATTAATTATCCATTACTTCTACTAAGTAATTATTCCTCAAATTGATTTTACCAGATAATTAATCAAAAACCACTTCAAATTTCCAACTAATTACACCCTGTAATTTTCATTACTAATTACTTCACTAGTAATTACACCTTATAAATCTCATTAAGTAAGCATACTTAATCAATTACCATGTGACTATTTTTAATTAATTAACAAATTAATTAACTTAACTTAATCACATTCAGCTCATAAATCATAACTGAGTAATTTATCCTTTAATTACTCTTAAACCAAATTAATCCTCTTATATTTAATTAATTAAGTTAATTAATTACACTTAAATTTCTTAACTAACTTAATTAATCTCAAATTATTTGACCATAATTATCTTAAGATAAACCTTATCTTAATTATGCTTATTAAAACAATTTACTTTCAAAATTAACTTTACATAATTAAATCATTAATTAAGTTTTAAATACCTATTCAACTTAATAAATTAAAAGTTACAAATCACAACTTATTTTTACAAGCTTTAAACTATTATCAAGTAATTGTTTTAAATCCATTATCAATTTAAATTAACAATCTTGCTTTTTGAATTC
Source organism: Allium cepa (assembly GCA_030765085.1). NCBI lineage: Eukaryota > Viridiplantae > Streptophyta > Magnoliopsida > Asparagales > Amaryllidaceae > Allium > Allium cepa. Next base: position 446,162,747 of record CM060938.1, on the reverse strand, counting down.
TTAAAATTCATTCCTACACACGTATAATTATTCTTAACTTAATTTGTCAAAGTTTTAAAATTAAATGAAATATCAAACTTCATAAACAATGTTAAAGAATCAACTTATTATATAAGGATTTATAAAGGAAGTTTGAATTAATTTCATTTTAAATTTCAAAACACAAGTTTAAAAAACCTCTTTTACTTGCTTCAGGTAATACCCGAAGTCCCCTCGGCATGACCCGAGTTCCTTTCCTTATTAAATTTTAGTTAACTAGTTTTAAGTAAAAAAAAATTAAAACCTGTAACAAATGAAATCTGTTAGCAAGTTTTAAAATAACACTCAGGTCCTACTCGAGATTGAACTCGAGCGAACTACCCAAAACTTCGAGTTGCAGCCCGAGATAATTTCTTCCCAAACTATCACAATCCCACCGACACCACTCTTCCCTGTGCAAGTGCACCGGCGTCGGAATCGCCTCCGGCCTTCGACGATCCCTCAGACACAATGCCTAACGCCATCGTACCCAACTCCAACCGTCAAAATACAGTCACAAGCACTCAAACAAATTCCAGCAGCCCTGATTTTAGTAACCAACCTAGAACTGCTTCGACCAGCCAACGCCCATCACCGGAACACCAGAAAATCCGGCAACGCCTCATCGAACCTTCCACGTTGCTTCCTACCGAGCCTCAGGCCGCTCGATCATTTATAGACGACGCAATGACTCTGTATTTCCATCTAGATCAAATTTGGTTAAAAACCCAAATCTCCTCACCGCCTTCGCCACGTCAATCACTCAGTGCTTCCACCATTTTTCCCACACTTCCTGAACCTCCTTCTAGCTCCAGCAAGAACCACGAACTCCCCAAACAAATAGATTATCAGAATTCGCCCAATACAAGATTGCAGTAAAAACCCCAAATACACATCCAATACGATATTATAAAATTGGATTTTTGTCTTAAAAATCTTTATTTTCAAAATGCATTCGAATTTAAATCTTGGAACAACAAACCGGGATGATTTAATTTTTCAACATATTTGAAATTTTATTTATAAATCAAATTTCCCAGTGAAACTTTGCATTAATTAAATTTAAACTATTTTTAAAATTTAAATCTTGTTAAAATTCACATCTTTTGTTTAGAAACTAGTTTCTAAAATGAATCATAGAAATAGGAATTGGTTTATGAATATATTTGATGTCTGTAAGCTTGAGAAGAATTTCATTTGTCTGATATATTCAGGCATACTCAATCAATACTCAACATCTTCCTATATATAAATATGTCCTATCTTTCCCAAAATCATCATGCAAGCAAATTTTCTAACATACATCATAGATTTATTTAAACTATATGTCAATGCATCACACCTTAAAGGGGTTCATGTTTACAGATTCAAACAGGGGTTTAAAATATAGGATCAGAGGTTCTTAAAAATTAACAGACAAGCACTCAGAAATTTTCATGCAGATCAAACATCTACATAGTAATTTCATAAGCAACACCTATTTGTTACTAAATTTTAGTTTTAAAAAAAAAATTACTCACCTTTAAAACTCTGAACAGAGCAATAATTTGAAATCTAAACTGTCTACTTAATTTAGATCTGAATCCTCTTTGTTTACTTGAACCTGAGTTGTTTCCTTGATTTGCTTCAGATGAAAGCAGGATTTAATTCAGCTTTCTCCTTGAAAAAAAAACTGAAGCTTGAATATTGATCGAGTTGCTGTTGTTTTTGTCTGAACTTGATTAAGTTGATGTTTAAACTGACTGTTTAATTTCTTGCTTCCAGCCCTTGAAAGTTTTGAACTTGAATTAATTATTGAGATGATCAGATCTTTGCTTTAACTTGATTTGAAGTGTTTTGCTTGCTTAGTTGAATTTCAAGTTTTCTTTTCCCTTTTTTTTAAGAACAGGAAAGAATTTTGAAGAGAAGAAGCATTAAGTTTATATAAATTTGTTTGGGATTTATTTAAAATAAAAGAAAAATAAAATGCCACTTGTTATCTTGCTTACATCCACTTTTTTACACATGTCCAAACTTGTATTATTATGCATACAAGTGTATTCCTTATTTATTCTTTAATTGCCAAGTGTGTTTATATTTTTTTAGATTTAGATTTGATTATTAAATTAATTACTTATTATTATAATTGATTTTAAATCTTAATTAGATATTTACTTAAATAGTTATGTTTTGATCAAATTAAATGTATCGTATATTTATATGCTTGAGAATTATTTTAACTCTATATAAAATTTTCAAACCAAATTTGCCTTACGATTGAATTTTAAATATGAAAGAATATTATAAACAAATGGGCTTCTAATTTAAATCTTTTTTTTAAATTCAAGCTTAAAATATATCTTTTAAGTAAATAAGAAATTTTCCTTGTTTTTAAAATTTAAATTCCAAATATCACTTAAAAAGTGTTATATTAAATCGTAATTTCCAAATCACAAACTATATATATATATATTTAAAGTTTGAAAACACTTTATAAAATTCAAAACAATGCCTTCCATTCTCAATATATACAAATAGATACATTTTTAAATGAAAAACATTTTTAACATTAGTTTTGAAAATTACTATATTGAATTTTACAACACAACTTTAAATCATGATATATACATACATACATATATATATATATATATATATATATATATTAAAATTTGAAAACATAACTTTTACTATCAGTATTCTATAAATTAACCCTGTTAATTATCAATTAACAGATATTCCAAAATCCGGGTTATTACATTTCTCCCCCCTTTGAATCTTTTCGTCCTCGAAAAGGAATGAAACCAGAATTTATTAAAATGCTTAAAATCAGATAAATTTTCATTGATCATTTTTAAAACACTTTAGAAATCTATATAATATTACTAAAATAGTTTTTTATAAAAATACTTTTATGACTCGAAGTTTCAACCAGTCCATCCTTGTTCTCACAGAAATTCTATCATACGTTGATCAGGCGTATGACTGAAAATCTATAAGTACTTAGCAGACCCATTTTCAACACCCAGTGAAAATACTTGGAAAATAATTTTATTGAAAATATAGAAAACAATTTTTTGAAAATAGAGGATATATCTTTGGTGAGAATGCTATGGAAATCATCACCCCCATCCATGGTCACAGTTACATTCTAGGATTACGTTGCCGTCGCAGCAAAAGTCCATGTAACTGCAAGCTCTCCGCGGCCTCTCGATTACGCCATGGAACCCACACAACAGATCACAGTTACATCCTGGGTTACGTTGCCGTCACAGAAAAAGTCCATGTAACTGCAGGCTCTCAACGACCTCTAATTTTCGCCGTCGAAATGAAACCTCTCCACTCCTACATAGGTCGCAGTCTGCCGATATAAAATCAAACGCAGACTGTTGGCTCTCAGCGGCACACACGACTTTCGCTATGTTATACCATAGGTCGTAGTCTACCGATATATAATCGAACGCAGACTATTGGCTCTCAGCGGCACACACGACTTTCGCTATGGTATACTCTACTCATAATCCCCAGGAACTAGTTTAGTCCGGACTCCTCACAGGATCAACTTTAGAACCCCCCCCCCCCCCCCCCCCGGGGCCCAAGGCAGCACCACCCGGTGGTACTCTTGAGAAGTTCATTTCAAGGGAGCGCTTTTTTCCCCAGAGCCATCATCAAAACATTTTATACTATACATATATAATATCTTCAAATCATACACCTAGTATGATCTCATACAAAGCTCCTTTACACAAAATCGATTATTCAAAAATCGATAATTCTCAAACTAGGCTTTCCAAATTCAATATTGATTTTACCCAAAAATCAAAAGCCTTTCCAAATCCAAAGGTTCCCAAAACCTTTTTCCAAAATCCTCATATGATCCTTTATATATAAAGATATATATAAAATCCTTGATAAAAACTTTGGATCATTTTAAACTTGTATAAAATCCTTTTATATTTCAAAACACCTTCAAAAATCCTTTTCTTCTGGCAATAGATTCAACAAGGGAAGTTTCATTTTATAAAACAAAGATATTTCCATTGTTTACTCAAAATCAGATATTCAAATTTGATTACTCCTTTCAATATCAATTTCATTCAAATCCGTACGATGTACACATATCATCCGTACGTTATACCAATCTGATCGCTCACTCGATCACACAATTTCATTTCCGAACTAGTATCGTCCACCCGACTTCCTAGTGCGGACACAGATCTGGTTTCTTGATCAGAAACCGTCATTCTCCTTGCATGGTCATAACTATGATAGAGAATATCCAGAACCAATCAACAATCCACATCCAAGTTCGCCGTCGAAAATCGAGTGAAAAATCCCAACTCGGATCGACATACTATCTCGAAATTCTGTGCCCGAATCTGGATCAAATCACTATGCGAATAGAATACCATTCGTACATCCTACATATTTATCTTTATTGGTTATTAGCCAAATCAATTCTATTTCTATTCACATTCACTTAGATTTTCATTCACTTACTCACAATTGCTTCAATCCATTTGGATTATCACTTCTATTCTGATTGGGAATCTAACAAATAGCAGTTTGAACTCCGACCAGTTTATTTAGAAAATAGCTTGAAAATTTTAAAAATAGATAAGTAGTTGGAAAATAATTACTAGTTTGTAAAATAGGTGTAAAATAGTTAGAAAATATTTAAAATAATTATAGAAATTTTAGATAATTGCAAAATAATAGTTAGATAGTAATTAGTTTATAAAACAGTTGAAAAATTGTTAAACAGTTCAAAAATAATTGTAAAACAAGTATAAGATAGTTTGGCTTTTAAAAGAAAGGTTGTATATATAATAAATATTTTGGAAAAATAGGTTTATTTTAAAACAATTTATATTAAAAAAAAATAGTCCAGAGTCAAAACTGTTCAATCCCCAATCCTTATTCCCAATCAATTCAATTTAAATTCCACTTTTATTTAAATTGACTTAACTCCAATTTAAATAACTTCAATTTCTATTGAAATTGATTCAACCCCAATTCAAGTTGAATAAATCTAAGTTTCTTTCCAAATTTAACTTTATTCAACCTTAATCTCAAATTCTACTAATTCAAATAAATTTCAGTTGAACTAGTTCCAATTTTCAATTCATTTCAACTTCAGTTTGAATTAATCCCAATTTCAAACTCCATGTCCACATCAAGCTGAATTATTCTTGATTTCCTCCCAAATTCAATTCAAATTCCATTTGAATTTAAAACTATTAAACTTTAATTAAAATTCCAAATTATTCAAATCAATCCAATTCAAAAATTTCATTTGAATCTTATACTTATACATCTTCAATCACCATTTCAATTAATTCAAATCAAATTCAATTTGAACTAATTCAAATTTCAAATTTAAACCATCTCGAATTATATAAATTCGAGTTAATACTTCAAATGTTGATTTAATTCCTTTAAATCAATTTACCTTTAAAGTTTATACAATTTAATTTCTGAGCTCAAATTTCTAGAATTTTCATTTTAAATCAACCATTTAACTTTTCCCCAAGTTAAACTCAATTCACTTAATCCAGTCAACCTTACCCAATTTTGAACTTCCATTTCAAATTTTGAACTTCTCATAAATAATCTTCCCACTTATTAAGTTCAAAAACCTATCACCTTGGGGATCACATCTTATTCCAAATTCAAAACTCACCATTTAGAGTTTATTTCCAACCACCTTTGATATTATGTATATCCACATGTATACATATTAATTTATTTTACATACCAAGTTATACTTTAAAATTTTAAACCACCTTTGGTTTTTTAATTCAAAACAAATTTATTTTAAATTTTCAAACAACTCTTGTTTGAAATAGGACCCCTTCATTCAATAATATTATTTATTATTTCCATATCACTTTAAACAATTTTCAAATTCTGGACCCAGATTTAAATCTTTACAATTCAGATCATTTTCAATTCCAATTTATAATTCATACTTACCTAAATGTTTTATTTCCTTAAAATGTTTCATTTTGCTTTTTCATTAATACACACTTTATTATTAAATACAACAACCATTTATGATAATAACCAAGCTTATCATATCTGGAAACCAATTCATAATTATCTTATTCTAAAACTCCTTCTCTAATTCATGATTTTGATTTCTGTTTGAATCCATTTCAAACTTATCTTTATTTAATTTCAATTCGGTTGTATTTCTATTACCCTTTAATTTAGTTTCAATAATTTAACACCCGATTACCTTAATATTTATTAGAAAGAAATATTGCTTTATATATCAAAATATATTTTATATAAAATCATTATATAAGAAAATAAAAAATACACTCTCTCATATATATACACACTCAACTCATTCTAGGGTACCACTTACCCTATCCTTAATGAGTAATCCCACCAGAGCCAAGGTTCTCGCTTAACCTCGCTCTGATACCAAATGTAACGACCCGGAATTTTCGATCCCAAAAATTCCAAATAGTTAGAGAAAAGAAAAAAATAAATAGAAGAAGAAGAACAGAAAGAAACACACAATCTCACATTCGCAGCGGATAAAATATAATAATAAATAAATAATAGTTATACAAAGGAAACTATACTTGTCAAATTACACTCTAATATATATCAGAGTTACAACAGATTTACAATCACAGAACGGATAAATCGATCTGTTTCAGATACTATAATATATCATATCAGAAGCTCTTCATACGTTCTTGCTCTCCAACTCGCCTCCTGAGCTCCAGAACGTCCTTACCTGAAAATATGTAATACTCGGTCTGACCCGAGCATTACATCAAAGTAACACCCGGGTCAGGCTGGAAACCAGCGTGAGTAAACCCATCTAACTTAGAATACAAAAGAGTACCATTTATATGAACCCAGGGTAACTTATATCAATTTACACTTCACAAGTTATTGTAAACATCAACCATTTCACATATCAATTTCTAAGTTCCAAACTTAGATTAAATGGTCCAATTTACTTAAATCAATCCAAACCAGCTTATTGATTTCACATATCAATCTACAAAGGATCAAAGTGGTTTCGGGTATTTACCAATACCCGACTCCGGTCGCTTCGAAACCAATATCATCTCAACTTAAATTATTCATGTGAAGTACAATTCAATTTTAATTACCGGATAACACTTTTACACAGCAATTCATATTGATAGATAATTGCATTATCACTGTCTATCCAACATATCATATCACAAAGAAATTCATAACAAAGATATCAACCAATTCAAAGCACTCATCATCATTCAATCATTAATAAGCAAGATTGATCAATTCCAATAATTACATTAATCAATGATCCTCTAATTGCTTTCATTAGTTAATTATTTCTAAATTTCATTTAATAATTAACCCATAACATAATTACATTCATTAATCAATCTTGATTAATGAACATCAGAAATTACTTCCTAAACTACTCAATCAACTAAATCAACTCCTTGATTAATTTCATTCTGAAATTAATTACTCATAATTAACTACATCACTTAATTAACTTCCCATACGCTTATTAGTTAATTCTTAAATTAATTACACTAAGAAATTAATTATCCATCACTTCTACTAAGTAATTATTCCTCAAATTGATTTTACCAGATAATTAATCCAAAACCACTTCAAATTTCCAATTAATTACACCATGTAATTTTCATTACTAAATACTTCACTAGTAATTACACTTTATAAATCTCATTAAGTAAGCATACTTAATCAATTACCATGTGGCTCTTTTTAATTAATTAACAAATTAATTAAGTTAACTTAATCACATTCACCTTATAAATCATAACTGAGTAATTTATCCTTTAATTACTCTTAAACCAAATTAATCCTCTTATATTTAATTAATTAAGTTAATTAATTACACTTAAATTTCTTAACTAACTTAATTAATCTCAAACTATTTGACCATAATTATCTTAAGATAAACCTTATCTTAATTATGCTTATTAAAACAATTTACTTTTAAAATTAACTTTACTTAATTAAATTATTAATTAAGTTTTAAATACCTATTCAGCTTAATAAATTAAAAGTTACAAATCACAACTTATTTTTACATGCTTTAAACTATTATCAAGTAATTGTTTTAAATCCATTATCAATTTAAATTAACAATCTTGCTTTTTGAATTCTTAAAATTCATTCCTACACACGTATAATTAATCTTAACTTAATTTGTCAAAGTTTTAAAATTAAATGAAATTTCAAACTTCATAAACAATGTTAAAGAATCAACTTATTATATAAGGATTTATAAAGGAAGTTTGAACTAATTTCATTTTAAATTTCAAAACACAAGTTTAAAAAACCTCTTTTACTTGCTTCAGGTAATACCCGAAGTCCCCTCGGCATGACCCGAGTTCCCTTCCTTATAAAATTTTAGTTAATAAGTTTTAAGTAAAAAAAAAATTAAAACCTGTAACAAATGAAATCTGTTAGCAAGTTTTAAAATAACACTCAGGTCCTACTCGAGATTGAACTCGAGCGAACTACCCAAAACTTCGAGTTGCAGCCCGAGATAATTTCTTCCCAAACTATCACAATCCCACTGACACCACTCTTCCCTGTGCAAGTGCACTAGCGCCGGAATCGCCTCCGGCCTTCGACGATCCCTCAGACACAACGCCTAACGCCATCGTACCCAACTCCGACCGTCAAAATATAGTCACAAGCACTCGAACAAATTCGAGCTAATTCTAGCAGCCTTGATTTTGGTAACCAACCTAGAACTGCTTCGACCAGCCAACGCCCATCACCGGAACACCATAAAATCTGGCTATGCCTCATCGAACCTTCCACGTTGCTTCCTACCGAGCCTCGCGCCGCTCGATCACTTATAGACGATGCAATGACTCTGTATTTCCATCTCGATCAAATTAGGTTAAAACCCAAATCTCCTCACCGCCTTCGCCACGGCAATCACTCAGTGCTTCCACCATTTTTCCCACACTTTCTGAACCTCCTTCAAGCTCCAGCAAGAACCACGAACTCCCCAAACACATAGATTGTCGGAATTCGCCCAAAACAAGATTCCAGTAAAAACCCTAAATACACATCCAATACGATATTATAAAATTGGATTTTTGTCTTAAAAATCTTTATTTTCAAAATGCATTCGAATTTAAATCCTGAAACAACAAACCAGGATGATTTAATTTTTCAACATATTTGAAATTTTATTTATAAATCAAATTTCCCAGTGAAACTTTGCATGAATTAACTTTAAACTATTTTTAAAATTTGAATCTTGTTAAAATTCACAGCTTTTGTTTAGAAACTAGTTTCTAAAATGAATCATAGAAATAGGAATTGGTTTATGAATATATTTGATGTCTGTAAGCTTGAGAAGAATTTCATTTGTCTGATATATTCAGGCGTACTCAATCAATACTCAACATCTTCCTATATATAAATATTTTCTAACTTTCCCAAAATCATCATGCAAGCAAACTTTCTAACATACATCATAGATTTATTTAAACTATATGTCAACGCATCACACCTTAAAGGGGTTCATGTTTACAGATTCAAACAGGGGTTTAAAATATAGGATCAGAGGTTCTTAAAAATTAACAGACAAGCACTCGGAAATTTTAATGCAGATCAAACATCTACACAGTAATTTCATAAGCAACACCTATTAGTTACTAAATTTTAGTTTTAAAAAAAATTTACTCACCTTTAAAACTCTGAACAGAGCAATAATTTGAAATCTGAACTATCTACTTAATTTAGATCTGAATCCTCTTTGTTTACTTGAACCTGAGTTGCTTCCTTGATTTGTGTAACGACCCGCCTTTTTGGACAGTTTAAACCGACGATCAAATACCCATGTCGATTCCAAACCATTAAAAGGGCAGATAGTTATTGGGGTAATTAAGAAAAGAAAAGGAAGGGAAATAAAGGAAATGAAACAACACAGAATCTCACAGCGGAAGGCTAAAGTATAATAATAAAATAACAGTTCATGAAGCTGTTAATTAAATGAATACATTTGAAATGAATACATTTGATTATTATTATACAACATTTATCAGAGTTACATACACAGCAAATATCATACAACAATGCAGCGGAATGGAATGAATATAATAGTAGTAGACAATATACCAAATCTTCGTCTCCGTCCTCCAAGAAAATGATCTTCAACCTAAACTGAAAACTCAGGACTGACCCGAGCGTAATGAAAAGACAAAACACCCGAGTCAGGACTAAATATCCTCATGTAAGTTAAGTCAATCGTAAATAAATATGAGTGTAACGGCGTCAGAGATGTTTACGGGGTTTGACATCTCATATCCAGTGTCAACGTGCGTGCAATAACTTAAGAGATGTTACGGGATTTTCCATCTCTCAAGGATCCGTGAAACTATCTACTATGTAGTAATATACGCTAAGTAGATAATGTCTATCAGTAAAATAAAGTATCAAAATAGCGTTAAGGCGTTACCATAATCCCCCTTAACACATTTTATATTCCCAAAAGCATATACAAGACCGTAGTTTCCCCAAAACCGGAAGTCACCAGAGGGCAATCCATATACTCAAGGTACAAATCAAAACGTAGTGGTCGCGAATAGGATAATCAGTATGACAAGGTACATGAGGCAATACCAACTAGGATACTAGTAGTTGCGTGATCCGGACTGATGTTGGGCATAGCCAGCAGCTACCCCAACACCGCGAAACAACACTCCCAAATCAAGGGGTGCACCCAAATCGCATCACAAATGTAATAGATATGGTATCGAAGAAGTGTGTCCGCTAGAGGTGGCGAACCTCAATGGCCCGGCGCGGCTCCTGTTTTAGTCATGTCAGGGGTCATCCAAAAATCGTTCTCTTTCTTCAGTCATCGCGTTCACCAAACCATCCACTTCATTCTGGATCATCACTCCGCGTATAATAGTTATTAAAGTGGTTTTCGGTATCGACAGAGAGTATGTCCATATCCGATCCCGGTCTCTTTAATAACTACGTATTATTACACCTTTGGCTCTTTATATTTCAAATCGGTTCATAATTGATATCAAAATATCATATTCGCTTCAAAAATCAAATCCATTCAAATATCATCGTATCTTTCAAAATATCAGATTTCATATTTAAATTAAAGATTTAAATATAAACATTTCACCTTATTGACCAGCTTAGGATTTTAGAAAAATAGTTTTAAGTAGTTTAAAAGTAGTTTTAAATAATTAAAATAGTTAAAAACACTCAAAATCTTTAAAATGGATTTAAAATAGATAAATTAGTTTAAAATAATTTAAATTGGGTTAAGTAGATTTAAAATAGATTAAAATAATTTAAGTATTCAAAATGGTTTATATAACAGAGTAATTTTGAAAACAAATTAAAACAGCTTCAAAATCAATCCATTTCAATTATAACTTCCCAATTCAAATCAATTTCAATTTCCATTCTACCGATTCAATTTCGATTTCAATTCAAAACAATGTCAACTTTTACTTCAAATCAATTCAATTCTACATTCACCTTTAATTAATGCAATTTCAATTTATATCGATTTGGAGCTTGATTTCTCAAAATATCAATTTATAACACTTAACAAAATTTCCAACAATATTCAAGTTTAAATACAAATTCCAAATATGATTCAATTCCAAACTCGATTTCAAAATATCATTTTCATATCACTTTTACTTAGTAATATTCAAAGCTCGAAATAATGTTCAATCTTTAAAATAAATAGATTTTCGAAATTCAATCGTATCCAAATTTTAAATTTTAAAGTCACAACTTAAATTATTTACCAATTTCTTTTAACCAAAATTTATTTCAACATTCCAACTCAAATTTTCGACAAATTCGATTTCTATAAATTGATTTCTATTTATCACTTTTAAATCAAAACATTTAAATAAATTTCAAATCGACGATTTCAAAAATTATTAATTTAGCCAATTCGGTGTCCGTATAAAATTTTCTATCCTATGGCCAAGTAATTGTTTATTTCAATTAAATGTCAGGGATGAGTATATATTACTTAAATTAAATCTCAGTATCATATGTATGCATAACAGGATCTATGTAATCAAATAAACATCCAAACATTCAATTATCAACCAATAGCATCCATCAAAATACATCATCCAATAAACAATACAATTCATGGCAGTTTCATAGTTATCAATGTCAGGTAATTTAATCGCAATTCAATTTTAATTTCAATTTAACTATCAATTTAATTTTCAACGGTTAATGCAAAAGACAAGCTATATGACAATTAAATTTTATCAAACAACAACAAATAAAAATCATAACTATGCATAATGTCAAATTTAACTAGCATAAAATATTTAGTACGGTGTGAGCGTTATAAAACACTCACCTTGATTTTTACGATTTAAATCAAATCGAACGACGTTCGATTTAATCCAAAATTTTCTCTAGCTCCAAATGATTCCAATCCAGTTCCATAGCGAAGAGCTCGTCCATACGATTCCAACGCAACTGGTTTCGCGCGTTTTCGACCTCGTATGAAAAAGATATGTATTTTTGAAGTTTATACGAATTTAAATATACAATTTCAGCTTTTATTTTAAATATCAAACCCTCAACTGCATCCTGGCCATCGATTTCTGCATCTTCAGATCTGAGCCATTGCTGCATCTTCTTCCTCTTCACGTTGAATGCCCAGGTTTGAACGCAAGAAACAAACCCATCAGCCGCCATCTTCTTCGATTTTTCACGACCAAACCGAGCAACTTGAAGACGATCAGGTTACACCACTTCAAAGCCACCGCCTTACTCCACCTTCACCCCAAATAGCTCCAAGCTCGGCCTCATCCTCTGCCTCGAATTGCGTGAAAAACGCAGCCCCTTCTTGCTCGATTTCCCGTTGATCCGTGGCTCCGTTTTCGACCATCTCCGTATGGATTTGAAGCTTTCATCGTGCTCTACAACTTTGCTTTTGGAATTTTTTGATTTCGTTGAACGAATTGAGAGATATTAACGAAAGAAGTTCGAGCAATTCTGACCTTCGAAAATAGGTGGCGGCCATGATTTAGAATTAGGGTTTCTGGATTATAATAATAATAAAACTGTCTCGGTTTGCGTGCGTATTTATATAGGTAGGTCCAAAATCATCCGAACTCCAATCGAGACGTGCCGCCAGGCGTTTATAAGGTTTTACCCCCATTCCGGACGCAATGGAATAGGTTTCGGAGGCTAATTCGATCATATGTGTGAGTTACGGCAATAAATGATCAAATTTAAATTAAACCGATTAAACGAATTTCTATGCGTTTTGGCTTGCCCCGGACAAACGGTAAATCCGTTTAACTTGAAATTTGAAACCTTACAATAATATCACATTACGGATCCAATGAAACTAATTTCGTCGAAATCCGAGACCGTTTGAAAAATGACTATTTTTAACTCGCCAAATTAATATTAAACAATTTCAACGCGTTTCGAGCTGCCACGGTCAAACGACAACTCCGATTGCTACGAAAATTGAAATCCGATAATAACTAACTATTACGGATCCAATAGAACTAGTTTCGTCCAATTCTGAGACTGTTCAAAATTGGCTATTTTTCAGGCGATAATTAAATATTAAAATATTCAATTTTCACAAATAAATTTTAAATTCAGTTTTAAAAGTTCTATACATCACTATAACTCCAATATGATAAAATAAAATTTTACAAATCATTTTTAATCATATTAAACCCGTTATTCAATAAATTCCAAATATTAAAATTTAACAATTTAATTGTTTAATATTTGACGGATTTCAATATTGGAATTTTAAAAAAAAAATTCATTATCAGTCGATTTACTATATTACTTCGAATCAATTACCTTTGACTACATATTATTTCAATTGATTTGGGATTTCATTCAATTCATAAATAATTAACTAGATAAATTTGTTGCATTTCATTCTAGTTATTATTATTCCAAACGACTTACAAATTTTTTTCTAACACCAAATCACGAAATCTTATTAAATTAGCTATTTTAATTATTGAAATTTACGGGTCGTTACATTCTCCCCCACTCAAAAACTTTTCGTCCCCGAAAAGGAAAAAAGAAGGGAAAAGAACTAAGTAAAGAATTCAACATTTGATATATTTTATTCAAATTTATCCACTTATAAAACAATGACATTCCATTTATAAATCGTTACCACACTTCCACTAACCTACTCCGAACGGCTTCTAAATTTAAAAGTTAGTTATCAAAACAAGTTATAAAATTTTAAAACTTGAAAAATTTTCTAACACTTGGATTTACGGAAAATTTCGGCAGAGTCTCCTTTGCGCGGCTCGATCAGAAAATTTTTACAATTCAATATATAACACAAATATAACCAATATATAACAAATATACATCCCATCTCAATGATGAGGCATCCCATATGTGGGGAAACAACATATAAATATCACCAATATCATATAAAACTGTAAGCGTACCTTTTATTTAGCATTTATTAGCATTTTACTTACATTATGCATTTAGCGTAGAAGCGAGTTCCACAACGAAGCGCAACCCCTTTGCTACCTACTAAAATGCTCAATAACTAAGTTAGAATCATGCATATAAAGATAGATAGATATACTTAGCCTACACAACATATACATAACATATTTAGCTTCAAAACTGAGATTTCAATTTCAGGACAGCAAACAAATCTTAGTTTTAGGTCATCTAAACGATAAAATTTGACAACATAATCTAAACAAAATTTGTTTTATTCATTTCAGGCTTTCCGGAATGTCCAAAATCATCGAATTCGGACCTTCCGTTCAAAAGTTATGGCCGTTTTACTTAGAGGATACGCCTCAGCCTGGGCAGTGTTTGCGCAGGTCCGCGACGTTCACCCACATTTCCGACCTTCCAAACGACATCAAAACAAAAACACTTAAAACAAAAGTTTTAGCTTAAGTTCTTAGCTTTCCATAAAGGGCAAGATCATCAAAATCCGATAAACCAGTCAAAAGATATGGCGAATATACTAAGGGTGTATACTACTGATTTTACTTATTTTTACACAAGACAGCGAGTAATATTCAAGTTTTTAACCAAGTAGACGAAAGAATTTTCTCAAGTTATCTAAACAAAAGTTGTGCTATAGTTTCTAAGCTTTCCGAAAAGTCCAAGATCGTTGAATTCCGTTAAGCCATTTAAAAGTTATGGTTGTTTTCGTTTCAGCATATATTGGACAAATTTGGATTTTTTCCAAAATTTGCTTTTATTATTTCAAAGTGCAAACCATCAAAACTTCAAATTTTATAAAAACAATCATAAACACAAAGTCATTTATTTTCTTATTCATCCATGCAATAGGTTTTACATTCAATTTGTTTCCGATTTATTCAAGTTTGTTTCATTCGCATTTTAAATTCAAGTCGATTTGCTTCAATTTATATTGAATTCAATTATATTTAATTTCACTTTGCTTCAAATTTGAATTTAGTTATTTTAAAATTTTATTCCGTTTATTCAATTCCATTAACACTAATGAATTCTACTTAATCAATTTTCATCCATCTAACAACCAATGCATATCAAACATTAACATCCATCCAAAATCTACACTAAATCAATTTACATTTCCAAGTCAAATTTAATTTCATACACTTTCAATTTTATTGACATTTAGTTATATTCAAATTTAATTAGTTTCCATTTACCAATTTTATATTTCATTAAGTTTAAATTTTATTCATTCACTTATATATATCATTCATTTTACCGCTTAAATTTCTTTTATATTTACAGCTATCAATTAGATCTTCACAATTTATTTTTCACTCTCTCACTGGTATATTATTTCTCTACTTATCCTTATTAGCATTTTAAACCTTTTTAGTATTTGGTAAGTTATAGTTATGCAAATAGAATGTAGTTAAACAACATACAACTTCTTTCCATTTAAAGTTGAATTTTCAATTTATTAATTCTTAAGTCATTACTTAAATTTCACTATAATTTTTTTCACATTTACATTCACATATAGTATTTCCATTTTATATTAACATAATTGTGAATCACCTTTAAATGTTAATTTAAATTCCAATTATTTACTAACAATTTTATTTATATTTGCAAACCATTGATTAAATGCATATTCCATTATTCAACTCCTATACTTGTATATTATCCAATTAACAATTCATATAACATTTTTGAACTTCTTAAATATTTTGGTAAGTTATATCTATGTTATAGAATGAAATTTAATACTATGCGAGTTTTACAGTTTCAATTTTATTTTAAGTTCATAATTTCCTGATTCTAAGGATTTCTACTTCAATTGATATTTTCACTTAGCTCTTAGGTTCATTTCTCATTTCGCAATTCAGAAGTTCCTTAATGATTCAAGTCTAAATTCATTTCAATCATTAAAAAAAATCATTAATTATTAAAGGACTTAAGAATTCCAATCCCGGTTTCATTTCAAATCGAGTTTTGAAATAATATATACTTATATAGTTTATATATCAAATCATACTATAGAGAATACAAAATAAAATAAAATTTGAATCAAAACAAGGTTTAGACAAGCTATTAAGTGGTCTCCCCCACTCGGACTCTCGAAAATAAACGCCGATGATGCGTGCACTCATCATCGAAATCATTTTCCAACGTCAAGAGAAGGGAATATAACACTTATCATAAAAAAAAATCATTCGAAAACAATTTCAACTTAATTATACTATCATATAATACTCATATTATGTTTTTCAAATTCTTGTAAGTCAATTTCAAACGCCGAAATTTAAATTCCCAAATCCAAGTTAAAATTCATTTATATTCATTATCAATTGTTTTTACAAGATTTCATTTTCCTAAATCCATTGTTATTTAATCAATTGTTGTAAATATTGACTGATCAAACAATAACGATAATAATCTAATATTATCATCTCCTGACAATCAATTCAATCAAAATGAATAAATATTCAAATAATTCTTTATATAAAATTATATTCCAAAACGATATTGTGTTGGTTTGTCCTATTCGAGTGTTTAGAAATTCCTATCGACGCCTTGGCGTCCCAAGTATCAACCAGAATTCATAAATACTCAACGGAACAAATTAACACAATATAAAACCATTTTATATCAAATAACAAGTACGCTCTCTCATATACACTCAACTCATTCATATAGTTTACCTCTATTTCAATGAGTTATTCCCCACTAGAGCCAAGGTTTATCGCTAAACCAAAGCTCTGATACCAACTGTAACGACCCGCCTTTTTGGACAGTTTAAACCGACGATCAAATACCCATGTCGATTCCAAACCATTAAAAGGGCAGATAGTTATTGGGGTAATTAAGAAAAGAAAAGGAAGGGAAATAAAGGAAATGAAACAACACAGAATCTCACGGCGGAAGGCTAAAGTATAATAATAAAATAACAGTTCATGAAGCTGTTAATTAAATGAATACATTTGAAATGAATACATTTGATTATTATTATACAACATTTATCAGAGTTACATACACAGCAAATATCATACAACAATGCAGCGGAATGGAATGAATATAATAGTAGTAGACAATATACCAAATCTTCGTCTCCGTCCTCCAAGAAAATGATCTTCAACCTAAACTGAAAACTCAGGACTGACCCGAGCGTAATGAAAAGACAAAACACCCGAGTCAGGACTAAATATCCTCATGTAAGTTAAGTCAATCGTAAATAAATATGAGTGTAACGGCGTCAGAGATGTTTACGGGGTTTGACATCTCATATCCAGTGTCAACGTGCGTGCAATAACTTAAGAGATGTTACGGGATTTTCCATCTCTCAAGGATCCGTGAAACTATCTACTATGTAGTAATATACGCTAAGTAGATAATGTCTATCAGTAAAATAAAGTATCAAAATAGCGTTAAGGCGTTACCATAATCCCCCTTAACACATTTTATATTCCCAAAAGCATATACAAGACCGTAGTTTCCCCAAAACCGGAAGTCACCAGAGGGCAATCCATATACTCAAGGTACAAATCAAAACGTAGTGGTCGCGAATAGGATAATCAGTATGACAAGGTACATGAGGCAATACCAACTAGGATACTAGTAGTTGCGTGATCCGGACTGATGTTGGGCATAGCCAGCAGCTACCCCAACACCGCGAAACAACACTCCCAAATCAAGGGGTGCACCCAAATCGCATCACAAATGTAATAGATATGGTATCGAAGAAGTGTGTCCGCTAGAGGTGGCGAACCTCAATGGCCCGGCGCGGCTCCTGTTTTAGTCATGTCAGGGGTCATCCAAAAATCGTTCTCTTTCTTCAGTCAACGCGTTCACCAAACCATCCACTTCATTCTGGATCATCACTCCGCGTATAATAGTTATTAAAGTGGTTTTCGGTATCGACAGAGAGTATGTCCATATCCGATCCCGGTCTCTTTAATAACTACGTATTATTACACCTTTGGCTCTTTATATTTCAAATCGGTTCATAATTGATATCAAAATATCATATTCGCTTCAAAAATCAAATCCATTCAAATATCATCGTATCTTTCAAAATATCAGATTTCATATTTAAATTAAAGATTTAAATATAAACATTTCACCTTATTGACCAGCTTAGGATTTTAGAAAAATAGTTTTAAGTAGTTTAAAAGTAGTTTTAAATAATTAAAATAGTTAAAAACACTCAAAATCTTTAAAATGGATTTAAAATAGATAAATTAGTTTAAAATAATTTAAATTGGGTTAAGTAGATTTAAAATAGATTAAAATAATTTAAGTATTCAAAATGGTTTATATAACAGAGTAATTTTGAAAACAAATTAAAACAGCTTCAAAATCAATCCATTTCAATTATAACTTCCCAATTCAAATCAATTTCAATTTCCATTCTACCGATTCAATTTCGATTTCAATTCAAAACAATGTCAACTTTTACTTCAAATCAATTCAATTCTACATTCACCTTTAATTAATGCAATTTCAATTTATATCGATTTGGAGCTTGATTTCTCAAAATATCAATTTATAACACTTAACAAAATTTCCAACAATATTCAAGTTTAAATACAAATTCCAAATATGATTCAATTCCAAAATCGATTTCAAAATATCATTTTCATATCACTTTTACTTAGTAATATTCAAAGCTCGAAATAATGTTCAATCTTTAAAATAAATAGATTTTCGAAATTCAATCGTATCCAAATTTTAAATTTTAAAGTCACAACTTAAATTATTTACCAATTTCTTTTAACCAAAATTTATTTCAACATTCCAACTCAAATTTTCGACAAATTCGATTTCTATAAATTGATTTCTATTTATCACTTTTAAATCGAAACATTTAAATAAATTTCAAATCGACGATTTCAAAAATTATTAATTTAGCCAATTCGGTGTCCGTATAAAATTTTCTATCCTATGGCCAAGTAATTGTTTATTTCAATTAAATGTCAGGGATGAGTATATATTACTTAAATTAAATCTCAGTATCATATGTATGCATAACAGGATCTATGTAATCAAATAAACATCCAAACATTCAATTATCAACCAATAGCATCCATCAAAATACATCATCCAATAAACAATACAATTCATGGCAGTTTCATAGTTATCAATGTCAGGTAATTTAATCGCAATTCAATTTTAATTTCAATTTAACTATCAATTTAATTTTCAACGGTTAATGCAAAAGACAAGCTATATGACAATTAAATTTTATCAAACAACAACAAATAAAAATCATAACTATGCATAATGTCAAATTTAACTAGCATAAAATATTTAGTACGGTGTGAGCGTTATAAAACACTCACCTTGATTTTTACGATTTAAATCAAATCGAACGACGTTCGATTTAATCCAAAATTTTCTCTAGCTCCAAATGATTCCAATCCAGTTCCATAGCGAAGAGCTCGTCCATACGATTCCAACGCAACTGGTTTCGCGCGTTTTCGACCTCGTATGAAAAAGATATGTATTTTTGAAGTTTATACGAATTTAAATATACAATTTCAGCTTTTAATTTAAATATCAAACCCTCAACTGCATCCTGGCCATCGATTTCTGCATCTTCAGATCTGAGCCATTGCTGCATCTTCTTCCTCTTCACGTTGAATGCCCAGGTTTGAACGCAAGAAACAAACCCATCAGCCGCCATCTTCTTCGATTTTTCACGACCAAACCGAGCAACTTGAAGACGATCAGGTTACACCACTTCAAAGCCACCGCCTTACTCCACCTTCACCCCAAATAGCTCCAAGCTCGGCCTCATCCTCTGCCTCGAATTGCGTGAAAAACGCAGCCCCTTCTTGCTCGATTTCCCGTTGATCCGTGGCTCCGTTTTCGACCATCTCCGTATGGATTTGAAGCTTTCATCGTGCTCTACAACTTTGCTTTTGGAATTTTTTGATTTCGTTGAACGGATTGAGAGATATTAACGAAAGAAGTTCGAGCAATTCTGACCTTCGAAAATAGGTGGCGGCCATGATTTAGAATTAGGGTTTCTGGATTATAATAATAATAAAACTGTCTCGGTTTGCGTGCGTATTTATATAGGTAGGTCCAAAATCATCCGAACTCCAATCGAGACGTGCCGCCAGGCGTTTATAAGGTTTTACCCCCATTCCGGACGCAATGGAATAGGTTTCGGAGGCTAATTCGATCATATGTGTGAGTTACGGCAATAAATGATCAAATTTAAATTAAACCGATTAAACGAATTTCTATGCGTTTTGGCTTGCCCCGGACAAACGGTAAATCCGTTTAACTTGAAATTTGAAACCTTACAATAATATCACATTACGGATCCAATGAAACTAATTTCGTCGAAATCCGAGACCGTTTGAAAAATGACTATTTTTAACTCGCCAAATTAATATTAAACAATTTCAACGCGTTTCGAGCTGCCACGGTCAAACGACAACTCCGATTGCTACGAAAATTGAAATCCGATAATAACTAACTATTACGGATCCAATAGAACTAGTTTCGTCCAATTCTGAGACTGTTCAAAATTGGCTATTTTTCAGGCGATAATTAAATATTAAAATATTCAATTTTCACAAATAAATTTTAAATTCAGTTTTAAAAGTTCTATACATCACTATAACTCCAATATGATAAAATAAAATTTTACAAATCATTTTTAATCATATTAAACCCGTTATTCAATAAATTCCAAATATTAAAATTTAACAATTTAATTGTTTAATATTTGACGGATTTCAATATTGGAATTTTAAAAAAAAATTCATTATCAGTCGATTTACTATATTACTTCGAATCAATTACCTTTGACTACATATTATTTCAATTGATTTGGGATCTCATTCAATTCATAAATAATTAACTAGATAAATTTGTTGCATTTCATTCTAGTTATTATTATTCCAAACGACTTACAAATTTTTTTCTAACACCAAATCACGAAATCTTATTAAATTAGCTATTTTAATTATTGAAATTTACGGGTCGTTACAATTTGCTTCAGATGAAAGCAGGATTTAATTCATCTTTCTCCTTGAAAAAAAAACTAAAGCTTGAATGTTGATCGAGTTGCTGTTGTTTTGGTCTGAACTTGATTAAGTTGATGTTTAAACTGACTGTTTATTTTCTTGCTTCTAGCCCTTGAAAGTTTTGAACTTGAATTAATTATTGAGATGATCAGATCTTTGCTTTAACTTGATTTGAAGTGTTTTGCTTGCTTAGTTGAATTTCAAGTTTTCTTTGCCCTTTTTTTTAAGAACAGGAAAGAATTTTGAAGAGAAGAAGCATTAAGTTTGTATAAATTTGTTTGTGATTTATTTAAAATAAAAGAAAAATAAAATGCCACTTGTTATCTTGCATACATCCATTTATTTACATATGTCCAAACTTGTATTATTATGCATACAAGTGTATTCCTTATTTATTCTTAAATTGCCAAGTGTGTTTATATTTTTTTTAGATTTAGATTTGATTATTAAATTAATTACTTATTATTATAATTGATTTTAAATCTTAATTAGATATTTACTTAAATACTTATGTTTTGATCAAATTAAATGTATCATATATTTATATGCTTGAGAATTATTTTAACTCTATATAAAATTTTCAAACCAAATTTGCCTTATGATTGAATTTTAAATATGAAAGAATATTAAAAACAAATGGGCTTCTAATTTAAATCTTTTTTAAATTCAAGCTTAAAATATATCATTTAAGCAAATAAGAAATTTTCCTTGTTGTTAAAATTTAAATTCCAAATATCACTTAAAAAGTATTATATTAAATCGTAATTTGCAAATCACAAACCATATATACATATATATTTAAAGTTTGAAAACACTTTATAAAATTCAAAACAATGCCTCCCATTCTCAATATATACAAATAGATACATTTTTAAATGAAAAATATTTTTAACATTAGTTTTGAAAATTACTATATTGAATTTTACAACACAGCTTTAAATCACGATATATACATACATACATATATATATATACACTAAAATTTGAAAACATAACTTTTATTATCAGTATTCTATAAATTAACCCTGTTAATTATCAACTAACAAATATTCCAAAATCCGGGTTATTACATTTATCTTCAACTCCATTCCCGATTGAATTCAGCATCCGAGCAATCTGCAAAAATATACACTGACGTAGTAAAATTGAAAATAAAATATTTTACAATGTATAATAAAATGTGATTTTTAAAATATTATTTGCCTCAGTTATTTGGATTGTTCGTCATCATTTAATTTTGAATGCATCATACATGAACAGCTTGTGACATGCACAGTGTATCACTGTACATACCACAAGGCCGTGCACACCAATATACACTTGATAAAATTACATGGACAGGTGAGCACAAGGTCAAACGCAAATCAAAAGCTGGGTTCGACTCAAGTGAAATAAATAAAGCCACGATACGAGCATAAGGTCAAACCCGAGCTTTAAAGCTAGATTCAACATAAGTGCAGTCCGAGTATACAAGTTTAATAAAATGGCCAGGGACAAGCCAGTCAAAGTGTACACATGAACCAAAATAGTTCGATTCAAGACAGCGACTCAATCAGACATGATTCAAGTGTAATCAGACTAAATTAAAACAGAGCAACCTGACCATAATGCATCATTGAAATATGAATGCTACTCTTTATTTTGTCTGGCAACAATGAAAGATTTTCAAAGCATCAAATGCACACATGTACAGCATGAATCAAAGGCGAACCAGACCCACAGCTAACAAGAACAAAAATGAAACAGAGGTGGCAACATGGAAGTGCAGACTAACCAAGTTAAACAATGTAAACTGACTTGAAGCAACGCAACAGTGACTTCGACATAGTAATATACAAAGCACGATGACATGCACAGATACAAGCAAAAGCAAGCTACTGATGTACATATAAACCCAGTGCAACTTCAAATAATAAAATGGTCAACAACCAGTCAAGGCAGCATCATCAGCAAACAAGAACAAGACTGCATCAAGTAATCAAGTCAAGTAGACTGTATATGAACAAAATCAAGTAACATATACGTATGCAATTTCAAGCAGTAAAACTCTAATGCAAACCAGTGAAAACACAGCAGTGTGCAAATGAAGACCACAAGACATCAAGCTAGAGAAGAATAAACATACTCATATAAAACAGTGAATAGACAATGTCACCAGCGAAAGAACATTATCACAATATCAAGCCGTAAGTCAATCAATTTGAAAAAGAAGAAGTATGTACAGTGCGAAAAAAATAAGATAAATGTACATAGTGATGACATGAACAAGACTCAAGTTCTACCAGAGTTCATCAAGCAACAAGAAGTGTACAGGTTAATGAAGATTCAGTGAAGCCAGAAGCAATAGAGTATCAGGTCGAAATCAAACCATAACCAGAAACAAACGCAATGCATCACGAGTACAAGATACATGCACCAGTGAAACAAAAATGAAGCATATGCATATGAACTCAAATATCAGTGGTGAACCATGTAGATAAACAAAACTGAAATGCAGCAAGCACTCCGGTTAACAGAGGTGTATTAAATATCATCATATAGACTAATTCCAAAATATACTTAAAACGAGTTCAAAAATCATGGCACGGTAGTAAGTTAAATGTGAAGGCTTGGAGACAACATGGTGATAAACTGCATTCAAGCATCAGGTTAAAAATACAACAGAGAAATTAACTGTTTTTACCAAAGTCGAAGTCAGGTGACAATGAACATGTTAGAGACATAATGGCCGAAGTCGGTACATAAAGAAAATGCAAAGTTAGTGCCATGATGACCAAAGCCGTGGTAATCAAGTAACAAGAAAATATACGAATTGAACTAGTCTGGGTCAATCACTAGCATTCATACGAAAATCAATGGCCGAGATAAATCAATTGACGAATTCGAACAAATGTACATGAACGAAAATATAGGAGCTCAAATCCTATAAAACCCAATCATCATCGGCCAAAATTAATCATTCGAGTTTGAGTAAAATAAAGAATAATCATTCAACTAGAATCATCGATCGAGTTCAAGAAAGCAAATAAAAAAAGCAAAAGGCATAAATTACATAATGAAGTCAAGAGTCGAACTCGATCAAAAATTGGGGCAGTTATGTACAAAGCAAAGAGATCGTCGATTGACAAATCAAGAGACACTAAATGTAACGATCCCTGATTTTTACTAAGTTTAAATTGCTAATTAATTTAATTTTTGAATAAAAATGGTGAAATTAATTGGTTAATTGAGTTGAGTTTCTCCAAATTCGAATAAAAATATGTGTGTTTATTTTATTAAAATATAATTAAGTTTTAAAAAACAATTTCTTTAAAGGTTAAATATATATATATATATATATATATATATATATATATATGAATGCAAAATGTAAAATAAGATAATAAGTATTAAAGTTAAAAATAAATATTTAAGTGAGAAATAGCGATAGATATATAAAAGATAAATTAAAATATAAAGTGATTTCATTAGGAAAATTTAAACAACATATTAAAATAGAAATTTGTTTATATTATAAAGTAATAAGACAAAAGAAGATATATAGTCAAGTATAGTTAGGAAAAAAACATAAATACTAAATCAAAACATGACAAGTTGTGTATGCAAGAAAATAAAAGTAAGACAAAATAATTATGTACAAACAAATAAAATATAAATATGCTCAAATATGAAATAAGTAAACATGTATATGAAGCTTGCATAAGAAGACAGTCATATATTTCAAGTATGTAGATTTAAAATAAAATAAAAACAAGACAAATAACATTAATGAAAGCCACCACAATATCATCTCAGCCAAAAAATTTCTTAGTCAAAGTAAGGAAAGAAAGAAATATCAGCTTAGTTAAACAAACAAGAAAAATCTTTGGTCTGGTATTGTACAAGCAAAATAATAATCACCCTGTAAGCTTCTTTTATATATATCAAGCTTTCTCATTTCAGTCTCGATAAACCAAAAGCTAAGAATTTGAAGTAAACATCATCTTAACCTAAAAACAAAATTCAATTTTAAACAACAATTCAATCAACTACAAACCAGAGTCAAAAGGGAAGTTTCAGCAAGCAAAGTTCAAGCCTGTTTCAGCGTAAATGAAGCTCTCTTTATTTATTTTTCTCGAATCTAAGGTGAGTAACTTAAATAAAAAAAAGCTAAAGTATATTCACATATGTTGCTTATGTCTGAAATGAGTATGTTTATGTGTACATATATTTATGCAATTCTGTGTATATGCAATGCCTGCATATTCAGTGATCTAGAAACATCTCTATTTATAAAATTTCATGCTCAGATTTAAACAAAAAAAATCATCTCTGCTTAATCTATTGGTTGATAGGACTCAGTATTCAAACAAATGTGATTGTTTGATCATAAAGCAAATTTTAATATTTGTATTTTAGTTAAATAAAATAGAACTGTTCTGTAAAAACCTAAGAACAGTTAATGACTAACATGAGTGAAATTTCAATCATCTTAAATTATTAATTCAGGTTTATATCTTGAATTGTTACATGAAATCTAGACTTTTATAACTAATTTCACATTTTTTAGTTGAGTTTGGAGTAGGCACTTCTATGTTGATTATTTTGCGGATTTTTGGTTGCCTCTGGCAATCCTGTTGATCTGGTAGGTTGGGATTCTATCTGGAGGTAGAAGGGTGACCGTAGGTAAAAGTAAAATTGACTGGTGGTTGGTCTGAGAATGGTGGTGGCAATGACTGTCATTTGAATTTTCTAAACCTAGCTTCTGCCTGATTGGAATTTGGGTCGGTTTGAACTCCATAGTGCATCGAGTTCAACGTGCTTTTGGGGATTGGTAGAGGGGTGGTAGTCGGAGCTATGACCGATGGTGATGGCTCTCAGGTGGTCGGAATTTGGAGTACGTCGTGTTTCCAGGTTTGGGTTGAAGGATGTTCCAATGTTCCAGGTTTGAGCTTTTTAACTCGAATTCGATTTCGAGAGGTTGACGAAATTCTGGTGGTTGGAGAGAGGCTTGAGGAGGATTGTCGACTTGCTCGATGATCTGGAGTCGCCTGGAGTTGATCGGCGACAACGTGCACGTACACCGTGCAGTAACTTTGGTGATCGGGAAATTGTGTAGTTGGGGGGAGAACTAGGGACAATACGTGAGTTTGACTCGAGTTTTACTCGAGGGAATGGGTTGGTTGGCTCGAAGTTTTTAAGGATTGGACTCGAAGCAGATTTAGGTTGGCTCGAGTCATATGTGTATGTTACAGGTTTCATACCTGTAGCATTTTTTTCCAGAATTTAAAATGGATTTTAAAATTGTAAAGCGGGATTTAAAACAAGTTTTGAATCCTAGTTTAATCTGATTCAAGTTAGTTTGAATCTTAGTTTGAAATAAAATAAATTTTTTTAAAATTTTAATTGTTTAACAATCTTATACGTTTAAATGATTTGAATTTTTAATAAAGGTTTAAAATGTAAGTGAAGTTTTAAATCAAAGGTTTAAATCCGATTCAAATCCAAATTTGAATCTTAGTTTTGAAATAAAAGAAAGTTTTTAAGTTCAAATTGTTTTAAAACCACTTTGCAGGATTAAAGCATATTTTAAATATGATTTGGATTTAAGATGAATCTAGTTTAAAAAAAATCTTTTAAAATTTCTTTTATAAGATAAATACTTCTTTAACATGTGATTTTAAAGGTTTTAAAATTGGTTTTTAAATCTTAAAGTAAAATTGGTATTCATTTTAAATCTTAAATTTAAAATGAGATTTAAGGTAAATTTAAAAGTAAATTATATTTAAATACTTTATAAATGATAATTAAAACATAAATATGAATAAATTTTTATCTTAAAACTAATTAGAATTTAATGATTTGTAATCCATTAAATTAATAGAATGATAAAAATGAATAATTAACTAATTTAATTAATTAATGATTTGGATTAATTAATTTAGTAATTAAGAGTTTAAGATTAGTTAATTAAGGTTTAAGCTAATTAATTTAGGATAAATTAATTGGTAATTAAGGATCATTAATTAAATAAGATTTGAATTTTTAATTGATGATTAGTAATTAATTAATCAATTAATTAAGAACTAATTATGTTATAGTTAACACTTAATTAATTAACTAATTAGGATTAATTAATGAGTTATTAATAGTTAATCAATTTTAAATTAATGATGATTAATGTAAATAAATTCTTTAGCAAAGTAATTAAAAAATTGTTATTAGTTAATGAAAGTCATTAACTAAGATTATTCAAATAATTTATTAATGTGATTAAATTTAACAATTAATTAGATTAATTAATTTAATAATAATCATTTGTGGAATTGTTAAGTGTAATTACTGTATGAAAGTAATTAAGAAATTAATTGCTCATTTTAATTAATTGAGTTTAATTTAATTAATTTAAGTTAAATTATCAAATATTGTGTATTGGATTGATATTTCTGATATGTGATTGTGATACTGTGTGATGTGAATTGCTTCGTGTTGAACTGTGATTGTGATTTGTTTCTGTATGTATGCCAAAAACCTTTTTTGCCCATAAAACGGCGTTTAAATTTCGATGCGATAGGGAGTCGGATTCTAGTTGGCTATCCGAAACCCACATCGAATCATAATGGTAAATCTTTGTGATTGATAAATTTACTTCATTTGTGATGATTGATGATGTTGCACCTATTGTGTGAAAACCCCTGGACTACACTATACACACACGAATATGGATTGCATGTGGAAATTGGTTAAGTCGCAGATTATTGAAATAGTTTGAAAATGAATTTTTTAAATCCAAATAGTTTTGGAAATAGATTGGGATTAAAATAAAAAGTTTTCGAAAAGGAATTTCAAAGATAAAATTTATTTTTGAATAACGTGATTATGCCTTGAAATTTAAATAATTTGATTTAAATTTAAATTCAAATTTGAAACTGAATTCTACGATTTGAAACTAGGGATTAAAGATGTTATACAAGTAATATATAGGTTAAACCAATTTAAATGTATTGATTTGGGAATTTGAATTTAAATTCAAAGGCTTTAATTCGTGCAAATATAATTGGATTCTTCCAAAACGAAAACTGTTTGTTTTCAAATAATAAAAGCTTTCACATAAGAAATGAACTTCCAATTTGTGTTAAAAGGATTTCTAGTTTGAAATGAAAATGATTTTCCAAGTTATGGAAACGGTTTGGAAGCTATAAGTTAAATCCTTGTTATAAAGATTTAATGAGTTCATCTAATTGAAATGGAAATTGTTTTGAAATCCATAAATGGATCTTTTTTAAACTAGGTGAACTTTGTGAAACAAATCTTTTGGTTTAAAGATTTGAAATGGTAATTTGTCTAAACTATTTGAAGAAAGGTTTTGGTTTTCTTTGAAGTTGTGACTTAATTGAAACCCCATATCCATATATTTTTAAATATTGCGCTCATTATTCAGTTTAGCCGAGAGAGGACCTTGTGTCATATAACCCATTCCGAATAGTGATACGACGTTATGGATTGCATTGAAGACCGGTGTTGAAGACCGAGTGTCTTCGAGAACAATAGGATAACCTATCGATTGACTCTGCACTGAGTTTCTCCGGTAAAGAGTTCTCCACAAGTGATGGGAAGTCAGATCAGGATTGTGGATACCCGGATTTGCAAGGGCTTCTTACGAAGTGCTTTCGATTCTGTTCGAACCCGGAACAGACTTGTATGGTTGTGTGTCTGACACTACACTGTGAGATATAAAGAAGATTTCTTTCAAATACATATCTGTTGGTGGCGGAGAATTTATTCTCTTAGCTTAACACCCTTCTCTGAGACGTACGAGCTCAGAGGTTATGTAGTTGAAGGTTATCTTTGATATACTCCCAATTTGGTAGTGTGGCATGCTGAGTGCTGCTGTATGTTGATGATCACTTATTGATCATTTGTGATCAAAGCATGGCTTTCATGTAAAGCGTAGCTTTGTGGACAAGACTGCATCAAGACCTCACACACCGAAAATGGTCGAAACAGGAAAGATGCGGCAAGGTTATGAGGGTCGCGCCCTTTAGGGTGTGTTATTCCCTTCTGGTAAAGGGTGGTATCATGGTATGGAGCCCAGATATTCACCTATGTGGTGGCTTCAATCTCATTTACTGTGTGGTTGTTGCTTTGTGGTTTAGAGGCGCCTCGGATAAAGGTCCCAAAGGACCGGGGGTGGCATGCTCGTGTAGTAGTAACCTAGTTACGGAGGTAACCCGGCCTTGTGTTGGTAGAGAGCTGGTTAAGTTCTCGAGACGTCCCGCCAAAGACGTACCCATGGATGGTAGGAAGTTCCTTAGCCTGACCATTTGTTGGAAATCCAAACAAAACAATACACACCCTGTACGTTTTTAGTTGTATAACCTGCCATTTACTTATGGTGGCGCCCCACTGTTTAGATGGTAGCTATAGTAGGCATAGTGCGAAATGCCTATGCTAGCTAAGATTAATATTATACTTTCGAAAGGTTTTCTACACTATGCTCTTGCAACTATGGAACAAAGTTCCTGGAGGTTGCGGGTTCGAGTCCCGCAGCTGAGATATGTTTCCCTTAAGGCCTTGAGCGGTCTATCCTCAACAAAGCCGAACATGGTAGAGGATTAATGCTTTTGGCTGGGCTGGCTAAAAAGGGGGGTCAGTGTGGCGGACAGTTGTATCCCCTATCTCTACTCTCCGGAGTAGGGTTTTTATAATAATATTGAAAAGAATTTTTCTCGTTTCAAGCATATATGACTATCATAAGGAGAAATCTCCTCCAATTCTGGGTTTGCATTGTGTGTGTGGCGGGAGGCCTTATGGTAGTTTCATTTTCCAAAAAAAGCATTGCGGATTTATTTTAAATTCTTTTGTTGTCTATTTAAAAGATAAACTATTTTTATTACTCATACCAGTCCCATGACTGACCTGGAGTTTATTGTTCCGTTCCTAAACTTTGGGTGCCCATAATTTTTCCACACGGGCGGTCTAGAGTTGGGTTTTTCAGATAGTCAGGTTTAGTAGATTATCTGGAGTTAGTCTAGTCTTTGGATCACGACTGCGCTTGCTTATCTTTGTGCGTCGTTATTGGGAGTTCGAGCTAGCTTTGGAGATGGAGTTACAGTTCTGGACTCTATTCTATACTGGAGTTATTGTTCCGCTGCTGGTGTTATCTTTTCTTTCCGCTGCTATTGTCTTGTACCATATCTCTGATGTATATTCATTGTATCATTCGGTTGTATCATATTATATCAAATGTTGTATATTGATATTCTTTTCCTTCCGCTGTGTTGTACTTAATGGTGTTATAAGCTCCGGCAAACCAGATTCGACGTTTGGATCTGCGGCATTTGAATATGAGTGTCATATTCGGTGCCGATTTTCGAAGGTCGAGTCAGGGCCGTCGCACTAATCCATCATTCAATCGAGAAATCGAAGACGACAGCCTCAATTTCACAAGCCCTAATTTCATCAGAGAGAATCGAATGAGAAAGAAGCGACGAGCCGCCATTTTTCACAAACAAGGAGAAAGCAGGCCGAATAATATAAAAGGAAGGAGGTCGGCCTTGTTTTTTTTAATAATATAAAGGCATTAGTTTAAAATTAGGGTTTTATTGTTTAATTTGTATTTTCTCCTTTTAAACCTTTGTAATTTCTAGTCGTGTGACTAGTGGACAAACTACGGTGTAGTTCAAGAACTCGCAACTTAGTGGCTGAGTTGTGGCAGGGTTTTGAGCGTTGAGTTAAGGTTAGTTGATAGCGGGTGTCGCGAGTTTATGTGTGTAAGCATCTGACTGCTTAATTTATAGTAGAAACCTTGGTGGCAGCACATAGGCAGGGTTTTGCCGAAGCTGTGTAAATACGTGTGTTTTTTTCTTCATTTATTATTCTGCTATAATCTGTGCTGATATTATTTTATGAACTGTGTTGAAATTATTATTTTTATAAACTTCCGCAATAATTTTTATAATTTATAGTATCACCCTATTCACCCCCCTCTAGGGTGAAACAGATCCTATAAATGGTATCAGAGCTAGGTTCGAAAGCCATTTTTGTTTTCAAATTTTTGATTTTTCAAAAACCAATGTTTGTTTTACGAATTTGAATTTTTAAAATGGCTTCTTTTAATGAGGGTCGGTTCAATATTATTCCTCCTGTTTTTGATGGAACATATTTTTTGAATTGGAAATTAAAAATGGAATTTTATTTAAAATCTGTTAATATTAAATGTTGGAATATTATTGAAAATGGGTGAGATATAATAGACCAGAAAATTACTTTGATTAATGCTCTTTCTATGCATATAATATACTCATATTAATCAAGATAATTTTAACTTTACCTCTCATTGTGAAAGTGCATGGGAAATCGGGAATGTTTTTGGTGCAATATATGGTGCAAAAGCTAGCAACCGTGAGAGATCTCCCATAATCAAATCGAAAATCAAAGAAACGCGCTTAGCAGGATTGGTAAAAGAAAGTAGTGATGATAATAATGATGGAGCATCTGAGCTGGCGTTACTAACGAAGAGGTTCAAAAAGTGGAACTGCAAATATAGAAATCCAGCTCTAAATCAAAAATTGAAAAGCAGAATAGTCAAAGTACTAGACAAGCCAGAAGAATGGGAGATCACCTGTCACAAGTGCAACAAACTCGGTCACATCAAGCCAAATTGTCCCCAAATTCAACTCGACAAAGAAAAGAAATCAAAATGAAGAAGTTTTGTAGCCACATGGATTAAAAGCGATAGCAGTGAGAGTGAGAAAGCATATTTGTGCCTTCGAGGTGATATAACCAATAGCGATGATGATGACCCAAGTGACGTATCAAAACTTACTCACTCAGAATTACTTATATATTTCCACGAAGTAAATAGCTGTTTTGAACAACTTAGAGAGAAGCACGCTAAACTTGAAAAAAAAATTACTTTGATAGATTTAAATTAACAGCTTGATCAGTTAGTTAAAAAATATCAAAGTAAAAGCCCTAAGTGTCCAACGTTTGAAAAGAGATTAAAAAATCAAAAATTAAAATTAAATTGCTTGAAAATGAAATTCTGATTTTGAAAGAAAGTGAAAATACTAGAAGAGAGAACTCTATTAAAAAGTGCACACAATTATTAAACGAAAATGAATTTCTCAAAACACAAGTACAACAAGTACCAATGACTTTAGGAAAAATTTCCAAAAGTGAAAGGTCGTTGAATATGCTATTGGGGAATCAAACTTTTAATACAGTTAGACAAGGACTTGGATATAATCAATCTGAACCTGTTAAAAGAAAAATTAATAAAGTCAAATCCGAGTGCACAATTTATAGAAAAATTGGACACAATCAAAACATTTGTTGGTATAGGCCCAAACACGTGAAAACTATACCAATTTGGATTCTAAAAGGCACAAATATAAAATCCCTTAAAGTTAAAAAAAAATCTGGATGCCAAAAGGAACATATACAAATAGTTTTGGGGCCCTACAAACTTATTTTTTAAAATAATTTTCCACTAACATCTATGGACCTATAAAAACAAATAGGTCACAAATTTTTTTTAATGTGTAGGTGTGGTGGTAGGCTAAGGAACAATAACAGTGTTATCTAGATTCTAGCTGTTCCAAAAAACATAATGGGCGACAAATCAAAGTTCCTTAGCCTAGTATAAAGGTGGCAGAATCACAATGGGCAACAACAAAAAATTATCGTAAAGGTAAAACAGGTAATGGTATACTCATCTTGAACGATTTATTAAATGTGATAATCTTCACCATAATCTGAATTTAATTTAGCCATTATTTGATAAAGAAATGAATGCTGATTTTGATTCTGACTTTTTCAAAATTGTTGGCCAATCATACTTTTCATTCCTAGAATACTACATGCACCTCTAGAGACTTTGAATTACTTCATATAAATTTGTTTAGACTAATGATGGTATCTTATTTATTGATTATTACTCTCGGTGCACGTAAATATATTTATTTATGTGGAAATTAGGGAGGCATCCCTATCATACTTTCGTATTGTAAAGCGGGTCGCTATCATAGTTTCATTGTAAAGAGGGTCCCTGTTTTCTGGAAACGAAGAAAAATTATTGCTGAAATGTCAGCAACTTTTATAAATAAATGCTGATATTTCAGCAACTTTCCCTGTCAAAATTTCATTGTAAATCCGGTCCCTATTTTCTAGAAACAAAGAAAAATTATTGCTGAAATGTCAGCAACTTTTATAAATAAGTGCTGATATTTCAGTAACTTTCATAAACTATGTTTACAGTGTACATAAATGTTGCTGAAATATCAGCAACTTTTATAAATAAGTGCTGATATTTCAGCAAATTCATACACTATGTTCACAGTGTACAGAAAAAAGTTGTGGAAATGTCGGCAACTTTTATGAAAAGTTGCATCATGCTCTGCACTAATCGTGAATAAAAAACAGGGACCTAATTTACACTGAAATTTAGTGAAGGACTTTTCGTGAATTTTGAAACTTAATAAGGACCTGTGCCAAAAGTACCCTTTATTTATCCTACGACTTCTAGATTTGACACTAAATTCACTGATTTGTTGAGTGGCACAGCTTCAAATTCAAATTCAAGAGAATTTCATTTAAAAGCTGTTAAAATTGATTTTAAGATATTTTGATGCATACTTCACGGTCTGGTCTATCAAATTTAACTAATGATAATTTCGAGTAAAAGGAAAATTCAGATGCAGATTACACTGGTAATCTAGATGGTAGAAAAATTACCAGTGAAACGTGATTTATGTTAAGACATTTCAGTAGCTGCATCGTTTTTTCAAAGAAAATATCTGCATATTTTTTCATTTCAAATATTTTCAAATGGCAGAATTTTTTTTATAAAACCCCTTCTAGAAAATCATTTTTGACCTTATTTCGGATTAGTCATTTTTAGAAAATTTGATAATTATTTTTGAATTTGAGCTTAAATGATTACATTAACTAATCTAACTCCCTACTGATTAATGAAAAGATAAATAGTTATTGAAAAGTGATGAATGTTGATATTAATCACATATTATAACTTGAGGTAGTATAATTAGTAAATTTCCTTAGAAATTTAAACAAGAATTATAAAAACTTTTTATTGGTAAAAATTCCATGACCGTTTCTATTTCTATCATATTTCTATCAACCATCACTCATCAAAATCGAATATAATATGTAAATATGTGGTATTTTTAAACGGGAAATCATTCGTTTTTCAATTTATTATTTTTTGTAATAAATAAATCCAAAATATTCACTCTCGTTTAAAAGTCCTCATGGTTATGCATGGATGAATTACTTGGAATTTTTGACTATGTGCTTCCATTCTCATTTAAAAGTCCTCATAGTTATGCATGTATGGAACGCATATAAAAATTGATTGATTAAATAGACAAGTTGATTCTAATCCCATTTAAAAGTCCTCATGGTTATGCGTGGTTAGATGATGCTTGAAATTCATTTTTCTTTTAAAATTAGGAATACTACTAATCTCATTTAAAAGTCCTAACGGTTATGCATGGTAAGTAAATATTCAAATTTTCGATATAAATATACCACACACAACGATATGGTTTTATTTGATGACATTATCCCTATCATTCTAAGGTGGAATATGCGTCAAATAGAGTATTTATGATTTTTGTTTGATTTTTTATTGAAATTTAATATTTGTACTCGGGTGGGAATTAACGTTGTATTAATGTCCATCACTTTATCTCTACTTTTCTAACACTATTACTCTTTTGCTGATAATAAAAGGAGGAGAGAAAGGTTAAGATTTTGGCAAATAATGTAGGATCTAGATTAACCCTAGAGGGGGGGGTGAATAGGGTTATAGCAAATTTTCTCGATTTAAACACAGAAACAAACTGCAGAAATAAATATGCTGAAAAGTAAATCACACACAAAATTTACCCAGCTTCGGCAACCCCTGCCTACTGTTGCATTCCCAGATTTCTATTAGAATTAAACAGTCTCCCGCTTACAAACACTCTAGCAGACTCGCAAACCCTTGCTCCCGCTCACAAACACTCTACTAGACTCGCACCCCCTGCTTCGCCTATAGAGTTTTGCAAACTTGCAAACTCTTCTCCCGCCTATAGAGTTTTGCAAACTCGCACACCCTGCTCACTGAACTAATTCTAACTAGACAATCTGACACTACCTACAACCTAGGTGGTGATTTACCAATTCTTTGATTCGAAAAAAAAACAAACTTAAAAACAGAAATTAAACAAAAACCCCCCTTTTGACAATAAAATAACTAAAGCCCCTTTGTAAGAATGAAGGCCGGCCCAAATCAATTTTTCTCCCCGTTCTCTTTTCCTTTGCTACTGTAAAATGGCGGCCGATCCTTTGTTACAGAGATTAGGGTTTTCTGAAATTGGAGATTGCGACTGTTCGAATTTCTTGCTCTGTTGGTCGCTGCTTCTCCGATAATCGATTGTCTGGTTTGCTCGCTCGTTCTCTGATGATCGATTCTGGTTGACTTCGAGATTGCAGCTGCTCCTTTGATCGAGTTCGATAGATTGGTATGTATTATCTTTCGTTGCTGGTTTAATTGCTTGCTTGATTCGATGCCTATGATGAATTCTTTGGGTGAATATTTATATGAATTCGAGACACTTGATTTCGTTCGTATCAATTCGATACTTTCCCAATTTGTTGCTTTCCTGATGCGCATGGCTTTCCTGATATATTTTTGACTTGTTACTCACGACCTTGATTTTCGAACGTTCGATTTATCTCGATTCAAACGGCAAAGAACTTTCCTCTTTTATTTGTTTTGACTTTTTCAAAGATACGAATTTGATTTTTGATAGTACACTGTCATGAATTCGAATTCTCTGTACTGTTGAACTTCGTTCATCTTGTAGTCTTCGTCTCTGGCCATCTTCTCTGGTCGGTTCAACATGAACTTCACTTGAGCATTTTGTACGTTTCATTTGACTTGACTCTGTTTGTTATGTTTGTTCACCATGTTGCATACAGTTTTCCTATGTTCATGCTTGTGACATTGAACCATGCTGTTACCTGTACTTGTACAACTCTAGTTATTCTTGTACAACTTCATTGTGGCTTATACATGCTGTATTGTCTGGTCTTTGTTTGTTTGGTGGCATTTTTTTACGGTCTGCACTGTGCATATGAACTTGGTCGTGTTGCTTGAGTCACTTCATATACATGTGTGTCTGTTCGAGTTCATTCATTCTGTTTGCTTCATGTAGCTGTTGGATCTTGCATGCTGTAGTTGATATCTTTACTTGAATTGCATTTAGCTCGGTGGTTTAGTTGTGCACTTGCTTGAGTCTGTGTCATCTGCCCTTGCATTGCTGTTTGGTCTAACCATCTTGCACTGCACTTGTACTTCTGGTTCTTCATGCATGTTCTCTGTTCATTGCTTTTTATCTGTTTTCATGTTCTTGCAGTTGCTATGCCATTGACACAAATGCTTCACTTGATATATACTGGTGTCATTGATCTTTACATCCATTCTAGTTGTTTGGTTGATGTGCATTTTTCATGTATCTGCTGGCTTGTTCTTGCATTGCTGTGCATACTTGTTGAACTGGTTTTCTTGTGCACTGTTGATTAGTTGATCTTGTGGTCTTCATTTGGTCTGCAGTTGTGTATATTTGACTTCACTTTTGAACTTTAGCTTTACTGAGTTTGTTGCTATTCTCTGTTGCACTTGCTCATTTGCACTGCTTCACCATATTACTTGAGGTCTTGCATTTGGTTTATTGATGCATTCATGTCTGCTTTGTATCATTCATGCAGTCTTCATTTTTGCTGTATGCATCACTAGTCTCTGTAGTTGTAACTGGACATGTTGTGGTCTGGACATTTGATGTTGATTTTTGAAATTTTACTTGAGTTGAATCCAGTTTCATAAACTCGGGTTTGACCTTGTGCTCGTGTCTTGATTTTAAATATATTGCACGTGAGTTGAACCCGCCTTTTCATTTGGGTTTGACCTGTGCTCGCCTGTCCCTGTAGCATTATCAAGTGTATATCGATGTGCACGGTCTTGTGGCATGTACAGTGATACACTGTGCATGTCACAATGTCTGTGTGTGATGAATTTAAATGTAAATGATGACGAACAACCCAAATAACTGAGGCAAATCATATTTTCAAAAATCATATTTCATTTTATATTGCAAAAATATTTCTTTTTCAATTTTACTGCGTTAGTGAATATTTTTGCAGATTGCTCAGATGCTGGATTCAAACTGGAATGAAGTTGAAGACAAAATACGAGTGTGAGTGATATGTAGTGAGGATATTAATGTAAAGATAATTGTGATGTATTCAAAAATGTATATGTATAGTGAGAGCTTGAATTTGTACTATTCAAGATTGTAATAAATATTTGTTTAAATAAAATTTCTGTTTGAATTCAAATTCTGTGTTATTTATTTTATTCAACAAATATTTATTTAATCTATGAAGAATAAAATAGTACATTAAAAAATACATTTTAATGAATGTATATATGTTTATCATCATCAAACAAAAATCATATACTCGTATATTCCACAATCTTCCCCTTTTGATGATAACAAACATATATTTAAGATTTTGACCGTGTTAAATGTATTTGAACAATGATATACACTAATTGCTCCCCCTATTTAAATGCTTCCTCTCTACATGATGCTCCCCCTACATATATGCATATAAATAGAAATTTATAAATGAGCCTAGATGCAAATGGAAAATTATTTAACCTTTGCTTGATTTTATTTGACAAAATCTTAACTTTTCTCTCCCCCTTTTGTTATCAGCAAAAGAATAATAGTGTTAGAGAAAATAGAGACAAAGTGATCAATATTAATCCAACATTAAACTCAAATGAATATAAATATTAAACTTCAATAAAAATCATACAAAAAATCATAACTACCCTTGTTAGGCGCATATTCCACTTTTAGAATAATGGAAATGATGTTCTCATATAAAATTATACAGTTGTATCTACTTGTGGTACATTTATATCAGGAATTTGAATATCTACTAATCATGCATAACCGTTAGGACTTTTAAACGAGATTAGTAGTATTCCAATTTAATTTTTTTTAAAATGAAATCAAGTATCTTCTAACCACGCATGACCGTGAGGACTTTTAAATGGGATTAGAATCAACTTGTCTATTTAATCAATTAATTTTGATATGTGTTCCATACATGCATAACCGTGAGGACTTTTAAATAAGCATGGAAGCACATAATCAAAAATCCAAGTAATTCACCCATACATAACCGTGAGGACTTTTAAATGAGAGCGAATACTTTGGATATTTATTTATTTTTACAAAAAATGTGAAATGAAAAACAAATGATTCCTGATTATAGTACCACGTATCGACAAACTATATTGAATTTTTGAGAAACAATGGTCGATAGAAATATGATAGATATAGAGATGGTTATGGAATCTTTACCCAACAAAAAGTTTTATAACTCTTGTTTAAATTCCTAAAGAAATTTTCCAAATATACTCTTTTGAGTTATGTATGTTAAATATCAACACTTATCACCTTCTCAATCACTATTCATCTATTTGATAATTAGTAGGGAGTCGGATTAGTTGAAAATTTGTCATTTAAAATCAAATAAAAATGACTAATCTGAAAATATGGTCAAAACCGATTTTCTTGAAGGGGTTATATGAGAGAAAAATTTCTGCTAATTGAAAATTATTTGTAATGAAAAATATGCAGATATTTTCTTTGAAAAACGATACAGTTACTAAATGTCTCACCATAAATCACGTTCAACTAGTAATTTTTCTATCAACTAGATTACTAGTGTAATCTGCATCTGAATTTCTCTTTCACTCCAAAATATCACTAACTAAATTTGATAGACCAGACCATGAAGTGTGCGTAAAAAATTTCAAACTCAATTTTAACAACAATTTAAATGACATTCTTTGAATTTGAATTGAAGCCGTGTAAATAATCAGAAAACCGTGAATATAGAGTTAGCCGTGTTATAACCAAAAATATTATCATCCAACAAAACACTATCCAAACTAATATATATGAAGAAATTCAAAGAATAGTCTTTTTGGCATAAGTATAATTGGCCAACTATGTCGAACAAGTCAGAATAAAAAATCATCATCTTTACAACATCTCAATATTGGCTGATTTCATTCAGAATATGGTGCAGATTATCACATAAATATACCTTCACCTGTTTTACCTTTACGATAATATTTCGTGATTGCCCATTGTGATTCTGTCACCTTTGTACTAGGCTAAGGAACTTTGCTTTGTTGCCCGTTGTGTTTCTGGAACAGTCAAAATCCAGCGAACACTGTTGTTGTTCCTTAGCCCGCCACCATACCTACACGATGAAAGATTTTTGTGACCTATTTGTTTTTATAGGTCCATGATTGTTAGTGGCTGAAGCATTGTGAATAAACAAACCCTTTGGAACCCAAACTTGTTTTGTCATTTCATTCTTGTTCCAATAGACATGAAATTTGTTTGTAGAATTCTTAGGAACCCAAACTTGTATAAATTTTGTGTTCTTGTGCCTATGACCACAATTTTCAATATGATGTCCAATTATTTCACATCTATCAAAGACACTCTTACCTTTTTCATTATCCTCAACTTGTGTTTTCCCAAAGCCTAGTCCTTTTCTGTTGTTAGCAAAAATTTGATTTTCCAATAACATGTTGAATGATTTTTCTCCTCTTGAAAAGTTATTCAAAGATTTCTCAAGATTTTGGACTTTGGTTTTTAGTATTGTGTTTTCAGTGACAAGTTAGGTGCATCTATTTATAAAATCCTTTTTCCTAGTGTCAATGATTTCCTTAAGACTCAAGTTTTCTTTTTCAAGATTCTCAGAGTTATTCTTAAGTCTTGATAATTCTGAATCTAAAGTTTTACATTTTTTACATTCTAGGTTTTGAATATTTTCAAGTTCAGTTTCTAACCTAAAATTTTCACGAGCAAGTTCTCTCTGATCAGATTTCAGTTTTTCAATTTTAGATTCAAGAGTATCAACAACTTTAGTAAGATCAGAACACATAAAAACAAGGTCTCTATAGGAATAGTCACCTACCTCACTAGATTCCTCTGAGCTTGCTTCTGAATCTGATTTTGCCATGAGACACAAGTTAGCCTCCTTTGAGCTATTATTAGAAACTTCCTCTCCTTCTTCATCATCCCAAGTCGCTGCAAAGGCCTTCTTTTTCTTTTTGTCGTTTTTGAGAAGTGGGCATTGTTGTTTGAAGTGGCCAAGCTTGTTGCAGTTAAAGCACGTCGGTTCATTATCAGAATTGCCAGAATCTTTTGGCCTATGACCACTTGTTTTCTTCTTGCGTGGTTTGAATCTTGACCATTTTCTAAGATTATTGACAGCCATTGCAAGCTCTTCAATTG
Organism: Allium cepa; assembly: GCA_030765085.1. Lineage (NCBI taxonomy): Eukaryota > Viridiplantae > Streptophyta > Magnoliopsida > Asparagales > Amaryllidaceae > Allium > Allium cepa. The sequence goes on along the minus strand of CM060938.1, from coordinate 446,121,853 downwards.
GATCTTCTTCTTCTTCATTGCTTTCTTCTTTGCTCTTTAAGGCAATCGTCTTCTTCTTTGATTAAGAGTTGTTGCGTTCCCCTTTGCTTTTAGCTCAAGCTCATATGTCATCAAGTTACCAATCAACTCCTCCATGCTTAGTTTACTCAGATCTTTCGATTCTTTTATTGCCGTGACTTTTGCCTCAAAGTTCATCGGTAAAACTCGTAGCACCTTCCGCACAAGCTCTACCTCAGTGAATACCTTCCCAAGCGCTCTAGCGTTGTATACCAAAGTTGAAAAGCGTCCAAACATGTCCTTTATGCTCTCGCCTTTGTCCATCACAAAGTTCTCATATTCATTGCTGAATAGGGCTAGATGAGACTCCTTGACTTGAGAAGTTCCTTCATGTGTCACCTCCAAGGTATGCCAAATTTCCTGTGCATTTTTACAATGAGAAATTCTATTAAATTCATTCTTATCAAGAGCACAGATCAAAGCATTCATGGCTTTAGCATTTGTAGTTTTTAATCTCTTATCGATAGCATCCCACCTATCCTTAGGTTTAGGAATCTCAGTATCACCAACGGTTATAGTGGGAGATTTATAGCCAGTTTCAATAATATCCCAAACATCATAATCAACAGAACTAAGATAAATACCCATCCTAACTTTCCAATAAGCATAATCATTCCCGTTAAACATGGGTGGCCTAACAATAGATTGCCCCTCAGAAAAAGCATTATTTGGTGGATTCATGACTCTAGAGTTAAAGAAAAATACCGTGCTCTGATACCACTTGTAGGATCTAGATTAACCCGAGAGGGGGGTGAATAGGGTTATAGCAAATTTTCTCGATTTAAACACAGAAACAAACTGCAGAAATAAATATGCTGAAAAGTAAATCACACACAAAATTTACCCAGCTTCGGCAACCCCTGCCTACTGCTGCATTCCCAGATTTCTATTGGAATTAAACAGTCTCCTGCTTACAAACACTCTAACAGACTCGCAAACCCTTGCTCCCGCTCACAAACACTCTACTAGACTCGCACCCCCTGCTCCGCCTATAGAGTTTTGAAAACTCGCAAACTCTGCTCCCGCCTATAGAGTTTTGCAAACTCGCACACCCTGCTCACTGAACTAATTCTAACTAGATAATCTGACACTACCTACAACCTAGGTGGTGATTTACCAATTCTTTGATTCGAAAAAAAAAACAAACTTAAAAACAGAAATTAAATAAAAACCCCCTTTTGACAATAAAATAACTAAAGCCCCATTGTAATAATAAAGGCCGGCCCAAATCAATTTTTCTCCCCGTTCTCTTTTCCTTTGCTACTGTAAAATGGCGGCTGATCCTTTGTTACAGAGATTAGGGTTTTCTGAAATTGGAGATTGCGACTGTTTGAATTTCTTGCTCTGTTGGTCGCTGCTTCTCCGATAATCGATTGTCTGGTTTGCTCGCTCGTTCTCTGATGATCGATTCTGGTTGACTTCGAGATTGCAGCTACTCCTTTGATCGAGTTCGATAGATTGGTATATATTCTCTTTCGTTGCTGGTTTAATTGCTTGCTTGACTCGATGCCTATGATGAATTCTTTGGGTGAATATTTATATGAATTCGAGACACTTGATTTCGTTCGTATCAATTCGATACTTTCCCAATTTGTTGCTTTCCTGATGCGCACGGCTTTCCTGATATATTTTTGACTTGTTACTCACGACCTTGATTTTCAAACGTTCGATTTGTCTTGATTCATATGGCAAAGAACTTTCCTCTTTTATTTGTTTTGAATTTTTCAAAGATACGAATTTGATTTTTGATAGTACACTGTCATGAATTCGAATTATCTGTACTGTTGAACTTCGTTCGTCTTGTAGTCTTCGTCTCTGGCCATCTTCTCTGGTCGGTTCAACATGAACTTCACTTGAGCATTTTGTACGTTTCATTTGACTTGACTGTGTATGTTGTGTTTGTTCACCATGTTGCATACAGTTTTCCTATGTTCATGCTTGTGACATTGAACCATACTGTTACCTGTACGTGTACAACTCTGGTTATTCTTGTACAACTTCATTGTGGCTTGTACATGCTGTATTGTCTGGTCTTTGTTTGCTTGGTGGCATTTCTTTATGGTCTGCACTGTGCATATGAACTTGGTCATGTTGCTTGATTCACTTCATATACATGTGTGTCTGTTCGAGTTCATTCATTCTGTTTGCTTCATGTAGCTGTTAGATCTTGCATACTGTAGTTGATATCTTTACTTGAATTGCATTTAGCTCGGTGGTTTAGTTGTGCACTTGCTTGAGTCTGTGTCATCTGCCCTTGCATTGCTGTTTGGTCTGACCATCTTGCACTGCTCTTGTACTTCTGGTTCATCATGCATGTTCTCTGTTCATTGCTTTGTATCTGTTTTCATGTTCTTGCAGTTTCTATGCCTTTGACACAAATGCTTCACTTGATATATTAGGGTGTCATTGATCTTTACATCCATTCTAGTTGTTTGGTTGATGTGCATTTTTCATGTATCTGCTGGCTTGTTCTTGCATTGTTGTGCATACTTATTGAACTGGTTTTCTTGTGCACTGTTGATTAGTTGATCTTGTGGTCTTCATTTGGTCTGCACTTGTGTATATTTGACTTCACTTGTGAACTTTGGCTTTACTGAGTTTGTTGCTATTCTCTGTTGCACTTGCTCATTTGCACTGCTTCACCATATCACTTGAGTTCTTGCATTTGGTTTATTGATGCATTCATGTCTGCTTTGTATCATTCATGTTGTCTTCATTTTTGCTGTATGCATCACTAGTCTCTGTAGTTGTAACTGGACATGTTGTGGTCTGGACATTTGATGTTGATTTTTGAAATTTTCCTTGAGTTGAATCCAGTTTCAAAAACTCGGGTTTGACCTTATGCTCGTGTCGTGATTTTAAATATATTGCACGTGAGTTGAATCCAGCTTTTCATTTGGGTTTGACCTGTGCTCACCTGTCCCTGTAGCATTATCAAGTGTATATCGATGTGCATGGCCTTGTGGCATGTACAGTGATACACTGTGCATGTCACACTGTTCGTGTGTGATGAATTCAAATGTAAATGATGACGAACAACCCAAATAACTGAGGCAGATCATATTTTCAAAAATCATATTTCATTTTATATTGCAAAATATTTCTTTTTCAATTTTACTGCGTTAGTGAATATTTTTGCAGATTGCTCAAATGCTGGATTCAAACTGGAATGAAGTTGAAGAAAAACTACGAGTGTGAGTGATATGTAGTGAGGATATTAATGTAAAGATAATTGTGATGTGTTCAAAAATGTATATGTATAGTGAGAGCTTGAATTTTTACTATTCAAGATTGTAATAAATATTTGTTTAAATAAAATTTCTGTTTGAATTCAAATTCTGTGTTATTTATTTTATTCAACAAATATTTATTTAATCTATGAAGAATAAAATAGTACATTAACAAATACATTTAAATGAATTTATATATGTTTATTATCATCAAACAAAAATCATATACTCGTATATTCCACAAGTAAAAGTCAAATATTTTATTTTCTATATGCATCAAGACCCATTTGAATATTTTTATTTATTTTCATGCATAAATGAAGGGGGAGCTTTGTGTAGAGAGGGAGCATTCAAATAGGGGGAGCAAATTGAATAATCAAATACATTTAATAAATTCAAAATATTAAATATATGTTTGTTATCATCAAAAGGGAGAGATTGTTGAATATGCAAGTATATGATTTTTGTTTGATGATAATATACATACATACATATATATATATATATATATATTCGTTTAAGTGTATTTGTTAATGTACTCTTTTATTTTTCATATAATTAAATAAATATTTTTTGAATAAAATAAATAACACAGAATTTAAATTCAAACAGATATTTCATTCAAACAAATATTTATTACAATTTTGAATAGTACAAATTTGAGCTTTCACTATACACACACACACACAAATTTCAATTACATTACAATTTCAACCATATCACAAATTTTCATCTACAAATGTCCTCACTACATTTCGCTTATTCACTCGTTTATCTTCAACTCCATTCCAGATTGAATCCAGCATCTGAGCTATCTGCAAAAATATACACTTACGCAGTAAAATTGAAAATAAAATATTTTATAGTGTATAATAAAATGTGACTTTGAAAATATTATTTTCCTCGTTTATTTGGGTTGTTCGTCATCATTTGATTTTGAATGTGTCATACACGAACAGCTTGTGACATGCGCAGTGTATCACTATACATGCCATAAGGCCGTGCACACCGATATACACTTGATAAAATAACAGGGATAGGTGAGCATAGGTTCAAACCCAAATCAAAAGTCAGGTTCAACTCAAGTGAAATAAATACAGTCACGATACGAGCACAAGGTCAAACCCGAGCTTTAAAGCTGGATTCAACACAGGTGCAATCCAAATATACAAGTTTAATAAAATGGTCAGGAGCAAGCTAGTCAAAGTGTACACATGAACCAGAATAGTTCCATTCAAGATAGTGAATCAATAAAACATGACTCAAGTGCAATCTGACGAAATGAAAATAGATCAACCTTACCATAATGCATCATTGAAACATAAATGCTACTCTTTTATTTTGTCTGTCAATAATTAAAGATTTTCAAAGCATCAAATGCACATATGTATAGCATGAATCAAAGGCGAACCAGACCCACAGCTAACAAGAACAAAAATGAAACAGAGGTAGAAACATGGAAGTGCAGACTAACCAATTTAAACAATGCAAACCGACTTGAAGCAATGCAACAGTAACTTCAACATAGTAATGTACAGAGCACAGTGAAATGCACAGATATAAGAAAAAGCAAGCTAGTGATGTACATATAAACCCAATGCAACTTTAAACAATAAATTGGTCAGGAACCAGTCAAGGAAGCATCATCAGCAAACAAGAACAAGAATGCATCAAGTAATCAAGTCAAGTAGACTGTACATGAACAAAATCAAGTAACACATACATATGCAATTCGAAGCAGTAAAACTCCAATGCAAAACAGTGAAAGCACAGTAGTGTGCAAATGAAGACAACATGACATCAAGCCAGAGAAGAATGCATAAACTCATAAAACAGTGAATAAACAGTGTCACTAGTGAAAGAACATTATCACAATATCAAGCTGCAAGTCAATTAATTTCAACAAGAACAAGTATATACAGTACAAACAAAATAAGACAAATGTACACAGGGAAGACATGAACAAGACTCAAGTTCTACCAGAGTTCATCAAGCAACAAGAAGTGTACAGGTTAATGAAGATTCAGTGAAGCCAGAAGCAACAAAGTTTCAGGTCGAAATCAAACCATAACCAGAAACAAATGCAATGCATCACGAGTACAAGATACATGCACCGGCGAAATAAAAATGAAGCATATGCATATGAACTCAAATATCAGTGGTGAACCATGAAGATAAACAAAATTGAAATGCAGCAAACATTCGGGTTAACAGAGGTGTATTAAATATCATCATATAAACTAATTCCAAAATATACTTAAGACGAGTTCAAAAATCATGGTACGGTAGTAAGTTAAATGTGAAGGCATGGAGACAACATGGTGACAAACTGCATTCAAGCATCAGGTTAAAAATACAGCAGAGAAATTAACAGGTTTTACCAAAGTCGAATTCAGGTGACAATGAACAGGTCAGAGACATAATGGCCGAAGTCAGTACCCAAAGAAAATGCAAAGTTAGTGTCGTGATGACCAAGGCAACAAGAATCAAATAATGTCAACAGCAGTGCCAAAGCTGATATTCAATAAGTCAATGCCAAAGCCAAACAAGCTCGGTCATGAAGCCATGGCAATCAAGAAACAAGCAAATATATAAATTGAACTAGTCAGGGTCAATCACTAGCATCCACTCGGAAATAAATGGCCAAGATAAATTAATTGACGAATTCAAACACATGTATACGAAGGAAAATATAGGAGTTCGAATCCTATAAAACCCAATCATCATCGGCCAAAATTAATCATTCGAGTTTGAGCTAAACAAAGAATAATCATTTATCTCGAATCATCGATTGAGTTCAAGCAAGCAAATTAGAAGAAGAAAAAGGCATAAATTACATACCGAAGTCAGGAGTTGAACTCGATCAAAAATTAAGGCAGCCATGTACAAAGCAGAGAGATCGTGATTGACAAAGCAAGAGACGCTAAACCATCATTCAATCGAGAAATCAAAGTTGACAGCCTCAATTTCACAAGCCCTATTTCATCAGAGAGAATCCAAAAAGAAAGAAGCAATGAACCACCATTTTTCACAAACAAGGAGAAAGCCGGCCGAATAATATAAAAGGAAGGAGGTCGACCTTGTTTTTGTTTTAATAATATAAAGGCTTTAGTTTAAAATTAGGGTTTACTGTTTAATTTGTTTTTAATTTATATTTTCTCCTTTTAAACCTTTAAAATTTCTAGTCGTGTGACTAGGGGACGAACTACGGTGGTGTAGTTCGAGAGTTCGCAACTCAATGGCTGAGTTGTGGCAGGGTTTTGAGCATAGAGTTAAGGTTAGTCGATAACGGGTGTCGCGAGTTTATGTGTGTAAGCGTTTGACTGCTTAATTTCTAGTAGAAACCTTGGGGCAGCACGTAGGCAGGGTTTTACCGAAGTTGGGTAGATCTGTATATTCTATTTCTTCGTTTATTATTCTGCTATAATCTATGCTGATATTATTCTGTGAACTACGTTGAAATTATTTTATATAAACTTCCGCAATAATTTTTATAATTTATAGCATCACCCTATTCACCCCCCCTCTAGGGTGAAATCGATCCTACAACCTTCTCTATTCCGATTATTCTCCTTCATAAGCCTAAGCATCACTTCCTCATCCTATTTAGCTGTAATACAATCCAAAAGAGATGGAGGAACCACAATCTGACACAACAAGGCTTTCTTCCGACTCAAAGCATCAGCCAAAACATTGGCTTTCCCAAGGGTATAGTTAATGTCTGGATCATAGGATGCTAAGAACTCAAGCCATCAAACTTGCCTCTAGTTTAAATCCTTCTAGTTGAAAATATGCTTAAGAGACCGGTGATCGATGAAAAGCTCAAACTTGGTTCCGAGAAGGTGGTGTCTCTATAAATTCAAAGCAAACACAACAGCCAGCAACTCTAAATCATGGGTGGCATAGTTAGCTTCATGGGACTTCAACTGACGACTAGCATAAGCGATCACTTTCCAATCTTACATTAACATAGCACCCAATCCCTGTTTACTAGCATCGGTATAAACCAAAAATCCCTCATCCTCATTCGAAACGGTGAGAACATGAGCGGAAGTAAGCTTTTGTTTCGACTCATTAAATGCAGCTTCACATTTTTCATTCCAATTAAACTTGGCACCTCTATATTGGCAAAGTTATTAATAAATCTCCAATAATAACTGGCAAGGCCCAAAAGCTACGGATATCAGTCAGAGTCTTATGAGTTTCCCAATCCTAGAAATGGATAAGGGGATAAGTTCAAAGGTAGATAAAATGATGAATACAAAAGTGAAATGTGGATTGACTTACTTTAATCGCGACGACCTTAACCGGGTCAACTGAGATTCCATTCTCTAAAACAACGTATCCAAGGAATCAGACTTCATCTCTCGAGAAATGACATTCAGAAAATTTGGCTTTCAATTGATGTTTCCCAAGAGTTTGAAGAACATAGCTCAGGTTTTCATGCTCCTTCTTAGACTTAGAAAGAATAGGAATGTCATCAACAAAACCATAAAAAACCTGTTGAGGACATCGTGAAATACATGATTCATGAGATTGACAAAGAAGCCAGGAGCATTAGTTAATCCAAAAGGCATGACTAACCATTCATAGAAACCATTCGTTGTTTGAAAAGAAGTCATACGAATGCTTTCCTCAACTACACGAAGTTGGTGAAAACCAGTGGCAAGATCAAGCTGAAAGAATACTTTAGCTCCGTAGAGTTGATCGAACATGTCATTGATGTGAGGCATCGGATATCGGTTTTTGAGAGTAAGCTTGTTCAACTTTCTATAATCAACACACATCCTCAAGGAACCATCATATTTGGTGACAAAGACCACAGCAGCACCCCATTTAGAAAAACTTTGCCTAATCAAACCCTTAGAGAACAAATCCTCAATCTGCTTCTTCAACTCGGCTTTCTCTTTGGGTGCCATCCATCTGGAAGAGGGAACAACTGGTCAAGCACCATGAATAAGGTCAATGCGGAATTCAATTTCCCGCTTGGGAGGCTAAGAAGTGACTTCACCAAAAACATCAGGATACTGCCTAACTATCAGGGTGGGATCCAGATCACCATGCCGAGCATCAAGAGAAAGGATAAAGCTTCCTACGTAATCCTGAGGCTTTCGACATATAATCACAAGAGAATTTCCCAGGTCTTCTACTAAAGAGACGGTCCAAGCTTTACAAGAAATAACAGCATCGTAACGCTTTAACCAATCACCTCCAAGTAAAATATCAAATTCATCGAAACCCAAAACATAGAAATCCCCAGTGAATCGGTGCAAGTTGTAAAGGAATTTCACTCCTTTACAAATCATACAGATATTGGTGGGACCGACGATGGGATTAGTCACACGCAATGATGAATTCGCCAATTGAGGTTGCAAAATATACTTGAATTTATTACAGAGATCAATAGATACAAAGCTATGAGATGCACCGGTGTCGAATAAAACTCGAACAGGAAAACCATGCAAAAGTAAAAGAACTCTGAAGAGTACCTTGGTTATCACTGGCAGACGGAGGAGAAGGAGTGGAAGAGGTTATGGCAAAGACTCCAGATGTCTTGCCTCTCTGCTGAGTGGGACAGTTATTCTTGAAATGACCAGGATGGAGATAAAGGTGGCAAAGATTGGTTCGGGTAGCTTGGCTGCAGGAATTGCGGTACCGGCAGGAGATGGACAACTGTAGGCATAGTGACCCTTCTAATCACACTTGAAACAAGTGATAGAAGAAAGATCAAGAGATTGCTTCTTAGGAGTAGATCCAATACCATGAGCATTTTACCAATACTTCTTCTGCTGTTGGAAGTTAGGTTTCCTCTTCAAGAACCACTGGAAGTACCCTGAGACGCTGAAACTACCTGCTTACCCCTAGAAGTAGGGTTCTCAAATCTAGTAGCCATGTCCATAAGAGAAGTGAAGGTACCATGAACATGACTCATCATGCGGTCATAATACTCTGGGCGAGCACCATGAATAAACTTCTCATTCTTCTTCAGCTGAGTGTCAATCAAGCTGGTATCAAATGTGGAAAGCTCATTAAACTTCCTCTCATACTTAGCAAAAGTCATATCACCCTACTCAAGCTCCATGAATGCCTTATATAACTGAAATTTCCCGGCTTCGGGCATCCATTTTACCATAAAAGAATCCTTGAAAAAAAGGATCCAAGTAAGACAAAGATAAAGTTCAAAGAGATAAATTCAAAGAAATAGATTCAACAGAAATAAAATAGGAAAGACAACTAAGAATCTCACCTGAACTGCTGCCAAGTGATATTTGCCTGAATAGTCTGAGTGGTAATAGATTTCCACTAAACCTAGGCGGACTCCTATAACTGCCAAGTAGCTAAATGATGCATCTGGACATTAGTGATCTCAAGTCCAGTGAAAATCCTCTCAAGACTCTTCAACCACTGCTGAGCCTCGATAATACTCTCTACTCTAGTGAATTTAGTACCTCCAAGCTGAGAATACTCCTTACAAAGCTGAGTGAACCTAACAGGCTGAACATGTGTGACAACAGGAGCAACTATAGGTTGGACAGGGGCAACTGCTGGTGCAAGAGAATTTCCACAACCCCTATCACGGACATTCCTATGGTTACTCATATGGAAAATAGGAAATTTGATTTCAGAACAAAGATACAGGTTAAAAAAATTCAAAGGAAATCCTAATTAAAAGGGACTCTAATACAAATTTCAAGTATGAAAGAATATGATTCTGAAATTTATTCAACTCATTCTAGGGTATTACTACCCTATTCCTTATAAGTTTTCACTCCATATGCTAAGTTTGCCAAAAACCTTGCTTTCATACCAACTGCAACGAACCGCTATTTCGAACCACTCAAATCGACTACAGAATCACAGACACAGAGTTACAACAAACAGCAAGATAAATAGTAGTTCATAAATCTACTACAGCAATAACATAGTCTGAAAACATCATACATCGGAAATCCCAGTACAAAAAAGTCTCTAGTACAAATTAGATGACAAGTCTAAACATACAACTGGAAATAATAGAAATAAACTGAAAGCGGAAATACATAAGCTTGGTCTTCCAAGGAACTCCAACTCCAAAGGATGAATCTCAAACGGTGACACTCAAGCTGACCCGAGCGTAAAGCAAAATAAAACACTCAAATCAGGATTAAAATTCTTATGTAGATAAATCAAGTTCAAGTGAAATGTCAAGTAAATGCAATATAAATTAAAGGAATGTTGGTATTCCATACTTTAAGGATCCGATAAACTATCTACATATATAGTACAATATGCTACATAATAATGTCTACAGTAAACTAAAATATCAAAATAGCATTAAGGCGTTACTCATATTCCCTTAACACATTTTTATATATTCCCGTAGTCTATACAGTACCGTAATTCCTCTATAAACTGGAGGGCTATCAAAGGGCACTCTGTAGGTATGGTACAAACCAAACTCGTAGAAGGCGCGATAGGGCATGTGACAAGGCACACGAGGCAATGCTAGGGTAGACATACCAATTATACTCATGGACTGGTGGTAACGCATAGCAGCTACTACCGCCCACCTCGAGACACACTCCAAATCAAAGGTGTGCACACCAAATCAAATCACAAGAGCAATAGATAAGGTTTCGAAGAAATGTGCTCGATAGGGGATGACCCCACTTGGCCCGGTATAGCTTCTGTTTTAGCCACATCAAGCTGACTCATAGGAGCCATGGATACGTAAATACCATACAGAATCGTTCGCCAAACCATCCTACTTCATTCTGGAATCTCCGCCATGTACACAGTTGTTAAAGTAGTTTTCGGTATTGGTAGAGAGTATGACAATATCTGATCTCGGTCTCTTTAACAACCAAACGCTTATTTCACATGTTGGTCATTTATAAAATAATTTTATAAATATTTTAAATAAAATCTCAAATAAATTAAAATAAAAAAGAATATTAAAATTTTATACTATTTAACTTGTTGAGTATTCCTTTAATCATCTTTGTTAAGGCAAATTATAAATCATTTCCAAATCATTAAGTTCAGAATGGGTCTCTATTTAAACAGAATTAACAACCAGTTTAAATAATATATTATATTAAATAAATTAAATGAATCTTTTACATTATATATACATATATTAAATAAAAATTAGTTTTATACAATTAAAGTGGATTAAACTTTTTATTCATCTACTTGAAAATAAAACTATAAGTAAAATTTTACAAATTACTTTTAAATTAAACTCAAAATATTTTCCAAAATCAACCTTTAAGGTTATAAATTTCACAATAATAAACTAGAATACTTATTACTTTCCAAAATCAAACTCATACATTTCCTTTCAATATTTGGAAATCAATTTCGAAAAAAGACTAACGATGCCCGTATATAATTTTTTATCCTATGGTCAGGTGATATAGATAATTATCATTTCAATTCGCAATAATTTAATATTTACGGGTGTATTTCATTTATCCGCAATTCCAAAATTTCATTAATAACTGACAATCGCTTGGGTTTATCATTTCAACCCATAACGAAGTTCTTTTATTCCAAAGTCCGTTCAGGTATGTTTCATTTCAACCCATAGTGATTTCTAGAACTAAGGCAACTGGCAAAGTGAGAACAATAAATAACATAACATATCAATCCTTGCATTTGCGATCAACAACAATTTAAATAAATATTAGCTAACATATAATGGTGTAAATTTCTATAAGTGATCAAATTAAAATAACAACATTTCATATTTAACGGTTAATAATAAACAATCCATATTTACCAGCGCATTTAAATCATCATTTCTTATGAAATCAATTTAATAAGCATAAGAATATAAATCGTGAGTGATTTCTTACCTTTCGTGGCAAGAGAAAGATGGGGAGACGACAATAGAAAAGAATGATGCAACAAACACTTGCATGAATCAGGCATTATAAGTTAATGATCTACAACGTGGAAAAAAGCTAATTTAATTTAAAATTTTGATGGGACATAGATATTTGTACAATATAACATTTGTGTATATAAACATATATATACACACAATAGATATCTGCAATGCATATATCTACAACATACATGAGCCTCCATCTACTTTTCTCACACATATAATAGATGTATAGATTAATATATACGTGCAACACAAAAATATTTTTTAAAACTGTTTGTATTGTGCTACTCGTACATATCAATATAGATATACATCATAGTCAAGTATACAAAGATTGTAGGTGCATTATACATACGACCTATCTATGTGCACAACAGACAAAGTTCATGCAACGGTACACTCTAGCAATAATTATATGATATCACACAGGAATTGGCACAAATCACAGAACATATACTAGCAAGGTATAAGCGAGCAGTGTATACTTAGGACACATATATGATGGACTGCCGTATATATATATATATATATGTATGTATGTATATGTATATGTATATGTATGTATGTATGTATGTATGTATGTATGTCTCAGTCAACTATACACAAAATTTGTGTATAGTTTTTGATCTGTTGCTCGGATCGGCTCGTGATTTGCCAGAGATGCTCGGCTAGAGGGAAGGGATGAAGATGGTGGTGGTCGAGACTTGTCAAGGTTGATTAGGGTCAGGCAGCGGGTTGCTTCGGCTGTGCTACATGTTTTATGGTGCGATAATTTGTTAGTGGGTGCACAACAATATAGCGGCCTCACTAACGGTGTTTGGATGGGATGTGGAGTATACAGCTTGGAGCAGATAAGGCGGGGCAGTGCTTGGGTCGGGAGGTGAGAAATGGTAGTGGTTGTTTGCTTTGCTGAGGAGAGATGGTGGATCGGTTTGAAGGTGGTTGGCTTGGGGTCGGTTGGAGCTTACCCAAGAGATGCTTTGGTTTTTTTATTTACAGGAAAGGGTTGGAGAAGGCAGATTCCAGGCGAAAGGAAGAGAACCGTTCGGCTTCGAGTAAAACATATGAGGGCACGGGAAAATCTTTGAACAAACCGGAGAGGCACGAGCCAGAGAGGAAGAAAGATGCAAATTCTTACCTTCAATATTTTTTTTGAATTAAGAGATGTGAATGGATAACCGAGCCTATAAATCAAAATCAAATGAGATAGCAAAGGACATTGGTTAATTTCAAAAATAAATAATAGTAAAGACTATTGGTAACACATGGCTGACAATTGAAAAGTTAGAGAAAACAAAAAGACATAAATACGGCACTGATACGACAAACTATTTTTTCATTTCCGTCGCACATCGGACACCGAATTATAGAAACGAATATACTGCGGAGATCAGCACAACGAGACAAACAGAATGATATACAGATATTAGTGGTACAATCAAATTATAAAAACTTGAATTTTCATTACCAAAAATGACGCTAAAACGTAGAAAATAAGATAAATGGAGCTAAATAAGTCCGAATTGGGCGAAACGAGTTATGACGTCTTTTCCAAAAAAAGATTTACATTTTTATCAAATAAAAATATTTAAACTTCGAAAATATTAAAATTTCAACAAATAAACTGATAAAATTCATATTCAAAATTCCATAAATAAATTAACTTTCGTATTTTCCAATAAAACTTTACCATTGAATATACTTAAATAGATGAATTTCAAATATCAAATTTTTATTTCAAATTTTTATTATTTAAATTTTGAGAAAATTTTAGTTAGTTGCGTTATAAAAACCGTGAAAATTCTCGGGTCGTTAAAATAGCCCTGCTATATTCCGCTACACTCGCTAAATCAATGATTTTTAGCATCCGCTTTACCAAAATTATTATAAAAAGATTAATTTGACTAGTTCTATTTTGAACTAAATCAACAAAGTCTGGGTAAAGTCTTAAGTCAAAGGCTTAAGTGCACAACATAAGTTAGAAATTTATTTTAGTAACCAAGTTTAGGCTGGATGAATCATGATATTCTTCGTTTTGTCATAGAAGATTAAAATATATTTCTTTCGCAACATAAACGATGTGAGAATGATAATAAGTTAACTTTATAGATTTCCTTTATTTCCAGTAAATCTTTTTTTGCACCTCCGCTATTTTCCGCTTTATCCCCACATTATCCCCGCTATAACTCTTTACACCTCCACCGCTATAGACCAACTAAGTGCTTTAACTGCATAGATCCAAACAAAAAGTCCTTGATTCAATAATTATTATTATTAGCTATATTACTCTTGTAAGAGAATTTGACTTTGAATTGGTTACAGTTGACCATGATACCGACTTCATATAACTAAGGAGATGAATTCTCTATTGAATAGCATTTCACTTGTAATACCTCAACTCAGACCCCTATGGTAGTTCGATGGATGTCATGCAATGATTTAACTATAATCAAAGTGAACTATCCATATTGAAGTTCAAAAGTATTCTCAAGTCGAGAGAACTGTGTAATATTATCACTTAAATATTCTCTATTTGACCTTATTTATATTAACCAATAGAAAACTCTTAAGTGAATCATTCCATAGTTATCCATTAACTATCAGTTCATAACACCTTGGTGCCCCTAACAACCATGGGTAATAGACTATCCAACATTTGAAGAGCAATACATATGCTTGTCTCAATGGATGAATCAATATCCTTTCTCGAAATATCTTGACTTTGAAAATTTAAAACAATATATCATTTTTTAATGTGATAGAATTCTCAAAATTATAAGACATTGTAATTACTATCACAATACATATCATTTAAGAATTTCTATTTACATATTTAAATTAATTGCTTAATTAATTATATAACTATATAACAAAGTATATAATACAAAACAAATACCTTTATTATGAACAAGATTAGTCATAGAGTTAGATATATGAAACAATTAAATAATTACCCGTAGGTCATACCCATAACTCTATCATCAAAAACTCTTAGAATCTATGCATGAAATATCTTCCTCAGGTGTCTATGCAGTTATTGCATCATACCAATCTAATGCACCTAATTAGACTGATGTGATGCCAACTTCTTTTTATCTTGGCTAAACATCTCTAGATCATCAAATATGTGCAGGTCCTCAACCAAGAGTGCATTCCTATAACACCTTCGTTTCGTAGGAATGGCTTGCTGTTATCCCATTTTTGGTCAAAACTGGAATATCAATGTTGTGTGCATTTCCACCACGAACGAACCAAGAAGAAGCAGCCAGCAAGCGTATATAAGTCTGAGATTTCACTCATGACCGATGCGCAAAAGTCCATTCGGTATTAACTCATTCGGCAGTATGAAGCAAAGCCTCATTCGGCACTAAGAGCACACAGGCTCATCCGGCACTCCAAATACAAGTGTTCATTCGGCGTTCTCAGTATAAGGTCCATTCGGTACCGGACCATTCGGTACCGGACCAACGTCTCCCCTGTATGCCGAACCATCCAACACCGGTCCAAGCCTCCATATGCAACACCGAATCACCTACCACCGAACCAAAGCCACCCTGATCCATTCATCTCCTGCCACCGAACCAGATGTGCCAGGCCAGATTGCTTCAGCCCGGGACCACCAGCAGCTATATACCTCCAAGACCCCTGCCTCCAGCCTCACTCTATAAATAGAGGGGCAGGGGTACAACAATGGCAGACAAGTTTGAGAGACAAGTTTGAGAGCTCAAGCACGGAAGGAACTTTCAAACAACTTTCATATACTTGTATACAAAGCTTTTTACTTGTAATCTGAAGAGAAAAGGAGAATAACATATAAAGTGGACGTAGGCACGTTCTGGCTGAACCACTATAAATCTGTGTGTCTTTTACAGTTTAGTCCCTACTTTTTACATATTTGCATAAATCACCCAAATCGCTAAGAACAACATATAATCAACTAAATCGTACGACTTTGAGGTGTTTGCCCATTTTTTGCGCAAACATTTTTGGTGCATTCACTGAGAGTTGAACTCAAGGATTCTACCGCTTGGAATTTGAATATGAGAGTTTAGAGATTCAGATTGGAAGAGTCATGGCGAGACAATCACGCAGAAGGCCAAGGCCAAAGAGATGTGAACATGAAGGAAAATCAAGAGGGTTCTTCAGAAGCTAATCAGGCATCGATCCTGCATGGGGGCACCACACTTGGAGCATGTTGATCCAATCCCAGAGAGAGAGATAGGGGCCTCTGAGCAACCTGGTAAGGAATGAACGCTCATCCAGGGGGCAGGTAAAATTCCCTCCTGAACTCGGGGGGCAGGTCGAAAAAGATGAACAAGTCGCAAACCTCTCACTAACACGGTTAGATCATTTACACATGTAAGCGATCGCGCACGATCCATAGGCATGCTCTGAATGACTACTGACCGCACCATAGTAAGAGTTTACACTTTGACATCCTCGTCTTGCTCTTGCTTTGATCTTGACTTGAACATTCCTGTTGTGGAATTCGTATGGTTATTGCTTTGATGTTTGCAAATTTACTTGTAGCCCGTTGGATCACGAACGGTCCACGAGCACCTCTTGCATGGCAGCGAACTGCCGAAGTCTTTGATTCGGAAACTCCCCCAAACAATAACTCCGGCACTGATATTATTAAGTCCACCCCGGGCACACTAATTCGCCTCGAACGGCACCCGATCGCGAACGGTTACAACTCGCCTCGAACGGCACCCGACTTCGAACTGTCACAACTCGCCTCGAACGGCACCAGACTTCGAACAGTCACAATTCGCCTCGAACGGCACCCGATCGCGAACGGTCACAATTCGCCTCGAACGGCACCCGACTTCGAACAGTCACAATTCGCCTCGAACGGCACTCGATCGTGAACGCTCACAATTCGCCTCGAACGGCACCCGACTTCGAACAGTCACAAACTCGCCTCGAACGGCACAATTCATCTCGCCACAAATGGCTCGATCGCGAAAGGTCGCCATTTGAGGTCCACCCCCTGACCCCCAACAGTCGCACCTTACCACGAATGGCTCGATCTCGAACGATCGTCATCCGAAGTAAGGCGCTTGACCGCGAACGGTCCCATTTCATCTTTTGCCGCGAACGGCACCGGCCGTGAACGGTCACATTTCACCCCAAGTGGCTTGATCGCGAACGGTCGCCATTTGAGGTCCGCCCTCTGACCGGGCTCGGTCGCACTTTACCTCGAATGGCTCGATCCCGAACGGTCGTCATTTGAAGTAAAGCGCTTGACCGGGAACGATCACATTCCACCGCAAATGACTCGGTCTCGAACGATCGTCGCATGGATTTAGACGCTTGACCGTGCACGGTCGCACTTCACCTCAAATGACTCGATCGCGAACGGTCGTCATTTGAAGTTAGGCGCTTGACCATGAACGACCGCGCTTCATCCCAAATAGCTCGATCCCGAACGGTCGTCATTTGGGGCCATATAAAATATCAAGCTCTTTACAGGTTGTCAACAGGTTATGAACATCCAGCTCATGGCATTACAAAACACGCCTTCCTATCGCAAGGCATGTTTTGGGGGGCAAAGTGTTATCCCATTTTTGGTCAAAACTGGAATATCAATGTTGTGTGCATTTCGACCACGACCGAACCAAGAAGAAGCAGCCAGCAAGCGTATATAAGTCTGGGATTTCACTCATGACCGATGCGTAAAAGTCCATTCGGTATTAATTCATTCGGCAGTATGAAGCAAAGCCTCATTCGGCACTCAGAGCACACAGGCTCATCCGGCACTCAAAATACAAGTGTTCATTCGGCATTCTCAGTATAAGGTCCATTCGGTACCGGAGCATTCGGTACCGGACCAACGTCTCCCCTGTATGCCGAACCATCCAACACCGGTCCAAGCCTCCATCTCCCCTGCATGCCGAACCATCCAACACCGATCCAAGCCTCCATATGCAACACCGAATCACCTACCACCGAACCAAAGCCACCCTGATCCATTCATCTCCTGCCACCGAACCAGATGTGCCAGGCCAGATTGCTTCAGCCCGGGACCACCAGCAGCTATATACCTCCAAGACCCCTGCCTCCAGCCTCACTCTATAAATAGAGGGGCAGGGGTACAACAATGGCAGACAAGTTTGAGAGACAAGTTTGAGAGCTCAAGCACGGAAGGAACTTTCAAACAACTTTCATATACTTGTATACAAAGCTTTGTACTTGTAATCTGAAGAGAAAAGGAGAATAACATATAAAGTGGACGTAGGCACGTTCTGGCTGAACCACTATAAATCTGTGTGTCTTTTACAGTTTAGTCCCTGCTTTTTACATATTTGCATAAATCACCCAAATCGCTAAGAACAACATATAATCAACTAAATCGTACGACTTTGAGGTGTTTGCCCATTTTTTGCGCAAACATTTTTGGTGCATTCACTGAGAGTTGAACTCAAGGATTCTACCGCTTGGAATTTGAATATGAGAGTTTAGAGATTCAGATTGGAAGAGTCATGGCGAGACAATCAAGCAGAAGGCCAAGGCCAAAGAGATGTGAACATGAAGGAAAATCAAGAGGGTTCTTCAGAAGCTAATCAGGCATCGATCCTGCATGGGGGCACCACACTTGGAGCATGTTGATCCAATCCCAGAGAGAGAGATAGGGGCCTCTGAGCAACCTGGTAAGGAATGAACGCTCATCCAGGGGGCAGGTAAAATTCCCTCCTGAACTCGGGGGGCAGGTCGAAAAAGATGAACAAGTCGCAAACCTCTCACTAACACGGTTAGATCATTTACACATGTAAGCGATCGCGCACGATCCATAGGCATGCTCTGAATGACTACTGACCGCACCATAGTAAGAGTTTACACTTTGACATCCTCGTCTTGCTCTTGCTTTGATCTTGACTTGAACATTCCTGTTGTGGAATTCGTATGGTTATTGCTTTGATGTTTGCAAATTTACTTGTAGCCCATTGGATCACGAACGGTCCACGAGCACCTCTTGCATGGCAGCGAACTGCCGAAGTCTTTGATTCGGAAACTCCCCCAAACAATAACTCCGGCACTGATATTATTAAGTCCACCCCGGGCACACTAATTCGCCTCAAACGGCACCCGATCGCGAACGGTTACAACTCGCCTCGAACGGCACTCGACTTCGAACAGTCACAACTCGCCTCGAACGGCACCCGACTTCGAACAGTCACAATTCGCCTCGAACGGCACCCGATCGCGAACGGTCACAATTCGCCTCGAACGGCACCCGACTTCGAACAGTCACAATTCACCTCGAACGGCACCCGATCGTGAACAGTCACAATTCGCCTCGAACGGCACCCGACTTCGAACAGTCACAAACTCGCCTCGAACGGCACAATTCATCTCGCCACAAATGGCTCGATCGCGAAAGGTCGCCATTTGAGGTCCACCCCCTGACCGCCAATAGTCGCACCTTACCACGAATGGCTCGATCTCGAACGATCGTCATCCGAAGTAAGGCGCTTGACCGCGAACGGTCCCATTTCATCTTTTGCCGCGAACGGCACCGGCCGTGAACGGTCACATTTCACCCCAAGTGGCTTGATCGCGAACGGTCGCCTTTTGAGGTCCGCCCTCTGACCGGGCTCGGTCGCACTTTACCTCGAATGGCTCGATCCCGAACGGTCGTCATTTGAAGTAAAGCGCTTGACCGGGAATGATCACATTCCACCGCAAATGACTCGGTCTCGAACGATCGTCGCATGGATTTAGACGCTTGACCGCGCACGGTCGCACTTCACCTCAAATGACTCGATCGCGAACGGTCGTCATTTGAAGTTAGGCGCTTGACCATGAACGGCCGCGCTTCATCCCAAATAGCTCGATCCCGAACGGTCGTCATTTGGGGCCATATAAAATATCAAGCTCTTTACAGGTTGTCAACAGGTTATGAACATCCAGCTCATGGCATTACAAAACACGCCTTCCTATCGCAAGGCATGTTTTGGGGGGCAAAGTGTTATCCCATTTTTGGTCAAAACTGGAATATCAATGTTGTGTGCATTTCGACCACGACCGAACCAAGAAGAAGCAGCCAGCAAGCGTATATAAGTCTGGGATTTCACTCATGACCGATGCGTAAAAGTCCATTCGGTATTAATTCATTCGGCAGTATGAAGCAAAGCCTCATTCGGCACTCAGAGCACACAGGCTCATCCGGCACTCCAAATACAAGTGTTCCTTCGGCATTCTCAGTATAAGGTCCATTCAGTACCGGAGCATTCGGTACCGGACCAACGTCTCCCCTGTATGCCGAACCATCCAACACCGGTCCAAGCCTCCATCTCCCCTGCATGCCGAACCATCCAACACCGATCCAAGCCTCCATATGCAACACCGAATCACCTACCACCGAACCAAAGCCACCCTGATCCATTCATCTCCTGCCACCGAACCAGATGTGCCAGGCCAGATTGCTTCAGCCCGGGACCACCAGCAGCTATATACCTCCAAGACCCCTGCCTCCAGCCTCACTCTATAAATAGAGGGGCAGGGGTACAACAATGGCAGACAAGTTTGAGAGACAAGTTTGAGAGCTCAAGCACGGAAGGAACTTTCAAACAACTTTCATATACTTGTATACAAAGCTTTGTACTTGTAATCTGAAGAGAAAAGGAGAATAACATATAAAGTGGACGTAGGCACGTTCTGGCTGAACCACTATAAATCTGTGTGTCTTTTACAGTTTAGTCCCTGCTTTTTACATATTTGCATAAATCACCCAAATCGCTAAGAACAACATATAATCAACTAAATCGTACGACTTTGAGGTGTTTGCCCATTTTTTGCGCAAACATTTTTGGTGCATTCACCGAGAGTTGAACTCAAGGATTCTACCGCTTGGAATTTGAATATGAGAGTTTAGAGATTCAGATTGGAAGAGTCATGGCGAGACAATCAAGCAGAAGGCCAAGGCCAAAGAGATGTGAACATGAAGGAAAATCAAGAGGGTTCTTCAGAAGCTAATCAGGCATCGATCCTGCATGGGGGCACCACACTTGGAGCATGTTGATCCAATCCCAAAGAGAGAGATAGGGGCCTCTGAGCAACCTGGTAAGGAATGAAGGCTCATCTAGGGGCAGGTAAAATTCCCTCTTGAACTCGGGGGGCAGGTCGAAAAAGATGAACAAGTCGCAAACCTCTCACTAACACGGTTAGACCATTTACACATGTAAGCAATCGCGCACGATCCATAGGCATGCTCTGAATGACTACTGACCGCACCATAGTAAGAGTTTACACTTTGACATCCTCGTCTTGCTCTTGCTTTGATCTTGACTTGAACATTCCTGTTGTGGAATTCGTATGGTTATTGCTTTGATGTTTGCAAATTTACTTGTAGCCCGTTGGATCACGAACGGTCCACGAGCACCTCTTGCATGGTAGCGAACTGCCGAAGTCTTTGATTCGGAAACTTTCCCAAACAATAACTCCGGCACTGATATTATTAAGTCCACCCCGGGCACACTAATTCGCCTCGAACGGCACCCGATCGCGAACGGTTACAACTCGCCTCGAACGGCACCCGACTTCGAACAGTCACAACTCGCCTCGAACGGCACCCGACTTCGAACAGTCACAATTCGCCTCGAACGGCACCCGATCGCGAACGGTCACAATTCGCCTCGAACGGCACCCGACTTCGAACAGTCACAATTCGCCTCGAACGGCACTCGATCGTGAACGGTCACAATTCGCCTCGAACGGCACCCGACTTCGAACAGTCACAAACTCGCCTCGAACGACACAATTCATCTCGCCACAAATGGCTCGATCGCGAAAGGTCGCCATTTGAGGTCCACCCCCTGACCACCAACAGTCGCACCTTACCACGAATGGCTCGATCTCGAACGATCGTCATCCGAAGTAAGGCGCTTGACCGCGAACGGTCCCATTTCATCTTTTGCCGCGAACGGCACCGGCCGTGAACGGTCACATTTCACCCCAAGTGGCTTGATCGCGAACGGTCGCCATTTGAGGTCCGCCCTCTGACCGGGCTCGGTCGCACTTTACCTTGAATGGCTCGATCCCGAACGGTCGTCATTTGAAGTAAAGCGCTTGACCGTGAACGATCACATTCCACCGCAAATGACTCGGTCTCGAACGATCGTCGCATGGATTTAGACGCTTGACCGCGCACGGTCGCACTTCACCTCAAATGACTCGATCGCGAACGGTCGTCATTTGAAGTTAGGCGCTTGACCATGAACGGCCGCGCTTCATCCCAAATAGCTCGATCCCGAACGGTCGTCATTTGGGGCCATATAAAATATCAAGCTCTTTATAGGTTGTCAACAGGTTATGAACATCCAGCTCATGGCATTACAAAACACGCCTTCCTATCGCAAGGCATGTTTTGGGGGGCAAAGTGTTATCCCATTTTTGGTCAAAACTGGAATATCAATGTTGTGTACATTTCGACCACGACCGAACCAAGAAGAAGCAGCCAGCAAGCGTATATAAGTCTGGGATTTCACTCATGACCGATGCGTAAAAGTCCATTCGGTATTAATTCATTCGGCAGTATGAAGCAAAGCCTCATTCGGCACTCAGAGCACACAGGCTCATCCGGCACTCCAAATACAAGTGTTCATTCGGCATTCTCAGTATAAGGTCCATTCGGTACCGGAGCATTCGGTACCGGACCAACGTCTCCCCTGTATGCCGAACCATCCAACACCGGTCCAAGCCTCCATCTCCCCTACATGCCGAACCATCCAACACCGATCCAAGCCTCCATATGCAACATCGAATCACCTACCACCGAACCAAAGCCACCCTGATCCATTCATCTCCTGCCACCGAACCAGATGTGCCAGACCAGATTGCTTCAGCCCGGGACCACCAGCAGCTATATACCTTCAAGACCCCTGCCCCCAGCCTCACTCTATAAATAGAGGGGCAGGGGTACAACAATAGCAGACAAGTTTGAGAGACAAGTTTGAGAGCTCAAGCACGGAAGGAACTTTCAAACAACTTTCATATACTTGTATACAAAGCTTTGTACTTGTAATCTGAAGAGAAAAGGAGAATAACATATAAAGTAGACGTAGGCACGTTCTGGCTGAACCACTATAAATCTGTGTGTCTTTTACAGTTTAGTCCCTGCTTTTTCCATATTTGCATAAATCACCCAAATCGCTAAGAACAACATATAATCAACTAAATCGTACGACTTTGAGGTGTTTACCCATTTTTTGCGCAAACACTTGCCTCCTAAACTTGTTTACTCACTACAGAGATTAGTGAAGTTTGAATGTGGGTTCGAATTATATGCTTCAACTTCTTTCATGCCCTGCACATTCTTATGACATCCATTGATTGCTCCATAGTTAAGAGGATTCTAGTATTGCCTGAACTTTTGGGTTGACCGCTTAGAGGGTCTGTCGATGCACAAGCTCTAGGTTTACCAAGGCTTGCCGTACTCACTACCAAATAGACAATTTATTACTTCATTAGAAAGAGAAGAAATATATTCAGATATATATAGATATAGGATATTCAATAGCAAGTACGCTTAATAGAACATCAATATATCTATACTGCCTTAGTGTCCATCCCTTAAGAACACTACTTAACTCGTATATCATGTATACAAGTCACACTAGATTGGGTAACATTTCCTAAATCTAAGTTCTCTAATGCTAATATACATTTCTATCTTTGTTTTACTCAAATCTGCTCTAATACCGAAAATGTGACACCCTAGTTTAGTACCTATACTACTAAACTGTTCGATGGCACAAAATGGATACATTTCAATACAATAATATATTTCAGTAGTGCATATCTTGTCTTGACACAAAGCATATATGACTTTCTCGGGCCGAGTAAAACATAATCAAAACACATATAGAAACATATCCCAAATAACGCAGAATAAAGAAAGTGATCAAAATATAATATATATACATAACAGATGTCGGTGAACTGGGACATCTCAAAATACATACATATATACATGGCTGGTAACATAAGATAACAAAAAATAATGTATCCAAACTCATATAGAACTACAACATTATCACCACTAAACAGTTTAAGTAAAAACAAGATGGATATAACCATGAATTACAACAACATGAACCACATCATGACAAATTATAACTATAAATCTGAATACATGACAATCCACCATCGTCTATTGCTCCATCCTTTAAAAAACATTTAAAAATAGTAATATAGATAAAAGAAACCATCCTGCTATAACCTCAATCTATCCTGAGGTTGTTAAATAAATAACATACCCCAAGTCAGGCTAGAAACTAGTTGTGAGTGTAATAATGCACATGGTGTAATTGTCTGATATGTGTGTAATATTTTTAAAATGTCAATTATGTCACAAACTCACTAAACTATACCCACGCACATCATATCACACATACAATGATAAGGTACATGTCATAGCTTTGAATAATGTATCTCATAGCTACAACTCTAATCAATTGAGGAATCATTCCTATTTACTTTTATGACTTGCATCTTTATTATTATTCCACACTATTTAATTTTTTAAATGAACGTGGTATTAAGAACTAATGAATCTTCATTTTTACTCTAATACACACTATATCGACACAAAGGTATATGGCATGTTTCATCTATATACAACTTAACCAGTATTGTAGGTGCCCTAGAACGACCAAGAATTTTGAACACTTCGCATTTAAATTTCTAAATTGTTCAAATGTTTGAATCTTGGACTAAATGTTATTAAAGTGAGTTAATAGCCTTAATAACCCACTTTTTAATCATAACTAATGATAGAGAAATTTTTTTTTAAAATTGTTTATAAAAATATATTCTTCGAAGAAAATTCTATAATGTGACTGAAAATAGATTTATCGCTAAACATTTTTTTACTCAAAATAAATTGTTTGAACTCTTGTTCACTTGTCTAACGATCAAATGAACACATTAGGAACTAATTAACACACTTTTATTCATAAAGAAAATGGAAGGTTTTAGAAGCTTCCAAATGTATAAAAGATATTAACATGTTAAGGGTGTTAACTAAAAGGAAGAGGTGTAAAGGAGAAGTGACGGGCATGTGGGGAGGTAAGACTTCCATGACATAAGAGGGCAGAGGGAGGGGTAAGAAAAAGCTTAGGAAACATCATATGAAGCCTATATAAGGAGAGGCATAACCTTGATAATAAATCATAAATTTACAAAGCTAAAAGCAAGCTCCTTTCATGTCCTCTTCTTCTCAAAAGTTCTAAAGAAAATAATTGCAAAACAACTCCAAATCAACTTGAACTTTGCCACAGGCCTTAGGACCTCATTACAACACATTTGACCAAGTTAGATTTTGAAGAAGTGAAGAAAATCCCTCCCCACATCTAATAGTTGTGAGTAATTAAGGCATATTTTCCTTAAAAAAGCAAGTGAAAAACAAGGAAGGAGGAAAGAGAGGTGTTTGCAAGGTTGTGGTAGGAAGTGTTCTTGAGTTTGGTTGTGCTTAAGCATGTGTTCAACTTGGATCTAAGTGAATTATCTCACTATCTTGTTTGTATATGTTGTGTATTTGTGTTGTGTGTTTGAAATATAAAGTTAAAGTGACATTAACTAATTAAAGTTATAAACTTTGGATCCCTCTTACTTTTGAAAGCAAAAGACAATTTTATATTTTATAACTTCACTTTTACCCTCTTAAACATGTAGAATGGCCTTTACTTGATGTTTAAATGGTTATTTGAGTAAAATGTTGAATTGAAGTAAGTTTGAAAGTGTATGGAGCGAGAATTGTCGCTATAATTGCACTTCGATATCCCTTAACTCTAACTTATGTAAATTGGATACTTTTTTATCTTAACTTAGAATAATTTGATTTGATTCTTCTCTACACATATTTTGATGCATTGTAAAGTAAATAAATGGTTTGGAAAGTTATAGAAATTGTGAACCAAAGTTGTGAAAGTTGAAGCAAAAATGTGGTTATAAATACATTTTGTAAATATAGCATGTTTTCGGGAAATATTATAAATAAATTCAAGGATATTCTTAAGGTTTATTTCCATGGATTTTAATTACCCTAAGTATATTACACACTTTAAAATTTTCAAGTCTTAAATTATTTTTTAAAGTGGTTAAAACTAGTCGTAAAGATTGTGCTTTTTATTGTGTTTTTTAACAAAAACTTTTAACAACATTTATAAAGTTGTAGTAGGTCGCTTATGATTTTAAGCGTTTAAAATGATATTTAAATTTGATATTTTTCTCCAATCATTTTAGAGATATTTTCTAATCTATTCCAGGATATTTTAAAGTTGGTTTGAAGTTTAAATATATCTTTAATAGTTATATAGGTATTTTCAAAGTAGAGAGGTTTTATAATGTAAAACTTGTTTTTCATCAAATTAGAAATTAGTTACTTCCAAGTAATTTTTTTCATGGATATTTAAAACTTATTTAAAGTATTTCTAAATTATTTATTTATACATATAAGTTTTGAAAAAGGCAATTAACTTGGCTTAACACTAAAAGCCGATGAAGTAGACTTATCTATTTATGAGGTTAAGATTGATGTTCGAGTAGCATTATGAGCAATAGAGCTCTAACCTATCGACTTCTCTCTTGGTCAAGGAGTAATTGAGCTAGAATATTGAAAATGCGTTAATCTTTTTGTTTACTTATTTGTTTGAAAGGTAGTTGACTTTCCTTAGTGCTAAAAGCTGACGAAGGTGGCTTATCTATTTGTGAGAGTTAAGATTGATATTCAAGTAGGGATACGAGCAACGAAGCTCCAACCTACTAGCTTTCTACTTGATCGAGGAATAGTAAGTCATGAATTTCAAAAACGTGTTAGTTATATTGTTTTCTAACTCGTTTATGAAAGTTGTTAATACTACATTTTACACCAAAAGCCGACAAGGTAGATTTATCTATTTGTGAGATTCAAGAATAAATTGTTTAGGCAAGGATTTGATATGCAACCAACTCTAACTTACCTAGCTTCACTCTTGGGAGATGAATAGTTAAGTTGGAATGTCGCAAATGAGTTAAATATACAAATCGTGATTTCTATAAGCGAAATTTTTTAATTGGCTATTCGATTAGTCGACTATCGAACTTAACCAAATAGTACTTTGATCTTTAAAAAAATGTTTTAAAGATACGCATAAGTGAAATGGTTTTAGGTTTGTTGTGAATATGTTAATAACATTTGTTTTTAAATCTTTTTATTATACTTATGAATGTAAATAGATCATTAAAAGAATGTTTTAAAAATAAGTATAAGTGAAAAGGTTTTGGTTTGTAGTAATAATGTTTAAGTAACATTAATCTTAAACCTTTATAAATGGATTTGTGAAGTTAATTAGATCCTTAAAATGGATATTTTGATGAAAATTATAACCGAGGAAGAAAAAGGTAAAAAAAGTAAAGGCTTAAAGTAAGATATCTTATTACTGATTTATGAATATGCTTATACAATTCGAGATGAGTGTATGAATACTTTTTGAATTATTGAAAGAGTAAAAATGAATAGTAGAAATTGATAAAAGATGTTTTATTAGATAAAAAATGTTTTAGTAATAAAAGAGGTTTTAATTATTAACATATTAATTAAACAAAAAGGAGATTAGAAGTTGCTTATGTGACTTAGTTGCGCTTTGTATGACTTGATCGTGCTTTGTATATTTTCTCATTTATGGAAAATATTTTATCACATACTTAGTACTAAATGCCCATGATGTAGGCTTGTCTATCTATATTAGTTAAGAATGTTGTTCGGGTAGGGATATAATCAATAAAGCTTTAACCTATAGGCTTTACTCTTGACCAAGGGATAGTGTGAGATGAAAATATCGAAAACATGATCAATATACGTGACTTGTTTTTATATGCAATCCTTCGCATTATTATTGAATATGACCAAATTCATCGATTCAGTCTTGAAGGGACCAGGATTGGTAACTGTTTTACTTATCGAAAACCACTTCAAGACTGAGACACATGTTCTATCTCTTGGAAGTAGATCTATTTGAGATACCAGAATCCATGTGTGGTTTCAAGATCGGTTCGAGATATGGAAATCCAATTCGGGTTTTGTGTTCTGTTCGAGTGATGAAACTCATGTGAAAGATTCCAAACATGATATCGACATCGAAAATGGCAGAAAACTGAGTAGGAGCATAGCTTGGGGTTTTGCAAACCCACGATAGGTTATTCTCACTCCAAATCTATAGTACGCTATCTGTGGTTATGCGTAGGAGTTGACAATATGTGGGATCTCATATTTAGATGTGGACCGACAATGTTTACTGTAATAATATATTTTATCTAGAGATATACGACACTCGAAGGTAATTTCTAACCTTTGTATAGGAGATTGGATTACAGCTTGACCGAAGGGATCTCCATTGAAAATCCATTATGTCAACATACCTTAGCGGTTTTGATTGAACCTCTATTATGCTATTGAATGTAATTAATGTAACCATTCCGACTATATTACATATTTATAATCTACTCCCTAGACATTATCTATTAAATCACCCTATGTACTTATTAG
Source organism: Allium cepa (assembly GCA_030765085.1). NCBI lineage: Eukaryota > Viridiplantae > Streptophyta > Magnoliopsida > Asparagales > Amaryllidaceae > Allium > Allium cepa. Next base: position 446,093,163 of record CM060938.1, on the reverse strand, counting down.
ATGTTGGTTCTTTTGGGGGGATAACCGTTATGGCATTACATACAGTCTCAAAAGTACTATTACATGCTAGCTATATATTTATTGAGTTTCTCATACCAGACTTATGTCAGATGCGTGGTTTTTGTTTTCTCTAAATTCCTCGTATGCTCTTTTAAGTAGTCTAAGAAATGTAGGTTTTCGTTGAATGTTTTGGAGCTTGGGAAGACGAGCCATATGTTTCACACTATAGTATTCTTACTTCCGTTGTATTACAATATTTAACATATAATCATTTGCAAGGGCATGCGGTTACAACTGTCTAGGCTGATCATAGTACTTAGATATTATAACTTTGAAACTTTTGTAATGGAGTAACCCTTTGTTTTGTTCCTTTGATATTATATATTATCGTTCTGTTGTGAGATTATGATATTATGTTCTCATCTTTCTTATTTATTTCCTTTTCTTTTTATTTTTACCTAACAATTCATCTTTTCGGCATGTGAATACTATAGGTGTATCAGTGTCGACATTCAAAGGTTGAAAAGGCTAATCGTTACATGTGGTATCAGAGATAAAGGTTAAGCGAGAACCTTGGCTTTGGTTGGGTATGGCTCATTAAGAGATAGCCTAATTGAATGCCCTAGTATGAATTGAGTGTATTATATATATAAGTGCGTATTTGTATTTGTTACAAAAGTATGCCTTAAAGGTAATTACAACTGTGAAAATTAAAGACCTTATCTAAGGTAACTTATATAAGCGTGAATTGTTAATGTGTAGTTTAATTAATGTTGGGATTAATGATGTTCATTCATTACCCCCTCATTAATTTGTTTAGCCATGCTCGACTAGTTTATGAACATCGACTATCATTTGTTTATGAATAGTTTTACCTTCTACTGCATCGGTTGCGTAGATAGTAATGGTAGATACATTGAAACGAACACCTTATGAATTTAGTTTTATAGTTAGACTATAAAGTGTTAGGTGGCAATAATGGGTTAAAAGTTAAATTTAGTAAGAGATGTTTATTTAATCGGACAAACGATAAGATATTTTGAAAAATAAACATTTGTTAAAAGCTTTTATATAAGAAAGTGATTTTATATAAGTATGGTTTATAAAAGATGATTTATAAAAAAGAAGGATTTAACTGATATTTCGAGGACTTAAATCTCGATGTCTTTGAAAATATTTTTCAAGATTTTGAAGAAAATAATAGTAGTATTATTTTAAAGCAAACATATGGAAAATTGGTTCAAGAAATTGAGATTATAGTACTTAGTAATATTTATGAAGTATTTGATACCGTTTTGAAATGATTTTATTTAAGTCCGAACGGCATGAATTGGATGTACTGAAATCACTTTTATCGCTTGAAAATAATTTTAGTGATAACTTCAGTATCATTAGCATTTATTGTTGGGTTTCTAAGTGGGGGATGCTACGGAGTTGTTTTGGTAAAACGGATTTCGATTTGATTCCAAAAGTATGATTTGTTATACAAATGATATATGTATGTATTATTATTTCAAAGCGATTTGAAATAAAACCTAGTGTTTAGTTCTAAAGATTTTCTTTGGAAAGAAATTTGGTACGAACTTTTTAATGTAGAAAAGTTATTTATGTATACTATGTAAGGTACCTAAGTGGCAGTGGCATAGCCCATAATAAATGATGAAACCTTTTCATATTTTCCCCTTTTGGGTAAAGTGTGTTTTAATGAATTAATGAAATTTGTTAAGATATTTTATGGACACATATAGCCTATACATTAGGAGTATATGGTATGTGCATCACATTATGATATATTGTTTGGTAGATTTCATCTGTTAAAGTGGAATGGGATTTTTTGGGATTTTGGACAATCGAAAACTTTCAAATTGTTATAAAATTTGATGCTAACTATTTTTATGAAAATATAAAAATGGACTTTATATAACACTTAAATTGAGAAGGTAGTAAGTTAAAAAAAAGTTAAATTTGTTGAACATCGTTGTTAAGTAAATTGAATTTGATATTTTATACACTTAGGTTGTCATGGAGAGTATGAACTTAAGTTGTAAAATGTTGATAAACTTGAAGTTATGTTTTATGAAATGGTTCATAAATGATTTTAGTTTTAATAAGACATACTATTTGTGTAAAAGAATTTGATAAAATATATTGGTATAGTTAAAAAACCAATAAGATAAATACATAGATCATTTTATTCGCATGATTTCTTGATCCAGTAATCAAATACGTGATTTCGAGGTCGTTTACACCGGTCCAAACAAGGATTTTTCACTAGATTATTGACGATAAACACTTGATACATATTCGTGATACGATTTCAAAGTTTTCTATCATAACATATGGCTATATAAGGGGAACGAAGGTTTCTAATCAAGGAACTTGGTTGTAGTCCACACTAGAGAGGTCAAGTGTTGTATACTAGTTAGGAAGTAAAATTTATGTGATCGAGTAAGTGATCAGATTTGACATTGCGTATGGATGGTCCATATACATCGTAGAGGCTTTGGTATATTTGCATACTATGTTTTGATTGGCTTATGGAGAGTTTAGGTGATGACTCTTCGAATTGTTATAAGGTAACATAAATAATCGACTAAGTAATATCCTGAGGCTGTTAAGCCTAAGGTATGATAAGTAGATTGTTTATCATCCATGTGCGATAAAAGAATTTTTTAACTTAGGCAAACCATGAGCTTTGTTTACTAGTGATTATGATAATATTAAGAATTGATGTGTGATTATTTCTTGGTTTTCGTGTTGGAACTTCGAGGATAAAATATTCTAAGTGGGGTAGAACGCGACGATTTGAAGTTTCAGACAGTTCGTATTTAAATATCTGAATTATTTAAATATTTGAATCTTGGACTAGATGTTATTAAAGTGATTTAATAGCCTTGTTAACCCCCTGTTTAATCATAACTAATGATAATAAACTTGTTTATAAACTGTTTACAAAAATATATTCTTCGAAGAAAATCGATAATGTTACCGAAAATCAGTTTATTGATAAACAGATTATTATTCGAAACAAGCTGTTTGAACACTTGTGCACTTATCTAATGATCAAATGAACAAATTAGGAACTAATTAACACATTTTGATTCATAACGAAAATAGAAGGTTCTAGAAGCTTTCAAATGGATAAGAGATATTGACATGTTAAGGGTGTTAAAGGAATTAACTAAAAGGAGGAGGTGTAAAGGAAAAGCGATGGGCATGTGGGGAGATAATGCTTCCATGACATGAGAGAGAACAAGCTTAGGCAACACCATATGAATCCTATATAAGGAGAGGCATAACCTTGATAATAAATCACAACTTTACAAAGCTGAAAGCTATCTCTTTTCACGTTTTATTCTTCTTAAAAGTTCTAAAGAAAATAATTGCAAAACAACTCCAAATCAACCCATACTTTTCCACAAGCCTTAGGACAACATTACAACATCTTCTACCAAGTTAGATTTTTAAGAAGAGAAGCTAGCCCCTCCCCGCATTTGATGGTCATGAGTAATTAAGGTATGTTTCCCTTAGAAAAGAATGTGAAAAGCAAGGAAGCAGGAAGTAGAGGTGGTTGCATGCTTGTAGTAGGAAGTGTTCTTGAGTTTGGATGTGCTTGAGCATGTGTTTAGCTTCGATTTAAGTGAATTATCTCACCATCTTGTTTGTATATATTGCGTATATGTGTTGTGTGTTTAAAATATAAAGTTAAAGTAATATTAGTCTTAAACCATTTTTAGTTTATTTTTGAAAATACATTGATTCTTAAAATGGATATTTGGAAGGTAATTATAATAAAAAAATCATTTGGAAAAAGATATAAAAAATAAAGGTTTAAAGCAAGAAATCTTATTAATGATTTGTGAATAGACTTATACCATTTGAGATAGGTATATAAATTCTTTTTGAAGTATTGAAATAGCACAAATGAATAGTAGAAATTGATGAAAGACGTTTTATCAGATAAAAGAAGTTTACTCATAAAAGAGTTTTTAATTAATAAAAGATTAATTAAACAAAAAGGAGATTAGAAGTCACTTGCGTGAATAATCTCGAAATCGAGTAGTATTAAATGATCATAAAAAAGGGGATTAGAAGTTTACTAATAAAAGAGTACAAATGAATAGTAGAAAATGTCACTACTAGTGCAACGACGAAGATCACATCTCAATTGGACCTTGTATGAAAAAGTTACGAGTCATATAAGTTTGTGATTTTGAAATCGTTAATTAATTAACTAATAATCAACAAATTACCTCATTGATTAAGAAACCCTTCTCCCCCAAATTCATGCACATTGTACACGATATACATGCACACACAACCATGGTCGAACCTTCCACCACCAATTTCTCCACCTTTGCTAAATGAAATGACGAACTGACTTTGCCATCACGCCGCATTTCGCTTCCTCTCCATATTTCACCCCCTCGTATCAAGCTCGATCATATCGATAGAAAAGCGACCAAACACCAATGGTGCGACTGTAACATTGTTGCTTTCCTCCACATGCGACTGCATCTTCTTCAGTCACCACCATTTCCTGCATCTCCGCAATAGAAACTCAATGCTAACCTTGCCTTGACCAAACTCTTCCTAAATTGCCGTCATATCGAAACCCTAGATGTCAGCCTGCAACATTTTGACCATCTCAAAGTGTTGTTGCACATCCCAAAACGCTAATGGATTTGAAGGCCCTTTTGCTTCGAGTTCAACATATCCGACATTGTTCAATTTCGTTAGTCATAGCTCCTGATTTAATTTAAAATAGGAGGCGACTAATTTATTTCTCCATAAGCAAATGAAAGATAAAGGGGAAGAGAAGTTATGAAGGGAATAAGAGTTTGAGTATAAGGGTATATTTATAGAAAATCTTATATCACTATTTTAATTTATAAATTAATCACTATGCGTTCCAAGATCGCACGATCACACGAGACGTCTGATCGCCATGCAACTCGTCACACATAATAACTCATTATTCCAAATGCAATGACAATGTTTCATTAAAATCCAAGACAGTGCCATATGATTATAAAATTAAAAAGAATAATTATTTAAACAAGTTTAATCACTTTAATTATAAGTTAAAGTTTTACCATTATTAATTATCAATTAAAAAGAATTTAATAAGCTTTTGAAATCATTTTTATTCACTTTAAATCCACGATTTAATTATTTAAATAATTTTGATATTCTAATATAAAACACTTAAAATTCCAAGTAGTATCCCTCCTTAGAATATTCCATCCACGAAATACCGACATGAGCGACAGCAACAACAATCACATATTAATACCTAATCGTATTGCAATTACTAACAATTAAAGAACAATCACATAACAATACTATATAGTACTGCAATCACTAGCAACCATAGCTTATGGTTCGCCAAGGTTAAGAAACCTCTCATTGTAAAAGGATAATAAGTAACCTACTAAGCGCACCTTATGCTCAATAACCTTAAGTATTACTCGGTCGATCACTCATGTTACCCCAAACAATTCAAAGAGTCATTCTCCAAAACTCTCCACAAGCCCACAAACATAGTATATACCACTCAACCTCTCTAGTGTGGACCCTAATCATATATCTTGATTAGAAACCTCTGTTTCCCTTATACAGCCATATATTATGATAGAAAAGTTCAGAATTATATCAATAATCTTTATCAAGTGTTCGCTGTTGAAAATCAGGTGAAAAATCATAACCTGGACTGATGTGAACCACCTCAAAATCCTTGTACTCGAATCGTAGATCAAGGACTATCATGCGAATAGAACGATCTATGTACAACTTACGTACTTTATTCCAATTTATTTCTTAATCACACCAATTACTTTTCATTTTAATTCACATTCATTTTTCATATAGTATATTTCCTTTATATACTAAAATCACGATGAACCATTTCGTAAAACTTTACACCAAGATATTAAACAGTATAACCATTTCACAAAGCCACAAGTTCTTTTTTTTTTAAATTCCAAGACTTAAGTCTATATTATATATCACTCCACTACATCCTAGGAGTACATACGAAACAATCTCATGAATTTTACTTATTAAAAATTCTGCCCTAAATAAGTTTGGATCTTATCATTGAGTCAACCTTCCAAACCCCTTTATCCATCGAGCTAGGCAAGTAGCTAGAAAGAGCATGACTCTGTTATCTAAACTCAAATCTAGAGACTACTTTTCTAAGACAACCCTAAGCTAAAGATATGTATTAGTTGGCCCAATAACATCGAATGTTTTACTTAAAAAAGATGTTCTACAAATTAAAACTTGTTTAAATTCTACCGTCTTTCAATTTAAAAGTTACAAAACTCAACTTTTTATATTTTCACCAAAAACATTTAACTTCAATTTCTATATCCATTCGAAAGTTTTAGACCGTCCAAAATTGTTAAAAATTCCATTTCATCCCAATAATTGAAAACTACTATTCAATAGATCAAACAAGATGCACAACCAAACTACTCTAATTGATAGGATATATGCATACATAATATAACTTAACCGAAAACTTAAGAGCTAAACCGGGTTTCATTTCAATCATTTTGGAATAATATATACATATAACATTTTTTTATATTTAATCATACTTTCGGTATTGAATTCAAAATTTATTTCACCATAACAACTTTGTAGCAAAATCGCTATAGTAGCATCCCCTACTTTGAAACTCGGAAATAAACGCCGATGATGTTGTAGTCCTCACCAAAATTATTTTCCAGCGACAAAAGTGAGTTCAGTACTTTCTATCTCTTTTTAAATCCTTTCAAAAACATTTTCATGTACAAATGCTTTCAAATAATACTGCTATTACTTTGTGAGGATTCATTTCTTCAACCCTTGGAAATCGACATTAATACGTTCTCCGTATTCACGCCTGCAAATCCAAGTGTCAGCAAAGCAGATTCTCGAGGGTAAGAGAGAAAATAAAGGCAGAAAAAAATCTATAACAACCCGCATATATTACGATTGAGTATTTAAATATTTTATCGTTAGTCGGATTTTAGTCCGAAAAGCTACTTTTTGCAAACAGTCGAATTGGGACTCGAGACCCCTTCCATTGAGTTCAAAATGCCGTTTGCAACCTTTTTGAGTATAAATTTTGATGTGTTTGGAGTTAGTGGAATTTTGCCACTTTTTCACTTAGGGCTTTGGTTTGGGTTGAGCCCATGTACCCCACTTATTAGCTCAGTCCCAACCCTCTCCTCTTCATTACTTCATTTCTAATTCCTAACATTCAAGCTTTAATGAAAATGGAGAGTGGAATGGGAAATTAAAATTTCAAAGCCCTAGCTCATTTGCAAAATCCAAGCTCTAGCTCCAAATTCTAAGAGAAGCCATTAGTAAGCATCTCCTTCTTCTTCTCCAAGTCATTCTCTTTTCAATTTTAGAAATCCCTAAACCTAACTTTGGGAATGTTCTTCTTTTGAGCTTAGATTCAAGCTCATTTGGGTTGTATTGAAGTGTGGTTGATTCTTCCTTTGCTTTCAAGCTTCTCCTTCCTTATTTTTGTGAAAAGGTGAGAATTTTATCTTACATCTATGCTTATATCTATCTTTGAATGTTGGGTATGAATTCCTAACACTTATTCACGTGCATTTGCTTTTGGTTTGGATTGAATTGGTGAATATCCCAATTTTTAGTGTTTGGGGTTCAAATCTTTAAAATCCTAACTGTGATGTTTGAACATGTTTTTGGTGATGCATCGAGGAGCCAATAGGATCGGGTAGCCGATGGGCGTAATCCGTTAGCGTCCGTGCTCGACCGGTTGCGAATTGGGAGAGTTTGCACTTCAATTAATAGGGCAGAAAAATGCAAGGCATCAGGTTCGGCCGATCGAACCCCCTGGGCCGGTCGACCGAAGCTGTAGCCGAAACTTTCTGTTTCTGGTTCGGTCGGCCGACTCAGGAAATCCGGCCAACCGACCTGCTCCTATTCTCCTATTTTCCTATTTTGACTATTTATGCTCGTTTTGCTTTGTTTTTCCAATTGTTAATCGATTCGTCTTCTCCGATTAGTTGTTATCACCTTTGTCAACTTTGATAACTTCTATTTTTGGAATTTTTGGGTATTTCCACTTTGATGGATTCGGTATCGATTCCTTTGGATTTTTATTCACGTCCTCGAATGTGAATTTTAGTGATTGATTATTCCTACAATCATTTTTGTGATTTGTCACTTCAAAATATAAAGGTTTTCAACAACTAGTAGTAAACATCAAAATTCTCTCATCAAAACGATTTCAACACTATTTTGTCACAAAGCTCGTTTCTTAAAACCGTTTTCCAATCTATTAGTATACACAAACCTTTACCTCACTCGTATAAGAAATCCAATTAAACGGCTTAGTAAAACAAGTCGTATAAAACGCTTACGTTTGCTTCGTCGGTTAATGTTTGGACTTGTTCGATTGAATCTCTTGTGACAATTTTCGAGTGGAGACTTACAGTTTGTTCGTAAATATTTAAGTTAAGCTAGTGGTTATGGGACATGAAGCTAAGCTCATATTTTTACTAGCTTAGTGTAATTGACACTTCTTGATGATCGATGATGATCATTTTGTGATTTAGACTAGCAATGTGCGATGTCTCTTTGTCTGCGAGGGAGACTAAACCCCGTTTCCGTGGAGCTTCGGCTCAAATTGGTGGGGTAGCGACCCATGGTCTTCGGACCGTTTTGTGGAGCTTCGGCTCAAAATTAATGGTTAGCAACCATGGAATAGCGTTCCATTTTGTGATACACGTGTTGGTGAGTTTTCATGCTCCCGTTTTGTGATAGGCCTTCCCCTTTTTGTGATTTCTAAATTTCCATTTATGACTTCTAGAATTTGTGTTTCACCGATTTTCGTGATTTACATTGATACGTGTTATCAATATTTGTGCATTGGTGAATTTGTGTGTCATTAACTTTTTTGATTGGCATTGATATTATTGTCAATATTCATGGTTTTGGTGAATGAAAATATAGAGTATGACATTTCTTTTGATCTTTGAGAAGATTCTTGTGATATTGGTTAATCCTTAGTTGATTTTCAATTACATACTTATTACAGTATGGCTTTATGGTTATCATATGTTTACGTCATATCTCTTATTCTATATCATTTTATCTGATATTTATAGCTAGACTGATCCGTTTATTATTTTCTTATTAAATAATACTCGGTTCAGACCGTGATGTTACAGGTGCTTCTGCTTGACTTCACATCTGGGATTATCACCCTGACTTTTGGCTAACTACTTAGATTAGTAGTTTTTGTTGTATACATTTGAGATATAGACTCATTGATGTATCCATATTCTTTTGTCTAGCACTTGTAGCTATTCTTTTGTGATATTGTGGATCTTGTTTGACCACTACTCTGATTCACACTTTTAAGTGTTATATTCATATCTATTTCCGCCTTTGTGATATAGATGTTTGTGACTGATTTGTGTAATGTTTATTTCTATATTTGTTTCCGAAGAATATATTTAGCCACTGTGTAGTAGCTTTGAGTTTGTATCGGTATGTCGGATTTCCTCCTGAAACCAAATGCATGTTGTACTATCTGACATATCGATGCTCGCACAAAGCAATTACACGGATGGTCGCTCCTCAAAAGCCTTATTCTATGCGCTAGTTGAAGGCATTACACCGTAGTGTCCTTGGCTAGAGTGGGTATATAGGTGGGGCGTCACAGCTTGGTATCAGAGCCAAAGTTCGGAACAATGTAGAATAATTTAACAAGGATCATCGTCCTAAGTCCATCTTAGGAGTCGTGCCTTAGGATTTAATTCGTGTCTTTGTAACGTCCTATCCTATTTTCTTTTGTGATTCCTTGTTTTATCAATCATTATTGTTTGATATTCATTTTATGAATAACCTTTTTCTTCTTTCTTTCCTTCTTAAAGAAGAGAAATGGTTAGACCTGGCCGTCCCAGCGCCGGTCAATCTAGTGCTACTCCCTAGGATGGAGTTTTTATGTTTGCCCAGCAGCTTCTTGATCTAGTAAGGAATGCTCAAGCAGCCGGGTCTAATCCGGAGTCTACTCACCCTAAGTATGGATTTGCACGTTTGTGCAATGATTATACCAATTTGGGTGGGAAGCCATTCAAAGGTTCTGAGACTATTATCGAAGTCCAGGCTTGGCTGAGATCATGCGATCGAATCTTTTCTCGCATGAATCTTATTGATCTTCACCGTGTTCAGGTGGCCTCTAGTATGCTCCAAGAAAGAGCATTAGATTAGTATGAGCTTCTTATTTCTGAAATAGTTGAAGCAGATCTTACTTGGGAGAAATTCCGAGAACGACTGGAGTTAAAATTTGTACCAGAAGCTGAGAAGGTGACATTTGCTCGTCGTTTCATAGACCTTGTTCAAGGTGAATCTTCCGTGGCAGACTATGTCACGTCTTTTGAATCTCTCTCTAAATACGGGGTTGAGTACATAAATACCCCCTTGAAGAAGAATCAGAGATTCGTCTATGGCTTGAATAAAAATCTCAAGAAGCCATTACTCCTGAAATTAGAAGTTTCTTTTGATCAACTCGTTGATATCGCTCTTCGTCTTGAAGAGGCAGATAGGGAGAGTGATGTTGAAGTTATGAGTGCCAAACCAAACTTCAACAACAAGAAAAGGTCTAATAAGTTCAGGGGTCCTTATCCCAACAGTAAGAAAGGGAAGCAAGCCTCTCCGTCAACTAAGACTTCTACCTCAAGTAGTGGGCAATGCTACAACTGTGGTTCTAAGGACCATTATGCGAACAAGTGTTCAAATCCTCGTACTTGTCGCTATTGAAAAAGCCCGGATCAATATTTATCTTCTTGTCCCAGACTTCAAAATAGGAAGGAGGGAAAGCTTAATGTTGCTCAAGCCCCTGGCAACACATCTCGTGGTAAAGGTATTTATCATTCTATCTTTGATGGCATTATTTTATTTCGTGATCATCCAATTCAAGTTCTTTTTGATATGGGTGCGTCCCATTCTTTTATCTCAAAAGAACTTGTTGATAACTTTTCTTTGGATGTTATGTGTTTAATGACTTCTTTGAGAATTGCGAATCCGGTTGGTGGATCCGCAACAATCATTTTATTGTGTAAAGATGTTGAAATTATTTTATGTGATTACTCTTTCCGTGCTAATTTGCATGTTATGCGTTACCTTGGCTTTGGAATGATTTTGGGAATGGATTGGCTTAACCGCTATGAAGCTCAAATCCAATGTCCTGAGCGGACTATTCATCTTCGACATCCTCAATCTGTTAAGCAGATTTCTATTGGTCTTAAAGATTTGGATTCCAGCTTGATTGCATCTTTATATTCTTTAAATCCTCATGATGATGATAATGATGATGAGGAAGATATTATTTCTCTTATTCATGTTCGTGATTTTTTCTACATATTTGAGCCCGTTTTAGGATTACCACCTAAGCGAGCAATTGAGTTTAGAATTAATCTCATTCCTGGAGCTCAACCTATCACTCGTCCTCCTTATCGTATGTCCAATAAAGAAAATGAGGAAATGTGCAAACAATTATCTGAATTGGAGACGAAGCAATTTATTCGCTCTATTTCCTCTCCTTGGGGAGCTTCGGCTATTTTTGTGAAGAAATCCGATGGTACGCTTAGGCTTTGCATTGACTACCGCAAGCTTAATGATCTTACCATCAAGAATAAATATCCTTTACCTCAGATTGATGATCTATTCGATCAACTTAGTGGTGCTAGAGTCTTTTCACAACTAGACTTAGCTATCGGTTTTCATCAGCTTCGTATTGCAGAGGATAGCATTCCTTTGACGTCGTTCCGTACTCGTTATGGATCTTATGAATGGCTTGTTATGCTATTTGGTTTAACGAATGCTCCGGCTTATTTCGTTGACCTTATGAATAGAGTTTTCGAAGACTTCCTCGATCGGTTTGTTCTCATCTTTATCGATGATATTCTTGTGTATTCTAAAACTGAGGAGGAACATGAAAAGCATCTTCGCATTGTGTTGGAAACTCTTAGGAGCAATCAATTGAAAGCAAAATTTTATAAATGCCACTTTTGGCAATCTCGTGTTAAGTTTCTCGGTCATATTATTTCCGAATCCGGAATTTCCGTGGATCCTTCAAAGATTGAAGCGATTCAAAATTGGAAGAGACTGGAGAGTGTGACGGAAATTCGTAGTTTCCTTGGATTAGCCGGTTATTACCGCCATTTCATAAAGTACTTTTCAAAATTTTCGGTGCCTCGTACTAGTTTGACAAAGAAAGGTGTTAAATACATTTGGTCGGACAAATGTGATGCTTCATTTAAGAAATTAAAAGAACTCCTTTCCGATGCTCCAATTCATGTTATTCCCGAAGGAAACCAAGATTTTATTGTTTATACCGATGCTAGTCGCGTTGGCTTGGGTGTCGTTCTTATGCAAAGAGAACGGGTTATTGCTTATGCTTCTAGGCAATTGAAGCCCGTCGAGTCTAGATATGCCACTCATGATTTAGAACTCGCGGCTATTGTTTTCGCCCTTCGAATTTGGCGTCATTATCTTTTGGGAGAGAAGTTTATTCTCTATACCGATCATAAATCTTTGAAGTATTTATTTTCCCAAAAGGAACTTAATTTGCGTCAACAACGTTGGCTCGAATTCCTTGCAGCTTATGATCTTGATATTCTTTAGACCCCCGGAAAGGGAAATCGTGTTTCCGATACACTTAGTCGCAAGCAATAAGTGGTTGTTTCTATGATTACATCCGAATGGAATGATCTCGAGGTCTTATCCACTTGTGAGATTCCAGATCGTGTTTCCGATATATGTTCATCTCTTGTTTTATGTAGCCTTGAGGTTCATCATTCTCTTTTAGACCACATTCTTGAATATCAAAAGCTAGATCCCGAATTGGCTCTTCTTGGCCAAAATTTTAAGGATAAGATTGATATTGAAGGATTGAAAGACTTTGATATTGATTCTCGTGGCGGTATTCGAAAATTTGGTAGACTTGTCGTGCCAAATATTAGTGATCTTCGTAAAGACATTTTAGAAGATTCTCATCCTTCTAAATTTACCATTCATCCCGGTAGTAGTAAAATGTACGCGGATATGAAGAGACTTTATTATTGGGAGGGAATGAAATCTGATATTGCTAACTTTGTTAAGTGTTGCATGACTTGCCAACTCATTAAGGCCGAGCATCAAAGGCCCGATAGGTTATTGCAACCTTTATAAATTCCAATTCGAAAGTGGGACCAAATTTCCATGGATTTTATAGATGGCCTTCCCCATTCTCGTTCAGGTCATGATAGCTTATGGGTGATAGTTGATAGACTTACTAAATCCGCCCATTTTATTCCCGTTCGGTCCAATCGAACCGTTCCTCTCTTGGTCAAATTCTTTATTAAGAAATTGTAAAATTGCATGGAGTTCCTTCTTCTATTGTAAGTGATCGTGATTCATTGTTTACTAGTGGATTTTGGAAGAGTCTTCAAAAAGCTTTGGGAACGAAGCTTAATTTTAGCACCACTTATCATCCCCAGTCCATGGACAAACTGAGCGTGTAAATCAAACTCTTGAAGATCTTCTTCGTGCATGTGTTCTTGATTTTGGTGGAAGTTGGGAAGATCATATTTCTCTTGTTGAGTTTTCCTATAATAATAGCTTCCAATCTAGTATTGGTATGGCACCTTTCGAGGCAATCTATGGAAGGCGATGCCGATCTCCTTCATGTTGGCTCGAGGCCGGTGAGAGGCTGGTTTTAGGTCCAGATTTTATTCGTGATTCCACAGAGAAGATTGACCTTATTCGTCATAGGATGCAAGAAGCCCAGAGTATACAAAAATCCTATGCCGATAACTGGAGAAGGAAATAAGAATTTTCTGTGGGAGATCTTGTGTTTATTCATGTTTTACCTATGAAGGGTGTTGTACGTTTCAGTCGATCGGGAAAGTTAGCACCTCGATATATTGGTCCATTTTCTATCATCGAACGTATTGGTTCTATGGCTTATCGCCTTTTATTAACGGCTAAGTTTTCTGCTATTCATGACATGTTTCATGTTTCTCTATTACGGAAATGTCTTCGAGATTTCGATTCTATTCTTGAGCCCGGTGTTGTGGAAGAAATTAAAGTTTCGCCTAATTTAACTGATGAGCAACATCCTATTCGTATTATTGCTTCAGAGGTCAAACGCCTTCGAAATAAAGATGTTCCGCTTGTTAAAGTTCAATGGTTCTCAAATCCTAAGGATTGCTCTTGGGAATCTAGAGAATTCATCGAGCGAACACATCCGGACTTACTTGCTCGTGCCCTTTGAGGTGAACTCTTTATTTCAAATTTCTTTTGTGTTGAATATGCTTTTATGGTTGTTATATATGTTTTCTTCTTAAATATTGCGAGGACGCAATTTCTTTAAGGAGGGGAGTCTGTAACAACCCGCATATTTTACGATTGAGTATTTAAATATTTTATTTAAATATTTTATCGTTAGTAGGATTTTAGTTCGAAAAGCTACTTTTTGCAAACAGTCGAATTGGGACTCGAGACCCCTTCCATTGAGTTCAAAATGCCGTTTGCAACCTTTTTTAGTATAAACTTTGATGTGTTTGGAGTTAGTGGAATTTTGCCACTTTTTCACTTAGGGCTTTGGTTTGGGTTGAGCCCATGTACCCCACTTATTAGCTCAGTCCCAACCCTCTCCTCTTCATTACTTCATTTCTAATTCCTAACATTCAAGCTTCAATGAAAATGGAGAGTGGAATGGGAAATTAACATTTCAAAACCCTAGCTCATTTGCAAAATCCAAGCTCTAGCTCCAAATTCTAAGAGAAGCCATTAGTAAGCATCTCCTTCTTCTTCTCCAAATTATTCTCTTTTCAATTTCAGAAATTCCTAAACCTAACTTTGGGAATATTCTTCTTTTGAGCTTAGATTCATGCTCATTTGGGTTGTGCTGAAGTGTGGTTGGTTCTTCCTTTGCTTTCAAGCTTCTCCTTCCTTATTTTTGTGAAAAGGTAAGATTTTTATCTCACATCTATGCTTATATCTATCTTTGAATGTTGCATATGAATTCCTAACACTTATTCATGTGCATTTGCTTTTGGTTTGGATTGAATTGGTGAATATCCCAATTTTTAGTGTTTTGGGTTCAAATCTTTAAAATCCTAACTATGATGTTTGAACATGTTTTTGGTGACGCATTGAGGAGCCAATAGGACCGGGTAGCCGATGGGTATAATCCCTTAGCATCCGTGCTCGACCGGTTGCGAATTGGGAGAGTTTGCACTTTAATTAATAGGGCAGAAAAATGCAAGGCATCAGGTTCGGCCGACCGAAACCCCTGGGCCGGTCGACCGAAGCTGTAGCCGAAACTTTCTATTTCTGGTTCGGTCGGCCGACTCAGGAAATCCGGTCAACCGACCTGCTCCTATTCTCCTATTTCCCTGTTTTGCCTATTTATGCTCGTTTTTCTTTGTTTTTCCAATTGTTAATCGATTCTTCTTCTTTGATTAGTTGTTGTCACCTTTGTCAACTTTGATAACTTCTATTTTTGGAATTTTTGGGTATTTCCACTTTGATGGATTCGGTATCGATTCCTTTGGATTTTTATTCACGTCCTAGAATGTGAATATTAGTGATTGATTGTTCCTACAATCATTTTTGTGATTTGTCACTTCAAAATATAAAGGTTTTCAATAACTAGTAGTATACATTAAAATTCTTACATCAAAGCGATTTCAACACTATTTTATTACAAAGCTCGTTTCTTAAAACCATTTTCCAATCTATTAGCATACACAAACCTTTACCTCACTTGTATGAGAAATCCAATTAAACGGCTTAGTAAAACAAGTGGTATGAAACGCTTATGTTTGCTTCGTCGGTTAATGTTTGGACTTGTTCGATTGAATCTCTTGTGACAATTTTCGAGTGGAGACTTACAGTTTGTTCGTAAATATTTAAGTTAAGCTAGTGGTTATGGGACATGAAGTTAAGCTCATATTTTTACTAGCTTAGTGTAATTGACACTTCTTGATGATCGATGATGATCATTTTGTGATTTAGACTAGCAATGTGCGATGTCTCTTTGTCTGCGAGGGAGAATAAACCCCGTTTCCGTGGAGCTTCGGCTCAAATTGGTGGGGTAGCGACCTATGGTCTTCGGACCGTTTTGTGGAGCTTTGGCTCAAAATTAATGGTTAGCAACCATGGAATAGCGTTCCATTTTGTGATACACGTGTTGGTGAGTTTTCATGCTCCCGTTTTGTCATAGGCCTTCCCCTTTTTGTGATTCCTGGATTTCCATTTATGACTTATAGAATTTGTGTTTCACCGATTTTCGTGATTTACATTGATACGTGTTATCAATATTTGTGCATTGGTGAATTTGTGTGTCATTAACTTTTGTGATTGGCATTGATATTATTGTCAATATTCATGGTTTTGGTGAATGAAAATATAGAGTATGACATTTCTTTTGATCTTTGAGAAGATTCTTGTGATATTGATTAATCCCTAGTTGATTTTCAATTACATACTTATTACAGTATGGCTTTATGGTTATCATACGTTTACGTCATATCTCTTATTCTATATCATTTTATCTGATATTTATAGCTAGACTGATCCGTTTATTATTTTCTTATTAAATAATACTCGGGTCAGACCGAGATGTTACAGGTGCTTCTGCTTGACTTCACACCTGGGATTATCACCCTGACTTTTGGCTAACTACTTAGATTAGTAGTTTTTGTTGTATACATTTGAGATATAGACTCATTGATGTATCCATATTCTTTTGTCTAGCACTTGTAGCTATTCTTTTGTGATATTGTGGATCTTGTTTGACCACTACTCTGATTCACACTTCTAAGTGTTATATTCATATCTATTTCCGCCTTTGTGATATGGATGTTTGTGGCTGATTTGTGTTATGTTTATTTCTATATTTGTTTCCAAAGAATATATTTAGCCACTGTGTAGTAGCTTTGAGTTTGTATCGGTATGTCGGATTTCCTATTGAAACCAAATGCATGTTGTACTATCTGACATATCGGTGCTCGCACAAAGCAATTACACGGATGGTCGCTCCTCAAAAGCCTTATTCTCCGCGCTAGTTGATGGCATTACACCGTAGTGTCCTTGGCTGGAGTGGGTATAGAGGTGGGGCGTCACAAAATCTCACATATATTATATCAACAAATAATTTTTTATAGTGTAAATACATATTCATTCCAATAAAAGTGGAATACGATAGTAAATAAGTGTGGTGGAAACGGATAACAATCTTCAGAAGAATCTTCTAACTCCATGCTTCGAGCTCTTCTAGATTTCTTCGAAATAAGCCTGAATACCCGGCTATCCGTGGAAAATTAGAGCACCCAGAGTTTAAGGGAAAAGGAAAATAAACTCCTGTTCAATCATGAGACTGGTGTGAGAAACTCAAAATACGCATTTGAAAAGAAAAAGGTATTTCATAAGGCGACACCCACACGTAAATACGGACGGGCTTTTTACCTTATGATAACAAAAATATTTTCTATGCAAAAATCATTTGATATTATTTTTAACGACATTCCTTTGAAAACATTTGCAAGTAAACCTGTTAACTTTAGCCGAAATTATTACCATATTAGGCTTTACAAACAAAACTCTTACAAGAACTCGTTCCGGGAGTGGATTCCATACAATGGTAGATAAGGGACTACCTTCCTTATAGTACATCTTCAGAGGAATGTACCGAGGATACACAAACAATCCTCTTCATCTGGCAAGACTGGTTTATCGCTATTTGTAACTCATACATGGCATGGATGGAACCGAATATGACATCACCCCGACCGTTACCGACCTATCCGAGAGCTTTCTTGGCATACACAACATACCCGAGATACAAAGGGTTATCTAGAAAAGTTATGACCATACCCTAACGGTTGCGAACCACATAGCCCTACGGCGTACCCTTTTTAAGCCATTACTGGGTAATGAGGCCTAAGGTAGCGATTACCTTTTACATAGCACATCTCACTTTGAATGCCATCTTTCCATCCCATAGTCACACAACTAATTTCTACAAACGTATAACTCATGAGCTCATACATCTTAGGATAGGGTGTCAAGCTAAGAGAAGTTGCCTTCTCCACCACCAAACAGATGATACATTAATAAAGATCAATTATGTAACTAGAAATGCAACGTCAGACATTCGTCCATACAAGTTGCCTAGATACAGGACAAACCGAAGGCACTCTCCTACCATATCCTGTCGGGAACTAGGATTAGTAGCGAGGAGTCCTTGCATTGAAGATCTTAAATGAAGAACTACCGCCACATAATATGATATGGGAAATTTCCCCCGAGGGTCAGTGACAAGTAGGCCTACATTCTATCTTTTAAATCATATCCATATCTTTACTTAGAAAATGTGAATGGGTTCAAAGTGGTTTTCGGATAGGAATTACCCCAAATCTGACCCCGGTTCCTTCAAACCAATCATCCATAAAAGATGTTATGTGGATAGGGAATCATTCTTTAATTGATTAAGTTTCTTATTATCAAAATCTATTTTGGAGATATATATTTTCAAAACACTCTTTTTCGATATATACGTAATCATTAAATCTCTCTTATCAAATCCTTTGATTATTTTAAACCCTTTTAAACCTTGGGATAAATATAAATCATTTCATTTTCACTTAGGAAAATATTTTGAAATCATTTCTTTTGAATCTTAAAAAGATCTCTTAATTCAAAACCTAAAATTTTGATCGAGTTAAAACCATATTATCTAGGATGTTAATTCAAAACCACTAAATATTAAGTGAGCAGAATCTATAGAAATCATCTAGTTCTACTCAATATCAATTCTTGTATTCAACATGTACTATGGGTGGTATAATGGCAAAATCACCTTTTAAATTTCTTGAATATTATGAGTTCTCTCAGGCTTTAACACCAAGTATAATAAGGTTATTGTGACGCCCCACCTCTATACCCACGCTAGCCAAGGACACTACGGTGTAATGCTGTCAACTAGCACAGAGAATAAGGCTGTTGAGGAGCGACCATCCGTGTAATTGCTTTACACGAGCACCGATATGTCAGATAGTATAACATGCATTTTATTTCAAGAAGAAATCCGACATACCGATACAAACACAAAGCTATTACACAGTGGCTATAATAATCTTCGGAAACAAATATAGAAATAAGCATAACACAAATCAGTCACAGATAATTCATATCACAAAGGGGGAAGAAGATATGAATATATAACTAACACATGGAAGTGTATATCAGAGTAGTGGTCAAAAAGATCCACAATAATACAAAAGAATAGCAACACGTGCTATACAAAAGAATACAACTATGAGTCCATATCTCAAGTGTATACAACAAAGTAAACTACTAATCTAAGTAGTTATCCAAAAGTCATAGAAATCAATCCCAAGTGAGAAGTCAAGCAGAAGCACCTGTAACATCTCGGCTGACCCGAGTATTATTTAAT
Source organism: Allium cepa (assembly GCA_030765085.1). Taxonomy (NCBI): domain Eukaryota; kingdom Viridiplantae; phylum Streptophyta; class Magnoliopsida; order Asparagales; family Amaryllidaceae; genus Allium; species Allium cepa. Next base: position 446,073,683 of record CM060938.1, on the reverse strand, counting down.
AAGAAAATAATAAACAGATCAGTCTAGCTATAAATATCAGATGAAGCGATATAGAATAAGAGGTACGACCAAACACATAATAATCACAATGCCAAGCTGTGATATATATATATAAGTAACTGAAAATCAACAAGAGATTAATCAATATCACAAAAATCTACTCAAGGATCAAAAGAAATGTCATACTCTTTATTTCGTTCACCAAACCATAAATATTGACGATTATATCAATATCAATCACAAAAGTCAATGACACACAAATTCACCAATGCACAAATATTGATAAAATTTATCAATGAAAATCACGAAAATTGGTGAAACACAAATTCAAGAAATCATCTAAAGAAATCCACAAATCACAAAAAAGGGGAAGGCCTATCACAAACGGGAGCATAAAGCTCACCAACACGTGTATCACAAACGGAACGCTAATTACATGGTTGGTAACCATCACAAATTGAGCCGAAGCTCCACATACGGCCCGAAGACCATGGGTTGCTACCCCACCAATTTGAGTCGAAACTCCACAAAACGGGGTTTAGTCTCCCTCGCAGACAAAGAGACATCACACATTGCTAGTCTAAATCACAAAGATGATCGTCATGATCAACGAGAAGTGTCAATTACACTAAGCTAGTAAATATATGAGTTTAGCTTCATGTCCCATAACCACTTGCTTAACTTAAATATTTACGAACAAACTGTAGATCTCCACTAGAAAATTGTCACAAGAGATTCAATCGAACAAGTCCAAGAATTAACCGACGAAGTAAATGCAAGCGTTTCATACCACTTGTTTTACTAAGTCGTTTAATTAGATTTCTCATACGAGTGAGGTAAAGGTTTGTATATACTAATAGGTTAGAAAACGGTTTTATAAACGAGCTTTGTAATAAAATAGTGTTGATATCGTTTTGATGAAAGAATTTTGATATTTACTACTAGTATAGAAAACCTATATATTTTTAAAGTGACAAATCACAAAGAAGATTGTAGGAACAATCAATCACTAAAATTCACATTCGAAGACGTGAATAAAATCCAAAGAAATCGATACTGAATCCATCAAAATGGATATCCCCAAAAATCACGAAGAAAATGTCATCAAAGTCGATAATAAGTGATAATAACAAAAGGGAATCAACACGAATCGATTAACGTTGGAAATTCAATCCAAAAAGGCAAAATGGACTGAAACAGCAGATTCAGTCGACTGAACAGAGTTTTCAGTCGACTGACCCTGTACTTGGAAATTTTCCAGGTTCAGGAAACTTTCTGTTTCCAGGTTCAGTCGACTGAATCATGCCTGGAAACCTTTGGGTTTCAGGTTCAGTCGACTGAACAGACTTTTCAGTCGACTGAATCTTGCCTGGGCTATTTTTCATCCTATCCAAATGAAGAGCAAACTCTTCCAAAATGCAACCGGACGAACATTGGCTCTAAGGTTTTATGCCAATCGGCAACCCGGCCCTATATGCTCCTCGATGCATCACCAAAAGCATGATCAAACATCCATAAAAGGATTTTCACACAAATTTGACTTAAAAACCCAAAAATTGGAATATTCACAAAACCAATCCAAATCAAGAGCAAATGCACATGAAGAAGTGTTAGGAATTCATACCCAACAACCAAAGATTATTATAGTCATAGATGTGAGATAAACATCTCACCTTTGAACCCAAACAAATGAAGATGAAGCTTGAAAGCAAAGGAGAATCAACCACTCTTCAAATCCAACTCAAGAAGCTTGATTCTAAGCTTAAAAGAAAAACATTCCCAACATTAGGATTAGGAATTTATGAAATTGATTAAGAGAATGAGTTGGAGAAGATGAGGAGAAACTTACCAATGGGTTCTCTTGAATTTGGAGCTAGAAGTTGGATTTGCTAATGGAGACTAGGGTTTTGGAGTTTTAATTTCCCATCTCTCCCACCATTGCTGCTTTAGAACTGAAAAGAGGAGGAAGTGAGAGTGAATGGGGAGGAGTGGTTCAGATTTGAGTATAAGTTAAACATAGGGTTGAACCCAAACCCAAACCCAAAGTGAAAATGATCAAATTTTTGACTAGCTCCAAACATATCAATGTTTATACTCAAAATGGTTGCAAACGGCAATTTGAACTCAATGGTAGGGGTCTCGAGTCCCAATTCGACTGTTTGCAAAAAGTGACTTTTTGGACTAAAATCCGACGATTGATAAAATATTTAAATAAAATATTTAGATATAAAAATCGATAAATATGCGGGTTGTTACAGTTATCTCCGTAAAATCCATGTTATTTATATTTGGGAAAATCGTATCTTTTCTATTTTCGAAATTATTTTAGCGAGGAGAACAAATTTACCACCCCATCCATCAGGCCAGTCCGAATAGCTAGGGAGAGCAGGAAACTGGTTTTTCAAACCCAAGCCTAAACACTACCTCTCTGACACCTATAAGGCGGTCATGTTATTTGATTGACTCTAAATCATTTAGCATTTTAACCATTCCATAAATTTTTCAAAACATCTTTAAAATACTTTATTAATCATTTAAAAATATTTACAAAAGATTTGGAAATGAACGGTTGCATTTAAAACAATATTTCAAAAGTTACAGCAAAGTGCAGCATAAAAGCGTTGTGGAAAAGTGCTCCAGAAAAGTGTTGCGAAAAGTATTTAGCTATATTGATCAAAATGACTTTTTATCATTTGGAAATCCATTTCTATAACTCAAATCACTTTTAAAATATTTTAAAATATTTTTAGAATTTATTTCATATTTTCAAACAATTTTAAAATATCATTTTCAAAGAAATCATTTTATGGATTCTGAACTACAAAACTGCGATTTTTCCAAAAATTTATCTTACTCGGATTTCAAAATCCACTTCTCAAAATCTTGATTTTCTTTATTTTTTTGGAAAACTATGGATATAATAGTTCGGAAAATTCTTATCTCGAAGAATTTCGAGCTATATTCCGTTCTATACACTCGTTCGACTTTTATGGTGTGAAATCGCGAATCGCCTTTACGCGACGCACCTAACTTTGACTGAATTTTCAGTTACCCTTCAAACTTCACCAAAACACTTCAAATGTTTATAGAATATTTCAAACTCATTTAAAACATTTTTTAAGAGGCTTATCATTCCATATACACAAATTCATTAAGTAGAGGAAAGTGATTTCCTTTGTGCTTGTCGACGTGTATTTCCGTGACTTGCATATGTATTCAACATTTATATTATAAAACCAAACTTTATAATCAAGGCATATTAAACATCCATTGCAAATATCATATCATCATCCAAAAATATGATGTAAGTAAGAGTTTCTCACCTTCATTTTCCCTTCGAGTTAGTCTAAAATCGGCTATAGCTCCACTACGATCGAATCAATGTTAGTGAAATCGAGCTTGAGATCCTTAAGAGGGCTCGACCTAGCTTTATAGAGGGTGGAGCTCACGGACTTGATGAATGGAGGAGTTGGCGGTTTGTTTAGTAAGAGGAATGTAGGAGATTCGTTGTTGTTTGAAGTGGAGTTGATAACTTATATGTTTTATATGATTTTAACTTTCTTTTGCTAAATATTTTGCCATAACTTCGTTAAGCATAGAAGCCATGGAAAGAAGCTTGAAGTGGAGAAGAAGATGATAAGAATATGGTGGCATAATATGAGAAAGTGTGTGGGTATTAATAGGAAAAAAACGGAAAAAATATCTAATGGAAAAATTACCAAATTACCCTTAGCCCACTCCCCTCCTACCCCCTACACCCACACGACAGGCCCCCCAGGATAGAGATGATAATGTGATGTGATGGTGTGATGATGGTGTTGAAAAGTTGAGTCGATGTTTACTTTTTGATCGCTTAAGTGTTAAATCTTAGGAAATTATTTATTTATTTTGTAGTGTTCGCGTGTGTGTGTATATATATATATATATTTAAGTGTTTATGTACATATATATATATATATATATATATGTTATTATGTGCATGTAACATGTATATGCATATACATGTATGTGCATAAAAGAATAATAACATTTCAAATGACTTCAAATAACTTTTGTTTGTTAAATTGTTGAAAACTGTAAAGCCGATTATCGGTCACATTTTCACTTATCAATTTATATATATATATATATATGTATGTATGTATGTATGTATGTATGTATGTATGTATGTATGTATCTATATATATAAACAAATTTAAAAATTATTTCTTATCATTATTTATAAATTAAAATGATTACATTTCATTTATAAAATCATATAAACTAGTATTAATAATTATTTATAGTGATTGTTGTTATACAGATAATGTGATATCGATTTTTTCTTATAGTTTCAAATAAGTATTTGTCTTTATAAAATTACCATAAAATTTTCTTTAACATTTTATAACTATTAACTACTATCATTTACAAATAATTATTTGAATAATTACTATCATCATTAAATCATTTAATCTTAGTTTAATTTAATAAATCAATAATTATATTTAAGGCATTACTAACAATGTCATAAATACATTAAATTTTCAAATACAATTATTTTATTTCATATTCTTGTTCAATTATAAAAATAAGTGTATGGATCCAGCTCTGTATGTGATGTTTCAAGATTATAGAGTTGTTTATCGGTAAAAATGGTTTTTGGCCATTTTACTGATTTAATTCTCGAGGAAAATATTTACAAAATATTTTTTCAAAATAGGATTATTATTATTTATCATCACTGAAAATATAATTATTTGTATTATCAACCCTTTATTTAAATAATTTTAAAAATAAATAAAATTCATCAATGTCATAAATTTGTGGGTCATTACAGACTTCCCCTCTTAAAAGAATTTCGTCCCAAAAATTACCCCAAAGCAAAAACCTAAAGGTTTGCCTAATTTTTATTTAAAACTTTCACCCGTACAATATATATAGATCATTCATATGCAATACCTGATTCAATCTATCATTTAAATTCACAACTTTACTTCCGAACTAGCATTGATTCTCCGATCCTTTTCTGCGGACTTTGACCAAACTTTCCGATCAGAATTTTCATTTTCCTTTCATATCTCTCAACTACTATAGAAAACTCAAATATCTAACCATAAATCCTCATCAATGTTCATCGTCAATAATCGAGTGATTAATTCTTTTTCGAAAAGGTGTAAAATACCACAAAGTTATGCACTCAAATCTTAGATTATATTATGCAACTGAATAATCTGTATACTTCCTGTGGATTTAATAATCTTTCCAAAATTCTTATTTAGAAGATTCATACTACTGTGAAGTTAGAACAAACATCATATTATAAATTTACGTATGCTTGCATTATTTCAATTGAACTTGGGTCCAAAAAGAAAGCCCCAGCCCTTTTTTTTACATTAATAAGATACAAAATACTAAATTAAACAACATCCCGATAAAACTTATGCCTACATATTAAAACTGCTCTTAACTCCTCATTGTCTCTTTTACTCCTCCGAGTCCAAAGCTGATGGTGGACTCTATTTACCAAAGGTATATCATAACTTCCCCCTCGCCTTCTTCATCACTACCTAGCTAATCGCCGGCCTCATTGTCGTCCACTTCTGGCATTTCTCCCATAACCTAGAGTAGCCATGGTTGGTTCCATGGGACATATCCTATGCCGATCGGTATTCTAGGAGTTACCCCACTCTTTTATAGTTCATCGAGGCCCTTTAATTATCTTCCCAATGATTTTCGAACTCTTCGACTCCTTCTTCCTCTTCTTCTGTTGTTTCTTCATCGTTGCTTTCTATTTCGTTCTAGTTTATGTATGAACTGGATGATCCTTCCTGCCACACAACATGCTCTCCGTCCATATTCCATACCACATTACTACACTCACTAGATATGATAGCATCTGGGTCTTTCATTGGTTTTGATTCTTCCTCCATGGGTTCTATCTTCTCTTTCATGGGTTACGACACTTTTTCCATGGGTTTAACTTCTTTTATAGGTTCTAATACAGAGCTAGCAGGATCTGTTATCCAATTTCTTTCTGAGGCCTGTCTGGGTTCATCTCATTAGAAATCGTAATTACTTTTGGAGTTGAGGGTAGTATAAGCATTTCATCCATAGGATATCCATCTTCACCCCTTTGAGTGTATGGGGCATGATCCCTTCAATCGGAACCTACCATTGCTCGATGGATACTTCGGTTGCTCCTCTTCGTCACTAGAGAGAATAATGAGGCTGTCCTTCTCGCCCCAATTTGCTTCGGAAGACTCCCTTTTGGAGTAGTTTCCTCCATACGGTTTCTACAAGGTAAACAATATTTCCTTAGACGTAAGCAACATGTAATTTTCTTAATCTATCATATTCTTAGGTTGGGAGGTTTACTAGTTGCTTGGTATTATATTTCTCAAACTATTGTTTGGTCAATACTCAGAAAATGACTCATGGTCTAAAGATAGCTCAAAATTCTTTGTATGACAAAAATGTTTTATCCTTCTAAAAATTCTTTGAAAGTTTTACTAAATTTTTGTTTAATTTTTTTTAATTCTCAAAAATATTTTTTTTTTAGTAAAATGATTTCGTATACAAATTTTCAAAACCGAACTCACATGTATATAATATTAACAAATACACGCTCGTATATAATATTCTCTAACTCATTCTAGGGTGTTGTTAACCCTACCTCTAATGAGTTACTCATAATAGGGTATTACTAAACCTATCTATGATGAGATTTTACCCCTACCAAAGCCAAGGTGTTCGCTCCACCAAAGCTCTGATATCAAAATATGAGGACCCATTTCTTCAACTCTTAGAAATCGATACTAATACGTCCTCGGTATTCATGTGCCGCAAATCCAAGTGTAGGAGAAGCGGATTCTCGGGGGTCAGAATGAAAATAATGACAAAACAAAAACTCACATAAACTATATCAACAAATAATTTTTTACAAATACATTTATCAAAGTTTAAAAATAGACATATATACATATCTGTCCCAATAAATGTGGGAGACAATAGTAAATAAGTGTGGTGTAAATGGATAAAAATCCTCAAAAAAATCTTCTAACTCCATGCTCTGAGCTCTTTCAGATTTCTTTAAACTAAACCCGACTATTAGGTTGCTCGGGAAAATTAGGACAACCAAATTTTACGAGAAAAGGAAAATAAACTTCGAGTCAATCATGTGACTGGTGCAAGAAAATGAAAATACGTGTTTGAAAAGAAAAAGGTATCTCATAAGACCACGCCCATGCATAAATATGGACGGGTTTTTACCTCGTGATAAACAAAATATTTGCCACGGAAAAATCATTTGATATTATTTTTAACAATATTCCTTTAAAAATATTTGCAAGTAAACTTATTGACCTTAGCCAAAAATGTTAGCATATTAAATTCAGGTATGTTAGGCTCTACAAACAAAAATCTTACAAGCTCATTCAGGGAATGGATTTCCATATAATGAAAGGTATGGGACTACCTTCTGTATAGTACATCTCTACAAAAATGTACCAAGGATAGACAAACAATCCTCCGCATGTAGAAAGACCGGCCTGTCCCTATTAGACACTCATAAATGGCACGGATAGAACCGAATATGACCTCACCTTGGTCGTTATCGACCTATCCAAGAGCTATCTTGGCATACACAACATACCCGATATATAGAGGGTCATCTAGAAAGGTGATAACCATATCCTAATGATTGCCAACCACGTAACCTTACGGCGTACCCTGTTTAAGCCATTACCAGGTGATGAGACATGAGTTAGCGATTACCTTTAACATAGCACATCCCACTTTGAATGCCACCTTGCCATCCCATAGTCACACAACTGATTTCTATAAAAATATTGCTCCTCAGCCCATACATCTCAGCAAAGGGTGTTAAGCTAAAAGAAGTTGCCTTCTCCACCACCAAACAGATGATACGTTTACAGAGATAAATTATGTAACTAGAAATGCAATGCTCGACATTCGTCCATACAAGTTGCCTAGGAATAGGATAAATCGAAGGCACTCTCCTACCACATCCTGTAGGAAATTACCCTAGGACTAGTAGCGAGGAGTTCTTTCATCGAAGATCTTAAATACAGAACTACTGCCACATAACATGATATGGGAAATTTCTTCCGAGGGTCGGTGACAAGTAGCCCTACATTCCATCTCTAAATCATATCCATATCTTTAGTTTGAATACATAAATTGGTTCGGAGAGGATTTTGGATAGGAATTACCTTAAATTCGAAGCATGTTCCTTCCAATCAATCATTAATAAAAGATGTTCTGTGTAACAACCCAAATTTTTTAGTGATTTTATTTATCTAATTAGTTGAATTTTGTGAAATTTAAACAATAAAATTTTGAAATGAAAATTTAATATTTGTAATACGTCTATTCAAACATAGCAAATGGTAAATTTGCATCGGATAATATGGAAGTTTATTTTATTATGAAATTTTATTTCAATTTAAATCAGTTAATATTTGATGATGATAATAAAATGTTTTCCAAACCTGAATATTTTTTTATAGAAAATTTGTAAATCATCTTCTAAGTGAGATGTCATAATTAGTTTCTTCAAATTTGGACTGCTATTGCCCCGTTTATCTTATTTCTGGTAAATTTGCAGCACTTTCGGTACCGATATCGACTTTTGATTGGACGAACATGTCATTGATATCTTTGTGCCATTTTGATCATCTCATCGTGCTGATCTCCATAGTATATTTATTTCTATATTTTGAAGTCCGGTACGCAATGGAGACAAGATAGCAGTTATCTGTACCTGTACCATATTCATAACCTTTTTAGTTCTCCCTGACGCCCCACTGTAGCCGTGTACCCCAAACACCAATAAATTGCTTTAAATTATTTGTACCGGAATAAATGGACTCGACCGTTGAAATTTCTTTCGTTCTATATAATTTACTCCGACCTCACTGTCCATTCAGAAATGAGAACCCAAGTGCATTTCGTCTTCTTTTTTTATCTTTTCCCTTGCCTACTTGCCTTTTTATTATCCTCTGGCCTTCCTTCCTTGGTTCCATTCTTCATTCGAAGAAAAAACATTTTAAATACATATTTAGAGCAACAATCTTGCTTTCATAAATCATTCAACTACCCCAAGCACGCAACCCCACCCGACAACCGAGAACACCATCAGCGACACCCTCATTTTCTCTCTTCCCGCTTCGCTCCTCCTCCTCAACGTCTCCTCTGCCTCACCACCTTCCCTTCGTGCTCCATTTCCACATAGCAGCCGAGGCCAGGGTCGTGCCTCCCTTCTCTGCAAATATCTAAGTAAGATAAGTTCTATATATGCTAGTGTATAGCGTGGGTTTAAGTTTTATTAGTGTTATGTATATATTAAAAACATGTTTGTATGATTTGTAATAATATGGTGTGTGTTTGTATATATATTTTGTTTATGGCATGTATGTAATGTCAGTTCATATATGTACGTTATTCAGTCTATTTATATTTTGCGACTAGTTGTGTTATGGGCTGCCTATATATATTGTTTTCTTCTTCATATATTTGCTTTGCACATTTATATATATAAGTGTATATAAGTGACAAACAACCTGGTTGCTTGTATGTATGGGTCTACGCAAGTTTGTAATAATCTATTAAGTAATATATTTTGTTTTAAAGGGTATGTCAGTGTTATTCTGCATTTTTTTTCTTTTTCATCTGCATATGTTTTTATAACCTGTCATTTTTATCTTTAAGTTTATGGAAGCCGTATAAATCTATTAGTTGTATATATTACATGCATATATTTTTCTGTGTTACATGAAAGGTCTTTTGTACTCTATTATTTGCATTACTTTCCTAGGTATAAATGAAGTTATAATATATAAGTTATGCATAAAGGCTTGTCTCAGAGAATGGGATTTGTCCAGGCTCCCTTATTTCATGTTACCTATTGATTTTAGGCAAATTGTGACACTATATTGATTCACGTAACTTTTAAAAAAATTAATTTTGATTTATTAAATAATAATACGAAGTTTGTTGGATATGTGTTTAAATGGAACGTTTAACTTTAAACATTCTTATACGTATATATAATATTAGTATATATTATTACCTTTATAAGTATTTTTATAATATGTTATATAAGTTGTGGATAATCTGTAGTTTACAGTAAGTTTTTTTTTGGCATGGCCGACGGGGTTAATTGGTCCCCGACCAATTTATTAATACACTAAAATCCTACAGAGGGGACAAACACAAAGGGACAACATGAAAGCACACACACCGGAGAAAACAAGGAAAGACAAAAAATCAAAAAACAAATAACAATTCACAGGTGCAGAGGCAAGGATATCCCAGGATCACGTACACACAACATTTGAAGGGAGCGAATAACTTCATGTTTTATCCAAATTTTAAAAGAAGCATCATTCTTACCATTATTTGCATCAAATATTCTTGTGTTCCTTTCTTTCCAAACAGCATATAAGAAACTTTTTAGAACGACCGTATTCTTTCTCTTATTCTTTTGCTTACTTCCCGTTTTAGCATGAATTCTATTCCACTCCATACTGTTGTCAATCGAAGGACATTGGCCATCAATGCTCACCATTATTTCAGCCCAGTTCTGCATAATAATATCACACTCAAAAAAGAGATGTTCAACAGTTTCAACATACTCACTGCAGAAAGGGCAATTCATGTCCAAATTCATTCCCATGCTTGCCAATTTCGCTTTAGTTAATATTGCTCGCTTCAGAACCTTCCATAAAAATAAATTTTCTCTCATACTACTATCATTATTCCAAACCCTCTTCCACCACGTCCATGCATGAATGTCACTGTTTCGTTGCATATACTTATAAGTTTCACCAATTTTAAAACTAGCTTTCTTCTCTCCCCAAACAATCCTAGGAGAAGTAGACTGTAAAGGGGAAAACTGTCTTATCTTATCCCAAATAATTTGGATACGCTGGTTAGAAGAATACTTGCCTAATCCCTGAAAAGTGTGAAGCACATCCATGACAAAAGTAGATTGATGAATACCAGTTTGCATTATTTCATTGAATGAAAGTTTTCGTCTAATGATATAACCCTTCTCGAGCCAAGGATCATCCCAGAATTTAACCTTGTATATCGGATCAGTGTTCATTTGTATTAGAGGGAGGACATACTCCTTTAGTTTGAACATGCATTGCCAAGTCCAACTTAAATTCTGAGGCTTATTCATATTCCATAAGTTTTTTCCTTTAATCACATTCTTAACAGACCACCTTGCCCATAAGCTATCAGGATTATTGTACAGAGTATCAAAGTGTTTAGCAAAAGCAGTTTTATTCCATTGCTTGAGGTCAAAAAGACCTAGCCCTCCCTTATTTAATGGTATCTCAAGAGAATTGAATTTAATAGGAGCAAGGTATCTCCCCATAGTTCTTCCAGTCCAAAAGAATCTCATAATGGCGCTTCTGATCATTTTAATTAATTTGAAGGGAAGAACAAAGGTTTTAGCCCAGTACACTTGCATGGCATGGATGATAGACTTTATAAGAGTTAGCCTTCCAGCTTGACTCAGCATCCTAGTGGTCCAATTTGACATTCTTGAAGTAATTCTCTGATACAAAGGATTGCATTGATTCATTGTTATCTTGGAAGAAGTAAGAGGTAATCCTAGATATATATCATTGGATAGGTTAAGAGGTAAACCAGATATATTAGCTATAAGAGCTTTCTGCTGTGAACTAACACCAGCAGTAGTGATAGCAGATTTGTGAATGTTAACTTTAAGACCAGTCATCATGTAAAACTGTTGGAGAATGTTCATAATGTTTTGAATAGTGAAAGCATCAGGAGCACAGAACAATATAAGATCGTCGGCAAACATAAGAGTTGATATTTGGGGATCTTCACATTTTGGGTGGAGCTTAATTTTTCCTTGCTGTATTGCTTCATTAATCATCCTAGTTAGAAGTTCCATCACCAAGATAAAAATATAAGCAGATAATGGATCTCCTTGTCTAATTCCTTGTTTGCTTGTAAAGAATCCTTTCATCACACCATTGATGTTGATTGAAAAATTAGGAGTTGACATACATTCATAAACCCAAGCAACAAAATGTGGTGGAAAGTTCATATATCCCATTATGCGTACAATGCTATTCCATTGCAACATATCAAAGGCTTTCATGATATCAAGCTTTATCATCGCCTTAGGTTCAGAATTTGTGCTTTTGTATCCTTTCAATAGTTCGTGAGCTAGAAGAACATGATCAAGTATATTTCTTCCAGGGAGGAAGGCTGCTTGATTAGTAGATATTATTTTGGGAAGCACAAATTTTAATCTCGTAGCAATAATTTTAGAAATGCACTTATATATAGTATTACAACAGGATATTGGACGAAAGTCTGTAACTTCATGAGCATTCTTGTTCTTGGGGACTAAGGTAATATTAGTGTAATTAAAGGACCGATAGAGTTTGCTCTTTTTGAAAAACATAGTTATGGCATTACAAACATCTTCAGAAACAATTGACCAGCACGTGGTGTAGAAACATGCATTCATCCCATCAGGACCACCACACGAATTTGTGTTAAGAGAGAACATAGCATCATGAATTTCGTCATGGGTAACTTCAGTACAGAGATAAGTATGATCATTTTGATTAAGTATCGGTAGGATGTCAGATGGTATAATATCAATATTAGGGATGAAGTTATCTGAGTTACCAAGCATGGAAGTGAAGAATTTTTCAAATGCATTCTGAACTCCTTCAGCAGTTGTATGAAGGATGCCATGTTCATCAACAATAGAAACAATGTTATCTTTACACTGCTTGCTTTTAAGACTGGCATGAAAATATGCACTATTTCTGTCACCTTTTTCCCACCATTTAATTCTTGACTTCTGTCTTATCATCTCGCTTTCTTTAGATAAAGCATCATAATATTGCATGGATAGATTAGCTTCTGTAGCCGATAATTGAGGGTCATTGACATCATTCATCATAGCCTTTTGAGTATCAATAAGTTTAAACAAAATAGCGGCACTCAGTCCATCACCATTACCATACTTCTTATAAGCCCATTGCTTCAACACTGTCTTCATTTCTTTTAATTTTTCCTGCAAAACAAATAAATGATTACCTCTCTTTGTCTTGTTCCAAACTTGCAAAACAATATGTTTAAAGTCAGGTTCAAGAACCCAAGAGTTAAAAAATTTAAAATTTGTTTTCCCTCTCATGTCCAATTCTCTGAGATGGATAATTTGAGGGGAGTGGTCAGAGAGGATAGGAGGGGGAAGGAAAGAATGCAGGAGAGGCCATCTGAGAAGGGCATTTTGGTTGGCAAAGGTATGATCAATTCTAGAAAAGGTTCTGACACCATTTCTTTTTTTATTATTCCAAGAATATTGCATCCCCACGGATTTAACAGGAATAATCTCAGCATCAATAAGAGTTGAATTTAGTGGTTGAATTTCATTGAGAGACAGAGGGTTCCCTCCTACTCTATCAGAGAATTTTAAACAGCAGTTAAAATCTCCACATATTATCCATGGGTGAGTCTTCTGCCTTAGAGATGGAAGGACAGCATGAAGGGACCCTCTAGCTGCAGCAGTGTTAGACGCATAAACAAATGTAATATAATAGGATGTTTTATCTTTGGTGTCCAGAGCATGGCAGTGGATCATTTGGTCTGTGGAGAGGATAGCGGTTAGTTTGACGTGGATGGGATTAAAAAGGATTAAAATTCTTCCATAAGGAGCTTCATTCAAATTATGTATAAGCTTCCAATCTTTTTTTATATATTCTGCAGCCTTAAGAGATAAAGGAAGATTCAGTTTTGTTTCCAGCATAGCCAGAAGAGATAAATTGTTTGATGCAATGAGGTTTTTACATTGATCAAGCTTGATCATGTTATGTGCCCCTCTAACATTCCATGCTCCTATGGTGTACATCATCATAGGACCCGGGCATTAAGCATTTCTAACTTCATTTTCCTTGTTACTGCATGCTTCGATGTCAAGTAAGAAGGAATGGTTGCTGATAGTGGGGTAACTTCTTCTTTAAGTGGCCCATCCTTCTGGGATATTTGTTGTGTCTGATTGGATGTGTTGGAAGGAGATTGAATAGAGGAGGATTTGGATTGAGTTGTTGGTTTGGGAGGTTTGTATGCCTTTGGAGGATTGATATTAGCATAAGGGTTGTTTTGATTTTGTTTGAGGGTTGAAAGATTTGGAGATTGTTGGATTGGGTCTTCTGTGCATGTCATATGTGTCTTGTGCATGTTTTCATCAGCATTCTTAGGGTTGTTTTTATCCATGCTTTCTTTCTTGTTGTTATTTCTACCTCTGGAACTTGTTCCTTCTTCACTGACTTTGTAACTTTCATTTCCACAGACTATTTTTCCTTTGTTGTTTTCAATATTTCTTTCTAGTAATTGTTCCTGCTGTGTCTTTTGGTTGCTTTTTATTATCTTGACATGATTCATGCTATTGCTACTATGTTCTCCTTGTGTATAAGTGTACTCTGCTTTACTTGGAGTCTTTACTTGCATTTCCCGTATCAGTTCTCCTGCTACTTCTGTATATTCATCATTTTCCTCTTGAACGTCATTCACTACATCAGTATCTTCAAGTTCCATCAAAACATCAAACTTATTTGTCAACAATAATGCATCATCTTCTTCATCATCATACGTTTTCACATTTTTCCTTATTTCTATTTCATTAACCTCTACTTCTACTAGAGCAATATTAATTTCTTCAACTTCATCAAGAATAATTTCGCCAAGCTCTATTCTATTCTTAGATTCAATATTTACCTGCTTATGCTTGTCCCCCTCTTCAGTCTTCTTTTCTTTTTCATCACAGTCCAAAACTATAACTGTGTTCTCTTTTTCCTTTTCTCCACTATTTTTATCTTTCTCTTTCTCACTTCTAACATTGGCTATTTTCTTATTATTAACCCTCTGCCAACTCCTAACATTCTGTTTTTGAGAGGGTTTAAGGTTGGTAATGACTTGATCTCTGTTCACTTTAACCTCTTTATTGTGCCTTCTTTCTTCAATCTTTGGTTCATTCAATTTGATTGATCCACTGGAGTCTTCAACATCACATGATTCAGTAGCGTGTCCAAATTTCTTGCAATGAATACAAACATCAGGCCTCCATTGATATTGTACATAAATCTTCTGAAATCCTCCTTCTACAAGTTGTATGTAGCAACTTTTATATTTGTTTGTATACAGATACCTTGATTCATTATATGATATGATTGTATGCAAATATTTTATATAAGTTACAATATTGTATTTTAAGTCCACTATGTATAAGTCTAATATATATTAGAGTATATATATATATATATATATATATGAGTTTATAAGATTTTGTTTACTATTAGTGTTATATATATAAAGATAGTATCTTAGATATGGGTTGGTTTTAAGGGATATAGATATAAAGTATTTATGTTGCAGTATGTATTATTATAACGGAAGTTTGTATATATGTATGCTTAGTTAAAATAATGATTTTAATTATATATATTATTTTATTTTAATATTTTTTTAAATTAAATATTGATCTTAAGGAATTAATAATAATAATAATAATGCATACATACATATATATAATGGTTGTTTTATCAAACTGATTTTGGTTCTTGATTTCCAATCTACCAGCTTTGTCCTTCTAATTGGTGCCAATCTAGCCCTTGCTTTGGAATTCGTGTTTGGATCCGTAACTCATCTCATTCTCGTTCATCTCTATCCTCAGAAGGTGAGCAATCACTCACGATTAACATTCTTATATTTATTAAATTTGATTTCAATTGAAACGACAATTGAAATATGCTACTGTTAGTTATTTAATTTTTTATATATATGTTATTATCTGTAACTGTTCACCTATGGGATATGACACCATATCCTATTGTTTATATTTTATTTAATCACTAATGATATATGCCTGTTTTTATATGTTATATTATTTCCATATCTGTTATCACTCTGCAAGTTCCCTGTTAGTATAGAATTCCCTATGGGTTGAAATGATACAAACCCGAATGATCTATAGGATAGGAGGAAATCGTTATGGGTTAAAATGATAAACTCAAGCGATTTTCGTTGAATTGAATTTAGGATTGCGGGTTGAAATGATATATACCCGTAGATATTTAAATTTCGGATTGAAATGATAATTATCCGTATCACTTTACCATAGGATAGAAAATTATATATAGACACCGTTGGTCTATATATAAATATTTTGAAAATGATTTATATAGTTTTAAAAGGGAAATATATGGTTTATTAAATATCAATTTTAAGATATTATATATATATGAAATCATTCTTAAAGTTTTAAAATTTAGATTTTAAAATTTATATGGTTTGAAAACTTTATAGTTATAAATGAATTTTGAAATTATATTTCAAATATAAAGTTTATAATAGAAATTGGTTTGAAATTATATTTATTTAAGAATTATACTTAAATAGGTTGATTCGAAATTTATTAAATTTGAGATTTTAAGGAAATGATTTTTATAACTTGAATTTGATTAAAAGCGATTTAAATGAATATGTCAAACTTACATAAGCTGAAATGGTATATTTTGTTTTGTTTAAAAATTGGAAATTTAAGGTTTATTTAAATGATATTGGATTTATTAAGTGAATATTTCAAAACTAAATAATAATGAAGTTAAATTATAGAGATATAGAAATTATTATATATAGTTCTGAATTTGTGGAATATTTAAAGTTATGAAATATATTGAAAAATGAATGGTTTACTTGGTGTTTCAAATTTGTACTTGAAATCGATTAATTTGAAATGGTTTATTGAGAGACTTAATTGAATTAAAAATTGAGGAATTGTGATAAAATTTGAATTTTGGAGTTTGAGTTAATTTGAATCGATTTGTGAAATTTGTGGAAGCTATTTTATTATATGAAGTATTTTTAAATTATATTTAAAACTATTTATTTACTTTACTTTATAAATTATTTTAATATAAATTATTTTATACTAATTATTTTAATATAAACTATTTTAACTTACAACTATTTTATCTTATAAACTATTTTATGCTAATTATATTTAAAACTATTTATTTATTTGACTTTATAAATTATTTTAATATAAACTATTGTGCTAAACTGTTTAAAGGAAAGTAATATGATTTAAAAGTATTATGATTTCAAAGTGTTATGATTTCCAAAGTTTTATAAATTCAAGTATTTGGTTTCAAAAATTGTTATAACTTTGAAAGTGCTATGGTTTTGGAAATGTATACATATATTAAGTATATAATAATATCGTATTGATATGGTTTTGAATGGAAATGATCTTTTTGTTTTGAAGTATAAATTATTTTGAAATGACCATGGTGTTATAATAACGTTTGGTTATTAAAGAGACCCGAATCGGATATTGTCATACTCTCTGCCAATACCGAAAACCACTTTAACAACTGCGTACATGGTGGGATGGTTTGGTGACGATTCTATATGGTATTTACATGACCTTGACTCCCGTGGGTCGGCTTGATGCGGCAAAAACAGGAGCCATGTCAGGCCAAGTGAGGTCATTCCTTCTATCGAGCACATTCCTTCGATACCATTCTATTACTTTTGTGATTTGATTGGGTGCACCCTTTTATTTGGGAGTGTGTCATGAGGAGGGGGTAGCAGCTGCTGTGCGTCACCACCAGTCCGGATACACGAACGGTATATCTACCCTGGCATTGCCTCGACTGCCTTGTCGCATGCCCTATCGCGCCTTCTACGAGTTTGCTTTGTGCCATACCTATGGAGTGCCCTCTGATATCACTCTAGTTTACGGAGAAATTACAGTACTGTATAGACTATATGAATATATAAAAATGTGTTAAGGGGATATGGGTAACGCCTTAACGCTATTTTAATATCTTTTACTTTACTATAGACATATTATAATAGCATATATTACTACATAGTAGATAGTTCCACGGATCCTTAGAGGATGGTTAACCCAAACATGCTTTGAGTTACTTGTATTTCAGTTGATATTTCACTTGAGTTGGATTTATTGATATAGGAATGTTAATCCTGACTCGAGTGTTTTGTATTTTGCTTTACGTTCGGGTCAGACTGAGTGGTATAACATTTGAGACTCACTTTGTCGCTTGGAGATCCAACTATCGATTCAGCTTTCAGTCATTCAGTTGTTTCCAGTGATGTATTCAGATTTTCTTATTGACTATAGTATTCGAGAATTCTGCTTTATCTTGTTTTAACTATGTTATATATATAATAGCTTCATGAATTAATATTCATTTGTTTCCACTGCTTATTATTGTAATACTCTGTGTCTGTGATTCTGTGATTTATTTATTTATTGCATATGCTGAGTTTTGCCAAATATATATTAACAATATGATATTTTAAGCAATTCAAGTATGACATGTATGGATACGAATGGTTGAAAATACCAGATCGTTACATTCTGCGAATAGGAAACTATTATATAATTGATTAAGTTCTTTTAATCAAAATCTTTTTTAGAGATATATATTTCCAAAACATTCTTTTTGATATATATGAAATCATTAGACCTCTCTTATCAAATCTTTGATTATTTTAAACCCTTTTAAACCCTTTTAAACCTTGAAATAGTTCTAAATCATTTCATTTTCACTTAGGAAAATATTTCCAAATCATTTCTTTTAAACCTTAAAATGATCTCTTAATTCAAAACCCAAGATATTGATTGAGTTAAAACCATGTGATCTAGGATGTTTATGCAAAACCAGTAAATATTAAGTGGGCAGAATTTATAGAAATTATCTAATTCTATTCAATATCAATTCCTATATTCAACAAGTACTATGTATGGAATAAAGATGAAATCACCATTTAAATTCCATGGATAGTACAGGTTCCCTCTTCGGGCTTTAACAGTAAGTACAAGAAGATTATCTCAATAAAATCCAAGTTACTTATATTTGGGAAAATCATATCTTTTCTATTTTTAAAAATTTTGATCCGAGGAAACCAAGTTCACTATCCCATCTGTCGGGCCAGTCTGGATAGCTAGGGAGAGCTGGAAACTGGTTTCCCAAACTCAAGCCTAGACGCTACCTCTCTGACACCCATTGGTCAAGTTATTTGATTGACTGTAAATCATTTAACATTTTAACCATTCCATAAGTCCTTCAAAACATCTTCAAAATACTTAATTAATTATTTGAAAACAATTACAAAAGATTTGGAAAAGAATGGTTGTTTTTAAAACTATATTTCAAAAGTTGTGGAAAAGTGCTACGGAATGTGCTTTTTTAAGTTATGTTGATCAAAACGACTTTTTATCATTTGGAAATTCGTTTTATAACTCAAATCACTTCTAAAACATTTTAAATGATTTTTAGAATTTATTTCATATTTTTAAATAATTTTAAAATATCAATTTCAAAGAAATCCTTTTTTGGATTTAGAAATGCAAAATCGTGATTTTTCCAAAAACTTATTTCACTAATATTTCAAACTTTACATCACAAAATCTCGATTTCTTTCTCTGTTGGAAAATATGGATATAATAGTTTGGAAATTCTTACGCCGAAGAATTCTGATTTATATTTCATTCTATACACTCGTTTGACTTTTATGGCACGAAATCGCGAACTTCCGTTACTCAAAGCGCCTAATTTTGACTTAATTTTCAGTTACCCTTCAAA
Source organism: Allium cepa (assembly GCA_030765085.1). NCBI lineage: Eukaryota > Viridiplantae > Streptophyta > Magnoliopsida > Asparagales > Amaryllidaceae > Allium > Allium cepa. The sequence continues at coordinate 446,054,010 of CM060938.1, read as the reverse complement.
CTTTACTAAAAAACTTTCATATGATTATAAAACATTCCAAACTCAGTTTTAAACCTTTTTAAAGAGGCCAATCATTCCATATACACCAATTCATTAAATAGAGGAAAGTGATCTCCTTTGTGCTTATCGACTTGTATTTCCATGACTTGCATATATGTTCAATGTTCATATTAAACAACCAAACCTGATGATCTAAGAATATTAAAAATCTATTGCAAAAGTCATATCATCATCTTGAAATATGATATAAGCAAGAGTTTATCACCTTCATTTTCCCTTCGAGTTAGTCTAAAACCGATTATAGCTCTGCTACGGTCGAATCAAAGTTAGTAAAATCGAGCTTGAGATCCTTAAAAGGTCTTAGCCTAGCGTCGTAGAGGGTGGAGCTCAAGGCCCTAATGAAAGGAGGAGTTGGTCGTGGGTTTAGGAAGAGGAATGGAGTAGATTCGTCTTCGTTTAAAATGGAATTGTTAACTCATATGTATTATATGATTTTAATTATCTTTTGCCAAATATTTTGCCATTATTTTGTTAAGCATAGAAGCCATGAAAAGAATCTTGAAGTATAGAAGAAGATGATAAGAATATGGTGGAATATTATGAGAAATTGGGTGGGTATGTAGAGGAGAAAGTTTGGATAAAATATCTTATGGAAAAATTACGAAGTTCCCTTAGCCTTCACACCTCCTACACCCTACGCATGCACGGCAGCCCCCCAGGCTAGAGACGATGATGTGATGATGGTGTTGAAAAGTTGAGTTGATGTTTACTTTTTGGTTGCTTAAGTGTTAAGTCTTGGGAAGTTATTCAATTATTTTGCAATATGTATATATTTAAGTGTTTATCTACACACACACACACAAATGTGTGTGTGTGTGTGTGTGTTGTTATGTGCATGTGACATGTATATGCATGTCCATGCAGGGGTGGAGGCACGTTGTAGTTGGGTGAGCACGTGCCCCTCCCAGGATTTATCCAAAAAACCGGTAAAAAATAATTAAAAAATTGATTGTTTCAAAATCAAACCTTAAATCTGTCGCAATCTTGAACAAATCACGAGCTCCATCAACTCATCGAAAACCTCAAGCGCAACCGGAAGCCCTCCTCTACGGTTCTCCTCCGCAGGCTCACGCCATAGGCTTGCGCCACTCTTCCATGATTCAGATATGGAATCATTGTTACTCCTTTTTTCTATTATTGTAAAATTAGCCTAATTTTGTACCGTAAGTTTGCAAAATTGATTTTGTTTGTTGGTGTAAATAATTTGGATGGTATTTGACACACCCTGATCGTACATAAGCATTAAGATAGAAGATTTCCATTCGCTTTTTCTAGATGGATTGTAGCCCTTTCTGTCACAAATTGCTTAAATAATTTTAACTAAATGTTAGGTTCAAATTTGACAATAAAAAGCCTAATTGTAGTCAAAACAATTATTTGTATATGTTTTTTGAAATTTGCACATTAAAATGCATATAGTTTAAGCATAGATATGAAAACTCATGGACAACTTTGAACTTATAGCATCTTAGATGGCTGTTTTAGTTTAAAAGGGAAATAATTGATGGATTCTGCTATGAAATATTATTAGATGACTATTTAATGATTTTTTATGAGTTACTATGCACATATTTGATTATTTAGCAAGAAAAAAAAATTCTGAAACTGCCGCCTTTGAATCCTCAATTTTTGAACATTGTGCCCCCGCTAGAATTATTTTCTGGTTACACTACTGTGTACTTGTATGTGCAAAAGAGGATAACAATATTTCAAATGATTTTAAACAACTTTTGTTTGTTAAACGGTTGAAAACCGAAAAACAGATCATCGATCACATTTTCACATATCAATTTATATACATATATTTGTAAACAAAATTTGAAAATAAATTTTTTATCATTATTCATAAATTAGAATGATACATTTCATTTATAAAATCATATAAACTAATATTAATAATTATTTACAGTAGTTGCTATTACACAGATAAAGCAATGTCGATTTTTTCTTATATTTTCAAATCAATTATTTGTCTTTATAAAATTATCGTAAATGTTTTCTTAACACTTTATAACTATTAATTACTATAATTTACAAATAATTATTTGAATAATTATAATAATCATTAAATCTCAATTTAATTTAATAAATCAATTATTTTATTTAAACTACATTACTAACAATGCCATAAATACATTAAATTTTCAAAAATACAATTATTTTATTTAACATTATTGTTCAATTATAAAAATAAGTGCATGGATATAGCTCTATATGTGACGTTTCACGATTATAGAGAAATTTATCGATAAAAATGGTTTTTGGTCATTTATTGTTTTAATTTCCGAGGAAAATATTTTTGTAAATATTTATTCGAAAGAGGATTATTATTATTTATTATCACTCAAAAAAATTATTTGTATTGTCAACCCTTTATTTTAATAATTTTAAAAATAAATATAATTTATCAAAGTGATAAATTTGCGGGTCGTTACATACTTTCTCGTTGCAAACTTTGTATTTTTTTTCCAAAAACACCGAAATTTAAGTTCTTAAATTTTTAGTTTAAATCCATTTTATTTATAAACTATACTTTATAAACCATACTTACATAAAAGGGGCATTTCACCATAAGGAAAAACTTTGCAATCAAATTAGTTTCTAGGACACACATCCGCAGAAATTAATTTCAAGTCCAAAGTCAGTAGAATAATTACTTTTAAGGACAAAGTGAGCTGTCGAATTAATTTCAAGGACATAATTTCATAGGTTTTTAGGCCTTAGAAACTAATTATTTTGCATTTTGTCCTTAAAAATAATTATTCGAGCTGTGTGTCCTAGAAACTAATTGCACTTGCTAAAGAGGCCCTAGTGGCTAATTTCCACTATATAAAATTTCTTTCTTATATAAATTATTTCGTAAATGTATATCTTTTTTTAAATCATAATAAACAACTTTTATAAAAATTAAATTTTAACCCAACATTATCATCAAACGCCTTATAGCCACACTATGAAACTTAATTCACAAGGTGTTCATTTCAATTTCGTAAAACTTCTCATAAACTAGTCGAGCATAACTAATCAAACAATAAATGATAATAAATGAATATTAGCATTTCCTAACAAATAGACACATTATAAATAATTAGATCAATTTTTGGAAACTAGTCTTATATATATAATATAATATAATCCTTGGCAAAATTATTTCATTTACCAATTTCAAAAACAATATTCTGTCGGTTTGTCTTGTTCAATTGTATAGAGATCCCTATCAATTTCGTTTAGCAACATGTATTGACCAGAATCCATAACCCACTCAATAGACCAATCAACATAATGCAAAATATTTTTATAACAACAACAAATATGCACTTTTATACATATAATATACTCAACTCATAATATGGAATTCCATTACCTTATCTCTTAATGAGTTACAACCCACCAAATCCAAGGTTCTCGCTTAACGTTCAGCTCTGATACCAAATGTAACGAACGACCTTCTCTACCCTCGATGCCGAGACTAATAAATCTACGATATTCACATGACGAGCACTCAAATGTCGGAAAGACAAAATGTTAGGGTAAAAGAAAAAGGATAAGAAAGAAGAACAAAATATTGGAATCTCATATGTGGAACGATCATATATAATATCTTAAAAGATCTTTACCGAAAAGATCTCTTTAATATACATACAACAATCAGAATAAACTAACCTATCATTAGCCTAGATAGTTATAACAATCTTTCTCACAAATGTTAATAGATACCATACAAGAAATCCAGTGGAAAATAAATACATGAATAGGTCTTAGAGGCATCTAGCTCGTCTCCTGAAGCTCAAAAGCGTCCAGCTAAATCTGGAATTATATATGAAGTTGATCCAAGCATTATAAGAAAATAACATCTGGGTTAGTCTGGTAAACTAGCGTGAGAAACTCAAATCATACAGATTTTTATATTTATTAAACCTTCCAAAAATAAAGGTTATCATAAGATCTTGTCATAAATAAACACGGATGGGTTTTTACCTTACGATAGCCAAACCGTTTCTATTGGAAAATCTAGTGATATTATGATAATCTCTAGGATGTGAAATATAGATAATCGAGTCGCTGTGGTGCCGGTGAGTGTATAGCATAACAAAAAAGACATACAATCATAACCGCTAAGACGCGTTCACTAATTTTGTAGGATTCCACGGAGGTGCCCTCAGAACATCTAGGATGGCCCTCCTGCACAAGGATCAGAGATATCGTTCTTAAGCATCGTACATCCCTAGCTGATCTACATAGGAAATAAATAGCTGGTCACGAAGGTCGAGTGCACCACTCACTGCATGCATAACTATAGTATCTCTAGGGTAGACTCATCTGCACCCTTAGGTTAGCTAAACCCTTAGTCTATGTGTGACGCCCCACCTCTATACCCACAATAACAAAGAGTATTACTAAGTAATACCGTCTGCAATAGTGAAGAATAAGGCCGGATAGGAGCGACCATCTATAGTCTTTCCTTAACTATTTATTGAATAAATCGACACTTACCATATCAAGCGAATCGGCATATCCAATAAATACTTAACTCAAAACCATAGGTGGCTGGAGAATCTATTAGAATAAAATATAACAACTCAAATATAATACATCACGGAACAATAAATCATCACATGCACATATACTGATACAAAGTAAAGTATACAAAATGATACATGTCAAGTGGTATAGCAAACCACAATATACAAACGAGTTCACAAGAATACATATCAGAGTAACAACGGATAAGGACTACACAAAAAGCTAAGACAAAAGAAACTTGCTGAATAGTCCATACGGAAGCAAAAGAGGCTAAGTCCAAAAGCACCTAACCTGAAACAACTCGGTCTGACCCGAGTATAAAATACACGGGTCAGTCAAGCTAAAAAAATCAGTTAGATAAACTAAACGATAATGCACCTGTAAGATCATATGGTATAACAATTATCTCTAAAGGAGATAACTCAATCATCTAACATAAGATGAATCATAACAGAACAAGCCTCATATCATTGGCAACTCAATTAAACAAAGGATATCAATATCCCAAAACAAGCCGAAAAGGCGAATAACAAATACCAACTGCAACAAACCCAAATATCTCATGAGCGGTGGTGAAAAAAACCACTCCAACATCTCTCGAGCGGTGGTGAAGAAACCACTACGAAAGCGCTACTAAAAGCAACAAGCCATAAGGAGACAGTCCAAAGACACTATCCCAAAGGCAACAACAATCCCAAATATCTCTCGAGCTGGGGCAAAGGACCACTCCAAAAGCGATATTAAAGGCAACAAGCCAGAAGGAGACAGTCTGAAGACACTATCCTAAAGGCAGCATGTGTCACAAACTCCTAGAAAGGAACCCGAAAAGTGTTAACGTGAGTCCCATAACCACCCGTTCGCACTAAACGGTTTACTATCCGTCAGTCAATTTCACACTCAAAGCGGTACAAAATTTACCTCATCTCATCGGTAAACCAAACCCAAAGGTCAAAACGTTCAAACAAATAGATTGGGAATTAACTTAAAAGATGAACGCACGTGTTCATTGCATGCATTTTATCTAATCATTTAATTCTCCTCCCACTTCGCTCGGAGTGCGAAATTGTGTGTGTTTTAAATAGAATTTATGAATTGGAGAAACGAGCTTTTAATGCAATTTTAGATGATTATTTTATAAAAACCCATGGATGGAGTCAAAAAGAAATCATCAAGGTCAAATATGCATAAAAAACTAATTGGAACCGACTTAGACCGATAAAAGTTGGAATCACAAACAAATAGGCATACAAGGCAAAATAGGGAAACAAGAGCAGGTCGGTCGACTGAATCACTGAGTTCGGTCGACCGAACCAGAAATAGAGAAGTGCTCTGGTAGCAGGTCGGTCGACCGGCCTACTGAGTTCGGTCGATCGATACGGGGATAGAAAGTTTTCTACCTCCTGGTTCGGTCGACCGGCCTACTGTGTCGGTCGACCGAACCTGCTTCCAGAGCAGAATCAGCCTAGCCCCCTTATGGGGTAAAACCCAAAACACGCGACGGAGGCGAACGAGCGAGCAATGACGACTAGGGAATTATGCCAAGCGACAACCCAGCCTTGTATAGCACTCCGATACACCCCGCAATCACATTCAAACATTTATAAGAGGATTTTCACAAAAATTGGACATACAAACCAAAAATCGGAATATTCACCAATTCAATCCAAATCAAAAGCAAATGCACATGAAAAAGTCTTCGGAATTCATACCCAACAATCAAAGATAGTTAAAGACAAAGATGTGAGATAAAAATCTCACCTTTAACCCAAAAACAAAGAAAAAGGAGCTCAATATGCAAGGAGAAAACCAACCAATCTGCACTTCAACACAAAAAGCTTCAATCTAAGATCAAAACAAGTATTTCGTAAATTTAGGTTTTGGAATTTCTTAGATTGAAGAGAGAAAGAGATAGAGAAGATGAAGAGGAGGCTTATCAATAGCTTCTCTTTTATTTTGGACCAAGAATTTGAGCTAGCAAGAGGAACTAGGGATTGGAGTTTCTAATTCCCTTTCCTTTCCACCATTTTCAGTTGGAGCTTGAGTTTGAGGAGTGGGAATGAGTGAATGGAGATGAGAGGGCTGAGTTAGGGTATTAAGTTAGCTAGTGGACTGAACCCAAACCCAAAACCCGAATCGAAAAAGTAGCGAAATTCGACTTACTCCAAACTTATCGAAGTTTATACTCAAAAAGATCGCAAACGACATTTTGAACTCAAATGGAAGTGGTCTTGAGTCTCAATTCGGCCGTTTGCAGAAAGTAACTTTTCGGACCATAATCCGACAAACGACTTTATATTTAAATATTCAACCGATAAATATGCGGGTTGTTACAGACTCCCCTCCTTAAAGAAATTACGTCCTCGCAATTCTTAAGAAGAAAATAAAGAGTAACAATCAAAAACATATCAACATATAAGAATAACAGAATAAGAAGTTCATCATAAAGTGCACGAAAGGATTAGCCCGAACTTGTTTGCTCAGAGAATTCTATGGATTCCTAAGCTCAAAATAATTCGGAACACCGACGTGGTGCAACAATACGTCAAATGAACCAAAGCTCAACAAAATGAAGTACAACAAAACGTCTGATGAACTTGGTAAAAAGATCATTCCATTCGGACATCAACAAAGAAACAATCACTTGTTGCTTACAACTAAATGCATTAGCAACACGATCCCCCTTTCGGGAATAAAAAGAATGAGAGTATCGGAAAAGAGTTCTTTTAAATAATCTACTTTCCCGAAAAGCTAAAACTTTCAAAATCACAATTATCTTTATGTAATTATTTTTCTAGAAAAATTTTCTTATTTCAAATCAATTCACTGTGTCTGATTGTCTCATCAAAGCGTTTTGGAGATTCCTATTGATAACGTTGATCAAGTGCATCGACCAGAATTCTTAAAGCACTCAATGGGCAATACAATCACAAAACAATCTTCTATATGATAAACATATTTCTAAAACCTTTTAAAAATTCTCTTTGTTTGTTTTAAGAACGAAAATCCCATTTGTACTTATAAATAAATCTTATGAAAAAGATTTGCAAAAATTTAAATTGCTAATGAATTCAAGACCATACTTAGATAAGGCCTCGAAAGTTGCAACATACTCAGAAACAGGAAGACTCCCCTTGCTTTAATTCAAGAAAGCGCCGGACAGCAAAGCTTTCTCAGATTCAGGAACGAATTCGGGTTTGAATCGTTCCTGAAACTGAGTCCAAGAAAGAGCAGACTCATCAATTCCGGCTACAAGAAGCTCGTACCAATCAAGGGCACGCTCTTGCAATAAGCTAGAAGTTACAAGAACTCTATCATGATCAGGAATATCCATGCGAGAAACGATACGCTCGCATTGCGAACCCAAGCTTGGACTTCAAGAACAGTCTCGGAGTCTTTAAACGGCTTTCCTCCAAGATGAGAAAAATCACTGCACAGGCGTGCAAAGGTAGACTTGCGAGGTGGAGATAGACGAGTTGGAGCTAGAGGCTGAATGCTCCTAAACAACTCCATAAACTGATCGGCTGACATATAAACGCCATCCGATGTGAGCCACTAGGTTGCCCGGCATCCGATCGTCGTCCACTGCCTCTTCCAGCCATAAGCTGAAAGTTAAATAAGATAAAGATTAATCTCAAGTTTGATATTTCAATACGGAATACTATGGAATAAAATACATTCCTAGACGTATTCCCAAATCTTATCTACCCAAAATACACGGAAGGAATAGAGGCAAGATGACTCAAAGATTTGTAACACTTGTTACACTTTGATGTACCTTAATATGTGCTTTTGTTCTGTGTTTATCATATTTTGTTCTGAACTCAGCTCTGATACCAAGTTGTGACGCCCCACCTCTATACCCACAATAACAAAGAGTATTACTAAGTAATACCGTCTGCTATTGTAAAGAATAAGGATGGATAGGAGCGACCATCTATAGTCTTTCCTTAACTATCTATTGAATACATCGACACTTACCATATCAAGCAAATCGGCATATCCAATAAATACTTAATTCAAAACCATAGGTGGCTGGAAAATCTATCAGAACAAAATATAACAACTCAAATGTAATATACATCACGGAAAAGTAAATCATCACATGCACATATACTGATACAAAGTAGAGTATACGAAATGATACATGTCAAGTGGTATAGCAAACGACAAATACAGACGAGTTCACAAGATTACATATCAGAGTTACAACGGATAAGGACTACAAAAAAAGCTAAGACAAAAGAAACTTGCTGAATAGTTCATGTGGAAGAAAAAGAGGCTAAGACCAAAAGCACCTAACCTGAAATAACTCGGTCAGATCCGAGTATAAAATACACAGGTCAGTCTTGCTAAACAAATCAGTTAGATAAACTGAACGATAATGCACCTGCAAGATCATATGGTATAACAATTATCTCTAAAGGAGATAACTCGATCATCTAACATAAGATGAATCATAATAGAACAAGCCTCATATCATTGGCAACTCAATTAAACAAAGGATATCAATATCGCAAAACAAGCCAAAAAGGCGAATAACAAATACCAACTGCAACAAACCCAAATATCTCATAAGCGGTGGTGAAAAAAAACCACTCCAACATCTCTTGAGCGGTGGTGAAGAAACCACTACGAAAGCTCTACTAAAAGCAACAAGCCAGAAGGAGACAGTCCAAAGACAATATCCCAAAGGCAACAACAATCCCAAATATCTCTCGATCTGGGGCAAAGGACCACTCCAAAAGCGATATTAAAGGCAACAAGCCAGAAGGAGACAGTCTGAAGACACTATCCTAAAGGCAGCATGTGTCACAAACTCCTAGAAAGGAACCCGAAAAGTGTTAAGGTGAGTCCCATAACCACCCGTTCGCACTAAACGGTTTACTACCCGTCAGTCAATTTCACACTCAAAGCGGTACAAAATTTACCTCATCTCATCGGTAAACCAAACCCAAAGGTCAAAACGTTCAAACAAATAGACTGGGAATTAACTGAAAAGATGAACGCACGTGTTCATTGCACGCGTTTTATCTAATCATTTAATTCTCCTCCCACTTCGCTCGGAGTGCGAAATTGTGTGTGTTTTAAATAGAATTTATGAATTGGAGAAACGAGCTTTTAATGCAATTTTAGAAGATTATTTTATAAAAACCCATGGATGAAGTCAAAAAGGAATCATCAAATTCAAATATGCATAAAAAACATATTGGAACCGACTTAGACCGATAAAAGTTGGAATCACAAACAAATAGGCACACAAGGCAAAACAGGGAAACAAGAGCAGTCGGTCGACTGAATCACTGAGTTCGGTCGACCGAACCAGAAATAGAGAAGTGCTCTAGTATCAGGTCGGTCGACCGGCCTACTGAGTTCGCTCGATCGATACGGGGACAGAAAGTTTTCTGCCTCCTGGTTTGGTCGACCGGCTTACTGTGTCGGTCGACCGAACCTGCTTCCAAAGCAGAATCAGCCTAGCCCCCTTATGGGGTAAAACCCAAAACACGCGACGGAGGCGAACGAGCGAGCAATGACGACTAGGGAATTACGCCAAGCGACAACCCAGCCTTGTATAGCCCTCCGATACACCCTGCAATCACATTCAAACATTTATAAGAGGATTTTCATAAAAATTGGACATACAAACCAAAAATCGGAATATTCACCAATTCAATCCAAATCAAGAGAAAATGCACATGAAAAAGTGTTCGGAATTCATACCCAACAATCAAAGATAGTTATAGACAAAGATGGGAGATAAAAATCTCACCTTTAAACCAAAAACAAAGAAAATGAGCTCAATATGATAAGGAGAAAACCAACCAATCTCCACTTCAACTCAAAAAGCTTCAATCTAAGATCAAAACAAGTATTTCCTAAATTTAGGTTTTGGAATTTCTTAGATTGAAGAGAGAAAGAGATAGAGAAGATGAAGAGGAGGCTTACCAATAGCTTCTCTTTGATTTTGGAGCAAGAATTTGAGCTAGCAAGAGGAACTAGGGATTGGAGTTTCTAATTCCCTTTCCTTTCCAACATTTTCAGTTGGAGCTTGAGTTTGAGGAGTGGGAATGAGTGAATGGAGAGGAGAGGGCTGAGTTAGGGTGTTAAGTTGGCTAGTGGACTGAACCCAAACCCAAAACCCGAATAGAAAAAGTAGCGAAATTCGACTTACTCCAAACTTATCGAAGTTTATACTCAAAAAGATCGCAAACGACATTTTGAACTCAAATGGAAGTGGTCTTGAGTCTCAATTCGGCCGTTGCAGAAAGTAACTTTTCGGACCATAATCCGACAAACGACGTTATATTTAAATATTCAACCGATAAATATGCGGGTTGTTACAGACTACCCTCCTTAAAGAAATTGCGTCCTCGCAATTCTTAAGAAGAAAATAAAGAATAACAATCAAAAACATATCAACACATAAGAATAACAGAATAAGAAGTTCACCATAAAGTGCACGAAAGGATAAGCCCGAACTTGTTTGCTCAGAGAATTCTATGGATTCCTAAGCTCAAAATAATTCGGAACACCGACGTGGTGCAACAATACGTCAAATGAACCAAAGCTCAACAAATTGAAGTACAACAAAACGTCTGATGAACTTGGTAAAAAGATCATTCCATTCGGACATCAACAAAGAAACAATCACTTGTTACTTACAACTAAATGCATTAGCAACACGATCCCCCTTTCGGGAATAAAAAGAATGAGAGTATTAGAAAAGAGTTCTTTTAAATAATCTACTTTCCCGAAAAGCTAAAACTTTCAAAATCACAATTATCTTTATGTAATTATTTTTCTAGAAATATTTTCTTATTTCAAATCAATTCACTGTGTCTGATTGTCTCATCAAAGCGTTTTGGAGATTCCTGTCGATAACGTTGATCAAGTGCATCGACTAGAATTCTTAAAGCAGTCAATGGGCAATACAATCACAAAACAATCTTCTATATGATAAACATATTTCTAAAAACTTTTAAAAATTCTCTTTGTTTGTTTTAAGAACGAAAATCCCATTTATTCTTATAAATAAATCTTATGAAAAAGATTTGCAAAAATTTAAATTGCTAATGAATTCAAGACCATACTTAGATAAGGCCTCGAAAGTTGCAACATACTCAGAAACGGAAGACTCCCCTTGCTTTAATTCCAGAAAGCGCCGGACAGCAAAGCTTTCTCAAATTCAGGAACGAATTTGAGTTCGAATCGTTCCCGAAACTGAGTCCAAGAAAGAGCAGACTCATCAATTCCGGCTACAAGAAGCTCGTACCGATCAAGGGCACGCTCTTGCAATAAGCTAGAAGTTACAAGAACTATATCATGATCATAAATATCCATGCGAGAAACGATACACTCGCATGTGCGAACCCAAGCTTGGACTTCAAGAACAGTCTCGGAGCCTTTAAACGGCTTTCCTCCAAGGTGAGAAAAATCACTACACAGGCGTGCAAAGGTAGACTTGCAAGGTGGAGATACACGAGTAGGAGCTGGAGGCTGAATGCTCCTAAACAACTCCATAAACTGATCGGCTGACATATAAACGCCATCCGGATGTGAGCCACTAGGTTGCCCGGCATCTGAACGTCGTCCTTTGCCTCTTCCAGCCATAAGCTGAAAGTTAAATAAGATAAAGATTAATCTCAAGGTAGATATTTCAATACGGAATACTACGGAATAAAATACATTCCTAGACGTATTCCCAAATCTTATCTACCCAAAATACACGGAAGGAATACAGGCAAGATGACTCAAATGTTTGTAACACTTGTTACACTTTGATGTACCTTAATATGTGCTTCTGTTCTGTATTTATCATATTTTGTTCTGAACTCAGCTCTGATACCAAGCTGTGACGCCCCACATCTATACCCACAATAACAAAGAGTATTACTAAGTAATACCGTCTGCTATTGTAAAGAATAAGGCTGCATAGGAGCGACCATCTATAGTCTTTCCTTAACTATCTATTGAATACATCGACACTTACCATATCAAGCAAATCGGCATATCCAATAAATACTTAATTCAAAACCATAGGTGGCTGGAAAATCTATCAGAACAAAATATAACAACTCAAACGTAATATACATCACGGAAAAGTAAATCATCACATGCACATATACTGATACAAAGTAGAGTATACAAAATGATACATGTCAAGTGGTATAGCAAACGACAAATACAGACGAGTTCACAAGATTACATATCAGAGTTACAACGGATAAGGACTACAAAAAAAGCTAAGACAAAAGAAACTTGTGGAATAGTCCATGCGGAAGCAAAAGAGGCTAAGTCCAAAAGCACCTAACCTGAAACAACTCGGTCTGACCCGAGTATAAAATACACGGGTCAGTCTAGCTAAACAAATCATTAGATAAACTGAACGATAATGCACCTGCAAGATCATATGGTATAACAATTATCTCTAAAGGAGATAACTCAATCATCTAACATAAGATGAATCATAACAGAACAAGCCTCATATCATTGGCAACTCAATTAAACAAAGGATATCAATATCCCAAAACAAGCCAAAAAGGCGAATAACAAATACCAACTGCAACAAACCCAAATATCTCATGAGCGGTGGTGAAAAAAAACCACTCCAACATCTCTCGAGCGGTGGTGAAGAAACCACTACGAAAGCGCTACTAAAAGCAACAAGCCAGAAGGAGACAGTCCAAAGACAATATCCCAAAGGCAACAACAATCCCAAATATCTCTTGAGCTGGGGCAAAGGACCACTCCAAAAGCGATATTAAAGGCAACAAGCCAGAAGGAGACAGTTTGAAGACACTATCCTAAAGGCAGCATATGTCACAAACTCCTAGAAAGGAACCCGAAAATTGTTAACGTGAGTCCCATAACCACCCGTTCGCACTAAACGGTTTACTATCCGTCAGTCAATTTCACACTCAAAGCGGTACAAAATTTACCTCATCTCATCGATAAACCAAACCCAAAGTTCAAAACGTTCAAATGAATAGATTGGGAATTAACTGAAAAGATGAATGCACGTGTTCATTGCACGCGTTTTATCTAATCATTTAATTCTCCTCCCACTTCGCTCGGAGTGCGAAATTGTGTGTGTTTTAAATAGAATTTATGAATTGGAGAAACGAGCTTTTAAAGCAATTTTAGAAGATTATTTTATAAAAACCCATGGATGAAGTCAAAAAGTAATCATCAAGGTCAAATATGCATAAAAAACTAATTGGAACCGACTTAGACCGATAAAAGTTGGAATCACAAACAAATAGGCACACAAGGCAAAACAGGGAAACAGGAGCAGGTCGGTCGACTGAATCACTGAGTTTGGTCGACCGAACCAGAAATAGAGAAGTGCTCTGGTAGCAGGTCGGTCGACCGGCCTACTGAGTTCGGTCGATCGATACGGGGACAGAAAGTTTTCTGCCTCCTGGTTCGGTCGACCGGCCTACTATGTCGGTCGACCGAACCTGCTTCCAGAGCAGAATCAGCCTAGCCCGCTTATGGGGTAAAACCCAAAACACGCGACGGAGGCGAACGAGCGAGCAATGACGACTAGGGAATTACGCCAAGTGACAACCCAGCCTTGTATAGCCCTCCGATACACCCCGCAATCACATTCAAACATTTATAAGAGGATTTTCACAAAAATTGGACATACAAACCAAAAATCGAAATATTCACCAATTCAATCCAAATCAAGAGCAAATGCACATGAAAAAGTGTTCGGAATTCATACCCAACAATCAAAGATAGTTATGGACAAAGATGTGAGATAAAAATCTCACCTTTAACCCAAAAACAAAGAAAAAGGAGCTCAATATGCAAGGAGAAAACCAACCAATCTCCACTTCAACTCAAAAAGCTTCAATCTAAGATCAAAACAAGTATTTCGTAAATTTAGGTTTTGGAATTTCTTAGATTAAAGAGAGAAAGAGATAGAGAAGATGAAGAGGAGGCTTACCAATAGCTTCTCTTTGATTTTTAAGCAAGAATTTAAGCTAGCAAGAGGAACTAGGGATTGGAGTTTCTAATTCCCTTTCCTTTCCACCATTTTCAGTTGGAGCTTGAGTTTGAGGAGTGGGAATGAGTGAATGGAGAGGAGAGGGCTGAGTTAGGGTATTAAGTTAGCTAGTGGACTGAACCCAAACCCAAATAGAAAAAGTAGCGAAATTCGACTTACTCCAAACTTATCGAAGTTTATACTCAAAAAGATCGCAAACGACATTTTGAACTCAAATGGAAGTGGTCTTGAGTCTCAATTCGGCCGTTTGCAGAAAGTAACTTTTCGGACCATAATCCGACAAACGACTTTATATTTAAATATTCAACCGATAAATATTCGGGTTGTTACAGACTACCCTCCTTAAAGAAATTACGTCCTCGCAATTCTTAAGAAGAAAATAAAGAGTAACAATCAAAAACATATCAACATATAAGAATAACAGAATAAGAAGTTCATCATAAAGTGCACGAAAGGATTAGCCCGAACTTGTTTGCTCAGAGAATTCTATGGATTCCTAAGCTCAAAATAATTCGGAACACCGACGTGGTGCAACAATACGTCAAATGAACCAAAGCTCAACAAAATGAAGTACAACAAAACGTCTGATGAACTTGGTAAAAAGATCATTCCATTCGGACATCAACAAAGAAACAATCACTTGTTGCTTACAACTAAATGCATTAGCAACACGATCCCCCTTTCGGGAATAAAAAGAATGAGAGTATCGGAAAAGAGTTCTTTTAAATAATCTACTTTCCCGAAAAGCTAAAACTTTCAAAATCACAATTATCTTTATGTAATTATTTTTCTAGAAAAATTTTCTTATTTCAAATCAATTCACTGTGTCTGATTGTCTCATCAAAGCGTTTTGGAGATTCCTATTGATAACGTTGATCAAGTGCATCGACCAGAATTCTTAAAGCACTCAATGGGCAATACAATCACAAAACAATCTTTTATATGATAAACATATTTCTAAAACCTTTTAAAAATTCTCTTTGTTTGTTTTAAGAACGAAAATCCCATTTGTACTTATAAATAAATCTTATGAAAAAGATTTGCAAAAATTTAAATTGCTAATGAATTCAAGACCATACTTAGATAAGGCCTCGAAAGTTGCAATATACTCAGAAACAGGAAGACTCCCCTTGCTTTAATTCAAGAAAGCGCCGGACAGCGAAGCTTTCTCAGATTCAGGAACGAATTTGGGTTCGAATCGTTCCTGAAACTGAGTCCAAGAAAGAGCAGACTCATCAATTCCGGCTACAAGAAGCTCGTACCAATCAAGGGCACGCTCTTGCAATAAGCTAGAAGTTACAAGAACTCTATCATGATCAGGAATATCCATGCGAGAAACGATACGCTCGCATGTGCGAACCCAAGCTTGGACTTCAAGAACAGTCTCAGAGCCTTTATACGGCTTTCCTCCAAGATGAGAAAAATCACCGCACAGGCTTGCAAAGGTAGACTTGGGAGGTGGAGATACACGAGTAGGAGCTGGAGGCTGAACGCTCCTAAACAACTCCATAAACTGATCGACTGACATATAAACGCCATCCGGATGTGAGCCACTAGGTTGCCCGGCATCCGAACGTCGTCCTCTACCTCTTACAGCCATAAGCTGAAAGTTAAATAATATAAAGATTAATCTCAAGGTAGATATTTCAATACGGAATACTACGGAATAAAATACATTCCTAGACGTATTCCCAAATCTTATCTACCCAAATACACGGAAGGAATAGAGGCAAGATGACTCAAAGATTTGTAACACTTGTTACACTTTGATGTACCTTAATATGTGCTTATGTTCTGTGTTTATCATATTTTGTTCTGAACTCAGCTCTGATACCAAGCTGTGACGCCCCACCTCTATACCCACAATAACAAAGAGTATTACTAAGTAATACCGTCTACTATTGTAAAGAATAAGGCTGGATAGGAGCGACCATCTATAGTCTTTCCTTAACTATCTATTGAATACATCGACACTTACCATATCAAGCGAATCGGCATTTCCAATAAATAATTAATTCAAAACCATAGGTGGCTGGAGAATCTATCAGAACAAAATATAACAACTCAAATGTAATATACATCACGGAACAGTAAATCATCACATGCACATATACTGATACAAAGTAGAGTATACAAAATGATACATGTCAAGTGGTATAGCAAACCACAATATACAGACGAGTTCACAACAATACATATCAGAGTTACAACGGATAAGGACTACCAAAAAAAGCTAAGACAAAAGAAACTTGCGGAATAGTCCATGCGGAAGCAAAAGAGGCTAAGTCCAAAAGCACCTAACCTGAAACAACTCAGTCTGACCCGAGTATAAAATACACGGTTCAGTCTAGCTAAACAAATCAGTTAGATAAACTGAACGATAATGCACCTGCAAGATCATATGGTATAACAATTATCTCTAAAGGAGATAACTCAATTATCTGACATAAGATGAATCATAGCAGAACAAGCCTCATATCATTGGCAACTCAATTAAACAAAGGATATCAATATCCCAAAACAAGCAAAAAGGCGAATAACAAATACCAACTGCAACAAACCCAAATATCTCATGAGCAGTGGTGAAAAAAACCACTCCAACATCTCTCGAGCGATGGTGAAGAAACCACTCGAAAGCGCTACTAAAAGCAACAAGCCAGAAGGAGACAGTCCAAAGACACTTTCCCAAAGGCAACAACAATCCCAAATATCTCTCGAGCTGGGGCAAAGGACCATTCCAAAAGCGATATTAAAGGCAACAAGCCAGAAGGAGACAGTCCGAAGAAACTATCCTAATGGCAGCATGTGTCACAAACTCCCAGAAAGGAACCCGGAAAGTGTTAACGTGAGTCCCATAACCACCCGTTCGCACTAAACGGTTTACTATCCGTTAGTCAATTTCACACTCAAAGAAGTACAAAGTTTACCTCATCTCATCGGTAAACCAAACCCAAAGGTCAAAACATTCAAACGAATAGATTGGGAATTAACTGAAAAGATGAACGCAGGTATTCATTGCACACGTTTTATCTAATCATTTAATTCTCCTCCTACTTCGCTCGGAGTGCGAAATTGTATGTGTTTTAAATAGACTTTATGAATTGGAGAAACGATCTTTTAATGCAATTTTAGAAGATTATTTTATAAAAACCCGTGGATGAAGTCAAAAAGGAATCATCAAGGTCAAATATGTATAAACAACTAATTGGAATCGACTTAAATCGATAAAAGTTGGAATCACAAACAAATAGGCACACAAGGCAAAATGAGGAAACAAGAGCAGGTCGGTCGATTGAATCACTGAGTTCGGTCGATAGGACCAGAAACAGAGAAGTGCTCTGGTAGCAGGTCGGTCGACCGGCCTACTGAGTTCGGTCGACCGATACGGGGACAGAAAGTTTTCTGCCCCCTGGTTCGGTCGACCGGCCTACTATGTCGGTCGACCGAACTTGTTTCCAGAGCAGAATCAGCCTAGCCTCCTTATGGGGCAAAACCCAAAACACGCGACGGAGGCAAACGAGAGAGCAACGACGACTAGAGAATTACGCCAAGCAACAACCCGGCCTTGTATGGCCCTCCGAAACACCCCGCAATCACATTAAACATCCATAAGAGGATTTTCATAAAAATTGGACTTATAAACCAAAAATCGGAATATTCACCAATTCAATCCAAATCAAGAGCAAATGCACATGAAAAAGTATTAGGAATTCATACCCAACAATCAAAGATAGTTATAGACAAACATGTGAGATAAAAATCTCACCTTTAACCCAAAAACAAAGAAGAAGGAGCTCAATATGCAAGGAGAAGACAAACCAATCTCCACTTCAACTCAACAAGCTTCAATCTAAGATCAAAACAAGTATTTACTAAATTTAGGTTTAGGAATTTCTGAGATTGAAGAGAGAAAGAGATAGAGAAGATGAAGAGGAGGCTTACCAATAGCTTCTCTTTGATTTTGGAGCAAGAATTTGAGCTAGCAAGAGGAACTAGGGCTTGGAGTTTCTAATTCCCTTTCCTTTCCACCATTTTCAGTTTGAGCTTGAGTTTGAGGAGTGGGAATGAGTGAATGGAGAGGAGAGGGCTGAGTTACGGTATTAAGTTAGCTAGTGGGCTGAACCCAAACCCAAAACCCGAAAAGAAAAAGTAGCGAAATTCGACTTACTCCAAACTTATCGAAGTTTATAATCAAAAAGATCGCAAACGATATTTTGAACTCAATGGAAGTGGTCTTGAGTCCCAATTCGACCATTTGCATAAAGTAAATTTTCGGACCATAATCCGACAAACGACGTTATATTTAAATAAAATATTTAAACATTCAACCGATAAATATGCGGGTTGTTACACTATGCATCATATCTCCGGTTTTAGTCATTGCCACTAGTAAGGCTACGTCCAACGTTCCTGAACATGAGTCACCACTCGATCAGATCTTGGAACTGCATATGGATTCTCATATCTCAACAGGTTTCGAAATGGCGCATGGATTGCCACATCTTGAAGAGATCACAAAATATTACATGCTTTCGAGCATCTCAAATAGATCTCGAATCTCCATATGGATTCCAACATCTCGAACCAAACACGAACCTCTTCCAAAGATAGAACATGTATATAGTTTTGGAGGGGTTACGGTTTTGAGTCGTCTCATATAAGTACACTCCTCCGCTTACCGGATGCTATAAAACCAATCGAATGATTTCCAGTAAACTCAACTCCGGTTCTCTTAGAAATAAACGGACAATACGTAAAAGTGGAGATCACCTCCTAACTGTTTAAGTAGAAGATTCCTTATCCTTTGTCCTAAATGAGAAAAACGAGTTTATACGTACAGTATACCGTCACTGAGGATAACTGTACCGTATAATTATCGTGTTTCTTCTAGATATTTCCAAAGTTATATTTGGTCAATTTCAATAAAAATGAAAATGATCACATATGGAAAACTAAGTCCCATATACTATCCATAAGCAAGTAACACACCAATCATGATCAACACATAAAAGCATGATCAAGTCAAATAAACGAATTTTAATTCCATTTTTATTTAGTTAATCCTTTATTAATTAAAAAATCTCTTTTATTAGTAAAACTCCTTTTTATCTAATAAAACTTTATTAATTAAAATGTCACTTATTAATTAAACTTCACTTTTTAGTTAAAACTTCACTGTCCATTTCTTCACATTTCAATACCCCCAAAAGTGTTCATATACTTATCTCAATGGTATAAGTATATTCACAAATCAATAACAAGTTTACTTACTTTAAACACAGCCACAGAGGTTAAAAAAGAATGTTACTCAAGAATTGTTACTATAAACCCCTTCGCTCTTTTATACTTTAAATTTATACTTTTCTATCCTTTTCAAAAGAGCCCATACTTGTTATTATATTTTAAATTCCATTGTTAGTGATCTAAGTATTTTCCAAAAGCATTAACCAATACTTTTTCCACTTTAAAATATAATTCAAGGGTTTAAAAACAAATGTTACCAGAAAACCATTTACTACAAGTCCAAAATTCTTCACACTTAATCATTATTTTGAAAATTCCCTTATAAAAATTATATTACTTTTCCAAAGTATAATTAAATGGGTTAAAAACAATTGTTGCTTAAACATCATTACTATAAACCTAAAATCACTTTTATACATGCCATTCATTTTGAAACATTCATTTAATGCTCTCTGTACATCTTCATTTATTGAACAAGGTAATATACCTTTTTAATAAGTTTTACAAAACCATCCATTATAAAAAAAGTGTTATAATCCAAAAACTCCTTTATATTCTTTTACAAAATATTTAATTTTTTTCTTCAAACTTCTAAATATGCTCAAACCTATATATATATATATATATATATATATATATATATATAGACACAAACGTATATTCATTTATAAAACTAAGATATTTAATAAAATACTACAAACCATTTGAAAGATATTCTAATATAAAAGCCTTTTATTTCTTAAATAAATCGTTAACTAATTTTCTAAAAGCTACATATACTATAAACCATTCTTTAATATACTTGTAATATGGTTTAAAATACTACTTAAAATATTATTTAAAATATCTATTTTATAATTTTATTTAAAAACCATAAAAGAAAGTTTTGTAATTTAAATAATTTATTAAAAATCCACAAATATTTATCAACAATATATTAAACCTTGATATTTTTTCAGAAATAAGTACGTTTATAGCACTTATTAAAAATACGAAGAAGCTAGGATATCTCTTAAAGTTAACTTTAAAATCGCTAAGCATAAAGCGATTTCAAAGTGCATCCATAGCGACTTTTTCGCTTTTAACTACTACAATTTTCTTCCTCAATTTCCACAAATGCCCAAACTAATTTCTCTATGTCAACCCACACCAAAATGTATGTAGGGAATAACTATATATATATATATTTCCAGAATACATCACAATTTTATCAGCTTAATAATTGTTAAGTACCAGGGATTTCAAAGTGCATTTATAGCGATATCGCTTCAAACATTCGCAACATAATTTCTAACTTTACCAAACAAAATATCAAACATGTAAACAAGTTTAGGCCATGATACATGTTTTAGAGAATCAAAACAGATTATACTACATATATTATTGTCATTTGCTTTTACAAAACAAGGAGAGGTCCAAAACTAATAACTTGCATTGTTACCTATTTTAATATATATTTTTCATAACAAACGTTGTATCACAATATATACAGATCAACTAATGAGTAAAATCACCAACATTCCATCCAACGCTTGTGCATTCCAGCTCGATCTATCTAACGACATTTGATTTTAGCTTAAAATTCAACCAGCTCCAAACTTGATCAAATCAACTCATGTGCGTAGAAAATGTTGCTATGAGTGCAATGACTAAGGCCACATCTCGATTGGGCCTCGTATGCAAAAGCTACGAGGTTTATAAGTTGTGATTTTAAATTTTTTAATAATTCACTAATAATCAATTAATTACCTCACTAGTTAATAAACACATTTCCCCCAATTTCCTAGACATTGTGCATGATATACACACAACACCCATGGTCGAAACTTCCACCTCCACTAAACGAAATGAAGAACCAACTTCGCTATTGCGCTGCACTTCGCTTCCTCTCCGCATTCCACGCCCTCATGTCACACTCAATCATCTCAATATAAAAGCAACCAAATGCCGGAAGTGTGACTATAGCATTGTCTCTTTGCTCTACATGCAACCACATCTCCTTTAGTCGCCACCAATCCCCACGTCTCCGCATAATGAACTCAATGCCAACCATGCCTCGACCAAACTCCGCCTAAATTGCCGTCAAATTGAAACCTAGATTTCGACCTACAACGTCGACCATCTCCAAGTGTTGTCACACATCCCAAAACTCATATAAATTTGAAGCCCCTCTGATCATGAGTTCAATGTATCTAACATTGTTCAATTTCGTTTGCCACAACTTCGGATTCAATTCAAAATAAAAGGCAGCACTTTATGTAATATGCTGAAAACAAAGCTTAAACGTAGAATTGATGAACATTTTGTAGTTTTTAGATTTAAATTAATTCAAACATGATTGAGTATTTAAATTTAGAGCTTGAGTTTTGAAACTTAACTGTAGGTTTACTTGGGGGTTAGATAAATGTTATGTTGAACAATCAACGTTAAAAGTTAATTAAGGGATGAAAAAACGAGCTACAAAAATAGATTAGCACACCCCAAATCAGTGGAGAGGTCAACACCTTCGACCCAAGTGGTTGACTGGTCAAGGGGAGCGGTTGACCCCTATTCACGGTGGCGGCTAATGCTTTTCCATATTTAAATGCTCCAAATTTATCCGTTTTCTCCTCACTTCTACAATTCTAATGCGTTTCAACACCTAGAAATAGGACCCGATCAACTCCACTTTTTATTCATAAATATTTAAGGAATTCCTCAAAATTCTGCCATTTTTTCTCTTCAATTAGATTCATAAATTCAATTAGGAAATCAAGAAGGATTCTAATCCTTTTCTAGTTATTCTTTTAATCTATTCACTTATCCTTCGACCTCTTTGAATCTGACTAAATTATATATACATTTCCTTCATTGTGCGTGTGTGTGTTAAACAAACGAGATTTGAAAAAGAGTTGCTTTGACATCGCAAATTTTCATACAAGAAAAACTAAGGATAATATGTGAGTGGAAATCTTAGTATTTTTACTTCAGTAAATAATTAGTATATATATCTATGGATTGAATATGCCTTAGAGATTTTAGGATTATGCGAACAAAATAAATAAAATCCCCCAAATTTCCTTTTTATTTTGAAATGTTAATTCTAGATGGGGATTCTCAATTATTTATGTTAATTTAATGGAATCTATATTGTCTTTTTTGCATTTTTTTGATAATTTCATAGTTTACTCCACTTCTCCTTCTTCTTTGATTCAAATTGTGAGTTTTCAATAACAAAATAAAGTGTAGGGAATGAATCCTATTTGTAATTTACACCACTTATCCCACATAAAATTTCTTCGTTTATTTCTTTGTAAAAGAGGAGTTGAATGGAATATGAAGTTTGAATTGCAACTCTTGTTGTTTAAGATATTCCATTGAATTGATATAATAAATTGGGTTTCTATTTCTATTTACAAATCTATTTATTGCATATTGGATATCAATATTTAATCCTTATTACGGATATTATAGTACCTTGTTAAAGATACCGAAATCTTTAAAATATAAAGGAAAATGACTTATATTAGTATTATGATTAAAGGAATTGACACTTAACGCTAGTTTAGAACATATAACCCACACGCTTAGAATTTTTTAGGCGCGAATATTTATTTATTTTTATTAGCATAATAAACATAAAATTATAGCATATAATTATGTAGTTAATTAGGTAATAGTTTCCATTGTTTCCTTCTTAGGAAGGTAATTAATATTTTAATTCATAATATGGAAGATTCCTTATAAGGTCATAATTATTAAACAGTGAGATGAGTATTATACATATGGAGAGTATTTAAATTAAGGAAAAGTCATAAGGATGTGAGGTCAGTTAAAACACACATAAAAGTTTGCCCATCTAATTTGGCTACCAGCAATGTGACTTCGAGGCTAATGTGGGACATCTCGTATGACAAAATACTTGTGATGATGCAAAGTTAGTCCCAAATTCTACAGGATAAATTTGCCCAGCAAATGTGGTTACTGGTTTTTACAAATTGTCGGACTAACATGAGATGTCATTATGAGTATGAGTCATAATATAAAGAGTCTACTTCGGTGTCTTGAGGTATCAAGTGGTTGTTTGAGGCCCCGCCTCTTTTCGTCAAATGAAATATTAAATGACCAAGAGGCTAGTTATTAGGCATGATAGGCGACATCTCAACAAGGATCTGCTTTGGGATAAGGCATTAACTAACTAATTGAGTGTCTGCCTTTCCATAAAAGAGTATTAGGTGGCTTGAGAGATTTCATGTGATGTCATCTAGATAGTTACCGTTGAGGAATCTGCTTAGGAATAGGTATTAAATGATGGGGTATGCCACAATTGAGGTCTTAGATGGACAGAGTCGACCTATTTTCCAATAAAAGGTATTATGTGGCTTGGGTATTATCTCTTGCATTGTTAGATATTTATGATGTGTGATTTAGGTTATGGGATTTACATACCTGCTGCGAAAACGGAAGGTATTAAGTGGTTGATTATGAACCCACCTCATTTCCTTATAAGAAGTATTAAATGGTTTTATGTGCGCAAGACATATTCTTATTTTAAAATATACTACCCAAGTAATGAAATGGTAAGATTCGGGGCTTTTATTCACCAGACATTTTTTATTCTGACTCTCTCCTCATTACAACATAAGTTAGGGACGGAGTGATGAGGTGATGATGCTTGAACGTGGAGTGGCTAAAGCTTGTGGTAGTTATTATTATCTTTTACGAAGTTTTATGTTCTACCCATGTATCCTTTACAAATGATACAATAGATTTTACCTGACAGTTGATGATGTTTCATATCATGACATTTCAAATGGTTTTGAAATAAATGGATACAGATTGTTATTATATTTTATTCCATCTGACCTGAGTTTTGGAAGAATAGTTATTGCTTTGTATTGTTACTTCTTTTTCCAACTAACAACCAGCCTTAGAATGTATCTAAGTTTCGATAGGCTTTTTTTGGATTAAAATTTAGGCGTGTTCGAAGGTGAGTTGTTATGTCTGTATCCGAGCCTAGGTTACCCGATCAACGGAGAAACTATATGTATGAGTGGCGTAATTGTCATTTTTGAAAAGGTTTTTCAAAATGGATTTTTAGAAAATTCTTACTATATACACACACTCCTATTTCCTTGAACATATGCATACACACTAGGCAACTCTTTTCTTTCAGCATATAATACTATCTTAGGAAATCATCATTGAAGATTCAACCTATAGATAGTTGATATGGCTGATAATCAATCTTCTTCCAAAACTGGGATCCTTGCCCCCGAAAGACCTCCCATTCATGGAATGTTTGAATGGTTTAAACAATATCTTAGGACTGTTTAGCAATTTCCTATTCCTCCAACTACATCGATGGCACGTACTGCCTTGTCTACCGGTGCAACACCCTGTCCTATTAGCTTTCCTAAATTATGTAAGGATTTTATCAACATGGGAAAGAAGACATACTCTGGAACAGAGTGATACTAGAAGCTAAAGGATGGGTTGATGACCGCAAGAAAATAATTATAGAGCTTGGTTGGGAATATCACCTAAAGAGGATGATGGCCGCTTGGCACCTCAAAGGAGAAGCTTTAGATTGATGGAATTTGTTGACCAAGGAAAACACTAGAAGGATTTTATCATAGGATGAATTCAAAAATAGATTTGGAATAAGGTTTATGTCTAAGGTAGAAGTGAGTCTACAACTTGAGAAATTCATTCAACTTAGGTTAGGAGACTCCACTCTAAAGGAGTACATACCTAAGTTCACAGACCTAGCTAAATTTTGGATGGACTTGATAGATACACCTACGAAAAAGGGCATAAAGTTCGTGTAGGGCCTAAATTCCCCACTAATAGAAATGATGTTGACCAAAGTACCCATTGATGCCACGTATGAGATGTGGGTGGAGATAGCAATGCTACACATGGCCAATATGGACGATAAGGAGGCAGAAAAGGAGAACACTGTACTTCCCCAAAAAGCAAGGAGGGTCCAAGAAGGGAAGCATTTGGGCTAACAAATAGTCAAAGGGGGAGTTTAATAAGGATGGTAAGGTGCGCAACTGATGCTAGGAGAATGGTTATAAGGCTAAAGAATGTGGGGTGACTCTGATGAAGGAAGCGTTTAAAGGGAAGTGCATTGATTGCCATGGGGGAGGGCGCCTCAAAAATCATTTCCCTAAGTTAGGAAAAGAAGGATCAAATGGTCAAGCTTATGCTATTGAGACATCCCTGTTACATGCAGACCATCTAGAGATTAAGGGAAGGCAGCATTAAAAGGTATAGCTCTTATTTTAGGGGCTACAATTCATGCCCTATTTGAATCAGGGGCATCATATTCCTTTATAACTAGGAATGTACTAAATTTTTTAAACCTTAAAACCTAGATTATCACTACCCCAATAGTGGTCTCTAATCCAATTAAGGGATCGATACATCTCTCTTTTATTTGCAAAGACCTAGTGTTGGACATATACGATGTTGATTTCATATGTAATGCATACTATCTAAATTTTAAAAGGTATGAACTTATCTTGGATATGGATTGGTTAGCATTTCATGGAGTAACTCTTGATTGTGATAGGTGGTCTATGTGATTAAGAACCTGTGCAGGTCGTGACCTAGTAATTTTTTATACACCCTAATATTTAGTTGAGTTAAGCCATCTATGCTCAATAAGTCTGTCTACGGGACAGTTATCATCTGTACCAGTAATTTGTGAATTTCCTGATGTCTTTAAAGAAGTCTTGAGTCTCCTACCCCAAAGGGAGATCAAGTTCTTAACAGATTTAGAGAAAGTCACAAGACCAGTCGCCTTTCCTTTAAGACACATGGCCCCAAAGAAAGAAGAGAATTGGATAAGCAAATATTTAAGCTATTAAAGAAAGGATTCTTCCATTGGAGTACTTCAGATTGGGAAGCCTTTTTTTCCGCCACTAAGGCAGATGGTTCATTGAGACTTTACGTCGACTATGGGAATTGAACAAGTTGACAAGGAAGAATATGTATCCTTTACCTTGGATAGATGACTTGTTTGATTAGCTTGGAGGAGCTAAAGTCTTTTCTCAAGTAACTAAATTCCATTAGTTGAGTGTCGCAGAAGAAGCAAGTTGTAGACCGCATTTTGCACACCAGATGGACTCTATGGGTAGGAAGTGATGCCTTTTGGATTGACGAATGTCCTTGCATACTTCATGGATTTGATGAGTAGTGTATTTAAGGGACAACTCAATAAATTCATCATTGTATTCGTAGATGATATTTTGATTTTCTCCAAGGGCAAAGTGGAGCATGAGGACCACCTAAGAGAGGTACTAGGAACGTTAAGACTCTAGCTCAAGGCTAAATTTGCTAAATTCCACTTTGAAAAAAAGAAGTTAGATTCTTTAGGCATGTTGTTTCTGAGCAAGGACTAGCAATAGACCCCGCTAAAGCCGAAGCTATTCAACGATGGAAGACTACTAGAAATGCGTCAGAGGTTAGAAGTTTTTGTAAGATTGCATAATATGGATCTTAAGACTAAATTAACACTAGAGGGAGGGTGAATAGTGTTTTCTAGTTTAAATGAGTCTTTTTTGAAATCTTTTGAAATTATACATAGAATAATGAGATTAACAATCATAGAATTAAAACATAGATAAATAGTAAATGCAGTAAAAGTAAGAGGAAAGAACACGCCAGAATTTTATGTTGGTTTGGAGTTGCCCTCCACCCAGTCCCGTACAATTCATTGTACATATTTATTTTCAACAATTGAATGCAAATACAATCTCGATTTCAAACCTACGAGACACACCATCCAAAATCCCAGCTTCTAGGTAGAGCCGCTTGATTTCCAGGATACAAGCACACCCAATAGATTTCACGGGCTAAAATCACACCCACAAGTATATTGGTTTGACTTTATAGAGATTTACAAACTTAAAATAACAATTTTGATTACAAATGTGTGATGACCCAGGATTTTAAGCAATACCAATTTAATAATCTGAATTAAAAATTAAATTGATTTGATAATCTTTGATAATAAGATTGGAATTAATTTAATAATTCAATTAAATAAATGTTTAATTGATAGATTTTATCTTTTAAAAGCTAATAAATTGATTTCTATTTATAATGTATATAGAATATGTATATATTGTAAATAGATAAGCCTTGTTTTAAATTTAACAAATAAATCTTGTTTTTCTAAATATATATATATATATATATATATATATATATCTTTGGTAAAATTGGGAATTATGATTTTATTTTAACTTTTAAAAGCTATTGAATAAAAAAAATATGGTTTTAAATTGTTAAGATAAAAATTTAATTTGTTTAGATTGATTTTGAGTTTAAATTTAAATAAACTAACAATAAGGTTTAATCCTTTTTAAAAATAGTGTGATAAAATAAGTAATTTATTAATAAAGAAAACAATTTCTTCTATAAATTATTTAAAGTTATCAAATTTGTTATTTCCAAAATATGATAATAAGGTATTGTTTTTAACAAATAGATTTTAATAAAAATAGTTATTTTTCAAAATTGAATTGTGTAGTTATATATGTATATATATAACTTGATTTCAAAATTTTAATTTTAGAATTTGATTTGAATTTGAATTTAAAGCTTTGAAATTTAAAGTATAAATTTTTATTTGCTTTGGAATTTAAAATATTTGTATAAACTTTTATTTTATAAATACAATTGGATTTATTCATTTCAAAATTTATCTACATGTAAATAAGTACATATTAACTAATTAATTAAACATAAGTTTACATCTATCTTATATTAATCTATTAACTAAATAACTAATTAACATTTAATTATAACTAAATTACCTTAAAAGACATGTGTTAACTAATTAACATACCTTCATGATAAATATTAAAATTTAAGACTTTAAAATTAGTGTTTTCTTTTATTTTATTAATAATTATTTCAGTTTTTATATATAAACAAATCTTCTTTCATTCTTATTTTTTTTTCTAAATCTAAAATGCAAAGAAAATCAGAAAAACCACTTCCTTTGAAACCAAAATTAGAAACAAGAACAAGCTTGAAAATTTCATCTTCATTTTTAAAACCTGAAACATTTAAAACCTGTAATCCACTTCCAAATCAAAGCCTATCAACAAACTTTCAAAGAAAACTGTAGCTTTTACAAGCATGCAAAAGATCTGAAGCCTGCATCATTTAAAATTTGGGAATCAAGGCAACTGCATTTCTTAGAATCTGGAATTTCAAAGCATCTGCATTCTTCTTCAACTCGATTAGTTGCAGTTTTAAAATCAAAGTCTATGAAGCAACTCAAAGTTTAAAAAAAAAGATTCAAAAGCTGTTTCTAAAGGAAGGCTCTGCTCATATTTATGACTGGTGAGTAACCATATAAATAAAAATTTAGTATAAAATCTGGTTGCATGCTGGTTGATGATGAGTTGAACATGATTGTGTGAACCTACTGTATACATATATATATATAAGATGTATGCCTGAACGTTTCAACAAAAACTACTTTGTTTATAGTTCTTGATTTTTGTTTTTGATGTGAATTCAATTTTCTCTGGAAACAATCATTGTCAGGACCTGATTTACAAACAAAAGATGTTGATTTAACATAGAATAAGGTTTAAAAACTTAATTTAGTTAATTTAAAAACTTGGGTATCTCTGAATAACTAAAATACCAGTGTATGTTGAATAATGTGGAAATTTAAACTGGGAAGTTTATAAATTTAGAATTGTAAATTGAATACATGAAACAAAACATGATTTTCAACATTTAAATCGTGATTTTTAATGTTGAGTTGAGGGTGCATTGTTGGTTTAATCAGAAAGGGGATTTGGGTGGATTTCTGGTGATTTAGTTGATCTGAAGTTCTGGGAATCTCTGTGATGATGGAGGAATGAACCGCGTTGGAGGCAAAAATGGTAGGTGGTGTTGAACTTCGTCGTGGAGACAGCGGTGGCAAATTATCTCCTGTAACCCTAGTTTTAACTAGGCAATTTGATTTGATTGGCACGGGTTGTAGGTGCGATCGAGTTCAACTAGGTTTTAGGAGTTGGAAGTGCGTTCGTAGACGAGACTGTGACCGATGTTGCAGAATTATTGGTGGTGGGAGCGCCGCGGATGAAGCGTTGACAGGTTTGGTGGTGGACGTCCTTTTTTGTTCCAGGTTTAAGATTTGAACTCGAATTCAAATTCGAGTGGTGTGGAAGCGAGATGATGATCAGGGTGGAGTGAGGAATTGGTCGCTGATGTAGGAAGACCACCGGAAGTGGCTGGAGTTGATCGGAGGCACGGTGCATTTGCACCATGCACTTTTGATTCCTGATGAAGTTGGGTTTGAGTGGTTTGTGAACTCAAGTTGTTTCACGAGAATTCAAGTGTTTTGCTCGAAGCATTTTAGGTTTTGACTCGAAGAAATTTGGGGTGGCTCGGGTTTGGTATTTTGTGACAGGTTTTTAACTAAAACCTGTAATGATTTGTTTTGTAATTTTTAAAACTGAAATTTAAATGTAAAGCAAGGTTTTAAATAAGTTTTAAACCTAGTTTATAAAATCTGGGATTTTAAGTTTAAGTTTGAATCTCAATTTTCAAATAAGATGAAGTTTTTAAATTAGATTTGATTTAATTACTTTAGAAATGTTTAAGTACTTTGAATTTTTAAAATAAAGTTTTAAAAATGTAAGTAGAGTTTTAAAATCTAAAGATTAATCTGAATTTAAATTTTAAATAAGTATTTCAGTTTTGAAATGTAGGAAAGTTTTAAAATTTAAAATGTTTTAAACAATTTGAAATGTTTAAACTATAATTCAAACTGATTTGAATTAAATATGAATTTGGTTTTAAATCCTATTAAGCTTCTTTAAATGAGTATTTCTTTAACTTGTAAAATGAAAGGGTTTTAGAAATGTGTTTTAAACTTTGTTAAAGATAATTTGTATTCATTTTAAATCTTTAAATTTAAAATGAAATTTTGAAGGTAAATTTAAAGTAAATTGTTTTAAATACTTTGTAA
This sequence comes from Allium cepa, assembly GCA_030765085.1. Taxonomy (NCBI): domain Eukaryota; kingdom Viridiplantae; phylum Streptophyta; class Magnoliopsida; order Asparagales; family Amaryllidaceae; genus Allium; species Allium cepa. The sequence goes on along the minus strand of CM060938.1, from coordinate 446,023,180 downwards.
ATGATAACTTCATTATTAATAAGAAAAAAGTTTCATCTTAAAGTAAATTAGAATTTATTGATTTATAATTCATTAAATTTATAAGAAAATTAAATAGATAATTAATTTATTTAAATAAATTAATGATTTGGATTAATTAAATAAGTAAAAGGCTTAAATTAATTAATTAATAGTTAAGATTAATTAATTAAGAATAATTAATTTGTAATTAAGGATTATTAATTAGAATATTAATTAAGAATTAAGAATTAATTAATCAAGTAATTATGAATTAATTAAGTTACAATTAACACTTAATTAATTAAATAATTAAAGGTTAATTAATTGGATATTAAAGACTAATCAATTTGAAATTTAATAATGATTAATGTAAGTTAATTATTTTAGGAAAGTAATTAAAGAATTTTTAATTGTTAATGATGGTCATTAACTTAAGATTATTTAATAATTAATTAATGTGATTAATTTAAATAATTAATTAGATTAGTTAATTAAATGATAATCAATTGTGAAATTTATTTAAGTTTAATTACTTAATGGAAGTAATTAAGGAATTAATTACTTAATGTAATTACTTGAGTTTAATGTGATTGGTTTAGATTAATTAATTAAGTTTAATTAATTTTAAACACTGGATTTGATAATAATTACTTAATGTAATTAATGAAGTACAATTACTTAGTGAAGTAATTAATGATAATTACTGGATGTAATTAGTGGAAGATGGTTTAATTGTGGAAGTAATTTAGATTAAATTACTTTATAATTAATCAAGGGATTAATTAAAGATAATTAATTAAGGAGTAATTAATTTGATAAGTAATTGAGAGAAGTTAATAATAGAATGTGGTTAATCACAGGCGATTAATAACTATGGTTTAATTGAGAATACTTACTTAATGTAATTAATTTAAATAAGTAATTAATTTAAATTTAATTGAGGATCATTAATTAATAATGTAATTAAGATTGATTAATTAAGCTTAATTAATCAATGATAAATGATTAAGGGTAATTAATTAAATGTAATTAATTAAGGATTAATGTAATTAATTATATTTAATTAATTAATGAAGTAATTAAAGGTTAATTACTGTTTTTGCTTAAGAGTAATTAATTTGTGAAATTAATTAAAGGATAATTAATCAAGGGTGATTAATTAAGGTGGATAATTAGAGAATAATTAATTAATTAAATTGTAATTAATTAATGGATATGTAAGCAAGATTTATATGATGTAAGTAATTAATTTAATTTACCTTAAATTAATTAGGGAGAGAAGTAATTAATTTAATTCATTTTAAATTAATTGTAGATGGTGTGAATATAGATCATTGCTTATGTATGAATGGATGATATTGTTTGCCTTGAATGGTTTGAAATCTCAGATATGAGATAAGTAATGTTGAGTAATATGGATACATTGGTAGCATTGTGGTGATGATTTGGATTATCTTTTGATAATGATAATATGGATTATCTGTTGTGATGATAATATTGATTATCTATTGTGAATCTGTGAATTATCTATCCGTGTGTATATAGATAATGAAATTGAATTGTTTTAAACTCTAAAATAACTTGGCCTTAAAAGATACATTTTGGATTTCGATGAGACCGGGATCAGATTTCCAGATTTAGATATCCGAAAACCACATCGATCCAAATTAACGATAGGTCGCGAATCTCAAGTAAAAAGTGAAGACTCGAGGTGTAAGGACTATACGTCGTTAACTCTGAGGGTGATTCCAGTACGAGTTTAACGGGGTAGTACTTTTAGATTCGAGATGAAGATTCAGAGTGTAAGGGTTATTATCGTTAACTCTGAGGGTGATTCCAAAATGAGTGTAACGAGATAATGCCTTCGGTTTCGTTCGAACCAGGAACGAACTTGTATGGATTGAATGCTTTCAGAACATCGTCAGGTGGACGATGAACATTCTAAGATAAATGTGTCCTATAAAGGTAATTGTAGCCTCAAGCCTCATCAACCGAAAATGGCTAAAACAGGGGAGGTGCAGCAATGTTAAGTGGGTTATGCCCAAGTAGGACGAGATTTTTCCTTGTCTAGAGGTCCCTTTTTATTTCGGCTTAGTGGGCAGTTGGAATCGCACGCCAACTGCGGGGTTGTCTTGTTCGGGACTGTCCAGTAAGGGAAGGTTCCGGCTTTGTGTTGCAGGGGATTGGGAGTGATCCTCGGTATGGTGATCTAGGCCACGTACTGTGACGGGCGGTACCCCGGTAGCCCTGCCATTGTATGGAATCCAAAATCCAGTAAGTGCCACAGGTTTTGATTGTATTACCCACTTTTGTGGCTAGTAGGTGGAATTTAATAAATTTAACAATTTCAGCTATTTCATATTTACTTGAAAACCCTAGACCTATTATAATATCACTGGATTTCCTATCAAATGTTTTGGTTAGCGTAAGGTAAAAACTTTTCCATGTTTATGTGTGGGAAGTCTTACGTGATACCTTTCTTTCAAAAAGTTTTTTTCAAGTTAAGCAACCTTAACCTGTTACTCACACCAGACCCATGTCTGACCCGGAGTTTATCTTCTGTTTTCTTAAACTCTTGGGTACTCAAATTTTTACGAGTAGCCAAGGGATTCAGGTTTGCTTTGACGAATTGTGGAGGAGCAATGGAGCAGGAGGCTCAGCGTTGTAGATATGTTTAGTGTTCCGCTGTGTTTGGTATATCTGTGTTTTCTCTGAGTTGTATTGAGTTATAATAACTAGACAGATGTTTATAACTGTCTAGTGTATGTTGTATTATCTGTGTAACTCTGATAGTTGTTGTATATTATGTAATATAATATTTTATGTTATTAATATAATTTATTCGTTCCGCTGTTTAGATTCTGATGAGTTGTTTCTTCTTTCTTCTCTTTCTTTCTCTTTTCTATCCCTTTCTTTCTTATTAACGATGCGTCATTCTGTGAGGATGAATGGCGGGTCGTTACAAAATGATTCTATAATCCTTGAATAAGGCTTAGATCTTGATTGGAGTGAGAGAGATGATAGAAATCAGAGAGCAAATGATAGAGAATCAAACTAATGGCAATGGAGTTTGATTCATGTTGAAATTCAGCAGAGTATGGTTATAATTTTTTTTAGAAAATGAGAGAGAAGGAGGAGAGAAGAAAAATGAAAAGTGATTGAAAAATTTGTTGGGAAGACATGTATTTATAGAGGAATAAAGGTTATGTCCATCCATGAAGAGATACGACGAATAAACATTTTTTTTGAAATTTGATTTTTGAAATTCACGGCTAGTATGTCTATATATAGGGTTAGAGTATGTCGACATACTCATTGTAATTTTGAAAAACATTTCAAAATATTGTTTTGAAAATGTATTGCTTTGTGAAATAATTTTATACCTTGTAAATATGTTTGAATATAATATATCTACATTATAAACATAATAAAAGTTAAGTAAAACTATATAATAAGAATTTTGAAAAATGAACTAATATAAATCAAAATTTAGTAAAAATAATAATTTAGTAAAATATTAAAGTCTAAAATGATAAGTATAAGAAATTGAAAACCATTTGAAAGTTGTTTTGAAAAGAATATATAAAAACTTATTTATGAATAGAGAGAAAGAGATCAAGTGCTGTTAGAATTTTAACAAATATTCTAGACTCTATAACTTATTTGAAATGTCTTGGAATCTTGAACTCCTGAATACTCATGAGTCTTCGTTCTTGAGTCTCTATATCAACATTTTTGACCCTTCAATCTTTACTTGATATTGTATAGTCTTCTTATATCAACATCTATTTAATATCCTACACTATATACTATATATATCTTGACAAAACATTTGTATTTATATTTTATATGATTTTTTAAAGTTGTCGTCATCAAAACCAAATCCTTAAATATTAATTGTTTCCTCGGGTAGGCAGGCTACTATAGAAAGTTCATCAATAAGTTTGCAACAATAGCAGCTCCCTTAACCTATTTGACTAAGAAGAACCTAGTCTTTTCTTAGGACGATAGATTCACTAAGGCATTTGAGAAGCTTAAGGGTTTATTAACTAGTGCACCTATGCTCACTTTTCCTGATGAACCCAAACCGTTTACGGTTATTACAAATTCTTGTGGCACAAGGTTAGGAGCAGTTCTAATGCAAGAAGGAAAAGTAGTTTATTATGCTAGAAGGCAACATAAAGATCATGGGAAAGGATATCCAGTTCATGACTTGGAGTTGGCAGTTATCATCTTTGGCTTGAGGATGTGGAGGCATTATCTCGTGGGAGAAAAGTTTGAACTATTCACTGACCATAAATCACTCAAATACTTGTTTTTCCAAAAAGATTTAAATCTTAGGCAGCGGTGATGGATGGAATATATAGCATCGTTTCACTTTAGTATTCAATATACCCTTAGAAAAGGGAATGTAGTCGTCGATGCCCTTAGTCAGAGGCACGCTAGCCTAGTGCTATATATGAATGAAAGCAGTTGAAGTTCCTCTCAAATTTTAACTTCCAACTGCCAACAGAACTCATCTAAGGGTTTTTAGCAGTTATAGAGATTAAGCCAGCCTTGATAGACCGCATAAGGCTTGAGCAAGTGAAATATGAGAAGTTAATATAGATTTTGGAAAATTTGAGGAAGGGAGAGTATTTTCCCCATGTTAGTAGGTAGTCAGTTGACTAGAAAGGATGCTTAAGAAGAGATGGATGCCTTTATGTTGCAATGGTTGATAGTTTTTTGGGAGAGGTGCTTATGGAATATCAATACTCTGAAATGACCATTCACCTTGGAGGAGATAAAATGTACAAGGATATAAAGATGATTTTGTTTTGGCTTGGAATGAAGAAGAGTGTAGCTGAGTTTGCTGCTAAGTCCATGGCATATTAGAGGGTAAAAGCTGAGCAAGGGAATCCTAGAGATATCCATTACCATTGGAAATTCCAATTTTGATGTGGGAGCATATTTCGATGGATTTTGCGGAAGGATTGCCTTCAAGTCAAAAGTGTAATGAAGTTATTTAGGTTGTTGTGGATATAATCATTAAGAGCGTCCATTTTATTCTAGTTAAGAACAATAGAACTGCCATTTCTCTCACGTGGATCTACATCAAGGAGGTAGATCGATTGCATGGAATTCCTATGAGCATAGTTAGTGATATGGAATCCCTATTCACTAGTGAGTTTTGAAGGAGCCTACAAGTAGCTTTGCGGAACTTCTTTGAATATTAGCATTGCATATCACTCACAGACTGATTGTCAAATGGAGAGCGTAAGTAGGATTTTGGAAGACTTGATGAAAGCTTGCATTTTGGATTTCGGAGGACATTGGGAGAAATATCTACCTTTGGTTAAGGGCGCATATATAGCTATCAAGCAACAATTGATATAGCCCCTTTTGAAGCACTTTATGGAAGGACATGAAAATCGCCAAGTTGTTAGTGGGAAACCACTGATAATTATCTAAACCCGATTTGATCCGTGATACCACGAAAAAAGCAGTGTTGATCAGGAAACGAATAAAGGCAGTGCAAGACCGTCAAAAAATTTATGTAGATAGAAGAATGAAAGAGCTTGAGTTTTAGGTTGGAGATATGGTATTTGTCAAATTTTCCCCTTTTAGAAAAGTTGTTTGGTTTGGCATGTCTTGAAAATTGACGCTTAGATTTGTTGGGCAATTTAGAGTTTTGGATAGGATAAGAAAACTTGCTTATCACGTAGAGCTCCCTGACAGATTGGTAGGAGTCCATAATATTTTCTACGTTTCTTACCTTAGAAATCGCCTTCATGATACCACTATTAGAGTTGAGCCTGATCAGTTGGTAGAATTAGAGATGGAGCCAACCGTAACCCATGCCACTACATGCATCATGGAGTACAGAACTATGAGAATCCAGAACAAAATAATTAGGCTGCTCTGAGTACAATAGGGAGACAACCCAATAGAAAGAACATGGAAAACCGAGGAGAAGATGAAGATCACTCATCCAGAGCTTTTCAACGGTAAACTTTCTCTCCAAAATTAGGATTTTTACTGCATCGTGGTTGCTAGATTGAATGGTAGGAGATGGTTGCACACTTTTCCATAAATCACTTAACACTCATGTAGAAATTTTTATGCATACATACTTGCATGATAGGATTACACACTCACGCTAGGATTGAGCACATTTTAGTATGTCTACAGTACATAATCACATTGCAATTTGGTTGAGTAGGTGGTTGTATAGCTAACTTGGTTGTGTAACTGGATGTTATTACGTGTTATGATGTTCGCCCCTTAAAATATTTCAGGACTAATCCTTTTTAAGTAGGGAAGAATGTAACACTTCGTAAAATCAACCATAAATAAATTGAGTAAATTAAATTAAATAAGCTAGGGTTGAAAATGGAAATTTTAGAATTGGACCACGAAATTTATTCCATTGCATGGTGAAATTCAAATATGTTTCCATATATAATATGCTGAAAATGGAGCTCCAATGAAGAAGTTATAAGCATTTGAAATTTTTAATTTTAAATTAATTCAAATTTGGATAAGTATTTAAATTTAGGGTTTGAATTTCAAAAATTATCTATAGGTTTACTTGAGGATTCGGTAAACGTTAAGTTAAACAATTAACATAAAAAGTTAATTAGGGAATAAAATAAACGAGCAACAGTAACGAATCAGCACATCCCAAATGAGTGGATAGGTCTACACCTCCAATCCAAGTGGTTAATCCCAAGTGGTCGACTGGTCAATGGGGTGGGTTGACCCATATTCAGAGTGGCGGCTAATGTTTTTCCATATTTAAATGCTCTAGATTTATATATTTTTCACCTAACTTCATTCTACGACTCTGGTGCATTTCAACTCCTATAAATAGGACCCTATTATATCCACTTTTTATTCATAAATATTTAGGGAATTTCTCGAACCTCTATTGTTTTCTATCTTCAGTTAGATTCATAAATTCAGTTAGGAATTCAGGTAAGTATTCTAATCTTTTTCTAATTATTCTCTCAATCTATTCATTTCTTCTCCAACCTCTTTGAATCTAACAAAATTATATATATGTATATACATATCCTTCATTATGCATATACATACATACATACATACATACATATATATATCAAAAGAAGGAGATCTAGAAAACAGTTGCTTTGGGTTTGCAAATGCATACAAGAAAAAGCTAAGGATAATCTATAAGTGCAAATCTTAGTATTTTTATTTCAGTAATTGATTAGTATGTATCTATGGATTTGAATATTCCTTAGGGATTTTGGGATTGCGAAAAAAATAGATAAAATTTCTTTTTATTTTGAAATGTCAATTCTAGATGGGAATTCTCAATCATTTATGTTAATTTGATGGAATCTATATTGTTTCTATAATTTCTTATAATTTCATAATCTATTCCACTTCTCCTCCTTCTTTGATCAAATTGTGAATTTTCAATAATGAAATAAGGGGGTAGAGCATGAATCCTATTTGAAGTTTACACCACTTATTCCATACAAAATTTCTTCATTTATTTCTTTATAAAAGAGAAGTTGAATAGAATATGAAGTTAGAATTGCATTTCCTATTTTTTAGAATATTCCATTAAATTGATGTAATAAATTGTGTTTCTATTTCTGTTTACAAGTCTATCTGTTGAAGTTTTGGATATGAATATTTAATCCTTATTATGGATATTAGAATCCCTTGCTAGGGAAATTGAAAACTTGTAAATATGAAGGGAAAGAATTTGTATTAGTATTATGGTTAAAGGAAGTGACATTTAAAGCAAGTTTAGGGCACATAAACCGCATGCTTAGAAGTGACTAGGCACGAATATTTATTTTTATTACTATAATTATAGGGTATAATTTGTAGTTAATTAGGTAATAACTGTCATTGATTCCCCCTTAGGAAAGCAACTAATGTTTTAAGGCGTATTAAGGAAGATTCCTTGTAAGGCTTTAATTTTGAAACGGTGAGATGATTATTATATATGCAGAGAATATTTAATTATAGCTAAGTCATAGGGATGCGAGGTCAGTCAAATGACAACAAAAGTCTGCCTAGCTAATCTGGCTACCAGTAGTGTGACTTTGAGGCTGATGTGACACATCTCCTATGATAAATACTTGTGTTGATGGTAGGTTAGTCCAAATTCTTTAGGATAAATTTTCCCAGCTAATCTGGCTACCGGTTCTTAAGAATAGCCGGACTAATGTGAGATGTCATTATGAGTGTGGGTCATAATACGAAGGACCTGCTTCGGGGTCTTGAGGTATTAAGTGGTTGCTTGAGGACTCGCCTTTTTTACCCAAATGTAGTATAAAATGGCCAAAGGGATAGTTATTAGGCAAGATAAGTGGTATCTCGACAGTGATCCGCTTTGGGATAAGGTATTAAGTGACTGATTGTTGGTTTGCCTTTCCATAAAGAAGTATTGAGTGGCTCAAGAGATTCCATATAATGTGAGCTAGGTAGTTTTCATTAAGAGGTCCGCCTTGGGAATTGCCTCAATTGAGGTCTTAAATGGTCAGAGTTTGGTTATTTTCCAGTAAAAGGTATTAAGTGGCTTGGGTATTATCTCTCACATTGTTAGATATTTATAACCTGGGATTTGGGTTATGGGATTTAAAAACCTGCTTTAGGAATGGAAGGTATTAAGCGGTTGATTATGGACCTGCCCACTTACCTTATAAGAAGTATTAAATGGTTTTATATATGCAAGACATATTCTTATTTTAAAATATATTGTCCAAGTACTAAAATTATAGGACTTGAGGTTTTATTCACCATACATTTGTTGTTTCGACTCCCTCCTCATTACAACACATGTTAGGGATGGTGTGATGACAGTGACGCTACTTGAAGGTGGGATAGCTTAAGCTTATGGCTATTATTATTATCCTCTGTGATGTTTTATGTTTTATCCTTGTATTTTGGGTAAATGATGTAACAGATTATATTGATAGTTTGATGGTGTTTCATATTACGACATTTCAAATGGTTTTTAAATAAATGGATACAATTTGCTATTATATTCTATTCCATCCATTGTGAGTTCTGAAAGAATAGTTATTGCTCTATACTGTTACTTCTTTTTCCAACCAACAGCCAGCCTTAGAATGATTTTAATTTCGATGGACCTTTTCTAAGTTGAAATTTAGATATGTTTCAAGGTGAGTCGTTACACTTTATTTCTCTATAAGGAATGTAAAAGACGAGGAACATAAGTGATGAAGGGAATAAGGGTTTGAGTATAATGGTGTATTTATAAGAAATTTTATATTATTATTTTAATTCCTGAAATTAATCGCTATGCGTTTTGAGTTCAAACGATCACATGGGACGTCCGATCGCCATGAAACTCATCGATGCATAACAACTCATTCTTTTAGAACCAACAAAACTGGTTTTTTCAAAATCCGAGATAGTGTCCCGGGATGATAATTTCACATTGATTTAAAAGAATAATTAGTAAAACAAGTTTAGTCACTTTAATTCTATATTAAAGTTTTACTATTATCAATTAAAAAGAATTTAATGAGCTTTTGCAATCGTTTTTATTCACATTAAATCCACTGTTTAATTATTTAAATAATTCTCATATTTAAATATAAAATGTTTGAAATTCTGGGTGGTTACAATTGCTACCAGTAAGTATTGTATCAAAAGAAAGGTGGATAATTTTAACCTTATCCAATTTGAGATGGAACTATTAATTGCATAGAGAATATTCTAGTGTTCGAGTGGTACAACTTGGGGTGTCTCGTCTCTATTTTTGGCTTACATTCGGGCTTTTGTTTGCGTTTCCCACCTTTTGTTTTTGTTTTTTGATTGTACTTGTTCTTGTTTTTTTAGTTTTAGTAAAAGCGGACGACTACTATCAAAACGATAGCCAAAAAATAAAATAAAAACATCAAATGAAACAAAGAGCGTTAGGGTTTCATCCATTGCTTGCAAAGATTGGGTGTAGGTTCAAGAATCTATAAAGCTAATTCCAAATCAAAATGTAACTTTTTGATCTGAAAGATATGTTATAATATTAATTGTTTTCTTAAATAAAATATATTTTTCATATTTTATATGTATGTATTATTGTCTCATCTTAACTAAAATTAATTATGCAATTTACATAATTTGTTGAACGATTTGATTAGTTTTTAATCTGATTTATATAACAAAATTTGGATATAATATTACATTCAGCTTTAAAATGACTTGTACGTTAAACAAAATTTTCATTTATGATACTAATATTTATCAACCTTTATACATCTTTACACATACATATATCAGGTTTAAGAAATGTAAAAAAAAAAAAAAATTGATTTGAATATAAAACCACACTCATGCTTAAAATTGTCATATGATACAGTGAACCAAAATTCACTTATGATATTGATATTATCAGTTGTATATATAAGTTTTAATACACATATCTGGCTTCTAACTTGAATATTATATTATACTTGGTTACAAAATAACCTTTGATACACCAAACTCAAATTTTGTCTATAAGATACTGATATTTATCATCATCGACGAATGTATGTGCATAAGAGAGAGTGTATCAGTTATGATAATAAAACACACACATATGTATGTATGAATGAATTGTATGTGTATATAAGTTTTGGTACATGCAAACAACTTTGATTTGAATATAAAAGTATGCTTAGCTTTAAATTGACTTTTGATACATTAAATTAAAGTTTCATTTATGATACCGATATTTATCAAACTTAATAGATACGTGTGTAAATACATACATACATGCATACATACATACATACACACACACACATCAGTACACACACAGACACACACACACACACACATACATACATACACACATACATACATACATATATATATATATATAGTTATCCCGCCTTTTGGTAGAGCTGTGATATCATTGATTCGACCAGGGAAGAATGATCAACAGCTTGGAGAGTCAGTTACGTGCAATACTATAGACGATTACCGGACAGATTCAAACCAGGACCAAATCGAGGAATAGCAAGCATAAAGTCACTAACCTGGCTCCACGAAGTTATATCTTGAGTTTGAAATTGATTGAAGTTCATATACACAAGCTATGGATGGAACGATAATTTGTTTGGATTGGCCAGAGAACGATCATGGAAATAGTTCAAGTCGACAGAGAGCATTCAACATCTTGAGATCCATGAAGCCAGTTCATGGACTCTCGGTGATTCAACAACGTGGCAAGGGAAGCTTACCATAACAATCACGCATCCCAAAGTAATAGGGGAAGGTAGGCTGATCGATGTTCACTAATCGTTATTGGAGGATTCAACATAACTATCGACGACTTCAGTGTATATTCTAGCTTTGGCCAGGATCGATCCATATTTCACAATCTACGACCCAAAATGATCCCATATTTTAGGAACAACATCAAGAAGCACGTGGGGCTCTCCAAGATCGATCACGAGTTGATTGGAGTAAATAAAAATGATCGGCTATTTGTGTGCCGGTCGATATTAATCATCGAATTGACATAGCCGATCAATATGGTAGGCCCTTCTGGACCTAAAGATCTTTCTTGTAAAGTTTCAACCCGATCCATGCATGCCTTCAGCTATAAACACGGCAAGCATAGCTTCAGAAAGGAGGGCTCTTCTTCTTCGGACTTCGAAGGCTCTGCCATTTTTATTCTTGAATCTTATATTAATGGATCCTAGCTGATCCAGATATTCTTGTCTTTGTAATCCAGTGAATGATTAATAATAATGTGAAGTGGATGTAGGCCAAGATAGCAAACCACTATAAAAATTTATGTATTTATTTACTTCTTGTGCTTTGTTTTCAATTTCACTCATTGTTTAATCTCCATGGGATTCTACGGATGTTTATGCCCATTTTTGGCGTCAACATTTTGGTGTTTTCACTGAGATTTGAATTCTATGCTCGATTGCATCTCATTTTCAACTGGTGAATTTCCATGTTCGCGAGATGGATCTAGCTTTTGATTGATATGATTTCCTATTCTACTCAGATTTAAAAGAGATCTAGATGGAATCTATTTCACAAGGCCTTGAGGCCATATCTACCACCCTTGTAGAAGAAGGAAATGATGAGACCAACACCAAAGTACCCATATGATTCATGAATGTCCATACATTTTCAAGTTTCAATGCAAGGAGGAATGATTGACAATTGACTATGTACCACACATATTAGGTGAACAACCCTTCACCACGAATTCATGCGCCCCATCATCGTACCCTATCGTCCTTTACGACGGGCTGCATCGATCATTCCACGAACATAAATGTGGCTACTTGCATTCCTACATGATCGTTTATCTCAGATCATTCCTATATGATCGTTCTTTATATGGTCATTCCAACTCCATCTTTGGAAATGATCGTTTTGACTCATATATGACCTACCATACCATATTAACGCCTCTGCATACTGAAAACACCATCTCTAAAGATCGTTTTAATACGACCGTTCCAATTAGTCCCCCCAACTGATTGTATATGATCTTTTTTGTACGATCGTTCCAATAGCCACCTAGTACGATTGTTTCACTCTCATCCTGATAACCGACTGTTTTTTGTTAGCCTATCCACCAATGAATGATGGAATTATTTCGCTCCTATGCGATCGAACTAATACGGTTGTTCCTAAGCCACGAAGCATAGTCTATCATTTTTATCTACATATCCATCTATGAGCTTTGATCCATGGTCTGATGTTTCCAGACCGATCCAGCAATGGTTGGAACTCCATTCAATTTTCTATACCGATGGTTTTAGGATCTTCTTGAACAAAATGCTTCGAGTTTTTGAAGGCTGAGGATTGTGTGTTTGACCCTTGTAGGGAGGCATTCATGAATGAGTGGCGTGTGAATTTTGAAAAGTACAAAGGCGAACAAGATTTTGGAACCCTGGCTCAGATCCAAAGCAAGACTTAGGTAAGACAAAGTTTTTCCCGAAGCAAACTCCAAAGAAACCTGAAGCGTCAATGATCAGGCCTTTGAGTCTTCGGCCCCTAAGTGATCCAATGGCTGACCCCAAGCGATCCAATGATTGACCCCAAGCGATTATCAAATTTCCTCAGGTTTGATCCTTGGTGATTTACCACTACCCATTAATTACGGCCCATCTCACTTTGCGCATATCTTGGACATACATATGTTATTCAAGCATAACAAGTAGGAATTGCCTAAGAACGTACTGGATTGACGACGATTGAAAGATCCTGGCCCTATCAATAAAGAACTCTAATTATTGATTGAACCGTTGACAATTGATATACCGCTAAAAGGAGCCAGAGGCAAAGTGGAATAGCGAGCGCACAGTTCTACTTCACTTATCAAGGAGATTTATTTTAAGCTTCTTTTAATTAATTTATTTTGATTTCAATCCTGATTATGTTTTGAACTACGACCAATAGGAACTAAACTACATGCATACAATGTAGGTAACCAAGTGACTAGAGTTGGGCGCCGACCAATCTCCATAGATTGTGATACAACCCGTAGAGCTTTTATCTAAATGAGTGTAATTTGACCGTTCATCGACTACCATATGCCCTTGATTTAGGACACCAAGTCATGGAATGGAAAAAATCGATAAGGTCAGAATCCAATAGAATATGGATACGATTGACTGTTCATTCAGCAACCTTCATGTTAGATTTGCAGTAGTCGCGATTGACTGCCTCCTTATCAACCATAGATTTCAACAAATGGACACGATTGCAGCATGAAATGGATGCGATTTGACTATCCACTCAATAATTCATTACCTCGGTTTTCTAGAAAAAATATGAAGCAAATCATGCAAGACTTGAATATCCAACGCCAATATGGATGCGATCCAACCATCCATCACTTACCTTCTTCCTCGGCTTAACTAGAAGAGCAACAATCACGAAGTGGGTGAGAATCGACCATCCGTTTGCCAAGTTTAGTCCTGAATACTGGGGGCAGAATCCAACTCCATGGATGAACTTGGTTCGACCTTCATTTCGACAACTTTTACCTCGATGTGGTAAATGAAGTATAAATCAAACAGGTGAAAACACGACTGACCACGAGAAATCTCTATGTCCCCGGACTACGGGCTAGAATATGAACCATTTGGCGGAGCGGAAATATGACTTCTCACAAAAAAACTCTAAGCCCTTAATAAGGGCTAGAGAATAAACTATTTGGTGGAAAATCGACTGGCACGGGCGGAAACACGACTACCTACGAGAAAACTCATAGCCCCCGACTACGGAGTGGAGTATAAACCGTTTGGCGGAAAAATGACTACCATGGGCGAAAACACAACGGCCCATGAAAAAAAAACTCTAAGCCACCGACTGTGGGCTAGAGTATAAACCTTTTGGCAAAAATCGACTGCCACGGGCGAAAACACGACTGCCCACGAGAAAAACTCTATGTCCCCGACTACGGGTTGGAGTATAAACCGTTTGGTAAAAAAACAACTGCCATTGGTGGAAACGTGATTGCCCACAAAAAAAAACTCTAAGTCCCCAGACTATGGGCTGAAGTGTAAGCCATTTGGCGGATAGAAGACTATCATGGGCGGAAACACAACAGCCCACGAAAAAAACTCTAAGCCCTCGACTGCTGCCTGGAGTATAATCCGTTTGGCCTAAAAGCAACTGCCATGGGCAGAAACACGACTGCCTTTGAAAACAAACTCTAAGTCCCTAGACTGTGAGCTGGAGTATGCAAAAAAATGATTGGAACGGGCAGAAGTATGACTGCCCATGAGAAAAACTCTAAGTCCCCAGACTATGGGCTAGAGTATAAACTATTTGGCGAGAAAACAACTGCCACGGTCGAAAGCGCGACTGCTCACGACAAAACACTAAGTCCTCAGAATGGGGGCTAGAGTATAAACCATTTGGCAAGAAAATAACTACCACGGGCGGAAACATGACTTCCCAAGAGAAAACTCTAAGTTCCCAAAGTGCGGACTGCACTATAAACAATTCGGTGGGAACGCGATTGCTCACGGAATGACTCTAAGTCCCCAGAGTGCGGGCTGAGCTGCAAACTCCATAGATAGATGAGTAGATTTGACCGTTTTCAATTCTAGTGATTCCAACCTGAAATCAACAGGAGGAATACAGACTGGTAAAGACTAGAATACGCACGACTCTGTTTCCTATCCATAAACCCGGTCCCACGATTTGACGGGAAAGAGCATAAAGATGAAGTAAACATAACCTATCTTCTGACTTATTAATGTACACCCCGGATGTGGAGGCATGAGAGAGAAACACGATGCATGCTGATCGAATATTCATTGATCGTAAACCTTTTAGAAATTATTTAGGAGTATGAGAACGATTGGGGCGAGACTCGACCGTCCACACAGTACATTTATCAACCCGAGTACCGGTGATAGAAGCATGATTGTCCAAGAAGTGACTGTGATGGCTTAACACTACGACTCATATCTAGTGTTTACAATGACTCAAGGCCACGACCATAAAGAGTCCTTGAGATGGATTAATCATATTAGTTTTCGATTCAACAAACAGCAAGTCGCAAGTACATAAAATGAGGAATGTTACGGTTCGAACATTTAAACAAGTAAATGCAAAAATCATACGTATGAACCAAAGAATTTTTATTCACATGAAACCGGTTGTACAAAATACAATACAAAACTAAAAGGCCATGCCCAAACGAATACATCCAACAAAAAGAGTATTGATTATTTGGACTATTCACATGTCCAAAGATCACCCTTTGGGTTTTTTATCCCTCTTTCGCTTCTTCGAAGCGATTCCCTCAAAACTGCTGCTCGCCACCCTCTCTGATCCTTAACTGTCTCGGCATTTCTTCGAAGGAGTTTCCCCAGCTGTATGGACCAAGGTGGTATTGTTTTTTGATGTAGGGGGGATGGGGGCATCTTCAGCACCAGAAGTGTGATGAACATCTCCCGAAGGAATCATCTCTTTAGGGGGGCGTCTAAAGTGTATCGGTTCATCTAGGACCGGTTCAACTAGCTCGCTCTTCACCTTTCTTTTTTGGAGCTCCTCTCGCTCAATCTCTCTTTCATATTGGGCCCACCAGTAGGATTGGAAGAGCCTGTGATCACCACTTCTTTGTCGAAATGGATTTCATGGTGCGAATCGCCTCCCTCCTCGAATAACACATCCATAATTGATCGTCAAAGACAAAGGCTTCATCGTGATCACCCTGATAGGTGACCAGAGTTGTAACTGTAATAGACTTTTCGCGGCCTCCTGCAACTCTAGCTGAGGCTCTTGTGGAGGGAGAGGAGCGAATCTTGAAGGATCCAAAGCTGAGAAAATAGGCGAAAAGATTAGAAATGTCAATCGATAGCACCCAATTTTATGAGAGAAGGGAAAAGTCGATGAAATACCTTCTTCGGTGTGAACTCCAGGTTGAGTTAGAGCGTCTTCAAAACCATGCTCAAGAATTGGAGATAGGCGTGGTCTGTTCAGATCATACCTAGGAATGGTTGAGGAACTCGCTGTAGAGTTAGTCAAGACTTGAGATAGTGGGGGCAATTCAGTTGCGATGCCAGAGTGCGCCGACCCGGATCCCACACTTACCTCATGTAAAGGAGGAACCATGAATTCTTTTTAAAGAGAAGCCTGTAATCATGTAATATTTTGGGTTCATCGTCCAACAACACTTCACTTTCGAGTTTGGTTACATCGACATTCTTGGAGCCATGAAGTCTTTTCTCTTTCTAGACGAGAAATTCCCTTTCACGATGAACCTGTTAGGGTAGTCTTTGCCAAGCCATGCCAAATTCCTATGTTTGAGAACGTTGGCGTTGTTGACAATAAGAAGCAGTCGAGCTCATTATTCACATCTTCTCTTACCTTGCCTTTGGTCATTTCTGTCTTGCGTTGAATGAGCGCGTCTATGTCTTTATCTTTTTTGATAGCCGCATCTCTCTCAAGCCTGATGCGTACCAACTCTTCACAGGAACCTTGAGCGATCTTTTGAGCATCATCTTTTTCTTTAATTGCATCTTTAAGGTTGGCCTTAAGTTAGCTAATTCCATCAAGGTCACAGACTCGTCGTTTAGAGGCGCATCTCGTTCAAGCACTATTTTCTGGTTTCGATGATGCATTAGTTGAACCATATCAAGATAGGTAGTTTTCATCTACTCCATATATTTTAAGGCGACGTCAGCTTTTCCTTCAGCTTAAGATAAAGCAGTTCTAGAGGCCTCCAGTTCATTTGTCAAAGCTTCGATAATTGTCTTTTCTTTGGCCTTTTATCGTTTTAGTTGCTTGATTTTTGCCGCGTACTCGAAGGAAACTTTTGACACTTTTTCCCAGCCTTGATCTATTTTTCGATATTGCATGTGGATATCGACGGTGCATTCAATGGTCATTTTATAAACGTCATTCGGAACCCTCTTTAGATTAGGACGAAAGAAGAATCCATCAAAGCATAAGTTTGGGAATTCATCTCAAAGCTGGGCCATACGAACATTTGGGTCGATTGGGAGATCTTCAGAAATAGTTTCAACCCCAATACTTTCCTTGCCAGGCCTGTCAACTGCGGTATGTTTGCCATGGCAGCGATGATCGCTTGTCCATTGAGATTGAGATGGGATCAAGGATCTTAGAGGCATTGGTACCGTTGAAGGGTTAAGAGAGGGATCCGTGGGCAAGTCCCAATGTTCAACTAGTCTTTCAGGACCTTTTTGATGAGGGGTCTTGATCTTGATCCTTGAATATCCTGAGCAGGCCTGTCCCTATCATATCTCTCTTGATAACCCCGATCGTGGCTGGGGTGATATCTAGAGTCATAATATTCACAACTACCATGGTAGGAGCCGGATCGCGATCTAGATGATTGATGTTGCATATCCCATAGGCAATCAAACATTCTCCTCTTCCTTAGCATCGTTTCTGCAAAGAAAAATGGATATCAGTCCACTTTAAGTATTAGGAAGTGCAAGTTAAGTACAGTGTAGTGTTGAACATGCAAGCGTGTGCAAGTATCCTAGTGCAACCTTCTGATGGACCAGGTGCAGGAGCTTTGCTCATCGGTGTAAATTCCCGTCCGAAAGTAGGGATCCATTAGCCAACTCTGATGGGAGACTCTAATCCTCCAACGCTCACGTCAGTAAAATGATAAACGTTGAGCTTGTATGGAATTGCTAGATCAGATAGAGGATCGAGTGGAAGATTCGTCAACGACTTAGTTGGGTGGGAAAGGATATTTCTTGGAGACTTATGTGCGATGTTTTCCTTTTCCTTTAAACCGCGGCCGGAGATTGAGAAACTTGTGAGGGTCTGACACTAACCCCGAGATCAGGCTATCATCATTACGGCCAAGAGCATTCACTATGTCCTTCAACGTCGATATCAGTAGACTCTTGGGTGCTCGTGACTAGAGGCACCACAGGGCCGGATTGATTATCTCTTTGACCAATAGAAGCCCATGATCTGACCCCGGCCGTTTGGGCAGCTTTAGCGAGCCCTACATTAAGGCCCTCCCCTATCAAGCCAAAAGCAAAGAGGCGTTTGTCTCTAAGCAAAAGTTCAATATTTCTATCTTCAGGTGGAGCGTTCTTTTAAATCGAGACTACCTCTTCGTAAATATCGTCGTTGGGCCGAGTAATGACATCTGAAAATGATTAACATCATCAGAATGCAACTTGGATATAATTTTCTTATCCTATTATGAAATAAGTGGAAAATACTAACACCTCTCTAGCCATAGCCGTATGAAGCCAGCTGGGCAGTGAACAAAGAACCGTCGCTCTTGAAAGAACTTAATTTGTTCCAAGTGCCGGTCAGAATCTAGCATCTCTTCGCCAACTCAGAAAAGTGAATGATAGACTCCTTGTCCGGCGTTTTAAAGCTGATAATAAATCGGATGTCTTCAAACGTGGGCAGATGGTGTAGAAACTCCATAAATACCATATAAGTATGGTTGAGGAGCACATAGCCAATTGGATGGAGTTGTGAAGAAGCAATCCTTAGATAATGCAAGATCCCCTAGATATATAATTAAACGACGGGATGCATCCCGCCCAGCACATAAATTTGTTACATGTTGTGTAACCTTTGGGAGGTCTACGAGCCTAGTCATCTCGTGACGGAACCAACACATCGCCAAGAGGAATCCCATGCCTTGTGCAAATCCTCTGGAGAGCGTCTTCTTTACTCTTCAAAGCTATTGAATTAGGAGGATTTTCGAGGAAGATTGCATCCTCTAGAGTATCAAGCGCTGGTTCGATAACTTTCGATGGAAAGATGAGGACAATCTCGGAAAGATCAAACTGGGAACCCGAGCCTTGTAGTTGTTCTAGATTGTGACTAAGCGGTAGGCTATCAGACTCAGTCGTTGAACCTGACTCTACGTCAGAATTAGTTCTATGTGAAGAAGAACCAGCTGGCATGATTGCGGAGTGCCTGAAACACCCAGATTCCCTTGCTATCAAACTTAGTAAAAATTATAGTTAGACAAATAACCTGTACCCCCCAACACGTAGTGAGCGTAAGTACAGTGTGATAAAGTGCTATTCAGTACAGTCATAAATTACGTTAAACTAAAGACAAAAGAGGCAACAAGACTTAAAGATTTATTCAGAAAGATGCAGCTTGAGTTTCATAGACAATTGTTAGCCATCTGATTGTTATATAAATTACAGATATGTTTAATATCATAGTTAAAGGACTTTGTCCGTTACATTTCTTCTATTGGTTAGGAGGTCCATGTCATATGCAAGTCATTTACAATCAAATGTTTGTTCAAATATGAGAAACTGGAACTCGTTGCTTAGTTCAAGTTAGTCCATTTCTATTCCATTTTGTAAGAAAAGAAAAGGATAGTTCATATGTGGGGTGGAGGTGCCTAAATTAAGTGTAAACCGATCGTTATAGTATTGTGTAGTCCGATCGTTCTAAGTATCCTAAAAGTCGAGTGTTCTAGAATCATGTTATATGCCGATCGTTTCCACAAAGAAACCTTAGCCTATCATCCTACCCACCGATCGTTCTTACCTAAGCTATCATATCCGATCATTTTCAGGCCATCCTTGAACTCCAATGGCCCAGAGTTTTACTGACCATCCATGAACGACCATGTGTGGTTGATCGTACAACACCCTCATCTTTGCAACTTCATCTCCTTCAATGTACGATCGCATATGATCGTAGTTTGCTCACCTCTCTTCCAGGTGAGCCTCCTCATCTCCATTCTATATGGTCATAAGTAAAGGAGGGAAGAAAAGAATCCATGTCCATTGTCATAAGTTCTATATTGTTCTAAGAGATAATGCAATGAATTCAGAAGATGTTTTACCTAAATTGGAGGTCTAGAAGGGAAGGAGTTGAAGTCAAATCGGATCCCAATTATGGAGGAAGATGATGATTGTTGTGAGGATCAGAGGAAGAAAGAGGGAAGGGTTCGTCTCGCGTCTTCGTTTCAGAAGGAAGGTAAAAGTTAGGTGAAGAAAAGATTTCTATGTCTCAGCCTAATATAGAAAACATGTTTGGCCGATCGTTTTTCCTTTGAAAGGTTTAGCCGATCGATTAACACCCAAAGACAGTGCTGATCCATCTGAGAACTATGTTCACCGATCCATTTATTAACCATCTGTCAACAATTCCACCATGCGCCGATCCATCCCAGCCTTTATGCCGATCGACCCTTTTGCCACTTATTTATGCCTTAAAATGATTGCTTCACCACTTAACCTACGACACTCAATTCCATGATCGAGAATGTTTTGAAATATATATATATATATATATATATATATATATATATATATAATGGGGGTGAAAAATATAAAATGAATGAAAAATGTGGTGAATGGGAAAAGGAATGGTTAATGACTAGAAATTCAATTAAAAACATGAACACGTAGAATGTCGTTAGAATAGGCAACAACCCGAGGAAGTTCGAAAACGTCCGGGAGCCAATAACTTAAGCGTGTATACATAGGAACAGTTTTAAAAGCTCAGCCTTGCAAAATCAATGAAAATTGCAGTCAAACCTAGAATTTCCGAGTTTAAGATTCGGTCAGATAAAATAGGGCATACAGGTCTCGTGTGACCGAGCTTGTATATACAAACAGAATACAACTTTGGATTTATATTATCGATAAACAATAGAGAAATAGTAATTAATCAGGAAGCTGAATGGACTTCTTTACAGAAATTTAGACACTTTTCGATTCGAAGCATGCCATGTTATTCACAAGACGTGCTCTGGGGGATGAATGTGTCCTGCCTTCTGGCAGAGCCATGATATCATTGATTCGACCAGGGAAGAAATGTTGATAGCATGGAGAGTCAGTAACGTACAGTATTACGTATGATAGCCGAACAGATTCGAACCTGGGCCAAATCGAGGTATAGAAAGCATGAAGTCACTAGCCAGGCCTCGTGAAGTTATATCTTGAGTTTGAAATTGATTAAAGTTCATATACACAAGCTACGAATCAAGGAAAATGTTCAAGTCAACGGAGAGCATTCAACATCTTGAGATCCAAGAAGCCAATTCATATGAGTCTCTCGGGCTTCGACAACATGGCAAGGGGAGCTTACCATAACGATCGCACATCCCAAAGTGGTAGGGGAAGGTAGGACGATTGATATTCACTGATCGTTATTGGAGGATTCAACACAACGATCGGCGAACTTCGGTGTATATTCTAGCTTTGACCAGGATCGATCCATATTTCACAATCTACAACCCAGAATGATCCCATATTTTAGGAACACCATTAAGAAGCACGTAGGACCCTCCAACATGGATCACGAGTTGATTGAAGCAAATAAAAAGGATCGACTATATGTATGCCGATCGATATTGATCATCAAATTGACGTAGCCGATCGATATCATAGGCCCTTTTGGACCTAGAGATTTTTCTTGCAAAGTTTCATCGCGATCCACGCATTCCTTCAGCTATAAATACAGCAGGCATAGCTTCATAAAGGAGGGCTCTTCTTCTTCTTAAGACTTCAGGGGCTCTACCATTTTTATTCCTGAATCTTGTATTAATGGATCCTAGCTGATCCAGATATTCTTGTAATTGTAATCCAGTGAAAGACTAATAAAAGTGTGAAGTGGATGTAGGCCAAGATTGCCGAACCACTATAAAAATCTATGTGTTTATTTACTTCTTCTGTTTTGTATTCAATTTCGCTCATTGTTTATTCTCCATGAGATTCTATGGATGTTTATATCCATTTTTGGCATCAATATATATATATATATATATATATATATATATATATATATATATATATATATTGGTGTATGTGTGCGCGCGGATTTTAGTTTTAATGCATGTTTATAAGGGTTCTTATGTATGCACATAACTATTATAGTACATAAATTTATCGATTTTATTGTACAATTATTGAAAAAAATTGATTTTTTTGTGAAATATGACGGTGGATTTTAATTTATATTTTTAAATGTAAAAATATCTTCTTAACGTATCAAGTGCATTTGTTTCATACACTATAAGAGTAACAGTATATTCCGACCACATGTACCGACGACCGCCGACGGAATACTTCCGACGGCAAGTACATTCTAGACTTTGTTACGAACAAAATAATTAGCCGTTGGAAGCCATTAGAACAATACCATTTGCGGCCGTTGGTAGCCATCGGAAATTCACAATTTTCTTCTTCCCTTGGCCGAAACAAAATCATTTGAGCTCTCTTCCCTAAATCACCAAAACCCTTCTACTACCATTTCCATCTCCACCTTCAATGCCCGAAATTCTACCGAAATCGCCTTCTTCTTCGTCAATTTGGAATCTCATCTCCTCCAAACCCCTAATCTTCTTTATTTTAGGTATTATTCATAAACCTTAATTTCATGAATTTGTTAATTTAGGGTTAATTTGTTAGTTTAATTGTTTATATTGTCTCATCGATTGTATAGTATAGTTTACTGAATGTTAACTACTGTTATTATCATATAAGTGTTGAATACTGACTTGTTTAGTTTATGCGATAAGAAATTAATGTGTATGAGTTGAATAATTTAGTGCTTTTACGCCTTACTTGGGTTATTTAGTGTGGATGAGTATAATTTAGTTTATGGATTTTCTAAAACGTCGAAAATGATAATTAATTTTATGTAACATACAGTTAGTTAATTAAAGTTTTAAACACATGTGTATGTGATAAACTATCGTATATGAAAGTTTAACTAAAGTTAAATGTTAATCGATTTAACTTAAACGTCGAAAGCCAATTTTTAAAAAAAAAATATAAATTATGTAATATGCTTTATTCATAAAACCCATAGAGTGTTTTTTGGCTCCGTTTGATAAGTATTGTATATGATCGTTATGTGGGTATTCATTTTATCACAAAATGGACATCTATATTCATCATATGCTTAGATGTTTGAAACAATGGTAGAAAATCAATACAAACCTAGATTTTTGCTTGTGCATTGTTTCTGAGTTGCTGCAAACATGGCCTGAGTCCATGTTTGAGACAGCATTACTCTTTCACTTTTTATTGGAATTCATCGATTCCTTTTTTTTTGAAAGATAAAGTTTTTTAATATATGCATACCACTTTTCAGTTCAAAATGAGGTCGTTCAGTCCTCTGTTTTAGGCCTATAAGTTGAACCCAAGATGGTTTTCAGGCCTAGGTGCATTTTTGTTTTTGAGCTGTTGCAAATATGGCCTGAGTCCATGTTTGAGGTAGCGTAACCTTTTCATTTCCAGTCGGAGTTCTTTGATTCTATTTTTGTTTGAAAGCTAAAGTTTTCAACTATGTGCAAATCAATTTTTAGTTCATTCAAAGGTCGTTTGGCCACCTATTTCATGTCTGAAAGTTGAACCTAGAGGAGATTTCAGACTTGAGTATTATTTTGCCTACGCATTTTTATGTTCTTTTTCCGTCTGACTTTTGACTTTTACTTCATTTTTTGTGATATTTATTAAATGTTTCGAGGGCTATGATGCCTATCAATAGGCTGGACAAGTTTTGATGAATTTGAAATTCAAATTTGAATTGAATTTGAATGACGGTTTTAAGCGATTTCTTTGATTTCGAGCATAGATTTTTCCAAACAATTTTGAAATAATTTTTAAAATTAGTGGACATTTCAAACTAATTATTATATAATATTTTACAGTATTTTCAAGTTAAAATCTATTTATTCTCTATAATAAGGGAAATTTTCAAATAGGGTTTTCAAATTGATTTCGTGAAGTGGTTTTTCAAAGCTTGTTTTCCAAAGAAAATTATTTTATATATAAATTACATGTTTTTCCACATTTCGAGCGAATGAAAAGGAGAATTAAATGGTTTGGTCAAAACACCTGGTATAGGGCACATGCGTTTATCTTATCGATTAATTCCTGACTTATCGGTTTGACCGCTTTGACCTTTATGTCAATGCCATTGCGGCGTATTTTCCATTACGGCATATTTTCCATTGCGACGTACTTGTCATTATGATGTATTTGCCTTTGGGCATGGTACCATATTTGAGATCAGCACTTGGCAGGCTTCGGCTAAAAGCACGTGCAAATTTTGCGATGTTTTCATCGATTTCCCGAGTGTATGACCATTTTCATGGTTGACCATTTGAGCCATTATATGTATGTATGTATGTATGTATGTATGTATGTATGTATGTATGTATGTATGTATGGCGATTACCTTATGGGGATTTGAGTTGCCTACACTGACATTATTTAAGATTTGCCATTTTGGCATTATTAATGAGATTTGCCTATTGGCGTTGTTATATGAGATTTGCCTTTTCGCGTTTATTTGAGATTATATTCTCCTATGTTGGAGAGTTATATTTGATTGCCTTGTGGCGTATATTTAAGATGGCATTTTTTTGAGATTTCGTTGAGTTTGCCGATATGGTGGGTTTTGGGATTTCTTCTTTTTAGGAGTTATATTTTCCCTAAACCACTATTGATGATTTGTGATATGCCAATGATACGAGGCTTGCTATATTTAGCGTTTTATGGATTGTTTTATCTCTTTTGAGATTATATGTTTGTGTAAGTGATTTCATCTCACCACTTAAAGTAACCATACCTTACTTATACTCATGCTTATACTCAGTATTGTTCCTTTTTGTTTAAGAAGAACATTATCCTTATTTCTAATGCATTTATTACTGCTTATCCTCTTAAATCGATATGTTTGGCTAAACCGACCCATGTATTTTATACTCGAGTCAGACTGAGGTGCTTCAGGTTAGGTACCTTTAGACTTAACCTATTATGCTTTCGCATGGACTCTTTTCTACTACCACCTTTTTGATATAGTTTTTGAGCAGTCCTTTTATGGCTACTCTGATATGTATATTTTTTTGACTCGTGTTTATATTGTGGTCGTCATATCACATATGTGATGTATCATTTTGTATACTCTGTAATATATCTGTACATGTGTATATATGCGATTATCTGCTATTTTGTGATGTGTTTAGCATTTGAGTTGTTGTATTTTGTTATGATAGATTCTATAGCCACATGTAGTTTTGTATTAAGTATTTATTAGATATGTCGATCCACTTGAGTTAGGAAATTATATAGAGCACTAATCGACGTATTCAATAGATATTTAAGAGAAGACTATAGATGGTCGCTCCTAACCAGCCCTATTCTCCGCATTAGCAAACAATATTACCTCGTAATACTCTTTGTTAATGTGGGACTCGAGGTGGGGCGTCACAGCATGTCTGTTACAAACAAAGTAATGTAATTACATCTTGTAAATCATTTAATTTTAATCTGTTCATACAAAATTTTGACAGCGCTTCCTTTATATTCCATGTGTACGCGCAATTGTGTACGACTCAGGAAATAAAAGGAAAGTGCTGTAGAAATTTTGTTGAATCATTTAAAATGAAATGATTTATGAGATTTAATTATGTTACTGTGTTTGTTATGGGAAGTAGGATGACCCAGCAACAGAGCGTCAACGATCAATTAATAAAACATTAAACTGTAAAATTGTATTCAAAAATAAATTGTCAATGTGATTTTAATTTATGTCGTATTTTTTAATTGGTAGGAGAGATGATCGATTATTTTATTGATCGAAGCTGAATGTATCAATAACGGAGGGAAATTGGAGGCCCAATAAGTGAATATTTTAATAATGGTGTACACGTATTTATTGATTTCGCATTAAGTAATAATGAAAGCGACAAAGAAATCCGTTGTCCATGTAGTAGGTGCAAATTATTGAAGCATTTGATACCAAAATGGTCAGAGTTCATTTGCGTCAGTAAGATTTCGTGCTGAATTATTTAGTATGGGATTGTCATGGAGAACTTGTAGCACCTAATCCTGTACAGTCAGAGGAGGTAGTGGGTAATGAAATTGTTACGATGAATCTCGTAGAACATATGGTTGAAAATGTAGCACATTCAGTATTCCCTACTGCTCAATTTTTTTATGACGATGTTAATGTTGAAGAAGAACCAAATATGGGAGCAAATTTTTTTCTGATTTATTGGATTCTGCGAAGAAACCCCTTTAGGAAGACTGTACAAGCGGCACCTAATTATCAGTAATTGCAGAATATATTGCGTTGAAATCTAAATATAACCTCATAGAAGTTGGATTTACAACTGTAGTACAAGCTGCTAGCAGCATATGCCTCCTGATAATTTAATGTGCAAAAATCATTATGAAGTGAAAAAACTCATGTCGACTTTTGGTTTATCGTATCGAAAAATAGATACATGTTTAAATGGTTGCATGTTGTTTTGAAAAGAAAACATCAATCTTAGAAATTGTAAAATAAGTAATCAGGAAAGATACAAACAAAAAAAAAAGAGAAAGGAAGTCCCATATAAACTTATGCATCATTTACCTATTACTTCTAGGATTCAAAGGTTATATGCATCTTCTCTAACCACGCATCATATGAGATGACAAAGTGTTAGAACACAGGAAGAAGGTACGTTAACACATCCAGTGGATGGGGAAGCATGGTAACATTATGATCAGAAATATCCCGATTTTACAGCGGAGAGCCGTAATATTAGACTTGGTTTATGTATGGATGGATTTTCACTATTTTCTCGATTTGCTTCTGAACATTCTTCTTGGCCTATAATCGTTACGCCATAACTTACCTCCATGGATGTGTATGAAAACTCCATATATGTTTCTCACAATGATCGTCCCCGGCCTTCATGATCTGACACAAGGAATCGATGTTATTTAAAGCCTTTGATTGAAGAGTTGAAAACACTTTGGTACGAAGGAGTTGAAACATACGACATCTCAAAAAAAAGAATTTTTGTATGTTTGCTTCTCTGTTGTGGAGCATTAGCAATTTTTTGCCTATGCAATACTTTCAAGTTGTAGTACGGCCGATCGCCTAGCTTGTCCTTATTGTATGGAGAAAACACGAGCATTTTCTTTACCGCATGGAAGGAAATTTCGTGTTTGATTGTCATAGGTGTTTTCTCCATATTAATCATCCTTTTAGAAGAGACAAAAAAAACTTTACAGCTAATAGACACGAGCCTTTGCAACCACCAACGGTTTGGTCAAGCAAAGATATATACGAAATTGTAAAGGATTTTCCAAAGATACATGAAATCGAAGAACAAATTGAAATTCAAGGTAAATCAACGATTCATAATTGGTGCAAATAAAGTATATTTTGGGAGTTGCCTTGTTGGAAAAATCTACTACTTCGTCACAATATTGACATGATGCACAACGAGAGAAATGTGTTTGACAACATTTTTAGTACAATTTTGAATGTTAAGTGGAAGACGATTGATGATTTGAAATCAAGACGTGATATCGAAGTAATATGTAATCACCCTGAGCTTTATATCAAGCCGAATGACATAAAAAAACTAAAAGCATGCTATGAGCTAGACAATAACCAAGTTAAAATACTTCTAAAATAGGTGGAAGGATTAAGATTTCCTGATGGTATTTCTTTCAATATTCGTAGATGTGTCGACTATAAGAACAATAGATTTAGTGGGATGAAAAGCCGTGATTGTCATATTAGAATTGAAAATTTATTACCCGTTGCTTTTAAAGAACCGTTGCCAGTAAAAGTTAGGATGGTTGTAACATAACTTAGTTTGTTTTATAAGGATCTCTGTTCTGCTATGTTAATAGTTGATCGTCTACATAAACTTGAGGAAGAAATCCCTATACTGCTCTTTAAAATAGAGAAAATATTTCCTCCATATTTATTTAATGTAATAAAGCATTTACCTATTCATCTTCCATCTAAAGCACGTCTTCGAGGGCCTGTGCAATATGGACTGATGTGTCCATTTGAGAGGTATTTAATGTTTAGTACGCTAAATATTAGTTAATTACATGTGTAAATAAATTTTAATTTGGAATAATTCTTACTATGTACGAACTGTGCTACGAGCCCAGATTGCCGAGCTGCGGGAGCATGATCGTCATCATGTCGTACAGATGAAGTAGCTGAACCAATGCTCGGTGGAGTATATGGAGCAGCATGGGAGGTTTCCTTTGTCGGGTGGTTCTGTAGGGGATGATGAGTGATGCTAGGTTTGTTCTGTTACGTTTTTTTGTCTGTATATATATACGCTTCGAGTGAGTGAGGATGTGTTTGATACATTTTGATGGATTGTATAATATCTTATGTGGATTTGGATATGCATATGTTTGTGGAATTGTTGGATGTTGGTTTGGAGATGAATGAAGTTGGACATCTTGGATTATGTAGCTTTATGATTTGGATATGAACTTGTTAGATGTTGATTTTTTGGATTATGTTGGATTTGGATATGGATTTTTTGGATTGAATATTATGTTTGGTTATTTATACGATTAGTGGTTTATATATGCTCGAAATGGAGATGTTATGTGTATTGATGGATGTGTACTGGCTAGAAGGTAGCAAGCTTAAAGAAAGAAGAGAAAAACCACCCAGATTTCTGTTGGCTTCGAACGACTACCGGCGGCTTATAGGTCATCACATTCCAACGGCTTCCGACGGTTGGCTACAGTAAATTTTGACAATTTCGGAAGACAATTTAGTTGTTCTGATTTACCATGTTTCCAACATGCCCATCGATAACCGTCCTAGATTGATGTTGGTCGTCGTCGGCAATATGCCATGGGAAGACGATACGAAGCGAGATTCACATTCGGACGGACTTTCCTACAGTTTTCGATGGTCTTCCGACAGCCACCGACGGCCGATATCCATCGAAAAACATTGTTGTTCTTGTAGTGACATTAAGCATTATCATAACAATCAAACTACCAATAGGATTCTTATGTATGCATATTACTATTCTAATACATATATTTATGATTTTGATGTATGATTTAATGGGAAAAACTCAATTTTTTTGTGAAATATGACAGTGGATTTTGATTTATTTTTTTGCACGTAAAAGTATCTTCTTAACATAATAAGTGGATCTGTTTCAAATCAGGCATTGTCATAACATCAAATTATCAAAAGGGCTCTTATATATGCATACAATGATAATGATATATATATATACATATATATTTATCGATTTAGATGTATAACTAATGGAAAAAATAGAATTTTTTTTGGAATATAATGATGGATTTTTATTATTTTTTTGAATGTAAAAATATATTTTAACATAATAAGTGGATCTGGTTCTAATTAACAATTGTCATAATTATCAAACTATTAAAAGGATATTTAATTATTTTTATTAAAATATGAGGTCTTAATTTGTAAATGTGCAACAACACGAGCTAAAAAATAAATAGATTAAAAAAACTATTTAAAATAAGTAAATTGTCACCAAATCTGAACTACGGTTAAAAGTCACATATGTTTTACTATATTCATTGAAAAAAGAAAATTTTATTTATGTATGACACTTTAGTATTGAATTTCTAATGTGGAACCATCCTTAATAGTTAGGGAACTAGTACGGTTTAGAAAAAAAATTGAGGATTTTCATTCAAAGAGCTTCTTTTCGCAGGGTAATAAATTTTAAGTATGACATTTTAAAAAAATTAGTTTTAAGGACAGTTTACAGGAAAAGGATAATTGAAGTTATCATTTTCAGTTATACAGAAGAGGAATTAGGGAAAATGACAAACTTTGATAAAAATTTAGACTGAAGGACGCTAAGTTTCATTTTTAGGCTGAAGAACAGATGCTAGTTATAATTAGCATTACATTCAACTTTTACACTACACAAAATGCTAGTTATATCTAACATTATATTCATTTTTACACCATACAAAATGCTAGTTATGACTAGCATTGTTGTAAGGACCTGCCATTTTGGAAGGTTTAAATCGACGATAAACCACACACGTCAGAGTCAAACCATTTAAAAGGGCAGATTATAATGGGGTATATAAGAAAAAGCAAAGAAAGGAAGAAAAAAAATATAAAATCTCATAGCGGAATGACAAAATATAATAATCAAATAAACAGTTCATAAAGCTGTTTACTAACAACATTGATTATACTTTTATGATACTGATCAGAGTTACATACAGCAAGATTAAATAATGAATAAATGTAGCGGAATAACATGATGTTATGGAATTAGTTAAGTAAATAATAATGGTACAAAATCTTCATCTTCGTCCTCCAGAAAGCAGTTTTCGATACACCGAAGAACTCGAGCTGACCCATGTGTATTGCAAAGACAAACTACTCGAGTTGGAACTAAAAGATCTTATGAAAGTTAAATCGACAGTAGATGAATATGAGTGTAACGGCATTGGAGATGTTTACGGGTTTTGACATCTCCTATCCAGTGTCAACATGAGTGCAATGACTTAAGAGATGTTCGGGATTCCCATCTCCTAAGGATCCATTAAACTATCATTTATGTAGTACAATACGCTATTATAATAGTGTCTACAGTAAAGTAAAGTACTAAAATAGCGTTAAGGCATTACCCATATCCCCCTTAACACACTTTATATATTCCCATAGTCTATACAATATCGTAATTCCTCCGTAAACGGAAGGGCTATAAGAGGGCACTCCATAAGTATGGTACAAACCAAACTCGTAGAAGACGCTCTAGGGCATGTGAACACGGCACTTGAGGCAGTGCCAGGGTAGATATACCAATTGCAGAACCGGGCTGGTGGTAACACATAGTAGCTACTACCGCCCACCTTGGAACACATTCCCATAATAAAATCGAGAGGTGGCCACCAAATAATCATAAAGTTATAATATGGTATCGAAGAAGCATGTCCGATCGGAGGAATGACCTCACTTGGCCCAGATGTAGCTTCTGTTTTAGTTACATCTAAGCTAACTCACGGGAGTCAGGGTCACGTAAATACCTCATACTGAATCGTTCGCCAAACCATCCTACTTTATTTCTGGAATCTCCACCACGTACATAGTTGTTAAAGTGATTTTCGGTATTGGCAGAGAGTATGACAATATCCGATCCTGGTCACTTTAACAACCAAATGCTTATTACACACCGAATGGTTCTTTTACATTTTCAAAACCATTTCATATTGATATCAAAATATCATATTCAATTTAAACTATATGGCTTTCGAAATCATATTCACTTTCGAAATCGTATTCCCTTTCAAAATCATGTTCACTTTTAAAAATCATTAAATCAATTCCAATTTCAGCACTAAAGCTTGGATTATCAAAATTAATTCATTTTATATAAATCAATTTCTATTTAAAAATGGCAGTTAACTGAATTCAACATTTAAAGAATAGAAATCATTTAATTTAACCAATCCGGTATTCGTATATAATTTTTTACCATGTGGTCAAGTGATACGGATATTTATCATTTCAATCCGCAATTTAAAATTTTACGGTTATATACCATTTCAAACTGCAATCCCAAATTAAATTCAAAATCCATAAAATCGCTCGAGTCTGTCATTTCAACCCATAACGATTTTTCTCTAATCTATAGATCGTTCAGGTATGTATCATTTCAACCCATAAGGAACATGCAGTATTATAACAATATAAAAATACAACATCCAGTCATCCAATATTAACAATCAAACATCCATCACAATCATCATCCAAATCAACCAATAAGCATCAATGGATAACTGATTATCATTTATAGGTATTAAATTGATAATTAATTCAATATTAAATTAAACAACGATTGGATGCAGTAAAAGTCAAATTTAACTAGAATGACAATTAAACATACCAAACATCAATTAACTAATTTTTAATTACATCATAAATTCAATTTAACCAACTTAAGAAAATCTAGTAGTTGTGGATGGGTCAAAACACTCACTTTTGATTTCAAATCGATTTGAAATCCCAATAAAGGCCTAAATCTAAACAGTCTCAGAATTCGCACATACTACGTCAAAATGTTTGGAGTTTCAATACGATCCAATGAAATAAACTGCGTGTAAATCCGACATCGTATGCAAAAGTTATTAGCATTAGAAGTTATACGATTTAAAACTAAAATAAAATAAAATAAAAAAAGAATTACCCTCTCAAAAGAACACGTCAACACCTCTACCACGATCACGCGTTCGAAACTCTAATCCACATCTTCGAGAACGCATTTGAACAACCAGGGCCGAGGTTTCCAAAATCGATGACCGTACAGCCTACAAGTGCCATCACCCAGATCGACCATCATCGCCTCCTTCGCCTTGCAGAGCCGCGCACGTCCCCAGGTCGCGCAGCCACCAGACTTTAGGAATCCCCAGGTCCCCCAATCGCCTTCGCTCGCAAGTAGCTACCGCCTCTTCTGACCCATTTTCTGGGAATCCCATCGCCTCTAGGGTGATGTAAACATATGGATCGATGGCATACAACCTCCTCTACACAGCAGTACCATCTGATTGTTCCCAAATCGACGATCCACCGCTAACTCTCCACGACTATACACAAACGGCCGGAAACTGTTTCCCAATTTCTGGTCACATAGAGACCAAGTAGAAAAACAGACTGCAGATCAGACTTGCGCTCATCGAGAGCTTCGAATCAGTATATAATTTGACAAGGTTTGGAGAATTTGAATTTTGAAATAGAAATTTAATTTGAAATTGAACTGGGAATTTAGAGTTTTCATCCATTGAGAAAAGAGGAGCGATAGAAATTTCTGTGTGTACTGGAATAAGAGATAGAAAGACTGCCAAGGTTAGATCAGAACAATATATACAAACGAAGCCCGATAAGAAATGAATAACATATCGAATTGGTTCGAATTGACAATAACGACACAAAAAGCCCATTATGCCTTCCGAACGAAAATGAGTCATCACATATATCAAAATACATGTTTTCGATATTTTAAAACCCGATGGAACATGTTTCAGGTCCTAATTCTATCGTATGAAGAAGTTAGCTTTAAAATCGGTTTATTTCAAATTGATTTCAATAGAATTTAATTAAATTGATTTCTACGTGTTTCGAGTCCGTATGATCAAACGACAAGTCCAACGCTACAGAACTTGAAATCATACAATAATTCGTCATTACGGATCCCATGAAACTGGTTTCGTCGAAATCCGAGACAGTGGCCAAAATGGCTATTTTCACATTAATTAAATATATTATTATTCAATTAATTAAATCACCTTTTTAATTTCAAATTTAATAACTGACCAATTTTGTCCTTTTTGATTACTTAGACATTTACAATAATATAATACAAATTTTCATGTCAATTCAATGTTAATTATTTTATTGATTACAGTGTTTAATTTCAACTGTAATTAAATCCAACTAATCATAATTTAATTCCAATAAATTGGTTTAATTTGATTTCAATCTTTTAATTCAATCAATTATTACTCTATAGACAAAGTTAACATTTTTTGTATTTTATTACACTAATATTCTACAATTATCATCTTTTAACATATTAGTTGGAATATTTCAATTATATCGAATTTATGTAAATTTTATTCTAATTTAAAATCCCGATAAATTAATTTATCTTTGTTTCACTCTTTTATTAAATCAATTATTGCTTTACGAATACAATTACATTTCTGTACATTTTATGCATTCACCTATTACAGTTGCCATCTTACTCATTTTACACAACATATTAATTATATTTAGTTGCATTTGATTTCAAATTGAATTCAACAATTAAACAAATTGGTAACAAATGACAACCGTTGCCTTTACTTAATTTAATAACAATTGTAAGTTTGTTACCTACACACAAATGTTATAACTACTACCACAACACTATTTTTATCAATTACAATAAGTTACATACTATTTCATTGATTAATCAATATTTAAGTTATCAATTATTCTCTGATTCAATTATAAATTAACACACACATTGTTACAATTAATTTACAATCTATCCAATTATAACTTTTAATCATTTCAATTAATTGGAATTTCGTTCAAAGCAATTATAAATTACCTTAAATTAATACTATTACATTTTATTCAAATTATATTCTTATTATCAAATCATAAATTTTTATTTCTTCCAACATTAAATCACAAAACCTTATTAAATTAATATATTTTTTATTATCGAAAATTACGAGTCGTTACAATTGTCCTTCAGCCTACAAATTAAACTTGTTGTCGTTCAACCTAAATTTTTTTTCTAAGTTTGTCCTTGAATCTATTTTTCAGTATATAGGAATAATAATAAATGAATTTATCAGTTTACCGTATAACTTAAAAAGATAAATGAATTTATCGTTTTCATATAAATTATCCTTAAAACCAATTATTCATAAATATCGTGCTTAAAACTTATTAACCTAAAATGGGAAGCCTTCTAACCAAATTTCCATCAAATAAAAAAACAACAAACCAGAAACTGACGATTTACTACGCTTTTAAATGAATAACCATTAATTTTAGTAACTTATATGAAGCATCTTTATAAATTTATTCAGACATGTATGAAGATTTAGCACAAGATGAAATCTAAAAAACTGTCTCTGTTTCTAGTACTGTTCATTACTCTAGAAAGTTTTTATACCTCATCGTTTGCAGTTGAAGGACAAAGCAAGGTAACTTTGGATTCAAATTTAATACTAAGAACAATTTTAGGTGTAACACATATTTGACTATTTTCAGCTTTACATTGCTTATCTTGGAGAGAAACACCATGATGATCCGAATGTTGTCACGGCGTTGCACCAAAATATCCTGACCAGTGTGCATGAAAGGTAGGACACTTTCTATAGTTTATCACCAAAACTTCAAATCGAGAATCGTACATGTTAAAAAAAAGGTGGGGTTAATACTTGATTTCAAAATTGATGCTATATATTGTTGAAACGTCATATAAAAATTTACGATTTTCCTGAAAAGAATATATATATATATATATATATATATATATATATATATATATCTGTGTGTGTACACATACATATATATATATGTATATATAATATATTTCAGTTGGGTTTATTTGTAAAAAGTAGGAGAAATGTCAATTATGTCTTTGCATCCATATACAGGAGCGTCAAAATAAATGATGCCAGCAACCCTGGTGGATTATTTTTCTTCATCCAATGTCATGGATATCGTTAATCAATTTGTATTTAAGCTCTTACCTTCATGGATTTTCATTCACCTCAATCTGTTTTTTTTTAATTTTTCAGCAAAGAAGATGCTGTTAGATCTATGGTATACAGCTATAGCTATGGATTTTCAGGCTTCGCTGCAGTGCTTACAGAATCCCAGGCCAAAAAGATTGCAGGTTCTCAATATTTGTACCGTGCTAAATCTTACTTGCATTTACTTTCTGATTTATTATTGTTGTTGTCGTCGTCGTCGACGTCATTTTCAAATTCTACTGATCAGAATTACCTGAAGTCAAGAGTGTCACACCAAATAGACATGGCCATGGGCGTACAACTAGAAGTTGGGACTTTCTTGGACTAAGCAACAATAACCAACCCGATGGATCACTTAGTAAAGCTAATTTTGGCGATGGTGTGATCATAGGAATGTTGGATTCAGGTATACATTATCACAAAACATGCATTTACTATTGTACCGTACCAGGTCCATTAGTTCTCTTAGTTCTTATTATGCGATCAAGGTGTGATACTATGTACATATCTGTCTGTGTTATAACACAGATTCGTATGTTTATCGGGCACTAACATTATGTGCGTTATTTTTGCACATATTGTAGGTATATGGCCAGAATCAAGAAGTTTTGATGACACGGGTTACGGGCCGATCCCTTCTCGTTGGAAAGGCGTGTGTCAAGTTGGAGTAGAGTTCAATGAAGCTCATTGTAACCGTAAAGTTATAGGAGCTCGCTTTTACAATAAGAGTGCAATCCAAGATGACGTTGGCAATGATTTTTTATCTCCTAGAGATAAAAATGGCCATGGAACTCATACTGCTTCGACTGCAGCTGGTAGTTTGGTTGCAAATGTTAGTTCTAACGGCCTTGCATTTGGAAATGCAAGAGGAGGCGCGCCTAAAGCAAGAATAGCAATCTACAAGGTTAATAAGAAGTTTGGAGACAACATTAACTGCTTTATATGAATCTATGTTATATATAACTCATATTTCATCAGGAGTTGGAAAACCAGCTTTAGTATATGTTATCGATACATAATCTATATTTTATCAGGTTCTTTGGGGAGATGAAGCAAGAGGCGGTCTCGCCGATATGGTGAAAGCAGTAGATGACGCAATAAATGATGGAGTTGATATCATATCTTTCTCAATAGTGGTTGATGAAAAATCACTTTTACCTTCTATTATGTTACAAGCCGTAAAGAACGGAATAACCGTTGTATCTGCAGCTGGAAATGATGGTCCAGTGTCACAAACTGTAGACAATGACTTCCCATGGGTGGTAACTGTGGCTGCAAGCACGATGGATCGATCATTTCCGACTCTTATCACTCTCGGAAATGACCAAAAACTATTTGTAAGGATAATTAATCGTGTAGTTTATTTAATTATTTATTTTTATGAATACCCAGACCTGTTGAGAATAGTCTCAGTTGGCTTGATCATAAGTTGCATGCTCTTTCATTCCACATTCCATTTCTAGACGTTAACAAACATTATTTGATCTCACTAAAGGCACAATCCTTGTTTTCTGGGCCATCAGATGAATCTTTTACCGAGCTAGTTGCTATTGAAGACGGGTATCATAAACTGCCCAAATCATGATTTTATTTGTATAGAACACAAATTTGATCACAAGACGGTTTTGTATGCCTTTAACGTCATTCCATTTTTATATCACAGATGTGATGACAGACTACTGAATCGTACCGATATAGCTGGAAAACTCATTCTTTGCCACCCTCCAAGTATTGTTGCAAGCTTGCCTACTTTTGATATACCTACTGCGACGTTTTATTCTGCAAAATCAAACGTTAAAGGGTTAATTTTGGCTCATTATAGCAGTGTAAATATTCTCGAGGCCACCACCAGTGACAAAATCCCATTTATGCTAATCGATTTTGAAAGTCTCATTCAGATTAACAGATACATGAGCATATCAAGGTTTAGTTTTCATTTTCCTTGTTATTTGAAACTATCGTTGCAATTTATATTGCACAGGTTGAGATTCAGGTTTCATCTATTATTATTGATGTTGTCGTCATCGTCATCGTCATCAAAATCGTCATAACCATGATCATCATCATCACCATTCTTATTTATGTCTTATTTTCAAAGAATCTTTTCTTTCCAGTAATCCAGCAGCAAGGATTGAAACAACGCAGACAATTTTAGGAAGCGAAGTTCTTGCTCCTAGAGTTGCAGCTTTCACTTCTAGAGGGCCTAGTGCTACATTTCCTGGATTGATTAAGGTTAATATATATTCCCAGTTACAGATTAAATGAACTAAGCTATAATCTATGTCTTAAGTAACTATGTACAGCCTGACATTACTGCTCCTGGAGTCAGTATCCTGGCAGCTACAGAAGATGCTTACGTTTTACATTCTGGAACCTCGATGGCGTGTCCTCATGTGACGGGTGTTGTTGCATTGCTCAAATCTTTGCATCCTGATTGGTCTCCTGCTGCTATCAAATCTGCTCTCACCACCACCGGTATTTCGTTCGAATTACCTAAAAAGCCAAGGTTTTTTTTGTATACTCTAGATAGTATGTGCCTGCCAAATACATATATTTCGAGTATTTGTTACCGAGTTGTCAGTTTCGGGTTTCAAACTCGTGACCATTGGCCTCGTAGTCCAAATAATAAACCAATTGGGTAACCCTTTTGGCCTATTTTCATATATTTATATCTTTAGAAGGAGTGATGGTAGCATATCCTTTTGTTATTCTTGTTATTCTATTGAATTCTTACAATTTGTTATTGACTATTAATTTAATCCTCACATGTCAACCGAAATCAGCATCTACAAAAGATGCATTTGGAATGCCAATAGAAACAGAGTCGATACCAAGAAGACAGGCAAACCCGTTCGACTTTGGTGGGGGTCACATCAACCCAACTGGTGCAGCAGATCCAGGTTTAGTGTACGACATCAGTCCAGATGATTATTCAAAGTACTTCATATGCAATACAAATGCTAGTGACTCAGAATTTTGCTTAGAAGCAGCTGACCTGTACAACTTGAACTTACCGTCCATTTCCGTGCCTTACCTGAAAACAAACCTTACGGTCATCAGAACAGTCACGAACGTTGGAGATGAAAGTGCGAGTTATGAAGTCTTCATTGAAGCACCACCTGGCGTTGATATGGCCGTTGAGCCGAATGTTCTGCAGTTTGATGCAACGGTTAAGATGCAAAGTTTTAAGGTATTGTTTGAGAATAAAAGAAAAGTGCATGGAGATTTTCAGTTTGGAAGCTTAAGTTGGGTTGATGGTTCTGGGAAATATAAAGTGAGGATTCCGATTGCTGTCCGTGGAGTGATCGATGAATTTTATACGGACATTTAAGTTGTAATGTGAAATTTATCTGTTTCAAATATTTAAGGTGTGTATTTTTTTTCCTGCATATTTTTGAATGTTTGAAACAATTTCTAGATAATAATGGAAGGAAAGTGAAAATTATATAAACTTGTGATCATCTCATGTTCTTGCTTTATATTTCTCTGTAACATGTAAAATCAAGTCACATAAACTTGTGCTCGTTTATATTACTTTGACATGTATGTACACATAAACATCCAAGATAAAATTAAATTATAAATTTGAATCATCATTAAATATAGATGTACGGTTTCTGAAAAGTGAATTAGTGAACATGCCAATGTCCGATAGTAGATTGTTGATATTGAGGTGTTCTGACCCAATCTCATTGGTACAAAGCAAACATGTTTCTTTATTTTACCCCTTCATAAGTGTTATAACTTAGAGAGGTGTGTGTGTATGTGTGTGTCTATAGACTCTACACACATATAGAGGAGTGTTCAATGACATTTCTATTTTGCAGCACTCCTATAGCTCTCAATTTCCATACAATCTAATTTAAATAAGTGTGCTTTCTTTCTCTTTCTCACTGGCACAAAAGCAACGTGTTTCTTCATTTTACTTCTTCATAAGTGTTATCACTTAGAGAGATGTGTGTGTATGTGCGTGTGCGCACGCACATACATAGGAGTGTTTAATGACAACCCTATTTTACAGCATTCTTTTAACCTTCTAATTTCACCACACAATCTGATTTAAATAATTGTATTTCCTCTCTTTCACATCGTGCCATTATTTAGATATACATACATATACATGTACATAAGCATATGTGTATGTATGCGTTTGCTTATATGTATGTATATATATGTATGTATGTATCTACATGCATACATATGTCTATGTGTACACACATTTATGTGTTTATATGTGTGTGTGTACACATAGACATATATGTATGTATATATGCATGTGCGTGTATACATGTATATGTATGTATGTATATATACATGTGTGCGTATATGTGTGTGTCTACACATACATACATATGTATGTATCGTTGTTATATCTCATTGATATAAAAGCAACACGTTTCTTCATTTTACACCTTCTTCACTCGTTGTTCATAAGTGCTATCACTTAGAGGGGTGTATATATGTGTGTACATATACATACATATATGTGTGTGTGTGTGGGGGGGGGGGGGGGGCAAGAATCGCCTGCACCTCATTTTGACTACACCTTAAACCCCCTGGATTTCTACTACACGTTCTCATTCAATTAATTATTGTTTCTCTTTCTTGTTACTTCATGCTATTATTTAAATTAGAATATATGAGAGAAATTAGGAGGAAAAGAGATGTAGCCAAAATGAGATGTAGTTGGCCCTTGTTCATCTATATATGTATGTATGTATGTATCTGTTTGTGTGTTTACACACACATATGGGTAAAGATTGGCTCTCACTTATTATTGCTGCACCTCAAATTCCCTTAATTTCAACCCCATGTCCTGTTTTGAATAATATACTTTTTTCTCTCCTCAAGTGGCAAGAGAGAAAAAATATATTATTTAAAACATAACAACCACCCCCTCATTTTTGCTACACCTCAAATCCCTTTAATTTCAACGACATGTTCTGTTTTGAATAATATACATTTTCTCTCCTCATGTGGCAAGAGAGAGAAAGAATATTATTTAAACATAACATGTGGTTGAAATCAAGATGGATTTGAGATGTAGCAAAAATAATGGAGAGTTGATCCTTTCCCTACATATGCATACATAGATATATATACATACATACATATGTATATGTATACACACACACGCGTGCGCATGCGCACGCGCGCGCACACATAGCAAGGATAGCCTACACCTTATTTTGGTTATACCTTAAATACCCTTGATTTCATCACACTTTCTCATTATATATATATATATATATATATATATATATATGTAAAATGTTAAATGAGTGTTTGTGTAACCTATCGATAATATATATTGTAACACCCCAATTTTAAATAACATTATATAGAAGATTTAAATAGATAAATTAAACATAATAATGTAAAGAGTAGAATGATAAGGGGATTGAGATTTGAAAACTAAAAAGAGGCCATGCTTAATTAAATATAATATAAAAGAAAGAGTTTATGGAAATGGTTTTATGAGTAAACTAATAAGAGAATAAGGCAAGTGCATTATGGGAAGTAGCCGTCCATCATAACCCTTAACCACTAAACCCTTATTTCTATTTTCATTTCACGAGTTCATAATTCTAAAACATAAAACAAAGCGCTCAAGCCGGCCATAAACTAGAGGAAAAAGAGAAGAAAAATCAATTAAAAGCTATGAAATCAAGCAAGGAGAATTAAACAAGATCAAATCTCAAGTTCCTTGTCCATAGCAAGGTGAATAATATTCAAAACCATCTCATTTTCATTTTTAAAGAGTGTTTGATTTTGACTTTTAAGTTTAAAACCTTTATGATGATTTTAATGATGATATGCTTAGATTACATGATATGTTTGATTCAAACAAGTATGTTTGATAAATGTTTTATTTAATTTTAACGCTAAAATATATTGAGTTTTGAATGCCATGAGGATTGATATGTATTGTAAAACATTATTTTGGAGGTGTGTTTAAATTTTCATAATTATCCAAGCTATGGATAATTTAAAATGAATTTTTGAAAGAAGAAATAGTTAATTTTGTTTAACATATTAAAAGTGAATTTTGGTGATTTATCCTTGGCGATTTACTATGTAAATTAAATTAATTATGTTGGAAGACTTAAATGTCTTAATTGTTTGGTTAAAGGGAAGAGCTTCTTTGTTAATCATTTTTAATTAATTCTAAATGAATTCGACAGTCTTTTAGAAAATATTTTGGTAAAGTTTATGGCAACCAATTATATTTTGATAAATAGGCAAGTTAGTTGAAAAGCATTTACTTAAAAAGGCAACATAACAGTTGTAGGATCGATTTCACCCTAGAGGGGGGATGAATAGGGTGATAGTGTTAATTATAAAAATTAATCGCGGAAGCTTATAAATTAATTCCAATTCAGATCACAGAATAGCAGCACAGATTTCGCAGAATATAAATAACAGAATAAAACAGAACAACACAGAATTTACCGAGCTTCGGCAAAACCCTGCCTACGTGCTGCCCCCAAGGTTTCTACTAGAAATTAGATAGTCCCTCGCTTACACACGTAAACTCCCTATACCCGCTATTGACTAATCTAACTCTACGCTCAAAACCCTGCCACAACTCAACTACCGAGTTGCGAATTCTCAAGCTACGCCACGTAGCTTGTCCCCTAGTCACACGACTAGAAAAATAAAACGGTTTAAAAGAAAAATACAAATTAAAAACAATTCGAAATTAGAATAACCCTAATTAAAAATTTAATGCCCTTATAAAATAAAACATTCTTTAGAAGTCGGCCCCCTTTGTAACTCAACCCGTCTCTTTTATTTTTTCGTTCGTGAAAAAATGGAGATGGCGGCCGTTGTTTCTTCTCGTTCCTCCTGATTAAAATTTGGGCTTCCGTCCTTTCGATCCAAATTAGGGTTCTTCCAAATTGAAGCGCCGACCTTTGATACTTGTTCGACTTCGATGCTCTTTGCGGCTGCTTCGTTGATCGAATTCCTTCTTCGGTATGTAATTGTATGCTTTTACTTTTACTGATTTTATGCTTTCTGGAATTCGATGGGATAATTGCCGATGATGATTAGGGTTTTTATAGGAGTCAATTTCCTAAAATCTCGTTCGTCTGATTTCTTCAATTTTATGCTATCGGCCCTATGATATTTGTTGAACGATGATGATTTATTTGACTTTGTCAATTGCGTATTATCGTTGCTTGATGGTCATGTTGTTGATTCGTGACTTAGTCAATTTGCTTGGCTATCACGGTGTAATATACTCGGCTTGAATTTGACTTTAATTTGTGACTTCTGTATACTACGGCTCTGACCATTTCAACTTTGATTTCGATCACGGCTTTGATTTGTGAATTCATGTGCTTGCTTCGGCCCTGTGAATTCATTGTACTTAGTTGTGATGTTACACTTGTCTTCATATGCCCTTGACTTTGTTATACCTTGCTGTGCATTGCATTGATGATTTTGGCCTTGACCACCTTGATGCTGTAACCATTCTGGTTCATGTTGAGTTGGGTCGTCTGTACCACTGTTCAGCAGCTTGTCGAATTTATATGTACACTGTGTCACTCTTGTAGTTGTAACTGGACTGAACTTGACTCACTTGAACTTGTTGTCACCTGTTTTCATTTGTAGTTGTATTCCCTTCATGTTTGCATACTGTACTTCATTAGCCACTGTTTGGTTGATGTTCATTTATTGTTCGAGACGTTCGCATATCAGTTGTATTTGTTATCCTCACTTGAGCATTCTGTTGCATTTGTGCATTTTGAAAATGTTGCATTGTACTCTAACCTTATTGCCTCTGTTCATTTGCCGGTTAGCTTGCTCGTTCGGTCTGGATCCTTCACTTTACTTGAGCATGTTGCAGTGTGTTACCATATTGCTGGTTCTGTTTGCTTTGACTTCACTTGTTTGAGTCTGATATCTTGATTGATGTTGTACATATTGCTGTTATGCTGGTGACATTGGTGCATTGTCTTCAGTTGTATTCATTGGTCATTATTTCTTGTGTGCTGGTTGAAGTTCTGATCCCTTTACATCTTGACCTCGAGCTCTGTCTTTACTTCTGATCTGATGCATTTTGGCTTGATGGCAGAGGCAGTGTAGTATTGTTGCACTTCACCTGTTATGTCTGCATTTTTGCTGCAATCTTCATGATTGCACTGTTCTCTGCATTTACTTGGTTGTCGACACTGATCTGCATACATGTGCTTAATTGCTGGTTTGCATTGATATTCATTTGGTTGGGCATCTTGTACCTGCTGATGTTGCCACTGTGTTTTTGTTTGGTCTGACCATACATACATTTGTATATGCTGCCCAGTTTACATAGATGCTCCACTTGTTCATTTTGTTCAAGTGTACTTGTCTTCATTCTGACCATGTTGGCACTGAGTTACTGTCTTGTTTATATTAGACTAGTCGACACTTGATTCTTGAGTTTTGGCCATTCGCACCTGTGTTGAATCCAGTTTCACAGCTCGGGTTTGACCTTGTGCTCGAGTCGTGATTTTTATGTTATCGCACGTGAGTTGAACCCGGCTTTTTATTTGGGTTTGACCTGTGCTCACCTGTCCCTGTAAATCAATCAAGTGTATATCGGTGTGCACGGCCTTGTGACATATACAGTGATACACTGTGTATGTCACAAGTTGTTCCTGTATGATGGATTCAAATCTAAATGATGACGAACAACCCAAATAACTGAGGCAAATTATATTTTCAAAAGTCACGTTTTATTTTATATTGCAAAAAT
Source organism: Allium cepa (assembly GCA_030765085.1). Lineage (NCBI taxonomy): Eukaryota > Viridiplantae > Streptophyta > Magnoliopsida > Asparagales > Amaryllidaceae > Allium > Allium cepa. Next base: position 445,978,948 of record CM060938.1, on the reverse strand, counting down.
GTTTCTTTTTCAATTTTACTGCATTAGTGTATATTTTTGCAGATTGCTCAAATGCTGGATTCAAACTGAAAGGAAGTTGAAGATAAATACGAGTGTGAGTGATATGTAGTGAGGTGAACTGTAAATATGAAATGTGATGTAATTGTAATCAAAGTTGTATAGTTATAGTGAGAGCTTGAAATTGTACTATTCAAAGATGTAATAAATATTTGTTTGAATAAAATATTCGTTTGAATTCAAATTCCGTGTTATTTATTTTATTCAGCAAATATTTATTTAATTTGTGAAGAATAAAATAGTATATTATCAAATACATTTAAACGAATGTATATATGTTTATTATCATCAAACAAAAATCATATAAGCGCATATTCAATAATCTCCCCCTTTTGATGATAACAAACATATATTTAAGATTTTGAATATGTTAAATGTATTTGATCATTGATATGCTCTAATTGCTCCCCCTATTTAAATGCTTCCTCTCTACACAAAGCTCCCCCTACATATATGCATACAAATAAAAATATGCAAATGATCCTAGATGCAAATAGAAAATTATTTGACCTTTGCTTGATTTTATTTGACAAAATCTTAACTTTTCTCTCCCCCTTTTGTTATCAGCAAAAGAATAATAGTGTTAGAGAAAATAGAGATAAAGTTATCGATATTAACCAACATTAAAACTCAATTGAATATAAATATTAAATTTCAATAAAAAATCAAACAAAAATCATAAATATTTTGTTAGGCGCATATTCCACTTTTAGAATGATATGAATGATATCATCATATAAAACCATACAGTTGTGTCTATTTGTAGTATATTTATATCAGGAATTTGAATAACTACTAACCATGCATAACCGTTAGGACTTTTAAATGAGATTAGTAGTATTCCAATTTTATTTTTAAAAAATGAATTCAAGTATCTCCTAACCATGCATAACCGTGAGGACTTTTAAATGGGATTAGAATCAACTTGTTTATAAAAAAAAAATCAACTTTTGATATGCGTTCCATACATGCATAACCGTGAGGACTTTTAAATGAGCATGGAAGCACATAACAAATTCCAAGTAATTCACCCATGCATAACCGTGAGGACTTTTAAATGAGAGTGAATACTTTGGTATTTATTTATTATTATTAATTTTTTTTTAAATGTGAAAAACGAAAAACGAACGATTCCTGTTTAAAGTACCACATATTGACAAACTATATAGAATTTTGATGAGTGATGGTCGTTAGAAATATGATAGACATAGAGATGGTCATGGAATTTTTACCAACACAAAGTTTTATAACTCTTGTTTAATTTTTTAAAGAAATTTATTAATTATACCGTCTCGAGTCATAATATTTGATCAATATTAACACTCATCACTTTTTCAATCACTATTTTTCTTTTCGATAAACATTAAGGAGTCAGATTAGTCAAAATAGTCATTTAAAATCAAATTCAAAAATAATTACGAAATTAATTTTTCAAAAATGACTAATCTGAAACTATGGTCAAAAATGATTTTCTCCAGGGGGTTTTATAAGAAAATTTTCTGCAATTTGAAAATTATTTGAAATGAAAAATATGCAGATATTTTCTTTGAAAAAACGATGCAGTTACTAAATTTCTCAACAATAATCACGTTTCACTAGTAATTTTTCTATCAACTAGATTACCAGTGAAATCTGCATCTGAATTTCTCTTTCACTCAAAAAATTATCATCAATTGAATTTTATAGACCAAAACATGAAGTGTGCACCAAAAATTTCAAATTCAATTTTAACAACAATTTAAATTACATTCTTTTGAATTTGAAATGAAGCCGTGTAAATAATCAGATAACCGTGAATAAGGAGTTAGCCATATTATAACCAATTGTATTATCCAACAAAACACTATTTATAATCCAAACTGATATATATGAAATAAAAGAATCTAGAGATTTTTATAGTGTTTTTGGCATAAGAATATAATTGGCCAACTATGTTGAATAAGTCAGAATCATCATCTTTTCATCATCTCATTATTGGCTGATTTTAATTCAGAATATGGTGCAGATTATCACATTTAATATATCGTTTAAAACATACCATTACCTGTTTTACCTTTACGATATTTTTCGTTGTTGTCCGTTGTGATTCTGTCACCTTTATACTAGGCTAAGGAACTTTGCTTTGTCGCCCGTTGTGTTTCTGGAATAGCCAAAAAATCCAGAGAACACTATTGTTGTTCCTTAGCCTGCCACCACACCTACACGGGAAAAGATTTATGTGACCTATTTGTTTTTATAGGTCCATGGTTGTTAGTGGCAGAAAATTTTGAAAAATAATTTTGTGTAGACCCAAAACTGTTTATAATTGTTCCCTTCGGCACCCAAATTTGTTTAACTTTGAGAGATTTTATATTTGTGCCTTTTGGAACCCAAATCGGTATAGTTTTCACATGTTTGGGTCTATACCAACAATTATTGTGACTGTGTCCATATTTTCTACAAATCGTGCACATGGAATTAATTTGACTAATATTGCTTTCAACAATTTTCGAACTGTTATATCCAAGTCCTTGTCTAACCGAATTAACAGTTTGCTTTCCTAATAGCATATTCAACGATTTTTCACTTTTTGAAAATTTATCTAAAGTCGTTGACAATTGTTGGACTTGTGTTTTGAGAGATTCATTTTCGTTTAACAACTGTCTGCACTTTTTAATAGAATTCTCTCTCCTATTGTTTTCATTCTCTTTTAAAATCAAAATTTCATTTTCAAGTGATTTTATATTGATTTCTGATTTTTTTAATTTCTTTTTCGAATGTTGGACACTTATCACACTTAGGGATCCTACTTTGATAAGTTTTAACTAATTGGTCAAGTTGTTTATTTAAATCTATCAAAGTATCTTTTTGTGATTCAAGTTTGGCATACTTATCCCTAAGCCGTTCAAAACAGCCATTTACTTCGTGGAAATAAATAAGTAATTCAGAGTGAGTAAGTTTTGATACCTCGCTTGGCTCGTCATCGTCGCTATCGGTTATATTCCCATGAAGGCACATATTTGCTTTCTCACTCTCACTGCTATCGCTTTTATTCCACGTGGCTGCAAAACACCGTTTTGATTTCTTTTCAAAATCGCGTTGAAATCGGGGATAATTGGGCTTGATATTACAGGGTTTGTTGCAAGTGATCCCGTGTTCTTCCGAGTTGTGCAGTGCTTTGATTATTTTGCTTTTTAACTTTTTATTTAGAGCTGGATTTCCGTATTTGTGATTCCACCTTTTGAATTTCTTCATTATTAATGCCAGCTCGGCTGCTCCATCATCATCATCCTCATCACAATTGCTATTTACCAATCCTGTTAAGCATATTTCTTTAACTGAGTTGGTTGTGGAGGACTTCTCATTGCTGTTGACTGTTGCACCATATATTGCAATTAAAGTATTCCAAATTTCCTGTGCATTTTCACAATGAGAGATGAAATTAAAATTATCTTGATTAATATAAGAATATAATATATGCATAGCAAGAGCATTAATCGAGATAATTTTCTTATCTGTTATATCACACCCATTTTCAATAATATTCCAACATTTAATATTAACAGATTTTAAATAAAATTCCATTTTTAATTTCCAATTCAAAAAATCTGTTCCATCAAAAATAGAAGGAATAATATTGGAGCGACCCTCAACAGAAGTATTAATAAAAGAAGCCATTTCAAAAATTCAAAATTTTAAAACAAAAACCAATTTTTAAAACACGAATTTTTAAAACAAAAAAAAATTGATTTTTATATATAAAAAAAAAATTAAAACAAAAACGGCTTTTGTTCCTAGCTCCGATACCACTTGTAGGATCGATTTCACCTAGAGGGCGGGTGAATAGGGTGATAGTGTTAATTATAAAAATTAATCGCGGAAGCTTATAAATTAATTCCAATTCAGATCACAGAATAGCAGCACAGATTTCGCAGAATATAAATAACATAATAAAACAGAACAACACAGAATTTACCCAGCTTCGGCAAAACCCTGCCTACGTGCTGCCCCCAAGGTTTCTACTAGAAATTAGATAGTCCCTCGCTTACACACGTAAACTCGCTATACCCGCTATTGACTAATCTAACTCTACGCTCAAAACCCTGCCACAACTCAACTACCGAGTTGCGAATTCTCAAGCTACGCCATGTAGCTTGTCCCCTAGTCACACGACTAGAAAAATAAAACGGTTTAAAAGAAAAATACAAATTAAAAACAATTCGAAATTAGAATAACCCTAATTAAAAATTTAATGCCCTTATAAAATAAAAAACTCTTTAGAAGTCGGCCCCCTTTGTAACTCAACCCCTCTCTTTTATTTTTTCGTTCGTGAAAAAAATGGAGATGGCGGCCGTTGTTTCTTCTCGTTCCTCCTGATTAAAATTTGGGCTTGCATCCTTTCGATCCAAATTAGGGTTCTTCCAAATTGAAGCGCCGACCTTTGATACTTGTTCGACTTCGATGCTCTTTGCGGCTGCTTCGTTGATCGAATTCCTTCTTCGGTATGTAATTGTATGCTTTTGCTTTTACTGATTTTATGCTTTTTGGAATTCGATGGGATAATTTCCGATGATGATTAGGGTTTTTATAGGAGTCAATTTCCTAAAATCTCGTTCGTCTGATTTCTTCAATTTTATGCTATCGGCCCTCTAATATTTGTTGAACGATGATGATTTATTTGACTTTGTCAATTGCGTATTATCGTTGCTTGATGGTCACGTTGTTGATTCGTGACTTAGTCAATTTGCTTGGCTATCACGGTGTAATATACTCGGCTTGAATTTGACTTTAATTTGTGACTTCTGTATACTACGGCTCTGACAATTCAACTTTGATTTCGATCACGGCTTTGATTTGTGAATTCATGTGCTTGCTTCGGCCCTGTGAATTCATTGTACTTAGTTGTGATGTTACACTTGTCTTCATATGCCCTTGACTTTGTTATACCTTGCTGTGCATTGCATTGATGATTTTGGCCTTGACCACCTTGATGCTGTAACCATTCTGGTTCATGTTGAGTTGGGTCGTCTGTACCTCTGTTCAGCAGCTTGTCGAATTTATATGTACACTGTGTCACTCTTGTAGTTGTAACTGGACTGAAATTGACTCACTTGAACTTGTTGTCACCGGTTTTCATTTGTAGTTGTATTCCCTTCATGTTTGCATATTGTACTTCATTAGCCACTATTTGGTTGATGTTCATTTATTGTTCGAGACCGTTCGCATATCAGTTGTATTTGTTATCCTCACTTGAGCATTCTGTTGCATTTGTGCATTTTGAAAATGTTGCATTGTACTCTGACCTTGTTGCCTCTGTTCATTTGCCGGTTAGCTTGCTCGTTCGGTCTTGTTCCTTCACTTTACTTGAGCATGTTGCAGTGTGTTACCATATTGCTGGTCCTGTTTGCTTTGACTTCACTTGTTTGAGTCTGATATCTTGATTGATGCTGTACATATTGCTGTTATGCTGGTGACATTGGTGCATTGTCTTCAGTTGTATTCATTGGTCATTATTTCTTGTGTGCTGGTTGAAGTTCTGATCCCTTTACATCTTGACCTCGAGCTCTGTCTTTACTTCTGATCTGATGCATTTTGGCTTGATGGCAGAGGCAGTGTAGTATTGTTGTACTTCACCTGTTATGTCTGCATTTTTGATGCAATCTTCATGATTGCATTGTTCTCTGCATTTACTTGGTTGTCGACACTGATCTGCATACATGTGCTTAATTGCTGGTTTGCATTGATATTCATTTGGTTGGGCATCTTGTACCTGCTGATGTTGCCACTGTGTTTTTGTTTGGTCTGACCATACATACATATGTATATGCTGCCCAGTTTACACAGATGCTCCACTTGTTCATTTTGTTCAAGTGTACTTGTCTTCATTCTGACCATGTTGGCACTGAGTTACTGTCTTGTTTATATTAGACTAGTCGACACTTGATTCTTGAGTTTTGGCCATTCGCACCTGTGTTGAATCCAGTTTCACAGCTCGGGTTTGACCTTGTGCTCGAGTCGTGATTTTTATGTTATCGCACGTGAGTTGAACCCGGCTTTTTATTTGGGTTTGACCTGTGCTCACCTGTCTCTGTAAATCAATCAAGTGTATATCGGTGTGCACGGCCTTGTGACATATATAGTGATACACTGTGTATGTCACAAGTTGTTCGTGTATGATGGATTCAAATCTAAATGATGACGAACAACCCAAATAACTGAGGCAAATTATATTTTCAAAAGTCACGTTTTATTTTATATTGCAAAAATATTTCTTTTTCAATTTTACTGCGTTAGTGTATATTTTTGCAGATTGCTCAAATGCTGGATTCAAACTGAAAGGAAGTTGAAGATAAATACGAGTGTGAGTGATATGTAGTGAGGTGAACTGTAAATATGAAATGTGATGTAATTGTAATCAAAGTTGTATAGTTATAGTGAGAGCTTGAAATTGTACTATTCAAAGAGTAATAAATATTTGTTTGAATAAAATATTCGTTTGAATTCAAATTCCGTGTTATTTATTTTATTCAGCAAATATTTATTTAATTTGTGAAGAATAAAATAGTATATTATCAAATACATTTAAACGAATGTATATATGTTTATTATCATCAAACAAAAATCATATAAGCGCATATTCAACAATAGTTTTGTAAAAATTTATTGTTTTGCCACTTGCAGTAGTAACCTTTCGCCCCATACTTCCGCCTCTAACCAATTCGAAACAAATACACATGGTATTAATGCTTTGGTACGTAGTAGATTGGAGAAAGGCAGAAGGTATAAAGTGTCGAAGGGGTCGAGGCCATTTTAAATAGCTTTCAAAAGCCTTTGTTTTGCTTTTCAAAGAGATACTGCTTGCCTTGCTTTTAATGGATGCTTTCGAAAGGGTTGAATTATCTTTATATAGCTTTCGAAGGGGTTGCTGCCTTTTTATTTTAAAGGGTAGCTTTCGAATGAGTTACCGAGTTTTATGTTTTTAAAATGGAGCTTTCGAAAGGGTAGTTTTGAACCTAGTCGAAACCTTGCTGTCATCTTCATACCATTCGAATAGTTTAAAGTTTTCAATGAATTCGAAAGGCAAACTTTTGTTTTATAAACATAACCAGCCGCTTCCTAATGCTTTCGAAAGGCTCCAATAGCCATTTAAACTAAATGTTTCAAAGGCAATTACTTCGAAAGGTGTTTCGAAGTTATCCTTCTAATTTTTTACTTAAAGTCTAATGCTTTCGAAAGGATGGCTCCAAAGCCATATGTTTTTCCCAAACTCTTTTTGTAGTATCTAGATTAACCCTAGAGGGGGGGTGAATAGGGTTATAGCAAATTTTCTCGAATTAAACACAAAAACAAACTGCAGAGAAGTAAATATGCTGAAAAGTAAATCACACACAAAATTTACCCAGGTTCGGCAAACCCTTCCTACTGCTGCATTCCCAGATTTCTATTAGAATTAAACAGTCTCCTGCTTACAAACACTCTAACAGACTCGCACACCCTGCTACTGCCTATAGAGTTTTGCAAACTCGCACACCCTGCTCACTGAACTAATTCTAACTAGACAATCTGACACAACCTAAAACCTAGGTGGTGATTTACCAAGATTTAAATCAAAAAGTACAGAAAAAAATAAGAGCAAAAATGATTAAAACTTGATTTTAAAGCTAAACTCTATTTGACAAACTAAACCCTAATTAAAAAAAACTATACCCTAATTAAAACATACGGCCGCCCCTTTTCTATTCTTTCACCCAGTCACTTTCGATTTTCTCTGATAAAAAAAATGGCGGCGATTGTTGTCCCAAATTAGGGCTTCGTCCCTTCGATCCAATTTAGGGTTTGAAAACAGCTACTCCCGATAGTTGATCGAGCGTATGATTGATTCCGGTCCTCTCTTTATCGATCGTCTATTTCTTTGAGTTGCCCTTTGCTGCTTCGATTTGATCGAGTTCAACGTATGCTTGGGTATGTAATTTTCTCTTTATGTGCTTTTATGATTTTCGTATTCGAACTCGATGCCGATGATGAATTTGGGTGTGGTATTTATATGAATTCTGAGACACTTGAATTTGTTCGTATCAATTTGACACTTTCCTAATTCTTGCTTTCCTGAAATATTTTCAAGTTGATGCGCACGACCTTGATTTTGTAGCGTTCGATTGATGCGGCAAAACTTTCCTCTTTTACCTTTTGACTTTCTCAAAGATACGTATTTGATTTTTTTCTTATTGGTCATCTCTACACTATTAAAATTCGTTCATCTCTGTAGTATTGATTTTGTAACGACCCAGAATTTTATTTAATTAAAATTTGAATATTTAATTAATTTTAAATATTAATAAGTGAAATTTATAAGTTGAATAAATTTTATTTCGAATAATTAGATTTAATTGGATAATTAAATCGATAATTTAATATGTGAAATACAGAAATAATTGAAAATTGGGTTAAATATGATTAAAAATGACATGTAAAATTTTATTATATCATATTGGAGTTATAATGATGTTATAGAACTTTTAAAATCGAATTAAAAGTTTATTTGTGAAAATTGAATATTTTAATATTTAATCGACTAGTAAAATTAGCCGTTTTTCGAACAGTCTCAGAATTGGACGAAACTAGTTCCATTGGATCCATAATAGTTTGTTATTATCGGATTTCAATTTTCGTAGCAATCGGAGTTTTCGTTTGATCATGGCAGCTCGAAACGCATCGAAATTGTTTTTAATATTAATTTGGCGAGTTAAAATAGCTATTTTTCAAACAGTCTCGGATTTCGACGAAACTAGTTTCATCGGATCCGTAATGTGATATTATTGTATGGTTTCAAATTTCATGTCAATCGGATTTACCGTTTGTCTGGTGCAAGCTAAAACGCCTAGAAAATCGTTTAATCGGTTTAATTTTAAATCGAACGTTTATTTCCATAACTCGTACAGATGACCGAATTATCTTCCAAAACATGTTCCATTGTGTTCGGAACGCAGGGTAAACCTTAGAAACGCCAACTGGCACGCTTCGTTTGGAGTTCGAAAAATCAGGGATGAATAGTGTCGCGTGAATTTTCTATAAAAGCCCCTAAATATTCATTTTTTCACAAAAATAAAACCCTAGGTTGCAGCCGCCATTAACAACTTCAATGGCGAGAAATTTATCAACTTCCTCCTCCATTATCTCTCCATCCATCAACTTTTAGGCCGAGGCTTCAACTAGAAATTTGTAGATCGCGATGAGATCTATCTTTTCAACGGTCGTGATCGATTTTGGAATGATAGATTCGCCGGAATTGGCTCGTGAGTGGTGTGCGTTCAAGGGGCTACTGCGTGGCATGGGGTTGACCGAATTTTACCGCATTTGGCTCGGTGGTGAGCGGCGGTAGGGGCTACGACGTGGGGGTCTCTGATCGTCGTATAGATCAACGTGGTGGACGTGGGGTTTTAACCTAATTTTGAGCATATGGGTTGCGTGCGTTTTCTTTTATCTGGAGAGGGAACGCGTGAAGGGGAGAGGGAAGAAAGGTGGGGTGCGGCTGTGATCCCATGGTAAGGTGATGGACGGTAGTGATTGGCTTAGGTTTAAAATTATAAATAATATGTTGTAAAATTAATATATAAATTCGTGTAAACTTCTAAAAATCATAACTTTTTCATACGAGGTCGAAAACGCGCGAAACCAATTGCGTTGGGATCGTATGGACGAGAACTATGCTATGGAATTGGATTTAAGTTATTTGGAGTTAGTGAAAATTTCAGGTAAAATTAAACGTCCGTTAAACTTTATTCGAAATAAAAGCTGAAAACAAAATTGAAATCAAGGTGAGAACTTCTCACTCAATCGAATCGGTTTCGATTTTAATTTTAAATAGTTATATTTAAAATTATTGAATGCATGTTTGAATGATGATTGTTATCTATTGATTGTTAAAATAGACATTATGCGCCGTTAGTAAGCGGATGTTATTTATTAAAAACATATACCGCGAATATTTCATAAACAGTGAAATTGGTATTATTTATGTACTTGGAATTGATTTCCCGCAGTATATAGCGGATGAGACCCTATTGCGCCGTCTATTAAGCGGATAATATTTTAAATCCCATATACCGCGATAATTTCGTACTGGAACGGAATTGGTATTGTGCTAACATCTTTGGATGCAGGAAAACATGTTGGAGGGATCCAAATGGATTCCTCAACAGTATTTATTTGATTATGGATATTTTGATATTCGTTGATTATCATATTGATATATGATGTCGTTGTTGTCGTGATTGACTATTTGGTGTGTAGCATCATTGGGCCAAATTTTGGAATTTTAAAATGATTTTTAAAGTGATTTTTGAAAGTATACGTTTATAAAATAATTTTGGAATTGATTCGTTTTAAATAAATAAACGTATAATTTTAAAGTTATAAAAATTATGATTTTTGAGAAATATGGTTAAAAGTTGATTTTTGAAAATATGAGGTTAATAATTTTATAAAATAGTTTAAATTGGGATTTTTGAATTTATTGTAAAAAGTTTAAACATAGGATTTATGAAATTTGATTATTTTATAAATCAAAGAGAATGATGAAATTATAAAGGAGTTTAAAGACGTTTTAAAAGAATAATATAAATTGATTTATATAAAAGATTTATAAGATGGATATTTATAAATTAAAAATATTGGAATTATAAAACGAGTTTTTATAAGTGTTAGAATGAATTGTAAATGAATTTCATCAATGAATGAAATTTATAGAATTATAAACGGTGAAGTTATAAATGGAATTTTATAAGCAGTAGGTTTATAAAATTTGTAAAGTTATTTGAAGAATAGATTTGGATAAATAAATGAATCTTATAAGTTATAAGATTTATAATTTGGGAAGTTTAAAAGAACGATTTTTGTAAACAAATAACTTATAAGCATTTAACTTATAATATGAACTTTTAGTCTATCATTGAGATATGAAATTGAATAGATTAATAAAGGAGATTTATAAATGGAAGTTATTATAAAATAAATAGAAACGGAATTTATAAACATTGTTTTATAAATTCGCAAACGACTTATTTTGATAAGTAAATTGTTATAACTTATTTATGGAGTTATATTCACATTTTAGATAGTGAATAATCCTTTGAAACAAAATGAACAGAAATGATGAAATTGGTTAACGTAGTATATTCACGTTTTTAAATAGTGAATAATATGTTAAAGAAAATGTTTAAGATGTGATGTTTTAAATAGAATTAAAACAATCTAACGATGTTTTTAAATGTGTTAAAGATTCGAAACCATAGATTTCAACATTCATTGTTGAAATAGACGTTTTCGAGAAATAGAAGGAAATGGTGGACTATAACACTGTTGTTATAGTAAATGATTTCCGAAAGGAAATGTTTTGTATGGTATTGGGATTTATATATCTATTTTAATTTCGAATCCCTATACTAGTGATTTTGGGTTGTCGTAACGATGTTTTACGCAACATTCGTTTTGGCCCAAATAAATATGTTTAAGAGAATGATTTCCTTAAAGAATGAAATATATACTTAATTTCGATTTAAGTATATTGAATATTTTCCAAGTGTAGAAAATAAAAGAGATTTGTGAATTACTTATAAATAAATAAGTATGGAAATGTTTTTTTTCAATATGAAATGAAATATTTTGAGAATTTATCTTTTTGAAGATAAATTGAAAATCGTATATTCATAAATATATTGAAACATAAATCCACTATGGAATTTATAAAAGAAAGGGGAATTTGTTTAAAAATAAATATCGATTTATTTTTGAAGTATTGAAAATATATATCTTGTAAAGATATTTTTGGAAAATAAATAATTTGGAAAATAATTTGGAATCTGGTGATGTTGTGCATATCCATTGATAGTTCAATAACCGACTATCAATATTTACCTTTGAATAGGTATTTGTTGTGATTTGCTTGGATTTGAATGCCACACTTATTTTTAAATTGTTGCGCTCGTTATTCGGATTACCCATTCTGAATAGTGATACGACGTAATGGATAGCATTGATGACCGGTGTTGAAGACCGGATATTTTTGAAAGCGAAAGGACAACTCGTCGAATGTCTTTGCATCGACTGGTCCTCGGTATAGAGACTCCATATGTGATGGGAAGTCCGAACGTGATTAGTGAATATCCGGATTGCAAGGACTTCTTTGTAAGTGCCTTCTGTTCTGTTCGATTTCGGAACAGACTTGTATGGATAGTATGTCTGACATTACAAATTGAGATATAAAGCTGGTTTCTTTCAAATATATTTCTGTTGGTGGCGGAGAATTTATTCTTTTAGCTTAACATCCTTCTCTGAGACGTACGAGCTCAGAGGTTATGTAGTTGATGGTTATTAGCAATATATTCCCAATTTGGTAATGTGACATGCTGAGTGTTGCTGTGAAATGATCATTGTTTTATCATTTGTGATATGATCATTTGTTTGATCACTTATCTTTGTGATCATTTCTACGATCATTTGTTGACCCAAAGCACAGCTTATGTATAAAGCGTGGCTTTGTGGACGAAACTTCGTCGAACCTCACACCCCGGAATGGTCAAAATAGGAAAGATGCAGCAAGGTTATGAGGGGTAGCTCCCTTTAGGGTATGTGCATTTCCTTCTGGAAAAGGGTGGTATCATGGTATGGAGCCCAGATACTTACTCATGTTGAAACACTTTATTTATGATTGTGTGATGTTGGTTACGAGCGCTAGGTTAAAGGTCCCAAAGGACCGGGGGATGGCATACTCGTGTCAGTAGTTACCCAGTTATGGGTAACCCGGCCTTGTGTTGGCAGAGATCCGGTTTGGTTCTCGGGGACGTCCTTCCAGAGGCGTTCTCATGTGGCAATGGGAAGTTCCTTGGCCTGACCATTTGTTGGAAATCCAAAGAAACAATACGATCTTGTACGGTATTAGTTGTAGAACCTGCCATTTAATATGGTAGCTATAGTAAGCATACTATAATGGTACCTATGCTGGCTAAGATTTATATTCTACTTTCGAAATGTTTCCTACACTATGCACTAGTAATAATATCAAATGTTTCTTTTTATGCGTATCAAGCATATTTGACTATCATAAGGAGAAATCTCCTCCGATTCTGCATTTGCATGTGTGTGTGTGCGGGAGGCCTTATGGTAGTCTCATTTTTAAAAGCATTGCGAATTGACTTTAAAAATATTCCTCTATTTTGATTTTAAAGATAAATAAATTGTTTTGAGTTCTCACACCAGTCACATGACTGACTCGGAGTTTATTGTTTTTCTTCCTAAACTCTGGGTGCCCACCAATTTCCACACGGGCAGTCAAGAGTTAAGGTTTATCAGGATATTCTGGAATTTAGGAGTTGCTGGAGGCAAGCTGGATGGCATGGCGTATTACTAGTATATATTATTTCTTTTAAGCTGTTTGTTGTTGTACACTCTGATGATGTAATGTAATGAAATGTGATGTAATGTAATAACTGATATAGTTCTTTGTTTAAAGATTATTCATTTATTTATTATATGTTGTTCCGCTACGATTGTGAGATTCTGATGTTGTTCTGCTGTTTTCTTCTGTTCCGTTCTATGTTCTATCTTTTCTCTCTTCTTTTTGTCTTCTTCTATCTTTTTCTTCTTCTTTTTAAACCCTAATGGTTCGTATTTCCGTTCATCTTGAGTAAATCGATGGAGATTAGTGTCTATTCAAGGGGTACGGAAAAGCGGACTATTACATTTGGTATCAGAGCATATGGTTAAGCGACAACCATGGCTCTGTTGGGTATTACTCATTAGAGATAGAGTCGGTAGTACTCTAGAATGAGTTGAGTGTAATAATAGATATGAGAGCGTATTTGTTAGTGAATATAAAATTGTTTTATATTGTGATGATTGGTTTATTGAGTGGCATATGAACCTTCGTCAGCACGGTATGCACAACTACGCCGAAGGGGTTTATAAACACTTGAATAGAACGATTCGACACAGTATTGTTTTAAAATTGGGTAAATGAAATAATTTTACCTTGATTTTATTTTTATATATAAAGGAATAATTTTTTTTTGAATTATTAAAGTGTATATAAGTTGATTATTTGGTGATTGAAAATGTAAGAATATATATATATATATATATAAGTTAATTAAAAGTTGTTTGAATAATCTAAATAAAAGAATAATTGTATAAGCAAAAGAATTATAAGTATGAAATTATAATTAAAGTGATTTACAATTGTGAAATAAACTTATATACATAAGAAGTGAAACTATATGAAGATATTTATGAATATGAGTTGTAAATAAAAATGAATTTAAAGTTAAATGGAAATTTACTTAGAATTTGGAATCTGAATTGATTTATAAGTAGGAATTTAAGTTATGTAACACCAAGTGATGTTTATAAAATGAAATATAACTTAAGAGATGTTGAATGAAGTTGATTTTGGTATCGAAGTAAATTAATAAAGTTAAGTGATAAATGTGAACTTGAGTTATGTAAATGAAACTCAACTTTAGTGATTGAATTAAATGAATGGATTGAATATATAATCAATTGAATGTAAATTAAATGGATATGAAATAATGAATGTAAGTGTTAATTCATTAAAATCTAATGTTATTGAAAGTTGAATAATTGAATGAAAATCAATTTAATTAAACCAATTGAAGGTGATCAACCAAATTGAATGAATATAAGCAAAGGAATTTGGTTGTGATTAATATACATTGGTTGTTATATGGTTGTTAGTTGATTGTATATAATTCATTAAGTGTTAATGAAATTGAAAGCTAAAGTAATTGGAATTCAATTGGAAGTTAAGTGAATCTTAAATAGAATTGAATTTGATTTGGAAGTGAACCAACTTAAATATGAATTAGTGAATATAAACTAATTGAAAATGAATGTTAGTAAAAACATCCGCTGTTAATGAATCAAATGTGATTAAATTGAGAACCCATCTCATTTAATATTAATGAGAACATGAATGAATATTTATTGGTTATGGATGTTAGTTGGATGATAGTTGGTTGATGGTTGAATATATTGCTTTTACTGCATTTGCTATGTTGGCATATATAGTTATTATGTTGCTATATGTTGTATATTGATACTATGGTCTATATACATGTTTCTCATCTGTTTGTTGAGTGTTTAGTAGGTGCGGATTGCGTTTGCTTCGCATTTGGAGCTCGCTTTCGCGCTATATTAGCCGTATATGCTTGCTAATAAAATATAAGGTACATATCTCGGATTAAATATCGTACTTTTACACTTTTTTCCCTGCGGGATGCCTCATCACTTGATGGGATGTATATTTGTGATATATATACTATCATTTTTTTTTTTGGATCGAGCCGCGCAAAGTAGACTATGGCGAATTTTTCTGAAAATTTAAGGCGTTGGAATATTTTTGGGGAAAATTGGAAAATTTCTGAAAACTATAACTTTGATTTGGAATTGAAAGTTAAACAATAGTAGTTGTTTTTGAAAAGATAACTAAGTATGATTTGAAAACTTAGTAAAGTATTGTAAGAAGTTTAACTATGGATTTATGAAAAATTAATAGATTCTGTAACTTTTCTTACTTGATAATTTCGAGGACTAAATTCTTTTAAGGGGGAAGTATGTAATGACCCAGAATTTTATTTAATTAAAATTTGAATATTTAATTAATTTTAAATGTTAATAAGTGAAATTTATAAGTTGAATATATCTTATTTCGAATAATTAGATTTAATTGGATAATTAAATCGATAATTTAATATGTGAAATACAGAAATAATTGAAAATTGGGTTAAATATGATTAAAAATGATTTGTAAAATTTTATTATATCATATTGGAGTTATAATGATGTTATAGAACTTTTAAAATCGAATTAAAAGTTTATTTTTGAAAATTGAATATTTTAATATTTAATCTACTAGTGAAATTAGCCGTTTTTCGAACAGTCTCAGAATTGGACGAAACTAGTTCCATTGGATCCGTAATAGTTTGTTAGTACCGGAGTTCAATTTTCGTAGCAATCGGAGTTTTCGTTTGATCGTGGCAGCTCGAAACGCATCGAAATTGTTTTTAATATTAATTTGGCGAGTTAAAATAGCCATTTTTCAAACAGTCTTGGATTTCGACCAACCAGTTTCATCGGATCTGTAATGTGATATTATTGTATGGTTTCAAATTTCATGTCAATCGGATTTACCGTTTGTCCGATGCAAGCTAAAACGCCTAGAAAATCATTTAATCGGTTTAATTTTAAATCGAACGTTTATTGCCATAACTTGCACAGATGACCGAATTAGCTCTCGAAACATGTTCCATTGTGTTCGAAACGTGGGGTAAACCTTAGAAACGCCAACCGGCACGCTTCGTTTGGAGTTCGGAAAATCCGGGATGAATAGTGTCGCGTGAATTTTCTATAAAAGCCCCTAAATATTCATTTTTTCACAAAAATAAAACCCTAGGTTGCAGCCGCCATTAACAACTTCAATGGCCAGAAATTTCTCAACTTCCTCCTCCATTATCTCTCCATCCATCAACTTTTAGGCCGAGGCTTCAACTAGAAATTTGTAGATCGCGATGAGATCTATCTTTTCAACGGTCGTGATCGATTTTGGAATGGTAGATTCGCCGGAATTGGCTCGTGAGTGGTGTGCGTTCAAGGGGCTGCTGCGTGGCATGGGGTTGATCGAGTTTGACCGCATTTGGCTCAGTGGTGAGCGGCGGCAGTGGCTACGACGTGGGGGTCTCTGATCGTCGTATAGATCAACGTGGTGGACGTGGGGTTTTAACCTAATTTTGAGCATATGGGTTGCGTGCGTTTTCTTTTATCTGGAGAGGGAACGCATGAAGGGGAGAGGGAAGAAAGGTGGGGTGCGGCTGTGATCCCATGGCAAGGTGATGGACGGTAGTGATTGGCTTAGGTTTAAAATTATAAATAATATGTTGTAAAATTAATATATAAATTCGTGTAAACTTCTAAAAATCATAACCTTTTCATACGAGGTCGAAAACGCGCGAAATCAATTGCGTTGGGATCGTTTGGACGAGCACTACGCTATGGAATTTGATTTGAGTCGTTTGGAGTTAGTGAAAATTTCGGGTAAAATTAAACGTCCGTTTAACTTTATCCAAAATAAAAGCTGAAAACAAAATTGAAATCAAGGTGAGAACTTCTCACTCAATCGAATTGGTTTCGATTTTAATTTTAAATAGTTATATTTAAAATTCTTGAATGCATGTTTGAATGATGATTGTTATCTATTGATTGTTAAAATAGACATTATGCGCCATTAGTAAGCGGATGTTATTTATTAAAAACATATACCGCGAATATTTCATAAACAGTGAAATTGGTATTACTTATGTACTTGGAATTGATTTCCCGCAGTATATAGCGGATGGGACCCTATTGCTCCGTCTATTAAGAGGATAATATTTTAAATCCCATATACCGTGATAATTTCGTACTGGAACGGAATTGGTATTGTGCTAACATCTTTGGATGTAGGAAAACAGGTTGGAGGGATCCAACTGGATTCCTCAACAGTATTTATTTGATTATGGATATTTTGATATTCGTTGATTATCATATTGATATATGATGTCGTTGTTGTCGTGATTGACTATTTGGTGTATAGCATCATTGGGCCAAATTTTGGAATTTTAAAATGATTTTTAAAGTGATTTTTGAAAGTATACGTTTATAAAATAATTTTGGAATTGATTCGTTTTAAATAAATAAACGTATAATTTTAAAGTTATAAAAATTATGATTTTTGAGAAATATGGTTAAAAGTTGATTTTTGAAAATATGGGGTTAATAATTTTATAAAATAGTTTAAATTGGGATTTTTGAATTTATTGTAAAAAGTTTAAACATAGGATTTATGAAATTTGATTATTTTATAAATCAAAGAGAATGATGAAATTATAAAGGAGTTTAAAGACGTTTTAAAAGAATAATATAAATTGATTTATATAAAAGATTTATAAGATGGATATTTATAAATTAAAAATATTGGAATTATAAAACGAGTTTTTATAAGTGTTAGAATGAATTGTAAATGAATTTCATCAATGAATGAAATTTACAAAATTATAAACGGTGAAGTTATAAATGGAATTTTATAAGCAGTAGGTTTATAAAATTTGTAAAGTTATTTGAAGAATAGATTTGGATAAATAAATGAATCTTATAAGTTATAAGATTTATAATTTGGGAAGTTTAAAAGAACGATTTTTGTAAACAAATAACTTATAAGCATTTAACTTATAATATGAACTTTTAGTCTATCATTGAGATATGAAATTGAATAGATTAATAAAGGAGATTTATAAATGGTAGTTATTATAAAATAAATAGAAATGGAATTTATAAACATTGTTTTATAAATTCGCAAACGACTTATTTTGATAAGTAAATTGTTATAACTTATTTATGGAGTTATATTCACATTTTAGATAGTGAATAATCCTTTGAAACAAAATGAATAGAAATGATGAAATTGGTTAACGTAGTATATTCACGTTTTTGAATAGTGAATAATATGTTAAAGAAAATGTTTTAGATGTGATGTTTTAAATAGAACTAAAACGATCTAACGATGTTTTTAAATGTGTTAAAGATTTAAAACCATATATTTCAACATTCATTGTTGAAGTAGACGTTTTCGAGAAATAGAAGGAAATGGTGGACTATAACACTGTTGTTATAGTAAATGATTTCCGAAAGGAAATGTTTTGTATAGTATTGGGATTTATATATCTATTTTAATTTCGAATCCCTATACTAGTGATTTTGGGTTGTCGTAACGATGTTTTACGCAACATTCGTTTTGGCCCAAATAAATACGTTTAAGAGAATGATTTCCTTAAAGAATGAAATATATACTTAATTTCGATTTAAGTATATTGAATATTTTCCAAGTGTAGAAAATAAAAGAGATTTGTGAATTACTTATAAATAAATAAGTATGGAAATGTTTTTTTCAATATGAAATGAAATATTTTGAGAATTTATCTTTTTGAAGATAAATTGAAAATCGTATATTCATAAATATATTGAAACATAAATCCACTATGGAATTTATAAAAGAAAGGGGAATTTGTTTAAAAATAAATATTGATTTATTTTTGAAGTATTGAAAATATATATCTTGTAAAGATATTTTTGAAAAATAAATAATTTGGAAAATTATTTGGAATCTGGTGATGTTGTGCATATCCATTGATAGTTCAATAACCGACTATCAATATTTACCTTTGAATAGGTATTTGTTGTGATTTTCTTGGATTTGAATGCCACACTTATTTTTAAATTATTGCGCTCGTTATTCGGATTACCCATTCCGAATAGTGATACGATGTAATGGATAGCATTGATGACCGGTGTTGAAGACCGGATATTTTTGAAAGCGAAAGGACAACTCGTCGAATGTCTTTGCATCGACTGGTCCCCGGTATAGAGACTCCATATGTGATGGGAAGTCCGAACGTGATTAGTGAATATCCGGATTGCAAGGATTTCTTTGTAAGTGCCTTCGGTTCTGTTCGATCCCGGAACAGACTTGTATGGATAGTATGTCTGACATTACAAATTGAGATATAAAGCTGATTTCTTTCAAATATATTTCTGTTGGTGGCGTAGAATTTATTCTTTTAGCTTAACACCCTCCTCTGAGACGTACGAGCTTAGAGGTTATGTAGTTGATGGTTATTGGCAATATATTCCCAATTTGGTAATGTGACATGCTGAGTGTTGCTGTGAAATAATCATTGTTTGATCATTTGTGATATGATCATTTGTTTGATCACTTATCTTTGTGACCATTTCTATGATCATTTGTTGACCCAAAGCACAGCTTTTGTATAAAGCGTGGCTTTGTGGATGAAACTTCGTCGAACCTCACACCCCGGAATGGTCAAAACAGGAAAGATGTAGCAAGGTTATGAGGGGTAGCTCCCATTTGGGTATGTGCATTTCCTTCTGGAAAAGGATGGTATCATGGTATGGAGCCCAGATACTTACTCATGTTGAAACACTTTATTTATGATTGTGTGATGTTGGTTACGAGAGCTCGGTTAAAGGTCCCAAAGGACCGGGGGATGGCATACTCGTGTCAGTAGTTACCCAGTTAGGGGTAACCCGGCCTTGTGTTGGCAGAGATCCGGTTTGGTTCTCGGGGACGTCCTTCCAGAGGCGTTCTCATGTGGCAATGGGAAGTTCCTTGGCCTGTCCATTTGTTGGAAATCCAAAGAAACAATACGATCTTGTATGTTATTAGTTGTAGAACCTGCCATTTAATATGGTAGCTATAGTAAGCATACTATAATGGTACCTATGTTGGCTAAGATTTATATTCTACTTTCGAAATGTTTCCTACACTATGCACTAGTAATAATATCAAATGTTTCTTTTTAATGCGTATCAAGCATATTTGACTATCATAAGGAGAAATATCCTCTGATTCTGCATTTGCATGTGTGTGTGTGCGGGAGGCTTATGGTAGTCTCATTTCTAAAAGCATTGCGAATTGACTTTAAAAATATTCCTCTATTTTGATTTTAAAGATAAATAAATTGTTTTGAGTTCTCACACCAGTCACATGACTGACTCGGAATTTATTGTTTTTCTTCCTAAACTCTGGGTGCCCACCAATTTCCACACGGGCAGTCAAGAGTTAAGGTTTATCAGGATATTCTGGAATTTAGGAGTTGCTGGAGGCAAGCTGGATGGCATGGCGTATTATTAGTATATAGTATTTCTTTTACGCTTTTTGTTGTTGTACACTCTGATGATGTAATGTAATGAAATGTGATGTAATGTAATAACTAATATAGTTCTTTGTTTAAAGATTATTTATTTATTTATTATATGTTGTTCCGCTGCGATTGTGAGATTCTGATATTGTTCTGCTGTTTTCTTCTGTTCCGTTCTATGTTCTATCTTTTCTCTCTTCTTTTTGTCTTCTTCTATCTTTTTCTTCTTCTTTTTAAACCCTAATGGTTCGTATTTCCGTTCATCTTGAGTAAATCGATGGAGATTAGTGTCTATTCAAGGGGTACGGAAAAGCGGACTATTACATTTGGTATCAGAGCATATGGTTAAGCGACAACCATGGCTCTGTTGGGTATTACTCATTAGAGATAGAGTCAGTAGTACTCTAGAATGAGTTGAGTGTAATAATAGATATGAGAGCGCATTTGTTAGTGAATATAAAATTATTTTATATTGTGATGATTGGTTTATTGAGTGGCATATGAACCTTCGTCAGCATGGTATGCACAACTATGCCGAAGGGGTTTATAAACACTTGAATAGAACGATTCGACACAGTATTGTTTTAAAATTGGGTAAATGAAATAATTTTACCTTGATTTTATTTTTATATATAAAGGAATAATTTTTTTTGAATTATTAAAGTGTATATAAGTTGATTATTTGGTGATTGAAAATGTAAGAATATATATATATATATAAGTTAATTAAAAGTTGTTTGAATAATCTAAATAAAAGAATAATTGTATAAGCAAAAGAATTATAAGTATGAAATTATAATTAAAGTGATTTACAATTGTGAAATAAACTTATATACATAAGAAGTGAAATTATATGAAGATATTTATGAATATGAGTTGTAAATAAAAATGAATTTAAAGTTAAATGGAAATTTACTTAGAATTTGGAATCTGAATTGATTTATAAGTAGGAATTTAAGTTATGTAACACCTAGTGATGTTTATAAAATGAAATATAACTTCAGAGATGTTGAATGAAGTTGATTTTGGTATCGAAGTAAATTAATAAAGTTAAGTGATAAATGTGAACTTGAGTTATGTAAATGAAACTCAACTTTAGTGATTGAATTGAATGAATGGATTGAATATATAATCAATTGAATGTAAATTAAATGGATATGAAATAATGAATGTAAGTGTTAATTCATTAAAATCTAATGTTATTGGAAGTTGAATAATTGAATGAAAATCAATTTAATTAAACCAATTGAAGGTGATCAACCAAATTGAATGAATATAAGCAAAGGAATTTGGTTGTAATTAATATACATTGGTTATTATATGGTTGTTAGTTGATTGTATATAATTCATTAAGTGTTAATGAAATTGAAAGCTAAAGTAATTGGAATTCAATTGGAAGTTAAGTGAATCTTAAATAGAATTGAATTTGATTTGGAAGTGAACCAACTTAAATATGAATTAGTGAATATAAACTAATTGAAAATGAATGTTAGTAAAAACAGCCACTGTTAATGAATCAAATGTGATTAAATTGAGAACCCATCTCATTTAATATTAATGAGAATATGAATGAATATTTATTGGTTATGGATGTTAGTTAGATGATAGTTGGTTGATGGTTGAATATATTGCTTTTACTGCATTTTCTATGTTGGCATATATAGTTATTATGTTGCTATATGTTGTATATTGATACTATGGTCTATATACATGTTTCTCATCTGTTTGTTGAGTGTTTAGTAGGTGTGGATTGCGTTTGCTTCGCATTTGGAGCTCGCTTTCGCGCTATATTAGCCGTACATGCTTGCTAATAAAATATAAGGTACATATCTCGGATTAAATATCGTACTTTTACACTTTTTCCCTGCGGGATGCCTCATCACTTGATGGGATGTATATTTGTGATATATATACTGTCATTTTTTTTTCGGATCGAGCCGCGCAAAGGAGACTATGGCGAATTTTTCCGAAAATTTAAGGCGTTGGAATATTTTTTGGAAAAATTGGAAAATTTGTGAAAACTATAACTTTGATTTGGAATTGAAAGTTAAACAATAGTAGTTGTTTTTGAAAAGATAACTAAGTACGATTTGAAAACTTAGTAAAGTATTGTAAGAAGTTTAACTATGGATTTATGAAAAATTAATAGATTCTGTAACTTTTCTTACTTGATAATTTCGAGGACGAAATTCTTTTAAGGGGGGAAGTATGTAACGACCCAGAATTTTATTTAATTAAAATTTGAATATTTAATTAATTTTAAATGTTAATAAGTGAAATTTATAAGTTGAATAAATTTTATTTCGAATAATTAGATTTAATTGGATAATTAAATCGATAATTTAATATGTGAAATACAGAAATAATTGAAAATTGGGTTAAATATGATTAAAAATGATTTGTAAAATTTTATTATATCATATTGGAGTTATAATGATGTTATAGAACTTTTAAAATCGAATTAAAAGTTTATTTGTGAAAATTGAATATTTTAATATTTAATCGACTAGTGACATTAGCCGTTTTTCGAACAGTCTCAGAATTGGACGAAACTAGTTCCGCTGGATCCATAATAGTTTGTTAGTACTGGATTTCAATTTTCGTAGCAATCGGAGTTTTCGTTTGATCGTGGCAGCTCGAAACGCATCGAAATTGTTTTTAATATTAATTTGGCGAGTTAAAATAGCCATTTTTCAAACAGTCTCGAATTTCGACCAAACCAATTTCATCGGATCCGTAATGTGATATTATTGTATGGTTTCAAATTTCATGTCAATCGGATTTACCGTTTGTCCGGTGCAAGCTAAAACGCCTAGAAAATCGTTTAATCGGTTTAATTTTAAATCGAACGTTTATTGCCATAACTCGTACAGATGACCGAATTAGCTCCCAAAACATGTTCCATTGTGTTTGAAACGTGGGGTAAACCTTAGAAACGCCAACCGACACGCTTCGTTTGGAGTTCGGAAAATCCGGGATGAATAGTGTCGCGTGAATTTTCTATAAAAGCCCCTAAATATTCATTTTTTCACAAAAATAAAACCCTAGGTTGCAGCCGCCATTAACAACTTCAATGGACAGAAATTTCTCAACTTCCTCCTCCATTATCTCTCCATCCATCAACTTTTAGGCCGAGGCTTCAACTAGAAATTTGTAGATCGCGATGAGATCTATCTTTTCAACGGTCGTGATCGATTTTGGAATGGTAGATTCGCCGGAATTGGCTCGTGAGTGGTGTGCGTTCAAGCGGCTGCTGCGTGGCATGGGGTTGACCGTGTTTGACCGTGTTTGGCTCGGTGGTGAGCGGCGGCAGGGGCTACGACGTGGGGGACTTTGATCGTCGTATAGATCAACGTGGTGGACGTGGGGTTTTAACCTAATTTTGAGCATATGGGTTGCGTGCGTTTTCTTTTATCTGGAGAGGGAACGCATGAAGGGGAGAGGGAAGAAAGGTGGGGTGCGGCTGTGATCCCATGGCAAGGTGATGGATGGTAGTGATTGGCTTAGGTTTAAAATTATAAATAATATGTTGTAAAATTAATATATAAATTCGTGTAAACTTCTAAAAATCATAACTTTTTCATACGAGGTCGAAAACGCGCGAAACCAATTGCGTTGGATCGTATGGACGAGCACTAAATTGAGTCATTTGGAGTTAGTGAAAATTTTGGGTAAAATTAAACGTTCGTTTAACT
Source organism: Allium cepa (assembly GCA_030765085.1). NCBI lineage: Eukaryota > Viridiplantae > Streptophyta > Magnoliopsida > Asparagales > Amaryllidaceae > Allium > Allium cepa. Next base: position 445,954,455 of record CM060938.1, on the reverse strand, counting down.
TTATTCGAAATAAAAGATGAAAACAAAATTGAAATCAAGGTGAGAACTTCTCACTCAATCGAATCGGTTTCGATTTTAATTTTAAATAGTTATATTTAAAATACTTGAATGCATGTTTGAATAATGATTGTTATCTATTGATTGTTAAAATAGACATTATGCGCCGTTCGTAAGTGGATGTTATTTATTAAAAACATATACCGCGAATATTTCATAAACAGTGAAATTGGTATTATTTATGTACTTGGAATTGATTTCCCGCAGTATATAGCGGATGAGACCCTATTGCGCCGTCTATTAAGCGGATAATATTTTAAATCCCATATACCGCGATAATTTCGTACTGGAACGGGATTGGTATTGTGCTAACATCTTTGGATGCAGGAAAACAGGTTGTAGGGATCCAACTAGATTCCTCAACAGTATTTATTTGATTATGGATATTTTGATATTCGTTGATTATCATATTGATATATGATGTCGTTGTTGTCGTGATTGACTATTTGGTGTGTAGCATCATTGGGCCAAATTTTGGAATTTTAAAATGATTTTTATAGTGATTTTTGAAAGTATACGTTTATAAAATAATTTTGGAATTGATTCGTTTTAAATAAATAAACGTATAATTTTAAAGTTATAAAAATTATGATTTTTGAGAAATATGGTTAAAAGTTGATTTTTGAAAATATGGGGTTAATAATTTTATAAAATAGTTTAAATTGGGATTTTTGAATTTATTGTAAAAAGTTTAAACATAGGATTTATGAAATTTGATTATTTTATAAATCAAAGAGAATGATGAAATTATAAAGGAGTTTAAAGACGTTTTAAAAGAATAATATAAATTGATTTATATAAAAGATTTATAAGATGGATATTTATAAATTAAAAATATTGGAATTATAAAGTGAGTTTTTATAAGTGTTAGAATGAATTGTAAATGAATTTCATCAATGAATGAAATTTATAGAATTATAAACGGTGAAGTTATAAATGGAATTTTATAAGAGTAGGTTTATAAAATTTGTAAAGTTATTTGAAGAATAGATTTGGATAAATAAATGAATCTTATAAGTTATAAGATTTATAATTTGGGAAGTTTAAAAGAACGATTTTTGTAAACAAATAACTTATAAGCATTTAACTTATAATATGAATTTTTAGTCTATCATTGAGATATGAAATTGAATAGATTAATAAAGGAGATTTATAAATGGAAGTTATTATAAAATAAATAGAAATGGAATTTATAAACATTGTTTTATAAATTCGCAAACGACTTATTTTGATAAGTAAATTATTATAACTTATTTATGGAGTTATATTCACATTTAGATAGTGAATAATCCTTTGAAACAAATTGAATAGAAATGATGAAATTGGTTAACGTAGTATATTCACGTTTTTGAATAGTGAATAATATGTTAAAGAAAATGTTTTAGATGTGATGTTTTAAATAGAATTAAAACGATCTAACGATGTTTTTAAATGTGTTAAAGATTCGAAACCATAGATTTCAACATTCATTGTTGAAATAGACGTTTTCGAGAAATAGAAGGAAATGGTGGACTATAACAGTGTTGTTATAGTAAATTATTTTCGAAAGGAGATGTTTTGTATAGTATTGGGATTTATATATCTATTTTAATTTCGAATCCCTATACTAGTGATTTTGGGTTGTCGTAACGATGTTTTACGCAACATTCGTTTTGGTCCAAATAAATATGTTTAAGAGAATGATTTCCTTAAAGAATGAAATATAGACTTAATTTCGATTTAAGTATATTGAATATTTTCCAAGTGTAGAAAATAAAAGAGATTTGTGAATTACTTATAAATAAATAAGTATGGAAATGTTTTTTTCAATATGAAATGAAATATTTTGAGAATTTATCTTTTTGAAGATAAATTGAAAATCATATATTCATAAATATATTGAAACATAAATCCACTATGGAATTTATAAAAGAAAGGGGAATTTGTTTAAAAATAAATATTGATTTATTTTTGAAGTATTGAAAATATATATCTTGTAAAGATATTTTTGAAAAATAAATAATTTGGAAAATTATTTGGAATCTGGTGATGTTGTGCATATCCATTGATAGTTCAATAACCGACTATCAATATTTACCTTTGAATAGGTATTTGTTGTGATTTGCTTGGATTTGAATGCCACACTTATTTTTAAATTATTGCGCTCGTTATTCGGATTACCCATTCCGAATATTGATACGACGTAATGGATAGCATTGATGACCGGTGTTGAAGACCGGATATTTTTGAAAGCGAAAGGACAACTCGTCGAATGTCTTTGCATCGAATGGTCCCCGGTATAGAGACTCCATATAAGATGGGAAGTCCGAACGTGATTAGTGAATATCCGGATTGCAATGACTTCTTTGTAGGTGCCTTCGGTTCTGTTCGATCCTGGAACAGACTTGTATGGATAGTATGTCCGACATTACAAATTGAGATATAAAGCTGATTTCTTTCAAATATATTTCTGTTGGTGGCGGAGAATTTATTCTTTTAGCTTAACACCCTTCTCTGAGACGTACGAGCTTAGAGGTTATGTAGTTGATGGTTATTAGCAATATATTCCCAATTTGGTAATGTGACATGCTGAGTGTTGCTGTGAAATGATCGTTGTTTGATCATTTGTGATATGATCATTTGTTTGATCACTTATCTTTGTGATCATTTCTACGATCATTTGTTGACCCAAAGCACAGCTTTTGTATAAAGCGTGGCTTTGTGGACGAAACTTCGTCGAACCTCACACCTCGGAATGGTCAAAACAGGAAAGATGCAGCAAGGTTATGAGGGGTAGCTCCCTTTAGGGTATGTGCATTTCCTTCTGGAAAAGGGTGGTATCATGGTATGGAGCCCAGATACTTACTCATGTTGAAACACTTTATTTATGATTGTGTGATGTTGGTTACGAGCGCTCGGTTAAAGGTCCCAAAGGACCGGGGGATGGCATACTCGTGTCAGTAGTTACCCAGTTAGGGGTAACCCGGCCTTGTGTTGGCAGAGATCCGGTTTGGTTCTCGGGGACGTCCTTCCAGAGGCGTTCTCATGTGGCAATGGGAAGTTCCTTGGCCTGACCATTTGTTGGAAATCCAAAGAAACAATACGATCTTGTACGGTATTAGTTGTAGAACCTGCCATTTAATATGGTAGCTATAGTAAGCATACTATAATGGTACCTATGCTGGCTAAGATTTATATTCTACTTTCGAAATGTTTCCTACACTATGCACTAGTAATAATATCAAATGTTTCTTTTTAATGCGTATCAAGCATATTTGACTATCATAAGGAGAAATCTCCTCCGATTTTGCATTTGCATGTGTGTGTGTGTGGGAGGCCTTATGATAGTCTCATTTTTAAAAGCATTGCGAATTGACTTTAAAAATATTCCTCTATTTTGATTTTAAAGATAAATAAATTGTTTTGAGTTCTCACACCAGTCACTTGACTGACTCAGAGTTTATTATTTTTCTTCCTAAACTCTGGGTGCCCACCAATTTCCACACGGGCAGTCAAGAGTTAAGGTTTATCAGGATATTCTGGAATTTAGGAGTTGCTGGAGGCAAGCTGGATGGCATGGCGTATTACTAGTATATAGTATTTCTTTTACGCTGTTTGTTGTTGTTTGTTGTTGCACACTCTGATGATGTAATATAATGAAATGTGATGTAATGTAATAACTGATATAGTTCTTCGTTTAAAGATTATTCATTTATTTATTATATGTTGTTCCGCTGCGATTGTGAGATTCTGATGTTGTTCTGTTGTTTTCTTCTGTTTCGTTCTATGTTCTATCTTTTCTCTCTTCTTTTTATCTTCTTCTGACTTTTTCTTCTTCTTTTTAAACCCCAATGGTTCGTATTTCCGTTCATCTTGAGTAAATCGATGGAGATTAGTGTCTATTCAAGGGGTACGGAAAAGCGGACTATTACATTTGGTATCAGAGCATATGGTTAAGCGACAACCATGGCTCTGTTGGGTATTACTCATTAGAGATAGAGTCAGTAGTACTCTAGAATGGGTTGAGTGTAATAATAGATATGAGAGCGTATTTGTTAGTGAATATAAAATTGTTTTATATTGTGATGATTGGTTTATTGAGTGACATATGAACCTTCGTCAGCACGGTATGCACAACTATGCCGAAGGGGTTTATAAACACTTGAATAGAACGATTCGATAAAGTATTGTTTTAAAATTGGGTAAATGAAATAATTTTACCTTGATTTTATTTTTATATATAAAGGAATAATTTTTTTTTGAATTATTAAAGTGTATATAAGTTGATTATTTGGTGATTGAAAATGTAAGAATATATATATATATATATATAAGTTAATTAAAAGTTGTTTGAATAATCTAAATAAAAGAATAATTGTATAAGCAAAAGAATTATAAGTATGAAATTATAATCAAAGTGATTTACAATTGTGAAATAAACTTATATACATAAGAAGTGAAACTATATGAAGATATTTATGAATATGAGTTGTAAATAAAAATGAATTTAAAGTTAAATGGAAATTTACTTAGAATTTGGAATCTGAATTGATTTATAAGTAGGAATTTAAGTTGTGTAACACCAAGTGATGTTTATAAAATGAAATATAACTTAAGAGATGTTGAATGAAGTTGATTTTGGTATCAAGTAAATTAATAAAGTTAAGTGATAAATGTGAACTTGAGTTATGTAAATGAAACTCAACTTTAGTGATTGAATTGAATGAATGGATTGAATATATAATCAATTGAATGTAAATTAAATGGATATGAAATAATGAATGTAAGTGTTAATTCATTAAAATCTAATGTTATTGGAAGTTGAATAATTGAATGAAGATCAATTTAATTAAACCAATTGAAGGTGATCAACCAAATTGAATGAATATAAGGAAAGGAATTTGGTTGTAATTAATATACATTGGTTGTTATATGGTTGTTAGTTGATTGTATATAATTCATTAAGTGTTAATGAAATTGAAAGCTAAAGTAATTGGAATTCAATTGGAAGTTAAGTGAATCTTAAATAGAATTGAATTTGATTTGGAAGTGAACCAACTTAAATATGAATTAGTGAATATAAACTAATTGAAAATGAATGTTAGTAAAAACATCCACTTTTAATGAATCAAATGTGATTAAATTGAGAACCCATATCATTTAATATTAATGAGAATATGAATGAATATTTATTGGTTATGGATGTTAGTTGGATGATAGTTGGTTGATGGTTGAATATATTGCTTTTACTGCATTTGGTATGTTGGCATATATAGTTATTATGTTGCTATATGTTGTATATTGATACTATGGTCTATATACATGTTTCTTATCTGTTTGTTGAGTGTTTAGTAGGTGTGGATTGCGTTTGCTTCGCATTTGGAGCTCGCTTTCGCGCTATATTAGCCGTATATGCTTGCTAATAAAATATAAGGTACATATCTCGGATTAAATATCATACTTTTACACTTTTTTCCCAGCGGGATGCCTCATCACTTGATGGGATGTATATTTGCGATATATATACTGTCATTTTTTTTCGGATCGAGCCGCGCAAAGGAGACTATGGCGAATTTTTCCGAAAATTTAAGGCGTTGGAATATTTTTGGGAAAAATTGGAAAATTTGTGAAAACTATAAATTTGATTTGGAATTGAAAGTTAAACAATAGTAGTTGTTTTTGAAAAGATAACTAAGTATGATTTGAAAACTTAGTAAAGTATTGTATGAAGTTTAACTATGGATTTATGAAAAATTAATAGATTCTACTTGATAATTTCGAGGACGAAATTCTTTTAAGGGGGGAAGTATGTAACGACCCAGAATTTTATTTAATTAAAATTTGAATATTTAATTAATTTTAAATGTTAATAAGTGAAATTTATAAGTTGAATAAATATTATTTCAAATAATTAGATTTAATTGGATAATTAAATCGATAATTTAATATGTGAAATACAGAAATAATTGAAAATTGGGTTAAATATGATTAAAAATGATTTGTAAAATTTTATTATATCATATTGAAGTTATAATGATGTTATAGAACTTTTAAAATCGAATTAAAAGTTTATTTGTGAAAATGAATATTTTAATATTTAATTGACTAGTGAAATTAGCCGTTTTTCGAACAGTCTCAGAATTGGACGAAACTAGTTCCATTGGATCCGTAATAGTTTTTTAGTATCGGATTTCAATTTTCGTAGCAATCGGAGTTTTCGTTTGATCGTGGCAGCTCGAAACACATCGAAATTGTTTTTAATATTAATTTGGCGAGTTAAAATAGCTATTTTTCAAACAGTCTCGGATTTCGACCAAACCAGTTTCATCAGATCTGTAATGTGATATTATTGTATGGTTTCAAATTTCATGTCAATCAGATTTACCGTTTGTCCGGTGCAAGCTAAAACGCCTAGAAAATCGTTTAATCGGTTTAATTTTAAATCGAACGTTTATTGCCATAACTCGCACAGATGACCGATTTAGCTCCCGAAACATGTTCCATTGTGTTCGAAACGTGGGGTAAACCTTAGAAACGCCAACCGACATGCTTCTTTTGGAGTTCGGAAATTCCGGGATGAATAGTGGCGCGTGAATTTTCTATAAAAGCCCCTAAATATTCATTTTTTCACAAAAATAAAACCCTAGGTTGCAGCCGCCATTAACAACTTCAATGGCCAGAAATTTCTCAACTTCCTCCTCCATTATCTCTTCATCCATCAACTTTTAGGCCGAGGCTTCAACTAGAAATTTGTAGATCGCGATGAGATCTATCTTTTGAACGGTCGTGATCGATTTTGGAATGGTAGATTCGCCGGAATTGGCTCGTGAGTGGTGTGCGTTCAAGGGGCTGCTGTGTGGCATGGGGTTGACCGAGTTAGACCGCATTTGGCTCGGTGGTGAGCGGCGGCATGGGCTACGACGTGGGGGTCTCTGACCGTCGTATAGATCAACGTGGTGGACCTGGGGTTTTAACCTAATTTTGAGCATATGGGTTGCGTGCGTTTTCTTTTATCTGGAGAGGGAACGCATGAAGGGGAGAGGGAAGAAAGGTGGGGTGCGGCTGTGATACCATGGCAAGGTGATGGACGGTAGTGATTGGCTTAGGTTTAAAATTATAAATAATATGTTGTAAAATTAATATATAAATTCGTGTAAACTTCTAAAAATCATAACTTTTTCATACGAGGTCGAAAACGCGCGAAACCAATTGCGTCGGGATCATATGGACGAGCACTAATTTGAGTCGTTTGGAGTTAGTGAAAATTTCGGGTAAAATTAAACGTCCGTTTAACTTTATTCGAAATAACAGCTGAAAACAAAATTGAAATCAAGGTGAGAACTTCTCCCCTCAATCGAATCGGTTTCGATTTTAATTTTAAATAGTTATATTTAAAATTCTTGAATGCATGTTTGAATGATGATTGTTATCTATTGATTGTTAAAATAGACATTATGCGCCGTTAGTAAGCGGATGTTATTTATTAAAACATATACCGCGAATATTTCATAAACAGTGAAATTGGTATTATTTATGTACTTGGAATTGATTTTCCGCAGTATATAGCGGATGAGACCCAATTGCGCCGTCTATTAAGCGGATAATATTTTAAATCCTATATACCGCGATAATTTCGTACTGGAACGGAATTGGTATTGTGCTAACATCTTTGGATGCAGGAAAACAGGTTGGAGGGATCCAACTGGATTCCTCTACAGTATTTATTTGATTATGGATATTTTGATATTCGTTGATTATCATATTGATATATGATGTCGTTGTTGTCGTGATTGACTATTTGGTGTGTAGCATCATTGGGCCAAATTTTGGAATTTTAAAATGATTTTTAAAGTGATTTTTGAAAGTATACGTTTATAAAATAATTTTGGAATTGATTCGTTTTAAATAAATAAACGTATAATTTTAAAGTTATAAAAATTATGATTTTTGAGAAATATGGTTAAAAGTTGATTTTTGAAAATATGGGGTTAATAATTTTATAAAATAGTTTAAATTGGGATTTTTGAATTTATTGTAAAAAGTTTAAACATAGGATTTATGAAATTTGATTATTTTATAAATCAAAGAGAATGATGAAATTATAAAGGAGTTTAAAGACGTTTTAAAAGAATAATATAAATTGATTTATATAAAAGATTTATAAGATGGATATTTATAAATTAAAAATATTGGAATTATAAAACGAGTTTTTATAAGTGTTAGAATGAATTGTAAATGAATTTCATAAATGAATGAAATTTACAGAATTATAAACGGTGAAGTTATAAATGGAATTTTATAAGCAGTAGGTTTATAAAATTTGTAAAGTTATTTGAAGAATAGATTTGGATAAATAAATGAATCTTATAAGTTATAAGATTTATAATTTGGGAAGTTTAAAAGAACGATTTTTGTAAACAAATAACTTATAAGCATTTAACTTATAATATGAACTTTTAGTCTATCATTGAGATATGAAATTGAATAGATTAATAAAGGAGATTTATAACTGGAAGTTATTATAAAATAAATAGAAATGGAATTTATAAACATTGTTTTATAAATTCGCAAACGACTTATTTTGATAAGCAAATTGTTATAACTTATTTATGGAGTTATATTCACATTTTAGATAGTGAATAATCCTTTGAAACAAAATGAATAGAAATGATGAAATTGGTTAACGTAGTATATTCACGTTTTTGAATAGTGAATAATATGTTAAAGAAAATGTTTTAGATGTGATGTTTTAAAAAGAATTAAAATGATCTAACGATGTTTTTAAATGTGTTAAAGATTCGAAACCATAGATTTCAACATTCATTGTTGAAATAGACGTTTTCGAGAAATAGAAGGAAATGGTGGACTATAACAGTGTTGTTATAGTAAATGATTTCCGAAAGGAAATGTTTTGTATAGTATTGGGATTTATATATCTATTTTAATTTCTAATCCCTATACTAGTGATTTTGGGTTGTCGTAACGATGTTTTACGCAACATTCGTTTTGGCCCAAATAAATATGTTTAAGAGAATGATTTCCTTAAAGAATGAAATATATACTTAATTTCGATTTAAGTATATTGAATATTTTCCTAGTGTAGAAAATAAAAGAGATTTGTGAATTACTTATAAATAAATAAGTATGGAAATGTTTTTTTCAATATGAAATGAAATATTTTGAGAATTTATCTTTTTGAAGATAAATTGAAAATCGTATATTCATAAATATATTGAAACATAAATCCACTATGGAATTTATAAAAGAAAGGGGAATTTGTTTAAAAATAAATATTGATTTATTTTTGAAGTATTGAAAATAAATATCTTGTAAAGATATTTTTGGAAAATAAATAATTTGGAAAATTATTTGGAATCTGGTGATGTTGTGCATATCCATTGATAGTTCAATAACCGACTATCAATATTTACCTTTGAATAGGTATTTGTTGTGATTTGCTTGGATTTGAATGCCACACTTATTTTTAAATTATTGCGCTCATTATTCGGATTACCCATTCTGAATAGTGATACGACGTAATGGATAGCATTGATGACCGGTGTTGAAGACCGGATATTTTTGAAAGTGAAAGGACAACTCGTCGAATGTCTTTGCATCGACTGGTCCCCGGTATAGAGACTCCATATGTGATGAGAAGTCCGAACGTGATTAGTGAATATCCGGATTGCAAGGACTTCTTTGTAAGTGCCTTCGGTTCTGTTCGATCCCGGAACAGACTTGTATGGATAGTATGTCTGACATTACAAATTGAGATATAAAGCTGATTTCCTTCAAATATATTTCTATTGGTGGCGGAGAATTTATTCTTTTAGCTTAACACCCTTCTCTGAGACGTACGAGCTCAGAGGTTATGTAGTTGATGGTTATTAGCAATATATTCCCAATTTGGTAATGTGACATGCTGAGTATTGCTGTGAAATGATCATTGTTTGATCATTTGTGATATGATCATTTGTTTGATCACTTATCTTTGTGATCATTTCTATGATCATTTGTTGACCCAAAGCACAGCTTTTGTATAAAGCGTGGCTTCATGGACGAAACTTCGTCGAACCTAACACCCCGGAATGGTCAAAACAGGAAAGATGCAGCAAAGTTATGAGGGGCAGCTCCCTTTAGGGTATGTGCATTTCCTTCTGGAAAAGGGTGGTATCATGGTATGGAGCCCAGATACTTACTCATGTTGAAACACTTTATTTATGATTGTGTGATGTTGGTTACGAGCGCTCGGTTAAAGGTCCCAAAGGACCGGGGGATGGCATACTCATGTCAGTAGTTACCCAGTTAGGGGTAACCCGGCCTTGAGTTGGCAGAGATCCGGTTTGGTTCTCGGGGACGTCCTTCTAGAGGCGTTCTCATGTGGCAATGGGAAGTTTCTTGGCCTGACCATTTGTTGGAAATCCAAAGAAACAATACGATCTTGTACGGTATTAGTTGTAGAACCTGCCATTTAATATGGTAGCTATAGTAAGCATACTATAATGGTACCTATGCTGGCTAAGATTTATATTCTACTTTCGAAATGTTTCCTACACTATGCACTAGTAATAATATAAAATGTTTCTTTTTAATGCGTATCAAGCATATTTTACTATCATAAGGAGAAATCTCCTCCGATTCTGCGTTTGCATGTGTGTGTGTGCGGGAGGCCTTATTGTAGTCTCATTTTTAAAAGCATTGCGAATTTACTTTAAAAATATTCCTCTATTTTGATTTTAAAGATAAATAAATTGTTTTGAGTTCTTACACCAGTCACATGCTTGACTCGGAGTTTATTGTTTTTCTTCCTAAACTCTGGGTGCCCACCAATTTCCACACGGGCAGTCAAGAGTTAAGGTTTATCAGGATATTCTGGAATTTAGGAGTTGCTGGAGGCAAGCTGGATGGCATGGCGTATTACTAGTATATAGTATTTCTTTTACGCTGTTTGTTGTCGTTTGTTGTTGTACACTCTGATGATGTAATGTAATGAAATGTGATGTAATGTAATAACTGATATAGTTCTTTGTTTAAAGATTATTCATTTATTTATTATATGTTGTTCCGCTGTGATTGTGAGATTCTGATGTTGTTCTGCTGTTTTCTTCTGTTCCGTTCTATGTTCTATCTTTTCTCTCTTCTTTCTGTCTTCTTCTATCGTTTTCTTCTTCTTCTTTTTAAACCCTAATGGTTCGTATTTCCGTTCATCTTGAGTAAATCGATGGAGATTAGTGTCTATTCAAGGGGTACGGAAAAGCGGACTATTACAGATTTACACGACATTGACTTCTTTGGCACTTTCTTTCTTTTGCACTTGAACCTTAGTGTTCTTCATACTATGCGTACATGCTTCATTTGATCTGTTCTCTGTAAACTTGATTTTGCATATTATTGTTGTTCATGTTTGCATTGAGTCACGGATTTTGGTCGAGACTTGTTGTATCTGCATTGTACCATGCTGTGTCGAACTTGTACAACTCTGGTTATTCTTCACTGTTGCATAATTGATTCTATTGCTCGGCCCTTGACTTTGGTTGTTGCATTTGTATCACTCGATATCATTATTTCCATGTCTCCGATGTTCCTTTGATTCAGTGAAGCTTGTATATGACTTGGTGCTGCACTGATTTGTTTGCTGTGTGGTCTGATTCATCATGTATTGTTTCACTTTAACTTGTTGTTGCCAGTTTGCCTTGTATCACTGCAAAACTGCATGTTACTGTCTTAGCCACTTGATTGCATTGGTGTCACTGGTGTACTTGTTCAAAACTGCTGTGTCATTGGTCACTGTTGCATAAATGAACCGTTGCACCAATTTGTCATTGATGTATCACTTCTTGTGTCTGCACTTTGTCTTGTTCACCATGTTGCATGCATTGCTGTTGAGTTGCTTTGGGATTTAGAATATTGTGTACATGCTACTTGGTCGCCGCTTTTGGTCTGCACTGTAGTATGTCTTCAATATAATATGTTCAGTGGTCTGCTGTCACTTGGGCTTGTAGTTGATGTTTTGTTGCTCCAATTGTTTCATATGTATTGGCTGCTTGGATTGTGTACATTTGTGTACTTGATTCAGTTGAACTTTTGTGTTTTTCACTTGATGTTGTTGGTCTTCATGTGTATTTGCCTGAGTCACTTGTTCAATTGTTTTCTGTTCACCCATTACTGCACTGCTTGTTATTTGAACTTGATGTTGTTTCTCGACATTGCATACTCCTCTTTGATCTTGCTTTGGTCATGATACTGTAGTTGTATACTTGGGCTTCACTGAGTTTGTTGTTATGTTGGTGTCAATCTTGTACAACTTGTATTTGGTCTGCACTTGCATGCATGCTTTTGTTGGCTGCGCATACGAGTTGGCGAGGCAGTGCACACGTGTATAAATGTACACGTGTGTATTGCAGCCACTTTTGATTACCTGTCCCTGATAGGAATACAAGTGCATATATCTATGTGCACGACTTTGTGTGTGATGAATTCAAATGTAAATGATGACGAACAACCCAAATAACCGAGGCACCAATAAAAACAAATTTATATTTTTGCAAATTCAAATTTGTTTATTTTCAGATTACTGCTGTAGTTGCTAATTATACAGGTACATAGAAGACAGGACAAGAACTGGAGCTGGACAATGCAGATAGATGCAGATTAATGGTTCTGCAAAATGTACAATGTTGTGTGTTGTAGTGAGAGAAAATATGGATATGAAATGTATAAACAAGTGTATGTATATAGAGAGAGCTGAAAACTTTGTAAAATATTATATTGAATAAAAATACTGATTGAATTATATAAATTTTGTGCAATAATATTATTATTCAATATGAATATTTATTCCTATATGTATATAATACAATCTACAAACACATATTGATATATATATATATATATATATATATATTTGTTATCATCAAACAAAAATTCACATCAAACAATCTCCCCCTTTTGATGATGACAAACATATATATTAAATATTTTGAAATTCTAATAAATGTGTTTGAGCACGAAATATTTAGCTCCCCCTATATGAATGCTCCCCCTACAAATGAGACCACTCCCTATTAAGAAGATTTAGAGAATTACAGAAGAATAAAAGAACTAAAGAAAATTAACTAACAACATTTAAAAAATTTGTTGAAGTATTCCAAAAAATATTTACTTCCTTATCAAAATCTTGTTCTTCTCCCCCTTTTGTCATTATCAAAAGACTGACAAAAAACAATGGAATAGTAGGAACAAAAAATAATATATCATAACGAGATAACAATTTCCACATTGTAGAGAATGGATCGATGATTCGGTTTTTGTATAATAAGAAGAGAGATATTTTAAAATTAATTTGACCTTTAAGCACAAAAATAAGAACTTACTAACCACGCATAACCATAAGGACTTTTAAATGGGATTAGCATTACTTATTAGTCTAAGCATCCGGACTTTTAATTGAGACCAGAATACTTAGTTAACATACTCCATCCATGCATAACCATAAGGACTTTTAAATGAGAATGGAGTAATGATAAAAATAATTCACTCACATGCTCCATCCATGCATAACCACAAGGACTTTTAAATGAGAATGGAATGCATGAGGGTTATTATCATTTTTTTTTATATTTTACAAGATAATCCACTCTTCTCATTTTACAAAACCATTATGTACGATAGAAAGATGGTAGAAATAGAAATGGTCGTGGAGTAAGTTACCAAGTTAATTATATTATGTAATATCCAATACTGAATACCATATTCGAGTCAATCTTTGGATAATATCCAAAACTGGTTTGAATCCTAGAAATTAAAGTTGAAAGTATATATCCAAGAATACTTCAACTAAAAAAAGGAAAATGATTAGTCAATTTCTATAATCCCCAAATCTAAACGTAATCTGGAAAATCTGTCTTCAGGGAGGGGTTTTGTGAAAATATCAGCAAGTTGAGCCTCAGTTGAAACATGTTCAATGAAAATGTCTTCCTTAGCAATGTGATCTCTAAGAAAGTGGTGTCTCACATCAATGTGTTTTGTGCGTGAATGATGAACAGGATTATTTGACAAGTCTATTGCACTTTTACTATCACATTTTAATGGAACTTGTTTATAAACTAAGCCAAAATCAGAAAGAGTTTGCATCATCCATAAAATTTGAGCACAACAACTTCCTAAAGCAATATATTCTGCTTCAGTGGTGGATAATGCAACACAATCCTGTTTTCGACTTGACCATGAAACTAATGAATGTCCTAGCATGAAACATGTCCCACTAGTGCTTTTCCTGTCAACCAATGAACCAGCATAATCAGCATCAGAATAGCCAACTAAATCAAAATTTTCACAAGACGGGTACTATAATCCAAATTTGTGTGTGTGTGAAAGATATCTCAAAATTCGTTTAGTGGCTTTCAAATGAGATTCTTTAGGATTAGATTGAAAACATGCACACAAACACACAGAAAACATAATATCAGGTCTCGAAGCAGTAAGATAGAGAAGTGAACCAATTATCCCTCGATATTACTTCTGATCAACAGCAATTCCTTTCTCGTCTTTGTCCAACTTTGTTGATGGGCTCATAGGAATTCTCAATGGTTTGGAGTTCTCAACTCCAAATTTCTTCAACAGTTCCAATACATACTTGGATTGTGAAATAAAAATACCATCACTTCTTTGCATCATTTGGAATCCAAGAAAATATTTCAATTCTCCGACTAAGCTCATCTCGAATTTAGCCTGCATGACTTGTTCAAATTTCTCGCACAAGAGTTCATTAGTAGCACCATAAATAATATCATCCACATAAATCTGAACAATCAAAAATTCACTTCCATTATGTAATAGAAACAGTGTCGTGTCAGCACTCCCCTTTTTAAAGCCATTTTCCAAAAGATATGTACAAAGGCAGTCATACCAAGCTCTAGGAGCTTGCTTAAGACCATATAATGCTTTTTCTAGTTTATACACATGATCTTGAAAATCATGATTTTCAAAACCGGGGGGTTGTTCAACAAAAACTTCTTCTTTCAAATCACCATTTAGAAAGGCACTTTTTACATCCATTTGTTTAAGTTTGAAACCCTTATAACATGCAAAACTTAGCAAAATCCTAATGGCTTCTAACCTAGCCACTGGAGAAAATGTTTCATCAAAATCTATGCCTTCTATTTGGTTATATCCTTTTGCGACCAACCTAGCTTTGTTTCTAATTACATTTCCTGATTCATCAAGCTTATTTTTGAACACCCATTTAGTTCCAACAATTGGATAGTTATTAGGCCTAGGAACTAATTTCCAAACTTTATTTCTCTCAAATTGATTAAGTTCATCTTGCATTGCTAAAACCCAACTTTCATCATTAAGAGCCATTTCAATAGAATCAGGTTCGATCTCAGAAATAAAACCACTGTGGCAACAAAACGCACATAAATTTTTATCGAATGACGAGCGAGTGCGTATACCTTCCGTAGGATCACCTATAACCAATTCAGGAGGATGATTGGATTTGAACTTCAATCTACCAGCATCAACCGTCCTACTTTCAGCTTTCTCACTAGATGTCCCTTCTTCAATGCCTTCATGATCTACCCCATCGCCAATCGTCTTTTCAGTCATCCTTTCCAGGTCAGATTCATCGAATTTCACATTGATTGATTCAACAATCGTTTTTGTTCGTTTGTTGTATATCCTGTAAGCCTTGCTCCTTGTTGAATAGCCCATGAAAATTCCCTCATCAGCCTTTGATTCAAATTTTCCAAGTTGATCACCTGTGTTAAGAATGAAACAAGGACATCCAAATACACGAAAATAAGAAATGTTAGGTTTCCTTTCATGCCACAATTCATAAAACGTTTTGTCAAGTATTGGTCTAATCATTACTCTATTCATTTCAAAGCACGAAGTATTCACTGCCTCTGCCCAAAAGGTTAGTGGTAGTTTATACTCACCCAACATGGATCTAGCCAATTCCTGTAATGTACGATTTTTCCTTTCAACCACCCCATTTTGTTGAGGTGTTCGTGGAGCAGAAAATTCATGTTTTAAACCATTTTCTTCACAAAAGCTTTCAAATTCCAAATTTTCAAATTCGCCTCCATGATCACTTCTCAAAGTTTTAATTGAAACTCCTTTTTCATTTTGAACACGTTTTGCAAATTTTGAAAAATAATCAAAAGATTCAGACTTTTTGGCTAAGAAATAAACCCATGTAAATCTAGAATAATCATCAACCAATACATAACAATAACGTTTTCCATTCAAGCTTGCAATTTCATTTGGTCCAAATAAGTCCATGTGAATTAATTCAAGGACCCTTGATGTGCTAACAATGTTTTTAGGGCGAAATGATGATCGACTAAGCTTGCCCAAGGAACATGCTTTACACACTTTATTATTTTTAAATTTCTGATGTGGTAACCCTCTGACTAATTCTTTCGTTTCAAGTTTTTCTAAGAGGCTCATGCTAGCATGTCCAAATCTCCTATGCCATAAAGATGCCTCTTCGTCAGTGGCTACCAAACATCTAGAAAGATTTAGATTATCAAACGAAAGCGAGTAAACATTTCCTTTTCTTTTGCCTATAAAAACAATGTTATTAGAAGATTTATCAATGATTTTGCAAGTATCACTATCAAAGACCACATTCATACCTTTGTCACATAGTTGGCTAGTAGAAATGAGATTGTGATGCAAATTATCAACGTATAAAACATTAGTCAAGGAAAATGTACCGTTACCTACTTCATCTTTACCAATAATCTTACACTTTCTATTGTCTCCCATGATCACATTTCAACCTTTAAAATTCTCTAAGCTAAGGAACTTCGATTTGTCACCTGTCATATGTCTAGAACACCCTGAATCTAGAAACCATTCTTGTTGCTCCTTAGCCCGCCAACAGACCTCACTAAATTCCTCTGAGCTATTATTTTGTGGATTCATGACTCAAGAGTTAAAGAAAGATAACCTGCTCTGATACCACTTGTAGGATCTAGATTAACCCTACAGGGGGGGTGAATAGGGTTATAGCAAATTTTCTCGAATTAAACACAAAAACAAACTGCAGAGAAGTAAATATGCGGAAAAGTAAATCACACACAAAATTTACCCAGCTTCGGCAACCCCTGCCTACTGCTGCATTCCCAGATTTCTATTAGAATTAAACAGTCTCCCGCTTACAAACACTCTAACAGACTCGCACACCCTGCTACCGCTATAGAGTTTTGCAAACTCGCACACCCTGCTCACTGAACTAATTCTAACTAGACAATCTGACACAACCTAAAACCTAGGTGGTGATTTACCAAGATTTAAATCAAAAATAACAGAAAAAATGATTAAAACTTGATTTTAAAGCTAAATCCTATTTGACAAACTAAACCCTAATTAAAAAAAACTAAACCCTAATTAAAACATACGGCCGCCCCTTTTCTATTCTTTCACTCAGTCAATTTCGATTTTCTCTGATAAAAAAAATGGCGGCGATTGTTGTCCCAAATTAGGGCTTCTTCCCTTCGATCCAATTTAGGGTTTGAAAACAGCTACTGCCGATAGTTGATCGAGCGTATGATTGATTCCGGTCCTCTCTTTGTCAATCGTCTATTTCTTTGAGTTGCCCTTTGCTGCTTCGATTTGATCGAGTTCAACGTATGCTTTGGTATGTAATTTTCTCTTTATATGCTTTTATGATTTTCGTATTCGAACTCGATGCCGATGATGAATTTGGGTGTGGTATTTATATGAATTCTGAGACACTTGAATTTGTTCGTATCAATTTGACACTTTCCTAATTCTTGCTTTCCTGAAATATTTTCAACTTGATGCGCACGGCCTTTATTTTGTAGCGTTCGATTGATGCGGCAAAAAATTTCCTCTTTTACTTTTTGACTTTTTCAAAGATACGTATTTGATTTTTTTTTCTTGGTCATCTCTGCACTGTTAAAATTCGTTCATCTCTGTAGTATTGATTTACACGGCATTGACTTCTTTGGCACTTTCTTTCTTTTGCACTTGAACCTTAGTGTTCTTTATACTATGCGTACATGCTTCATTTGATCTGTTCTCTGTAAACTTGATTTTGCATATTATTGTGGTTCATGTTTGCATTGAGTCACCGATTTTGGTCGAGACTTGTTGTATCTGCATTGTACCATGCTGTGTCGAACTTGTACAACTCTGGTTATTCTTCACTGTTGCATAATTGATTCCGTTGCTCGGCCCTTGACTTTGGTTGTTGCATTTGTATCACTCGATATCATTATTTCCATGTCTCTGATGTTCCTTTGATTCAGTGAAGCTTGTATATGACTTGGTGCTACACTGATTTGTTTGCTGTGTGGTCTGATTCATCATGTATTGTTTCACTTTAACTTGTTGTTGACAGTTTGCCTTGTATCACTGCAAAACTGCATGTTACTGTCTTAGCCACTTGGTTGCATTGGTGTCACTGGTGTACTTGTTCAAAACTGCTGTGTCATTGGTCACTGTTGCATAAATGAACTGTTGCTCCAATTTGTCATTGATGTATCACTTCTTGCGTCTGCACTTTGTCTTGTTCACCATGTTGCATGCATTGCTGTTGAGTTGCTTTGGGATTTAGAATATTGTGTACATGCTACTTAGTCACTGCTTTTGGT
The DNA here is from genome assembly GCA_030765085.1 of Allium cepa. Lineage (NCBI taxonomy): Eukaryota > Viridiplantae > Streptophyta > Magnoliopsida > Asparagales > Amaryllidaceae > Allium > Allium cepa. The sequence goes on along the minus strand of CM060938.1, from coordinate 445,935,790 downwards.
CTGCACTGTAGTATGTCTTCAATATAATATGTTCAATGGTCTGCTATCACTTGGGCTTGTAGTTGATGTTTTGTTGCTCCAATTGTTTCATATGTATTGGCTGCTTGGATTGTGTACATTTGTGTACTTGATTCAGTTGAACTTTTGTGTTTCTCACTTGATGTTGTTGGTCTTCATGTGTATTTGCCTGAGTCACTTGTTCAATTGTTTTCAGTTCAACCATTACTGCACTGCTTGTTATTTGAACTTGATGTTGTTTCTCGACATTGCATACTCCTCTCTGATTTTGCTTTGGTCATGATACTGTAGTTGTATACTTGGGCTTCACTGAGTTTGTTGTTATGTTGGTGGCAATCTTGTACAACTTGTATTTGGTCTGCACTTGTATGCATGCTTTCGTTGGCTGCGCATACGAGTTGGCGAGACAGTGCACACGTGTATAAATGTACACGTGTGTATTGCAGCCACTTTTGATTACCTGTCCCTGATAGGAATACAAGTGCATATATCTATGTGCACGACTTTGTGTGTGATGAATTCAAATGTAAATGATGACGAACAACCCAAATAACTGAGGCACCAATAAAAACAAATTTATATTTTTGCAAATTCAATTTTTTTATTTTCAGATTACTGCTATAGTTGCTAATTATACAGATACACGGGAGACATGACAAGAACTGGAGCTGGACAATGCAGATAGATGCAGATTAATGATTCTGTAAAATGTACAGTGTTGTGTGTTGTAGTGAGAGAAAATATGAATATGAAATGTATAAACAAGTGTATGTATATAGAGAGAGCTGAAAACTTTGTAAAATATTATATTGAATAAAAATACTGATTGAATTATATAAATTCTGTGCAATAGTATTATTATTCAATATGAATATTTATTCCTATATGTATATAGTACAATCTGCAAACACATATTGATATATATATATATATATATATATATATGTTATCATCAAACAAAAATTCACATCAAACACTTTTATTTGAAGGTTAATGGTTTCAAAAGAGGTTCTTTTGCTTATGTTCACTTTGATCCAAAAGATTAAGCCCAATGGTTTTGAAAAAGGTACTTTCAAATGGTTTCGAAGCTATGCTTTTATAAGTTGGAAAAATATGCTTTAATACTTTTGAAAGTAAGGGTTTAATGCTTTCGAAAGAGATATTTTAAAGTGTTCCGAAAGTCATATGTTTAAGTGTTTTGAAAAGATGATTTGAATGCTTTCGAAATATATGTTTGGAAAGTAAAGGTCTAAGATTTCGAAAGCCTTGGTTTTCAAAACAAAGAACCTAATCTCATTTTAAAGGAAAAACCATGGCAATACAAAAGAGCTATGAAATGGTTTTTTAATTTGAAGGTTTTGAAGAAGCTTGCCTTGATAAAAATAATGGGTTAAAGGGATTAACCAAATTTCATGTGGAAATGATTTCAAGGATATTAAACCATAAATGTTGGTTTTGTTATGTTATTTTATATGCTTATTCTATAAATATATTCACTATATAATGGGCCCATAATTGTATTTTTGGGAGGAAGAGCAAAATAACCAGCTAGCTTGACCCAGTAGTGAATATAAATTGAGTTAACTCATGTATGAGTAGAATTGCACCCAGGAGGTCAGATAGACCATAACATAAGATGCCCAAAGACTGATCAAGAAGTTGTCGGTTTAGATAGGTTTATAGTAAACCCATGAAAACTATGCTTGGAAAGAGTTATTAGCGGGGGCCATTAGGTTCATAATGATCCCATGAAAACTATATCCGGATAAAGTTATTGACAGAGATCAATAGGTTCATGGTCAACCCATGAAAACTATGATATAAGAGAAGTTATTGGTGATACCAATAGGTTTAGGAAGAACCCATGAAACAATTGAATGAAGTTATTGACATGGATAATAGGTTCTTAGTGATCCCATGAAAAATATGAAACCGGACAGTAGCACATAAGCTTTGAACAGGTTATTAATTAGACCATGTAAGCTAATAGGTTAATAATGAACCTAAAAATATAACCATGACAGATAGTCAAATGAATGAGAATGGGAAATCAAGGATATTTTTCTTGTTTGCATATCATCATGATATTTTAAATTTCTATGTTCATAACCATTGTGAATGCAGGAGCACTTTATATAGTAATTACAAATTTTTGGGCAAGATGATAGTGAGGGAAAAACCCCTTTCTCTAAGTAGTGTGGTCTCACTAGATATCTAAATGGTTCGAGATGGTAGGTTATTATTCATACTAGGCTTTATGTCTGATTCAAAGTTTTATTTTTCCCCTTAAACTCTCGAGTGCTCAAATGAGTTTGAGTAGTTTAAGGGTTGAGGTTTTTAGATTCTCCTTTTGACGAATAAGCTTTCGAAGGCGTGCAGGAGAAAACTAGCTAATAGGAGTTCTTTTCTACTTGATTCCGCTGTGTTTTGATGTAAAGGCAAAGTTGTTTAATTGCCTATGTTTAGACTCTGATCATCCAAGTGGGCATCTTCATATGTCGCTCTTGGCATAGTTTGTAATAATTATATTTTCTTTGAACGTGTTTCTCGAATATGGGATTATGTAATGAATTTGAAATATGATTGAAATGGAATGAGAAATTTGTGTAATGATTTTAATTTTTTTTCCATATCCATGTGTTTCTGTTATAACAATGTACTTAACATTACCGTATTTGGTCAGTGAGAATTAATAACTATGGATGACGGCATCATCCATAGCCATTAGTTTTGGACCACCAAGTAGGGATGTTACAAGTTGGTATCAGAGCATAGGTTTATGAAAACTTAAAAGAAATTTCAGACTTAAAAATATTTTTCAAAACATAATCCAATGAATCGGAAAATAAATCAAGGTTTGGGTTAAAGCTATAGTAACATACTTGTATTATATATATATATATATATATGAGCATGTACTCCCCTCTCTTTTAGACCGTTCTTCTGTATCATACTAAGGCTCATTGTAGATTTATGAGAAAGGAAGATTGGAGTCAAGAAATGGAAGAGGTAATCTTGGTGGAGGAAGAACCACAACAAATGGAAATGCTTGACCCAACAGGAGAAACCAGGGTCGACATGCAAATATAATCAAAATACTCATGCCAACGTATGTGTTTGAAATCCATTAGTAGATATGGGGATGATATATCAGTTCTTCGTTAATCTGATGCAAGATGAAGCAACTACTAGAGTAGTTTAGAATGCTGGAGGAATTAAACCCATGGCCCCAATTATAAACAACTATGCTAAATTGAGCAGTGATTATACCAGTCTTAGTGGGAAACCGTTTTTGGGAACCGAGGATGCTATAGCAGTGGAGAATTGGTTTTTTGTTGTGAATGAATCTTCGCCGACTTGGTATTAAATGATGAGTAGAAGAGGGGACTAACTTCTAGACAGTTGCAAGGAGCAGCGCTTTATTGGTAGAATAGTGTTACTACCAGAGTTCTCGAGGAAGAGTTGACTTTGACAGAATTTCAAAGGAGGTTCAAGGAGAGGTTTTTGTATGAAGTTGCCAAGTCAGCATTGTTGAGGAATTTCATGGACTTGTGCAAGGCAACATGTTGGTGACTGAGTATGCCACGAAGTTTGATGAGTTATCCAGATATGGACATGCTACCATTGACACCTTCATCAAAAGGAATGAGAAGTTTATTCGACGATTAAGAATCGAGATTGCTAGTGCGACTTTGCCACATCTTTGTGATCCTTGTAAAGTTGTTGCGAAAATGGCAATCCGATATGAGGAGATGCTTGCTAAATATGGGAAGGAGAAGCAAATTGAAATCCAGAGTTCTCTTGGCAAGAAGAGGAAGTTCTTCAAGAAGAAGGGATCCTAGAAGGTAGAAGTTGCCAAGAAGACAAAGGCTAATCTGGCTTGCTTTAAGTGCAATAAGAAGTGTCATTATGCTCATGAATGCAAAACTAACAATGGAGAGAAGGCCACAGACAAGATGGGTGTGAAGTGCTTTAACTGTGACCAGGTTGGGTATTTTAAGAATCAGTGTCCGGAATCAGTCAGGGCGGACAGGGGAAAAGTCTGTTGATACGTGAAGATTTTGATCAATGACAATGTGCTTTAACAAACAAGGAAGAAATATATGCAAATGCTAAAGAAAGATAGATGAAGACCAAACAAACTTAAAGTATGTTTTTACAAGTGTCTTAGTCTAGATGTATTGTTAAAATCTATCCTCAAGAAGCTTGCAAATTTTATAAACTTCATTTTTCAATTAAGTTTTAACTATGCAGGTTTTATGAGTTCAGTCAACTGGACAGGAATAGTCAGTCGACTGAAACTGGAACAAATTTATACACATGCACAGTTTCAATCGACTGAATTTCCTGCATAGTCGACTGAATTTGGTCCCGAAAATTTTACTTCATATTTTCAGTTGACTGAATTCCCTGCTCAGTCGACTGATTTTGAACCTGCGGATTTTCTCTGAAAAGACACGTTCTTCCTCCCAAGAGTTGCAACCATTCATCAATGGAAATGGAAACATCTCTTGTTTGCAACCTTTGACAACATATGCATCTCTTCTACAAGTATATATACATGATTCAAACATCATTTAATTCACCGAATTCTCTTGCTTTAATCTAACTATTCTCTTGTTCATATTTTCTAGATATTCTCAAAGCATTCACTAATCTATTGCTTGAATCATTGTTTTTGTTTATAACATTCTTTTGATTCATAGCAATTCACATTTCCTAAATCTTCACAAACACATTGCATATTCTCGAGGATAAGATTATAGGAATATTGTACTACATTAGACTCATTAGTGTTGACAAGAACACAACAAGTCGAATATTGTATTTTAGTAATTGAGTTAAAGTCCTCTTCGATAGTTGAGGCAAGAAATCCCGTTCGGTTGTTCGGGTAAGTTGTAAGCCTATTCCTCCGGGTGTGAAGTGAGGGTGTTAGTTAGTGAAATTCTTAAGTGAAGCTTAGGGACTGGACGTAGGACGAGAGGTCCGAACCAGTATAAAATCCTGGTGTCTCCTTGCATTTACCTACTTTATCTATCTAGACTATTTCATTATTCCATATAGGGCTGTCAATGGGTCGGGTCGGATCGGGTTCGGGTTGACTTTAAATGGGTCGGGTCAACCCGTTTATTAAACGGGTCGAAAAATCTCAACCCGAACCCGACCCGTTTATAAACGGGTTGACCCGACCCAACCCTTGTAACTCGATTATAAACGGGTCGGGTCGGGTCGGGTCGGGTCGGGTCGGGTCGGGTCGGGTCATAAATGGGTCAGGTCAACCCGTATAAGGTGTAAACGGGTCGTAAACGGGTCAGGTCAACCCGTATAAGGTATAATTGAGTCGTAAATGGGTCGGAACGGGTCGTAAACGGGTCGGGTCAACCTGTATAACCCGTATAAGGTATAAATGGGTCATAAACGGGTCGGAGCGGGTCATAAACGGGTCAACTCAACCTATATACTGTATAAACGGGTTGTTAACGGGTCAGTTTCGGGTTAGCGGGTCAACCCAAAACCCACCCGTTTATAAACGGGTCAAATTCGGGTTGACCCGAAAATGACCCGCCAATTAAATGGGTCGGGTTAACCTGCTAATTTCCATGCGGGTTTCGGGTCGTGTTTCGGGTCGTGTAGGAAATTGACAGCCCTAATTCCATATTACACGATCCTACCCCATAGCCTCTTTCAATTGGTATCAGAGCAAGGCCGTCCTATAACCATAACACCGTTATTAGACATATTGATAATATGGAAAATAACGCAAGTACAAGCACAACATCTGCCTATAGTTCTACATTTGCGGAAGGACAATCTACCCAAAGACCTCCTCTATTCAATGGACTAAACTATAACTATTGGGCTACAAGGATGAGGATTTATATGCAAGCAACAAGTTTCGAAGCCTGGAATGCTACTCAAGCAGAGTTCGTTGTACCCACAACCGATTATCCTACATGGACACTAATTCAAAAGAATGAAGCTAGTGCAAATGCCAAAGCTATGAATATGCTATTTTGCACCCTGGATAGAAATGAATTCAACTGTGTTAGCATATGTACTACTGCATATCAGATATGGGAAACACTTAAAGTCATACATGAAGGCACAAACAAGGTTAAACAAACAAAGATATCCATGCTGAAGAATCAATTCCAAAATTTTAGAATGCGACAAAATGAATCCATCAATGAAATGTACTCAAGATTTCAAGACATTCATCATGCTCTAATCGGACTAGGAGAAAGATACACGGACTTTGACATTGTGTCTAAAGTTCTAAATTCACTCACTGATGAATTGGAGAGAAAAGTACTAGCAATCGAGGAAGCAAATGATCTATCTACAATGAAACCAGAAGAATTGATTGGAAATCTTATGTCGTATGAAGTAAATATGCAAGCTAAAAAGGATCAAGCTCAAGAAAGAAAGAATGTTGCTTTTCATGCGGAAAAGGAAGAATCAGAGTCTGAAGATGAGGATCTAGCATTTATAGCCAAAAATTTCAAGAAATTCTTAAAGTATAGAAAAGGAAACAAAAACGGATTCAAAAAGAATTTCTTGAACAAACCTTCATCCTCAAATATAGAATGCTTCAATTGTTATAAGAAAGGACACATGCACAAAGATTGTCAAGAACAAATGAAGGAAAATCAGAAAAACTTCAACAAAAACAAGAAGGATAAATTCAAAAAGAAGGCATTTTCTGTAACATGGGACGATTCAGATTCATCTTCATCCGAAAATGATAGTGATAGCGACAATGAACAGGCAAATGTATGCTTCATGGCTTAAGAATCTGAGGTAAATAATTTAACATTCGACGATTTAATTGAAGTAAACACTAAACTTTTAAGCACAATAAAAACTCTTAAAAAGAAACTCAAAGAAACTCGTGAAAATCAAAACAAAGCTGAATTTGAAAGAGATATGTTAAAAGATGAAAAGAAAATCTTAGAAGAAGAACTAGAAAAAGTTCAAGAATCTCATTCAAATTCGGAAACTCAATTATCATTTTTAAGTCAAGAAATTGAAACTCAAAAAACAAAGAATGATATAAGTGTTTCTGAAAATCATGAGTTAAAAACTAAGATTAAACAAGTTGATTTAGAAAATAATAGTCTTCAATCTAGATTAGATAACATCACTAAAAATGTTTCTAACTTTAACAAAGGAAGAGAAATTTATCTAAGATTTTAGAAAATTCTCAATCCTCTTCAAGTAAACATGGATTAGAATATAAAAAGGAGTCAAAAATTCTTAAAAAGAAAGATACAAATTTTAAGAGGAATATGGATTCAAAACAACAAATATTGCCAAAGAAACCTATTAAAACAAAAGTAGAAAACAAGGTAGTTAAAATTTGGGTACCAAAAACTAACAATGTATTAATAAGAAATAAATATATTAAAACATTTATGGATAATGTTCATCATAATGAAAACTATATTTATAAAAAAGATACTAAACCAAATTGGGTTTGGTTTCCTAAACTCTAACTTTTTAGGATCCTATTAAAAGGTGGGTACCAATAATTTCATATTTATTTTCAGGTCCCACTCAAAAAGAAGAAATGGATATTAGACAGTGGTTGTTCAAAACACATGACCGGAGACAAAGATATGCTTACAAACATCACATACTTTGATGGTGGCTCGGTTACCTTCGGAGACAATTCAAAAGGCTATATCATTGGCAAAGGAGATGTGAACAATTACGGTACATCAAATTTACCTTTTATAACAAATGTTTCATTAGTTGAAAATTTAAAACATAATCTACTTAGCATAAGTCAACTGTGTGACAAAGGTTTTAAAATAACTTTTTCGAATAATAAATGTAGTATTTTTGATCAAAACCAAAATCTTGTTTTTGAAGGAAATAGAGATAGAAATATTTATGTTTTAAATATGAATATTAATCATAATTCAAGTATGTGTTTACTTGCCAAAGATAATGATCCTTGGTTATGGCACAAAAGATTTTGTCATATAAATTTTAAAACTATTAGAAAACTTTCTAAAAATGAATTAGTAAGAGGTTTACCCAAAATAAACTTTAAAATAAATAATCTTTGGATGATTGTCAAAAAGGAAAATTAACAAAATCATCTTTCAAATCTAAGAGAAATATTTCGACTTTACAACCATTAGAATTACTACATATGGATTTATTTGGACCAACACAAGTTCAATTCATTAATCATAATCGATACGTATTTGTGATAGTTGATGATTTTTCAAGATATACATGGACTATTTTTATGAAAAATAAAAGTGACACTTTTGAGCATTTTAAAACATTTGTCAAAAGAATTCAAAACACTAAAGATTTGAAAATTAAAAATATTCGAAGCGATCATGGAGGCGAATTCGAAAATGAAGTTTTTGAAACTTTTTGTAAAAAGAAAGGAATAAATCATAATTTTTCTTTTCCTAGAACTCCTCAACAAAATGGAATTATAGAAAGAAAGAATAGAATATTACAAGAATGCGCAAGAACATTGTTAAATAGATGTTCTCTACCAAAACATTTTTGGGCAGAAGCCGTTGCTACTGCATGTTATGTATTAAATAGAATATCAATTAGACCATTAACTAAAAATACTTCTTATGAACTATTTAATAATAAAAAGCCAAATATATATATTATTTTAAAATATTTGGATTAAAATGTTTCATTTTAAATACAAAAGATCAACTAGGAAAATTCGATTCAAAAGCTGATGAAGGAATTTTCGTAGGATACTCCGAACGAAGTAAAGCATATCGAGTATTTAATAAACGAACAAACTTAATTGAAGAAACTTTGCATATATCTTTTGATGAAAATTTTAATAAAAATTGAAATATAAAAGATGATGAAGAATTGATAAATATAGAAGAAACAAACCTTCAAAATAATAATGAACTAAGATCTCCTCCTAGAATATTACGAGATCATCCAACTCAAAATATAATAGGAGAAATAAATTCTCAAGTTAGAACAAGAAATCAACTAAATCAAATGGGTCATGTAGCTTTCATTTCATCTATAGAACCTAAAAATCCAAAAGAAGCATCAACAGATGATTATTGGATTATCGCAATGCAGATTATCGCAATGCAAGAAGAATTAAATCAATTTGAACGTAACGATGTTTGGGAATTAGTTCCCCATCCTAATAATCAATCAGTAATTGGAACAAAATGGATTTACAAAAATAAAGTAGACGAACAAGGTAATATAACAAGGAATAAAGCAAGACTAGTAGCACAAGGGTATAATCAAGAAGAAGGTATTGATTTTGAAGAAACTTTTGCTCCCGTTGCAAGACTGGAAGCAATACGTATACTATTAGCCTTTGCATGTTTTCACAATTTTAAACTTTATCAAATGGATGTTAAAAGTGCATTTTTAAATGGTTTTATTAAACAAAATGTATATGTAGAACAACCTCCTTTATTTATATATGAAAAATATCCGGATCATGTATTTAAATTAAAGAAAGCACTATATGGTCTTAAACAAGCACCTCGTGCTTGGTATGAAAGACTTAAAAGTTATTTATTAAACTCGGGATTTAAAATTGGAAAAGTAGATCAAACGCTTTTTATTAAAAATACTACCAAAGATATTTTAATAATTCAAATATACGTAGACGATATTATTTTTGGTTCAACAAATGAAAATTTATGTAAAGAATTTTCAAATATAATGACTAATGAGTTCGAAATGTCTCATATGGGAGAATTATCATATTTTCTCGGACTTCAAATCAAACAATTAACAAATGGAATTTTTATAAACCAAGAAAAATATTGTGCTAATTTAATTAAACGATTCGGCATGGAAAACACTTCTGCTAAACCTACTCCTATGAGTACCACTACACATCTCGATCGAGATGAAAATGGCAAAAGTGTAGATCAAAAATTGTTTAGAAGTATGATAGGTTCCTTACTTTACTTAACCGCTAGTAAACCTGACATAATGATGAGTGTTTGTTTATGTGCACGTTTTCAATCTAATCCTAAAGAATCACACTTAAGAGCGGTAAAACGAATTATGCGATATCTTAACAACACTAAATATTTCGGTCTTTTCTATCCAAAAGAGTGTTCATTTGAGTTAGTGTCATTCAGTGATGCTGATTTTGGTGGATCTTGAACGGATAGAAAAAGTACAAGTGGTACTTTCCATTTCACTGGAAAATCACTTATATCTTGGTTTAGTAAGAAACAAAATTGTGTCTCGCTTTCCACATGCGAAGCAGAGTATATATCAGCTGCTTTAGCTTGCACTCAAGTTATATACATGCAACAAACACTTAAAGATTTTAATATAAATTTAACAAATTCTACAATATACTGTGATAATACAAGTACAATAAACTTATCTAAAAATCCGGTTAATCACTCTCATACAAAACATATAGATATTCGTCACCATTTTCTACGTGACAATATCGAAAAAGGAATAATTAATTTAGAACATATTTCTACCGAAAATCAAATTGCCGATATATTTACTAAACCTCTATTAGAAAACTCCTTTATAAAACTTCGACGAGAATTAGGTATAATATCCTTTAAAAATATTAATTAGATATACATTAGAAATATTCCCATATTTCAGTCGACTAAAACAAAATGTTCAGTCGACTGGATAAGAATTTCAAATATTTTCAGTTATGTTATATGTTACATTATATAATTTATAGACCACACATTTGTAAAACTGAATTATTAAATAAGAATCATACATTTTAACAAAATCCTCTTTACCACTAAATCTCTATGCGGTTAAAAAATCTTATTAAATTATAACCGTTATTTGTTTAGTAAAATTCTACTATAAATAAATTCTTAAAAATATTTTTATTTTCATCTCGATTTTAGGAATAAAATCTTAATTCAACATAAAATGTCGTCCAACAACTCCTTCTCTCCAATCAATATCACCTCGTCAGTCGATAACACTCCAACGTCGCTAAAACTTCCCACACCAACACCAGTACATGAGCCGGTTTACAAATGGGGAAATTATCGTACTGGTTTCACACCAGAATCTAAAAAGGAGAAACGCGGACTCTTTATTTCACCTGACACAAAAAGAAAGATTGATGAAATTCATCACTTTCAACAACAACAGATAGATCTTCAAAGAGAACTATACTTTGAGCAAAAAGTTACGGCAAGACGTTTGAGCTTCCTAGAGCAAATTGGTTTACCCTTCTGTGGATCAAAGAAGAACGAAGTGGCTGAACCACTACCTCGCCCCGTTAGCTCACTTGATCCGTCTTCATCTTATCGTACACCAGTCGATCCTGTGAATCCATGGATGTCTCCTAAGACTCCTCAATATAGTCTGAATTCATGGGATATAAATTACATGAAGAATGAAGGAAAGAAGACTCCAAGTCCATCCCTAAAGAAATAGTTAAATTTTGAAATATTTGTATGTTGTTACATCAATATTTTTGTAACTATTTCTTTAAATAAATTATTTAATTTCAAAAATTAACTGAAACAACAAAAATGCATGTTTCAGTCGACTGAACGCCCCTGCTTAGTCGACTGAAAATATGACAGAAAACAATATTTACATAGTTCAGTCGACTGGAATCATCTGCACAGTCGACTCAAAATTCAACAGAAAATTTCAGCAAAAAATTCAGTCGACTAAGTGTACTGTTCAGTCGACTGAATCTATCATAGAAAAATTTCGGCCTTTGATTCAGTCGACTGAACAGTATATTCAGTCGACTGAACGCCAATTCCCAGGGAAACTTTCCCTTTTAACCACCAGATTTTACCCTATCAATTCACTTTTTACCTCCTACAAACCTTCTTCCCCAAATTAATTTCGAAACCCTAGCCCCCAAATTCCTCAAAATCAACTCAATTCTCACCCAAATGGCACCAAAAAGAGCAAGAGCTTCATATTCTTCATCCTCCGAGCCAATTGATGCTCAAATAGCACAATGGCTTTATGATGGAACCGCTGTCACTAGATGGAACAAGATGAAGAATTCCCGAATTTTCGAGCATTCTTTCGTTGATTTCCAAAGCTTTCAGACCTACAACATCCAAGCGTTAACAGATCCAACAGGTTTAACTTCTCTTTTAGATTTGAAAAGAAATGACCATGCCATTAATCATGTAATGGTAAAATTATTTTATGCTAATCTTAATCTTGGACACTAAACTCCAAGAAATCCAAACAATAGTGTTTGGAGTATGGTGTGTGGAAAGAAAGTTTGGTTTTCCTTGGATAGAATAGCACACATTTTAGAGTCTCCAAATGTCGGGAGAAAGCTAGAGGAGATAGAATTCAATCCACACATTCGCGACAACATAAACCATCGATTTATGGATAATAATATCAACTTTAGGGATTTTAAGTCCACCTCTCTTCGACCTATGGCAAGAATCCTCCATAAAGCCCTAATGAGAATGATTACTCCTCGCACGGGCTCGTACGAAATTGTCTACCCAAATAACTATCGAGCTCTATATGCTATTTTTGGCAATATACAAGTTAATTGGGTACAGCTTATTCTTGCTGAGTTTCTCACTTTCAATAATGGCCAAATGCGCACTATTTACTTTGGCGAGTACATCATGCGACTTCTTCTCAATGTCGATACGCCATTACCTGGGTCGGAGAATACAATGGTCCATCAAATTAACCACCGGACCTTAAGTCTAATGCAACTCCCATCTCTACCTCCTCGCATAATATCACTCGCCGAATGGGAAGCAAGGCATCAAGAACAACAACAACAACAACAACAACCTCCTCAACCTCACCACGAAGAACATCTCGAGCAAGATGATGAAATTCGTCTTGTTGAACCAAGCTTCACTACCAACCAATCCTTAGGGATATTGTCAAGAAATCAACAAATTTTTGACACTCGTCTTAAAAAGGTAGATCATAAGCTTGACAAAATCAAAGGATTCTTCAACAACTTTGCGATGCAATCTCGTGCTCAAGCACCACTACTGCTTCAACATCTTGCGGCAAACGTCCGGCACCTACGTTTACATGGACGACATCCGAAGAGCATACAAGTAGCAGTGATAGCGGAGCTAGTTGTGGCCAAGGGGAAGAGCACATAGACCACCAACATGAGGACCCGTCATACGTGAACCAACAGGAAGAGAAGGTTCATATGACTGGGATAAAGATGAGTACTTTTTTGTTTTTGAGGTGTATTTTTAACTTTCTAGTGGCTTGTATAAATAGCCATTTTATGCTTGTCTGTCACAACATTTTTATTTCTCTTAATTCATGCTTATGCAAGTATTCTCTATGCTTCAGTGATTGTTTTGATAAATTATTACTGTTGTTAGTTCTTCCTTTTTGTCGATGACAAAGGGGGAGAAAATCTATGGTACTAACTTTGTTTTGCAGGAAAGATAGTGCATACATTCAGGGGGAGAAAATAAGTAAAACATCTCTAGAATAAATCAGTATTGTCATCAATCAAAAAGGGGGAGAATGTTGATACGCGAAGATTTTGATCAATGACAATGTGCTTTAACAAACAAGGAAGAAATATATGCAAATGCTAAAGAAAGATAGATGAAGACTAAACAAACTTAAAGTATGTTTTTACATGTGTCTTAGTCTAGATGTATTGTTAAAATATATCCTCAAGAAGCTTGTAAATTTTATAAACTTCATTTTTCAATTAAGTTTTAACTATGCAGGTTTTATGAGTTCAGTCGACTGAACAGGAACAGTCAGTCGACTGAAACAAATTTATACACATGCACAGTTTCAGTCGACTGAATTTCCTGCACAGTCGACTGAATTTGGTCCCGAAAATTTTACTTCATATTTTCAATTGACTGAATTCCCTGCTCAGTCGACTGATTTTGAACCTGCGAATTTTCTCTGAAAAGACACCTTCTTCCTCCCAAGAGTTGCAACCATTCATCAACGGAAATGGAAGCATCTCTTCTACAAGTATATATACATGATTCTAACATCATTTAATTCATCGAATTCTCTTGCTTTAATCTAACTATTCTCTTGTTCATATTTTCTAGATATTCTCAAAGCATTCACTAATCTATTGCTTGAATCATTATTTTTGTTTATAACATTCTTTTGATTCATAGCAATTCACATTTCCTAAATCTTCACAAACACATTGCATATTCTCGAGGATAAGATTATAGGAATATTGTACTACATTAGACTCATTAGTGTTGACAAGAACACAACAAGTCGAATATTGTATTTTAGTAATTGAGTTGAAGTCCTCTTCGGTAGTTGAGGCAAGAAATCCTGTTCGGTTGTTTGGGTAAGTTGTAAACCTATTCCTCCGGGTGAAGTGAGGGTGTTAGTTAGTGAAATTCCTAAGTGAAGCTTAGGGACTGGACGTAGGACGAGAGGTCCGAACCAGTATAAAATCCTGGTGTCTCCTTGCATTTACCTACTTTATCTATCTAGACTATTTCATTATTCCATATAGGGCTGTCAATGGGTCGGGTCGGGTTTGGGTCGGGTCAAGTCGGGTTCGGGTTGATTTTAAATGGGTCGGGTCAACCCGTTTATTAAACGGGTCGAAAAAGCTCAACCCGAACCCGACCCGTTTATAAACGGGTTGACCCGACCCAACCCGTGTAACCCGATTATAAACGGGTCGGGTCGGGTCGGGTCGGGTCTTAAATGGGTCAGGTCAACCCGTATAAGGTGTAAACGGGTCGTAAACGGGTCAGGTCAACCCGTATAAGGTATAATTGAGTCGTAAATGGGTCGGAACGGGTCGTAAACGGGTCGGGTCAACCTGTATAACCCGTATAAGGTATAAATGGGTCATAAACGGGTCAGAGCGGGTCATAAACGGGTCAACTCAACCTATATACTGTATAAACGGGTTGTTAACGGGTCAGTTTCGGGTTAGCGGGTCAACCCGAAACCCACCCGTTTATAAACGGGTCAAATTCGGGTTGACCCGAAAATGACCCGCCAATTAAATGGGTTGGGTTAACCTGCTAATTTCCGTGCGGGTTTCGGGTTGTGTTTCGGGTCGTGTAGGAAATTGACAGCCCTAATTCCATATTACACGATCCTACCCCATAGCCTCTTTCAATTGGTATCAGAGCAAGGCCTTCCTATAACCATAACACCGTTATTAGACATATTGATAATATGGAAAATAACGCAAGTACAAGCACAACATCTGCCTATAGTTCTACATTTGCGGAAGGACAATCTACCCAAAGACCTCCTCTATTTAATGGACTAAACTATAACTATTGGGCTACAAGGATGAGGATTTATATGCAGGCAACAAGTTTCGAAGCCTGGAATGCTACTCGAGCAGAGTTCGTTGTACCCACAACCGATTATCCTACATGGACACTAATTCAAAAGAATGAAGCTAGTGCAAATGCCAAAGCTATGAATATGCTATTTTGCACCCTGGATAGAAATGAATTCAACCGTGTTAGCATATGTACTACTGCATATCAGATATGGAAAACACTTAAAGTCATACATGAAGGCACAAACAAGGTTAAACAAACAAAGATATCCATGCTGAAGAATCAATTCCAAAATTTTAGAATGCGACAAAATGAATCCATCAATGAAATGTACTCAAGATTTCAAGACATTCATCATGCTCTAATCGGACTAGGAGAAAGTTACACGGACTTTGACATTGTGTCTAAAGTTCTAAATTCACTCACTGATGAATGGGAGAGAAAAGTACTAGCAATCGAGGAAGCGAATGATCTATCTACAATGAAACCAGAAGAATTGATTGGAAATCTTATGTCGTATGAAGTAAATATGCAAGCTAAAAAGGATCAAGCTCAAGAAAGAAAGAATGTTGCTTTTCATGCGGAAATGGAAGAATCAGCGTCTGAAGATGAGGATCTAGCATTTATAGCCAAAAATTTCAAGAAATTCTTAAAGTATAGAAAAGGAAACAAAAACGGATTCAAAAAGAATTTCTTGAACAAACCTTCATCCTCATATATAGAATGCTTCAATTGTTATAATAAAGGACACATGCATAAAGATTGTCAAGAACAAATGAAGGAAAATCAGAAAAATTTCAACAAAAACAAGAATGATAAATTCAAAAAGAAGGCATTTTCTGTAACATTGGACGATTCAGATTCATCTTCATCCGAAAATGATAGTGATAGCGACAATGAACAGGCAAATGTATGCTTCATGGCTTAAGAATCTGAGGTAAATAATTTAACATTCGACGATTTAATTGAAGTAAACACTGAACTTTTAAGCACAATAAAAACTCTTAAAAAGAAACTCAAACAAACTCGTGAAAATCAAAACAAAGCTGAATTTGAAAGAGATATGTTAAAAGATGAAAAGAAAATCTTAGAAGAAGAACTAGAAAAAGTTCAAGAATCTCATTCAAATTCGGAAACTCAATTATCACTTTTAAGTCAAGAAATTGAAACTCAAAAAACAAAGAATGATATAAGTGTTTCTGAAAATCATGAGTTAAAAACTAAGATTAAACAAGTTGATTTAGAAAATAATAGTCTTCAATCTAGATTAGATAACATCACTAAAAATGTTTCTAACTTTAACAAAGGAAGAGAAAATTTATCTAAGATTTTAGAAAATTCTCAATCCTCTTCAAGTAAACATGGATTAGAATATAAAAAGGAGTCAAAAATTCTTAAAAAGAAAGATACAAATTTTAAGAGGAATATGGATTCAAAACAACAAATATTGCCAAAGAAACCTATTAAAACAAAAGTAGAAAACAAGGTAGTTAAAATTTGGGTACCAAAAACTAACAATGTATTAATAAGAAATAAATATATTAAAACATTTATGGATAATGTTCATCATAATGAAAACTATATTTATAAAAAGGATACTACACCAAATTGGGTTTGGTTTCCTAAACTCTAACTTTTTAGGATCCTATTAAAAGGTGGGTACCAATAATTTCATATTTATTTTCAGGTCCCACTCAAAAAGAAGAAATGGATATTAGACAGTGGTTGTTCAAAACACATGACCGGAGACAAAGATATGCTTACAAACATCACATACTTTGATGGTGGCTCGGTTACCTTCGGAGACAATTCAAAAGGCTATATCATTGGCAAAGGAGATGTGAACAATTACGGTACATCAAATTTACCTTTTATAACAAATGTTTCATTAGTTGAAAATTTAAAACATAATCTACTTAGCATAAGTCAACTGTGTGACAAAGGTTTTAAAATAACTTTTTCGAATAATAAATGTAGTATTTTTGATCAAAACCAAAATCTTGTTTTTGAAGGAAATAGAGATAGAAATATTTATGTTTTAAATATGAATATTAATCATAATTCAAGTATGTGTTTACTTGCCAAAGATAATGATCCTTGGTTATGGCACAAAAGATTTTGTCATATAAATTTTAAAACTATTAGAAAACTTTCTAAAAATGAATTAGTAAGAGGTTTACCCAAAATAAACTTTAAAATAAATAATCTTTGGATGATTGTCAAAAAGGAAAATTAACAAAATCATCTTTCAAATCTAAGAGAAATATTTCGACTTTACAACCATTAGAATTACTACATATGGATTTATTTGGACCAACACAAGTTCAATTCATTAATCATAATCGATACGTATTTGTGATAGTTGATGATTTTTCAAGATATACATGGACTATTTTTATGAAAAATAAAAGTGACACTTTTGAGCATTTTAAAACATTTGTCAAAAGAATTCAAAACACTAAATATTTGAAAATTAAAAATATTCGAAGCGATCATGGAGGCGAATTCGAAAATGAAGTTTTTGAAACTTTTTGTAAAAAGAAAGGAATAAATCATAATTTTTCTTTTCCTAGAACTCCTCAACACAATGGAATTATAGAAAGAAAGAATAGAATATTACAAGAATGCGCAAGAACATTGTTAAATGGATGTTCTCTACCAAAACATTTTTGGGCAGAAGCCGTTGCTACTGCATGTTATGTATTAAATAGAATATCAATTAGACCATTAACTAAAAATACTTCTTATGAACTATTTAATAATAAAAAGCCAAATGTATATATTATTTTAAAATATTTGGATCAAAATGTTTCATTTTAAATACAAAAGATCAACTAGGAAAATTCGATTCAAAAGCTGATGAAGGAATTTTCGTAGGATACTCCGAACGAAGTAAAGCATATCGAGTATTTAATAAACGAACAAACTTAATTGAAGAAACTTTGCATATATCTTTTGATGAAAATTTTAATAAAAATTGAAATATAAAAGATGATGAAGAATTGATAAATATAGAAGAAACAAACCTTGAAAATAATAATGAACTAAGATCTCCTCCTAGAATATTACGAGATCATCCAACTCAAAATATAATAGGAGAAATAAATTCTCAAGTTAGAACAAGAAATCAACTAAATCAAATGGGTCATGTAGCTTTCATTTCATCTATAGAACCTAAAAATCCAAAAGAAGCATCAACAGATGATTATTGGATTATCGCAATGCAGATTATCGCAATGCAAGAAGAATTAAATCAATTTGAACGTAACGATGTTTGGGAATTAGTTCCCCATCCTAATAATCAATCAGTAATTGGAACAAAATGAATTTACAAAAATAAAGTAGACGAACAAGGTAATATAACAAGGAATAAAGCAAGACTAGTAGCACAAGGGTATAATCAAGAAGAAGGTATTGATTTTGAAGAAACTTTTGCTCCCGTTGCAAGACTGGAAGCAATACGTATACTATTAGCCTTTGCATGTTTTCACAATTTTAAACTTTATCAAATGGATGTTAAAAGTGCATTTTTAAATGGTTTTATTAAACAAAATGTATATGTAGAACAACCTCCTTTATTTATATATGAAAAATATCCGGATCATGTATTTAAATTAAAGAAAGCACTATATGGTCTTAAACAAGCACCTCGTGCTTGGTATGAAAGACTTAAAAGTTATTTATTAAACTCGGGATTTAAAATTGGAAAAGTAGATCAAACGCTTTTTATTAAAAATACTACCAAAGATATTTTAATAATTCAAATATACGTAGACGATATTATTTTTGGTTCAACAAATGAAAATTTATGTAAAGAATTTTCAAATATAATGACTAATGAGTTCGAAATGTCTCATATGGGAGAATTATCATATTTTCTCGGACTTCAAATCAAACAATTAACAAATGGAATTTTTATAAACCAAGAAAAATATTGTGCTAATTTAATTAAACGATTCGGCATGGAAAACACTTCTGCTAAACCTACTCCTATGAGTACCACTACACATCTCGATCGAGATGAAAATGGCAAAAGTGTAGATCAAAAATTGTTTAGAAGTATGATAGGTTCCTTACTTTACTTAACCGCTAGTAGACCTGACATAATGATGAGTGTTTGTTTATGTGCACGTTTTCAATCTAATCCTAAAGAATCACACTTAAGAGCGGTAAAACGAATTATGCGATATCTTAACAACACTAAATATTTCGGTCTTTTCTATCCAAAAGAGTGTTCATTTGAGTTAGTGTCATTCAGTGATGCTGATTTTGGTGGATCTTGAACGGATAGAAAAAGTACAAGTGGTACTTTCCATTTCATTGGAAAATCACTTATATCTTGGTTTAGTAAGAAACAAAATTGTGTCACGCTTTCCACATGCGAAGCAGAGTATATATCAGCTGCTTTAGCTTGCACTCAAGTTATATAAATGCAACAAACACTTAAAGATTTTAATATAAATTTAACAAATTCTACAATATACTGTGATAATACAAGTACAATAAACTTATCTAAAAATCCGGTTAATCACTCTCATACAAAACATATAGATATTCGTCACCATTTTCTACGTGACAATATCGAAAAAGGAATAATTAATTTAGAACATATTTCTACCGAAAATCAAATTGCCGATATATTTACTAAACCTCTATTAGAAAACTCCTTTATAAAACTTCGACGAGAATTAGGTATAATATCCTTTAAAAATATTAATTAGATATACATTAGAAATATTCCCATATTTCAGTCGACTAAAACAAAATGTTCAGTCGACTGAATAAGAATTTCAAATATTTTCAGTTATGTTATATGTTACATTATATAATTTATAGACCACACATTTGTAAAACTGAATTATTAAATAAGAATCATACATTTTAACAAAATCCTCTTTACCACTAAATCTCTATGCGGTTAAAAAATCTTATTAAATTATAACCGTTATTTGTTTAGTAAAATTCTACTATAAATAAATTCTTAAAAATATTTTTATTTTCATCTCGATTTTACGAATAAAATCTTAATTCAACATAAAATGTCGTCCAACAACTCCTTCTCTCCAATCAATATCACCTCGTCAGTCGATAACACTCCAACGTCGCCAAAACTTCCCACACCAACACCAGCACATGAGCCGGTTTACAAATGGGAAAATTATCGTACTGGTTTCACACCAGAATCTAAAAAGGAGAAACGCAGACTCTTTATTTCACCTGACACAAAAAGAAAGATTGATGAAATTCATCACTTTCAACAACAACAGATAGATCATCAAAGAGAACTATACTTTGTGCAAAAAGTTACGGCAAGACGTTTGAGCTTCCTAGAGCAAATTGGTTTACCCTTCTGTGGATCAAAGAAGAACGAAGTGGCTGAACCACTACCTCGCCCCGTTAGCTCACTTGATCCGTCTTCATCTTATCGTACACCAGTCGATCCTGTGAATCCATGGATGTCTCCTAAGACTCCTCAATATAGTCCGAATTCATGGGATATAAATTACATGAAGAATGAAGGAAAGAAGACTCCAAGTCCATCCCTAAAGAAATAGTTAAATTTTGAAATATTTGTATGTTGTTACATCAATATTTTTGTAACTATTTCTTTAAATAAATTATTTAATTTCAAAAATTAACTGAAACAACAAAAATGCATGTTTCAGTCGACTGAACGCCCCTGCTTAGTCGACTGAAAATATGACAGAAAACAATATTTACATAGTTCAGTCGACTGGAATCATCTGCACAGTCGACTCAAAATTCAACAGAAAATTTCAGCAAAAAATTCAGTCGACTAAGTGTACTGTTCAGTCGACTGAATCTATCATAGAAAAATTTCGGCCTTTGATTCAGTCGACTGAACAGTATATTCAGTCGACTGAACGCCAATTCCCAGGGAAACTTTCCCTTTTAACCACCAGATTTTACCCTATCAATTCACTTTTTACCTCCTACAAACCTTCTTCCCCAAATTAATTTCGAAACCCTAGCCCCCAAATTCCTCAAAATCAACTCAATTCTCACCCAAATGGCACCAAAAAGAGCAAGAGCTTCATCTTCTTCATCCTCCGAGCCAATTGATGCTCAAATAGCACAATGGCTTTATGATGGAACCGCTGTCACTAGATGGAACAAGATGAAGAATTCCCGAATTTTCGAGCATTCTTTCATTGATTTCCAAAGCTTTCAGACCTACAACATCCAAGCGTTAACAGATCCAGCAGGTTTAACTTCTCTTTTAGATTTGAAAAGAAATGACCATGCCATTAATCATGTAATTGTAAAATTATTTTATGTTAATCTTAATCTTGGACACCAAACTCCAAGAAATCCAAACAATAGTGTTTGGAGTATGGTGTGTGGAAAGAAAGTTTGGTTTTCCTTGGATAGAATAGCACACATTTTAGAGTCTCCAAATGTCGGGAGAAAGCTAGAGGAGATAGAATTCAATCCACACATTCGCGACAACATAAACCATCGATTTATGGATGATAATATCAACTTTAGGGATTTTAAGACCACCTCTCTTCGACCTATGGAAAGAATCCTCCATAAAGCCCTAATGAGAATGATTACTCCTCGCACGGGCTCGTACGAAATTGTCTACCCAAATAACTATCGAGCTCTATATGCTATTTTTGGCAATATACAAGTTAATTGGGTATAGCTTATTCTTGCTGAGTTTCTCACTTTCAATAATGGCAAAATGCGCACTATCTACTTTAGCGAGTACATCATGCGACTTCTTCTCAATGTCGATACGCCATTACCTGAGTCAGAGAATACAATGGTCCATCAAATTAACCACCGGACCATAAGTCTAATGCAACTCCCATCTCTACCTCCTCGCATAATATCACTCGCCGAATGGGAAGCAAGGCATCAAGAACAACAACAACAACAAAAACAACAACCTCCTCAACCTCACCACGAAGAACATCTCGAGCAAGATGATGAAATTCGTCTTGTTGACCCAAGCTTCACTACCAACCAATCCTTGGGGATATTGTCAAGAAATCAACAAATTCTTGACACTCATCTTAAAAAGGTAGATCATAAGCTTGACAAAATCAAAGGATTCTTCAACAACTTTGCGATGCAATCTCGTGCTCAAGCACCACTACTACTTCAACATCTTGCGGCAAACGTCCGGCACCTACGTTTACATGGACGACATCCGAAGAGCATACAAGTAGCAGTGATAGCGGAGCTAGTTGTGGCCAAAGGGGAAGAGCACATAGACCACCAACATGAGGACCCGTCATACGTGAACCAACAGGAAGAGAAGGTTCATATGACTGGGATAAAGATGAGTACTTTTTTGTTTTTGAGGTGTATTTTTAACTTTCTAGTGGCTTGTATAAATAGCCATTTTATGCTTGTCTGTCACAACATTTTTATTTCTCTTAATTCATGCTTATGCAAGTATTCTCTATGCTTCAGTGATTGTTTTGATAAATTATTACTGCTGTTAGTTCTTCCTTTTTGTCGATGACAAAGGGGGAGAAAATCTATGGTACTAACTTTGTTTTGTAGGAAAGATAGTGCATACATTCAGGGGGAGAAAATAAGTAAAACATCTCTCGAATAAATCAGTATTGTCATCAATCAAAAAGGGGGAGAATGTTGATACGCGAAGATTTTGATCAATGACAATGTGCTTTAACAAACAAGGAAGAAATATATGCAAATGCTAAAGAAAGATAGATGAAGACTAAACAAACTTAAAGTATGTTTTTACATGTGTCTTAGTCTAGATGTATTGTTAAAATATATCCTCAAGAAGCTTGTAAATTTTATAAACTTCATTTTTCAATTAAGTTTTAACTATGCAGGTTTTATGAGTTCAGTCGACTGAACAGGAACAGTCAGTCGACTGAAACAAATTTATACACATGCACAGTTTCAGTCGACTGAATTTCCTGCACAGTCGACTGAATTTGGTCCCGAAAATTTTACTTCATATTTTCAATTGACTGAATTCCCTGCTCAGTCGACTGATTTTGAACCTGCGAATTTTCTCTGAAAAGACACCTTCTTCCTCCCAAGTGTTGCAACCATTCATCAACGGAAATGGAAGCATCTCTTGTTTGCAACCTTTGACAACATATGCATCTCTTCTACAAGTATATATACATGATTCTAACATCATTTAATTCATCGAATTCTCTTGCTTTAATCTAACTATTCTCTTGTTCATATTTTCTAGATATTCTCAAAGCATTCACTAATCTATTGCTTGAATCATTATTTTTGTTTATAACATTCTTTTGATTCATAGCAATTCACATTTCCTAAATCTTCACAAACACATTGCATATTCTTGAGGATAAGATTATAGGAATATTGTACTACATTAGACTCATTAGTGTTGACAAGAACACAACAAGTCGAATATTGTATTTTAGTAATTGAGTTGAAGTCCTCTTCGGTAGTTGAGGCAAGAAATCCTGTTCGGTTGTTTGGGTAAGTTGTAAACCTATTCCTCCGGGTGAAGTGAGTGTGTTAGTTAGTGAAATTCCTAAGTGAAGCTTAGGGACTGGACGTAGGACGAGAGGTCCGAACCAGTATAAAATCCTGGTGTCTCCTTGCATTTACCTACTTTATCTATCTAGACTATTTCATTATTCCATATTACACGATCCTACCGCATAGCCTCTTTCAAAGTCTTTGCTGTTGGACCATCGTCTACTAAGTCATTTGCTGCCGAGAAAGGAAAGACTATGATAGAAGGTATGCTCTTGATTCAAAGTATACCACTTAGGGTACTATTTGATACCGGTGCATCGCATTCAACTATACCTTAGTGTTTGGTTGATAGGTTATGTTTAGAACCCAAATACTTTGTTACTTACTTAAGGGTTGCGAGTCCGATAGGGGTATGCAACTTTGGGAATGAGATGTGACCAGCTAGAACTTGATTTGTTAGGTCATGATTTTGCATGTAGTTTGTATGTTTTCGATTTCATTGACTTCTGAATCATTTTAGGTATGGATTGGTTTGGTAGATATGAGACTGTGATATTTTTCCAAGATGGGGAAATATCACTGAGATACCTGATAGTCATAACTGAATTATATTCTCAGTGGAGGATTCTGGCCGAGTGCTTATACTCTGTTGAATTTTGTGGAAGTAAAAGAAGAGCTAAGTTAGGTTCGGGTAGTAAGAGAATTTGCAGATGTTTTTGAGCCGGTTACAAGATTACCATCGAAACGAGCTCTTGAGTTTCGGGTAAATCTTTTGCCAGGATCAGAAGTAAGTAGACCACATAGCAGGATGACATTGACTGAGATGAAGAAACTGAAGGTGCAACTAGTGGATCTGGAAGGGAGAAATTTTATTAGACAAAGCAGTTCGACTTAGGAAGCGGCCGCCGTGTTCGTCAAGAAACCGGATGAGTCATTAAGGATGTGTACCTACTATCATTATTTAACGGGAAGATGATTAAGAATAAGTATCTTTTACCGAGAATCGACTATTTATTTGATTGTTTGTGTGGAGCCAGAGTATTTTTCCAATTGGACTTGGCGATAGGTTTCCATCAGTTAAGAGTGGCAGAGGACAGTATTTCGTTGACAACATTTCGGAATAGGTATGGTTCGTACGAGTGATTAATTATACCATTCGGGTTAAGGAATGCACCAGCTTTCTTCGTAGATTAGATCAACTGAGTTTTTCGAGTATACCTGGATAGGTTCGTATTGGTATTTATAGATGACATTTTATTATGCTCTAATGATGGAAGAGAGCATGAAGATCATCTAAGAGTGGTGTTTGAGACGCTGTGACAACATCAGTTGAAAGTGAAAATTTTCAAGTGTCATTTCTGGAAGAAAGAGGTTAAGTATCTTGGTCACACGGTTTCAGAGAAGGGTTTGTTAGTCGATCCAGATAAGATAGAAGCTGTTAATAACTGGAAGAGACCAGAGATGGTGACTGAGATTAGAAATTTTCTTGGACTTGCTGGCGATTACCGGAGATTCATTAAGGATTTCTCGCAAATAGCAGTGCCTTTAAGTAAGTTAACCAGGAAGGATGTGAAATTTATTTGGTATGACAAACGTGAGGAAGCATTCATTAAATTAAAGCATTTGTTGACTAACGTGCCTATGTTAGTTGTTCCAAATGGAAACCAAGGGTTGGTGGTGTATACCGATGCATGCGCAACCGGATTAGGAGCTGTGTTGAAGCATAAGGGTAAAGTCATTGCCTATGCTTTACAACAACTTAGACCGTATGAGACGAGATATCCTACTCATGATTTAGAGTTGGCTGTGGTGATCTTCGCATTGAAGATACGGAGACATTATCTCTTATGGGAGAGATTTGAGCTATATAGATCATAAGTCCTTAAGATATTTATTCTCTTGGAAGAAGCTGAATATGAGACTACTGAGGAAATAAAGCAACGAATGTTGTTAGTATAAAACATCAAAATTTGATGTTAGCCATGTTGGTAGAATGAAATGATTTAGAAGCTTTGACTACTTGTAGTGTGTAGTTAAGATCGACTGCTAGTTCTAATAGAGCACCTCTATTTTGTCCTATTTGGAAGTTCGACCTATATTGATCGAAAGGATCAATTCTAAGCAGAAAGAGGATCCCTTATTAGCCAAAAAGATTAGAAGTCTTGTACTTGGATCGAAGATCGAAGATCTAAAGGATTTTAATCTTGACTAGAGGGGAGGGTTGAGAAAGAAGGGCGATTGTGTGTTTCGAATGATGAGGACTTAAGGAAAGAAGTCCTTAGGAAATGTCATCGATCCAAATTCACGATTCATCCCAGAGGAACCAAGATGTATCAGGATATGAAGAGGAGCTTCTATTGGGAAGGTATGAAGAAGAATGTTAGCTTATTGGTTAGGCAATGTGCGAATTGTCAACAAGTGAAGGCCGAACATCAGAAGCCAAGTGGATTGCTTCAACCTTTGTAGATTCCATTTTGAAAATGGGATTCAATATCGATGGATTTTATAGACGGGTTGCCAAGGAAAAATAGGGGAAATGAAAGTATATGGGTCATAGTTGACAGGTTGACCAAGAGTGCCCATTTCATTCTAGTTAAGTCAACTAGGACGACACCTGTTTTAGCTTATTTTTTCATGAAGAACATAGTTAGACTGCATGAAATTTCTAGTAGTATAGTCAGTGATAGAGATGCTTTATTTACTAGTGATTTTTGGAAGAATCTATAGGATGTGTAAGGTACAAAGCTCAGGATGAGTACCGCATATCACCCTCAAATAGATGGACAGACAGAGAGAGTCAATAAGTTACTCGAGGATTTATTGAGTGCTTGTGTGCTAGACTTTGGTGGATCTTGGGAAGATCACCTACACTTAGTCGAATTTTCCTATAATAACAGTTATCGGACTAGTATAGGACGACGTCTTTTGAAGATTTGCATGGAAGGCCATGCAAATTACTAGCATGTTGGTTGGAGATTGGAGACAGATTAATCTTTAGTCTTAATCTGGTTGGAGAGGCGACGAAGAAGACTGAGTTGATCCGAGAAAGGATGAAGGAGGCTCAGTCTAGACAGAAGAGTTACGCAGATAAGAGGCGTAAAGATATAGAATTATCAGTTGGAGATAGAGTCTTCATTAAGGTATCACTGATTAAGGGTGTGGTACGACTGGAAAAGTCAGGGAAACTGACATTGAGATATGTTGGTTCGTTCCTAATTATAGATAGCATCGAAAAGCTCGCATACAGAGTAGAGTTGCCGAGAAGTATAATAGGTGCCCATAATATGTTTCATGTATCTCATCTTCGCAAGTATGTGCATGAACCAGAGACTACTATTTCTCCGACAGAGTTGGAAGATTTGATAGTAGAACCGAATTTGACTTTCGTTAGATAACAGATTCGGGTTGTTGTGAGAGATGAGGCTAAGAAACAATATAGTCAAATTGGTGAAAGTTTAGTGGAGCGAAAATGAGAAGTTACTTGGGAAACGGAACAGAGGATAAGAGATACTTATTAGGATCTACTGTGAGGGTATGTTCTATATTTTCTTTATATAGACAGTTGCTGGTCAGGTAGGTTAGTATGGAAGTTAGAAGATGTTATAGATGATTGTTATACTTAGTATTTAGTCCTTACTCAATTTCGAGGATGAAATTCTTTAAGGAGGGGACCCTATAACACGCCTAATTTTAAATAACTTATTCAGAAGATTTAATTAGATAAATTAAATAGAATAATGTAAGTATTAGAGTGATAATGAGATTGATACTTGAAAGCTAAATAGAGGCCGTGCTTAATTAAATAAAATTTAAAAGAATGAGTTTATGGAAATGGTTTTACAAGTTAACTAATAAGAGAATAAGGCAAGGGCAACATGAGAAATAGCCATCCAGCATAACCCTTAACCCCTAAACCAGTATTCCCATTTTCATTTCACAAGTTTGTAATTCTAAAACATAAATCAAAGAGCTCAAGCCGCCATAACCTAGGGAAAAGAGAAGAAAAATCAATTAAAAGCTAAGGAATCAAGCTAGGAGAATTAAGCAAGATCAAATCTTAAGTTCCTTACCTAAAGCAAGGTGAATAAGAATCAAAACTATCTCATTTTCATTTTTAAAGAGCATTTGATTTCGCATTTTAAGTGTAAAACCTTTATGATGATTTTAACGATGATTTTCTTGGATTACATGATATGTTTGATTCAAATAAGTATGTTTGATAAATGTTTTATTCGATTTTAAGGCTAAAATCGTATATATTGGCTTTTGAATGCCATGAGGTAAAATAAAACATTATTTTAGAGATGGGTTTAAATTTTCATAATTATCCAGGCTATGGATAATTTATAATGAATTTTTGAAAGAAGAAATAATTAGTTTGGTTTAAAAATTTATTTCGGCTATTATATAAAGGAAATTGGGTCTGAAATTTATATATGTTAGATAACATATTAAAAGTGAATTTTGATGATTTTGGTGATTTTTCCTTAGCGATTTACTATGGAGATTGAATTAGTTATGTTGGAGGACTTAAACGTCTTAGTTGTTTTGTTAAAGGGTAGGGCTTCTTTGTTAATCATTTTTAATTAATTCTGGATGAATTCAGCAGTCTTTTAGAAACGATTTCAGTAAATTTTATGGAAACCAATTATATTTTTACTAATAGGCAAGTTAGTTGAAAAGCATTTACTTAAAAAGGCAACAAAACCGTTTTGTAAAGATTTATTGTTTCGCCATTTCCAGTAACAACCTTTCGACCCCATATTTGCTCCCCTAACCAAGTCGAAACCAATACACATAGTGTCAATACTTTGATGCGTAGTAGATTGTAGATAGGTGAAAGGTATAGAGTCGAAATTATGCTTTCGAAGGGGTCAAGGCCATTTTAAATAGCTTTCGAAGGCCTTTGTTTTGCTTTCCAAAAGATATCGCTTCCTTGCTTTTAATGAATACTTTGAAAGGGTTGAATTACCTTTATGTAGATTTCGAAGGGATTTCCTCCTTTTTGTTTTAAAGGGTAGCTTTTGAATGAGTTGTCATGTTTTATGTTTTAAAAATGGAGTCTTCGAAAAGTAGTTTTGAACTTAGTCGAAACCTTGTTGTCGTCTTCATACCTTTCGAATAGGTTGAAGTTTCCAATGAATTCGAAAGGAAAGATTTTGTTTTATGAATTAACCAATCATTTCCCAATGCTTTCAAAAGGGATCCTATAGCCATTTAAACCAAAGGTTTCGAAGGTAATGGCTTCGAAATGTGTTTCGAAGCTATCCTTCCAAGTGTTACTTAAAGTCTAATGCTTTTGAAAGGATGGTTCCGAAGCCATCTGTTTTCCCCGAACTCTTTTATTTGATGGTTAATGGTTTCGAAAGGGGTACTTTCGCTTGTGTACATTTTAACCCAAAAGATTAAACCCAGTGGTTTTGAAAGAGGTACTTTCAAATAGTTTCGAAGCTATGCTTCTATAAATTTAAAGGATATGCTTTAATACTTTCAAAAGGAAGGCTTTGATGCTTTCAAAAGAGACATTTTAAAGTGTTTCGAAAGGCATATGTTTAATTGTTTTGAAAAGAGGATTTGAATGCTTTTGAAAGATATGTTTTAATGGTTTCGAAAGTAAAGGTACAAGGTTTCGAAAGCCTTGGTTTTCAAAACAAAGAACCTAATCTTATTTTAAAGGAAAACCTATGGCAATATAAAAGAGTTGTGAAATGGTTTTTAAATTTGAAATTTTTGAAGAAGCTTGCCTTGATAAAAATAACGAGTTAAAGGGATTAGACAAATTTCATATGGAAATGATTTCAAAGATTTTAAACAATAAATGTCGGTATTATTATGTTATTATACATGCTTCTTCTATAAATATATTCAATATATAATGCACCCATAATTGTATTTTGGGAAGGAAGGGAAGAATAACTAGCTAGGTTGACCTAGTAGTGAATATAAATTGAGTTAACTCCTGTATGAGTAGAATTACCTACGAGGTTAGGTACCATACAATTAGATGCCTAAAGACTAATCATGAAGTTGTCAGTTTAGAAAGGTTCATAGTAAACCCATGAAAACTATGTTTGGAAAGAGTTATTGGCAGGGGCTATTTGATTCATAGTGATCCCATGAAAACTATATCTAGATAAAGTTATTAATAGAGGTCAGTAGATTCATAGTCAACCCATAAAAACTATGATATAAGAAAAGTTATTGAAGATACTAATAGGTTCAGGGAGAACCCATGAAATAATTGAATGAAGTTATTGGCATGGGCCAATAGATTCTTAGTGATCTCATGAAAACTATGAAACCGGACAGATAATACATAAGCTTTGAACAGGTTATTGGTTATCCCATGTAAACTAATAGGTTAATAATGACCCTAAAACTATAACCGTGACAGATAGTCAAATGAATGAGAATGGGAAATCAAGGATATTTTTCTTATTTGCATATCAACCTGATATTTTAAATTGCTATGTTCATAATCATTATGGATGTAGGAGCACGTTATATAGTAATTATAAATTTTTGGGTAAGATACTAATGGGGGGAACCCGTTACACAAAGCAGCGTGGTCTCACTAGATTCTAAATGATTCGAGATAGTAGGTTATTATTCATACTAAGCTTTATATCTGACCCGTAGGTTATGCTTTTCCCTTAAACCTTCGAGTGCTCAATTGATTTTGAGTAGTTTTAGAGCTAAGGTTTTGAGGTTCTCTTTTAGACGAATAAGCTTCCGGAGATGTGCAGGAGGCAAGCTAGCTAATAAGAGTTCTTTTCAATTGGATTCTATCGTGTTTTGATGTAAAGGTAAAGTTGTTTAATTGCCTATGCTTAGACTATGATCATCCAAGGGGACATCTTCATATGTCGCTCTTGGTGTAGTTTGTAATGATTATGTTTTCTCTGAACGTGGTTCTCAAATTTGGGATTATGCAATGAATTTGAAATATAATTGAAATGGAATGAGAATTTTTTTTAATTTTTTTAAAATAATTTCATATCCATGTGTTTCTATTATATCAATGTATCTAATATTACCGCATTTGGTCAACGAGAATTAATAACTATGGATGACTATAACATCCGTAGCCGTTAGTTTTGAGCCTCTATGTAGGGCATGTTAAATATATCATTGACTTAAAAAGTAAAACATCTACGATAGTATAATGCTCACGATAACGCATTTGGTCAGCTACATCATATCGATCGATAGCATAACACCAACTCAGTGGGATAATACATTTTCTTAAAATATGATAATATGAAGTTAGCAGCCAAATTGGTAGAATTTAAATAGAGAATGCGTAGTGTATACAAAATTGGAGTAGTTATTAGAAGTCAAAATTTAATTTTCCAAATTAAGTCACAGACTAAATCATTCTTATTAAGACATTACGAGGAACGACTCCAAATTGTAGTAATGTGTAAGATCATCCACGTCGTTCTAAAGATATAACATTCCAAATTCATCAATTCGGTAATGTGTTGCATAAAAGAATATCATTTACCCTTGTTAAGCTCATTGAAAATTGGAACTTTTTAGTGGAAATGGGTCTTAAAGTAGAAAAAATAGTTTCATTGCTCTGTGTTTTGATCTGTCTATACGTTGTTTTTAGAAATAGAAAATCCAACTAGCATAACACTTTTAGTGCATCCGGGACATGATTACGTGTAGAAAAAACTAAGAAAAAATAATAAGGATGATGGACTCAATTTTTCGATTTACTAAATGATAAAAACTTGTCAGATTTTGGCAATAGATTATAGATCTTATTAAGTGTACCCCTATAGTGCTAACCTAATCCACATATAGTATAGATCTCATTAAGAGTTTCTATTAACTCATCCTTTTGTCGCTTTAGAAATTTATGCTTAAATCTGTTTTAGAAAATAGCATGATTTAACACATATCACATCACAACTTGTTATTATCCATTGAACCTAGCTCTTAGAATGCCCATTCTTTAGATTAAATTATTGTTATTAGTGCCTCATTATTCTAAGGGAAATAGTCTAGTAGCAAGTTTTATGGACTTTCACTCTTTTCAATCCTTTCATCAAAGGCCATTTAAGTTATTGTCTGTATGTACATAATCCACTTTAATAGCTCCAGCGAAGAGGAGTTTTCTAACAATATAGTGCTTATGACGTACTTTCTCGTTTTTACCATGGTAACATCAGTCTTGGATTTTTGCAATACTTAATTACAAAAGATCAACACATATGGTATCGATCAATCCCATTAAGGAATCTCATCTAGTAGGTTTCTTCGCCAACCTGCTTCTCCGTTTGTTATTGCTAATGCTATTATCTCAGACTCCATGGTGGAGTGAGCTAAAGTAGCTTATTTCTTCAGTTCCTAAGAAACAAGCAACCTATATTTTTTTTACTTTTAGTGATTAAATGAAATTAATCATTTTAATCGAATTTAAATGACTTAGTAGCCTTCAAATGAGTTTTTTTAAAGATGTATTAATTTATCTCACTGCGTTCATAATGTCATTTATATATGAAAAAATTACAAAATCTATTAAAGTATACAAGCTTGTTAAATGAGAAGAAAAGAGATGTTATGAGAAAAATAGTTTTTGGCAAAAATTACATTTATAATTCTGAAATGAGAAGATTTATCACCCATTCTTCGTTCTCTTCTTCTTCTCCATTTTTCCTAACGTAGTAAACTAGATTTTCTAAACTAAATTCTTCATAGCTCTTTTATCTCTCGACCAAAAATTATAAAATAAATATCTTAATTTGAGTTAGGAGATTCTCTACAAATTTGTACCTTCTTATTCATATTTTGAAGAAGTTTAGAGCTAGATTTCGAAAATTAAAGGAGACCTTCAAATTGGGTTTCATTGAAACTTCGATTTCATGATATTGGTTGAGTGGAATTTATACTATATCATATATATGGTTACCTTATATTTTTAAAATCATTTACCCGAACGTCGATTACGGATTGAGTAATGAACTTGAATTGGGATTTTAGAACTTAGAAACTTGTTTAGTGAATATTTTAGAGGTAATTTATTATAGAATGAATATATTAGTTAATTTGATATGAATTCAATTGTGTTTGGATTGATTGTAAGCTTGATTGTCGATTGGGAATTGAAAGAATAATAAGAGATAGTATATCACTTTTATAGTTGTTATTATGAATGAACTATAGAGTTTAAATAGTGAATTGAGTATTCAAACTCGAATGGTCAGAAAACTGGTTCACTACCTCAATATTGTTTATCGAGTGCAAAGTTGCACTCGTCTGAATGTCAAGCGACGTATGACAAGGGGGTAAGTACATGTTGAGCAATATTTGTGAAAATTATCTTGGTGACATAGAGTTGTACATCAAAGTTGGGAAAGGGAAAAATGAGCAATGAAACAGATGGGGAAGGTTGGGAGAATTTCCACTAAGAGAAATTCCCCATCCAAGTTCAAGTTCACAAACATTAGGCATTCACATGCATGAATGTATTTTACAGACGTACGAAATTTAAGAATTTAATCCTACAATATTCATATGTATTTTGGACATTTTCATACATTTGAAATTTTGGGTTCATAGTCTGAAATAAGGGTCAAACATTTAAAAATCAATTTTGACATCTGAAATGTGGATGACTGGACAGTTGAATTTTAGTTTTAGGTTTGATGTTATGGGATCTTAGGTATGATCTGGGAACCATATGACGCTCGTAAGCGACAGAGTTAAGGGTATGCCACCCTAGTGGCAATTATGTAAATTGTTACATATATCTAACTCGATAATTAATCTTGATCGAAATAAAAGGTATTTTCTTTCTATTATACACTTAATATAATGTGTTATATTAGTTAGTTTAATTAATTAAAAGTATATTTAATAGAAAATCCATAAATGGTATGATTTGTGATAGTAATTACAAAGTGTTGTAACCATGAGTAATTTATCACAATGAAAACAAATATATCATTTTAAATGTTCCTAGCTAAGATGCATTGAGATTGGATATCGATGTATTCGTAGAGGCTAGAGTATGTAACGTTTTTCAAACATTGGGCAGTGTATTACTCATGACTGCTATGGGAACCTAGGGATTACGTACTAATAATTATCAGATAATTGTAGAATGACTCACTCGATAGTTTTATGTTGCTTAATATAACTAAGGTCAAACAGAAAGTAAAAATATCATGTTACTAATTTACACGGTTCTCTCGACTTGAGAATACTGTCAATCTTCAATACGAAATCTTCACTTTGATTATAGTCAAATTATGACATGGCGTCCATCGAGTGACTATAGTTGGGTTGAGTCGAAGTATTTGAAATGAAGCACTATTCAAGAGATAACTTATCTCCTCGGTTATATGGGGCTAGTATCATGGTCCACTCATGTTAACTCGAAGTTTAAGTCTCTGACCTGAGGAGTTCAGTTAGTAATAATTGTTTTTATTGAACTAAGAACTTTGTGTTTGGACATATAGAGTTGAATATGGATGATATTGAAATTTTGACCATTACTGAATTCTGTAAGTCCAAAGTAATATAGTTTTGACGAAGAGAATTGGTGTAAGTAAAAGTCACAACCGATCCACCCTTAAAGAAGTGAAATTGGATTTTACTACAACTAAGTCAGTGATAATTTTGGCCAAAATGTCACACCACCTGCTAAGTTATGTGTGAACATTAATATTCGAATGGTTCGATATCAATCGCTAACCAAATTCACACCCGACGAGTCACACAACCGAAACGATGAATTCTTATTTGACCAAACAATTTAAATTATAATTATTATAAATTAATTAATACTTATGAAATATTAATTTTAAAATTTGACTATGATTTGATTAAATATGATTAGATATAGATATATCAATCGATATATGATATCAATAAGCGATTGAATTTTATTTAATTGCATATATTTTATTTTGGGCTTAAATTGGTTTGAGGACCATCATAGGGTAGAAATTGAGGCTAAAAAGAGATGGTATAGGTGGCTTATATTAGGGTTAGAAAGGCTTAGTTTCAGATGGCTCAAATTAAAAGAAAATGAGTACGAGATCACATTCGCTTTTCTCTCGTTTCCATCAATTATATAAGCATCTCTAACCTAATTAGATCTAATCTTTTTGCTGTCCCTCCTTCATTTGCTCACTGGTCGAAAATCAACCTTTATCCCTCCAACACTACAAGCTCAAATCAAGTTAGATCTGGTCACTATTCGACAGCTGAAGGTCGAACATTCAAGGACAGCATTCTACTGAATCAGAAAGAATTTCGAAGGGAAGAAATTATATTTTGAAGGTGTACTTCAAGGCTTAAATATTTAGGTATGATTTTATCAGATTATAGTTGATAATTTTCAATATAATGTTTTATTACATATGTATATATATTATATTGTTAGTTAGGTGATGATCTGATATGCAAGTAATGTTATTACAAAGTAGTTTAGTTATATGCATGTATATGTTTATGTTTAATGAAAAATTAATTTTTTTATCATATATATTAGGTCAGCGCAGCCATATATATAAATAGTATAATTTTATATTTTATAAAATTAATGTATATTATTTAATTACATATATTTATAGTTTATAAATAATTACAACATCATACTATGGTTATAATTAGTCATATAAAATTATATATAATATATTATAGTAACACTAATTTTTGTCGGTAAAAAATAATTATTATAAATAATTTATTACTATTTAATATTAATTAGATCAATTTACTACATAAATAAATTATATTAATTCAAATATGTTATGAAGCAATATTGAAATTTTATAAAATTATATTGGTATTAGATAAGCTCTTGCTCAAGAATAAATAAAAAATTATTTTAAAAATTAATTGTTTAATTCGGTCGAAAATAAATAAATCATTATAAAATTAATTTAAACCGAAAAAATATGAAATTTTTTCAAAACAGAAAATATCACTTTGGATTCAATTTGGAAATATATTTTCTGTTAATTTTTTATTAATTTTCAAATGAATATTTGATTAAAATATATTTTTAAATTAAAAATTAGCAATAAATTTTTTATAAGCTATGCGCATAACCTAGGATTTAATAAATATGAATAAAATAATTTTTTCTATAGTTTTATTAAAATATACATATCTATATATCATAAATATTTTTGCATGTATATATATGTTTAAAAACATATTGCTTTATTATTTTATCTATTTATACATATATTATTCGTGGTTTTTATTTATTTTAGATAATTTATTTATATTTAAATAATTATACTATAATAATATTTATATATATAATATTAACATTTTATTTATAAGATTACGTTTATACAAATATACACATACACACTCACACACTTATCTAATATTATTTAAACAAACTTAACACACACATATATATTTATAATATTTATATATAAATAATAGTTTATATACATATATATATTTGGGCAGCAATACTTGCATATTGAATGAGCTAACATGTCCATTGCGATGTAAATCACAATATTTATACACGATCTTGTTATAACTTGCACGGGTTGATATCTTACACACATGCACGCGCGCGTGCACACAAATATATATATATATATATATATATATATATATACATACATATATGTATGTATGTATGTATGTATGTATGTATGTATGTATGTATATGTATGTATGTATGTATGCATGTGTTTAATACACACGCATACATACATACATACATACATACAAACATACATACATACATATATATATATATATATATATATCAATTTATAAAACACTATATAATTTACAAATTTAAATAAAATAAAAGATTTTATTTAAATAATATTTAGTAATGTTCTAAATGAATCAGACTTCACCAGCTGGCCTAGTTCTAACAATGGTAGCAGATCCTAATAGCGTGTGTGGTCTAAATTAGTCAAGTTAGGGTTAACTAATTAAAGTCTAGCCATAAAATAGAGTGTCTAGAAAAGTAACGTCTAAGGTTGAGTTTGTGCAATCAAGTTTTCTGCATACCCGACTGCTAGCTTTGCCCAAAATATTGAGATAAGATCAAAAGGTTATCCCTAATATAAAAGGCCAAATTTGAATTGGGCCTTGGGATAATTTCAAAATTGTTTTGAAATTGAAAATAAAAGTTTTAAATTTAAAGTTAAATTTAAAATAAGAAAAATACTATAAATGTTATAATATAAATTTTAAATTGTTTTGAAAATTGAAAATATATGATTTTAAATTTAAAATACAATATATACATCTTATAAATGTTATATTATGATGAAAATTTTCGAAATATTTGAAAACTAACATAAATTAATTTTGAAATTTATAAAATTTGTTAATAAGATCAATAAAATATGTTAATTAAATAAGCTAATTAATATATATATATATATATAAATCAATATATATATATATATATATATTTATGATATATTTTATGTTGTTTTAAAATGTTAACATAAGTATACGTGTATGCATATAAATGAATTTCAAAATTATATAATTTTAATTAAATTTTTTAATTAAATAAATTAATTAAGGTTAATTAACTAAATAATACATACATATATATGAATGTTATACTGTAATGGTTATAATATATAACAGTTATTCAATATAAATTTTGTATTAAATTAATATAAAATTAATTAATAATTAAATAATGTTTTATTTAAGTGATATGAAATATAAAAGTTATATAATGATAGAACTTATATAACATGAATGTGTAAGTATAAGGTAGAACATTCAGAGACCCAAAATGTACTCAAGAAAGAAATACATACATAAATGTACGTGTACCAAATGATTTTCGATGTGCCCGACACTTGAATCACGAGGGTATTTCGTCACAAATACATTATTCCATAAGTCGATATCACTCGATATAATATGTTGAGGATTATGAATCTTTAATATAAAGTTGTCCTTTATCATTTATATATTAATAGATTACTTGCATACTCTTTAGTTGTTGAGCTTTTCCTAAGCTAGAGATGTTATATGTAGTAATATTAATATATTGAATGGACGAGGTAGGATAACTACATTGTATTTGTTGATCTTTCCTCAAAGTATATGTGCTATACTTAGGCCATCATGAAATGATATGTCTGAATGAATAGTCCTATTTTACTTGTTAAGATTTTTTTAAGGTAAAGGTGAGATTAGGACAAGGTACCACTGGTTGGGAGTTGAATGTGATACAACCAATAAGGAGTTATCCATTGTATGTAGGCCTATGATTTGTTAAGCTTTCTTCAAGGTCAGAAGAGACATACAAGTACTAACGCCCATTAGCGAAGTAGAAGACTTCTATGTTTCGATATTGGATTTGGTAAAACATAAAAGACTAGAGGGAGCCTTATTAGAGAAATGAAATGATAACATTTAACAATTCTAATATTGTAAGAACATATGCTTTATAATGTTATATTAACCTACATTGGTAAATTTATGCATTTAATACGACTGTTTATCAACTAAGATATACAATCGGAATGAATTGAAGATTGAAATATATATATATATATATATATATATATATATATATATATAATACATACGTACTAATAAATGCTTCTTGCATGTTAAAGTTTTAATACCCATGCAAGCGCCTGATTTTACAATTACTAAATACATTTGTCGTTTGGTCATTTATGCATTTATTTGGTCCAGACCGTATATTGCATTCTATGAGTTCTGAACTCAAAGCAATACAAGACTATGTATATTTGATCTTTATAAAGTCACGTATAAATGTTATATGATGAATGGTCATAATTCGTAATGTACGATACTTCGATGAAATTAGTTCATTTGAAGCAAACAAATAAACCATACTATAAGATCGAGTATTCAATTTGATTGATTAAAATAAAGATTGTACTGTGTTAAAAGTAACAATGGATCAAAACTATAAGACTGATCTAAGAACACGACCGCTGAACTATCGATTTTGATCAGTTTACGCAAAGTGCAACATATTTGATGTACTTAAATTTAAGAATAATTGAGTGCGCTTCTGTAAATAGTTCATTATGATGTTGTCGTAAAGGTATTTCTTGAATGGTTCGACCATTTAGAAAGAAAAATAAGAGTACTGAGATGAAGTTAGGATGAAGAGAGTGGATAGTCACTTCTGATATATAAAGAAATATTAGAAACGAGAATTGTTGTAATGATCGGCCTTTTCGACCCTTGAATGTCGACACTAATACATCCACAATATTCACGTGCCAAGCACCCAAGTTCTGAAAGTCATAACATTAGCGTAAAGAAGAAGAAAAAATGAAAAGGAACAAAAAGTGGAAAACAAAAACATCAGAATCTTACATGCGGAATAGTAACATATATTATCAAAAGATAATACGCAGAGCTACTCTGATATACATAACATTTCAGAGTTACTAATCAGTGTACTATCATCATCCTGGATAGCTATAACAGAATATCCTTACAATAGCTGATATATATACAAAAAGTAATGCAGCGGAAATAAATATTATGGTAGGTAAATATCTAGCTCCTCTTCAAGAGCCCAATGAACATAAAAAAATCTGCCTTTCTTAGACTGCTCGAAAGGGCACCCATGGAAATAAGGGGAAAATAAAACCATGGGTTGGACAAAAGTCCGGTGTGAGAAACTCAATAAATATTTGAAACATATAACATCTCCTTTTAAGATCATCGTAACGGTTATCCCTTTGAAATAGCCAAACCATCTAATAAATACATATTTAGATATAATAGATAATGTTTAGGGTGAAGAATATAAATTAAAAAATAGCAGTTGTTGCTTACATTAATCACAACACAACAATATTCAATAGGTATACAAAGAGAATGGCTAAGGAGCATTCGCATAATGGATTTTCCATATAGACTCCTCCAGCTTGTAAACGTAAGTGGGTCTCCATGACAAGGATCCGAAAATACCTTTCGAGCATCGTATATATCTAGATAGAATATACCATAAGGTAAACATAACAGGCCCATCACCCAAAGACTTTCGTGTCCCACGCGGAACCAAGTATCAACAATACCCTACGCACAACATATCGATAAGCATACTCTAGATATGGAGTTGATATACCCCCATGGGTTTACTAATCTCAGGATTGTGCATCCTACTCTGTCT
This sequence comes from Allium cepa, assembly GCA_030765085.1. Lineage (NCBI taxonomy): Eukaryota > Viridiplantae > Streptophyta > Magnoliopsida > Asparagales > Amaryllidaceae > Allium > Allium cepa. Next base: position 445,895,899 of record CM060938.1, on the reverse strand, counting down.
TTAGTAATATACCGATGGTGAAGTTACGTCCAACATCAAAACATACAAGCCACAACTTGAATAGATCACAAATCCTCAAATGGATTCCGACATCTCGAATAGATCATGAACCTCTACATGGGTTCGAGCATTTTGGACAAATCTTGAATCTCCATATAGATTCCAGCATCTTGAATATATCACAGACCTCTTCCAAAGCATATATAATGTATAGGAAGTGGTTACGGTTTCGAATCAACTCATAGAAGTAAACTCCCCCGCTTACCGAGCACTCCAAAAACAATCTATATATTTCTGATTAACTCAACCTCGGTTTTTTGAGGAATAAACAAACAATACATAAGGGTGGAGATCATCTCCTATGTGGGCATATTTTCTTATCATTTTTCCTAAAAAGGAAAGACGATTTTATACGTAGGTTATATCATCACTGAGTGAATAAATGTACTTTATAATTCCCAAGTTTTTTCTAAATACTTCCCCTGTTAATTTTTCCATATTCTACACTAATGAGAACGATCACATATGGAAACCAAGTCTGATATACTTATCATGTTTCCAACCATCTCAACTTCTGCTATCCCTTAGTCAAGAGTGAAGCCCGGAAGGTTAGAGTATTATTGCTTCTACACTCTACTCGAATAATAATTCTTAACTCTCACGGATAGAAACAAGTCTACTTTGTCAGCTTTAGTGCTATGTACATCGAATTTAGTGCTGAGTACATAACTATATACTTTCCATAGATGAGTAATCACATGAAGCATGATTAACATACACAAAGCACAATTAAGTTAGATAAACGACTTTTAATCTCCTTTTATCTAATTAATAATTTAATAATTAAAACCTCTTTTATTAGTAAAACTCCTTTTATCCAATAAAACTTCCTTTATTAATTAAAACTACCTTATTTAATTAAACTTCCCGTATTAAATAAACTTCCTACTTTAATTAAACTTAACTTATTTAATTAAACTTGCATACAGATCTAATTTCCCTATATATATATATACGCACACTTGTATTTACTTTTCGCATATCGTACTTTTCACATATTTTACTATTTTCTATACTTCAAAAGTATTCATATACTTGTTTCAAATGGTCTAAGTATATTCATAAATCATTTAACAAGATTTACTTACTTCAAAATATAAACAAAAAGGCTAAAAACAAGTGTTACTCAAATGTTGTTACTATAATCCCCTGCTCTTTTATAAGTTAACTTTTACTTTACCTATCTCTATCCCAAAAGGTTCAATACTTGTTATTATCTTTTAAATTGCATTATTAAAGATCTAAGTATATTCATAATCATTAAACAAAAATTTTCCAATTTAAAATATAATCCAAGAGTTTTAAAAGAAAATGTTACTAAAACATTATTTACTACAAACCCAAAACATTTCATAGTATAAATATTTATCTTTAAAAATGTGTTCAAAAGATTTGATTATATTTATAAGGGTTTAAGATAAGTGTTATTTAAAAGTTGTCATAACAACCCAAACTATTTACTTATAGTTATCTTTAAATTATTTATTTTAAAGATCAAAGCATATCCACACTTATTAATTGAGGTAATACACTTTTAACTCAACTTCTCAAAATAATTTATTTCAACTCAAGTGTTAAAAATCCAAACTTCCTTTACTACATTTATAAAATAATTAACTTACTTTTCAAAACTTGTACATTTACAACAAACCTATTTTAAAATGATGTATATATTTATATGTAACACACTGATGTTTTATGGAAAATATAATTAAAAAGAAATTAAAAGCGCATTTGGTATAGTGGTTGTACCGACCCGTAAAATTTTAATAATTAAGTTGGTTATTTTAATTAAAATTGAGTAATTAAATTTTGAAGGAAACAAAAATTTTGTAATTTATAATGAAGCAAATGTTAAAAAAAGTAATATAAATGGTAAATCACTTAAGACTTTGCGATTTAATATTTGGAGAAATAAAATTAGGGTAACTTATTAATGAAATAATAAGTGAATTAAAACGTAACAATGTTAATTATGGTTATTAATTAATAGGTTGAATGAATTGACAATGAATGAATTTATATAAAATTGTAGGTTATAATTGATCGTAAATATGAATATTTGGAAAATTTTGTTAATTATATTCTTATTTCAATAAAAGAATGTTATCAAGATGTAAATAGGCGTATATTAATGCAATGAAATAAAAATTAGCATTATAAATGGAGTTATAACCCGGGTTGATAGGTAACAACCTTATAAATGCAATTAAAAGCAAATAGGAGACAAGAAATATAGGTTGTTTTGTTAATTGGATAAAAAATCTAAATTTATGGGTGAAATTGACAAATTTCAATATGGTTGAATTATAGTAGTTATTACAAATAATTGGAAATAAAATAGTTAATACAAGTAAAGGTAAATTTGAAGATATTTATGTAATAAAGTATGAATCAAATGTTAGTTTCATCTATTTGATACTGATAGGTTGAATAATAGAATGAAAATTTAATTCAATGGAATTTTTGAAAATTTAGTTTACAATCTCTGTATTTAATAAAATGGTAATATAACGCTGGAATTTATGATTGAATCAGCATTTAAGGGACATCTAGCTTTTTTAAAATTTTGTATAAATGATTAAGTACTTTTATGTGATAAAGTTTGTCAATTTCATAATTTAAATGGGAAATTTGATTTAATTAATTTACTATAAATTTATTTGATATATAAAAATAGCCATTTTGGCCACTAACTCGGATTTCGACGAATCAAGTTTCATCGGATCCGTAACGGTGAATTATTGTAGAATTTCAAGTTTCGTATCAATCAGACTTGTCGTTTGATCGTATGGGCTTGAAACGCCTTGAAATCGATTAATTGAAATTAATTGAAATCAATTTGGAAATTATTGATTTTAACATAACTTCTTTATACGATGGAATTTGCACTTGAAACCTTTTCCATCGCGTTTAAAATATTTTAAAACATCTATTTTGATATACGGGTTGATCAAATTTCTTTCCGGAGTCGAAACGGGCTTTTCGGGCCATGTATCGTTCAGTACGTTGTAAATCGGGTCCATCTATTCTATTTCAGTTGTCTATAAATACCCTGTTATAAACCTTAGCAGCATCTATTCCTCATTTCTATACGTACAGAAACTTCTGTGCTCCTCTTCCTCAATGGCTGTAAACCCTAATTTATCCAATTCAAATTTCAATTCAAAAATCAACTTCAAAAATTAAAACTCCTTAGAAAAAATTGAAAAAAATATATATCGAAGATCTCATTGATACAAACCTGCGTCTGTTGTTCGTTTTTCGAGACAGTGAACAGATTGACCAGAAATCGCGGTCAAAGTCGAATTGGACGTTTTTGATTTCGACGGCAATCGACGAAATTGAAAACTGGGTATTGTAGATCTCGTCATGGGCTTCGAGATGGTGGTGGTCGCTTGACTTGAATCGGAGCGTAGTCGTTGGAAAAGATGAACTAGGGTTCGAAACCCTAGTTTAGGGTGGTGGCCGGCGACAATGAGTGAGGACCGGACCAAGGTCAGTCGGAGCGGCTCGTCGAGGCAAGCGAACGGCAAAGGGTGCGGTGCTCTCTAGTGTTCGGTGGTGGACATGGTGGTTGGTCAAAGTTTGGTCAATGGATGTGGAAATGGGTTCACCGATTGCGCTTCATTTCTACGTGCGAACAATTGAAGGAAGTGACGTGGCGCCCTTTGGTAGGACGGTAAGTTTTTCTTTTCTTTTTTTTAATTTCTATTTCAACGTGTTCAAATACGCATAACTCTCGCATACAATATCCAATTTACGCGCGGTTTCTCCACTAGGTTCGTATTGGAATTCCGGATATTTTGGCGCTGGTTTGGACGAATTCCAAGACTGTGCAAATTTGGGTTTAAATTGGATTTAAATTCAATCTAAATTCAAAAGGTGAGTGTTTTAACCCACTCACAACTTCTAAGATTTCTTATGTTTGTTAAATTTATTTATGATGTGATTTGAAATTTATTTATAGCTGTTTGGAATATATTTAATCATTATCTCAGTAAATTTGCATTTATTGAATTAAATTGTTATTTAAATTTATTATTGCGTATAAACTGCGAGTTAGATGAATTGTTTAATTTATTATTGAATATAACTGCCTGTAAATTACCTGTTATTTATTATCAGTTATATATTGACATTGATTGATTGGTTTGGATGATGATTGTGATGGATGTATGATTTTATGATGGAAGAATGGATGTTTATTTATATCATCATAATCTGTAAGTTGTTATGTATTCATTTTATTTGGGAATGCGGTTTTAAATGATATATAACCGTAATTTATTTTAAATTACGGATTGAAATGATAAATATCCGTATCACTTGACCATAGGGTTGAAAAATATATACAGACACCGTGGTCTATATATACAAATATTTTGAAATGATATTTTTATGGTTTGATAAGAAATATATGGATTAATAAATATTAATTTGTGATATTATATAAATATTATTATATATATAGTTAAATTCTTGAATTTAAGCTATGTATAAATTAGTTGAATAAAAATAAGTTGAATAACGGAGTTTGATTGTTTTATTATTATATGGTTAAGTACCTTTTTAAGATTTAGGACATATAGAGTTTTGAGGACTTAAATAAATGTATAGTTGGAAGATAAATATGAAATTGGTTTGAATTGAAGTATTTAAGATTTTGACTTGAATGAAAATGGATGTGAAATTTAAATAAAAATTGAGATTTTCAAAGGGTATGATTTTTATAACCTGATTTTGGTTTAAATTGATTCAAATGAATATCAGGTTGATTTAAATGAATATATCAAGTTAAATTAATTGAAAGAATATCCAGTTATGTGAATTTAGAAGTTTTACTTAAATTATATTGAATTTATTAAGTAAACAATTTCAAATCTAAATAACAGTAATTGAATTTGATATATATGAAATTTTCAAAGAATTCGTTTTGAAATGGTGGAATACTTAAAGCTTGAAATATATGGAAACTGAAATGGTTTATTTGGGAATTTAAAACTATATTGGAATTGATTTGTGAAGGTGAAGAAACTATTATTTTATGTAAAGTAATTTAATACTTCAACCATTTAAGTGGTGTGGTAATATTTCAAAAATGTGAAATTCAAAGTTTTATGTTTTGAAAGGCTATATTTCAAGAGTTGGTTTTGAAATATTATAATTTGAAATTGCTATGGTTTCAGGAAAGAAGATTTATGAAAATGATATCATTATCAATTTGGTTTTAAAGGGAAAATGATATCGTAATTATATGGTTTTGAAATGGATATTATATCCTTGTTTTAAAGTATAAACTATTTTAAAAGATCACGGTGTTATAATAACGTTTGGTTGTTGAAGAGACCGAGATCGGAAGTTGCCATACTCTCTGCCAACTCCAAAAACCACTTTAACAACCGTGTACGCGGTGGAGATTCCAGAATGAAGTAGGATGGCGGCGGCGTTTCCTCTGAGGTAAATACGTGGGTCCAACTCCCGTGAATTAGCATAAGGTGGCTAAAACAGGAGCGATCGACGGGTTAAGAAGGTAGCACCTTTTATCGGCCACATCCCTTCGATATTATACTTTGACTTTTTGGATTCATTCGGTGACCACTTTTGATTTCTTTGATTTGGGGGTGTGGCTCGAGGTGGGCGGTAGCTGCGGCTATGCATTACCACCGACCCGGAAGCGTAATTGGTATATCTACCCTGGCATTGCCTAGTTGTGCCGTGTCACCTATCCTAGCGCGCCTTATATGATTTTGTTTTGTACCATACCTATGGAGTGACCTGTGACGACGCCCGGTACGGGGGAGATTACGGTACTGTATAGACTATGGGAATATAAAAGTGTGTTAAGGGGTACATGGGTAACCTCATAACGCTATTTTTAGTATATTATACTTTACTGTAGACATTATTATAATAGCGTATATTAATACATAGTAGATAGTTTAACGGATCCTTAGGAGATGTGAATCCCAAACATCTCTTAAGTTACTACACTCATGTTAGACACTGGATAGGAGATGACAAATCCCGTAAACATCTCTGACGCTGTTTCACTCATATTATTTATTGTTGATTTAACTTAAATAAGATCTTTTAGTTCTGACTCGAGTGTTTTGTCTTTTCAATTCGCTCGGGTCAGCCTGATCATTTCAGGATTTGGAAGACCGTATTCTAGAGGACGAAGACGAAGATTTATTATTATTTATTATTATATTCCACTACACACTTTATTTCGCTGCATCAATTATTACTCGTTGGTATGTGAACTCTGATATTCATTGTATAAAGAAAAATCAAATGTTTTGTAAAATAGTTTTATAAAGTGTATATTGATTATTATATTTTGTCATTCCGTTGTAAGATTCTGTTTTGTTTTTTCTTTCTCTACTTTTTCTTATTTACCCCATAACAATCCGCCCTTCTGTATGGTTTAAGTCTGACATGTGTGTCTACCATTGCACTTGGAAGGTGCAGCATGATAGAGGGTTCTCACTTCTTGGTTTGGTAGCGAACGGTTGGCTCTTACTCCTACATGTCCCCGCGGGGGTGGGTGGTGCAGTCGAGAGGCTGGCCGTAAAGACAGAACATAGGTACCAATGTATGCTACAGCGGGCGTTACCCACTGGCGCGGCCCGTTACATCTGGTATCAGAGCTTTGGTTTAGCGATAAACCTTAGCTTTGTGGGGTCTGACTCTTTACTAATAGGGTAGTAATACCCTATGATGAGTCGTTGAGTGTATATATATGAGAGAGCGTATTTGTTAGTGTTATAAAAGTTTTATATTGTGTTAATTTGTTCCGTTTTGTATTTATAAATTCTGGTTGGTGCATGGGACGCTGTGACATCAATAGGGGTTTCTAAACACTTAACAGGACAGACCGACATAATATTTGGTTTTAATATAGGTGAATGAAATAATTTTGCCTATTATATTTTCTATGTATATAAAATAAATATTTATAAACGATATATATTTGGTTGCAATATATTGGGTGTTAGGTAATGAAACTTATAAATAATAGTCGAAATAAGATTGAAATAAAATAAATGAAATTGGGAACTTAGGACCTAAGTTCCGGGATTTTTCCGTAATTTCTTTCAAATGATTTTGGAATATAATGATATTATTTAGAACAATTTTATGCTATAAATATTTAAATACGATTTGAAAGAATTGTTTTAAAGAATTTTTGGAAAAGAAATAAGCTCAGTACTTTCCTCTCTGTCGCTGGAAAATAATTTCGGTGATGGCGGCCGCATCATCGACATTCATTTTCGAGTTTCGAAGGGGAAGGCCACTGTAGTAGTTTTACTGCAGATTCATTTTTGATAACAAAATTAAATTTTAATTTTTTTTAAATATAATTGGATATATAAAGTGTAAGTATATACGTTTATCTATTATAAAAAACGATTTTTGAATAAAACTTGGTATTTAAATTCTTAAGTTTCCGTTATTTAATAGTTTCAAATTAGTGTAGTAAATTTAGAAGGATTATTATTGAATATTCAATTAAATGAGAAAGACTTGTATAACTTCCAGTTGCATTCTTATAAAGCATATATATATAACGTACCAAATATTAAAAGTTGGGATGTTTAATAAGAAAATGTAATGGAAAGTGTACAAGAAAAATTTATATAATGAAAAGGTTAAATGAATCACCTTAACAAATAAGAATTTGATGTTGTAATGTCATAAACTGAAGTATAATTGAAATGCTACTAGTTTAATAGAAATGTAAGTATATTAAATAAATGATAATAAACTTAAGTAAACGTATGATAAGTAAAATAAGTAGAAAAGATGAATGCATTAAATATATGATTGTAGACTAAAGTTAATGCATTGAGATGCTAAGTAAATGAAATTGAGAAATGAATGAATGAAATGCAAATAAATAGATAAATAAAAATGAAAATTTGCAAAAAATAAATGTAAATTAAAAAGATAAACCATTATATGAATAAAAAGGAAATCAAACAACAAATGTTAAGAAATAGAATTGAAAAAAATTTTCTTGATTTTTTATTTCAAATTGTTGTTTGTTTGGTTTAAGGCTGTTTGGGGGCAAGGATACTTTAAAATTGTGTGGATATATGGATAATCTATTTTGTTTCATCTAAGATTGTTGAGTAAATGGTGCACTAATTTGTTTATCTTCATTCTATGCAATTTAAAGTTTGAACCCGAACAACTATTTGTTGTTGATATGGATGGTTGATTTTATTTGGCTTCATATTGTGGTTGTATGTTATGATTGCAAGTGATTGTTGTTTTGATTGATTTGGTTGTTTATGGTTGAAGCAACTTTAAATATTTCATTTTATATAATTGTTAACTCATTTCAGATTATATAAGTGAAATACAGGTTATGGAAGCAATTGCTATTGCATTTGGTTTCATAATATAAGCGTTAATTGCCCGACAAATAGGTACGTTTTCAGATTTCGGTTTTGTAGCGTTATTATATTATTTTTTCCGTGTTGGGATATACATTATTTTGGAAATATATGTTGTATATTGTTATATTTGATATTATATTTTCCCCCGAGCCTTCCCGTACAAAGGAGACTCTGCCAAAATTTTCCGTAAATTTTGGACTTACAAAATATTTTGAAATTGTTTCCAAACTTTATTAATTTAAGTATAAAAAAGATCTAATGGTTATAAACTAGTATATTTATTTAAATTAATTTATTTTGTAAATTTATTTGTTTACAAAGTTAATATTTTTGAATAAGGTGTATTGTTTATTTAGGACGAAAAGTTTTGAGTGGGAGAGAGTGTAACGACCTGTAAAATTTTAATAATTAAGTTGGTTATTTTAATTAAAATTGAGCAATTAAATTTTGAAGGAATTTTTTTTTTGTAATTTATAATGAAGCAAACGTTAAAAAAAAGTAATGTAAATGTAAATCACTTAAGACTTTGTGATTTAATATTTGGAGAAATAAAATTTGGGTAACTTATTAATGAAATAATAAGTGAATTAAAACGTAACAATGCTAATTATGGTTATTAATTAATAGGTTGAATGAATTGACAATTAATGAATTTATATAAAATTGTAGGTTATAATTGATTGTAAATAGGAATATTTGAAGAATTTTTTTTAATTATATTCTTATTTCAATAAAAGAATGTTATCAAGATGTAAATAGGCGTATACTAATGCAATGAAATAAAAATTAGCATTATAAATGGAATTATAACCTGGGTTGACAGGTAACAACCTTATAAATGCAATTAAAAGTAAATAGCTGACAAGTAATATAGGTTGTTTTGTTAATTGGATCAAAAATCTAAATTTATGGTTTAAATTGACAAATTTCAATATGATTGAACTATAGTAGTTATTACAAATAATTGGAAATAAAATAGTTAATACAAGTAAAGGTAAATTTGGAGATATTTATGTAATAAAGTATGAATCAAATGTTAGTTTCATCTATTTGGTACTAATCGGTTGAATAATAGAATGAAAATTCAATTCAATGGAATTTTTGAAAATTTAGTTTACAATCTCTATATTTAATAAAAAGGCAATATAACGCTGGAATTTATGATTGAATCAGCATTTAAGGGACATCAAGATTTGTTTAAAATTTTGTATAAATTATTAAGAATTTTTAAGTGATAAAGATTGTCAATTTCAAAATTTAAATGGAAAATTTGATTTACTTAATTTATTATAAATTTATTTAGTTAATATAAAAATAGCCATTTTGGCCACTAACTCGGATTTCGACGAAACAAGTTTCATCGGATCCGCAACGTTGAATTATTGTAGGATTTTAAGTTTCGTATCAATCGGACTTGTCGTATGTTCGTATGGGCTTGAAACGCCTTAAAATTGATTAATTGAAATCAATTTGGAAATTATTAATTTTAACTTAACTTCTTCATACGGTGGAATTTGGACTTGAAACCTTTTCCATCGCGTTTAAAATATTTTAAAACATCTATTTTGATATACGGGTTGTCCAAATTTCGTTCCGGAGTCGAAACAGGCTTTTCGGGCCAAATATCGTTCAGCACGTTGTAAATCGGTCCATCTATTCTATTTCAGTTGTCTATAAATACCCTATACAGCCTCTATTCCTCATTTATATACGTACAGAAACTTCTGTGCTCTTCTTCCTCAATGGCTGTAAACCCTAATTTATCCAATTCAAATTTCAATTCAAAAATCAACTTCAAAAATTCAAACTCCTTAGAAAAATTTGAAAAAAAATATATATCGAATATCTCATTGATACAAACCTGCGTCTGCTCTTCGTTTTTCGAGATAGTGACCGGATTGATCAGAAATTGCGGTCAAAGTCGAATTGGGCGTTTTTGATTTCGACGGCAATCGACGAAATTGAAAACTGGGTATTGTAGATCTCGTCATGGGCTTCGAGTAGGGGGTGGTCGCTTGACTTGAATCGAAGCATGGTTGTAGGAAAAGATGAACTGGGTTTCCAAACCCTAGTTTTGGATGGGGACGACGGAAATGAGGGAGGACCGGACCAAGGTCGGTCAGAGCGGCTCGTCGAGGCGCGCGAACGGCAAAGGGTGTGGTGCTCTCTGGTGTTCGGTGGTGGACGTGGTGGTTGGTCAAAGTCTGGTCAATGGACGTGGAAATGGGTTCACCGATTGCGCTTTGTTCCTGCGTGCGAGCGATTGAAGGAAGTGACGTGGCGCCCTTTGGTAGGACGGTGAGTGTTTTCTTTTATTTTATTTTTAATTTCTATTTCAACGTGTTCAAATACGCATAACTCTTGCATACGATATCCAATTTAAGCACGGTTTTCTCCGCTAGGTTTGTATTGGAATTCCGAACTTTTTTGCACCGGTTTGGATGGATTCCGAGACTGTGCAAATTTTGGGTTTAAGTTGGATTTAAATTCAATTTAAATTCAAAAGGTGAGTGTTTTAACCCACTCACAACTTCTAAGATTTCTTATGTTTGTTAAATTTATTTATGATGTGATTCGAAATTTATTTATAGCTGTTTGGCATATATTTAATCATTATCTCAGTTAATTTGCATTTATTGAATTAAATTGTTATTTAAATTTATTATTGCGTATAAACTGCCAGTTAGATGAATTGTTTAATTTATTATTGAATATAACTACCTGTAAATTACCTGTTATTTATTATGAGTTATATATTGACATTGATTGATTGGTTTGGATGATGATTGTGATGGATGTATGATTTTATGATGGAAGAATGGATGTTTATTTATATCATCATAATCTGTAAGTTGTTATGCATTCATTTTATTCGGGATTGCGGTTTGAAATGATATATAACTGTAATTTTATTTTACATTACGGATTGAAATGATAAATATCCGTATCACTTGACCATAGAGTAGAAAATTATATACAGACACCGTGGTCTATATATACAAATATTTTGAAATGATTTTTTTATGGTTTGGAAAGAAATATATGGATTAATAAATATTAATTTGTGATATTATATAAATATTATTATATATATAGTTAAATTCTTGAATTTAAGCTATGTATAAATTAGTTGAATAAAAATAAGTTGAATAATGGAGTTTGATTGTTTTATTATTATATGGTTAAGTACTTTTTTAAGATTTAGGACATATAGAGTTTTGAGGACTTAAATAAATGTATAGTTAGAAGATAAATATAAAATTGGTTTGAATTGAAGTATTTAAGATTTTGACTTGAATAAAAATGGATGTGAAATTTAAATAAAAATTAAGATTTTCAATGGGTATGATTTTTATAACTTGATTTTGGTTTAAAGTGATTTAAATGAATATCAGGTTGATTTAAATGAATATATCAAGTTAAATAAATTGAAAGAATATCCAGTTATGTGAAGTTAAAAGTTTTACTTAAATTATATTGAATTTATTTAGTAAACAATTTCAAATCTAAATAATAGTAATTGAATTTTATATATATGAAATTTTCAAAGAATTCGTTTTGAAATGGTGGAATACTTAAAGCTTGAAATATATGGAAATTGAAATGGTTTATTTGGGAATTTAAAACTATATTGGAATTGATTTGTGAAGGTGAAGAAACTATTATTTTATATAAAGTAATTTAATACTTAAACCATTTAAGTGGTGTAGTTATATTTCAAAGATATCAAATTCAAAGCTTTATGTTTTAAAAGGCTATATTTCAAGAGTTGGTTTCGAACTATTATAATTTGAAATTGCTATGGTTTTAGAAAAGAATATTTATGAAAATGATATCATTATCGATTTGGTATTAAAGGGGAAATGATATCGTAATTATATGGTTTTGAAATGGATATTATATCCTGGTTTTAAAGTATAAGCTATTTTTAAAAGACCGCGGTGTTATAATAACGTTTGGTTGTTGAAGAGACCGGGATCAGAAGTTGTCATACTCTCTGCCAACTCCGAAAACCACTTTAACAACAGTGTACGCGGCGGAGATTCCAGTATGAAGTAGGATGGCGGCGGCGTTTCCTTTGAGGTAAATATGTGGACCCAACTTCCGTGAGTTGGCTTAAGGTGGCTAAAACAGGAGCGATCGACGGGTTAAGAAGGTAGCACCTTTTATCGGACACATCCCTTCGATATTATACTTTGACCTTTTGGATTTATTCGGTGGCCACTTTTGATTTCTTTGATACGGGGGTGTGGCTCGAGCTGGGCGGTAGCTGCGACTATGCGTTACCACCGACCCGGAAGCGTAATTGGTACATCTAAACTGGCATTGCCTAGTTGTGCCATGTCACCTACCCTAGCGCGCCTTATACGGTTTTTTTTTGTACCACACCTATGGAGTGCCCTCTGACGATGCCCCGTACGGGGGAGATAACGGTACTGTATAGACTATGGGAATATAAAAGTGTGTTAAGGGCTATATGGGTAACCCTTTAACCCTATTTTCAGTATATTATACTTTACTGTAGACATTATTATAATAGCGTATATTACTACATAGTAGATAGTTTAACGGATCCTTAGGAGATGTGAATCCTGAACATCTCTTAAGTCACTGCACTCACGTTAGACACTGGATAGGAGATGTCAAATCCTGTAAACATCTCTGACGCCATTTCACTCATATTATTTATTGTTGATTTAACTTACATAAGATCTTTTAGTTCTGACTCGAGTGTTTTGTCTTTTCAATTCGCTCGGGTCAGCCTGAGCATTTCACGATTTGGAAGATCGTATTCTAGAGGACGAAGACGAAGATTTATTATTATTTATTGTTATATTCCACTACTCACTTTATTCCGCTTCATCAATTATTATTCGTTGGTATGTGAACTCTGATATTTATTGTATGAAGAAAAATCAAATGTTTTGTAAAACAGTTTTATGAACTGTATATTGATTATTATATTTTTTCGTTCCGCTGCAAGATTCTATTTTGTTTTTTCTTTCTCTACCTTTTCTTATTTACCCCATAACAATCCGCCCTTATGTATGGTTTAAGTCTGACATGTGTGGTTTATCGTCGATTTAAATCGTGCGAAAAGGCAGGACGTTACAGTGGTAAAGATGCATGTTGACTTCCATAGTGACCAGGGATCGAGTTCCATTGTTGCCCAAAATCTGGAGCGATGTTTTTTAGCTAGTTCACTTCCAGCTGTTCTCTTACGTATTTCAGCGTTGTTTCTGACATATGGCTGCTTTCCATTCCCTCTATTGATGTAATAGGATGAGATGGCTAAATTTTACTGGTTAAGTAATGTGTATGGGCTAGAATAGATAACCATTAAGTGTATGAAAGAACCAAATTTAATCTAAAATAATCTAGCAGATTATATTCACTCAAACAATCTATAAATAAAGCACCTAACATAAACCTAATCTCTTACTCAGCCGTCACCATAATTCTACAGTAAAATTAGTGTGTATTATTCTTCCTCCTTTTCTCTACTAAATAAACAAATCTCTACCAAATTAAATTATCTATATATATTCAAGAAGTTTTGGGAATTTAGAAGAATCAAAAGGAGAAAGATCAAAGCAAAGGTTTTTTCAAATTTATGCAAGCTCAACTGCCAAGTGAGTGGAAATTAATATGAAATAGAAAAATAAATTAGTTCAACTTCAGTTCTTTCCTGGCACGTTAATATGAATTAATTTCTATTATTAATTAAGAATAGATGTAAACTATTGCAACTTCTTCTTCTTCTTCCACTTATCAAATCTAATTCATGTTTGGTTTAAAATATAGGACATATAAATTGTCTATTCACATTTTATGGCATAAATAAGATTGAAATTTATGTAAATTATTGTACCTTCTTCTTCTTCCACTTCTCAAATCTAATTCATGATATGAAACATATAAATCAACTATTCACGTTTTATGGCATAAATAAGATTGAAATTTATGTAAATTACTGTATCTTCTTCTTCTTCCACTTCTCAATTCTCATTTATGTTTGGGTTGAAATTTGAAACAAACAAATTGTTATTCACGTTTCATGGCACAAATAAGATTGGTTTAATTAAATTGAATTAGAATGGTTATTCAACTTCTAATGGTAGAATAGGTTAGTTGAATAAATTCAGAATATATTACTTAAATAAAGTTATGGTTTTGATTGATATAATTGCATAATTTTGAATATGGTTTTGAAACAAAATTGGAAAGTCTGATTAACATAATTGTTTGTTTCATATGTGGCCTAAAAATATGAAGTGTGATTTTGTGTAATTAAATGGTTTGTGACTATTGGATAAAAAAATTGTATGGATCAAATCTCTAAAAGAAGAATGTAAATTATGGTGGAAAAAATGTAAATTAAATGGACCCTAAAGGTTAGTGTAAATCTGTAACAAAATGACATAAAAATGACAGACAAACCATACAGACCGAACAGACGTGAAATTGAAATATCATTTATGTAAGAAAAAGAGAAATTGTGAAGTAACCAAATCAGATGTAAAAATGGCCTAAACCGGATTAATGGAAATAAACAATATATAAACTGTTACGGTAAAATTAATTAATTTGAAAGTGATTTGGTAGGCAGACCTTGTAAAGGTCATGATAGGTGTTTCATGCAGTTAAAACAAAAATATAGCTATGTCTGTACATACTAGAAGCGGGCAAGTAGGTTGGTAAGGATGTTTGTTACCTTTAATAGGTTGCTAGTACATAGGATAGATATCATCTGCAATCGTAGGCTTCTTCAGGCAGATCGGAGCGGAGGAACATGACAAGTGTGCTTTGACGTAGGCTTCTTTAGGCAGATCGTTGGAGGATTTTGAAAAATCGACCCAGCGACAGGCGCTCTTTCGAAGGACCAACACTTTGGATAAGGGTAAGTCCACATTGGTGGCCAAGAAGACAGACGGATAGGAGTCCAGTTTGGCGGAGCCTGAGAGCAACTTCGGAGTCCTACGAGGTTGTTTGAGTCGACGTTGGTCAGACGTAAGAGTCATTTAGTCAGCACGGGTGAAGAGCATGACTTTCACGCTATAGCATATAGATAGGTAAGGCAGCAGGTCCGACAGGCCGATTAACATTTAGTATTACTGCATGGCTAACTTCCCCAGAGTGACCGTGGAATTTAGATTCTTTGGAACTGTATCTAAGAAGGATTCACCGCATTATATTATTCACTCTCTGCGATATCTGGGGATGACCTGGAATTAAACTGTTTTATTCTTTCTACTTAATTTTACTTCTCATTCACCAGACTTTATGTCTGATCCATTCCTATTTTTTCAATTTTCCCCAAATCACAGGAGGGCAGGTCTAGGTTGTAGTTGTTTGCAGCTTGGAGGGTCATTTGAGCAGTTGTTATCTTTAGCTTTTTTTTCTTTTGTTTCATGTACTTCGTTTCTCTTTTCCGTACCTTACTCTATATATGGGGACCTATATTGTGAGCTTTGTTATGTTTTATGTTTAGGTGGAGATAACTCGGTACTTTTGGTTTCAGAAATAAATTTGGGATAATGTTGTTTTTAATGAAGTTGTTTTGCTATTAATTTATAATTAGTGAAAGTTTTCTTTCTTTGTAGTATTTTAAACATTTTATGTTGTTGCCTTAGCCTCTATGCTATGTTATGGATTTTATTTCACCCGACCACCCATGCTTCTAGTCATGTCTTTCGGGGTGCCTAGAGGTGCGGGGTGTCATAGGTGGTTTCAGACTAAGGTTTCAGTAATCCTAAAAATATTTTAAAAAATATAAAGGTTTTTGAATAATCTTTAATTAAAGGATATTACAAATAATACTTTTAAAAGTATATGTATATATTTTGAAAAAAAAGAAATTTTAGAAATGGGTCTCTCATATCTCTTCCTCCCTATCTATTGAACTATTGGTGGAGTACCTAATCCTATCTTTTTAATATCCACAGATAAAAATGTCTGAACCGCAAGATATCGTCAAAGTTCCAGGCCTTAATATGCCAGCTTGGTGTAGACGTTATTTGCAGGCTACTACATGAGCAGAGCCACCAGCTAGGGATGCTGCCCTGGCGGAAGGGGCTCCATCTCGTCCGCTAGGCATTCCCGATTTTCAAGTTATGCAAGGACTACACCAGCTTAGGAGGCAAGCCGTTTCTTGGAACCGAGTCATAAATTGAGGTGAGAGCTTGGATACGCAGTTGTGAGCAGATATTAGGACTTATGGGATTGGAGGACTTGGGTCGAAGGCAGTTGGCTTCATGGCAGATGCAGGGAGAGGCTCTTTGTTGGTGGGAGATTGTGGAGGCCGAGGCTGATAATTTGACTTGGGTGGATTTTCATACTAAGTTCAAGAGAAAATTCTTATCACATGTTGAAGAGGGAATGCAGCTAGAGAAATTTATATAGCTCAAGCAATTGGATACGACAGTTAAGGAATATGTTAATCAATTCAATGAGCTTGCTAGATTTGGGCTATACCTAATCAGTACTCCACACAAGAAGGCACTAAAGTTCACTAAGCGTTTGAGTTAGCCACTGTAGAGTTTGGCGGTGAGCCACATTCCGAAGGGAGTCACTTTTGAAGGAATGGTAGAAATTATTTTACTTGCTGATATTTATAAGAAATGAGATGTGGCACGGAAGAGTGATGGGAAGAAGCAGTGGAAAGGAAATAAGAGAGGAGGAGGAGGAGGGTCAGGTGGAAAAGGAAAGTTCTAAGGAAGGATTAGAAGTGCAATACTTATAGGAAAGCAGGTCATCTTGCTAAGGATTGTAGAGGGGCAAGAGAGCGACCGAGACCGAGGTGCTATTTTTACAATCAAGTGGGGCATATGAAAAAGGACTGTCCGTCGAAGCCCAAGGACAGTTCATAGACATCTTCACAGCCTGCTCAGGCTTATGCTTTAGAGGCAGCTCCTTCCTCTAGTACTTGTTCGATTTTAGACAAGGGAAAGAAGGTGATCATCGAAGGTGTGTTATCTATCTCTGATTTTCCTATTCATACCCTATTTGATTCTTGAGCTTCGCACTCGTTTATATCTATTACTCTGGTAGAGGGTCTTGGTCTTGATGCTTGCTTAATGACCGACCGGATAATAGTACCAAATCGCGTAGGACGATCGACCTAATTGTCCATGTTATGTTAGGATTTGAATTTTTTTATTTTAGAGGTTGAGATTGACTGCATGCCATTGTATTGGCCTTTGGCGGGTTCAGGTTGATTCTTGGTATGGATTGGCTATCCATGTATGGTGTCATTCTTGATTGCGATAAGAGGGTCATGAGGCTAGGCACTTATAGTGGACATATCTTGGAGGTATCTTGTGATCCTAAAGGATCAATCATGTCGAGTTAACATTATTCTCTTGACTTATCGCCCGATAGTTTGAGTTCGTTCGCCATTGTTAGAGACTTTTCAGATGTGTTCGAGGAGGTTGATGAACTTCCACCTCAAAGAGAGATCGAGTTCAAGATTTATTTTTTCGATAATGCCAAAACGGTTGCTTTACCAGTAAGGCATATGGCTCCTAAGGAACGTCATGAGTTAAGCATGCAGATTGGAGAGCTTTTGGAAAAGGGGTTCATTCGTCGGAGGATTTCCAAGTGTACCGCACCCATCGTCTTTTCCACTAAGGCGGATGGCTCTCTCAGGCTTTCCATGGATTATAGATTACTTAATAAGATAATGAAGAAGAATAGTTAACCTCTTTCCCATATAGACGATCTCTTCGACCAGCTAGTAGGATCCAAGGTATTTTCACGGCTCGATTTGGCCATGAGATTTCATCAGTTGCATGTGGCGGAGGATAGCATCGAGAAGACTGCATTTAGGACTCCGGATGGGTTATTTGAGTGGTTAGTCATGCTATTTGGGCTAACCAATGCTCCGGCATATTTTGTGGACCTGATGAGTCGAGTATTTCGGGAATCATTATGGAAATGGGAGAGCGTCTCTATGGACTTCATGGATGGATTACCAAGGTCACGGAGAGAGAACTCGCACATTTGGATCATTGTGGATAGGCTGACGAAGTGCGCTCATTTTATACCCATTAAGAGTAATAGGACGGTAGCTTCTTTGGCAACTCTTTATGTAAGGGAGATAGTTAGGCTTCATGGAGTTCCCACCAGCATTGTGGGCGACATAGATCCTTTATTCACCAATGACTTTTGGAGGAGCCTTCAGCAAGCCTTGGAAACGGAATTGAACCTGAGCATGGCATATCACCCTCAGACAGGTGGACAGACTGACAGGGTAAATAGGGTTTTGGAAGATTTGCTCAGATTGTGTATCATTGACTTCGAAGGCTTTTGGGAGGGCCACCAACCTTTGGTGGAGTTCGCGTATAATAATAGTTATCAAGCAAGCATTGGGATGGCACCGTTCGAGGCCCTCTATGGAAGACCATGTAGATCACCAGCCTGTTGGTGGGATACTGAATCTTGCTTAGACCAGACTTGGTGAGGGAAACATCTCAGAAAATGGATTTGATTGGCATGAGGTTGAAGACTGCACAAGATAGACAAAAGTCATATGCCTACATAAGATGTTTAGATTTGGAGTTTAAGGTTAGAGATATGGTTTTTGTCAAGGTTTCACCTCTGAGAAACGTTATGAGATTGGGCTCAATGGGTAAGTTGGCATCAAGACTTGTAGGACCCTTCCCTATTACCGCTAGATTGGAAAAGTGGCATACATAATTGATCTTCCAGATAAATTGGAAGGAGTTCATGATGTTTTTCATGTTTCACATCGGAGGAAGTGTCTACATGATTCCACAGTAGTAGTAGAACCCGATCAGCTAAGGGAAGTGCAGGTAGAGCATGAATCACTTGTGCGTCGTATACCCACCAGTATATTGGAGCACATCGTCAAGAGATTATGCAACAAGGAAGTTCGTCTAGTGAAGGTTGAGTGGGGAAATGACCCCAAGGAGTGCACATGGGAATCTAAGGAGAGAATTCGAAATTCTTATACTTTTCTATTTGGAGGTACACTTCAAATATCCTATCTTTGATCTATGATCTTTCCATGGTTAGGGACTTTTCGATAATCGTAGGTGAAACCTATGGATGATAACTTGGACGTAAACATGTCATTAGGTCATGTTATGTTTGATGGATAAAAATGATTGCAAGTTGATACCAATGTTTGCAAATTGATGCATTGCATGCACTAGGTAGATATTTGTTAGGATAATCGGCCAACTAGGTACACACCTGCATATGCGTGCCTGTTATTCATCGCATTTGCACATGGTTGTGTGTGTGTGTATATATATATATATATATATATAAATGGATGTTCCATATGGATGGTGCACTTGGGTGAACGATTGAAACATACATATAGAATTATCAATTATACTAGGGTAATTGCATACATTTGGTTGCATGGCATAAGCATACTTGCATTACAGGAGGTCAACTGAATCAGTAGACTAACTACCTTTTCACATTAGGTAAGTTCATATGCATTTCACTTTGCGTAAATCATTAATTGCATTATTAAAAATAAGGACAATGGTAGAAGTGGATAATGGTTGAGTAGATGGACGTAGTTCTTGGATATTGGTTGTTAAATACATTATTCCATCTTTGGAGATTTCAGAGACAAAATCCTTTAAGGAGGGGAGAATGTAACACCCCAATATTTTACGGGAAATATAATTAAAAATAAATTAAAAGTGCATTTAGTACAGCGGTAAAGGCGCATGTTGATTTCCTTAGATACCAGGGATCAAGTCCCGTTGTCGCCCAAAATCTGGAGCGATCTTTTTTTTGCCTGGTTCATTTCCAGTGATTTTTCGATGTATTTCAACATTGCTTCTGAATGTAGAAGCTTCCCATTCGCTTCAGTGATGTAATAGGATGAGATGGATAAATTTTATTGGTTGAGTGATGTGTCTGGGCTATAACTGATAACCTTTATATGAAAGAACCAGATTTAATCTAAAATAATCTAATGGATTATATTCACTCAGACAAACTATAAATAAACGATCTAACCTAAACCTAATCTCTTATTCAGCCATTGCCATAATTCTATAGAGTACGTATTATTCTTCCTCCTTTTCTCTTCTAAATAAATAAATCTCTGCCAAAATAAATTATTTATATATATTCAAGCAATTTGGGGAATCTAGAAGAATCAAAGGGAGAAGGATTAAAGTAAAGTTTTTTTTCAAATTTATGCTTAAGTGCCAGATGCGTGGGAATTAATATAAAATAGAAAAAAAAAAGTAGTTCAATTTCAGTTCTTTTCTAGCACATTAATATGAATTAATTTCTATCATTAATTGAGAATAGATGTTAATTATTGCAACTTCTTCTTCTTCTTCCACTTCTCAAATTTAATTCATGTTTGGTTTAAAATATGGGAAATATAAATTGTCCATTCACGTTTTATGGCATAAATAAGATTGATATTTATGTAAATTATTGTATCTTCTTCTTCCACTTCTCAAATCTAATTCATGTTTGGTTTAAAATATGGGACATATAAATTGTCTATTCACATTTTATAGCATAAGTAAGATTGAAATTTATGTAAATTATTGTATCTTCTTCTTCCACTTCTGAATTCTAATTCATGTTTGGGTTGAAATTTGGAACAAACAAATTGTTATTCGCGTTTCATGGCTTAAATAAGATTGGTTTAATTAAATTGAACTAGCATTGTTATTCAATTTCTAATGGTAGAACAGGTTAGTTGAATAAATTCAGAATATATTACTTAAATAAAATTATGGTTTGATTGATATAAATACATAATTTCGAATATGGTTTTGGAACAAAATTTGGAAGTCTAATTGGCATAATTGTTTGTTTCATATGTGGTCTAAAAATGTAAAAGTGAAATTTTGTGTAATTAAATGGTTTGTGAGTATTGATTTTTTTTTTTTTACATATGAAATCTCTAAAAGGAGAACGTAAATTAAGGTGGAAAAAATGTAAATTAAATGGGCCCTAAAGGCTAGGGTAAACCTGTAATAAAATGGCATAAAAATTACAGACAAACCATACTGACTGAACGGACGTGAAATTGAAATACCATTTATGTAAGAAAAAAGAAAATTGTGAAATAACCAAATCGGATGTAAAAATGGCCTAAAGCAGATTAATGGAATAAATAGTATGTAAACTGTAACGGTAAAATTAATTAACCTGGAAACGATTTGGTAGGCAGAACATGTAAAGGTCTGGATAGGTATTTCATGCAGTTCAGAACAAAATATAGTTTTGGCTGTACGTACTAGGAGCGGGCAAGTTAGTTCGCAAGGATGTTTATTACCTTTCATAGATTGCTAGTATGTTGGATAGATAGCACTTCAAGCATATCGACGGGGATGGAACGGGACAAGTGTGCTTCGACATAGGCTTCTTTAGGCAGATCGTTGGAGGATTTTGCGCAGCCGACCCAGCTGCGGGCGCTCTTTCGAAGGACCGAAACTTTGGATAAGAGCAAGTCCATGTTGGTGACCGAGGTGACAGGAGGGTAGAAATCCAGTTTGGTGGAGCTTAAGCGCAACTTCGGGGTCCTGCGAGGTTGTTTGAGTCGGCGCCAATCATATGTAAGAGGCATTCACAATCAATGGGTGAAGAGCGTGACTTTCATGCTATAGCACGTGGATAGGTAAGGATAGTAGGTCTGACAGGCCAATTGATGTTTAGTATTACTGCAGGGTTGACTTCCCTAGAGTGACCATAGACTTTGGCTTCTTAAGAACTGTATCTAAGAAGGATTCACTACATTTTTTTATTCACCCTCTGCGATATCCGAGGAAGACCTGAAATTAAACTATTTTATTCTTTTTGTTTCATTTTATTTCTCATTCACCGGACTTTATGTTCGACCCATTCCTATTTTCCCTATTTTCCCCAAATCATAGGACTACAGATCTAGGTTATAGTCCTTTGCAACTTGGAGGGTCATTAGAGCAGTTGTTATCTTCAGCATTTGTTTCTTTTATTTTAAGTGCTTCGTTTCTCTTTTTCGTACTTTACTCTATATATGGGGACCTATATTGTGAGCTTTGTTATGTTTTATGTTTTGGTGCAGACGACTTGGTACTTTTGGTTTCAGAAATAAATTTGGGATAATGTTGTTTTTAATGAAGCTGTTTTACTATTAATTTATAATTAGTGAAAGTTTTTGTCCACTCTAGTATTTTAACCACTTTATGTTGTTGCCTTAGTCTCTGTGCTATGTTATGGATTTTTATTTCACCGAACCACCTGTGCTTCTAGCCATGTCCGATTTTCGAGGTGCCTAGAGGTGCGGGGTGTCACATTATATGTATACGAATTTATTTATAAGACAATAATATAATTATGAAATAATATAAAAGATATTATATAAAATAAGCTTTTTAATATTTTAATAAAATATTTAATTAATTTTCTAAAACTATATATACTTAAAATACATTTAATATACTTATACTATGCACTAAAACATTTGTTTTAAATATTACTTTAAAATACTTATATAACTTATTTAAAACCCATAAAAGCATGTTTTATAGTTTTAAACATTTATTTTAAATTTTCAAGAATAATTATGAATAAGATATTTAAACTTTTATATTATTCTAGTAATAAGTATGCTTATAGTACTTAATAAAAATGCAAAGAAGACTCTATGATGTCTTTCAGAGTTAGATTTAAAAATCACCGAACACAATTCATTTTCAAAGTGTATCCATAGTGAACTTTTCGCTTCTAACTTTCACAAATTTCATTCATAATTTCTATAATTTCCCAATACAATAACTTGCTTCCCATACACCAAACAACGTGTAGAGAACAACCAAAATATATTATACCACAATATATACACATTTTAAACAATTTGGCATATGTTAAATATAGCGGGTTTCAAAATGCGTTTATAACGACTATTTCACTTCAAACATTCAGAACACACTTCAACTTCACATATAATATTATCAAACATGTAGACAATAATTCATGGAAATATTTCAAGTTCTAGAGAGCTATAAGAGAGATTATACGAAATATATTGTTATTACTTGCTTTACAAAGTAAGTATGGGTCCAAAAGAAATATCTTGCATCATTATCTACTTTAATTTATATTTAACATAATAAAAAAATACACACACAACTTATATGAATTAAACGGTGAATTAAATCACCTAAGCCCAAGCCAAACCGAGTTGTAGATAATCTCACTACAATTGCAATGATGAAGACGGTGTCTCAATTGAATCTCATATGCAAGGATATTGATTTTATAAGAATTTGAATTATATTACAATATATTAATTAACATAACTACTTAATTAAATTATTAATCACCTTAAAATTCTTTTTCCCATCCCCCCAAATTGATACGCCTGTACACACCCATGCACCAAACACATACATGCAAATACTTCCCTCTATGGTTTATTTTGCGATATTCGATGAATCGCCACACCATTGATTCCTACACGTGCTACGTCGTGTGCTCTTCACAGTAGTTACCGGCTCGAAAGTCCTACCATCCTTATGAAATCATGACACATATGACTCCTCGTCGACTTCATATAGTCATGAATCGCAGTAGTGCACCAAAGGTGCTAAAACTTTAGGGAATGGTGCTTCTCGATAATAGCAACACAATGGTGATCTCCATTTCAACCCACTCTTCTCCAATTTCCTCGAATTGCCAAACCTAGTTGACCCAAGAAAAATTCGAGCACGGCCAAGGTCAAACGCACCCACCATCGCCTATACCAATGCGATCCCATACTTACCCTAAGTTAAATGGATCCAATGTCGCATTCTCTCATCCCTCATAGCTTCGAATTTAATTCAATAATGGTGATGGCTACATTTATGTTTATTAAAGTGAAGGAGGAAGAGGAAAATGAATTATCTAAGTGTGGTGAGTGTGTTTATATAATAATATAAATTATATTTAATTTCTCAAATTAATTGTCACACGATTCAAGCTTGTACGATTACACAGAATGTTAGCTCGCTACGAAACTTGTGGCATACATTGTCTTATGATTCCAATTCCGATGACATTAGTTTCGTCAAAATACGAGACATTGTTCCTGGATGATAATTTCACATGTTTTGTGGTTGTTTATCAATAAATGATTTATGGTCACACTATCGATATTTATTCGAAGTATTTATTTTTGTAAATAAATTTCTTATAACTAATTATTATTTAAAAGGTGGTTCATAAAGTTATTTAATCAATTTAATCACAGTAAATTCAAGGTTTAAATATATAAACAATTCAGATATCTAAATACACAGTGTCCGAAATTTTATGTGACAACCCGGATTTTTTTTTATGTCTATTTATCGGGTGATTAACTGATGTAATCCATTGAATATTAGTTTTGATTAGTCGAATAAAGGAATTTCTGATAATTAAAATGATAATTAATTAATTTTTGAGTAAACAAAAAAATGGTGAAATAAATGGATAAATGGATGCGAGTTTCCCCGAACTCAAATATATTCTGTATAAATCATTTAAATTTTAAATATTATATATATATATATGAGCATATATGAGTAAATTTGAATTTATAAATATATGTATATATATTTGATATGAATTTAAATTGTAAATAAATGGTGAAAATGAAGATACAAATTATATAAGATATAAAAGTATAAAATAAATACCTTAGATAAATTATAACAACGTATTTAAAAAAAAATGAAAATGAAAATAAATATAAGTACACACTTGTAAAAGAAAAAAAAACTAACTAACATATAAAAATAGATATGTATGAAACTAAACGACAAAAGTAGAAGACAAATATAATAAAATAAAAATAGAAACTTATATTATAAAGTAATATTATAAAAGACAAGTCAAAAAGAAAAGAAACAAACATATATACATAGTCAAGTATGAAACAAAAATAAATGAAGATAAGTATGCAAGAATGACAGCAATAATTAATATAAGTATCCATCAGCCGAAATGAACAAAAGGAAAATAAAATATCTTCGGCTGCAAAGGAAAGAAAGCAAACACATTCAACTAAGTATTCAAATATACATACAAATATCCATTAGCTTGTAGATGAAGACAACATTCTAATCATCTATGTACAAATCAAATAAAATAAGGGAAATTGTACAAAGCTAATTAATGTTGGCCACCACAATAATCTATCAGCCAACAAAGAAGGAAAATATCACTGATCCAATTTTTATAAAAAAATATATTACCATGTACAAAACCTATCACCTGTAACTCATTCTTTTATCAACCTTTCTTCATTCCAAATTCGTTCATTTCAAAACTGAGATAATATCACTTTGTTAACAAACAAAACTTCAAACTTCAAACAACATCAATCTGTTCTAATACAAACCAGCGATCAAAGGGTTCTTGCTTGACTTTCAAAGCATGTGTTAAAGAAAGCTTTGTTCTTTCTTCTGCAAACCAAAGTGAGTAAACATAATATCAAATTTTATGTTAGATTATGACCTGTGAATGATTTATGTTGATATGGTTTGGATACCTTCTTTAAACACCGTGAATATGGAAAATTGTTTTGACAATACAGAGACAGGTTTTGCTTCTCTGTGCTTGGTTTAATTCGATTTCTTCTACTTTAATCATTTTCATGCTGCAATGTCTTAAGTAAAGATGTGTAATTAAGTAAGATTTACAATCTAAAAATAGTTGCATGAAGTGTAGATATATACAGGTTGAAAAATAAATGTTGTACAGAGGATTCTTTAAAATTCAAAATTTTCGAATTAAATAAAACGATGATTCAAATATATAGTTTGAATCCTTGCTCAAAGTCATGAATTTTAAGATGTGTTTGAGGATTTTTAGTGGGTTAGGGTAATAGTAGTTCGAAGATGACCAAAAAAGGATTTTTGGCCAGAATCAGGCGATCGGTGGAACAGGGGGTGACCGGGTTGTGTGAGGTGGTGGAGGAGACTACGGTGGTCGTAGGAAAAATGACCGGAGGTGGTATCATCCACGGTAGTGATGGCGGCATCATTTTTTTCTTCTGTAAACCTAGTTTTTAGGGCATTTGAATATGGGGTCGCGGCACTTCCTCTCATGCATCGAGTTACACGAATTTCTGGAAGAAGATAGTTGAGAGTGGGTCGGAGACGTGGCCGGTGGCGTTAGCCTTCAGATTGTCGGAGTTGCGTCTATGAGGTGAGATCGTGGATAGCGTCTGGGTTGGAGTTTCTCGAGCTTCGCTCGGTTCTGGTTGACGAAGAAGTGGAGACATTCGATACTATGTGAACGATGTCGAGGTGATTTGTGATTTGGTGGAAAGTTTCTCGACCGCCAGAGATGGCTCGCTGTTCCGTGCACGTGCACGACTTGTCAGCGTGTCAGTGGGAAGATGGGGGCTGGGTACTCTGTTGTTTTCGAGTTTTAAGGGATTGAACGCGTGGTCGAGACTCGTGTTTATGCAAATGCTTGTTCCAAATTTGATTTAAGTTTTAACTTTAACAAATGTAAAACAAAGAGGAAGAAGGAGTCAGGGAGAAGGAGAAGGCATGAGGAAGAGAGTGGGGCTGGGAAAGGAATGAGAGGAACTCGAGTTACTCGAGACACCCTCTGCGTCTTTCACGGGTTCCATTATTCTTGTACTTAGTCTTACTTCTCAAGTTGTTTTGTTAAACAAAGTTCCGAATTTATTTAGTAAGTAAAGTTGACAAGTTCTAAGCTAAGTGATTTAAAATTTATAAAAAAAAAGGTTTTCAATGTAAGATGGTTAATGAAATTATAGTGTAAGTTAAATAAGAGTTTAATTAAGTAATTAACTTGAAGTTATTTACAGGACTTTATTAAGGAAATATAAATGCTTTTAAATTTCTACCTAATAATAATGTGACCATGAATGTTAAATAAGATTATACTTAAGGAATTTTAAAATTTAGCGACTTAACACCAATTTATGACTAAAGGCTAACAAAGCCTAATCTTGAATAAGAAATAATGATTGATTAATTAAGAAACAATTAAGAAATTTGTGATTAATGAATGGGTAGCCAAGTTAAATAAATAATGTAGTTGATTACGAGATAATTAATTAAAAATAATTTATAGACTACAAAGATAATTAAGAAATAATTAGGAAATAAGTAATTAAGAGGTTAATTACTTAATGTTAAAGGAAGATATATTATAATAATTACTCAATAAAGTAATTTAAGGAAATTAATCACTCAGTATAATTAATTAAGTTAATATGGTAAATTTTAATCAATTAATTAGGGAAAGATAATCATTTGATGTTGGACTGTATAAATTACTAAATCAATAAGGTTGGAAATCGTGGAATCAAAATCGAGGATGAAATGGATGGCGAATATAGACAAAGGTGAGTAAATCTCACTCTGTTGAGTTTCTATGTAAATTTAAATGGTTAAATTTAAATATTTGGTTGAAGGGCTGAACAAATTTGATATGCATTGTGAATTGATGATCCTGTGATTGTGATTTTGGATGATTCTCGAGTTAATTGTAATGTGACTCGAAATATTGGGGTTTAAGTTGTTTAAACTAAAATTAAAAAAAAAATGAATCGTTTCAATTTAATGTTAATAAAGATTTAACGAGTTGCGATTCATTAAATTTGTAGGGTAATTAAAATGGATAATTAATTAGTTCAATCAATAAATGATTTGGGGTGATTAATTGAGTAATTAAAGGATTGAATTATTTATTTAATTAAAGTTAAGTTAATCTATTGAGTTCAATTAATATAGAATAATCAATGGATAGTTTGATAAGTAATAACTTAATGTAATTAACATAAGATGATTTCCTGTGTAACAAATCAAAAGACTAATCAAGATGATTAATTAAAGAGAAATTGGTTTAAATAATGAAGTAAATAAATGGGTAGCTAATTATAGGTTGAGATAACTCAAGAAAGATTAATATTGTGGTTGAATGGAGTAATTAATCTGGAATTAGGATAAATTGAAATATAATTGGAAATCATTAATTTATATAATTAATGATGAAATTAAAGATTGGTAAATTACGATTGTTAACCCATAATAAGTGACTTATGAGAATTAATTCATATAAGCAATTAAGAATAAATGAAATTAATATAGTCAATAAATTTATGAGGTAATTAAAGAATACTTATTTATTTTGGTTAAGGATGATTAATATCGAGAAAATTAGTTGAAGATAATTACTTGAATGTAATTGAAAGATAATTAATCCGGAGTGATTAATTAAGAAGAATAATAAGGGAATGATTGATGAATTGTTTTGAAATCAATTAACGTTAAATGAGGAAACCTAAATGGTTGAGATAGTAATCCAATCCGAATTAATTAAATTAAATTTGTGTGTGATTAAGCTTTGCTTATGAATGATTGAATGATATTGGGTGCTTTGAATGGGGTTGACATCTTTGATATGAAATGTTGTATTTCATTTGAATAATTTGGAATGGGATAACATGAGTTTCAAAGAGACCGGAGTCGGGTATTTGGAAAAACCCGAAACCACTTCGAATTTTATAAATTTATCTGTGGAATCGATAAACTGGAATGAAATGTTTAAGTGAATTGGATTATTTTATCTAAGTTGGGTACTTAGAAAGTTATTTGTGAAATAAGCAGTGTCTATAGCAAATTGTGAACTGGTTAAATTGTTATAAGTTACCCCGGGATTATATAAGTGGTTTGTTTGGTATTCTATGCTTCATGTTAGTTGGGTTTACTCACGCTGGTTTCCATCCTGACCCGGGTGTTACTTTGGTGTAATGCTCGGGTCAGACCGAGTATTACAGATTTTCAGGTAGGTGCGTTTGGAGCTCAGGAGGCGAGCTGGATGGCAAGTACGTACGGAGTATTTCCGCTGCAGTATATTATTGTGTATCTGGGACATGATTTATATGTCTAGTGTCTGTATATATATATGTGAAACTCTGATGTATATTAAATGTAATCAACAAATATAGTATTCTTTTGTAAACTATTATTTATTATTATATTTTATCCGCTGCGAATGTGAGTTGTTGATGTTTCTTTTCTTCTTCTTCTTCTATCTCTTTCTTCTTTTTCATAACTATCTGGAATTTTTGGCTTCGAAAATTATGGGTCGTTGCATTTTAGGTCATTACATTCTCCCCTACTTAGAATATTTTATCCTTGAATTCCAACATGAGAAACCAAAGAAACGATCACACATTAATACTTAATGGTATTACAAATACAAGCAAAAATAGCTTACGGTTTGCCATGATGTAGAAATCTTCTCATCACACAAGGAAGATAAACAAACTACTAAGCATACTTTGACTGAGCAACTCGGGATATTACTTCGTTGATTATTCATGTTACCTTATAAAAATTCGAAGATTCATCAATTAATTTTAAACATCATTATTTAAAATGATTAATTAATTTAAAATATCATTATTAAAATGGTTAATTTACCTGAAACATCATTATTTAAAATGATTAATTAATTTTTAACATCATTATTTAAAATGATTAATTGATTTTAAATATCATTTTTTAAAGTGATTAATTAGTTTTATAACTCCTTTTATAAATTTTAATCAATATGTATCCTTTATTTTCAAATTTCCTAAAATATTTGAAAAATAACTTTCTAGGTGCAAAACACGATTAAACATCTATTTTGTGAAAACCAAGCTTAATTTCAACACATAACAAGGGTTTAAGGGAATGCTATTTCATATGTTACGGTATAGCGAAAATTGCTATAACGAAGCTTATTCAAAACAAAAAGCATGTCACAAATATTTCAACCAAACATAAATCTTTGCAATGTAAGAACAGAAGTAAATAAATAAACAAATATCTTACGAGAAACCTCTTAGGGTCTCTCTACAAAAGTCCCATGTGAGTCACACATTTGAATGTGAATTTTGGAAGTGTTCCATAGCGGCTTATTCGCTACGTACATTTTGACTTTCCTTTTGTTCCTATTCCCTGCAACATAATGGTTATTTTTGTCAACCGCTTTTCAAGTGGGAACTTAAATCCAAACAAACAATCAAATAATAGTATAAGCTATCATCCAAGCATTCAATAATAATTTATAGCGATACATATATCATATAATTTATTCAAAAGTGAGTAAATTCATTGAAATTTCAGCGGGTGTTTTCACATTATGGTTCGGTCTAAAATCGAACGACGTTCTATATTAGCTCGAAATTCCACTTGTTCCTACTTTGACAAAACCAGTTCCAACACGTAATTAATGTTCCTACGTGTATAATGAAACTGACCACGTCCAATACCGATCTCATATTCAAAAGTTATTCAATTTTATAGATTTGGAATAAATCTAGCTAGTTAATATCTTAATTAAAAATTAATTACCCTTAATTACAATATTAATCTATCTTCTCAAAAATAAAATGTGCACGTCCTATACTCCATGCGACGACCCACCTTTTTGAACAGTTCAAGTCAATAATAAACCACACATGTCCAACTCAAACCGTTTAAAAGATAGATTATCAATGAGTTTTTTAAAGAAATAAAAGAAAAGAAGAAAGAAAATAACAGAATCTCGCAGCGGAGCAATAAAATGCAACAATCACATAAACAGTTCATAAAGCTGTTTAATAATATATACTTAATTCAATTTACAACATAAATCAGCATTATACAATACTGTCAAAGTTATACATTTTAATAAACAAAAAGAAATGGTGCAGTAGAATAAATACTAGTAGATATGATATAACAAATCTTTGTCTTCGTCCTCCAGAATAACTGTCTTCAATAAATGAATACTCAGTCTGACCCAAGTGTAATGAAAAACAAAACACTCGGGACAGGGCTAAAAATCCTCATGTAAGTAAAATCAAAATTAGATGAAATATGGGTGTAAATAACCTCAATTTTTACTTCGAAATTTCACACAAACAATTTCAGGGTTTTCAAACTTCACTTCAGGATTTCAATAGATAAATCAACTTCAAATCGATTTAATAAATTTCACAGTTTAAACAAAATTTCAATGTTGAATTTTCAAATCCTATTTAAATCACTCGAACCAATACAAGTTCTTTTAACAATTATTTTTCCAATAGCTTATCTCAATTTCGAAAGATTTCACAACACTTTACAAATTCCCAAAATATCAACAATTCCATTTCCAGTATAAAATACCAAAATCATTAAAGTCCCATTCCTTTTAAATATAAACATTATTATATAATATATAATTTTAAAGTCTATAAATGGATTTCTAATATATTTTCAGAAATTCGATTTAACCCAGTTTACAAAATTACTTCTTTATAATATAAAATTTTCCAAAGGTTAAATTTCAAAAAAAATTCAAAGTTTGAAAATTCAATTCATCAAAATTCCAATTTCACCGACGGCGATAAAATCACAAAGAACACATTTTTGCAAAAGAAGTCAACAATGCTGTGACGACCCGACTTTCTCTCCACAAAAAATCGCATCATCTTGAAGAAAGAAAGGGATAGAAAAGAGAAAAGATAGAAGAGAAAGAAGAAACAACAAAATCTCAAAAGCAGAACGAATAAATTATATTAATAACATAAGTATTACATAGTATACAACAATTATCAGAGTTACACAGACAATACAACACATACTAGATAGTTATAAAAACCTGTCTAGTTATTACAACTCAAAACACAATACAGAAAACACTCAGAGATACCAACACAGCAGAAAACTATATATCTATATGCGGAAGCCTCCTGCTCCGTTGCTCCTCCATAATTCGTCAAAGCTAACCTGAATCCCTTGGCTACTCGTAAAAATTTGAGTACCCAATAGTTTAAGAAAACAGAAATAAACTCCAGGTCAGACATGAGTCTGGTGTGAGTAACAGGTTAAAGTTGCTTAACTTTTGAAAAACCTTTGAAAAGAAAAGGTATCACGTAAGACTTCCCATACATAAACATGGAAAAGTTTTTACCTTACGCTAACCAAAACATTTGATAGAAAATCCGATGATATTATAATAGGCATAGGGTTTTCAAGTAAATAAGAAATAGTCGAAATTGTTATAACTATTAAATTCCAGCTACTAGCCACAAAAGTGGGCAATACAATCAAAACCGAGGGCACTTATTGGATTTTGGATTCCATACAATGGCAGGGCTACCGGGGTACCGCCCGTCACAGTATGTGGCCTAGATCACCGTACCAAGGATCACTCCCAATCCCCTGCAACACAAAGCTGAAACCATTCCTTACTGAACAATTCCGAACAAGACCACCCCGAAGTTGTGATTAGCAACCGCACCACAAAGCCGAAATAAAGGGACATCTAGACAGGGGTAAATCTCGTCCTACTTGGGGATGACCCACTTAGCCTTGCTGCACCTCCCCTGTTTTAGCCATTCCCAGTTGATGAGGCTTGAGGCTACGATTACCTTTATAGGACATATCACTTAGAATGCTCATCATCCACCTGACGATGTTCTGAAAGCATTCAATCCATACAAGTTCGTTTCGGGTTCGAACGAAACCGAAGGCATTATCTCGTTACACTCATTTTGGCATCATCCTTAAAGTTAACGACAATAACCCCTGCACTCTGAATCTTCATCTTCACTTAAGATTCATGACCTTATCTTTAATTTGGATCGATGTGGTTTTCGGATATCCAAATATGGAAACCCGATCCCGGTCTCATCCAAATGCAAAACGTGTCTTTTAGGGCCAAGTTGTTTTAGAGTTTAAAACAATTCAATTCATTATCTATATATACACAGATAGATAATTCACATCACAATAGATAATCAACATTATCATCATCAACAGATAATCCATATTAGCATTATAAACAGATAATCCATATTATCATTCCAATGCAACCAAAGCATTCATATCAAATAACATTACTCATCTCATTGCTGAGATTACAAACCATACAAGGCAACCAATACTAATCATCAAACATAAGCAATGATCTAAATATCACACTATCTATAATTAATTTAAAATGAATTAAATTAATTACTTAATCTCTAATTAATTTAAAATGAATTAAATTAATTACTTTATCATTATAATCCTGCTTAACTTAACCATTAATTGATTACAAATTAATTAATTAGTCATCATCTCATTACCCATTTCAATTAATCATTACCGATTAACAATTCCCTAATTACGATAAGTAATTAGCTTTTAAATTAATTACACAAGTTAATTATACTTAACATTTACAATAATTAACTTTTAATTACTTAATCAATTAATTAACTAAAGTTAATTACATTAATCCTTTATTAATAAATTACTTCATTTATTCATTATTCCTTGATTAATCAATTCATCATTAATTTTATTAATTAATGATTTCTAATTACAGTTTTAATTAATCTCTCTATTAAAATTAATTACATTAAGTAATTAATACTCAATTAAACCACACATATATTAATCATCCTTGATTAATAACAATCCAGCAATTAAGTTCCCTTAATTACTCATTTCAAAAAATTAATTACCTTTGATTTATTATCTCAATTAATCCCTTGATTAATTTCAAAGTAATTTAATCTAAATTACTTCCACTATCAAACATCTTTAATTACATTCAGTAATTATCAATTAATTACTTCCCTAAGTAATTACAATTCCATTAATTACATAAAGTAATTATTCATCAAATCATCAAGTGTTTAAATTAATTAAACTTAATTCATTAATCTAAACTAATCACATTAACCCAATTAATTACATTAAGTAATTAATTTCTTAATTACTTTTATTAAGTAATTAAACTTAAACAATTACAAAAATGATTATTATTAATTAATTAATCTAATTAATTATTTAAAAATTAATCCTATTAGTTAATTGTTAAATAATCTTAAGTTAATGACCTTCATTAACATTTCTTAATTACTTTACTTAAGAAATTAACTCAGATTAACCATTATTAATGTTTAATTAATATTTAATTTCAATTTAATTAATCTCTAATTATTAATTAATTAAGTGTTAATTACAATCTTAATTAATCCTTAATTACTTGATTAACCAATTCTAAATCATTAATTAAAATCTAATTAATAATTCCTAATTATAGATTAATTAACCTTAATTAATTAATCTTAAGTCTTTATTAATCCAATTAAAAATTCTTAATTATTTAATTAATCATCCATATTATTAATTAATTAAATAATTAATTGTCCATTTAAATTAACTTAATAATTTAAATGAATCCAAATTCTTAAATTCTAATTTATTTTCAGAAAACATTTCTTACTTATTTAAAGTATTTAAAAACACTTTGTTTCAAATTTACTTTAAATTTCACTTTAAATTTCATTTTTAAATTTAAGATACAAATTTAACTTAATCAAGGTTTTAAAACAAATCAAAATCTTTTTATCTCACATGTTAAAGAAACATCCACTTTATAAAATAAGTTTAAAGAATTTAAAGTTCAAATCAATTAAAACATACACTTTAAACATTCCAAATTTATTTTAAAAACAAATTCAATTTAAAAATTTCTTTTAATTTCAAACCTGAAATACAGCTTAAATCTTTTATTCCAGATTTAACTTAAATCTTTAAAAGCTTACTTGCATTTTAAACTCCATTTTAAATTCAAATCATTTAATCATTTAAAGAAATCAAATAATTTAAATTTAGACTCATTTTATTTCAAAAAACCAAAGTTTAAATTTAATTCCAGATTTATTTACCCAGATTTAAACTTATTTTAAATTTCTAATTTTTTAAATTTTAAACTTCCAATTTAAATTCAACAATCAATATACTTTTATACTTAAAAGTTTTTAAAAACAAATTAATCTTCAAAATTTAAATCATTTCAAAAACCAAGATTCAAACTATTTGAATTCAAATTCAATTCAGGTTTTTAAATCTTAGTTTAAAATTTTGTTTATATTTAAATTTGCTTTTAAAACTTAAAAACAGAACAGGTTTTCTGTTTTGTTAAAACCTGAAAGAATAAATGTACTCGAGCCACCATAATATTACTTCGAGTCCAAAGTTTAATTTCTTCGAGCTACAACTTAAATTTCCCGAGACCATCACGAGGCACCAAAATCCTGTAACCAACAACATTCAGCAACATATCCACCATTGCACTGTGCACCTGTACACTGCCTCCAGCCATCGCTGGCCAACCACACGACCTCCCCACAGTCACTGATCATCCCTTCAGGCCAACGGAACAACAACTCGATCAATCAATGATCAAAATCAAAATCGAGACAAAGGCCTCAAACCTGGAACAGACACAACCAAACAAAATTCAACCTGTCAACGCCACGTATTCGCGCCTCTGGCCACCGTCGACTCTGCTACTCCGGCGAAGCCTTCGTCAAACCACCATCTACCAATACCTAAGAAATAGTTGAACTCGATCAACTATGCATGCCGAACTGATCATTTCTTCCCTAACCCAGAAAACTAGGGTTCTAATTTTTAAATCCCAATCACAACATCAAAAATGAAAAGCAACCCAAACAAATAATTTTCTCAACATCTCCGATAACTTCTTCTCCTCCAGGAACAATCTCGTCACCTCAAACCACTTGTGGCAACAGAGATGCCCAAAAACTCATATCACAGTCAAAAGAAAGCTGCTCTCTGAATATAGTATTAAAAATTGTAATTCTTGGTTTAAAATTCATGATTTTGAATGATGTTTTGATTCATAATCCTGAAACATTGATTTGTAATGTTTAAATTTTTCACTTTTACAAATTTTTACTCTGTTATTTATGTTTCCAGGCAATACCAACATTTATTTAACTTGTATAAATTTTTAAGCTTTACTTTATCATAAAATAAACAAATTTCATTCAATTACAAGTCATAACATCAACCAGATCAAAAGAAAAGAAAGATTTTTTATCACTATCTTATATAGTAAACAGTCAGTACTTAGATGAATTAAACATTCATTCTTCCATACACAAAGATATACTCAGCAATGTATTAACAACATAGATAAGACTACTTATTCCCATGAATAAATTAAGCAACCATATTTTTATACTTAATTTGAAAAAAAAAATGTTAAGTTACTCACTGATTTTAAATATGCGGAGCAGAGCATCCTTTGTTATGGTTTGAAAACAACTTTTACCAAGAAACTTTTGACTTGAATGCTTGCTTTAAAAAACTTGAGTTGTGTGAATGTTGCTAATGCAGGCCTTTGTTTCAAATTGAATAAAATGCAGACTTTCTTGTTTTAATTGTTGCATGCAGGTTTATTTGATGAACAGATTTGCTTTTATTTGAGGAGAATGAATGCAAGTTGATTTACAGGGATTTGATTTGCATTTGAACAGGTTGCATCAGATTTGCATGTTGAAGATGAGTTGTAGGGTATGATTATGAAGAGTGATTTTTAGATTTCATTTGATTTAAATCTGAAATGCTTGAAAATGCTACAGATTTTGATTTACAGATTTTCTTTTTTTATGAAATGAAAATGAGAAAAGAAAAAGGGAAGAAAGAATGCAAGTTTATATAACTATATTTATGATTTATTTAAAACCAAAGAAAATAAAAATTAAACATGACACTTGGCTTGAATTTTACATTTTCATCTTAAAATGATAATTAGTTTACATTTGTTATATTAGATCCTAAGATGTTTACACTTGTATCATTAATTAATTAGTATTTATAATTAAGGTTAATGAAAGTTTAAACTTATTTAATTAGTTCTTTAATACTTAGTTATATATATAAATAATTAAAGAACAAACCAAGTATAATTATAAATAAAAACAATATAAAAATTAATCATTTGAAACTAATATTTTTAATTATTTAAAATAAATTTATAAAAGAGATTGTAACTTATTTGTTATTTAAATGAATAAATGTTTCATTTATAAGTTGCTTTTTAAACTTTCATATTAAATTTACAAATCACATTTATAAATCAATATTTTAAAAAAAAATAAAACAAACATTTTTATAACTTTATTTTAATCTAAATTAATATTCAAACTTAAGTCAAAATATATTTTTTTTGGCAAGGCCAACCGGTTTTTTTTAATGGACCGTGCCACTTTTATTATAACAAATAATAATACATTAGAGAACAGGTGCTAGTCACAACGACTAACAGCTAAAAAAACAGCGAAGAACAAACACGATACAAATAATCATGAGAGGGTGACAACACAGAAAATAATAACACGGGAAATAAGGCAAGATGCCAATACCACCATGAACCGAGACTATTCCTCAGAGGAGGAAGACGAGTCAACATCATCAATGGAAACTGGACCAACGACATCTGCATACCCAGAGAAAAGACTAGCAAGAACAGAGACATAACGAGCCGACTTCGGGGAGTAAACAAATTTCCTATCCCAAGAGTAGTCAGAGAAAATACATTTATTCGACTCACCGTCAACCCCCTCACTGGCCAATAACAGTCCATCCCCAATAACATGATAACGGAAATACCTGCTCTCACCATCAGTGTCACTGACATAGGAATAATATAAACCAACCGTAGGGGAGTAACGCATGCCCGAAGGGGAGTGAACCCATGCTTTCTCATCGGAGTCCCATAGGATAGAGTCTGGAGTAACTTCCACTACAAAAGAGGGAGGAGGCACATGGCAAGAAACAGCCGGTGGATCCTGATCAGCACTGCGAACATCAACAACTGCAGAAGGAACAACCGTTAAGTCAATCGGATCCAAAACAATAGAAGGGGCAACAAGCTTAGGAACCCATTTCCTGGAAGGGGGACGTGGAAGGGGAACACGATCCGGGAGAGGCAGAGGACCCTGACCAATCCCACGAGAACACGTCTCCATAAGGTGACCAAAAGACTGACAAAGTGTACATATGTCTGGTTTCCAACTGTAGCTCACAAAGATCTCAGCTTCATGACCCTCAACTAAACGGACCTTGAGGGAGGAAGGCAATGGCTTGGAGGGGGTTATTTCGATGAGAGCTTTAGCATATACTAATCTCTTCCTTGCAACTGTGTTGGAGTCATAACAGATAACTCTACCAACTTGGCTACCAAGCCAGTCAAGCCCAAGCAACGGTTGAAGGACAGACGGGATGGAAGAAAAGTGAGCCCAAACTGGGATAGAAAGAACCTGATCCTTTTCCCTATCAACAGACGGGCTCCAAGTAGTGATGATGAAAGGCTTTCCTCCAATCATAATTGGGTCAGCTTCAAGAATACGACGCCTTTCGTCACTCCGCGAGAATTTGAAAAAGAACATCTCATTATCAAAATGAACACTGAGACTGCCTCTTGGTTTCCATACCTGATTGCATCGCGCTTTAACAAGATGGTAAGCTGGATTAGCATCTAAGAAAAATCCAGCAAGATAATCAGACCAATAGTCAATGCCGGCTTGAATCACTTCTTGCGGAGGAACCAAAGGTCCATCACCAACAGCATGCTCAAATAAACTCGGAGAATAAGAACCTGCGTTATTCGACAACTTGTTGAACAAAGACTTCCAAGATGGAGGATCTGCAGGACTTGGAAACACAGGAGGAATGCTCGCAGAAACAGGCGCATGAAGAAAATTTGGGTTTGGAACTTCAGAGGTGTTACAACAAACACCATGCGTGCCTAATTTTACATCACTGGGATAACCACCTGAAGAATCAAAGATGGCCGAACTTGCAACAATACGGTCAGTATTCTCATCAGAACGATCAACAACCACTTTGTCCACTGAACCATCCAACAATTCCATAACAGAAGGAGGGGGACAACCAATGATTGAGTTACTCGAAAGACGAGCCATAGCCATGAACAAATGCGAGGCGGAACCATCTGAGAGTTTAGGCACTATCTGAACAACGGCAGAAGAATCGGTCGGCACAGTGGCCGGAGCTCCAATTGCAGAAGCACGAATAGAAACAACGGAGGGAGACGCAATAACAGCCGCGAAAGATTTGCCAGATCTGGTAACAGAAAGAGGCTCCTCCAAAGCTTGCTTCGAAAGAGACATCGAGAGCAGGAGAAGGAGAAACGCAGAGCAAGATGCGTTACGCAGAGGCAAGAAATTCAAAACGGGATCGGAGGATAAATCGTACAGAGGCCATTGCTAAGATAAATTCTGAGATTAAGTCAAAATATATTTTAAACAAATAAAACATTTATCTTATATATTTAAAATCATATAGTTATTTTATTAAATAGTTTTGAAAAGCATAATTCAAAAATAAATCATAATTTCCTAAATTCAAAATATTAGAAAATATGTTATACTAATTAAGTTTAAAACCAAACTTATCTATTTGAAATATATATAAATATATATACATATCATAAATAGAAAACAATTTATTAGCTTATTAAAAGATAAATTTACTAATTAATTATTTAAATAAAGAAGATTATTAAATCAATTCAAATTTATTAACAAAAATTATCAAATCAATTTAAATTTAAACACAAATTATTAAATTGATATTGTCTAAAATTTCGGGATATCACAATCCTCCCCCCTTAAAAGAATTTCATCCCCGAAATTTAAAACAAAGATAACTTAATAATCTTATTAAAGATTTAATTTTAAAATACGGCATATGTTAATCATATGCTAACAACCAAAGCAACCAATTCACACAATTAAAACAAATCTAACTATCCAGAAAAATTCTGGATAGAATTTCCACGAGTTTCCCCGGTATAAATATCGGGATACTCGCTCTATAGAATCCAGACAATCAATACTACTAAGCTATAGAGCTCCTATCTCATCTATATCTACAACTCCAAACAGAATATCAGACTACAGACGAGTCTGACTCAACAACCAAATCCTCCTGAACTGCTGGTTCCAAAACCAGAGATTGATCATACACGTACTCCCTCAGAGATACGTGAAACACACTGAATCCCAGTTATCCAAACTGGCAATTCAACTCTTGAAAACCAAACACTTATCTTACCAAAACACAGAAGAAACCCAAAACACCTCGGAGCTAGCTTCACAGACTTACTAAAACTATAACTCCTTGGACCGGAGAAAAACTTATCCTAAAACCAAATCTCCGACTCCAGAATCCAAATTTCCCCGTCTCTTATCCATAAAAACTCTTCGGACGATCCTGGGCTACCAACATCCTTCCTGATCAGCTCAACCCTTGCTGATGCCTCTAGAAACAAACTAGACCAAAACAACCCATCACCATGATCTCCTCAAGATCAATCCAAAACCAAGAACAAACTCTACTCCACAACAACAGAAGACAGAACAAACTTCTCCTTATCCGAAAAAGACAAAACAAATGCACCTCAAACTACTTCCGCTGCACAACTCTGATCCGAAGTAGAAGAAAATGCTGATGAAGAACACGAGCACAAACTGGACAACACATCACAGAAATATGGTTCCACAAATCCATAAAGAAAACTCAGAAATTTCTCCGAAACCTGAGCTGCTTCACCAACTTCTATCTCAATGAACCATACTTCTATTAAGCTGAACCACCGGTACCAATCCTGGAATACTAGCCGATAAAAAAACTCGATCTCCAGATGCGGACAAACCTATGACTTTCCTGAAGACATCCGAAAAATCTCCAACGACCCAAGAAAACTCTCAACCATCGCAAGTCGCTTTTGCGATCAATCCAGCCTAATTCCCAAAGAAACTGCTCTCTCTTTACCAATCAGAACAGCTTATGCTGGTCTATCCAATCCACCAGAGAAACGAGTCCACTCTACTGCTTCTGAACTCCACCTTCAGAAAAACTACTCAGCCAGAAAACTTCCTGCCAACACAGAACACTCCGAGCAGCTGCTAACACCAGAGCCAAAGAATTCCTAATCCAAAGCTCTTCGAGAAACTCGGACTTCAAAGAAAACAGAAACACCCTGCAGGACTCAGCCACTACACCAAAACAGGAACACTTCCTTACTCTTGTTCCAAAGAATCGAAACAATCCATAGTCACTGCATCACATCACGCAGCTACTACTTCGTGAGGTATCAAGATACCATCACTCACTTGCTTCTGCCTAACCGACAGATCCAAACTCAACTCATCCAACTCTGCACTTCAAAGATGACTCTGAACCTTAATAGGTTTCCTTCAGAGATCAATGAAATCCATACACCAAGCAAAACTCACTCGAGACGGTATTAGGTCTACAGTCTCGACAGATACACTTCCAACCTCACACATTCAAACTCAAACCAATGGTAGTTGTGTTACACACAATACTACCTCATCTACCTTTATAACTTATATTGGAAAACCTGAACAGGTAACCCAACAAATAGGTAGAAATATTATATATATATTTAAAAATACAAATACGCTCTCTCAAGATAGACACCACTCCAGAGCCTAGGTATACACTCAACCTAATGCTCTGATACCAAATGTGACGACCCGACTTTCTCTCCACAGAAAATCGCATCATCATAAAGAAAGAAAGGGATACAAAAGAGAAAAGAAAGAAGAGAAAGAAGAAACAACAATAGAATCTCAACAGCGGAACGAATAAATTATATTAATAACATAAGTATTACATAGTATACAACAATTATCAGAGTTACACAGAAAATACAACACATACTAGACAGTTATAAACACCTGTCTAGTTATTACAACTCAAAACACAATACAGAAAACACTCAGAGATACCAACACAGCGGAAAACTATATACCTATACGCGGAAGCCTCCTGCTCCATTGCTTCACCATAATTCATCAAAGCTAACATGAATCCCTTGGCTACTCGTAAAAATTTGAGTACCCAAGAGTTTAAGAAAACAGAAATAAACTCAGGGTCAGACACGGGTCTGGTGTGAGTAACAGGTTAAAGTTGCTTAACTTTTGAAAAACCTTTGAAAAGAAAAGGAATCACGTAAGACTTCCCACACATAAACATGGAAAAGTTTTTACCTTACGCTAACCAAAACATTTGATAGGAAACCCAATGATATTATAATAGGTCTAGGGTTTTCAAGTAAATAAGAAATAGCCGAAATTGTTACATCTATTAAACTCCAGCTACTAGCCACAAAAGTGGGTAATACAATCAAAACCGAGGGCATTTATTGGATTTTGGATTCCATACAATGGCAGGGCTACCGGGGTACCGCCCGTCATAGTACGTGGCCTAGATCACCGTACCAAGGATCCCTCCCAATCCCCTGCAACACAAAGCCGGAACCATTCCTTACTGAATAGTTCCGAAAAAGACCACCCTGCAGTTATGATCAGCAACCACACCACAAAGCCTAAATAAAGGGACATCTAGACAGGGGTAAATCTCGTCCTACTTGGGCATGACCCACTTATCCTTGCTACACCTTCCCTGTTTTAGCCATTCCCGGTTGACGAGGCTGAGGCTACGATTACCTTTATAGGACATATCACTTAGAATGCTCATCGTACCTGATGATGTTCTGAAAGCATTCAATCCATACAAGTTCATTCTGGGTTCGAACGAAACTGAAGGCATTATCTCGTTACACTCATTTTGGAATCACCCTCAGAGTTAACGACAATAACCTTTGCACTCTGAACCTTCATCTTCACTTGAGATTCATGACCTTATCATTAATTTGGATCGATATGGTTTTCGGGTATCCAAATATGGAAGCCCGGTCTCATCGAAATCCAAAACGTGTCTTTTAGGGCCAAGTTGTTTTAGAGTTTAAAACAATTCAATTCATTATCTATATATACACAGATAGATAATCAACATTATCATCATCAACAGATAATCCGTATTAGCATCATAAATAGATAATCCATATTATCATTCCAATGCAACCAAAGCATTCATATCGAATAACATTACCCATCTCATTGCTAAGATTACAAACCATACAAGGCAACCAATACCAATCATCAAACATAAGCAATGATCTAATGATCACACTATCTATAATTAATTTAAAATGAATTAAATTAATTACTTAATCTCTAATTAATTTAAAATGAATTAAATTAATTACTTCATCATTATAATCCTGCTTAACTTAACCATTAATTGATTACAAATCAATTAATTAATCATCATCTCATTACTCATTTCAATTAATCATTACTGATTAACTTTTAAATTAATTACACAAGTTAATCATACTTAACACTTACAATAATTAACTTTTAATTAATTAATCAATTAATTAACTAAAGTTAATTACGTTAATCCTTTATCAATAAATTACTTCATTTATTAATTATTCCTTAATTAATCAATTCATCATTAATTTTATTAATTAATGATTTCTAATTACATTTTTAATTAATCTCTCTATTAAAATTAATTACATTAAGTAATTAGTACTCAATTAAACCACACATATATTAATCACCCTTGATTAATAACAATCCAGTAATTAACTTCCCTTAATTACTCATTTCAAAAAATTAATTACCCTTGATTTATTATCTCAATTAATCCCTTGATTAATTTCAAAGTAATTTAATCTAAATTACTTCCACTATCAAACATCTTTAATTACATTCAGTAATTATCAATTAATTACTTCCCTAAGTAATTACAATTCCATTAATTACATAAAGTAATTATTCATCAAATCATCAAGTGTTTAAATTAATTAAACTTAATTAATTAATCTAAAATAATCACATTAACCCAATTAATTACATTAAGTAATTAATTTCTTAATTACTTTTATTAAGTAATTAAACTTAAACAATTACAAAAATGATTATTATTAATTAATTAATCTAATTAATTATTTAAAAATTAATCCTATTAGTTAATTGTTAAATAATCTTAAGTTAATGACCTTCATTAACATTTCTTAATTACT
Source organism: Allium cepa (assembly GCA_030765085.1). Classification (NCBI taxonomy): domain Eukaryota; kingdom Viridiplantae; phylum Streptophyta; class Magnoliopsida; order Asparagales; family Amaryllidaceae; genus Allium; species Allium cepa. The sequence continues at coordinate 445,851,668 of CM060938.1, read as the reverse complement.
TTACTTAAAAAATTAACTCAGATTAACCATTATTAATGTTTAATTAATATTTAGTTTCAATTTAATTAATCTCTAATTATTAATTAATTAAGTGTTAATTACAATCTTAATTAATCCTTAATTACTTGATTAACCAATTCTAAATCATTAATTAAAATCTAATTAATAATTCCTAATTATTGATTAATTAACCTTAATTAATTAATCTTAAGTCTTTATTAATCCAATTAAAAATTCTTAATTATTTAATTAATCAGCCATGTTATTAATTAATTAAATAATTAATTTTCCATTTAAATTAACTTAATAATTTAAATGAATCCAAATTCTTAAATTCTAATTTAATTTCAGAAAACATTTCTTACTTATTAAAAGTATTTAAAAACACTTTGTTTCAAATTTACTTTAAATTTCACTTTAAATTTCATTTTTAAATTTAAGATACAAATTTAACTTAAAAAAGGTTCTAAAATAAATCAAAATCTTTTTATCTCACATGTTAAAGAAACATCCACTTTATAAAATAAGTTTAAAGAATTTAAAGTTCAAATCAATTAAAACATACACTTTAAACATTCCAAATTTATTTTAAAAACAAATTCAATTTAAAAATTTGTTTTAATTTCAAATCTGAAATACAGCTTAAATCTTTTATTCCAGATTTAACTTAAATCTTTAAAAGCTTACTTGCATTTTAAACTCCATTTTAAATTCAAATCATTTAACCATTTAAGTAAATTAAATAATTTAAATTTAAACTCATTTTATTTTAAAAAAAACCAAAGTTTAAATTTAATTCCAGATTTAATCACCCAAATTTAAACTTATTTTAAATTTCCAATTTTTTCAATTTTAAACTTCCACTTTAAATTCAATAATCAATATACTTTTATACTTAAAAGTTTTAAAAAACAAATTAATCTTCAAAATTTAAATCATTTCAAAAACCAAGATTCAAACTATTTGAATTCAAATTCAATTCAGGTTTTCAAATCTTAGTTTAAAAATTTGTTTATATTTAAATTTGCTTTTAAAATTTAAAAATAATGTTTTGTTAAAACCTGAAACAATAAATGTACTCGAGCCACCATAATATTACTTCGAGTCCAAAGTTTAATTGCTTCGAGCTACAACTTAAATTTCCCAAGACCATCACGAGGCACCAAAATCCTGTAAACAACAACATTCAGCAACATATCCACCATTGCACTGTGCACCTGTACACTGCCTCCGGCCACCGCTGGCCAACCACGCGACCTCCCCACAGTCACTGATCTTCCCCTCAGGCCAACCAAACAACAACTCGATCGATTAATGATCGAAATCAAAATCGAGACAAAGGCCTCAAACCTGGAACAGACACAACCAAATAAAACTCAACCTGTCAACGCCACGTATTCGCGCCTCCGGCCACCGTCGACTCTGCAACTCCGACGAAGCCTTCGTCAAACCACCATCTACCAATAACCAAGAAATAGTTGAACTCGATCAACTATGCATGCCGAACTGATCACTTCTTCCCTAACCCAGAAAACAAGGGTTCTAATTTTTAAATCCCAATCACAACATCAAAAATGAAAAGCAACCCAAACAAATAATTTTCTCAACATCTCCGATAACTGCTTCTCCTCCAGGAACAATCTCGTCACCTCAAACCACTTGTGGAAATAGAGATGCCCAAAAACTCATATCACAGTCAAAAGAAAACTGCTCTCTGAATATAGTATTAAAAATTGTAATTCTTGGTTTAAAATTCATGATTTTTAATGATGTTTTGATTCATAATCCTGAAACATTGATTTGTAATGTTTAAAATTTTCGCTTTTACAAATTTTTACTCTGTTATTTATGTTTCCAGGCAATACCAACATTTATTTAACTTGTATAAATTTTTAAGTTTTACTATATCATAAAATAAACAAATTTCATTCAATTACAAGTCATAACATCAACCAGATCAAAAGAAAAGGAAGAATTTTTATCACTTGCTTATACAGTAAACAGTCAGTACTTAGATGAATTAAACATGCATTCATCCATACACAAAGATATACTCAGCAATGTATTTAAAAACATAGATAAGACTACTTATTCCCATGAATAAATCAAGTAACCATATTTTTATACTTAATTTAAAAAAAATGTTAAGTTACTCACTGATTTTAAATATGCAGAGCAGAGCATCCTTTGTTATGGTTTGAAAACAGCTTTTGACAGAGAAACTTTTGATTTGAATGCTTACTTTAAAAAACTTGAGTTGTTTGAATGTTGCTTGCTGAAAGATTGTTGTATGCAGAGGCCACTTTCCAGATTTTTGAAGAATGAATGCAGGCCTTTGTTTCAGATTGAATAAAATGCAGACTTTCTTGTTTTAATTGTTGCATTCAGGTTTGTTTAATGAACAGATTTGCCTTTTTTTTAGGAGAATGAATGCAAGTTGATTTACAGGGATTTTATACGCATTTGAACAGGTTGCATCAGATTTGCACGTTGAAGATGAGTTACAGGGTATGATTATGAAGAGTGATTTTCAGATTTCATTTGATTTAAATTTGAAATGCTTGAAAATGCTACAGATTTTGATTTACAGATTTTCTTTGTTTATGAAATGAAAATGAGAAAAAAAAAAGGAAAGAAAGAATGCCATTTTATATAACTATATTTATGATTTATTTAAAATCAAAGAAAATAAAAATTAAACATGACACTTGGCTTGAATTTTACATTTGTCATCTTAAAATTATAATTAGTTTACATTTGTTATATTAGATCCTAATATGTTTACACATGTACCATTAATTAATTAGTATTTATAATTAAGGTTAATGAAAGTCTAAACTTAGTTAATTAGTTCTTTAATACTTAGTTATAAATATAAATAATTAAAGAATAAACCAAGTATAATTATAAATAAAAACAATATGCAAATTAATCATTTGAAACTAATATTTTTAATTATTTAAAATAAATTTATAAAAGAGATTGTAACTTATTTGTTATTTAAATGAATAAATGTTTCATTTATAAGTTGCTTTTTAAACTTTCATATTAAATTTACAAATCACATTTGTAAATCAATATTTTAAAAAAGAAATAAAACAAACATTTTTATAACTTTATTTTAATTTAAATTAATATTCAAACTTAAGTCAAAATATATTTTAAACAAATAAAACATTTATCTTATATATTTAAAATCATATAGTTATTTTATTAAATAGTTTTGAAAAGCTTAATTCAAAAATAAATCATAATTTCCCAAATTCAAAATATTAGAAAATATGTTATACTAATTAAATTTAAAACCAAACTTATCTATTTAATATATATATAAATATATATACATATCATAAATAGAAAATAATTTATTAGCTTATTAAAAGATAAATTTACTAATTAATTATTTAAATAAAGAAGATTATTAAATCAATTCAAATTTATTAACAAAAATTATCAAATCAATTTAAATTTAAATAGAGATTATTAAATTGATATTGTCCAAAATTCCAGAATATCACAAATGCATCAAATAATTCACATAACGAATAGGATGTCCGAGGGTTCATATCAATGTTTAAGTGACCAACATCTCAATAGTGATAATAATAGGGGCGATAAAAGGGGATATCTAAATCAATAAATCATATATATCCAACTAAAGTACCATCCATCACAACATCACTCACGTCAACCAACAATCAACACCCAAACCGATCGTTGCAACCGTATATCACCATAGTCATAAATTATCAATATCAGGCGTTCAAATAAAGATGGTATGCTATTTAAATGTAAATTTAAATGCCAGTTTAGCTTTAAAATTTAATGTTAATTTAACTATCAAATTTGAATGCCAATTTAAACCAATTCCATTTAAATTCGATCAATTAATTTTTATAAACTATTTTAAATCAATTAAATTTTCAATTAGAAATCAATATATTTTATCACTTTGTACATTGATTTAACCCACCGTAGGAAATTTAGCACGTTGTGATTAGGTTGAATTACTTACCATAAATAAATATGGAAATTTTCACTAAAATGAACAAACTTACGACATCCAGAACTAACCTCGTGTGAGAGAAATACAGATTAATTAACATTTGAATTTAATTTAATTAACATACAATTTAATTAGTTAATGACTGAGATTAGTTACCGCTTAACCATGCTTAGCCATTAAACGTCGACTTCAACCAGGTCGCAAAAATGTTCACTGCCAAACCACAGTTCCGCCGCTCTACCTATGACCGACTCCGCCTTCCATTGACGCACTCAGCCCTGGAGAACTCATCACCACCCCATTCCCTGCCCCTCAACCTCCATAGCATGAGATCGAGCCCGATTTCCATCGCCGCTCAACTTCCAAATTCAACCGCCACAGGCAATAATCGACCTTCAAACTCTAGCCATAGGTAGCCCCAAAGTCCTCTCCAACTTTGCTTTTGGGTCGCTGCCTGTCAACGAACGTAGACGATGAAAAACCCAACCCTAGTCATGACATGTGCGTAGACGATGAAAATCCAAGCAGATAAATTTTACAACTCTCCGAGACAAACAACTTCCATGTTGGGACCATCACCGAAAAATGTCGTTAATGGATCCAATCGATGGTGATCATTGGATAGAAGTCATTTTATTAGCGGCTTTTTTTGAAGTTAGCATTTAACAAATGAAAGGAAGTTGAAGCTATATAGAGTAAATTGCCTAAAGCACTATTCATCCGAGAAATTTCCGAACTCCAAACAACGCATGCCACCTAACATTCTGTATGCTATACCCCTATTTCGAATACAATGGAATATGTGTCTAGAGCAAATTCCATCATATTTATAAGATATCTTTTCAAAATCAAATTATTTTAATTAAGTTTCTTTAATTGCTTTCTACACATTTGAAGTTCGCATGACCAAACAATAAGTCTGATCGCTATAAAACTTGAAATCTTATGATAATTTACTATTACAGATCCAATGAAACTGGTTTTGTCAAAATCCAAGACAGTGCCCAAAAAGACTATTTTTACACGTTAATTAAAACGAGAAATTTCCAAAAATCGATTTAATCATTTTTAAATTCAAATTTAGAAGTTAACAATTTTCATTCTAATTTAAATAGAATTTAAATAAACTTTTGAAATCGTTTTCGTTCATATTAAATTCAGGATTCAACTATTTAAATAATTCCAAATATTAAATATGATAATTAAATTGACAATAAATCATTTTAGTTGAAATATAAGTTATTTAACTCATGAAATTAACTTTTCAATATTCAAAATCAACCAAATATTCCAAATTCAAATTTTATCTTAAACCATTTTATAAATTAAAATGTTTGTTCAAAATTTATATAACCAATGCTCTTACATTTAATTCATAAACAAATTCACTTTAAAATAAAATGTTCGTTCAAATCTAGAATAACCAAAAGTTCTTACACTAAATACAAAGATTACACTTCATAAATCAAAGCCTGTGGATAATTCATTTACAATGAATTCCAATATTATAATTTCAGTAAATTCTGATACATATTTTTGGCAAAGCTAGTCGGCTTTAGAGTGGGCCGTGCCACTATGTATATAAATAAAGAATAGGTGTTCTGTACATGCACAGAACAGCTACAATCTGGTTTTATAGTGGACAGACCACTTAGTACAAGAATAAATATGAAATTACAAGAGCTAGAAATGATGACTAGACTACTCGGGGGGCACTAACCCCCTCTATCGTGACTGATATCCACATTAGTACCATGTCCTGTAACATGCTGAACAACAGAAAAGTACGAAGCTAGATTTGGATCAAAAGACCTTGAAAGAGGTGAGTAAAGATAAATCTTGTCCTAAGTAGGATTTAAGAACTGCCACCAATTCCTAGCACCAACAATCCTAGCGGTCGTCAGAGAAAGACCATTACCCACAGCATGATACACTAACCTCCTAGACTCATCAAGACCACCTAAGAACATGTAATAACTATGCATCTGTGGATCATACCTCATTTCCATTGGCTCATGTATCCAAGAACACTCTTCTTGTTCCCATACAACAACATCATCATAGGAATCACTAACAACATCTATTTCTGTCTCCACGGCGGGAGAAGTAGAAACAACAGGAGGAGGCACAGTTCTAATTTTTGGAACCCATTTCATTTCCGATCTAGGGAGGGGGATCTTATCAGTAGGAGATAGAAGGGCATTCCTAGATCATTTCTCCATAACATGACCAAAAGAATGACATAAAGTACAAATGTCAGGTTTCTAACTATAATTAACTTTTATTTCCACCTCGTGACCTTCCTTGATTCTTACTTTCAATATCAACGGTAACGGTTTCTTTGGGGTAATTTCAACCAAAGCCCTAACATATAGTAGATTCTTGCATGCTACAGTGTTTGCATCAAAGCATTTGAATCCCCAATAAGGATCGCTAGCCAATTAAGACCAATAAGCGGTTAAAGAACAAAAGGTATATTGGTTAATGTGGCCCAAACTGGAATAGAAAGTATGTGCTCTAACACTATCAATACCAACTCTCTAAGGAGTCACAATAAAAGGGTTTCTCCTTGATAATGAGAAGACTAGTTTCAAGTGCTATGAGACGATCTTCCTTAGAGCCAAATTTAAAAAGAAAAGAGAATTGAGGAATTGGACATGAAGCGAACCTTTCAGTTTCCACGCTCGCCTACAGTGCTCTCGAACAACTAAGTAAGAAGATGTAGCATCAAGGAAAAAACCAAAAAGGTGGTCAAACCAATGGCATTCTGCCTCCCGTAGAACAATGGGTGGAATCAAGCTTATTCCATCAATGACCTGTGCGTTGAATTTCTACGGTGTGAAAACATCAGTGTTCTGAGGCAATGACTTAAACAGCGACGACCAAACTAGTTTTGGAGCATTATTAACAAAGGCAGCGCAACATCCTTCAGTGAGAATAGCACCAACCGAAATCTTGCAGTTAACTGACTTATGTGTAGTTATAGTGGGGAGTAATGGAGCAGGTACACAACCAGTCAACTCCGACACTGCACAATTCAAATTGTAAGCCAACATATGGGAGTCAGGAGGCGTATGCGCCATAGTATCAGACAAAATTTCATCCACTAGTGCAAAATTTACAGTACCAGAACTTACTGAACTTGCTTCATTCACCTAATTTACACTAGCATATACCATAAGCAAAATTGGAGAAGAGGGAATTACGTTAGTAATACCTGATAGAGGAAGGACATACTATGAATTTTCATTTGAGACATCAATGAGAGATGGTGCAAAAGCATCTAGCGTTGAAATCAAATTATGCATGCTGTGGCGATTATCGACAAGAGGCATAGGGGAGTTCAGACACAAAGACGATAGCGGAGTTCGAACGCCGATGGAAGCAGATGTCGATGGCGATTGCGATGCCGTAATAGAAAAAGTTCGTTTAGATCTCGTAGATGACGGCGGACAAAAAGAAGCAGATAGCCTTGGTTTGCCTTTGCAATTTTTGCCCATCGGTGGCAAGGGGAAGTTAGGAAGATTCAGACGAAACCTGGAATAAGAGAGAAGACGTAGAAGAAAAGGGGCTGATTCGAAATGGACGCCATTATTGGAACATTTATCATGAACATGGTATTCTTGTTATTGCAATATTAGATTTCAATATTAGATTTCAAATGAGTTTTAGTTATCAAAAAATTATTTTATTTCATCTAAATAATTCAACATTCATTATTCAATTCTTGTTATTGATTATAAACACATGCAATTAAATTGAATTTCATTTCAATACTTGTTATTGCCTAAATCTTCGAAATTTGTTACTTCGAAATTTTATCCAAGTTCATGTTTAATAAAATACATAAATAAACATAGAAAATTTTATTTTTAACCATTTTTGTTCAAAAATTATATTAAATTTAATTATTTAAAATAGTTAAAAATATGGATCGTCACAATCTCCCTCACTCAAAACTCTTCGCCCTCAAAAAGGGAATCAAGTAAGAAATTTAACATACGATATATTTTACTCAAAATAATCGACATATAAAACATAAAAATTTTATTTTCAAAACCTTTACTATGCTTTTACTATGCCACTCTGATATTAGCTTATTCATAAAACGAGTTATAAAATTTAAAATCTCCAAAAATTTCTAACACTCGAATTTAAAGAAAATTTCGACAGCGTCTTCTTTGCATGACTCGATTGTAAAAATTTACAATACACATATATAACACAAATATAGATATCACCTCAATGATAAGGCATCCTGTAGGGAAAACATAAAAGTACGGTATGTAATTCGAGATATGTACCTTATTATTATTAATACGAGGGAGTTTTCTCATATTAAAGCGAGCAAAAGTGAGCCAAAATGCATAAACATCCGAATAGGGTTTGAATGTTCCTATCTCGACTCAATTTGAATATTAGCTGCTTATAAAAAGGTATAGAAAGCATGCATGAGTTTGATAGAACTATATATTATGAATTCTAAATCCAAACCATAAGCACAAGCACTAATACCCAATAAAATAAACATATGCAATCAAAAGGAATAATAATAATGATTTACAACAAAAGAAATCATTTAACAAATAATATCCATTCAATTAATTCATATCTATTTCATTCACATTCAATTTTATTCAATTTCAGGTTATTTCACTAACGTTTAACACATAAGCAACTAATTCACATTTATAATGAAACATAAAACTATATGCAACCAAAACAACATAGCATCATTAAAACAAAGCAATCAGATATAACATGGCAGTATGAAGCAACTGCAAGGATGATGCAATTCTATATGAAATTATATTGACGTAAAAGCTAAATGCAACTAGAAATTGTTATAACAGCTAAGTGCAACACATGAATGTAATGGAACCGATAAGGATGATGTTAAACTACATGCAACTAAACAACATAACAATCCTAAGCAAGAAACAATCATACCTAGTAATCATAACATACAATCATTTTATTAAAATCCTTACGATATATATATATGCCATTCGTACGTATAACTATTTCAACCTCTTACTCGAATACGCAATTTTATTTTTCCAAACTAGTATTGGTAATGCAACTACTATAGTGCGGACTCTAATCCGACTTCTTGATTACAAACTTCCATCCTTCTTACATAGAAATAAACTATAAAAGAGAACTTCAGATTGGTATCAAAAATCTGTATCAGTGTTCGTTGTTGAGAATCGAGCAAACAATCCTAAATCAGATTGGTGTGAATTACCTTAAAATCATGTATTCAAATTTGAATCAAAATTGTAAATGCAAATAGAATGGTCTACGTACAACTTAAATATTTATTCCATTGGTTTCTTAATACAAGAATAGATAATTCAAGTGGGTTTTATATTAAATTCTTAAATGTCTGAAACTGAGACGACCCAACTTTCACTCCACTGAAAGTTGCATCATCTTTAAGAAAGAAAGGGATAGAAAAGAGGAAAGACATAGAAGAAGAAAGAATCAACATCAGAATATCAACAGCGGAGCAGATAAATTATATTAATCACATAAATATTACATAGTATACAACATCTATCAGAGTTACACATATTATACATCACATGCTAGATAGTTATCCTGCTCCATTGCTCCTCCAGAATTCGTCAAAGCTAACCAAAATCCCTTGGCTATTCGTAAAAATTTGAGTACCCAAGAGTTTAAGAAAACAGAAGATATACTCCGAGTCAGACATGGGTCTTGTGTGAGTAACAGGTTAAAGTTGCTTAACTTTGAAAAACCTTTGAAAACAAAAGGTATCACGTAAGATTCCCCACACATAAACACGGCTTAGTTTTTACCTTACGCTAACCAAAACATTTGATAGGAAATCCAATGATATTATAATAGTGTCTAGGGTTTTCAAGTAAAATATAGAAATAGCTGGAATGCTTACATCTCACGTTCCAACATAGTTAGGCACAATCAATACGTATGGTTCTTATTGGAGATTGGATTCCATATAATGACAGAGCTACTGGGGCACCGCCCGTCATAGTACGTGGCTTAGGTCACCATATCGATCCACCCAAAATCTCCTGCAACACAAGGCCGGAAAACCATCCTTTATCGGATAGTCCCGAACAAGACAACCCTGGCAGTTGGAGCTCGCAACTGCCCACATAGCCGAATAAAAAGGGACCTCTAGACAGGGGAAAATCTCGTCCTACTTAGGTGCTACCCACTTAGCCTTGCTGCACTCCCTGTTTTACCATTCCCGGTTGATGATGCTTGAGGCTACGATTACCTTTATAGAACACATCTATCTTAGAATGCTCATCGTCCACCTGACGGTGTTTTGAAAGCATTCAATCCATACAAGTTCGTTTTAGGTTCGAACGAAACCGAAGGCATTATCTCATTACACTCATTTTGGAATCACCCTCAGAGTTAACGATAATAAACCTTGCACTCTGAATCTTCATCTTCACTTGAGATTCACGACGTATCGTCAATTTGGATCGATGTGGTTTTCGGATATCCAAATTTGGAAACCCCATCCCGGTCTCATCGAAATCCAAAATGCCATCTTTCAGGTCTAAGTTGTTTTAAAGTTAAAACAATTCAATTTTATTATCAATATTCACATAAATAGTTAATTCACATTTCACAAATAGATAACTCACATTATAATCACAAATAGATAATTCACATTATCATCATAAACAGATAATCCACATTATCATCACACTTCAACCAAAGCATCCATATCACATAGCATTACTTATCTCATATCTGAGATTTCAAACCATTCAAGGCAATCAATACCATCCATCCATACATAATCAATGATCTATACCATCTCTAATTAATTTAAAGTGAATTAAATTAATTACTTCATCTCTAATTAATTAAAAATAAATTAAATTAATTACTTCATTCTATAAATCCTGCTTACTTAACCATTAATTAATTACAAATTAATTAATCAATCATCTTTTAAGTATTTATCTTGATTAATCACCCTTGATTAATCATCATCTAATTACATTAATTAATTACTCTTAAATCATTTCATTGATTAATTATCATTAATTAATCAATTCTTAATACATCATTAATTATATTAATTAATGATCCCTAATTACTTCTTTAATTAATTAATCTATTTAAATTAATTACATTTAATAATTAATCTTAAATTATTTATTCGTTATTCAATCATGATTAATCATATTCAGTAATTAGCTACCCTTAATTACTTCCTTAAATAAATTAATTACTCCTCGGTTAATTACATTTAAAAATTAATCATCAATCAATTATATTTATTAATCACCCTTGATTAATCTCATCCAATAATTAATTACTCTTTTTTAATTACATCACTTAATTATCTTCAAATAACTTTATTAATCAATTCTTTAATTAATTACACTAAGTAATTAATTATTAATTACTTTCACTAAGTAATTATTCTTCCTATTAATTACACAAAGCAATTAATCCCAAATCTCTTCCATACTTCAACTAATTACATCCAGTAATTACTTATCTTAATTACTTCACTACGTAATTATCCGTCATTAATTGCATTAAGTAATTATACTTAACAAATCAACTAGTGATTATCTTGAATTAATTAAACATAATTAATTAATTTAAACTAATCAAATTAAAATTAATTAATCACATTGAGTAATTAATTCCTTAATTACTTTCATTAAGTAATTACACTTAAACAATTTCACAAATGATTATCTTAAACTAATTAATCTAATTAATTTTTAAAATTAATTACATTAATTAATTATTTAATAATCTCAAGTTAATGATCTTCATTAACTATTAATTTTTTTAATTACTTCTTTAAAGTAATTAAACTTAGATTAATCATTATTAGTTACAAATTAATAAATATTAATTACCAATTAACAAATCTCTAATTATTTAATTAATTAAGTGCTTAACTGTATCTTAATTAATCTTTAATTACTTGATTAATTAATTCCTAATCATTAATTAATTATTCCTTAATTAATTAACTTAAAGCTTATTTAATTAATTTAAAACCCTTGATTACTAAATTAATTAAACCAAATCATTAATTAATTAAATTAATTAATTATCCATTTTAATTACCTTCTGCTTCAGAGGTTATTAATATGGATGGAATGATGGTCGATAAGGGTATTGTTGGTTGTTCTTACTTCGATCCTCTATTTTTCGACCCTGATGTTGTTGCTTGTATTGGCGATATGGTGTTCAGGGGCTTTTCTTTTGATTCAAATTGTTGTTTCATTCAAGCCAAACATAAAAAAGGAAAGTCTTCTCTTCGTTTGGATTCTTTTGAGATTTCTACGGCTAACAGGTTTGCTTGTCTCGATTCAGAGGTTAATGCTGATTTACTTGATAAGTTTAATTCTTCTTTAGATAATGTTGGTGTAGTTCTGGAGGTTGTTTGTTTGGTTGATGGCAGTCCACTTTCTTGTAATATTTTGGAATTAGATCCGGTGACTGTCATTGATTCAGATTGGTGTTTTGGTTCTGAACTGATCTCTAAATATAATGAGTACATTATCAATGATTCGAATCCGGTGACTTTGGAGAATGCTTTGCCTTCGATTTCAGCTTCTACCTTTTGCTTTGACTGTCCTGATTTTGGTTTCTGGAAAGACATGTTTTTGTTATCGAGTGTTGAGCCTCATGATACTGATGGTGAATTTTTGTTGAGTCATCCAGATGCCGTGAATGAAGGATGTTTTTCATCTGCTTCTCGCTTTGATGAATTTTTGGAACCAGTTTTGGAAGATCATGCTGTTTTTGAGGTTATCGAGTCTGCTAATCTTTTGGAGTCTGGTGTGCATGATTTTCGTGATTTTCTATTAGTGGATTCACAGGTTTTGTTGGCTCCTGTAAGCAGTAAGTTTGAGGGCTGTTCTGTAGAGAAGAATTTTGATGTTGTCAGTAAGGTAAAAGTTTTGCTAGACCAAAGGGCAGTGACAATGAATGGTGCTCCCTTGGTTGCCATTTGTCTCGTTCGCTTCCTTCTTCTTCTTCTTCTTCTTCAATGAGAGTTGAGTTTAAAGCCTGTGACAATGGTGGTGCCACAACAGGTCCCTTGGTGGTTCATTTTGATGGGAATGGCTTGAATGTTGAGGATAGTCAGGGTTCTGTTGATTCTCGTGCTTTTGGAGCATTGGTAAAGCATTGGTTAGGTGTTCAGGTAATTTGTTGTCAGATCAGTCATGTGGGGCTAGTGGTGTTTCTTTGTCTTCTATTTCTTCTTCGAAGAGAGGAAGACGTAGAAAGTATTCGGCTTCTAGCGGGTTGGTTCGTCGTAGTGTCAGGATTCGAAGCAATCGCTCTCAGTCGGTGGGTATGTTTCCTGATCCGAGCACAGTGAGCGGTGTTACGGAATTAGGTTCAGGTATGCTTTTCGATTTGGGTAGTACTTATTCTTCTTGTGCTCTGGGTGACTTATCTGCTTCAGATTTTAGTCATTTAGCTAGTAGATCTGCTTTTATTTTTACTGATATTGAGTTAGATCGTGAGTTTATTAGAAGTAAGGAACTTGATAGGGCTAGATCTATGGGTTTATGAGAGTCATTAGTTGGAATATTAGAGGTTTGAATGACCTTATTAAATGTGATAAAGTTAGAATCTTTTTTAAAGATTTTTCTATTAACATTGTTCTTCTACAACAGACTAAAATAGAACCTCCTGATTTTCGTTTTTTTAGAAGATTAGGTGGCTTTCGTTTTAGAAATTGGGTTTTTCTTCCTTCGGTAGGCGCTTCTGGGGGTTTAATGATTGGTTGGAGAGATAATCTCTTTAAAATTCTTCAGTGTATTCAAAAACAATTCTCTTTACACATTATTTTAATTAATCTTTCAGATAATTCTTTGTTAAATATTTCTAATGTTTATGGGCCTAACTCTAAAATTGATAGGCGGATTCTCTGGAATGAATGCCTCGATTTTAGATCTTTTGCCCCAGGATCTTGGATATTGGGGGGTGATTTTAATGTGACTCATTTTATTGGGGAGCGCTCTCCCCGGGAAGGAGATTATTCAGCAATGGAGGAATTTGATCAATTTATTATTCATTCTAATTTGATTGAAATTCCTCTATCCAATAGGGATTTTACTTGGAGTAATAATAGGGAATCTCCCTCTTTTGCTCTCTTAGATAGATTTTTCGTTAGTGATGAAATTGAGGATAAATTTCCTATCTGTAGAGTGTCAGGTTTACCTTATACACTTTCAGACCATTGTCCTATTATTCTTTCTTGCAATAGTCATAGTTTTATTTGTCGTGCTTTTAAATTTGAAAAAATATGGCTTCTAGAACCAGGTTTTTCAAATCAATAAATGGTCTTCTACGAGTCATTATAGTTTTAAGTACTGTGATAATTCAGCCAAAGCTTTTGTGCTCAAGCTTAGAAAACTCAGGATCTTCCTTAAGAACTGGAATAAAAACATTTTTGGTAATATTAAAATTAAAAAAGTTAATATTCTTAATGAGTTGCTCAAACTAAATAAGATTGAAGAATCTATGCATTTAAGTTTAGGTGAGAGAAATGTTCTTAATAATTTAAAAGATGAACTTAATTCTATTCTTGAAAAAGAGGAAGTTATGTGGAAACAAAGATCAAATTTTCAATGGATTATTGAAGGTGACAATAATACCAAATTTTTTCATAATATTGCTAATAGTAGAAAACATAATAATACAATTAATTCCATTTTAGTTAATAATGTGGAATTAGTTGAACAACGTGACCTCAACAATGCTTTTACTGAATATTATAAAGAAATCTTTGGCAATAAAAATAAGCATAGATTTAGTGTTAGATGGAATGATCTTTATCCATTTGTCTCTAACATTAATCTTTCTGATTTAGATGTTCCTTTTACTGAAGAGGAAATCCGAAAAGCCATTTTTGATTTACCAGGAGATAAATCTCCGGGTCCGGATGGATTTCCTATTTTCTTTTATCAATTTTTTGGAGGTTTTAAAATTTAACTTAATTTGTATGTTTAATGAGTTTTATAATGGTAATCTCCAATTAGGTTGTTTTAATTTTGCTAACGTTATTTTATTACATAAAAAGGTTGGTGCTAGTACTTTACAGGATTTTAGACGCATTTCACTGATTAATTTCTCAGTTAAAATTATTTCTAAATTTTTAGCTAATAGACTTAGTTTAAAAATGAATGATCTAATTGACTGTTCTCAATCAGCTTTCATTAAAGGTAGAAATATTACTGATGGTGTAGCAGTTGTCCAAGAATATATTAATTTTTGTTGTAAAAATAATATTACTTGTGCTATTTTAAAATTAGATTTTGCTAAAGCTTTTGACTCGGTTGATTGGGATTTTCTTATAGATATATTCCTTGCCAGAGGTTTTAGTAATAGATGGATTAACTGGATTATTAACTTGCTTAAAACGGGTAACTCTAGTATTATGGTTAATGGTGTTTTAAGTAATAAAATTCAATCCAAGAAAGGTCTAAGGCAAGGGGATCCTTTATCGCCCATTCTATTTAATTTAGCGGCTGATGTCTTTTCTAAAATTATCAAAAATGCTGTTAGCAATAATCTTTTGGGTTTTATTGGTAATGATATTTCTAGTTTTGGTTTGTTTGTCCTTCAATTTGCTGATGATACTTTGCTATTTTCCTCCCATCTTCCTAGACATATTATTGCTCTCAAGTTTATTCTTTACTGTTTTAAACTTTTATCAGGTTTAAAAATAAACTTTGATAAAAGTTCTGTCTTAGTTTTAAATGATTTTGATAATATAGAAAATTTAGCAGCCAATACTTTAAATTGTAAAACTATGAGTTTTCCATTCGATTATCTTGGTTTTGTAATCAGACCTTCTAAACTTAAGCACGATGATTGGTTAATAATCATTGATAAAATCAAAAATAGGATTAGTAATTGGAATGTGAGATTCTTGTCTAGAGCTAGTAGACTGGTTTTGATTAATTTTGTCTTATCAGCTCTCCCTGTCTATTGGATGTCTATGCACCTTTTTCCTGATTGGGTGATAGATAAAATAGATAAAATTAGAAGGGACTTCCTTTGGAGTGGTGATAATCCTAACAGTAGCATTAATTGTTTAGTTAATTGGGATACTATCTGTAAGTCTAAAAAAGAGGGTGGTTTAGGAGTCATTAATTTACATAATATGAATCTGTCTCTTCTTGGTAAATGGTTATGGAAATTCAGAGATATTAATGATAATGCCATTTGGAAGGAGACTATTTCTAAATATTACTATAATGGTAGTTATAATCTCTATCAAATTAGTCCTTCGATTTATAGTAAACTTTCTTATTTTTGGAAATCCATCTTAAAATGTAGTGATATTTTTAACTTAGGTATTAATATTATTGTTCATTCTGGTAATAATACATCTTTTTGGCACGATAGTTGGATTTCCTTTATCCCTCTTAAGAACGAGTTCAAAGATTTATATGATATTTGTAACATTAAATTTGCGTTTATTTCTGATGTTTTTAACTCTGAAAGTGACCCTCCTTGGATTTTCAATTTTAATAGTATTTTAGTTGGCCCTACCCTTAGACAACTTTATTTGCTTTATGCTAAACTAAATCTGTATAACATTGAAAATGATAATGACCTTATTAGTTGGGAGTGGGATAAGAGTAAGAAATATCCTTCTAATTCCCTTTACAAATTTATTAACTTTCGGGGGTTTCTGTCAATTGTTTTAAATTTATTTAGAAGTCAAATGCTCCTCCTAAATCAAAGATCCATATGTGGCTCATTATTCATGGTAAATTAAACGCTATTGAATTTTTAAAAAGGAAAAATATTAACATTGATAATAAATGTTATTTTTGCAATGCACACTCTGAAGATATTAAGCATATTTATTTCGAATGCATGGATACTTATTTTATTCTTATTATGACCCTTAATATTTTTGAGTTTAATATTAGTTTTAGAGTTTCTGATTGTTTTTTCTATTGGAACTCTTTTAGATTTATGTTCAATAAGGATTTTAGATTCTTGCTTGATACTTTATTCACTATTTCTTGTTGGTACATTTGGTTTGAAAGAAATCAAAGGATTTTTAATAATAAAAATCAACATTATAATAATTTGATAATTTTAATTTCTAATTTCTGGTTAAATTGGATTTCTAATCCCAAATATAAATTAGCCAAAAATAATTGTTTTAAGGATTATCTTAACAAGGTTAGAAATAATATTAACATATTCAAACTTAACTTCAATAATTTTGTTTCTAATAATACTTATATTAATCCCTATTCTGATTTAATAATGTTCATATGATGCATCATAATTCTCTTACTATATTAGGCCCATAAGTTAGTTTCTTGTTTTTTTTTTCTTTTTCTTATTTTAACTCTTTTTTCCTTTTCTTTTTTAGAACTGTTGGTTTTTGGTTCCAGTTTATCCTTGCTTTATTTTTCTCTTTGGTTTTTATTCTCACATATATGTATATAAATTCTATTTATATACATATATGTGATTCTTTCTAACTTGATTTCCTAGTTATGTTACAGGTTTGGTTTAGGTTGGTTGTTGGTTTTTCTCTTGACTGGTTTGCAGGATAGCTTGCAGCTTTTTTCAGGTTGGCAGGATAGTTTTTCTCAGGGATTTGGATTGCATCTGGCATTTCTTTTTGGTTACTCCAGGTCATCAGTGTGGAGTTCTTCATTTTGGTCCACCTATTGGAGTTCTTCTCTGGACCTTCTGAGGCGTTTTCATTGTGTTTTATTCTTTTGTTTTTGGGATTTTAGACACCTCTAACACCCTATTATTGGGCGGTGGCATTGTCGGAGCTCGGTATTAGGGTGTAATGGACGGTGGCTTTGCCGGAGCTCATTTGAGGGGTATCTTTTTCTTTATTTTTTCTAGTTTTATAGTTGTGCCACCTGCCAGGCATGTTGGCAGCTCCTTATTTTTTGTTATATATATAGCGCTTCATGTGTGCTCTCGTCTTTTATTAGAGGATCACACATTTTTCTCAAAAATTACCTTAATAATTTAATGGATCATAAATAATTAAATCTCAATTAACTTTAAGATAAACATTATTCTTATTAATGTATAAATTATTATTAACAAAGCATTTAAAAACAATTTACTTTTAAATTTACTTTTAAATTTCATTTTAAATTTAAGATTTAAAATGAATACAAATTTTACTTTAACAAAGTTTATAATAATTTAAAAATATTTTAAATCACATGTTAAAGAAATACTTGTCTTATAAAAGAAATTTTAAAAGATTTTAAACCAAATCCATTTTTAAATTCAAACCATTTAAAAATACACTTTAAACATTCAAAGTTGTTTAAAACATTTTAAATTTTTAAAAACTTATTTATCTTCAAACCAAGATACAAATCAGATTTCATTCCAGATTAAAACTTTGATTTAAAACTTTGTTTAAAACTTTACTTTCAAAATTTAAAATCATTTTAAAATTGAACAAACATGTTTAAAAGAAAACCTGTAACACAACATTTTACCCGAGCCAACCTCAACTACTTCGAGCAAATCCCCACATCACTTCAAGTTAAACACTCAAATTACTCGAGAATTACTCGAGTACAAATCCTTTGCTCAAACCAAACATCACCAGAAACAAAGGAAGTGCATCGTGCACATGCACGGTGGCGCCATCCAACTCCTATCATCACTGAAGACTTCTACATGTCGTCAATCACCCTGGAACCCGATCGCGATCTTCAAATCCTTACAACAAACTCGAAATCGAATTCGAGCTTATAACCCAAAACTGGAACATCCATCAAAACCTGAAACCTCCATCGTTCTCGAGTCTCCGACCATCAGAGAATCTGAAATTCTGGCTACACCATCGCCAAAATCTCCTCTATCATCTCCCTGAACACTGTTGAACTCGATCAACTAGCGAAGACGTGATGATCAAAATACTCAACCTAGTTAAAACTAGGGTTACATACTAAGAACATTCACCGCCGTCACCACAGCCTCTTGATCACCATCCGGCCTTTTTTCCCCAAACCCCTGGTCACTCTACCACCACCAGAGGGAACCCTAACCTCCCAGACCGTCGAGATCACCAGAAACCACCAAATTACCCTTTTCTGTTCAACCCAGCAATGCATACTCAAAACTCAACTAAATAATTTGATTCCTCTTTTAAAAATCAAGTTTTTGATTAAGTAAACAGTTTATAAGCCTGAATCAATGAATTACAAATTTTGAATTTTGACTTAGTTTAGATTTGCTCTGTTGTTCTTGATTTCCAGAGACAATGCAAAGTTATTTTAACTTGAATAAATTTTTAAACTTTAATTATTGATAAAAGAACAAATTTTGTTTGAAGATTATATTCTAACTTAGATTAGATAACATAATGATATTTGACTAAATTATGAACCTGGGAAACTAAAAGCAGTTGTAGCATAAAACAATAGTATGCACACATATATCCATTCATATACATAGAAGATAAAAATACACACAATACAATATTTATCACAAAAATAACATGCAACCATAATCATACTTAAGTTTTAAAAAAATGTGATGTTACTCACTTGTTCGAATGAAGAGCAGAGCTTCAAAACCAATATTTTGAAAAAGCTTGAAACTATGAATCTTGTTTTGTTGACATGCTATGATATGCTTCTTTGCTTTGAAACTTGAGTTGTTGGAATTTGTCTTTGATTTAATAACTTGTAGAGATGACTAAAGAATTTTGAACAGATTGAAGAAAAATGATGAGCTACAAGTTATTGATTTTGATTTGCAAACTTGGTTACAGGGTATAGATTTTTGAACTTGAGAGATGTATGCAGTGTTTTGATTTTGGAAGGTGGATTACAGGTTGAAGAAGAAGCTTTGCTAACTTGATTTGAAAATGAACTACAGGTTGGTGATTTAAAACTGATTTTTGGTTTTGAGGAAGTGATTAACAGATTTGTTTTTGACATTTAAAAATGAATTACAGATCTACTTTTGTGGAGTTGTTTCAGCTGAAGTTTTGATTAGAGAAGAAAGAAATGAAGAGGGGGAAAACATATGTATTTAAAATGGCTAAAATGATTAATTTAAAAATTAAAAGAAAAACAAAATCTTGGCATTTGTCATTTTTATATACTTATCAATTAACACTTGTAAAACGAGGCTATAAGATAATAACACTTGTCTCTTTAAGTAATTAGTATTTATTTTTAAAGGTTAATATAAGCTTAAACTTAATTAATTAGTTTATAAGTACTTATTTATATATATAGATAATTTTAAAGAAATAAAACCAGTTATATTTATATATAAAAGCTTATACAAATATCTTTAAAACCCAAAACATTTAAAATATCTATCTTTTGAAATTTCAAAATTTTGAATTCAAACCAAATTCTAAAATTTAATTTTAAAATCAAGTTATATACATACATTTATAACTACACAAGTTCAATTTGAAATAACAAATTATTATTATTATTTAAAAATAACATTTCATCAATTTGAAATAATTTATAAAAGAAACTATCTCTTTATTATAAATTAATTGTATTACTTATATGAATTAATGTTTCATTTGAAAAAATGTATTTTAAACTTATATATATATATTTCAAATCATGTTCATCAAGCTATATTTAGAAAGAAGATAAAACAAACCTTTTTGTTAATTAATTTAAATATAAACTTAAGCTAAAATGAATTTAAACAATTAAACATTTTCCTTAAGTATTTAAAACCATATAGTTATTTATTAAATAGCTTTGAAAAGCTTTATATTTAATAAAAAATCATAATTTCCAAATTACCAAAAATATTAGAATTAGAAAATATGCTTTATTTGTTAAATTTTAAAAAAAGCTTATCTATTTATAATATATACAAATATATATTATAAATAGGAAACATTTTATTAGATTTTAAAAGATAAAATTCACCAATTAAATATTTATTAAAGAAAATTTATTAAATCAATTAAAATTTTATTAACAAAGATTATCAAATCAATTTAATTTTAATACAGATTATTAAATTGATATTGCCCAAAATTCCGGGTCATCACACTCCTTCCCTCTTAAAAGAATTTCGGTCCCGAAATTTAAAAGAAAAGGTAATTTAATAATCTATCTAACATTTTAATTTTAAACCACAACATATATTATCAATCATATGCTAACAACTATAGCAACCAATTCACCCAAATCAAACAAATTTAACTATCCAGACAAAATTCTGAATAGAACTTTCTAGTGTTTCCCAAGTATAAATACCGGGATACTCTCTCTACAGAATCCAAACAATCTATACTACTAAGCTGCAGAGCTCCCACTCATCTAGATCTACAAAACTAAACAGGACATTAGACCAAAATCAAGTCATGTTCAATCAACCAAAACCCCTCTTGAACTGCTGGTTCCAAAACCAGAGATGGATCATACATGTACTCCCTCAGAGATACATGAAACATATTGAATCCCAGTTATCCAAACTGTCAATTCAATCCTAAAGACCAAACACTTATCCTTACAAGAATACAAAAAATATCCAATATACTGGAGCTAGCTTCCCAATCTTACCCAAAACTTATAGCTCCCTTAATCGGAGAAAACTTATCCAAAATTAAATCTCCGACTTCGGAATCTAAATTCCTCTACCTCTTATCCACAAAGCTCTCCTGACGATCCTGAGCTACCTACATCCTTCCTGATCAGCTCAACCTACGCTGATGCCTTAAGAAACAAACTGGACCAAAAACAACCTATCAAAGTGATCCTCTCAAGATCTACCAAAATTAAGAACACAAACTCTACTGCTCAAACATCAGAAGACTGAACTTATTTCTTCTATTCGGAAAAGATAAACAGATGCACTCCCAAACTGCTTCCGCTGCACAACTCTAATTTGAAGAAGATGAAAATGCTGATGATGAACACGAGCACATACTGGACAACACATCCCAGAAATATGGTTTAACAGATCCATAAAGAGAAAACTCAGAAGTTCCACCAAAACCTGAGCTGCTTCACCAAACTTTCTTCCTAGGAACCATCCTTCTACTTAACTGAACCACCAGTACCACTCCTGGAATCCAGTTGATAAGAAAACTCAATCTCCATATGCTAAGGAAAAATATAGCCCAGGAGAACGCTCAACTATCGCAAGTCACTTTTACTATCAATCCAAACCAATATCCAAAGATACTGTTCTCTCTTTTCCAATCAGAACAGTTTATACTAGACTAACTAACCCATCAAAGAAATGGATCCATTCTGCTGCTTCTGAACTCCACCTTTAGAAAACTACTCAGTTAGAAGACCTTCTTGCCGCCACACATAATACTCCAAGCTGCACTGCTGACACAGATGCCCAAAGACTTCTTAATCCAAAGCTCTTCGAGAAACTCGAACCTCAAACCAAACACAAAATCTTGCTGAACTCAGCCTCATCACCGATGCAGACCTACTCCCTTAAACTTGTTCCTAAGAAATATATTTGGAAACAATCCATAGTCACCGTATCTCATCACGCTGCTACTATTTTCTGAGGTACCAAGATAACATCACTCTCTTCTTCTTAACCGACAGATCCAAATTCTACTCATCTAACTTGCACTTCAAAGATGGATTTCGAACCTTTAAAAGGTTTCCTTCAGAGATCGATGAAATCCTTACACCGCAGAAAAGCTCACTTGAGACGGTATTAGGTCTACAGTCTCGACAGACACACTTCCAACCTCAACAATCAGACTTCTTCAAATGGGTAGTCGTGCTACATACACCACTACCCATTTTACCTCTATAACTTATATTGGAAAACCCAAACAGGTAACCCAACAAATAGGTATAAATAAACATATATATATATATATATATCAAAATCACAAGTACTCTCTCTCAAGGAAGAAATCACTCCAAAGCCTAGGTATTCACTCAACCTGGCGCTCTGATACCAATTGAGACGACCTGACTTTCACTCCACTGAAAGTCGCAAAATCTTCAAGAAGGAAAGGGATAGAAAAGAGAAAAGATAGAGGAGAAGAAATAAACAACATTAGAATCTCAACAGCGTAACGAATTAATCACATAAATATTACATAGTGTACAACATCTATCAGAGTTACACAGATTATACATCACATACTAGACAGTTATAAACAGCTGTCTAGTTATTACGTCTCGAATACAACAGAAACAATCGACTCAGATATCACACAGCGGAACACTATATATATCTACAAGCGCTGAAGCCTCCTGCTCCATTGCTCCTCCAGAATTCGTCAAAGCTAACCCGAATCCCTTGGCTGCTCGTAAAAATTTGAGTACCCAAGGGTTTAACAAAACAGAAGATAAACTCCGGGTAAGACATGGGTCTGGTGTGAGTAACAGGTTAAAGTTGCTTAACTTTGAAAAACCTTTAAAAACAAAAGGTATCATGTAAAACTCCCCACACGTAAACA
Organism: Allium cepa; assembly: GCA_030765085.1. Lineage (NCBI taxonomy): Eukaryota > Viridiplantae > Streptophyta > Magnoliopsida > Asparagales > Amaryllidaceae > Allium > Allium cepa. The sequence continues at coordinate 445,828,215 of CM060938.1, read as the reverse complement.
TGGGTAAGTTTTTACCTTACGCTAACCAAAACATTAGATAGAAAATCCAGTGATATTATAATATTGTCTGGGGTTTTCAAGTAAAATACAGAAATAGCTGGAATGCTTACATCTCATGTTCGAACAAAGTTGGGCACAATCAATACGTACGGCTCTTATTGGAGATTGGATCCCATACAATGGCAGGGCTACTGGGGTACCGTCCGTCACAGTACGTCGCCTAGATCACCGTACCGAGGATCCATCCTAAATCTCCTATAACACAAGGCTGGAACCATCCCTTACTGGATAGTCCCGAACAAGACAACCCCGGTAGTTGGAGCTCACAACTGCCTACACAGCCGAATAAAAAGGGACCTCCAGACAGAGGAAAATCTTGTCCTACTTGGGTGATACCTACTTAGCCTTGCTGTACCTCCCCAGTTTTAGCCATTCTCGATTGATGAAGCTTAAGGCAGCGATTACCTTTATAGAACACATCTATCATAGAATGCTCATCGTCCACCTAACGTTGTTATGAAAGCATTCAATCCATACAAGTTCATTCGGGGTTCAAACGAAGCCGAATGCATTATCTCGTTACACTCATTTTGGAATCACTCTCAGAGTTAACGACAATAACCCTTGCACTCTTAATCTTCATCTTCACTTGAGATTCACGACCTATCGTCAATTTAGATCGATGTGGTTTTCGGATATCCAAATCTGGAAACCCGATCTCGGTCTCATCGAAATCCAAAACGCCATCTATTAGGTCCAAGTTGTTTTAAAGTTAAAACAATTCAATTTTATTATCTATATTCACACAGATAGATAATTCACATTTCACAAATAGAAAACTCACATTATCATCACAAATATATAATTCACATTATCATCATAAACAGATAATCCACATTATCATCACACTTCAACCAAAGCATCCATATCACATAGCATTACTTATCTCATATCTGAGATTTCAAAGCATTCAAGGCAATCAATACCATCCATCCATGCATAAGGAATGATCTATAACATCTCTAATTAATTTAAAGTGAATTAAATTAATTACTTCATCTCTTATTAATTTAAAATAAATTAATTTAATTACTTCATTATACAAATCCTGCTTACTTAACCATTAGTTAATTACAAATTAATTAATCAATCATCTTTTAAGTACTTATCTTGATTAATCACCCTTTATTAATCATTCTCTAATTACATTAAGTAATTAGCCTTTAATTAGTTACACAAATTAATTTTCCTAAATCATTTATAGTAATTAACCTTTAATTACTCTATTAATTAATTAACTATAATTAATTACATTAATCCTTAATTAATCACATTAATTAATTACTCTTAAATCATTTCATTGATTAATTATCATTAACTAATCAATTCTTAATTACATTATTAATTGTATTAATTAATGATCCCTAATTACTTCTTTAATTAATTACTCTATTTAAGTTAGCTACATTTAATAATTAATCTTAAATTATTTATTCACTAATAAATCATGATTAATCACATTTAGTAATTAGCTACCCTTAATTACTTCCTGAAATAAATTAATTACTCCTCAATTAATTACATTTAAAAATTAATATTTAATTAATTATATTTATTAATCACCCTTGATTAATCTCATCCAGTAATTAATTACCGTTTATTAATTACATCACTTAATTACATTCAAATAACTTTATTAATCAATTCTTTAATTAATTACACTAAGTAAATAATTATTAATTACTTTCACTAAGTAATTATTCTTCCTATTAATTACACAAAGCAATTAATCCCAAATTTCTTCCATACTTCAATTCATTACATCTAGTAATTAGTCATCTTAATCACTTCACTAAGTAATTATCATTCATTAATTACATTAAGTAATTATATTTAACAAATCATCCAGTGATTATCTTGAATTAATTAAACTTAATCAATTAATTTAAACTAATCAAATTAAACATAATTAATTACATTGAGTAATTAATTCCTTAATTACTTCCGTTAAATAATTACATTTAAACAATTTCACAACTGATTATCTTTAATTAATTAACGTAATTAATTATTAAAATTAATCACACTAATTAATTATTTAATAATCTCAAGCTAATGATCTTCATTAACTATTAATTTTTTTAATTACTTCTCTATAGTAATTAAACTTAGATTAATCACTATTAGTTACAAATTAATAAATCTTAATTACCAATTAATTAATCTCCAATTATTTAATTAATTAAGTGCTTAATTGTATTTTAATTAATCTTTAATTGTTTGATTAATTAATTCCTAATCATTAATTAATTATTCCTCAATTAATTAACTTAAACCATGATTAATTAATTTAAAACCCTTAATTGCTAAATTAATTAATCCAAATCATTAATTAATTAAATTAATTAATTATCCATTTTAATTACCTTAATAATTTAATGAATCATAAATCATAAATCTTAATTAACTTTATGATAAACATTATTCTTATTAATGTATAAATTATTATTAACAAAGCTTTTAAAAACAATTTACTTTTAAATTTCATTTTAAATTTAGGATTTGAAATGAATACAAATTTTACTTTAACAAAGTTTATAATAATTTAAAGACCTTTTAAATCCCATGTTAAAGAAATACTTGTCTTATAAAAGAAATTTTAAAAGATTTTAATCCAAATCCATTTTTTAAATTCAAACCATTTAAAAATACACTTTAAACATTCAAAGTTGTTTAAAACATTTTAAATTTTTAAAAACTTATTTAACTCCAAACCAAGATGCAAATCAGATTTGATTCCAGATTAAAACTTTGATTTACTTTGTCTAAATCTTTGCTTTCGAATTTTAAAATCATTTTAAAATTTGAACAGACAGGTTTAAAAGAAAACATGTAACACAACATTTTACCCGAGCCATCCTTAACTACTTCGAGCAAATCCCCACAACACTTCGAGTTAAACACTCGAATTACTCGAGATATACTCGAGTAGAAATCCTCTGCTCAAACCAAACATCACCAGAAACAAAGGAAGTGCACCGTGCACATGCACGGTGGCGCCATCCAACTCCTATCATCGCCGAAGACTTCTACATGTCGCCGATCACCCTGGAACCTGATCACGGTCTTCAAATCGTTACAACAAACTCAAAATCGAATTCGAGCTTATAACCCAAAACTGGAACATCCATCAAAACCTGGAACCTCCATCATTCTCGAGTCTCCGACCATCAGAGAATCTGAAACTCCGGCTACACCATCGCCAACATCTCCTCTACCATCTCCCTGAACACTATTGAACTCGGTTAACTAGCGAAGACGTGATGATCAAAATACTCAACGTAGTTAAAACTAGGGTTACAGACTAAGAATAGTCACCACCGTCACCATAGCCTCTTGATCACCATCCAGCCATTTTTCCTCGAACCCCTAGTCACTCTACTACCATCAGAGGGAACCCTGACCTCCCAGACCATCGAGATCACTAGAAACCACCAAATTACCATTTTCTGTTCAACCCAGCAATGCATACTCAAAACTCAACTAAATAATTTTATTCCTCTTTTAAAAATCAAGTTTTTGATTAAGTAAACAGTTTATAAGCCTGAATCAATGAATTACAAAGTTTGAATTTTGACTTAATTTAGATTTGCTCTGTTGTTCTTGTTTCCAGAGACAATGCATAGTTATTTTAACTTAAATAAAATTTTAAACTTTAATTAATGATAAAACAAACAAATTTTGTTTGAAGCTTATATTCTAACTTAGATTAGATAATGAGATAATGATTTTTGACCAAATTATGAACTGGGAATCTAAAAACAGTTGAAGCATAAAACAACAGTATGTAGACATATATCCATTCAAATACACAGAAGATAAACATACACACAATACAATATTTATCATAGAAATAAAATGCAACCATAACCATACTTAAGTTTTAAAAAAAATGCGATGTTACTCGCCTGTTCAAATGAAGAACAGAGCTTCAGAACCAATATTTTGAAAAAGCTTGAAACTGTGAAACTTGTTTTGTTGACATGTTGTGATATGCTTCTTTGTTTTGAAACTTGAGTTGCTGGAATTTGTCCTTGATTTAATAACTTGTAGAGATGACTGAAGACTTTTGAACAGATTGAAGAAAAATGATGAACTACAGGTTATTGATTTTTATTTGCAAACTTGGTTACATGGTTTAGATTTTTGAACTTGAGAGATGTATGTAGTGTTTTGATTTTGGAAACTGGATTACAGGTTGAAGAAGAAGCTTTGCTAACTTGATTTGAAAATGAACTACAGGTTGGTGATTTGATACTAATTTCTTGTTTTGAGGAAGTGATTTACATATTTGTTTTTGATCTTTAAAAATGAATTACAGATCTGTTTTTGAGGATTTGTTTCAGCTGAAGTTTTGATTAGTGAAGAAAGAAATGAAGAGAGGGATAACATATGTATTTAAAATGGCAAAAATTATTAATTTAAAAATTAAAAGAAAACCAAAATCTTGACATTTGTCATTTTTATATGCATATCAATTAACACTTTTAAAATGAGGCTTCAAGATAATAACACATGTCTCTTTAAGTAATTAGTATTTATTTTCAAAGGTTAATATAAGTTTAAACTTAATTAATTAGTTTATAAGTACTTATTTATAAATATAGATAGTTTAAAGAAATAAAGCCAATTATATTTATATATATAAAAGCTTATACAAATATCTTTAAAATCCAAAACATTTAAAATACCTATCTTTTGAAATTTCAAAATTTTAAATTCAAATTCAAACCAAATTCTAAAATTCAATTTTAAAATCAAGTCATATACATACATATATAACTACACAAGTTCAATTTGAAATAACAAATTATTATTATTATTTAAAAATAACAATTCATCAATTTGAAATAATTTATAAAAGAAATTATCTCTTTATTATAAATTACTTATATTACTTATATGAATTAATGTTTCATTTGTAAAATTGTATTTTAAACTCACATATATTTCAAATCATATTCATCAAGCTATATTTAAAAACAAGATAAAACAAACCTTTTAGTTAATTAATTTAAATTTAAACTTAAGCTAAAATGAATTTAAACAATTAAACGTTTTCCTTAAGTATTTAAAACCATATATTTATTTGTTAAATAACTTCGAAAAGCTTTATATTAAATAAAATCACAATTTCCAAATTACCAAAAATATTAGAATTAGAAAATATGCTTTATTTGTTAAATTTAAAACAAAGGTTATCTATTTACAATATATACATATATATATATATATTATAAATAAAAAACATTTTATTAGATTTTAAAAGATAAAATTCACCAATTAAATATTTATTAAAGAAAATTTATTAAATCAATTCAAATTTTATTAACAAAGACTATCAAATCAATTTAATTTTAAATAATTTTATGCTGAAAATACTTTTGACAACTCGATGTTTCAACAAGTTTATCCTCGTTCTTGCAGAATCTAGTAAAATGCTGATCAGACGCAAGACTAGAAATCTGTAAGTGCTTAGTAGATCCGCTTCAACACCCAGTGAAAATACTTGGAAAACTTTAAAAGTAGATATGGAAAGTACCAATCAAAAACCAATCATGGAATGCAGCTGCACAATGGTTACGCCCCTTTCCCAAAGGAAACATCTATAACTTTGGGTAATCTCTACCCAACGATTTGTGCCTTGCAAATCAAAATCAAATCGCCCATAGATCATAATCTACTTAGTGGTTATCCCCAATGGTTACATCTCTATCTCGAAGAAAACTTAACAGACCATAGGCAATCACTACCTCTCGAACTACACCATGTGGATCGCATTTTACTTAGTGGTTACACCCTATGGTTACGTCACTATCCTAGCTAAAACATAGTAAAATATAGGCAATCTCTGCCACCTCGAATTACGCCAAGTACATCGACCACAGATCGTAGTTACACAATGGTTATGTCGTATTCCATAGAAACCATAAGTAGACTATAGGAAATCTCTGCCACCTCAACTTACGCCATGTTCATCGAATCATAAGTCCATAGGTTACGCTACGGAATCCAAAGAAACTCATGATTTTATGTCCGGACGACCTACATCAGTCAAATAGAATGAATCGATCAAGTGGATTATTGAAAATCGTAAAGGGTACTTCCCATAGCTTTTACTTCGAAATATATCATATTATATATAGTACTCTTTCCAAATCATAACTTCATATATCACATTAATATAAATCCCATTATATATAAGATTTCATTTCCAAATCGAGTACTTTCCAAAATCAATAATACCTAATATATCATATCATTCTTATATAAATTCCATTATATATAAGATTATCGCTTTCAGATCGAATACCTTTCAAAATTGATAGTATTTGAAATAACTTCATACTTCTACAAACCATTTTCATATAAGAATTGAAAATTTTCAAATCAAATATTTTTATAAAGTCCGAGGTCTTCGAAATCAATCCGTTTTCGAATATTAGTTCATTTCAAATTCATATAGGATTTCAACAATCATTTTTTCATTCCAAATTGAATATCATTCACATTCAAAAAATTTCCAAATTTCAGATCAGTAGTTTTCACAACTTCAGTTTTATATTAATATCAAATTCAGATAAAATCAAATTTCTCTCCAAATAAAATATTTTTCAACTTTTTTATAAACCATTTACCGGATTTAAAATGTTTCTCAAAATAAATTCCATTATAAACCTTTCAAAACTATTTTTCATATTTAAACAAAGTCAAAACTGCTTACAAAAGTCAATTTGCCAAAAATAAGTTTTATAAATAGTTACTATGTTCAAACATTTCTTAAAACTCTTCCCATTTAAAAACATCTCAAAACTAAATTTCATACTTGTATAGTTAAAAATAAACTTTTACAATTTACCTATCAAAATATTTAGCTTTTTTAAAACTTGTTCAACTTCTATTAGTCTTCACTTTAAATTTTTTTAAATAAACTTTATATACTTTCCAAAATACTTAGCTTTTATAATTAATTCTCAATTTGGAAGTGTTCGACTATTCAAAATAGTCAGAGAACTTAAATTCCATTTCAAAATCAGAAATCAGTAATCAACCATCTTAATAAGATACACAATCAATCCATTAACCAATCCTATTGCATAGGATACATATGTTCATAATATTATTCAATTGACAACTCAAGAACTGAACACCGGGTTTTATTTCAAATTGTTTAAAATAAATATATACATATTTCTTTCGAATATCAAATCATACTTCAGGGACCTGAATCAAATCAGTTTCATTAAACAATCGAGTAGCAAAGCTACTAAAGTCGCCTCCCCCACTTTGAAACATGAAAATGAATGCCGATGATACCGCAGTCGTCACCAAAATTTATTTTCCTATGACAAAAGTGAGTTCTTCACTTTCATTTCTTTTAAATCTTTTGAAAATCCCCTTTGAAATCATTTATAACATTTCTATTTGGAATATAATTTTAAATTATGCTATTATATATTTCCAGAGTCTTAACAACCAATTTCAAAAACTCCCTGAATTCAAGCTCTCAAATTTCAAGTTTGAATAGCTTTTTGTTTAATTATTAACTATATCTAGAAAACCATATTTCATATACCACTTTCAAATGGCATCAATTACTCCTTAAATGATAAATGGAGAAATTCGGATATATATTCACTTCAAAATCCATGTTAAAATATGCAATTCTCAAACTGGTAAATATATTTCGAAAAAACCATAATTTCCAACCACATTCACATGCTTAAATCAATAGACAATAGTTGATGCTCATAAACCGACCGAGCCTGACTCATAAATCAATAAGTGATAATATGCACATCCATATCAATCGAACAATCAATTCACAAAGACAACATCTAATCATCATCAACAGTCATGAACGATTTTATCAGTTTATAGAATTCATTCTTTTATATTCTATATATAATCCAAGTTAAATCATTTCATTTATTAATTTCAAATTTTTTTATAAGACTAACAAATACGCTCTCTCCTATACGTATATACACTCAATGAGCTTATACTATAGGTTTAGGTATTCACTAAACTAAAGCTCTGATATAAACTGTGACAACCCACCTTTTTGAACAGTTCAAGTGGACAATAAACCACACATGTCCAACTCAAACCGTTTAAAAGATAGATTATCAATGGGTTTATTTTAACGATATAAAAAGAAAAGAAGAAAACAATAACAAAATCTCGCAGCAGAATGATAAAATACAACAATCACATAAACTGTTCATGAAGCTGTTTTACAATATATACTCCATTCAATTTACAACATAAATCAGAGTTATATGATACTATCAGAGTTATACATTTTAATAGACAGAAAGAAATAATGCGGCAGAATAAATACTAGTAGATATGATATACCAAATCTTCGTCCTCATCCTCTGGAATAACTGTCTTTGATAATTGAAAAACTCTGTTTGACCCGAGCGTAATGAAAAACAAAACACTCGAGTCAGGATAAAAAATCCTTATGTAAGTTATATCAAAATTTGGTGAAATATGGCCTTAAATAACCTCAATTTTAATTTGAAGTTTCACATAAACAATTTCAGGGTTTTCAAACTTCACTTCGGGATTTCAATAGATCAATCAATTTCAAATCGATTTAATAAATTTCATAGTTTAAACAAAACTTCAATGCCGAATTTTCGGATCTTGTTTAAATCACTGGAACCAATGCAAGTTCTTCTATCAATTATTTCTCGAATAGCTTATTTTAGTTTCGGAAGATTTCACAACACTTTACAAATTCCCAAAATATCAATAATTCCATTTTCAGAGTAAAATACCAAAATCATTAATTTGTTAAATTTTCAAATCTCGGATTTCTTTACAGAGTAATTTCTTTTACTATATAAGCTTATAACAAATATTACAAGCCCTTTACCCTCATTTTTTTAATATATACATTATTGTAAAATATAAAATTATAAAGTTGATAAATGGATTTCTAATACATTTTCAAAAATTCGATTTAACCCAACTTACAAAATTACTTCTTTTTAATATATAAATTTCCTATGGTCAAATTTCTAAAACTTTTTAAAGTTTGAATTTAATTTATTAAAAATCAAATTTCATCAATGGCGATAAAATCATAAAGATCATATTTCTGCAAAAGTAGTCAACAATGCAGTTCAATAATTCGCATATCAAATAGGATATCCAAGGGTTCATATAAAATGTTCAGTGTTCAAGTGACCAACATCTCAATAGTGATAACAATAGCTGTAATAATAGATATATATCGAAATCAATAAATCATATATGTCCAACTAAAATATCATCCATCACAACATCACTCATGGCAACCAACAATTAACATCCAAATCAATCATTGCAACCATATATCACAACAGTCATAAATTATCAATGTCAGATGTTTAACTAAAGATGGTATGAAATTTAAATGTAAATTTAAATGCCAGTTTAGCTTTCAAAAGTTAACGTCAATTTAAATATCAAATTTGAATGCCAATTTAAACCAGTCCAATTTAAATTCTATCAATCAATTTTCATAAATTATTTTCAATCAATCAAAATTTCAAACAGCAATCGATATGTTTTATCACTTCGTAAATTGATTTTACTTACAGTAGGAAATTCAATACGTTGTGAGTAGGTTAAATCACTCATATTAAATTAATATGGAAATTTGCATTGAAACAAACAACTACGATACAAACGCCGAAACGAATCCAATGCAATAGAGACATCCAAAACTGACCTCATACGAGAGAAATATGGATTAGTTAACATTTGAATTAAATTTAGTTAACACACAATTTAATTAATTAATGATTGAGATTAATTACCGCTTAACCATGCTTAGCCGTTAAACATTGACTTCAACCAGGTCGCAAAAAAGTTCACCGCTAAACAACAGTGCCGTTGCTCCAACTATGACCGAGTCCACCTTCTAATGACAACTCAGCCCTGGCGAACTCATCACCACCCCATGCGCCGCCCCATAGCCTCCATAGCTTGAGATCAAGCTCGACTTCTGTTGCCGTTCAACTTCTAATTTCAACCGCTACAGGCAATAGTCGACCTCCAAACTCCGGCCGTAAGTAGCCCCCAACATCCTCTCCACTTTACTTTTAGGCCGCCGCCTGTCAATGAACGTAGACAATAAAAACGCAACCCTGGTCATGGCGTTCACGGCTAATTTTCGGTCGCCTCGCTCCTCTTATTGACGATCAAACCAGAATATTTTACAAACCTCCAAGGTGGACAAGTCCCATGTTGGGACCATCGCCTAAAAATGCCGTTAATTGCTACAATCGATGGTAATCGTTAGATAGAAGTCATCTTTTTAGCGGCTGTTAGTTTTTTAAGTTAGGGTTTGACAAATGAAAGGAAGTTGAAGCTAAATGTAGAAAATTTTCGAAAGTTGCATTCATTCGAGAAATTTCCGAACGCCAAATGACGCATGTCGCTTAACGTTCTATATGTTATACCCCTATTCCGAACAAAATGGAATATGTATCGAGAGCCAATTCCATCATTTTCAAAAGATAGCTTTTCAAAATCAAATTATTTTAATTAAATTCCTTTAATTGATTTCTACTCGTTTCAAGCTCGCATGACCAAACGATAAGTCCGATCACTACGAAACTTGAAATCCTATAATAATTTACTATTACAGATCCGATGAACTGGTTTCGTCGGAATTCGAGATAGTGCCCAAAATGACAACTTTTACACGTTAATTAAAATGAGAAATTTCCAAAAAATCAATTTAATCACTTTTAAATTCAAATTTAGAAGTTAACAATTTCTATTCAAATTTAAATAGAATTTAAATCAACCTTTGAAATCATTTTTATTCATACTAAATTCAAGATTCAACTATTTAAATAATTCCAAATATTAAATATGATAATAAAACCGACAGATAAATCATTATAGTTGAAATATAAGTTATTTAACATTTCAATATTCAAAATCAAATAAATATTCCAAATTCAAATTTTATCTTAAACAATTTTGTAAATAAAATGTTTTTTCAAAATTTATACAACCAATGCTCCTATGTTTAAACTCATAAATAAATTCACTTTAAAATAAAATGTTCGTTCAAACCTGGAACAACCAAAAGTTCTTACACTAAATACAAAGATTAGACTTTATAAATCAAAGCCCATTGATAATTCAAATACAATGAATTCAAATATTAAGTTTTCAATAAATTCAAATATTAGATTTCAAATGAGTTTTAGTTATCAAATAATTATTTTATTTCAACTAAATAATTCAACATTCATTATTCAATTCCAACTATTGATTATAAACACATTCAATTACGTAAAATTTCATTTCAATATTTTTATTGCCTAAATCTTCAAAATTTGTTACTTCAAAATTTTATCCAAGTTCATATTCAACAAACCACATAAATTAAACATACAAATTTTTATTTTTAACCATTTTTATTCAAAAATTATATGTAATTTGATAATTTAAAATGGTTAATAATACAGGTCGTTACACTCCAAACCACCATTAGTCGATCTTTCTTCCTTGAGTTCTCACTCTACACACCACGACATCAACTGAAACCTCCTTCATTCACCCTCTCACTGCTAGAGCTTCGCCCTAATCACCATCAAGCGAGGTTCGATCGCCTCCTTTCAAACGTGACCTGGGAGTATTTCCATGCAACAGGGGAAAATTGTATTTCTCTAGAGTGGATCAAACCCCACCAAACTCGTCCCGCAAATGCCATTTTCCAGAACGAACCCAAACCCAGCCTCCTCTTCGCCAAATGATGTCTACATGCCCCAAAATTCTTAACCCTTGCTTCATTGTAGTTTTCGAACACCCCTAAACAGTGATCGAACTTCATCATATGCATATAGAAATGTAGGTCTCTTTAGCATGATTCGAAAGATACTCGAATTGAAAATTTTCGTTGAGTAATGAATTTGATTTTAAATTTTATAGATGGTGGTGATTTTGGTTTCAATGGAAGAGGAAGAACGAAAAAAGACATGAAGAAAAGTAAAGAGGGAAAGTACATTTTGAAGTTGCCTAATTTATCAACAAAATCAACTTCTTTTACAAGCTACACAAATTTTTTATGTCAATCAAACTTTACAAGCCAATATCACATCAACATCAAGTCATTTTGAAAATTTAAATTTTGATTTTGATTTAGAAAAAACATTTTTAGAAAGCAGGTTTTCACGGTATTCCGCTTACCATATTCCATTCACATACAACTGCGAACGATGAAAATATAAATATGATCACGCACCAAAATGCGACACGATCACAAATCAACAATAAAATGTGAAGATTATTTTGTTATGTGAAATTTCACAAACACCATCGTTTATAGTAAAATACGTCAAATGAAAATATAATTATTTTCCAAATTAAAAATTATGGAAAAAATTCAATAAATTAAATTAAAAATACTACAATAAAAATAAAGTCATTTTATTAACAATTTGAATTTCTTATTATTTATTCGAATCACTTATTATTACAAATAAATTTACAAAATGAATTTGTGACTATTAGCTATTAATTGAAAGGAGTTAAATAAAACTATTAAATCCAACTAATTAATGTTGGATTCACAATTCAAATATTTAATCCACAATTCAAATATTTAAATAATCCCTATATTTGAATTCAAGTTATTTAAATAAACCAATTATGTCAATATTCAAAATCAATTAAATATTCAAAATCATAAAGATAAAATTACGGGATGTTACATTCACCCCTTAAAAAAATTTCATCCTTGAAATTTCTAAAGGAAAAAATGTCACTAAACCCTTATGGTTTAAAAACTATTAATTAAAATGATTTATTAAAATCTTATCATTCCTTATATGTTTCAAAAAAATTTCAGCAGTACCTCCTTCGCTCGATAAATCCGAAAACTACAACTCGCCACAACTAGCCCATGTCAATAAAAATACAAAAGCTAAGTGGCCTCTCATATCTAGGGCATAAAATCTTCAACCAATTACAAGTATCTAAATCTACTACGTACCACTTATTCTCTTGAATTTTATTTTTGCAGGCAACTTATTATCTCGATGCGAATATAGGTGCACAAGAAATCAAATAGCAATCTCTTGCTACCCTATACCTATCTTGTCCTCATAATCCAAAAGAGAACTGTGCTGACAAATAATAATGCACAACTATTAATATCGTAAGCAATAGCAACATAAAGAAATATAACGACCATATGCAATAAAAGTACAGAGAGTACTCTATAATTAAATATTAGGCATCCATTCTTTTTAAAGGATTAATTTAGAACTAAATGACTGGGTTTTTATATTCAAAATATATTTTCAAATTCCACTAAAGAGAAATAAATCAAAACCAAAATTAATTATGACAAGTTGTAACATCCCCTATCTTAAGGCCTAAAGCTAAGCGCTATAGATGCTGCAGTCATCCATAGTATTAACTTCCGACGACAAAATACGGTAATGTTAATGGTATCCATAGTAAGAGTAGCACATGAATATGAAACAAAATTACAAATTTGAAAACAATTTTTCTGATTTCATTTCATAAAAAATGTTTCATATCCAATTACATAATCCCAATCGTTTCCCAAGTTCAGATCAAATATTATGATTACATAAATACGCCAAGTGTGATATATGAAGATGTCCCCTTGGATGACCAGAGTAATAAATAGTCATAACAGACTTAATACAACACAACAGAAATAAAATAAAACAACTCCTAAATATAGCTAGCATCGACATCCTGCTTATCTCCAGAAGCTTTATTCGTCCTCCTGCTAAAATCTAAAAGTCCTCAACTCTCAATCTACTCAGATTAATTTTGAGCACCCAATAGTTTAAGGGGAAAAAACATAAACTTCGAGTCAGACATAAAGCCTAATGTGAATAATACTATATATCTCAGTTATCTGATATTAAGTGAGACCACGCCGCTTAGCGGAATGGGTTTCCCCTCACTAATATCATTTTAAAAACATATCTTTTTCAAAACAAAATCCTATAACCAAACTAATTAAAACAATAATAGCAATGTCATGTAAGCATATAAATCAGGTAATCAATGGACTATCTATCCAAACATTATATTTTTCTTTGGCTAACTACTAACCTTTGGCTGACTCGGGCTTATTAGACAAATAAATAAATGTTCTAACTTCTGTTAGATACTCTTCTTGATGGTCTGTCCCTAACTTACTTCCCCCAGGGTCAACTGATCTTAATGGTTTTGCGGGCTCACCAATAACCTATCTCTACTCTGTATATTCCTTTCTGTGTGTAACATCATTTTAGTCTAACCCGTGACAAAGCCCTACACACTGGAATTTTGGACTTATATTAGCTAGGGGCTACTAGCTAAAGTATAGGGGTGCGACCCCATACTAGTCCCATCTGGTATTCTAATATCCGAGTCCTTTTACATAAGGTCATCTACCCTTAAAATTTTCATTAAAAACATTTATTTGAAATTGACTTAACCTTTTAAATCATTCTTAAACAAGGAAAATATATTCCATGCTTCACCCATATCACTTTGCCATTTATATATACTTTACACAAAAAATTATTGATGAAAACATTCGAAACCTTTGAAAATACCCTTTTCGAAACCATTGAAAGCACCCTTTCGATACAGTTAACTACTTTACTTTATAACCTAGGCTAAAGGCCGAAACATACCTTTCGAAATCGCTTACATTAAACCATTTGAAAACATTGAAAGCATCTCCTTCGAAAGTTTTATAAAACCATAGATATCCTCCTTCCAGAACACTTTAAACATTTTCTTTTAAAACCATTAGAAACCTTCCATTTAAAACCTTTCGAAAACGTTTGGGGAACCACCCATTCGAAACCTTTTTCTTAAACCTTTCGAAAGCATTAAGTTCTCTACATAAATCAAAACTTTCGGAAGCATTTGGGTTCAAGTAAAGCATGTGGAACAAATTTTCAAAACCATTCAAAACTATTTCTTTTGAAACTTTTGAGTTTAACTTTAAATAGAACAAAGGGTCTTAAAACAACTAAGTCGAAAGCACTCTTTCGAAAGCAATTTCCTAAGTAAAAGTGGATGGTGTCAAAACCAATCCCTTCGAAAGCATTGGAGAAACGGCTATGAGTTTAAATTGAAATCACCCTTTCGAAGGCATTGCTTCGAAAGGTAGAATGCGACAGCAAGGGATTTCGACCCCTTCAAAAGCTTCTTTATAAAACAAAATGCACAACCTCTTTCGAAACCATACTTTAAAACTATTTGACCAAGTCGAAAGCTATCTAGGTCGAATGCGTTCCTTTTGAAAGCAAAGCAGACGCATTTTCTTTTAAAAGCAAAGCAAGGCTTCGACCCCTTTGGAATCCCTTGTCTCGATCCAATACCTTTCGCCCTTTTCCAATTCACTACTTACCAAGTCTTTGATACCATGCGCATTGGTTTCTATGGAGATGAAGGCGAAAGTACCTAGTTGAAAGGTTGGTGCTGAAAGTGGCGAAATAAGAAAAACATGGTAAAATTGATTTTTTAACTTTAGAAAGTAAATTCTTTTAAACTAACTGCTTTGTTTGTCAACATATGATTGGTTTCTAATTTCTTTTCCAAAAGTGCTTCCAAATTTCAAAAATAAGTAATTTAAAATATTTACAAATTGCCCCTTCTCCTGTTATAAATATATAAAACAATTGAGTTCCATACCTTAAATAATTTTATATACTTATTAAAACACTTTGGAAAATCCTACAAAAATTCCCATAAACCATTTTTAATATGTTTTCTAACATATATTAATTCTGACCCAAAAAATTATTAATTAGCTGTAATTAATTTTAAACCCAATTAACCATTTTTTTGGCTAGAAAATTAACAGTAAATCCACGTTAATTCGAAAAATTACGAAATTTGGAACCAATCTCTAAAATATTATTTCTATTCTCATATAAAGGTCGTAGGGCATTTGGATGTCATTTCATAGGATTTTCATATTAAAAATTATCATAAAATCCATATGAAATAGCATAAATCATCAATAAGCATATATGTTCATTTTAACAAAAAAAACATGGCAATACACTTTGCAAAATATTCGGGTCTGATCTAGAAACCAAAAACATCAAGAATATGAAATATAACCTATTATTCACCTTAACTTTTTGATTAAGGAGTTGAGATTTGATCTTTGAATTAAGTTGATTAAGCTTCTTCCTATTATCTTCTTCTTGTCTTCCCTTAATGGCGGTCGGCCTCTCTTTTGTTTTAATTTTCTCTATGAACATGCGAAATGAATGTGCATGAGGGTTTAGGGTATATGAATATATCTTATTCCCATCTTGCCCATATCCTATTTCCTTTATCCATTTCATTTTAATTCCCTTAGTTCATTGTTTTAAATTGGCAAGGCTACCTCCATTTACACAAATCTCAATCCTCTAACCATTTCATTATTTCATTTTATCTAACTAATGAGATGTCCTAAATAATGTTATTCAAAATTATAGTCGTTACACAAGGAGAGGGCTCCTCCTCCTAAAGCACGGTATAAATCTACAATCAAAACAACACAGAGCATCCAATGGTGTTTTGGTACCTCATAAACTAGAGTAAACAAATATACTTGGTGAGTCTTCCAAATTGGAGAACTCCCAATCGCCTAACTTTAGTCATAACAAAAATATTTGAAAATAAAAACTCCTATCAAATATCTTGAAATAATAATACTCCACCAAAATTTTCAAAATAATAATATTATTATTATCTCTTTCACAAATTCTTTCCGAAATCACTTCTTTCAAAAGCATCAGAATTATGTCCTAATAAATAACAACTTTATAAACTGTAATATATAAAATCACACAATCAGTCAATCAAATTCCATAAGGTAATAAACTAACACTCAACATTATTTAAAGTGTTAAAAACTAACAGACAAAATTCAGTAATTTTACTCAATTTTATAACTTTCCAAATTGTCCAAGGATATAGATAATTTACTAAGCGCACCATTATGCTCACCAGTCTTTGGTTATTTTTTAGAAGATTATCTAAGCTACCTTAAACAAAATTGAAAGTCACACCCTAAACTTTCCTAAGCCTTACAATATAGTATATAAATATATTTAAGTCGTATGATGCATATAAATCATTCATACCCAATATTTGATTCCAACACGTGTTCGAATACATGAACTTTACGTTCGAACTAGTATTGCACACTCGACCTCCCTAGTGTGGACTCCAATTAGGTTCCTCAGTTAGAAACTTATATTCTCCTTACATATCCATACACTATGATAGAAAACCTCAGTATCATATCAAGAATCTGAATCAAGTGTTCGCTGACAAGAATCAAGTGGGAGATCCTTTTACGGATCCTAGATCGAGGATCATGCGAATAAATGATTAGCATATAACTTACGTATTTAATCTGATTGGTTTCTTAATTACACCAATCTCTTCCTAAATCACTTCCAATTTTATTTGTAGGATCTCATTCAACACTAAAATCATTTATGAAATACTTCATGAACTCTCACTTAATTTTATTAATTTTTTGTAAAGGTACAACTTTATAAAACATTAAATTAAAAACTTACTCCACTTTTATTAGTCATATAGTAATCTTATAAATCCTAAGAGTATATATAAAATGTCAATTTTATTTATTTATTTATTTATTTTTATTTTCAAAATTCAAATGGAGGCCAAAACAAAATATGGGTCTTAAAACTGAGTCGACTACTTCGACCTTTTACCATAGAGTGTCCCAAGGAAAAATGTTTATTAGTTGGTCGAATAATGTCAAATAGTTCACATAACTTAAATGTTTAAACAAAACTATGGTTTTATTTAAACAATGCCTATTAAAACATTCCTATCCAATTTAACCGAATAAAAAACTTGACTTAAATTATCTCTTCTTTATCCAAGAGTTTAAAATTTTCAGTTATCAAATAATTTATCCAAATATCTCTTATTTTGAATCAATTTCCATTAAGAGAACTTAAGAACTGAATACGCGATTTTCATTTCAAAATCTTTTTTTTGAAATCGTACTACATATATTCAATATATATAGAATAACTTTAATAATTTATTCGCTAACACTCGCTTTCGTTTCATTCGTATTCAAACTCATTTCAAAAATGATAAGAGAATAATTTACTAATTGCACTACAACGTTCACCTAAGAAAACATTCGATCGTCATTTAGAAGATTATACAGATAACCATAAAACTAATCGAGATGTTTTCTGTAACGACCCGTATTTTTACGGATCGAAGGATCGTAGAATTGTTGTTCGTAAGTCTTAAGTCGTAAGTCTTAAGTCGTAAGTCTTAAGTCGTAAGTCTTAAGTCGAAAGTCTTAAGTCGTAAGTCTTAAGTCGTAAGTCTTAAGTCGTAAGTCTTAAGTCGTAAGTCTTAAGTCGTAAGTCTTAAGTCGTAAGTCTTAAGTCGAAACTCTTAAGTCGTAAGTCTTAAGTCGTAAGTCTTAAGTCGAAAGTCTTAAGTCGAAAGTCTTAAGTCTTAAGTCGTAAGTCGTAAGTCTTAAGTCGTAAGTCTTAAGTCGTAAGTCTTAAGTCGTAAGTCTTAAGTCGTAAGTCTTAAGTCGTAAGTCGTGGGTCTTGATGAGTCGTGACCGACTTAAGGGGGCATACAAGTTAAGGATTTCAGCCTATAAATAGGAGTGCCTATCTTCATTTTTGGAATCCGGATTTTGAAGCGACGAAGTGCTGCCATTTTGAGAGCTCGACAACAACACTTCTTCACTTCTTTTCTCCACTTTAATCTTGTGCTTCCATTCATCTAGATTGAAGATCAAATCGAAGATCCAAGAGTCAAAGTTGAAGGTCTACATCCATCGAAGAGAAATTTCATCGTTTGAAGGGAAATCTTGTCGGATCAAGCTAGATCCTTTGCTGTCCAGATCAGAAGTTGTTATCTTTTGAGGTGTTTAGGTGATTCGGTGAGTGGTAGTTATCTCTCACACGGACCCAAAGGAGTATATTGGATCGGTGGCTTGTTTATGTGTTATAGATAGAGATTTCTTGCATTTTCCTTAAGTCTGCATGTAGATCCATTGTCTATGAAGTTTTGGATACCCATTTTGCTACAGGTTAACTTATATAAGTTTATTCATCAAGTTTTAGAGATATTTGCGTATAATTCATACTTGTTAGATTTGGACATTTTAATTACGAAATTGCCATTCTTGTATAATTGCTTATTAGATCTTGTTTGAATGTTTGACTGCTTGGATTAATGATTGATTTGATTGATAGATTGTTGCAAATTAGCTAATAGTTGATTTGGCCAAGTTGGTCGAAGATGATTCAAAAGCTAAGTGGAGAGGCTCTTGAGTGGTGAAAGTAGCTTGTGGCATATGAAGCGGATGTTAAAGTTCATATGGATAGATTCGATGATGATGGACTTTGCTATGATGCGATGAAGCAAAGCAAGATGTGAGATAGCCTTGATTTAATCCAGACGGGATCATCCCAAGCATGTTGATAACTCGATGATGCGGTTCGAGTTGGTTGATTATGGTGGGCTCGAGAGGCGCTTGGGCTAGTATGAGAATAGTCGTTGAGGAGGATGACTAGGAGGCTGAGATTTCATCGTTGTTGAAGGTTCTAGCATGCTCAAAGCAAGAGTACGTTGGGACGGGTCACGAAGACGTTCCAAGCACGGGCTGCGACGACGTGCTAGTACTCTGGGTAGTTGCGAAAATTCCTAGGCACGGGCTGCGACAACGTGCGGAGTTATGTCTAGAACCGAGGTTACCACTAGCCCTTGACAGGCGGTCATTCAACTAACGGTGAATTCAAGGCAATGATAACAGTGATAGCCAGAGTCATAGATGATTGGATGTTTGGTTGTATTGTCATTTGGGTCAGGAGCGATGTTTTCAGGGTGCTTATCTGATCTTGGTTTAGGCCTTGGGGGTTTGCATTTGGAAAACACCGACCTTGACTTGAGTGATATTTACTTTGCTTTAAATGTCTAAATTGCTATGTTTACTTCTGCTTAGTGTGTCTGGGGGCTATCACTGTAGAAAGAGGTGGAGTGGGATGGTTGAGTTCCTATTCCTTTTACCCTTTATGCTCTTTTGGTATGTTTGATAGTTGATTTACTGCTGTCTGACTCAAGGTTTTATGTTTAACTCTTATTACCTTGGGCTGTTCATCCATGTTGGGATGGACAGACTAGGTAGCAGGTGACAGGTGCTGTTCTTAGTGGTCAACGTTGTTGATGACGAAGACGAGCTGGAGGTTTTTGCATATTATTTTCTTACTATATGTACTGGGTGTTCCGCTGTTTGTATATTCTCTGAGTGATATGTAGTGAGGCTTGATGTATTGACTTTGCTGATTGCTGTATCAAACTATTATGAGTTTATATGATGAGACTTCTGTTCTATAGAGCTTCACTATGTATACTTTCTATTGTATTTTATCCATGCGCTGTGAGTAATACGATGGACTATTCTGCTTTATCTTATCCTGACTATCGTCCATGGCTGCCTGACACACCTTTCAGCGCACCATTCCCGTGTTTTCGTGCGGGAGTCATGGGCGGTCGTCACATTTTCCTCGAACTATCCAAAGAAAATGCGCTCTACTTAAAATTTCTCTTCCAAAATTTTATTTTTCTCAAAATCCCTTTTAAATTATTTCAAGCATATCAAAAGCCCCATTTTACTTATAAGACACCTTTCATAAATCATATGAATTATTTTATATACCATACTCATATAAAATGTACTTTTAAAATCATCTTATATTATAATTACTTCCTTTATTATAATAAGGTTTTCAAAAATATTTATCCTCTAAATATTTTATCTTCCCTTTTGGATTATATTAAAAAGCTTTAATTAAAAGATTGTTTTTAACTCAGCATTATTAAAAGATGACTTTTAACTTAAAATTTCACCAAACACGTTATAGTCAAACTGTAAAACATAACTCACAAGGGGTTCGTTTTTAGTACACTCATAATTATTAAAATAATAAATGCCCATAAACTAATCGAGCACAAATTAACAATCAACAAACAATAGTCAATGCTCCTAAATTACCCGAGCATGAAAAATCAATGATAATAAAGGAAATTATCACTTTCTAACAACAACCAAACTATACATAACTGTATATATTTGAAAATTATTCTTTATATATAAAAAATATATAATCTTAGGTAAAATATTTCATTAGCTAAATTTTCTAAAAAAATCAATATCATGTTTGTTTGCCTTGCTCAAGTGTTTAGAAATCCCTATTGACACAGTGGCGTTCCACATCTCAACCAGAATTCATAAACAACTTAATAGACCAATTAACATAGTACATATTTATAGCATCAACAAATACACTCTCTTATATATAATACTCTCAAACCCATTCTAAGGTGTCAGTTACCCTATCTCTAATGAGACATACCCTACCAAAGCCAAGGTTCTTGCTTAATCTTCAACTCTAATACCAACTATAATGATTCGCCTTTTCAACCATCGAAAGTCAGCACCAAATAAATCCATAGTATTCTAATGCCAAACATCAAATCATCGGAAAGGCAGAGTGTTAAGGTAAAAAGAAACAGAACAGGAGAAACAAAATCTTAGAGCGGAACGACAATGTACAACATAACAAAGACAGTAAAAGCTGTCACTTTATAATGCATGGTATATCAAAGTTAAATCAGACCATATCAGCCTGGACAGTTATAACTTCCTGGCCTTACAATTATTGATGGGTACATATAATAATACAACGAAAATAAAATACTACGACATGTGAATATCCAACTCAACTCTATGAGCTCCATGTCCTGCCAATGACAACCTAAAAAATATATTCGGTTTGACCCAAGCATTATAATAAATAACACCCGGATTAGTTAGGAAAACTAACGTGAGAAACTTTAGTAATATGATGAACATATAATAATTCTGTAGGACCATGCCACTAAACGTGGAACCGGTTTTTTCCTTGTAAGAACAATTTCTACACATGAATGAATGGAAACAAATTAAAACAAAAATCCAAACTTGAAAGAATGGGCATAAACATGATCAAGATCTAAACTTAAAGAATGGACACAAATAATTAAACATCGAGAAGAGCTCCGTCACTCCTCAACACAATTATGAAATAATACAAAGATTTCAATCAAAAATAAGGAAAGGAATTTTCCAACAATTATTAGGAGGATTCACCTTGCTCACGAAAATTATACCTTTAGAAATGTACTTAAGAACTCTGATGGCTCTTGGACACTTCCAAGCCGGACACTACCAACTTTACCAAGAATCCGAGCAATTTACATCTCCGCACACATATCACCGAATCCAATCTAGAGTAGACGCAAACCTAATGGGAGCAACCCCATATAGCTTGCTTTCCACTTGCTCTTTTGTTTTAGTCATTTCCCATAACAACCCGAGAATTTTCAACGATTTTTTATAATGTAAATAATAAAAATTTATTGAAATGTAAATGATAAAATTTTGGAATAAAATTTTGTTACTTGGAATGGTCTATTCAATTTTAGTAGTTGGTAAATTTTTATTGGAAAATATTAAAGTTAATTTATTTATGAAATTTACAATATAAATTTAATCAGCTTAATTGGTGAAATTCAAATATTTTCGAAAACTAAATATTTTTTTACAAGAAAATTTCAGGGTAACAAACATTATCTAGAATTCACTTAGAATAGTAAAACAGATTATATTTGTCGCTGAGTTATATCCCTTCCCTGCCCCATTGAGAAATAGAGAGATAGCTCTCTAATAGACCGAGAGATAATAAAATTATAAATCACTTTTCGAGAGGAATGCCGTAATTCATTTTGTCAAATTTGGAATTCTACAGCTCCGTTTATCTTATTTTCTACGTTTAGCAGCATTTTTGGTAGTAAAAATTTGAGGTTTTAAAATTGTTTTGTATCGCTGATATCTTTGTACTATTCTATTCGCCTCATTGTGCTGATCTAAGTAGTATTTTTATTTTTTTATTTTGAGGTCTGGTATGCGACAGAAACGATAAAATGGCGCGTTATCGTACCATAAACTGTGACTTTACATTTTCCTTTGGTTTCAAATTTGAAACGTGCAGCCCAAACAAAAATAAATTGCTTTAAATTTTCAGTTGAATGACTGTGTGACTGTTGCCATTTCTTCCACTTTGTATTATTCATTTTTCCTTTTCACTTTGCTTACAAAATCTGTTCGCAAACCAGGTTAGTTCTCACTTTCATTCATGTAGCTCTTCTCCTTTCTCGTTTTATTTTATTTTTTTCTCCTTCCTTCTGCCTGAAGCGTGGAGCCAACCCACATCACCCTCTCAAAAACCAAGTTTTCCCTTCGACCCGAAGCTTATCGCCTGCGTTCCAAATGCTAGTCCACGCCAACACCTCCATAACCCAAGCAACATCAACTGCAACGGTCACCTCCCCGACCTTCACCTTGCCTGACCGAAACACACTCCTGACCGAGTTTTCACCTTCATGACTCGAAGCAGCCACCTTCCATCTCCTCTGAATGCTAGTCACCCATCCTCAACATCACCGAGCCAATAATCCACTTGCCACTCCACCCTGTCACAAATCTACCCACAGCCGACCCACCAAACCCGAAGACGAACCTTCCCTGACCCGTATCAGACCTAATGTAGTAGCCGAGCACTTTTCTCTCCTCTATGTTGAATAAGATATTGATATATTCCTTATATTTACTGTGCATATATATATATATATATATATATATATATATATATATATATATATATATATATATATATATATATATTGGCCACCATTTGAATTCTCCTTTTCTCTGTTTATACAGGAGATATATCTACTTTATATACATGCACGGTATATATTTGATTTCACCTTGTTTCGGCATATCGTATACGTATGTTTTAATTTATATATATGTGCATACTTGATTTCAAATAATTTTGAAAGCCTATTCAAAATCTACACATGATCGTGTACTTTTGAGTGTGATATTGATGTGGCATGCATATGTGGTGTTCGGTGGAATGTGCATATATATATATATATATATATATATATATATATATAACATATATATAGATCGACATTTGTTATCTTTTTTTTGAGTTTAAGTAGGTTAGTATTATAGGCTACACATAGATTGTCAATAACATTCAAGCTTTGATTAGTACACTTATATGCCTTGCATATATATGATTTGTTCCTACTATTAAAATGGGAATATATGTATCATGTGGGTATATGTATTTAAATTTGATCACTTATGTAGATTTACTCTATATGTTAGCTTAATTTTGCCAGTAATCACTATGTTATATTGTGATATTTATTATTCTCACTATGAAATTTCCCTAGTTTAGATATCACTACATGTCGGAAATGATACAAACCCTAACGGACTTTAGAATGGAAGAAAATTCGTTATGGGTTGAAATGATAAACCCAAGTGGTTTTCAGTTATTATTGAAATTTTGGGATTGTAGGTTAATAATATAAACCCATAAATTTAAACTATTATGGATTGAAATAACAAATATCTGTATAACCTGACCATAGGATATAAAATTTTATACGGACATCATTGGTCTATTTTGAAAAATGTCTTTTCAAATATTTGAAAGGAAATGTATGAATTTGATTTTGAATGTAATAATAATTCTATTTTATTATTGAAAATTTTATAACTTTGAATCTTGAGTTTGGAAAAGGATTACGGGTTCAAATTTGAAAGTAATTCGAAAAAAATAACTTATTATTTATTTCCTAAAAATATAAATAGATAAATAAAAAGTTTAATTTGTTTTAAACTGTATAAAATTTAGTCTTATTTAATATATAAAATTTTTAAAAAAGTCCATTTAATTTATATTTAAAATAGATTTTTATAACTTTAATAAATAAAAGGGCTAAAAGGGTTCATTTGAATTTGATTGACAATTTCAACCGGTTATGAAATGAATTTAAATAAAGATTCATTCAAAACTTAATGATTTTGGAAATGATTTATAACTTGTTTTAATAAAAGGGTGATTAAATGGATACTTTAAAATTTAAATAGAATTAAAATTGAATATCTGTTTTGACTTAAATTTTTATTTTAGAATTTTTTTCATTTTATTTATAAAGTAATTTATAAATGACCTCGGTGTGAAATAAGTATTTGGTTGTTAAAGAGACCGGGATCGAATATTGTCATGCTCTCTTCCAATATCGAAAACCACTTTAACAACTGTGTACGTGGTGGAGGTTCCAGAATGAAGTAGGATGGTTTTTGAAAAAGGTTTTGTACGGTATTTACGTGGCCCTAACTCCCGTAGGTCAGCTTGATGTAGCTAAAACAGGAGCTATGCCGGGCCAAGTGAGGCCATTCCTCCTATCGAACACATTTCTTTGAGACATATCTATTGCTTTTGTGATTTGATTTTGGTGTCCACAACTTTGATTTAGGCGTATGTCTTGAGGTGGGCGGTAGTAGATGTTATGCGTTACCACCAGTCCAGATCTACAAAACGGTAGAATCCCACCCTGGGCATTACCTCGCCTGCCTTGTCGCATGCCTTATTGCGCCTTCTATGAGTTTATTTTGTACCATACCTATAAAATGCCCTCTGGGTAAACCTCCAGTTTACAGAGCAGCGTACAGTACTGTATATACTGTGGGAATATATAAAATGTGTTAAGGGAGATATGGGTAACGCCTTAGTGCTATTTTGGTATTTTACTTTACCATGGACATTATGTATGTAGCGTATTGTATAATGTATGTAGATAGTGTTAGCACCAAAATTGGTCACTAACATCCTTGAGTAGATTTATGTAGAGAGATTAATGAAGATAATAAATTAAAATAGAAAAATAGTGTAATTCAATGCCAAAAGAACAATAAAAACGAGAATACCGGATTTATAGTGGTTCGGCATAACTGCCTACGTCCACTTTGAGTTTAATCTTTATTCCTTTCTCAATCACTTGAATACAGATACAATCCGTAAATAAATCGCTTGAGTACAAGTTTGAATCAAAAAGAGGAAAGTATAAAAAATGGCAGTGTCTCCCAGTGTTCTCCAAAAAAGGTCCCCTTTCAGTGTGCCCCTGCCCTTCTATTTATAGACGAAGATGGGTTGGACTTCCTTCACGAGCTCAAGGCCAAGGTGACTTGGCCCATATAGGGCGATCTCAAGCTAGTTAGTCTATTCTTGCCGAACCGTACCTAAATGCCAAAACATGTCGACTGCAACAAACCCGTATATCCTCAGGCTCTTCTTGGTCAGAATCTTGTCTAGTTCTAACGATAATTTCTTCAACTGTCGTCTTGTAGCCGGGCCAAGGTGCCGGTTAACACTTGCCCCCCAAAGTGTGTCGTGTGAAGCAAAACAACATGCTTTGAATCAACGAGTATTCCTTGTCTCTAGAAAGAAATCCATCGTGTCCCTTGAACAGTCATTATCCTTTAATTTTATCCTCCTAAGGTGTCGTATCCTTCTTTGGTCATCATGATGCTTGGTCGATTCCCAATGTTATAAATCCAGGGTTGTAGTTCATCAGTGGCCATCCATGTCCGATTCTACAGTGCTAGTAAGCTTCGGCTCTCTGATCTAGTATTTTCTTAATAACCCTAAACGAGAATTCAATTTATGTTGATTTCAAGAAGTCGAACTTTTTTGGATGTACACATGCATGTTCGGGTACATGTTCTTGCCATTGGCTCTCGAATGCATTTTATATGATCACAAGTCGTTGCCAATTCCATCTAGTTTAATAGCAATTCAATTGCGATTCTTTATTTGTATTTTCTGTGAAATATGGGTTGTAATCAGCCACTTGACGAGAGCGGACTTCAAGTTTTACATGGTTGACGATCTCAGAACAGTAAGCAAGGGTGAATGGAGTACGGCCAGTCACGGACCCATGGATAGTTCTATAAGCCCATAATGCTGTTGGGAGTTCATCCACCCATTTACCTCTAGCATTTTCCAAATTTTTCTTCAGAACGGGCTTTATGATTTTGTTCACACCTTCATCCCATCCATTGGAAGGTCATAAGGACAGATGACGTTACAGACAATATAGTTGATTATTTTCTTCATCTTGGTCGTGGTTAATCTGCCCACTCGGTGAAGCAATCAACAGCTATGATGGCGTATTTCGCACTACCTTTAGGATTGGTAAGAAGAGGATGTCAATGTCCCCAAGTGGCAAACGGCTATGGACTAGCCATTTGAGTAATTTCCATCGGTGGGGTTCCTCGATTTTGCAAATCTTGCACTTTTCGCATTGTTTGGCATGATTAACCGCATCTAGATTGATAGTTGGCCGGTAATACCCGTAGTAGAATATTTTCTTTATCAGGGTTTTTCCCTTTGATGTAATCGGCATATTCTTCTTCATAGACCTTGCTCAAGATATCATCATGGGAGATACACCAAAGCATGGGGATGGATAAACTCCTTTCTACACACGACTTCTTCTTGGATGATTTGGCGTGAAGTGTAACGACCCAGAATTTTTATAAATTAAAATTTGAATATTTAATTTATTTTAAATATTAATAAGTGAATTTATAAGTCAAATAAATTTTTATTTGAATTATTGGATTTAATTGGATTATTAAATCGATAATTTAATACGTTAAATTATGGAAATAATTGAAAATTGGGTTAAATATGATTGAAAATGATTTGTAAAATTTTATTTTATCATATGGGAGTTTGAACGATATTTTAGAACTTTTAAAATCGAATTAAAAGTTAATTTGTGAAAATTGAATATTTTAATATTAAAATCGACTAGTAAAAATAGTCAATTTTTGAACAGTCTCAGAATTGAACGAAACCAGTTCCATTGGATCCGTAATAGTTAGTTATTATCGGATTTCAATTTTCGTGTCAATCGGAGTTATCGTTTGAGCGTGGCAGCTCGAAACGCATCGAATTATTTTTAATTTAAATTTGGCGAGTCAAAATAGCCATTTTTCAAAAAGTCTCGGATTTCGACGAAACCAGTTTCATCGGATCCGTAATGTGATATTATTGTAAAGTTTCAAATTTCAAGTCAATTGGATTTACGGTTTGTCCGGTACAAATTAAAACGCCTAGAAATCGATTTAAATCGGTTTAATTTAAATTGAGCGTTTGTTGCCATAACTCGTACATACTTCCGAATTAGCTTCCGAAACCTGTTCCATTGTGTCCGGAACGCGGGGTAAACCCTAGAAACGCTGGTTACGGCGCCTAAATCGGAGTTCGAAATTCTCGGGATGAATAGTGTTTACGCTTGGTTTTCTATAAATACACCACACACACAAATAAAAAAAAAAAAAAAAACCCTAGCCCATAATTGCAGCCGCCATCTCTTATTTCAAAGGCTGAGAATCCATCTCCTTCCTCTCTCAATCTTTCTCAATCCACTCGTTTTTAGAAAAAGTTGTTAACTAAAGAATCGAAGAGCTCGCCGAATACTTCAAATCCATACGGATATGATCGGGAACGGAGCGACGATGGAGGGGCAAGGATGGGCCGTTCGTGGGCTGTTCACCACCGTGCGCGCGCGTCATAGGGGGGCCGAGCCTTGAGCTCTTCCTGGTGGAGATAGCTTGCGTCGTGTGCTTCGCGTTGGCATTGGTGTGATCGAGTATCGTTGAGTGTGGTGGGTGCAAAAATTAACCCTAGTTGTTGCTTATGGGTTCATGTATGTCGGCCTCAACCTGGAGATGATAACGTGAGGGAGGGGATGAAGGGGAACGGCAAAGATTTGGGGGCCCAAGATCTAACGGCCCAGATTTGCTTTGGGTATAAATAATTAAGTTATGTGTGATTTAAGTTATATAAAACGTGTACAAACTTGTAAAATCAATAACTTTTTCATACGAGGTCGAAAAAATGCAAACTCAGTTGCGTTGGAATCGTATGGACGAGCACTACGCGATGGAGTTGGTTTGGAGTCGTTTGGAGTTAGTGAGAATTTCGGGTAAAATTAAACGCGCGTTTAATTTTATTCGAAATAAAAGCTAAAACGGAAATTAAAACCAAGGTGAGAACTTCTCACTCAATCGAATAGGTTTCGATTTTATTTTAAAATAGTTAGATTTAAAATATTTGAATGCATGTTTGAATGATGACTGTAAATTTTTGATTGTTAAAATAGACATTATACGCCGTTAGTAAGCGGATGTTATTTATTAAAAACATATACCGCGAATATTTCATAAACAGTGAAATTGGTATTATATATAATAGCAATATATATATATTGGCATATGTATATATTGGAGTTATTGATTTCCCGCATTTTTTGTTTAGCGGATGAGACCCTATTACGCCGTTATTAAGCGGATAATATTTAATAAGAACATATACCGCGATAATTTCGTACTGGAGCGAAATTGGTATTGTGCTAATGTTTTTGGATGCAGGAAAACAGGTTGGAGGGATCCAACTGGATTCCTCAACAGTATTTATTTGATTTCAGATATTTTGATATTTGATTGATTATCATATCGATATATGATATCGTTGTTGTCGTGATTGACTATTTGGTGTGTAGCATCATTGGACCCAGATTTTGGGATTTTAAAAATGATTTTTAAAGTGATTTTAGAAAGTATACGTTTTATAAAATAATTTTTGGAATTGATCCATTTTAAATAAATAAACGTTATAATAGTTAAAGTTATAAAAATTATGGTTTTTGTGAAATATAGTTAAAAGCTGATTTTTGAGAAATATGAATTAATGATTTTATAAAATAGTTTAAACTGGATTTTTGAATTTATTATGAAAAGTTTAAATATAGGATTTATAAAATTTGATTATTTTATAAATCAAAATGGTGAAATTATAAAGGAAATTAAAGACGTTTCAGAATAATAATATAAACTGATTTATATTAAGAGATTTATAAATGGATATTTATAAATTGGAATATAGACATTATAAAACAAGTTTTTATAAATGTTTGAATGATGTGAGAATGAATTTCATAATAGAATGAAATTTATGGAATTATAAACTGTGAAGTTATAAATGAAATTTATAAATAGTAAGATTTATAAATTTGGTGAAATTATTTGAAGAATAGATTTGGTTAAATAAATGAATCTTATAAGTTATAAGATTTATAATTTGGGAAGATAAAAAGAACGATTTTGTAAAATAATCGTTTTATAAGTATTTAATTTATAATATGAACGTTTAGTTTATAATTTAGTTATAAACTGGAATAGGTTAATAAAGGAATTTATAAAAAGGAAGTTTTTATAAATAAATAGATATGGAATTTATGAACGTTGTTTTATAAATTCGCAAACGACTTATTTTGATAAGTTAATTGTTATAACTTAGAAATAGAGTCATATTCACGTTTTTAGACAGTGAATAATCCTTTGAATTAAAATGAATAAAAGGATGGAATTTGTTAAAGAAGTATATTCACGTTTTTAAATAGTGAATGATATGTTAAAGAAATTGTTTTGAATGAGATGTTTAATTTGAATTAAAACGATCTAACGATGTTTTAAATGTGTTGAGATTCGAAAGCATAGATTTCAACATTCATTGTTGAAATAGATGTTTCGTGAGATAAAAGGAAATGGTGGACTATAACACTGTTGTTATAGTAAATGATTTCCGAAAGGAAATGTTTTGTGTAGTATTGGGATTTATATATCTATTTAATTTCGAATCCATATACTAGTGATTTTGGGTTGTCGTAACGATGTTTTACGCAACATT
This sequence comes from Allium cepa, assembly GCA_030765085.1. Classification (NCBI taxonomy): domain Eukaryota; kingdom Viridiplantae; phylum Streptophyta; class Magnoliopsida; order Asparagales; family Amaryllidaceae; genus Allium; species Allium cepa. Next base: position 445,797,412 of record CM060938.1, on the reverse strand, counting down.
CGTTTTGACCCAAATAAATATGTTAAGTGAATGATTTCCTTAAAAGAATGAAATATATACTTAATCTCGATTTAAGTATATTGAATATTTTCCAAGTGTTGAAAATAAATAAAAATTGTGAATTACTTATGAATAAATAAGTATGGAAATGTTTTTCCAATATAAAGTGAATATTAGAGAATTTATCTTTTTGAAGATAAATTGAAAATGAATATTATAAATCGAATTGAAGTCGTATATTCATTAATACTTTGGAATGTAAATTCACCAGTGAATTTATAAAAGAAGGTGGAATTTGTTTAAAAATAAATATTGATTTATTTTTGAAATATTGAAATTATATATCTAGTGAAGATATTTTGGAAAATAAATAATTTGGAAAATTATTTGGAAACTGGTGATGTGTGCATATCCAGTGATAGTTCAATAACCGACTATCAATATTTCCCTTTGAATGGGTAATTGATGTGATTTGTTTGAATGTGAATGCTACACTTATTTTTGAATAAGCGCTCACTATTCGGGTTAACCGGGAAAGGACCATGGGGTCGTATAACCCATTCCGAATATGTGATACGTCGTTATGAATTGCATTTGAAGATCGGTGTTGAAGACCGAGTATTTGTGAAAGCGATAGGATGACCTATCGATTGTCTCTGCACTGGGTAGCTCCTGGTATAGAGATCTCCTAAGTGATGGGAAATTCGATCGGGATTGTGAATACCCGTATTGCAAGGGCTTCGTAAGAAGTGCCTTCGGTTTTGTTCGAGCCAGGAACAGACTTGTATGGATTGTATGTCTGACATTACAAGTTGAGATATAAAGCCGATTTCTTTCAAATATATTTCTGTTGGTGGCGGAGAATTTATTCTTTTAGCTTAACACCCTTCTCTGAGACGTATGAGCTCAGAGGTTATGTAGTTGAATGTTATCAGCGATATATTCCCAATTTGGTAATGTGACATGCTGAGTGATGCTGAAATGATCATTGTGTTGATTATTTGTGATAGGATCGTTTATTTGATCGTCTATCCTTGTGATCATTGTGTTGATCATTTGTTGACCCAAAGCATGGCTTTTGTATAAAGTATGTTTTTGTGGACGTGACTTCGTCGAGCCTCACACCCCGTGAATGGTCAAAACAGGAAAGAAGCAGCAAGGTTATGAGGGGTAGCACCCTTTAGGATGTGTCCATTTCCTTCTGGAAAAGGGTGGTATCATGGTATGGAGCCCAGATACTTACTCATGTTGAAAACACTTTATGATTGTGTGAATTGATTACGAGCGCTCGGTTGATAAAGGTCCCAAAGGACCGGGGGATGGCATATTCGGTCAGTTGTTACTCAGTTAGGGGTAACCCGGCCTTGTGTTGGTAGAGATCCGGTTTGGTTCTCGGGGATGTCCATCCAGAGGCATTCTCATGTGGCAATGGGAAGTTCCTTGGCCTGATCATTCGTTGGAAATCCAAAGAAACAATACGTGACTTGTACGGTTTTAGTTGTATAACCTGCCATGGAATGTGGCGGTAACCTGCTATTGAACATGGTTAGCTATAGTAGGCATACGATAATGGTCGTATGTTGGCTAAGATTTATATCTTTATTTTCGAAATGATTTGTCATACATTATGCACTAGTAATAATATCAAATGTTATTTTAAATGCGTATCAAGCATCTTTGACTATCATAAGGAGAAATCTCCTCCGATTCTGCGTTTGCATGTGTGTGTGTGCGGGAGGCCTTATGGTAGTCTCATTTTTAAAAGCATTGCGAATTGAATTTAAAAATATTCCTCTTTTTGATTTTAAAGATAAATAAACTGTTTTGAGTTCTCACACCAGTCACATGACTGACTCGGAGTTTATTGTTTTCCTTCCTAAACTCTGGGTGCCCACCAATTTCCACACGGGCAGTCAAGAGTTAGGTTTATCAGGATATTCTGGATATTCTGGAGTTGCTGGAGGCAAGCTGGATGGCATGGCATATTACTTATATAGTATTTCTTTTTCCGCTGCACTGTTTGATGTTGTATGTTGTTATACACTCTGATGATATGATGTAATGAAATGAAATGTAATGTAATAACTGATATAGTTCTTTGTTTAAAGATTATTCATTTATTATTATATGTTGTTCCGCTGCGAATTGTGAGATTCTGTTGTTGTTCTGTTGTTTCTGTTCTATTTTCTTTCTATTCTCTTTTTCTTCTATTTCTAAATTTTCTGTTCTCTTTTCTATTTTCTTTTCTCTCTATTTTCTATCCTCTCTCTTCTTCTCTTTTCTTTTCTTAAATTCTTTCTAAAACCCATAACATTCCGTGTTTCCGGCCTTCGATTTCTCGGCAGTCGATAAAGTGAGTATCGATGTCGGATTTTCGGAGAACGAAAATCCGTGACGTTACATCTGGTATCAGAGCTTATGGTTAAGCGACAACCATGGTTCTGTAGGGTATTACTCATTAGAGATAGAGTCAGTAGTACTCTAGAATGAGTTTGAGTGTAATAATAGCTATGAGAGCGTATTTGTTAGTGAATATAAAATTGTTTTATATTGTGATGATTGGTTTATTGAGTGGCATATGAACTTTCGTCAGCGTGGTCCGCAAGACTATGCCGAAGGGGTTTCTAAACACTTGAATAGAACAATTCGGCACGATATTGATTTTAAATTGGGTAAATGAAATAATTTTACCTTGAGTATATTTTATATATGAAGAAATAATTTTTCAGAATTATGAAAGTATATAAGTTGATTGTTAGGTTGTTTGAATAATCTAAATAAAAGAAGAATTGTATAAGCAAAAGAATTATAAGAATTGAATTATAATTAATATGATTTACAATTGTGAAATAAACTTATATATATAAGAAGTAAAATTATATGAATATGAGTTGTAAATAATCAAGTGGATTAAATGGATATGAACTTGAGTTATATAAAAGAAGTTCAACTTTGTAATTGAATTGAATGAATGGAATAATGTGTTAATCAATTAAATGTAAATTAAGTTGATATGGAATAATGAATGAAAGTATAAATTCATTGAAATCAAATGTTATTAGAAGTTGAATAAATTGAATGAGAATGAATATAAGCAAAGGAATTTGGTTGTAATCAATATACATTGGTTGTGATATGATTGTTGATTGATTGCATAAAATTCATTGAGAGTTAATGAAAGTGAGTTAATGAAATTGAAAGCTATGTAATTGAATTCAAATTGAAAGTAAATAAATTTGAATAGAATTGAACGTGAATTGGATTTAATTAGTGAATGCAAACTAATTAAAATTGAGAATGAATGTTGATAAAATCCAATGTTAATAAATCAAATATGATTTAGAGTGAAAACCAATTCATTAAATATGAATGAGAATATGAATGAATGTTTATTGGATATGGATGTTAGTTGGTTGATGGTTGAATATATATTGCATTTGTTGTTTTGAATGCATAGCTATGTTGACGTATATAGTTATTATATTGCTATATGTTGTATATTGATACTATTTACATATATGCATGTTCTCATATTGTTTGTTAAGTGTTTAGTAGGTGCAGATAGCGTTTGCTTCGCATTTGGAGCTCGCTTTAGTGCTATATTAGCCGTATATGCTTGCTAATAAAATATAAGGTACATATCTCGGATTAAATATCGCACTTTTACACTTTTTTCCCTGCGGGATGCCTCATAACTTGATGAGATGTATATTTGTGATATATATACTGTCATTTTTTTTTCGGATCGAGCCGCGCAAAGGAGACTATGGCGAATTTTTCCGAAAATTTAAGGCGTTAGAAATTTTTTGAGAAAATTGGGAAAATTTTGAAAACTTTAACTTTGATTTTGGAATTGAAAGTTAAACAATAGTAGTTGTTTTTGAAAAGATAACTAAGTATGATTGGAAAACTTAGTAAAGTATTATAAGAAGTTTAATTATGAATTTTGGAAAATTAATAAATCCTGTAATCTTCTTACTTGTAATTTCGAGGACGAAATTCTTTTAAGTGGGGAAGATTGTAACGACCCAGAATTTTTATAAATTAAAATTTGAATATTTAATTTATTTTAAATATTAATAAGTGAATTTATAAGTCAAATAAATTTTTATTTGAATTATTGGATTTAATTGGATTATTAAATCGATAATTTAATACGTTAAATTATGGAAATAATTGAAAATTGGGTTAAATATGATTGAAAATGATTTGTAAAATTTTATTTTATCATATGGGAGTTTGAACGATATTTTAGAACTTTTAGAATCGAATTAAAAGTTAATTTGTGAAAATTGAATATTTTAATATTAAAATCGACTAGTAAAAATAGTCAATTTTTGAACAGTCTCAGAATTGAACGAAACCAGTTCCATTGGATCCGTAATAGTTAGTTATTATCGGATTTCAATTTTCGTGTCAATCGGAGTTATCGTTTGAGCGTGGCAGCTCGAAACGCATCGAATTATTTTTAATTTAAATTTGGCGAGTCAAAATAGCCATTTTTCAAAAAGTCTCGGATTTCGACGAAACCAGTTTCATCGGATCCGTAATGTGATATTATTGTAAGGTTTCAAATTTCAAGTCAATTGGATTTACGGTTTGTCCGGTACAAATTAAAACGCCTAGAAATCGATTTAAATCGGTTTAATTTAAATTGAGCGTTTGTTGCCATAACTCGTACATACATCCGAATTAGCTTCCGAAACCTGTTCCATTGTGTCCGGAACGCGGGGTAAACCCTAGAAACGCTGGTTACGGCGCCTAAATCGGAGTTTGAAATTCCCGGGATGAATAGTGTTTACGCTTGGTTTTCTATAAATACACCACACACACAAATAAAAAAAAAAATAAAAAAACAAAACCCTAGCCCATAATTGCAGCCGCCATCTCTTATTTCAAAGGCTGAGAATCCATCTCCTTCCTCTCTCAATCTTTCTCAATCCACTCGTTTTTAGAAAAAGTTGTTAACTAAAGAATCGAAGAGCTCGCCGAATACTTCAAATCCATACGGATATGATCGGGAACGGAGCGACGATGGAGGGGCAAGGATGGGCCGTTCGTGGGCTGTTCACCACCGTGCGCGCGCGTCATAGGGGGGCCGAGCCTTGAGTTCTTCCTGGTGGAGATAGCTTGCGCCGTGTGCTTCGCGTTGGCATTGGTGTGATCGAGTATCGTTGAGTGTGGTGGGTGCAAAAATTAACCCTAGTTGTTGCTTATGGGTTCATGTATGTCGGCCTCAACCTGGAGATGATAACGTGAGGGAGGGGATGAAGCGGAACGACAAAGATTTGGGGGCCCAAGATCTAACGGCCCAGATTTGCTTTGGGTATAAATAATTAAGTTATGTGTGATTTAAGTTATATAAAACGTGTACAAACTTGTAAAATCAATAACTTTTTCATACGAGGTCGAAAAAATGCAAACTCAGTTGCGTTGGAATCGTATGGACGAGCACTACGCGATGGAGTTGGTTTGGAGTCGTTTGGAGTTAGTGAGAATTTCGGGTAAAATTAAACGCGCGTTTAATTTTATTCGAAATAAAAGCTAAAACGGAAATTAAAACCAAGGTGAGAACTTCTCACTCAATCGAATAGGTTTCGATTTTATTTTAAAATAGTTAGATTTAAAATATTTGAATGCATGTTTGAATGATGACTGTAAATTTTTGATTGTTAAAATAGACATTATACGCCGTTAGTAAGCGGATGTTATTTATTAAAAACATATACCGCGAATATTTCATAAACAGTGAAATTGGTATTATATATAATAGCAATATATATATATTGGCATATGTATATATTGGAGTTATTGATTTCCCGCATTTTTTGTTTAGCGGATGAGACCCTATTACGCCGTTATTAAGCGGATAATATTTAATAAGAACATATACCGCGATAATTTCGTACTGGAGCGAAATTGGTATTGTGCTAATGTTTTTGGATGCAGGAAAACAGGTTGGAGGGATCCAACTGGATTCCTCAACAGTATTTATTTGATTTCAGATATTTTGATATTTGATTGATTATCATATCGATATATGATATCGTTGTTGTCGTGATTGACTATTTGGTGTGTAGCATCATTGGACCCAGATTTTGGGATTTTAAAAATGATTTTTAAAGTGATTTTAGAAAGTATACGTTTTATAAAATAATTTTTGGAATTGATCCATTTTAAATAAATAAACGTTATAATAGTTAAAGTTATAAAAATTATGGTTTTTGTGAAATATAGTTAAAAGCTGATTTTTGAGAAATATGAATTAATGATTTTATAAAATAGTTTAAACTGGATTTTTGAATTTATTATGAAAAGTTTAAATATAGGATTTATAAAATTTGATTATTTTATAAATCAAAATGGTGAAATTATAAAGGAAATTAAAGACGTTTCAGAATAATAATATAAACTGATTTATATTAAGAGATTTATAAATGGATATTTATAAATTGGAATATAGACATTATAAAACAAGTTTTTATAAATGTTTGAATGATGTGAGAATGAATTTCATAATAGAATGAAATTTATGGAATTATAAACTGTGAAGTTATAAATGAAATTTATAAATAGTAAGATTTATAAATTTGGTGAAATTATTTGAAGAATAGATTTGGTTAAATAAATGAATCTTATAAGTTATAAGATTTATAATTTGGGAAGATAAAAAGAACGATTTTGTAAAATAATCGTTTTATAAGTATTTAATTTATAATATGAACGTTTAGTTTATAATTTAGTTATAAACTGGAATAGGTTAATAAAGGAATTTATAAAAAGGAAGTTTTTATAAATAAATAGATATGGAATTTATGAACGTTGTTTTATAAATTCGCAAACGACTTATTTTGATAAGTTAATTGTTATAACTTAGAAATAGAGTCATATTCACATTTTTAGACAGTGAATAATCCTTTGAATTAAAATGAATAAAAGGATGGAATTTGTTAAAGAAGTATATTCACGTTTTTAAATAGTGAATGATATGTTAAAGAAATTGTTTTGAATGAGATGTTTAATTTGAATTAAAACGATCTAACGATGTTTTAAATGTGTTGAGATTCGAAAGCATAGATTTCAACATTCATTGTTGAAATAGATGTTTCGTGAGATAAAAGGAAATGGTGGACTATAACACTGTTGTTATAGTAAATGATTTCCGAAAGGAAATGTTTTGTGTAGTATTGGGATTTATATATCTATTTAATTTCGAATCCATATACTAGTGATTTTGGGTTGTCGTAACGATGTTTTACGCAACATTCGTTTTGACCCAAATAAATATGTTAAGTGAATGATTTCCTTAAAAGAATGAAATATATACTTAATCTCGATTTAAGTATATTGAATATTTTCCAAGTGTTGAAAATAAATAAAAATTGTGAATTACTTATGAATAAATAAGTATGGAAATGTTTTTCCAATATAAAGTGAATATTAGAGAATTTATCTTTTTGAAGATAAATTGAAAATGAATATTATAAATCGAATTGAAGTCATATATTCATTAATACTTTGGAATGTAAATTCACCAGTGAATTTATAAAAGAAGGTGGAATTTGTTTAAAAATAAATATTGATTTATTTTTGAAATATTGAAATTATATATCTAGTGAAGATATTTTGGAAAATAAATAATTTGGAAAATTATTTGGAAACTGGTGATGTGTGCATATCCAGTGATAGTTTAATAACCGACTATCAATATTTCCCTTTGAATGGGTAATTGATGTGATTTGTTTGAATGTGAATGCTACACTTATCTTTGAATAAGCGCTCACTATTCGGGTTAACCGGGAAAGGACCATGGGGTCGTATAACCCATTCCGAATATGTGATACGTCGTTATGAATTGCATTTGAAGATCGGTGTTGAAGACCGAGTATTTGTGAAAGCGATAGGATGACCTATCGATTGTCTCTGCACTGGGTAGCTCCTGGTATAGAGATCTCCTAAGTGATGGGAAATTCGATCGGGATTGTGAATACCCGTATTGCAAGGGCTTCGTAAGAAGTGCCTTCGGTTTTGTTCGAGCCCGGAACAGACTTGTATGGATTGTATGTCTGACATTACAAGTTGAGATATAAAGCCGATTTCTTTCAAATATATTTCTGTTGGTGGCGGAGAATTTATTCTTTTAGCTTAACACCCTTCTCTGAGACGTATGAGCTCAGAGGTTATGTAGTTGAATGTTATCAGCGATATATTCCCAATTTGGTAATGTGACATGCTGAGTGATGCTGAAATGATCATTGTGTTGATTATTTGTGATAGGATCGTTTATTTGATCGTCTATCCTTGTGATCATTGTGTTGATCATTTGTTGACCCAAAGCATGGCTTTTGTATAAAGTATGTTTTTGTGGACGTGACTTCGTCGAGCCTCACACCCCGTGAATGGTCAAAACAGGAAAGAAGCAGCAAGGTTATGAGGGGTAGCACCCTTTAGGATGTGTCCATTTCCTTCTGGAAAAGGGTGGTATCATGGTATGGAGCCCAGATACTTACTCATGTTGAAAACACTTTATGATTGTGTGAATTGATTACGAGCGCTCGGTTGATAAAGGTCCCAAAGGACCGGGGGATGGCATATTCGGTCAGTTGTTACTCAGTTAGGGGTAACCCGGCCTTGTGTTGGTAGAGATCCGGTTTGGTTCTCGGGGATGTCCATCCAGAGGCATTCTCATGTGGCAATGGGAAGTTCCTTGGCCTGATCATTCGTTGGAAATCCAAAGAAACAATACGTGACTTGTACGGTTTTAGTTGTATAACCTGCCATGGAATGTGGCGGTAACCTGCTATTGAACATGGTTAGCTATAGTAGGCATACGATAATGGTCGTATGTTGGCTAAGATTTATATCTTTATTTTCGAAATGATTTGTCATACATTATGCACTAGTAATAATATCAAATGTTATTTTAAATGCGTATCAAGCATCTTTGACTATCATAAGGAGAAATCTCCTCCGATTCTGCGTTTGCATGTGTGTGTGTGCGGGAGGCCTTATGGTAGTCTCATTTTTAAAAGCATTGCGAATTGAATTTAAAAATATTCCTCTTTTTGATTTTAAAGATAAATAAACTGTTTTGAGTTCTCACACCAGTCACATGACTGACTTGGAGTTTATTGTTTTCCTTCCTAAACTCTGGGTGCCCACCAATTTCCACACGGGCAGTCAAGAGTTAGGTTTATCAGGATATTCTGGATATTCTGGAGTTGCTGGAGGCAAGCTGGATGGCATGGCATATTACTTATATAGTATTTCTTTTTCCGCTGCACTGTTTGATGTTGTATGTTGTTATACACTCTGATGATATGATGTAATGAAATGAAATGTAATGTAATAACTGATATAGTTCTTTGTTTAAAGATTATTCATTTATTATTATATGTTGTTCCGCTGCGAATTGTGAGATTCTGTTGTTGTTCTGTTGTTTCTGTTCTATTTTCTTTCTATTCTCTTTTTCTTCTATTTCTAAATTTTCTGTTCTCTTTTCTATTTTCTTTTCTCTCTATTTTCTATCTTCTCTCTTCTTCTCTTTTCTTTTCTTAAATTCTTTCTAAAACCCATAACATTCCGTGTTTCCGGCCTTCGATTTCTCGGCAGTCGATAAAGTGAGTATCGATGTCGGATTTTCGGAGAACGAAAATCCGTGACGTTACATGAAGCTTTGAGGAGGATCTGTCGTTTTCCATTCCTCCGTTCAATAAGAATTCCTCATTGTAGATAGTCTTTGATAGGAGTCAACCATGACACCTTTTCTGGCTCTGTCTCCAAGACTTAGTTTATCTCCATCCATCAATGCTTGGAATATTAAATATTTCAACCGAAACAATGTATGTCCGTTGCACGTCCCTAAAACTGGCCAGCTTGGCCAGTGACTAGACTCTTTTCATTTTGTTTGCTGAGTATGTGTGTAATGATGCAATACATGAAGTCGGCAATTAGCTCTTGGACCTGGCCGAGATAAAGGGCAAGATAATGCCCCATGGCAAGATCAACCGCCTTAACTTTGCATACTATCAATCAGGAATCACAAAAGATATGCAAAGCTTCCACTCCAAATTCTCTAGCAAGTTTGAGGCTGGCGGTCGAGGCTTCATAATAAGTATCATTGTTGGTTACAAGGAAATCGAGTTTTAGGACGTAGCAGATCGATCGTTCCTCGAGAGTCATTAACATGACTTCTGTGCCATAACACTGATCAGTGGATGCTCCATCTACGTACATTTTCCATCTTTCAGTTGGTTCTCTACTACCCTTCGAGTAGTCATCTGATGTAGTGAATTTGGGTATGAGGTCTACTAATTTCCCTCCTTGGATAGCCCTTTGAGGGAAGTTAGTGATATCGAATTGGCTTAGTTCGATATTCTATTTAAGTAGCCTTTCAGATGTCTCAGGTCGTTGTATACCCGGTTGCAACGGCTAGTAGGCATAGATGTTGATAGGGTGAGCCCAAAATTAAGTGTGGAGCTTTCATGATGAAGTCAACAGACGTTGCGCTAGCTTTTTTAGCTTCGGGTCGATATCCAATGCATGGCTCATGATAGTTGGTGAAATCACACATGCATGCCAAAATGGGTCCAAGGGAACATATCATCATTTATTCATAAAAACCCAACCAATTCTTTTATCATCATTGCCCTGAGCTATGATTCGATACTCAGCACCCGGAAAGGGTCGCCATGGCTGGCTGTAATGTCGACCGTCGGCTTAGCAGGTGCCGTCCCAGATTCTTTGAGTTCAGATGTAACTATTTTGCATAACATTCAATGTGAAATATGGTTGGGATGACCAATGTTGATGGTTCTCTGGTCGAATCCTAGAGTCTTGTTATGAGTTATTAAATCTAATAGTGAAGGGCTCTGAATGCTCTAATAGATTATCAGCAAATGGCCAAAGATCAGGCTTAAAAGCGCATTGAAGGAAATGTCGAGTAGGGGTCAGCCTCGAGTTGCGTGCAACCGTATAGCTGGATCTTGCTATGAGTTTGAATTTGCTTGTATATTAGAGTAGCGCACTTTCTATTCAATGTATTCATGATCCTTTACCCGTCCTTCGGGCTGGAGTGAAACTCAATTGCCCATGAGCTAAGGTATCGATTTAATGATTCTATCTCTAGGCATCCTTTCGGTCCTAGTCTTGAGTACCTGTAAGCACTATATATAAGTTTCAATACTGAGCTATCGTAGCCAGTCTTTGGATGACCACGCATCTGCTCCCAGTCTCAGGTTGATAAATGTACTGCATGGACGGTTGAGTCTCGTCCTGGCTATGTTTATATTCTCACCTAAACTTCGAAAACATAGAGGTGATCGTTGAATAGTCGGTTCACATTCATCTTGCTTCTCGCTCGTGCCCCCAGGTCTGGTGCATATACCGATAAATAGGAAGGCCAGCCATGCCCACTTTAGTTATACTCTCTTTCCCGTTGAATCATGGGATCATGTCAGTCGATGGGAGACTAGGTCTCTCCTATCTTGGATTTTATCATGGTTTTTCATTCCAAGAGGAATACTTCGATGCCACGTCATTTTCAGGGCGTAATTTGGACAGTGGACGGTCATCCACGTCCACTTTGGTTCATGCTCTGTAATCAGATCTCGGGGTAAAGTTAGTTACAAATGCAGTCGGGTTATGCTCATCCAGTTTCATACTCCTCCTGACGAATCGAATGAGGGTGTTGGAGAATTTTTGACCAAGTATTCGTGGTTTACCCTCCTTTCCACACTCTGCAGGTCATATTTTTTCAAGAAACATCCGATCACATTCGTATGTGCTTGGTGTGGATCGGTATTGACCCTCGATCTGAGGTATGATATAGTCGGTTGATCGTAGCTTTGGATGCCGTTTTGATTGGTTCTGTATTAAGGACTCCCCGCAGTCGTTGCCTAAAGTTATAAAGAACGCCACGCTGGAGCTATAGTAAGATGTCGTATTCAGCTTTTTAGTGATTTGTACCCCTACTCCCAGCATTGATTTGGCCAGGCCACTAGTTGGATGGTCGAACTCCATCCTTAGTGGGTTAATAATCCTCCTGTCGATTCCAGGCCGAAGTTTGCGGAATAGAGACTGATCGAAATCCAATCGTCTATTTATCGATGTTTATACACCACTCTGCATTCTGGTGACTTAGTGTTATTCTCCCCCCAGTTGACTCGCGCATGCTTCGGTCCACGCTCCGGGGACTTAGAGATTTGTCGAACGGTTTATGTTTAGTCCGCAGCTCGAGACACAGAGATTTTCGTCAACTCATTTATACTCCAGTCCGCACTCTGGGAACTTAGAGTAATCTAGTCCGCTTCTGGGATTTAGAGATTTTTCTCAAGTCGTCTATAATCTAGTCCGTGCTCTGGGGACTGAGAGTACCATAGTCCGCACTCTGGGGACATAGAGGTTTTTTAAGCCGTTTATACTTTAGTCCGCACTCATGGGACTTAGAGCACTTTAGTGCGCACTCTGGGGACATAGAGGTTCTTAGGTCGTTTATACTCTAGTCCGCACTCAGGGGACTGGGAGCACTTTAGTTCGCACTATGGGGACGTAGAGGTTTTTGAGTCGTTTATACTCTAGTCCGCACTCAGGGGACTTAGAGTACTCTAGTCCACTTTGGGGGACTTATAGGTTTTTAAGTCGTTTTTACTCTAGTCCGCACTCTGGTGACTTACAATACTCCAGTCCACGCTCTGGGGACTTGGAGATTCGAGTCGTTTATACTCGAGTCCGCATTCTGGGGACTTAAAGTACTCCAGCCTGTGCTCTAGGGACTTGGAGATTCGAGTCGTTTATACTCGAGTCCGCACTTTGGGGACTTAGAGTATTCCAGTCCACACTCTAGGGACTTGGAGGTTTAAGTCGTTTATACTCAAGTCCGCACTCTGGGGACTTAGAGTACTCCAGTCCGCACTCCAGGGACTTGGAGGTTTAAGTCGTTTATACTCGAGTTCGCGCTCTAGGGACTTATAGTACTCCAGTCCACGCTCTGGGGACTTGGAGGTTCAAGTCGTTTATACTCGAGTCCGCACTCCGGGGACTTAGAGTACTCCAGTCCGCACTCTGGGGACTTGGAGGTTTAAGTCGTTTATACTCGAGTCTGTACTCGGGGGACTTAGAGTACTCCAATCCGCTCTCTAGGGACTTGGAGGTTTAAGTCATTTATACCCGCGCTCAAGGGACTTAGAGTACTCCAGTCCGCGCTCTGGGGACTTGGAGGTTCAAGGCGTTTATACTCGAGTCTGCTCTCTGGGGACTTAGAGTACTCCAGTCCGCACTCTGGGGACTTGGAGGTTTAAGTCCTTTATACTCGAGTTTGTACGCTGGGGACTTAGAGTACTTCAGTCCGCACTCTAGGGACTTGGAGGTTTAAGTCGTTTATACTCGAGTCCGCACCCTGGGGACTTAGAGTATTCCAGTCCGCACTATGGGGACTTGGAGGTTTAAGTCTTTATACTCGAGTCCACACTCTGGGGACTTAGAGTACTCCAGTCCGCGCTCTGGGGATTTGGAGGTTCAAGTCGTTTATACTCGAGTCAGCACTCTAGGGACTTAGAGTACTCCAGTCCACCCTCTGAGGACTTGGAGGTTTAAGTCGTTTATACTTGAGTCCGCACTCTGGGGACTTAGAGTACTCCAGTATGCACTCTGGGGACTTGGAGGTTTAAGTCATTTATACTCAAGTCCGCACTGGGGACTTAGAGGTTTTTATTGAGAGTCGTCGTATTTCCACCCTTTAATTTATATTTCATCTACCGTATCGAGGCTAATGTTGTCAAAAGATCAATCGAACCACGTTTGCTCATGGGATGGGATTCTTCTCCCAGCATGAGGGACAAAACTTGAAAACGCTTGGTGATTATAGCTCTTCCAATCAAGTCAAGGAACGAGGTATATGACAGATGGTTGGATCACATCCATGTTGGGTTAGATAGACAAATCTCATACAATTTGCTCCGTATCTCTTTCTAGAAAATAAGGATGATAGATTGTTGAGTAGGCAAAATAAGTTGCATATGTTCCAAGATGCAGTCGTGCCCATGTATTGAGAGCGATGGTTAATGAGTAGGCAGTCCACCACAACTACTTCAAATCGGGCTTTTGAACAAACTTTTGTGTTCAAGGTAGGATTTGATGTGTAGATGATCAAATCACGTCCACTCTAGACAGATCCTGGCATCACTGAGCTTCAGGAGAGGCATCTGTATTTTTTCAAACTTCGTTCTATGACTTGATTTGAGTGGACGATCGGGACCTACTTAATCCAAGCCTTGTTCAGGTCTCCAAGTCAAATGTGGAGGTCGATGAATGGATGGTTGGTTATGTTCATTTTGTATTGGGCTCTGATCGTGATGAACTTTTCAATATCTAGTCCATAGCCCCAAATCAAAGGAATATGGTTGATGATGAGCGATTGAATTATGCTCGTCTAGATGTAACTCCACACGTTCGGTCATGGTCTGCGTAGATTGGTTGGCAACCAAATCTGAGTACCTGGTCACCTGCATCGTTTCAGAAGTAGTTTAGTTCAAGCTAGTCGTAGTTCATAGAACAATTGAAATAGAAATGAAAATAATTCAAAGAAGATTATGATAAATCTCATTGATAAGTGAAGCAGCATCGTGTGCTCGCTATTCGACTTTTGCCCCTGGCTCCTTTCAAAGGGATGTCGGCCGGCAGCAGTCCAATTGATAATCATAGCCCTTTATTAATAGGCATCGGATGTTCGCTGCCCGCCATTCTGTAGGACTTGTACATACTATTGAAGCTTTCCTTTCCAGATCGGCTTTTCGATCACTCCTCGGAGGTGTTTGTAATCACCCGTGTTAGGATCAGTGAGCATCTGGGAATATACAACATTCCCCTGATTTTCTTTAGACTTTGGTGTACTCTCTCGAGGTTGGTTTCCAATACCACACCGAGTCGCGAGTCTTCAAGTAGAGTTGTCAATTGAATCTTTCAAAGAGCATATGAGCCGAATTTTTAGGTCTTGTTTTGGCTACTGGGATCTACATCATTAGCCAACGGGCATTCATTGTTATTTTTCTTAGTCTGTTCCGCTCCTCCACACTTTGGTTTAGATTCATTTTTTGTCATAGAAATGATCCATGGTCGTAGGAGGCTCTCTAGCTAACTGGCTACCAAAATATATATGGAGGTCGATTGTCCTCAAGGGTGGTCAGTATGATATCCCTTTGAGAGTATCGTTTGAGTAGCACCTGTTTGTCCGTTCCCTTGTTGCCGTTCAGAAGCTGTCGCTAGATCCTCTATGCCCCGGTCGATCAGTGGATGTAAGGGAAGTAGATAGAATGTTCCTTTATTAAGTTGAGTTTTGAATTCACTATGTGGAGGCACTGCATTGCGGCCTCTTTTTTGAAAATTTGGGTCGTAACCGAAAATATTTTTTATGAAAATAGAGGTCGTAAAAGAGACCGGTATAACTTATGTTTCGATCGGCATTGAGGGTCGTTCGACATGACAAAGTTGCTCGGCATACAAGATTGTTCGGCATCCAAATTTGTTCGGCATTCCACACTGTTCGGCATTCAGGAACGCCCGGCACTCAGGAGCGTTCGACATCCACACTGTTCGGCATCCACACTGTTCGGCATGCACACTATTCTACATCCACACTGTTCGGCATCCGCACTGTTCGACATCCGCACTGTTCGACATCCGCACTGTTCGGCATCCGCACTGTTCGACATCCATTCTTGTTCGGCACAACCGAGTTGTTCGACATACAATACCGTTCGGCATTACAGAGGTGTGGTCAACATTCTGATGTTTCTCGGCATAGAGGTATGGATCGACATTCTGATGTTGCTCCGCATGGAGGTATGGATCAGCCTGGAGGTATGGATCGGCCTAGAGGTATGGATCGGCATTCGAATGTCGCTCGGCCTGGAGGTATGGTTCGACCTGTAGGTATGGATCGGCCTGGAAGTATGCATCGGCCTTCGGATGTCGCTTGGGCTGGAGGTATCGATCGGCCTGGAGGTATGGATCGGCCTGCAGGTGTGGATCGACATTCGAATGTCGCTCGGCCTGGAGGTATGGATCGGCCTGGAGGTATGGATCGGCCTAGAGGTATGGATCGACCTTCGGATGTCGCTCGGCCTGGAGGTATGGATCGTCCTTCGGATGTCGTTCGGCTTGAAGGTATGGATCGGCCTGGAAGAGCGTTCGGCCTTCATTCAACTTGAGTGCAAACTTCAACGTCCAATCCTTAGCTTGCGTACATTAGTGAATCCAATCCTTTCACATGAACATGAACACTTGATTAACTTACGGCTATCGGCTTCCTTTAGATTTTTTTTCAAATCTGAGTAGAATAGGAAGTTTTCTAGTAAAAAACTGGATCTATCTCGCGAATATGGAAATCCACTAGTAGATGATGAGATCCAATCAAGCCGAGAATTCAATTCTCAGTGAAAGCACCAAAATTGGTCACTAACACCCTTGAGTAGATTTATATGGAGAGATTAATGAAGAGAATAAATTAAAACAAAAAAATAGTGTAATTCAATGCCAAAAGAACAATAAAAACGAGAACATCGGATTTATAGTGGTTCGGCGTAACTGCCTACGTCCACTTTGAGTTTAATCTTTATTTCTTTCTCAATCACTTGAATACAGATACAATCCATAAATAAATCGCTTGAGTACAAGTTTGAATCAAAAAGAGGAGAGTATAAAAAATGGCAGAGTCTCCCCGGTGTTCTCCAAAAAAGGTCCCATTTCAATGTGCCCCTCCCCTTCTATTTATAAAAGAAGATGGGTTGCACTTCCTTCATGTGCTCAAGGCCAAGGTGACTTGGCCCATATAGGGCGATCTCAAGCTAGTTGGTCTATTCTTGCCGAACCGTACCTAAATGCCAAAACATGTCGACTACATCAAACCCGTATATCCTCAGGCTCTTCTTGGTCAGAATCTTGTCTAGTGCTAACGATAATTTCTTCAACTATTGTCTTGTAGCCGGGCCAAGGTGCCGGTTAACAGATAGTTTATCGAAACCTTAAAGGATGGCATCCCAACATCCCTTTAAGTTATATTACATTTACTTGACATTTCACTAGAAATTAATTTATCTACATAAGAATGTTAATCCTAATTTGAGTGTTTTGTTTTGTTGTACGCTCGAGTCAGCTTGAGTGTCACGGTTTGAGACTCGTCCTTTGGAGCTGGAGTTCATCGAAAGACCTAGCTTATCTATTTTCAACTTTCAGTTTATTCCTGTTATTTCCAGTTGTATGTTCAATCTTGTCACTTGCTTTATATTAGAGACTTCTGTATACTGGGATTTTTGATGTATTATGTTTCAGACTATTATTTCTGTAGTAGGTTTATGAACTATTGTTTATCTTTTCGCTGTTTGTTGTAAACTCTGTGTCTGTGATTGATTTAATTACTGTATATACTAAGTTATGCCAAATAAATATATTAGCAATCTTTTGTTTGGAGCAATTCAAGTCTGACATGTGTGGATTATTTTCGATTTGAATGGTTTGAGATAGCAGGTCACTACAATTGGTATCAGAGCTCTGGTTTTGGAAAACTTAGCATATGGAGTGAAAACTCATTAGATATATGGTAGTAATACCCTAGAATGAGTTGGACTAATTTTAAAATCATATTCATTCGTGCTTGAAATTCTAAGTTGGAACTCTCTTTAATTAGGATTCATTTGAATTTTTAAATTGTATCCTTGTTCTGAAATCAAAACCCTTGTTTTCCAGATGAGTAACCATAGGAATACCCATGGTAGGGTCGTGGAATTGCTCCTGCACCACTAGTTGCTTTCCTGTCCCACTTGTTGTTGCTCATGTTGTCGCATATTTAGTCGGTTGGGTTCACTCAGCTTCGTAGAGAGTATTCTCAACTTGGAGGCACTAAGTTCACTAGAGCAGAGAGTATCATTGAGGCCCAACAACGACTGAAAAGTCTTGAGAGGCTTTTACTGGACTGGAGATCACCGATGCCTAATTGCGTCACCTAGCTACTTGACAGTTACAGAAGTCCGCTCAGGATTTACGGGAATCTGTTACCGCTCAGATTGTTAAGGCTAATATCACTTGGAAGTTGTTTAGGTAAGATCCCCAACTGTCTTTTCTAGCTTCTTTCTATTGAATTTATCTCTTCAAAGTGTATCTCTTTGAGCTTTATCCCTGTCTTATTTTGAAACTATTATTTTCAGAGATGCTTTTGTAGCAAAATGGATGCCCGAAGCCAAGAAATCTCAGTTGTATAAGGCGTTTATGGATCTTGAGCAAGGAGACATGACTTTTACTTAATATGAGAGGAAGTCCAACGAGCTTTTCAAGTTTGGTCCCAGTTTGATTGACATTCAGCTGAAGAAGAACAAGAAGTTCATCCATTGTGCCCGCCCATAGTATTATGACCGCTTAATTAGTCATGTTCACGGCACCTTCATTCTCTGATGGATAAGGTCACTAGGTTCGAGAACCCTACTTCCAAGGGTAAATAAGCTGTTTCAACATCTCAAGGCACACCGAGTGGTTCTAAGAAAAGGAAGCCCAACTTCCAGTAGCAGAAGAAGAAGTGGTAGGATACTCATGGTATTGGATCCATTCCTCAGATGCAATTTCTTGACCTTTCTTCTATTACTTCTTTCAAGTGCGACCAGCAGGATCACTATGCCAATAGCTGTCCATCTCCTGCCAGTGTCGCTGCCCTTCACCTCAGGCCACCAGAACCAACCTTTGCCACCTTCGTCTGTAACCTGGCCATTTCCAGAATAACTGCCCCACACAGCAGAGAGGCAAGACATCTGGAGTCTTTGCCATGACTTCTTCCACTCGTCCTCCTCCACCGCCTGCCAGCGATAACGAAGGTACCCTTCGGAGCTCATTTTCTTTACATGATTTTCCTGTTTGATTTTTATTTGACACTGGTGCATCCCATAGTTTTATATCTATTGATCTCTGTAATAAATTCGAACATATTTTGCAACCTTAATTGGTGACTTTGTCATTTTGTGTGATTAATCCCATCGGTGGTCACGCCAATCTTAGTGTGATTTGTAAATGGGTGAAATTCCTTTACAAGAAGCTTCGATTCACTGGAGATTTCCATGTTTTGGGTTTTAATGCTTTTAATATCTTGCTCGAAGGTGATTGGCTAAAGAATTACGATGCAGTCATTTCTTGTAAGGCTCGAACCGTTTCTCTAGTCGATGATTAGGGAAATTCTCATGTAATAGAATGTCGAATGCCTCAGGATGTTGCGGGCAGCTTTATCTTTTCTCTTAATGCTCAGCCTAGCAATCTGGACTCCACCCCAACAGTCAGGGAATACCCTGACGTTTTTGGTGAAGTCGTTTCTCTCCCTCCCAAGTAGGAAATTGAATTCCGCATTGATCTTATTCTCAGTGCTCGACCAGTTGTTTTCCCTCCCAAACGGATGACACCTAAAGAGTGAGTTGAGTTGAAGAAGCAAATTGAGGATTTGTTCTCTAAATATCTGATTAGGCAAAGTTTTTCTAAATGGGGCGCAACTGTGGTCTTTATCACCAAATCTAATAGTTCTCCAAGGATGTGTTTATTATAGAGAGTTGAACAAGCTTACTCTCAAGAATCGATATCCTAAACCGCGCATTAATGATATGTTTGATCAGCTCAATAGAGCTAAGGTATTCTCTCAGCTTGATCTTGCTATCGGCTTCCACCAACTTCGTGAAGCCGTAGATAGCATCCCCAAGACTGCTTTTCGAACGGAGAATGGCTTTTATGAATGGTTAGTCATGCCTTTTGGATTAACCAATGCTCCAGCCTTCTTCATTGATCTTATGAATCGCGTTTTCCATGATGTTCTCAACAAGTTTGTTCTAGTTTTCTTTGATGATATCCTCGTCTTTTCTATGTCACAAAAGGAGCATAGGGAACATTTGGATAATGTTCTCAACACTCTTAGGAGTCATCAGTTGAAAGCAAAATTTTCTAAATGTCATTTCTAAAGAGATGAAGTCTGATTCCTTGGGCGCATTATTTCAAAGAATGGAATCTCGGTTGTCCCGGTTAAGGTCGTCGCGATTAATGTAAGTCTATCCACCTTTCTCTTTTGAATTTGTTTATCTTATCTATCTTTGAACTGATCCTCATATCCATTTCCAGGATTGGGAGACACCTAAGACTTGAACTGATATTCGTAGCTTTCTGGGCCTTGCCGTTTATTATCGAAGATTTATTGAGAATTTTCCCCGCATAGCCGCATCCCTCACTGCTTAGACTCGTAAGAAGGCCAAATTTAATTGGAATGAGAGGTGTGAAGCCGCGTTAGGTAGTTATAGCAAAAGCTTACCTCTGCTCCTGTTCTCACTATCACGAACGGGAGTGAAGGATTATCGGTTATACCGATGCTAGTAAGGAAGGACTAGGGTGCTGTGTTGATGAAAGATGGGAGGGTCATAGCTTATGCTCGTCGTCAGTTGAAGCACCACAAGCAAACAATGCCAACCATGATTTAGAGTTGCCTGCTGTTGTGTTCGCTTTGAAGTTGTGGAGGCACCATCTTTTGGGAGCCAAGTTTGAGCTTTTCACTGATCACCAGTCTCTTAAGCATATCTTCCACCAGAAGGATTTAAACCAGAGGCAAGGTTGATGGCTTGAGTTCTTAGCATCTTGTGATCTTGACATCAACTATACCCTTATGAAAGCCAATGTTGTAGCCGATGTTTTGAGTCGGAAGAAGGCCCTGATGTGTCAGATTTTGGTTACTCCATCTCTTGTGGATCGGATTACAGCGAAGCAGGATGAAGATGCGATGCTTAAGCTTATGAAGGAGAATATTCAAAATAGGTAAGGTGATAATCAGAATGAGTTAGGAGCACAAATTGATCAGAATGGAGTTTTGAGGATAAATGGGCGGATTTATGTTCCAAATGTTGATGGTTTGAGGTAGGAAGTCTTAGAGAGAATCACCAGTCTAGACTCTCCATCCATCAAGGTGTTACGAAAATGTTTCTGGACATGAAGAGGTTGTATTTGTGGAGTGGTATAAAGCGGGACATCTTCATCTTTGTCAGTAGATGTGCCACTTGTTAGCTGGTTAAGGCTGATCATCAAAAGACTGCTGGGTTGTTGCAACCCCTTGAAATTCCTATTTGGAAGTGGGATCAAGTCTCTATGGATTTTATCGATGGTCTACCGAGGACTAGATGGGGTAATGAGATTATTTGGGTACTCGTCGATCGATTGACCAAGACAGCCCATTTTATTTCGGTCAAGTCGAATCGAACTCCTTCGATCTTAGCTGAGATCTATATGAGGGAGATTTTCCGTCTCCATGGTGTTCCTTCTAGCGTTGTTTGTGATCGTGACCCTATATTTACCAACAAGTTCTGGAAAGCTTCCAGGAAGCTTTGGGCACTCATTTGAAGCTTGGTATGGCTTACCATCCCCAGAATGATGGTCAATCAGAAATGGTGAATCAGATTTTAGAAGATCTTCTTCGTGCTTGTGTTGTTGACTATGGAGGATCTTGAGAAGATCATCTTAATCTCATTGAATTCACCTACAATAACAGTTATAAGGTATAACTACATCTTTGAATCTGAATATTTTAAGCTTAATTCATCTACTAATCCCCATCCTTTGAATTCAGTCAAGTGTTAAGATGTCTCCATATTCCGCCCTTTACGGACAATCCTGCAAATCTCCATCTTGTTGGATTGAATCCGGTGATCGCTTCGTTCTTGCGCCTGATATGATTTTGGAAGCATCTGAGAAGGTTGAAGAGATTAGAAGGAAGATGAGAACTGCTCAGGATAGGCAGAAGAAGTATGCAGATAGGAGTAGGAGGAATTTGGAGTTTTTAATAGGCGATCAGTCTTTCCTAAGGTCTCCCCACTGAAGAATGCAGTTTGTTTTGGTCGAAGAGAGAAGCTTACTTCCAGGTTCATTGGTCCTTTTCGAATTTTGGAAAGAGTTGGTCCTTTGGCTTATAGAGTTGATTTTCCAGAGAAACTGGCAAGTGTGCACAACGTGTTTCACGCATCTCCCCTTCGTAAATATCTCCATGATCTGTCATTGATTGTTCAGCCAGCTTTATTAGAGAATTTGGACGTTTAGCCAAATCTCACCATTGAGAGAAAGCCACTTCGTATTATTGATAGAGGTATGAAGCAGCATCAAAGGAAACCTGTCGGTTTAGTTAAGGTACAATGGAGTACGGATGACCGCGATTGCACTTGGGAAACTGAGGAATCCATACGTGCTTCAAATCCTGAATTGTTTAACTCAAGTACTATTCATTGCCTTCTTTTATTTTTTCGGTTATTTCTATTCTCCTATCTCGTTCCTTTTAGGGGACAAAAGTTTTGAGTGGGGGAGAGCGTAATGACCCGATATTTTTTAATGATTTTTTTAAAACGTAAATAATAAAGATTTCTCGAAATGTAAATGATAAAATTTTGTAATAATTTTTTTTATTTGGAATGCGTCTATTCAATTTTAGTAATTGGTAAATTTTTATTGAAAAATATTAAAATTAATTTATTTTTGAAATTTAAAATATAAATTTAATCAGCTTAATTGGTGAAATTTAAATATTTTCAAAAAATGAATATTTTTATATAAAAAAATTGTAAATCACTTTTCGAGAGAGACATACCAATTCGTTTTGTAAAATTTAGACTTCTATAGCTTTGTTTATCTTATTTTCTGCGTTTAACAGCCATTTTGGTAGTGAAATTTCGAGTTTTTAAAATTGATTCGTATCACTGTATTTGTGTATCATTCTATTCGCCTTGATGTGCTGATCTCAGCAGTATATTTATTTCTGTATTTTGAGGTACGGTACGCGACGGAAATGATAAAACGGTGCGTCATATCGGTACCATAAATTGTGACTTCAACCTCCCTTTAGTTTCAAATTTGAAACGTGCATTCCAAACAAAAGTAAATTGCTTTAAATTTTCAGCAGAATTACTGTATGATCTTTTGCCATTTCTTCCACTTTATATTATTCATTTTGCCTTTTCACTTCGCTCACAAATTCTGTTCGCAAACCAGGTTAGTTCTCACTTTCATTCCCGTAGCGCTTCTCCTTTCTCCTTTTATTTTATTTTTGTTTTCCCCTTCCTTCTGCCTGAAGCGTGTAGCCAACCCACATCACCTTCTCAAAACCCAAAGTTTTTCCCTTCAACCTGAAGCTTATCGCCCGCGTTCCAGCCCCTAATCCACGCCAACATCTCCATAACCCAAGCAGGGCCGGCCATTCAGTTGGGTTGCCCAAGCCCAACTAAAATAAGAAAAAATGGTAGAAGTAAAAATGCAAAAATTACTACCCAGGCAGCATTGAACTTGGGTCATTTAACATCACCATACACAGCACAAACTACTTTACCACATCTATATTTAGCAACAGTCTCACATTAACTATATAAACCTATGTAAAATACTTAATTTGTTGCCCATCCCCCATGTGTTGCCCTAGGCCTGGGCCTAGCTTGCCTGCCCCTTGGGCCGGGCCTGAACCCAAGCAACATCGACTGCATTGGCCACCTTTCCGACCTTCACCATGCCTGACCGAAACACACCCTTGACTGAGTTTTAACCTTCATGACTCGAAGCAGCCACCTTCCATCTTCCTCTGAACGTTGGGCACCCACCCTCAACATCATCGAGCCAGCAATCCACTGGCCACTTCACCCTATCACAAATCTATCCGCAGCAGACCCACTGAACCCGAAGGCGAACCTTCCCTGACCCGCATTAGACCTAACGTAGCAGCCGTGCACTTTTCTCTTCTCTGCGTTGGATAAGATATTGATATATTCCTTATATTTACTGTGCACATATATATTGGCTGCCGTTTGAATTCTCCTTTTCTCTGTTCATACAGGAGATATACCTACTTTATATACATGCATGGTATATATTTGATTTCACCTCGTTTCGACATATGATATATGTTTGTTTTAATTTATATATGTGTCCAGACTTGATTCAAAATAATTTAGAAAGCCTATTGAAAAAATGTACACGTGATCGTGTACTTTTGAGTACGATATTGACGTGGCATGCGTATGTGGCGTTTCGTGGAATGTGCATGAGTGTCGTGTACATATATATAGATCGACAGCTGTTATCCTTTTTTTTTGAGTTTAAGCTAGGTTAGTATTATAGGCTACACATAAATTGTCAGTATGAAATTTCATTTAAGCTTTGATAAGTACACTTATATGCCTTACATATATTTGATGTGTTCCTACTGTGAAAATGGGAATATATATATATATATATACATATATATATATACATACATATATATATATATCACATGGGTGTGTATATATATGTATATATATATTTGTGTTTCAGATTTCTTTGCATAACCGTGTGGCAATCATCATTCTTTGCTCCTCTCTTATTTATAATATTCACATATTGCCATATGTATTTATCATAGAGAGTTTATCTTTTGTTTTGCCTGAGCCTACACGCGTTACATATATACAACACCTATATACATTGTCGAAGAGAAAATGTTCGTCTTATGAAATTATCGACATGTAATATATGTGTTATATATGTGTTATATATATGTATATATATATGTGTGTGTGTGTGTGTGTGTGTGTGTGTGTGTGTTTATATATATATATATATATATATATATTTTGAAGACCCAAGAGAACCCGGCGGACCGGTAAACTCCTGAGGAGTGTATAGTAAAGCCGTCCGCTGATCCAAGCCCCCATACCCCCGGGTAAATTTATATAGGATAGGGAAGCGCATGGTAGGAATCGAACCTGAGTCTTTTTATCAGAACCCATGCCTCCTTTCCACTGCGCCGCACCCGCAGGCTATATATATATATATATATATATATATATATATATATATATATATATATGTTGTTCTTTCGAAAAATATATATTGCCTATATATAATTATTTCATCAAATCATCGTGCTAAATCTATTGCTTGTCGCAGCTAATTGAAGTACCGCATTCATAATTGTGTCAGTACTTTCCAATTTCCATCGTTCTCTAGCCGTGGAAGGTAAGCAACCACTCATGATTAATGTTCTTATGCTCATTAAATGGATTTCATAGGAAATGGAAATTTAAATGTACTATTAAAACTGAGTTGCTAGCTATTAATTGTTAAATATGATAAGTTGTTATTTAAATTTGATCACTTATGTAGATTTACTATGTATATTAGTTAAATTTTGCCAGTAATCACTATGTTATATTATGATATTTATTGTTCTCACTATGCAAGTTCCCTAGTTTAGAAATCATTATGGGTTGAAATGATACATACCCAAACGGACTTTAGAATAGGAGAAATTTTTTTGTGGGTTGAATTGGTAAACCCAAGCGATTTTCAGTTATTATTGAAAATTTAGGATTGCGGGTTAATAATATAAACCATAAATTCAAACTACTACTGATTGAAATAACAAATATCAATATCACTTAACCATAGGATAGAAAATTTTACTCATGCACCATTGGTCTATTTTGAAAAATGCCGTTTCAAATATTTGAAAGGAAATTTATAAGTTTGATTTTGAATGTAATAAGTATTCTATTTAGTATTAAAAAATTTATGACCTTAAATGTTGAGTTTGGAAAAGGAATGTGGGTTCAAAATTGTAAGTAATTTGATTTTTTTTACTTATAGTTTATTTTCTAAAAATATAAATAGGTAAATAAAAAGTTTAATTTATTTTAAACTATATTCTTATTTAATATTTAATATTTTCAAAATTTCCATTTAATTTATAATTAAAAAAGATTTTTATAAATTTAATAAATAAAAGGGTTAAAAGGGTACGTTGGAATTTGATTGACAACTTTAACCGGTTATGAATCGAATTTAAATGAAGATTCATTTAGAATATAATGATTATTGAAATGTTTTATAACTTATTTTAATAAAAGGGTGATTAAATGGATACTTTAAAATTTTAATAGAATTAAAATTGAATATCCGTTTGGACTTAAATTTGTATTTTAGATTTTTTATGTTTATGAAGTAATTTATAAATGACCAGGGTGTGAAATAAACGTTAAGTTGTTAAAGAGATCGGGATCAGATATTGTCATACTCTATGCTATTACCGAAAACCACTTTAACCACTGTGTACGTGGTGGAGATTCTAGAATGAAGAAGGATGGTTTTGGCGAACGGTTCTGTATCGTACTTACGTGGCCTTGACTCCCGTGAATCAGCTTGATATGGCTAAAACAGGAGCCTTACCTGGCTAAGCGAGTGTTATCCTGCTTTTTGGCAAAGCCGTGATACCAATAGATCGGTCAAAACCAAAAGACAGTTCGTCTTAGAGATTGGTTGTACTTCACTTCGCTATGGATATCGATGAATTTTGTCCGAGCCCGGATCAGGCTACAATTGATAGGACATGACAAGCAAAGCCATGAAAGCCAGTGTTTCAAATTTCAGGTTAATCGGAGGTCGTATGAACGAGATATGATCGATGCAAGTCGGCCAAAAAATGTCTTTCGAACCCATCAAAAAGTGGAGGAGATGCTCATTTCGAACCCGAAGGATTCGTATCCATCTTGTTCGAATCCATCGGTTTGCATACGCTTCGATTCGATCGAGTTCGAACCGATCAGGCATGATATTGATTACTTCGAATCGATCGGTTCGAATCCATCAGATGAGCATCCCCTCAGCACGTTCGTATCCATGCAAGAGCACTGTTTCGTATCCATCGAGTCCAGAGCACTTCGAATCCATCACCATCAGTATGCCCTACTTCGAATCGATCGGTCTCGTGCCCATGCACTCTTCGTATCGATCGTCTTCGCATCCATCAGATTCGAAGAACAATCACTCATTCGTGTCCACCAAGTCAACTAGCTTGGATGACGTGTCATTCAACGATACAAACGAGGCGAAGATCATGGATGCAAAGCGGTGAACTCGGAGAAAAAATAGGATCGATGCGAGGAGTGCGCGCCACGTCACCAAAAAACCACGTGACCGATCGAGTCGAAGGGAGTGGATTCGAACCAATGGATTCGAACGCAACAGCCCTCACGAAAAACCACAACTTGAATCGATCATATCTCCTAAACCACTGATCCAAATGCAACGAAATTTTCACAGTAGCTTCCATACAAGGTAAAGATTGTTCCTTCCAAGTTTCAACTCGATAGGATCATTTTTTGATGGATTCGAAATCACTTCGTATCGATCTCAGATCGAGTTGAAACTTGGTGGAGTCGGTTGCGTGGGCCCACTCACGTGCCAGAAAAAGTCTCCCGAAGTTTGAGCGATATCTGGGCCTCCTACGCCTATAAATAGCACCCTGAAGCCTTCAGAAAAGGGGATCTTTTGGCCATTCAACATCCAGACTCTGTCGGATTCAATTCTACTCTTCATTATCGCTGTTGCATTCAGATTTGAAAGCTATCATCAATTGTAATCCGCTGTAATCGATTGGAATCATCAAGTGAACCAATAAAGACATAAACTTCAAAGTGGACGTTGGCAAGATCGCCGAACCACTATAAATCCTGTGTTTGCGATTGATATTTGTGAATTATGGTGATTGTTATTACTTAGATCTGAGTTCTATATTGAGTGTTGCTTATTTGTGTTCATAAATGGGTGCTTTCACGATATTGGGTGTTTGTGGCCAATTTTGACGCAAACATTTTGGTGCTTTCACTGAGAAGGATAATTCAGGAGTTCTACCAATTAGAAGTTGATTCAGAAAGTTTGAAAGTTCAGATTTGAGAAATTATGACGAGACAATCGAGCAGAAGGCCAAGGCCACAGCGAAGTGAACATCAAGGGAGTCAAGAGGCTTCCTCAGGAGCGAATCAAGCGTCGATCTTCATCACTAGGGACGAGATGGAGACAATGATGAAGAAACAAGAGGAGTTGATCCAAAGTTTATTTCAATAGATAGGACAACTTGGAGCACAGAATAGGGAAGCTGATGGAGTTCAGAACGGAGCAGGACCATCCGGCGGAGCACCGGGACTAGGGGGCACACCTATGGAGAACGTTGATCCAATTTCGGAGAGAGAGAGGAGCATCTGCGCAACTCAGGAGTAGTAGAGGAGTGAACTTTCAGTCAAGGGGGTAGATCCTAGAGTTCCCTCGTGGGCTCAGGGGGCAGGTTGAAAGTGATGAACGAAGATTACATCTTGGAGACAACGACAAGTTGGCGGAGATGGTTAGGCGAGCTATGAGAGGCGGTTTGGTGAACAAAGATCTAGAGGATGTTAATAGGAGTCCTTTTACTCCAGCAATCAGACGAGCTAGGAACCCACCGGATTTCAAGTTACCATCGTTGGACATGTATAACGGGAGAACGGACCCCACGGTTCATCTGACGAAGTACATGAGGCATATGGAAGTGCTGGGGGCATCAGAGGAGGTTATGGCCCGGTGCTTTCCATTGTACTTGGCAGATATTGCAGCATTATGGTTCAGACAACTGGAGAGTGGATCTATCGGAACCTGGAATGATTTAACTGAGAGATTTATGAGGCAAATCAGGGTTCACATTACACGACCCAAGAATGTGATGACTTTGGCAACCCTAAAGTAGAAAACCGGAGAGACTTTGAGGAGTTATCTAACGCGATTCAATGCAGCAGCAGCTTCGGTGGATTGAGCAGATCCATCTATGGTTGTGATGGCAGCTGTGTCCGGAATAGCTGACGGCACATAGTTCAAAAATTCATTGACTAAAGATCCACCTGCGGATCTAGGAGAATTCTACGACGAGGCAGAAAAGTTTTTACGATTAGAGGATGCGAATGCAGAAAGAGAAGAAGGAGAGGGAATAGAAATTTATGCACTCAAAGACAAAAAGCCTCTCGAAAAGGACCAGGCAAGAATAAAGGAAAACGAAAGGCTGAGGATAGTGGTAATGGGTCAAAGCGACTGCAGAGAGAGGCACGATTCACCACCTATTCAGAGCTGAATGAGAGTTTGGAGCGAATCTACCGAGATACACGAGAGCAAGTTCCATATCGTAGGCCAATACGAAGGGACCCCACTGTTGACAAGAGAAAATCAGACAGATATTGCTTATTCCACGAACTGAACGGTCATAGCACTAACGACTGTAGGCATCTAAAGGATGAGGTAGAAGGGCACATCAGGAATGGTATACTGCTTCAGTATGTGAGGAGACGAGCCCCAGCGGTAGAGCCAGAGCGGCCACCGTCTACATTAGCTAGGGGTGACCCTGAACCAGGACATCGTTTTGTTATCAATTAAATGAAATAACGATGAACAAGTAGTAAACCTCTCACTAACGTGGGTTAATCATTTACACGTGTACGAGATCACGAACGGTCCACAGGCATGCTCTGAATGGCTATTAACCCTATCGTTGTGAAAATTTACACTTTGACATCCTTGCTTTGCTTTTGTTTCATTTTGATTTGAACATTTAGGATTTGTTTGTTTGGAAATTTCTATTTTAAAACTCATCAGTTGAATGGATATTTGGTTCGGATAATTCTGAAATGGCTAAGCTACTTATACATGTACGGGGTCGCGAACGGTCCTTAGGCATGCTCTGAGATAGCGATAAGCCGCCCTGACAAACGATCCAGGGACTCACTCGAACGTGAACCTGGTATCAACAATACCAAGCCCCCAGGGCACACTTATTTGCCTCCAATAGGCACACAAACGATCCAGGAACTCACCCGAACGTGACCCTGGCATCATTAATACCAAGCCCTCCCGGGCACACTTTCTCGCCTCGAACGGCACCCGACCTCGAACGGTCACAACTCGCCTCGAACGGCACCCGACCTCGAATGGTCACAACTCGCCTTGAACGCCACCCGACCTCGAACGGTCACAACTCGCCTCGAACGGCACCCGACCTCGAACGGTCACAACTTGCCTCGAACGGCACTACTCGCCCGGAATGGTACAACTCACCTCACCTCGAATGGCTCGATCGCGAACGGTCGTCATTTGAGGTCCGCCATTTTACCGCTCACGGTCGCACTTCACCTCAAATGGCTCGATCCCGAACGATCGTCATTTGAAGTTAGGCGCTTGACCATGAACGGTCGCACTTCATCTCAAGTATCTCGATCCCGAAAGGTTGTTATTTGAGGTCACATAAAACTGTAACTTTCTTTGCAGGACATCAACAGGATATGAACATCCAGCTCATGGCATTACGAAACACACCTTCCTACTGCAAGGCATGTTTTGGAGGGCAAATGTTATCCTGCTTTTTGGCAAAGCCGTGATACCAAAAGGTCGGTCAAAAACAAAAGACAGTTCGTCTTAGAGATTGGTTGTACTTCACTTCGCTATGGATATCGATGAATTTTGTCCGAGCCCGGATCAGGCTACAATTGATAGGACATGACAAGCAAAGCCATAAAAGCCAGTGTTTCAAATTTCAGGTTAATAGGAGGTCGTGTGAACGAGATATGATCGATGCAAGTTAGCCAAAAAATGTCGTTCGAACCCATCAAAAAGTGGAGGAGATGCTCATTTCGAACCCGATGGATTCGATCCATCTTGTTCGAATCCATCGGTTTGCATACGCTTCGAGTCGATCGAGTTCGAACCGATCAGGCATGATATTGATCACTTCGAATCGATCGGTTCGAATCCATCAGATGGGCATCCCCTCAGCACGTTCGTATCCATGCTAGAGCACTGTTTCATATCCATCGAGTCCAGAGCACTTCGAATCCATCACTATCAGTATGCCCTACTTCGAATCGATCGGTCTCGTGCCCATGCACTGCTTCGTATCGATCGTCTTCGCATCCATCAGATTCGAAGAACAATCACTCCTTCTTGTCCACCAAGTCAACTAGCTTGGATAACGTGTCATTCAACGATACAAACGAGGTGAAGATCATGGATGCAAAGCGGTCGACTCGGAGAAAAAATAGGATGGATGCGAGGAGTGCGCGCCACGTCACCAAAAAACCACGTGACCGATCGAGTTGAAGGGAGTGGATTCGAACCAATGGATTCGAACGTAATAGCCCTTATGAAAAACCACAACTTGAATCGATCATATCTCCTAAACCACTGATCCAAATGCAACGAAATTTTCATAATAGCTTTCATACAAGGTAAAGATTGTTCCTGCCAAGTTTCAACTCGATAGGCTCATTTTTTGATGGATTCGAAATCACTTCATATCGATCTCAGATCGAGTCGAAACTTTGTGGGGTCGGTCGCATGGGCCCACTCACGTGCCAGAAAAAGTCTCCCGAAGTTTGAGCGAGATCTGGGCCTCCTACGCCTATAAATGGCACCCTGAAGCCTTCAGAAAAGGGGATCTTTTGGCCATTCAACGTCCAGACTCTGCCGGATTCAATTCTACTCTTCATTATCGCTGTTGCATTCAGATTTGAAAGCTATCATCAATTGTAATCGGCTGTAATCGATTGGAATCATCAAGTGAATCAACAAAGACATAAACTTCAAAGTGGACGTTGGCAAGATCGCCGAACCACTATAAATCCTGTGTTTGCGATTGTTATTTGTGAATTATGGTGATTGTTATTGCTTAGATCTGAGTTCTATATTGAGTGTTGCTGATTTGTGTTCATAAATGGTTGCTTTCACGATATTGGGTGTTTGTGGCCAATTTTGACGCAAACAGCGAGGTCATTTCTCCTATTGTACACATTTCTTCGAAATCATACCTATTTCTTTTGTGATTTGATATTGGTGTGCACACCTTTGATTTTGGAGTTTGTCTCAATGTGGGCGGTAGTAGCTGCTATGCGTTCCCACCAGTTCGGATCCGTAAACTGGTAGAATCCTACTCTGAAAATTGCCTCGCGTGCCTTGTCGCATTCCTTATCGCGCCTTCTACAAGTTTGTTTTGTACCATTCCTATGGACTGCCCTCTAGGTAAACCTCCAATTTACGGAGGAGCATACGGTATTGTATAGACTATGAGAATACATAAAATGCATTAAGGGGGATATAGGTAACGCCTTAATGCTATTTTGGTATTTTACTTTACTGTTGGCATTATATATGTAGCATATTGTATTATGTATGTAGATAGTTTGTTGGATCATTAAAGGATGGCATCCCAACATTCCTTAAGTTAAATTGCATTTACTTGACATTTCACCTGAACTTGATTATCTACATACGAAAGTTAATCATGATTCGAGCGTTTTGTTTTGCTTTATGCTCGAGTCAGCTTGAGCGTCGCGGTTTGAGATTCATCCTTTGGAGCTGGAGTTCGTTAGAAGACCTAGCTTATCTATTTTCAGCTTTCAATTTATTCATGTTATTTCTAGTTGTATGTTCAGTCTTGTCACTTGCTTTATATTAGAGACTTCTGTGTACTGGGATTTCTGATGTATTCTGTTTCAGTCCAAGTTGTTTCTGTAGTAGATTTACTGTTTATCTTTCCGCTGTTTGTTGTAAACTTTGTGTCTGTGATTCTATGATTCTATGATTGATTTAATTACTGTATATACTAAGTTATGCCAAATAAATATATTAACAATCTTTTGTTCGGAGCAATTCAAGCCTGACATGTATGGATTATTATAGATTTGAATGGTTCGAGATAGCGGGTCATTATATTTCCGATAAAGGACATCAACGTTCAAATGAGCAACAAATCGTCTTAAATTAAAGATACATAAAGAAGAAAGTAGAATTGATAGTCAATAAATCAGCTATCACGAATAGCCAAAATGATCGTATATGGAAATGAAGTCTCATATTCTTATCACTACTTGTGATTTCAAACTTGTATTATTCTTGGTTGGAAATGAAGCTGGGCAAGTTAAGGTATTGTTACTTCAAGCCATTGCCTTGATGATATATTTAATCTTCAAGACAGAAACGAGCTTCCATTCCTCAACGTTTAGTACTATGAGTATGACTAAATCCTTTCCATATAAGTGATACTGTTTACATAATTAAAATTTATTATCCTTTCTACAACAGGATCAAATTCTTAGAACTTTTAAAACCCGAACTTATGCATGGTTTTCACATTAAAAAAAATTTGAAAAACGCTTTTTAAAAAATCTTGAAAATATTCATTTTGGAGAACATGTTATATTTCTAAATGTATTAAAAAGAAGGGGTCTAAAACAAATGTCATTTAATCATTGTTTACTACCAACCCAAAAAATATATTTACATTTAGCTTTATTTTTGAAAACGATTCCTTTCAAAGGACTTTTCTCATTTATAGACTATCATTTATAAATTTTGAACAACATTTATTATCTACGAAGATAATAAGTCAATTAAAATGTTATTACAAATTTAAAACAATGTTAGTCATCCTTAAAGATAACCGATATAATTCCTTTATAAATTTAAAACCGCATTAATATTCCCAAGAGTTAAATAATCACCTTATAACTCCTTTAATAAAGCCATTATTGAACTTTAAACACTTTTATTAAATTAGTTAATTAACTTGAATAACTTTTATTAAATCAACTAAGTAATCTTTAAAAACAATTTTATTAAATCAGTTAATTAATTTATTTTAACCAATTAATTAACTTTAAACATCATTTACTAAAATGATCAATTAATATTAAACACCGTTATTAAAAATGATTAATTATTTTTAAACGTCATTATTTAAAATGATTAGTTAAGTTTAAACGTCATTATTTAAAATGATTAGTTAATATTAAACATTATTATTAAAATGATAATTTACCATAAACTTCATTATTTAAAATGATTAATTAATTTTAAACATCACTATTTAAAATGATTAATTAATTTTAAATATCATTTTTCTAAAATGATTAACTAATTTTATAACTCTTTTTATAAATTTTAATCAACACTTATCCTCTATTTTCAAAATTACTAAAAATTTAAAATATTTTTCAACAACTTTCAAGGTGGAAAACACAATCAAACTTTATTTTGTGAAAAATGCAAGCTCAAGTTCAACACACAACAGAGGTTTAAGTTGGGTGATATTTCATAAGTGATGGTATAACGAAAATCGCAACAGTGACGTTATTCTAATCAAATAGTATGTCACAAAAATTTCAACCAAACATCAACATAAGTAACATATAAGAATAGAATTAAATAAATAAATATTGATGAGAAAATCCCTTAGGATCTATCTATAAAAGTCCTATATAAATCACACATATTAATGTGAATTTTTGAACTGTTCCATAGCAACTTATTCGCTACATACACTTCAACTTTCTTTTTGTTTCAGTTCCCTGCAACACAATGGTTATGTGATATCCCAGATTTTCAAGAAATTTAAAATGTGATAACCTCTAAATTAAATTATTTAAAATTAATAAAATTGTTATTTTCAAATATAAATTACAAAAATAATAATAATGTAATGTTTTTAAATATAGATACAAATTGATTTTAAAATAGATTAATTATTTAATTTGTGTTATTTTATAAATTTGATTTTAAATAGACTTATTATTTAAAATTTTATAATTGTTGTTTAATTTTTTTATTTAAATTAACTTTAAAATTAGAATTTAATGTTTCTAGATTTAATAATGTGGTTGTTCAAATTAATATAGAAATATTTGATTTGATTTTAAATTGAAGTTTAAATTGAATTTGAATTTGAAATTTGAATTTAATTTTGAAAATTTAAAAAGGATATATATATCTTGAAATTATTTTGGATACAAAAGAATATGTAAATAAAGATTTTTAATAAAATTTATTTTATATTAATTTAAAACAAAAGGATTTTTATAAATTTAGAAAATATTTTTTATAGTAAATAAATACAAAAGCTTTTAAATTATCATTTAAAAATGGATTAAATAATTTTATATGATTTTATTTAGAATATAATTGGTTTATATTTTATTTTCTTTTAAAGTTTTATTTTTACAAAATAAGAAAAAGCATTTATAAATTAATAAAAGTACTTATTAATTAGGAAAATTAATAATAAAGCTTTTAAAATTGTTTAAAAATAATTTAAAAATAAGAAATGACAAGTGGTTAATTTATAAGCTTATTATTAACATGTGTTATGAATTTAATAATGGTTTGTGACAAATGTGACAAATTTAACAAGTGTCCTTCTTTGTTTTTCTTTTTCTTTAATTTTAATAAACCATAAATTACATCATATAAAACTCCCATTTATCTTTCTTCATTCTTTTTCTTTCAATTCAAGCAAGAAATCAATGGCCAGTCCTGTATTCTTTTCCTCAAAACAACTTGGAAGCATTTTATAAAAGTTCAAGCTCAAAAATCAAAACCTGTTATCATCTCCTCTGAAACAACTTTCAAATCTATAATCCTCTATTATCAAAGCATTTTCAAAGCCTGTAATGTTTATCTTCAACCTAAAATTAATTCCTCAAACAAAAATCATTTTCAAAACAAATCAAACATCAGATTTAAAAGCCTGTAACCTACTCAACTGTAAGCTTGTAAATACTGCAACCTGGAATCAAACAATTATCAAAGACTTGAGTCATCATCATCATGTTCCAGTCCAGTTAGGAAATCCAGCTTCAAACCTTTAAGTTTCAAAGCTATCTAGTCTTAATGTTTCAAGCATGAAGTTTTCAAATTTCAGTTTCAATCCAGTTCAAACTCGCTGCATTTTCAAAAGGTGAGTAAACATTTAAATTTAAAACTTAAGTAGATTAATAATTGTTGCTTGAGAAATTCTGTGTTGATGATGCTCTACATATATATGTATATATAAGTGTAGTATCTGTATTTATTTGATTGTGTTCAGTAGTGTGCATGTCTGTGTATGTTGTCTGCCTGTTCTTGCTATAGAATTTTCAAGTTTAAACTAAAATTCATTTTTTCTCCTTTGATTTCCTATAGGGTTTGGTCTTCAAACAATAAATATTTGTTTAGACATAAATTTAATTTTAAAAATGAATTTAAATAAAAATAATTGAATGTTTATCTGGAAATTGAGAATACAGTAGAATTTCTTTTAAACATGCTAAGATCAGTTATTCTAATTTACTATTTCAGGATGATAACTTAAACCCACATTAAAAGTTAGGATTTTTAAAACAAAAAATCATAATTTTTAGTGTTGAATTGGATGTGAATTTGGGAATCGTCTGTAAAATGGTTTTTAAGCATTTTCTGGTGGTCGGAGGCAATCGAGTGGTCGAGTTTTCGTCTCAAGATAGATTGACGATCAGTGTTTTGGCAAAAATGGTGGATGAGGCGATCGTGGGTGGTAGCGGTGGCGGTAGATCATAAGGGTTTTAAACCCTAGTTTTGTTAGAGCTGGACTTTGGGCTCATCGCATCGTCTCTGGTGATGCGAGTGGTTTGATACTCAAGGGAAGGGTGGCAGGTGTGTCAGCAAGATGTGGCCAGAGTAGTCTGACCTCTGGTGGTCGGAGCAGTGTGGTCGAAGGGATTTGCTGGAGGTGGTATGGTTATAGATTCGTCTGTGTTGCTCGATCTTGCTTGAGAGCTCGCGATTGTGTTCTGGTGGTAGGAATGGGTTATAACATCATTTGGTGGCATGTCGAGGATGCCATGGAGGGTCCGAGCTCTGACGGTGGTCGGTGCATGTGCACGAGGTAGCTACGTGTTAGTTGTTTAGGTTTGGTCGTTGCCTCGAAGTGGTACTCAGGTAGAAGGTTGAGTGACTCGAGTTGAAACTCGAGTAGGTTTTGTGTGTATAGCCTGAAAGTTTTTAAACTTAAAATTTAATCTAAGTTTTAAAAAAATGGGAAGAAGGGAAAACTCGGGTTTGACCCGAGTATGCTTCGGGTTTGACCCGAAGCAGAAAATGTTAAACAGTTTTAAAGGTTTAAAAGTTTTAAAACTTGGTTTTTTTAAAATTAAAAATTTAAATTAGTTTAAAACATTTATATAAATTACTTGATGTTTAATAAATTTTTCTTAAACATTTTGATTTAGAAGTTTAAAGATTGTTAAATTTAAATTTTGTTAAATAAATTTAAAATGATTTTAAATTTAAGTTAGGAATGGAATTTTAAAGGTTATATATAAAGCAAGTTTTTAAATTCAAATTGGAACTAGTTTTTAAAAATTATTATCTGATAAATGATTTAATTTAACTTAAGAAGTTATGTTTTGATAACTTTAAATTCTTAAGTTAAAATAATTATTTTATTTGAAACTTAATTAATGATTTAATTAAGAAATGTTAATGATAAAGATAATGTAAATATGTTAATGGTAATTAAGACATTTATATGATAATAATTTATCTTAAGATAATTAAGGTTAAATGTCTTGATATTAATTCAATTAATTAAAGGGAATTAAGTATAATTAATTAATTTAATAAATTATAAAGGATTAATTAAGAATTAGTTAAGGGTAATTAATTTACTTGATTAGTTAATGATTAATAATGAAAAGTTAATTAATTTAAAGCTTAATTAATTTGTAATTAAAATCATTAATTAGATAATGAAGAATATTGTTTAATGATTAGAGCTTAATTAATCAAGTAATGAAGTGTAATTATAAATAAATTAATCATGTAATTAAGATTGATTAATTAATGACTTGAGATTAATTAACTGGTAATTAGTGATTAGTTTATTAAGTAATTAAAGGTTACTTAGTTAGTAATTAAGAAGTGCTTAATTTGTAATTAAGTTTTATTAATTCATAATTAAGTTTTATTAATTAATAATTAAAGGATAATTAATCCGTAATTAAGGATTAATTAAGAAGTTGTTAAGTGGTAATTAATTGACTAATCAAATGGTGATTAAGGATTAATCAAATGATAATTAAGGATTGGTTAACTATTAATTAAGGATGGGTTAACTGTTAATTAAGGATTAATTAACTGGTGATTAAGGAGAAATTAATTTGTAATTAAGTTTTGTTAATTAATAATTAGGTTTATTAATTTATAATTAAGGGACAATTAATTAGTTAATTAATGATTAACTAATTAATTATAAAAGTAATTATGGATTAATTATTTTGTATTAAGAGATATTGATTAATAATTAAGGTTATTAATCAATAGTTAATGGATAATTAATCAGTTAATTAAAAGTTAATTAATTGATTGTTAATTAACTGATTATAAAGTAATTAAGGATTGATTACTTTGTATTGAAGGAGATTAATTAATAATTAAGGTTTATTAATTAATAGTTAGAGGATAATTATTCTGTGATTAGAGATTAATTGATTGATTGATTGATAAGGTAATTAAGAAGTGGTTAATTAATTAAATGGGATGTAATTAATTAATGGTTGATTAAGCATAATTAGATGATTAACTCTTAAGTAATTAATTTAAGTTAATTAAATTAATTATGATATGAGTTAATAATGCTTGCTTATGGATGATTGTATGTGTAGAATGTCTGAATTGGATGATATCTATTGGATGATATCTATTAAATGATATGCTGTGATATTCTATGATGTGATATTGGATATATGAGTGATAAGTGTGTGATATTCATCTGTGCAAATGTTGTGTGAATTCATAGTATTGAATTGAATTGAATTATTTAACTCTTTAAACAACTTATCCTTTAAGATACGTTTGGATTTCGATGAGACTGGGATCAGAGATCAAATTTGATTATCCGAAAACCACATCGATCCAAGTTAAATATTAGGTCATAAATTCAAGTGAAGATCGAGTTGAAGACTCGAAGTGTAAGAACTATTTGTCATTAAAAACTCTAAGGGTGATTTTAATACGAGTATAACGGAGATAATACTTTCAGGTTCGAGAATGGAGTTTCAGAGTGCAAGGGTTATTATCGTTAACTATGAGGGTGATTCCAAAATGAGTGTAACGAGATAATGCCTTCGGTTTCGTTCGAACCCAGAACAAACTTGTATGGATTGAATGCTTTTAGAACATCGTTAAGTGGATGATGAGCATTCTAAGATAGATGTGTTCTATAAAGGTAATCGTAGCCTCAAGCCTCATCAATCGGGGATGGCTAAAACGGGGGAGGTGCAGCAAGGCTAAGTGGGTAGCATCCAAGTAGGATAAGGTTTACCCCTGCCTAGAGTCCCTTTTATTTCGGCTATATGGGCGGTTGAATAGCTACAACCGCTGGAGTTTTCTTATTAGGGACTGTCCAGTAAGGGATGGTTCCGGCCTTGTGTTGCAGGGGATTTAGGGTGGATCCTCGGTACGTTGATCTAGGCCACGTACTGTGACAGGCGGTACCCTAATAGCTATATCATTGATGGAAACCCATTCTTCCTACGTGCCCTTACGGTTTTGATTGTATTACCCACTTTTGTGGCTAGTATGCTGGAATTTAATGAATGTAACAATTTCGCCTATTTCATATTTACTTGAAAACCCTAGACCCTATTATAATATCGCTGGATTTCCTATCAAATGTTTTGTTTAGCGTAAGGTAAAAACTTACCCATGTTTATGTGTGGGAAGTCTTTCGTGATACCTTTTGTTTTCAAAGGTTTTTTAAAAGCTAAGCAACTTTAACCCGTTTACTCACACCAAACCCATGTCTGACCCGAAGTTTATTCTGTTTTGTTAAACTCTTTGGTACTCAAATTTTTACGAATAGCCAAGGGATTCAGGTTAGCTTTGACGAATTCTGGAGGAGAGATGGAGCAGGAGGCTTCAGCGTTTGTAGATATATATAGTGTTTCTGCTGTGTTGTTATCTGTGGGTTGTATTTGAGATGTATGATAGACATGTTTTATAATTGTCTAATGTGAGAATGTTGTTGTATCTGTGTAACTCTGATGTAATTGACTATGTAATAGTTATGTTATATATTATATTTTGTTTTGTTCCGTTGTGAGATTCTGATATTGTTGAGTTCTTTCTTCTATCTATTCTATTTCTACCTCTTTCTTTCCTATTAATGATACACCTTTCTGTGGAATGAAAGGTGGGTCGTTACAGGCTATTTATGTCATCCACTTTTCAAGCGGGAATTTAAATCCAAACACACAACCAAACAATAATATAAACTATCATCCAAGAATCCAACAATAACTTATAGCAACACAGATATCATATAATTTATTCGATAAGACCAGTTCTAACACATAGCTAACATTCCTAAGATTCCAAC
This sequence comes from Allium cepa, assembly GCA_030765085.1. Lineage (NCBI taxonomy): Eukaryota > Viridiplantae > Streptophyta > Magnoliopsida > Asparagales > Amaryllidaceae > Allium > Allium cepa. The sequence continues at coordinate 445,757,388 of CM060938.1, read as the reverse complement.
GAAACTGACCGCATCTAAAACCGAACTTGTATGCAAAAGTTACTCAATTTTTTAGATTTGGAATAAATCAAACTAATTAATTTCTTAATTAATAACTAATTGCACTTAGTTACAATATTAATCCATCTTCTCAAAAATAAAATGTGCACAGGCCGTAAACATCCGACGTTCCAACTCACCATTAGTCGATCTTCCTTCCTCGATTTCTCACCCCACACACCACAACATCAATCGAAACCACCTCTATTAACCCTCTCTTAGTGAGAGATCTGCCCCAGTCACCATCAAGCAAGGCTTGATCACTTCCTTTCGAACGTGACCTGGGCATACTTCCATGCAACAGTGGAAAGTCGCATTTCTCTAGGGTGGATCAAACTCCACCAAACTCAGCTTGGAAATGCCATTTTCCACCATTAACCCAAATCCAGCTTCATCTTCACTAAATGATGCCTACATCCTCCAAAAACCTTAACACTAGCTTCACTGTAATTTTCAAACACCCCCAAATAATGACTGAACTTCATCATACTCATATAGAAATTTAGATCTCTTTAACACGATTCTAAAGATACTTGTTTTGAAATTTTTTGTTAAGAAATGGATATGATTTTAAATTTTATAGATGGTATCCATTTTGGTTTCATTGGAAAAGGAAGAATGAACAAAGAATGAAGAAAAGTGAAGAGTGGAAGTACATTTTGAAGTTGCTTAATTTATCCACAAAATCAACTTCACTTACAAGTTAAACAAAATTTTTAAGTTAACCAAACTATACAATCCAATATCACATCATCATCAACTCATTTTGAAATTTTAAAATTTGATTTTAATTTAAAAAAGGAATCTTAAAAAGAAGGTTTTCGCGGTATTCCGCTATTCAATAGTTTATGTGCGTAAGAAATACAAAAATAAAAATACGATCGTGCAACAAAAAGGACATGATCACAAATCAATAATAAAATATACAGATTATTTCATTCTATGAAATTTTACAAATACCATTGTTTGCCATTAAATACGTCCAATGAAAATATAATTATTTTCCAAATTAAAAATTATGGAAAAAATTCTATAAATTGAATTGAAAATACTATAATAAAAGTCAAATCGTTATTACCAATTTGAATATCTTATTATTTAGTCGAACCATTGTAAATAAATTTATAAAATGAATTTACCACTGTTATTTATTGATAAAAGGAGTTAAAAGACTATTAAATCCATTTAATTATTATTGGGTTCACAATTTAAATATTTAATTCATAATTCGAATATTTAATTCACAATTTAAATATTCAAGTAATACCTATATTTGAATTCAAGTTATTTAACTTAAAACACAAATTATTCCAATATTTAAAATTAATTAAATATTCAAAATCGAAATAATAAAATTATGGGATGTTATAGTCTGCACCATCGACGTATACTTATATATATATATATATATATATATATATATCAAATATATATTTGCTATCGTTTATATAATACACTAAACTCATAATAAGGCATTCCATTGCCCTGTCTCTTAATGAGTTATACCCAACCAAAGCCATAGTTCTCGCTTAACCTTCAGATCTGATACCAAGTGTAACAAACGAATTTTCTACCCCTAAATATTCACACTAATACATCCATAACATTCATATCCGAGAACCCAAGTGTCAAAAAGACTTAACATTAGGGTAAAGAAAAAGAAAAGAAAGGAACATGAAAGAAGAGAAAAAACATTAGAATCCCACATAAAGAATGATAACATATAATATAAAAAGGTAATACATAGAGCTACTCTAATATACATAGCATTTCAGAGTTACTAATTAGTGTACAATCATCAGCCTGGATAGTTAAAGCAGTCTATCCTTACTATTGCTGATATATATGCATAAAGTAATGTAGTGAAAATAATACTATGGTAGGTAAACATCCAACTCCTCTCCAACAACCCAATGAACATCAACGAAAACCCGCCATACTCAGAATGCTTGAAAGAGCACCCATGGAAATAAGGGAAAAATAAAACCATGGATAAAAAAAGTCTAATGTGATAAACTCAAGAAATATATATAACATACAGCAACACTTTTTAAGACTATCGTAACAGTTATGTTCTCAAAAGAGTCAAATCATCTGATAAATACATATTGGAATGTAACAGATAGTGTCTAGGATGAAGAATATAAGTTAGAAAATAGTGGTTGGAGCTTACATTAATCACACCACAATAATATTCATTAGGTATACAAAAAAATGGATAAGGCGCATGCGCATAATGTATTTTTAGTATAGACACCTCCTGCTTAAAAACTAAAGCGGATCTCCATGATAAGGATTAGAAAATACCTTCCGAGTATTGTATATCTCTAGATAGAATATACTAGATGGTAAATACAACAGGCCCACCTCTTAGACACTTTGTGCCCTATGTGGAATCAAGTATCAATAACTCTCCACGCGTACCATATTGATAAGCATACTTTAGATATGGAGTTGATATATCCCCATGGTTTAGCTAAACTCGAGACTGTGCATCCTACCCTATCTTTAGTCATATACCAGTGGTGAAGTCATGTTCAATATCTTAACACATAAGCCACAACTCGAACAGATCGCGTATACCCAATGGATTCCGACATCTTGAACAAATCACGAACCTCTAGATGGGTTCAAGCATCTCAAATAGATCTCGAATCTCCATATATATTCTAGCATCTTGAACAGATCACAAACCTCTTCCAAAGAATAAATCACATACATGGTTTTGAAGTGGTTAAGGTTTCGATTCATCTCATATAAGTACACTTCCCCACTTATCGAGTGCTCCAAAACCAATCAATAGATTTTTAGTTAACTCAACCACGATTCTTTCATAAAAACAAACAATACATATATGTGGAGATCATCTCCTATCTAGACAGATTTTCTTATCATTTATCCTGGAATAGAAAGATGAGTCTATACGTAGGTTATGTCGTCATCGAGTGAATAACTGTACCATATAATTCTTGTGTTTCATCTAGATACTCCCAAAGTTAATTTGAACATATTCGATAACAATGAGAACGATTGCATATGGAAACCAAGTGTCGTATACTTATCAAATTTCCAACCTTCTCAACTTTCGCTATCCCTCGGTCAAGAGTGAAGCCTGATAGGTTAGAGCACTATTGCTTGTACACCCTACTCGAATAATCATTCTCAACTCTTACGGATAAAAACAAGACGACTTTATTGGCTTCAATGCTAAGTACATGACTAAATATTTTCCGTAGATGAGTGATCAAACAAAGCATGATTAAACATATAAAGCATGATCAAGTCACGTAAATGTCTTTTAATCCACTTTTATTTAATTAATCCTTTATTAGTTAAAAACTCTTTTATTAATAACTCCTTTCATCTAATTAAACTTCCTTCACTAATTAAAACTTCTTTATTTAATTAGATTTCCTTTATTAATTAAACTTCTTTATTTAATTAAACTTCCAATTTTAACTAAACTTAACTTGTTTAATTAAACTTATATATAAAATTAATTTCCGTTTATAAAGATATATAATTGTATTTTACTATTCACGTATCTTACTGTTCATGTATTTACTATTCACGTATTATCTACTAAACTTCAAAAGTATTCATATACTTATCTCAAATGGTATAAGTATATCCACACATCATTTAACAAGATTTACTATATAATATAATCAAAGAAGTTAATAACAAATGTTACTCAAACGTTGTTACTATAAATCCCTTCTCTTTTATAAGTTAAACTTTACTTTTTCTATCTTTATTCTATAAGATTCAATACACGTTATTATCTTTAAAATTGAATTATTAAAGACCTAAGTATATTCATAATCATTTAACAATACTTTTCCACTTTAAAATATAACTCAAGGGTTTTAAAAATAAATGTTACTAAAACATTGTTTACTATAAATGCAAAACATTTTATACTTTAAATATTTATCTTTAAAAATCTCATTTAAAGATCTAACTACGTTTATAAGAGTTTAAGACCAATGTTACTTAAACATTGTCACAATAACCCAAAACCATTTACTTATAGTTATCTCTAAATTATTCATTTTAAAGATCAAAGCAAATCCACACTGGTTAATTAAGGTAATATACTTTTAGCTTAGCTTCTTAGAATAATATATTTTAATTGAAGTGTTAAAAATCAAAACTTTATTTACTACATTTATAAAATACTTAAATTACTTTTTAAAAATTATATATTTACTAAAAACCTTTTTTAAAAATGATGTATATATTTATATATATACTAATTTATTTATAATCTAATATATTTTCCAGAAACCTTTTTTAAACTGATGTATATATTTATATGTATACTAATTTATTTATAATGTAATAAAATTAACAAAATTCTTAAATAATTTAAAAGATACTATACTATATTAATTAAGCTTTTTAATACTTTAATAAAATCTTTAACTAATTTTCTAAAAACTATGTATTTAAAAATACTTTTAGAAATACTTATACTATGGTCTAAAACATTCATTTTAAATGTTATTTTAAAATACTTATAAAAAATTTTGAACCATAAAAGCATGTTTTATAATTTAAACCCTTTACTTTAAAATTCAAAAACAATTATTAAAAATATATTAAACTTTGATATTTTTCCAGTAATAAGTACACTTATAGTACTTATTAAAAGTGCAAAGCAGCTCTAAGATGTATTTCAAAGTTAGCTTTAAAATCGCCGAACACAAGGCATTTTCAAAGTGCATCCATAGCGACCTTTTCGCTTCTAACTTTCACAACTTTCATTGACAATTTTTATAACTTCGCAAACCAGTTCCTTTCTTCCCATACATCAAATAATGTGTAGAGAACAACCAAAATATATCATATAACAATGTATTCACGTTTTAAACAATCTAACATAAGTTAGATACAAGGGGTTTCAAAGTGCGTTTATAGCGACTATTTTGCTTCAAACATTCACCACACAATTCAACATCGCATATAGTATTATCATATATGTAAAAAGTAATGGCCACACTACAAGTTTTAGAGGGTTATAAGAGGGATTATACTATAATGTTTTCACTTGCTTTCCAAAGCAAGGAGGGGTCAAAAAGTAATAACTTGCACCGTTATCTATTTTAATTTATATTTAGAACAACAACAAATATACATACAACATATATGAACAAAATGGTGAGTCAATTCACCCAAAACCCAAGGTAAAAAAGTCAAAAATAATCCCACTACAAGTGCAATGGTGAAGACATCATTTTGATTGGAACTCTTATGCAAGAGACGTCGATTTTATAGGAATTCGAGTTATATAACTATTAAGTAATTAACTTAATTACTTAATTAAATTACTAATCACCTTTAAATCCTTCTTTCCCCTAAATTGATAAGTCTATACACACCAGTACACCAAACCCATACAAACTAATACTTCCCACTTTTATTTCTCCTTCGATACTCGGCGAATCGCCACACCGTTGATTCCTACACATTTTATGTCATGCGCTCTCTGCAACAGTCACCAACTCAAAATCCCTGGCCTTCCCATCAAATTGCAGGCCTCCTTTTTTATTTCATAAAGCCTTGAATCGTTATAGTGCACTAGAGGTGCTGAATCTTTAGGGAATGGTGCTCCTCGATAAGAGCAACATGATGGTGATCTTCATTTCAACTTGTTCCTATCCAATCTCCTCAAATCACCAACCCTAGTTGACCTAAGAAAAAATCAAGAATGACTAAGGTCAATCGCACCCACCATCACCTATACCAACGTGACGCCCTCCTTCCCCCGAATCCAACAGATCCAATGTTAGCTTTTCCCATCGTACGTAGCTTCGGATTTAATTCATTAATGGTAATGGCTACTTTTGTGTTTAAGAAAGTGAAAAAAGGAAGAGGAATTATCTGAGTATGGTGAGTGTGTTCATATAATAAGTATATATTATATTTAATTTCTCAAGTTAATCGTCATATGTTCTGAACTCGTACGATCAAATGGGAAGTCTGATCACTATGAAACTTGTCATCATACATCATCTTATGATTCCGGTCTCCATGACACTAGTTTCGTCAAAATCCAAGACAATGCCTCGAGATGATGATTTTACGCATTTTGAGGCGGTTTATCGACAAAATGATTTTTTGTCACATTATCGATATTTTTTCAAACTGTTTATTTTTCTGAACAAATTTCGAGAACAAATTTCTTGTCGTTAGTTATTATTTAAAATGAGGTCAACAAGGTTATAAAATCAATTTAATTACATTAAATATTAGGATTTAAATAATTTAGATATTTAAATACAAAGTGTCGGATATTCTGGGTCGTTATAATAATAATAATTGATACTTAACATGGAATAAAAAATACGATTTCCATTCCAAATTGTATTTTCACATAGAAAATTGTTTTCTATAAGATTTTATTTCTTAGAGTTTAAGATATTTGATCAAGAACTCTCTAGTGTAAGCTAGTTACAGTATGTAAAATAAATATTATATATCAAGTAAACGACGACCTCCAAATTTAGCATGCTATTATAGTAATGGCAGAAATAGTAGGAGCATGCCATACAGCACTTATTGATTGCACCAAATTACAAATATTATTTTCGTAAAACGTATCAAATATTATTTATGAAATAATGACTATTTTTCGGCGTGGACTAAAAGATAGACTAGTTATATTTTAATGTAAATATTATGAATATTTGTTATGTAATAGAACTATAAGATGGTATTTTTTTCACAACAAAAGTGATGCATTGGAAAATACAAAAGTATCTAAATTTATTTTTCATTATTTTGGAATTATAAACTAAGCAATAGTTTTGAGAAATAATTTTTATTATATGATTACGAATCATATGATATTAGTTGATCATATCCCAACCAATTGAAGGTTATATACCCATTTCGTCGGAGCATTATAAGAGTTGATGAACTCATTGGATTGATAAATGTAGATATATGAAATTGTACGTTTATTAATGCCAAACCAATTCCACATAATTCTTTATATTCACTAATGAGTTATCATAGATAGGATATGCGTGTTTGATATGCATGTATAAGTCTACGATAAGCCCAATGAATATAAAGAAGAAGTAAATTATATAATATGCGACAGAAACGATTCGATTTTATCAAGTAGATGAGTATGTTGGAAAGAGTTTCGTATGTAACTAATATGAATAAAGGTTCAGCCTCAAAGGTCACTCCTCTCTATAGTATATAATGATGTATTGGCAAGGAGCAGTCGAACTTTATTGGATAAAACATGGAAATGATAAGTGAACTTGAGTTAACTTCTTTCTATAGCACTACACCAGAAAAGACCTTTAGTAGAGCGGAAAAAAATGTTACCGAAATTTTTAGTTGCTTTTAAAGAATGCTACTACAGGCCGTGTAACTAAAAGTATGATTTTTTTGGTTGCATTTTAATAAACGCTACAAAATGTTTCCGTATAACTGCGTTTTTTTAAACTCTACTAAAGGTGTTCTGCAGCGTTTACAAAACCTACCAAAACTAACATTTTTAGTTGAGTTTGTACTTGGATTATTGTTTGATTTTCTGCAGCCTTTATTTTATGCAACTAAAAACTTTTCGTTGCATTTATTTTGTGCCATCTAAATTCAAGTTGTATTTTACATTTGTTTCTGTAGCATTTTAAAAACACTACTAAAAGGTATTGGTTGTTTTGTAGCATATTTTAAATGCTAATATATACTGTTAATGGCTTATATTATGTCCCATAACCAGTTATATAATAGTCATATTAAAATAGTCAACAATCATATAATTACCATGTTCAAACCAACAATCAATCATATAATCGTCATATTCAAATAATTAAGAACACCTTACTCACATAAGTATAATATCCATAACTATTTAGATAATAGTTCTTTGATAAAATAAGCAAATTCACATACCACAAGCATTCACCAACAAGTTTACGCAACTAAACTGACAAATATCATAATACATAAAACAATTGAAGTCATGTCCATTGTTGCTGATGGTCTTCACTCCAAAAAAGCTAATTACATGTAAATAAGGTGTAACATCCCGGAATTTTCGACCTCGAAAATTCGACATTAACTGTAGAAATGCCAGGCAATCGAATGCAAGAATTCTAGGTTGTTAGGGTAAATAAGAAAAGGGTAGAAGAAGAAACAGGAACAAAACACAGAATCTCTCATTCGTAGCGGATCAAAATATAATATGAAATAATAGCATTTACACAAAGAAAAGCTGTAACTGTCAATTTACATTCAATACATCAGAGTACAATCTTTTACAAATAAACTGGATAGTTGTAACAATTTGTCCCAGACTACTAACAAACAACCACAATACACAGCGGAATATACTCCATATGTTCTTGCCATCCAGCTCACCACCTGAACTCCAGAACGTCCCAACCTGAAAATCTATAATACTCGGTATGACCCAAGCATTACAATCAAGTAACACATGGGTCAGGCTGGAAACCAGAGTGAGTAAACCCATATAACAGAAATACTGAGGTAAAAACATAGTTGAAATCCCAAGGTAACACATACCTCACTACGAGTTCTTATCATTTTAAGCCAACACTTATTTTACAAATCAATATTTAAGTATCGTAACTTGTTTTTAAATGGTCCAGTTACATTATTTATTTCGGCCCAGCCTATTTGATTCTAAAATCAGATCTATAAAGAATTATTGTAGATTACAAATCGAAGCGGTTCTGGATATCTGCTTGATACCCGACCCTGGTCTCTTCGAATCCAATAACATTTTATCCAAGATGTTTAAGTGCATACAATTCAATTTATATTTAGAGTAACATATTCACCTAGTGATTTCACTACAGATAGATAATCCATAATATCACAGTTCATCCCAAACATATCATATCACATAGCATCACAAATCATATCAGAGATATCAAATAATCCATGGCGTTCAATATAATCAATCATCCATAAGCAAGATTAATTAGTTGTTCAATTTCTAATTAATTTAATTTAATCTCCAAATAAATTAAATTAATTACCTTTAGATCCTGCTTACTTACATTATTTAATTACAAACCATTTGTCCTTACTTTAATTAATTAATGAAATTAACTTATCAACCTTTAATGATTAACATTAATTAATTATACTATAATTAATTACATTAATTAATGATCCTTTAATTTCTCCATTAACTTTAATTACTTACATTAAGTAATTATTCTTTTAATTACTTACATTCAATAATTATCCTTTAATTAACTAGATTTGGTAATAATTATTTAAGACCTTAATTAATTTGAAGTAAACCATTCATCTTAATTAATCACTTACTTATCGTTTAATTACTTCCATTAATTAACTAACTATTCTTAAGTTACTTATTACCTTAATCACATCTTAATTACATCACTAATCTCATTTGAAAACATCTAGAAATTTTACATAATTAACCTAATATATAATTTATATAACCAACGCAATTTAAAAAAAACATTTAACTTTAAAATTTAAACATTGAAACTTGTTTAAAAAAACTTGATCAATACTTATTCTTTTTAATACACTTAAACTCGATCATGCTTATTTTAAAAACTTGGTTATTTAAACATAAACAAAAAAACCCGAGCCCATAGTCACAAACATTCGAGCCAAACCCCGAAATTCCCGAACCAAACCCCGAGGTACGCATACTCCACTACAAGAAATCTTGTTATTAGTTGCATTAATTGGCTGCGTTTTAATCTAAGTGCAACTACTGTTTATTCAGGGGAAGAAAAATAAATAACCCAATGGTACCGATGATTCCCGCCGATAATTTGGTAAAATTTTGGCTAATCTTTTTTTTTTTTGCCGCCCTTGTCTTTCTTTCTTTCACTTGAATATTTTCGCGCGAGTGTAATAATCCTTCTCAAATAAGTTTGCTCCAACCTCTTTATCTTCAGATCTACCTCTACAAAAAATTAGAATTTTTTTGGTTAATTTGCTTCATTCAGATTTGATTTGAGACTTGCCTTGTCTCCTTGAACTCGCCATTCACAAGCTCGCGCAATTCCAAAACTGGTGATGTGAATCTCGCTTCAAGTTTGTAATAGTTATCATCGACTCATGAACCAACAAATTGGTTATGATTTCTCCCAAATTATCAACAAAAGTAGAACGACCTCTACTAGACCTGAAAAAGAATTAGCAAGGGAGGAACAATTACAATGGCTTTCGGGGTTACAGCCTCTATTGGAACTCCTACAAATTCAATTTCAGACACGAATTCGAGTTCAAACTCGAATTCAAAATATAGCAATGTTAAAGGCCAACAACCGAGGCTTCCTATTATTACTTATCCACATTCTTTGCCCTCTTCAAGCACTGCAACAATCTCCTTTGTTGCTCTCTTTTCAAATCCCAGTGCAGCCTTAGCCATTTCAAAGGAAGATATGCTCTCTTCTTTTACCAAGGTAACGACATCTATTTTTATATTTTCACTTAGAGTTGGAGCATGTTTGATAACTGGTTATAAGACTAGTCACAAGTTTGAGATCAAAGAGTAAATGTTACAGGTGGAAGACACAATAGACTTGGTGGGAGATGCTGCCTTGAAAACTTTAGGTCTGAGCCAGCAAGTGATCAAAGTAGTTTATGATACCCTGGAACCGGCAGCGAATGTTGTTCTACCTGCACTCCAAAGCACTGGTCAAGAAGCTTTGAAGATCAGTTCTCCACTTTTTTCTAAAGCATCACAGCAAGCTATGGAAGCACTTCAGGGAGCTGGAGTTGATACTTCTCCTTTTACCACTGCTGCATCTGTATTCTTCATAACTTATTTTCATTTTTATTGGCTTTTTTAGTAACTAATATAAGTAATGCTAAACTAGTGATACTGAATTTTATGGATGCCTTATTTTAAGATTTAGTTTTGGCTACTTGGCTGCTTATCACCGTTTTTTGTATAAAAAGTTTTCCATGATTTGGTGTTTCTTATAGGATGGGGTTGTCTTATAGGAAAAAAAAATTGATTGAATTTGCTGTTATGAGAAGGTGCACTGCCAAGTCTAGGGGTGTTATCAGCGGCAATGTTGACAATGGAACTCGGGGAAGTCGGCTGGTTTGGGATGATGAGCATTCGAAGGCAATTTTCAATATCCATTGGACCAAACCTTATTTTGTACTACATGCATTCTTCTACTTTTTCAAAATTATATGAAGTTGACTAATTTTTGGTAGGTAAGAATACAAACTACAAGGTCTGGCTGTAGCCATTATCAAGTTATGGGTAAAAAGCCATGTCACCAAGATTGTAATTATAGTCGACATTCCAAATACAAATAGTGAGAAGATGCAGACAAGCAGAAGGTAAGTTGAATATTAACCAGCTTCTACTTTTCCTCTAAATACTTCTATATATTTTGGGTTGAATGAAACAAATTTTAGAAAATCGTTTTTTTTTGGCGGGTAATTCGTTGAATATGAATAAAGACTTGAAACTACAATAGTTTCAAACTCAATTTCCAATCATTTAGCAAAAAAACAAATAAATAAACGCTGCCAACTGAATTTTATGTTTTCTCCTGGTATTCTAAGGCCAGGTCCATACCCGCAGTCCCCATGTTTGATGCTTCCACAGTCACCTTCTGGATTTTTTCCAATTTTGAGCCTGAGGTGGAGGGATTTGTGAAAGCGTGGATGATCGGTATGTCTTTCCTATTTCTCATCGATATGTTTTTATATTGTATTGTGTTAAAATTTGTAACATGTCTATTGGTTGAGTATAGATGGGGAAAATTAGTGTAGGTGTTAAAATGTGTTTGTTACTGGTGTAGTTTACCGCATTACAGTGATAAAATGTGTAGCTAAAATAGTAGATGCAATCACATGTGATAATTGTTATATTATGTCCTTTGATTATTTTACTCGATAAGGAACTTTTCTAAAAAGCTGTTGTAGTTCTAAGAATGAATGTTTATTTACCAAGTTGCTTTGGATTATGTTTGGTCCCTGTTATTATTACAATTATTTTAATTTTTAGTTCTAATATAATGTTCAATGCTTAGTGTGTTTGTTACATAACATGATTCTATTCTATTGCACCACATTTAACGTAATGTGATGTTTTAAAACTAGTTCATTTGAATGTCTCTTGAAGAATGCATGTCCTAGAAGAAATATTTCACATTTAACGTTGGAAAGTTTGATCCTCCATTTGTGTAATCTGAAATGTATAATGATGGTTGCTTATTCAAAATGAATTGTTTGAAGAAAGGGATGAACTGTTAAAAACCTTTCATATAAAAGTTGGTTTGTTTATTGTTTTTCTGAATTTGAAACTTATGATAATCGTACCACCTAATGTATCTGAGTCCAGTGGGTTTAAACAAGCAACCTCTTACTGATTAACCATTTTCACTGGCTACATATAGATAAGTTTGTTGTTTAGAAAATCTATAATTACATGTGAAAACTATGAAGGCAAGTTAGAAGCTTAGGAGACTTGTTTAGTAGATCAAACTGATTTGATCTATCTAATGCCAAGTAAATTCAGAAACTGTCGTGATTATTTCAATCACAGAGAGAGTGAGGAAAAAAAAGATTATATAAGGTTCATTATTTTGATTAACCATTTTCACGTTTGACGTACCACCTAATGGACATTAGATTTCTTTGATAAACTAAATTCAATTCAATGTTCCAATAAGTAGTGGTGAAGATCAATTTAATCAGTTCATAGGGTTGGGTTTTAAATTCAGTAGTGTATATCTATAAAGTAAATTTCTAATCAGGCCATGTTAAGACTTTTTCTTTGCATTCATATATATTTTTGTATAATAAATAATAAGAAAGTATTAAACAAATTTTAGTTTTATTCAGTTGAAGTATATGTGAGTTTATCAGTAGAAAATTAAATTTAAATTGCCCCAGACTAGAACAAACTGTTCTAGTGCGAACTGGGATAGTTTGCTCCAATTCACTGTCCTGATTTTCACTGGGATAGAGAAACATTGCCCAAGTGAGAAATTGGAAAAGAGCACAATCCCAAATTTGCATTGGGACAGTGCAAGTAGAACAAACTATCCCAGTGCAATTTGCACTATCCCATTGTAAAACTGGGACAGTTTGTCCAATGTATTATCCCAGTTTGCACTGGAACGGTTCAATTGGAGTCCTAGTGCAAATTGAGACAATTTGATGTTTAAATGGGTGTTGATATTCTTCGAGTTGACGTGTGAAAACGTGGCTTCTATTTTGATTTGAAGAGTGATGTTTGAGTGTCATTCTCATGCTTGTATGAGGTGTATACAGAAACATAGATAAAAAATATTATAATGATTCTGTTTGTTTAAGTGGACTCTCTATCTAAATATGATTTGAAATTTAGAAAAAAAATACATGAGGAATTAGTCCACCCAATGAGAATAATGGCTTTGAAACCGACACTGCAAGTTTACTATCAGTGAAACCAAAATAAAGATAAGTCAAGAGCCAACCAATCATCTATACATAAACGTTGACACAATTGACAACGCTCCAAATCAAGTCTCATAACTTAATTACCATTTTTTTTTGTCCGTACAATGCAATGCACATATACACATCTTATAAAATGAATCAAAGGATTACTTGCGTTTTGGTTTTATTTAAAAACTTATTCCAATGTAAAAGACAAATAAACCATCACTTATTGATGACTATATGACTCCGTTGATTAGTGTTTATCTCTTAAATCTATGCTTCCAAATCTCGAAGACCTTTTGTTCGAGTCAGTAATTTGATTTATTATAAATCTTTATTTTGGGACAACGAATCTGTTTGCCAATGATTCCGTTGTTATTTTTTATGGAAAAGAGAATCGTGATGATGCTAATTCTTTTCTTTTGGAATTAAATAGGTGTAGGTGCATCTGTATTCATACTTTTATTTGGAAAAAAAACAAAGATGAAAGATGACTAGAGCCTTACTACAACATTAAAACACCTTCCACTTAGTTATTTCTTGTATCAACCATTTCATAGATGGGTTAGGGTAGATTATGTTTTGATTAACTGACTTCTTGGGTTTGACAGAACAACTATATTTTCTGTAAATATTTATGTAGTTGCTAAATAAATTCCACTATACAGGGAATTGTTGTCTTCCCTCAATTTGGTCGTTTGCTTGAAGTTGTTCGATGGTAGGTTGTTCGGGATGTGAAGGATGAAGTTGTAGGAAGTATGGAGTTTGAAGTTGCTGATGGTTTATGGACACAGAGGGGAGATGGTGATGAAGGTTCAGGCAGGTAACTTGCAGTTTCAATGAAGGGGTAATGATATGAAGTTGCAGTTATGACGATTTGATGTTGTGAGTAGAGGTTGATTTGTTGTAGTGTGGTTGAATGTGATGAAGCAGCACTGGTATGGGGATATGCTGGTTGAGGGGTAAGTTGCGTTGGGTTGTTTGTAGACGGAGGTTGGATAAAGTACGGTAGTGAATTTTGACGGCAGGTTGGGTTTGGAAAATGGTTAATGCAGAATTGGTCAGGGAGTATTATTCAGGTGACTGGTGGCAATTTTTATAGGTTGCTGGCTGCAAATATTTGTGGAACGTAGTTCGGTTGTGTAAACTTCTATATACGGTTAACCTTTTGTCTTGAAACTACTGTTCGGTTGTGTAAACTTCTATGTACGGTTAACATATTGTTTATGTTAGTGCTTTTGTTTATGTATTTTGTGGTTTTTAAATGTGTTTATGTTTGAATGTGTTTGTGTATACGTATATGTATTTTGCAGTTGTTTAATGTGTATGTGTTTATGTATTATGTTATAAGCTATGAACCAGATTGAACTGGAGGAAATTTACAGGCAGAGCTGGAATATTTTTATTAGCGTTTCAAAAACGCTACCAAAATTTTTAGCAGACCAAGTATATTTTGGTAGCGTTTTATACACGCTGCAAAAAAAGAATTTAGTGGCGTTTCATAAACGCTGCAATAAAACGATTTATGGTAGCGTTGAAATAAGTGCAAATAAAAATCAGGTATTTTTAGTCGCGGGCTTTATAACGGCGTTTATCAAAACGCTGCTAAAACTTTTAGTAGCTTTTTTTGAGCGCTACTAAAAATCAAAATTCTTGTAGTGCTCGCTTCTTCTTTCTAGTCAAAACACAAAAGACAACGAGACTTACCCGAGAAACCTCATCTTCCCCAACCCCTCAAACAACATCAGACACAATTGTGCACATGTGCATGTGCACCTGCGAATGACGATGCTCCGACCAACCAACCGCCACCAACACTTCACCGATGACCCACACAAATGTCCCGGTCACCCAGAAAATCAAAAATGTCGGAGAATCAAAATCGAGAAATGCGATCACACACTGGAAACCCAAACCCCTCGACAAAATCACCTCGCTCCGACGATCCTGATTACCAGAACTCATGTCGATCGACCACGAGCCTCATCACGATCCTACGCGTCGATTTCCTTATCACCGGTCCTGTCCGATTCACCTTTGACGACGAGAATTCCTCGAGAACAACGACGAAAAAAAGTAGGCACAAAACCCTATTACGTCGCCAACCAGCCGCCTTGACCATCTAAAATCCATCCTCCATTTTTTCGATGACCCCCAAGACTCCAACCTCCTCCAGCATCAAACACGACGAACCACACCTCGCCGATCAATGGAAATTGAAGAAATGTAATGACTCGCCATCCGTCTCCACAGAATGATGCATCATTAATAAGAAAGAAAGGGATAGACAAGGGAAAAGAACGAGGAGAAAGAAGAAACAACACCAGAATCTCAATAGCGGAACGAATAAATTATACTAATAACATAAAATTTACATAGTTTACAACCATTATTAGAGTTACACAGAAATTACATCACATACTAGACAGTTATAAACACCTGTCTAGTTATACGACTCAATACATCACAACGAAGAGATACAACACAGAGTACACACAGCGGAACTATATATCTAACGCAGAAGCCTCCTGCTCCATTGCTCCTCCACAATTCGTCATAGCTAACATGAATCCCTTGGCTACTCGTAAAATTTGAGTACCCAAGAGTTTAAGAAAACAGAAGATAAACTCTGGGTCAGACATGGGTCTGGTGTGAGTAACAGGTTAAAGTTGCTTAACTTTGAAAAGAAAAGGTATCACGTAAGACTTCTCACACATAAACATGGAAAACTTTTAACCTTACGCTAACCAAAACATTTGATAGGAAATCCAGTGATATTATAATAGGTCTAGGGTTTTCAAGTAAATAAGAAATAGCTGAAATTGTTACATGATTAAATTCCAACTACTAGCCACAAAAGTGGGTAAAACAATCAAAACCGTTGGCACTTATTGGATTTTGGATTCCATACAATGGCAGGGCTACTGGGGTACCGCCCGTCACAGTACGTGGCCTAGATCAACGTACCGAGGAGTACGCCCGCTCCGCTACAACACAAGACCGGAACCATCCCTTACTGGACAGTCCCGAGCAAGACAACCCCGTAGTTGGCCAACGTTCCAACCGCCCATGCAGCCGAATAAAAAGGGACCTCTAGACAGGGGAAAATCTTGCTCTCCAGTGGGAGCTACCCACGAAGCCTTGCTGCACCTCCCCTGTTTTAGCCATTCTCGGTTGATGAGGCTTGAGGCTACGATTACCTTTAGAGAACACATCTCTTAGAATGCCCATCGTCCACTTGACAATGTTCTGAAAGCATTCAATCCATACAACTTCGTTCTGGGTTCGAACGAAACCGAAGGCATTATCTCGTTACACTCATATTGGAATCACCCTCAGAGTTAACAACGATAACCCTTGCACTATAAATCACCATCTCGAACCTATAAGAACTAGTTCCGTCAAACTCATTACGGAATCACCCTCAGAGTCATACTGACGTATAGTTCCTACACCTCGAGTCTTCACTTGCTCCACTTGGATTCACGACCTAACGTTAATTTGGATCGATGTGGTTTTCGGATATCCAAATATGGAAACCCGATCCCGGTCTCATCGAAATCCAAAGCTTGTCTTTTAAGGCCAAGTTTTTTTAAAGTTTAAAACAATTAAATTTCATTATCTATATACACACAGATAGATAATCCACAAATCAAAATTGATAATCAACATTATCATCACAACAGATAATCTATATTATCATTATCAAAAGATAATCCAAATCATCGTCACAATGCAACAATGCATCCGTATCACTCAACATTATTTATCTCATATCTGAGATTCAAACCAATCAAGGCAAACAACATTATCCAACCATATAAGCAATGATTTACCATACCAAACATAATTAATTTAAAATGAATTAAATTAATTACATCATTCAAATTAGTTTAAAGTGAATTAAATTAATTACTTTATCAATATAAATCTTACTTACATCATTATTAATTAATTACAATTAATTAATTAATCAATCTCTAATCAATCACCTTAATTAATCACCCTTAATTAATTATTCTTAATGACATTCAAGTAATCATCCTTTAATTAATTTTACAAATTAATTATACTTAACCAAATACAGTAATTAACCTAATTACTTTACAAATTAATTAACTCTAATTAACTACATTAATCCGTAATTAATTATATTAATTAATTACCCTTAATCACTTATTATTAATTAATTAATCTTAATTAATCAATCTTAATTACATCATTAATTATATTAATTAATTATTTCTAATTAAAATTTAATTAAGTACCTTATTTAAATTAAATACATTAAGTATTTAATCTTAATTTAAACCATAATTGTTAATCACCCTTGATTAACCTCATTCAGTAATTATCTACCATTAATTACTTTACTAAGTAAATTAACTATTCATTAATTAATTATCTCAAATTAATCCCTTGATTAATTCACAAAGTAATTATACTTAAATTACTTCAATTATCAAATCACCTTCAATTAATTACATACGGTAATTACTCATTAATTACTTCTCTAAGTAATTTCTCTTTATTTAATTACATTAAGTAATTATACTTCATAAATCATCAAATGATTATTTTAAATTAATTAAACTGAATTAATTAACTTAATCTAATCAAATTAACCTCAATTAATTACAATAAGTAATTTATTTCCTTAATTACTTCCATATGTAATTATACTTAATAACTTACACAAATGATTATCCTTAAATTAATTAATCTAACTAATAATTAAAAATTAATCACATTAATTAATTATTAAATAATCCTTAGTTAATAACCTTCATTAACTATTAAACAATTCGTTAATTAATCCCTAATTAATTAAATAATTAAGTGTTGATTAAAACTTAATTAATCCATTATTATTTGGTTAATTAATTATTAATCATTAATTAAAAACAAATCTTATTTAATTAATTTTTAATATATAGTTAATTACTCTAAAAATAATTAATCTTAAACCTTTAAGATTAATCCCTTAATTACTTTGAGTAATTATTTATTTCATAAATTTATTAAATAAATTAATTATTTATTTATTTATCCTAATAATTAAATGTATAACAAATCATTAACTCCTAATTTAACTTTAACAAGTTTAAAATCAATTTAAAACCTTTAAATTATAAATAATACTTTCCTTATAAAAGAAATTTTTACAAGATTTAAAACAAATTTCTTTTTAAACTCAAACATTTAAATTTTCCTTAATCATACAAAATTGTTAAAATACTTAAACCTATAAAATTTGAATTTATTTTAAATTAAAGATTCAAAATCAGATTTGAATCAGTTTAAACTTTATTTAAAACATTTCTTTACATTTTCAAATTCCAATTTAAATTCAAATTTCTTTAAAAATCATTTTTAAACAATAAATCCCTTTAAAGTTATTTTAAACAAAATTTGAATTTAAAACTTATTTATTTCCAGTTATGATTCAAATTAAATCTTGAATCTATAATTTAAAATTAGATTTAAAACTTAATTTAAATCTTTGCTTTATACTTTTAAATTTAAGTTTAAATTTGGGAAATAGGTCAAGTTTTAAACTTGAACAAACTAACTCGAGCTACCCATAATTCGCTCGAGTAAAACACTAAATAATCTCGAGTAAAACTCGAGTAACTTTTCATTTGAACACCCTTAAATTAAATGTTACAGACAGGTTTTTCACATCCCTGTAACACAGTATACCCAAGCCCATACATTCCTGACTTCGAGTCCATATCCCCTAGCTTCGAGCAAATCATGTTGCAACCCGAAACCAAACTCGAGAAATTCTTCTTCCCCAGAAACTATCTGCTGATACACCAAGTACCATGCACCTGCACCACCATTGCCGACACCTCCGGCATCTCGCGACCATCCACGCAGGTCGGCGATCACCTTCCAACACGTTCTCGACCATCAAATCGATTACAGAAGCTAAAGACCAAAATTGAGCATACGAGCTCAATACTGGAAGTAATGTCGAACCTGGAATCACCCAAAATCACTCGCCTCCGATCACCAGGAAAACTTTCCCTCCGGCCACACCTTCATCTATACTCCATCAATCACCAGCTTGAATGTAGATGAACTCGATTGCCTCTAGAGACTGCGGCGAACAAATTTCCAAATGAACCAAAAATACTAGGGTTAAAAACTTCAACCCCAAATTATTACTGCCTCGCTGCATAAATCCATTTAACAATAATTTTTTTCAATTCTCCTATCACCATTCTATCACCAGGAACATCGCTGGCCACCCCGATCTCCTAGATCGACAATTACGACCCAAAACTTGATTTCTGGTTAAACCAGTAATGCTCCACCATTTTTAAACTGAAAATTATAATTTAAGTTTTAAAATTCATGTTTTTGTATAAGTAATCAACTTATACATTTGGATCAATGAAACCGAATAATTAAATTTTCACTTACTAAATATTTGTTCTGTTATATTAAGTTACCCAAAGACATTACAATTTTTATTTTTATTTTTTCATATTAAAATAAAAATTAAATCTTTAACTTATGTTAACAACCATATTTTGATTAAATCTCAAATCTTAACACAGTTTAGATCCAATGAAATGGAATTTTAAGAACTTCCAGAATCTGGAAACTTAAATACAGAAAATAAATTTCACCACAGCATGCACTACAACTTACATTTATATATATGTACCAGTAATGGACTTGTAAGGAGCATACAAACATGCATATTTCCAGAGTAAAACAAGCAACTAAATTTATACTTAAGTTTATTTAATATAAAATGTTACTCACCTGTTATGTTATTAGCAGAGCATATGTATGATAAGCCTGAACCAGAATGCTTTGATTTTCAAAAACTTCAAGGTTGCTTCTTTATTTTTTTGTAAACATTAAATCCTGTTTTAGCTGCAATGCTCCCTGATTTACATGCATGCTTCCAGATAAGAAATTTGCAGGCTTGGTTGACATTGCAATTGCATGCAGGTTGTAGAATGTTGCAAATTGATTTTCCAGGTATTGAATTTGCAGAATTGAATTTAGTTTTTTGAAGTTGCCGTTGCAAATTTATTTTCTCAGGACAATGAATTTCATGTTTTAGATGAATGCAGATTATTGCATTTCAGATAGCTTTTGGATTTGAGGATCATATTATTTCAGATATAATTTAATGGAAAACATATTTTGCAGATTTTGATTTAGATATGGTTTTGAGGGAAATTTATAAGTTTGTTTTTGATCAAAAATTTCTGGTTTTTGAAGAAGATAAGTTTTAAATTTCAGATCTGAAGCTTCTCAAGTTTTTAAAGAAGAAGAATAGGAAAAAAATGAGGGTGAGAAGTAATAAGTTTATATAAAAAAAATTTGATTTCATTAAATTAAAAGAAAACGAAAAATAGAAATGGACACTTGTTTCAATTTTAACATTTGTCATTTATTTGATTTATAGCCTAATGCATTTCTACTAGGTATATTAAGAAACTTACACTTGTATTTAAGTATTTTTATTTTAATATAAAATGTTAATAAACTTTTAAATCTAAATTTGTTGTTTCTTATGTATAAATATAAATGAATTTCTACCCTTCTTACTTTTAGAAAATTTAACAAAACAAATTATAGACAAAAACTTATTCAAATGTTTTTAAGTGTATATTCTTTTAAATTTCAAAACATTGAATTCAAATTTTAAATTAATTTATCAAATCCAATTTAAAAAAAATCAAGTTATATATATGCATATATAACTCTTATTGAATTTTAACAAAACCTATTTTCTAAAAATCTATTTATGTTTTATGAAAAACTAAGTATTATCATTTTATTTAAAAATAACAAATTAAACAATAATAAAAATGATTTATAAAAGAGATTATAATTTACTTCTATCATTTAATAAATTAAGATCATATGAAATTTGTATTTTAACTCTTATATAAAATTTTAAGTAATATTTAAAATAAAATAAGACAAAGCTTTGATATTAATCTAATTTAAATTCATATTTTTAAGCCAAATAAAATTTTAAAACAAATAAGATTTATCATAGGTATAAACCATATAATTATTTATTAAATTGCTTTGAAAAGTTAAATGTTAAATTTAAATTAAATTTCCAATTTACCAAAAATAAATTAAAATTAAAAATTTATTCATTTACTAAGTTTCAAATCAAAGTTTATCAATTTACAATATATATACAATTATATATTATAAACAGAAAACAATTTATTTACTTTAAAAAGATAAAATCTTCTAATTTATATATTTATTAAAAGATGATTATGAGATCATTTCCAAATTTATTATTATTAATAGTATCAAATTAAATTAAATTTATAACACAGATTATTAAATTTATATTGCCCAATTTTCGGGATATCGCACGAAACTTCCCATACCGATCAACTCGAAAATCCACAACTATCCCAACCCTAAAAATCTATATATCTATATTAAAATTCATTATTTCTAAGTTCGAATCATGTTATAGAATCAAATCAAGAATTCCAGACATCTGATTTCCTTATTAGAGTTGATTTTTACTGTAAATTCCCATTTCCTGAATATTTATTTAATATTTTTATTTGAAATTATTTTAAAAAATAATGTTACATTCATATACACGTTTCGTCTTCAGAGGTCTTAGCCTAACATTGAATATATGAAGAGGAATCGAATTGATTTTAATGTGCGTGAACCTGTTATTCATATAGAGACATATATATATTTTCACAGACATGCAAAGAATAATCCATATTTATATACACCCAAACAATTTAATTCATTCATGCAAACATTACTTCAATTACTGATCACATGCAACAATCATATAAACAGATTAAGTTTTTTTTCTAAAAAAAGATTGTTTACTCACCTGTTGAAAAACAGAGCTAAGCCTTTTTTGAAAAATCTGGAAATTTGTTGTTGATTTTTGATCTGTACTTGATTTGTTTGAGTTGAATCTGCTTTTCTCTGATCTTTGAATTAGCTTCAGATCAGCTTGAAGACTTAAATCTTTGCTCAGTATAAAAGCTTGAAACAGGTTTTGATTTTATTTACCTCTCTGGTTTTTTTTTTTGAAAGATGAATGAAGATGAGAATATTGAGAAAGGAGGATGTAAAAGCTTTTTGAACTGAAAACCAGGTTTTTTCAAAACGCTATATTATTTAAAAAAATTCAATAAAAAGAACAAGTGCCACTTGTTAATTGAAAATTATCATTACCTCACAAATGTCCAAAGCATGTTACTTAAATTACAAATGTTTAAACCTTTATTTTATTCATTACTTATGTATTTATACTTATTTATATATTTCCTTTTTATTTATTAAGGTTATTTAATATGATAAAAACACTTTTTATGTTTTATACTTATACTTTATATTTACAAGTTATATATATCACATGTATACCTTAAAGAAATATATTAAAGCCTTTATTTGTTCTTCTTTAAATTTTCTTAAGTTATCACTAATTTAAATAACAACTATATATATAAATACTTACCTTAAGTGTAAAGGTTTAACTTTAAATAACTTTTGAGAATTATTATATTACATTCAAACCAATGCTTCCTATTCACAATATACATACATACATACATACATACATACATATATATAAAATCAGAAATATCTTTTATGAATTTTTGATATATATATATATATGTATATGTGTGTGTGTGTATCCACACTTTTACAAATTTCCATATATTCTACTACATTGGCATATATATACCTATATATATTTACACACTTATATATTTGTATATGTATACATTTAAAATTTCCAACATTATAAAATTTGCATATATCCGATTATATATATATATATATATATATTATCTTGAATTAAGTAGTGAAATATATTATTCATTTATCCAAAGATTTATTTTTCAACTTTTATTATAGTTTAAATCAATTTATATATATCTAAATATTTCTAATTATCAGGATATTATTTGTTCAACTAAATTAAAATCAGTATCTCAATAGTAAAAATTAGTTAGTTATCCAATTATCAGATTCCCAAAAATCCGGATTATGACATTCCTCCCCCTTTAAATCTTTTCATCCTTGAAAAGGAAAAAAGCTAGAATTTTATTAAAACGATTATTATCAGTTAAATTACCCTTTGAACATTTTTAATTATGAACTCGTTTTTATTCAAAAATTTAAAAATACTTTAAAATACATAATACTATCAAAATAGCTTCATAAAAATACTTCTTATAACTCGATGTCTCAACAAGACCATCCTCATTCTCATAGACATTCGATCATACGCTGACCAGGCGTAGGACTGAAAATGTGTAAGTACTTAGCAGACCCGTTTTCAACACCCAGTGAAAATACATAAAAAAATATTTTTGAAAATATATAAAACATTTTTTTAAATGTAGAAAACCTTTTTGGTGAGAATGCTCTGGAAATCATCACCCCCTCCATGGTTGCAGTTAACCCGATAGTTACGTTGCCATCCTGGCAAAATCCATAGATAACTGTAGGCACTCCACGCCCCTCGATTACACCATGGAACCCTCCACAGATCGCAGCTACATTCGGGTTTTACATCGCCATCACGGCAAAAACCCATGTAACTGTAGGCATCAGCGCACTCGAATTTCGCTGCCAAATGAAACTTCACAACTCCTACATAGATCGCATACTACATCAGTCGAGTCCCAAAGTTGCCTGTAGGCACTCACTGCCACACGACTTTCGCTATGTCTTTATAGATCGCAGCCTACCGATGTTACATCTCCCTCCGGCGAAATCAATCATAGACCGTTGGAACACACTGCTACACGACTTCCGCTATGGTCTGTAGTAGATCGCAGTGACATCGAGCTACACTTTCGTCACAGCATAACCTAAATGTCTCTCTAGGCATCAGTGCCCTCGACCTTCGCTACCCACACACAATCCCCAGGAACTTCAGTTTGTCCGGACTTCCTTCCAGGATCAAATTTAGAGCCTCCCTTTAGGGCTCAAGGCAGAATCACCCCATGGATCTCCTATGAAGCTCATTTCATGGGAGCGCCTTTTTCCCCAGAGCCAATCTCAAAACATTTTATACTATACACATATAGTATATTTCAAATCATACTCTTTATGATTCGTACAAAAATCTCCTTTACAAAAAATCGATATATCAAATCGATAGTTCCAAACTTGGATTTCCAAATTTCCAAAATTGATTTTCCAAAAAAATTAAAAGCCTTTCCAAATCCATAGGTTCCAAAACCTTTATCCAAAATCATTCTCATAAGATTATTTATATATATAGATATATATAATCCTAAAAAATCTTTAGATCACGTCATACTTATATAAATTTCCTTTTTATACTTCTAAATATTTTCAAAAAATCTTTTCTTCTTGCTATAGATTCAACAAAGGGGAGTTTATCGTATGTAACAAATATATGTAACTTTAGTTATGCCAAATTAAATATTCAAGTTTGATTTCTTTATAAAGTTATTTACCATATCACTTACTTTTCATAAAGTGAATTTCAACTATAAAGATATCCAACTTCCACTTATATATATATATATATATATATATATATATATATATATATATTTCTCAAAATATACTTTTCTTTCAAAAATCATTTTTCATTTCTTTTAAAATTTCAATATCTATTACACTTAAGCATGTACGATGTACACATATCATCCGTATGCAATACAGAATCTGATCGCTCACTCGATCACACAATTTCACTTCCGAACTAGTATCGTCCACCCGACTTCCTTGTGCGGACTCAGATCTGGTTTCTTGATCAGAAACCGTCATTCTCCTTGCTTAACCATAACTATGATAGAGAATTTTCAGAACCAATCAAAAATCCATATCCAGGATTCGCCGTCGATAATTGAGTGAAAAATCCAAACTCGGATCGATATAATATTTCAAAATTCTATGCTCGAATTTGGATCAAATCCTTATGCGAATAGAATAATATACGTACATCCTACGTATTTTCCTTCATTGATTATTAAGTAAATCAATTCTCTTTTTATTCACCTTCATTTTGATTCTATTCACTTATTCACAATTGCTTCCATTTCCGTTTGGGTTATCACTTCAATTCTTATCTCATTTGGT
Source organism: Allium cepa (assembly GCA_030765085.1). NCBI lineage: Eukaryota > Viridiplantae > Streptophyta > Magnoliopsida > Asparagales > Amaryllidaceae > Allium > Allium cepa. The sequence continues at coordinate 445,731,810 of CM060938.1, read as the reverse complement.
GTTTAATGATAAACAGTTTGCACTCTGAGTAGCTTGAGTTAGAAAATAGTTGAAAAGTTTAAAATAGATAAGTAGTTGTAAAATAGGTACTATTTGTAAAATAGCTGTAAATAGTTAAGCAATTAAAAAATAATTAAAAAATAGTTAAATAGTTGTAGAATAGTTAAATAGTTGCAAAAATAGTTGTAAAATAGTTTTAATTTTTAAAACAGATGTAAAATAGTAATTAGTTTCAAAATAGTTGTAAAATAAGTATAAGATTGTTTGGGCTTTTAAAAAGAAAAGTTGTATAGTAAATAGCTAGGAAAATAGATTTAAAATAGTTTTTATTAAAGCAATTTATTTGAAAAATAGTTTCAGTGTCAAACTGTTCAATTTTCCAATCTCCACTTCCAATTAATTCTATTCAAATTTCCATTTGAATTTATGTCAATTCCAATCTCAACTTTAAACCATCTCGAATTACATAAATTCGAGTTAAATTTTTAGATGTTGATTTAATCCTTTAAATCAATTTATCCTTTGCTTTTAATTTCACAACCTAATTTTGTAAACAATTAATTTGAGACCAAATTTCAAACATTCATTTTAAATTTCTTTACTTAACTTATTTCAAGGTTCAAGTAGGAATTCAAATTTTTTAAAATAACATAATCTTCAGAATCCAATTTATTACCCATTTTTAACTTATGTCCTTGAAATCAATTCTTAACAATTTTTAGTTTGCAAGTTTATTTTTAACATTTAAATCTTAAGTTCAAAATGATTCCATAGTTTCAATTTTATTTCTAAAAATCAAAATTATTTAAATAATTTCAAATTAAAGTTCTATTTTCATTCCATTCAGCAATGGATATATTTTATCTCAATCCAATTCTTAATTCAAAAATAATCCAATTCACAGTTTTATAGATTAATAATAACAACAGGATGATAGCAGGATGTGTCACAGTAAATAAACATCCAAGTTATCTAAAACATCTATCATTAGCATCCATTACCCTTTTCCAGAACTCAAACCCGTTTTGCGATCATACATAACTCTCATTCATACCAACCATTTAACTTCCGGAAGTTGAATCTCAATTCAATGTAGTCAACCTTACTAGATTTGAATTCTCCATTTCATATTTTAAACTTCTTATCAATATCTTTTCCCACTTATAAGTTCAAAAACATATCACATTTCAAGGAAAATTTAAAACTGTGATGACCTGCCTTTCTAACCCCAGAAAGACGTATCATTATTAAGAAAGAAAGGGATAGAAATAGAAAAGAATAGAAAGAAATAATAAACAACATCAGAATCTCACAGCGGAATGGAACAAATATAATACATCACATAACTATTACATAGTTATACATACATCAAAGTTATACAACATCATACAACAGAATGGTCATATACATATCTGTCAATACATACATCCAAAATACAGCATACACTAACTACACAGCGAAACTATATAGATAGATACATACGTCTAGTCTTCTTCTCCAAGCTCCTCCCGAAACTCAATACTCCAAATACCTATCACTTGGCTACTCATAAAAATTTGAGTACTAAAGAGTTTATGAAAAAAAAAATAAACTCCGGGTCAGACATGGGTCTGGTGTGAGTAAACGGGTTAAAGTTATTTAACTTTGAAAATCGTTTGAAAACAAAGGTATCACGTAAGACTCCCTACACATAAACACGGGTAAGATTTTACCTTACGCTAACCAAAACATTTTATAGGAAATCCGACGATATTAAAATAGTGTCTAGGGTTTACAAGTAAATAGAAAATAGCCGAAATTGTTACATCTACTAAATTCTAGCTACTAGCCACAAAAGTGGGTAATACAAATCAAAACCGTAGTGTCTCGTAGGGAAAATGAGTTTCCAACAATGGCAGGGCTACTGGGGTACCGCCCGTCATAGTACGGGGCCTAAATCACCGTACCGAGGATCACTCCCGACCCCCTACAACACAAGGACGGAACCATTCCTTACTGAACAGTCCCGAACAAGATAAGCGCGCAGTTGTGGCCAACAACTGCCCACACAGCCGAAATAAAGGGACATCTAGACAGGGGTATACCTCGTCCTGCTTGGGCATGACTCACCAAACCTTGCTGCATCTCCCCTGTTTTAGCCATTCTCGGTTGATGAGGCTTGAGGCTGCAATTACCTTTAGAGAACATATCTCTTAGAATGCTCATCGTCCGCCTAACGATGTGCTGAAAGCATTTAATCCATACAAGTTCGCTCCGGGTTCGAACGAAACCGAAGGCATTATCTCGTTACACTCGTTTTGGAATCACCCTCAGAGTTAACGACGATAACCCTTGCATTCTGAAACACCATCTCAATCTCCACTTGATATGTCACGACCTAACGTTTAATTTGGATCGATGTGTTTTTTGGAATATCAAATTGATACCCGATCCCGGTCTCATCGAAATCCAAACGCCATTTTAAGGGCCAAGTTGTCTACTTAACTTAAACAGTTTAATTCAATACTTAGAATTTACATAACAGTTATCACAGATAAATCATACACAGTCATCACAGATATATCCAGAATATATCACAACATATTACAGAATATCACCAGATAGATATCAGAGTCAATCAAACAAGAATCATCAATATAGTTTGATTAACTTAATTTATCATTTTAATCCAACTTGATTAATCGCTAATTACTCAATTGATTAATTATTTCTTAATTACTTACTTAATCAGTTAATTATTAATTAATTAATTCTTGATTATTAATTTATAACCTTAACCTTTAATTTATAAAAGTTAATTACCCATTTATTTATCACTAATTATTTTTATTAATCATTAATTACCAATTTATTTATCATTTAATCCTTACTTTATTACCTAAGTTAACTACTATTTATTTATTGAATAACTTTAAGTAATTAATTAAAATTATTAAGTTAAATTGATTAAACACGAAATTATAATTATCAATTTCTAATTACAATTTTATTTAAAGTTATTAATTTAATTATAAGTATAAGTTAATTTACATTTTTAATTTCCTTATATTGATTAATTATCTTACCTTTACAAACCTTTCTTTTAATAAAATTTAAGTCAAATATTAACTTAAAGCTAACCAACATTATTTACTTAATTATTGTTATACTTTGCTAATCAAATAGCTTAAGGGAATATATGCTTAACCCCAAGAATGGACCCGAGGCAACACACGCAATTCTCGAGTAAAACCCGAGACTTCATCCCTGTTTCCCCGCGTTTCCCCTCTACTCTTTCTTCTTCGTCTACTGATTCTTTTTCTTCTTCTTCCTTTATTATTTTTTTAAGCTTCAAGTTATAAAATTTAAAACTGCAGATATACGAACACTCGCGTGCACCAGGCCAACACTCGAGCAAACCAAAAAATTTCTCGAGCAACATCATGCGACAACCCCAACGTGAATCACTACCACCGATCGCCATCGTGCATGTGCACGGTGGTTCGCCGTCCCTCCGGCAACCTCCATCGCCTCCAACAAACCACAAATCACCCTCACATTCGAAAACAAAACCCACTTTAGGATAAAACTTTAGAAATTGAAAAAATGTCAGTTCCTCGAACCAGAAACTCGCATACCTAACAGAAAAACGTCACGCTCTTCCATCACCGACCGCTGGAGGCGATGAAACTCCGTCCGCGTCAGGGCCCTACCTTCCTCGACCATTACTCAGAATCACGCGTAACTCGATCGAGCATCGGCGACGCGATCATCAACTTACAGAACATAGAAAATCATGAACTCAAACCCTACTTTTATTTCAACCTCAAAATCCTTGCATTCGAAAAATCTTTAAGCATTTTTCTTGTATTAATAAATCACCAAGCTTACTTCACAGTAAATTTCAACAATTAAATTTTGTTGAATCATCAGATATTGATAAAAATCAATTTCGGTTCCTTTTTAAAACTGCACCTATTATTCTGTGACGACCACCCATGACTCCCGCACCATACAAGGAAATAGTGCGCTGTAAAGTGTGCCAGGCAGCCACGGATGATCGTTAGGATAAGGTAAACACAGAATAGTCTATCATATGACTCATAGCGCATGGATAAAATACAATAGAAAGTATACATAGTGAAGCTCTAACAGAAGTCTCATCATATAAGCTCATAACAATTTGATACAAACATCTGAATAGCCAATACATCAAGCCTCACTACATAACACTCAGAGAATCATACAAACAGCGGAATACCCAGTACATATAGTAAGAAAACAATATGCAAAAGCCTCCTGCTCGTGTTCGTCATCAACAGCGTTAGTCACTAAGAACAGCACCTGTCACCTGCTACCTAGTCTGCCCATCCCAACATGGATGAATAGCCCAAGGTAATAAGAGTTAAACATAAAACCTTGAGTCAGACAAAAGTCTTAGTGAGCAGTAAATCAACTATCAAACATACCAAAAGAGTATAAAGGGTACAAAGGAATAGGAACCCAACCATCCCACTCCACCTCTTTCTACAGTGATAGCCCCCAGACACACTAAGCAGAACAAACAAAGCAAAGCAGACAATTAAAGTAAAGCAATTATCACTCGAGTCAAGGGCGATGTTTTCCAAGTACAAACCACCAAGGCCTAAACCAAGATCAGATAAGCACCCACAATACATCGCTCTTGAGACTGAGTGACAATACAACCAAACATCCATGACCCTGGCTATCATTGTTATCATTGCCTTGATACCATCGTTAATTGAATGACCGGCACATTCTTTCAGCCGTCAGTCAAGGGCTAATGGCAACCCCGGTTCTAGACACAGCTCTGCCCGTCATCGCAACCCGTGCCTAGGAATTTTCGCAACTATCCAGAGTACTAGCACATCGTCGCAGCCCGTGTTTGGGACTATCGAATCTGCCCAACGTACTCTTGCTTTGAGCATGGTAGAACCTTCAACAACGATGAAATCTCAGCCTCCTAGTCATCCTCCTCAACAACTATTCTCATACTAGCCCAAGCGCCTCTCGAGCCCACCATTATCAACCAACTCGAACCGCATCATCGAGTTATCAACATGCTTGGGATGATCCCGTCTAGATTAAATCAAGGCTATCTCACATCATGCTTTGCTTCATCGCATCATAGCAAAGTCCATCATCATCGAATCTATCCATATGAACTTTAACATCCGCTTCATATGCCACAAGCTACTTTCACCACTCAAGAGCCTCTCCACTTAGCTTTTGAATCATCTTCGACCAACTTGTCCAAATCAACTATTAGCTAATTTGCAACAATCTATCAATCAAATCAATCATTAATCCAAGCAGTCAAACATTCAAACAAGATCTAATAAGCAATTATACAAGAATGGCAATTTCGTAATTAAAATATCCAAATCTAACAAGTATGAATTATAAGCAAATATCTCTAAAACTTGATGAATAAACTTATATAAGTTAACATGTAGCAAAATGGGTATCCAAAACTTCATAGACAATGGATCTGCATGCAGACTTAAGAAAAATGCAAGAAAGCTCTATCTTTAACACATAAACAAGCCACCGATCCGTAAACTCCTTTGGGTCCGTGTGAGAGGTAACAACCACTCACTGAATCACCTAAACACCTCAAAAGATAACAACTTCAGATCTGGACAGCAAAGGATCTAGCTTGATCCGACAAGATTTCCCTTCAAACGATGATATCTCTCTTCGATGGATGTAGACCTTCAACTTTGACTCTTGGATCTTCGATTTGATCTTCAATCTAGATGAATGGAAGCACAAGATTAAAGTGGAGAAAAGAAGTGAAGAAGTGTTGTAGTCGAGCTCTCAAAATGGCAGCACTTCGTCGCTTCAAAATCCGGATTCCAAAAATGAAGATAGGCACTCCTATTTATAGGCTGAAATCCTTAACTTGTATGCCCCCTTAAGTCGGTGACGACTCATCAAGACCCACGACTTACGACTTATGACTTACGACTTAAGGCTTACGACTTAAGGCTTACGACTTAAGGCTTACGACTTAAGGCTTACGACTTAAGGCTTGCGACTTAAGTCATAATTAAGACTTACGACTTAAGACTTAAGGCTTACGACTTAAGGCTTGCGACTTAAGTCGTAATTAAGACTTACGACTTAAGACTTTCGACTTAAGACTTACGACTTAAGACTTTCGACTTAAGACTTTCGACTTAAGGCTTACGACTTAAGGCTTACGACTTAAGGCTTACGACTTAAGGCTTACGACTTAAGACTTACGACTTAAGCCTTACGACTTAAGCCTTACGACTTAAGCCTTACGACTTAAGACTTACGACTTAAGACATTCGACTTAAGACATACGACTTAAGACTTACGACTTAAGACTTACGACTTAAGGCTTACGACTTAAGGCTTACGACTTAAGACTTACGACTTAAGACTTACGACTTAAGACTTACGACTTAAGACTTACGACTTAAGACTTACGACTTAAGACTTACGAACAACAATTCTACGATCCTTCGATCCGTAAAAATACGGGTCGTTACATTCTCTCCTCCTTAGGAATTTCACCCCCGAAATTCCAAACAAACAAGAGCAATCAAAACTATTCTGCATGCCTACCATCCATAGCAATCAACAAACCATGCATCCAATTACTAGCCTAACATGCAGAATTCTAAGACTAGAACAAGTTACAAATTCATGAGATGTCACGACACCTTAGGGCCATACCTCGAAGAGTTTAGGATGAGCTGCCTTCATCCTCTCTTCCTCCTCCCATGTACAGTCGTTAACATCATCACTCCATTGTACCTTGAGCAACTTGACTACCTTCCTCCTAAGCTGTTTCGTGTCAGTTTCCACAACACGAAGCGGCTTACGAGGTCTTCTAATAACTGGATCAACTTCCAAATCTTCACAGCTATCAGCAGCAACCACTGTATTTGGGTCGTGCATATACTTCCGTAGATACGACACGTGAAAAACATTGTGCACACCCGACATCTTTTCTGGTAACTCCAACTTATAAGCGAGCTTTCCAATTCGCTCGACGATCGGGAATGGTCCAACAAATCTCGGAGTCAATTTTCCTTTCTGCCCGAATCGAATAACATTCTTTAGTGGAGAAATCTTCACAAAAACCATATCTCCTACGTCGAATTCCAAATCTTTTCGACGCTTATTGGCATAACTTTTCTGACGATCTTGGGCTGCCTTCATTCGTCGCTGAATGGTCTCTATACAATTTGAAGTCTGTCGAATCATTTCGGGCCCAAGTATCAGCTTTTCTCCAGTTTCCAACCAACATGTCGGAGAGTTACACGGTCTTCCATACAATGCCTCATATGGTGCCATACCAATACTTGACTGGTAACTGTTATTATATGAAAATTCCACCAAATAAAGATGATCTTCCCATGATCCTCCGAAGTCCAAAACACATGCTCGGAGAAGATCTTCCAAAACTCGGTTGACTCTCTCGGTCTGATCATCTATTTGGGGGTGATAAGCTGTACTCAAACACAATTCAGTTCCCAAAACTTCCTGGAAGCTCTTCCAGAATCCACTAGTGAACAATGGGTCTCGATCGCTCACTACACTCTTTGGAATACCATGGAATCGAACTATCCACTTAACATACAACTCAGCCAATTTCGATGCAGTCCTAGTTGATCGAATAGGAATAAATCTTGCACTCTTAGTCAAACGATCTACAATGACCCAAATCCCTTCATTTCCTGCTCTGGTTCTAGGTAGTCCATCGATAAAATCCATCGATATTTGCTCCCACTTCCATGTAGGAACTTCTAATGGCTGAAGCAATCCACTTGGCTTCTTCTGTTCGGCTTTTACCAACTGGCAGTTCATACACTTGGAAATAAAATTTCCAACATCCTTCTTCATACCTTCCCAGTAATAGGTTCTCTTCATATCCCGATACATCTTATTTCCACCTGGATGAATTGTCAACTTTGAGTGATGACTTTCCTTCAAAACTTCATTTCTCAATTCATCTATATCGGGAACAACCAGTCGTCCTTGTTTCCGAAGCCAACCCTCTTGATCGACCTCGAATCCTTTATCCTTCTCTGGGTCCAATCCAGATTCCAAATCACGGATAATCTTGGCAAGCTTATCGTCTCGCTTTTGGCTCTCGCCAATTCTTTCCACTAAAGTAGGTCTTATCGATAAGTTTGTCAACATCTCAGGTTCCAATTCACATCTAGGCCTGAAGTCAAATCCAGCCAAATACTCAAGACTCTTCCATTCCGAAAACATGGCTCCCAAACCTGCATGTCTTCGACTTAACGCATCTGCCACTGCGTTACCTTTTCCCGGAGTATAGGCTACACCAAAATCATATGATGCTAAAAATTCTAACCATCGTTGCTGTCGAAGATTCAAATCCTTTTGGGAGAAAAGATACTTCAATGACTTATGATCTGTAAACAACTCAAATCGAACTCCCAATAGGTAATGTCTCCACATCTTCAAAGCAAATACAATCGCCGCTAACTCCAAATCATGAGTCGGATAATTCCTTTCATGCGGCTTCAGTTGTCGACTTGCATATGCAACAACTTTATCCTTCTGCATTAGCACTGCTCCAAGTCCAGTACCACATGCATCGGTGTAAACCACCATCTCATCATTTCCATTTGGAATAGCCAAAACAGGAGCACTTGTCAATCGCTCTTTCAGGATTCCGAAAGCTTGCTCACACTTAGCATCCCATCTGAACACTTGGTTCTTTTTCATCAACCCTGTTAATGGTGCAGCTATCTTGGAAAAGTCTTTGATAAACCGACGATAATATCCTGCTAATCCAAGAAAACTTCTCACATCAGATACATTCTTAGGTCTAACCCAATCCTGGATTGCTGCCACCTTAGCGGAATCAACCGCTATTCCATTTCCAGAGATAACATGGCCTAAGAACCTCACTTCACTCTTCCAGAAGTGACACTTTGAAAACTTAGCCCTCAGCTGATGTTTTCGCAAGATTTCCAAAACAATACGCAAATGCGTCTTGTGCTCTTCTTCAGTCTTGGAATAAATCAAAATATCATCCACAAACACAAGTACAAACTTGTTCAACTGATCCCTGAACACTCTATTCATAAGATCCACAAAATATGCTGGTGCATTGGTCAATCCAAACGGCATTACCAGCCACTCATAGAAACCGGATGGTGTCCTAAAAGCAGTCTTCGACACACTATCCTTTGCCACTCTCAACTGGTGAAATCCCGTTGCCAAATCCATCTGAGAAAACACCTTAGCTCCGTGAAGCTGATCAAACAAGTCATCTATTCTCGGCAACGGATACTTGTTCTTCTTAGTCACTTTATTCAGCTCACGATAGTCCACACACAACCTCAACGATCCATCCGCTTTGGTTGCGAACACAACTGGTGCACCCCATTCGGACACACTACGCTGAATGAATCCTTTCTGTAAAAGGTCATCAACTTGCACCTTCAACTCTTGTTGTTCCCTAGGTGCCATTCGCCTAAGCGGCATCACAACAGGTCTGGCTCCTTCAACTAGATCGATACGAAACTCGATCTCTCTATGCGGCGGTAACCCTTTGACCTCGTCAAAGACATCCTCAAATCCATTCACGATAGGCACCGATGACAGTCCATCCCGTGGAACAACCAGCGAATACATGAAGCTAATGAAGACGCCTTCTTCATGCTTACATCGTATCACAACCTTTCGACCCTTCACATTCTCGACTGTCACCTCCAGCCTCTTGCAATCAACCCTTGCCGCATACTTCCTAAGCCAGTCCATACCCAAAATAATTCCGAACCCCGCAAAGTTCAGAACAAAACAATCACAAACAAAAGAGCAATCATGACTCGATACAACTAGACCATGGCATATCATACACAAACATGACGAACCCCCAACTGGATTAGTCACAACCAATGGTCTATCAACAATATCCGGTTCCAAACCCAACCGGCCTACAAGTTCACTACAAACAAAGGAATGTGACGCCCCAGTATCAAACAACACTCTAACTGGAACACCACAAATGGAAAGAGTACCTTGAACCACCACACTCTTCCCCTTCTCTTCTGCAGTAGGAGCTTTCGAAGATGATGGAACAGCCCCCAAAGCATAAGCTTGCACAATCTGCTTGTCCTTCCTCGGTTCCGGACAATTCTTCCTGAAATGCCCCGGCTTATCACAGCTGTGGCACTTCGCCGGCGCCTTCTGATTCTTACAATCCCTGGAGAGATGGCCCTTCTGCTGGCAATTGTAGCAGGTCACTTCACCCTTCGGCTTCTTTTGACCATTCTTACCCTTCTGCTCCTGCTGCTTCCTCTTCTTGTTTCCACCTTGCTCCTTGGTCACAACAACAAAAGATCCTTCCTTAGGAAACAGATTCTCATGCCTGAGAGCCTTCTCCACAAGCTTCTCAAACGGATCGTCCAAATGATCCACCAACTGCCTCCCAAGATAACTGTCCAGGCCTGTCACGAACTTCTCATTCTTCTGATAAGGGGATTCAATATATGACCGAGCATACTTGGACAAAGCTTCAAACTCAGAAACATACTCAAGAACTGGTCTTCCACCTTGCTTGAGCTCCACAAACTTCTTAAACAAAACAGATTTCTGAGCTGTAGAAATGAACTTAGCTTCAAATCTAACTTGGAATTGCTCCCAAGTGATCTCTTCCTCTGGAGTGTCAATGGTGATAGAGTTCCACCAATCAGAAGCTCTTCCCTGAAGCTGTCTTGATGCAAGCTTCCTCTTAGTCACATCCTCAATTCCCAAGTCACCAAAGATCCTTCTACAAGCATCTATCCATCTCTGGACTTCTATGGTTGATTCTGTTCCCAAGAAAACCTTCCCTCCAAGAGCAGTATAGTCCTTACAAAGCTTAGCAAAATCCACTGGTCTTAGGGCTTGAACCTGAACTCCAACATCTACCAATGGCCCCGGAGCTGGCATCCTTCTCATGATCGAAGTCATCATAGCCTCGAACATAGAAGCATAATCAGCAGCCCCCTCAACAGCATGGCCTCCCCTAGCAGCTGGTCTCCCTCTTCGACTCATTCCTAATATCAAAAAGAAATGATTAATACACCCTGAGAAACAACTGCATAAGAAGTTCAAATCCTTCTAAGCTACTATATTATATATATAGTAATCATCCATCAAAATTACAATTACGTCTCTCATACGTAGTTACGTCAGCGAGCGTTGGCTAAAATCGATTAACCAAAGCTCTGATACCAAATGTGACGACCACCCATGACTCCCGCACCATACAAGGAAATAGTGCGCTGTAAAGTGTGCCAAGCAGCCACGGATGATCGTTAGGATAAGGTAAACACAGAATAGTCTATCGTATGACTCATAGCGCATGGATAAAATACAATAGAAAGTATACATAGTGAAGCTCTAACAGAAGTCTCATCATATAAGCTCATAACAATTTGATACAAACATCTGAATAGCCAATACATCAAGCCTCAATACATAACACTCAGAGAATCATACAAACAGCGGAATACCCAGTACATATAGTAAGAAAACAATATGCAAAAGCCTCCTGCTCGTGTTCGTCATCAACAGCGTTAGTCACTAAGAACAGCACCTGTCACCTGCTACCTAGTCTGCCCATCCAAACATGGATGAATAGCCCAAGGTAATAAGAGTTAAACATAAAACCTTGAGTCAGACAAAAGTCTTAGTGAGCAGTAAATCAACTATCAAACATACCAAAAGAGTATAAAGGGTACAAAGGAATAGGAACCCAACCATCCCACTCCACCTCTTTCTACAGTGATAGCCCCCAGACACATAAGCAGAACAAACATAGCAAAGCAGACAATTAAAGTAAAGCAATTATCACTCGAGTCAAGGTCGATGTTTTCCAAGTACAAACCACCAAGGCCTAAACTAAGATCAGATAAGCACCCACAAAACATCGCTCTTGAGACCGAGTGACAATACAACCAAACATCCATGACCCTGGCTATCATTGTTATCATTGCCTTGATACCATCGTTAATTGAATGACCGGCACATTCTTTCAGCCGTCAGTCAAGGGCTAATGGCAACCCCGGTTCTAGACACAACTCCGCACGTCATCACAGCCCGTGCCTAGGAATTTTCGCAACTACCCAGAGTACTAGCACGTCGTCGCAGCCCGTGTTTGGGACTATCGAATCTGCCCAACGTACTCTTGCTTTGAGCATGCTAGAACCTTCAACAACGATGAAATCTCAGCCTCCTAGTCATCCTCCTCAACGACTATTCTCATACTAGCCCAAGCGCCTCTCGAGCCCACCATAATCAACCAACTCGAACCGCATCATCGAGTTATCAACATGCTTGGGATGATTCCATCTGGATTAAATCAAGGCTATCTCACATCATGCTTTGCTTCATCGCATAATAGCAAAGTCCATCATCATCGAATCTATCCATATGAACTTTAACATCCGCTTCATATGCCACAAGCTACTTTCACCACTCAAGAGCCTCTCCACTTAGCTTTTGAATCATCTTCGACCAACTTGTCCAAATCAACTATTAGCTAATTTGCAACAATCTATCAATCAAATCAATCATTAATCCAAGCAGTCAAACATTCAAACAAGATCTAATAAGCAATTATACAAGAATGGCAATTTCGTAATTAAAATGTCCAAATCTAACAAGTATGAATTATAAGCAAATATCTCTAAAACTTGATGAATAAACTTATATAAGTTAACATGTAGCAAAATGGGTATCCAAAACTTCATAGACAATGGATCTACATGCAGACTTAAGAAAATGCAAGAAATCTCTATCTTTAACACATAAACAAGCCACCGATCCGATATACTCCTTTGGGTCCGTGTGAGAGATAACTACCACTCACCGAATCACCTAAACACCTCAAAAGATAACAACTTCAGAACTGGACAGCAAAGGATCTAGCTTGATCCGACAAGATTTCCTTCAAACGATGAAATCTCTCTTCGATGGATGTAGACCTTCAACTTTGACTCTTGGATCTTCGATTTGATCTTCAATCTAGATGAATGGAAGCACAAGATTAAAGTGGAGAAAAGAAGTGAAGAAGTGTTGTAGTCGAGCTCTCAAAATGGCAGCACTTCGTCGCTTCAAAATCCGGATTTCAAAAATGAAGATAGGCACTCCTATTTATAGGCTGAAATCCTTAACTTGTATGCCCCCTTAAGTCAGTCACGACTCATCAAGACCCACGACTTACGACTTAAGACTTACGACTTAAGACTTACGACTTAAGGCTTACGACTTAAGGCTTACGACTTAAGGCTTGCGACTTAAGGCTTGCGACTTAAGGCTTGCGACTTAAGGCTTGCGACTTAAGGCTTGCGACTTAAGACTTACGACTTAAGACTTACGACTTAAGACTTAAGACTTACGACTTAAGACTTACGACTTGACTTACGACTTGACTTACGACTTAAGGCTTTCGACTTAAGGCTTTCGACTTAAGGCTTACGACTTAAGGCTTACGACTTAAGTCTTACGACTTAAGGCTTACGACTTAAGGCTTACGACTTAAGGCCTACGAACAACAATTCTACGATCCTTCGATCCGTAAAAATACGGGTCGTTACATATTCTTACTTAAAAATCATCATTTTTATGTTAAAAATCTCAACTTTATGTGTTAAATCAAGATATGGGATTAAATAATCAAATTAAAACATTCGAATTTTAGCTTATGATTTCTTCTTTACTGTAACTTGATTAAACAGTAACTATATCATACTGTGATGCTTTAAAACCCTTTCCAGGTTATGATTTAAGCTTTAAACAACTTACTTTGTGATGACCCGGAATTTTAAAGCAATATCAGTTTAATAATCTGAGTTTAAAATTAAATTGGTTTGATAATCTTTGTAATAAGATTGGAAATAATTTAATAATCCAATAAAATAAATAGTTAATTGATAGATTTTATCTTTTTAAATCCTATAATTGTTTTATATTTATAATATAAATAGAATATTATATATATTGTAAATAGGTATTGTTTAATTAATTAATAAATAAACCCTATTTTCTATAAAATTATATATCTTTAGTAAAATGGTGAATTATGATTTTATTTAAAAGTTAAACTTTTAAAAGGATACTTCACAAATAAATATGGTTTTAAATACATAAGAAAAATATTGAAATGATTTAAAATATGTTTTACTCAAGTTTAAAATTAAATAAATAGAATAAGGTTATTTTGATTGTCTTTTAAATATCATGTGATAAAATAAATAATTTATTAATAAGAAGACAATTTCTTTTAATAAGTTATTTATGGTTATTAAATGTGGTTATTTTTAAATATATAATAATACATTGTTTTAACTAATAAATTTTTAATAAAAATAATTGTTTTTCAAAAATTTAATTGTGTAGTTATATTTGAAAATAAACTTGATTTGAAAATTAATTTGAACTTGAGTTCAAAGTTTTTAAAATTTAAAGTATAAATGTTTTTAATTTGTTTTGATTTTGAAATATTTGTATAAGTTTCATTTTATAAATATAGTTTGATTTATTCATTTTAAAATCTATATACATGTAAATAAATGCATGTTAGCTAATTAACTAAACATATCTTATATTAAACATCTAATTTAAAATACAAGTTAACTAAATTTATAGCTTATTAACATTAATAACAAGTGTAAACTTTTTAGAAACATAAATTAACATGTGTTAGAAAATAAGACATTTAAGATGACAAATGTTAATGTAAGGGACAAGTGTCAATATTTATTTTATTTTCTTTAAATTTTAATTAAACAAAATTTATTCCATATAAAACACTTCCACACTTTTCATTTCTTTTCTTTTTTTCAAATCTAAGGCCAAACATAAACCTGAATCAAGTGTGCATGCAAATTCTTCTTACAAATCAAAACAAAATCATCTTCAAAAAAAGCCTCAGTTCAACATGCAATCAAACCTGCATCTCTGGAATTCAAGCCTGCATTTCATATGCAAGCAATCCTGCATATTTTTGTTCAAATATAAAAGCCTGCTTGCATTGTTTGTCAAAAATCTGGAATTTCATAAAGTATGCATGCAAGTCAATTTCAAAATTTCATACAAACCAGATGCATGAG
The DNA here is from genome assembly GCA_030765085.1 of Allium cepa. Lineage (NCBI taxonomy): Eukaryota > Viridiplantae > Streptophyta > Magnoliopsida > Asparagales > Amaryllidaceae > Allium > Allium cepa. The sequence continues at coordinate 445,716,694 of CM060938.1, read as the reverse complement.
ATCAAGCAGGAAATTCTGCATTTCTGGAATTCAAACCTGCATCAATAGCCTGCATATTTTTCATCTACATCATCTTCTACATGGAGTGTCTGCATGCAAGTGAAATCAAGGAGCAAGTGCAGATTTTGAATCAAGTTTTAAACATCAGTAATTCAAGTCATCATAGCAATTCAAGCTGTTAAAAGAATTCAGAGTTTTTCAAGCTTTTCAAACCAAAAAAAAAGAGGCTCTGCTCATATTTAATCAAGTGAGTAACATCCTATTTATTGAAATTTAAGTATTTAAAAATGTTGCTTGTTGCTTTCAATGTTTCAGTGTGAATGATATATGCATTTATATCAGTTGTTTTTTTCTGTAGACATGTATAGATAACTTGATCATGCTATCCTCTGTATTTCCTTTTCCAGATGCAAGAATATATTCAAACACCATTATCACATAATATAATATATGTTCATGTTTTTAAGGACCACACAAATGTGTTGTGGAATGGTGAATCATAGTTTAAAATTTGTTCTAGTTAAATAATCAAAAAAATATTTGAATTGCCTTTGAAAACTCAGGGTAATAGGACCAAATTTTATATAAATGAAATACCAAACACATTGATTCATTGTTTCAGGAATAAGATCAAAAACAATATTCAAAATTATGATTTTTTAAACTAAATTCACAATTTTTAAAGCTAGGTTTAACATGCAGACCTAGATTGAACAGAAAAGGGGATTTTTGAGTTTTTGGGTGATCTAGGCAAATTGAGGAGTCGGGGTTCATCTGGGAGGTGGAGGAGTAGTCACTAATGTCAGGAAAAATATTGGGTGGTGTTGCAGTTCATCGTGGTGGTTGCGGTGATGTAATTTCTGATAGAACCCTAGTTTAAGATAGGTGGGTTGCTTGGGTCAGTTCTTCATGAAGAAGTGATCGAGTGGACTAGGATTTTGGGTAATGTTACTAGATTGGTAGATGAAGTCGTAGCCGGAATCGTTGCCACTCCGGTGGTCAGAGGGTGGAGGATGAGGGTGTTACGGGTTTGAGGGTTAAACCTGATTTCTGATGTTCCAGGTTTTGAGCAAGGCATCTCGAATTCGATTTTAGGTTGTGGAGTGAAGAACTGATGGTGGGAGTTGATTGTGGGATTGATTGTTGATGGTTGGATGTCGCCGGAGGTGGTTAAAGATCACTGGAGACACGGTGCACGTGCACCGCGCAAATTTGTGGGTTTTTGGTGAACTGGGTATAGTGGAGTTTTGAACTCGGAGTATAACTCGAGTATTTCTGTGTTTTGCTCGAAGAATTTGGCTACATGACTCGAAGCAGTTTTAAGGTTGGCTCGGGTAATTTGAATATTACAGTTTTTCTTGAAAAACTGTCTGCAGTTTTAAAATTTAAATCAAAAATTTAAATGAATTAGTAGTTATGATAATATTTAAACAAAGTTTAAATCTGCTGTAAGAGTTATAGTTTTATAGGAGTTTGAAATCTTATAAGTTTTAAAAATTTGAAAGTGGTTTCAGTTTTTTTTAAAAAAAAATATAAAAATAAAAAGAAGATGGAAACCTGGCAGTTTTTGAAAATTTAAAATTTTCGTTTCAAACCTGAAACAAAATTTTAAATAGCAAATTTTAATTTCAAAATTAAGTTCAGTTTTCTTAAGGTTTTGAATTTTCAGTTTCTTTTTAAAATGGAATTTGAATTTTGAATAAAGAGTTTTAGAATCATGGTTTAAATCAAAAGTTTATTTCAAGTTTAAATTCAAATAATTTAAATAAGGAATGGTTCAAGTGTATTGAATTTAAAAACTGGATATATAAATAAGTTTCAAAATTTTAAATGTTTTCAAACAAGTTTAATTTAAATTGTTATTAGAAGTAAATTTGTTTTCAAACAAATATTAAAATTTGATTTACCTTTTTGAATGAAGTCATTTATAAAGGTTTATAAAAGAAGTCAAACGATTTGTTAACTTGAATTTATAATTTAAATAATAATGTATTTAAAACTTAGTTTTTAAATTAAATTAAGTAAATTAAGACTCATCTTATATAAGTTTTAATTAAGTAATAAATGTTATTTACATTTGTTCTAAAAAGGAATATAAATGAATTTAAATTGGATAATGCTTTAATAAATATCATTTTGAATTTTAAATTCAAAATGAAATTTTAATTTAAATTTAAAAATGCAATGGTCTAAGTCCACTTTAATATTTATGTAATTATAAATAAGGAATGGATTATCTCAGAAGTTATTAAGATATTAAATAATTAAATAAATAAGATAATTAAGGAGAGACTCATTTAATTAATTTATAATTAATAATTTGGATTAATTTTAATAAGAGATTAATTAGGAAGTAATTAAAGAATAAGTAATAGTTAATGATGGTCATTAACTAAAGTTTATTTAGTAATTAATTAATATGATTAATTTTTAATAATTAATTAGATTGATTAATTAATGTTAATAAATTGTGAAATTTATTTAAGTTTAATTACTTAAATAAAAGTAATTAAGACATTAATTACTTAATGTAATTAATGAAGTTTATTGAGATTTGTTTAAATTAATAAATTTAGTGTAATTAATTTTAATCATTGGATTTAATAGTGATTGCTTGATGTAATTAATGGGATTACTCAGTGAAGTAATTAAAGATAACTATTGTATGTAATTAGTGGATAATGATGGAATTGTGAATATAATTTAGATTAAATTATTTTGTATAATTAATCAAAGGATAAATTTAAAGAAATTAATTAAGGAATAATTAGTTGAATGAAGTAATTAAAGTAGTTAGTTACAGATTGAGATTAATCAAAGGTAATTAATAATTATGGATTAAGTGAGATTAATTACTGAAAGTAATTAATTTAATGGAGTAATTAATTAAATATAATTAAGAGTCATTAATTAATATAATTAATTATGTCATTAAGATTGATTAATTAAGATTAATTAATCAATAATAAATGATTAAGTATAATTAATTAATTGTAATTAATTAAGGTTAAATGTAATTAATTATAGTTAATTAATTTATGAAGTAATTTAAGGTTAATTACTGTAATTGGGTTTAGAATAATTAATTTTGTGAAATTAATTAAAGAATAATTAATTAGGATTGATTAATTAAGATGATAAATTAGAGGTTAATTAATTAATTAATTTATAATTAATTAATGATGATGTAAGCAAGATTTATATTGTAAGTAATTAATTTAGTTCATTCTAAATTAATTAGAGATGATGTAATTAATTTAATTCATTTTAAATTAATTATAGATGTTGTGATTATAGATCATTGCTTATGAATGATTGACATTGGTTGCTTTGAATGGTTTTGAATCTCAGCTATGAGATTAATAATGTTGAGTGATATGAATGCATCGGTTGCAATGTGATGATGATATGGATATCTTTGATAATGTTAAAGTGGATTACATGTGGTTATGATAATGATAAGTATATGTTGTGAATCTGTGAATTATCTATCTGTGTGTATATAGATAATGTTATTGAATTGTTTTAAACTCTAGAACAACTTGGACCTAAAAGACACGCTTTGGATTTCGATGAGACCGGGATCGCGTTTCCATATTTGGGTATCCGAAAACCACATCGGTCCAAATTAACGATAGGTCGTGAATCTTATATGAAGAGTGAAGACTCGAGGTGTAAGGACTATTAGTCAGTATAACTCTGGGGGTGATTCCGTGATGAGTTTGACGGAAATAGTACTTATAGGCTCGAGATGGAGATTCAGAGTGTAAGGGTTATCGTCGTTAACTCTGAGGGTGATTCCAAAACGAGTGTAACGAGATAATGCCTTCGGTTTCGTTCGAACCCGGAATGAACTTGTATGGATTAAATGCTTTCAGCACATCGTCAGGTGGACGATGAGCATTCTAAGATAATGTGTCCTATAAAGGTAATCGTAGCCTCAAGCCTCATCAACCGGGAATGGCTAAAACAGGGGAGGTGCAGCAAGGCTTCGTGGGTAGCTCCCACTGGAGAGCAAGATTTTTCCCTTTCTAGAGGTCCCTTTTTATTCGGCTTAGTGGGCAGTTGGATATGCGCACCAACTGCGGGGTTGTCTTGTTCGGAACTGTTCAGTAAGGAATGGGTCCGGCCTTGTGTTGGAGGGGAGCGGGCGTACTCCTCGGTACGTTGATCTAGGCCACGTACTATGACGGGCGGTACCCTAGTAGCCCAGCCATTGATGAAATCCAAAATCTAATAAGTGCCAACGATTTTGATTGTATTACCCACTTTTGTGGCTAGTAGCTGGAATTTAATAGATGTAACAATTTCGGCTATTTCATATTTAGTTGAAAACCCTAGACACTATTATAATATCACTGGATTTCCTATCAAATGTTTTGGTTAGCGTAAGGTAAAAACTTTTCCATGTTTATGTATGGGAAGTCTTACATGATAACTTTCTTTTCAAAAGGTTTTTGAAAGTTAAGCAACTTTAACCTGTTACTCACACCAGACCCATGTTTGACCCGGAGTTTATTCTTTGTTTTCATAAACTCTTGGGTACTCAAATTTTTACCAGTAGCCAAGGGATTCAGGTTAGCTTTGACGAATATTGGAGGAGCAATGGAGCAGGAGGCTTCTGCATTAGATATATAGTTTTCCGTTGTGTATTCTGTGATTGTCTCTGAGTGTATTATGTTGTAAATACTAGACAGGTGTTTATAACTGTCTAGTATGAGTTGTTTATCTGTGTACTTTGATAGTGGTTGTAAACTATGTAATATTTTATGTTATTAATATAATATATTCGTTCCGCTGTTTAGATTCTGATGTGTTGTTTCTTCTTCTTCTCTTTCTTTCTCTTTTCTATCCCTTTCTTTCTTATTAGCGATGCAACTTCCTGGTGTTTGGGAGTTGGGTCGTTACAGTGGTATCAGAGCATTAGGTTGAGTGAATACCTAGGCTCTGTAGTGGTGTCTATCTTGAGAGAGCGTACTTGTAATTTTAAATATTTATATATATTTTTCTATTCCTATCTATCTGTTGGGTACCTGTTCAGGTTTTCCAATATAGGTTATAAAGGTAGATAAGGTAGTGGCGTGTGTAACACGATTACTACCATTGGTTGGAGTTTGTATGTTGAGGTTGGAAGTGTATCTATCGAGACTGTAGACCTAATACCGTCTCGAGTAAGCTTTGTTGTGTTGGAGTATTTCATCGATCTCTGAAGGAAACCTGTTAAGGTTCGGAGACATCTTTGAAGTACAGAGTTTGGTGAGTAGAGTTTGATCTGTTCGTTTGGGCTGGAGTGAGTGATGGTATTTTGATGCCTTAGGAAGATGTAACTGCGTGATGAGATGCAGTGACTATGGATTGTTTCCGAAGATGTTTTCTTTGGAACAAATTTTGGAAGTATTCTGCTTCGACGTTGTGACTGGGGTCAACATGATGTTTTGGTTGGCTTTGAAGTCCAAGTTCCTTGGAGAGTTTTGGATTAGGAAGTTTGGAATTGGTGTCAGCAGTGCAACTCAGAGTGTTCTGTGTGCAGACAGAGAGGTCTTAGCTAAGTAGTTTTTCTGGAGATGGAGTTTAGAAGCTGCTAAGTTAATCCGTTTCTTCAATGGATTGACTAGACCAGTGTAAGTTGTTCTGTTGGGTAAAGAGAGAACAATTTTTTTCTTTGGAAATTTATCTTGGTTAATCGCAAAAGTGACTTGCGATTGTTTGAGAGTTCTCTTGGATTGTCAGAAGATTTTGTGGATGTCTTCTGAGAAGACAAAGATTTGTCAGCATCTGGAGATTGAGTTTTCTTATTGATTAGTATTCCAGGAGTGGAACCGGTGGTTCTGTTTAGTTGGGGAATGATTCCTAGAGATGGAGCGTGATGAAGTAACTCAGTGTTCAGAGGAATTTCTAAGTTTTCTTTTATGGATCTATTGAACCATATTTCTGGAAGGTGATGTCCAGTTTGTGCTTGTGTTTTTCATCAGCATTTTCTTATCTACTTCGGATCAGAGTTGTACAGCGGAAGAAGTTTGGAAGTGTTTCTGATTTGTCTTTTCCAGATTAGGAGAAGTTTGTTGTCTTCTGCTGGTTATGAAGTAGAATTATGTTTTGGTTTTGGATTGATCTTGAGGAGTCATTGTGTTGGGTTGTTTCTACTTCTGTTTGATCTAGAGAAATCAGCAAGGGGTTGAGCTGATCAGTTTGGATGTTGGTAGCCAGGATTGTCTGAAGACTTTTGTGGATAAGGGACGGAGAAATTTGGAATTCGAATTGGAGACTTCGTTGTTGTTGGAGTTTTCTCTGATTCAGGAGCTATAAGTTTTGGTAAGACTAAAAAAGCTAGCTCCGACATGTTTTAGATCTCATCTGTGTTTTGGTTGGATCAGTGTTTGGTTTTCAGGATTGAATTGCCAGTTTGGATAGCTGGAACTCGATGAGTTTCACGTATCTCTAAGGGAGCACGTGAATGGTCTACCTATGGCTTTCGAACCAGCATTTATAGAGGTTGGTAGTTGAATACGAGTCGTTTGAAGTCTGATATGATGTCTAGTTCTGTAGATCTAGATGAGTAGGAGCTTTATAGCTTAATAGTATTGATTGTTTGGAATCTAAAGTGAGTATCCCGATAGTTATACCGGGGAAAATCATGGAAATTCTATCTAGAATTTTTCTGGATAATTAGATTTGTTTGTTTGGATGAATTGATTGCTATGTTTATCAGCATATCATTGGAATATGCTTGTGTTTTAAAATTAAATCTTTAAATAGATTATTAAATTACCTTTGTTTTAAATTTCGGGGACGAAATTCTTTTAAGGGGGAGGAATGTGATGACCCGGAATTTTAAAGCAATATCAGTTTAATAATCTGAGTTGAAAATTAAATTGGTTTGATAATCTTTGTAATAAGATTGGAAATAATTTAATAATCCAATAAAATAAATAGTTAATTGATAGATTTTATCTTTTTAAATCCTATAATTGTTTTATATTTATAATATAAATAGAATATTATGTATATTGTAAATAGGTATTGTTTAATTAATTAATAAATAAACCCTATTTTCTATAACATTATATATCTTTAGTAAAATTGTGAATTATGATTTTATTTAAAAGTTAAACTTTTAAAAGGATACTTCACAAATAAATATAGTTTTAAATACATAAGAAAAATATTGAAATGATTTAAAATATGTTTAGCTCAAGTTTAAAATTAAATAAATAGCAATAAGGTTATTTTGATTGTCTTTTAAATATCATGTGATAAAATAAATAATTTAGTAATAAGAAGACAATTTCTTTTAATAAGTTGTTTATGGTTATTAAATGTGGTTATTTTTAAATATATAATAATACATTGTTTTAACTAATAAATTTTTAATAAAAATAATTGTTTTTCAAAAAGTTAATTGTGTAGTTATATTTGTAAATAAACTTGATTCCAAAATTAATTTGAACTTGAATTCAAAGTTTTTAAAATTTAAAGTATAAATGTTTTAATTTGTTTTGATTTTGAAATATTTGTATAAGTTTCATTTTATAAATATAGTTTGATTTATTCATTTTAAAATCTATATACATGTAAATAAATGCATGTTAACTAATTAACTAAACATATCTTATATTAAACATCTAATTTAAAATACAAGTTAACTAAATTTATAGCTTATTAACATTAATAACAAGTGTAAACTTTTTAGAAACATAAATTAACATGTGTTAGAAAATAAGACATTTAAGATGACAAATGTTAATGTAAGGGACAAGTGTCAATATTTGTTTTATTTTCTTTAAATTTTAATTAAACAAAATTTTATTCCATATAAAACACTTCCACACTTTTCATTTCTTTTCTTTTTTTCAAATCTAAGGCCAAACATAAACCTGAATCAAGTCTGCATGCAAATTCTTCTTACAAATCAAAACAAAATCATCTTCAAAAAAAGCCTCAGTTCAACATGCAATCAAACCTGCATCTCTGGAATTCAAGCCTGCATTTCATATGCAAGCAATCCTGCATATTTTTGTTCAAATATAAAAGCCTGCCTGCATTGTTTGTCAAAAATTTGGAATTTCATAAAGTATGCATGCAAAGCAATTTCAAAATTTCATACAAACCAGATGCATGAGATCAAGCAGGAAATTCTGCATTTCTGGAATTCAAACCTGCATCAATAGCCTGCATATTTTTCATCTACATCATCTTCTATATGGAGTGTCTGCATGCAAGTGAAATCAAGGAGCAAGTGCAGATTTTGAATCAAGTTTTAAACATCAGTAATTCAAGTCATCATAGCAATTCAAGCTGTTAAAAGAATTCAGAGTTTTTCAAGCTTTTCAAACCAAAAAAAAGAGGCTCAGCTCATATTTAATCAAGTGAGTAACATCCTATTTATTGAAATTTAAGTATTTAAAAATGTTGCTTGTAGCTTTTAATGTTTCAGTGTGAATGATATATGCATTTATATCAGTTGTTTTTCTTCTGTAGACATGTATAGATAACTTGATCATGCTATCCTCTGTATTTTCTTTTCCAGATGCAAGAATCTATTCAAACACCATTATCACATAATATAATATATGTTAGTGTTTTTAAGGATCACACAAATGTGTTGTAGAATCAGGAATCATAGTTTAAAATTTGTTCTAGTTAAATAATCAAAAAAATATTTGAATTGCCTTTGAAAACTTAGGGTAACAGGACCAAATTTTATATAAATGAAATACCAAACACATTGATTCATTGTTTCAGGAATAAGATCAAAAACAATATTCAAAATTATGATTTTTGAAACTAAATTCACAATTTTTAAAGCTAGGTTTAACATGCAGACCTAGATTGAACAAAAAAGGGGATTTTTGAGTTTTTGGGTGATCTAGGCAAATTGAGGAGTCGGGGTTCATCTGGGAGGTGGAGGAGTAGTCACTAATGTCAGGAAAAATATTGGGTGGTGTTGCAGCTCATCGTGGTGGTTGCGGTGATGTAATTTCTGATAGAACCCTAGTTTAAGATAGGTGGGTTGCTTGGGTCAGTTCTTCATGAAGAAGTGATCGAGTGGACTAGGATTTTGGGTAATGTTACTAGATTGGTAGATGAAGTCGTAGCCGGAATCGTTGCCACTCCGGTGGTCAGAGGGTGGAGGATGAGGGTGTTACAGGTTTGAGGGTGAAACCTGATTTCTGATGTTCCAGGTTTTGAGCAAGGCATCTCGAATTCGATTTTAGGTTGTGGAGTGAAGAACTGATGGTGAGAGTTGATTGTGGGATTGATTGTTGATGGTTGGAAGTCGCCGGAGGTGGTTAAAGATCGCTGGAGGCACGGTGCACGTGCACCGTGTAAATTTGTGGGTTTATGGTGAACTGGGTATAGTGGAGTTTTGAACTCGGAGTATAACTTGAGTATTTCTGTGTTTTGCTCGAAGAATTTGGCTAGATGACTCGAAGCAGTTTCAAGGTTGGCTCGGGTAATTTGAATATTACAGTTTTTCTTGAAAAACTGTCCGCAGTTTTAAAATTTAAATCAAATATTTAAATGAATTAGTAGTTATGATAATATTTAAACAAAGTTTAAATCTGCTGTAAGAGTTATAGTTTTATAGGAGTTTGAAATCTTATAAGTTTTAAAAATTTGAAAGTGGTTTCAGTATTTAAAAAAAATATAAAAATAAAAAGAAGATGGAAACCTGGCAGTTTCTAAAAATTTAAAATTTTCATTTTAAACCTGAAACAAAATTTTAAATTGCAAATTTGAATTTCAAAATTAAGTTCTGCTATCGTCGATTTATCAAAGACTTTTCCAAGGTAGCTGCACCATTAACAGGATTGACGAAAAAGAACCAAGTATTCAGATGGGATGCTAAGTGTGAGCAAGCTTTCGGAATCCTGAAAGAGCGACTAACAAGTGCTCCTGTTTTGACTATTCCAAGTGGAAATGATGAGATGGTGGTTTACACTGATGCATGTGGTACTGGACTTAGAGCAGTGCTGATGCAGAAGGGTAAAGTTGTTGCGTATGCAAGTCGACAACTGAAGCCGCATGAAAGAAATTATCCGACTCATGATTTGGAGTTGGCGGCGATTGTATTTGCTCTGATACCAAATGTGACGACCGCCAATGGCTGCCTGCACACTTTACAGCGCACTATTTCCTTGTTTAGTGCAGGAGTCATGGGCGGTCGTCACATTATGTGACGACCGCCCATGACTCCTGCACTAAACAAGGAAATAGTGCGCTGTAAAGTGTGCCAGGCAGCCATGGATGATCATCAAGGTAAGGTAAAAACAGCGGAGTCTATCGTATTACTCACAACGCATGGGTAAGATACAATAGAATATATATATATATATATATATGTATATGTATATATGTATATATGTATATATGTATATGTGAAGCTCCACAAAATAGAATCTCGTCAAATAAGCCTCATAGTGGTTTGATACAAAAATATGAATAGTCAATACATCAAGCCTCACTACATATCACTCAGAGAATATACAAGCAGCGGAACATCCAGTACATATAGTAAGAAAATAATATGCAAGCCTCCAACTCATCTTCGTCATCAGCATCGTTGGTCACTAAGAACAGCACCTGTCACCTGCTACCTAGTCTGCCCATCCCAAAATGGATGAACAGCCCAAGGTAATAAGAGTTGAACATAAAACCTTGAGTCAGACAACAGTCTTAGTGAGCGGTATATTAACTAACAACATACCAAAAGAGCATAAAGGTAAAAGGAATAGGAACCTAACCCTCCCACTCCACCTCTTACTACAGTGATAGCACCCAGACACACCAAGCAGAAGTAAACACAGCAAATTAGACATTTAAAGTAAAGCAATTATCACTCGAGTCAAGGTCGATGTTTTCCAAGTACAAACCCCCAAGGCCTAAACCAAGATCAGACAAGCACCCGGAAAACATCGCTCTTGAGACCGAATGACGATACAACCAAAACATCCAAACATCCATGACTCTGGCTATCACTGTTATCATTGCTTCGATACCATCGTTAATTGAATGACCGGCACCTTTCTTTCAGCCGTCCGTCAAGGACTAATGGTAACCCCGGTTCTAGACAAAACTCCGCACGTCGTCGCAGCCCGTGCCTAGGACTATCGAATCTACCCAGAGTACACGACCACCAACTGTAGTCTTTTGGGACTATCGAATCTGCCCAGCGTACTCTTGCTTTGAGTCTTCTAGAACCTTGAATAACGATGAAATCTCAGCCTTCTAATCATCCTACTCGACGGCTATTCTCATACTAGCTCAAGCGCCTCTCGAGCCAACCATTATCTACAAACTCGAACCATCCCTCGAGTTATCAACATGCTTGGAATGATCCCGTCTGGATTATACCAAAGCTACCTCACATCATGCCTCGCCTCATCTCATTCATAGCAAAGCCCCATCTCAACATCATCATCAAATCCGTCCATATGAGCTTTATCATCCACTACATATGCCACGTGCAGCTTTTCTATTCAAGAGCTTCCCCCTTAGCCTTTGAATCATCTCCAACCAACTTGTCCAAATCCAACCACTAATCAACTAATTTATAACAACCAATCAAGTCAATCATTAATCCAAGTAATTAAGCATTCAAACATGATCTAAAAGCAATTATAACAAAAATGGCAATCTTGTAAATAAAGAGTCTAAATCTAACAAGCATAATCATGAATAATATCTCTACAACTTGATGGATGAACTTGCATAGGTTAACATGTATTATAATGGATGTCAAATCTTCATGAACCATGGATCTATACTTAGGTTTACGAAAATGCATGAAATCACTATTTTTAACACAAAATCAAACCACCAATTCAACATACTCCTTTGGGTCCGTGTGAGAGATAACCACCACTCACCGAATCACCCAAACACCTCAAAACAACACACTCCATATATGGACAGCGAAGGGTTCGATCCGCCAAAATTCCGCTTCAAACGACGAAATCCCTCTTCGATGGATGGAGATCTTCAATCTAAGCTCTTAGATCTTCGATTTGATCTTCGATTTGGATGGAAGGAAGCACAAGATTAAAGTGTAAAAAAAGAAGAGAAGAAGTGTAGCACTCGAGCTCTCAAAATGGCAGAACTTCGTCGCTTCAAAAATCCGGATCCCAAAAATGAAGCTAACCCGTGTATTTATAGGCTGAACCCATAAGTCGCTCGCCCTTAAGTCGCTCACGACTTAACGAAACCCCATGACCTATGACCTATCAACTCGAGTATATGCGAGACCTAACACATGCGCGTCCTAAGACTCAACGACCTAACACATGCAGCGACTCATCACAGGCACTACCTAAGACTCAACGACCTAACACATACGGCTTAACAACTTAACCAAAATCGCGACCTAACACACACAACGACTCAACGACTTAACGCTACACAACTTAACCACCTTAGGTCGTCTCTCGACCTAACTTAAACAAAAGGTCTCCACGACCTAAACTTCAACGACCTAAGCTGTCATCCTTAAGTCGTTCAACCGACCTATCCCCCTTAGCTCGTTAACTCGTTCAATCTCCTAGGTCGCTACTCCTATACCGCTAATCCCTAGGTCGCCAACTTCCTTAGGTCGCTCACCTATGCCGCTAATTCCTAAGTCGCTAACCTCCTTAGGTCGTTTACCTATGCTGCTAGTTCTCTTAGGTCGCTAACTCCCCTAAGCTGCTAACTCCTAGGTCGTTAAACCCCTTAAGCCACTAACTACTAGGTCGTTAACTTCCTTAAGTCGCTCCAACCCCCCCTAAGTCGTTCCACCGACCTAAGCTACTATACGACCCAAGCTACTATACGACCCAAGCTATCACACGACCTAAGCTATCACCTAATCTAACTCCTTAGGTCGCCTAAACCCTCAAGTCGCCGACTTCCTTGGGTCGCTCTGCCTTATATTTTGGTCGCTCAACACTCAAGATCTTCTACGACCTAACCTCTGGACGACTTAAGCTCTGGTCGACTTAAAACTCTGGACGACTTAACAACACTAACAACCTAATAACAATGGTTTTACGATCTTTCGATACGTAAAATACGGGTCGTTACATTCTCTCCCCCTTAGGAATTTCGCCCCCGAAATTCCAAACAAACAAGAACCGAAAACTATTCTGCATGCCTACCATCCATAGCAACCAACAAATCATGCATCCAATTACTAGCCTATCATGTAGAATTCTAAGAATAGAATAAGTTACATTGTCATGAGATGACACGACACCTTATGGTCATACCTCGAAGAGTTCAGGATAAGCTGCCTTTATCCTCTCTTCCACCTCCCATGTACAGTCGTTAACATCATCACTCCATTGTATCTTGAGCAACCTAATTACCTTCCTCTAAGCTGTTTCGTGTCAGTTTCCACAAGACGAAGCGGCTTACGAGGTCTCTTATCAACTGTATTAACCTCAAAATCTTCACAGCTATCAGCAGAAACCACTGTATTCGAGTCGTGCACATATTTCCATAGATACGATACATGAAAAACATTGTGCACACCCGGCATCTTTTCTGGTAACTCCAATTTATAGGCGAGCTTTCCAATTCGCTCGATGATCGGGAATGGTCCAACAAATCTCGGAGTCAATTTCCCTTTCCTCCCGAATCGAATAACATTCTTCAGTGGAGAAATCTTCACAAAAACCATATCACCTACGTCGAACTCCAAATCCTTACGACGCTTATCGGCATAACTTTTCTGACGGTCTTGGGCTGCCTTCATTCGTTGCCGAATGATCTCTATGCAATCCGAAGTCTGTTGAATCATTTCTAGCCCAAGTATCAACTTTTCTCCCGTTTCCAACCAACATGTCGGAGAGTTACACGGTCTTCCATACCAATGCTGGACTGGTAACTGTTATTATACGAAAATTCCACCAAATGAAGATGATCTTCCCATGATCCTCCAAAGTCCAAAACACATGCTCTGAGGGGATCTTCCAAAACTCGGTTGACTCTCTCGGTCTGACCATCTGTTTGGGGGTGATAAGCTGTACTTAAACACAACTCGGTTCCCAAAACTTCCTGGAAGCTCTTCCAAAATCCACTAGTGAACAATGGGTCTCGATCGCTCACTATACTTTTCGGAATACCATGGAATCGAACTATCCACTTAACATACAGCTCAGCCAACTTCGATGCAGTCCTAGTTGATCGAACAGGAATAAATCTTGCACTCGTAGTCAAACGATCTATGATGACCCAAATCCCTTCATTTCTCGCTCTTGTTCTAGGTAATCCATCGATATTTGCTCCCACTTCCATGTAAGAACTTCTAATGGCTGAAGCAATTCACTGGGCTTCTTCTGCTCGGCTTTTACCAACTGGCGGTTCATACACTTGGAAATAAAATTTCCAACATCCTTCTTCATACCTTCCCAGTAATAGGTTCTTTTCATATCCCGATACATCTTATTTCCACCTGGATGAATTTTCAACTTCGAGTGATGACTCTCCTTTAGAACTTCATCTCTCAATTCATCTATATCGGGAACAACTAGTCGTCCTTGCTTCCGAAGCCAACCCTCTCGATCGACCTCGAATCCTTTATCCTTCTCTGGGTCCAACCCAGATTCCAAATCATGGATAATCTTGAAAAGCTTATCGTCTCACTTTTGGCTCTCGCCAATCCTTTCCATAAGAGTAGGTCTTATCGATAAGTTTGCCAACATCTCAGGTTCCAATTCACATCTGGGCCTGAAGTCAAATCCAGCCAAATACTCGAGACTCTTCCATTCTGAAAACATGGCTCCCAATCCTGCCTGTCTTCGACTTAACGCATCTGCCACTGCGTTACCCTTTCCTGGAGTATAGGCTATACCAAAATCATATGATGCCTAAAACTCTAGCCATCATTGCTTTCGAAGATTCAAATCCTTTTGGGAGAAAAGATACTTCAACGACTTATGATCTGTAAACAACTCGAATCGAACTCCCAATAGGTAATGTCTCCACATCATCAGAGAAAATACAATCGCCGCCAACTCCAAATCATGAGTCGGATAATTCCTTCCATGCGGCTTCAGTTGTCGACTTGCATACGCAACAAGTTTACCCTTCTGCATCAGCACTGCTCCAAGTCCAGTACCACATGCATCGGTGTAAACCACCATCTCATCATTTCCACTTGGAATAGTCAAAACAGGAGCACTTGTTAGTCGCTCTTTCAGGATTCTGAAAGCTTGCTCACACTTAGCATCCCATCTGAATACTTGGTTCTTTTTCGTCAATCCTGTTAATGGTGCAGCTACCTTGGAAAAGTATTTGATAAATCGACGATAGTATCCTGCTAATCCAAGAAAACTTCTAACATCAGATGCATTCTTAGGTATAACCCAATCCTGGATTGCTGCCACCTTGGCGGGATCAACCGCTATTCCACTTCCAGAGATAATATGGCCTAAGAACCTCACTTCGCTCTTCCAGAAGTGACACTTCGAAAACTTAGCCTTCAGCTGATGTTTCCGTAAGGTTTCCAAAACAATACGCAAGTGCACCTTGTGCTCTTCTTCAGTTCTAGAATAAATCAAAATGTCATCCATGAACACAAGTACGAACTTGTTCAACTGATCCCTGAACACTCTATTCATAAGATCCACAAAATACGCTGGTGCATTGGTCAATCCAAACGGCATTACCAGCCACTCAAAGAAACCAAACGGTGTCCTGAAAGTAGTCTTCGGCACACTATCCTTTGCCACTCTTAATTGGTGAAATCCCGTTGCCAAATCCATCTGAGAAAACACCTTGGCTTCGTGAAGCTGATCAAACAAGTCATCTATTCTCGGCAATGGATACTTGTTCTTCTTAGTCACTTTATTCAGCTCACGATAATCCACACACAACCTTAACGATCCATCTGCTTTGGTTGTAAACACAACTGGTGCACCCCATTCGAACACACTTCGTCGAATGAATCCTTTCTGTAAAAGACCATCGACTTGCACCTTCAACTCTTGGTGTTCCCTAGGCGCCATCCGCCTAAGAGGCATCACAACAGGTCTGGCTCCTTCAACTAGATCGATGCGAAACTCGATCTCTCTATGCGACGGTAACCCTTTGACCTCATCAAAGACATCCTCAAATCCATTTGCAACTGGCACCGATGACAGTCCATCCCGTGGAACAACCAGCAAATACATGAAGCTCATGAAGACGCCTTCCTCATGCTTACATCGTATCACAACCTTTCGCCCTTCCACATTCTCGACTGTCACCTCTAGCCTTTTACAATCAACCTTTGCCGCGTACTTCGTAAGCCAGTCCATACCCAAAATAATTCCAAACCGCGCAAAGTTTAGAACAAAACAATTACAAACAAAAGAGCAATCATGACTCGATACAACCAGATCACGGCATAACATACACAGACAGGACGAACCCCCAACTGGATTAGTTACAACCAATGGTCTATCAACAATATCCGGTTCTAAACCCAACCAGCAAACAAGTTCATTACAAACAAAAGAATGCGACGCCCCAGTATCGAATAACACTCTAACTGGAACACCGCAAATGGAAAGGGTACCTTGTACCACCACACTCTTTCCTTTCTCTTCTGCAGTAGGAGCTTTTGAAGATGTTGGCACAGCCCCCAAAGCATAAGCTTGCACAATCTGCATGTCCTTCCTTGGTTCTGGACAATTCTTCTTGATATGCCCCGGCTTGTCACAGTTATGGCACTTCACCGGCAGCTTGGGATTCTTGCAATCTTTGGAGAAATGACTCTTCTGCTGACAATTATAGCAGGTCACTTCGCCCTTCGGCTTCTTCTGGCCATCCTTACCCTTCTGCTGCTGCTGCTTCCTCTTCTTATTTCCACCTTGCTGTGGTTTAGACTCCTCCTTGGTCACAGCAACAACAGATCCTTCTTTAGGAAACAGATTCTCGTGCCTGAGTGCCTTCTCTACAAGCTTCTCAAATGGATCGTCCAGATGATCCACCAACTGCCTCCCAAGATAAATGTCCAAGCCTGTCACAAACTTCTCGTTCTTCTGATATGGAGATTCAATATACGACCGGGCATACTTGGACAAGGCTTCAAACTCAGAAACATACTCAAGAACTGGTCTTCCTCCTTTCTTGAGCTCTACAAACTTCTTGAACAGAACGGATTTCTGAGCTGTAAAAATGAACTTAGCTTCAAATCTGGCATGGAATTGCACCCAAGTAATTTCTTCCTCCGGAGTATCAATGGTGATAGAGTTCCACCAGTTAAAAGCTCTCCCTTGAAGCTGTCTTGATGCGAGTTTCCTTTTGGTTGCATCTTCAATTCCCAAATCACCAAAGATTCTTCTACAAGCATCTATCCATCTCTGGACTTCAATGGTTGACTCTTTTCCCAAGAAAACCTTCCCTCTAAGAGCAGTATAGTCTTTACACAACTTAGAAAAATCCACCGGTCTTGGAGCTTGAACTTGAACTCCAACATCTACTGCTGGCCCCGGAGCTGGCATCCTCCTCATGATCGAAGTCATCATAGCCTCGAACATAGCAGCATAATCAGCAGCCCACTCAACAGCACGGCCTTCCCTAGCAGCTGGTCTCCCTCTTCGACTCATTCTTAATATCTATAAAAAAAATGATTAGTGTATCTTGAGAAACAACTTCATAAGAGGTTCAAATCCTTCTAAGCTACTATATTATATATAGTAATCATCCATCAAAACACAATTACGTCTCTCATACGTAGTTACGTCAGCGAGCGTTGGCTAAAATCGATTAACCTCACACTGATACCAAATGTGAAGACCGCCCATGACTCCTGCACTAAACAAGGAAATAGTGCGCTGTAAAGTATGCCAGGCAGCCATGGATGATCATCAAGGTAAGGTAAAAACAGCGGAGTCTATCGTATTACTCACAGCGCATGGGTAAGATACAATAGAATATATATATATATATATATATATATATATATATATATATATATATATATATATATATATATAGTGAAGCTCTACAAAACAGAATCTCGTCAAATAAGCCTCATAGTGGTTTGATACAAAAATCTGAATAGTCAATACATCAAGCCTCACTACTTATCACTCAGAGAATATACAAGCAGCGGAACATTCAGTACATATAGTAAGAAAATAATATGCAAGCCTCCAACTCGTCTTCGTCATCAGCATCGTTGGTCACTAAGAACAGCACCTGTCACCTGCTACCTAGTCTGCCCATCCCAAAATGGATGAACAACCCAAGTTAATAAGAGTTGAACATAAAACCTTGAGTCAGACAACAGTCTTAGTGAGCGGTAAATTAACTATCAACAAACCAAAAAAGCATAAAGGTAAAAGGAATAGGAACCTAACCCTCCCACTCCACCTCTTACTACAGTGATAGCACCCATACACACCAAGCAGAAGTAAACATAGCAAATCAGACATTTAAAGTAAAGCAATTATCACTCGAGTCAAGGTCGATGTTTTCCAAGTACAAACCCCCAAGGCCTAAACCAAGATCAGATAAGCACCCGAAAAACATCGCTCTTGAGACCGAATGACGATACAACCAAAACATCCAAACATTCATGACTCTGGCTATCGCTGTTATCATTGCTTCGATACCATCGTTTATTGAATGACCGGCACCTTTCTTTCAGCCGTCCGTCAAGGGCTAATGGTAACCCCGGTTCTAGACAAAACTCCACACGTCGTCGCAGCCCGTGCCTAGGACTATCGAATTTGCCCAGAGTACTCGACCACCAACTATAGTCTTTTGGGACTATCGAATCTGCCCAGCGTACTCTTCCTTTGAGTCTGCTAGAACCTTCAATAACGATGAAATCTCAGCCTTCTAGTCATCCTCCTCGACGACTATTCTCATACTAGCTCAAGCGCCTCTCGAGCCAACCATTATCTACAAACTCGAACCATCCCTCGAGTTATCAACATGCTTGGAAAGATCCCGTCTGGATTATACCAAAGCTACCTCACATCATGCCTCGCCTCGTCTCATTCATAGCAAATCCCCATCTCAACATCATCATCAAATCTGTCCATATGAGCTTTATCATCCACTACATATGCCACGTGCAGCTTTTCTATTCAAGAGCTTCCCCCTTAGCCTTTGAATCATCTCCGACCAACTTTTCCAAATCCAACCACTAATCAACTAATTTATAACAACCAATCAAGTCAATCATTAATCCAAGTAATTAAGCATTCAAACATGATCTAAAAGCAATTATAACAAAAATGGCAATCTTGTAAATAAAGAGTCTAAATCTAACAAGAATAATCATGAATAATATCTCTACAACTTAATGGATGAACTTGCATAGGTTAACATGTATTATAATGGATGTCAAATCTTCATGAACCATGGATCTATACTTAGGTTTATGAAAATGCATGAAATCACTATTTTTAACACAAAATGAAACCACCAATCCAATATACTCCTTTGAGTCCGTGTGAGAGATAACCACCACTCACCAAATCACCCAAACACCTCAAAACAACACACTCCAGATCTGGACAGCGAAGGGTCAAAC
Organism: Allium cepa; assembly: GCA_030765085.1. NCBI lineage: Eukaryota > Viridiplantae > Streptophyta > Magnoliopsida > Asparagales > Amaryllidaceae > Allium > Allium cepa. The sequence goes on along the minus strand of CM060938.1, from coordinate 445,697,184 downwards.
TCGATCCGCCAAAATTCCGCTTCAAACGACGAAATACCTCTTCGATGGATGGAGATCTTCAATCTAAGCTCTTGGATCTTCGATTTGATCTTCGATTTGGATGGAAGGAAGCACAAGATTAAAGTGTAAAAAAAGAAGTGAAGAAGTGTAGCACTCAAGCTCTCAAAATGGCAGAACTTCATCGCTTCAAAAATCCGGATCCCAAAATTGAAGCTAACCCGTGTATTTATAGGCCGAACCCATAAGTCGCTCGCCCTTAAGTCGCTCACGACTTAACAAAACCCCACGACCTACGACCTATCAACTCGAGTATATGCGCGACCTAACACATGCGCGTCCTAAGACTCAACGACCTAACACATTCAGCGACTCATCACAGGCACTACCTAAGACTCAACGACCTAACACATACGGCTTAACAACTTAACCAAAATTGTGACCTAACACACACAACGACTCAGCGACTTAACGCTACACAACTTAACCACCTTAGGTCGTCTCTCGACCTAACTTAAACAAAAGGTCTCCATGACCTAAACTTCAACGACCTAAGCTATCATCCTTAAGTCGTTCAACCGACCTATCCCCCTTAGGTTGTTAACTCGTTCAATCTCCTAGGTCGCTACTCCTATACCGCTAATCCATAGGTCGCCAACTTCCTTAGGTCACTCACATATGCCGCTAATTCCTAAGTCGCTAACCTCCTTAGGTCGTTTACCTATGCCGCTAGTTCTCTTAGGTCGCTAACTCCCCTAAGCTGCTAACTCCTAGGTCGTTAAACCCCTTAAGCCGCTAACTACTAGGTTGTTAACTTCCTTAAGTCGCTCCAACCCCCCTAAGTCGTTCCACCGACCTAAGCTACTATACGACCCAAGCTACTATACGACCCAAGCTATCACACGACCTAAGCTATCACCCAATCTAACTCCTTAGGTCGCCTAAACCCTTAAGTCGCCGACTTCCTTGGGTTGCTCTGCCTTATCTTTAGGTCGCTCAACACTCAAGATCTTCTACGACCTAACCTCTGGACGACTTAAGCTCTGGTCGACTTAAAACTCTGGACGACTTAACAACACTAACGACCTAATAACAACGGTTTTACGATCTTTCGATACGTAAAAAACGGGTCGTTACAGTTCAGTTTTCTTAAGGGTTTGAATTTTCAGTTTCTTTTTAAAATGGAATTTTAATTTCGAATAAAGAGTTTTAGAATCATGGTTTAAATCAAAAGTTTATTTCATGTTTAAATTCAAATAATTTAAATAAGGAATGGTTTGAGTGTATTGAATTTAAAAACTGGATATTTAAATAAGTTTCAAAATTTTAAATGTTTTCAAACAAGTTTAATTTAAATTGTTATTAGAAGTAAATTTGTTTTCAAACAAATATTTAAATTTGATTTACCTTTTTGAATGAAGTCATTTATAAAGGTTTATAAAAGAAGTCAAATGATTGGTTAACTTGAATTTATAATTTAAATAATAAAGTATTTAAAACTTAATTTTTAAATTAAATTAAGTAAATTAAGACTCGTGTTATATAAGTTTTAATTAAGTAATAAATGTTATTTACATTTATTCTAAAAAGGAATATAAATGAATTTAAATTGGATAATGCTTTAATAAATATCATTTTGAATTTTAAATTCAAAATGAAATTTGAATTTGAATTTAAAAATTCAATGTTCTAAGTCTACTTTAATATTTATGTAATTATAAATAAGGAATGGATTATCTCAGAAGTTATTAAGATACTAAAATAATTAAATAAATAAGATAATTAAGGAGAAACTCATTTAATTAATTTATAATTAATAATTTGGATTAATTTTAATAAGAGATTAATTAGGAAGTAATTAAAGAATAAATAATAGTTAATGATGGTCATTAACTAAAGTTTATTTAGTAATTAATTAATATGATTAATTTTTAATAATTAATTAGATTGATTAATTAATGTTAATAAATTGTGAAATTTATTTAAGTTTAATTACTTAAATAGAAGTAAATAAGACATTAATTACTTAATGTAATTAATGAAGTTTATTGAGATTTGTTTAAATTAATTAATTTAGTTTAATTAATTTTAAACATTGGATTTAATAGTGATTACTTGATGTAATTAATGGGATTACTCAGTGAAGTAATTAAAGATAACTACTATATGTAATTAGTGGATAATGATGGAATTGTGAATATAATTTAGATTAAATTATTTTGTATAATTAATCAAAGGATAAATTTAAAGAAATTAATTAAGGAATAATTAGTTGAATGAAGTAATTAAAGTAGTTAATTACAGATTGAGATTAATCAAAGGTGATTAATAATTATGGATTAAGTGAGATTAATTACTGAAAGTAATTAATTTAATGGAGTAATTAATTAAATATAATTAAGAGTCATTAATTAATATAATTAATGATGTAATTAAGACTGATTAATTAAGATCAATTAATCAATAATAAATGATTAAGTATAATTAATTAATTGTAATTAATTAAGGTTAAATGTAATTAATTATAGTTAATTGATTTATCAAGTAATTTAAGATTAATTACTGTAATTGGGTTTAGAGTAATTAATTTTGTGAAACTAATTAAAGAATAATTAATCAGGATTGATTAATTAAGATGATAAATTAGAGGTTAATTAATTACTTAATTTGTAATAATGTTGAGTGATATGAATGCATCGATTGCAATGTGATGATGATATGCATATCTTTGATAATGTAAATGTGGATTACATGTGGTTATGATAATGATAAGTATCTGTTGTGAATCTGTGAAATATCTATCTCTGTGTATATAGATAATGTTATTGAATTGTTTTAAACTCTAAAACAACTTGGGCCTAAAAGACACGCTTTGGATTTCAATGAGACCGGGATCGGGTTTCCATATTTGGTTATCCGAAAACTACATCGATCCAAATTAACGGTAGGTCATGAATCTTATATGAAGAGTGAAGACTCGAGGTGTAAGGACTACTAGTCAGTATAACTCTGGGGGTGATTCCGTGATGAGTTTGACGGAAATAGTACTTATAGGCTCGAGATGGAGATTCAGAGTGCAAGGGTTATCGTCGTTAACTCTGATGGTGATTCCAAAATGAGTGTAACGAGATAATGCCTTCGGTTTCGTTCGAACCCGGAACGAACTTGTATGGATTGAATGCTTTCAGCACATCGTCAGATGGACGATAAGAATTGTGACGCCCCACCTCTATACCCACGCTAGCCAAGAACACTCCGGAGTAGTGCTGTCAACTAGCACGGAGAATAAGGCTGTTGAGGAGCGACCATCCATGTAATTGCTTATCACACGGTGGCTATAAATAATCTTCGGAAACAAACATAGAAATAATCATATCACAAATCAGTCACAGATATCCATATCACAAAGGCGGAAGAAGATATGAATATATAACTAACACATGAAAGTGTACATCAGAGTAGTGGTCAATAAGATCCACGATAATACAAAAGAATAGCAACACGTGCTATACAAAAGAATACAACTATGAGTCTATATCTCAAGTGTATACAACAAAAACTGCTAATCTAAACAGTTAGCCAAAAGTCAGAGTGATGAATCCCTGGGAAGAAGTCAAGCAGAAGCACCTGTAACATCTCGGTCTGACCCGAGTATTATTTAAGAAAATAATAAACGGATCAGTCTAGCTATAAATATCAGATGACATGATATAACATAAAAGATATGGCATAAACATAAACATCCATAACGACATACCACTATAAGTATGTAAATAATGATCAACAGAAGATCAATCAATAAGAGATAATCAATATCACAAGAATCTTCTCAAAGATTCGAAGAGGGCATCATACCCTAAACTTGTACTCATAACAAGTCAATGACATAAATTCCAGAAATCAACACGAGAAATCCAGAAATCATAAAAAGGGAAAGAGGCCTATCACATGACGGTCCGAAGACCATGGGGAGCTACCCCACATGTGTGAATGGAATCACACAGATTGAGGTCAAGACTAACCAAAAAGCAGAAAGGTATGTGTGAATGGAATCACACAAGTGGTGTCTAGTCTAACCTTGCAATGAAAGAGACATCGCGCAATTGCTAGTCTAATTCATAAAGCGATCATCAAGATCAACGAGAAGTGTCAATTACACTAAGCTAGTAAATATAGAAGTTTAGCTTCATGTCCCATAACCACTTGCTTAACTTAAATATTTACGAACAAACTGTAAATCTTCACTAATAAAATTGTCACAAGAGGTTCAATCGAACAAGTCCAAGAATTAACCGACGAAGTGAACGCAAGCGTTTCATACCACTTGTTTTACTAAGTCGTTTAATTAGATTTCTCATCCGAGTGAGGTAAAGGCTTGTATATACTAATAGATTGGAAAACGGTTTAAGAAAAGAGCTTTGTTATTAAAAATAGAGTTGAAATTGTTTGTTAAAAGAGTTTTGATATTTGCTACTAGTATTGAAACCTTTATATTATAAAGTGACAAAACACATAAGCAAGTGTAGAAACAATCAGTCACAAAGATCGCATACGGAGATGCGAATAAAATCCAAGGAAATCAGCTCAATGTTTTTCAGATAAGATCCCCTACGGAGGGGGGGTCCAGGGGGGGTGGCAACCCCCCAAGGTGGGGGTGCGGGGGCAACGCCACCGCCTACGGGGTTCGACCTGCCCGGTCAGGTCGCGGGGGTCCAGGGGGCAGCGCCCCGACCAAAACGGTACGACCTAGTGAAGACAAAATGAGGTCTAACGACCTAAGGGGAATAGGGTCGAGCGACCTATAAAACTCACGACCTAAAAGTTAGCAAGGTCGAACGACCTATAGAGGCATAGGGTGCAGCGACCTAAAACATCGCGACCTAGTGAAGACCTAAGGGAGGCGAGCGACTTATAAAACTCGCGACCTAAAAGTTAGCAAGGTCGAACGACCTATAGAGGCATAGGGTGCAGCGACCTAAAACATTGCGACCTAGTGACCTAACGGTTTAAGGGTCTTGCGACCTAACTGGAAACAAGGTCCAAACGACCTAACGACTTAAAGTGAAACCTGGCTGAGCGATATAAGGTCGGAGACGACCTACGACTTGACTCCGTGTGAGCGACCTACGACCTATGGTTGCTACGACCTAACGAGTTTCAAATAGTGAAGGCTTAAGGTCTAACGACCTAAGGGGTACGACCTAAGGTCTTACGACCTAAGGTGTTGAGGTTGGACGACCTAACCAAATTGCATAGGCCATACGAACTAAGGCCTAATGACCTAACTCCGAACGAGCTATACGCGAGTGACCTAGGGCGCTAACTCGCAAACGACCTAACGTTAACTCGCGAACGGCCTAACTCCAGACGCGCCTTTTCAACGCGTGCGAGCTGAAGACCTGCCGACCTACGACCTAACTCCAAGCGACCTAAGGCCTAACGACCTATAGTGGACGAATGGGCTAAGGCCAGAAACGACCCAAATGAAGGTGACGACTTTTCCACGCGAACGACCTATAGATGTTGGGCGACCTAAGGGGGACAGAGCGACCTAAGCCAGAAATTCACCCCAAAACACTAAAAAGTGGAGTTTTTCGCCAATCCAATCCAAACCAAATGCAAATGTGCATGCAAACATGATAGGGATGCATTTCCAATAGCCCAAGATAGATATAGACTAGAATTGTGAGATAAAAATCTCACCTTTGCACTAAAGTTTATGAAGATGAAGCTTGAAAGCAAGGAGAAGCAGTCCAAAGCTTGAATCCAATATCTTCTACTTGAATTTGGAGTTGAATGTTGGATTTGCAATTGAATTTGTGCTTGGAGTTTTAATTTCCCATTCCCTCCACCATTAATGCCAAAGCTTGATTAGTTAGGAAATTTATGAAGAGTGAGGAGAAGAGGGTTGGAACTTGGGCTTAATAGGCTAAACTAACCCAAAGTCCAAAGCGGGAAAAGTTAGTGAAATTTCACTAACTCCAAACCTATCGATGTTTATACTTAAAAAGTTGTAAACGACATTTCGAACTCAATGGAAGTGGTCTCGAGTCCTAATTTGACCGTTTGCAAAAAGTAGCTTTTCGGACCAAAATCCGATTAACGAGTTAATATTTAAATAAAATATTTAAATACAAACTCGATAAATATGCGGGTTGTTACAGACTCCCCTCCTTAAGGAAATTGCGTCCTCGCAATATATATAAGATGGAAATAAAAAGTAACAACCATAAAAGCATATTAACACAAGAGGAATTTTGAAATAAGAAGTTCACCTCTAGGAGAAGGAGTAAGCAAGTCCGGATGTGTACGCTCGATGAATTCTCTGGATTCCCAAGAACAATCCTTAGGATTTGAGGACCATTGAACCTTCACAAGCGGAACATCTTTATTTCGAAGTCGTTTAACCTCAGAAGCTATAACTCGAATAGGATACTGCTCATAAGTTAAATTCGGCGAAACTTCAATTTCTTCCACAACAGCAGGCTCAAGAATAGAATCGGAATCCCGAAGGCATTTCCGTAATTGAGAAACGTGAAATACATCATGCATAGCAGAAAACTGAGCCGGCAATGCAAGGCGATAAGCCATGGAACCAATACGTTCAGTGATAGGAAATGGCCCAATATATCGAGGCGCTAACTTCCCCGATCGACTGAAACGTACAACACCCTTCATAGGTGAAACACGAATAAAAACAGGATCCCCAACAGAAAATTCTAATTTCCTTCTTCGATTATCGGCATAGGATTTTTGTCTACTCTGGGCTTCTTTCATCCTATGTCGAATAAGTTCAATCTTTTCCGTGGAATCACGAATAAAGTCTGGACCTAAAACCAGCTTCTCACCAGCCTCAAGCCAACAAGAAGGAGATCGGCATGGCCTTCCGTAGAGTGCCTCGAAAGGTGCCATACCAATACTAGATTGGAAGCTATTATTATAGGAAAATTCAACAAGTGAAATATGATCTTCCCAACTTCCACCAAAATCAAGCACACAAGCACGAAGAAGATCTTCAAGAGTTTGATTCACACGCTCGGTTTGTCCATCGGACTGGGGGTGATAAGCGGTGCTAAAATTAAGCTTCGTTCCTAAAGCTTTTTGAAGACTCTTCCAAAATCCACTAGTAAACAATGGATCACGATCGCTAACAATAGAAGTAGGAACTCCATGCAATTTTACAATTTCCTTGACAAATAGTTTGGCCAAAAGAGGAACGGTTCGGTTAGACCGAACCGGAATAAAATGGGCGGATTTAGTAAGTCTATCAACAATCACCCATAAGCTATCATGACCCGAACGAGAACGGGGAAGGCCATCTATAAAGTCCATGGAAATTTGATCCCACTTCCAAATTGGAATTTCTAAAGGTTGCAATAACCCACCAGGCCTTTGATGTTCGGCCTTGACAAGTTGGCAAGTCATGCAACACTTAACAAAGTTAGCAGTATCAGATTTCATTCCCTCCCAATAATAAAGTCGCTTCATATCAGCGTACATTTTACTACTACCAGGATGAATGGTGAATTTAGAACGATGGGAATCTTCTAAAATATCTTTACGAAGATCTCCAATATTTGGTACGATAAGTCTACCAAATTTTCGAATGCCGCCACGAGAATCAATATCAAAGTCTTTCAAACCTTCAATATCAATTTTATCCTTAACATTTTTGCCAAGAAGAGCCAATTCAGAATCTAGCCCTTGAGCTTCAAGAATGCGGTCTAAAAGAGAAGGATGAGCCTCAAGGCTACATAAAACAAGCGATGAGCATAAATCGGATACGCGCTCTCGAATCTCACAAGTGGATAAGATCTCGAGATCGTTCCATTCGGATATCATCATAGAAACAACTGCTTGTTGCTTACGGCTAAGAGCATCGGCGACACGATTACCCTTACCGGGGGTATAAAGAATATCAAGATCATAAGGTGCAAGGAACTCGAGCCAACGCTGTTGACGTAAATTAAGTTCTTTTTGAGAAAATAAATATTTCAAAGACTTATGATCCGTGTAAAGAATAAATTTCTCTCCCAATAGATAATGACGCCACATTCGAAGGGCGAAAACAATAGCCGCGAGCTCTAGATCATGTGTGGCATATCTAGTCTCGGCCGGCTTCAATTGCCTAGAAGCATAAGCAACAACACATTCTTTTTGCATAAGAACGGCACCCAAACCAACGTGACTAGCATCGGTATAAACAACAAAATCTTGATTCCCCTCGGGAATCACAAGAATAGGAGCATCGGAAAGGAGTTCTTTCAATTTCTGAAAAGAGGCTTCACATTTGTCCGACCAAATGTATTTAACTCCCTTCTTAGTCAAGCCAGTAAGAGGCACGGCAATCTTAGAAAAGTCTTTAATAAAACGGCGGTAATAGCCCGCCAATCCGAGAAAACTACGAATCTCTGTCACACTCTCCGGTCTCTTCCAATCTTGAATCGCTTCGATCTTTGAAGGATCCATGGATATCCCGGATTCGGAAATAATATGACCGAGAAACTTCACACGAGATTGCCAAAAGTGGCATTTAGAAAATTTCGCCTTTAATTGATTACTCCTAAGTGTTTCCAATACAATCCTAAGATGTTTCTCATGTTCCTCCTCGGTTTTTGAATACACTAGAATATCATCAATGAATATGAGAACAAACCGATCGAGGAAATCTTTGAAAACTCGATTCATGAGGTCAACGAAATAAGCTGGAGCATTCGTTAACCCAAATGGCATAACAAGCCATTCATAAGATCCATATCGAGTACGGAATGATGTCAAAGGAATGCTATCCTCAGCGATACGAAGCTGATGGAAACCGGTAGCCAAGTCCAATTGTGAAAAGACCTTAGCACCACTAAGCTGATCGAATAGATCATCAATCCGAGGTAAAGGATATTTATTTTTAATAGTAAGATCGTTAAGCTTGCGATAATCAACGCAGAGCCTCAGAGTACCATCGGATTTCTTTACGAAAATAGCCGAAGCTCCCCAAGGCGAGGAACTAGAGCGAATAAATTGCCTCGTCTCCAACTCAGATAATTGTTTACGCATCTCCTCATTTTCCTTATTGGACATGCGATAAGGAGGACGAGTAATAGGTTGAGCTCCAGAAACAAGATTAATTCTGAACTCAATTGCTCGTTTAGGTGGCAAACCTAAAACGGGATCGAATATGTCGGAAAATTCACGAACAACATGAATACGAGAAATAATATCATCTTCATCATCATCATCGTTATCACGAGGATTTAAAGAATATAAAGATGCCACCAAACAGGATTCTGAATCTTTAAGATTAACAGAAATCTGATTAACAGATAGTGGATGACGGAGATGAATAGCCCGTTCAGGACATAGGATATGGGCTTGATAACGGTTAAGCCAATCCATTCCCAAAATTATTCCAAAGCCTAAGTAACGCATGACATGCAAATCGGCTAGGAAAGAAAGATCGCAAAAAATAATCTCCACATCTTTACAAAGCAAACTAAGAGTTGCGGATCCACCAACAGGATTCGCAATTTTTAAAGAAGTCATCAATGCAGTAACACTTAAGGAAAAAGTGTCTACCAGTTCCTTTGATATAAAAGAATGGGATGCACCCGTATCAAAGAGAACTCTAATAGGTTGATCATGAAATAAAATAATACCATCAAGAATGGAATGAGAAATACCTTGGCCACGAGATGTGTTGCCAGGGGCTTGAGCCACATTTAACTTTCCCTCATTCCTGCTTTTACGTTTGAGGCATTGATGTATAAAGTGATCTGGGCTCTTACAATAGCGACAAGATTTGGGCTTAGAGCACTTATTCGCATAATGATCCCCAGACCCACAGTTGAAGCAACTCGCACCACTAGGAGAAGGAGACTTTGCCGCAGGGGTTGCCTGCTTACCCTTTTTGTTGGGATAAGGACCCTTGAATTTGTTTGGCCTCTTCTTGTTGTTGAAGTTTGGTTTAGCGCCTTCCACTTCAACATCACTCTCTCTATCAGCCTCTTCAAGACGAAGAGCGATATCGACGAGTTGATCAAATGCGACTTCTAGTTTCAGGAGCAGTGGCTTCTTAAGATTCTTATTTAAGCCATAAACGAACCTCTGGTTCTTCTTCAATGGGGTGTTGATGTATTCAACCCCATATTTGGAAAGCGACTCGAAGGCTGCGACGTAATCAGTCACAGAGGATTGACCTTGAACAAGGTCTATAAAACGTCGAGCCAAGGTTACTTTCCCAGCTTCTGGTACAAACTTTAACTCGAAGCGTCCCTGAAATTGCTCCCAGGTGAGATCCGCTTCATTAATTTCTGAAATAAGGAGTTCGTACCAGTCCAATGCTCTCTCCTGGAGCATGCTGGAAGCCACCTGAACGCGGTGGAGATCGATAAGGTTCATGCGAGAGAAGATTCGATCACATGATTTTAACCAAGCCTGGACCTCGATGATATTTTCCGAACCTTTGAAGGGCTTCCCACCCAAGTTGGTGTAATCGCTGCACAAGCGTGCAAATCCCGACTTTGGGTGAGTGGGTTCTGGGTTAGCTCCAGCTGCTTGAGCATTAGTTACTAAATCAAGAAGCTGTTGAGCAGTCATAAAAACTCCATCCGGAGGAGCAGCACCAGATGATCCAGTTCTGGGACGGCCTGGTCTAGACATTCTCTTCCTTAAAGAAAGAAAGAAGAGAAGAAAGAAGGTTATTCACCAATGAACACCAAGCAATCTTAATAGATAAAACAAGGAATCATAAAGGAAATAGGATGAATCGGTACGAAGACTCGAATTAATCCTATGGTATGACTCCTAAGATAGACTTAGGACGATGATCCTTGTTAAGTTATTCTACATTGTTCCGAAGTTTGGCTCTGATACCAAGTTGTGACGCCCCACCTCTATACCCACGCTAGCCAAGAACACTCCGGAGTAGTGCTGTCAACTAGCACGGAGAATAAGGCTGTTGAGGAGCGACCATCCATGTAATTGCTTATCACACGGTGGCTATAAATAATCTTCGGAAACAAACATAGAAATAATCATATCACAAATCAGTCACAGATATCCATATCACAAAGGCGGAAGAAGATATGAATATATAACTAACACATGAAAGTGTACATCAGAGTAGTGGTCAATAAGATCCACGATAATACAAAAGAATAGCAACACGTGCTATACAAAAGAATACAACTATGAGTCTATATCTCAAGTGTATACAACAAAAACTGCTAATCTAAACAGTTAGCCAAAAGTCAGAGTGATGAATCCCTGGGAAGAAGTCAAGCAGAAGCACCTGTAACATCTCGGTCTGACCCGAGTATTATTTAAGAAAATAATAAACGGATCAGTCTAGCTATAAATATCAGATGACATGATATAACATAAAAGATATGGCATAAACATAAACATCCATAACGACATACCACTATAAGTATGTAAATAATGATCAACAGAAGATCAATCAATAAGAGATAATCAATATCACAAGAATCTTCTCAAAGATTCGAAGAGGGCATCATACCCTAAATTTGTACTCATAACAAGTCAATGACATAAATTCCAGAAATCAACACGAGAAATCCAGAAATCATAAAAAGGGAAAGAGGCCTATCACATGACGGTCCGAAGACCATGGGGAGCTACCCCACATGTGTGAATGGAATCACACAGATTGAGGTCAAGACTAACCAAAAAGCAGAAAGGTATGTGTGAATGGAATCACACAAGTGGTGTCTAGTCTAACCTTGCAATGAAAGAGACATCGCGCAATTTCTAGTCTAATTCATAAAGCGATCATCAAGATCAACGAGAAGTGTCAATTACACTAAGCTAGTAAATATAGAAGTTTAGCTTCATGTCCCATAACCACTTGCTTAACTTAAATATTTACGAACAAACTGTAAATCTTCACTAATAAAATTGTCACAAGAGGTTCAATCGAACAAGTCCAAGAATTAACCGACGAAGTGAACGCAAGCGTTTCATACCACTTGTTTTACTAAGTCGTTTAATTAGATTTCTCATCCGAGTGAGGTAAAGGCTTGTATATACTAATAGATTGGAAAACGGTTTAAGAAAAGAGCTTTGTTATTAAAAATAGAGTTGAAATTGTTTGTTAAAAGAGTTTTGATATTTGCTACTAGTATTGAAACCTTTATATTATAAAGTGACAAAACACATAAGCAAGTGTAGAAACAATCAGTCACAAAGATCGCATACGGAGATGCGAATAAAATCCAAGGAAATCAGCTCAATGTTTTTCAGATAAGATCCCCTACGGAGGGGGGGTCCAGGGGGGGTGGCAACCCCCCAAGGTGGGGGTGCGGGGGCAACGCCACCGCCTACGGGGTTCGACCTGCCCGGTCAGGTCGCGGGGGTCCAGGGGGCAGCGCCCCGACCAAAACGGTACGACCTAGTGAAGACAAAATGAGGTCTAACGACCTAAGGGGAATAGGGTCGAGCGACCTATAAAACTCGCGACCTAAAAGTTAGCAAGGTCGAACGACCTATAGAGGCATAGGGTGCAGCGACCTAAAACATCGCGACCTAGTGAAGACCTAAGGGAGGCGAGCGACTTATAAAACTCGCGACCTAAAAGTTAGCAAGGTCGAACGACCTATAGAGGCATAGGGTGCAGCGACCTAAAAGATCGCGACCTGGTGACCTAACGGTTTAAGGGTCTTGCGACCTAACTGGAAACAAGGTCCAAACGACCTAACGACTTAAAGTGAAACCTGGCTGAGCGATATAAGGTCGGAGACGACCTACGACTTGACTCCGTGTGAGCGACCTACGACCTATGGTTGCTACGACCTAACGAGTTTCAAATAGTGAAGGCTTAAGGTCTAACGACCTAAGGGGTACGACCTAAGGTCTTACGACCTAAGGTGTTGAGGTTGGACGACCTAACCAAATTGCATAGGCCATACGAGCTAAGGCCTAACGACCTAACTCCGAACGAGCTATACGCGAGTGACCTAGGGCGCTAACTCGCAAACGACCTAACGTTAACTCGCGAACGACCTAACTCCAGACGCGCCTTTTCAACGCGTGCGAGCTGAAGACCTGCCGACCTATGACCTAACTCCAAGCGACCTAAGGCCTAACGACCTATAGTTGACGAATGGGCTAAGGCCAGAAACGACCCAAATGAAGGTGACGACTTTTCCACGCGAACGACCTATAGATGCTGGGCGACCTAAGGGGGACAGAGCGACCTAAGCCAGAAATTCACCCCAAAACACTAAAAAGTGGAGTTTTTCGCCAATCCAATCCAAACCAAATGCAAATGTGCATGCAAACATGATAGGGATGCATTTCCAATAGCCCAAGATAGATATAGACTAGAATTGTGAGATAAAAATCTCACCTTTGCACTAAAGTTTATGAAGATGAAGCTTGAAAGCAAGGAGAAGCAGTCCAAAGCTTGAATCCAATATCTTCTACTTGAATTTGGAGTTGAATGTTGGATTTGCAATTGAATTTGTGCTTGGAGTTTTAATTTCCCATTCCCTCCACCATTAATGCCAAAGCTTGATTAGTTAGGAAATTTATGAAGAGTGAGGAGAAGAGGGTTGGAACTTGGGCTTAATAGGCTAAACTAACCCAAAGTCCAAAGCGGGAAAAGTTAGTGAAATTTCACTAACTCCAAACCTATCGATGTTTATACTTAAAAAGTTGTAAACGACATTTCGAACTCAATGGAAGTGGTCTCGAGTCCTAATTTGGCCGTTTGCAAAAAGTAGCTTTTCGGACCAAAATCCGATTAACGAGTTAATATTTAAATAAAATATTTAAATACAAACTCGATAAATATGCGGGTTGTTACAAGAATTCTAAGATAATGTGTCCTATAAAGGTAATAGTAGCCTCAAGCCTCATCAACCGGGAATGGCTAAAACAGGGGAGGTGCAACAAGGCTTCGTGGGTAGCTCCCACTGGAGAGCAAGATTTTCCCCCTTCTAGAGGTCCCTTTTTATTCGGCTTAGTGGGCAGTTGGATATGCGCACCAACTACGGGGTTGTCTTGTTCGGAACTGTTCAGTAAGGAATGGGTCCGGCCTTGTGTTGCAGGGGAGCGGGCGTACTCCTCGGTACGTTGATCTAGGCCACGTACTGTGACGGGCGGTACCCCAGTAGCCCAGCCATTGATGGAATCCAAAATCCAATAAGTGCCAAACGATTTTGATTGTGTTACCCACATTTGTGGCTAGTACCTGGAATTTAATAGATGTAACAATTTCGGCTATTTCATATTTACTTGAAAACCCTAGACACTATTGTAATATCACTGGATTTCCTATCAAATGTTTTGGTTAGCGTAAGGTAAAAACTTTTCCATGTTTATGTGTGGGAAGTCTTACGTGATACCTTTCTTTTCAAAAGGTTTTTGAAAGTTAAGAAACTTTAACCTGTTACTCACACCAGACCCATGTCTGACCCAGAGTTTATTCTTTGTTTTCATAAACTCTTGGGTACTCAAATTTTTACGAGTAGCCAAGGGATTCAGGTTAGCTTTGACGAATATTGGAGGAGCAATGGAGCAGGAGGCTTCTGCGTTAGATATATAGTTTTCCGCTATGTGTTCTGTGATTGTCTCTGAGTGTATTATGTTGTAAATACTAGACAGATGTTTATAACTGTCTAGTATGAGTTGTTTATCTGTGTACTCTGATAGTGGTTGTAAACTATGTAATATTTTATGTTATTAATATAATTTATTCTTTCCGCTGTTTAGATTCTGATGTGTTGTTTCTTCTTCTTCTCTTTCTTTCTCTTTTCTATCCCTTTCTTTCTTATTAGCGATGCAACTTCCTGGTGTTTGGGAGTTGGGTCATTACATACTTAGTTAAAAATCCTAAGCTTAAGATATTTATATGAAGATGTATAAGTTTCTTTACACTTCTTTGTTCAGGAGCTTAAAACAATGAAGAACATAAAGCTTCCAGTACACAGAAATCAATACAGGTCCTCTTATTAACAATATATAGCAGCACAAACATCAGAAGCTAATTATCATAATTGAATTTTCAAGAAAAGTATGTTTACTCACCTAATAATTTTTGAACAGAAAGCAATTCGTTGATGAAGAAAACTTTAGATTTGAATCACTGAAAAACTCTCTGCCTTGTTAAACTTGTTTAAAAATACAAGATGATATTTATTTTCTTTCTTCTCAGGTTTGCTATCTTAAGTTTTGTTAAGTTTTGTAAACGAACACAATAATATGATGTGTATAAATAGAAACATAACTTTGAACATTATAGGTAATAACTAGACAGCCTACATGTTTGACCATAATTGATTTTGTATTGAATTACTACAATGTGAAATGATTTCATAATTTCGACTAAATGATTTTATTTGTAAAACTGAAATGACAATATGTGGTGCCAATTAAATACATGTCTTCAATTATGTTTACATATAATTAATATGGGTTGATATTTGTTTATTTTTGTATTGGATAAAGATATTTTGAATATGAATTTGTCATCTTTGTTTTACATATGTATGTTACAGGTTATGCTTTCTTATAAGCTTATGTAAAGTTGTTCCAAATAATTATTTAGCTTATGCATTGATTTCTTTCTCAAAGATCTTGTTTTGCCCTTTGCACTTAATATAAGTTTTATTAACATAATTTTCCTAGTTTTTATTTTTCTAATTGTAATTAAATTTTCAAACATTGATTTATAACTTATGTTTGTATTTGTATAGTTTATATTTATATTTACATCTTACATCTTATATTTATATCTTATAATTACATTTTTATACTTATGTTTAGTATGTTTATGTTTATAAACATTTATATTGTTTTATACTTAAATTTAATATTTATATCTAAATATTGCTAGGATTTCTTATTTTAAACATAATTATTTAGATTACCTTTTATGTATTATATTAAAGATTAATAATATACAACCTTTGGTTTTATTGAATAATACAGAATTTATTTTAAATAGTTTTAAAACATTCTATTTTAGGTTTTCAAATCAAAATTTCTTCACAAAACATATATAACTGATAAATGACCAAGATCTTATCAGTTTAAAATTTGAAAAGCTTGTATTTAATTTAAATTAGATTAAGTGTTTATTAAAATATACTGTCAAAATCCTGGGTCGTTACATTCCTCCCCCCTTAAAAGAATTTCGTCCCGGAAATTTAAAACAACAGTTAATTCAAAAGCTTTTATATTAACAATCCAAACATACATATCATCCATACAATAGCCAACAATCAAACAGTCTATTCTAACAAACATTACTAGTTATCCGGACATAGATCCGGATAAGCCTTCCTAAAACTATCGAGAGTTTCCCAGGTACAATCTCTGGGATCCTCACTCCACTGCACCTTGACGAGTCTCACCCTTTGCTCTTGAGTTGCTTCTCGTCTTGATCCACAATCCGAACTGGATTTCTGACCACAGTCAAATTGGGTTCTACTTCCAAATCTTCCTGTATTACTGGTTCTACAACCAGTGATGGGTCATGAACAAATTTCCTCAAATGCGATACATGAAATACATTGTGAATTCCAGACATCTGTTCTGGCAATTCAATCCTATAAGCTACAGCTCCAATTCTTTCCAGCACTCGGAATGGTCCAATGAATCTCGGAGCAAGTTTTTCCGTCTTTCCGAATCTTATATGTAACAATCCGTAAATTTTGGTAATTTAAAAACAGTTGATTTAATAAGATTTTGTAATTAAAATATTAAAAGAAATAGAAATTGGTTATTTAATGTGGATGTAATAACTAATTTGAATGCTAAAAAAAGTAATTAAAGCTAAATTTTTGATAGATTGAAGTAGATTTATGAATGAGATATAATATAATGAATGGAAATGTTGAAATAATGTAAAATGTGATTCTATGAATGAGGTATAATATAATGAATGGAAATTGTGTAAGACCACTGTCCTGTAAGTAATTGTAACTTTGGTCTGTAGGCAATAAACTTATAAATGTAGTTAAAAGTAAACAGTAACAATTATTATGCGTTACATGTTTATTTAGTCTATTAAATTGATATAAACAAAAGTTACATTAATGTGAAATGTAATACAATGTTTAGAGGTTGTTAAATTGGAGTATATTAAGGGATGAATGGTTAATTAGGTTTGTAGAGTGTAATGGACTTAATAAAAGTGAATTTTTATAATTTTTCCATTGTAAGTTTGGAATTTATTTGTAATTTATTTTTCAAATGCAATAAATAAACAATTTTTGAAAATTTTATATTTTGGTCAAAATTTGAATTTTCACTTTAAATTTTTAAAAAATTTGAATTTTTAAATTTTAACCTTTTTCTTTGAAGAAGAATCTATTTATGATATCTGTTCTGCTTTTCGTTTCGTTAAATTCTGAGTTATACTTTTCAAATTAGATAAATTACAGCGTTTTACACGCAGTTATTTTTTGTATTTCAAATTCTATTTTGCTATGTTCATTTCTATAATTTTATTTTCTATGTTATTTTATTTTTCTATTTTGTTTATCTAAACTTTATTTATTGGATTTTACTTGTGTGTACATCTTTTCATAAAAGGCTTGGAAGAAATCAAGGAGACATGCGTTACATTTCTTTAATGCTTGCCTTTTTATTTACCTACCCTCTTTATTAATTACCCTAGCCATTCACCATTCATAGTCGTGAATTGCCTTTATTAATCACGCATAAAAATCTCAAAATATCCTCTTTTCAATTGCATTTAAGAATTATAAATATATATATGTGTGTGTGTGTGTGTGTGTGTGTGTGTGTGTGTGTGTGTTTCTTTCTCCTTATTTCTTGCCTTTTATTTCCTAGCCTTTTTGTTTTTTTATCATTTAGTCCTCTTTAGCCATTCAAATCTTTTCTTCCCATCCACTCCACTTCATAATTCACATACATATTTACTTCACATTTCATTTCTAGAAAGAAATGTATGCAAATAAATGGCGTGGAGAAATTTAAGAGGCATACGTTTCATTATTTAAACTCTTGCCTTTTCTCTTTAATTATGTATAATTATTTTTCTCTTTAATTCTTGTCTCTTTGTTTTCCTAGCATTTACTCTATCAAATCACATAAAAATCTTCTCAATATCTCACTTCGTCATTTGCCTCTTTTGATTGAAATATTTTACTGTAAGTTTCCTTTATTAAATAGGAAATAAATCCCATTCATTCACTAACCTTTTTATTTGCTAGCCTTTCATTTTCTAAACCCTACATCTTAGCCGTTCAAATCTCTTGAAACCCTAGCCACCTTCTTTTTTTTATTCACGTACAAGTTCTCATCCTCTCATTTTCATTTGCATGAAGAAAATACAACAAGCTCTAGGTTATTTCCATGGCTTCTTCTTCCTCTTTTTTTTTTTTCTTTTTCTTTCTTTGTATTCCTTCAAGCTAGGCTTGGCCTCCATCTTCTCCTAGCACACCTCTAACCATCATGACCAAGCAACACAAGGTGATGGTTGAACCCATATGTGGTGTAGCCAAGCCATTGATTGATTAAGGCAAGTTATGCCACTTTGATTCGTTTATTATTCCATTGTTTTAACCTCTATTCTTTTGTATTGAATCATGTTCTTATGTATGTAATATTTGTTTGCATACAAGATTTGGATCTGACTCCTCATCCACTTAAGTTTGCATTGTGCTTTGTCATGCTTTTTTGTGCTTTGCGAAGTTTGGATTTTTATTTTGAATTTGTCAATTCTAGCTTTTAAAAGGTGAGTTTTTATCACTCTAGACATATGTACTTATATTTTTGTGAAAAATGACAAGTGAATCTGTAGACATTGATATGTCATTCATATATGCATGTGTTGTGATTACATGATGATAAATGCTGTTTATATATTTGTCACATCATTTGTTATGATATTATATGTATACTGTTATATTATTTCTGTTAATCACCACTGCAAGTTTCCTATCACTATGGGTTGAAATGATACATACCCGAACGGACTTTAGAATAAGAAAAAATCATTATGGGCTGAAATGATAGGCTCAAGTGATTTTTATTGTATTCATTTTGCTTGGGATTGCGGGTTTGAAATGATAGAACCCGGATTTTTCTTTTTAAATTACGGATTGAAATGATACATATCCGTACTACTTGACCTAGGTTAGAAAATATTATACAGGCTCATAGTTATATTTTTAAATGATATTTTCCTAAAAATTTAGTATTTTAAGTATTTTCTGAAAGTTATTAAGTATTTTGGAATTATAAATATATGAAATTTTTAACTTAATTTAATTTAATGCTTTAAAGTGTAAAGAAATATTTTTTTCCTATAAGTTAATTTTTTATAAGTTAATTGGTTTTAAATGGAATTTAAAGAGTCTTATTTATGATAAATAACTTAATAATTAAGTTCGATTTAATTTGGAATTTTAAACCTAACCTAGTAATTTTAATAAAGGTTATTTCCTGAAATGGACATATTTTCTATGATAAATAAATGTAATTTTGAATAAATAAAATGAAATACATTTTTATGGGACCTTTTGTAATATGTTTATTTAACTTGGAATCATAGTTGAATTGATGTCTAAATGGATAAATTTGTAAAGAAATTGATTGTTATATTAACTATGATAAATATTCTTTTGTGAAATGTTATGTTTTGTAAGATAAATAGCTATGACTTTAAAATGGAAAAATGTAAGTTAAACATACATGTAAGATGTAAGTTTAATTAATATTTTAATTGATTAATATAATAAATGTTTGTACTGTAATAACAAAAACGAAAGAAATATGTAAAGTTTTAATTAATGAAAGAAACGTGTAAAGTTCTAATTAATGAAAGAAACATGTAAGGTTTTAATTAATGAAAGAAACAAGTAAAGTTTTAGTTATTGTAATATTGACTACAATGATAAATGCCTTTTATTATAATAAAATGTAAATTGGAATGTACATTTGATAATGTAAGTTTTAATTAGTGTAATATTGATTAAATAATAAATGCTCTTTACTGTAATAGAAATGTAAATTAAAACGTACATTTGATAATGTAAGTTTTAATTAGTGTAATATTGATTAAATGATAAATGCTCTTTACTGTAATAGAAATGTAAATTAAAATGTACATTTGATAATGTAAGTTTTAATTAGTGTAATATTGATTAAATGATAAATGCTCTTTACTATAATAGAAATGTAAATTAAAACATACATTTGATAATGTAAGTTTTAATTAGTGTAATATTGATTAAATGATAAATGCTCTTTACCGTAATAGAAATGTAAATTTAAAACGTACATTTGATAATGTAAATTTTAATTAGTGTAATATCGATTAAATGATAAATGCTCTTTACTATAATAGAAATGTAAATTAAAATGTACATTTGATAATGTAAGTTTTAATTAGTATAATATTGATTAAAATAATAAATGTTACTTACTGTAATAATAAAATGTAAGTTGATAATGTACATTTGATATGCAAGTTTAATTAATGTAAATGGCATATTTTAAATAATAAAAAAACAATAAAGTTTCTTTATTGTAATAATAATGTAAGTCAATAATGTACTTTTAACTTAACATAAGAAATTCAGCTTTAAATTGTATATTATAGTAACAAAGTTTATTTAACTATAAGGCTATAATAAAATGACCATGTTAAAATTTGTAAGTATATAAATACTTTGGTTATATAAAATGTTAAAGTGGAAAGTATTACGTTCCAAAAATGCTATGATTCCTACGTATTGTGATTTTAAGTAGTATGAATTCTAAATGATAACATTTCTAAATTGTTAGGATTTCAAAGTATTATGGTTTCAAAGTGTTTGGTTTCAGAGTTGTTATAATTTTAAAGTAATATGATTTTGGAAATGAATTTATTGGAAATTGTATTAATTGAGAATTGTCTTATATCTATAAACTTGAACTTGTTGAAACTAAAGATTTAAGAATATGACTTTATAAAGTGGTTTGGTTTAATGGATTTCAAAAGGAATATTTCCAGTAAATAAATTGAGGAAATATTCAGAGATTTGTAAATTTGGGTTTTAATGATATATATTGGTTTGGTTTTGAAATGAATTAATATAGTATTTAGTTTTGAAATGGATATTATTTTGGAAATTAATGGTATTTGATTTTAAATGGTTTTGAAATAGAAATGATTTTTGAAATAAATATCCATGGGTTATAATAACGTTTGGCTGTTAAAGAGACCGGGATTGGAAGTTGTCATACTCTCTGCCAACTTCAAAATCCACTTTAACAACCGTGTACGTGGTGGAGATTCTAGAATGAAGTAGGATGGTGGCGGCATTTCCTTTGAGGTAAATAAGTGGACCCGACTCCCGTGAGTTGGCATAAGGTGGCTAAAAAAGGAGCGATTCTCGGGCCAATGAGGTCATTCCTTTGATCGAACGCACTCCTTCGATATTATACTCTGACTTTTGGATCGATTCGGTGGCCACTTTTGATTTTTGATTTTGGAGATGTTGTTCGAGGTGGGCGGTAGTAACTGCTACATGTTTCCACCAGCCTGGATAGCAATTGGTATATCTACCCTGGCATTGCCTAGTTGTGTCGTGTCACATACCATACCGAGCCTTTACTACGAGTTTCTATTTGTGTCGTGCCTATGGAGTATCCTCTGGTAGCCTTCCGATTAGGAGGTATTACGGTACTGTATAGACTATTGGCATTATTACGTGTTAAGGTGGAAAATGTAAAGCCTTAACGCTATTTAAAAGTAAGTTTATTTTACAATTAGACATTATTATAATAGCAAAATATTACCACGTAGTAAATAGTTTAACGGATTCTTAGAGGATGAGCGGTCCCAAGCATCCTTTAAGTTATTTGTACCTTATATCACAGTTCATTTGAGTTGGTTTACATTATATTAGTATGTATGTCCTAACTCAAGTGTTTTGCGTTTTGCTGTACGCTCGGGTCAGACTGAGTGATACAGCGTTAGAGACTCACCTTCGGAGTTGGAGCTTTGCTTGAAGATCCAGCCATCTATTTCACTCTCAGTTATCCAGTTGATTCCATTGTTGTATTTAGCTTTGTACTTGATTTTCATCTTGTTATTCTGTTGTATCTTGGTTAACTCTGATGTACATGTATAGTAGCTTCATGAACTACTATTTCTTTACTTCCACTGCATTATATTACTTTGTGTCTGTGATTCTGTGATTTATTTATTTACTGTATATTCTGAGTTTTGCAAAATTTATATTTACAATTCGGTATTTTGAGCAATTCAAGTCCGACATGTGCGGATGCGAATGGTTGAAAATAGCGGGTCATTACATTTGGTATTAGAGCTTTGGCTCTAGGCAAAACGTAGCATATATGGTAAATTTATTTACAGAATCACTTTCGTTCGAGATTGAATCTCTTTCTCTTTGCCTCGGTTTCCTTTGAATTTTGGAACGTTCCCTGCAGTTCCAAAATTCATTCTTGTCCCCCCATTGTGCATCTTCTTTTTTTTGATTCTGGAGTATCCCATAAGTCCACTTCGAATGATCCTTAGAATGAGTCGACGATCTCGCCAATCTTTGAATGACTTGTAAAGGGATGGAACTCCTTTACCATAGGCATCGATTCAACAGAGATTTATATATCCTCGGTTTAGATGCTAGTATCTCTTGTTGTCTTGAATTCTATCTCTTGAGATCGGATGTAGATTTGCCCCAGAACACTACATCGATCTTATTCTTGAAGTCACGGTTGACCTGGTTAAGGTTGCCCGCGATTTATATAAGCTTATCCATTTTCTTATTCGTTTAGTTAATCATTTTATCTTTTGTTCTAACTTACACTCAAATCAAATTTTCCTTTGACTTGAGTCAATCCAATTTCAATCTCTATCCTTGTTTTGAAAATCTATTCCTGTATGGTGTATTTGTAAATCTATATTTAAATGTTTTACATATTGTGTTTGTTTGAGTTGTTGATTTTTATTTGGGTTTTCGATCAACTCGTCTGATCAACGCTATCGATATGATTTTCAAAACACTTGAACAGAGCAAACTGACACAATATTGTTTTCAAATTTACAAAAGGAAATAAATTTTGTATTATTATATAAGTGTAATTTTCTGAATTTTGATAGTTAATTGAATTGGGTGTTAAGAAATAATATTTGACTTTGTATATAGCTTGTAACCATTAACTTTTGTTTCATATATAAATAATTGAACTATAAAACATGGCCATAAATTAAATTGGTAATCTGGATGAAATTAAACAAGAAACTAAGAATTTAATTTTCGATGGTTTCAAACTTTGGGTTTTAAAGTTTTAAAAGGGTGATTTTTTTAAAGTATTTCAAGTAGAAATTGTTTCAAAAAATTTCTAGTTTGTAAATCAGTGCTCTTTTCTTTGTCGTTGGAAAATAATTTCGGAGATGACTGCAGCATCATCGACATTCATTTTCGAGTTTCGAAGTGAAGAGACCATTCTATAGTTTTGCTACATTCTTACTTTGGTGAATTAAATTGATTTGGATTTCTAAAATGTGGCTTGATTTATTATATATGTGACATATGATTTAAAATTTGATTTGTTATATTGTATATTTATTTATCTCTAAATTGTTGAAGTTGATCGGAAATTTGATTCCTAAAATTTTATCTTAAAGGATAATTTCAATTATAAAATGAAACCAAATTTTTGAATAAATATGTAAACTTGAATAATTGAATGGGGAAATTTTTTATTTGTATAATACTTAATTGCATTCTAATATGACTTACCTAAATCATTAAGAAGTTGACTATGTAATTGGATAATATAAAATATAAAAAGGATTTTTTTTAAATAAAATTTGAGTGTTTATAATAAATGTTATACACTTAAATTTTGGTTATAAAAAGGATTAATTGAGGTAAATAGAATAAAAGGTTAATTAAATAAGTTACAATATAAAATGGTGTTAAAGGAATTTTTAAATAAATTGGTATATTTTATTCAAATTGATAAATTTTGTAAATTTATTTGTTCATAAAGATAGTATTTTGAATAAAATGTATTGTCTACAAAATTCTTTCTTTGCCCTTCTTTTTCATTTTCGGGGACGAAAAGTTTTGAGTGGGGGAGTGTAACAATCCGTAAATTTTGGTAATTTAAAAATAGTTGATTTAATAAGATTTTGAAATTAAAATATTAAAAGAAATAGAAATTGGTTATTTAATGTGGATGTAATAACTAATTTGAATGCTAAAAAAAGCAATTAAAGCTAAATTTTTGATAGATTGAAGGAGATTTATGAATGAGGTATAATATAATGAATGGAATTGTTGAAATAATGTAAAATGTGATTCTATGAATGAGGTATAATATAATGAATGGAAATTGAGTAAGACCATGGTCCTGTAAGTAATTGTAACTTTGGTCTGTAGGCAATAAACTTATAAATGTAGTTAAAAGTAAACAGTGACAATTATTATGCGTTACATGTTTATTTAGTCTATTAAATTGAAATGAGAAGTCAATTTTTAATAAATATAAACAAAAGTTACATTAATGTGAAATGTAATACAATGTTTAGAGGTTGTTAAATTGGAGTATATTAAGGAATGAATGGTTAATTAGGTTTGTAGAGTAGTAATGGACTTAATAAAAGTGATTTTTTAGAATTTTTCCAATGTAAGTTTGGAATTTGTTTGTAATTTATTTTTCAAATGCAATAAATAAACAATTTTTGAAAATTTTATATTTTGGTCAAAATTTGAATTTTCAGTTTAATTTTAAAAAAAAATTGAATTTTTAAATTTTAACCTTTTTCTTCGATGCAGAATCTATTTATGATATCTATTCTGCTTTTCGTTTCGTTAAATTCTGAGTTGTACTTTTTAAATTAGATAAATTACAGCGTTTTACACGTAGTTATTTTCTGTATTTCAATTTCTATTTTGCTATGTTCATTTCTATAATTTTATTTTTTATGTTATTTTATTTTGCTATTTTGTTTATCTAAACTTTATTTATTGGATTTTACTTGTGTGTATATCTTTTCATAAAAGGCTTGGAAGAAACCAAGGAGACATGCGTTACATTTCTTTAATGCTTGCCTTTTTATTTACCTACTCTCTTTATTACTTACCCTAGCCATTCGCCGTTCATAGCCGTGAATCTATGTATGTTTCTTTCTCCTTATTTCTTTCCTTTTATTTCCTAGCCTTTTTGTTTTTTTGTCATTTACTCCTCTTTAGTCATTCAAATCTTTTCTTGACATCCACTCCACCTCATAATTCACGTACACATTTACTTCACATTTCATTTCTAGAAAGAAATGTATGCAAATAAATGGCTTGGAGAAATTTAAGAGGCATACGTTTCATTGTTTAAACTCTTTCCTTTTTCATTTGCATAGCCTTTATTATTTTCTAGCCGTTTCCTCCTCATTACTAGCCATGAATTACTCTACTCATAGCCTTGCATATCAAGTTGAAAATTCACGTATAAAATTTCTTTCCCATTACGTTCTCATATTTCATTTGCATTTAGGAATAAAATATGTATAATTATTTTTCTCTTTAATTCTTGTCTCTTTGTTTTCCTAGCATTTACTCTATCAAATCACATAAAAATCTTCTCAATATCTCACTTCCTCATTTGCCTCTTCTGATTGAAATATTTTACTGTAAGTTTCCTTTATTAAATAGGAAATAAATCTCATTCATTCACTAGCCTTTTTATTTGCTAGCCTTTCATTTTCTAAACCCTACATCTTAGCCGTTCAAATCTCTTGAAACCCTAGCCACCTTCTTTTTTTTATTCACGTACAAGTTCTCATCCTCTCATTTTCATTTGCATGAAGAAAATACAACAAGCTCTAGGTTATTTCCATGGCTTCTTCTTCCTCTTCTTTCTCTTTTTTTTTCTTTTTCTTTCTTTGTATTCCTTCAAGCTAGGCTTGGCCTCCATCTTCTCCTAGCACACCTCTAACCATCATGACCAAGCAACACAAGGTGATGGTTGAACCCATATGTGGTGTAGCCAAGCCATTGATTGATAGGCAAGTTATGCCACTTTGATTCGTTTATTTTTCCATTGTTTTAACCTCTATTATTTTGTATTGAATCACATTCTTATGTATGTAATATTTGTTTGCATACAAGATTTGGATCTGACTCCTCATCCACTCAAGTTTGCATTGTGCTTTGTCGTGCTTTTTCGTGCTTTGCGGAGTTTGGATTTTTATTCTGAATCTGTCAATTCTAGCTTTTAAAAGGTGAGTTTTTATCACTCTAGACAGATGTACTTATATTTTTTTGAAAAAATGACAAGTGAATCTGTAGGCATTGATATGTCATTCATATATGCCTGTGTTGTGGTTACATGATGATAAATGTCGTTTTTATATTTGTTACATCATGTGTTATGATATTATACGTATATTGTTATTTTATTTCTGTTAATCACCACTGCAAGTTCCCTATCACTATGGGTTGAAATGATACATACTCGAACGGACTTTAGAATAAGGAAAAATTATTAAGGGTTGAAATAATAGGCTCGAGTGATTTTTATTGTATTTATTTTACTTGGGATTGCGGGTTTGAAATGATAGAACCCGGATTTTTCTTTTTAAATTACGGATTGAAATGATACATATTCGTATCACTTGACCTAGGTTAGAAAATATTATACAGGCCCATGGTTATATTTTTAAATGATATTTTCCTAAAAATTTAGTATTTTAAATATTTTCTATTTTCTGAAAGTTATTAAGTATTTTGGAATTATAAATATATGAAATTTTTAACTTAATTTGATTTAATGCTTTAAAGTGTAAAGAATTTTTTTTTCTATAAGTTAGTTTTTTATAAGTTAATTGGTTTTAAATGGAATTTAAAGCGTCTTATTTATGATAAATAACTTAATAATTAAGTTCGATTTAATTTGGAATTTCAAATCTAACCTAGTAATTTTAATAAAGGTTATTTCCTGAAATGGACATATTTTCTATAATAAATAAATGTAATTTTGAATAAATAAAATGAATTTTATGGGACATTTTGTAATATGTTTGTTTAACTTGGAATCATAGTTGAATTGATATCTAAATGGATAAATTTGTAAAGAAATTGATTGTTATATTAACTGTGATAAATATTCTTTTGTGAAATGTTATGTTTTGTAAGATAAATAGCTATGACATTAAAATAGAAAAATGTAAGTTAAACATACATGTGAGATGTAAGTTTAATTAATATTTTAACTGATTAATATAATAAATGTTTGCACTGTAATAACAAAAACGAAAGAAATATGTAAAGTTTTAATTAATGAAAGAAACGTGTAAAGTTCAAATTAATGAAAGAAACATGTAAGGTTTTAATTAATAAAAGAAAGAAGTAAAGTTTTAGTTAGTGTAATATTGATTACAATGATAAATGCTCTTTATTATAATAAAATGTAAATTACAACGTACATTTGATAATGTAAGTTTTAATTAGTGTAATATTGATTAAATGATAAATGCTCTTTACTGTAATAGAAATGTAAATTAAAACATACAAATGTAAGTTTTAATTAGTGTAATATTGATTAAATGATAAATGCTCTTTACTGTAATAGAAATGTAAATTAAAACGTACATTTGATAATGTAAGTTTTAATTAGTGTGATATTGATTAAATGATAAATGCTCTTTACTGTAATAGAAATGTAAATTTAAAACGTACATTTGATAATGTAAGTTTTGATCAGTGTAATATCGATTAAATGATAAATGTTCTTTACTGTAATAGAAATGTAAATTAAAACGTACAGTTGATAATGTAAGTTTTAATTAGTGTAATATTGATTAAAATAATAAATGTTACTTACTGTAATAATAAAATGTAAGTTGATAATGTACATTTGATATGCAAGTTTTAATTAATGTAAATGGCATATTTTAAATAATAAAAACACAATAAAGTTTCTTTATTGTAATAATAATGTTAATTAATAAGGTACTTTTAACTTAACATAAGAAATTCAGCTTTAAATTGTATATTATAGTAAATAAAATTATTTAACTATAAGGCTATGATAAAATGACCATGTTAAAATTTGTAAATATATAAATACTTCGATTATATAAAATGTTAAAGTGGAAAGTATTACGTTCCAAAAATGCTATGATTCCTAAGTATTGTGATTTTAAGTAGTTTGAATTCTAAATGATAACATTTCTAAATTGTTAGGACTTTAAAGTATTATGGTTTCAAAGTGTTTGGTTTCAAGGTTGTTATAATTTTAAAGTAATATGATTTTGGAAATGAATTTATTGGAAATTGTATTTAATTTAGAATTGTATTTATATCTATAAACTTGAACTTGTTGAAATTAAAGATTTAAGAATATGAATTTATAAAGTGGTTTGGTTTAAGGGATTTTAAAAGGAATATTTCCAGTAAACAAATTGAGGAAATATTCAGAGATTTGTAAATTTGGGTTTTAATGTTATATATATATATATATATATATATATATATATATTGGTTTGGTTTTGAAATGAATTAATATAGTATTTAGTTTTGAAATGGATATTAGTTTGGAAAGTAATGTTATTTGATTTTAACTGGTTTTGAAATAGAAATGATTTTTAAAATAAATATCCATGGGTTATAATAACGTTTGGTTGTTAAAGAGACCGAGATCGAAAGTTGTCATACTCTCTGCCAACTCCGAAAACCACTTTAACAACCGTGTACGAGGTGGAGATTCCAGAATGAAGTAGGATGGTGGCGGCGTTTCCTTTGAGGTAAATATGTGGACCCGACTCCCATGAGTTGGCATAAGGTGGCTAAAACAGGAGCGATTCTCGGGCCAATGAGGTCATTCCTTTGATCGAACACACTCCTTCGATACTATACTCTGACTTTTGCATCGATTCGGTGGCCACTTTTGATTTTCTGGGTGTTGTTTGAGGTGGGCAGTAGTAGCTGCTACGCGTTTCCACCAGCCCGGATAGCAATTGGTATATCTACCCTGGCATTGCCTAGTTGTGCCGTGTCACCTACCATACCGAGCCTTTACTACGAGTTTCTATTTGTGTCGTACCTATAGAGTATCCTCTGGTAGCCTCCCGATCAGGAGGTATTACGGTATTGTGTAGACTATTGGCATTATTACGTGTTAATGTGGAAAATGTAAAACCTTAACGCTACTTAAAAGTAAGTTTATTTTACAATTAGACATTATTATAATAGAGTAATATTACTACATAGTAAATAGTTTAACGGATCCTTAGAGGGTGGGGCGGTCCCAAGCATCCTTTAAGTTATTTGTACCTTATATTACAGTTCATTTGAATTGGTTTACATTATATAAGTATGTATGTCCTGACTTGAGTGTTTTGTGTTTTGCTTTACTGTAACGACCCGTTAAATTCAATGATATTAAATGAATCAATTTGATATGTTTTCTAATCTAATTTAAATTGAAATAGAAGTCTTAGGATTTTTAATGGAGTAAATGTAGGGGTTAGCTAGTAACTGTAATTAAAAGTAAATAATTTAAAATGTTTATATGACATAGATTGAAATAACGAAAATTTGTGTTTGTGGTTATAAGTCATAATTAGTTGATTAAAATGGTATTAATGAAATAATAACTGAATTTAATTGCAATATATAAACATCAGAAAAATTTAATTGGTGGATTAAATTTGTTAAAGTTCATAAGTTTTGTAATTTAGTTTAGTAGAACTTTAAATTATAAATGAAGATTAAAATAAACGATAAATTTAATTATGTCAATGGTGACTCAAGACCTAGGTTATAGGAATTGGAACATAATCCAATTTGAATTAAGTAGAAAAAGGATTTGGTTAATATGTAAGTTATTGTTCAAGGTATTGAATAAAAACTTGGAATCCAATCATAATTTAATGATAATAACGTTAGTATTAGAGAATAAATATATTTCAATGCAGTACCCGAATGAACGGAATAAAATGAATATATATTGAATGGAAATGAAATGTAAATTGGCACATTTGGTTGAAAGTTAATTTTAAGAAACATATAAATGTTGAATTTGTGAATATTAATATAAATATTAACTTGAATGGGATTCATTAATACAAAGATGTAATAAGTGTAGATAGTAAAAATTTAATGGCTGTAGTGGATAAAAAAAATCTAGTAGTAACATAAAATTTATTTATATGGAAAAAGAGTATAGATTTGAACAAATTTATGAAAATTTGATAAGAACAGTGGTTGTAATCAGTTTGGTTATTTAATGTTTGAAGATAGAGATTTGTAAATCCGTTAATGAATTTATAATGGGAAGGAATGGTAAGAATGTAAAAATTATAAGCATTTGATTCAATTAAGGGAATTAAATTTTAAATAAATGGTCATTTAATAAATTCAACGTTCTGTGAGAAATCATAATAGTTGTGTAAAATGTGTACAAACTTCGATTTGGAAATTTATTGGATTTATAACGGTTTTGGTATTACATTTATGAGTTTAAAAGTTATTCCATTTTGTAAAGTAATAAAAGCTTATTTAGGTGACTAGAATTTAGCGTAACGACTATTGTGTGTTACCTATTCTTGTTGCTTGTTAATTTAAATTTTGGGAATCAAATTCAATTTATCCGCCAATTTACCGCAGTTAAAGTGAAATAAATTGGTGAATGAGTAATGTTAAATACAAATAAGATGTAACCAAGAAAATCCCATTTATAATAATTTATGTAGAATAAAGTAAAGAAACCAGGAAATGAAAATGTGAAAATATGGACGCAATGAGATCTTAAGTAATAATAACTTTGTTAGGTAAGTGATAACGGATTTTTTTTGTATAACCAAATAAAGATCCAAATTTATTTGAAAATTTATTGCAATCAATTGAATTTATTACAATTAAATGGATTTAATATTTAATAGTTATGTAATTATTATTTGGAAGAAATTGGAGTTATTTGTAATAAGTATGAACCTAATGTTAATTTTTCTTATAGGATTGACAATCGATATGGAATGAAAAGAAGAAAATTTGGGTCAGTAAAATTTGTAATTTATGCATAATAAAATGGATTCTAACGTTAAATACTACGTTATTGAGATTTAAATTAGACTTAAAGAATAATGATGTGAATCAGGAACTAATGTTTATGGCATCTTTATTTTAAGTGAAAGTTGAGAATATAAAGATTTAAAATCTAAAGTATGGGTTTTGAGAATATAATTTATAAAATTCTTAAATATAAGAAAGTGTAGAAATTAACATTGCAATTAATATACTGTCAACTTTTAATTCACAGCTAAGCCTGTTAAATCTTTTCAATTGATTACGAATCATATAAGAAATAAAATTCGGCCAATTTTAGAATTTAATATAAAATTTGGATTTTTATAATTTATTTAATTTATTTAATTTATTTAATGAATATTAAAAGTAGCCATTTTGGCCACGGACTCGGATTTCGACGAAACCAGTTTCATCGGATCCGTATTGGTGAATTATTATAGGGTTTCAAGTTTCGTATCGATCGGACTTGTCGTTTGATCGTACGGGCGTGAAACGCCTTGAAATCAATTTTAATAAAATCAATTTGAAATCAATTTGGAAATTTTGTTTTCAGCATAACTTCTTCATACGATCAAATTTGGACGTGAAACTTTTTCCATCGCGTTCAGAATATTTTAAATTACCTATTTGGATATATAGATTTACGAAATTTCGGGAGACATAGCGGGCTTTTTGGGCCATAGTTTGTCCCGCACGTTCATTCTACGGTCTATCTACACTACCTCTAACCCTCTATATAAACCCAGCTATTCAGCCCTAGCCTCCGCCTAATTTCATTTATCTACGCGTATTTTCTTCAAGCTTCTCTTCTTCTTCAATGGGGGCTAACCCTAGATCCAGTCAGTTCAAAAACAAAATGAAAATTCAAAATCTCTAGAAAAATTCCCCAAAAATATATGTTAATCTTCTCGAAACACGTAACCCCATGGTGAAATTCGTTTTTCAGTTGGAGTTACCGTTTACCCAGAATAAATTCAAAACTGTCCCAACCGTTCATCATCGCCGTAACAAAAGTTGTCGGATCGGGAAAACATTTCTGGGTTTTGTAGAGTGGACGATGGGGATCGCATCTATATGGTTTTTGTGTCGATTCAATGGTTAGATCGTCGTAGATCTTCGATTTGGGTTTCGAATAACATGTAGCGGCTGCAAACTGTGGTGACGTGGGGGAGGAGCAGGGGTCGCGGCCTTCAGGTTAGGGTCGGCGTGGGCTAGTGGCACGACGTATCATGGCATGGGGCGGAGAGGATCGACGGTCAAAGGGGGAGAAGACTGCTGTTTTGTTTCGTGCGTGGAGGTTGATCGCATGCGTGATGAAGGAGCTCGCGTGCAGATGTCTGGGAAGGAGGATGATGACGTCTGAATGATGGTGGGCAAGTTATGTTCTCTTTGTTTAATTTAAATTTTGATTTTTCAACTCGATTTTTCGCTATAACTTCGTCATACGATATCCGATTGACGCGAGATTTTTTTAATTAGGATCGTAATTAAATTCCGGACTTGATGACACTGGTTTGGACGAATTCTGAGACGGACGAATTTTTGGGTTTAAATCGAATTTAAATTCCAAAGGTGAGTGTTTAAACCCACTCACAACTACTAGAAGCTTTTATGTTTGTTAAATTAATTTTAGAAATGAATAGAAATTTATTTATGAGTATTTGGCATGTTTATTTCACTCATATTTGTTGAATTGCATTTATTAAGTTTAACTGTTAATTTAATTTATTTATTGCGTATTAATTGATAGTTAGAATTTATTTGTTTGCCTATAAACTGCTAGTTAACAGTTATATAGATTATTACTGAATATAAACTGTTAGATTAATAGTTGTTAAATTTAATCTGAATAAAATTGCCAGTTATTATCTGTTATATATTATCAAATATAAATTGTTATTGATTGATATTGCTTGATGATTGTGATTGGATGATGGGTGATGTTGATGGATGTTTTATTGTATATCATTAAATTGCAAATTATCATGCATATTTCATTTCATTCGGGATTGTGGTTTGAAATGATATACAACCGCAAAATTTTATATCTTTTAAATTGCGGATTGAAATGATAAATATCCGTATCACTTGACCATAGGATAGAAAATTTTATACAGGCACCGCGGTCTATATATAACTATTTTAATGTGATTTCTATGGTTTGGATGGAATACAGTTTATAATAATCTTAAATTTTATATTGTATAAATATTATTCTTCCATATGTATACATATGAAGTTGAAATTTTTGAAAAAAAAAGGTGTATAAAAATGGAAGAAAATTAAGAAAATGGAGTTTAGCAATTTATATCATATATTTAAATGTTAAGTTTGGAAATTTTAAGATATGATATTTATAATTGGATTTTTCCCAAAATAAATTGAAATGAATATTCTAGTATAATTTGAATTGGGAAAAATATATATATTTTATTACTAGAAATTGAAGTCTTATTATTTATGGATTTTATATGAATATTCAAGACTAATTAATAGAACAATTGATTTGTTGAAAGCATAAAATCCAACTTTAGTTTGAAATATTGATACTCAAAATGGATATACGTATATATAAATAAATTGAAGTGGTTTTGGAACTTGAGAGAGATAATATAAATTTTGGTTTAGACTTTAATAAAGAAATGTATTTGTAAAGCCATGAGAATTATTTTCTTTACAAAGTAACATTTAAGTTAAACCATTTAATTCATATACCGTTGAATGTCCAAACCATTCAAGTTTTTAGAAGTTATGGTTTTAAATTATGATTTTCAAAATATTATGCTTTGAAAATATTTGATTTTCAGACGTTATGAAGTTAAAGCATTATGATTTTGGAAAAGAATTATATTTGGGATAAGTGATAAAATATGGTTTTGGGTTTTGAAATGATATCGTATTCATGGTTATGAAATGGAATGTTTATTCTGATTTTTAAAGTATAACCTATTTTTAAATGACCGCGGTGTTATAATAACGATGGGTTGGCAAAGAGACCGGGATCGGATATGGACATACTCTCTGTCGATACCGAAAACCACTTTGACTAACCGTGTACGCGGTGGAGATTGCAGAATGAAGTAGGTGGTGGCGACGTTTCCTGTAAGGTAAATACGTGGATCTGACTCCCGTGAGTTGGCATAAGGTGGCTAAAACAGGAGCGATTCTCAGGCCAATGAGGTCATTCCTCTGATCAGACCCTCCTCTTCGATATTATAATTTGACTTGGATTGATTAAGTGGCCACTTCTATATTTTGATTTTTGGGGGAGTTAGTCCGAGGTGGGCGGTAACTGCGGCTACGCGTTTCCACCAGCCTGGATAGCAATTGGTATATCTACCCTGGCATTGCCTAGTTGTGCCGTGTCACCTACCATACCGAGCCTTTACTACGAGTTTCTATTTGTGTCGTACCTATGGAGTATCCTCTGGTAGCTTCCCGATCAGGAGGTATTACGGTACTGTATAGACTATTGGCATTATTTGTGTTAAGGGCTATATGGGTAACCCCTTAACGCTATTAAAAAGTAAGTTTATTTTATAAATAGACACTATTATAATAGCGCAATATACTACATAGTAAATAGTTTAATGGATCCTTAGGAGATGTAAATCCCGAACATCTCTTGAGTTACTGTACTCATATTTATTTCTGTTAATTTAACTCACATAAGATCTTTTAGTCTGACTCGAGTGTTTTTGTCTTTTCAAATTCGCTCGGGTCAGTCCGAGCGTTTCAGGATCGAAGATTTTAGCTTTGGAGGATGAAGACGAAGAATCCGTATTATATTATTTATAGTATTGCACCACACTCTAAATTTCCGCTGCATTGATTGTATTGGTATGTGTAACTCTGATATTCATTGTATAAGTAAAATAAATATTTTGTAAACAGTTATCATGAACTGTATATTGATTATTATATTTTATCCTTCCGCTGTGAGATTCTATTTTGTTTTATTTCTTCTCTGTTTTTTTCTTATTTACCCCATAACAATCCGCCCTTGCGTATGCTTTTAATTGGCACGTGTGTCGGTTTAAAGTGTGCGAAAAGGCGGGATGTTACAGTTGGTATCAGAGCTTTGGTTTAGCGACAAACCTTGGCTTTGCGGGGTTTGACTCTTTGTAAATAGGGTAGTAATACCCTATGGGAGTCGCTGAGTGTATATATATATGAGAGAGCGTATTTGTTAGTATTAATAAAGGATTTTGATATTATGTTAATCTGTTCCGCTTTGTATTTATAAATTCTGGTTGATGCATGCGACGCTATGTCATCAATAGGGATTTCTAAACACTTAATAGGACAGACCGACATAATATTTGTTTTTAATATAGACGAATGAAATAATTTTGCCTATTATATTTTCTATATATATAAAAAAAATTATAAAGATATATATATATATATATATATATATATATATATTTGGTTGCTATAGATTGGGTGTTAGGAAATAAAAATATTTATAACAATTGAAGCTAAGTTGAAATTATAATAAATCAAATTGGAGATTTTAGAACTTAAGTCCAGGATTTTTGAAATCTTCTTTCAAAGGATTTATGAAATATAATGATTTGGTTTATAAATATTTTCTTATATAAATATTTAGTATAATTCGAAAGAATTGGTTTAAAGAGGATTTTGAAGAAAATAAGTTTGTACTTTCCTCTCTGTCGCTAGAAAATAATTTCGGTGATGGCGGCCGCATCATCGACTTTCATTTTCGAGTTTCGAAGGGGAAAGGCCACTGTAGTAAATTCTACTGCAGATTTGTTTTGAAATTATTTAAAATTTAATTGTTTTAAAAGATAATTAGAGACATAAAAGTTGTAAGAAATTAATTATCTATTATTTTAAAGTAATTTTGGAATTTGACCCGGTTTTAATTCTCGAATTTCCATTAATTAGTTGAAAAAAAAAAGTTTAGGTTAGTAAAATAAAGGTTAAGTAATCAATGAATTAAAAGGGTTGAGATTAAACTTGTATAAGTTCTTTTGCTTTTTCTTTAACATAAATAACTTACCAAGTATAAAAAGTTGAAATGTAAATTAAGAGTGGAATAGAATATTATAATGAAGTATTCAATAAATTACTATTATAAATAAGAATTTAATGGTATTAACTTAAGTGATGATTGGAATTTTACTAAAATTAAAGGTTGTATTATTAATAGGTGATTTTAACCGTAAGAAAGTAAAAATGAAATTCCTTAATTTATAAAGTTTGATTGTAGGGTTATTAACTTAAGTACGCCTTAATTTCCCCTATTCTAATATAATGGAAAGTAGGAAAAATATAAATGACTGCAATCCATAGTTAATGAATGAGTAAAATCTTTCACTTATAGGAATGCAAGTTATAAGGTTAATAAATTAAGTGTAAGTAGAGGGTTACTGTAATTAAATATAATGGAAACTTCAGCATTAAATAAATGAATGAGATGAAAAGTGAGTTGAAATTGTAATTTATAAAACAAATATATATTAATTAAAGGAATGGAGAAGAAACTTGTAAATTTTCACTTACATTCTTAAAACATACATAACTTACCATATAATAAAAAGTTGCAATGTTAGTAGGAAAATGTAAGGGGAAATCTTACAAGTGAAGAGTAAGGTAATAAAGGTATTCTATTAATTTGCTATTATTAATGAGAATTAATTGTATAGACTTAAGTTAAATTGGAAATTTTACTATAAGTAAAGGTAAGTAGTATAAATAGATGATATAAACGTTAGTCAATAAATTGGAATACAAATATAATGAATTTTGTAATAAATGTAAAATGAAATTGTAAGAAATAAAGAAATCCCTCCGTAAATGAAAGAAAGAAAATCAAATCACTGAAGCATGAAATAAATGTATAATAAGCTAATTTGGGTGTTGGTTTGAATTGTGTTGTTTGATTTATGTTGTTGGGTAAGAAATTTGAAGTGGTTAAATGAATAAGTATCTATCTTTGTTCCATCTAAGACTGTTGAGTAAAGGATGCACTTGATAGTTAATTTCATTTCATACAAATTTCAAGTTTGAACCCAAACAACTATTTGTTTGATGGATTAAATGGTTGCTTTGTTTGTGTATGTATGTTGTTTGTAAGGTTGATGGTTGTTGAATTGTTTGGTTGATTAATGATTGAATCCACTTGAATAGTTAACTTTAATGATTTAAGTATAAAAGGTTGTAACGATTATAAACGGGTATATTTCATTAAAGGAAATTAATCCAGTAAATTATTGTTTATAAGTTAATATTTGAAATAAGATGTACTGTTTATTCTTCCTTCTCCCTTCTTTTTCCTTTTCGGGGACGAAAAGTTTTGAGTGGGGGAGAGTGTAACGACCCGTTAAATTCAATGATATTAAATGAATCAATTTGATATGTTTTCTAATCTAATTTAAATTGAAATAGAAGTCTTAGGATTTTTAATGGAGTAAATGTAGGGGTTAGCTAGTAACTGTAATTAAAAGTAAATAATTTAAAATGTTTATGTGACATAGATTGAAATAACGAAAATTTGTGTTTGTGGTTATTAGTCATAATTAGTTGATTAAAATGGTATTAATGAAATAATAACTGAATTTAATTGCAATATATAAACATCAGAAAAATTTAATTGGTGGATTAAATTTGTTAAAGTTCATAAGTTTTGTAATTTAGTTTAGTAGAACTTTAAATTATAAATGAAGATTGAAATAAACGATAAATTTAATTATGTCAATGGTGACTCAAGACCTAGGTTATAGGAATTGGAACATAATCCAATTTGAATTAAGTAGAAAAAGGATTTGGTTAATATGTAAGTTATTGTTCAAGGTATTGAATAAAAACTTGGAATCCAATCATAATTTAATGATAATAACGTTAGTATTAGAGAATAAATATATTTCAATGCAGTACCCGAATGAACAGAATAAAATGAATATATATTGAATGGAAATGAAATGTAAATTGGCACATTTGGTTGAAAGTTAATTTTAAGAAACATATAAATGTTGAATTTGTGAATATTAATATAAATATTAACTTGAATGGGATTCATTAATACAAAGATGTAATAAGTGTAGATAGTAAAAATTTAATGGCTGTAGTGGATAAAAAAAATCTAGTAGTAACATAAAATTTATTTATATGGAAAAAGAGTATAGATTTGAACAAATTTATGAAAATTTGATAAGAACAGTGGTTGTAATCAGTTTGGTTATTTAATGTTTGAAGATAGAGATTTGTAAATCCGTTAATGAATTTATAATGGGAAGGAATGGTAAGAATGTAAAAATTATAAGCATTTGATTCAATTAAGGGAATTAAATTTTAAATAAATGGTCATTTAATAAATTCAACGTTCTGTGAGAAATCATAATAGTTGTGTAAAATGTGTACAAACTTCGATTTGGAAATTTATTGGATTTATAACGGTTTTGGTATTACATTTATGAGTTTAAAAGTTATTCCATTTTGAAAGTAATAAAAGCTTATTTAGGTGACTAGAATTTAGCGTAACGACTATTGTGTGTTACCTATTCTTGTTGCTTGTTAATTTAAATTTTGGGAATCAAATTCAATTTATCCGCCAATTTACCGCAGTTAAAGTGAAATAAATTGGTGAATGAGTAATGTTAAATACAAATAAGATGTAACCAATAAAATCCCATTTATAATAATTTATGTAGAATAAAGTAAAGAAACCAGGAAATGAAAATGTGAAAATGTGGACGCAATGAGATCTTAAGTAATAATAACTTTGTTAGGTAAGTGATAACGGATTTTTTTTGTATAACCAAATAAAGATCCAAATTTATTTGGAAATTTATTGCAATCAATTGAATTTATTACAATTAAATGGATTTAATATTTAATAGTTATGTAATTATTATTTGGAAGAAATTGGAGTTATTTGTAATAAGTATGAACCTAATGTTAATTTTTCTTATAGGATTGACAATCGATATGGAATGAAAAGAAAATTTGGGTCAGTAAAATTTGTAATTTATGCATAATAAAATGGATTCTAACGTTAAATACTACGTTATTGAGATTTAAATTAGACTTAAAGAATAATGATGTGAATCGGGAACTAATGTTTATGGCATCTTTATTTTAAGTGAAAGTTGAGAATATAAAGATTTAAAATCTAAAGTATGGGCTTTGAGAATATAATTTATAAAATTCTTAAATATAAGAAAGTGTAGAAATTAACATTGCAATTAATATACTGTCAACTTTTAATTCACAGCTAAGCCTGTTAAATCTTTTCAATTGATTACGAATCATATAAGAAATAAAATTTGGCCAATTTTACAATTTAATATAAAATTTGGATTTTTATAATTTATTTAATTTATTTAATTTATTTAATGAATATTAAAAATAGCCATTTTGGCCACGGACTCGGATTTCGACGAAACCAGTTTCATCGGATCCGTATTGGTGAATTATTATAGGGTTTCAAGTTTCGTATCGATCGGACTTGTCGTTTGATCGTACGGGCGTGAAACGCCTTGAAATCAATTTTAATAAAATCAATTTGAAATCAATTTGGAAATTTTGTTTTCAGCATAACTTCTTCATACGATCTTTGGACGTGAAACTTTTTCCATCGCGTTCAGAATATTTTAAATTACCTATTTGGATATATAGATTTACGAAATTTCGTTCCGGAGACATAGCGGGCTTTTTGGGCCATAGTTTGTTCCGCACGTTCATTCTACGGTTTATCTACACTACCTCTAACCCTCTACATAAACCCAACTATTCAGCCCTAGCATCCGCCTAATTTCATTTATCTGCGCGTATTTTCTTCAAGCTTCTCTTCTTCTTCAATGGGGGCTAACCCTAGATCCAGTCAGTTCAAAAACAAAATGAAAATTCAAAATCTCTAGAAAAATTCTCCAAAAATATATGTTAATCTTCTCGAAACACGTAACCCCATGGTGAAATTCGTTTTTCATTTGGAGTTACCGTTTACCCAGAATAAATTCAAAACTGTCCCAAACGTTCATCATCGCCGTAACAAAAGTTGTCGGATCGGGAAAACATTTCTGGGTTTTGTAGAGTGGACGATGGGGATCGCATCTATATGGTTTTGTGTCGATTCAACGGTTAGATCGTCGTAGATCTTCGATTTGGGTTTCGAATAACATGTAGCGGCTGCAAACTGTGGTGACGTGGGGGAGGAGCAGGGGTCGCGGCCTTCAGGTTAGGGTCGTCGTGGGCTAGTGGCACGACGTATCATGGCATGGGGCGGAGAGGATCGACGGTCAAAGGGGGAGAAGACTGGCTGTTTTGTTTCGTGCGTGGAGGTTGATCGCATGCGTGATGAAGGAGCTCGCGTGCAGATGTCTGGGAAGGAGGATGATGACGTCTGAATGATGGTGGGCAAGTTATGTTCTCTTTGTTTAATTTAAATTTTGATTTTTCAACTCGATTTTTCGCTATAACTTCGTCATACGATATCCGATTGACGCGAGATTTTTATTATTAGGATTGTAATTAAATTCCGGACTTGATGACACTGGTTTGGACGAATTCTGAGACGGGCGAATTTTTGGGTTTAAATCGAATTTAAATTCGATTTAAATTCCAAAGGTGAGTGTTTAAACCCACTCACAACTACTAGAAGCTTTTATGTTTGTTAAATTAATTTTAGAAATGAATAGAAATTTATTTATGAGTATTTGGCATGTTTATTTCACTCATATTTGTTGAATTGCATTTATTAAGTTTAACTGTTAATTTAATTTATTTATTGCGTATTAATTGATAGTTAGAATTTATTTGTTTTCCTATAAACTGCTAGTTAACAGTTATATAGATTATTACTGAATATAAACTGTTAGATTAATAGTTGTTAAATTTAATCTGAATAAAATTGCCAATTATTACCTGTTATATATTATCAAATATAAATTGTTATTGATTGATATTGCTTGATGATTGTGATTGGATGATGGGTGATGTTGATGGATGTTTTATTGTATATCATTAAATTGCAAATTATCATGCATATTTCATTTCATTCGGGATTGTGGTTTGAAATGATATACAACCGCAAAATTTTATATCTTTTAAATTGCGGATTGAAATGATAAATATCTGTATCACTTGACCATAGGATAGAAAATTTTATACAGGCACCGCGGTCTATATATAACTATTTTAATGTGATTTCTATTGTTTGGATGGAATACGGTTTATAATAATCTTAAATTTTATATTGTATAAATATTATTCTTCCCTATGTATACATATTAAGTTGAAATTTTTGAAAAAAAAAGGTGTATAAAAATGGAAGAAAATTAAGAAAATGGAGTTTAATAATTTATATCATATATTTAAATGTTAAGTTTGGAAATTTTAAGATATGATATTTATAATTGGATTTTTCCCAAAATAAATTGAAATGAATATTCTAGTATAATTTGAATTGGGAAAAATATATATATTTTATTACTAGAAATTGAAGTCTTATTATTTATGGATTTTATATGAATATTCAAGACTAATTAATAGAACAATTGATTTGTTGAAAGCATAAAATCCAACTTTAGTTTGAAATATTGATACTCAAAATGGATATACGTATATATAAATAAATTGAAGTGGTTTTGGAACTTGAGAGAGATAATATAAATTTTGGTTTAGACTTTAATAAAGAAATCTATTTGTAAAGCCATGAGAACTATTTTCTTTACAAAGTAACATTTAAGTTAAACCATTTAATTCATATACCGTTGAATGTCCAAACCATTCAAATTTTTAGAAGTTATGGTTTTAAATTATGATTTTCAAAATATTATGCTTTGAAAATATTTGATTTTCAGACGTTATGAAGTTAAAGCATTATGATTTTGGAAAAGAATTATATTTGGGATAAGTGATAAAATATGGTTTTGGGTTTTGAAATGATATCGTATTCATGGTTATGAAATGGAATGTTTATTCTGATTTTTAAAGTATAACCTATTTTTAAATGACCGCGGTGTTATAATAACGATGGGTTGGGAAAGAG
This sequence comes from Allium cepa, assembly GCA_030765085.1. Lineage (NCBI taxonomy): Eukaryota > Viridiplantae > Streptophyta > Magnoliopsida > Asparagales > Amaryllidaceae > Allium > Allium cepa. Next base: position 445,655,148 of record CM060938.1, on the reverse strand, counting down.
ACTGGGATCGGATATGGACATACTCTCTGTCGATACCGAAAACCACTTTGACTAACCGTGTACGCGGTGGAGATTCCAGAATGAAGTAGGTGGTGGCGACGTTTCCTGTAAGGTAAATACGTGGATCCGACTCCCGTGAGTTGGCATAAGGTGGCTAAAACAGGAGCGATTCTCAGGCCAATGAGGTCATTCCTCTGATCGGACCCTCCTCTTCGATATTATACTTTGACTTGGATTGATTAAGTGGCCACTTCTATATTTTGATTTTTGGGGGAGTTAGTTCGAGGTGGGCGGTAACTGCGGCTACGCGTTTCCACCAGCCTGGATAGCAATTGGTATATCTACCCTGGCATTGCCTAGTTGTGCCATGTCACCTACCATACCGAGCCTTTACTACGAGTTTCTATTTGTGTCGTACCTATGGAGTATCCTCTGGTAGCTTCCCGATCAGGAGGTATTACGGTACTGTATAGACTATTGGCATTATTTGTGTTAAGGGCTATATGGGTAACCCCTTAATGCTATTAAAAAGTAAGTTTATTTTATAAATAGACACTATTATAATAGCGCAATATACTATATAGTAAATAGTTTAGTGGATCCTTAGGAGATGTAAATCCCGAACATCTCTTGAGTTACTGTACTCATATTTATTTCTGTTAATTTAACTCACATAAGATCTTTTAGTCTGACTCGAGTGTTTTTGTCTTTTCAAATTCGCTCGGGTCAGTCCGAGCATTTCAGGATCGAAGATTTTAGCTTTGGAGGACGAAGACGAAGAATCCGTATTATATTATTTATAGTATTGCACCACACTCTAAATTTCCGCTGCATTGATTGTATTGGTATGTGTAACTCTGATATTCATTGTATAAGTAAAATAAATATTTTGTAAACAGTTATCATGAACTGTATATTAATTATTATATTTTATCCTTCCGCTGTGAGATTCTATTTTGTTTTATTTCTTCTCTGTTTTTTTCTTATTTACCCCATAACAATCCGCCCTTGCGTATGCTTTTAATTGGCACGTGTGTCGGTTTAAAGTGTGCGAAAAGGCGGGATGTTACATTTACGCTCAGGTCAAACTGAGTGATACAGCGTTAGAGACTCACCTTCGGAGTTGGAGCTTTGCTTGAAGATCCAGCCATCTATTTCAATCTCAGTTATCTAGTTGATTCCAGTGTTGTATTTAGCTTTGTACTTGATTTTCATCTTGTTATTCTGTTGTATCTTGGTTAACTCTGATGTACATGTGTAGTAGCTTCGTGAACTACAATTTCTTTACTTCCGCTTTATATTAATTTGTGTCTGTGATTCTGTGATTTATTTATTTACCGTATATTCTGAGTTTTGCAAAATTTAAATTTACAATTCGGTATTTTGAGCAATTCAAGTCTGACATGCGCGAAAGCGAATGGTTGAAAATAGCGGGTCGCTACATTATAGCACCTTTGATTGGAGAAACTATGATAAAGACTAAATCTCCAATCTCAAATTCTAATGGTCTTCGTCTTCTATCATCTTATTTCTTCTGACGATCTTGAGCAGCTTTCATCCTTTTCTTGATAGGCTCAACCTTCGCAGAAGCTTCTCGAATAAGATCGAGTCTGAGCACAAGACGATCCTTCGATTCTATCCAACAAGATGGGGATCTACACGGTCTTCCATACAGAGCTTCATAGGGAGCCATCTTAATACTTGCCTAATAACTGTTATTATAAGAGAATTCCACTAAATGAAGATGGTCTTCCCACGATCCTCCAAAATCCAAAACACAAGCTCGCAGCATATCCTCAAGAATACGATTAAGCCTCTCCTTCTGTCTATCTTTTTGAGGATGATAGGCTATACTCAATCTCAAATATGTTACCATTGCTGATTGCAGAGCCTCTCAGAATTTGCTGGTGAAAGTTGGATCACGGTCACTTACTATACTGACAAGCACACCATGCAATCTGACTATCTCCTTCAAGAAAATTTCTGCCAGAGAAGCAGCAGTACGAGTTGCCTTAACGGGTATAAAATGGGCGCTCTTAGTTAAACGATCCACAATAACCTATATACCATCATTTCCTTTCCTGGTTCTAGGCAAACCATCGATGAAATCCATCAAAATCATCTCCCACTTCCAATCTGGAATTTCCAAAGGTTGCAATAATCCGGCTGACTTCTGTTGATCTCCTTTAACTTGTTAGCAGATGGCACATCTGTTAAAAAAAGCAGCTTCGCCTTCCTTCATGCCCTTCCACCAAAAGACTCTCTTCATATCCTTATACATCTTCGAGATTCCCGGATGAATATTCAATTTAGAGCGATGACTCTCAGATAACACTTCCTGCCTCAGATCCCTATCATTCGAAACACAAATCCTCTCGTTAATCCTTAATGTTCCTTGGCCATCAATTTCAAAACTGGGACACTGACCCTTCCTAACTCTTTTGATGATCTTTCTCAACATCTTATCAGATGCTTGCTTGCTTGAAATCCTTTCAATAAGAGATGGAACCATTTCCAGAAGAGATAGGACCGCGTTTCTGCTAAGAGCATCAACTACAACATTTGCCTTTCCCGGGGTGTACAGAATATCCAAATCATATGATGTCAGAAATTTGACCCCACCGCTACTGTCTCAGATTAAGATCTTTTTGAGAGAAAAGATCTTTCAACGGTTTGTGGTCCGTGAACAATTCGAATTTCTCTCCCAAAAGATAATGTCTCCAAATTTTCAAAGAAAAAACAATGGCTAACAATTCTAAATCGTGCGTAGCATAGTTCTTCTCATGTGGCTTCAACTGCCGACTAGCATACGCAATCACCCTTCCATTCTGCATCAAAACTGCTCCCAATCCAACTGTACAAGCGTCAGTATAAACTTCGAATTTGCTCTTTCGATTTGGAATAGCAAGCACTGGTGCACTAGTTAGCCTCGTTTTCAATTCCTGAAAAGCTTTTTCACACTGGGGTATCCATTTGAATTTAGTTCCTTTCCTTGTCAGCTTGGTCAGATGTGAAGAAATCTTGGAATAATCCTTGATAAATTTCCCGTAGTAGCCAGCTAATCCCATAAAACTGCGAAATTCAGTCGGTGTCTACGGCTGTTTCCACTCCAGAATAGTTTCAACCTTCGCTGGGCCTACAGAGATACCTTCACCAGAAACAATGTGCCCTAAAAATTTAACTTTCGATTTCTAGAAATGGCATTTTGAGAACTTTGCCTTCAACACATGCCTCCTCAGAGTTTCCAATACAATTCTTAAATGCCGCATGTGCTCTTCTTCAGATTTAGAGTAGGCCAAGATATCATCAATGAATACCAGCACAAACTTATTCAATACATCCCGAAAGACTCAGTTCATTAGGTCAACGAAGTAGGCAGGAGCGTTGGTTAACCCGAAAGGCATGACCAGCCACTCATAGAAACAATTCGGTCCCCTAAATGCAGTCAAGGGAATACTGTTCTCAGCTACCCTCAACTGATGGAAACCTGAAGCTAAATCCAGTTGAGAAAAGATAGAAGCTCCATGCAACTGGTCAAAGAGATCATCAATACGAGGAAGAGGATATTTATTTCAGATAGTCACTTTGTTCAATTCTCTATAACCCACACAGAATCTTAGCGATCCATCCGATTTAGTGACAAACACTGCAGCAGAGCCCCAACAAGAAAAACTGGGCCTAATCAAACCCTTCTCCAAAAGATCTTGAGTCTGCTTACTTAACTTTCTCTCTCCCTAGAAGGCATTTTCCTACTGGGATGAATCACCGGCATTGCTCCTGGAATCAAGTCAATACGAAACTCTATCTCTCGATGAGGTGGAAGACACTTAACTTCTTCAAATACATCAGCAAAATCTTGAACCATATCGATATCTTCTACCTTCTCTTCAGAAGTCTCAATTCCATGCATAAGACTACTCAAGTGAATTCCCGAATTATCACACGACACTCTGGCAATTCTACCCAAATCAGTTTCCAACGAAACTGTCTTCTCATCACAATTCAGAATTGCTTTATACTTATCAAGCCAATCCATTCCCAAAATAAGATCAAATCCCTTAACTTGTTCCAAAGAAACATCTTCGGAAACATCCGTAGTCACTGTGTCTCATCACACGGCTACTACATCCTGAGTATCAAGATACCATAACTTGCTTCCGTCCAATCGACAGAACCAAACTCTAGCTCATCCAAGCTAACACTTCAAAAATGAACTCCAAACCTTAACAGATTTCCTTCAGAGATCGATGAAATCCTAACACCACTCAAAGTTCATTCGAGACGATAATAGGTCTACAGTCTCGACAGATACACTTCCAACCTCAAACATTCAAAACTCCAACCATTGGTAGTCGTGTTACCCACACCACTACCCTATCTACCTTTATAACTTATATTGGAATACCAGAACAGGTAACCCAACAAATAGGTAGAAATATATATATATATATATATATATATATATATATATATATATACATACATACATATAAAAGTTACAAATACGCTCTCTCAAGATATATATTACTCAAGAGCCTAGGTACTGGCTTAACCTAGCGCTTTGATACCAACTGTGACGACCCGCCTTTCTAACCCCAGAAAAACGTATCATCATTAACAAAGAAAGTGATAGAAATAGAAAGGAATAGAAAGAAAGAATAAACAACATCGGAATCTCACAACAGAATGGAATAAATAAAATACATCACATAACTATTACATAGTTATACATACATCAGAGTTATACAACATCATACAACAGAACGGTCATATACATATCTGTCAATACATACATCCAAAATACAACATACACTAACTACACAGAGAAACTATATAGATAGATACATACGTATGGTCTTCTTCTCCAAGCTCCTCCCGAAACTCAATACTCCAAATGCCTATCACTTGGCTACTCATAAAAATTTGAGTACCCAAGAGTTTATGAAAAATAATATAAACTCCAGGATAGACATGGGTCTGGCGTGAGTAAACGGGTTAAGTTGTTTTACTTTGAAAATCGTTTGAAAACAAAGGTACCACGTAAGACTCCCCACACATAAACACGGGTTAGTTTTTACCTTACGCTAACCAAAACATTTTATAGGAAATCCGATGATATTATAACAGTGTCTAGGGTTTTCAAGTAAATAGAAAATAGCCAAAATTGTTACATCTATTAAATTCCAGCTACTAGCCACAAAAGTGGGTAATACAAATCAAAACCATAGGGTCTCGTAGGTAAAATGGGTTTCCAACAATGGCAGGGCTACTGGGGTACCGCCCATCACAGTACGGGGCCTAGATCACCGTACCGAGGATCTCTCCTGACCACCTACAACACAAGGCCGGAACCATTCCTTACTGAATAGTACCAAACAAGATAACCCCTCAGTTGTGGCCAACAACTGCCCATACATCCGAAATAAAGGGACATCTAGACAGGGGTATACCTCGTCCTGCTTGGGCATGACCCACCTAACCTTGCTGCATCTCCCCTGTTTTAGCCATTCCCGGTTGATGAGGCTTGAGGCTGTGATTACCTTTAGAGAACATATCTCTTAGAATGCTCATCGTCCGCCTGACGATGTGCTGAAAGCATTCAATCCGTACAAGTGCGTTCCGGGTTCGAACGAAACCGAAGGCATTATCTCGTTACACTCGTTTTGGAATCACCCTCAAAGTTAACGATGATAACCCTTGCATTCTGAAACACCATCTCGATCTCCACTTGATATGTCATGACCTATCATTTAATTTGGATCGATGTGGCTTTCGGAATATCAAATTGATACTCGATCCCGGTCTCATCGAAATCCAAATGCCATTTTAAGGGCCAAGTTGTCTACTTAACTTAAACAGTTTAATTCAATACTTAGAATTTACATAACAGTTATCACAGATAAATCATACACAGTCATCACAGATATATCCAGAATATATCACAACATATTACAAAATATCACTAGATAGATATCAGAGTCAATCAAACAAGAATCATCAATATAGTTTAATTAACTTAATTTATCATTTTAATCCAACTTGATTAATCGCTAATTAATCAATTTATTAATTTATTAATTATTTCTTAATTACTTACTTAATCAGTTAATTCTTAATTAATTAATTCTTAATTTATAACCTTAATAATTAATTTATAAAAGTTAATTACCCATTTAATTATCACTAATTATTTTAATTAATCATTAATTTCCAATTTATTTATCATTTAATCCTTAATTTATTACTTAAGTTAACTGCTACTTATTTATTGAATAACTTTAAGTATTTAATTAAAATTCTTAAGTTAAATTTATTAAACACGAAATTATTATTATCAATTTCTAATTACAATTTTATTTAAAGTTATTAATTTAATTATAAGTATAAGTTAATTTACATTTTTAATTTCCTTATATTGATTAATTTTCTTACCTTTACAAACCTTTCTTTTCATAAACTTTAAATCAAATATTAACTTAAAGCTAACCAACATTATTTACTTAATTATTGTTATACTTTGTTAATCAAATAGCTTAAGTGAATATATGCTTAACCCTTAGAATGGACCCGAGGCAACACACGCAATTCTCGAGTAAAACCCGAGACTTCTTCCCTGTTTCCCCGCGTTTCCCCTCTGCTCTTTCTTCTTCTACTACTGATTCTTTTTTTTAAGCTTCAAATTATAAAATTTAAAACTGCAGATATACGAACACTTGCGCGCACCAAGTCAACACTCGAGCAAACCAAAAATTTCCTCGAGCAACATCACGCGACAACCCCAACATGAATCACTGTCACCGCTCGCCACTGTGCACGTGCACGGTGGTTCGCCGTCGCTCCGGCAACCTCCACCGCCTCCAACAAACCACAAATCACCCTTGTAATCGAAAGCAAAACCCAATTTAGCATAAAAATTTCGAAATCGAAAAAATGTCGATTGCTGGAACCAGAAACTCGCATACCCAACAGAAAAACGCCACGCTCTTCCATCACCGACCGTTGGAGGCGATGAAACTCCATCCACGTCATGGCCCTACCTTTGTCGACCCTTACTTAGAATCACGCGTAACTCGATCGAGCGTCGGCGACGCGATCATCAATTTACAGAGCATAGAAAATCATGAACTCAAACCCTACTTTTATTTCAACATCAAAATCCTTGCATTCGAAAAATCTTAAAGCATTTTTCCTGTATTAATAAATCAACAAGCTTACTTCACAGTAAATTTCAACAATTAAATTTTGTTGAATCATCAGATATTGATAAAAATCAATTTCGGTTCCTTTTTAAAACTGCACCTATTATTCTTACTTAAAAATCATCATTTTTATGTTAAAAATCTCAACTTTATCTGTTAAATCAAGATATGGGATTAAATATTCAAATTAAAACATTCGAATTTTAGCTTATGATTTCTTCTTTACTGTAACTTGATTAAACAGTAACTATATCAAACTGTGATGCTTTAAAACCCTTTCCAGGTTATGATTTAAGCTTTAAACAACTTACTTAGTTAAAAATCCTAATCTTAAGATATTTATATGAAGATGTATAAGTTTCTTTACACTTCTTTGCTCAGGAGCTTAAAACAATGAAAAACATAAAGCTTCCAGTGCACAAAAATCATTACAGGTCCTCTTATTAACAATAGATAGCAGCACAAACATCAGAAGCTAATTATCATAATTAAATTTTCAAGAAAAGTATGTTTACTCACCTAATAATTTTTGAACAGAAAGCAATTTGTTGATGAAGAAAACTGTAGATTTGAATCACTGAAAAACTCTCTGCCTCGTTAAACTTGTTTAAAAATACAAGATGATATTTATTTTCTTTCTTCTCAGGTTTGCTATTTTAAGTTTTGTTATGTTTTGTAAACGAACACAATAATATGATGTGTATAAATAGAAACATAACTTTGAACAGTATAGGTAATAACTGGACAGCCTACATGTTTGACCATAATTGATTTTGTATTGAATTACTGCAACTTGAAATGATTTCATAATTTCGACTGAAAGATTTTATTTGTAAAACTGAAATAACAATATGTGGTGCTAATTAAATACATGTCTTCAATTATGTTTGCATATAATTAATATGGGTTGATATTTGTTTATTTTTGTACTCGACAAAGATATTTTGAATATGAATTTGTCATCTTTGTTGTACATATGTATGTTACAGGTTATGCTTTCTTATATGCTTATGTAAAGTTGTTCCAAATAATTATTTAGCTTATGCATTGATTTCTTTCTCAAAGATCTTGTTTTGCCCTTTACACTTAATATAAGTTTTATTAACATATTTTTCCTAGTTTTTATTTTTCTAATTGTAATTAAATTTTCAAACATTGATTTATAACTTATGTTTGTATTTGTATAGTTTATATTTATATTTACATCTTATATTTTATATTTTGTATCTTATATTTACAGTTTTATGCTTATGTTTAGTATGTTTATGTTTATAACCATTTATATTGTTTTATACTTAAATTTAATATTTATATTTAAATTTGCTAGGATTTCTTATTTTAAACATTATTATTTAGATTACCTTTTATGTATTATATTAAATATTAATAATATACAACCTATGGTTTTATTGAATAATACATAATTTATTTTAAATAGTTTTGAAACATTCTATTTTAAATTTTTAAATAAAAATTTCTTCACAAAACATATATAACTGATAAATGACCAAGATCTTATCATTTTAAATTTTGAAAAGCCTGTATTTAATTTAAGTTAGATTAAATATTTATTAAAATATACCGTCAAAATCCCGGGTCGTTACAAAACTCAAAATCTAGTGTTTACTTCCTTAAAACATTCCATTTTGCTTTAACATTAATTATTATTAGAATACAAACATCCCATTATTAGACACCATAACCATTTTATGATGATAACCAAGATTATCATATCTGGAAATCAATTCACCACATATAATCTCATAATTTGTTGAAAAAAAAATAAAATCAGGGCAACTTAATTCAGTATTCTGAAGACATTTTTACAAATTTCAGGATTTATTTCCTGATTTGAATCCATTTCTAGCTTATCTTATTTGTATAATTCATATTATCCAATTCTTATTTGGTTGAATTTTCTATTACCACTTAATTCTTATTATTACATGTAATTCCAATAATCAACAACCAACTACTTTAATATATATAATAATTAGAAAATTATTGCTTTATATGTATCAAAATGTAAATATCATTCATTTTTAAAACCCCTTTTAAAATCATTATATAAGAAAATAACAAGTACGCTCTCATACACATACACACACTCAACTCATTCTAGGGTATTACTGACCCTATCCTTAATGAGTAAAACTACCAGAGACAAGGTTCTCGCTTAACCTTCCGCTCTGGTACCAAAATGTAACATCCTTGAATTTTCGATCCCGAAAATTCGACATTAATACGTTCACTATAGAAATGCCAGGCAATCGAATGTCGAAAATTCCAGATTGTTAAAGTAAAGAAAAAAAGAGGTAAAGAAGAAACAGGAACAAAATATAGAATCTTACATTCACAGTGGATGAAAATATAATATTAAATAATATATTTTACATAAAGAAAAGCTGTAACTGTCAATTTACATTCAATACATCAGAGTACAATCTTTCACAAATAAACTGGATAACAACTTGTCCAGACTACTAACAAACAACCCTAATACACAGCGAAATATACTCCATATGTTCCTACCATCCAGCTCGCCTCCTGAGCTCCAGAACGTCCCAACCTAAAAATCTATAATATTCGGTCTGACCCGAGCATTACAATCAAGTAACACCCGGGTTAGGCTAGAAACCTGCGTAAGTAAACCCATGTAACAGAAATACAGAGGTTAAAACTTAGTTGAAATCCCAGGATAACATGTACCTAACTGCGAGTTCTTATCTTGTTAAACCAACACATATTTCACAAATCAATATTTAAGTACCATAACTTGTTTTTAAACGGTTGAGTTACATAATTTATTTCAGTTCAGCCTATTTGATTCTAAACTCAGATCTATAAAGAATTATTGTAGATTACAAATTGAAGTGGCTCTGTGTATGTGCTTTATACCCGACCCCGGTCTCTTCGAATCCAATAACATTTTATCCAAGATGTTTAAGTGAATACAATTCAATTTATATTCAAAGTAACATATTCACATAGCGATTCCATTACAGACAGAAAATCCATATTATCACAGCTCATTTCAAACATATCATATCACATAGCATCACAAATCACATATCAAGGATATCAAATAATCCAGGGCATTCAATATAATCAATCATCCATAAGCATGATTAATTAGTTGTTCAATTCCTAATTAATTTAATTTAATCTCCAAATAAATTAAATTAATTACCTTTAGATCCTGCTTACTTACATTATTTAATTACGAACCATTTATCATTACTTTAATTAATTATTGAAATTAACTTATCAACCATTAATTATTAATATTAATTAATTATACTATAATTAATTACATTAATTAAGATCCTTCAATTTCTTCCATTAATTAATTCCCTTTAATTATTTACATTAAGTAATTATTCTTTTAATTAATTACATTCAATAATTGTCCTTTAATTAACTATATTCAGTAATTATTACTTAAGACCTTAATTAATTTAAAGTAAACCATTCATCTTAATTAATCACTTACTTATCATTTAATTACTTCCATTAATTAACTAACTATTCTTAAGTTACTTATTACCTTAATCACATCTTAATTACATCATTAATATCATTTGAAAACATTTAGAAATTTATTACATAATTAACCAAATATATAATTTATATAACTAGCACAATTTAAAAAAACATTTATCTTTAAAATTTAAACTTTGGAACTTGTTTAAAAAACTTGATAAATACTTATTCTTTTTACTACACTTAAACACAATCATGCTTTATTTTAAAAACTTGGTTATTTTAGCACAAATAAAAAAACCTGAGCCCACACTCGCAATCACTCGTGCCAAACCCTTAAATTCCCAAACTAAACCCCGAGGTACGCATACTTACTTCTTCCTTCGAGTCAAAACACAAAAGACATCGAACCTGACCCGAGAAACCTCATCTCCCCCAAACCCTCAACAACATCAGACACCATTATGCACATGTGCACGTGCACCTACGAATGATGACGCTTCGACCAACCATGCCGCCTCCAACACGTCATCGACGACCCACACAAATGTTCCGGCCACCCAGAAAATCAAAAACGTCAAAGAATCAAAATCGAGAAATGCAATCACACACTGGAATCCCAAACACCTCGACGAAATCATCTCGCTCCGACGATCTTGATCACCAGAACTCACGCCGACCGACCATGAGCCTCGTCACGATCCTACGCGCCGATTCCCCCATCACCGGTCCAGTCCGATTCACCTTTGACGACTAGAACGCCTCGAGAACAACAACGATAAAAACTGGGGATAAAACCCTATTGCGTCGCCGACCAGCCGCCTCGACCATCTAAAAATCCATTCTTCATTTTTCTAACGACCCCAAGACTCCAAAGTCCTCCAACATCGAACACGACGAACAACACCTCGCCGATCTACGGAAATCGACAAAACTTCCCATACTGATCAATTCGAAAATCCATAACAATCCCATACCTAAAAATCTATATATCTATATCAGAATTCATTATTTCTAAGTTCGAATCAGGTTATATAATCAAATCAAGAATTCCAAACATCTGATTTCCTGACTAGAGTTGATTTTTACTGTAAATTCTTATTTTCTAAATATTTACTAAATATTTTTACTTGAAATTATTTTTAAAATAATGTTACATTCATATACACATTTCATCTTCAGAGATCTTAGCCTAACATTTAATATATGGAGAAGAATCAAATTGATATGAATGTGCATCAACCTGTTATTCATACATAGACATATATATATATATATATATATATATATATATTAACACACATGGAAAGAATAATCCATATTTATATACACCCAAACACTTTAATTCATTCATGCAAACATTACTTCAATTGTTGATCACATGCAACAATCATATAAACAGATTAAGTTTTTTTAAAGATTGTTTACTCACCTGTTGAAAAACAGAGCAAAGCCATTTTTTGAAAAATCTAGAAATTTGTTGTTGATTTTTGATCTGTACTTGATCTGTTTGAGTTGAATCTGCTTTGCTTCGATCTTTGAATTAGCATCAGATCAGGTTGAAGACTTAAATCTTTGCTCGGGATAAAAGCTTGAAACAGGTTTTGATTTTATTTACTTCTCTTGTTTTTTTGTTTTTGAAAGATGAAAGAAGATGAGAAAATTGAGAAAGGAGGATGTAAAAGCTTTTTGAACTAAAAACTAGGTTTCTCAAAACACTATATTATTTAAAAAAAATCAACAAAAAGAACAAGTGCCACTTGCTAATTGCAAATTATCATTAACTAACAAATCCAAAGCATGTTACTTAGCTTACAAATGTTTAAACCTTTATTTTATTCATTACTTATGTATCTATAATTATTTATATATTTCCTTTTTATTTACTAAAGTGATTTAATATGATAAAAACACTTTTTATGTTATATACTTATACTTTATATTTACTAATTATATTTATCACATGTATACCTTAAAGAAATATATTAAAACCTTTATCTGTTCTTATTTAAATTTTACTTAAGTTATCACTAATTTAAATAACAACTATATATATAAATACTTACCTTAAGTGAAAGTTTTAACTTTAAATAACTTTTGAGATTTATTATATTAAATTCAAACTAATGCTTCCTATTCACAACATACATACATATATATATAAAATCAGAAATATCTTATGTGAATTGTATATATATATATATATGTATGTATGTATTATATATATGTATGTATCCACACTTTTACCAATTTCCGTATATTCTACTACCATGGCACACATATATATACCTATATATATTTACACACTTATATATTTGTATATGTATACATTTAAAATTTCCAACATTATAAAATTTCCATACATCTGATTATATATATAGATATTTTATCTTGAATTAAATAGTGAAATATATTATTCATTTATCCAAAGATTTATTTTTCAACATTTATTATAGTTTAAATCAATTTATATATATCCAGATATTTCAAATTATTAGGATTTTATTTGTTCAACTAAATAAAAATCAGTTAACTATCCAATTATCAGACGCCCAAAAATCCAGGTTATCACACAAGGTTGATAATCAGTAGTAAGAGTTTGCCATGAATTATCAAGTAACATTCAAACTGTATTAATTGATTATTATTCAAACAAGCACATAAATAGTCAAGCCATCAAGTTCGCAACATTTCATAGCTTATGTCATGATATTAGTTATGTAACTTCTGTTGTTTACTTGGTCATTAATTAAAGGAAAAGAGTCAAAAGGCAAAAGAAAATGAAAAGGTATTATAATATACCTTATTAGTTAATTGCCAAAATGCCACACTTTCATTTGCTACTCCAGTTCCTAGAATGAGACTAATTTTGGTTAGGGAATAATAAAAACAATTTGAAGACAAAAAATGTCATTATCAGGTACCACAGTACTAGTAAACCACAGATCTCTTCTCAGTCAGCTGTTTGTGATACGATATTGTTAGTGAAATCATCATTATAAGTAAATGGAGCATTATATACTATTAAAGAGATACGACAAATGGATGTTACCAAAGTGCCCTTTCAAGACTATATGGAATTTGCACTTGATGATATAAAGATGAACAAAATAGCTACCAGTATAATTGACACAGTGACAAACATGCATAAATGTACCTATTGACTGAAGTTGTCCATTTCTGAGCATGCAACTTTAATCTTCTACTTCAAGTGGCCAATCAGAAGCTTCCAAGCACTTACCAATCTAGTCATTCTTTATACGGAAAATGTAGTTCATTACCGTTTGAACACTGACTAAACAAATAAATTCTAAAACTCTTTATAGATAGGTAAGCATATCGAGAATGCATCAGTAGGTTTATAACCACCAAGCAAATCAGTAGCGTAGCTTTGTTGACTTAAGTTCTGTAAAAGTGACATAATTTCAAATATTATTTTCAAATAAACAAGTTATATGTAATCTCTAAGCCAAGCATAAACTCAAAACTTCAAAAAGAATTTTATAATAATAATATATTTATTTCATGTCACTAATACTGTTGATATAAAAAACCGTTTGTATTTAAATAACATATCAAGTTACTAAAATCAGATGAATTTTTTTTGTACATGCACACACACACATGCATGCACACATACATACAAGACCATTGATTTTAAATCCATGTATGTACTTATTTTAAAATAGTATAAACAAGAAGTTCAATTACTACTATAAACAACTCCCAACCATTTCAGAGCCATCGATCGTCTTACTAAGTACATTGGACTGGATTTTGGTTCTCTTCTTTAATCACCATGTTTCCTTCAGTCTTTGGTCCTTAAATGAAGGCAAATTTCTTAACTTGCTGTTAACACTTTTCATAGTTTTCTTCAGGCAAATCCTGTGTCGATCCATAGGACTATTCACGAACTACAAATAACGACTCCAAGTACTAGCCAAAAAAACCCATCACCAGTTGACTTCTATTTCTGGCATGGTTCTAATTCAGTTTGAATCTTATGTAGTTCAACTTTTGATTGACCTTTATCAAACATCATTTATCAGAAGCTTCTTTTAAGATAACTGGAATTATCAATTGGTTCATTTCCATAAAAGGTTCATTAAATTTATTTTCATGCATATACTTTCACTACAAAAATGAATTAGATGATGTTCTCTATTTCCTTTTCATAGCTTTTATAACTGTGCAAAGCCTTAGATATAAGGAAATTTTGGCTCATAAAATTCAGGTAATCATTTCTGAAAAAACCTTTCTTTTTCACATTCTAGTTTCCACTTCATGTGTTTGGGTTTTCCCTGTTATTACCCAGATAAAATAAGCTTTGATTTTTCTTAAGTTATAAATCTCATTTCCCTTTGGTTCAATCATTGTTTTTCAAACTTGAAAAAAGCAAACATTTTTCCATTTGACGTTGCGTCATCCATGATTACACATAAAATTATCAAGTTGAGTCCTTTTCTTGATTTCATTTTTTAAATACAGTTTTAATATAGGGACAATTAATTTAAAGGAAAAAAATTTGTATATTTTTAGCCTCAAGGACACGACGTCAATATTTTAACCACAAGGACAAACATTCTCCTACAAATTATTCATAAGGACAAACATTCTTTCAAAATTATTCATAAGGACAAACATTCTTTCAAAACTGCTACCAAACTAAAAACTGATACCTAAAAACTGCTACCGATAACTACAAACTGATACCTTAAAACTGCTATCAATAACTAAAAACTGATACCAAAAAAATTGTCCTTCAGGCTAAAATACTGAAGGTCTATCCTTGAGGTTAAAATGCCGAGAAATTTTGTCCTTTACAATAATTTCCTATTTAATATATTCCCTTGATATTCAACACTTCTTGAGAAATAAATGGTAGTGTAGGAAACTAAATATTTTCTCCATAAATAAAAAATCATCAGCGGCATTGCACATCCTAGGTAGCAGCTAAAATTAGAAATAACGCAGTCTTTCTATAGATTTTTTTTAATCAGCATATTTTCCATGTCCAAAGGTTATAATTCTGCACTAAATTATTTTGCTGATTAATGAATTGGATTACAATTTTCATTCATAGAAGTGGCATAAATTAAATACATTACCATTTCTTTTAATTTAGTTCCAAAAATAGTCACTTATTATAGTCGTTTGTTTCAAAAATATATTATAATTTCTCTCCAAATGATTCCAAAATATTGTCATTTATAGTATTACGGTGATTTGCAATTTTTATTGTAAACTGTTGACTTACATTTAAGCTATCCTAATGGAAACAATTATAGCCATTTCAAATACAATTATCCATGCATTTGGAAATAATATTTACATATATCAAAATATGTATACTTCTAATTTTATATGCAATTCCAAATAATAGTATAATTCATAGTTTACATAGAAAACGATCTCTATTTAACTAAAATGTTTTTTTCAATAATCAAAAGAAAAGGGAAGTATTAGCAATTAAATATTAGACAATTCTATTATTTATTATTATCAGTTTTTAATAACTCATATTTTGTATTAATATTATGCAAAATATTAGTTTCTATATTTAAACTTACCAGCACATATGGCACGTCCGTTGGATGTGTACGGACGTGTACAAAGAAAAATGTGTATTAATTTTTGTTTATTGTAAAATAACACGTACGGACGCGGACAAACCTCGATACATTCAGCATAAACACAAATTTGTTTATTGTAAATATCAAAAGGAGACTTTATATTGGACACAATATTTTTTAAGTGGAATCTCTACTAAGAAAGGCATGAAAAAACAACGTACAATGAACTAATATGAAAGTATAAATAGAAAGCGATATACCATTGTTTATTAGTTGCATTCTCTCCTCTTTTATTCTACTTTATTATTATTATTATTACTATTATCAACTTAATTAATCAACAAGTAAAATTTATAAGTCGAATAATTTATTTTTCGAATATCTGGATTTAATTGGATAATTAAATCGACAATTTAATATTTGAATTTCGCAAATAATTGGAAATTGGGTTTAATGTGATTAAAAATGATTTATAAAGTTATATTAAATCATATTGGAGTTAGAAAAATGTTTGTGAACTTTTAAAATCGAATTAAAAGTTAATTTGTGAAAATTGAATACTATAATATTTAATCGACTGGTGAAAATAGTCATTTTTCAAACAGTCTCGGATTTCGACAAAACTAGTTTCAACGGATCCGTAATGTCAAATTATTATATGGTTTCAAATTTTGTGCCAATCGGATTTACGGTTTGTCCGGGGCAAGCCAAAACGCATAGAAATTTGGTTAATCGATTTAATTTAAATTTGATCGTTTATTTCCGTAACTCGCATAGATGATCGAATTGGCTCCCAAAACCTATTCCATTGTGTCCAAAACGCAGGTTAAATCTTAGAAACGCTGGTCACCGCGCGAGATTTGGAGTTTGGAAATTTCGGATGAATAGTAATTTGAGAATTTTTGTATAAAAGCACCTCTATTTTTCCATTTCCAAACTAAAATTAAAACCCTAGGTCAGAAAATCCTAGCCGCCGGCTATCATTCAATGGCCAGAAATCCACCTCCTTCCTCCTTTATTTTCTTCTAATTCGTCAACATTCACCAAAAATTATCAACTACAATGTTGAAGAGCATTGGAAGGGCTTTAAATCTATAAGGTTATGATCGCGATCGGGTCGATGGATCGTTGGGAATTTTGGCTCAAAGGCCGAGGGTTGCGCACGCTTTTCTGGGTGGAGGAGGCGACCGAGCTTCGAGCTCTTCTGGCCGTGGGTGGAGCTGACGTGGGCGCGTGTTTTGGTGGTCCCTGATCGTCGCCGAAGTGGATGGTTTGGCCGCGTCAATTAGGGTTAGACGGCGTGCTATGGGTTCTTCACGCGAACGTTAACTGGAGGGGGAAGAAGCTTGAAGCAGCGGCCGTGATTTCCTATCCTAGAACGAATGGTGATGATTTGATCTGGGTTTAAAAATAATAAAGAAAATGTAAATTAATTTTATATTAAATTTTATAAGCTTTAAACTATCATAACTTTGTCATACGAGGTCGGAAATGCACGAAACGAATTGCATTGGCTTCGTTTTGTCGAGAACTACGCAATGGAACTAGATTGGAATCGTTTGGAGCTAGTGAAAATTTAGGGTAAAATTAAACGCGCGTTTAATTTTATTTGGAACAAACGCTGAAACTATTATCGAAAACTCATGGTGAGAACTTCTCACTCAATCGAATTAGTTTCGATTTAAATTTTAAATAGTTAGATTTAAAATTGCTTGATTATGTGATTGGATGATAGTTATTATCTGTTGTATTGAAATAGACCCTATACGCCGTATATTAAGCGGATGTTATTTATTAAAAACATATACCGCGATAATTCCAACTTGTATGGAATTGGTATTATATATGAATTTGGAGTTGATTTTCCCGCATTATATAGCGGATGAGACCCTATTGCGCCGCATAGTAGCGGATAGTATTTTATAAATCCTATATACCGCGATATTCCGTCTCGAAGCGGAATTGGTATTGTGCTAATATTTTTGGATGCAGGGAAATAGGTTGGAGGGATCCAACTGGACTCCTCAAACATTTGAATTTGTTTCAATGTTGTGTGCTGATCTATTTATAATCTTCGTGATTATCTTTGTGATTGGAATCGTTAAGGGCTAAATTTTAACCGAATATATTTTTGGTATCGTTAGATGCCGAAAATAAATAAAATTTGATTTTTGAAAATTTAAGTTGACAATTCATAATAAATTTTAATTTTGGAATTTATTCATTTTAAATAAATAAACGTTGTAATTTTTATGTTATAAAAATTATGATTTTTGTGAAATATAACCGAAATGTGATTTTCGAAATAAGTAGTTGATTAATTTATAAAAATGGTTTAAATTGGGATTTTTGAATTATTATAAATGATTTATATAAAAGATTTATAAAATTGATATTTATAAATTAAAATATTGGAATTATAAAACGAGTTTTTATAAGTATTAAAATAAAGTATAAATGGATTTCATAAGTGGATGAAATCTATAGATTTATAAATTGTGAAGTTATAAAATGAATAGATTTTGTAAAATAAAAGATTTATAAGTAATTAAATTATAAACTGGATTTTGGCGTGTAAATGGAATATGGATAGAATTTGTAAATAAAGTGATTTTATAAGTTAAAATTGTTATAAAGTATAAATGGAATTTATAAACGTTGTTTTATAAATCCGAAATCAATTGACTTTGATAAATTAAACACAGAAGTTTATTAAAGGAGATATATTCATGATTTTGGATAATGAATTATCCTTTAAGTTAAATGTTGTAATAATAAGAGTTTCGTTGGGAAGTATATTCACGATTTTTGACAGTGAATGTGATAACCCGAATTTAGGGACATTTGATAATTTATTAATTAACCGTTTCAATCAATTGAACAGATAAGAATTTTGATAATAAAGAATATCTGTATATAAATAATAGAAACTGAATTATTATATCTGGATAAATAATTAGTTAATAACCTCCTAATATAATTATTTGGAATAGGAAACCTATTATTTTCAAACAAATTAAATTTTTGTTTGTTTAGATAAAAATATATATATTTAAATTAATTTTAAAATTAAATTTTAAATTGAATTTGAATTTAAATTTGAAGGATATATATATATCTTAAAAATATTTTGGAATTGAAATATATGAACAAAGGTTTAAAATAAGATTGTTTTATATTATTTTTCTTTAAGGGAAATTTATTTATATAAATTTAAAAATTTACTTATTTACAAAGTATTTACTAATTTGGAAATTAATATAAAAGCTTTAAAAATCTTATAAAAATAATAATATAAATATAAATTATAACAAATGTTAAGATATGCACCCTTAAAGTAACAAGTGTTAAGCAATTAAATAAAGTGAAAGACAAGTGTCACTAGTTGTTTTATTTCCTTTTAAAATTTATTCTAATTTAATCCATTAAACATTTACTTTCTATCTTCAATTTTTTTTTTCTATTTTTCTAATAACAAAGAAAACACAAAACAAGAACTTTATCTCTAAACCAGAAAATTTTCATGCAATCTAAAATCTGAAACCCTTCCTAAAAAAATTTAATAGCTGATAATCCATTGTCAATATCAAAACAAAAATCTGCATTTTTTCAACCTGGAACCAAGCAGATTTCATTCTCTGTTTCAAACGTTGTCATCTCCACTGCAAACATCAATAACAAGCATTTCAGTTTCAAATCAAGACAACTTTCTTCAGCACTCAAATTTTTAAATCAGACATTCCCAACAATTCAAGTCTTTGAAATTAAGTTTCAAGTTCTTCTTTAGATTCCATATTTTGAACTCAAAGCTTGTGTTCTGTTTCCTGTAACAGGTGAGTAAACATCCCTCCTAACAATTTTAGTCAAGAAATTCTGGTGCATATGAGTATCCTAGAATGTATGCTACATAATATGCTATGCATGTCTGTATAATTGAGATTTCCTTATTATATGTATGTGAAAGTTTGTTTGCATGACTGTAATGTATATATTGCTCTATTCATATTTCTCAGGTCCTAATTTAACTATAAAAAAATCAATCAATTGTTCATCCTTTGATCTGTTACGGTAAGTTGTATATAAAAGAAAAAAATTTGTTATTTCAACAAGATCTAAGTATTAAAAATACCATTAAATAGAAACTGAATATAGTTTTAACAAAAATGTAAATATTATAGTAAACTTTAAAATACCAAAATTTCAACCTGTACAATTTGAGAATACAGGATTATAATCTGATTAATCTTCACAAATTATGATTTTTTAGAGAAGGAATCAGGATTTTTAAGCATTTAATTCTAGAGGAATTGCATATTGATCAGAAATTGGATTTGGGACATTTTCTGATGATCGGGAAGGTTTGAGGTGGTGAGGTTATTGCTGAAGCTAGTTTGGAAGTAAGCGACGTCGGTAAAAATAGTTATATGATTTTACAACCACCATGGCGGCGGCTAATGGATGAACTAGGGTTTTAGTTGACATAAGGTTGATCTCGGTTATAGGGCATTTGGGGTGTCGTTTGTTGACCGGAGGAGTTTGCACCGAAGGGAGAAGCAGGGTACCGATGCGGTGGAGCTCGCGGCAAGAATCTGTGAAGTATCATGGCCAGAAGGTGTCAGATTTAGGTGATAGTTGGTTGGGGTACGTTCAGTTGTGGGTCAAATAGTGAATTTCGAAGTGACGTGGTAAATGGCATTTCTAATGCTTAGGGAGTTTTGGACATAGGTGTTGATCGAAGATGATGGTCGGTGATCCAGAGTGATGATCGTCGGCGAGGGATATGTGCATAGCGTGCACAGATTGGTGCACGGAAGAACTTGGAATGGTAGTTGGGAAGAAGGGGGGTTTGTACGGGACGAACTCGGGGATGAATGAGCATCGACTCGAAGGAGATAACGATTCGAGGGGTGCTCAGGATATTTGCCTGTTAACATAGGAAATTTGGGTTAAGCTCGGATTTGGTTTTGTAAATAACCGGGTTTTGAAGTTAAAGTATGATTGAGTTTATAGTTCAGTTTTGGAAGATAGTAAGATAATGCGGAAATTAGAAAGTGTTTAATCAAGTTTAAGGGTTTATCAAAAATGAAAAAGTTTGAAAAGGAAATAAAAATCAAGTTCTAAACCAAATTTTAGAAAATTAAAATAAAACAAAATTTAGATTGCTTTAAAATTGTTGTTAAAATAATTATATAGAAGGTTAATTCCTATATGATTTGGAAGTGATTTAAATGTTGGGATTAAATAAAGTATTATTTATTTAATGCATTAAGGATGGTTAGTTAATGAAATCGGTTGAGAATTGTTAATCTATTAAGGTAATTAGTAATTAGTTTTAGTAATCAAAATTTAGGGATTAACTTATAAATGTGATTAATTAATTTAGTTATTAATTAAAGATGATTAATTTATTTAGAGTTAATCACTTAATGAAATTTAAGGATAATTACTTAATGAAGTAATTACAGAATAATTACTTAATTACGGTGGTAATTGAGAGACAATTACCAAATGTAACGTATTAAAGAATAATTGTTTGATGTCATTAACAAGAGTAATTAATGGGAAATTCCTAAATGATAATCACTTAATGGAAGTAATTGAGAATTAATTACTGAGTGTAATCAATTTAAGTATGGATTAATTAAAAGGTTGGTTAATTAATGAATGTGATTAATGAAAGGTTAATTGATTAATAATTATAGAATAATTATTCTGGGTAATTAATTAAGGAATTAACTATTCAGTGTAACTAATTAAGTTGAAGTACTTAATTTTAGTTAATTAATTAAGTTGATTAATTAAAGGTAATCATTTCATGTTAGTGATTAATAAGGTATAATTACTTAGTGAAGTAATTAGTGGGAAGTTTCCGAATATAATTAAAGGGAGATTGCGTGTCAGGGATAATTAAAGATAATTGCTTGGTGGAGGAAATTAAGTGATATTTACTTGGTGTAATTAATTCAGGATTGGTTAATTAAAGAAATTAATTAGGAGTATGATTAATTTAAGGATAATTGATCAATAGTGATTATAAGATAATTAATTTGAGTAATTAATTAAGGATCAAGGTAAGTAATATGAGGGGGAGGGGTAAAGGTTAATTAATTGGTGTAATTAATTAAGAATTAATTGCTTATGATAATCAAAAGATAATTAATCCAGGGAGATTAATTAAGATAAATAATAAAGGAATGATTGTTAATTGATTTGAAATAAATTAATGTTAAATGAAGAAATCTAAGTGGTTGAGATTAGCGATTCAATCAAGCTTAATTAAGTTTAAATTTATATGTGATTAAGCTTTGCTTATGGGTAATTAAATGATTTTGGATGCTATGAATGAATTGATATCTCAGTTTAAGAAATGTTGTGCATTTCATTTGGATAACTTGGGCTAGGATGACATGAGACTCGAAGAGGCCGGAGTCGGGTATTAGCGAATACCCGAAACCAATTCGATTCTTTGTAAATTGATATGTGAAACCAATAGGCTGGTTTGGAATGATTTAAGTGGATTGGACCTTTAATCTAAGTTTTGACACTTAGAAATTGACATCTGAAATAAGTATTGTCTATAACAGCTTGTAAAGTTATAGATTGATAAGTTACCCCGGGTTTATATAAGTTGCATGCTTTTGTATTGTAGTTAGATGGGTTTACTCACGCTGGTTTCCAGCCTGACCCGGGTGTTACTTTGATGTAATGCTCGGGTCAGACTGAGTATTACAGATTTTCAGGTAAGGACGTTCTGGAGCTCAAGAGACGAGCTGGATGGCAGAGTCGTATGGAGTGTTTTCCTCCCGTGTATATTATTGTTATTTATCTAGGACATGTTGTTTAAAACCGTCCAGTGTTGTGAAATTTTGTAACTCTGATGTATAAATGTATAAGTGAATTGATACAGTTCTTCTTTGTAAAACTATTATTTATGTGATATTATATTTTATCCGCTGCGAATGTGAGATTGCGTGTTTCTTTCTTTCTTCTTTTATCTCTTTCTTCTTTCTCTTTCTTCTTTTCACTAACTATCTGGAAATTTCGGGATCAGAATTTTCGGGTCGTTACATTTGGTATCAGAGCCGCAGGTTAAGCAAGAACCTTGGCTCTGGTGGGGGATACTCATTAAGGAAAGGGTCAATGGTACCCTAGAATGAGTTGAGTGTATAAATATGAGAGAGCGTATTTGTTATTTTCTTATATAAAGATTTTTAAATGATTTCAAAAGTAAATGAATCTTATATAAGAAATAGATTATCTATTATATTAAGGACATTGGTTGTAGTATTAATTAAACTAAAAGTAATAGTAAGAATTAAGTGGTAATAGAATTACAACCAAATTGAAATTAAATTAAAGACAAGTTTGAAATGGATTCAAACTGGAATTAAATCTTGAAATTGGGAAAGGGTTCAGGATAATCAATTAATATATGTAATTAATTAAACTTTATTTAATGAGATTAATTAATGGATAATAATTGGAAATGATAAATAAAGAGGGAGTTACTTTATGAAGTAACTAGAGGTAAGTAATTTAAGGGACAATTACTTAATGAAGATAATTAAGAAATAAGATAATTACCGAATGTGATTAATTAATGACATAATTAATTAATGCAATTAAATGAAATGGTCCTATTTCAAACAAGAGTTGTATGAAAATTTAAAGGAAATTTGTTTTGAATTAATACCAAAGGTGGTTTAAAATTTTAAAGTATAACTTAGTATGTAAAGGAAATTAATATGTATATATGTGGATATACATAATATCAAAGGTGGTTGGAAATAAACTCTAAATATTGATTTTTCAATTTGGAATGAGATATGATACCCAAAGTGATAAGTTTTTAAGTGGGAAGATTATTATTAAGTATTGAATGAGGTTGATTGGATTAAGTAAATCAAATTTAACTTGGGAGAAGTTAAAAAGGTTTAAATGAACAATCTGATTTGGAAATTTCAAGATGAAATTGGGATTTAACTTGGGAAGTTAAATGGTTGATTGGAATTGAGAGTTTGAGTGATCTAAAAGGGGTTTGAGATCCAAAAATTGGGAATGGATGGATGTTTTAAAATAAATTAGTTGATATCATCCTATTGTTGTTAAAAATCTTCAAGTAGTAAATTGAATTGTTTAAAACTTTAAAGGTAAATTGATTTAAAGGAATTAAATCAACATTTGAAGTATTAACTCGAATTTATATAATTCGAGATGATTTAAATTTGGAATTTGGATAGAAATTAGTTCAAATTGAATTTAATTTGAATAATTTGAAATTGTAATTAAAGTTGAACAATTTTTAAATTCAAATGGAATTTGAATTGAATTTGGGAAGAAATCAAGAATAATTCAACTTGATTTGGAAATGGAGTTTGAAATTGGGATTAATTCAACCTGGGGTTGAGATGAAATGAAATTGGAACTGGTTCAATTAAAATTTATTTGAATTAGTAAATTTAAAGTTCAAGATTGAATGAAGTTAAATTTGGAAAGAAACTGAGGTTAATTCAACTTGAATTGGGATTGAATCAATTTCAATGGAATTTGAAGTTATTTAAATTAGAATTGGGTCAATTTATATGAAAGTGGAAATTTAAATTGAATTGATGAGAATGAAGATTGGGAAGTGAGCAGTTTTGACTCTGGACTATTTTTAATATAAATTATTTTAATACAAACCTATTTTTCCAAACTATTCATTATATAAACAACCTTTCTTTTAAAAGCCAAACTATCTTATACTTATTTTCCAATTATTTTTGAAACTGTTTAACAATTTTCTAACTATTTTATAAACCAATTACTATTTCAACTACTAATTACTATTTTATAGCTATTTTGCAATTATTTAAAATTTCTGTAACTATTTAACTATTTTCCAATTATTTTACAATTACTGAACTATTTTACACCTGTTTTACAAACTAGTAATTATTTTCCAACTACTTATCTATTTTTAAAATTTTCAAACTATTTTCTAAATAAACTGGTTGGAGCTCAAACTGTTATTGGTTAAATACCCAATCGAGATAAGAATAAAGGTGATAATCTAAATGGATTTAAGCAATTGAGAGTAAGTGAATGAAAATCAAAGTGAATGTGAATAGAAATGGAATTGATTTGGCTGATAACCAATAAAGATAAATACGTAGGGTGTACATATGTTATTCTATTCGCATAATGATTTGATCCAGATTCGAGCACAGAATTTTGAGATAGTATATCGATCCGAGTTGGAATTTTCCACTCGATTTTTGAAGGCGAACCTGGATATGGATTGTTGATTGGTTCTGGATATTCTCTATCATAGTTATGACTATGCAAGGAGAATAACGGTTTCTGATCAAGAAACTAGATCTGTGTCCGCACTAGGAAGTCGGGTGGACAATACTAGTTTGGAAGTGAAATTGTGAGATCAAGTGAGCGATCAGATTGGTATAGCGTACGGATGATATGTGTACAACGTACAGATTGGAATGAAATTGATATTGAAGTTTGTGGATAAGAAATTTGAAATGATTTTTGAAGTGAAAATATATTTTGTGAAATATATGAGGAAATAAAATAGAAATAGGATATTTCTATGGTTGAAATTTTGTTTATGGAAGTAAGTGATATGGTAAGTGGTTTTGTAAGGAGTAATCAAATTTGAATATCTCATTTTGAGTAAACAAAGTAAATATCTTTGTTTTATAAAATGAAACTCCCCTTGTTGAATCTATTGCCAGAAGAAAAGGATTTTTGAAGGTGTTTTGGAGTATAAAAGGAGTTTTATACAAGTTTGAAATAATCCAAAGTTTTAAAAATTATAGATATCTGTATATATATATATATATATATATATATATATATATATATATGTATATATATATATATATAAAGGATCTTATGAGGATTTTGGAAAGAAGGTTTTGGGAACCTTTGGATTTGGAAAGGCTTTTGATTTTTGGGTAAAATCAATATTGAATTTGGAAAGCCTGGTTTGAGAATTATCGATTTTGAATAATCGATTTTGTGTAAAGGAGCTTTGTATGAGATCATACTAGGTGTATGATTTAAAGATACTATATATATATGTATATAGTATAAAATGTTTTGATGATGGCTCTGGAGAAAAAGGCGCTTCCTTCAAATGAACTTCTCAGGAGTACCATTGGGTGGTACTGCCTTGAGCCCTAAAGGGGGTTCTAAAGTTGATCCTGTGAGGAGTCCGGACGAAACTAGTTCCTGGGGATTATGAGTAGAATATACCATGGCGAATGTCGTGTGTGCCGCTGAGAGCCAACAGTTACATGGACTTTTGCTGTGATGGCAACGTAACCCAGGATGTAACTGCGACCTATGGTATAACATAGCGAAAGTCGTGTGTGCTGCTGAGAGCCAACAGTCTGCGTATGATTTTATATCGGCAGACTGCGACCTATGTAGGAGTGGAGATGTTTCATTTCGACAGCGAAAATCAGAGGCCGCTGAGAGCCTGCAGTTACATGGACTTTTGCTGCGACGACAACGTAACCCTGGATGTAACTGTGATCTGTTGTGTGGGTTCCATGGCGTAATCAAGAGGCCGCGGAGAGCCTGCAGTTACATGGACTTTTGCTGCGACGGCAACGTAACCCTGGAATGTAACTGTGACCATGGATGGGGGTGATGATTTCCAGAGCATTCTCACCAAAGATATATCCTCTATTTTCAAAAACTGTTTTCTATATTTTCAATAAAATTATTTTCCAAGTATTTTCACTGGGTGTTGAAAACGGGTCTGCTAAGTACTTATAGATTTTCAGTCGTACGTCTGATCAACGTATGACCGAATTTCTGTGAGAACGAGGATGGACTTGATGAAACATTGAGTTATAAAAAGTTTTTTTTATAAAACTATTTGGGCAGTATTACAGATTTTAAAATTATTTTAAAAATGATCAAAGAAATTATATGATTTTAAGCAATTTAATAAATTCTGGTTTCGTTTCTTTTCAGGGACGAAAAGATTCAAAGGGGGGAGGAATGTGATAACCCGAATTTAGGGACATCTGATAATTTATTAATTAACCGTTTCAATCAATTGAACAGATAATAATTTTGATAATAAAGAATATCTGTATATAAATAATAGAAACTGAATTATTATTTCTGGATAAATAATTAGTTAATAACCTCCTAATATAATTATTTAGAATAGGAAATCTATTATTTTCAAACAAATTAAATTTTTGTTTGTTTAGATAAAAATATATATATATTTAAATTAATTTTAAAATTAAATTTTAAATTGAGTTTGAATTTAAATTTGAAGGATATATATATATATATATATATCTTAAAAATATTTTGGAATTGAAATATATGAACAAAGGTTTAAAATAAGATTGTTTTATATTATTTTTCTTTAAGGGAAATATATTTATATAAATTTAAAAATTTACTTATTTACAAAGTATTTACTAATTAGGAAATTAATATAAAAGCTTTAAAAATCATATAAAAATAATAATATAAATATAAATTATTACAAATGTTAAGATATGCACCCTTAAAGTAACAAGTGTTAAGCAATTAAATAAAGTGAAAGACAAGTGTCACTAGTTGTTTTATTTCCTTTTAAAATTTATTCTAATTTAATCCATTAAACATTTACTTTCTATCTTCAATTTTTTTTTCTATTTTTCTAATAACAATGAAAACACAAAACAAGAACTTTATCTCTAAAGCAGAAAATTTTCATGCAAACTAAAATCTGAAACCCTTCCTAAAAAAATTTAATAGCTGATAATCCATTGTCAATATCAAAACAAAAATCTGCATTTTTTCAACCTGGAACCAAGCAGATTTCATTCTCTGTTTCAAACATTGTCATCTCCACTGCAAACATCAATAACAAGCATTTCAGTTTCAAATCAAGACAACTTTCTTCAGCACTCAAATTTTTAAATCAGACATTCCCAGCAATTCAAGTCTTTAAAATTAAGTTTCAAGTTCTTCTTCAAATTCCAGATTTTTAACTCAAAGCTTGTGTTCTGTTTCCTGTAACAGGTGAGTAAACATCCCTCCTGACAATTTTAGTCAATAAAATCTGGTGCATATGAGTATCCTAGAATGTATGCTACATAATATGCTATGCATGTCTGTATAATTGAGATTTCCTTATTATATGTATGTGAAAGTTTGTTTGCATGACTGTAATGTATATATTGCTCTGTTCATATTTCTCAGGTCCTAATTTAACTATATAAAAAAAAATCAATCAATTTTTCATCCTTTGATCTGTTACGGTAAGTTGTATATAAAAGAAAAAAATTTGTTATTTCAACAAGATCTATGTATTAAAAGTACCTTTAAATAGAAACTGAATATAGTATTAACAAAAATGTAAATATTACAGTAAACTTTAAAATATCAAAATTTCATCCTGTACAATTTGAGAATACAGGATTATAATCTGATTAATCTTCACAAATTATGATTTTTAGAGAAGGAATCAGGATTTTTAGGCATTTAATTCTAGAGGAATTGCATATTGATCAGAAATTGGATTTGGGGCATTTTCTGATGATCGGGAAGGTTTGAGGTGGTGAGGTTATGGCTGAAGCTAGTTTGGAAGCAAGCGACGTCGGTAAAAATAGTTATATGATTTTACAACCACCGTGGCGGCGGCTAATGGATGAACTAGGGTTTTAGTTGACATAAGGTTGATCTCGGTTATGGGGCATTTGGGGTGTCGTTTGTTGACCGGAGGAGTTCGCACCGAAGGGAGAAGCAGGGTACCGATGCGGTGGAGCTCACGACAAGAATCTGGGAAGTATTATGGCCAGAAGGTGTCAGATTTAGGTGATAGTTGGTCGGGGTACGTTCAGTTGTGGGTCAAATAGTGAATTTCGAAGTGACGTGGTAAATGGGATTTCTAATGCTTAGGGGAGTTTTGGACATAGGTGTTGATCGAAGATGATGGTCGGTGATCCAGAGTGATGATCGTCGGCGAGGGATATGTGCACAGCATGCAAAGATTGGTGCACGGAAGAACTTGGAATGGTAGTTGGGAAGAAGGGGGGTTTGTACGGGACGAACTCGGGGATGAATGAGTATCGACTCGAAGGAGATAACGATTCAAGGGGTGCTTAGGATATTTGCCTGTTAATATGGGAAATTTGGGTTAAGCTCGGATTTGGTTTTGTAAATAACCGGGTTTTGAAGTTAAAGTATGATTGAGTTTATAGTTCAGTTTTGGAAGATAGTAAGATAATGCAGAAATTAGAAAGTGTTTAATCAAGTTTAAGGGTTTATCAAAAATGAAAAAGTTTGAAAAGGAAATAGAAATCAAGTTATAAACCAAATTTTAGAAAATTAAAATAAAAGAAAATTTAGATTGCTTTAAAATTGTTGGTAAAATAGTTATATAGAAGGTTAATTCCTATATGATTTGGAAGTGATTTAAATGTTGGGATTAAATAAAGTATTATTTATTTAATGCAATAAGGATGGTTAGTTAATGAAATCGGTTGAGAATTGTTAATCTATTAAGGTAATTAGTAATTAGTTTTAGTAATCAAAATTTAGGGATTAACTTATAAATGTGATTAATTAATTAAGTTATTAATTAAAGGTGATTAATTTATTTAGAGTTAATCACTTAATGAAATTTAAGGATAATTACTTAATGAAGTAATTACAGAATAATTACTTAATTAAGGTGGTAATTGAGAGACAATTACCAAATGTAATGTATTAAAGAATAATTTGATGTCATTAACAAGAGTAATTAATGGGAAATTCCTAAATGATAATCACTTAATGGAAGTAATTGAGAATTAGTTACTTAGTGTAATCAGTTTAAGTATGGATTAATTAAAAGGTCGGTTAATTAATGAATGTGATTAATGAAAGGTTAATTGATTAATAATTATAGAATAATTATTCTGGGTAATTAATTAAGGAATTAACTACTCAGTGTAACTAATTAAGTTGAAGTACTTAATTTTAGTTAATTAATTAAGTTAATTAATTAAAGGTAATCATTTGATGTTAGTGATTAATAAGGTATAATTACTTAGTGAAGTAATTAGTGGGAAGTTTCCGAATATAATTAAAGGGAGATTGCGTGTCAGGGATAATTAAAGATAATTGCTTGGTGGAGGAAATTAAGTGATATTTACTTGGTGTAATTAATTCAGGATTGGTTAATTAAAGAAATTAATTAGGAGTATGATTAATTTAAGGATAATTGATCAATAGTGATTATAAGATAATTAATTTGAGTAATTAATTAAGGATAAAGGTAAGTAATATGAGGGGGAGGGGTATAGGTTAATTAATTGGTGTAATTAATTAAGAATTAATTGCTTATGATAATCAAAAGATAATTAATCCAGAGAGATTAATTAAAATAAATAATAAAGGAATGATTGGTTAATTGATTTGAAATAAATTAATGTTAAATGAAGAAATCTAAGTGGTTGAGATTAGCGATTCAATCAAGCTTAATTAAGTTTAAATTTATATGTGATTAAGCTGTGCTTATGGGTAATTAAATAATTTTGGATGCTATGAATGAATTGATATCTCAGTTTAAGAAATGTTGTGCATTTCATTTGGATAACTTGGGCTAGGATGACATGAGACTCGAAGAGGCCGGGGTCGGGTATTAGTGAATACCCGAAACCACTTCGATTCTTTATAAATTGATATGTGAAACCAATAGGCTGGTTTGGAATGATTTAAGTGGATTGGACCTTTAATCTAAGTTTTGACACTTAGAAATTGACATCTGAAATAAGTATTGTCTATAACAGCTTGTAAAGTTATAGATTGATAAGTTACCCCGGGTTTATATAAGTTGCGTGCTTTTGTATTCTAGTTAGATGGGTTTACTCACGCTTGTTTCCAGCCTGACCCGGGTGTTACTTTGATGTAATGCTCGGGTCAGACCGAGTATTATAGATTTTCAGGTAAGGACGTTCTGGAGCTCAGGAGACGAGCTGGATGGCAGAGTCGTATGGAGTGTTTTCCTCCCGTGTATATTATTGTTATTTATCTAGGACATGTTGTTTAAAACCGTCCAGTGTTGTGAAATTGTTGTAACTCTGATGTATAAATGTATAAGTGAATTGATACAGTCCTTCTTTGTAAAACTATTATTTATGTGATATTATATTTTATCCACTGCGAATGTGAGAT
Source organism: Allium cepa (assembly GCA_030765085.1). Classification (NCBI taxonomy): domain Eukaryota; kingdom Viridiplantae; phylum Streptophyta; class Magnoliopsida; order Asparagales; family Amaryllidaceae; genus Allium; species Allium cepa. The sequence goes on along the minus strand of CM060938.1, from coordinate 445,623,719 downwards.
TGCGTGTTTCTTTCTTTCTTCTTCTATCTCTTTCTTCTTTCTTTTTCTTCTTTTCACTAACTATCTGGAAATTTTGGGATCGAAGTTTCCGGGTCGTTACAGTGAATATATTATTAAATAAAATGGATATGTTTTGGGGAAGTGATACTATAAGATGAAGTTAATTGTTTTGAAGATTTTTTAAAATGTGTTAAGTATCGAAACCGTAGATTTCAACATTTATTGTTGAAATAGACGTTTTCGACAAATAGAAGGAAATGGTGGACTATAACACTGTTGTTATAGTATATGATTTCCGAAGGGAAAAGTTGTGTATAGTATTGGGGGTTATATATATATATATATATATCTTAATTTCGAATCCCTATACTAGTGAATTTGGGTTGTCGTAACGATGTTTTACGCAACATTCGTTTTGACTCAAATAAATGTGTTTAAGAGAATGTTTTCCTTAAAGAATAAAATATATACTTAATTTGGATTTAAGTATATTGAATATTTTCCAAATGTTGGAAATAAATGGATTTGTGAATTACTTATTATTAAATAAGTATGGAAATGTTTTCCAATATAAAGTGAATGTTTTGAGATTTTATCTTTTAAAGATAAATTGAAAATGAATATTAGAAATCGATTTGGAAATCGTATATTCATAGATATTTTGGAAAGGAAAATATAGTATGGAATTTATAAAAGAAAGAGAAGTTTGTTTAAAAATAAACATTGAAATAGTTTGAAGTGTGGAAATAAATTTACAGATTTGGAACGTAAGTTTAAAATAAATCGGTAAGGATTTATTTGATTGATTTAAATGAACCATTTTAAATTGAAAATGGATAAATATTTGGAAGTGTTTTCCGTTTAAGGAAATTGATTTGAAATTTGTTTTCAAAGATTGAAGGGTGAAAAATAATTTGAAATTTGTTTTCAAAGGGTTGAAGAGTGGAAATTATATCTTGTAAAGATATTTTTGAAAATAAATAATTTGGGAAATTATTGAAATCGGATGATGTTGTGAATATTGATTGATAGTTAAATAACCGACTATCAATATTGACCTTTAAATAGGTATTTGTTATGAATTGGTTGAAATTGAGTGCTACAATTATTTTTAAATTATTGCGCTCGTTATTCGGATTACCCATTCCGAATAGTGATACGACGTAATGGATAGCATTGAAGATCGGTGTTGAAGACCGGGTATTTGTGAAAACGATAGGATGACCTATCGATTGTCTTTGCACCGTTAGTTGCGGTATGGAGATTTACTTTGTGATAGGAAATTCGATCGGGATTATGAATACCCAGATTGCAAGGGCTTCTTTGGAAATGCCTTCGGTTCTGTTGAAACTCGGAACAGACTTGTATGGTTACATGTCTGACATTACATTTTGAGATATAAAGCAGATTTCTTTCAAATACATTTCCGTTGGTGGCGGAGAATTTATTCTCTTAGCTTAACACCCTTAAAGGTTTTGTAGTTGAAGGTTATCAGCAATATATTTCCAATTTGGTAATGTGGCATGCTGAGTGTTGCTGTGTGATGATTATTTATTGATCATTTGTTGATCAAAGCGTGGCTTTGTGAAAAAGCGTAGCTTTGTGGACGAGACTTTGTCAGACCTTACACCCCGGAAATGGTCGAAACAGGAATATGCGGCAAGGTTATGAGGGTCGCTCCCTTTAGGGTATGTCATTTCCTTTTGGAAAGGGTGGTATCATGGTATGGAGCCCAGATACTTACTCATGTTGACACACTATATTTATTATTGTGTGATGTTGGTTATCGAGCGCTCGGATAAAGGTCCAAAGGGACCGGGGGGTGGCATATTCGTGTAGTAGTTACCTAGTTACAGAGGTAACTCGGCCTTGTGTTGGCAAAGATCTAACCGTAACGTTAGGTTCTCGGGACGTCCCGCCAGAGGCGATCCCATGTGGCAGTAGGAAGCTCCTTAGCCTGACCATTTGTTGGAAATCCAAATAAAACAGTACGCATCTTGTACGGTTTTAGTTGTATTACCTGCCATAGAATATGGAGGTAACCTGCTATTGAACATGGTAGCTATAGTAGGCATACGATAATGGTCGTAGTTGGCTAAGATTTATATTCCATTTTCAAAATGCTTTCTACACTATGCACTAATAATAATATCAAAAATGATTTGTTTTGCGTAGTAAGCATCTTTGACTATCATAAGGAGAAAACTCCTCCAATTCTGCGTTTGCATTGTGTGTTTGCGGGGAGGCCTTATGGTAGTTTCATTTTCCAAAAGCATTACGGATATTTTTCACTTCCCTTATTGTTGTTGTTGTTTTAAAAGATAAATAACTGTTTTAAGTTCTCACACCAGTCCCATGACTGACCTGGAGTTTATTGTTCTCTTCCTAAACTCCGGGTGCCCATAATTTTCCACACGGGCAGTCTAGAGTCAGGTTATCAGGTCATTCTGGATTCAGAAGTGCTTTGGAGCTCAAGTGGCGAGCTGGATTGCGAGACGTATTACTTGTATATGATATTATCTTTCCGCTGTGTATTTCACTTGCAAGGACATGTTTGTATTATTGTCCACTGTTGTTGTATTTTGTTGTATATTGTTATTGTACACTTTGATGATAATGTAATGTAATAACTGAGATAGTCCTTTGTTTTTAAAGATATTCATTTATCTATTATATGTTGTTCCGCTGTGATATGTGAGATTCTGATCTTGTTTCTGTTCTATTTTTTTTCTTACTTCTTCTATCTTTTTCTTCTACCTCTTCTTTTTAACCCTAACAATTCGGTTTTCCAGCATTCGATTATGCGGCATTTGATACAGTGGACGTATTAATGTCGATTTTCGAGCGTCGAAAAGTCGCGTCGTTACATTTGGTATCAGAGCATATGGTTAAGTGACAACCTTGGCTCTGTTGGGTGTTACTCATTAGAGATAGAGTCAGTAGTGGTCTAGAATGAGTTTGAGTGTAATAATAGCTATGAGCGCATATTTGTTAGTGAATATAAAATTGTTTAATATTGTGATGATTGGTTTGTTGAGTGGTATATGGATTCCGGTCGGTATAGTCTGTACAACTCTATCGATAGGGATCTCTAAACACTTATTCAGAACAATTCGACACGATATTGTTTTAAAATAGGGTAAAAGAAATAATTTTACCCAAAACTATTTTGTATATAAAAGGGAATAATTTTTCTAAATTATTATAGTATATGGCTGCTTGTTTGTTAGGAATTGATAATATTAAAATTATTACCATTGATTATTAAATAGGAAATTAAAATCGTAACTCCAAATTTAAGAAATAAATTCACATACAAATGGAATTTATGAATATGAATTGTAAATGTGATTTATAATTTGAAGTAAAATTCCAGAGAAGTGTTTGAAAATGTTTGAAGAAAATTTGAAAATTTTGGAGACTTGGGAAGTTTTAATCCCTTTTTGGTTTGAAAATAATTTTCAAAGGTTTTGGAAGGATAAAAGCTCTAAACTCTTTTCAGTCGCTGGAAAATAATTCTGGTGATGATCGCGACATCATCGGTGTTCATTTTCGGGTTTCTAAATGAGGAATTGCTGCCAAAATGTTTTAAATTAAAGTTGTTTGGAAAATTTGGGTTTGGTTTTGGAAATTCAAAAGATAATTTGAATTGATTTCAAACTTGGTTTTGAAAGGTTGAAAAGACACTAGAATCCTATTTTAAAATATTTATGGCAATGGTAAACGAGTTGATAACTTGTACAATTCGAATTTTGATAGAATAAAATTAACTCAAAGGATGGAGTTAAATTAAAGTAAGTATAAGTGAATTAATTAAATTAAGTGAATTTAAAGAAAGGTCCGAGGAGGCCAAGTGAAATGATTACTTAAAGGAAATTTATTAAGTTAAAAATAAATTTGGAGTAGTAACAAATGAATTGGAAGTGAGTTTGAATTATGAAAATAAAACTGTGGATGGATAAATAAATTTACAATTGCAAGTAAATGTAATTGAAATTGAATGTTGAAATGGGATATAACTTAAGTAATGTAGAATGAAGTTGATTTTGGTACCGAAGTAAAATGAGTAAAGTGATAAATATAAACTTGAGTTATATAAATGAAATTCAATTTGGAATGTTAAATGAATTAGCAATTGAATTAATGAATGAATGAAGTGAATGTAAATCAATTGATTGTAAATAAATTGATATGGAATAATGGATGTAAGTGTTAATTCATTAAAGCTAATTAAATGTGTTAAACCAAGTTGAAGGAAAACAAAGTGAATATGAATGTTGAATGTAAAATGAATAAATTCGGTTGTGTTGAATATACATTGGTTGTTATATGATTGTTAGTTGATTGTATATGAATTCATTAAGTGTTGATGAAATTGAATTAGTGAAATTAGAATCTAAAGTAATTGAATCCAAATTGGAAGTAAATGAATATGAACTGGATTTTATTTGAATTGAAAGTGAACTAATGTGAATGTAAATTGGTGAATGTAAACTAACTGAAATCGAATGAATGAATGTTAACAAATCAAACATGCATAAATGGGTAACCAATTTGAATTGTGCAAAATGATTTTTGAATATTGTAATTAGATATTGTGGCTAGCAGGATATATAGGTGTATTAAAAGAGATGGAATTGGGATTTTGATTTCAAAGATAAAATTGAATTGTTCAATAAAAAGGTACGTATTTCAATTTCAGTATGAAATTTGATGATTTTCTTCTCCAGCCACTTGGTTTTTCCTTTTCTTTTTGAAATTGGGGGCCCGTTGTGGCATTTTGTAGTCGTACCGAGCTAACCGCGCAAAGCAGGTTATGGCGAAATTTTCTAAAAATTTAAGGCGTTGGAAAATTTTTGATTTTTTTTTTTTGTGAAAACTAAGTTTTGATTTGAGTTGAAAAGTTAAACGATATAGTTGATTTTGAAAAGATAACTATATATGGATTTGAAAACTTAGTAAATGTTTTGTAAGAAGTTTAGCTATTGAATTTTTGGAAAAGTTAAACAATTAAGAGATTTGTAAATCAAATTTGAACGGTTTGTTTTGAAAGGTTGATGGATTTTGTGAATTTTTCTTACTTGGCAATTTCGAGGACGAAATTCTTTTAAGGGGGGAAGTTTGTAATGACCCAGAATTTTTGTGATTTGAAATTCAGATATTTAATTGATTTTAAATATCAACAAGTAAAATTTATAATTCGAATAAATTTTTTTCGAATATCTAGATTTAATGGGTTAATTAAATCGACAATTTAATATTTGAATTTCGCAAATAATTGGAAATTGGGTTTAATGTGTTTAAAAATGATTTATAAAGTTATATAAAATCATACTGGAGTTAGAACAATGTTTGTGAACTTTTATAATCGAATTAAAAGTTAATTTGTGAAAATTGAATATTTTAATATTTAATCGACTAGTGAAAATAGTCATTTTTCAAACAGTCTCAGATTTCGACGAAACTAGTTTCATCGGATCCATAATGTCAAATTATCATATGGTTTCAAATTTCGTGTCAATCGGAATTAGGTTTGTCCGGGGCAAGCCAAAACGCATAGAAATTTGGTTAATCGATTTAATTTAAATTTGATCGTTTATTTCTGTAACTCGCACAGATGATCGAATTGGCTCCCGAAACCTATTCCATTATGCCTGGAACGTGGGTTAAACCCAAGAAACGTGGGTTACCGCATGAGATTTGGAGTTCGAAAATTCCGGATGAACAGTAATTTGAGAATTTTTCTATAAAAGCACCTCTATTTTTCCATTTGCAAACTAAAATTAAAACCCTAGTTCACAAAACCCTAGCCGCGGGCTATCATTCAACGGCCAGAAATCCACCTCCTTCCTCCTCTATTTTCTTCTAATCCGTCAACATTCATCAAAAATTATCAACTACAATGTAGAAGAGCATTGGAAGGGCTTTAAATCTATATGGTTATGATCGCGATCGGGTCGATGGATCGTTGGGAATTTTGGCTCAAAGGCCGAGGGTTGCACACGCTTTTCTGGGTGGAGGAGGCGACCGAGCTTCGAGCTCTTCTGGCCGTGGGTGGAGCTGACGTGGGCGCGTGTTTTGGTGGTCCCTGATCGTCGCCGAAATGGATGGTTTGGCCGCGTCAATTAGGGTTAGACGACGTGCTATGGGTTCTTCATGCGAACGTTAATTGGAGGAGGAAGAAGCATGAAGCAGCGGTCGTGATTTCCTCTCCTGGAATGAACGGTGATGATTTGATCTGGGTTTAAAAATAATAAAGAAAATGTAAATTAATTTTATATTAAATTGTATAAACTTTAAACTATCATAACTTTATCATACGAGGTCGGAATGCACGAAACGAATTGCGTTAGCTTCGTTTTGTCGAGCACTACGCAATGGAACTGGATTGGAGTAGTTTGGAGCTAGTGAAAATTTGGGGTAAAATTAAACGCGGGTTTAATTTTATTCGGAACAAACGCTGAAACTATTATCGGAAACTCAAGGTGAGAACTTCTCACTCAATAGAATTAGTTTCGATTTAAATTTTAAATAGTTAGATTTAAAATTGCTTGATTATGTGATTGGATGATAGTTATTATCTGTTGCATTGAAATAGACCCTATACGCCGTATATTAAGCGGATGCTATTTATTAAAAACATATACCGCGATAATTCCAACTTGTATGGAATTGGTATTATATGTGAATTTGGAGTTGATTTTCCCGCATTATAAAACGGATGAGACCCTATTGCGCCACATAATAGCGGATAGTATTTAATAAATCCCATATACCGCGATATTCCATCTCGAAGTGGAATTGGTATTGTGCTAATATCTTTGGATGCAGGGAAATAGGTTGGAGGGATCCAACTGGATTCCTCAAACATTTGAATTTGTTTCTATGTTGTGTGCTGATCTATTTATTGATCTATTTATAATCTGCGTGATTATCTTTGTGATTGGAATCGTGAAAGGCTAAATTTTAGCCGGATATATTTTTGGTATCGTTAGATGCCGAAAATAAATAAAATTTGATTTTTGAAAATTTAAATTGAGAATTCATAATAAAATTTAATTTTGGAATTTATTCATTTTAAATAAATAAACATTGTAATTTTTATGTTATAAAAATTATGATTATTGGGAAATATAACCGAAATGTGATTTTCGAAATAAGTAGTTGATTAATTTATAAAAAACAGTTTAAATTGGGATTTTTGAATTGTTATAAATGATTAATATAAAAGATTTATAAAATTGTTATTTATAAATTAAAATATTGGAATTATAAAACGAGTTTTTATAAGTATTAAAATGAAGTATAAATGGATTTCATAAGTGGATGAAATCTATAAATTTATAAATTGTGAAGTTATAAAATGAATAGATTTTGTAAAATAAAAGATTTATAAGTAATTAACTTATAAACTGGATTTTGGCGTGTAAATGGAATATGGATAGAATTTGTAAATAAAGTGATTTTATAAGTTAAAATTGTTATAAAGTATAAATGGAATTTATAAACGTTGTTTTATAAATTCGAAATCAATTGAATTTGATAAATTAAACATACAAGTTTATTAAAGGAGATATATTCGTGATTTTGGACAGTGAATTATCCTTTGAGTTAAATGTTGTAATAATAAGAGTTTGGTTGGGAAGTATATTCACGATTTTGGACAGTGAATATGTTATTAAATAAAATGGATATGTTTTGGGGAAGTGATACTATAAGATGAAGTTAATTGTTTTGAAGATGTTTTAAAATGTGTTAAGTATCGAAAACATAGATTTCAACATTTATTGTTGAAATAGACGTTTTCGAGAAATAGAAGGAAATGGTGGACTATAACACTGTTGTTATAGTAAATGATTTCCAAAGGGAAAAGTTGTGTATAGTATTTGGGTTTATATATATATATATATATATATATATATATATATATATATATATATATATCTTAATTTCAAATCCCTATACTAGTGAATTTGGATTGTCGTAACGTTGTTCTACGCAACATTCGTTTTGACTCAAATAAATGTGTTTAAGAAAATGTTTTCCTTAAAGAATAAAATATATACTTAATTTGGATTTAAGTATATTGAATATTTTCCAAATGTTGGAAATAAATGGATTTGTGAATTACTTATTATTAAATAAGTATAGAAATGTTTTCCAATATAAAGTGAATGTTTTGAGATTTTATCTTTTATAGATAAATTGAAAATGAATATTAGAAATCGATTTGGAAATCGTATATTCATAGATATTTTGGAAAGGTAAATTCACTATGGAATTTATAAAAGAAAGAGAAGTTTGTTTAAAAATAAACATTGATTTATTTTGAAGTGTGGAAATAAATTTACGGATTTGGAACGTAAGTTTAAAATAAATCGGTAAGGATTTATTTGATTGATATAAATGAACCATTTTAAATTGAAAATGGATAAATATTTGGAAGTGTTTTTCGTTTAAGGAAATTGATTTGAAATTTGTTTTCAAAGATTGAAGGGTGAAAAATAATTCGAAATTTGTTTTCAAAGGGTTGAAGTGTGGAAATTATATCTTGTAAAGATATTTTTGAAAATAAATAATTTGGGAAATTATTTGAAATCGAATGATGTTGTGAATATTGATTGATAGTTAAATAACCAACTATCAATATTGACCTTTAAATAGGTATTTGTTATGAATTGGTTGAAATTGAGTGCTACACTTATTTTTAAATTATTGCGCTCGTTATTCGGATTACCCATTCCGAATAGTGATACGACGTAATGGATAGCATTGAAGACCGGTGTTGAAGACCGGGTATTTGTGAAAACGATAGGATGACCTATCGATTGTCTTTGCACCGTTAGCTACGGTATGGAGATTTCCTTTGTGATGGGAAATTCGATTGGGATTTTGAATACCCAGATTGCATGGGCTTCTTTGGAAGTGCCTTTGGTTCCGTTCAAACTCGAAACAGACTTGTATGGTTACATGTCTAACATTACATTTTGAGATATAAAGCAGATTTCTTTCAAATACATTTCCGTTGGTGGCGGAGAATTTATTCTCTTAGCTTAACACCCTTAAAGGTTTTGTAGTTGAAGGTTATCAGCAATATATTCCCAATTTGGTAATGTGGCTTGCTGAGTGTTGCTGTGTGATGATTATTTATTGATCATTTGTTGATCAAAGCGTGGCTTTGTGAAAAAGCGTAGCTTTGTGGACGAGACTTCGTCAGACCTCACACCCCGGAAATGGTCGAAACAGGAATTTGCGGCAAGGTTATGAGGGTCGCTCCCTTTAGTGTATGTCATTTCCTTCTGGAAAGGGTGGTGTCATGGTATGGAGTCCAGATACTTACTCATGTTGACACGCTATATTTATTACTTTGTGATGTTGGTTATCGAGCGCTCGGATAAAGGTCCAAAGGGACCGGGGGGGTGGCATATTCGTGTAGTAGTTACCTAGTTACAGAGGTAACCCGGCCTTGTGTTGGCAGAGATCTAACCGTAACGTTAGGTTCTCGGGACGTCCCGCCTAAGGCGATCCCATGTGGCAGTAGGAATCTCCTTAGCCTGACCATTTGTTGGAAATCCAAATAAAACAGTACGCATCTTGTATGGTTTTAGTTGTATTACCTGCCATAGAATGTGGAGGTAACCTGCTATTGAACATGGTAGCTATAGTCGGCATACGATAATGGTCGTAGTTGGCTAAGATTTATATTCCATTTTTGAAATGCTTTCTACACTATGCACTAATAATAATATCAAAAATGATTTGTTTTGCGTAGTAAGCATCTTTGACTATCATAAGGAGAAAACTCCTCCAATTCTGCGTTTGCATTGTGTGTTTGCGGGGAGGCCTTATGGTAGTTTCATTTTCCAAAAGCATTGCGGATATTTTTCACTTCCTTTATTGTTGTTGTTGTTTTAAAAGATAAATAACTGTTTTAAGTTCTCACACCAGTCCCATGACTGACCTGGTGTTTATTGTTCTCTTCCTAAACCCTAGGTGCCCATAATTTTCCACACGGGCAGTCTAAAGTCAGGTTATCAGGTCATTCTGGATTCAGAAGTGCTTTGGAGCTCAAGTGGCGAGCTAGATGTCGAGATGTATTACTTGTATATGATATTATCTTTCCGCTGTGTATTTCACTTGTAAGGACATGTTTGTATAACTGTCCATTGTTGTTGTATTGTGTTGTATATTGTTTTTGTACACTCTGATGATAATGTAATGTAATAACTGAGATAGTCCTTTGTTTTTAAAGATATTCATTTATCTATTATATGTTGTTCCGCTGCGTTATATGAGATTCTGATCTTGTTTCTATTCTATTTTTTTTCTTACTTCTTCTATCTTTTTCTTCTACCTCTTCTTTTTAACCCTAACAATTCGGTTTTCCGGCATTCGATTATGCGGCATTTGATACAGTGAACGTATTAATGTCGATTTTCGAGCGTCGAAAAGTCGCGTCGTTACAATTTTTATACTTTTTAATTTTTTATAAAACATAAATAAGGAAGTTAGTTATTTATAATCTTAGTTAATTTATTTTGATTATTAATATTATTATTATATAAATTTATTTAATTTTATGAAATTTAGTTAACTTGACTAATGCTGTACAAGTTGTTGTTGTTGTTCTTATTATTATTATTGTTATTATTATTATTATTAGATTTTCAATCATTCTATGTCTCCAGCGTGCAATGATCATTACATATAGCTGATTACAATGTCATCTATAAACCTTTTTTAACTTATTCTATCGCTTGTGCATGCTAGCTTTCGGGTTCTTTAAAATTTTAAACTTTGTTTCATGTTTTTTTACGTTAGTTTAGTATAAGAAATAAATACATACATTGATGGGTATTCCACTTCTAGCTCCTTTTCGAGTAGGAGGAGACAGTTTAGGGCACATGATTGTGCTTAAATAAACTGATAATCAATTCACTTGATTAAATTCTCACTAAGTTATAGTTTGATGCTTAAATATCTCTAAAACAGATATTCAATGTAGCAACTCAAATACACTATGCTTCTCATTATGTTCTAAGTGCACACATTTAGTAATGTACAAACCTATAGCCTAAATATAAAAATAAGACTATGTGCCATAGATTTTGAAAAATGATATTTACCTTACAAGATGCACCAATGTTGCTCTAATTACTTTATGCGAGTCAACTTAGCATATCACCTATGGAATTATTAGGCAAATATCACATTAGTATCAGATTGAAGTCTCACAATTGGACAACAAATATATGATGGTTCATTATATTTTCTTATTCTGACTGAATAATCAATAGAGAAAAATCATTAGCAACATAATAACCATGATAAATAAAAGGAGATACGTTTTATAAAGTACATATATAAAAGGACAATAAATATGCAACGATGTTTTTTAAAGTATAGGAGACAATTGGTTTTGTACACTGGTGGAGCAAAGGCTGAGAAGATGCTCACTGTCAGTAACATTAAATGTCAAAAAAGAACTAAAAGGGACATGGAATGAACTAAAAAGAATACAGTCAAGTGTAGTGTCATCTCTTTTTTATAATAATCACTCAAAAAAAAATATTGTAAGGTGATTTTCAATAATAAAAAATGTCACATTGTGCTCCAATAAAAAATGTGTTGGATTTCATAGAGTTAACAAAACAAATGCATTAGTGTAAGTTGATTTTAAATAAAAATGTGTTACATTACGGTCCAATAAAATATGTGTGTTGGATTTTTTATAGTTAACTAAACAAATGCATTGATGTAAGGTGATTTTCAATAAAAATGTGTTATATCATGCTCCAATAAATTTCTTAGAGTTAATAAAACAAATGAACTAGAGATGCTCTACATACGTAGAATGTGATGTTTAAACCATCTGCTATGTAATGAAGATACAATAATCTACACTAGGGAAGGATATGTAGCAGATGGTATGCGTTATCTTCATTAGGATGTTAATATAAGAAAAATGACGGTCCCATTGCATCAAAGGTTAATTCTGATTACTTCATTTTTACTTCTTGGGCAGTTTGTATTTCGATATAATCGTCTAATAATAACTGTAACGACCCCCTATTTCGAACCATTTGCATCCGCACATGTCAGACTTGAATTGCTAGAAACAATAGATTGTTAGTTTATATTTGTCAAAACTCAACATATACAACAAATAAATCAATCATATATAGCAAATAAATCAACCACAGAATCATAGACATAGAGTATTATAACAATAAGCAGCGGAATAGATAAATAGTAGTTCATGAAGCTAATATATAAACATCTAAGTTTGAAATAAAATACAACAGTATATCTCAAATACAATGAAGTCTCGAATACAAATAGATAACATTTCTGAACAAGTATGTAGAGAACATAGTTGAAGCCTACGTCTACTTAGCAAGTATGTAGAGAACATAAATGTGAAGAATGCTCAAATTTAAAAAGGAAAGCAGTAGAAACACACGATTTATAGTGGTTCGATGTTGTAGCCTATGTCCACTTTGAAGAATTGCTATTGATTATCACTCGCTGGTTACAAGAGTATAGATGATAATAATCAATTACAATGGGGTTCTACAGAGTAACGGCGTAGAAGAATCAAAAAGATCCGTTTTCTAAAGCTCTTGGACTGTTATTTGCAGGTGTAGGCTACAAATATCTCGCCCAGATCTCGGTAGACTCCTTCTCTCACATGGGTGGGCACACGTAATCGATCCCTAATCGTTTCGACTCGATCCATGATCAATATGAACGAGATACGTATCAATCCAAATCTTGCCCAATTGAGTCGAGATCGATCGTGAACATTCCTGAGATTGTACGCAAGCTCCTGTGAAAATTTGGTAGCATTTAGACTTCTAGATCTTGAGTTATGATCGATGCAAATTTAGGTTTATAGGTTGACTGTCACGTTCATATCAATAGCTTTGTATCGATCCGAGTTTGTATCGATCGGGTTGATGATGTGGCGCAATAATTCAGGAACGGTCCACTTTTCATGTCGAGCCACCGGGCCTTTCACTTGAACGTGTTGTCTTCGTATCGGTCTAGGCAACGCTTTTCGTATCGATGTTCCTAGCTCAACTTCATATCGATGTTATTGGTTTCATTTCGTATTGACATTTGGTATAACCCAACTCTCTTTGTTTCGATCATCGAGTAGTTATGTTTTTAGGTGTTGTTTCGTATCGAAATGATACGAAACATCTTCAGATGATGTATATGAAATAGAGCGGATGTGATGGATACGAAGTGGAACTAGTACGATGGATACGAAGTGGGGAAGACATGATGGATACGAAATGGTGCTTATGGGATGGATACGAACGAGATGTGAATGGACGCAAACCGATGTACACTTGATGGATACGAACCGATGTATACCTGATGGATTCGAATGAAACTGATACAAGGGAGGTGGAATGATGGATAGGAATGAGAGCATTGTTAGATTTGCATCGATCATAACTTGAGAAAACGAACTCTGATTGACTTAAAATTTGGAATGTTGGCTTTCATAGTTTTGATTGTCATGTCATGTTAATTGTAGATCGATCAGGACTCGGACAAAATTTACCAGCATCAACAGTGAACTTTGTAGGAAATTGATCGTCGGGACTGATTATCTTCCATTTTCAGTCAATTCTTTGGTGTCATAGGCTTGGCAAAAGGCAGGATAACACTTGCCTCCAAAACATGCCTTGCGAGAGTGAGGTTTGTTTTTTAGTTAGATAAGCTGGATGTTCGTATCCTGATAATGTCTTGTAAAGAGGTTGATAATCTTACCTGATTGTGAGTAGTGATCATTCGAGATCGGGTGCTATTCGTGGAGAATGATAACCGTTCATGGTCAGGTGCCGTTCGAGGCGAATTGTGACCGTTCGCAGGCGAGTGCCGTTCGAGGCGGAAGGTGACCATTCACAGTCGGGTTCTGTCCGAGGCGAGTTGTGACCGTTTGAGGTTGGGTGCCATTCGAGGAAAAGATGTGTGCCCGAGGTAGGGGACTTAGTATCATTAATGTCAGATTTCACTTTCGAGTAAGTTTCTGAATTGTTTGTTATATTGGTTTATTGCCATCTCAGAGCATGCCTGAGGACCATTCGCGATCCCTTGCATGTGTAAGTGACTTAGCCGTGATGGAATTAGAAACGCCAGATCTACATTCACAATGAGTCTTATAACAAAAATGTCCAACTAAATCAAGTTCAGATGTAGAAAATAGAAAATCAAAACAAAACAGAGACGTCGAAGTGAAAACACTTATACTGATGTGGTTGATAGTTGTATCAGAGCATGCCTGAGAACGTTCGTGATCCTATACATGTGTAAGCAACTTAACCACATTAGTGTGAAGTTTGCGACTTATTCGTCATTATTGCAATTAGCCGATGACAAGCTGATGCCTCGATCCTAAGTCGTCCCCAGTTGATGTAGATGTTGTTCGTTCTTACCCCACCATTGCTACTCGCCTCCTCAGTTATTGTAATAGCATACCATTTCGGATGTTCCCTTCTATCTCATCCCTTAAGTGCCTGCAATCATTTGTGCTATAGCCACTTAGTTCATGGAATAAGCAGTACTTGTCTAAATTCCTCTCGTTGTTGGTCGAATCCATCCTCATTGGCCTCCGGTAGGGAACCTTCCCCCTAGTATCTTTCTAAATTCGTTCTAAAATCTTCTTCAACTCCATGTAAGAGGTGAATTTCGGTTCCATTCGCAGCCGCTTTGGTTCATCACCGCTATTATCTGCCTTTCATTTCCTTTTATCTTTTCCTGAATTCTTTCTGGGTAGGTCTCCGCTTTTGACTGCATAAACATCAACTCCCTCTCCTTCCTCTCTCTCAACATTTTCGTCCTTTTTTCGCAAAAACCTTTCTACCTCATAGATGTCATCGGCTACGCCAGATACAGCTGCCATCAAAACCACAGATGGATCGGGTCGATCAATCAATGTTGCCGCTACATTGGATCGTGTCAGAAAACTCCTCAAAGATTCCTTGGTTCTTTGCTTCAGTGTTGTCAGACTCATCACATTCTTGGGTCTCGAAATGTGAATTTTGAACTGCCTCATGAACTTTTCGGTCAACTCGGTCCATGTTTCAATGGAGCCGCTCTCCAATTGCCTGAACCATATTGCTACTATGTCTATCAAATACAATGGGAAACAATGGGTCATGACCTCCTCCGACGCCCCCAGTCCCTCCATGAGCCTCATATTCCTCGTCAGATAAACAGCAGGATCGGTCCTTCCATCGTATATCTTCAGCGTTGATAGCTTGAATTCTAGTGGATTCCTAGCCCACCTAATTGCGGGAGCGAAGGGGCTCATGTTCACATTTTCTAGATCTCTATTCACTAACCCGCCTCTCATGGCTCGTCTGACCATCTTCGTCAATCTATCACTATCATCAAGCTGTAGTCCTTGTCATTTGGCTTCGATCTTTCCCCAGATTTCGTGAGGGAATTCTAGAATCTACTCTCCTGGACGGGCATCCATTCCTCTACCAACGCTGTGTTGAACAGCTCAGCTTGGTATCCTGCCTGAGGTTGGATCAACATGCTCCTATGGAGTGCCCCCATCTCATGGGCTGCTCCTGATGGTCCTACTCTATTCTGAATCCCGATTGTTCCATGCTCCGTGTCCTTATCACCAACACCCCTTGTAGTGGCATTCTCTTGATTCTGCACTCTAGCTTGTTCAATTTGCTGGAGTAGGTTCTGCATCATTTGCCGCTGTCATTTCAGCATCCCTTCCGGCATAGCTTCCATCATCATTTCCATCTCATCCCTGATGATGAAAACCGAGGTCTGATTTTCTCCTTAGGAAGCCTCCTTACTTCCTTTGTGCTGACTCCTTTCCGCTCTTTGATTTCTTGTTGATTGCTTCATCGTAGCTTCGAGATGCAAGTCTTTAAGCTTCCAGATTCAATGTCCAAGTTGTAGAATCCCTGAGTACAATTCTTAGTGAAAGCACCAACATGTTTACGCCAAAATTGGTCACAAACACCTTAATGTCATTGAAAGCACCCATTTACAATCACAGATCATAGATAGCAAGTATATAGAGAATATAAATGTGAAGAACACTCAAAGTTAAAAAGGAAAACAGTAGAAACACATTAATTGGTGTGAAGGGCCTAATTATATGACCCAATTTTTTCTAGGACACGGGCTTGAAATTATTATTTTCCAGGACAAATATGTGTGGCGTGCGTCTTCATCTTCTCAAACAACTACGTATCTTTTGAAATCTACCGATCGTGGAAATTAAGCGATCGTTTCTTGTTCAATCAAAGCGATCGTTTCTTGTGCAATCGAAGCGGTCATTGATTTTTTTTGAATAAATTAGGCGTTAGTTTCTTCTCAAATCAAAATCGACTTTAATTGTGGGAAATCCTGAGGCGATTTTCTTCACTTGGTGAGTCTCGATTTTATTTGCTGTTTTTCATTCTCAATTCGATGTTTTATGACGTTCATGATGTTATTGTATATTTCTTTTCAGAGGAGGCGGTTTTCATATATTGGAGGAAGGTTTTGTTTGATGTAGTTGGAATAATGGCTTCTGAATGGTATTCTTTTATTCTGATAACACAAGCACTGTGTATTTAGCCTGGTTGGATCATTCACTTTAGATTATGATTTTAGTATTTTGACTATCACTTCATATTTGGTTTCAGCAATTAAAGCAGTTATTTTTGTCAGTCAATTCTGTTTGTACTCACTTTGGGTATGAAATTGGATCTGAAATAATATTAGTTGACGTTGTTTGTTCTTTAGTTCTTGGTGATTTGTGATCTGTAAAAGATAAATTGTTTTATCTTTTTTTGAAAAGTGGGATAGAAAATGATTTGTTACGTAGTATTTTATGTTATTAGTTTTTAATTAAGATCAGTTTCACATAGTTATATTTTAGTTTTTTTTGGCAGGTGTGAGTCATCTATTACAGTTGTGTTTGATTTCAATAACAATTGTTTTAGTGCTTGTTTTGGATTGGATGCTTCTATTTCTTCTGTTAGGAACTGGATTTGGGAGGAGTGGAATAATTTTACTCCATTATGCTTTGATATTTTTATATTCGAGAATCAAAGACTACCTTTGTTGAAACAGATAGCGATCTTCAAGCTGTATTGTGTTTGTCTTGGTTTAAAAAGGAAGAATTTTTGGTTTTTTTTCTACGGTTGAAGAATGATTCAATGGATAATTTTGTTGGTGAAAGTAGCAAGTCTGGTTCAGTTGTTGTTGGCGAGTCAAGTAATAATATGTTGGGTTATGATGATGCTTTAGATTCTAGTTTTACTCAACAAAAGGATTTACATGAGTTGTTGAAGAGGAATTCAAATATGGAATTTTTTACTGGCGTTGGTCAACAGTTTGATTTTGCTATTGGATTCCGTAGAACCGTGAGTGCTTATTGTTTGAAGAATGGGTTTAAAGTACAATATATTAAGAATTGTAAAGAATGATTGACAGTTCGATGTGCTGTAGCTAGTTGTCCTTTTAGGATTCATGCTTCTTGCAAACTGAAGCAATTGGACCAACTGTTTGTTGAAAACATTCACCTGATTCATACTTGTGGTAGTGGATTTCGTTCGCTTGGTAGTCCAACTATTAATAGTGATCTTGTGAAAAGTTTAATCGTCAATCAAATTCATGATGAGCCAAAAAGAAAAACCAAGGATATCATTAAAAGTTTTAGAAGAGATTATGATGTGGAGCTAAGCTATTACTTTGCTTATAAGGGTAAGAAATTGGCTATGAATGATATTTATGGTGATGAAAAGAAGTCTTACAATGAATTAGTTTGGTATTTGAAGGCAATGGAAAGAAATAACCCATATAACTATTCAAGTATGGATGTGGATTCTGACACAAATCAAATTGAGAGAGTTTTTGTATGTTATGAGGCATGTATATTTGGATTTAACTATTGTCGTCTTATGGTGGTTTTAGATGCTACCTTTTTGAAAGGGCGAAGTGGTATTTTGATGGATGCCACTGCAAAAAATGGGAATCAAGGTACTGATTTTGATCTTTTTTTTTTTGCTGTTGCATTTACTTTGTACTGTTTGCATGTGACGCCCCACCTCTATACCCACGCTAGCCAAGAACACTCCGGAGTAGTGCTGTCAACTAGCACGGAGAATAAGGCTGCTGAGGAGCGACCATCCATGTAATTGCTTATCACACGGTGGCTATAAATAATCTTCGGAAACAAACATAGAAATAATCATATCACAAATCAGTCACAGATATCCATATCACAAAGGCGGAAGAAGATATGAATATATAACTAACACATGAAAGTGTACATCAGAGTAGTGGTCAATAAGATCCACGATAATACAAAAGAATAGCAACACGTGCTATACAAAAGAATACAACTATGAGTCTATATCTCAAGTGTATACAACAAAAACTGCTAATCTAAACAGTTAGCCAAAAGTCAGAGTGATGAATCCCTGGGAAGAAGTCAAGCAGAAGCACCTGTAACATCTCGGTCTGACCCGAGTATTATTTAAGAAAATAATAAACGGATCAGTCTAGCTATAAATATCAGATGACATGATATAACATAAAAGATATGGCATAAACATAAACATCCATAACGACATACCACTATAAGTATGTAAACAATGATCAACAGAAGATCAATCAATAAGAGATAATCAATATCACAAGAATCTTCTCAAAGATTCGAAGAGGGCATCATACCCTAAACTTGTACTCATAACAAGTCAATGACATAAATTCCAGAAATCAACACGAGAAATCCAGAAATCATAAAAAGGGAAGGAGGCCTATCACATGACGGTCCGAAGACCAAGGGGAGCTACCCCACATGTGTGAATGGAATCACACAGATTAAGGTCCAGACTAACCAAAAAGCAGAAAGGTATGTGTGAATGGAATCACACAAGTGGTGTCTAGTCTAACCTCGCAACAAGAGACATTGCACAGTTGCTAGTCTAAATCATCAGAATGATCGTCATGATCAACGAGAAGTGTCAATTACACTAAGCTAGTAAATATAGAAGTTTAGCTTCATGTCCCATAACCACTTGCTTAACTTAAATATTTACGAACAAACTGTAAATCTTCACTAATAAAATTGTCACAAGAGGTTCAATCGAACAAGTCCAAGAATTAACCGACGAAGTGAACGCAAGCGTTTCATACCACTTATTTTACTAAGTCGTTTAATTAGATTTCTCATCCGAGTGAGGTAAAGGCTTGTATATACTAATAGATTGGAAAACGGTTTAAGAAAAGAGCTTTGTTATTAAAAATAGAGTTGAAATTGTTGGTTAAAAGAGTTTTGATATTTACTACTAGTATTGAAACCTTTATATTATAAAGTGACAAAACACATAAGCAAGTGCAGAAACAATCAGTCACAAAGATCGCATACGGAGATGCGAATAAAATCCAAGGAAATCAGCTCAATGTTTTTCAGATAAGATCCCCTACGGAGGGGGGGTCCGGGGGGGGTGGCAACCCCCCAAGGTGGGGGTGCGGGGGCAACGCCACCGCCTACGGGGTTCGACCTGCCCGGTCAGGTCGCGGGGGTCCAGGGGGCAGCGCCCCGACCAAAACGGTACGACCTAGTGAAGACAAAATGAGGTCTAACGACCTAAGGGGAATAGGGTCGAGCGACCTATAAAACTTGCGACCTAAAAGTTAGCAAGGTCGAACGACCTATAGAGGCATAGGGTGCAGCGACCTAAAACATCGCGACCTAGTGAAGACCTAAGGGAGGCGAGCGACTTATAAAACTCGCGACCTAAAAGTTAGCAAGGTCGAACGACCTATAGAGGCATAGGGTGCAGCGACCTAAAACATCGCGACCTAGTGACCTAACGGTTTAAGGGTCTTGCGACCTAACTGGAAACAAGGTCCAAACGACCTAACGACTTAAAGTGAAACCTGGCTGAGCGATATAAGGTCGGAGACGACCTACGACTTAACTCCGTGTGAGCGACCTACGACCTATGGTTGCTACGACCTAACGAGTTCCAATAGTGAAGGCTTAAGGTCTAACGACCTAAGGGGTACGACCTAAGGTCTTACGACCTAAGGTGTTGAGGTTGGACGACCTAACCAAATTGCATAGGCCATACGAACTAAGGCCTAACGACCTAACTCCGAACGAGCTATACGCGAGTGACCTAGGGCGCTAACTCGCAAACGACCTAACGTTAACTCGCGAACGACCTAACTCCAGACGCGCCTTTTCAACGCGTGCGAGCTGAAGACCTGCCGACCTACGACCTAACTCCAAGCGACCTAAGGCCTAACGACCTATAGTGGACGAATGGGCTAAGGCCAGAAACGACCCAAATGAAGGTGACGACTTTTCCACGCGAACGACCTATAGATGCTGGGCGACCTAAGGGGGACAGAGCGACCTAAGCCAGAAATTCACCCCAAAACACTAAAAAGTGGAGTTTTTCGCCAATCCAATCCAAACCAAATGCAAATGTGCATGCAAACATGATAGGGATACATTTCCAATAGCCCAAGATAGATATAGACTAGAATTGTGAGATAAAAATCTCACCTTTGCACTAAAGTTTATGAAGATGAAGCTTGAAAGCAAGGAGAAGCAATCCAAAGCTTGAATCCAATATCTTCTACTTGAATTTGGAGTTGAATGTTGGATTTGCAATTGAATTTGAGCTTGGAGTTTTAATTTCCCATTCTCTTCACCATTAATGCCAAAGCTTGAGTTAGTTAGGAAATTTATGAAGAGTGAGGAGAAGAGGGTTGGAACTTGGGCTTAATAGGCTAAACTAACCCAAAGTCCAAAGCGGAAAAAGTTAGTGAAATTGCTATAACTCCAAACCTATCGATGTTTATACTTAAAAAATTGTAAACGACATTTCGAACTCAATGGAAGTGGTCTCGAGTCCTAATTTGACCGTTTGCAAAAAGTAGCTTTTCGGACCAAAACCTGATTAACGAGTTAATATTTAAATAAAATATTTAAATACAAACTCGATAAATATGCGGGTTGTTACATTGCATTAGTTCCTTGTTATAAATTTATGTAACATAGTACTGTTTCTTTAAGTTATTTTTCTAGTGAATTTTGTTGTGTACATACTGTATTTTGTTCAAGTGATTAGTCTACTATTTTATAGTACTGTTTCAAATATAGTGCATTTGGTTGTTTGAAATGTAGTAATATCCTGTTCAATTCATTATAGTTTCTTTTGCGTTAGGGATTAGCATGTGAAATTATTGCAGAAATGAATTCAAACTCACAATTTAGTTCAACTAAAAACTTGTTTGTATTACAAATTATCCAAATTAACAATTCAGTCGTTACAAATTAACTATGATTAATGTTGGTTTTTTTTTTGATAGATGCATAATGTAAATGTTTTATTTTTTCAGTTTATCCACCAAATGTCATGATACCTACTGCTTATGCTGGATTTACCATAATTTGTTATATTTCAAACAATAAATGCATATATGTTTTTATCTCTAACATCTTCAATCTAGTTGCACTAGTTACAAAGTAGGTACAATTGTTCAATGTACAACCATGCTCCTTCTTATTGTAAATTTGATACAAAACAAATACTGTAAAAGATTTAATGTTCTTTAATTTGATGTACAAAATGTTACTGTATACATGAGTTAAAAAAGATAAATGCATTTATCTTTTAAGATAAAGAATTAAATAACATATTAAGCCGTACTTATATATCATAGATACTACTACATATTAAACACATTTATCATTTTTCTCTCTATTTGAAGTTCTTACATAGGGTATATAAATGATTTAAACAACATATAGAAAAGATAAAAGCATATATGTTTTAGAAGTTCGAATATAATTCCTTGTATTTTATTCATGAATTATGTACCATATCTTTGCAATTTCTACCCTTTCTGCGTAGACTACACATTCAAGTAGCATTTTTAAAAAAAAAAGGATGAATTGCCTCTAGGAAATTGATTTTTCCTTTTTTATTTGGGCCGAGGGTATAGTGTTCATGTGATTGTCTACTATTAGATAATACTATTTCAAATATAATGCATTTTGTTGTTTCAAATGTAACACATAAACAGTGAATTTTTTTTCCAGGTTATTTCCCTTTAGTAATAGCTCTTGTTCCCAAAGAAAATGAAGAGTGTTGGAGTTGGTTTTTAAAACACCTAAAGGATGCTCTCAGTTGTGATAGAATATTAACTTTTTTAAGTGATGGACACTGGGGTTTATTGTTAAGTATTCCAAAAAAATTTCCAAATAGTCATCATTCTTATTATTTGCATCATATGCAAAATAATATTGCTAGCATTGTGAAAAGTGGAAGGGGCGTTTGGATAGCTCATTTACTTCAGCGTTGTGCTATAGCTTCTAGTCATCATGAGTTTGAAAAAACTATGTCCAGGTACAAATAAATTTGAGGTACCAAAGCTATAGAGTACTTGAATGATAAACCATATGATCATTAGGCCGATTTATTTTTTTCGAGGAAGCGATTTGGTGAAAATAAGTCCAATATAGCTGAGATTTTTAATTCTTGGATTTTGGATGAAAGAAGTTTGCCTGTTACTGTTTGTCTTCATGGAATTAGGGTAAAACTGATGATGCAAGTGTCTAATCGTAGAGAAGAGGCATCAAAGTGAACTAGTGTGCTATGTCTAAAAATGGAAGCTCGTTTGTTGAAATTGAAGGAAGAAGGATTTGGGTGGAGTGTTTCTAAATCATCTAGGTATGTATTTCTATTTTTTTACATGATGATCACAGTTTCTGAAAAATGATAAATGCATTTTTTTTCAACTTGCTATGTAGCCTGTGTTATGATTTCATTTTGTTGGTGTTTATGGTTTTTGGTCTAATTGAAAGCTGTGACAAGATATTTTCAAGTTTGTAAATTTAAAGATTAACAATAAATATATAACGGAAATACTGAGCAATGCTTACATGCAGAATTCATGAGCAAAAATAGATTATCTTTTTTTTCTTCCCTTACAACATAGATTCTGTGATCTTTAAGAATATGCACATGAATTGGGTCTTATTTATCAAAAAGATTAGAGAGAATATATATAGTGCTAATAATCCTTTTTTGGAAATGCAATATGGTTATATATTTTAACTGTTTTTAATTTTACATTTTGTAGGTATATTTTTGAAGTTCATTCTCCAACATCTCAAAAGGTTGATCTTAAAAATCGCATTTGCAGTTGCAATCAATGGAAAGTGACAGGTTTTCCTTGTGCGCATGCTTTGAAGTGTATTTCTTTAACCATAAATTCTGTTTGTGAACATATTGAGAATTACTTTACCGCTGATTATTATCGAGCTTCGTATTCACATTTGATCAATCATATTCCAACTTTTGATAAGGAAGCAATTGAAGCTGAAGAATCATCTATTGTTCTTCCTCCTAAGCCTGTTCGTGGAGCTGGTAGGCCTAGGATGAATAGGATTGAAGGGGCTGATTTTCATGCTAAGCAAAATAGATGTGGAAAGTGTAAAAAACTAGGACATAATAGAAGGGGCTGTTCTTTGAATAATTGAGTTGATTGTTTTAGTCCAATGTATTTGATTAGTTGTTCTATGAATACTTTGAGTTGAATAATTGTGTTGATTGTTTTAGTCCAATGTATTTGATTGGTTGTTCTACGAATACTTGGTTGTTCTATGAATACTTTGAGTTGAATATTTGGATTATTGCATATGTTGAATTAGATATAATCTGATTTTGATTACTTTTGGTTGTATGCAATTGTTTATGTTTAACTGTTATTTCGAATATAATGTTGTTAGTTCTGTTAAAAAAGGTAAATTGATGTATCATCAACCTCGAACAAGCTTAGGACTTAAGTATATTGCTACCATAAACATGTTTGATTTATTTTGCGGTCATTGATTTCAATCTTGTTCGTGTAGAAATATTTGTTGATTTTTCATAACGGTGGAATACTTATCAATCTCCAATAGTTATTTATCTCTTCCTAATAAGTTCTTTTTTCAAAAAAGCAGTATTCAACTTGCATGCAATTATGGTCGGTTGATGCTCCTAATGTTGCAGGAAATACTTCTGACAATAACTTCCTCTGGTTCACAAACTGGTCCACTAAAGCGTTTGAAACCTCTCTGCTTCTTTTCCAAATCTAAAGAAGTCAGGCTGTCAACCGAGAATCACAAGTAAAATAACTGACATATGACTGTTAAACTATCTATGCATGTATTTACAAATCAAGTAGTGCAAATATATATTGCAGTAGAAATGGTATTACTTTTGGCTTTTTAATGGCTATGAATGCAATGTATATGAGAAAGAGACTGCATTAGTAACAACATATACAACAATCGTAATGAGATTCAGTGGTGCTCTAGTGGAAAAACAATATCAGTAATCAAACTTTGTTAATTTGCCGGATGAGTTTCTTTCCACACTGCACCGAATAAACAACAAATTATTAACAACAAATGCATTAATTAGCTTGGCAGATTTGAAAAGATACTCCATATTATACGGCCCAATTTTTTTCTAGGACACAACATGAATGAATAGTCAGATTCAAAAGTGACAGTGCAAACAAGTGCACAACATACACATAAACAAACTCAAGTCTACAACATCGGCAAGTAGGTTTTACATTTCAAATCATATGGCCTAAGTCAACCATTACAAATTCATCAGTAAATTTAGATATACTTCCTAAAATCTATAATCAAATAAAATTTTAAAAAATGTATGGTAAAAAGAAGGTTAGACATCAAAGAATTTGTTGTTATCATTGTCAGTTCAAATTTTTTGTTGCTGAAGTTGAACTGCAGAATTTTTCAATTGTCCAACGGTATGGTTCATCATAGAGAATTTGTGCAGTTATCTGTGCTCTAAATGCGTTTACTCGTTCTAGACTGATTTTCGATGTTGTGTCCGTTCCTTGTGCTATCTTTTGGATAAACATCATTACAAAAATTCCACAGTCAAACCTGCATTTGTTAAAATTTTAGTTATTGTGTAACATTCATTGTTGTATAAAAATGTCCAGTATCTAGAAAATTACCCGTTGCTTTGTTGAGCACAGCTAACATTTTTAATCAATGTAGACTTTCCCCGAATTGTTTTCTCGCCTGCCTCTTGTAATTCTTTATTGATTTTGTTTACCGCTGCTTTCTGCCAAATATATATATATATATATATATATATATATATATATATATATATATATAACTTTTCTATAATAATGATGAATCTATTTATCTTTTTTACTTTTGTGTATTTCACTTACCGCATTAATAGCAAACTTTGAATGTCCACTTCTTAATGTCTTAGATCTTGTGGTCAAGTATAGAGAATCATAATGGTTCCACGTACATGATTCCACTACTAGCTCTAGCAAGCTCCAATGTTTGTTGCTATATATAGGAAATAATATATTGCAACATAATGGATTTAGAAGTGTTTGTTTAATAAAAGGATTAAACATATTTCTTTTGATATTTTCTAGGTTTCCATCTGTTGCGCTTTTCTGTTAAAAAATAATTTCAGAAAATTTATCTTAGAAACAAATTAAATTTTACATTATAGTTCACTTACTGTCATTGTTGTGTTCACATTATAATGCTAGAACTTTGTTCTAATAATTTTGTTTTTCTGAACCAAAACCAATCAATAACCTACATTTCCAAAAAAATATGGATTAAGTATAGATTTTATAATGAAGAAAAGAATAGAATTTAAAATGACGCAAAGTATAGTTTTTTGTACTTACTTGACCAGAAATATATTCTCCATAGAGAAGTTCTTCTATCATACTTTTTGTGATGGTTATGAAGTTTCCATCATCACAAGTAAATGCTACATCACTAAAAAATTAAGATTAGTATGTACTGTGTTGTATGGCACTTACAGTATAAAAGAAAATGAATTAAGATTAGTATACTGAAAAATTAAGATTAGTATGTAATGAATATTTGTCAATAAAAGAAAATAACAATAGTTATAGAAGTTTGTATGAAAAGATAAAGATAAATTAATTTATCTTTTTTAGTTTAGTTTGGTTTTTTTGATCTCTATATGACAAAAAAACATGGGTCTTAAATCAATCCTGGTTTTATGGCACTTACAGTATAAAACACAGATTTGATCTCTATATGACAAAAAAACATGGAGAATATTTATATGAATATCAACACGACAAAAGTTCTGCTATAGTTTATATGCATATCTTATTTGAATAAATATATATTTAAGTCAATTGAGTGAAAAGTAGTTTAGTTACTTACTTGTTTCCTCCAAGAATTTTGGCTTCTTCTTCTTTTTTGGTTCTTTTAGGGCAATATGTTCAACAACAATATGATTTTCAGAAGTATTTTCTTGAGCAGGCTCTTTCAGATTGTCAGATTTTAGACTATCTTGTGTCCGCTTTTCAAGTATGAAATCTTGAGTTTGCATAATATCAAAAGTTGGAAAATTAGCAGAACTGTTTATGTGAATCATACCAATAATTTTTTTTTTTACCTTTTTCAGCTTCCGTCTTTTGTTCAAATTATCTTTTTCCTTCACATCCTGCTTTTCTAAATTTTCCAACTTCTGGAGCTTCATTTCAAGAATCTGGAATCTTTTTTCAGCCATTTCTCTTAAACGTCTTTCCTCATTTAATTATTCTTCAATATTTTTCATCTCAGAACACAAAAAATTGACTTTTGACTGTAGCTCCTTTGGTTATTAGCACATTCTTTGGCATATTTTTTCACACTTGTGTCTTCCTGGCACTCGTCTAATTTTCTTTTGTTGTTTCGGTCTTCTTCCACCTCAATAGCTTTTATTTTATTGGAAAGAAATTCTTTCTCTTCTTTTGTTACAGCTGTAAATTTTTTTAAAATCTGCAATGAATAAATTTAAAGTTAAGCTTGCACATATACTGTCGTTGAAGTACTAGACAAGTTAAGCTTGCACATATACTGTCGTTGAAGTACTAGACAAGTTAAGCTTGCACATATACTTTCTATACTCATTTGGTTTTCTATTATTTAGGCTACTAACATTCAAAAAATTGCATTCCAAAAAATCATAAAAAATGTACAGTTAAAAAAAAATAGCATGCTTTGTCATTGTCAACTTCAGTGAGGTCCAAATTTTTCAGTTTCGATAAATCCCATTTTCTCATTCTTGGGATTTTGGTTTGTTGATTTTCCTTCTCATCAATTATTTTTTTTCGTTCACAAATCCAGTACTGCAAGAAAAAGATAAAAGCATTTATATTTTTGTATTAAATATAAATTTGAATATATTTATATCTAGTTAAAGTTATGAAAGCATACAGTAACACCATAGTACAGCCTGGTGTACTTCTAGGGTCAGCTGATACTTTTTAATATTTTTCAAAACATTTTCACATATTGCCCGCGGCCAAGAAATTGAATCTAATTTTTTTAAATTCGACAAATTCGGCAAGAAACCCCATTGCATATAGCTTTGGTTGTTTGGAAAAAGGAAAGTTATAACCAGCAACAATAATAACAATTTCACTAAATCTTCATCTCCTTTTTCCTGTTTTACAGTGTATTCAATCTTTTTGTTACTGTTTTTTGGTTGATTATGTCTTCTTCTTCAAAATTGGCAGTTAAAAAATTGAAGAAACTTTCCATGGCTGAGGCTTTGTTAGAAGCTAGTATAGGAAATAAGTCTTCTCCAGCTAATGGCATTCCAAAAATTAGACTGACTTCTTCAGGAGTAATTTTGAGTAATTTGTTTCCAATTGTGAAAGCATTTTCTTTTTCATCAAATGAAGTAATGATATCATCTAAATTTGAAACACTTTTCCTTAAATCTTGTCGTGCTATTGAATCTCTAAGTAAAAACGTTGAAGAAGTTTTTGAATGGTGTTTTTTCTAAAAAAGCTTTTGCTTCAGGTGAAAGAATGTGTTTCTCCTTCATAATTGACATCACTTTATAGATTGCATCCAAATTACATCTATAAGCACCTGTGTACTGTTGCTTTTTTTGCTTCTTGGCTATTTTTTTAATTTCATACTAATCAACATCATCTAAATCAGTACTTTCTTCAGCCAGTTGTTGTGAAATTGTTTTTTCATCATCAGATATGAAGTCTTCTTTTTCATTCACATCAGGTAATTCTTGAGTTGGTCCACTCTGATTCTATATTTATGAAAATCAAAAAATCAATTGGGAAGTAAAAATAACAAGTTTATCAAAAAATATCTTACTACACAAAAATTTGAATAAAAAGATAATATATTTTATCTTTTAAATTATTTTGTATTTTTTTGAGATTAAGCTATTTTTTAGTATATAAAGTACCTCTATTTAAAAAAATAAAAGATAAAGCGCTTTTTTAGTATATAAAGTACCTCTTTTTTTTTAAAAAAGTACAAATTAAATCCAACAGGTTTTGTTGTAAAGAACAAATATTTGAATTTTTTTAGACCTATTTCAATTTTCACAGTTTGAAATTTTTGCATTTTCAAATTTATATTTTAGACCAATAAAAGATAAATGAACATTCACAAATGAAAATCAACAAGAATTATTTGATGAAATGAAAATTTACATTTAGAAAGTTTCAAAGTATAGAAAGATAAGCTGCTTTATCTTTTTTAGTTGCTTAAGTAATGGTCAATTAGAAATCTGAAAACTTAAAGAGAATGAAACGCAAAATAGCCATAAGAATATTGTATAAAAAAGATAAATGCTTTTATCTTTTGTAACAGAGCATTAGAACCAAATTAGCCACTAAAAATTGGTGATCATTTATTAGAATTTCATCATCACAATAGCCTCGAAGTAATAACATGTACAACATGCATGAATGCAGTGCACAGCGCAGACTCGTATGGTCAGAAAATCAAGCTACAACATCAACGAATAGTCAGATTCAAAAGTGACAGTGCAAACAAGTGCACAGCATACACATAAACAAATGCAACATGAAAACAACTCAAGATCAATGCAAATGAAGTAACCAAACCTGACTGAAGTGTTCAGACATTACATATATACATGTGTGAAACATCAAGTGAATATGCAACATCATACACATTGAAACCATAGTCCAATGCAGACACGTCGACAAGACGAGAATGCAAGTGCAGACTAGCTACATGATAACTGACTGCATATAAAGCAACAACTCAAGTCAATGCACATCAACCCAATACAAACTATATGAAATGAATGCACAAACATATATATATATATATAGATACATACATACACACATGTATGCATACATGTAGTAACAGAATAGCAGACTAACCAAGTAAACAATGTAAGCTAAAAAAATTTAGCTATTTTTTTATTTAAAATATAGAATCTAGATTCCAATTTAATACGTACATACAAATTGAAGAGTAGAACTAAATATTATGGGAAACATAAGTAGGAAAACAGTTACCAATGGAGTTTAAGGTAATGATGTTCTCTGGCTATGTTCATTGCAGAAAGGACTGGATATAGGTCTTATGTTTATGCATTGAGTAGCACCTTCATTTACGAATATGCAAGTAGTTTTTCGAATGAATATCTTTGATTTAGAAGACTTTGTATGCATCTTTACGCTGCATAAAAACTGTCATATATAATGAAATGTTATAAAGAGTGAAGAACTATTTATGTTAGATGTAGTAGCTGATATAAAAATTTATCTACGATTTATTCTGTATTTTAATGTTTTAGATAAAAACATAAATGCTTTTGTCTTTTACAACTAGGATTTAATTTAAATTAGTTGTATATTTTTTCTAATAACTTTAAATCATGATAAAAACAAAATCCTATCTAATATAAGTAATGGTAATTATCAAACACAACTAGGGTTTAGCATGTAGTCTAAATATTTTACATTAATAGATAGATACCTTTATCTTTTTTAACAGCTAAACAATATCTTCTTCAGTTTAACACCTAGGGTTTAGTATCATCTGCCATTGAATATTTACGTATTCTTAATTAAACAAATGTCGATTATGGTAAATTATAACAAGAAGAAAAATACCTTAAATCTATAATAAGAGCTATTATCAGCATCGGTAAGAATGAATATTTAACTACGATTTATCATCTAACTAAAACATTTACATCAAAATAAAATATAGCTTACTTGTTCCGCTTTTAAGTTTTTAGGCGATTGTAGAAATAGCTTGATGATAGTATTTTAGTTTAAGCTAAAATCGATGAAGCAGAAATCGATGATGCTTGTTCAGCCAATCGATAGCGATTTTCTTTGTAAACCCTAGTTTTATTTTTCATTCGTATGTTTTGGCGGCAGATATGGATTAGCAAGAAGTAGTGGTTTATTTTCGACCCATGTCCTAGAAACTAATTTTTTGAACAGGTGTCCTAGAAAATAATTAGTTGATGGTAATAAGCTCTTACAATGAAACCAAATCATTTGTTAATTCATGAGTTTTACGCACATCACTAGGAATACAAATCAAACAGAACAACTGGAGATAAGTATGACTAGCATATTACTACATGAAACATACTATCAATAAAAGTGATGTTGTTATGTATAGCCATTTTAACAGAGCATATGCAGAATTGTCAATAAAAGTGATACAACATACTGTCGGTAAAACTAAAATGCTTTTATCTTTTTAACAGAGCATTACAAACATTAGGCATTACAAATTCATTATCACTTACCATAATTTCATTATCAAATTAAGCACTTGCTAGTTAACAATACACAAAAGCAACATAGACTGAAGTGATTATGTAGTTAATATTTCATTTGACAGATGCATTGGTTCTAGACAGTCTTGCCTTCTTGGTTCACAATATCATAACAATTTGACAATACATCCCATGGTACTGGGCGCACTGGAGATCGAAAGCCTCTACAATCGGGGTCATAGCATTTCTGATAGTAGCCACCCCTTTGGAAATCAACAATGTACATAACATGATTACTTTTATGTTCTCTTCCAATTCGTTCATACTATCGACTTCTGGACATGCTATAAATTATGTAGCCATGTGCAGAAAACCGGTACCACCTTCTGATTTTACCCGAAACATTTCCATGAGAGGCAATAGATGAAATTTTATCATCCAAAGCTGGAAAGGGAGATTTTCCTGAACAATAGGACTTCGGTATATTGCTACTATAAACATGTAATGACTTATCTCCCTCAGTGTAGGTGATATTATCATTGCTCTCAGATTTAAAATGAAGAATTTTGCAACAGTCCAGGTCCATTTTGCACTCTAATAGCTTATCAAAATCAGCATCTATTCTGCAAATAAGTGATTTGATAAACACTTGTTCGTCATTCATATTCTTACATGCAAAGCGTCCGCTTGGCATGAGTAAAGCATTCTTCCCTGCTTTGGATGAGAAAGTAAGACGAAAACAACGATTACGGGTATAAACTCCAGTATCAACGAAAAGACACTCTGTATTGTCTGATGAGCTTGAATCTTTTTTGATGTATAGTTTTTCAAACTGTGGATCACTTACTCTTAAAGTTATTATACATGAGCATACCTCAGAGATGAATGCTCCAACATGTGAGTTGTTTTTGAAGGCAATATTTGGGATACGGATGATCACATGTCGAGAGAACTTTTCTTCAGTAGATGAATCAAGCCCTATAACCTAATCATGATTTTCTTGGATTTTGTATTTGTCATTTAGCGCTTTGAAGGTGATAGATATCATAATATCTATGATTTTGTAACAGCCCAATTTTTTTTACAAGTATTTTTCACTTGTATTTAAAAAAAAAAAAAACCTTGGGGTTTATTTAAAGTGAAAAATAAATTTTAGGATTAACTAATAAGATCTCTGGAAAAATCAAGTTTTAATTAAGAAAACATTTATAGCTTAGGTGGTTAAGACATCTGGGCTATTCACGACAGGTCACGAGTTCGAGTCTCGGCATGGTCAGAATTTCTAATTTTTTTGTATATAAATGAACTGGGTAATTACGCGTTAAAAAGGGCGCGCAAATTTAGGGAATAAGTACCGTATATATATATATAAGATATGAAGAATGTAAACCAATTTGAATTTTAGTTAAGTATTAATTTTGAAGAATTTAGTGTATTTATAAACTGTTAAATATCGCGTTTAAAAGGACGCGTAAAATTTATGGTAAGTAATGTAATAAAACGTATAAAATTTAAAACGTTATTTTATATATATATTTTTGATGTTTTGTATTACGTCAGTTTGACGTACTTTTAAAATCATATATAAACACCTTTATGGATTAAAACATCAGTTAGTGATTTTTAAGACGAACGTTACTTTTGGTTGTAACTGACAGTTTTGGTTTTAAATAAAAGGTGTATATACGTTTCCATTTCCAAAAGCTTTGAAAAATTCTTGCCGTCATTTAATTAATCAAACTAAATATATATATATATATATATATATATATATCAATTCTCATATAATTGGAACGGTTCATATTTTGCCATTCCTCTGATCACGAAACCTTATCTGCCTAAATCTTCAATCACACATATAAAGAAGCTGGAAGGGATATCAACGCATGCTTTGAAATGTCCAAAGAGATTTAATACTTGTTGCATGTTCAGTTCAAAGCCAATTTATTTGTTTACCGTTATTCCTAAAATCACGCAACTGTTTATTGGTAACAAATGTTGAAATCAAAAGTTTTGTATGTCTGGAAATAAAGCATGCATCTATGAAACATTCAATCAAATTTCTTGCCGTTCTTTGGTTCAATCAACATTTAATGCTTGCCAACATTTACGTAAGAAACTCCCTGCTTTTATCAATCAATTGGGCAAGTTTGAAATCTTAACATACCTGACCGTGAGAAATATTTTATCCACCTCATTTATAACTGTGTATTTCTTTTCGCCATTCAAATAAAAAGATTTATTTCCCACTTCTCATTTTCATTTGCGTTTAAAAATAAATTATATATAAGTTTTCTCTCTCCTTAATTCTTACTTTTTATTTGCCTAGCCTCTTTATTATTTTCCTATGTCTATCTCTTGACATTTATTTCTTTATTTTTCTAGATCTTATTTTATCTATTAAATATTTCTTATGTACATCTTTATTTAATAGCTTGTGTAACAACCCTAGTTTTAACAATTTATTTTATTTTAATTATTCAAATTTGAAATAATATTCTTATAGATTAGGTTTAACAATATGGTTAAATATTTGATTTGGAGATATATTTTATAAAATTTTGTATGCCAATAAAATTAAATAATAACTGTAAAATTTTAAGCTATTTTTGAACTGTTAAATTTCGCGTTTGGAAGACGCGTTAATTATAGGGTATAAGTGACGTAATAAAACGTGTGTTTTCAAAACGATATTTTCACACAAATTTTTGATGTTTTAGTTTGCGTCTGTTTAACGTAGTGTAAAAATCATATTTTCATATATTTTTGAAGAAAAATATCAGTCAGTGTTTTAAAAAGCAAATGTTACCTTGTTTTAATTGACAATTTGACTTTACACATATTGTATACGTTTCCATTTCAACTGCCTACATAAATTTGCCTTTTCATTTTGATATCAAACTAGAAAAATATCAAATCAAAATACATAAAACTGAAATAAATTCAACAAGTAGTAACGTACAAAATTTAAGCTAGACGTGTGAAACCTAACTGTCACTTTAAAGAAATCAACATGCACATCAATTCCTTTCCTCTGCCTCTATCTCATCAATTATCAACCTATAATCACGCAAGTTTTAATTTATAAGAATGTGTGTATTAACCCTGCCTTCATCACACAAACTTAATTATAGGGTAACATTAAAAACCTTATTCTCTCTGATGATTTCCTTTTTACTTAAATGCATGCAATTAAAGCTTGAAACCATACACACCATTTCTCTTCCTTTAGCCTCTGTTCTCATCAGTTATATATCAATTCAAATCCTTGAATCAAGTACGTAACTCACGCAGGAAATAAAATCTAGTTTATAAACATCAACAAGTTTTCAAAAAAAAAAAAAAAAAAAAAAAAAAATTAAATCCTCTCGGCCTTCTCTTTATGCCTGCCTTCCATTAATCATGCTAGAAGATCAATGCTTGCAATATTCTTTTGTAACTGATGGGAAGAATTCTCGTCCATATCAATAGCATTTATATCAATAGAAACTGACACGTTATTTTTCTCATCTGCCTATAAACTCATTCCCCTCTGCCCATTTGTTCTCTGCATCGATCCAATTCTCTGCTCCTTCTCGTGAATCTATCAGGTAAATAGTTATAGTATTGTTCTTTTCTTTCGGTTCAGATATTTATTCTCCCTTTCTCTTTCTCGAAATTTTGTCCTACCTGTGCCTTGCTCGGCCATTTCCTTTGTTATGCCAAGCATAAGATGTCTGTACATTCATCCCTATGCTGAGATATAGGCTAGTCTTGTGCATATCAGAGGGTGAAGCAGTAGATTGGTGGGAGAAACTGAGTGTTATGAGGAATGGTTGAAATTTTATACAATAGTGATAAGTTGCATTTAGGAAGTTTAGATTCAGTGACAATATAAGAAATAGCCTTGTATTGAACCTGTTGATTTTCAAACTGCATATAGTGATCAGTAGGCCTTTTTCATGTTGAGGGATGTGGGGTGAAGTAACACTGATATAAAGATGAGTGTAGATATAGGTTGAGTTTTGCATGCATTTTGTAGTTGTAGGCTAGTGAGTTTTAGCCAAGAACCTGGATATGATATTTAATGTATGGGAAGGACTTTGGTTGATTTGTTTAAGATTTTCCAGGATTTGATTTAGTTAGTAGTGGAAAAAAAAATAAAAAAATAAAAAAATTACATTTTATTCTTTATTATATTATATATATTATATTCTTTAAGGGAGTTAACTTGCATTTGTGTTGAGTAGTCTGCATACATTTATGTGGGGTTTAGGGGAGTCTTTCAGTTGCCTTTATATAAGAAAGGGGTTGTCTGTTTGTAGGGGAGAGGAGTCATGTTCTTTATTTTATTTTTTTCTTTTCTGAGATTGAAGATCTGGACAGGAGTATTGATGCATAACTGAAGTGAAATGTTGATGCTACTAGGAAATAGGGGTCAGTGAGTGTGAGATTTGTGTTTTCAATAAATTTTGAAAAAGAGATGGCTGGAAGTTTCTTTGCATTTTTTTTTCGAAGAAATTTCAGTATTGGCTCGAAGCATGTGAGCTTGAGACGTGGGAAAGACTCGAAGTAGGTGGGTTTTGGCTCGGGTAAATGAGTTTAGTGGATACCTGTTAAAGAGGAGTTGGGAGGTACTTGAAATTGAATAAGTGCGAAGCTTTGAAAAAAAAAAAAAAAAAGAGAAAAAAAAAAAGAAAAAAAAAAAGAAAAAAAAAAGAGAAAAAAAAAAAAACTGAAAAGATGGGAAGGGAAGGCTGCACAAAAATTTGGTGCACGTGTATTCGTGTTCAACTTTTGCCGTAGTTGTTTAGGAAAAATTTTGGTCGTAAAATTTTGGGTTAGCACGGTTCACAGTTTTGGGTATGTTTTGGTCACGTTACACGGTGAAGTGGTCGAGCAAAGCAAACATATTCTTGTTCTATTCTTAATTTTCCTTGACCATAAATTCTTAAGTCGCGTTTCAATATTTGAATTTTTCTAGATTTGAATCTAGGCGACGTCCGAGAATCTTTATCGTTACCCTCTGTCGGTCTGTACCGGTGAACTGTCATTTTTGAAATTCAAAATTTTCTGCAAAAATTCAGGTGAGTATTTCTCACCAGACATACGTATTTATATTTGGTAAATTATTGCAAGTGTATGTGTAAAATTGTATTTCACTATTATCTGTCTGTAATGTAATATAGAATGATGGACCCCATTTAAATTGACACCTCATCAGTATTATCTGTTATATTATTTCTGCAGTTATGTTATTGTTTATTTACTGCTTAAATCACCACTGCAAGTTCCCTGTTATTATAGATGGTATGGGCTGAAATGATAGGCCTAATTGATTATTATTGTTCACTTGTTCTGTTAACTGCTGTAAATTGTCTTGGGATTGCGGGTTCGAAATGATAGAACCTGGGGTTGTGTAAATATCGGATTGAAATGATATAAATCCGTTTCACTTGACCTAGGCTAGAAAATCTTATACAGGCCCGTGGTTTATATATTATTTTCTGAAATTATTTTAAATTATTTAAATTTAGAAATTTGATGATATTCTAATTTAAATTATATAAAGGATTTTTATGAGATTTACAATGATTTAAAAGGGGTTAAATAAATAAATGTTGAGTTAAAATTTTGGAATATAACTTGTTTAGAAATTCTATATTTTTGGAAAGGTAAAGATTTCAATACAGAAATAATAAATAATAAGTTATATTTTAAATTTGATGTTTAGCTAAAAGTCTACTACATCATTTAATTGCTGTCTTTTGAAACTTGACTATTTTAAACCCATACTTTAGATAGCATTTCCTAGATGCTGTAGAAGTGAAATTGATTTAAAATTTATTTATTTAAAATTTCATCTCTATTTTGGGAATACGTTAAGATTTGGAATTTAAATATGAAATTGCTAATAAAGTAAGAAATTGAGTTTGGAAAGATTTAAAAGAAGAAAATTGATTTCTATTCTTTTGATAAAAGAAATAAATTCCAGATTTAATTGAATAAATTGAAATGGTATATCTTCAAAGGAAATGTTTTAAATCAAGGATTTGAAATTAAAGGTATTTGAAATATATATATTGATTTGAAAAATATAAAAATACCATTTTTCAAACTATAACCACGGGTTATAATAACGTTTGGTTGGCAAAGAGACCGGGATCGGATATGGGCATACTCTCTGTCGATACCGAAAACCACTTTGACTAACCGTGTACGCGGTGGAGATTCCAGAATGAAGTAGGTTGGTGGTGACGGTTTCTTGAAAGGTATATACGTGGACCCGACTCCCGTGAGTTGGCATAAGGTGGCTAAAACAGGAGCGATTCTCGGATTAATGAGGTAGCTCCTCTGATCGAACGCACTTCTTCGTATGCCATTCTATTACTCTTGTGATTGTTTGGTGCGCACCTTTGATTTGGGAGTGTTGTTCGAGGTGGGCGGTAACTGCGGCTACGCGTTTCCACCGGTCCGGATAGCAATTGGTATATCTACCCTGGCATTGCCTAGTTGTGCCGTGTCACCTACCCTAGCGAGCCTCCTACGAGTTTCTATTTGTGTCGTACCTATGGAGTATCCTCTGGTAGCCTCCCGATCAGGAGGTATTACGGTACTGTATAGACTATTGGCATTTTACGTGTTAAGGTGGAAAATGTAAAGCCTTAACGCTATTTAAAAGTATGTTTACTTTACTATAGACACTATTATAATAGCGCAATATACTACATAGTAAATAGTTTAACGGATCCTTAGAGGATGGGCGATCCCAAGCATCCTTTAAGTTACTTGCTCTTTATTACAGTACACTTGATTTAGCTTACATTATATAAGTATGTATGTCCTGACTCGAGTGTTTTGTTTTATTGTACGCTCGGGTCAGCCTGAGTTGCAGCTTCAGCTTTCTTTCCGGAGCTAGGACCACTCATAGATCTCTCTTGCTAATTGGAAGCTTTTTCAGCTTTATCTATTTTGTAATTCAAGACATTTGAAGACTTTATATTTGCTTATGGCTTAAAATTGTATTGAAGTTTATGAACAACGTATATCTATTTGGTAAAAGTTTTCAGTGTATTCATGAACCACTGTGTTATTTTATGTTCCGCTGTGAGATTCTGATATCTGTGTCTGTGATTCTGTGTATTTGGTTTCATTTGTTCCTTAGCTATATTTACAACCTATTGTTTTGAACTATTCCAGCTCGACAATTTTTAAGTTTTGTCGAATTCGAATGGTACAAAATAGTGGGTCGTTACAGTTGGTATCAGAGCTTTGGTTTAAACCACAGCCTAAGGAACGAAAACTCATTAGAGATAGAGTAGCAATACTCTAGAATGAGTGAAGTCAAATTCCAGAATCTTTTCCTTATGAGAGAACGTATTTTAAAGTATAAAATGATTTTCAAAGGGTTTTTAAGAAGTATTTTGATAAAAATAAAACTTCCTGTTTTTTTTAAATATATTTTCCAGCTATTTCTTCTTTCTCTCCATCGTTATATTCAAGCCTTTGTTAAAAGCTTGTCCAAGTTAAGCTGTATCTTATCCTAGAATATCTTGACCTCTATGTCTGGGATTCGACGCTTTCGATCTTCTACTCGGAGGCGATTGGTTAAATAGGCATGGTGCAGAAATCTCTTGTAGTTCTCGTACTGTTGCTCTTAAAGATGATTTAGGGAATCCATTAGAGATCCAGTGTGACTTACCTCAGGAGTTCGCTGGTAGTTTCATCTATCCTCTCGACACTTTTCCGGATGATATCCATTCGACCCCTGTAGTCAAACTTTTCCCGACATATTTGGTGAAGTCACTTCTTTACCAAAGCGGGAAATTTATTCCGTATCAATCTTATCCCTGGAGCAACGGTTTTCTCTCAGCTTGATCTAGCCACAGGTTTCCATCAGCTTAGAAATTGCTAAGGAAACCATACCCAAACTACTTTCCGAACTGAGAATGGTTTCTTTGAATGGCTAGTTATGCCTTTTGGCTTGACTAATGCCCCTGCTTTCTTTATAGACTTGATGAATCGCGTTTTTCGCGGTGTGCTCAATAAATTTGTCCTAGTCTTTATTGATGACATCCTCGTTGAAAATTTATTCCTATACTCGAAAGAAAATCTAATATTATATATATAAGTATAATTTTCAGAATTTAACTAGTTGTTTAGAGATAATAATGTTTGATTTTATTTATAGTTTTGTAAACCATTGGTTTTGTCTTAATGAATAATTGAACTATAAAACATGGTTATAAATTTATTTGGAAACAGAAATGGATTTAAAACAAGAATTTAAGAATTTAATATCTGATAGTTTCAAACCTTGTGTTTAAAGTCTTAAAAGGATATATTATTATTTAAATTATTTTCGAATATAAATTTGTTTCCAAAGAATTTTAAAAGTTTTAAAAAATTAGTGCTCTTCTCTTTGTCGCTGGAAAATAATTTCGGTGATGACTACAACATCATCGACATTCATTTTCGAGTATCGAAGTAAAAAGACCACGTTGTAGTTTTGTTTCAAAAATTTAATTGATTTGAATTTCTAAATATGACTTAATTTATAATATATATAGATATATGATTTAAATTTGATTTGACATATACTATATGTATGTATTTATTTATCTCTAAAGGGTTTGAAGTTAAT
This sequence comes from Allium cepa, assembly GCA_030765085.1. NCBI lineage: Eukaryota > Viridiplantae > Streptophyta > Magnoliopsida > Asparagales > Amaryllidaceae > Allium > Allium cepa. The sequence goes on along the minus strand of CM060938.1, from coordinate 445,584,479 downwards.
TGGAAATTTAATTCATAAATTTATGTTAAAAGGGTGATTCTAATGATAAAATAAAGTCAAATTTTGAATGAATATTTAAACTTGAATAATAAAATTGGAAAAATTTTACTTGTATAATTGCATGCCAATATAACTTACCTAAATCATTCAGAAATTAACTATGTAATTGGATAATGTATAATATAAAAGGATTTTATAAATAAAAATTTGAGTGGTTATAAAAAAATGTTATACACTTAAAGTTTCAGTTACAACAAGACAAATAGAGGTAAATAGAAATAAAATAATAATTGAATAATATACAATATCAAATGGTGTTAAAGGAAATTTAGAAATATATTGGAATAGTTATATTAAATATAATCTACTTAATATGTGCGATAAGATATATTAAGTAGAATATATTTAATAATAATCTGGAATAAAGAAAATTAAATTTGTTGAATAAGATAATTAATTTGGAAATAGTTAAGATTGATTTAACTTCTGTAAAAAATCAAATGAATTAAATCAATTATTGAATATTAATTAATTTAAATTGAATTTATATGGTTTAGATATTGAGAAAAATATTTGACATAGATGAGAAAATATTGAGAAAAATAAATTTAATTATAGTTTGGAATAAAGAAGAAATTAAATGGGGAATTTAGTTTATTTTGGGAAATGGTAAATGTACTTTAAAAAAATCAAGTTAAATTACCATTTCAAATTTGGATTAAAATTAAACATTTTAAATTAGAATGTTATAATACCTTGTGAAAAATTTGGAAAAAAAAAAAAATTTGAATGATTTTTTTTAGTGTAGGGATATTATACAAGTAAATATGTAAATAAATAAATGTTAAAATTTTAAGTATAAATAGATGAAATCAAAGATTAATTTAAAATTGAATTTTATTGTTTAGATTAATGATTCTAAATTTAGGTTTCAATTTAGTTTTCTTTCAGGTTGTTTCTATACCCCTACCTTCTTCCTTTTCGAGGACGAAAAGTTCTGAGTGGGGGAGAGTGTAACAGCCCAATTTTTTTTACAAGTATTTTTCACTTGTATTTAAAAAAAAAAAAAAAAACCTTGGGGTTTATTTAAAGTGAAAAATAAATTTTAGGATTAACTAATAAGATCTCTGGAAAAATCAAGTTTTAATTAAGAAAACATTTATAGCTTAGGTGGTTAAGACATCTGGGCTATTCACGACAGGTCACGAGTTCGAGTCTCGGCATGGTCAGAATTTCTAATTTTTTTGTATATAAATGAACTGGGTAATTACGCGTTAAAAAGGGCGCGCAAATTTAGGGAATAAGTACCGTATATATATATAAGATATGAAGAATGTAAACCAATTTGAATTTTAGTTAAGTATTAATTTTGAAGAATTTAGTGTATTTATAAACTGTTAAATATCGCGTTTAAAAGGACGCGTAAAATTTATGGTAAGTAATGTAATAAAACGTATAAAATTTAAAACGTTATTTTATATATATATTTTTGATGTTTTGTATTACGTCAGTTTGACGTACTTTTAAAATCATATATAAACACCTTTATGGATTAAAACATCAGTTAGTGATTTTTAAGACGAACGTTACTTTTGGTTGTAACTGACAGTTTTGGTTTTAAATAAAAGGTGTATATACGTTTCCATTTCCAAAAGCTTTGAAAAATTCTTGCCGTCATTTAATTAATCAAACTAAATATATATATATATATATATATATATATATATATATATATATATATATATATATATATCAATTCTCATATAATTGGAACGGTTCATATTTTGCCATTCCTCTGATCACGAAACCTTATCTGCCTAAATCTTCAATCACACATATAAAGAAGCTGGAAGGGATATCAACGCATGCTTTGAAATGTCCAAAGAGATTTAATACTTGTTGCATGTTCAGTTCAAAGCCAATTTATTTGTTTACCGTTATTCCTAAAATCACGCAACTGTTTATTGGTAACAAATGTTGAAATCAAAAGTTTTGTATGTCTGGAAATAAAGCATGCATCTATGAAACATTCAATCAAATTTCTTGCCGTTCTTTGGTTCAATCAACATTTAATGCTTGCCAACATTTACGTAAGAAACTCCCTGCTTTTATCAATCAATTGGGCAAGTTTGAAATCTTAACATACCTGACCGTGAGAAATATTTTATCCACCTCATTTATAACTGTGTATTTCTTTTCGCCATTCAAATAAAAAGATTTATTTCCCACTTCTCATTTTCATTTGCGTTTAAAAATAAATTATATATAAGTTTTCTCTCTCCTTAATTCTTACTTTTTATTTGCCTAGCCTCTTTATTATTTTCCTATGTCTATCTCTTGACATTTATTTCTTTATTTTTCTAGATCTTATTTTATCTATTAAATATTTCTTATGTACATCTTTATTTAATAGCTTGTGTAACAACCCTAGTTTTAACAATTTATTTTATTTTAATTATTCAAATTTGAAATAATATTCTTATAGATTAGGTTTAACAATATGGTTAAATATTTGATTTGGAGATATATTTTATAAAATTTTGTATGCCAATAAAATTAAATAATAACTGTAAAATTTTAAGCTATTTTTGAACTGTTAAATTTCGCGTTTGGAAGACGCGTCAATTATAGGGTATAAGTGACGTAATAAAACGTGTGTTTTCAAAACGATATTTTCACACAAATTTTTGATGTTTTAGTTTGCGTCTGTTTAACGTAGTGTAAAAATCATATTTTCATATATTTTTGAAGAAAAATATCAGTCAGTGTTTTAAAAAGCAAATGTTACCTTGTTTTAATTGACAATTTGACTTTACACATATTGTATACGTTTCCATTTCAACTGCCTACATAAATTTGCCTTTTCATTTTGATATCAAACTAGAAAAATATCAAATCAAAATACATAAAACTGAAATAAATTCAACAAGTAGTAACGTACAAAATTTAAGCTAGACGTGTGAAACCTAACTGTCACTTTAAAGAAATCAACATGCACATCAATTCCTTTCCTCTGCCTCTATCTCATCAATTATCAACCTATAATCACGCAAGTTTTAATTTATAAGAATGTGTGTATTAACCCTGCCTTCATCACACAAACTTAATTATAGGGTAACATTAAAAACCTTATTCTCTCTGATGATTTCCTTTTTACTTAAATGCATGCAATTAAAGCTTGAAACCATACACACCATTTCTCTTCCTTTAGCCTCTGTTCTCATCAGTTATATATCAATTCAAATCCTTGAATCAAGTACGTAACTCACGCAGGAAATAAAATCTAGTTTATAAACATCAACAAGTTTTCAAAAAAAAAAAAAAAAAAAAAAAAATTAAATCCTCTCGGCCTTCTCTTTATGCCTGCCTTCCATTAATCATGCTAGAAGATCAATGCTTGCAATATTCTTTTGTAACTGATGGGAAGAATTCTCGTCCATATCAATAGCATTTATATCAATAGAAACTGACACGTTATTTTTCTCATCTGCCTATAAACTCATTCCCCTCTGCCCATTTGTTCTCTGCATCGATCCAATTCTCTGCTCCTTCTCGTGAATCTATCAGGTAAATAGTTATAGTATTGTTCTTTTCTTTCGGTTCAGATATTTATTCTCCCTTTCTCTTTCTCGAAATTTTGTCCTACCTGTGCCTTGCTCGGCCATTTCCTTTGTTATGCCAAGCATAAGATGTCTGTACATTCATCCCTATGCTGAGATATAGGCTAGTCTTGTGCATATCAGAGGGTGAAGCAGTAGATTGGTGGGAGAAACTGAGTGTTATGAGGAATGGTTGAAATTTTATACAATAGTGATAAGTTGCATTTAGGAAGTTTAGATTCAGTGACAATATAAGAAATAGCCTTGTATTGAACCTGTTGATTTTCAAACTGCATATAGTGATCAGTAGGCCTTTTTCATGTTGAGGGATGTGGGGTGAAGTAACACTGATATAAAGATGAGTGTAGATATAGGTTGAGTTTTGCATGCATTTTGTAGTTGTAGGCTAGTGAGTTTTAGCCAAGAACCTGGATATGATATTTAATGTATGGGAAGGACTTTGGTTGATTTGTTTAAGATTTTCCAGGATTTGATTTAGTTAGTAGTGGAAAAAAAATAAAAAAATAAAAAAATTACATTTTATTCTTTATTATATTATATATATTATATTCTTTAAGGGAGTTAACTTGCATTTGTGTTGAGTAGTCTGCATACATTTATGTGGGGTTTAGGGGAGTCTTTCAGTTGCCTTTATATAAGAAAGGGGTTGTCTGTTTGTAGGGGAGAGGAGTCATGTTCTTTATTTTATTTTTTTCTTTTCTGAGATTGAAGATCTGGACAGGAGTATTGATGCATAACTGAAGTGAAATGTTGATGCTACTAGGAAATAGGGGTCAGTGAGTGTGAGATTTGTGTTTTCAATAAATTTTGAAAAAGAGATGGCTGGAAGTTTCTTTGCATTTTTTTTTCGAAGAAATTTCAGTATTGGCTCGAAGCATGTGAGCTTGAGACGTGGGAAAGACTCGAAGTAGGTGGGTTTTGGCTCGGGTAAATGAGTTTAGTGGATACCTGTTAAAGAGGAGTTGGGAGGTACTTGAAATTGAATAAGTGCGAAGCTTTGAAAAAAAAAAAAAAAAAGAGAAAAAAAAAAAGAAAAAAAAAAGAAAAAAAAAAGAGAAAAAAAAAACTGAAAAGATGGGAAGGGAAGGCTGCACAAAAATTTGGTGCACGTGTATTCGTGTTCAACTTTTGCCGTAGTTGTTTAGGAAAAATTTTGGTCGTAAAATTTTGGGTTAGCACGGTTCACAGTTTTGGGTATGTTTTGGTCACGTTACACGGTGAAGTGGTCGAGCAAAGCAAACATATTCTTGTTCTATTCTTAATTTTCCTTGACCATAAATTCTTAAGTCGCGTTTCAATATTTGAATTTTTCTAGATTTGAATCTAGGCGACGTCCGAGAATCTTTATCGTTACCCTCTGTCGGTCTGTACCGGTGAACTGTCATTTTTGAAATTCAAAATTTTCTGCAAAAATTCAGGTGAGTATTTCTCACCAGACATACGTATTTATATTTGGTAAATTATTGCAAGTGTATGTGTAAAATTGTATTTCACTATTATCTGTCTGTAATGTAATATAGAATGATGGACCCCATTTAAATTGACACCTCATCAGTATTATCTGTTATATTATTTCTGCAGTTATGTTATTGTTTATTTACTGCTTAAATCACCACTGCAAGTTCCCTGTTATTATAGATGGTATGGGCTGAAATGATAGGCCTAATTGATTATTATTGTTCACTTGTTCTGTTAACTGCTGTAAATTGTCTTGGGATTGCGGGTTCGAAATGATAGAACCTGGGGTTGTGTAAATATCGGATTGAAATGATATAAATCCGTTTCACTTGACCTAAGCTAGAAAATCTTATACAGGCCCGTGGTTTATATATTATTTTCTGAAATTATTTTAAATTATTTAAATTTAGAAATTTGATGATATTCTAATTTAAATTATATAAAGGATTTTTATGAGATTTACAATGATTTAAAAGGGGTTAAATAAATAAATGTTGAGTTAAAATTTTGGAATATAACTTGTTTAGAAATTCTATATTTTTGGAAAGGTAAAGATTTCAATACAGAAATAATAAATAATAAGTTATATTTTAAATTTGATGTTTAGCTAAAAGTCTACTACAGCATTTAATTGCTGTCTTTTGAAACTTGACTATTTTAAACCCATACTTTAGATAGCATTTCCTAGATGCTGTAGAAGTGAAATTGATTTAAAATTTATTTATTTAAAATTTCATCTCTATTTTGGGAATACGTTAAGATTTGGAATTTAAATATGAAATTGCTAATAAAGTAAGAAATTGAGTTTGGAAAGATTTAAAAGAAGAAAATTGATTTCTATTCTTTTGATAAAAGAAATAAATTCCAGATTTAATTGAATAAATTGAAATGGTATATCTTCAAAGGAAATGTTTTAAATCAAGGATTTGAAATTAAAGGTATTTGAAATATATATATTGATTTGAAAAATATAAAAATACCATTTTTCAAACTATAACCACGGGTTATAATAACGTTTGGTTGGCAAAGAGACCGGGATCGGATATGGGCATACTCTCTGTCGATACCGAAAACCACTTTGACTAACCGTGTACGCGGTGGAGATTCCAGAATGAAGTAGGTTGGTGGTGACGGTTTCTTGAAAGGTATATACGTGGACCCGACTCCCGTGAGTTGGCATAAGGTGGCTAAAACAGGAGCGATTCTCGGATTAATGAGGTAGCTCCTCTGATCGAACGCACTTCTTCGTATGCCATTCTATTACTCTTGTGATTGTTTGGTGCGCACCTTTGATTTGGGAGTGTTGTTCGAGGTGGGCGGTAACTGCGGCTACGCGTTTCCACCGGTCCGGATAGCAATTGGTATATCTACCCTGGCATTGCCTAGTTGTGCCGTGTCACCTACCCTAGCGAGCCTCCTACGAGTTTCTATTTGTGTCGTACCTATGGAGTATCCTCTGGTAGCCTCCCGATCAGGAGGTATTACGGTACTGTATAGACTATTGGCATTTTACGTGTTAAGGTGGAAAATGTAAAGCCTTAACGCTATTTAAAAGTATGTTTACTTTACTATAGACACTATTATAATAGCGCAATATACTACATAGTAAATAGTTTAACGGATCCTTAGAGGATGGGCGATCCCAAGCATCCTTTAAGTTACTTGCTCTTTATTACAGTACACTTGATTTAGCTTACATTATATAAGTATGTATGTCCTGACTCGAGTGTTTTGTTTTATTGTACGCTCGGGTCAGCCTGAGTTGCAGCTTCAGCTTTCTTTCCGGAGCTAGGACCACTCATAGATCTCTCTTGCTAATTGGAAGCTTTTTCAGCTTTATCTATTTTGTAATTCAAGACATTTGAAGACTTTATATTTGCTTATGGCTTAAAATTGTATTGAAGTTTATGAACAACGTATTTCTATTTGGTAAAAGTTTTCAGTGGATTCATGAACCACTGTGTTATTTTATGTTCCGCTGTGAGATTCTGATATCTGTGTCTGTGATTCTGTGTATTTGGTTTCATTTGTTCCTTAGCTATATTTACAACCTATTGTTTTGAACTATTCCAGCTCGACAATTTTTAAGTTTTGTCGAATTCGAATGGTACAAAATAGTGGGTCGTTACAGATTTCATCGGCATTTTTTCCAGTGTTAATCTTTTTATTGAACTCAAGATCATAATACAAGTGGCAAGATAGTCCGACTTGAATAACCTCGTAATGGTGGCGTAACTTAGGATTCATGGTTTTGTACCTTCTCTAGAACTCATCATATGTAGAAACAAGGAACCTTCTTTGTGCAGTCAAATGATCTTGGTAGCAAAAAACTTAAGTGTTTGCATGTGTATAGACAAATCTTATAGCTTCTTCTTGTCTAGGAAAAGTAGCCCATACTGCATCCTTTTGCTGTATAGGGAATTAGAAAACATAATAGTAAATATAAAACTACAAATTATCAATAAAAGATAAAAGGATTTATCTTTCTTACAAGAGCAGTAAAATCATATTTTGGATTACAAATTCATGATCCAAATTTATCTGAATAACTTCATCAAATCAATAAAGCCATTAGAAATTCATTATCAAATTAATCATCAAATTTTCAATATTACATACTACAAATTTGTCATGTAATTCATCAGTAAATTCAAATATACCCCTAAAATCTATGATCAATATAGTATCATCCATTACAAATTCATCACCAAATTCATTATCTAATTTTTAACATCAGCCATTACAAATTCATCATCTCAATCTTCAGTCATTACTTTTATATGGGCTGAAGAAGAGCTGCAAAATTTGTCAAGCCAGCAGTATGGTTCGTCAGAGAGTATTTGTGCAGCTATCTGTGCTCTGAATGCATTAACTTGTTCAACACTAATTTTTGATGTAGTCTGCATTCCTTGTACTATTTTTTGCATGAACATCATCACAAAAATTCCACAGTCATACCTGTATTTTTGAAGTTTAGTACTTTGAATATAATGATAAAACAGATTATCTTTTCTTTATTTTGATAATGAATTGTAAATAGTATTATTTTTATCTAGGTAACTGTATGTGAGTAAATAATATTATCTAATTGGTAATACATGTGTAGGTAGTTATTGTGTATCATGAATTTTTGTATAAAATTCTGAACTATCTTCAGAATTACCCATTGCTTTGTTTAGCACAGTCAACATTTTTAAGCATTGAATTTTTTCTCAGAATTGTTTTGTGCCCTTCTTCTTGTAGCTCTTTATTTAGATTGTTTACTGCTGATTTCTGCAAACAGTGAAAGAAAACAAGAATAAATATAAACACATTTATCATTATTACTTTTTGTGTATTTTTACTTACCACATTAATGGCAAATTTTGTATGTCCACTTCTGCAGGATTTTGATCTCGTGGTCAAGTGCAGAGAGTCGTAGTGGTTCCAAGTGCATTCTCCAACAACTAGTTCAAGCAGGCTCCAATGTTCATTGCCATGAATTGGGAATAATATGTTGCAACATAATGGATCTAAAAGTGTTCTTTTCATAAAAGGTTGAACATTTTTTTCTTGATATTTTCCAAGCTTCCATCCGTTGTGCTTTTCTGTAAAAAAATGTTTTAGAAAATTTATGTTGTATAAAAAATTATTATTTTGAGAATATAATTCACTTACAGTCGTAGTTGTGTTAACATAGATAACGTTTTGCTTTCTTCTAGTTGCTTTGTTTTTCAAAACCAAAACCAATCAATGATCTACATTTGAAAAATAATATGGATAGAGTATATAATTTATAATGAAGGAAATTTAATTTTCTTGTACTTACTTGACCACAAATACTTTGCTGATAGAGGAGGTCTTCTATCATGAATTTTGTTATGGTGATGAAGTTTTCATCATCACAAATAAAAGCTACGTCGTTGAAAAGTTGGATGGTTTTTAAGAAAAGAAAGTAAGTTTACTACGTATTTTTTGCATTTGGTAGTAAAACAAAATAGAAGCCTTTATGGAAGTATGTATGAAAAGTTAAAGATAAATTGATTTATCTTTTTTAGTTTAGTTTAGTTTTTGTTTATTTTTGAGTAAGTGTGTGAGCGTATAGTAGTTGACAGTTATACTGATAGTTGACCAAACTAAAACAGAACCAAAACAGAATAGAAGCCTTTATATAAGTATGTATGAAAAGTTAAAGATAAATTAATTTATCTTTTTTAATTTTGTTTAGTTTTTGTTCATTTTTGACTAAGTGTGTGAGTCTACAGTAGTTGACAGATATACTGATAATTGACAAAACTAAAACAAAACCAAAACAGAAGTATTAATTAATTTAACACATGATTGATATATAGTTTGTATGAGTCAAAAGTAGTTTAATTACTTACTTGTTTCCTCCTGAAACTTTGAAAAAAAGTTTTACATTTTCTTGTTGTTCTTCAGTCAGATGCTTCATCAGTGGACACTTTTCAACATTCTTTTGCTTTCTCTTTTTTTTTTGTTCTTTAGGACTGACATCTTCAACAACAATTGGTTTTTCTGAAGCAATTTCTTCACTAACTTGTTTGATATTTTCAGATTTTAAAGCTTCTTCAGTTTCTAGAATTAAATCTTGAGTTTACATCAAATCAAAACATGGGAAGTTAGCAGAACTATTTATGTGCATCATACCAACTATCTTTCTTTTTTCCGTAGCCTTTTCAGCTTCATTTTTTCTTTGAAATCGTTTTTTTCTCCACATTATACTCTTTAAAATTTTCCAGCTTTTGATGTTTTATTTCATGATTGTGGAGTCTTTGTTCAGCAAGTTGTCTCAAATGTTGTTCCTCATTAAGTTGTTCTACCATACTTTTCATCTCAGCGGATAAAATGATCACTTTCATCTCCAACTCTTTTATGCTACTTGAGCACTCCACAACATATTTGTCATCTTCCAGCCCAATATATTTTTTTTAGACAGAAAGTCTTTTTCCTCTTTAGTTACATTTGAAATTTTTTGTAAAATCTGCATGGAAGGTATTTGAAAGTAAATTTGGACATGTAATATCATTGAATTACTATGAAGTTAAAAATCAGAAATTATTAAAAATGAACAGGTAAGAACGATTCAGACACTTGATAAATTGATACAACATGTAAGCACATTCATATGGGAAGGATAAAAGACTAGGAAAATCTTTAATGCACACACAATAGTCGTTACATATAAATATAGAAATGTAATTAACTATCCTACAAACTACATAAATTTAGAACACTCTCTTCATTAAATAACACACATATACACATATGTACTCATATAATTTTGTATATCAACAAATATATATAGTTCATTATGTACTTAAATCATTTTCTGTAAAAACATATATGTTTTTATGTTTTTTAACTAGGGTTTAATTTTGTGGTATAATTTCTGTAATAAATTAAAAATATGAGTAAATCAAGAAAAATATTTAATATGTACAACTATATATCAAATATATGTAAGGCCTAAGTTGTTATTAAATCGTTTACATTAAAAGATAAATGTTTTTATCTTTTATAGCTTTTAAGCATGGTGAAAATAAACTTAAATCTGTTAACAGAATACATAACATCATTGGCAAAACACCTTAAATGATGTAAGCAGTAATGGGTTTGCATGACAAGGAGTTGATAAAAGGTTATCTGGTTGAATTTGTTGAGTTCTTGAATATATTTAGGTGTTTCAAGTAGCAAGTGGCTGGTGCAGCAATTTGTCGTTCGTTCAGTCAGGTTGTAGATAAAGGTGAAATTAGGTGGAGAAGAGGAGTACTTTGTGGTTGAATGCGGGGGGATATATTGCACCATTTACGAAGTTTGAATACCATTGTTCAACAAGTTTGAATTGTACCAAACTTGGCAGTTCGGCAGAAATAGAATGTGGGGTGTTCGTGGTGATTTTCTAGTGGTTTGGTAGCGATGCTAAATTAATTATGAACTGTGGAGTTGGGCAGAAACTGAATTGTACTTAAATCATTATGTACTTATACATATGATTTTGTATATCAAGAAATATATATAAAAGTAGCTTACCTTATCATTGTCAATTTCGTCGAGGTCCAAATCTTTTAATTTTGACAAATCCCATTTTCTCATCCTTGGGATATTGCTTTCCAAATTTTATTTTTCATTGATGATTTGCATCCTTTCACAAAACCAATACTGCCAATAAGAACATACAAATAAGCATTAATATTTAACATTTTTGTAAAAAGCATTAGTATAAATATATTTATAATTACTTAAAGTTTTTAAATCATACCAATAAGACCATAGTACATCCAGGTGTGCTTCTTGGATTAACATAGTATTTTTGAACATTTTTCATGACATTTTTGCATATTGCTCTCGGCCAAGAGATTGAGTTCAATGTTCTTAAGTTTAACAACTTTGATAAGAAGCCCCACTGCATGTAGCTCTGATTGTTAGGGAAGAAAAAAGTAATAATCAACAACAGCAACAACAATTTGACTAAATCTTCATTCCCTTTTTCTTCCTCTATCATTTTTTTCAACCTTCTTGTGACTGTCTTCTGGCTTATTATGTCATTTTCTTCGAAATTTATAGTCAAAAACTCTGAAAAAATTTCCATTGCTGTGGCCTTACTTGAAGTTGGTATCGGAAACAAGTCCTCTCCAGATAAATGCAGTCCAAATATAAGGCTAACTTCTTCAGGTGTGATTTTCAGCAGTTTGTTTCCAATTTTGAAGGCTTTTTCTTTAATACCGAAAGAAGAAATTATTTGGTCTAAATTTGCAGCGCTTTTCCGTATGTTTTGCCGTTATATGCCATTGGTGAGAAACGTATTAAAAATGTTTTTGAATGGCATTTTGTTGATATAACTTTTTGCTTCAGCAGACAGAATGTTTTTTCCTTAACAGTCATTAAAACTTTGTACACAGCATCTAAAGTACATCTGTATGTTCCTGTATATAGATGTTTTTTCTGTCTTTTCAGTCTATTTTGAATCTCATATCTCGCAACATCATCTGAGTCATCTGTTTCAATATTCATTTCTTGAGAATCAAAATTTGCTTCACGAAGATTTTCTGAAATTGTTCTCTCTTCATCGGAGTTTGTTAGATGTTCTTGTTCAGAAATTTGAGAGGTTTGCTGTGTTGATTCAACTTCTTCCTACATTCATGAAAATAATATCATTAATTGGAATCCTACATTTGTTTGTGCATATTCGTGAAGATAATATCATTCTGCTGAAGAATCATAATGCACATAAATTAAAGCAATTTTATCAAAAAACACCGTACTACATAGTAGTCTGTATAAAAAGATAATATGGTTTATCTTTTTAATTATTTTGTATTTTATTGGGATTAAGATATTTTTTGTCAATGAGGAATTGTTAAGTAGTTTGTATACAGTAGTGTCAATAATGTAGAAGCTAGTGAATAAAATGCTAAAAATATGGTCCATAAAAAAATATGTTGCCAATTCAACATTGTCGTTAAACCATATTGATTATAGAGGTATTTAGATTTGCAATAAGTTTTGATAGTTATAGTATATACCAAATAAGTAACTATGTAGTAATACAGTAGCATATTTTTTGATATTCATAAACAACTAAAAGCATTTTTTTATAATTTATTATGTAATTAAGTTCGTTTTAGAAAAACATAAATGCTTTTATCATTTTTATGCAAGATCTAAATCATGTTCATATGGTATGTAATAATTGTAAAAAATGAGTAAAACAGCAAACTTGTTTAATATTTGTCATTGTTTTTCAACTGTAAGTAAAGTTAATCATCTAATTAAATCCCATACAGATAAAGCTAAATTTGTTTATCTTTTTTCAATAGTTGAATATAGTAACATGTTCATATAGTAGGATACAAATTTAAATAATAAATAAAACTTGAAACTAGTGTACAGGTATATCTTGTTTCAAATATAACTAATGCTAAACATATAATTAAATATAATTAATGCTAAACATGTATAACTTGTTTAACATATATGTTGTTTTTAAAATATAAGTAAAGCTAAACATCTAATTAAGTCCTACACAAATGAAGCTAAATGTGCTTACCTTTGTTCAGCAGTTAAATACAGTAACATGTTCATACGGTATGCAACAATTCAACATGTAATTAAATATTATTGTATACATAATTAAGGAATTTTTTTTACCAATGGTGTTACTGATAAAGATTTATGCTGACTGTGCTTGTTACAAAACGGACTAGATATTGGTCTTCGATTAATACACTATTTTCCATTGTTGATGAATATACATGTAGCTTTTTCAATAAAAAGTTTAGTTTTTCACGATCTTGTCTTCATTTGTATACTGCATGAAGATTATCACGTGTAATAATATGTTAGTAAGAATAAAGAGTTAAACATATATGAATTACTGACTATGAAATCATATATAGTTCATTATCTAATTAAATTGTTCTGCACATAAAAGCATAAATGCTTTTATCTTTATTAAGTAGGCTGTAAATTTGCTGTATATTTTTTGTAATAACTTTTAAATAATAATAATAAGGGCAAATATGTATAACATATACTAGTCACTATTTAAGATAACTAAGCGTTAAGTTGATTTGAACCAATTATAGTAAAAGAGAAATATGTTTATCTTTCGTAACTGTTGAACATAGGAACATTACAACACAACTGTATTTACACAATACATACAATTTTTCAAGTACTGAAGTTAAAATTACATTAAAGCAACTCAAAGATAAACAAAAAGTTAAATCCATTACATTCTTGTATTAAATCATTTAGATTAAAAGATAAACAAATTTATCTTTTTAAGATGTTGAATATGAACTGTTCTACGTCACCTTAAATCAGTACAAAAACAACAAACACCTTACATGCATTACAAAAAATGTTAGTTATAAACAAATAAATAGAGCTTATTTCTTACTTGTTCAAACACGAGCAAAAACAACCAATAAATAGCAAAGAAAATTTAATAGTGAATGACTACTTCAGCTAACAAAAACAATCGATATATAGCAAAAAATAAAAATAACTTGTTCAGTTTAACACTTAGGGTTTAGTAGCATCTGCCGTTGAATATTTAGGTACGCTTAATTAAACATATGTCGATTATGTTACATCATAACAAGAACCAAAATACCTTAAATCCATTACAAAATCTATCATCAGCATCAGTAAGAAAGAATACTTATCTACGATTTATCATCTAACTAAAACATTTACATCAAAATAAAATACAGCTTACTTGTTCCACATTTAAGTTTGAGGTGATTGCAGAGATTGCTCGATGAAAGTATTGTAGTTTAAGCTGAAATCGATGAAGCTGAAATTTATGAAACTGAAGTAGTTGTAATCTAAATGTGGCTTCGATAAATGATTTGTAATCGTTGTAGCAGAAATATTGGGAACGGAAATCAATCGTTTGTTTTCTAAAACCTATTTTTGGTTGTGGTTTGCAACTGTGAAAAATGATAGAAAGCGAAAGAGAAAATGGAACGGAAGAAGGGTATGAAGTAACTTTGTCCTGCAAAGTTATTATTTTAAAGCTGTGTCCTACAAACTTATTGTTTGATGAAACAAGGCTCTTATGTTAAAATTTCCCTTTAAAAAAATTCTAAAGCCAAAACTAAAAAAATTGCAAATATTTCTTAACTTATTTTTTAAATACTTTTCAATCAAAAATCCACAAAAAAATCTTTAAGTTATCTTTTTATAACAAAACCAAAAATCCAAAAAATATTATAATATAATATTTCCAAAAACATAACAAAAAAATATAATTTTTTTTGATAATCCAAAAAAACAAAACATGACAAAAATCAAATTATCCTTCTGAATAATAAATTCCTTTTGACAATAATTTTCCTTTATAAAAAATCCCAAAAAAACCATTTTTGAAAATGTCTGAATTTCTCTATCCACAAGAATTTTTCAATAATTATGAAAATCAATATAATCCATATAGTTTCTGTAACGACTCGTAAATTTTAAATATTTTAATTATTAAATTAATATGATTATTGAATAAAAATGGTTAGAAATAAAATTTAATGATTTATTATTGCAGTTATTGAATATGAACTTGAATAAAATTTTGAAGTAAACAATTTCGAAGATTTAGGCAATAACAAGTATTGAAATGAAATCCTAAGTGTTGAATGTATTTATAACCAATAGTTAGGATTGAATATTAGATGTTGAATTATTTAAATGAAAATAAAATAATTTTTGATAACTAAATTCAATTGAGATTTAATGATTATTAATGTAATTTATTGGATAATTAAATTGTTTAAATTTAATATTGAAATTATCTAAATAACTGAAATTCTGAACTAAATATAAATGAAAATGATTTTAAAAGTTGGTTTAAATTATATCTAAATGAGAATGAAGATTGTTAAATTTTAAAATTAAATTTAAAGTGATTAAATTAACTTCTCGAAATTACTTGTTTTAATTAAGGAGTAAAAATAGTCATTTTGGCCATTGTCTTTGATTTCGATGAAACCAGTTTCATTGGATCTGTAATAGTGAATTATTATAGGATTTCAAGTTTCGTAGCAATCGGACTAGTCCTCGAAACTGTTCCATTGTGTTTGGAATAGGGGTATGACATATAGAATTCCCGGTGGCATGCCTCATTTGGAGTTCGAGAATTTCGAACGTTCAAGTCAAATATTTTCTAATATAAAATAATACATATGTATCTTACCTCCCTCCAACATTTCGTACAACCGCGTGTATATTTTCTCTTCCCGTACCTTACCTTTCCCCTCTTATTTCAACTGTGGAAGATCGAAGATAATAGAAAAAAGAAAAAAAAAATGCAAACAACGAATTCATGGGTTAGAGGAGATGGAGCGGCGCCTAATGGAGAGTTGGAGATTGGAAGGGTCACGGTCGATGGCTGAGGCGGCGGTGGGCTGAACATGTGCATGACTGGAAAGGCGGAATGGAGGGAGGTGCGTCATCTGGACACGGTGGTGGTGGCCTCAGGCACAGTAGTGTTGGTGGAGGCTGGGCGCGAGGCTATGACATTCGTTCTTTTAATGAAAAAAATGCAAGCAGGAAGAAGATGTCGCGACTTAGGAATGAGTTGAATAGGTGGAACGAACAGGAACGAGGAAGAACAATTAAGGTTAATTAAGTTAGTTTAGTTATTTTGTTAGTTAAGTTTTAATTTAATCGTTATGCTAATTTAATCGTAAGTTTCTCATATGAGGTCCGATTCGAGTGCGGTTTATTGCATTGGATCCATACCATCGTTGTCTTCAGCATGAATGGGAAGTGTAATTTGTATGAATCTGAAATATTTTTAATTTCAAATAAAAGGTGAGTGTTTTAAATGCTCACGAATGACATAATTATTTTTATGTTAGTTAAATTGAAATCCTGAAGTGATTTAAACTTATTAATTGTTGTTTGTTAAATTTACCGACATGGAAATCGACATAGAAATTTATATGTTAGAAATTTTGAATTAATAGTTAAATTGAAATTGGAATTAAAATGCTAGTAAAATTTTCGATTATTGATAGCTCGTTGATTATTCTGATTTATTGACTGTTTGGATGATTAATTGTGATGGATGCCAATTGGTTGAGATTTTGGATGCTTGGATATTTATTTATTATATATATATATATATATATATATATATATCCCGTATCACCCTGTATATTATTGATAGTATATAAACTTTTAACTAAATTATTTTGCATAAATTAAGAAATGGGTTGAAATGATATATACATATCACACCTTGATTTGGATTGATATGATATATATCCATCCCTGAAATTAAATTGAAATAACCGATCACTTGGCCATAGGATAGAAAATTATAAATGGACATTCGATTGGTTAAATGATTTTAAATTCTCGAATTTGAATTTAGTAAATGATTTTGATTTAAAGAAATAAAAATGGAATTTATGAGAATTGAATTAATTTTGAGATCGAGTCTTGAAAAATGTTGAAATTGAAATTGGAAAAGAAATTATTTTAAGAATTATTTTGAAATGTGAAATAAAAAATCGACATATTACTTGAATTATTAAAATTGGAATTGTTTTAAGGCTTTAAACTTTTACTTCAACTTCGAAGTTATTTAAGTAAAAGTGATATAAATCGAGATTTCAAAATTTGAGCTCGAAATTCAGTTATTTTTAAAAATTTGAATCCAATTTCGAAAATTTAATTTTAATTTGATTTCAATAATTTAAATTGATATTTTGAAATTGAACTCGAAATTAATATAAATTGATATGGTTTAAACTGAGAATTGGAATGAAATTAATTCAAACTGGAATTGAAATTGAAATTGAAATTAACTGGAAATGAAAGCTAAATTGAATTAATTTGAAATCGAAATTAAAATTGATTTGCATTGAAATTGAAATCAAAGTTAATTTGAATTGAAATCGAAATCGAATCGGAATTGAGAATGAAAATGATTTGAATTGAAAGATTTGGAATTGAATCAGTTTCACTTCGAAATTATTTTCAATTAAATTATTTGAATATAAACTGTTTGAAACCTTTCTGTTTAAAAATATTCAAATTATTTTGATTTTCCAAACTATTTCCTATATAAAACATTTTTAATATCTAAACCATTTTAGATTAAACTATTTTATATTAAACTATTTTAACTTTTTATACTATTTAAAACAATTCAAACTATTTTCTAAAATTCAAACTGGCCTGAGTGGGAACAATTTATATTTAAATCATGGATTTAAATGCGAATTGGGTTAATATGAAGTTATAATCTAGTTGAATTAGAAATAATTATTGAAGTAAAAATATGAATTTTGAAGTGAATATGATAATTTTAAAATGAAATTGATTTTGAAGTGAATATCACATTTTGATATCAAGTGTGAATTGTTTTCGAAATGTTGAAGTACTAACCGGTGTGTAAAATGATGTTTGGTTATTAAAGAGACTGGGGCCTATTATTGGCATACTCTCTGTCAATATTGGAACCACTTTAACAACTGTGTACACGGAGGAGACTGCAGTATGAAGTGGTTGGATTCGGCGTCGTTTGTTGGATTTGAAGAAAGAGAACGACGATGGATAGACCCCGGCACTTGTGCTAATTTGAAATGACTAAAATTGGATGGCTTGACAAGGCCAAGCGGGTTAGCTCTCCTTAGCCGACATTCATTCTTCGATTTTCTTGGACTTGGCCCATATTATTACTCTTGTTGTTGCTTTCGATTGGTGCACCTTGATTTTGGAATAACCTTCATTTGACTCGAAATGGGATGGATGGACGTGGTGGGCGATCGTGGCCATAATGCGTTACCACCAACCATACGACCCGACTAGTAGTATCTTACCTTGAGCATTGACTCATTTGCCTTGTCGTACATTCATCCCTATATGAGACAACGACGATTTTGGTTTAGTGTTATCATATCATGGCGCTTCCCTATCCCTCGACATGCTACGGGAGCGTTCTATGAAACTATACAATAAAGCTTAAAAACGCGTTAAGGAGGATTGATGTACAACCTTAACGCTAAGAAAAGTAGTTATTTTACTGATTAGACATTATACGTACTGTATTCTATTATATAAAATATTTGACGGATCCTTAAGTGATAGAAAATCCTGTAACATCTCTTATATTATTGCACGCATGATATACACTAGATAGGAGACGCGAAACCCCATAAACATCTTTGACGCTATTACACTCATGCTATGTGATATTTATTTGACTCACATAAGGATATTTTAGTCCGGACTCGAGTTTTTTGTCTTTTCATTACGCTCAGGTCAGCCCTGAGTTTTTAGCGCATTAAAGACTATTCCGGAGGATGAAAAAGAAGATTTGGTATATTATTATTACTAGTATTATTTCACTGCATTGTCGTTCTACTGCATAGTTTTATTTATTCCGTTGTATATATAACTATGATAAAAGTTATACAAATTATAATCAAATATATAGTATAAACAACTTCATGAACTGTTTATTTGATTATTATATTTTGTCATTCCGCTGCGAGATTCTTTATTTGTTTTCTTCTTCTTTTATTTTTCTTAATTAACCTCATTGATTATCTGTGTTTCAGATTGTTTATGTTAGAGATGTATAGATTATTATCGATTTAAACCTTTCGAAATATGGGCCATCACAGTTGGTATCAGAGCATTGATTTAGCAATAACCTTAGCTTTGTTGGGGTTGGACTCATTAGTGATAGGGAGGTAATGCCCTACAATGAGTTATTTGAGCGTGTGTGTCTATATATATATATATATATATATATATATATATATATACATACATATATATATGAGAGCGTGTACTTGTTACTATCATAAAATATTTTATATTGTGTTTGCTTATCTGTTGAGTTGTTTTGAATTCTGGTCGGTGCGTGGGACGTCATGTCATTGATAGGAGTTTATAAACACTTAAATGAGGCAAGTAAACATAATATTATTTCAAAAGAGGGTAAATGAAATTATTTTACATAAATTATATTTCATATAATTAAATGATTATTAATGAATGATAGTTGTTAGTAGATGACAATATTTAGTAATCATCGTTATTGGTTGAAATAAATTAAAAATGAATACTTTGTGAACTCTATTTCATGAAGCATTCGATCATTAAATTGAATTGAAATCTAATTACAATAAGAATTGTTTAAAATAATAAAGTTATAAATTGATGAAATTTTTTCTTAATAAGTAATGAAATTGTATAAGTATATTTATAATATAGCTTATAAATAGAAAGGATTTAAAAGCTGAGAATTTAGAATTAAAATCTCGTGGC
Source organism: Allium cepa (assembly GCA_030765085.1). Classification (NCBI taxonomy): domain Eukaryota; kingdom Viridiplantae; phylum Streptophyta; class Magnoliopsida; order Asparagales; family Amaryllidaceae; genus Allium; species Allium cepa. The sequence continues at coordinate 445,564,614 of CM060938.1, read as the reverse complement.
TTTCGAAGTTGTTTTCAAAGCCTTCAAAATTAATAATATTATTATTTGAAAGTGGTTTGACTAGAAATATATTTCAAAAATGTTTTTGAAAGAAATAAAGCTTTGAACTCGCTTTAGTCGCTAGAAAATAAATTCTAAGGATGACTTCAGCATCACCAGTATCCATTTTCCAATTTTTTAAGTGAAAATTGCTACCGAAAGAAATTTATTTTCAGTTAAAACAAGATTTAATTATGAAAAATATGTTTGTATCAAAATTGAGCACAATACTCTTCGGATGTGTTTGAAGAGATAAAATGAAGAAATTAAATGTAAAATGAGGTAGATCTAACAAACAGACCAATCAACAGACAAAAAATATGCAGAAACACACAGATTTAGAGTGGTTCGGCAAATCACGTACATCCACTATGAAATGATTGATGTTTATTATGTTTCACTCGCTGATTACAAGAAGTTACGATAGTAAAACAGTAGTCTAGGAACGATTCCGGTAGAATATCAACATAGAGAAGCTAAAAAGCTCCTATTTCTGTAGGTCCTGGGTCACTATTTATAGGTGTAGGCAGCAAATATCTTGCCTAGATCTCAGAAGACTTATTCTCTCACGTGAGTGGACCAACGGGAGCAAGTTCAGGTGATCTCGGCTTAATTTAGGAGCGATACGAACTGAGTTTGTATCGATCCACAAATGGTCCTTTTGGGCAGAAATTGATCTGGTACATTCTTGAAGTTGTAGAAGCTCTTGTGAAAATATGGTGGCATTTAGACTTGTGGATTATGGTCGATGCAAGTTTGAATTTATTGAAGGCTGTCGAGTTCACATCGCTTCTAGGCACGTGATGACCAATGATGCGGCGCTAACTTTTAAGATCGATCCACTTTTCATGCCGAGTGACTGAGTCTTTCCTTTTTTATGTGGCTCCTTCGTATCACTCTCGTTCATGTGCTTCATATCCATGCCCTTTGTACCCATCGTTGTGGCTTCATTCGTATCGCTTTAGAACTTGTCCCATTCGTATCGCTTCCTTGAATTCTCATTCACGTCCGTTTTCCCAGGCCCTGCTTCACATCTATCAACAAGGATGTTGTTCGTATCGATCCACCATGTATCATTCACATCGATCCCTGGCCGATCGATACGAATAACATGTATAGGTGGATCGATATGAATATATTGGTGGACGATGGATGCGAAGTAGGGTGAATACGAACTAATACGAAGTGAAGCCTGTTTGATGGATTTGAAGTAAAGAATGTTTTATGGATAGGAACAAAACTTCCTTTCATTGATATGAATCGCCTATTACCTCGATGGACACGAATAGCGCTAGTTCCTCCTAAAGGATTCGAATGAAACCGATACGAAGGAGGTGGTATGATGGATACGAATGATAACGTGCTGTCTTGGACACGAATGAGCTTGATCCTTCCATGGATGCGAACTAGTTTGATTCCGATGGATGAGAAGGCCCATTTGGATGGATGCGAATAAGAATGGATACGAAGTAGTTGATCTTCTTGGCTTTGATAGATCAATATCCTGAGCATGCAAACTTCGATTGACTTGAAATTTGGAACATTAGCTTTTATAGCTTTGATTGTCATGTCATGTTAACTGTAGCTTGATCCGGACTTGAACGAAATTTATCAGCATCTGTAGTGGACCTGTGTTTACCTGATCCTCGAGATGGATTTTCTATGGTTTCCAGCCAAATCCTTGGTGTCATGGCCTTGGAAAAAGGCGAGATAACATCTTCCCCCCAAAGTATGTCCTGTGTGAACATGATATGCTTTGAAAATCTACAACTTTCATTTTGAAAATTTCTATCTGATTCGCTGAGTTGCTGTTGTCTTTTCGTCGAAAGATGTAACCTTTGATTGATCTTCAGTAGTACAAATAATGAATTATTGACTTCCAATTGTTGTACCGTGCACTATTGTGACTGGGTGTTGAATGATAGCAAATTGTTAGTTGTTGTTGCAATTTTCACCAGGTGAGCATTCAACTCCTTTGAATTTTGAACATTGAATATTAGTCTGACATAGACACATGTATGTTAACCTGACTCCCATTAACTTTTGTACATTCACGAGTCATTGTCAGTTTCTTTTTTATACCGAAGTCGTTTCGATCCTCTCCTGAATCGATGTGAAACTCGAGTTGTAACAACACTTGATAGTTGTTTTTAAAGTATCTCTTCGCATCAATCCTCCCCTGGATCGATGTGAGAAGTTGAAAATTTGTCTTATGGCGATCGATGGCGACCGACACGAATTAGTTGGTTTTTTAAAGCATTTCGTATTGATGGATACGAGTTTTCATGGGCTTTATGTTGATGGGTAAGAAATAGAATTTTTGTATCGATGCATTTATGATGGATTCGAACAACTCAGATAAGCCTTGGCCTCGTGCTTCGTGTCGATCACTAGATGGATACAAGTCATGCTTCGTACCGGTGACATTGAAACTGACTCGGTGAAAGCATTGGTTGCGAATTAGTCTTAGTACCAGTTGAGCTGAAGGATACGACCGAGCGATCTCGTACAGGTTGATGGAACAAACATCGTCGACCGATTGTAGCTACTGGGAGACGAATGGGCACCTTCCTAGTATAAATACTTTGGTACTTAGAGTATTTGCCACTTGCTTACTCCCTTTCTTTGCTTTCGTATCGCTTTAAAAAGTAATGAGAACCAGAATTGTCTTCGCTTCCCAATCGAATTAGGCTTTCAAATCTCCAATCCAATCACTAGTTCAGGGTAATTAATCAATGAGTCTACACTAAAAACGATGAGACACGAAATATTTTTCCACTGTAGCCATTTCCATGCCGATTCTGGAGAAGTGATGGCCGTAGATGGTTGGAATGAGGTCGAGGGTTGGTACAACATTTGAGTTACTTGGAGAAGAAGAAGCGTGGAGGAACATGAAGGCGGTGTTCGTGTCGATGATGGACGAAAGACGAGTTCGTATCGATCTGGATTGGGAGTGAGTTCGTATCGATCTGAGCATAGTGGAACTTCGTATCGAATAAATAGAGTGTTTTGTATCGATTAGTGGTGGACTCTTTTCGTCGATAGGATTGTAGGCATTCGTATCGGTCGATAACCAATGGCATTCGTATCGATTATGCCGTGATCGATACGAATCCATGATCCCTCGATCGATACGAAGAGTCTATTTTCTCGATCGCTACGAAGCAAGTGATTCTGTATCGATACAAAGTACTGCCTGTTGATCGATACGAAGTGATGTTTTATGATCGGTACGAAGTGATATTTTATGATCGATACGAAGTGCACTTCTGGTGATCGATCCAAGTCTAAATCTTGATCGATACGAATACTTCTTGCATACTTCAAAATTTGACTCCGATGAGCTTCTTCCTTGCATTACTGGACTTAACCTTTTCACTACATATTTGACTGTCTTTCGAAGCTCGTCGATGGAACTGTAACCTGACAAAATTTTAAGAAATTTTAACTTGGATCGATTTCTGAAGTCAGGATGGCACTGTTGTGACGGTCAGCGATGATGGTCATTCCGATTGGATTTTAAAGTCTCATCGTTCTATCACTTTCTATATCTTGTAATCTTTTATTGATTATATATAGCAGTGCTATGCATAACACATTCATGCACTTCACACTGGGAAACACACGGGGTTATTATCGCCTAATGATGGTTTGTGATTAGTTATGAAACCTAGAAGTTCACATCAACAGGAGGTTCAGAGTCCACCTCCTTTGATAATAGAGATGCCGGTCATTGTGGCTGAAGTCATAAGTCCAGCTCTGAATGAACTACCATAAACAATCTTTATTGGGAATCCACAAGATTTTGTACCATCTAACGTCTTCGAAGATATGTTGGGGAGAATCTGCTTAAGACATGGGCTATCGTTAGATGATGTTCTGCTACTAGGGCCGTACGTTAAGCCACATACTCCCTTTGAAAGGTACATCGCTTTTAACAGACTTTCGTGTACAGCTGGAACACATCCTCCATTTAACCAATATATTTGAGAAGTGTTAGCTTACTTAGGGATTGCCCTATCACAGTTGCATCTGAATGGATATCCGTTGCCAAATAGCTTATTCATTGTTTTTACAGAGCATCTCTTACGGCCCCCAACTCTGGAGGAAGTCAGATTCTTGTTCAATGTCAAGAGTCGAGGAGATAATCCCTCGTTCACATTCTTAGAAGGGTTAGGAATTGCCAAATTGTGACTGGAACATGGACTATACTTAACTACTTCAAGACCGAGTGGTTCTATGTCCGGTGCCCGCCAGGGTTTGCTAGACCGTGGCTAGTTACATGTAAGTGCCGCAATTTCTTTGGTGACTAATGAGATAGTTGTAATCGACATTGAGTCTAATATTTTCTTTCATTTACAGCCACAATTCCATGACCTGAACATGCTGATTAATAGAATTAGTGTGAATTATTTAAGAAGTGGCTGGTGAGATTAGAGAGATCGACTCAGTGCTTACGGATGAAAATTTGAGGGCAGTTAGGCTAATTTACCGAGACTAGGACATAAGGCTTGAAGGATCCCTTAGGGCAGCCATTGCAAGATGGGTGAGGCGTAGAGCACATGGGATTGTAATAGCCGGGCATGGCGATGAAGAGGATACGCCCACCGAAGACGAACCCGTAGCCGGGCCTCAGATAGTCCTCGACATTCAGGGGGAAATAGGAAAGGCAAGGTAGTTGCTCATAAGCTTCACAAGTCTTCAAGATGGAAATCCATTTTCGTGTCTATGCCAGCCACCGGTGTTAGAATCTCGGAGGCTCCTCCCCCTACAAATGGAGAATCCCTTCGAAGGACTCACGGACATTCCAATTTCGGACTTTATGTTGCCCCAACAAGACAACGGATTGGAAGGGCTTCAAAGCGCTTTAGATTTAGGCGATTCACTTCCTATGAGCATGGTTGATATAACCGGTTGGTTGGGTGGTTTGCACATGCATACATACACTTCACGACACCATACGATTTCCAAACATAAGATATTCATTTCTGGAGGTTACCAACTATGTTTCTCTTTTTATTTTATAGATACGATGACAAGGCAGGAATCCATGCTCGGTAGCCTTCGCTCGGCACGGCATTCATCTAGTTCATATCATGAGTCTCATAGACGCGGGGCTGATAGAGACCGTGATCGTAGTTATTCTAGCCAGGAAAGAGAGCGCTATGAAAGGGAGAGGGATAGAGAGAGAGAGGAAATATAGACATTGTTCCTAATCACGCTCCCTGCCACCCTGAGTTACAACATAAACTTTTAGTCATGGAGAACCACACCTGGAACCTTTGCCCTAAATCCCACCTTCTCAAGTGCCATGGCCTGACAAACAACATTGGAGGAACAAAACTGAAACACCTACTGTTACTGAACAAGTTATCACAGAGCCTACTAGGGAAGGAGTGATCAGAATCGCCAAGCTGAAAATATATTTTCCAAATATCTTCTTTGATGGCTTTATCTTTCCCCCACGCATAAAGAAAATTTCTATCGAGGCAGAACAAACAATTCACTACTACATTCACGATGTTTACAGCCAATATCAAGAATGGATGAAGACTCTGGACAAAGTTTCAACGGTAGCCTTTGAGCGGGTGAAAAGAATCGAAAAATTAGGGACCAATCTCGCTTATAAGGACCGCACAATCCAGGTGCTTAACGATGAGAATGAGTCCGCAAGAAATTTAGAGACAAGGGCCAATAAAGGAGCTGATGAGGCAACTCAACGGACGGAAGATATGTGGCAGATGCACTGAGCCCTGATGGTGGAGATGGGACATCAGATCACCACCGTTATGGTCGAAAGAGACGGGGCACTTAAAGAGTTTGAAGAGGTTAAAGCCAAATTTGTTGAAATCATCAAAGAGAAAGACGATGGAAATAAAGCTGCCCAGGAAGCATGTGAATAGGCTGTGGTTCTTAGGGATGAAAGGGATGCAGCAACGCTCAAAATTCAGGAAGCCGAAGCCATGGTTGAGAATGAAGTGAAAGCGGTGGAGACCAGGTTGGAGGTTGACATCGAAGATCTTCTTATTACATACAAAGCCAATGTCCTAAAGCACCGAAATTTAACCTAGCTTGAAAACTATCCTTTACACTTATACAATGCTTTATGTCATTTAGTCGAAGATGAAAAGCAGAGATCAAGCCGAATCTATAGATGAATTTGAATTGGAAAATCGGGTGGTGAGCAAAGATGAGAGAAGAGTTCTCTATGACATCACTATAACATATGAAAAGGAGAGACTCGGTACTCAACATTCGGAGGCTGGAGAAGGTTCTGGCATTGAGGACCATGATGCCAGTTCCGAAATCCTTATGCCAACCCTGCCCAAATCTACTTCTACGGTTGATCCTTAGTCTATTCCTGCATACAATCCCGATCAACCACAACTGTCTCCAGCTCGTAGGCATGTCTTTGAAGCTGCTCCGCCACTCGCGAGCCAATCTAAGGAAGGTATTTTAAACATTTCTTATGCTTCTTCAAAGTCGGTGGTGCTGCTTGAAGTAGTCACTAATAGTTTTTTCATTGTCTCTATTCAACGATAGGAGCTACATCAGTCGTGCCCCTACAACCCAAGAGTCGCATCACGCACAGGAGGCCCTCATAATAGAAGCCACCACCACAACCGCCACTGCACCAACTGAGGGAGCACAGGGGAGCACGTTTACTTTTGATGAGCAGATAATGGAGGAGCTTCTTGGCCACCAAAGCGACCCTTTAGCCGATTTTCCATTAGTTATGGGTGGAGGTGCACCCTTGGTCAGCTCCTTGGGTCCAACCAGAAAAATCAACGCGGACTCCCAAAAAGTTCATAAAGAAGCGATAATAGCCGAGATCAATGCTGAAATAGAAGCGGCTGGGCGGGCTAGTGGCATTGGAGGTGGGATGGCGGGCCCTGGTCCTGCCCCTTTATGAATGATTTCTTTCGGTGGTACTATTGTCGACACCGTTGCACCTCTCTCTTCTTCTCATGTTGATCCTATTCCTCCAATTCTGCCTTCAGAACGTATTCCAACTCACGTATTTTCAGAGGAAGAAGTTACCATAATATCTCCGGTTGGAGATCAACCGCCAAAAAGCAAGGGATCAAAAAGGCATCCAAGTGGTGGTTTCAACGATTCAACACCAAATAAGAAGAAGAAAATGATGAGAGAATAAGCATGCCTTTTTAGTGCATTTTGGTAGATAGATAGGAATTTTCTTTTGTTTCTTATAGACCGCGTATAGATGCGGGTTCGGCCCCTACTAGTAAGATTATATAGGATACTTTTGTACTTATCCTTCTTTTTCAAAGAATAGTTATAATAAAATTTTATTTTGTATTTAGAACGGTTTTCATTTAGTTGCTTTAGGGTTTTAGCGTTCAAATTTCCATTCAATACACTTGTGAAGTTTTAGTCTTTGAATTGACCTGAGTTTAGTTGTTAAGTTCTGTAGCTACAGCTTCGAGTCATGACCAAAAGTTAAGTCGAGTTCCAACACTGCACTTTCTCGATCAGTAGGTGGTATTCTAATTTTTGCCCCCTGTCTTGGGGACAAATTGAAAAGATTTTTGGATCGAGGCTCAAACATGACGAGTTCGGGTGGTCGAATCATACCCGCTCATCAATTGGTGATTGCATCCACGCTCTAGTGATGGCATTTGTTTGTCGACGGTCGGTTACACCCGCTTAAGATTTAAAGATATGTCCGTGATTCGGGGACTTAAGTTACTTTATGGGCGGTCAGTCACACCCATTTGATATTTAGAGTTTTGTCCGCACTCTGGGGACTTAGATTGATTCGTGGGTGGTCAGTCAAACCCGATTCTCGTTTATACTTCGGCTTGCACTCCGGGAACTCGAAGTTGTCTTATGGGTGGTAATTTCACACTTGGTTTGTGTTTATACTCCAATCTGCACTCTGGGAATTTAGAGTTAGACGATGGGTGGTCGGTTACACCCATTTTGATGTTTATACTCTAGTGCGCACTCTGGGAATCTGGAGTTGGTTAATAGACGATCGATCACACCTGTTTTGAGTTTTAGAATTTCGTTTGCACTCTTGGAACGATAGATTTATCAGGATCATGGATGGTTGGGTCACATCCACCCTGAGTTAACAAGCGAGGTCGTTAGATGGACGGATCCATCCTCCTCAAACTTGGTTTAAACATGGGTGAAGTCGTTAGGTGGGTGGGTACACCCTCCCCGAAACCGCATTTATAAGTTGATACTCCAGTTCGCACTCTAGGAATCTGGAGTTAGTTAGAGATTGTCATGTATCAATCCATTTTTAGCTTCAATGTAATGACTTGCCCCTGGGCTTAGGTTTCACTTAGCGAATGACCGGTCATATCACAGTCACTCCCTATTTGAATGAATCCCATCGTAGGATGGAACTTAGCTCTCTATGCATTGTGATGGTCGTATGATGCATTTTAAAAACCACTGCTTTGGCTTGAAGAGATTGCATTTTATCGTTGAAATAAGAAAATACGGCAAAGTCAATTGCCTTATTGCAAATTCAAATTTCGAAATGAATAAAAAAATTGTAAATGAAAAGAAGACCGAATGAACAAATAAAGCCTGTTATGTGTAGTAGCGACGAAAACTCTCGTTGTTCCAGGCTCTCGATAGAATGAGACCGTCAACAGTCGATAATTTAAGTGTGCCATCTACGAGCTTTGGTTCGATAACATACGACCATTCCCACGTTGGTTTCATATATGAAGGAACTGGGTAAATTATCTTAAGGACGAAATCATCGAGTTCAAAGGTTGGGGTCAAACCCTTGCATTGTACAATTGGGTGACTCGACTTCGATACGCGGCTGCCCTTAAATCAGCCTCTGCTCGCTTCTCAACCAATAAGTCTAGAGATTCAGCAAGTAATGTAGCATTCATCTTTGGATCATAATATGTCACATGATGAGAAGGTACTTCAAATTCAACTGGAATAACGGCTTATGAATCGTAGGAAAGAGAGAATGGAGTGTGGCTGGTCATGGATTTGTGCATTGTTTGATAAGCCCATAGGGCCACAGGGAGTTCATCGACCCATTTGCCCCTAGCCTTTTCCAGTCATTTCTTCAGAATGGACTTTATAACTTTATTAACGGCTTCAACCTATCCATTTGTTTGAGGGTCTGCAATTACAAAGAACTTCTCATAGATGTGGATTCATTGATAGATATTCTTAAATTCAACACTGTTGAATTGGGCTCCATTGTCAATGATGATAGTATATGGGAGACCAAATCGATAGATAATGTTGTGTACAACAAAGTTAATCACTTTCTTTGTTGTGATAGTAGCAAGAGGCTCAGATTCTACCCACTTGGTAAAGAAATCAACTACAAAGATGACGTACTTCGCACCATCTTTAGCTAGCGGTAGATAACCAATAATGTCGATGCCCCATACTGCGAATGGCTGGAGACTAACCATCTGAGTTATTTCAGTAGGTGGGCTCTTGGAATCCGAACATGTTTTTGACATCTGTCACATTTCTTGGCATAATCCGTTGAATTGCGATTTGCAGTCGGCCAATTGTATCCGTACCGGAGCACTTTCTTGACAAGGCTTGCCCTCCGGTGTGAACGCCACATTCTCCTTTATGTGCACCATGCAATACTCGTTTGATTTCATCATGGTCATTACACCGAAGTAAAGGAACAGAGTACCCTCTTTTATACATGACTCCATTCTGAATAGTGAACCATGAAGCCCTTCGAACAACTTGTCTTTTCTCACTCCTGCACTCCGGCAGGATTCCGTACTCAAGATAGTTTCTGAATGGAGTCATCCATTACTCCTTATCGGGAATAACTTCAAATGCCCAGTTTGTTTCTATCTGATCAATGCTTGGGGAAGACAATGTTTCTATGGAAATGTGTCCCATCTGCTGTGCCTCAACACTATTGGATAACTTTGCCAAGGAATCGACTTTATGATTGCATTCTCAGGATATGTAGTAGATGGCATGATTCAATATTTCCTAAACCAGAGCAAGATAAGCAGCCATCCTTCGATCTTTGGCCTAGTACTCCCCCCGAACTTGGCACACGACCAATTGTGAATTGCAGTAAATCTCCATAGCAATAATGCTGAGATTTTTGACTAGCCTTAATCCAGTGAGCAGGCCTTCGTATTCGGCCTTGTTATTGGTTGCATGAAAATCGAATTTTAAAGCATAGCATATAAATCGGCCTTTAGGAGTTTCAATTACAACCCCGATACCCGAGCAACAGTTATTTGATGCACCTCAGTATGCAGCTTCCAGACATATTTAGGGGATTCATTAGTTTCGGGTAAGTCCTCCAGGAAAGTGAGTGATGAAGTATGCTAGAATTTGTTCTTGAATAGCTCGCCATGGCATGTAAGTGATGTAAAATTGACTCATCTCGATATTCCATTTGAGTAACCTACCAGATGTCTTAAGCCGCGTAAGGACCTGTCATAACTGCTGGTTGGTGCATACTGTGACAAAATAAGCCTAGAAATGCGGATGGAGCTTCTTCGTGGCAATTACAAGACAATAAGCCAACTATTCCAGCTTTGGGAAATTTCTCTCTGCACCGGTCAGTCGTTTGCTAATGTAATAGACTAGTCGTTGTATCCGGTCTTCTTCCTGAATTAGGGCTGTACCGATTGTGTTTTCTGACACTGCCAAGCAGCTCTCATGATCAACAGGCTTTGATAGAATGGGCAGTGTGGATAGGAGTTGGACCAGCACTCGAAAATCTCCCTCACATTCTATAGTCCATTCAAAATTTCATTTTCATTTTCTGATCAGATCAAAGAAAGGAATGCATTTGTCAGTGGATTTTGTAATGAACCTACTCAGTACTGCTACTTTCCCATTGAGGCTCTGGACTTGTTTTATGGTTCATGGAGTCTCAAGATTTTTGATTGCTAGATCTTCTCGAGATTAGCTTCAATTCCTCGAGCTTTGACGATAAATCCAAGGAACTTTCCAAAAGCGACCCCAAAGTGACACTTCAATGGGTTGAGTTTCATTTTGTACTCTCAGAGGATGTTGAACATCGTTTCTAGGTATTTGATATGATTGGTGGAGAATTGAGACTTCACAAGCATGTTGTCCATATATGCCTCCATGGTTTTTCCGATCTGGTTGGCGAACATTCGATTAACTAGCCGTTGGTAGGTTGCCTCGGCGTCCTTGAGTCCGAAGGGCATGACTTTGTAGTAGTAATGTCCCACATCAGTGATGAAGCTGGTATGCTCCTGATCGGGTAAGTGCATGGGTATCTGTTTGTAGCCATAATATGCACCCACGAAGGATAAGACTTCATGTCCAACCGTTGAATCTACGAGCTGATCGATTCAAGGAATTGAAAAACTGTCTTTAGGGCAAGCTTTATTCAAGTTTGAGTAATCGACCCATGTCCTCCATTTTCCATTTGGTTTTCTGAAAAGTACAGGATTGGACACCCATTCCCTATATAATGCATCTCAGATAAACCCGTTTGACTTGAGTTTATCTACCTCTTCCTGAAGGGCGGCAGATCCCTCTGGATCCATACCACGCCTTATTTTCTTGATCGGGACATGTCACGGGTCAATATTCAATGTATGGCTCGCGATGTAGAGGGTGATCCCATACAAGTTGGAATGTGTCCAAGCAAACACTTCGAGGTTTGCCTATAAAAATTCAACCAATTCCTCCTGCATCTGTTGGCTTAGCTGAGATCCAATCTTTACCATTTTAGAGTCGTCATTATCATCGATCGTCGGCTCTGCCGGGGAAGCCTGACTGTCTTTACTTTCATCTTCACTTTCGATATCTCTCGAGTCAAGATCCCTTGAGAATTAATTGGGGTGCCCGGGCCTTGGCCCAGGCGTTAGATGTCAATTCTCCACAAAGCGGACGCAGAGAGATTCCTCTAAGCCCTTTCCCTTTTCGTTTCAATGTGCTTTCGGTGGCTTAGCAACATAACAGGCTCGTCCAATAGCCTGGTCTCTTTGAATGACTCCAACTCCATTGTCGGTAGGGAATTTTAAAGTCAGACACTAAGGGGCAATAGCAGCCCTTAACTCAACTAGGGCCTAATGTCGGTCGGCCCAAGCAAGCATTGTATGGCGATTCTATATCCAATACAATGAACTATAATATCCAGACTCTTTGGAGTTCTCCAATTCCCAACTTCGCGGGTAGCTCCACCATCCTAATCGGTATAGTCGCACTTCCATTGAAGCCATGAATGCGAGACCAATAAGGCTTCAAATCTTTTGCTTCCATTTTCATCCAATCATAAGCTCGCTGAAAAAATATGTTCACTGAACTTCCACTGTCAACTAAGATCCTCTTCATCAAAGTAGGACACTTGAGCTGAATTGACAAGTGGATTAATGGTTGGGGCTTCAACTCTGCCGACATCCCTGTTCCGAAATACATTGTCTTCAGTCATTATTTTCTATTAATTGGCTAGATCACCGTCTTCCAAATTACTACAATATTCGAAGCTCACATGTCTAATAGAGCTGGCATACGACTCCATTTTCTTCCAGCTTTGATCCATTGGATAAGGACCACCACTGACAGTACTAATCGCCAACCTTCCACCGGTACGAGCGGGTTCCTCTGGTCTAGCTTGATTTGGTATTTGGTTTTGATCGATGGGCCCGCACCACCAGACTACGGCGCCTAAACAAACTGCTCCAACTTTCTTTCTCAAATCAACTTTTCAATAATATCCTGTAAATGACGAAACTCATTCGTGTTGTAGCCATAACTATCATGAAATATGAAAAACTTCCCGGCTTGAATCTATTTTTCTAATGATTGTTTCGGTGCAGGTTTCTTGTATTGGATAGTGTTGCAGGTCTGCAAGTACACATTTTCCAGAGACGTATTTAATCGAGTGTAAGTGTCAAACATAGAAGCCCTATGTCGCAGCCCATGACTCTGATCCCGTTTCCTATTTTGATTTCTATCGCCTTTCTATTGACTCTGTTTATTCTGTATGTTTAATTGCACCTTTTCGGAACTCTTCTCGGTTTGTTTTATAGCAACATTGCTTTGGATTCCTTCAATACTGAGTCATGCGTCATCCTTTTTCCTAGACTGTTTCGCATCCTCTCATTTCAAGAACTGAGGTGCCTTGGAAGTGGTCCAATGAGGCAGGGGATTTTCTGGCCAACCAGTTGACAAATTAGAAAACGGGATGGATCGTCTTAGTTAGTGCCGTTAGAATTGAGTTGTCATTAAGATTACTAATCTTAACACATGCAACATGAAACCTCTCCAAATAATGTCTGAGTGTCTCCCTGGGAGCTTGAGAGACGTTGGACAAGGTATTAACATATTTGGGCCTTGTGACATGCATGCGAAACTATTCAACCCACTTTTTTGCCAACTAGTCGAAACATGAGATAGATTGAGGTGGTAGACGAGTAAACTACATAGTTGTTAAGCCCCCTAGGGAGATTGGAAAACTTCGGCATTTGACCGCATCATCAGCCAGTGCGGCATTCATCAACCATTCGTACTTTAGGATGTGCTGGCTAGGATCATAGCTCCCTTCATAAACAGGTAGAGTTGGCATTTCGAATCGCCGAGGCGGTCCAGCGTAGAGGATATCATCGGTAAAAGGGGTATGACTCTGGGAGATTCCCTTATCGTCATTAGTGAGACCCTGACTTTCGCAGATCATCTGCCGGATCATTGTCGGGATGTCTGGCATTTGGACGTTCTGGGCATGCTAAGCCAAGGTGTGGTAGGTTGGGCCGGTCGTGGTCGACGGTCCATATCCTGCCTCTTTGGTTCTAGGTATTCGGGAACATAAGGCTTAGGACTATAAATGCATTGACGGTGGGTTAGGTCCGTTCGGTTCTAAGCATCAACTCCCAACTCGATAGCGACGGCTGTAGCGTAGTTGGCAGTAGTGTGATAAGGAACAGTACCTCCTCGGAAGGAGGGTCCGATCTGATGACTAGTTGATTGGCCAACTCTCGGTTGCCTAAGATTCAATGTGTGCTGATGTTCAATGGATTGTGTATAGCTTCCATCCAGCCATGGGCGCGTGGATCGGTGATTGTACTCAGAAGTATCTGAACTCTCAGTGGATGAATAGGAAGCCTGATCCCTTTTGGATCTCCTTCGTCTTTCATGGTTCAGTTGATCGGTCAATTCCTATTTAGCATGGAGTTGCTGAATAAGCTACAGGTGGCCTAGCGTCAGCTCTTGCATTAGCAGTTGAAACCTTCCCTAGTTACAGGGCCTTGCGAATCTGAAGGTCCAGCAGCATTTTGGTTGGCAGGAGGAAGTTGTGTGGGGTTCTGTTTGTCCCATCCTTCTGGATCTACAACTGCTGAGGTAGTCCTAGTGTTGGCCATGGTGGACACCAAAGATCTCTCCTAGACTTGGTACAAATCTAAATAGGATGGAAGAACTTCTAGGATTGAAATCTTGATCTTCTTCTTAGATTTTGGTGATCCAATATCGGTAGTAGATCCAACGAGCAAGAGAGAAACTGGGTTTTCTCAGTGAAAGCACCAAAGTATTTGTACCAAAAATGGGCACAATACTCATCAGATGTAATTGAAGAGATTAGAATGCAAAAATTATAGGAAAAATAAGGCTAATCTAATAGTCACACCAATAAAGCATGCACAAATAGAAGAAGACAAGCGTTTACAATAGTTCGCATTGTAGCCTACATCCACTTTGAAGAGATTGTTGTTTATTCATTATTCTCAACTGAATTACAATGATATAATAGCTTGTACTCGAGTTACAATGGAGTTTCAATAGAGTGATGGCGTATAAGCTTTCCAAAATCTCTTTTCTGTAGGTCTAGGGTCAATATTTATAGGTATAGGCAGCGAATATCTTACACGGATCTCAAAAGACTTCTTCTCTCATGTGAGTGGGCCTATGAGAGCGAGTGCGGGTGATTTCGACTCAATCTAAGAGCGATACTAAATGAGTTCGTATCGATCCATAAATGCTCATTTTGGGTAAAAATTGATCAGGTACATTCTTGAAGTTGTAGACAAGCTCCTGTGAAAATTTGGTGGCATTTAGACTTGTAGATTTTGGGTTATGGTCGATGCAAGTTTGAATTTACTGAAGGCTGTCGAGTTCATATTGCTTCTGTTCGCATCGCTTCTAGGCACATGATGCCGATGACGCAGCGCTAACTTTTTGGATCGATCCACTTTTCATATCGAGTGATGGAGTCTTTCCTTTTTCGGGTGTCTCCTTCATATCGCTCTCATTCATGTGCTTCGTATCCATGCCATTTGTACCCATCGTCGTGGCTTCATTCATATCGCTTATGAACTTGTCCCATTCGTATCTCTTACTTCAATTCTCATTCGTGTCAGTATTCCCAGGTACTACTTTGCATCGATCAATAAGGATGTCGTTCGTATTGGTCCACCGCGAGTCATTCACATCGATCCCTAGTCGATCGATACGAATAACATGTATTGGTGGATCAATATAAATAAATTGGTGCACGATGGATGCGAAGCAGGGTGAATATGGACTGATACGAAGTGAGGCATATTTGATGGTTTCGAACTAATAAATGCATTATGGATACGAACAAACCTTCCTTTCATGGATACGAATCACCACTTACCTCGATGGACACGAATAACCCTAGTTCCTCTTGATGGATTCAAATGAAACCGATACGTAGGAGGTGGTATGATGGATAAGAAGTTGATAATGTATTGTCATGGACACGAATGAGCTTGCGCCTTCCATGGATGCGAACTAGTTTGATCCCGATGGATGTGAAGGTGGCCGCCTTGGATGGATGCGAACGAGAATGGATACGGAGTAGTTGATCTTCTTGGCTTTGATCGATCAATATCTTAAGCATACGAACTTCGATTAACTTGAAATTTGAAACGTTGGCTTTCATAGCTTTGATTGTTGTGTCATGTCAATTGTAGCAAGATCTGGACTCGGACAAAATTTACCAATATCCGTAGTGGACCTATGTATACCTAATCTTGGAGATAGGCTGTCTTTGGTTTCCAGCCAAATCCTTAGTGTCACGGCCTTACAAAATGGCGGGATAACAAAATATTCCAAGTATGATTTGATAAATATATGAAAACAGTTTTGAACTTAAATATAAAATGGTATAGATAGAAACAAATTTATAACTTATGAATTTGAACAGGAAAATAAAATTGAATTTTAAAAACGGTTGAACATTTTGGTTTAGCAAAAAAATTTGAAATTGAGATATGAAATAAAATAATTAACCTGAGAAATATTAATTAAATTGAGTTAGTGAAATTAAGTAAATAAAATGAATTTTTACTCAAGGAAGCTTATTAATATAAAATATGAAATAAGTTAGTGAAATGAATTATAAAATGGAAGCTAACTTAAGGAAGTTAAATGAAAGTGTCTGTGAAAAAAACTAAAAAATTATTAATATGAATTTGAATTATTGAAATGAACTAATGAAGTGAATCGAAGAATTAATATGAACTTAAGTTATGAAATAATAAATGAATATGAGTTGCATTATGTAAAATGGTTAATAAATTTAAATGGTTTTATGAAATGATTTATAATGATATTAGTCTTAAAGAGAATATACCAAGTGATAATGAAATAAAATTTAACTCATATAAGATTAAGTGATATGATTTTCTAAAATGGCCCATAAATGAATTGATAGGAAATATGTTAAAAAAGGTGTAATAATTGAAATTTGAAAAAATCGAATGTAAATAAATAGATGTGAATAAATTGGAAATAAACCAATTAATTGTTAATAAAAAAATTGAATGCTAATAAAAAATGAAAGTGTATAAATAAACTATTGATTTTGGATGAATTGTGGTAATTATGAATTAATTGGATTAGTTAGATGTATATTAATTGTTGAATGATTTCTTTTGTTCTAAACCATTGTTATTACTGTTTTTGATTTCATATGAGTGTTATGGTTGTATATTGGTGCTTGTGATTATTGTTTGGATTCAAAATTCATGCTCTGTGATTCTATTTATAAGTTACTAATATGCTAAATTGTGTTGAGGTAGGTATATACGAAGACAGATGTATACGTGGATTTAAATTGCTTTTTCTTGCTTAATATGAGTGAACTCGCTCGTATTAATAATAATAAGGTACATATCTCGGATTACACACCGCACTTTTATAATTTATTTTCCCTATGGGATGCATCATCATTGAGATGAGGCGTATATTTGATATATATTTGTTATATTTTTGATATATTGTATTGTAAAATTTTTGTGATCAAGCCACGCAAAGGAGACGTTGTCGAAATTTTTCGTAAATCCAGTAGTTAGAAAAAAAATTAGATTTTAAAATTTTTTAACTTGATTTTATATATAAATTGCAGTTTCCGTAAAATTGATATCAGAGTGGCATAGCGAGAGCGTGGTAATGGTTTTTTAATAAGATTTTAAAGTTCTGTAAGTTAATTATTTTGAGTAAATTATATCGAATGTGAAATTCTCAACCTAACCCTTTTCCATGACGAAAAGATTTGAGTAGGGGAGAGTGTAACAACCCTTAAATTTTAACAATTTTAAATTATTAAATTTCATATGATTATTGAAAAAAATGGTTAGAAATAAAAATTTAATGATTTGTTAACATAGTTATTGAATATGAACTTGAATAAAATTTTGAAATAAACAGTTTTGAAGATTTAGGCAATAATAAGTATTGAAATCAAATCCTAAGTATTGAATATGTTTATAACCAATAGTTGGGATTGAATAATAGATGTTGAATTATTTAGATGAAAATAAAATTATTGTTGATAACTAAACTCATTTGAGATTTAATGATTATTGATTTAATTTTTTGGATAATTAAATTGTTTAAATATAACATTGAAATTATCTAAATAACTGAAATCTTGAAACTAAATATGAATGGAAATGATTTCAAAAGTTGGTTTAAAATATATTTAAATGAGAATGAAGATTGTTAAATTTTAAAATTGAATTTAAAGTGATTAAATTAATTTCTCGAAATTACTTGTTTTAATTAACGAGTAAAAATAGCCATTTTGGCCATTGTCTTGGATTTCGACGAAACCAGTTTCATCAGATCCATAATAATGAATTATTATAGGATTTCAAGTTTCGTAGCAATCAGACTTATCGTTTTGTTGTGTAAGCTTGAAACGCGTAGAAATCAATTAAATGAATTTAATTAAAATAATTTGACTTTGAAAGCTATCTTCATTATATGATCGAATTAGGCCTCCATACTAGTTTCACTGTATTCAGAATAGGGATATAACGTATAGAACACCAGCAACACGCCTTATTTGGAGTTCAAGAATTTCGAACGTTCACGTCAGATATTTTCTAATTTAAATAATATATATTTATCTTACCTCTCGCCAGCATTTCGTACAACCCCGTGTATATTTTGTCTTCCTGTACCTTACATTTCCCCTCTTATTTCAACTATGGAAGATCGAAGATAATACACACACACATACACATACATAAATGAAGAATTCGCGACGTGGAGATGGAGCGATGCAAGATGGAGCACTGGAGCTTGGCGGGGTCATGGTCCATGGCTTTGGCGGCGATGGGCTGATCACGTGCATAGTTGGAGAGGTCGAGTGGAGGGAGGTGCTCGTCTGGACATGGTGGTGGCAACCTCAGGCATGGCAGTGGTGGTGGAGACTAGACACGAGGTTGTGCCGTTCGTTCGTGTAATAAGAAAAACACGAGCGGGAAGAAGATGTCGCAACTTAGGAACGAGCTCAATAGGCGGAACTAACAGGAACACGGAAGGACATCTAAGGTTAATTAAGTTAGTTTAATTATTTTGTTAATTATGTTTTAATTTAACTGTTATGCTTATTTAATCGTAATTTTCTCATACAAGATTCGATTCGAGTGCGGTTTGTTGCATTGGATCTGTATCGTCGTAATCTTCAGCATGGTGGGGAAGTGGAATTTATTTGAAGCTGGAACTTTTTCAATTTCAAATAAAAGGTGAGTGTTTTAAATGCTCACATATTACTAAATTATTTTTATGTTAGTAAATTGAAATCTTGAAGTGATTTAAATTTATTGGTTGTTGTTTGGTAAATTTAACTGACATGGAAATGGACATAGAAATTTATACGTTGGAAATTTTGAATTAACAGTTAAATTGAATTTGGAACTAAACTGCGAGTAAAGTTGCCGATTATTGATAACTGATTAATTGTTGTGATTTATCGACTGTTTGGATGATTGATTGTGATGGATGCCAATTGGTTGAGATTTTGGATGATTGGATGTCAATTTATTTTATATATATCCTGTATCACCCTATATATTGTTGACAGTATATAAATTGTTAATTGATTTATTTCAAATAAATTAAGAAATAGGTTGAAATGATATATACCTATGACACCTTGATTTGGATTGAAATGATACGTACCTATCCTTGAAACTAAATTGAAATAACTGATCACTTGGCCATAGGATAGAAAATTATATACGGAAACCGGATTGGTTAAACGATTTTAAATTCTTGAATTTGAATTTATTAAATGATTTCGATTTAAAGATATAAAAATGGAATTTATGAGAATCGAATTAATTTTGAATTCGAGTCTTGAAATATGTTGAAATCGAAATTGGAAAAGAAACTGTTTTAAGAATTATTTTGAAATGTGAAGTAAAAATTGACATATGACTTGAATTATTGAAATTGGAATTGTTTTAAGAGTTTAACTTTCACTAAACTTCGAAGTTATTTAAGTACAGGTGATATAAATTGATATTTCAAAATTTAAGCTTGGAATTGAATTATTTTTGAAAATTTGAATCTAAATTCGAACGTTTTAGTTTAATTTGATTTAAATGATTTAAATCGAAATTTTGAAATCGAATTCGAAATTGATATAAATTAAAATGGTTTAAAATTGAGAATTGAATTGAAATAAATTCAAATTGGAATTGAAATCGAAATTAATTGGAACTAAAAGCAAAACAAAATTAAATTGAAATCGAATTGATTTGAATTGAAATTGAAATCAAAGTTAATTTGAATTGAAATCGAAATTGATTCGATTTGAATTGAATTAAGATTGAAAATGATTTGAATTGGAAGATTTGAAAGTGAATCAGCTTGACTCTAAAACTATTTTCAGTTAAATTCTTTTTGTATAAACTGTAGGAAACCTATCTTTTTAAATATTCAAATTATTTTCATTTTCCAAATCATTTCCTATATAAACCATTTTTAATATCTAAACCAATTTATATTAAACTATTTTAACTTTTTTAACTATTTAAAACTATTCAAACTATTTTCTAAAATTCAAATTGGCCAGAGTTGGAGCTGTTTATATTGAAATCATGGATTTAAATGTGATTTGGGTTAATATGGAGTTATAACCTAGATGAAATTCGAAATGATTATTAAAGTAATAATATGATTTTTTAAGTGAATACAACAGTTTTGAAATGTAATTGATTTTGAAGCGAATATGATATTTTGATATCAAGTATGAATTGTTTTCAAAATGTAAAAGTACCAATCGGTGTGCAAAACGATGTTTGGTCGTTAAAGAGACTAGGGCCTCTTATTGGCATACTCATTGTCAATATTGGAACCACTTTAATAACTGTGCAAGAAGTGGAGACTCTAGAACGAAGTGGTTAGATTTGGCGTCATTTGCTGAATTTGAAGAAAGTGAACGATGTGGATACACCCGGCATTTGCGCTAATTTGAAATGACTAAAACGGGATGGCTTGACAAGGCCAGGCGGGCTAGCTACCCCTAGCGGACATCCGTTCTTTGATTTTCTTGAACTTAGTCCATATTATTACTCTTGTTGTTGGTTTCGATTCGTGCACCTTGATTTTGGGATAACCTCCCTTATGGGATGGATGGACGCGGTGGGCGATCGTGGCTATGATACATTACTACCAGCCCTGCGACACGAACTAGTAATATCCTACCTTGGTCATTGCCTCACTTGCCTTGTAATACTTTTATCCTTATAAAAGACCACTACGATTTTGGTTTAGTATTGTCGTATCACGGTGCATTCCTATCCCTTGACATGCTACTGGGCGTTATATGAAAACTATACGACGGTGCTTAAAAACTTTTTAAGGGGGATTAATGTAAAGCCATAATGCTAAGAAAAATATTTATTTTACTAATTGACATTATATACGTAGCGTATTCTACTATATATAAATGTTTCGATGGATCCTTAAGTGAAGGAAAATCTCGTAGCATCTCTTGAGTTATTGCATGCTCATTATACACTGGATAGAAGATGTGAAACCTTGTAATCATCTTTGACGCTATTACACTCTTGTTATGTAATATCGATTTGACTCACATAAGGATATTTTAGTTCTGACTCGAGTATTTTATCTTTTTATTACACTCGAGTCAGCCATGTGTTTTCAGCGCATTGAAGACTATTATGGAGAACGAAAACGAAGATTGGTATATTATTATTACTAGTATTATTTCACTACATTGTTGTTCCGCTGCATAGTTTTATTAATTATGTTGTATATATAACTCTGATGAATGTTGTACAAATCATAATCAAATGTATAGTATAAACAACTTCATGAATTGTTTGTTTGATTATTATATTTTTTCATTCCGCTGCGAGATTCTATATATGTTTTCTTATTCTCTTATTTTCTTAATTAACCCAATTGATTATATGTGTTTCGGATTGTATAAGTTGGACATGTGTGGATTATTGTCGATTTAAACCATCTGAAATGTCGGTCATCACGATTCGCATCAAACCCATATGAATATTTTAATGACAACTATTATACAAAGAATTCAAATTTTAAACAACAATGTTTTCAAAATGATAGGAAACCCTAACTCTTGAAAAAAGCATTGAAATGATGTCGTCCTTACTTGAACTCTCTACACAAAATGATCAAAGGATAAATAATTTATGTAATTCAATTTGTGCAATAACTCAAGTCAATGTTTTCAAGATGACCAAAATTTGAATTTACTTCAAAATTCAAATGATTACGATTATAAACCATGCCAATTCAATTTCAAACTCCAAAAATGAAATTCAAAATCAAAACGGAAACAACTGTTTAAGTGAATTTGGCAATGGGAGTAATTTCGATTATGGTGCAATGGAAAAATTTTGTTCTCAATAATTTCAAACTGTAAATTCTCAAATTAATAATTATAAATTTGATTTTGTTGAGCAAATGGATGAAATTCATAAAGATCACATGGATTTGCTTTTGAAACATATATGAAACAACATGAGCAACAAAATCAAATCACAATGTGTGGCGGGTCAAATAATAATCCAACTTTTATCAAAATTGACGATTTTCAAATAACAATTTCAAAATTGATAACGATAATCTTAATGAAGTTGTTGAAAATATGGTAATTGAGTTGGATTTTAATCCTTTTGAGGGTGAGAAACTCGATTTAAAATTCGATCTTTCTTTTTCCGACTTTGAAAAATTGAATATAACAACTTTAGATTTTGAAATTGATACATGCAATGAAGTTGTTGATAATCCAACAACGGAAGATGAATTTTGTGAATAGAATTTTTTTGGACCTTTCGAAGATGATTTGTTGAATTCTGGAGAGGAAGATTTAAATCACCGTTTCGATTTTGAAATCAGCAATTTTGAAGAATTTGTCAATGATAAGCTTGATTTCCAAATTGGTGACAATAAACTTGAACTTCAACCAATTTTTCTATCTACGCTAAAATCATCGAAAATAAATTAACTCACACGATTTTTAATAAAATGACATTTATTTTCCTACATCAACATTCAACTTTGAAATTTCTTATGGTTTGGTTTTCTATGCTTAAACTTATCTCTCATACCCGACGAGACAAGTGAATTGATCTTTGAAAGACCATTTCATTTACTCTTTAACAGTATATTTTCGGATGTCTTGTGAATAATAATCATTTCATTTTCATTTAAATATAAGTCATATTTTTTTTTCCTCCTTTCACTTGGGTTGACTGTGGGGAAACAGTCAAAATCAAGTGTGGGGGGAGTCTCATCAGGGAGTCTCATCATCTTTTTTAATTTTAATGGTTTATTTTTTGCATTTTCTTTCCAAAACTTTATTGAAAAAATTCCAAACCAAAATTTATTTTTAGCATTTTGATTTATATTTAAAGAAATACTATAGGATAATTATAGGATTTTGGTTATTAAATTGAAATTTTCGAAAATTTATTTGTCTCAACAAAATTAAAAATAAAATTTGATTATAAGTAACAATGGTTTAACTAGTATATAGGAAGGTTCATTGGTGATAATTATGAAGTATATCCTAATAGAAATCTTTGTTTAAGAGTGGTTAATTTAAAGTAAAGGATATAACGTTTTTTGTCTTTTATGTTAAATGGTGCTAAGATGATTTTGCAAAACTCTCTCTTCAAAAATAATAGAAACGAAAAAATAAATATAACAAAAAAACAAACAAAAGAATTTTTTGTATATATGTATATATATTTCATTAACACCTAGAATCATGTGTTCACATGCAAGTGTGTACACTCGCCATGCCATGTACCCTTCTCACGTAAGCCCGAAAAGTATTGCATGATCGGTATATTTGGCCTCAGTTTATCCGAGTTAGGTGTATGTATATAACTTTTCTATCATTAATAATGCCTACAGCGATAGGTGTATGCACTTGTGTGTTCACTCGCAACGCTCTATATTCCCCTCATGTAAGCGCGAAAAGCAATGCATGGGTAATATATCTGGCCTCTGTTTTCTGAGTTAAGCATATGTAAATATTGTTAATATCAATAAATTTTCAAATAAGAGAGAGTAAGAAATTGAAATCCAAGCACTATTTCTACTTATGTGATTTGACTTGTTATTCAAATGAAATAGAAATACCACTTTGCAAACTTTGATAATCAACTAAGGATCCATTTCGTAGTCGCACGATGTTATCAACCGAAACAACTAGCCAAATTAGAATCTATTTGTGATGATAACTTATATTTTTATTGAAAAAAAATTCAAGTAAAAAGACTTAAATTTTTTGATAATGACCAAAACTTATATTCAACTTATTCATGTTTATTCAAAAGTAAATTGCTCATTTGTAAATATTTTTAAAAACTTGCACTCGTATAGTTGTCAATAAATCTTGCATTTGGGAATTTAATTTGGATTTTGTGGGTAGTATCTGCTGAAAACGCTCACGAGACAACACTCTCCTACTAGGGACACCTAAAGGTTTAACGCCTAGTTACACATTCAATGCAATCATGTTTCCTATGAAAACGGATTTATCTTAGTTCTTTGTTCGAAGACGAATAAAAAGATAAGTGTGGGGGTATTTGATGTACACGTAAATGTGCATATTTTTACCTCCATTTTTAATCTAATTTATTTAAATAAATCATCATATAGGGAATTTTAACATGTTTAAAACAGTATATCAATTATTTCCCAATCATCATTTATTCATCTTCATATATGGTAAAATGGTTATTTTGTGCATGTTTTAATTTTGAGAATATTTATTTGCACATTTTATTTTATTTGTATTAAAATTGGATGGAAATTAGAAGAGGCTTCATGTATTCATTTCTAGAAATTTTTAGCTAATCAAAATTTCAATTCTTGGTTTAAGTTGATTGCATAGAAATTTTAAAATCAATACAATTCTCCACAGATCGACCCGTGCTCGCCATGTACTAGAATTATACGGCATACGCTTGCGGTTAATTTTTAATTAAAATTTTTCTTCTATTTTCTAATCTAATAGAAAATTGGTCATTAAACAAGGGTTTCCATAAATAGTAGTTGATCGAAAGGAACACGACCAAACACATGCAAGAATGGATTTAGAGTTTTTTAAATGACGTCCCTATGTTGTCAAGCAGTGCACTTTGGCAACTGCATACATGGCCGAATAAAGAAACATAATCAAAGAAATTGCTGGAATTCTTTTTATCTGCACAAAGTTGCAAGACAATGGAGGCCACTCTCATGTAAACATTACTAAAAAGAAGGTCGACAGGATAACAAGCTTCAAGGAATCCCTGCTTTCTCCTCCCACTTCATCCAAGGCCCATAAGGCCAGGTACTCAATTTGTGGAGAATGCAGATTTAACAACAGCTCTACAAGAGCAACTGTGCTTTGCAATTTAGCCATAATCAGCTGTCCCGGTATGATAGGAATAAAAAGGCGTAGCCCAAACTGCGAAGGATCCAGCTTCTGGAGGAGTAGGATTTCCTTTGTGAACTAGAGATGGGACGATCAGCAAATCATTCTAAAAATTATGCTTGGTGTTCAACACTATCACGTATGTTTTAATTTGAATAATATCCCCATATGACCAATGCTCAGAATTCAAGGGAAGTCATCATAATTTGATCGGTCTGGTTTTGAGCATTGACCGGGGCAAGTGTAGTGTGTTATCTATGCAAAGTGAGTCTAGTGTCCCGAACATCATGAACGGGCCATCCAATATAGATAGCTTGCTCATGTTAGAAAAGCGAGAGGCATCATACTTTAAGATTATCATTTTTGGAACTTACTCATTATCGATGAGAAATCAATAGTGAAGTCGCTGTCTGTAGAGACATGGAAAGTTTTTAATTTTAGGATCATTGGAATTGTAGAAATGGGAAAAGCGATACGATGAAATCATTCACAACATCCGATTTTGGGAAAAACCACAGCATTAGAATCCAAATGACGAAAGAAACTTAGCCAAATTCTTGGAATATGACAGTTGAAGCCAGAGAACAGAACTTGGCTTAGGAATAGTATGCATTCCATCAAGATAAAACATAGCTTTGCCATCGGCCAAGTACAATCCAAAATTCAACCATCTTCCTTCGAAATTAACATCATCTCGAAATCATCGTGAAGTGTTTCTATACTAACCTAAAGCGCAACGTAATCTCCAAAGTGTAGATTGTATCACCAACATAAAGGAATAAAATCTCAACCATAACTAAAACGAATGGTTAATGGACAACCAAGTAAAAGCAACGACCTAAGATGACATCCAAACGATCAGCTGCAATTCAAAGGATGGCAGGTTAGTACTTATCTTAGTCTAGAGCACATATTATTTCCAATAAAAGCATACTGTAAAGGGAAAATGTAAATTGGATTTATAACCAAGCAAATTTTAAACGGAAGTTAGAACATCAAAACAACGATAAAATGGTTTGGGAACTTTGGAAACATCATAAAAAGAAAAAATGAAGGAAATATCAAAAAATGAGTAGAAAACATTGACTTGAAACTTTCAAGTTGGCTCTTGGTTTCGGACCTGAGTCGTGCATGAACAAAACCTAGGAATAATGAAGGAAAACTCAAGTTATGATCCCACTCGAGTCATGCTCACTAAAGTCTAGGGTCAGACTCCAAGCAGCATGGATATCAGTACCCACATGTGACAACTCGGTACCAACTTATTTTTTCTCGGGTCCTTCTCACAAAACTCTCTGCTCGAACTCTAAGCAACCATTATTGAGAAGAACTTGGGTCGGACACACAAAACTCTTAGGTTTGACTCCAAGCAAGCATAACTCAGGTCGAACAAACAAAACTCTCAGGTCGAACTCCAAGCACTCCAACCTTTGGATGACCGTAAGAAAGAAAAATATGAAATGACTTAAAAACATGAAGGCACACTTAAAATCACTAGAGAATTGATCTCAAGAAGGTTAGACGAAAAAAACACTAAGGAGAGATGTCGTTACCGACCTCTCATGTAGGCACCAACCTCTCATGTTAACTCATAGATGTTGTGACTTCCTGGGATACATCTATATGGAATTAGATGAGTGCTGTAAAAAGTTCATGTCATTTCGAGATAAGAAAAAAAGTCCTTACCTATCTCATGGGCAAAAAGGCTGATACTGAGCTGTTTTGGAGAGAGGTAGGTACCGACTTGTTTTGGATGACTAGTGATCCATGGAAACAACATGGGACACCTTAAAATGAAGCAAGAAGAAGGATGCAAGAAAATTCAATGTGATTCGAACTACGGAGAGAAGTCAACCCCGACTTGAGAGGTCGACATTGACTTCTGGTGTTAGCTTGAGTGATTCTGCAACTTTGCACACTACATTGTGCCAATATTTGGACTCATCCCTAGGTGGATTTTTGGTCCAACAAGAATATTTTTTCTATAAATACAAACCATAGAGCAGCCAAAATAGGATCTGGTTTCTTCCATCACTATGCAGAAGCTCCATCTCTTCTTCAACTCTTTCCCCTACACAATAATCACCATGAAACTATTTTAGACAATTCTAGGACTTAGAACTTATCTAACACTTGTACTTGTGACTTTTTCTCTCTCAAATCTCTTATAATCTCAATCAAACTATATCAGATCAATGGACAATAAAGCTATAAACATGACGTAGGCCATAGACTGTCGAACCACTATAACATCTTATGTCTTTCTTCCTTATTTATATCTATTTTCAATTATTTATATCATTAACTACTAGATGCAGGTCTCATATGTTTACTACAATCTATTCATGAGTGTTGATCCAATTTTTGCATTAAAAAATACTAACCGGGATTCCACGACGTCAACCCACCTTCTTATTATAAATTTTGTACTAAACTTACTGCGGTCCTATTACTTCTGACGGGAATAAAATAAGCGCTTTTAGCAAGCCTCTCTACTGTAACCAAATTATTTTATTTCGCTTTTAACCCTAGGAAACCCATCTTTGAAGTGCAATGATATATGCTCCCATTTCCAAGTCGGCAACTCCAATGGAAATAATAATCATTCGAGCTTTTCTTGTTCATCCTTTATCCTTTAACATGTCAAATACTTAGAGACAAATTTTGCTACCCACTTCTTCATTCCTGACCAATAGAAAATTCACTTCATATCCCTACACATCTTATCTCCTCCTTGGTAAATGGTCATCCAAGAATGGTGATACTCTACTAACACTTCTTCTAAAACATTCTCAACCATAGGGAAAAAAAGGCATCCATCTCTCCTTAAACATCCTCCTTCGTTTACTGCATATCTACCGAAATAGGAAAAATGCTGTCCTCTACTTAACTTGCCAAAAATGTCTAATATCGTCGCATCCTTCTTTTTCTCGAGCCAATGCAGTTCATTATACTGGCCTACCTCCATTGCCACCAAATAGCCTAGATTGGGTTCGATTGGCAGTTGGTAATTGAAATTGGAGAGGAATTACTGTTATTTCTAATTAATTGTCCTTATGAGATCTCCTTATTTTCACCATTTTTTAATATATTTATATAGTGGTTAAAGCTCATCTGAACCATCAACACGGTAATAAAACTGGAACATATCTCATATCTTATTGTATGCTTTTCCAATAATCTAAAGGGGACAACTAACAGTTACAACCCAAAAACCCTAAAAGAAAATCTTCTTGAAGCTGTTATTCATCAACTGGTGTTAATGATGTCGTGATCCAAACAATCCTTGCTAAATTAAGGTGGATATTTCAAGTACGACATTCAACTATAATCCACATGTCTTAACATATCTCTTTGGCTCCTAATAAGTGAGGTCCATCCATTACTTCAGTTATTACACCCGATCATGGAATAAATTATGCACCCCATACTGTAGTGGATAAAGATATGAACTATGCACATTTAGAATAACTCGTCAGAAAGTTGGTTTGGTGAAATAACTTTCCTATCGCTTATCTTGGCTTCTTCAACCTTAGGTCAACCAACACCCTTTATGTTTGTTTTCCCATCTTATTACTCACTTCACCAATCATATTACTATCTTCTCTAAATCAAAATCCTCAAACTTTGGTATTTACTTCCTTATATCCTTAATCTTTCATGCCAGTATACCCTAGGACTCACAAAATTGTACTTTGATACCTTTACCTATTCCATTGATGGTTCTTCTTATAGCTTCCATACATCTTCAATCAACCATCCTTGGTTTATACCAATCTTCCTCATATTCAAAGGGGATTCCTTGTTACTACCTTAAGAGCAGCCATAGTTATTCTATTCATTGCCTAAACCTTTCCCTTGTCTTATCTATGCAGTAATCTTTATCTACTCCATATCAAAATTTGGTTTAGGTTTCACCATTCTTTATGAAAGTAAAACTTCACAATCATGAGGTACCTAATCCAAAAATTTTAAATTTTTTTTACAAAAAAATATTAATTTAGAAACCTTTTTATCAAATTCAAAAAATTCGTTGGTCCAAAATAGAGCCATGAACTTTTTTCCTCTTTTTGACCAACTTTAGATTTTTAAGGACTTTCTACAACAGAGATTTACTTCTTCTAAAAGCTTGATTTTTAACTCAAAATATTTAAAACTCAATTATTAAACTAAACCATTTTTTTCAAAAATGTCTCCTATAACTTTAAACAATGAAAAGTAGTGCAGACAAGGATAACTTCCATCCTATTATTTTCCTATTACTCATGCTATCTCTGGTTCCAACATTGATGGAGATTTTAATAGCATGTGAGGGCTGAACTTCTACAAGATATGTATAATTGTTGCATCTATCTAAGCATCTATTTAAGATATATGTGCAATGACTACATATCTATGTAATTTATCCATTCTTTCTACCTTATTAATACTGCTTCTTTTCTATATTATTTCTATTCATATTGCTATCCTATTTTATATAAATTTTCAATGCTCTTTCTATCCAAATCATCCAGTATTGCAACTTTTATATTTCTCCTACCTAAATGGCTTCTACTTCAGTTGTTATTTTCCATATTTTCCTTTTACGAGAATGTTACTCTTATCTTTACTTATCGGGCCCTCTTATCCTTCTATTCTCTACACCCAAGTTTAATCAAATATCATTTACATTTATCCTCCCCTTTAAAAAGAACTTTTAAAATGAAACTTATAAATTTTTAAAAGTAGAAAAGATCATCGAACACCTCCGCTCTATTTTTCATTTATTTCAAATATGAAAATTCCCTTCCTTAAACCAAATTTTTTTGACCCAATCAATTTTAAACTAACAAATTCCAAATTTCTTTTTATTTTCAATGCAAGAAGCCTCCTAATAAATCCTTTGAAAAACCTATTCATAACATTTCAAGAAGTTTTCAAAATCTTCTTGTTAAATTCTTTCATATAAGGTTAAACTCGAAAATGGACTCTTATTTTCCTTTCTTTTCGACTTTCCTTCTGTCTACTTCTTCTTAACTCTTCTTCAAAAAAAACCCAGCTATTTTCTAGTGGTTATTAGTACACACCTTCTTGTAGGAACTTTCTCTGCACCTTCTTCATACCTTAATTCCGGATGCTTGCAACTTATAGTCTCTTACTTCCCTTTGCCTGAACGAAGTGTGCATATTCTATTGGCAATCCATTCAAATCCATAATCATAGGGCAGCCTAGGCCCAACAAAGAAGTCCAGTACCATCCAGCCTCCAGGATTCTTCTATATGTCGTGCTCATGCTCTTCTTGCTCAATGATTTATGGTACGACCTACACTTCATTGGGTAATCAGGGTTGGTAATATATTTAACTCTATTTATTGGCCCAACTCATAGTTTCTTCATCCATTCTTTTGGAATATAGTTGCAACTACCTTTATTAATTGACACTTCATTTTAGGTGAATTTTGGAGGTTTAGATTTGAAGTTTTTGTGAACCAAAATTCCCCTAGGCATATATCAGATCCAACCTATACTATACAATAACTAAAATGAGAAAAACTAAGATTTCCACTCATAGATAATTCATAACTGTCTCCTTTGGATTTGAATACTCCGGCTCCTTTTTCTCTTTTTAGATCTCTTTCTTTTGAAATATACAATAATCGTATTCATTAGATTCAAAGTTTTAGGAATTGGACGACAATAGAATTAGAAATTGAATATTAATTTTTAAAACCCCTTACCTATAGGCCTTAAGAAATTTCTGAATCACATGGAAGAAAGAAACCAATAGAACTATGCTTACGTTCCCAAATAATTTGTGAGTAAAAGTGAAGGGGAAGGCTCTTATTTGTAGTGGTTACAAATGAAATCGATCCCAAGGCAACACATAAGAAAAAATGAATGGTAAAATGACGTATAAAGAATTTTATAACAATTATTATACGTTACGAAACTGTAACATCCCGTACTTGGAAGTCAAAAACTAAGCGCTACAGATGCTGTAGTCATCCTTAGTACTAACTTCTGGTGACAAAAATGGTAATGATAATGGTATCCATAATATCTGAAGCACTTGAATATGAAAAAATCACAGATTTCCAAAAACGACATTTTATTGGTTATATTTCAAAGCAAATTCATATCTAAGTTACATATTCCCGTATCGTTTCCCAGGTAAAGATTAATTATTATCATTACAAAAATACGCCAAGAGCGACATATGACGATGCCCCTTTCGTTGATCAAAGCAATATAGTCATAATTGACTTAGTACACAGTGGAATAAACAATACAATCCGCAACTCCTAGTTAACTATCTGTCAGCCACCTGCTCCTCTTCGGAAGCTTTATTCGCCAAAATTTCTAAACCTGGAAACCTTAACCCTTAGCCTACTCAAACCAATTTTGAGCATACAAGAGTTTAAGAAGAAACAAAAACTTTGAGTTGGACATAAAGACGGGTGTGAATAATTCTGTTACACCTCGTTTTATTGATATTATGTGAGACCATGCCGCTTAACGGAATGGGTTTTCCTCACTAATATCCTCTTCAAAACATATATTATGCAAATCCTTTCCTACAACCAAACTGGTTAATCATACTGATTATATCAAAATAGCTATATCCTTTATGCTAATAAATGGACTATCTATCCAAAAAATAGGTAATAGGTGGACTATCTGTCCACAACATAATAGCAAGGTCTGTTATGCTAATAACTGGACTATCTGTCCATAGAACTAGGCTGACTGCCCCGCAAACTGGACTAACTGTCAGGATCAAAATGGACAAAATGTCCGAATCACTTTCTTAGGGTTAACTACCCTTCATCTTTCTCCTTGAAAACCTTTTCAAAACGATTTAACCTTTTAAATCATACCTTTACAAGGAAACTATATTAGTAGCTTTACTCTATGATATTTTTCCATGTTGTACATACTTTACTCAAAATAATGTTGATGAATTCTAAAAAGGATTAAATATCTTTCCAAAACAAGTCAAAACCCTTTTTAACTTGAAAATACTTAGGCTATATTGACTATTTAATGCATTTAAAACCTTTATTTAAAACCTTTAAAAAACCCTTTCGAAACCATTAAAAGCCTTTCAAAAACATTGGAAAACCCTTCCCTTTCTTTTCTTCGAAAGCTTCAACACATTAGATATTCTCCTCTAAAACTTTTAAATATTGCCATTCGAAAACACAGGAAAAACCATTCCTTTCAACCCTTTCGAAACCCTGGTGAACCAACCCCTTTCGAAACCATTCATTAAAACATTTCGAAACGGTCAAATCTCAATCCTTTCGAAAGCACTTTGGGTTCAATTTAAAACATATGGAAACTTTTCGAAACCATTCTAAATTTTACTCCTTCGAAACCTTTAAAAACTGCCTCGGTCGAAAATTTTGGATTCTGCCTTCAAGTAGAGGAAAAGAATCAGAAACCCATTAAAGTCTAAAGCATCTGTTTTGAAACCATTTAGAACTACCTCTTTCAAAGCCATTTGGGTTTTACTTCAATCATAAGAAAAAGGATCTTTGAAATATTTAAGTTGAAGGCATATGTTTCGAAACCATTTCCTAAAAAAAAGAAGTGATGGTGTTGAAACCATCCCTTCGGAAGCATTGGAGAAGTGCCCAAGTTTTTTAGAAAACAAAGTAAACAACCCTTTCAAAACCATCTGGGTCGAAAGGTAGAAAGTGGCAGTAAAAAGGTTTCGACTTAGTCGAAAGCGACCATTTAAAACAAAAGTGCAACCCAGTCGAAACCATTCCATTAAATGCATTAAACCTAGTCGAAAGCTAACTGAGTCAAAAGCTTTTCCATCGAAAGCCATTTAGTCGAAAGTAAGCAGGCGCAATTTTAATTTAAAAACAAAGTAATGCCTCAACCCCTTGGGAGCCCAGGTTTTGACTCCATACCTTCTGCCTACA
The DNA here is from genome assembly GCA_030765085.1 of Allium cepa. Taxonomy (NCBI): domain Eukaryota; kingdom Viridiplantae; phylum Streptophyta; class Magnoliopsida; order Asparagales; family Amaryllidaceae; genus Allium; species Allium cepa. The sequence continues at coordinate 445,531,503 of CM060938.1, read as the reverse complement.
TCCAATTCACTATGTATTAGAACCCTGATACCATGTGCATTGGTTTCAACTTTGTCAGAAGCGAAGATGAGGAGGTGGAACTCGGTGCCGAAAGCAACGAAACAGTGAAAAACATATAGCAAATAGTTCTTTTCACCTAACCTGCTTTACATGTCAAATTTTGATTGGTTGCCTCTTTCTTTACCAATAAAAAGTACCGCCATTTTCAAAACTAATCTTTTTTAATTATTTGTAAAAAGCCCCTTATCCTTCATTTATTTTATAAAACAGTTAAGTCTCATAGCTTAAATAATTTTATATAACCATTAAAGCAATTAGGAAAATTCTACAAAAATTCCCAAAAATCCCTTTTAATATGTTTTCTAATATATAAAAATTTCAGAATCAAATCTTTTATTATTTAGCTGTAAATAATTATAAACCCAAATTATCATTTTCTTTACTAGAAAATTCATATAAATTCCATAAATGTGCAAAAATTCTGAAAATCGAAACACATCTCTAAAATATAATTTATGATCTTCATAAAAATTCACAAGGAATTTGGATGTCATTTTATGTGGTTTTCACCTTAAAGTATCATAAAATCAATAAAGATACAAAATCATCAACATGTGTGTATAATCATCCCATCATTCAAAATCATGGCAAAGCATTGCAAATATTCGTAATTCATCTTAAAACCAAAGATAATGAACTTTAAATGTCAACATTATTCATCTTGGCTTTAGAGATTAATGAGATTGAGATGAGAATGGATTTGATTTGCTTAAGCTTCTTCCTAGCTTTTCTCTATCTTCTTCCTTTTTCTCTTGTTAATGGTGGTCGGCCTTACTTTAAATTTTTTGATAAAATGAAAATGAATGTGTATGGGGGTACACGGCCAAGGGTTTATGGATATAGAAATGGCCTATTTCCTATTCGACCCCTCCTATATTTCAATTTAACTCTTATCTTAATTCATTGTTAAATCGCATGGCTATATCTTAATTAAACTCAAATCTCAATTCCCTAATCAGCACATTATTTAATTTAATTTAACTAATAAAATATACTGAATAATGTTACCAAAAATTTGGGGTGTTACAGACTTCTCTCCTTAAAGAATTTCATCCTTGAAATTACGATAAGGTACACAACAATAAAATAAGAAGGTAAAACATACCACTAAACAAACTAGGATAAGTATCTCTAATCCTGCTTTCATTCTCTCAAGTACAGTCCGTGTCATTGTCGCTCCGCTAGACTTTGACTAATCTGGCCGTCTTGGTTCTAAGCATATTCACATCTCTCGCAACAACAGGAATAGGCTTCCTCACTACAGTCAAATCCAGTTCTACTACTAAGTCATCTAGCACAGTCGTTGCAATAGTAATCTTCGAGTCTCTTACACACTTTCTGAGATGAGAAACACGGAAAACATTGTGGACTCTTACCAAACTGCTCGATAACTCAACTCTATAAGCGAGCTTCCCGATCCTCGCTACAGCAGGAAAAAGTCCAACGAATCTCGATGCTAACTTTCCTGATTTCCAAAATCTAATCACACCCATTATCGGTTATACTTTAGCGTAAACCAGATCTCCAACTGAGAACTCTAAATCTTTCCATCTTCTATCTGCATAACTCTTTTGCCTAGACTGAGCCTCCTTCATTCTAGCCAAAATGACCTCAATCTTTTCTGCGGCTTGTCTGGCCAAATCTGGACCAAGAACCAGCCTATCCCTAGTCTCTAACCAACATATGAGAGATTTGCATGGCCTTCCATACAAAGCTTCAAACGGTGCTATCCCAATACTAGTCTAATAATTGTTGCTATACGAAAACTCGACTAGATGTAGATAGTCTTCCCATGATCCCCTATAATCTAGAACACAACCTCTTGACAAATCTTTCACGACTTTGTTAACTCTCTCCATTTGTCCATCTATCTGCAGATGGTAAGCGGTACTGATCTTGAGCTTGGTTCCCAAAACTTCCTGCGGACACTTCCAGAATTCGTTGTGAATAAGGAATCTCTATTACTAACTATGCTACTAGGAATTCTATACTGTTTAACCACATTCTTCATATACAACTTTGCCAAAACAGGTGTTGTTCTAGTTAAATTAACCAGAATGAAATGGGCACTCTTGGTCGATCTGTCTACAATGACAAATATAATATCACTTCCTCTGTTGGCAACCCGTCAATAAAATCCATAGAAACGGAATCCCACTATCATACTTGAATATCTAATGACTGAAGTAACCCACTGAGCTTCTGTGTTTGGCCATTTCCTATTAGCAAATCAAGCAATGCTTAACCCATAAACCAATATCCCTCTTCATAAATTCCTAGAAGGAACTTCTCTTCATATCTTGATACATCTTAGTACCTCCTGGATGAACAGAGAACTTCGAACGATGGCTTTCTTCTAAGACTTCATTCCATATGTTTCCTACACTCAAAATACATAATCTTCCTTTCTTTCTCAACCTCCAATTCGAGTCAAGACTAAAATCTTTCAAGTCATCGCTCTCTATTCCATCTCTTAACTTTCTAATTCGCTAAGCTAATATCGGATCTTTTTCCTATTTAGAAGCAATCTTCTCGATAATCAGTGGTTGAATTTCCAAACAAGATAACACTATGGTTTCTTCGCTAGACCCAGCTTCAAATCTCCACTACAATCAGCTAATGCTTCCAAATCTTGCCACTCAGCAATCATCGCCAACACTGCATTCTGATGTTTCCTGCTAAGTGTATCCGCAACCTTGTTGCCTTTATCTGGTGTGTACTCAATCCCAAAATCATAAGCGGCAATAAATTCTAACCACCTCTATTGTCTCATGTTCAACTCCTTCTAAGAGAAAAAATACTTCATCGACTTATGATTTATATACAACTCAAACCTCTCTTCCAAAAGGTAATGTCTCCACACCTTCAATGCAAATAACACCTCGACCAATTTCAAATCATGTGTTGGATATCTGACCTCATGCGGTCTAAGCTGTCTAGAAGCATAAACAATCGCTTTACCTCTCTGCATCAGCACAACTGCTAATCCTATTCCACACGCATTCGAATAAACCACCAAATCATGATTCCCTTTCGGAAGCACTAAAACTGGTGCATGGGCCAATAGGCATTTCAAACTCTGGAATGCTTCCTCACACTTATCTATCCACATAAACTTTACATTCTTTCTTGTTAACTTGGTCATCGTTGCTGCTATCCGTGAAAAATATTTAATGAATCTCTGATAATAACAAGCTGACCCCAGAAAACTCTTTATATTTGTCACTGTCTCGGCTCTCTTCCAACTATTCACCACTTCAACCTTAGTCGGATCCACTGACAACCCTGCCTCAAAGACTACATGACCGAGAAACTTCACTTCCATCTTCTTGAAACGACACTTCGAAAACTTCACCTTCAACTAATGCATCCTTAGCGTCTCAAGCACCACTCTAAGATGAACTTCATGCTCTCCTTCATCCCTAGAATATATCAAGATAACATCTATGAAAACCATTACAAATCTATCCAAATGTTGTTGGAAAATTCGATTCATCAAATCCACAAAGAAGGCTAGCGCATTAGTCAGTCTGAACGGCATAACTAACCATTCGTACAACCCGTATCTGAACCTAAACACCGTCAAAGGTATACTATACTCTACTAAACTGAGTTGGTGGAAACCTGTCGCTAAATCCAACTACGAGAATACCTTGGATCCACTCAAATGGTCAAACAAATCATCAATTTTTGGAAGTGGATATTGATCATTTATCATCCTCTCATTCAACTTATAATAATCAATACATATCCTCAACGAACCATCCGGCTTCTTAGCAAACACTACGGCTGCTTCCCAAGGTGAACTACTTGGTTTGATAAAATTCTTGCCTTCCAAATCCACCAACTGTACCTTTAATTCCATCATCTCTATATAAGTCATCTTGCTCGACGGCCTACTCACTTGTTCAGCTCTTGAAACCAAATCTATCTGAAATTCAATGGCTTATTTTGGTGGCAATCCAACTATAGGCTCAAAAACTTCCGCGAATTCTCTAACCACGAAAACTTGAATCAACTCATCATCCATATCCATAACACCCAATAAAGCATTCACCTTAACAATAGAACCTTCTACGGCATAAACTATCCGATCGCTACAATCAGGGTGTCTAAGCGATATTTTCCCATCTTAGCAAAATATCCTAGCATCGTACTCACTTAAGCAATCCATCCCAAGAATAATCCCGAACCACACAAAATCAAACACATGCAAACTGCAAACAAAAGTATGACCTAACAGGTCAAACTCTAACTGGTCACAATTCAACCCTAGAGATGCATACACTCCTATTAAATTCGCAACCAGTAAGGAAGTAGCTAAATATCTGGGTTCTAAATTAAGCCTATCTATCAAATATTTAGATATAAAAGAATGCAATGCACCAGCATCAAACAGAATGCTAATAGACATTCTATGAACCTGAAGTGTACCTCCTAAGACTGCCTTTCCTTTTTCTTGAGCCATTGCCTTCGAAGTAGCAGGCTCCAATGCATACAGCTTGCCCTTTCCATCCTTAGCGAGCTCCTTGCATTGGCTCTTATAGTGTCCTAACTAGTCACAATTGAAGCACTTGTCATTCTTCTTTCCAGCCACTTCCTTTGCCTTCCCAGCAAGACATTTATCAACAAAGTTCCCCTTCTTGTCGCACTTGAAGCAAACAATCTCAGATTTCCCTTTCTTAGTTGCTCCACCCTTTTGAGCACCTTTCATAGGAAAGAACTTCCTCTTTTGATTCTGCCCAACCTGGACTTCTTTAGCCTTACACTTCTCTAGAGTATCAAAAATCTCTTCATGCCTTAAGGCCATATGTACCACAAAGTTGGAAGGATCTCTAATATGAGGTAATGTAGCCCTAGCTAACTCAAGCTTCAACCCCCTAATAAACTTCTCATTCCTCTTCATCATAGTATCCACTGAAGCATACCCATATTCGGTCAACTCCTTGAACTTTCTATCATATTCTAGAACATACATCTTTCCTTGCTCTAATTCAGAAAACTTTCTGATCAGAGCAGACTGTGCCATTGTAGACATTAACCTCTCCTGGAACCTCCCCTTGAAATCTGCCTATGATAAGGTTTCCTCGTCTACACCAGCTGTCACACTGTTCCACAAGAACAAAGCGGCTCCTTAAAGCTATCTGGATGCCAACCTCCTCTTCTACTTATCATTGGGCCCTAAGTCTGCAAAGATCCTCCCATAGTGCAAAAACCATTTCTCCACCTCTATCGCATCATCTGTTCCTAGAAAAGGCTTCCCACCAAGCTTAGCATAATCTCCGCTTAGCTTAACATAATGGTTAACTACCAGAACTTCTATTACTCCTACTTCTGTAGCATCTCCACATAACACTCCAGCTGCAACTCTCGCTTGCATCATATTTATGAAAATTTGATACATAACTTCCATTCCAACTTGCGAGACTCCAGCGTCTACATTCTCTGCTTGTGCCTGACCTTGGGTTCTCTTTGTACTAGGTCTGGCATTCCCATCGGTTCCCTCCCCTCCTGGGTTAACTCTTACTCTTCTACCATCTATATCTGTGTTTAAACCTTAATAGATACAAAAAAAATAACCTAATAAGGATAGGAGACTATGGATAAAGCGTATACTTATATATAGGAACTACAAGTACCTTACTATAGCATTATCCCATACCCTAATCTTACTCTGGTTCCTTAGGATTATGTTTTAAAATCCATTTTTAGTTTAAAGTTTTTGATAAACCATGCTTTGATACTAATTTGTAGCATCCCGTATCTGGAGGCCAAAAGATAAGGGATACGATACTGCAGTTATCCATAGTATTAACTTCTGGTGACAAAATACGGTAATGATTATGGTATCCATAATAACAAAAGCACTTGAATATGAACAAAATCATAGATTTCCAAAAGCAACATTTTATTGGTTACTTTTCAAAAAAAAAATTCATATCCAAATTACATAATCCTATATCATTTCCCAGGAAAGATTAATTATAATCATTATAAAAATACGCTAAGAGCGACATATGACGATGCCCCCTTGGTTGATCAAAGTAATATGACTATATCCGGCTTAATACATAGCGGAAATAAACAAAACAATCTGTAACTCCTAATTAGCTATCCGTCAGCCGCTTGCTCGTCTCTGGAAGCTTTATTTGCCAAAATTTCTAAACATCAAAACCTTAACTCTCAGCCTACTCAAATCAATTTTGAGCACTCGAGAATTTAAGGAGAAAAAACTTTGAGTCAAACATAAAACCTGGTGTGAAAAATTAGTTACATCTCGGTTTATTCATATTAAGTGAGACCACACCGCTTAGCAGAATGGGTTTTCCCTCACTAATATCCTCTTTAAAACATAGGTTATGTGTGACGACCCGGCTTTCTGACCCCAGAAATCCGTTTCATCATGAAGAAAGAAAGGGGTGAGAAAATAGAAAAGATAGATAAGAAAGAACAACAACATCAGAATCTCACAGCGGAATGAATAAATTATATTAATCACATAAGTATTTACATAATATACAACATCAATCAGAGTTATACAGATAATACGTCACATACTAGACAGTTATAAACACCTGTCTAGCCAATACAACTCAACAACACAGAGATACCAACACAGCGGAACTATATGAATCTACAACGTTGAAGCCTCCTTCTCCATTGCTCCTTCAGAATTCGTCAAAGCTAACCTGAATCCCTTGGCTACTCGTAAAAATTTGAGTACCCGAGAGTTTAGGAAAAACAGAAATAAACTCCGGGTCAGACATGGGTCTGGTGTGAGTAACAAGTTAAAGTTGCTTAATTTTGAAAACCTTTGAAACAAAAGGTATCACGTAAGACTCCCCACAAATAAACATGGGTAAGTTTTTACCTTACGCTAACCAAATAATTTGATAGGAAATTTAGTGATATTATAACAGGTCTAGGGTTTTCAACTAAATAGAAAATAGCCAAAATTGTTACATTCATTAAATTCCAGCTACTAGCCACAAAAGTGGGTAATACAATCAAAACCGTGGGAACTTATTGGATTTTGGATTCCATACAATGGCAGGGCTACTGGGGTACCGCCCGTCACAGTACGTGGCCTAGTTCAACGTACCGAGGATCACTCCCGACCCCCTACAACACAAGGCCGGAACCATTCCTTACTGAAAAGTTCCGAACAAGATAACCCCGCGGTTGTAGCTAACAACCGCCACACAGCCGAAATAAAAAGGGACATCTAGACAGGGGAATATCTTGTCCTGCTTGGGCATGACCCACCTAACCTTGCTGCACCTCCCCTGTTTTAGCCATTCTCGGTTGATGAGGCTTGAGGCTGCGATTACCTTTACAGAACATATCTCTTAGAATGCTCATCGTCCGCCTGACGATGTGTTGAAAGCATTCAATCCATACAAGTTCGTTCCGGGTTCGAACGAAACCGAAGGCATTATCTCATCACACTCATTTTGGAATCACCCTCAGAGTCAACGACGATAACCCTTGCATTCTGAAAAAACCATCTCGTTCTTCATTTCAAAATTCACGACCTATCGTTTAATTTGGTTCGATGTGGTTTTCGGATGTCCAAATATGGAAACCTGATCCCGGTCTCATCGAAATCCAAAACGTATCTTTTACGGCCAAGTTGTCTATTTAGTCTTAACAGTTCAATTCAATATTATCAATATACACACAGATAGATAATTCACATCTCATAATAGATAATCACATTATCATCATAAACAGATAATTAATATCATCATCCAAACAGATAATTAAATATTATCATACTTAAACCGTACATCCATATCACATAGATATTACTCATCTCATATCTGAGATCACAATCAATCAATGAAATATCAATATCATCCATAAGCAATGATTTATGAATCACAATCTATAATTAATTTAAAAATGAATTAAATTAATTTCTTCTATCTTTAATTAATTTAAAGTAAATTAAATCAATTACCCATTCCATAAATCCTGCTCACACAACCATTAATTAATTATAAATCAAATTAATTAATCATTCTCTAATTACAATAAGTAATTTAGTCTTTAATTAATTTCTCAAATGAATTATTATAAATCATTCATAGTAATTAACATTTAATTTCTTCATTTGTTAATTAAATATAATTAATTACATTTATCATTAATTAATTACATTAATTAATCACCCCATTATTAATTATTTCTTATTTAGACAATTCTTAATTACATCATTAATTATATAAATTAATGATCTCTAATTTATATTTAAATTACTTTATTTAAATTAATTACATTAAGTGATTAACCTTAAATTAAACACAATTATTAATCACCTTTGATTAATAACAACCTTAAATTAATTACTTCATTTTTAACAGCAACATGTCCGCTTCTTCCCATGACCATGCCGCTCCTGTTCCTTCCATCACGTCCATAGCCATACCTGTACCTCCCTGCCAATATGTTCCATCTTCCCCCGCAAATCTCTCCAGCTTTCACGTGTCTCATACCCTAACCACTGACAATCACCTTCCATCCACCTGTGCCATCAATCTTGAACCGACTCTTTCTGATCCCCCTCCTCTTCAACCTCCAGACCCACTTCTTACTAAGCCTCCTGATGCTCCTGCTCTGCCTATTTCCACTGTCCTTTCTACCCCATGTCATGATGAACGTAAATGGACTTCCTTATTCAAGCATAGACCTAGAAATGCTGGGAAGTACATTCCCGTTGATCTTACCCCACTGTATGAAGACGATGTGATGGTGCCTCCCATATGTGTTCTTGACGCTGGTGCAAAAAATTGGACAGATACAGTGGTTGGTTTTTTCTTGGATAAGCCGCTGTCGTATACTGCTGTGGTACAAAAGCTTAAAGGAATTTGGAAACTTAAAGGCTCAGTCAAAGTAAAATCTGATGGTATTGTATTTCTGTTTAATTTTTCTTGTGAGGAAGATAGAAGAAATGTTCTACGGAATGATCCTATCATTATGAACAATAAGATGTTCATAATTAAACCATATGATGTGGCAGTTAGTAATATATCTGGATCTGTAACTTCTGTACCAGTTTGGGTGCATCTCTATAATCTTCCACTGTTTGCTTGGTCGCCATTAGGAATCAACTGGTTGTGCAGTCGTTTGGGTAGATTACTTTGCATGGATGAATTAACTGAGCAACAGAATAGGTTAACTTTTGCTAAGTGTCTCATTGAAGTGAAACCAGACAAGGAGTTAGTTAATGAATTTAAAGTTAAACTGGTGGAAGGTGGCTATCAGAAGATCTATGTAGAGTATCAATGGAGGCCGGATGTTTGTGTTAATTGCAAAAAATTTGGTCATTCTACAAATCAATGTGAGTATAATGAAAAGGTAGAAAGTGTCAGAGGTGACGAAGAACAAAAGAATAGAGAGATAGGAAACAGTAAAGGCAGAAATAGGGAGGCTGTGCATGTTATAAGAAAGGTTAACCCTTTTCAGGTGAAAGTCGCGAGAAGATGGCAACGTGTGAGCAGAAACAAAAAGGAATTGCCTGTGAATGACACTAACAAAGATAATAAAGAGGGAAGCAATGAAGGAGTAGTATGTGACAAAACTAGTGGATTGGATGTAGTTGAAATACATAATGCTGATAGTAATAGAAATGAAAAAGAAAGTGAGAGAAGTAATATGCCAAAAAAATCCAGTGAGAAGACTGCACCACATGTAGAAGCAAACAGCCAAGCTAATAATGAGGGTTCTGGAAGAAGAAAGAATGGGAATAATAATAATGAAGATAAAGAAACAACTGGTGAACTTATTATTTCTAATAAGTTTGAAGCATTAATGGGAATGGAGAATGATGTTATTACAGATATGGCAATTAATGTAAGTGATAGTGATAGAAGAGATGACAGAGGTAAACATGTAGTACATAGTGTTTCTGCTGTTAACTATGATGTTGAGATTGAAGTGCAAAAGGAACAAAGGAATACAACCACAACTGAAGATGAAACAATACACATATCACAAATGCAAATGCCTGATAACACCATCTCAGACATATCTATGAACAGCGTTGGCATAAATGAGAATGAAATAGAATGTGAGTATACAAATGATAAAGGAAAAAGTGCTGATGATGGGAAAAACAACCAAAGTAAAAGTGGGAAATCTAAAAACAAAAGGCATGCATGGAAAAGTTCTGACATGCACAAGAATGCAAACGAAAACACTGACACATCAACATGTCCCCCTGATTCACTATATTCCACTACAGGTTCTTCTCATAATATATACTCCAAAATTCAACCTCCTTTAGCATTCAAACCAAATCCCAATGCTTCTCCTCCTTCTACCAAACCCAAACATCAAACATCAACCCCTATCCATGCTCATAACCAAACATCCTCTACACAACATCCCAATGTTTCTGAAAATAATGAACACACCCCATTATTAGCTACTATTCCAAACTACTTGTCTTCAACTCAGGCAGTAACGAGGAAAATGAAGATTGAGATTCTTAATGCTAGAATTCCCCAATGATGTTACACTTTGGAGCTTGGAACATCAGGGGGGCACACCTCATCATAAAACAAGATCAGTGTAAACAACTTATCTCCACCCAAAATTTATCTGTGTTGGCAATTCTTGAGACAAAACTAAATCATAATTTCACTGTCAAGGCTGCGGAATATATCAGCTTGGGATGGAAAATAATTCATAATCTTAATGAATCTCCATATGGTAGGATTCTGATTATTTTCAATCCACAAGTTGTCGAAATTTCTCCCATTCTCACCACCTCTCAACTTATTCACTGTCACGCAATTGATACAACTGATCAAACTTCTTTCTATATCACATTTATATATGCTTTTAATTCTAACGCTGCTAGAACCTCTTTATTCTCTGTCATTCCTTCTCTGAGACAATCCACTCATCCTTGGATCATATTTGGTGATTTCAACTGCTGCCAAACTCTCTCTGACAGAGTGGGTGGTAACCCACTGTCTATTAATGAGATTCTTCCCCTCAATAATGTGATTACTGATGCTGAACTTATTAACATCAAATCAGTTGGAATGCAATACTCTTGGAACAACAAAAGAAAACAAGGTACCAGAACATACTCTAGAATTGATCACTCCTTCTCCAACCATGCTGCACTATCTAAATGGCCCCTTCTTTTCAACTACCTTCCTCCCCCTCTCCTATCTGACCACTCCCCTCAGATTATTCATCTTCATGGAGTGGATATGAGAAGAAAAACAAATTTTAAATTTTTTAATTCATGGACAGCTGAAAATGACTTTAAACCTACTGTGTTAAATGCGTGGAATATTAATAAACATGGTAACCCACTTTTTGTCTTGCAGGAGAAAATTAGAGAGACCAAATGCAAACTTAAAATTTGGGCACACAACAAATACGGCAAAGGAGACAAGATGAGTTCCAATATTATGATAAAACTAGCTGCTGTTCAGAAGTCTATGATGGATAATTATCATGATGCTAGTTTATCTACAACTGAAGCCTTTTTGTCTCAACAATACTCTGAAGCCCTCACACAGGAAAGTGAAATGATTCGACAAAAGTCCCGAATGAAATGGTGGAAAGAAGGTGACAAGAACAGTGCTTTCTTTCATGATAGTCTTAAAGACAAGCACAGAAGAGAGAACATTGCATCCATAATTGATATGAATGAGACTGATCAGACTTCTGCTGGTAAAATCAACTTAGCTTTTGAGCAATATTTTTCTACTATATATTCCAATGCCAATAATTTCAAACCTGCTATTGATGATATCCCTCTTGACATCATGCCTATGTTGACTGATGATAACTATATAATGCTATGTGAAGAGGTCACCAATGAAGAAATTGTCAATGCTATGTTTTCTCTCAATTCTAATTCTTGCAGTGGCCCTGATGGTTTGAATACACACTTTTACACTAAATGCTGGAGTATGGTGTCTGTGGATGTTTGCAAAGCTATTTCTTATTTCTTCACTAAATGCAAGCTCTACAGGTCATTCAACTACACTAACATAGCTCTTGTTCCTAAAATCAAAAATGCCCACCATGTTAAAGACTTTAGGCCCATATCATGCTGCAACACCATATATAAATGTATATCCAAGGTTATTGCTTCTCGTTTGAAGAAAGTTCTCCCATCTCTTATTTCAATTAACCAAACAGCCTTTCTACCAGGTAGAAACATACTTGACCATATTCTTCTTGCGCATGAAATTATTAAAGGATACCAAAGAAGTAATACTCCCCCCAAAGCTATGCTGAAACTTGATATTATGAAAGCTTTCGATATGTTACAATGGGATAGTATAGTTCGAATTATGGGGTATATGAACTTTCCTCCACACTTCATTGCATGGATCTATGAATGCATCTCATCTCCTACTTACTCTATTATTGTCAACGGTTCTCCTACTGGTTTTTTCAATAGCAGGCAAGGCATTAGGCAGGGAGACCCCATGTCAGCCTACATTTTCATTCTTGTTATGGAATTGCTTACGAGAATGATCAACAAATCTGTTCAACTGGGGAAGATTAAGCTTCATCCAGCATGTAAAGACCCTCAAATCACAACATTAATGTTTGCTGATGACTTAATCATGTTTTGTTCTCCTGATCTTGAAACTATTGAAAACATTATGCTGACTTTAGAGCAGTTTTATACTATGACCGGGTTAAAAATCAACGTCCAAAAATCGGATATTGTTCTAGCAGGTGTCAGCCATGCTCATGCCAACTTGATTTATCATGTTACTGGATTGAATAGGAATCTTTCCACTGTCTCCTTCCTTGGTCTTCCTCTGACTACTTCCAGAATTACTACTAATCAATGCTTACCTATGTATGAAAAAATCACAGCTAGATTAAACTGCTGGACTGCGAGGAGGTTAAGTCAAGCTGGTAGACTTACCTTAATTAAGTCTGTTATTTTCTCAATGCAAGTGTATTGGGCAAGATCATTTGTTCTCCCAATAAAATTAATTAAAATGATAAGATGTGCAATGATGAAGTACCTGTGGAGTGGCAAAACTACTGGTAGATTTATTGCTCCTATAAAGTATGTAACTGTCGAGAAACCATTAAACAAAGGAGGCCTTGGTATGATTAATCTAAAACAGTGGAATAAGGCTGCTTTTGCTAGACATATTGACACTTTATACAATTGCCCTGATAGTCTATGGGCTGTTTGGTCTAAGAAGAAGGTCATGAAAGGAAGAGGGTTATGGAATATGTCAACCCAGCAAAATGTGAGTTGGACATGGCGTAATATCCACAAGATCAAAGAGATGTTTCTCCCTATGATACAAATGAAGACTAATAATGAGAACAATGTTTATTTTTGGGATGACCCATGGCTTGAACAAGGCCTTATTCTTAGGAGGCAGCTAACTTATAGTGAGATCCAACACACTGGAATACATGCCCGCACGCTTGTCAGAGATGTTATACATAACTTCCAAACGAGGAATATTTTTTCATCGAACCAAAGAGTGCAAATTATTTGGGATAAAATTAAGTCTTTTTCTCCTCTGCCTTCTTCAAACAATGATATTGTCTGGGGCCAGCAGAAAGGAAAGTTTGAAACTGGTTTGACATATGAGTTCCTGATGCTAAACAACATGAAACAGAATTGGAGATGGTGGAAGAGAACATGGAGCAGTGACAGTAGCTTTAGACAGAACTTAATGCTGTGGAAGGTCCTGAATGGTGCTTTTCTGACTAAATCTAAACTTGCTACGTATGGCATGAATGTGAACATGACATGCTCTTTCTGATGTGATTTACCTGAGACCATTGAACATATTTTCTTTGAATGCAGTGTTACGAAGTCTCTTTGGTCTATGGTGATGGATAAATTATGTAGAAGAAGACCTTTAATTGACAATAAGGAGGAATGGGAAAGAATACATTCTGAGACAGGTGATAAACAAGAAGGGAAAAGGATATTTGGTGTTGCACTCAAGTGTTTTGTTGCAGTGGTATGGAAGGAACGAAACAGTAGGGTTTTTGACTCTACTAATGCCAAAACTGATGAAGGTTTGAAGCTATGTGTTTTACAAGAGATAAATTATTCATTCAAGATGCTATTTGCGTTTGATCCTGGAATATCAGTGCCTTCTCTATGCTAACAGTTTGTTGTTTGTCTGTTTGATGTGTTTTTTCTTTTTTTTTCTTCCTTGTGTTTTGTAACACCATGTTCGTCTCAGTTTTCTATGAGCTTTTTGCTCGTTGTTGTATTGTGTAGTTCTTTTTGGTGTTACAATAAAATGGTCGGGGACCATCCAACCCCGTCGGCCTTGCCAAAAAAATAACAACCTAGTAATTACTATCCTTAATTACAAATTAAATAAATTAATTTTGCCATAATTAATTTTCTCCATTAGTTAATCCTTTGATTAACTACAAAAGTAATTACCCAAATTACTTCATTTACAAATCATCTTGTATTATTTACATCAAGTAATTATCATCTAATTACTTTCCTTAAGTAATTATGCTCCATTAATTACACTAAGTAATTTTACTTTCAATTAATCAAATGACTATCTTAAATTAATTAAACTAAATTAATTAACTTAATTTAATCGTATCATCAGTTACTTATGTATTCCAATTAATCATCTTTGATTTAAATAACTTTTGCTACATTCTAGTAGTTTCCTTTAATTTTTTCACGGAGATTAATCTTTGAATAAATCCATTAATTAATTACATTTATATAGGTTTATTACAATTTAATTACCTTCTTGATTTATTATTCCCAAAATAATCAATTTCCTAATTACATCATTAATTATAATAATTAATGATCTCTAATCAATTATTTTATTAATTAATTAAATTAAGAAAAACTTAATCTTCTAATCACATATATTAATCATCTCTGATTAATTTCATACAGTAATTAACTTCCCTTTTTTAATTGCTCTTAAATAAACAAACTTAATTAATCCCTCGATTATCTTCAAGTAATATATTCCAATTACTTCCATTACCATCATCCAATAATTTCATCAATTACTTCACTAAGTAATTTACTTCCAAAATTATCAAGTGATTAATCCAAATTAATTAAACTAAATCAACTAACTCAAATTAAATCAATTTACTCAATTAATAAGTAATTAATTTCTTAATTACTTTCCAAATAAATAATTACATTTAAACTATTACAATTATTATTGTTAAATTAATTTAATCTAATTAATTATTAAAAAATCAATCACATTAATTAATTATAAAATAATCTAGTTAATGATCTTCATTAACACTTATTTAATTATTTTCCTAAAATAATTAACTTATATTAATCATTATTAATTATAAGTTTGATTAACCATTAAAATTTATTAATTTAAATAAAAATCTAATCTATGGTTCTTAATTACATATTAATTACTTAATTCATTTTTTAAACTTTAATTAATACATTTAAACTTATAATTAGTAATTTAACTAATATCAATCATTAATTATTCATACTTAATTAACTTAAAGGTTAATGAATATAAATTCTAAATCTTCATTACTTGAAGTAAACTATTCTTATTATTGATTAAATTTTCACTTTCAATATGTTTAAAAACATTTATTTCAAATTACTTCCTAAATAAATTCCAATTTATCCTTAATAAAGTTTAAAACTAATTTTTTTTCAAAACCCTTTTAAACTCACATGTTTAAAAGCATATTTTAACACTTAAAAATTATTTAAATCAATTTAAATTATAATACTTTATTTTATTTCCACATCTAGAATTTCAAATTTAAGTTCTGATTTCAATTTTTGAAGTTAACTTTGTTTAAATCTTTCCTTAACAATATAAATTTCATTTTTGAATTCAACTCTTTTTGAATTCAACTCTTTTTGAATACACTTAAATATTAAACACTTTTTAGTTATTAAAATAATTTAAATTATAAAATTTTATTATTCCCAACTCAGTTTCAAAACTAACTTGAATTCATTTTTAAACTTTGATTTAGAACTTGGTATAACTTCGTTTTAATTTAAACAAAAAATTTTAAAAACTGTTAACTGGGTACAGGATAAAACCTGTAATAAAATAAACTACACGAGACAACAATAACTTCCTCGAGCAAAACCCTAGACCACTTCGAGTCCCACCCTTGAATTTCTCGAGTGAATTTCGAACATCACCTCTGCTCAAAACCAACATCCCAGACACAACACTTCGCCGTGCATATGCACGGTGGCTCCGGCCACCATCGATCACGAACGGCGATCGCAACCTATCAGAAAATGACTCGACATCCCACCTCGGTCATCAAATCGCATCCAACAACCCATAATCAAAATCGAACGCCCTATATCAAAACCTGGAACAAACCAGTCGACACCAACCTGAAATCACCTCGTGTTCGTGACTCCGACCATCGTCACGTCTGAAACTCCGGCGTCGCCTACCTCTTCACGTCAACTTCCATCTCCCTTAAGCTCGCTGCACTCGATCGCCTCTGGTCATCGAACGAGACCAAACCAAAACCACAGCAAAAAACTAGGTTTCTCAAAGAAAATCCACTGCGGCATCTTCCTTGGTGAACTTCATCACCATCACCCATTTTTCCTAGCATCTATGGTCACTCCTCCATCAACCAAAAGAACCCTGACCTCTCCAGTTACCCAGATCATCAGAAAAACCCAAATTCTCTTATTTTATTCAACCCAAGACCGCACTTCTAATTCCAAACTAAAAATTATGATGTTTAGTTCAAAAATCATATTATAGTAGTTGTTTCCAATTTATAATACTGAATCTATAATTTACAAAGTTTGAGATTTTACTTTGTTTATCATACACTGTTGTTTTTATATTCCTGAGACACTCAGACTTGAAATTTAACTTAATCAAGCTTCAAAACATTAATCCATAATAAATCAAACAGTTTTTGCCTTGTAGCTAAGTCCTAATAACAATTAACTGAAGAGAATATAAATTTAAATCTAAAACAAGAAACTGGAAACTAAACAGAGAATGTTCATATGGAAATAAACATGAACAAGCAGATTTCATTTTCATATACGCATGCTACCATATTTATCACAAAACGCATGTGACCATATTCATTCTTAGATTTTAAAAAATATGATGTTACTCACTTGAATTTGTGAAATAACAGAGCCTACTTTTCATTGCAACAGGCTTGAAAAATACAAGCTGAAACTTTCCTCTGTTTTGTTGGATTGCTTGATGTTGTTGGATGTTTGTTTAGGTTTTTAAATGAAGTTTATTTTAGCTTTTACTCAGCTCGAACTGAAATGGAAAGATGATATGGGAAAGTAGCTTACAGGGTAGGTGATATCTGGGTTAAGCAAATGCAGGTACAATTATTTCTTTTTTTGTTTGTATCAGGCAAGATTTTTGTATTAGGAGGCTGAGTTGATTCTAAACAATTCGAATTGTCCTTTGTTTTGAGCTGAGATGAAATCTTTTAAATGTTGATGTACTTTATGTTTCCTACTAACCATACTTATGTTCAGATATTTTTGCTTTTGCCTTTTTTTTGTTTGATAGATATTTATCTTACTTTGTTAATATTCTTGCTTGCATACTTATTTACAGCTACAAATATACAAAGTCTGACACATCTTCTTTTATTTTATAAACATATTTTACTTGCCTGCATCTCATTTTATTTTGTTTATTCTTTAGCCTGCATATCTATTTGCAGCTACAAATTTGCATTGCCTTGTTTTCTTAGCTATCTTTACTTTGCCCTACAAGATTCTATTTACCTGATTTGTTTTTATACTATATGTATGTAGATATAAAGTTGCCTTAGTTATTGTTATAGCCTTTTTAACTTAAGTATTTTAGCTCTCTTTTGTGTTTATAGATATTTTATTTTGTGTTTTATTTTTAATTTAACTATCAAATAGTAAATTTATTTATTACTTTTACACTTATGTTTAATATTTATAAGGTTTATTTTAATTTTAAACATTTTTAAAAGACTTTCTTTTAATCTTTCAAATTATAGCTTTCTCCAAAATACACATATATGTATTTAAATAAATTTAAAATAACCATTTCTATTTGTATTGAAATCCATTTGTAAAAATATTACATTATTGTTATTGTTTAAAAATAACTCATTATTAAATTAAAATAATTTATAAAAGAAATTATTACTTAATTACTTATTTTATCAATCTATATTAAAAAAAACAACCTTTTGTTAAATTTAAAATTTTAGCTAAAATCAATTTAACTTTATCTTGAGTATTTTTAAACCATATTCTTATCAAGCTATATTTAAAACAAGAACAAAACAACCTTTGTCAAATTTAAATTTAAGTTAAAATCATTTTAAAAAAATTTAACTTTATTTTTAGTATATTTTAAAGCCAAATTATTATTTATTTAATAGCTATATTTTAAATCAAATTGCAAATTACCAAAACATTAGAATTTGAAACAAATCCTTAATTAAATTTTAAAACAGATCTTTAGATTATATACAAATATATATAATTGTATATATATATATATATTATTATTAGAAAACAATTTACTAGCTTTTAAAAGATAAATTATCAGTTAAATATTTATTTAGAAGAAGATTATTAAATCAATTCAAATCTTATTAACAATTATTATCAAATCAATTTAATTTTGATACAGATTATTAAATTTATATTTCCAAAAATTCCGGGATGTCACATTCCTCCCCCATTAAAAGAATTTCGTCCCGAAATTTAAAACAAAGGTAATTTTATAATCTAATTATAAAAATTAACTTTAAAACACAAGCATATATCATCAAACATATGCTAACAACCATAGTAACCAATCATCCAATCAAACAAACCTAACTATCCAGGCAAAATTCCGGATAGAGCTTACTCGAGTTTCCCCAAGTATAAATACTGGGATACTCGCTCTACAGAATCCAAACAATCAGTACTACTAAGCTACAGAGCTTTCACCCATGTAGATCTACAAAACAAGACAGGATATCAGACTACAGACAAGTCTGAGTCAACAAACAAAACTCCCTGAACTGCTGGTTCTACAACCAGAGATAGATCTTACACGTACTCCCTCATAGATACGTGAAACACAACGAATTCCAGTTATCTAAACTGATAATTCAATCCTGAAGACCAAACACTTATCCAAAATCGAATCTCCGATTTCAGAATCCAAATCCTCCGTCTCTTATCCACAAAACTCTTCGGACGATCATATGCTGCCTACATCTTTCCTGATCAGCTCAACCCTTGCTGATGTCCTTAGAAACAAACTGAACCAAAGACAATCTAACAAAATGATCTTTCCAAGATCAACCAAAACTCAGAGCATAAACTCTATTCCAAAATCAGAAGACGGATCTCACTTCTCACATCCGGAAGAGATAAAACAGGTGCACTCCAATCTGGCCTTAAGATCCTGAAAAATTTCCTGTAGAAACTCTCTAATCCAAACACTGCAACATCCAGTTGCTTCCCCTCTAAAACAGCTGCCACCATGCTTCCACGACGCCACTCTGACTGAACAGATGTAAATGCTGAATTCGAACATAGACTGGACAACACATTCCAACATTAGGGTTCCACGGATCAAAAAGAAAACTCAGAAGTTCCTCCAAAACCTGAGCTATTTCACCACACTCAAAAATCATCCTATTACTAAACTGAACCATCGGTACCACTTATGGAATCCAGTCGATACTAAACTCAATCTCCAAATGTTAGCAAAACTATGACTTCTTGAAGACATCCAGAAATATCTCTGAAACGCAAGAGAACACTCAAACTATCGCAAGTTACTTTTGCGATCGATCCAGCCTAATTCCAAAAATACTGCCCTCTCTTTACCAGACAGAACAGCTTACACTTGTGTAATCAATCCATCGAAGAAATGGATCTACTCTGCTGCTTCTAAAGTTACCCCAAGAAAAAATGCTAAGCCAGAAGACGTCCTATTCCAAAGCTCTTCGAGAAACTCGGACCTCAAACCAAATAGAACCACCTTGCTGAACATAGCCACAACACCGAGCAGACACACTTCCTCAACTTGTTCCAAAGAAACTTCTTCAGAGACATCCATAGTCACTGTGTCTCATTACACAGCTACTACACCTTGATGTATCAAGATATCATGACTTGCTTCTGTCTAACCGACAGATCCAAACTCTAGCTCATCCAAACTTACACTTCAAAAATGAACTCCTAACCTTAACAGGTTTCCTTCAGAGATCAATGAAATTCTTACACCACCCAAAACTCATTCGAGATGGTATTAGGTCTACAGTCTCGACAAATACACTTCCAACCTCAAATATTCAAACTCCACCCATTGGTAGTCGTATTACACACACCACTACCCTATCTACCCTTATAACTTATATTGGAAAACCCAAACAGGTAATCCAACAAATAGGTAGGAATATATATATATATATATATATATATATATATATATATATATATATATATCAAAATTACAAATACGCTCTCTTAGGAAAGAAATCACTCAAGAGCCTAGGTATTTACTCAACCTAGCGCTCTGATACCAACTGTGACGACCTGGCTTTCTGATACCAACTGTGACGACCCGGCTTTCTGACCCCAGAAATCTGTTTCATCATGAAGAAAGAAAGGGATGAGAAAATAGAAAATATAGAGAAGAAAGAACAACAGCATCAGAATCTCACAGCGGAACGAATAAATTATATTAATTACATAAGTATTTACATAATATACAACATCAATCAGAGTTATACAGATAATACATCACATACTAGACAGTTATAAACACCGGTCTAGCCAATACAACTCAATACAGCTCAACAACACAGAGATACCAACACAGCGGAACTATATGAATCTACAACGCTGAAGCCTCCTACTCCATTTCTCCTCCAGAATTCGTCAAAGCTAACCTGAATCCCTTGGCTACTCATAAAAATTTGAGTACCTGAAAGTTTGGGGATCCCAGTCTCATCGAAATCCAAAACGTATCTTTTAATCCCAAGTTGTCTATTTAGTCTTAATAGTTCAATTCAATATTATCAATATACACACAGATAGATAATTCACATCTCATAATAGATAATCACATTATCATCATAAACAGATAATTAATATCATCATCCAAACAGATAATTAAATATTATCATACTTAAACCGTACATCCATATCACATAGATATTACTCATCTCATATCTGAGATCACAATCAATCAATGAAATATCAATATCATCCATAAGCAATGATTTATGAATCACAATCTATAATTAATTTAAAAATGAATTAAATTAATTTCTTCTATCTTTAATTAATTTAAAGTAAATTAAATTAATTACTCATTCCATAAATCCTGCTCACACAACCATTAATTAATTATAAATCAAATTAATTAATCATTCTCTAATTACAATAAGTAATTTAGTCTTTAATTAATTTCTCAAATGAATTATTCTAAAATCATTCATAGTAATTAACATTTAATTTCTTCATTTGTTAATTAAATATAATTAATTACATTTATCATTAATTAATTACATTAATTAATCACCCCATTATTAATTATTTCTTATTTAGACAATTCTTAATTACATCATTAATTATATAAATTAATGATCTATAATTTATATTTAAATTACTTTATTTAAATTAATTACATTAAGTGATTAACCTTAAATTAAACACAATTATTAATCACCCTTGATTAATAACAAAACAGTAATTACTATCCTTAATTACAAATTAAATAAATTAATTTTCCCATAATTAATTATCTCCATTAATTAATCCTTTGATTAATTACAAAAGTAATTACCCAAATTACTTCATTTACAAATCATCTTGTAATATTTACATCAAGTAATTATCATCTAATTACTTTCCTTAAGTAATTATGTTCCATTAATTACACTAAGTAATTTTACTTTCAATTAATCAAATGACTATATTAAATTAATTAAACTAAATTAATTAACTTAATTTAATCGTATCATCAGTTACTTATGTATTCCAATTAATCATCTTTGATTTAAATAACTTTTGCTACATTCCAGTAGTTTCCTTTAATTTATTTACAGAGATTAATCTTTGAATAAATCCATTAATTAATTACATTTATATAGATTTATTACAATTTAATTACCTTGTTGATTTATTATTCCCAAATTAATCAATTTCCTAATTACATCATTAATTATAATAGTTAATGATCTCTAATCAATTATTTTATTAATTAATTAAATTAAGAAAAACTTAATCTTCTAATCACATATATTAATCATCTCTGATTAATTTCATACAGTAATTAACCTCCCTTTTTTTATTTACTCTTAAATAAACAAACTTAATTAATCCCTCGATTATCTTCAAGTAATATATTCAAATTACTTCCATTACCCATCATCCAATAATTTCATCAATTACTTCACCAAGTAATTTACTTCCAAAATTATCAAGTGATTAATCCAAATTAATTAAACTAAATTAACTAACTCAAATTAAATAAATTTACTCAATTAATAAGTAATTAATTTCTTAATTACTTTCCAAATAAATAATTACATTTAAACTATTACAATGATTATTATTAAATTAATTTAATCTAATTAATTATTAAAAAATCAATCACATTAATTAATTATAAAATAATCTAGTTAACGATCTTCATTAACACTTATTTAATTATTTTCCTAAAATAATTAACTTATATTAATCATTATTAATTATAGTTTGATTAACCATTAAAATTTATTAATTTAAATAAATATTTAATGTATGGTTCTTAATTACATATTAATTACTTAATTCATTTTTTAAACTTTAATTAATACATTTAAACTTATAATTACTAATTTAATTAATATCAATCATTAATTATTCATACTTAATTAACTTAAAGGTTAATGAATATAAATTTTAAATCTTCATTACTTAAAGTAAACTATTCTTATTATTGATTAAATTTTCACTTTCAATATGTTCAAAAACATTTATTTCAAATTACTTCCTAAATAAATTCCAATTTATCCTTAATAAAGTAGAAAACTAATTTTTTTCAAAACCCTTTTAAACTCACATGTTTAAAAACATATTTTGACACTTAAAACTTATTTAAATCAATTTAGATTATAAAACTTTATTTTATTTCCACATCTAGAATTTCAAATTTAAGTTCTGGTTTCAATTTTTGAAGTTAACTTTGTTTAAATCTTTCCTTAACAATATAAATTTCATTATTGAATTCAACTCTTTTTGAATACACTTAAATATTAAACACTTTTAAGTTATTAAAATAATTTAAATTATAAAATTTTATTATTCCCAACTCAGTTTCAAAACTAACTTGAATTCATTTTTAATCTTTGATTTAGAACTTGGTTTAACTTTGTTTTAATTTAGAACAAAAAAATTTAAAACTCTTAACTGGGTACAGGTTAAAACCTGTAACAAAATAAAATACCCGAGACAACAATAACTTCCTCGAGCAAAACCCTAGACCACTTCGAGTCCCACCCTCGAATTTCTCGATTGAATTTCGAACATCACCTCTGCTCAAAAACAACATCCCATACACAACACTTTACCGTGCATATGCACGGTGGCTGCGGCCACCATTGATCACGAACGGCGATCGCAACCTATCAGAAAATGACTCGACATCCCACCTCGGTCATCAAATCGCATCCAACAACCCACAATAAAAATCGCCCTATATCAAAACCTGGAACAAACCAGTCGACACCAACCCAAAACCTGAAATCACCTCATGTTAGCGACTTCGACAATCGTCACGTCTGAAACTCCGGCGTCGCCTCCCTCTTCACGTCAACTTCCGCCTCCCTGAAGCTCGCTGCACTCGATCGCCTCCGGTCATCGAACGAGACCAAACCAAAACCACAGCAAATAACTAGTTTTCTCGAAGAAAATCCACTGCCACATCTTCCTTGGTGAACTTCATCACCATCACCCATTTTTCCTAGCATCTATGGTCACTCCTCCATCAACCAGAAGAACCCTGACCTCTCCAGTTACCCAGATCATCAGAAAAATCCAAATTCTCTTATTTTATTCAACCCAAGATTGCTCTTCTAATTCCAAACTAAAAATTATGATGTTTAGTTCAAAAATCATACTATAGTTGTTGTTTCCAATTTATAATACTGAATCTATAATTTACAAAGTTTGAGATTTTACTTTGTTTATCATACACTGTTGTTTTTATATTCCTGAGACACTCAGACTTGAAATTTAACTTAATCAAGCTTCTAAGTATTAATCCATTATAAATCAAACAGTTTTTCTTTGTAGCTACGTCCTAATAACAATTAACTGAAGAGAATATAAATTTAAATCTAAAACAAGAAACTGGAAACTAAACAGAGAATGTTCATATGGAAATAAACATGCACAAGCAGATTTCATTTTCATATATACATACTACAATATTTATCACAAAAAGCATGTGACCATATTCATTCTTAGATTTTAAAAAAAATGATGTTACTCACTTGAATTTGTGAAAGAACAGAGCCTACTTTTCATTGCAACAGGCTTGAAAAATACAAGCTGAAACTCTCCTCTGTTTCGTTGGATTGCTTGATGTTGTTGGATGTTTGATTAGGTTTTTAAATGAAGTTTATTTTAGCTTTTACTCAGCTCGTACTGAAATGGAAAGATGATATGGGAAAGTAGTTTACAGAATGGTATTTAAAAACAAGTTACAGGGTAGGTGATATCTGGGTTAAGCAAATGCAGGTACAATTATTTCTTTTTTTGTTTGTATCAGGCAAGATTTTTGTATTAGGAGGCTGAGTTGATTCTAAACAATTCGAATTGTCCTTTGTTTTGAGCTGAGATGAAGGCTTTTAAATGTTGATGTACTTTATGTTTCCTACTAACCTTACTTATGTTCAGATATTTTTGCTTTTGCCTTTTTTTTGTTTGATGGATATTTATCTTACTTTGTTAATATTCTTGCTTGCATACTTATTTACAGCTACAAATATACAAAGCCTGGCACATCTTCTTTTATTTTATAAACATATTTTACTTGCCTGCATCTCATTTTATTTTGTTTATTCTTTAGCCTGCATATCTATTTGCAGCTACAAATTTGCATTGCCTTGTTTTCTTAGCTATCTTTACTTTGCCCTACAAGATTCTATTTACCTGATTTGTTTTTATACTATATGTATGTAGATATAAAGTTGCCTTAGTTATTGTTATAGCCTTTTTAACTTAAGTATTTTAGCTCTCTTTTGTGTTCATAGATATTTTATTTTGTCTTTTATTTTTAACTTAACTATCAAATACTAAATTTATTTATTATTTTTACACTTATGTTTAATATTTATAAGGTTTATTTTAATTTTAAACATTTCTAAAAGACTTTCTTTTAATCTTTCAAATTATAGCTTTCTCCAAAATACACATATATGTATTTAAATAAATTTAAAATAACCATTTCTATTTGTATTGAAATCCATTTGTAAAAATATTACATTATTGTTATTGTTTAAAAATAACTCATTATAAAAGAAATTATCACTTAATTACTTATTTTATCAATCTATATTTTAAAAAAAACCTTTTGTTAAATTTAAAATTTTAGCTAAAATCATTTTAACTTTATCTTAAGTATTTTTAAACCATATTCTTATCATGCTATATTTAAAACAAGAACAAACAACCTATGTTAAATTTAAATTTAAGTTAAAATCATTTAAACAAATTTTAACTTTATTTTTAGTATATTTTAAAGCCAAATTATTATTTATTTAATAGCTATATTTTAAATCAAATTGCAAATTACCAAAACATTAGAATTTGAAACAAATCCTTATTAATTAAATTTTAAAACGGATCTTTAGATTATATACAAATATATATATATATATATATATATATATATATATATATATATATTAGAAAACAATTTACTAGCTTTTAAAACATAAATTATCAGTTAAATATTTATTTAGAAGAAGATTATTAAATCAATTCAAATCTTATTAATAATTATTATCAAATCAATTTAATTTTGACACAGATTATTAAATTTATATTGCCAAAAATTCCGGATGTCACATTATGCAAATCATTTCCTGCAACCAAATTGGTTAATCAAACTGATTATATCAAAATAGCAATATCCTTTATGCTAATTAATGGACTATTTGTTCAAAAAATAAGTAATAAGTGGACTATCTGTCCACAACAAAATAACAACGTCTGTTGTGCTAACAAATGGACTATCTGTCCATAAAACTAGGCTGACTGCCCGCAAAATGCATTAATTGTCTGGATCAAATGGACTAACTATCGGAATCACTTTCTTAGGGTTAACTACCCTTCATCTTTTTCCTTGTAAACCTTTTCAAAATGTCTTAACCTTTTAAATCATAACTTTACAAGGAAAATATATTCTTAGCTTTACTCTAAGATATTTTTCCGCCTTATGTATACTTTACTCAAAATAATATTGATGAATTCTAATAAGAATTACCCATCCTTTTATAACAAGTTAAAACCCTTTTTCACTTGAACATACTTAGGCTATATTGCCTATTTAATACATTCGAAACTTTTGTTTAAAACATTTAAATAACCCTTTTGAAACCGTTGAAAGTGACTCTTTCGAAACCATTAGAAGCCTTTCAAAAACATTGGAAAAACCGTTCCTTTCTTTTCTCCGGAAGCTTCAAAACATTAGAAAACCTCCTTTGAAACCTTTAGATATTGTTTTTCAAAAACAGAGGAAAAACACTTCATTTCAACCCTTTCAAAACCCTAGGGAACTACCCCTTTCGAAACCATTCATTTAAACCTTTCGAAACAGTCAAAACTTAATCCTTTCGAAAGCACTTTGGGTTCAATTTAAAACATTTGGAAACCTTTCAAAATCATTCAAAAATTTACTCCTTTGAAACCTTTGAAAATCATCTCGGTAGAAACCATTTAGATTCTGCCTTCAAGTAGAGCAAAAGGATTAGAAACTCATTAAAGTCGAAAGCATCTATTTCGAAACCATTTAGAACTACCTCTTTCGAAGCCATTTGGGTTTTATTTCAATCATAAGGAAAAGGGTCTTTAAAATATTTAAGTCAAAAGCATCTGTTTTGAAACCATTTCCTAATAAAGAAGTGATGGTGTCGAAACCATCCCTTCGAAAGCATTGGAGAAGTGACCAATTTTTTTAGAAAACAAATTACACAGCACTTTCAAAACCATCTGGGTTGAAAGGTAGAGAGCGGCGGTAAAAAGGCTTCGACTTAGTCGAAAGAGATCATTTAAAACAAAAGCACAACCCAATCGAAACTAAATCCACTAAACCCGGCCAAAAGTTAACCGAGTAGAAAGCTACTCAATGGAGAGCCATTTAGCCGAAAACAAGCAAGCAAGTTTAATTTAAAAATAAAGTAATGCCTCAACCCCTTCAAAACCCCTGGTTTCGACTACATACTGTTCGTCGACGGAAATTCTATCGGTTTAGAAAACCGTCGAATGAATTTTGAAATAAAATTTATACCGCAAGCGCACGGTGTACGAATGTAGCACGCGGTGAATACGGGTCGATCCGTAGGGAATTGATGATTTTAAAATTCTACTCAATCAAATTAACCAAAGTTGGAAGCGTGATTAACTAAAAAAATGACAAAAGAAAATAGATAAAAATATGAGAGTGTTAAGACAATTTAGAGGCAATTTCCACTCTCTAGATCACATAAATCAACAAAATAAAGTTATGATCTCTCTTTTCTTGTCATTAGTGAATTAGTTGATGTGCTTATCATAAGTATGGTATATTTATGCTATTAATTAGCTCAATATAAACCATCAAACTATAACACAACCACTAATACACTTTTAACTCTCATGATATATGACAACAAAGTTGAAATAAAAATCTATTTTAAGCATAGCCTATTAACTATTGTTTAGAAATATAGGCTATCAAATTTCAATTTCAACATTCACTTCTTTGCCATAATCATATTTAAATGAAGAGGCAATTTGTGTTATGTTTGTTTAAGCATAGCCTATTTGTTATGAACAACATAGACTATCAAATTCAAAGCTAAACAACATCATTAAACCACTTCAAGTGTTTCCATTAAAGCACAAAAAGAGAGTATAAACATCAAAATGTTGCATCTACATACTAGAGAGCTTCATTACCCCTAAATTGTAGGGATTAAGCTCTCATATTTGTTATCAAATCAACAAATGTAGAAAGCAACATGAAAGCAAAAAAAAAAGGAAAATGAAAGCTAATGGAAAAGACAACTATTCTAATTGCATAAAGGAAAATCTACACTACTTGCATAAAAGGAAATGAACATGTAATTAAAAAGAAACAATAATTAACATTGCATAAAAGAAAAGAATTACATAAGAGAAGAAATGACTAAGTGGCCATGAAAAGGGAAAGAGAGCTTTCTTTTATTTTCTAAACTAAAAACTAACTAACTAAGAGGAAGATGGCTACATGAAACATAAGGGGTATTTATACAAGTTAGAAACCCTAATGCATATTTTTAGGGAGTACCCAAAATGCCCTTGGAGGAAGTGTGATGGCCAAGTTATCATTAGCTTTAATAATCCCCCACTTAAATGTACATGAAGCTTTAAATGTCTTTTAGCATGTGCATTGTTCGTCGACGGAAATTCTATCGGATTAGAAAACCGTCGAACGAATTTAGGATTAAAATTTATACCGCAAGCGCACGGTGTACGAAGGTAGCACGCGGCGAATACGGGTCGATCCACAGGAATTGATGATTTTAAAATTCTATTCAATCAAATTATACCGAAGTCGAGAGTGAATAGCTAGAAATGTAAGAAACTAACAAAAACTAGCAAAAGAAAATGATAAAAATATGAGAGTTAAGAGAACAATTTAGAGATAAATCCACTCTCTAGATCATATAAATCAACAAAATGAAGTTATGATCTCTCTTTTCTTGTCATTAGTGAATTAGTTGATGTGCTTATCATAAGTATGGTATATTTGTGCTATTAATTAGCTCAATATAAACCATCAAACTATAACACAACTACTAATACACATTTAACTCTCATGAAATATGACAACAAAGTTGAAATAAAAATCTATTTTAAGCATAGCCTATTAACTATTGTTTAGAAATATAGGCTATCAAATTTCAATTTCAACATTCACTTCTTTGCCATAATCATATTTAGATGAAGAGGCAATTTGTGTTATGTTTATTTAAGCATAGTCTATTTGTTATAAACAACATAGACTATCAAATTCAAAGCTAAACAACATCATTAAACCACTTCAATCATTCTCATTAAGCACAAAAAGAGAGCATAAACAACAAAATGTTGGATCTACATACTTGAGAGCTTCATTACCCCTAAATTGAAGGGATTAAGCTCCCATATTTGTTATTATATGAACAAATGTAGAAAACAACATTAAACAAGAAGAGAAAAAGAGAGCAAAATGAAAGGAAAAATTATTCTACTTGCATAAAATAAAAGAAATCTACACTACAACATGAAAGTAAATGAACATAAAAAGGAAAGAGCATGTATTAAATTGCATAGAATAAAAAAGATTACATAAAATAAAAATGGCTAAGTAGCCATGAAAAGAGAAAGAGGAGCTTTCATTTTATTTTTGATCTAAACTAAACTAAAGAGAAGGAGGCCTAAGAGAGACTAAGAGAAGAGATGGCTACATGAAACATAAGGGGTATTTATACAAGTTAGAAACCCTAATTCACTTTTTGGGGAATGCCCAAAATGCCCCTTAGGAAGTGTGGAGGCCAAGTTATCATTAACATGTCTTAATCCCCCATTAAGTGTACATGAAGCCATTAACTCCAAAAGCATGTGCATTAGCCTTTAATTTGTACATTAAGGTAGGTGGGTAGGTGGGGTCCTCCATGTTCTTCACTTTGAATTATTTCCATCTTCATTCCTTTGTATTAATTTTGTGCATGCATATCTTCATGAAACCACTTCTATTTGAGATCAATTTCCTATAAAAATATATACAAATTTTCAATTAATTTTTCTCAAACAAATATATGCACACAAATGACCGTTTTTCCCATATATGAAGATGAATATGTGACAATTTGGAATAATTTGAATTTTTGGTTTAAACAAGTTAAAATACCCGATATGATCATTTATTTAATTCAAATAGATTAAATATGTTGGTAAAAATATGCACATTTATGTGCACATCATGCATTAGCCTTTAATTTGTACATTAGGTAGTGGGTAGGTGGGGTCCTCCATTATCTTCACTTTGAATTATTTCCATCTTCATTCCTTTATATTCATGTTGTGCATGCATGTGTCTTCATGAAACCACTACTATTTGAGACCAAATTCCTACAAAAATATATACAAATTTTCAATTAATTTTTCTCAAAGAAATATATGCACATAAATGATCGTTTTGCCCATATATGAAGATGAATATGTGACAATTTGGAATAATTTGAATTTTTGGTTTAAACAAGTTAAAATACCCAATATGATCATTTATTCAATTTAAATAGATTAAATATGGTGGTAAAAATATGCATATTTACGTGCACATCACATACCTTCTACCTATATCCAATTCACTACGTGCAAGTTCCTTGATACCATCTGCATTGGTTTCGACTGTGTCGGAAGCAAAGTCGAGGAGGCGGAACCTGGCGCTAAAAGCATCGAAACAGTGAAAAACATGTTGCAAATAGTTCTTTTCACCTAACCTGCTTTACCTGTTAAATTTTGATTGGTTGTCTCTTTCTTTACCTATAAAAAGTACTTCCATTTTCAGAACTGATATTTTTGAGTTATTTGCAAAAAAGACTCTTCTCCTTCATTTATTATATAAAACATTTAAGTCTCATAACTTAAATAATTTTATATAACCATTAAAACACCTAGGAAAATTCTATAAAAACTCCAGAAAATCCCTTTTAATATGTTTTCAACATATAGAAATTTCATACCCAAATCTTTTATTATTTAACCGTAAATAATTATTAACCCAAGTTAATATTTTCTTTACTAGAAAATTCATATAAATTCCAAAAATATTTAGAAAATTCTGAAAATTGAAACCCATCTCTAAAATATAATTTATGATCGTCATAAAAATTGGCAAGGCATTTGGATGTCATTTTATAGGGTTTTGACCTTAAAACATATCATAAAATAAATATGAACATACATAAATCATCAACATTTATACATAATCATTCCATCATTCAAAATCGTGGCAAACCATTTCAAAATATTCGGAATTCATCTTAAAACCAAAAATAACAAAATTTGAGATATGAACATTATTCACCTTGTCTTCAGAGATTAAAGAGATTGAGATGTGAATGGATTTGATTTGCTTAATCTTCTTCCAAGCTTTTCTCTATCTTCTTCCTCTTTCTATTTTTAATGGTGGCCGACCTTAATTTAAATTTTTTGATAAAATGAAATCGAAAGTGTATATGGGTACACGGATAAGGGTTCAGGGATATAAGAATGGCCTCTTTCCTATTTTACCTCTCCTCTATTTCAGTTTAACTCTTATTTTAATTCATTATTAAATGCGCACGACTACACCTTAATTAAAATCAAATCTCAATGCACTAATCAACACATTATTTAATTTAATTTAACTAATTAAATATCCTAAATAATGTTACCAAAAATATGGGATATTATAGAAACAATAAAATTCTATAGTTTCTTTTGTGTAATATAGTTTAAATGAACTATTACTTCCAACGGAATAATAGATACTTACATAAGTGGATAAAATCAAATGTAAATCCATGTAAGAAGCTTGGAATATTATGTTGATAAAATTGCATAAAAGTTCACATTGGCACCGACTGATTGAATGAAAAAATTTATCAACTTGGATATCCTCGTAATTCTAAAGGAAATGATTTATCGTATTTATATAGATTTGAAATGGTATACAAATAATACTAGTTGCAAGGACGTACATATATATATCCATATATGTAGATATACATCCAAAAGATTATATGTCAAATATAAATTAAGCTTGTCTAAAGGATAATGTGTTCTTATCATTTTTTATTGACTTACAAATAGGTCAACATAAAAGTAAATGACCAAAAGTCATGATCGTAATCAGTGATCTATGTAATAATCAGTTTCCTCCCAATAGTTGGGTCATGCATACACCAGAACCAACTTAAAAGTAATGCAATTATGCTTTAACTCATGCCTACAACTAATACTAAAGGAAAAGAAATAATACATTATAGTTGGTTGTAATCATAATCTTAAAATATAATATTTATCTACTAGTAAGCAAACTATAGTGGATCAAAATGAGAATCCAAAGAAGAAGAATATTTAACATGGCAATGTTCGTCAATATTGAAGGGGATGACAAAAGGGATACAAGTTGATTTTGAATATCGAGATTCAGTATTTATTAGCATGCATAATAATGCAAAATATTAAGAAACTTGATTAACTTACCGATAATTTTCGTAAATTCAAGTTGAGCTCCCTGAAGGATCAAAATGGTATAGACCACATTTGAAATATGGTAGAGATTTCATATCAAAATATTATGGAGTAAGAAATAAAGATGTCAAATAAAGGAGGTGAGTGCTCCTAAAGAAACAGTGAAGGATGATTCTGATGAGACCTATGACATAATAACCAAGTGACCCTTGAAGTGGTTTGGATACATAAAACATGATAAATAAAATGATCTCGATAAATTATGTTTAGAACTAACAAGAAATAATCATCGGTAATAAATTTGAAATTAATATGGCGCTTATATATGTAAATAAATTAAAGTTTTTGAATTAAAGAAAAACATGATTGGCCATCATGAATGTTTTTCTAAATGAATAATATGGACCCGTTGTCCATAATGAATAACTATTATAAACTAGGAAAGACATACTAAGTTACTAAATCACATAGATTCAATGATATATTAAGTTCTTGAGGCATGATAGTGTTTGAAGTGGTATAAGTATTTGAAATATTAAAACTTCCATTAATATAAAAATTGTCTAAGTTATACTAAATGATAAAAGAATGCATGTTTCTAAAGAACGTACATAACTGCCTGAAGAAGGTAAATCAGTATAAGCATATTGTTTTTAAAGCATCCCAACCGATGTCCAAAAAATGTAAATAATCATAATACATAAAGCTATTATGTGCTCAAAGAAAATAATACATGAGATTACATGAGTTTGACATTTTACTAACTATTGTTGTAATGAAAATATACATGACCACGATACATCTAGCAATTATGTGCCCAAAGAAAATACTAGCAGTATACAAAATTCACAAGGTTCAAATGATTTTTGAAGGAAATAATGTTGTAAAAACTGGTTGTATCAAGAATATATGTGTGTACACATTTAAGAATGGTGGTAATAGTATAGGGTTTGGCTGAGGAACTAAATATTCCTTTGATACGAAACATGCATGAAGCATGCAAATGCATGTGAAACAGCTAAAAAAATATTCATTATATATCAATCGTGAACTTATATTCTATTACCTTCATGATAGTTTATTCCTTATTGGTTTTTTCCCTATTAAGTGTAGGATCTAGATTAACCCTAGAGGGGGGTGAATAGGGTTATAGCAAATTTTCTCGAATTAAACAAACTGCAGAAATAAATATGCTGAAAAGTAAATCATACATAAAATTTACCCAGCTTCGACAACCCCTGCCTACTGCTGCATTCCCAGATTTCTATTAAAATTAAACAGTATCCCGCTTACAAACACTCTACTAGACTCGCAAACATTTGCCCCCGCTCACAAACACTCTACTAAACTCGCAAACATTTGCTCCCGCTCACAAACACTCTACTAGACTCGCACACCCTGCTCCGCCTATAGAGTTTCGCTTACTCGCAAACTCTGCTCCCGCCTATAGAGCTTTGCTTACTCGCAAACTCTGCTCCCGCCTATAGAGCTTTGCAAACTCGCACACCCTGCTCACTGAACTAATTCTAACTAGACAATCTGACACTACCTAAACCCTAGGTGGTGATTTACCAAGATTTGATTTGAAAAATAAAAACAACAATTAAAAACAAATAATTAACAAACACTTTAAACCCTAATTAAAAAATAAAGCCCCTTTAAACAAAGAAACACCGGCCCCTTTTATTTCTCTAGCCCGTTCTCTTCTTTATCTATTTTTCTCTGTAGAAAATAATGTCGGCCTGGTTCCTTCTTTCTCGTTCCTCTTTGAGATGGCGGCTTGTTCTTCTCTGCAAACAAAATTAGGGCTTCGGCACTTTTGCTCCTTGCTTCCAAAATTAGGGTTGAGCAAATTGAAGCGCCGCTCGATATCGTTCGATGGTAGGCTTCGATGCTCCTTGATTTGCTCACGGCTCTTCAATTTTGATCAAGTTCCTTCTGTGATTTTAGTATGTAATTTTATGCTTTTGTGCTTTAGTGTTTTCATACTTGAACTCGATACCTAAAATTGCCGATGATGATTGGGATTTATATGCGTTCGATCTCCTTATTTTTTGTTCGTCTAATTGTTTCAAAAATTTGCTTTGGCCGTTCGATTATGCTTGGATGCTTGAGATTTCTTTGACTTAATCAAATTCGTATGCACTTGATTCCTTAGTTGACACGGTAGAGAATTCTGACTTGGTTCGATTTCTTCATTGCCAAGGCGTTGATTTTCTTTGACAATATTGATTTCGTGAAAAAAAAAATTACTGCTGGCTTCGGTCTTGGCTTTGATTCATTTCGTCTCTGGCCATCCTTTTCTGGTTGGTATTGTGTATGGTTCTCTGTTCATGTTGGCACTGGATTTGTACGTACTCGGTTTCAAGCATTGTCTTCATTGCATTCATATGTTGTCCAGTTGTTCACTGTTTGCGTCACTTCAGTGCTTAATTACTTCATGTGCTTGTTTGTATGTTGTAAATGTTGCATTCATGTCTCAGTGCTTTGATGCATTTGCATGTATTTTTTTCATTGTTTCATTTGAAATTCTAGTGGCTGATCATCTTGCTGTTGCCGTCCATTATATCTTTACTGCCATATTTTGCTTCACTGTTGCATTCATTGTCATTCATTGGTGTCTTGTATCAATGCTCGGCCATATTGTATATTGGACAACGATTCATTTCCACTTGATTCTTAATTTGGTTGTTGCATTCCTATGATGTTTGTCACTGTTGTATTGTATACTTGGACTTTGAAAATTTTCAACCTGATGCATCTGGACTTGAGCATACTTGACGCAATTGTTGTCTGGTCATTGTTTTGTATCTGTATTGTATTGGTTCGAGTCAGTTTCAAAGTTTCATTGTGAAGTTCAAGTTGCATGTATACTGTTCATTGCTTGGTCTCTGAGTTTTGTACATGCATTGTCCTTCTGGAGCTTGTATAATTTGAACCTGGTTTGGATTTTTGCATCGAGCATGCTTCTGGTTTGAGTGTGCTTGCTTCTTTGTAGTTGCACTCCATTTTCGTGTGTTCATTCCTTGGTGTGGAGCTAGACTTGTTGTTGTACATGTTGCTTTGACTTTGGTTTGTACTGTTGCACTTCTGTTTGTTGTCATGTTTGAACATAGCATTCATGTGTACTTTTGATTCACACCTGAGTTGAATCCAGTTTTAAAACTCAGGTTTGACCTTGAGCTAAGAGTTGTGACATTTATGTTATTGCACGTGAGTTGAACCCGGCTTTTCATTTGGGTTTGACCTATGCTCACCTGTCCCTATAAATCAATCAAGTGTATATCGGTGTGCACGGCCTTGTGGCATGTACAGTGATACCCTGTGCATGTCACATTGTTCGTGTGTGATGAATTCAAATTTAAATGATGACGAACAACCCAAATAACTGAGGCAAATATTATTTTCAAAATTCACGTTTTATTTTATACTACAAAAATATTTCTTTTTCAATTTTACTGCGTTAGTGTATATTTTTGCAGATTGCTCAGATGCTGGATTCTAACTGGAATAAAGTTGAAGATAAATACGAGTGTGAGTGATATGTAGTGAGGAATTTATGTAAATTGAATTTTGATGTAATGTAATCAAAATTGTATATGTATAATGATGTAATCAAAATTGTATATGTATAATGAGAGCTTGAATTTGTACTATTCAAAATTGTAATAAATATTTGTTTGAATAAAATTTCTGTTTGAATTCAAATTCTGTGTTATTTAATTTTATTCAACAAATATTTATTTAATCTATGAAAAATAGAATAGTACATTAACAAATACATTTAAATGAATATATATATGTTTATTATCATCAAAAAAAAAATCATATAAGCGCAAAGCGCATATTCAACATTCTCCCCCTTTTGATGATAACAAACATATATTTAAGATTTTGACTGTGTTAAATGTATTTGATCAATGATATACTCTAATTGCTCCCCCTATTTAAATGCTTCCTCTCTACATGATGCTCCCCCTACATATATGCATACAAATAGAAATATATAAATGAGCCTAGATGTAAATGGAAAATTATTTGACCTTTTCTTGATTCTATTTGACAAAATCTTAACTTTTCTCTCCCCCTTTTGTTATCAGCAAAAGAATAATAGTGTTATAAAAATAGGGATGAAGTGACAGACATGAACCAAACATTTAACTCAATTGAATATAAATATCAAATTTCAATAAAACTCAAACAAAAATCATAATTACCCTTGTCAGGCGCATATTCCACTTTCAGAATTGATGGAGATAAAATCATCAAAAATCATACAGTTCTGTCTATTTGTGGTATATTTATTTCAGGAAATTTGAATATCTACTAACCATGCATAACCGTTAGGACTTTTAAATGAGATTAGTAGTATTCACAATTTTTAAAATAATTCAAGTATCTTCTAACCACGCATGACCGTGAGGACTTTTAAATGGGTTTAGAATCAAATTGTCTATTTAATCAATTAATTTTGATATGCATTCCATACATGCATAACCGTAAGGACTTTTAAATGAGCATGCAAGCACATAATCAAAAATCCAAGTAATTCGCCCATGCATAACCGTGAGGACTTTTAAATGAGAGTGAATACTTTGGATATTTATTTTTATTGAAGAATATAATAAATTGAAGCACGGATAATTTCCTTTATAATAATAAATTGAAGAACGAATAATTTCCTTTGTAAACTACCACAAATTTACATACTATATATGATTTTGATGAGTGATGGTGGATAGAAAGATGATAGAAATAGAAATGATCATGGAACTTTTACCCAACAAAAAGTTTTTATAACTCTTGTTATGAAATTCTAAAGAAATTTTTCTAAATACACTATCTTGAGTAATGTATGACAAATATCGACACTCGTCACTTTTTCAATCACTATTGATCTTTTCGATAACCATCAGGGAGTTAGATTAGTCAAAATTTGTCATTTAAAATCAAATAAAAATGACTAATTTGAAAATATGGTCAAAAATGATTTTCCCTAAGGGGTTATATGAAAAAAAATCTGCTATTTGAAAAATTATTTCAAGTGAAATATATGCAGATATTTTCTTTGAAAAACGATGCAGCAAATGAATGTTTCAAAAATTAATCACAGTACACTAATAATTTTTCTATCAACTATATTACCAGTGTAATCTGCATCTGAATTTCTTTTTCACTCAAAATATCACTAACTAAGTTTGATAAACCAAGACCATGAAAATGTGCATAAGAAACTCAAACTCAATTTTTAACAGCATTTCAAATGACCTTCTCTTGAATTTGGATTGAAGCCATGTAAATAATCAGAAAACCGTGAATATAGAGCCAGCATGTTGAACAAGTCAGAATTAAAAATTATCATTCACTTCATCATCACATTACGGGCTGATTTAATTGAGATTACGGTGCAAATTATCACATTTAATATATCGTTCATAACAAATTTACCTGTTTTACCTTTACGATAATTTTTCGTTGTTGTCCATTGTGATTCTGTCACCTTTATACTAGGCTAAGGAACTTTGCTTTGTCGCCCGTTGTGTTTCTGGAACAGCCAAAATCCAGAGAACACTGTTGTTGTTCCTTAGCCTGCCACCACACCTACATGATGAAAGATTTTTGTGACCTATTTTTTTTATAGGTCCATGGTTGTTAGTGGCAGAGTATGAAAAATATGTTTGTGGAGACCCAAAACTATTTATATATGTTCCTTTTGGCACCCAAATTTGTTTGACTTTCAAAGATTTTATATTTGTGCCTTTTGGAACCCAAATTGATATAGTTTTCACGTGTTTGGGTCTATACCAACAATTATTTTGATTGTGTCCAAATTTTCTACAAATTGTGCACACTGAATTTTCTTGATTAATCTTGCTTTCAACATTTTTAGATTTATTATATCCAAGTCCTTGTTTAACCGTATTAACAGTTTTCTTTCCTAATAGCATATTCAATGATTTTTCACTTTTTGAGAATTTATCTGAAGTCATTGACAATTGTTGGACTTGGGTTTTGAGAGATTCATTTTCATTTATCAATTGTGTGCACTTTTCAATAGAATTCTCTCTCCTAGTATTTTCATCCACTTTTAAAATCAGATTTTCATTTTCAAGTGATTTTATATTGATTTTTGATTTTTGAATTTCCTTTTCGAATGTTGGACACTTATCACACTTAGGGATCTTACTTTGATAGGATTTAACTAATTTTTCGAGTTGTTCATTTAATTCCATTAAAGTATCTTTTTGTGATTCAAGTTTGGCATACTTCTCCCTAAGTCGTTCAAAACAACCATTCACTTCGTGGAAATAAATAAGTAATTCAGAGTGAGTGAGTTTTGATACCTCGCTTGGCTTCATATTGTCGCTATCGGTTATATTCCCATGAAGGCACATATCTGCTTTCTCACTTTCACTGCTATCGCTTTTATTCCACGTGGCTGCAAATTTCCTTTTTGAATTCTTCATTAGTAATGCCAGCTCGGCTGCTCCATCATCATCATCCTCATCACAAATGCTATTTACCAATCCTGTTAAGCATATTTCTTTAACTAAGTCGGTTGTGGAGGACTTCTCATTGCTGTTGACTTTTGCACCATATATTGCATCGAGAGTTTTCCAGATTTTCTGTGCATTTTCACAATGAGAGACGAAATAAAAATTATCACGATTAATATGAGAATATAATATATGCATAGCAAGAGCATTAACCGAGATAATTTCCTTATTTGTTATATTACACCCATTTTCAATAATATCCCAACATTTAATATTAACAGATTTTAAATAAAATTCCATTTTTAATTTCCAGTTCAAAAAATCTGTTCCATTGAAAATAGAAGGAATAATATTGGAACGACCCTCAACAAAAGTATTATTTGGTGGATTCATGACTCTAGAGTTAAATAAAAAATTCCGGGCTCTGATACCACTTGTAGGATCTAGATTAACCCTAGAGGGGGGGTTGAATAGGGTTATAGCAAATTTTCTCGAATTAAATAAACTGCAAAAATAAATATGCTGAAAAGTAAATCACACACAAAATTTACCAGCTTCGGCAACCCCTGCCTACTGCTGCATTCCCAGATTTCTATTAAAATTAAACAGTATCCCGCTTGCAAACACTTTACTAGACTCGCAAACATTTGCTCCCGCTCACAAACACTCCACTAGACTTGCAAACATTTGCCCCCACTCACAAACACTCTACCAGACTCGCACACCCTGCTCCGCCTATAGAGTTTCGCTTACTCGCAAACTCTGCTCCCGCCTATAGAGCTTTGCTTACTCGCAAACTCTGCTCCCGCCTATAGAGCTTTGCAAACTCGCACACCCTGCTCACTGAACTAATTCTAACTAGACAATCTGACACTACCTAAACCCTAGGTGGTGATTTACCAAGATTTGATTTGAAAAATAAAAACAACAATTAAAAACAAATAATTAACAAACACTTTAAACCCTAATTAAAAAATAAAGCCCCTTTAAACAAAGAAACACCGGCCCCTTTTATTTCTCTAGCCCGTTCTCTTCTTTATCTATTTTGCTCTGTAGAAAATAATGTCGGCCTGGTTCCTTCTTTCTCGTTCCTTTTTGAGATGGCGGCTTGTTCTTCTCTGCAAACAAAATTAGGGCTTTGGCTCTTTTGCTCCTTGCTTCCAAAATTAGGGTTGTACAAATTGAAGCGCCGCTCGATATCGTTCGATAGTAGGCTTCGATGCTCTTTGATTTTCTCACGGCTCTTCAATTTTGATCGAGTTCCTTCTGTGATTTCGGTATGTAATTTTATGCTTTTGTGCTTTAGTGTTTTCGTATTTGAACTCGATACCTAAAATTGCCGATGATGATTGGGATTTATATGCGTTCGATCTCCTTATTTTTCGTTCATCTGATTGTTTCAAAATTTTGCTTTGGCCGTTCGATTATGCTTGGACGCTTGAGATTTCTTTGACTTAATCAAATTCGTATGCACTTGATTCCTTGGTTGACACGGTAGAGAATTCTGACTTGGTTCGATTTCTTCATTGCCAAGGCATTGGTTTTCTTTGACAATATTGATTTCGTGAAAAAAAAATTTACTACTGGCTTCGATCTTGGCTTTGATTCATTTCGTCTCTGGCCATCTTTTTCTGGTTGGTATTGTGTATGGTTCTCCGTTCATGTTGGCACTGGATTTGTACGTACTCGGTTTCAAGCATTGTCTTCATTGCATTCAGATGTTGTCCAGTTGTTCACTGTTCACATCACTTCAGTGCTTAATTACTTCATGTGCTTGTTTGTATGTTGTAAATGCTGCATTCATGTCTCAGTGCTTTGATGCATTTGCATGTATTTTGTTCGTTGTTTCATTTGAAATTCTAGTGGCTGATCATCTTGCTGTTCACGGCCATTATATCTTTACTGCCATATTTTGCTTCACTGTTGCATTCATTGTCATTCATTGGTGTCTTGTATCAATGCTCGGCCATATTGCATATTGGACATCGATTCATTTCCACTTGATTCTTAATTTGGTTTTTGCATTCCTATGATGTTTGTCACTGTTGTATTGTATACTTGGGCTTTGAAAATTTTCAACCTGATGCATCTGGACTTGAGCATACTTGATGCAATTGTTGTCTGGTCATTGTTTTGTATCTGTACTGTATTGGTTTGAGTCAATTTCAAAGTTTCATTGTGAAGTTCATGTTGCATGTATGTTGTTCATTGCTTGGTCTCTGAGTTTTGTACATGCATTGTCCTTCTGGAGCTTGTATAATTTGAACCTGGTTTGGATTTTTGCATCGAGCATGCTTCTGGTTTGAGTGTGCTTGCTTCTTTGTAGTTGCACTCCATTTTCGTGTGTTCATTCCTTGGTGTGGAGCTGGACTTGTTGTTGTACATGTTGTCTTGACTTTGGTTTGTGCTGTTGCACTTCTGTTTGTTGTCATGTTTGAACATAGCATTCATGTGTACTTTTGATTCACATCTGAGTTGAATCCAGTTTTAAAATTCGGGTTTGACCTTGTGCTGATAGTTGTGACATTTATGTTATTGCACGTGAGTTGAACCCGGCTTTTCATTTGGGTTTGACCTGTGCTCACCTGTCCCTATAAATCAATCAAGTGTATATCGGTGTGCACGGCCTTGTGGCATGTATAGTGATACACTGTGCATGTCACATTGTTCGTGTGTGATGAATTCAAATTTAAATGATGACGAACAACCCACATAACTGAGGCAAATATTTTTTTTCAAAATTCACGTTTTATTTTATACTGCAAAAATATTTCTTTTTCAATTTTACTGCGTTAGTGTATATTTTTGCAGATTTCTCAGATGCTGGATTCTAACTGGAATAAAGTTGAAGATAAATACGAGTGTGAGTGATATGTAGTGAGGAATTTATGTAAATTGAATTGTGATGTAATGTAATCAACATTGTATATGTATAATGATGTAATCAAAATTGTATATGTATAATGAGAGCTTGAATTTGTACTATTTAAAATTGTAATAAATATTTGTTTGAATAAAATTTCTGTTTGAATTCAAATTCTGTGTTATTTAATTTTATTCAACAAATATTTAGTTAATCTATGAAAAATAGAATAGTACATTAACAAATACATTTAAATGAATATATATATGTTTATTATCATCAAACAAAAATCATATAAGCGCAAAGCGCATATTCAACAGTAAGATTTTTAATGAAGCAACTATTAATAAATGATGAACATGAGGAGAAGCAGAGTTATTATCTTTTTATTTCAATTTTTTTAATGCTTATAAAAGAAATATTATACATATTTATGAATCAAAAGTATATGTTGCTAATTCGATTATTAATATACGTATTCTAATTCATAAAGAAAATATTGACTCATGTCTTCTTGGGGGAGGTACACTGGATTCTTCCAGGGCTCTTAACGACGTTGGAGATTCTTCCTCTGCGGAGGAGAACTAGCTTTGTAATTTATTCTAGTAGCTGTGACATGTCTGTCATACTCCTGCGCTGTATTTTTAATTTCTTATTCATAGTAGCTAAGGTGCCTCTACCTTACTCCTGTACTTCAACCTTATTACGTTCGTAATAAAAGTGGTCGGTCCACTATAAAACCGTCGGCCTTGCCAAAAAAAAAAAAAAAAATTGACTCATGGATAGCATCGAAAACTAGGTTTTAGTGCATTAATTTTTTTCTTCCTTAAGCTTTTTCTGACTTGGGGTTTTAATAAGATTTTAATGAGGCATAATCCTAATTCAAAAGTATCAAA
Source organism: Allium cepa (assembly GCA_030765085.1). Taxonomy (NCBI): domain Eukaryota; kingdom Viridiplantae; phylum Streptophyta; class Magnoliopsida; order Asparagales; family Amaryllidaceae; genus Allium; species Allium cepa. The sequence goes on along the minus strand of CM060938.1, from coordinate 445,488,705 downwards.
CTTCTTTTAAGGCAATAAGATATTAAAACGTGTCATATTATATTGCACTTTTTTCCATCGCTAAAATTTTTCCCACTGGATTTTTCCTAATAAGGTTTTATTGAGGCATTATATTGATCCATAAGTATTAAACTTCCTTCGATAATATAAGATCAATAATTGAGCACATTCAAAGGATGCACGTATCAACTCCCTTCAGCTATAGAAGGGTCAACTATCATTTATGAAGACAATACCAGAAAGGTTGTATTAAGGGCGATATGGCCAAGCACATTTCTCCTAAATTTTTCTTCATGCATTAATTACTAAAGGATAATAAGATAGAGATGAAATACGTCCAGTCCTAAGAAAAATCTGGCAAATTTGAAGCACTTCCAGAATCAACATTTCATAAATTGGTGTATAAATATAGTAAGCATTGGCTGCATCAACTAACTAATTGAATAATGAGTTACATATTAGAGGGAGCATGTAGATGTATGCTATAACGCACTCTTTTTCCTTTACTAATATTTTTCCCATTAGGTTTTTATTAGTAAAATTTTAAAAAGGCATTATCTTGATCCAGAAGTATCAACCTATAGAATAACATTATGAAGCATGTTATCTAAGATGAAATAATATTGTATTCTTTTCCTTATGATTTTTCCACTGAGTTTTTCATAACATGGGATTTTTAATGAGGCAATTATTCATGTTTTCTTTAACATACGCATATTTAAGTCGGAGTGATAAAGTATATAAACTGTAACGGTAAATACGATAAATTTTATATGAACATTATTGTAATATGTATTCTTTATTTTGGGCTTATAAATAGGTCTTTATATATATTCAGTAGACTGAGAATAAATGAGTACCTTCTTCTTTTGTAATGCATTCTTATCTTTATTTATTTATAGCAATGGTTTCTTATCTTCTTTTGTTTACACAATTAGGCATTAGAGTAGAAAAACTTTTTGTGAAACAATGTGTTCTACGCTATTAAAGCTAGATCTATATGAGGTGTGTAACGCATAGCTAAAAAAATGAACCACTATGTGAATGACTAAATAAATACCAACCTACAAAACTGAACCCCACCCATAACTAAGATTTCTTGGGTTTGCAAACATATGATTAAGCTTATTGAACTTCATATTAAAAAGTGCATGTATAATGGATGAAATCTAGGGTTCGAAGAGCTGGTTCGTAATGCACTTTGGGAGAATTAAGCTAATTAGCTCTAATGCACACCTTATTATAATGCTTTGTGCAATTTTTTTTCAAAATTCCAAAGGTATTGTAAATAAAATCAACCAATTTGTTCTAACTTCATATGGAAATGAAAACAAGCATGCTTCCATAGAACATTATATGTAAAATAATGTAGGTAGGAATTTGGGTTTGAGGATTAATGATATGAATAAAGTTGTTGGAATAAAATGGATTCGTAAATAATTATAATCTAATTCATTATAGTAAAATAATATGTAATAGTTACAACTAAAAGAAAAAATCAAATAGAAAATATACATTTGGGAGAATTGAGCTAATCAACTCTAATACACACCTTATTATAATGCTTTGGACAATTTTTTTAAAAAATTTCAAAGGAATTATAAACAAAATCAACAAAATTGGTTCTAACTTCATATGAAAATAAGAAAAAGCATGTTTCCAGTGGACATTATATGTAAAATAAAGTAGGTAGGAATTTGGGTTTGAGTATTAATGATAAGAATAAAGTTGTTGGAATAAAATGCATTTGTAAGTTATTATAATCTAATTCATTATAGTAAAATAATATGTGATAGTTACAGCTAAAAGTAAAAATCAAATAGAAAAAATATATTATTGAAAACCCAAGAGAACCTGGTGGATCGGTAAACTCCTGAGGAGGGTATATAAAGCCATCTGCTGATCCAAGCCCTCATACCCTCTGGTAAATTTATATAGGATAAGGAAGAGCATGGTAGGAATCGAACTCAAATAGAAAATTTCAACTATATCATGTATTTCCATACACATGCTAAATATGAGATGAGGGTCATTAGCTGCATAAGTAAACAAATATTTGGTAAAAATGCCTCTGGTTTGATCCTTTATTTAAGGCTTAAGACTAATTGTCTTGTTAGGAGTGTAGAGTTTAAATCTTTTAATAGGAGAAAAATTAAATGTATGCTTCATAATCTAAAATAAAATTCGAAAATAAGAGAAATTAAGTAAAATCAAAGAATTTAATGTTGAATCAAGTTACACTCAAATGTTTTTAGTGACATCTGCCTATGGAAACTTACTAGTGAAGGCGATTTTTCAAATCAAATTTCTAGGAAGATATCAGGAACGTATATCATAGCATTCGTTAACAAAAGTGAGTTTGGGAGAAATCAATTATCCAAAATAGTTATATGTATGATCCAGAATTAAATAATTTTCTTCTTATGAAAACAAACTTATTCGAAAGTGTCTGCAAACAGACTTAGTGTTGCACTATATCCAAAAAAGCAAGTAGGTCCAAATTTTCTTTCTAAATGCCACCATTCTACTTATACATGGAAATGGAACAGCATGAAATTATGCATTCTTACTAAATAAGATACTCTACAATATGGCTGTTAAGAATTTTTCTACGATCTCTACAGAGTTAGATTTTAGAAAAGATATGAAGTAAAGGAAAAACACACAAATTACTCCAAAAAAACTTCTATTAACTCACCAAAGATTATAATAGAAATCCTAAAAGCTGAGAAGATCTCTCAACCCCCAAAACCCTAGAAAAATAAACCTTTTCACACATACATTTAATGGACCGTATTCATGTTTGTTTATAATAACTTTGATAAAATGTGTTCTCTAATCATCTAATTAAAGGATCGACTGATATACTTCCATCTACCAAAAATAAATGTGGATAATTCATTGCCTTCTTTAATGCAGTAAAAGAGGCAATTAATCACAATTGAAAACATACAAAATTAATAAAAGAGGAAACGTATTTGAGTCATAATTCCCTCAACTCAAATATCTTAAAATTTTACTTAAATATGGAATATTATATCACAAAAATTTAACAATCTTCATCTTAATATGATATTTCCACAAAAACCTTCAAGTCCACCTACATCCTCATACTCCAAACATTTTCCAACATCACAATGTAAACAAACGTATTGATTAAAAAAAAAATTAACCAACCTCAAAACCACCAAAGAATGCATGCCCCCTAATTGGATGTGCATATCATCAATAAATCAGAACTGCTTGTAATACCACAAAGCCCTCAGTATGGTCAATGTGACTTTCCGTTACTGGCTCCACCATGATTCTACCAAATTTGCCTCTCCAACACTACATTGAGAAGTTTCTTCTTCATTTTATTCCATTTTCCCAAGCAAATTATATACAATGTCTTCCCTTTTTGCATGAAGCACCTCCCTATTACCCTTCTAAACCTTTGTGACTCTACGTCGAGTAGAAAAGTTACAGCCTTTTACCTCAAACTCTCCTATTGAAACAAGTTTCTTTGTAATTTATGGGACGTACTCAAATCCTATAAGCTTCACCACCCTTCCACCATGCATCTTCAATCTACCCAAACCTATGCCATTAACATCCTAATCTCCACTACTACCAGATTCCACCTTGTGATCTTGCTCTTCATAATCAATAGATGTTTCCTTTTGATCGCATATATGGAAATAAGCGCCTGAATTAAGCACCCAATTTTTTCTTTTTCCTTTATCCACACGTAGGACATTGTCATTAAATTCATCTCAAAAATGCACCTTACCATCGCTGTTCTCTTTGGTTTCTTTTGGTCTTCTTCCAATGTCTTCATCATCTCTTGTGCTTTTTAAGCTTATTGCTAAATATCAGCTGATGATCAGGTTTTTATAGTAATACCAGATGAAATCTCTTTCTACTTGATCTATTCGATCGTCTTTCTATTTAACCTTCCTTATAAGATAGACCTCTTCAGTTAGATTTCCATTTTCTTTTTCCTCCTTATCCTTTCCTTTCATTAGATTCAACCTTCACATCTCTTCATTAAGCAGGCTACAAACTACCAAATCTATCAAACCAACTCCATCCGTGTTTGAGTTGTTCAATGCAACCACAAGCATTTTCCAACTCTCAAGTAATGAACTCATCAACATCAAGGTTTGTATCTCATCATCTACCTTGTAATTCATGGGTGCCAATTGGTTCACAATTGTCTCAAAATCATTAAGATGCTCTTTAGTTGACCCACATTCCTTAAGATTCATATTCACTAATTTTCTCATAATAAGTGCCTTATCTGTTGCGGATTACCTTGCATAAATCCTTCCAGTTTCTTCCAAATTCCAAAAACAAATGTCTCATTAGCAACAATATAAACCACGATATTCTCCAAAAAACAACAAAAAACCATTGCAACCTTCTTATCCAAAGCTCCCTACCTTATCGCAAACACATTATTAGGTTTTTCATCTTTATTCTTCAATAGTTGGTGAAGATCATTGAGGTAATAAAAATCATCCATTTTTGCCTTCCATAACTACTAATTTCTTTCATTAATTTTTTTTACATTTATATTCTCCATAACCAAACACTCTTTAAAAATTTTATATAGTAGGCTCCGATAGGGTTTTTCCTAGGATCCTCGCACAATTAGATTTTAAAAGAGATAGGAAGTGAAGAAAAAACACGCACAAATTCCTCCAAACAAAACCTTTATTAATTCACCAAAATATTGCACTAAAATGCCTAACAATTCGAAAGATTTTTCATTCCCCAAAATCCTAGAAAAATAAACTTTTTCCCACACACATCTATACATGTTTATTTATAATAACTTTGATAAAGTGCACTCCCTAATTAGCTAATTAAGGAATTTACTGATATACTTCCATCTATCAAAATAAATCATTCTTATATAGATATTTCCTTACCTTCTTTAATGCAATAAAGAAGCAAATAATCACTCTTCAGAATCAACAAAACCCATAAAAGATGCAATGATTGTAACAACCCGCATATTTAACGATTATATACTTAAGTGTTTTATTTAAATATGGCGTCGTTAGTCGGGTTTTTGAGTCCGAAATGTTACTTTTTGCAAACGGCCGAGTTGGGGCTCGAAACCACTTCCATTGAGTTCAAAACGGCGTTTGCGATCTTTTTGAGTATTAACTTTGATATGTTTGGAGTATGTTGAATTTGGCTACTTTTTCTAGTTGGGTTTTGGGTTTGGGTTCAGCCACTAGCTAACTTAATACCCTAACTCAGCCCTCTCCTCTCCATTCACTCATCTTCACTCCTCAAACTTAAGATAAAACTGAAAATTGGGGAAAGGAAGAAGAATTAGAAATTCCAAGCCCTAGTTCTTCTTGCAAACTTGAATTCTTGCTCCAAAATCAAAGCGAAGCTATTGGTAAGCCTCCTCTTCATCTTCTCCAACTCTTTCTCTCTTTAGTTTCAAAAATTCCTAAACTTAAACTTAGGAAAATACTTGTTTTGATCTTAGATTGAAGCTAGTAGAGTTGAAGTGGAGAGTGCTTGGTCTTTTCTTTGCAATTGGGCTTCTTCTTCTTCATTGTTTGTGAGTTAAAAGGTGAGATTTTTATCTCACATCTATGCTTATATCTATCTTTGAATGTTGGGTATGAATTCCTAACACTTATTCATGTGCATTGGCTTTTGGTTTGGATTGGATTGGTGAATATCCAAATTTTTAGTGTTTTGGGTTCAATCCTTTAAAGATCTTAACTTTGATGTTTGAACATGTTTTTGGTGGCGAATCGGAGAGCCAATGGGGCTGGGTTATCGATTGGCAAAAGCCCCTTAGGTCCATTGCTCAACTGGTCGCGAATTATGAGTGTTTGCGCTTCATTTTAGTGGGGTGGGAATTGCATAATTTGCAGTTCGGCCGACCGAACCCCTTGGGCCGGTCGACCGAAGCTGTAGCCGAAACTTTCTGTTTCTATTTCGGTCGATCGACTCAGGAAGTCCGGTCAACCGACCTGCTCCTGTTTTCCTGTTTTGCCTAGTTTGCCTATTTGTTTGTGATTCTAACTTTTATCGACCTAAGTTGATTCCAATTAGTTGTTTATGCATATTTGACCTTGATGATTCCTTTTTGACTTCATTCATGGGTTTTTATAAAATAATCTTCTAAAATTACATTAAAAGCTCGTTTCTCCAATTTATAAATTCTATTTAAACACACACGATTTCGCAGTTCGAGCGGAGTGGAAGGGAGATTAAATGGTTAGGTAAAACATGGACCATGAATCCATGCGTTTGTCTTTCCGATTAATCCCCGACCTATTCGATTGATTGTTTTGGCCTTTTGGTATGGTTTACCGATGAGATGAGGTAAACTTTGTACTGCTTTGAGTGTGAAATTAACTAACAGATAGTAAACCATTTAGTGCGAACAAGTGGTTATGGGACTCACGTTACCACTTTTTGGATTACTTTTCGAGAGTTGTGATACATTCTGCCAGCTAGTGGTGTCCAGTACTGGGCCTTCGGACCTTCACCACTACGGTTTGTTGCCTTTGGGATAGTGTCTTCGGACAGTCTCCTTCAGGTTTGTTGCCTTCGGGTATGTTGCCTTCGGGTTTGTTGCCTTCGGGTTTGTACCTTCGGGTTTGTTCCTTGGGGTTTGTTGCCCTATTATATCGCTTTCGGAGTTGGTCTTTATCAGCCGCTCGAGTGATATTTGGGTTTGGAGCCTTCTGGCTTATGGATCCTTGTTTATACAGTACTGAGCTCGAGCAATCATTTATTTTCGTTGATATGTATATTCCCTAGGTATCGCTCTTCGGTGTTGGTCTTTTTGAGCCGCATGATATATCGCTGTTACCTTGTGGAACTTGTGTTACCTTCATTGGTATTTGTTATTGCCTTTTTGGCTTGTTTTGGGTATTCATATCCTTTGTTTGTTTGAGTTGCCGATGAGATGAGGCTTGTCTTGATATGATTCGTCTTTTGTTAGATGATTGTGTTATCACTTGTAGAGATATTTGTTATACTTTGTGACCTTGCAGGTTATTGTTGTTCAGTTTATCTAACTGATTTGTTTAGCTAGACTGACCCGTGTATTTCATACTCGGGTCAGACCGAGTTGTTTCAGGTTAGGTGCTTTTGGACTTAGCCTATTTTGCTTCCGCATGGACTATCCAGCTTGCTCCTTTTTGTTAAAGCTTTTTGTATAGTCCTTTTTGTTATAACTATGATATGTATTCTTTTGACTCGTCTGTATATTGTAGTTTGCTTTACCACTCGACGTGTATTAGTTTGTATACTCGGTTATGTATCAATATATGTGTATATGATGATCTACTGTTCTGTGATGTATATTACATTTGAGTTGTTATATTCTGTTCTGATAGATCCTCCTACCACCTATGGTTTTGTTTTAAGTATTCATTGGATATGTCGACCTACTTGGTATGTCTATTGTCGATGTATTCAATAGATAGTTAGAGCAAGGCTATAGATGGTCGCTCCTAAGCAGCCTTATTCTCCGTGTTAGTTGACGTCATTACCCTGTAGTGTCCTTGGCTAGCGTGGGTATAGAGGTAGGGCGTCACAGTATTTGAGTCACAATTCCACGTTACTCAAATATCTCCAAAATATACTAAATATGGAATATTATATCACTAAAATCAGATGATGATAAGTTAGTTATATTATGAAAAAACTTACACAGAAAAATAGATTGAGGGATGCATGTCATTATGTAAATGTAACCCTCATTACTAAATAAGGGAATTTCTGGTGTTTATGTGATTATGTAATTCTCTTTGTGCTTAACCATGTCATTCTACATGCATATGTGTATGCCTTCTCTTGAAGTGCAATATATATGTTGTTTTTTATACTTTATTATTTTGTTTTAATGCTTGCACAATTCAAATTGTTGTTGAGCCTAAAAGCATGAAATCACTCATCTATAAATAAAATGTTGTTAAAAGCCTGAACTTGAAGCAATGAGGGAATTTTATTCATGTAAACTAAGAAATACCTTGCTTAAATTCATAAAGCATTAAACAACATTCCAAAGGTCTCCTAAAGAGTCCAGTTTTTGTTCGTACTTCACAATTTTTTTGAGAAAATCATTTAGAACTAAAACTTGAAGAATCATAAGTAAAATAAAAAAAATTGATGTTCATCTTGCAATATCTAAAGAATCAAAGAAATATTTATCTGATTCAACGTTATAGTAAATTTTGAATTTTGCATTATAATAAGCACACACTACCATTTATTTTCATCTTAAAACTTCCAACTCTCATGATTCTAGCTAAATATGGAATCTTCTATTTATTTTTGCATGAAAATTAAGTTAAAAGATAACGATTCGTGAAGGAGAACTATCAGTTGTTTTTATGACAAAAGTTGATTTTATATATAATAAGTTTTAGAGTTTGAGTTAGCTTCATTAAACTAATAGAGCTTAGGTTGAGAAAACATTTTGCATTTATATTTTCCACTTTGGCCAAAATGCAATTATTTTGGTTGCAATAAATCTGCATAACTTCCTCAAAATATAGAGACGTATACACTTGGTATTTTATTTTAATAATAAACTACAAATCTCTTGCATTTTAGTTTCTAGTATTAGTTAATTTATTTTCCATTTGTAAGTATGAATTAAAAATATTATTTATATGGAAACATATGATAGTTAAGATGCTGGTATAGTTGGTATGAAATAAAGCGTCAACCAAAATAGCAAATGCCAAAGCACTTCACTTGTAGTGGAAGGATTTATTTCTATAAAGTTCATTGAAAGTTTCAATAACTTATTCTTTTTAGAAATAAATTTACGTATTCTGTTTAATTTACTAGTTATTAACAGAAAAAGTATATGTTTTATGTAAATATTATCTACCATTTTTGAATATGGTTCATTAGAGGCAACAAATGTCAATCTCCAGAATTGAAATCCTGATAGTTAGTCTTATATTCTAAACTACCACCAACTGAGCCAAACATGTTAGCTAAACATTATCTACTTTATAAACAAATAAAATATAAAGTTTATAAAGTAAATAAAGTTTACATTAACTTTTTAATTTACTTTTATCAGACCAATTGTAATAACATCCTTTATATCTTGATCATATTTTGAAGAAGTAAATATATGAGTATAGAACATTAACATTAATAGTGATGTAAAACACTAAATGCTTTTTAATTGCAATTGAATCACCAAAAGAATTTAATTTTAGGGTTATTTTCTAAGTAAATATCAATGTCCAACGTCTAAATTGCCATATAATTTTAGATTATAATGTTGCACATTTGGTAAACAATGTAAAATAATTCATGGGAGTTTCGTGTATTTACAAAATGCTTAAAAAATAAGGAAACGGCTTTAGAAAGTAGCACATGTTAGTTTGTAAAAATAAATATAAGTATACCCATTGCACATGTTATTAGTTGACTAAAAAAATTTGTAGATGGTAGTAGAATAACATCAGGTAAAATATATATTTTTCTTTAAGGCAATATATTTAAACATACGTACGTTAGATAACCTCTTGTCAACGACACTCCCTTGTTAGATGACCCTACGACAAAATTGGCTATATTGATTCATCTTGTGTTTGAAAATTGAAGGTATGTACCGCTTGCCACTTCATTTGACATATCTTTTCGACTTGCAGTTATTCTAACTCTTTAAGGATTGATAAAAAGAACCTTTAAAACATTTTCACTAGTACATTCCTAACAAATTACTATTTCCCGAGGGACATGTATGGAAATGATATGTTAAAACCCCTCTCTCCATGGTCACTGAAGGGATCTTGCTTGCTCCAATGTCTGGTACCACTTTTCCCTTTTCGATTGATAGTCCACTTCCAATTTCTCATCAAATCTCTCCTACTATCGAGCAATAATGTCATCTTCATGATTTCCTAACTTAAGGTCTTTTATTGCACCTTTTGCGCCTTACACAAACTCCAGTTGATCATGATAATGCAATAAGATAAGATAACACGAATTTCTAACCATCTCTCAACCTCCATTTGTCCTAACTCTTCCGCCATCCCTCCACCTCCCCCTCCCCCTAACATTCTCCACAATTTTTGTAATGACCATGACCTTAGTATTGTTTTTCCTAAACTCTTTTCGTGTTAATTAAACGGCTTTTCATTTTGAGTTACTACTTGCTAGCACCCTTATTACTATTCATATAAAGTACTTTGAGTATTACGTTTTCGTTTGATGGAAATTCCCAAGGCCTCAAACATTCCATAAGAGAATGTTAATCAATAAAAAAAAATTATTTGGAAGTTTTAGATGGCTTTCTTTGACTTTTTATAACTAAAGTCTTATTCGGAGGAGTGAAACTTAGAGTTGGAAGAACTTTAGTTTAAACTATATTGAAATTATAATCTTTTGATTCCACTAATATAAATTAAACGACTACAATATAACTTAATTCGTTGACATTTGCTATCATAACTAAATGTAAAATGCTTAAAAAAATGAAGTAAACATAATGCGTTTACTTTTAAATTTTTAATGCATATACTCGTAACATCGTAAATAATCATAAGTCATTTATGTGACTTTGTACGTTATCGCGACACTTTGATAATTATGAATTCATTGTTAATGATACATAGAAATTTAAAAAAACAAAAATAAATTTGATGCTCATGTTAGTGATTAATTATTAAAATTAGAAGACCAATATATAAATTATGGAAGCAGGAAATGAATAAGTTTAAAAATTATTGGTTTAGATTTGAATTTTAGATTAAACCAACAATTTTTATAGCTCTACATATAGGATGTTAGATAAAATGGAAATTAGGTGTCACTAACAATGTTTAGTGTCACATTAGTTTCTAGGACAAGGTTCTAATAATTAAGTTTGAAGGATAATGCTAAAATGCCATATTACATTATAAGTGCAATATTGGTCAGCAATTAAATCATTTCAAGCACTATTATTAAGTTAAAGTATAATGAGAAAATTTAACAGTAAGAAATATCAGTAGGTTCAAAGCATAGAACAGTATCATAATAGATAATAGAAACTTAGCTGAAACCTTTGTCATTGAACAAATTGAAAGCACTACCATTAGGTTTAAAGTAAAGATGATCTACGATTCAATTTACAGTATTCAAACTAATTAAGGTAAAATAGTAAAAAATTACATTGTTTGCATATTGCACGTTTAGAGTTTGTCTGAAAGATTCATGCAAGTTGAAGTACTAATTCACTTGAATGTTTTTAGTGTGATGGATTATGGCGTAATAATTGGGGATTTGGATCAAATTTGAAAGAAAGGGAGAACAAATGATTGTTTGATTTTTTTTATTAGCAAGGGCAATGCCGTACTTTCACTTCTCCTTTTCCTAGAAACTTATATTTCTTTTTTCCTGACCTGGAAACATATTGTACTGAATTATTTGACCTTTCTGGAAAAAATAGTCCCCAATTGGTTATACGTAAGAGCATCGCTAATAGGGGGTCGATGATCCTAAATATGGACTCGCCACTGACTGCTAAGATCGCTTTGGCGACCTTAGTAGTGAGTGATTTACCCGGCATTATTAATGTCAGGTAACTAACTGGCATTAATAACGATAGATAAGCCAAGGCAATGGTTAAAATAATACTACCATTGCCATGTTACCCCGCATTTTTAATGTTGGATAAGGTAATGGTAAAATTATTTTCAATAGTTGCCTTATGTTTCAAAATAGACCAACTTCATTTTCTTAACTTACAAACTTTATACACGTTTTCTTATTATTTCTCTTATAAACTACACAATCCACAATCACTATTAGTCGTAAAAAATGTAAGATAATCAAAGGGAAAAAACCCAATGTCTTCCAACGATTTCAAGAACATAGTCAAAATTATGATGTTTTTGAAAATTCACCACCAAATCGACTAAGCAATCTTAATTATCAAAAAAACTCTCAATATGCATCCAATATCATTAGCAATAATATTCACAGCATATGAGTTAAGGCTACAATGATCAATTTAGCAATCACCCCTTGAATAGTAGTCTACAATATTTATTACCAAATTTTAGAAGCCACCTACAAGGTAATTTCGCACAAACGAACAACTCTAGCAGAAATTTAACTTCTAATTTTGAAGCATTTGAAGGTCGTTTCAATCAAATCGAAACTAGTATAAAAAATTTATGAAAGAGGAAATCTCACGGGATGGAAACAAAAAATTTAGTCCCAATGGAATCAAAGAAGGGAAAATCTAGGAGGAATTAAATTAAACGAGTTATCAATTCTAGAAGTAAAAGAAATTCAGTTTAAAATGTTGCTTCTGCTTAATGGAAATGGTCAAAAAATGAATACACTCTATTTGTTGGCTACAATGTTCAGTTGATGAAAAGAAATGTATGTCGCAATCCGAGTTTGCTTTTTGGACGTCTATTTCAAACCCTTTCATGCTTATCTATCCAATAATATTCTTAGAACGATTGAATCTTTAAAAGCTCAATGGAGACATATGAATAGATCATGTCAAAAATGGAATGAGACCATGGAAGTTATGAAGACAAGAAAATAGAGTGGGGCTACAGATGTTAACTTGGTAGGTTTTTTCTATTAACCATCCTTGTAGTACATTATTTATTATTATAATTCACTAATGTTTTATGTTAATTTTCAGCTCAAATTGGCTCATGGGGTCTATGTACCACAAAACCAGGGAGCTGCTTTCAATCTTTTGCACGCTTAACCTCGTTAAAAATGAAGATAAATAGAGCACATAAAAAAGAAACACAATGGATTTCAGTCTGCACCAAGAAGAATGAATCATGATTCTAGTACGTGAGATTTTGATTTCCCGAAGGCTGCTGAAGAATAAGAACCCCCACCATTTGGTAGTAACAATGCCTGGAGGGCAGCAGGAAAATAGAGATTGAAGAATAAAATTGATTACATCATCTTTTACGATAAAATAGTTGAAACTATGTCTTCGGTACGTAACGATACAAGACTATGAGAGGAAGAAAAGGAGTAAAGGAGAATGAAGAAATGGAAATGAGCGCGAGGTGGATAAAGAAGAACAAAGAAGGGTGGATCTTTGTTTGCAAGAATAGTACTTGGAGCTCAAAAGAGAGAAAATTAGGTGATGGAAAGAAGAATCCATTTTGGCTATGATGACTTGTGACCTCTCTAAGCTCGAACATGGATAGCATGATATAATATAGAGAAAATTAAGAGAATATCATGCTAGTCTATAGGGTGCATTCGAGTGTTAGTCATACGTTGTATGTTTACGAATAAATGTAACGTTGTTTATGGCGTATAGTTAATTTCGAGTCTAATTTTTGTTGAAACTTATGTATGCTGTAAGGGGATTAATTTGGATTCCCATTAATAGTTTAGTTGGCACATTTATATGACGGTACTGTAATATCAATCAAAGACATACGATAGAATATAATCCAAAACACATACACATGAATAACATAATCATAAACAACCAAAGCACAACACGAATAACACGGGATATACTCCAAAACAAGTGCAACAGAGTCTAGTACGATGCAACATAGTTTAATAAAAATACATTAAATATATAGTCTCATGCATGAAACAAAGGAAACAATTCTCAGCCACAAGTCTGCAAATGTAACAAAATAACAAACCAAAAAAATCAACTACTCATCATTATCGTAATCATCCTCATCGTCGTCGTCGTTATTATCAAAATATGGAATCTTGCTATTAAGGTCATCTCCACTAACTCTAGCATGCCTAAAATTTGAAGCACTACCTAGATCAACTTTCATATTTGAGTGAGAAACGTGTCTTGGTTGATGCTAGTATCTAGCCTCATCCTCAATGGACATCTCCTGAACACATCTCATAAGATCTAGAACTTTCTGCTCATACTCATCTATGTTGCGCTTGGGCTCTCTATATTTAACATCCCTAAGTCCAACCTGCATCTGAAATAAATCTTTATACGAAAACGATGCTGGATCTGGATAACCGGTGATCGACAAATGTGACAACATGCCGATCCTAATCGGATGAAGGTTGTATAGCAACAGACCATCCATATACTCCACCTGGAACCTCAAGTGGTGGAGCAACAAATCTCTAAGTAGGCTGAGATAAGTCTTGCATAATTGGGGGTGCAATATCGGGGCAGATGGCAGATGGCCCAAATAAATAGATAGCTCCTCCACGTACAAAATCCATAGACGGTGGTGTAGTGTAGAATCTATGCAAAAACTGAAGATAATTCAAGTAAGGAATAATAAAGTAACTCGCTCCCCACCAGTTATTCACTGTTGCAAGATGTAAGGAGGCCATGGAATACACTTTGAGAAAAGATGTACCAGGATGAGGATCATCAAGAAACATGTCTCCTCTGTATATTTGGTGCTAGCATTGCTCACCATGATACCACATGCAACCAGCCATAAGAGGATATGATACCAACATAAACTGTCTGCTTGAAAAAAAAATGCATGTGAAGTACTAGGATATGTCATATATGGAGATCCATCGAATGGCTTTCAAATAATGTCAGAGCGTGTATGTCGTAAATCTATCTTGTTATGTGCAACCATAAAAACATGACTAGCCTCACAACCATGTACTATCTACTTATTCTGCAGTGACTATGCACAAATCCTCGAGAAGAATAATGATCACTTGTGGTCTCTAGTCGAACGAGCCAGATTGTGGCTGTACTTGTACCACCAATACAGTAAAACCTCCCAAAGGCCATATGATGTATCATGACTAGTCACCATGGACTGTGCATTTGAAGATCTAAACAAGTAGACCATGATACTTGCTCCCCATTTGTAAAGAACATAGGAACGAAGATCAAAGTCCGCAACCGCTGCAACATGTCCCAATGGCAATGTCCAAGATGGATTGGAAAAGAAAAGATTTTCTATCATGTAAAGGAAAATTAACCTATCTATCTCCAAGTCTTTGGTAGAGTCGAACTATCGAAGTAGTCTCCTAATAGTTTCTCTATTATCTCGCATTTTGACAAGGCAGTATATCGACGAGCTTCAAAAGTTAAACTTCAAAGTTATCAAAGCAAGAAGTTCAGCGAGATGATTTCGAAGCCCAAAATTCAAATGCAACCGAGATCGCAAAGCAAGTACTAGTTGACTCCAAGAACCGACAAACCAGATTCCAACAAAGTATTGGATCAACACCAATTCAACGCCATGGATTAGCACCGATCCATGAAACTTGGCCAATTTTTGTCCTCTATCCTATTACTCACAATCAATGGTGCCAGGAGACTACCACAAGTTCCATTTCATCATTCCCACGCAATTCTCTATCAATCTCTATAAGCATTTGAATCAACGACTCCATTCTTCCATAAGTCTATCATTTGGACCTAGAAACAAACTATCAAAGATACAACCAAGATTGGAATCACGAAGCCAACCACGAGTCGCACCTAGGAAAACAATTCAAAGCGATCCATAAGTCAAACTTATGGATTGGTATCGATCCAAGACCATGGATCGGTATTGATCTGTAATATTTGATGATGCGGCAATCAAATTATCAGAGGAACTAGCCTTTTACATGCAAAACAAAGAGCAGGTTTGAACAACCAGCGAATCCATACATGGCTAACGTGCCTTGGGGAGAGAGGGAGAGTGGAGATCTTATAAATGAGATTTTAAGCCTCCTACCTCTATAAATAGGAAGGTGAAGCTCATTTCAAAAGATCATTTTTTCAGCTCTAGTTCTCTTACTGTAATTTCTAGTAATCACTCACAGATTTATACCGATCTGAAATGGATTTACACTGACTCATAAGAACTGTACTTGAAAAGCACAGCATAATAAAAGGAAACTTGAAGTGGACGTAGGCTGGAGTACGCCAAACCAATATAAATCTTACATGTTCTATTTCTTACTTGTTTTTCATTTATTTTCTTCACTTTTTATTCTCTGCTACATACATTAGGCGTTTGTGCCATTTTAGGTTCAAACATTTTGGTACTTTCATTGAGAAACACTTGAATTCATTGATTTGAAACCTGAAAAGATTCAAAACAACAAGATAATCAACTAAGAAGGCCGTACTGGAGAAAATCAACAAGGGGTAGCAAAGAGGCATCCTCAGGGGCTAACCACCCATCTATCTACATAACCCGGAATGAGATGGAGACTATGATGAATGGATTGCAAGAAAGGATGATGGCTCGCCAAGAGAAAATGATGGAGAATTTCTTTAGGAAAATGGGACAAATAAGAACAGCCAGAGTCATTGCAAACCAAAATCAAAGACTTGGAGTATAAGAAAACATGCCTATTAGTGGAGCAAAATACACCGGAGCAAACCCGATCCAATTATACTGATCAATAATGATCCACAAGGACTCGAGGGCATGGTTCGTGCTGGTCTAAGAATAGATGATGTGTGTCCTTGAAATGATGTGGAGTGTTTGAATATGAATAAGAATGTAAAAGCACGACTTGAGGAATATGTGCCAGAATTCCCTCGTTGGAACTAGGGGCAAGCTATGAATACAAGCTTGAGAATTCCATTGAGACGAAGATAGATTAGTTGAGATGGTGTAATGAGCTACGAGGATTGGATTTCCTAACCAGAGCTTGGAGGATATGAATAGGAGTCCATTCTCTTCGATATTTGGTATGCTAATAATCCACTTGATTTCAAGTTACCTACGTTGGAGATGTATGATGGAAAGACTGATCCAATAGTTCATTTGATGAGGTACATCCGACGTGTGGAGGTGTTGGGTGCGTATGAAGAGGACATGGGATGGTATTTCCATCTATATATGAAGGATTTGGCGGCGTTAGAATTTAGACAAATAGAGAACGGTTCCATCAGTACATGAGCCAAGCTAGTGAACAAATTTGTGAAACAATTTCAGGTCCATATCTCATGACTCAAAAATATAATGACACTAGCGAATATGAAATAGAGGGTTGGAGAGACCCTTAGGAGTTTTTTGACAAGCTTCAATACGGTAGCTGCCACGGTTGATAACCCAGATCCATCAATGGTATTGATAGTGGTGGTTTCAAGAATAGTTGCTTAGAAGGATTTCAAAGATTCTTTGGAATGTGATCCACCAATGGATCTTGTAGAATTTTAGCATGAGGCTGAGAGATACTTGCATCAGTAGAACGTTGAGGTTGATGATGAAGGGATTAATGTTGTGGATAATGAAGGACATCCAACAGAAAGATGTAGCAAAGGAAAAGGAAAATCAAACATGAATGATGGCTTTGAAGAATCAAAGCAGCAAAGAAGGAAATCAAAATTCTCTTCTCACATGGATTTGAATGAAACCTCGAAGTAGATATATCCAAATATTAGGGATCAATAGATCCCCTATCAGAAGCCGGCCATAACAGAACGCACAGACTATGAGAGGACATTTGGAAAATATTGCCTCTTTCATAAGCTAGATGCGCATAACACAAATTGTAACGACCCGCCTTTTTGGTCAGTTTAAACCGACAATCAAATACCCATGTCGATTCCAAACCATTCAAAAGGGCAGATAGTTATTGGGGTAAATAAGAAAAAAAAAGGAAAGAGAAATAAAGGAAATGAAACAACACAGAATCTCGCAGCGGAACGATAAAATAAAATAGTCAAATAAACAGTTCATGAAGTTGTTTACTATACTTTGACAATTATTTATACAACATTTATCAGAGTTATACATATACAACAGAACAAATAAAATAATGCAGTAGATAGCATGATGCAAGGGTAATAATAGTAATAGTATACCAAATCTTCGTCTTCATCCTCCAGAATAGATCTTCAAAATCTGAAAAACTCAGGACCGACCCGAGCGTAATGAAAAGACAAAACACTCGAGTCAGGACTAAAATATCCTTATGAAAGTTAAATCAATCGTAAATAAATATGAGTGCAACGGCGTCAGAGATGTTTACGGGGTTTGACATCTCATATCCAGTGTCAACGTGCGTGCAATAACTCAAGAAATGTTACGGGATTTTCCATCTCTTAAGGATCCGTTAAGCTATCTACTATGTAGTAATGTATGCTAAGTAGATAATGTCTATCAGTAATATAAAGTATCAAAATAGCGTTAAGGCGTTACCATAATCCCCCTTAACACATTTTTATAATGCCATAGTCTATACAGCACCGTAAGCCCCACCGTAAACTGGTGGTTATCAGAGGGTACCCCATAGATATAACACAAAACAAAACGTAGTGGTCGCGAATAGGATAATCAGTATGACAAGGTACATGAGGCGATACCAACTAGGATACTAGTAGTTGCGTGATCCGGACTGATGTTGGGCATAGCCAGCAGCCACCCCAACACCGCGAAACAACACTCCCAAATCAAGGGGTGCACCCAAATCCAATCACAAATGTAATAGAAATGGTATCGAAGAAGCGTGTCCGCTAGAGGTGGCGAACCTCAATGGCCCGGCGCGGCTCTTGTTTTAGTCATGTCAGGGGTCATCCAATATCGTTCTCTTTCTTCAGTCAACGCGTTCACGAATCATCCACTTCATTCTGGATCAACACTCCGCGTATAATAGTTATTAAAGTGGTGTTCGGTATCGACAGAGAGTATGTCCATATCCGATCCCGGTCTCTTTAATAACTACGTATTATTGCACCGTTGGCTCTTTTACATTTCAAATCGATTCATAATTGATATCAAAATATCATTTTCGCTTCAAAAATCATATCCATTTCAAATATCGTCATATCTTTTCAAATATAAGATTTCGTTTCAAAATCGTTTTTCGCATCAATATCTCATTTCGGTTTCAAAAACATTTCGAATTTCAATTTAGGTTGCAACTTCATTTAACTCAATTCGTATTTAAATTCAAGATTTAAATATAAACATTTCACCTTATTGACCAGCTTAGGATTTTAGAAAAATAGTTTTAAGTAGTTTAAAAGTAGTTTTAAATAATTAAAATAGTTAAAATACTTTAAAATCTTAAAATGGATTTGAAATAGATAAATTTAGTTTAAACTAATTTAAATTGGGTTAAGTAGTGTTTGCGTAAAAAATGGCCGCAAACACCCAAAGTCGTATGAGTTGGTTGATTTTATGTTGTATTTAGTGATTTGGGTGATTTATGCAAATATATAAAAAGCAGGGACTAAACTGTAAAAGACACACAGATTTATAGTGGTTCGGCCAGAACGTGCCTACGTCCACTTTATATGTTATTCTCCTTTTTTCTTTAGATTACAAGTACAAAGCTTTGATTACAAGTATCTAAAGTTGTTTGAGAGTTCCTTCCAGGCTTGAGCTCTCAAACTTGTCTCCCATTGTTGTGCCCCTGCCCCTCTATTTATAGAATGAGGCTGGGGGCAGGGGTCTTGGATGTTTATAACTGCTGGTGGGCTTGGGCTGAAGCAATCTGGACTGGCAACTTTGGTTCGGCATTCCTTGGTTCGGCTATGCTTGGAGAGAAGGATGGAGAAGCTTCGGTTCGGTGGTCACCTGGTTCGGTGGTAGGAAAGGAGTGGACCGGTGGAGCTTGGGTTTGGTAGGAGGATGAAGGATGAGATGGTTCGGTGGATTTTGGACCGGTGATGGTGGGTTTGGTCCGGTGATAGCATGGCTCGGTAGTGATAGGTAGGGGATGGTTCGGTGGTAGGAAAGGAGTGGACCGGTGGAGCTTGGTTCGGTGGTGAGTTTGGAGGCATGTTTGGCCGAATGAGATCCGAAACTCTAAATGCCGAATGAGGCTCTGCTTCATACTGCCGAATGAATGAATACCGAATGTACTTTGGCACTGGGAATGCCGGATGACGCTGCCGAATGAAGCCTTATTCTAGATAAGTCGAATGACTCTGGTGATGATTACCGAATGAACCATATGTTGTAGACGCCGAATGGGCTTGAGTGTTGGAGCGCCGAATGAACTTTTATATGTGAACTTTGAGTGAAACCCTTGACTTATGTATGCTTGCTTGCTTCTTTTTGCTCCGGTCATGGTGGAAACGCACACAACATGGATATCCTAGTTTTGACCAAAAAATGGGATAACAAGTAGATTTAAAATAGATTAAAATAGTTTAAGTATTCAAAATGGTTTATATAACCGAGTAATTTGGAAAACAAAATAAAACAGCTTCAAAATCAATCCATTTCAATTATAACTTCTCAATTCAAATCAATTCCAATTTCCATTCTACCGATTCAATTTCGATTTCAATTCAATCAATGTCAATTTTTACTTCGAATTAATTCGATTTTTCATTCACCTTTAATTTATTCAATTTCAATTTATATCGATTTGGAGCTTGATTTCTCAAAATATCAATTTATAACACTTAACAAAAATTTCAAACAATATTCAAGTTTAAATCCAAATTCCAAATATGATTCAATTCCAAACTCGATTTCAAAATGTCATTTTTATATCACTTTTACTTGGTAATATTCAAAGCTCGAATTAAGGTTAAATCTTTAAACAAATCAATTTTCGCAATTCAATTAAATCCCAATTTTTAAATTTCAAAGTCTCGAATCATATTACTTAACAATTTCTTTTAACCAAGATCTATTTCAACATTCCAAAACTCAATTTTTCAATAAATTCGATTTTTATAAATTGATTTCTATTTATAACCTTTAAATCAAAACCTTTAAATAAATTTCAAATCGACGATTTTTAAAATTATTAATTTAGCCAATTCGGTGTCCGTATATAATTTTCTATCCTATGACCAAGTAATTATTTATTTCAATTAAATGTCAGGGATGAATATATAGCACTTAAATCAATCATAGTGTCATATGTATGCATAACAGGTTATATCTAAGCAATAAACATCCAAACATTTAAATATCAACCAATAGCATCCATCGAAATAAAACATCCAATAGACAATACAATTCATAGCAATTTCATAGTTATCAATGTCAGGTAATTTAATCGCAATTAAATTTTAATTTCAATTTATCTGTCAATTTAATTTCAACGGTTAATTCAAATGACAATCTATATGACAATTAAATTTCATCAAACAACGACAAATAAAATCATAACACTTCATAATGTCAAATTTAACTAGCATAAAGATATTTAGTACGGTGTGAGCGTTATAAAACACTCACCTTGATTTCAATGCAGTTCCAGCGATTTATTTCGAATAAAATTAAACGAGCGTTTAATTTTATCCGAAATTCAAACTAGCCAAACGACTCCAATCCAATTCCATAGCGTAGTATTCGACAAAATGAATCCAACGCAACTCGTTTCGTCACAATCCGACCTCGCATGACACAGTTATGACAGTTTAAAGTTTGACGGATTAATATAAAATCAATTTACACTTTTATTTTTCAATTTATGAACCTTAGATGATCACAGCCGTCCATTTTGCTTCCCCCACATCAGGCCCGCCCACGTCTCTCCCTTCTCCCCTTCGTTAGAACGCACGCAAGCTTCAGACCATAGAACCCACGCACGCCACTATTCCCTCGAATAACGCGACCTTCCTGCTGCCGTTTGCCTCGATCAGAGGCCACCATTTCGAAGCTCAGTGCCAACTCCACCTCCACCCAGGGTTTAGTCGAACTCGGCCTCCACCTCAATTTGAAAAGTGCGCTCGAACGCACTAACTACACGGCTGTCTTCTGGCTCTCATCGACAACGATACCCAAAATCCACCGTTGGATCTGAGCATCGCCCTGCCCTCTACGACTTCCATTTAGAAAGTTTTCGAAATCAAAGCATGGATTAAGAGTTTTGGATGGGAGAAGTTTAGAAGTTTTCGGCCATTGATCCATGAAGTGGCGGCCACGAACCCTAAACCCTTTTTTTTTAGAATAAAAGGCTATTTATAGGAAACGACGAACACTATTCAACCCGGGTTTTCCGAACTCCGATTTACGCGTGGTAACCAGCGTTTCTAGGGTTTATCCCGCGTCCCGGACACAATGGAATAGGTTTCGGAAGCTAATTCGATCGTCTGTGCGAGTTATGACAATAAACATTCAATTTAAAATTAAACCGATTAAACGATTTTCTAGGCGTTTTAGCTTGCACCAGACAAAAGGTAAATCCGATTGACTCGAAATTTGAAACCTTACAATAATATGACATTATGGATCCGATGAAACTTGTTTCGTCGAAATCCGAGACCGTTTGAAAAATTACTATTAAAAAAATTTCGATGCGTTTCGAGCTGCCACGGTCAAACGACGACTCCGATTGCTACGAAAATTGGAATCCGATAATAACTAACTATTAAGGATCCAATGGAACTAGTTTCGTCCAATTCTGAGACTGTTCAAAATTTGGCTATTTTCCAGTTGATAAATAAATATTAAAATATTCAATTTTCACAAATTTACTTTTAATTCGGTTTTAAAAGTTCTACAACATCATTCTAACTTTAATATGATAAAATAAAATTTTTACAAATCATTTCTTAATCATATTAAACCCGTTATTCAATTATCTAATAATTCCAATTTTAAAATCTTATTAGCTCTATTATAATCCCAATATAACTTACATTCACTTTGAAAACCAATTTAAATCATATTAAATCAAATTTCAATTATTCACTCTAATTTCATATATTAAATTTCCATATCAAATTAATCGTATCAAATTCGGAATTTAATTATTCAAACATTTGTAATATTAAATTTAAACAAATTTGATTATTCTTAAATCACTATCTTTTGAAATATTCAAACGAACTTATAAAATTTAACAAATTCAAATTATAGAACAACCATTTCATTAAAACAGTTATTCAATTCCCGTTATTCAATCAATTCAATAAATTCCAAATATTAAATTTAAACAATTTAATTTTTCAATATTTGACGGATTTCAATATTGGATTTTTAAATAAAATTTCATTATCAGTCGATTTACTATATTACATCCAATGAATTCCACATTATTATTTAACTACAGTTAGAGATAATGCACTCAACTAATATACAAACTTTCATTTCAATTGCAATTTGTTTACAAATTCAATTCGACTAACAAAATGAATAGGTAACTTAAATACTTATCGCCGTTAACTTTTAATTACTTATAAGTTTATTATTTACAAACCCGTGTCACAATTACCTATACAATACAAATTCATTCAATTCATAAATAATTAACTTAGATAAATTTTGTTGCATTTCATTCTAGTTATTATTATTCCAAACGACTTATAATTTTTTTCTAACCCTAAAATCACGAAAACTTATTAAATTAGCTATTTTAATTATCGAAAATTTACGGGTCGTTACACAAATGATTGTAGAAACATGCACGATCTGCTCAAAGAACAGGTCAGAAATAACCAGCTACAGCAATATGTAAGAAACCAAACTACAAAGGTGGAATATGAGTAGCCATCAACCGCAACAAATGGAAAACGACCTTGGATCGAGAGTCATCTCTTGGTTAGGAAGGCAGGTAATCAGGTTCGATTCTCACATCAATCTCC
Organism: Allium cepa; assembly: GCA_030765085.1. Classification (NCBI taxonomy): domain Eukaryota; kingdom Viridiplantae; phylum Streptophyta; class Magnoliopsida; order Asparagales; family Amaryllidaceae; genus Allium; species Allium cepa. The sequence continues at coordinate 445,465,265 of CM060938.1, read as the reverse complement.
CCTTTCAATAAACAACGCAATAATACAATCTAGCCGCTTACTCTTGTATCAGATCTTATCTAGTTCTTAGGAACGCTTTGAGCTGGATGCTAGGCTGTAATGCCCAGAGAGGCGGCTATCATGATGTTTGACTTTATGTTTCTTAGTATTTGAATTTGGTTCCAATAGATAAATCTGATTATTGAAACCCACTTGAACGTGATGACTGATACATTTTAAGTCCCATCTAGGGAGACGGGATCCAAGTGCAAGGTCTCAGTCCCCTCATCAGAGAGTGAACAAATGGACTTGTACGATATTGATTGCTTTAAGTCCCATCCGAAAAGATGGGACTGGAGTGCAAGAAGTAAGTCCCTTCACTGAAGAGTGAGTGGATTTGCTTCCTTGTCATCGATTACCCTCATCAGATAGTGAGCGAATTAGGCTCGGTAAGGGTTTGGAGAGACCATGGATTTGATTATCGGCCTTAAACAACCATGAATTTGATTAACGGTACGAAGAGACCATAGATTTGATTATTGACCTCGAACGGCCATGAATTTGATTATCGGTCCAAAGAGACCAGGGATTTGATTATTGGCTTCAAACGGTCAAGGGTTTGATTAATAGTTTGAAGAGACCATAGATTTGATTATAGGCCTCGAACGGCTATGGATTTCATTAACAGTCCGGAGAGACCACGGATTCGATTATCGATCTCAAATAGCCATCGATTTGATTGATGGTCCGAAGTGACCATAGCGTCACTTAACTATCGGCCCTACACGGCAATCAATAAACGATCCGGAGAGATCACAAATTTAGCTATCAGTCTTGAGCGGTCACGGATTTGGTTAAAGATTTAGAGAGATCATCTCTTTAACTTAAAAATTAAATGATCTGGAGAGATCGCACATTAAAGTAAATATAAACCTATTCAAAGAGACCGTGCATTAAACTGAATATAAAACGATCCGGAGAGAATAAATCTCCGGATAGATATGTATTTGATAAAAGGATTTGAACGCCTTGTAATTAGAGTAGAACTGACAAATCCCTGATGAACACGGTACGATTTTGATTTGTGATGTTATAACTTCGAATGAAATCGAAATGGTGATAATGTATAGAGTACACTCTACAGAGTCTAGAGTCTTAGGTAGTAACAGGTTTGGAAAGATCTATGATTGACAAGAGAATCTAAAGAAACATGATTATTCATAATGGCATGACCGGTAGATAATCGGATGATTCAATTACTAATATTTTGTCGACTTTAACATTTGTTCGTGAGCAAAACATACCATCCACTCGAAAGGCGTGCTTTCGAGAGCAAGTATTATCCTGCCTTTTGACCGGGCAATATGCGGACGTGCTTGACAAGTTAAATTTCAAAGTAATCAAGGTAAGAAGCCTCGAGAGATGATTGTGAAGCCCAAAATTTAAATGCAACCGAGATCGCAAAGCAAATACAAGTTCACTCCAAGAATTGACGAAACCGATCCCAACAAAGTGTTGGATCGGTACCGATCCAACATTATTGATCTGTACCGATCCACGGAACTTGGCCAAATTTCATCCTCGATCCTATTACTCATAATCAATGGTGCTAGGAGCCTACTTCAAGTTCTATTTCATCGATTCCATGCAATTATCTATCGATCTAAACGAGCACTTGAATCAACAACTCCATTCTTTCACAGATCCATCTTTTGGACCTAGAAACAAACAATTAAAGATGCAACAAGATTGGAATCACAACACTAACTTTGAGTCACAGCTAGGCAAAAAAGTTCAAAGCGATCCATCAGTCAAACTTATGGATCGGTATCGATCCTAGACCATGGCTCGGTGCCGATCCATAATTTTTGATTATGTGGCAACCAAATTTTCAAGAGAACCGGTCTTTTGCGTAGAAAACGTTGTGGAGATCTTCTGGACGAGAATTCTGGCCTTCTACCTCTATAGGAGGATATGGCTCATTTCTAAGGATCTTTTTTCAGCTCTTGTTCTCTAGCTCTAATTTCTAGTAATCGCTCATGGATTTATAGCTATCTGAAATGGATTTATATCTATCCGTAAAAACTATGCTTCAAATACGTAGTATAATAAAAGGAAACTTGAAGTGAGCGTAGACCAGAGTACGCCGAATCACTATAAATCTTGTGTGTTCTATTTCTTGCTCGTTTTTCATTTATTTTCTTCACTTTTTATTCTTTACTCAATCTATTGGGTGTTTGTGCTATTTTTAGTTCAAACAATCCCTAAGGAAACTAAATCTAATCTATATACCCACTGATAAGCATGATGAAATAGTAATACTAGGTAAATCATGTAGAAGGTTGCTGTGTCTCTAATACTGATCATAACCATAATAAAATCTAACGCACTAATTCCCATCACTTCAAAAGCAAAATGAAATATATGGATGGTCTTCCACCAAAAAGAAGCTAATCCACCACACAACTGTGCATCGGAATTTAAAGTTAACCGAATGTCTATAAAATAAGGAAGGTGCAGGGCTAAGATAAATTCAGTGCGGTTCTAGATGTAAGAATTTTTGATAGAAAAAACATACCAAAAAACCCTGAAATCCTGTGTCGCCCAAAAAACCATTAATATGTCGATCGTCATCAACTGCTGCGATCGCTCAATATAAATGAAAAGCGGATGCAAGAGAACCATGGATTTTCCCTTTCCTCGCCTATTGAGAAAATTATTCTGGCTGTCTATCCATGAACTAAATGTATAACTATATAATTTATAAACTAAAATGTCAACGTTTCACCAAGCCTAAATCTAGTTTAGAACAACATTATATACTATATTTTTTAAATACGAAAATAATTTATAATAATTGATGCTAATAATTGCCGTTATATTTAATTTTAAAACATTACTTACAGTGATGTTGACACGGGTAGAAACGTGCACTTGTTCTTCGGGCAAAACACGAAAATTGATCAACTCCTTCCGTGATCCTAAGTTTTGATCGATAATCAGAAACAAAGCAGAGTCTTCGAAAACAACCTCTACGTGCCGTCTTCTAGATACCGTTGTTCCAACACCCATGTGCCTTTTCAAAATGCTAGAGCTAGAGCCTTCATCGCCATCATCTCCGCCACCCCCACGGTTTTGTGAAGGTCTACGGCTATAACGAACATCACAATATTATCCTCATCTTTTACCAAATTTTTTGAAAAATATAGTGTAAAAATAGGTTGAAAATGGGTGTGATTGTGGTGATTTTCGAATGAAAATGGATTTACAATAAAAATTTGAGGAGGAAGAATAGTCGGCCGAAGAAGAAAGCCGGTTATTCTATGCTAGTTTATCATGCATTTATAATGCCAGATAAAATAACGGCCATGATTTACTTTCAAACCCCACACGTATTGCCACGTGGGGTTGTTTTATTTGCCAGATTTTTATCCACCATTATAAATGCCGGATAAATTGATCTTTTCCCCCTATTATACTACAATGGGTCAGTCATCCACAAATTGCCAACTTGGCAATGGTGACAGCCTCACTACAGGGAATGCTCTAAGTTTAGCTTCTTACATATAAAATTTATTAAGGGGTTTTGAGCTTAAGGAAAAAGTTAAAGAAAAATTTAGTTTCAAGGACAAGAAGTTTATTTTTTAGGCTGAAGAACACTTTTTAGTGTAAATCACAGAATGATAGTTGTAACTATCATTTTCAGATTACACTAAAAAGTGTCATTCAGACTAAAATGTAAACTTGTTGTCCCTGAGACTATTTTTGTTTTTAACTTTTTCCTTGTGACTATTTACCTGAATTTATTAATGGTTGTCATAACTTAAATCAAATTTTGTACTTCCATTCCATTCTGTAAAGAATGCTCAGAAACCGACTCATGTTAATTTAGTATCAATAAAGCATGGATGCATGAGGATTTTTCAGTATGATTGTTTAGTGATGCCTTTTCACTTTGGATCAGTCTAATTTTTTCATTTTTCATTTTTGGAAAATAAAAGAATTGAATAAATCATAATCTTTAGTAAATATAAATTATACGATAAATTGTTAAAAACCTAATGGAACATCTATCGGCATAATAATGTTGATGAAATCCTCATATGAATTCTATCATTTATGACTGATTAATATTTTTATTCTTACTTAACTGGTTCTTATCGTTTTTCATTAGTTCTTCCACTATAGTTTTATTTGGACCCATTTTACGAAGAGTACTGTTACAAGGCCCAAAAGAGGGTATGAAAACGTGCAAAATTCTATCCTACAATGGAATTCGGGGGGCCATCATAAATGCTAACGATTATGATTAGATCCGCACTTTTTCTGGCCTTTTTTTGGTGGCCTCATAGAATAGCTATTTTTTACGAAAATTACATGCATTAGTAGCAAGAAATACCCACCCATGCACACACATGTATGCAAACATGCACACACATTTGTGTGTACCTGCAGACTTGGAGAATTGATTGCAGATATAAATCTATATCCATGTGAAATATTTACTTATTTATTTTTTTGATATATAATCATAAACTAGTATTAATTTTTATTTAAATAAGATAAAATGACAGTTAATTCGCCAGTGTAGTATACTGACAAGATAAAGTCAAATTAAATGTGCAAATAATACAGAAAAGCAGCCTACCACATAATTATTTTTTCCTATAAGTAGGCAATTATGATCATTATTACATTCCCTCGCAATATAACTGCTAGCTCCAAAAGGTAAGTTGAGTGAGAATAATTGTGATTTCCTGGATATTCGGAGATTCATAGAAAGAGCAATGCGACCACAAGTGTACTATTGTTCTTTCTGTGACAGAAGTTTTCAAACTCTGCAAGCACTGGGAGGTCACCAAACTCGCCATAGAAGAGAAATCAGGAGAACGAGGCATGAATCTGGGATTGTGATAGTGTCACAGAGGCACAATCCTGAGGTTGCACCGGTTACTATTGATCTTCTTAGCCTACTTTCTGGAGAGTCAATGTCAATGGCTAGTGCAGTTCAGGTTGAGAATAATGAAGAGCTGGATCTCACCTTAAGGCTCGGAACTGCTAACTTCGAGAGTGTCCTGCGCGAAGTTGTTGGTGAAAATGTGGTCGACGACAATGGCAACGATCTCACTCTCAGGCTTTAATGCTGATCCTCATCTCTTCTAAAATTCGTTGAATTAATTTGTTCGGTGTCTTTTTAAAATTTCAAAAATACCCTTTCTTTCCGTTTACAATAATATAAACAGCAGGTCAATTAATGCTTGTTTCAGTAGGGCAATCTCTGTATGTGTTGTGGCCTTAAAATAGTTGTCTTTTATAATTGAACAACACCGTACCACTTCAGTTTATTCTTCCTTTGAAAGAACAAACTTGAAATATGTACTTATTTCTCTTTTCTTCTCAAAGAAAGGCACCATATTATAATGTATTATTTCTTATTGCAACCACAGATGTATATTGGTAATCGAATTTTTCTCACGTACTTGTAAAATATGGTTATTTCTGTTGTTATAAAGGGCTTTTATCACATCTGCATATTTGTTTCAATATTTTATGTGTGATTAATCGGCAACAACATGTGAATATCGATCACCATTCCGATGCTTAGCTTAGAGGAGATTGCGATCATTAATGATCGCCTATCTCGTCTAACAAAGAACTCGGCTCCCTCCAGATCTCCAGCTAGGCAGTCAGGTTCGATGGTGCCGTTTGGAGCATCTGCGGAGTCCGAGCCTCGATTCGTGGTAGCGCATCAGTCTCGGCCCGCTCGTCGCAGATCGAGAGGCGTGCTGGCCATTCTTTGCACTATCCGCACTCGCTCTATAGCGGCGACTGAGCAGATCGATCGATCAGCTCTTTATTCATTGTACAGTACCTGAGTTGCGATTGTTCTGCTTCTCTTGACTTGTTTTCTTCCTCTTCGTTGAATCTGCATTCATGTCGAACTTTCTCTACTGGAACATTCGTGGTATTGGCAATGATGCTTCTTCAGCTAGGCTAAAGCGTATTGTCCGAAAGCATTCCATTTGCTTGGTGGCTCTTTTAGAACCATTCTTGGGTCCTGGAAAGGTTACCAAGGCGATGCTATCGCTTGGGTTTGGTGGTGCTTTGGCTAATGTTTCGGGTAAGATCTGAATTCTTTGGTCCAAAGACTGTGTTGTTCGCCCTGTTTTCGACTCGTCCCAGCTTATCTCTGTTTTGTGTTCCTCCTCCCTCTTCCCTCAGCCGTTCCTTTTTTCGACGGTGTACGCCAAGTGTGATCGGTTAGAGAGATTATCTCTCTGGGATGACATTCTGTCACTTGCTGACATGGGGTTCGCGTACCCTGTGGTGGGTGGTGATTTCAATGTTGTCGCTAGTCAGGCTGAAAAATTAAGGGGGATGGCCATCAATCGGCAATCGGTTTCTGACTTCAATTCTTTTATTGTAAGCTCCGGATTATCTGAACTCCCTTTCGTGGGTTCTCCTTATACTTGGTCTAACAATTAGGAGGGTCCGAATCGGATCCTTTCCCGGCTGGATAGAATTTTTGGGTCTGCTGAATGGTTTAATCTACCATTCTCCTTTTCTACTTCTCATCTTCATCGGTCTTGTTATGATCATGCGCCTCTGGTTTTGCACTGCTCTTCGCGTTCTTTGTCGGGGACTTCTTCTTTCCGTTTCCATAGTATGTGGAGTTCTCACCATAATTTTCTCCAGGTGGTGGAGGAATCGTGGATCGCTCCTATTGCTGCTGCTCCCATGGGGACTTTCTTTCAAAAACTGAAACGTCTTAAGGCTTGCCTAAAGACGTCGAATCTCCTTATTTTCAGGAACATTTTCGACCGTGTTCGAGCGGCAGAAGAGTCTCTAATCATTGTCGAATCTGTGTTCGACGAGATTCCTTCTGCCGAAAACAAGGAGATATGGGCTTCTGCCCAATTGGCACTCTCTTCGGAACTTCGTATTGAAAACTCCTATCTCCGCCAAATGGCGAGGGTCAAATTGGTTGTTGAAGGTGATACGAATTCCAAATCCATTCATCCATTCGTAAGAAAGCCAATATGCTTTCTATTCGTGAAATTTTGAGACCGGATCTCTCTGTGGCTTCAACTCCTTCTGAAGTCAGAGAGGTCATTGTGTCTCACTTCCAGTCCTTCCTGGGTTCTCATTCTGTGTCAGACCCGGATTTGGACCTCCTGTCATTCATTCCTCGGCTGGTCCCTTCGGAGGAAAGTGACGCTTTAGCTAATCCGCCTTCTTCGGATGAGATTCGTGATTGCGTCTTTGCTCTTAGCAAGGATAGTGCCAGTGGGCCGGATGGCTTCAACGGATCTTTCTATCGGAGTGCTTGGCCTATCATTCAAACAGACTTCTGTCTGGCTATTCAACAATTCTTTTCCGGTTGCATTCTTCCCGTTAGTTGGTCCTCCACTAATTTGGTCCTCATTCCCAAATCTGATAATCCTCGGGTTTGCGCGGATTATCGTCCAATCAGCCTATGTAATTTCTCTAACAAAGTGATTTCTAAGGTGTTGGCTAAGCGTTTGGCTCCGTACCTGGATCGCATTATCTCCTCGTCTCAGGCGGGTTTTGTAAAAGGACGTTTGATCACTGGTAACGTCCTTTTAGCCCAGGAACTGATTTCCCAGATTGACAGGAAGGTCAGAGGTTCTAATACTATTTTCAAACTTGATATGGAAAAGGCCTACGATCGTATGTCGTGGTTTTTCGTCATCAAGGTTCTTCGTGCCTTCGGGTTTCCTGAAACCCCGATCGATTTGGTGTGGAGGCTCATATCCAACTACTGGTTCTCTGTTCTCATTAACGGATCGGCTAATGGTTTTTTCAAGGCGGGTAGAGGTCTTTGTCAAGGAGATCCTCTATCGCCATCTCTTTTCGTGATTGCGGCAGAGGCTTTCATCCGAGGGATCCACATCTTAACGATGTTTGGCCAAATTCACCGATTTGGTCTCCCCAGTGGGTGTCCGCTCGTCTCTTCCCTATCCTTTGCAGACGACATTGTCATTTTCTCCAACGGAAATCGAACATCTGTTCGCTGGCTTATTCGGTTCATCCATCTGTACGAGAGGTGTTCGGGCCAACTGGTCAACTCTTCGAAGAGTTGTTTCGTCCATGCGAAGGACATGCACATTTCGAGGGTCTCTTGGGTCGAATCGTTTACCGGTTTCAGGGAAGCATCCCTTCTCCTTCCTTATTTGGGTATTGCTCTCTACAGAGGTAGGAAACTTAACGTCCTTTTCGATCCTCTGACGGACAAAGTTAGGGGTAAGATTATCCGTTGGAATGCGTCTTTTCTATCTCTTGCTGGTAGAATGGTTCTCCTCAAATCAGTATTAGGATCTATGGGCACTCATGTTTTCGCCGCAATGACTCCTACTTCTTCTTTCTTTCGGTCGTTCCAATCTCTGGCTTCCTCTTTCTTATGTGGATCGAAGGTTGACAAACACCGCCATTACTGGGTCTCTTGGGATGTTATATGCCGTCCAAAGATTGAGGGTCGGCTTGGTTTGCGAAATCCAAAGGACATTTGTTCGGCGTTCGCTTGCAAGTTGTGGTACAGGTTTGGAACTAACGATTCCTTATGGGCGATGTTCTTACATGCCAAATACCAGAGACTGGCTACTGGTGGCTATTCCGGATCTCCATCATTCGCCAGTGAGACTTGAAACATACGCAATCGGTCAAATTGTTTTCTGATTCTCATGGAGGCCAATCCGGTTGGGATGGTGGTCCGTTTACTATTCTTAAGGCCTGGAACTCTGCTCGTACTCCCACCCCCGCTCTCTCCATTTTCTCTTTCATTTGGGACGCTAGAATCCCCTCTAAAGTGACTCTATTCATGTGGAGAACCCTTCATAAAGGGTTGCCAGTTGATGAGAACCTTCAGCGGATTGGCATTTCTTTTGTTTCCCGTTGTAGATGCTGCGGCAATGGGGAAACAGAATCGGTGGATGATCTGCTTTTTTCTGGTTCCTCCACCAGAGCCTGCTGGAATTAGTTTGGAAATTTATTGGGTATCCGTGGTAGCATTTCCTCGCCGAATGATTTTCTGAGAACCTGGTGGAAAGGTAGCACTGGTAAATCTCTTCGATCTATCATCTCTCGTTTGATTCCATGTCTGATTTGCTGGCACATCTGGTGTGCGCGGAATAAGGCAATTTTTGAGGAGACTCCTATGGATCCTTTCTCCATTATTCGGCGGGTTAGAAATGATGTATTCTTGGCTTTTCGTGGCATACCTTTCAAGGGGTCGGTCAACTCTCGTTCTGGACGCCTTGTGGCCCTGCTTTCTATTACCTGTTCTCAGTCTTCCTATAGAGCGGGTATTGGTTGAATTCCGATCCCGAGACTGGTGGCTCTTGCTTGCTGGTCTTCATTTCACCCTTCCCCCCCTTTTTATCTCTATTTTTGTGGCAATTGGTTTTAGGATCTGGATTTTCTGGTTTGGATGGGGCTCTTCATTCCTCATTAGTTTGGAGCTTGGCTGGAGGAAATTCGGTTCTATTTCTCGGCTTCCGCATTTGCAGATCTTTGGATGTCGGGAGTTTTGATTGGACCAATCAAACCATGGTGGCTCCTCCTCTCTCTTGTTGTTGGTTTGTACGGGTGTCTTCCGACATCGTCATCGGGCGGTGGCCTTGTCGGAGCTCGATGACGCTTTTTGATGGGCGGTGGTTTTTCTGGAGCTCATCGAGATTGATCTGTGCCTGATTCCTACGGTCGTCTTCCTCTCTGACTCCCCAGCTTCTAGTGGTTTTGGTCTTTTGTTCTTTTTTATTTTTATTTTTAGTCTGAGCGGCTTTGGTTTCGTGCTTTGCTTTCGGATTACCTGTCAGACATGTTGACAGCTTTTGGGGTTGGTTAATATATTCAGGTTTTATTTAAAAAAAATAAAAAATAATAATAATTCATTAATTTTTTAAACACCAAAAACTAGTACTTTAATTATTCTTAGCGGTTTTGTCAAGCATAAATTTAATTAGTAAAATATAGTTCAATGTATTTTAAAATTTAGATAAAACTCACATCAACAAGGATTTTGTTAAAATCCACCAAGTCCCAGGCTATCAAGTACCTTAATACTAAAAGACTGAAGTCTTTGAAGAAAATGTATTTTGCAAAAATAACATAGAGGTAAATAAAAAATATTGTGCAAATTTTGTGACCTACAAAATTCAGGGATTAAGCACAACAATTTGAATCTATCAAAACTAATTGAAATGCAATAAAAAAACAATCAAATTTAATGGAAATCGTAAGATTTAGTTCTAAATTTTTCTGTATTTTTTATGATTCCGTACTCTTAATGTATGAACAAATACAACGCTTTATAGGAGTTCGAACTAAAAGTGGCACAAAAACCCAAGAAATCAAGTAGAGAATGAAAAACGAAGAAATGTAAATAGAAAATGAGTTAAAACAGGGCATGAAAAGTTTATAGTGGTTCGGCCAACTATTGCCTATGTCCACTTGAGATTTCTATTGATTATATTGCTGCTTTGTAAGTATAGTTCTTATGGATCGCTACTACTCCATAGATGATTACAAAGAAATATGTAATAATCGCAAGAAAGCAAAATTATCACCAAAAATAAACCCCTGGCCTTCTATTTATAGCTGTTGGTTGTCGAGATATGCTCCTCCACGATTTCCCCCCACTCTCTATATCCAGAAGTGGATCCATTCTAGAAAACGTTGCTTTGTCAGCTAACAGCTATGGATCGATACCGATCCATAAGGTTCATTCATGGATCTATTCCATGCTTTGTGTTATGACGACTTATTAGTAGTTTCATGTTTTCCATCTTAGATGCTCTGCTAGAAGCTTGTTTCTGCGTCAATAAGACGGATTAGTGATGGAATGAAGTTCCTAACTCTAAGTGCTCGAGGAGATCGATAGACAATTGCATGCGAACGGTTCTTTGAAGCTTAGAATAGCTTGCTTACATCAAAATTTGCGAATAGAGAGAAAATGGGGCATTTTGGATTAAGCGTTATCGATTGGTATCAATCTATGGGATGGATCGATACCAATCCATCGCTTTGATGGATATTGATGTTGAATGTTCATGATTTCTTTGGTTTCACCTTGTGACTTTGGTTGAAATGGTTCATAGGCTTGTTCATATGAATTTGAAATGGTGTTGGGGAAAAAGTTGGAATTGGTACAGATCCATAACTTTATATACTTAAATGTTAGACTTCGGTCTTGATACTTGAAGCAATGTGATGAGCGGACCATCTTGGATGGTTGTTTGCATGTTGGAAACCCTATCCCTTGTCTCTGTTTGGCATCAAAGTTTAGCAATTATTGTTTTGGAATCCTGCTTGATCAGTTCAATTTGTTCGAATACGGCCTGTTCAAAAGGCTTTGTTTAGCGACCGGTATTAGAGACGGGTAAAAAAGGCGGTTGTCGCTAGTCGTCGCTAGTCGTCGCTTTACGCGTATATACAAGCAACCAGAGAACCAAAACACAATTCATCTTCCCCCAAATCACTTCAGCTCCCCTCCTCCACTGCCGACGCCCCAGCCGCCGAGCCCCGACGCGAGCTACCGATCTTCCCGTCGAAAAAGCCACAACGCTCCAAATCTCTAAGGTATGCTATTGCTTCTAATTTCAGCTTAATCTAGGTTTAATCAAAACCTTAATTTTGAAAATTGGTTGATTATATGTGATAGAAATTGATGAGTACGCGTTAATAGTTGTTCATAGTAGTGTATTGATTGATTTAGGGATATGTTAAGAACCTAATTCGGCAAATTAGTTAATTATGGGTTTGTTATTATGTAATAGTTAATGATAATATTGTATTTGTTGAGTTGGTGATATTAATTAGTGGTTTGATTGTTTAATTCGTAATTAAAAATTAGGGTTTATTTATAATCCAAAAATTAGTGTAGATTACCGATTGATGTGGATATATAATTAAGTTTACATGAATATTTGTTATAGTTAATTAGAATAATATTTATTATAGTTTGCGCAAACATTAGTGTACAATTGTTGATTAATATGCTGCTAGATTGGTACAGTTAAACAGAAGTAATATTTTTAATTTAATTAGCGTGTGTGCATAGTACTAGTTGTTAGTATAAAATTAAATTATTATAGTTTATTACAAGTGCTAACATCTAATTTTCGTTTACAAAATCGATAAAAAAATAAATAAATTGTTAGCTGAATTTTAAAATACGTTTTGAAATTTCAAATGTATTAAATCTAATATTTAAATGGTTAAATGAATTATATAATTTTGAAATGAACATAACAACAACAAATATTATATTAAAATTAATTTTTGTAAAAAATTAAGAAATGAAAATAACAACAATAAATATTCTTGTAAAATCGATTTTGTAAAAAATGAAGAAATGAATATAATAACATTAAATAGTTTATAAAATAGATTTTGTACTTTTTGTAGTTCTAAATTTTGTAGTTTATAAAATAACATTAAATCGATTTTATAAATAGTTTTTGTAGTTGTTAAAATCGTAACTCATAGTTCCCATTTGTGAGATAAGACATATTTTTCGAGTTAGCAATAGTTCTCATGGATTTTGATTCATAATTAAACGAATTCTATTTGGCCACATTACTAAAAAAATTAAGATCATTATTTCACTACAGACCACTAACACTTCAATATTAATATTTTTTTAAATTTTCTTTATTTATATGAACCTCTTAGAAAAATTTTGGCCCCGTCTAACGAGTGTTGTATATGATCGTTATATGGATATTCATTTTTCCACAGAACGGACGTCTATATTCATCTGATACAACATTTGTTGGATTTGTCCTAATATTTGGACAAGTTACAAACACAATAAAGTAATCATATTTTATAAATCATTTCAGTTTAAACGGTTCAGAAAATTTCGATGACACTTTCTTTTTTCCCTGTATACACGCATTTGTGTACGATACAGGGAAAAAAGGGAAGTGCAGCCGAAATTTTGTAGAATCGTTTAACCTAAAATGATTTATAAATTATGATTACGTTATTGTGTTTGTAATGGGAAGTAGGATAACCGGCCGTCAAAGTAAAAAAACAATAAACTTAAAAATTGAAAATTTTAATGAAGTATTTATTTGAATTTGTTAAAATAGTAAAGGGTTATATACGAATTTTTACAAGACTTTAATATGAAGTGTTTTATTCAATCTTTTAGCTTACATTTTTCAAATCAGGAAATATGTTCGATTATTTTGTCGATCGTAGTTGAATGTATAAACCTCAAAAAGGTATGAAAGGATCAATAAAAGAACGTTTCTGTAACAGTGTACACGTATTTATTAGATTTGCTCAATCTAATAATCGAAATAACGTAGACATTCGTTGTCCGTGTAGTAAGTGCGAACATCTGAAGCATTGGAAACTAGATGTAGTAGAAGTACATTTGTACAAATTTGGTTTTGTGCCGAATTATTACTTATGTGATCGTCAGGGAGAACTTGTTCAACTTACACCTAATCCTGTAGTGTTAGAGGACGATAATACTATCACCAATCCTATAGAAAGCATGGTGCAAGATGCTGCAAGATCAATGTTTCCTACCTTTGACCAAGGTGATGATGGGAACGAAAATGTTGACGAAGAGCTGACCGCGGAAGCTTATTTTTTATATGATTTATTGGATTCTGCTAAGAGGCCATTGTGGGATGGATGTACAAGCGGAACCGAATTATTTGTAACCGTCGAATACATCACTACGAAATCGAAATTTAATCTTACAGAAGCTGCATTTACAGTAATTGTACAAACTACAAAATGACACATGCCACCTAATAATTTGATATGTGATAGTCATTATAAAGTAAAAAACCTTATGTTTGCTTTTGGATCGCCATACCATAAGATAGATACATGTGTAAAAGGTTGTATGCTGTATTGGAAAGAAGATGCTCATCTTACTAAATGCAGAATATGTAACGAGGAAAGATACAAACCAAGAAAAAAGAAAGAAAAAGACGTTTCATATAAGATGATGCATTATTTACCCATCACTCCCAGACTTCAACAGTTATATGCATATTCTGCTACAGCATGTCATATGCGATGACATGCTGTGAGAACACCAGAAGAAGAAGCTTTGATACATCCATCTGATGGAGAAGCATAGAAACATTTCGATAAGACTTATCCTGAATTTGCGGCAGAGAGCCGTAATGTTAGGCTAGGCTTATGTACGGATGGATTTTCGCTATTTTCTCAGTTTGGTAGTAAATATTCATCATGGCCTATTATTATTACTCCTTATAATTTACCTCCATGGATGTGTATAAAAACTCCATATATGTTTCTAACGATTGTCGTTCCCGGTCCCGATGATCCGACTCAAGAAATTGATGTTTATCTACAACCACTAATCGACGAGTTGAAAACACTATGGCATGAAGGAGTTGAAACGTACGACATTTCGAGAAAAAGGAATTTTCGTATGTTTTCTTCTTTATTATGGACTATTGGTGATTTTCCAACGTATGGCAAGCTTTTAGGTTGGAGCACATCTGGACGTCTAGCTTGTCCTTATTGAATGGATGAAACACAAGCATTTTCATTAAAGTATGGAAAGAAAATTTCTTGGTTTGACTGTCATCGGTGTTTTCTACATATCAATCATAAATTTAGAACAGATAAAAAGAACTTTAAAGCTAACAGAGTAGAGAGTATGCTACCACCTAAGGTTTGGACAAGTGAAGAGGTATATGAAATTGTAAAAGACTACCCGAAGATACATGAAACTAGGGTACAGGTTGAGATTTCAGGTAAAACGGACATTCATAACTGGTGCAAGCAAAGTATATTCTGGGAGTTACCATACTGGAAAAATCTCCTACTTCGACATAACATTGACGTCATGCACAACGAAAAAAACGTGTTTGACAACGTGTTTAATACAATTTTGAATGTGAAGGGGAAAACCAAGGACGATGTGAATTCAAGACGTGATATATTACACTTTTGTAAGCGGTCCAAACTTCAATTATACGATGATAATAGGAAACCCAAAGCATGCTATGAGCTAGACAATAAGCAAGTAAAACTCGTTCTAAAGTGGGTGGAAGGATTTAGATGTCCTGATGGGATTTCTTCCAACCTCCGTAGATATTTTGACTTTAAAAACAACAAATTGAGTGGGATGAAAAGTCACGATTTCCACATTATGATGGAGTATTTTTTTCCCGTGATTTTCAAAGAACTGCCGCCTACAAAAATATGGAGTGTTATAACAGAATTGAGTATGTTTTATAAACAGCTTTGTTCTATGACGTTAAAGGTAGATCGTATACGTAAACTTCAAGAAGAAATCCCGGCACTTCTACGCAAACTGGAGAAAATATTTCCGCCTGGTTTTTTTAATGTAATGGAGCATTTACTTGTTCATCTTCCACTTGAAGCACTCCTTCGTGGTCCTCTGCAATATGGATGGATCTATCCATTTGAGAGGTAATTTAATTAATTTCGGTTTTTGTACCACGATATTAATTTAATTAATTTTGTTTTAGGTACCTGAATCATTTGAAGAAGAAAAATTAGACAAAAAGCATGAGTAGAAGGTTCGATTTGCAAACCGTACCTTGAAAAAAAAGCTTCATTTTTTTCTCTCACATTACTTCAGTAACGATGTGAACTTATCGTTTGTAAGTGTTCCCCGTAATGAAGACACTATTCAGCAAGATTCTTCTCAAACAATGTTATCTATTTTTAGACAACATGGAAGACCTACTGGAAAATATGTGGAAATATGGTTAGATGATAGAGATTATCATGTGACACACACATATGTTCTTTTAAATTGTGCTGAAGTTGCACCATTTGTCAGGTAATTATGAATTCATATATAATTCAATTATACATGTATATGTTAATTATAAAGGAATATAATACATATTTGCAGCATATACGAACCACAGCATCCATCTGGCGATCTTAGTAAATAATTTGCTAGATGGTTTCCAAACTACGTTCATGATACAGAAAATTGTGTTGTTGATGAAGGATTACGACATCTTTCTATCGGACCAAAACGAAATGTCAAGACTTATCCAATATTCTTCGTCAATGGATTTAAATTCAACACCAAAGATTACGGGGCTAAAAAATTAACATATAGCAGTGGTGTATTTGTCAAAGGAAGTGATGATCCAGAGTAGCATATAAAAGATTTTTACGGCGTCTTAACACAAGTTTTAGAGTTGACATATTATATACAACCTGTAGAGAAAGTTTTTATATTCAAATGCAACTGGTTTAGCAATGTTCCTAGCTCTGGAATTAACGTGCACAAAGATTATAAGCTAATTGAAATAAGGCATACGTCGCATTACTATAAGTATGATCCTTTTGTATTAGCTAAGCAAGCTTTACAAATTTATTTTGCTCCATATCCTTCCTTAAAAGAAGATAAAGCAGACCGGTGGACTATTTTTAAAATGAAGGCAAGATATACGGTTGATGGAAATAATATTCCAGATGAAGCAGCATATCAAGCGAATCTCGAGTCAAATACTGAAATAGTGATAACCGATGACATTGATGTAGTGTCGTTGACTGATGAATCAAATGTTTTAATAGATGCATTTGTAAGTACTGAAGAAAATGATATAGAGTACGAGACCGAGTCTGAATCAGAATATGACGAAAACTGATCATAGACGGCATCGCTTGTTGTTAAATGTGAGCTATGTATTAACAATAATGACTATGTTATGTAATATTCTGAGCTATGTAATAATAACGATGACTATATTCTTTTCATGTACGCTTTTGTCGATGATTATGTGCAGAGTATGTTTATGTGATGATTATCACTTGATTAATAATTATGTGATGATTATGCGATGATTAACGATTATGTGATATTGATTGATGATTATGTGATGCTTATGTTATGTGATATTGATTGATGATTATGTGATGATTATTGATGATTATGAGATGCTTATGATATTGATTGATGATATTGATTAATGATTATGTGATATTGTATATATGTTTGTCAGTTATGTCTGATAGACGACGTGATCAACGTAGTACATCTCGGTCACCTTCACTTGGAGCAGGTCCGAGTACCTCTGAGCCAGATTTCCGTCGAGTTGCGGAGATAGTTCCGAAAAGTGCTTGGTATGTATCAAACTTATTTGAATTATATTATATGAAATATATTGAATATATACATCAGCATTTCTACAGAGGGTTCGAGGTGGAGCCGTTCGATTTCATTTTGCAAGTATCGAAGGAGGCATATAAGAGTAGGATGTCCGGGTGTTGGCCTCAATGGGATAACATTCCTACACATATAAAAAACGCAATATGGGCTGATGTTATGGTAAATACAATTTTATAATATATAATTATGCCTTGTATGAAACCAAAAACAATATGTCATCATGCCTTATGATATCAGTTTTACGTATTCTGTTTTGTTGATTGTTTTTTAATTATACAATCTCTTTTACATAACACGTATGATAATTCAATATGCAGGCAGCTGTATGTGTGGATCCGTATGATATGGATGTTTTTGTAAATCATTGGAATAAAAAGACGGGGAAAGATTACAGAGAGACTCTGTCGCGGACTAAGAGTTCAGAGAAATAGCCAAGCTGGATGGGGGATGATGTTTGGGCCGGATTCCAACAATATTGGGAATCTGAAGCATTCAGAGTAAGTTATATTGTCACTATATTTTTACATGTAAATGTGTTGAATTATTTTACTTAATAGTGTATAAATTAATATGAATTGTCGGAAAGAAACAAGGCTAATCGGAACTATCCTGCTTTACATCGTGGTGGCTCGAAATCCTTCCAACAACATAGGAGGAAATTGGTAAATAAATTAACCAATATTTATGTTATGCATGTATATATTTACTAGTTTCTCTATACCATATATTCTATTCTTATATATAATGTATTCTTGTATGTACTCATGCAAATTATCAATATAACCTATTCTTGTATATATTCAGTGGGCAAAGTATGGTAGGAAGCCCACAACGGTTGAACTTTTCAGAGTCACACATGAAGTGGAGCATACGGATGAGGATGAGAATGTTTCATATGATTGGTCGGACGACAAGGCTGCTTCTGTAATGGTAAATTTGTTTATTTCTGTAATGAAATATTTCATGGTCGTTTATTTCACAGTAAATAAGTAAATTGTATAGCAATTGTGTCAAATATATGTTCGTAATTATAGGAGAGATATAACGCAGAGTATGCACGAGCGATACAAGCGAGTGGACGGGAGTCGCTTACGGTTGATGAGTGTAACCGGATATGGGATTCAATCATTGAACCGGCAAGTCGAAACAGACGTTACAGTTTCGGCAATATTGTGTGTACTCAACATTTACACAGTAGAAACCTGTATGTCATGAACTTCTTATTCACTTGAGTTTATTACCAATAACTTGAGTTATCGTATTGTTATTGTATGCCATGAACTTTTTATTCACTTGAATTATTTCACAGGCTCTTAATTTTCAAAGGTCATATAAGAGATCCATAGATGAGGAAGAGATTGCTCGGATGCAAACTCAATTGGATGAGCTCAATGATTGACGGAAGAGTCAGTTGGCGACGCAGATAGATGAACGTATTGCTGCGTTCTATCAGGAGCATGGGTCAATGCCCGAGGAAGGAGGTGTAGGTGATGATGATGCTTAGCTGGTTTGATTTGGACATGGGTATGCTTTATATATATTTGTGTACATATTAGGAGGTGTATATATATGGATGTTGTGATTGATACTTAGTGTTTTGGTGGATTTGATATTTTGGTTATTGTGATTGATATTTGAACAATGTGGTTTGGTTTGGTGGATTTTCGTATTTGGTTATGTTGATTTTCTTATATGATTTTGTAAATATATGTTAGAATATGCAATATTTGATGATTTGGATGTGTTAATATTGATTATATGGTACGATGGAATGATATTATATGTGTGAAATGATGGAATTATATTATTGGATTGATTGAGATTGAGGGTTGTACGTGCTGTAATTTGGCTGGAAAATTTTTCCACGTTTGCAACAGCTAGCGACGTCCATTTGGTCAAAATAAGCGATGGCTAAATTACAACGAATTGCAGCGGTTTGCAGCGACAAGTCGAGAAACCAACAACCCAATGGTTGCTTCCACGTGGACAATTAGCCGTTACGAGCCGTTGCAAAATGAGCAACGGAGCCGTCGCTAAGGCCGTCGCTTTCGTTAGTTGCAACGAGGTAATTTGCAACGGCAATTAGCGACGGCTAGCGACGGCCGTCAAGTGCTTTTAGCCTTCGCAAAACAGTAAAAATTTGAGGAGGAAGAATAGCAGGTCGAAGAACAAAGCCGGTTATTGTATACTAGTTTATCCAGCGTTTATAATGCCGAATAAACTAAGGGCCACGATTTGCTTTCAAACCCCACGCGTATTGCCACTTGGGTTTGTTTTATTTGCTAGATTTTTATTCACCGTTATAAATGCCGGATAAATTGATCTCCCACACCCCCCCCCCTCCCCAACAAACCAACCCCACCCCCAACCATTATACTACCATGGGTCAGTCATCCAAAAATTGCCAACTTGGCAATGGTGACGGCTCCACTACAGGGAATGCTCTAAGTTTAGCTTCTTACATATAAAACTAATTAATGATTGTCATAACTTAAATCAAATCTTGTACTTCCATTTTATTCTATTCTGTAAGGAATGCTCAGAAACCGACTCATGTTAATTTAGTATCAATAAAGCATGGATGCATGCAGATTTTTCAGTATGATTGTTTAGTGATGCCTTTTCACTTTGGATCAGTCTAAGTTTTTCATTTTTCATTTTCGGAAAATAAAAGAATTGAATAAATCATAATCTTTAGTAAATATAAATTATAGGATAAATTCTTAAAACCTAATGGCACATCTATCGGCATAATAATGTTGATGAAATCCTCATATGAATTCTATCATTTATGACTGATTAATATTTTTATTCTTAACTGGTTCTTATCGTTTTTCATTAGTTCTTCCACTATAGTTTTATTTGGACCCATTTTACGAAGAGTACTGTTACAAGGCCCAAAAGAGGGTATGAAAATGTGCAAAATTCTATCCTACAGTGGAATTCGGGGGCCTCATAAATGCTAACGGTTATGATTAGATCGGCACCTTTTCTGGCCTTTTTTTGGGGGCCTTATAGAATAGCTATTTTTTACGAAAATTACATGCGTCAGTAGCAAGAAATACCCACCCATGTGCATACGTATATGCAAACATGCACACACATTTGTGTGTACCTGCAGACTTGGTGAACTGATTGCAGATATAAATCTATATCCATGTGAAATATTTACTTATTTATTTTTTTGATATATAATCATAAAATAGTATTAATTTTTATTTAAATAAGATAAAATGACAGTTAATTTGCCATTGTAGTATACGGATAAGATAAAGTCAAATTAAATGTGCAAATAATACAGAAAAGCAGCCAACCACATAATTATTTTTTCCTATAAGTAGGCAATAATGATCACTATTACATTCCCTCACAATATAATTGCTAGCTCCAAAAGGTAAGTTGAGTGAGAATAATGGTGATTTCCTGGATATTCAGCCATTCATAGAAAGAGCAATGCGACCACAAGTGTACTATTGTTCTTTCTGTGGCAAAAGTTTTCAAACTCTGCAAGCACTGGGAGGTCACCAAACTCGCCATAGAAGAGAAATCAGGAGAACGAGGCATGAATGTGGGATTGTGATAGTGTCACAGAGGCTCAATCCTGAGGTTGCACCGATTACTATTGATCTTCTTAGCCTACTTTCTGGAGAGTCAATGTCAGTGGCTAGTGCAGTTCAGGTTGAGAATAATGAAGAGCTGGATCTCACCTTAAGGCTCGGAACTGCTAACTTCGACAGTGTCCTGCGCGAAGTTGTTGGTGAAAATGAGGTCGACGACAATGGCATCGATCTCACTCTCAGGCTTTAGTGCGGATCCTCATCTCTTCTAAAATTCGTTGAATTAACTTGCTCGGTGTCTTTTGAAATTTCAAAAATACCCTTACTTTCTATTTACAATAATATAGACAGCAGGTCAATTAATACTTGTTTCAATAGGGCAAACTCTATATGTGGTGTGGCCTTAAAATAGTTGTCTTTTATAATTGAACAATACTGTACCACTTCAGTTTATTCTTCCTTTGAAAGAACAAACTTGAAATCTGTACTTATTTCTCTTTTCTTCTCAAAGAAAGGCACCATATTATAATGTATTATTTCTTATTGCAACCACAGATGTATATTGGTAATCGAATTTTTCTCATGTACTTGTAAAATATGGTTATTTCTGTTGTTATAAAGGGCTTTTATCACATCTGCATATTTGTTTTAATATTTTATGTGTGATTAATCGGCAACAACATGTGAATATAATTCATTAATTTGTTAAACACCAAAAACTAGGACTTTAATTATTCTTAGCGGTCATGTCAAACATAAATTTAATTAGTAAAATATAGTTCAATGTATTTCAAAATTTAGACAAAACTCACATCAACAAGGATTTTGTTAAAATCCACCAAGTCCCAGGCTATCAAGTACCTTAATACTAAAAGACTGAAGTCTTTGAAGAAAATGTATTTTGCAAAAATAACATAGAGGTAAATAAAAAATATTGTGCAAATTTTGTGACCTACAAAATTCAGGGATTAAGCACAACAATTTGAATCTATCAAAACTAATTGAAATGCAATTAAAAAAACAATCAAATTTAATGGAAATCACAAGATTTAGCTCTAAATTTTTCTGTATTTTTTATGATTCCGTACTCTTAACGTATGAACAACTACAACGCTTTATAGGAGTTCGAAGTAAAAGTGGCACAAAAACCCAAGAAATCAAGTAGAGAATGAAAAACGAAGAAATGTAAATAGAAAATGAGTTAAAACAGGGCATGAAAAGTTTATAGTGGTTCGGCCAACTATTGCCTATGTCCACTTGAGATTTCTATTGATTATATTGCTGCTTTGTATGTATAGTTCTTATGGATCGCTGCTACTCCACAGATGATTACAAAGAAATATGTAATAATTGCAAGAAAGCAAAATTATCACCAAAAATAAGACTCTGGCATTCTATTTATAGCTGTTGGTTGTCGAGATATGCTCCTCCATGATTCCCCCCACTCTCTATATCCAGAAGTGGATCCACTCTAGAAAACGTTGTATTGTCAGCTAACAGCTATGGATCGATACCGATCCATAAGGTTCATTCATGGATCGATTCCAATGCTTTGTGTTATGGCGACTTATTAGTAGTTTCATGTTTTCCATCTTAGATGCTCTGCTAGAAGCTTGTTTCTGCGTCAATAAGACGGATTAGTGATGGAATGAAGTTTTCTAACTCTAAGTGCTCGAGGAGATCGATAGACAATTGCATGCGAACGGTTCTTTGAAGCTTAGAATAGCTTGCTTGCATCAAAATTTGCGAATAGAGAGAAAATAGGGCATTTTGGATAAAGTGTTATCGATTGGTATCAATCTATGGGATGGATCGGTACCGATCCATCACTTTGATGGATATTAATGTTGAATGTTCATGACTCCTTTGGTTTCACCTTGTGACTTTGGTTGAAATGGTTCATAGGCTTGTTCATATGAATTTTTTAAGTGGTGTTGGGGAAAAAGTTGGAATTGGTACAGATCCATAACTTTATATACTTAAATGTTAGACTTCGGTCTTGATACTTGAAGCAATGTGATGAGCGGACCATCTTGGATGGTTGTTTGCATGTTGGAAACCCTATCCCTTGTCTCTGTTTGGCATCAAAGTTTAGCAATTATTGTTTTGGAATCCTGCAGTTCAATTTGTTCCAATACGGCCTGTTTAAAAGGCTTCGTTTAGCGACCGGTAGTAGAGACGGCTAAAAAAGGCGGCTGTCGCTAGTCGTCGCTAGCCGTCGCTTTACGCGTATATACAGGCAATCAGAGAACCAAAACACAATTCATCTTCCCCCAAATCGCTTCAGCTCCCCTCCTCCACTGCCAACGCCCCAACCGCCGACCCCCGACGCGAGCTTCCGATCTTCCCGTCGCAAAAGGCACAACGCTCCAAAACTCTAAGGTATGCTATTGCTTCTAATTTCAGCTTAATCTAGGTTTAATCAAAACCCTAATTTTGAAAATTGGTTGATTATATGTGATAGAAATTGATGAGTTCGCGTTAATAGTTGTTCATAATAGCGTAGTGATTGATTTAGGGATATGTTAAGAACCATAATTCGGCAAATTAGTTAATTATGGGTTTATTATTATGTAATAGTTAATGATAATATTGTATTTGTTGAGTTGGTGATATTAATTAGTGGTTTGATTGTTTAATTCGTAATTAAAAATTAAGGTTTATTTATAATCCAAAAAATAGTGTAGATTACCGATTGATGTGGATATATAATTAAGTTTACGCGAATATTTGTTATAGTTAATTAGAATAATGTTTATTTTAGTTTGCGCAAACATTAGTGTACAATTGTTGATTAATATGCTGCTAGATTGGTACAATTAAACAGAAGTAATATTTTTTATTTAATTAGCGTGTGTGCATAGTATTAGTTGTTAGTATAAAATTAAATTATTATAGTTTATTACAAGTGCTAACATCTAATTTTCGTTTACAAAATCGATAAAAATAAGTAAATTGTTAGCTGAATTTTAAAATACGTTTTGAAATTTCAAATGTATTAAATAAAATATTTAAATGGTTAAATGAATTATATAATTTTGAAATGAACTAACAACAACAAATATTATATTAAAATTAATTTTGAAGAAAATTAAGAAATGAAAATAACAACAATAAATATTCTTGTAAAATCGATTTTGTAAAAAATGAAGAAATGAATATAATAACATTAAATAGTTTATAAAATAGATTTTGTACATTTATAGTTCTAGTTTTTGCAGTTTGTAAAATAACATTAAATCGATTTTATAAATAGTTTTGTAGTTGTTAAAATCGTAACTCATAGTTCCCATTTGTTAGATAAGGCATATTTTTTGAGTTAGTAATAGTTCTCATGGAATTTGATTCATAATTAAACGAATTCTATTTGGCCACATTACTAAAAATTTAAGATCATTATTTCACTACAGACCACTAACACTTCAATATTAATATTTTTTTAATTTTTCTTTATTTATATAAACCTCTTAGAAAATTTTTGGCCCCGTCTAACGAGTGTTGTATATGATCGTTATATGGATATTCGTTTTTCCACAGAACGGACGTCTATATTCATCTGATACAACATTTGTTGGATTTGTCCTAATATTTGGACAAGTTACAAACACAATAAAGTAATCATATTTTATAAATCATTTCAGTTTAAGCGGTTCAAAAAATTTCGATGGCACTTTCTTTTTTCCCCGTATACACGCATTTATGTACAATACAGGAAAAAAAAGGAAAGTGCAGCCGAAATTTTGTAGAATCGTTTAACCTAAAATGGTTTATAAAATATGATTACGTTATTGTGTTTGTAATGGGAAGTAGGATAACCGGCCGTCAAAGTAAAAAATCAATAAACTTAAAAATTGAAAATTTTAATGAAGTATTTATTTGAATTTGTTAAAATAGTAAACGGTTATATACGAATTTTTACAAGACTTTAATATGAAGTGTTTTATTCAATCTTTTAGCCTACATTTTTCAAATCAGAAAATATGTTCGATTATTTTGTCGATCGTAGTTGAATGTATGAACCTCGAAAAGGTATGAAAGGATCAATAAAAGAGTTTTTGTAACGGTGTACACGTATTTATTAGATTTTCTCAATCTAATAATCGAAATAACGTAGACATTCGTTGTCCGTGTAGTAAGTGCAAACATCTGAAGCATTGGAAACTAGATGTAGTAAAAGTACGTTTGTACAAATTTGGTTTTGTGCCGAATTATTACTTATGGGATCGTCATGGAGAACTCGTTCAACTTACACCTAATCCTATGGTGTTAGAGGACGATAATACTATGACCGATCCTATAGAAAGCATGGTGCAAGATGCTGCAAGATCAATGTTTCCTACCTTTGACCAAGGTGATGATGGGAACGAAAATGTTGACGAAGAGCCGACCGCGGAAGCTAAAATATTTTATGATTTATTGGATTATGCTAAGAGGCCGTTGTGAGATGGATGTACAAGCGGAACCGAATTATTTGTAACCGTCGAATACATCACTATGAAATCGAAATTTAATTTTACAGAAGCTACATTTACAGCAGTTGTACAAACTACAAAATGACACATGCCACCTAATAATTTGATGTGTGATAGTCATTATAAAGTAAAAAAACTTATGTCTGCTTTTGGATCGCCATACCAGAAGATAGATACATGCGTTAAAGGTTGCATGCTGTATTGGAAAGAAGACGCTCATCTTACTAAATGCAGAATATGTAACGAGGAAAGATACAAACCAAGAAAAAAGAAAGGAAAAGACGTTCCATATAAGAGGATGCATTATTTAGCAATCATTCCCATACTTCAACGGTTATATGCATATTCTGCTACAGCATGTCATATGCAATGATATGCTGTGAGAACACCAGAAGAAGGAACTTTGACACATCCATCTGATGGAGAAGCATAGAAACATTTCGATAAGACTTATCCTGAATTTGCGGCAGAGAGCCGTAATGTTAGGCTAGGCTTATGTACGGATGGATTTTCGCTATTTTCTCAGTTTGGTAGTAAATATTCATCATGACCTATTATTATTACTCTTTATAATTTACCTCCATGGATGTGTATGAAAACTCCATATATGTTTTTAACGATTGTCGTTCCCGGTCCCAATGATCCGACTCAAGAAATTGATGTTTATCCACAGCCACTAATCGACGAGTTGAAAACATTGTGGCATGAAGGAGTTGAAACGTACGACATTTCGAGAAAAAGGAATTTTCGTATGTTTGCTTCTTTATTATGAACTATTAGTGATTTTCCAACGTATGGCAAGCTTTTAGGTTGGATCACATCTGGACGTCTAGCTTGTCCTTATTGTATGGATGAAACACAAGCATTTTCATTAAGTATGGAAAGAAAATTTCTTGATTTGACTGTCATCGGTGTCTTCTACATATCAATCATAAATTTAGAACGGATAAAAAGAACTTTAAAGCTAACAGAGTAGAGAGTATGCCACCACCTAAGGTTTGGACAAGTGAAGAGGTATATGAAATTGTAAAAGACTACCTAAAGATACATGAAACTAGGGTACAGGTTGAGATTACAGGCAAATTGGACATTCATAACTGGTGCAAGCAAAGTATATTCTGGGAATTACCATACTAGAAAAATCTCCTACTCCGACATAACATTGACGTCATGCACAACAAAAAAAACGTGTTTGACAACGTGTTTAATACAATTTTGAATGTGAAGAGGAAAACCAAGGATGATGGATATTGATGTTGAATGTTCATGATTCCTTTGGTTTCACCTTGTGACTTTGGTTGAAATGGTTCATAGGCTTGTTCATATGAATTTGAAGTGGTGTTGGGGAAAAAGTTGGAATTGGTACAGATCCATAACTTTATATACTTAAATGTCAGACTTCGGTCTTGATACTTGAAGCAAGGTGATGAGAGGACCATTTTGGATGGTTGTTTGCATGTTGGAATCCCTATCCCTTGTCTCTGTTTGGCATCAAAGTTTAGCAATTATTGTTTTGGAATCCTGCTTGATCAGTTCAATTTGTTCGAATACGGCATGTTCAAAAGGCTGGATCACATTTCCCCTCAAAGCACGCCTTCCGAATGGAGGGTGTGCTCTTCTCAAGAATAGATATCGAAGTCGATGCAACATTAGTGGTTGAGTTTTCTGACGGTCAGCCGATCAAGCTGTTGCGAATCCTTCTCTTCTTTTTGATTAATATGTAAATCATCAAAGATGGTTCCAGACCATGACATCTAAAGACCTAAGTCTTTAATTTAGTGTCAGTCACTGTTAGCACCAAAATTGGTCACTAACACCCTTGAATAGAATTATCTAGAGAGATTAATAAAGAAAATAAATTAAAATAGAGAAATATCACAGTAGAATGCAAAGAAAATGGCAGAAACACGAACACCAGATTTATAGTGGTTCGACGTAACTATCTACGTCCACTTTGAATGTAATCTTGATTGCTTCTTTAAAAAATTGAATACAGATATAGTCCTAA
The DNA here is from genome assembly GCA_030765085.1 of Allium cepa. Taxonomy (NCBI): domain Eukaryota; kingdom Viridiplantae; phylum Streptophyta; class Magnoliopsida; order Asparagales; family Amaryllidaceae; genus Allium; species Allium cepa. Next base: position 445,438,070 of record CM060938.1, on the reverse strand, counting down.
ACAAACGGTTTGAATATAAGTTTGAGTAAGAAGAAGTTGAGTGCAGAAAATGGCAGTCTCTCTAGAGTTCTCCAAAAAAATCCCTCACAACTAGACCCTCTGCCCCTCTATTACAGACGAAGATAGGTTGGTTCCCCTGTGCAGGCCCATGACCAAGGTAGCTCGGCCCACAAGCGTTACTTCAAATTGACCGACCTAGGCAATGCCAAATCACTTTGGTCGAATCACATGTTGCTGACCGTCTATGGTCGAACTGGGGTCGTCTAGTAGCTGACTCGAAGAAAGCTCTAAAGGGACTCAGAGCAACTTATGATGTATCTCGAAGCAACACAATGTCGATCGCATCACCTTGCTATATACCCCAAAAATATGCTAACTCCCTTGTTATGCACCGAACTAGGTATGCCGATCCATACGTGCAAAATCATTATGACTGAACCACAAGCGCCGAACCAGACCCGACCAAACTCTCTTGGCCGACTCATGCACGACCTTTCTTCCTTGACCGAGCGACATCTACTGATTCACCTAGACCGATCCACGTCTGACCTTTATCTTTGACCGAGCCATGTATTCCGACTCACCTTATCGTTCATACCATGACCGAACGACATGGTCTTCCCTCCTTTGACCGAGCCATACATACCGATGTTCTTAAGCTTTTGCAATATGACCTACCTCGATCGTGCTAACGGCCGAGCCCCTTTGAGCAAGCGACCCACATCTGATCGACCCAGTTCAACTCACTCTCCTTCGACCGACCCATCTAAGGCAGCCTAGCTAGGTGACCCTATACAACCGAACCACTTCAACACACCTACCTTGGCTCGAGTTTCATCTAGATCTAACTATAACCTTTGCAACTATCGTCTTGTAGCCGGGCCAAGCTGTCGGGTAACATTTGCCCTCTAAATTGCGTTGTGTGAATCAACATGATGCGCTTTAAATCAGCGAGTAATTCCTACTTTCAAAAGCTAGTCCATTCCCAGTGGCAACTGACTATCACCTTTCATTGGCCTTTGACGAAGCTTTGTGTGGCCTAAATGCGTTAATTGAACCCCAAAGAAACTCGTAAAATCCTGATTCAACTTCTCAAAAGCCGAATGTATACAAACTTTCGAAGGCTGGATCAAGGTAGACATTATAAATCCATGCTCCTTCACTTATCTAGTAATATTTGTCTCTTTATCACATATGATGTCCAATTGTCAGTGTACATGAACTTATTCATGTATATATACGTAGATATATCTTTTATTATTTATTTATTTATTCATTTTTTATTTTTTTAAACAACATTGAGTGGATCGGCATATGAAAGGCCAGGCCCACTCCGTCGATTACTCTAGTATAAGGTGGGTCCGCATGTTATCATCGACCCATACGGCCGGTCTGAACAACATCTCTCTCCCTCGACCCACTTAAAATGTGTGGACCGGTTCTAAAGGCAATGCCCTGTTTGCCTCCCCTTTGCTGCATATAAAAACTCACTCCTTCCTCTTCCATTCACTTTTTCACAATTTTTTTTGACTTATTTCTTCTCGAACCTTAGCTAACACTCCAACTTTCCTTTCTTTTACCGAATCCAACACACCCATCTCACAACTCCTATGCTAACGAACCCAAATGAACTTTGACCCTAAATCTAACAGTTTCCATAAGCATCAATCTATTCTTGTAGGTATGAACTTTCACTCGGTTTATTTCGCTAAGCTAGGAATCTTGTGTGAAGTCGAGTTTATAGGATTTCTTCGGCTAGGTCCAGTAGGAATCAAAGAAAATGAGGGGACAATTTAGATATGGGACGTGCCTTTGGCTAGGAGCTTGTTTAAGGATCATGGAGGGAAGTAGCATAACCCTCACTTTCAGGTAGGTGGTGTGGAGTATTAGGAAGTGGAGTCGACGGGTGTTTGGAGTAGGGCTAGTTAGGTAAACCCTTGATGGGAATTAGGCTCGGTATTTTTGTAAGGAACTGGCTTGGTATCGAGGGAAGGAGAGCAGGTCGTTACCTTGAGTGAGAATGTCGGTCAGTATTGAGAGGGAGAGTACGGGTCGGTGTCTTGCATGATGGTATGGGTCGGCAGGAGTATAGGAGAGTGGCTCGGTATAGATTGAGAAAGGTGGTTCGGTGATCAAAGAGAGAGAGAAAGATGAAAGTTGATGGTTCGGTGGTCCTGTAGGTCAGTGGGTTTGGTATGTCTGGGTCGGCATTGGCAATCAAGACTATTCTAACTCGAACACAGCATAGGTTCGACAACTTGCATCCACAGCCAAACATAACATAATGGACAATGAAAAATAACAATGCATATAAGCCCAAAGTCCTCAGTGGTACTAACTACACCATAATTCGAATAATCATAAATGCAAATTGAACCCGACAAGAGGTAATAATAGCCTTCACTGTACATGATGCCAATGTCTGACCCCAAGGCCTTTGCTACCAATCATAAGACACAACTTCGAAGGCGGTCAGCGATGACCGTCTCCAAGGATGATAACTTGAAGCTCCATCACGTTATGCTAGCCTTTAGAACTTCAGATTTTCTACACTTATGCTTGAATTGTCGCACTAGTTCACACGTCACATGGAGGAATACCTTGTTGTTATATCTGATACCTATTATCTTTCAAGTATAGCTCAAACAATTATCTATTCATACTAATTTCTTATTGAACATGTCCAAAAAGTCAAGCACCTCTACTATTTTTGACAAACCTGAGCCAAGCTCTCGGCAGAAGGCGGTGGTGACTCTAAACCCATCAACAATCCCCATGCTAGCATCTTAGATCCACCTGTCCCGGTTATAGGCTCGAATCTTGATGATGTAGATGGGGCAGTCGTTCTGGATAACCCATCCATTATCAAACCTCGAAAATCGGAGAATTTCCTCTCCGTCAATTATGTTCTATCAATGGAATCCCCTTGAAGACGTTATGGTTCCGTCGGTACAAGATCGGCCTCACTTACCCCAGTCGGATACACTACATGCAACAAATTTATGTGTTGGGCCGGAAGTATGCCACCTTTCAATTCATTCATCCATGAAGTGTTGCAATATATAAGGATTGCTCCAGCACAATTACACCCTAATAGCCATGCATTTATCCACGGTACATGCATTCTTTTCATGAGCATCTTACTCAGACTTCCAACTCTCGAGGACATCCGTTATATTTACTGCTACAAGAGACTTACTGACAGTCCACCTTACATATTCCTTAAGCCACGCACACCACAAATGTCAAGTTCTGATGGGTGCGTGGAGTAAATTTTCTCAGTGTAAACAAGATTGGTTTTACATACGCCGTCATCCTGTTTCGCAAGAAGATGGCTAGAAGGGAGTAAGTCTCATTTTTATACTAATCTTTGTCTTAAGGCTTGAAGTGCATATTTTTTAAACTTCTTTCAACTCTTATAGATATTTGCCCATAACCCGAAGGTACTAGGTATTTTGAGGCTGTCGAGGCCATTCGACCTATTCCGGTGGATGATCAGGACATTAAATCTGTAATTACTAACGAACAGCTCTTGAAGTTCGGATTATTGAAAGAGGGCCGTCGGACTTGCCTTCCAATTGGAGCCACTATAGCAAGAACGACTGTGAAAATGGGCAAAGAATAAGCCGGACCTTCGATGCTGCTGCCGAAGGGGCCTTTGATACTACCAAGGAAGGCGAGATTAAAGAAATCAAGGTGCCAATGGCGATTAATGAGAATATAAGTTCCGGCTAAGCACCAGTAGCCGATTCACCCAGCACCGATGAACCCCTGCCTTCTTCGAAAAAGAAAAGGAGTCTAGCTTATAAGCTAAAAAAGGAAAAGGTTGGCGGAACTTCAAAGGTTATGATAACTCCGATCGAAAAGAAGTCATCTTACTAAAACTTAGAAGGCTCATTAAAAGGCCTATCCGACTTGACCATTCCGAAGACATATTGAATTACGGTTTCAATAACCCTAAGGCTAAGGGATTCAATTTGCCCATGAGAAGTGATGAAGGCGTTCAAACTCATCATCAAGGAGAGAAAACTCGAATAAGTAAAGTAAAAAACACTGGTCCGTCGAGGGGAAGCACTAGGACGTACACAAACACTTACACTCTACTTTGCACTTAAATTTCACTCATCATATGATTCCTACTAATTCATCCTCATTTGGTTTCATGTGCATGTGATATGGGGCATACACACAGCATTGACCGCCTTCGCGGATCCTCCATCTTCTACCATTCTAGTTGAGATTCAAGATCAGGTAAACGACGAGATAGGGACGACAGGGGTGACAGAGATAATCGTCCCAGAGATTCTTTGTCTTCCATAAGGAGAACTTACAACCATTCTTTATGTCCAAACGATTATCCCCCTCACTCGGAGCATAGTAGGGAGAAGTCTGCTCAGAAGGGATCCAGGTCCGAATTTCGTCGCAACCAACATTCTGACTCATCGAGTACCAAGCAATCCCGTGAACCTTACAAGAAATCTATGGCTCCAGTTAGGTAGACCCCTCTAATCTCTCACATACGTCGACAGCGTAAAAATTAGCTGACCTCAAGGCTACATTCTCGAAAGTATGTTTCGATGGATGAAATTTCTCCTCGTGATTCATCCTGTCCCTAGACATGTTAAACAGAGCGCAATTACTTGCAACAACGATGTTTATTTTCAGCACGATGCATTCATACACTTGGTAAAATAAGTTTCATAGGTTTCCATTGAATGCCAACATGAGATTGATTGCCTCAAACTCAAAGCTATTCATGACAAAGACATCATTAAGGGTCAGGATGAGGAACTATGCTCATACAAATCTCAGCTCGAGACTGCTAAAAAAAAATTCTAAGGAGACAACCGAGGCAGTTAGTCGCTTGGAGGCCACTCATAAGAAAGGACTTAATGAGGCAGTCCAACACAGCGGCGCTTTGGCTTTGGAGAAAGACTCTATCCGAAAAGAAAAACACATTCTCGATCGACGGGTCAAACAACTAGAGGAATTTCTCTTTAAAGAGAGAGAAGAGAAAACTGTAGCGCATGAAGAGTCACAAAGATACTACGACTAAATCATCGAAACACGGCTTCTAAAGACAAAAATTAACGAAGAGCTATCCAAGGTTGAAGCACTAAAGAAGAAGCTCGGGAAGAGGGCAAGAAGATAGAGCTCACAGAGGCCAACTCTCAACTCGAGGCAGCTATTGAAGCCGGCTGAGAGAAAATCAAATGCTTATTCGACCCGCTCATTGCTGAGTTTAATGCAAGAGTCCTTATGTATCGTGACTTGTCTTTCTTGGACGAGAATTGTCTCAAGTCACTCGCTGAAGCTTGGGATACTTTGATTAGAATTAAAAAAGTGGATCTAGGTGTTGAAGAGATTAATGAAGAGGCTCTGTAAGGGAAGTGCCTCGAGGCAATGAATCCTCAGATCTATCTACGGTGAAAGCCCTTTTTGGAAAAGACTCCCCATCATCGAAGTGTAATGGTGATAATGCTGGCCGATCCGGTAATGAGTCTCCGGTTCCTCTTCCCATTCAATTGACCGACAATTTGTCACTTGGGCCTCCCGAGCAGCACGTCGGCCATGACCCAGAGAAGCTAAGACTTGGCGTTCACAATCTATCTCCAATCTTGAGGGTGATGTTCCAAGGACCAATGAAAATCAGTTGGAAGCTGGTATGCAGCTTCACCTTCTAGAGTTTAGGAATTTGACGCTTTTGGCGAGTGATGAATGTGTTTTAACATTTGTTTTTCATGAACTCATATAGGTCAATCCGAACCCGAGCCGATTCCAAGGGGTGATGTTGCCATAGAGCGGGAAGAAAAAAAGGCTAAGGAACCTCACACCAGAGATACCCCTGGTCCAATGTTCAAGTGATCGGGGTGCTAGATGAGGATAAACTTGAAGATCCCTTACCTGAAGATGAACATGCCAAGGTCGAAATCACAGATGCTTCTGAGCATACTTCCAAGCTGAGCATGAAAGAGCAAATCTAGGAGGAAGAGAAAAAGAAAACCAAAGTTAAAATAAAATCTCAGGTGGTGGAACTTGACGATCCTCTAAATAGGCCCTTGACGGTCGTTCTCCTAGGTGGGACCAAACTTTTTGAAGTTCCTCTTCCTCCCTCGAGTACTCTATCATTGGGAAGCAAAGGATCCAAAAAGAGACGCTCGGATGAGGAAATTTTGAAGAAGCCAAAAATGGAAAGATAAACGAAGAAGTTGTTATTGCCTTGCTACATTTTTCTCAACTTAAGTAACATAGTACCATATGGTTGTTTTCCTCCCCTTTTTCTGTCATCGTAGATAGATTTTGGCTCCCGACTTCGAAGAAGTTGTAAAGAATTTTTTTTTTGATTAATAAATAAAATTTTGCTTCTTTGTATTTCTAGAATCTTATTGCTTAGCTTATAATTTAATATATAATCGAAATTCAGAGTCTTGTGGGTTATGTGAACTCCAGTCTACTTTCATAAGACTTGGAGACTTTTCGAAACGTTTATACTCTAGTCCGCACTCTGAGGACTCGGAGTACTCAATCCGCACTCTGGGGGCTTAGATATTTCCTATTTATACTCTAGTCCACACTTTGGGGACTTAGAGATTTTCAAATCATTTATACTCTATTCTGCACTATGGGGACTCAGAGTACTCAAGTCCGCACTCTAGGGATTTGGAGATTTTCAAATCATTTATACTCTAGTCCGCACTCTAGGGACTTAGAGATTTTCAAATCATTTATACTCTAGTCCATACTCCAAGGACCTAGAGATTTCCATATCGTTTATACTCTAGCACGTACTCTGGAGACTCGGCGTACTCAAGTCCGCACTCTAGGGACTTAGAGATTTTCAAATGGTTTATACCCTAGTTCGCACTCTAGAGACTCATAGTACTCATGTCCGCACTCTGGGGACTTATAGATTTTCATATTATTTATACTCTACTCCGCACTTTGGAGGCTTAGAGTACTCAAGTCCGCACTCTTGGGACTTAGAGAATTTCAAATCCTTTATACTCTAGTCCGCACTCTGGGGACCCGGAGTACTCAAGTCCACACTCTAGGGACTTATAGTTTTTCAAATCATTTATACTCTAATATGCACTCTGGGGACTTCGAGTACACATGTCCGCACTCTGGGACTTAGCGGTTTTTAAATCATTAGCAGATCGACTTTTAGTTTTGTGCATGCGTTCATAATCCAGAAAGATTGATGCAATTTTATTTTGCCATGAAATTACAAAACACAAAACATTAATAGTTCATAGATAAACATCTTCAAGCCTTTATTGATTGTAGAAAATAAGGACAAACTGAATTGTCTTATTACATGTCGAAAATAGAGAACAACAAAAGAAAAATAAGGACAAACTGAATTGTCTTATTACATGTCAAAAATAGAGAACAAAAAGAGAAACAAATCCTAGAAACAATTGCTACTAAAATGCAAAAGAAATAAACTAAGTGCAATAACGATGCAAATGCTCGCTATTCCATGCTCTAGGGAGCGTCGCGCCATTAACAGTCGCTAGCTTGAAGGTTCCTTCTCCAAGCTTCCGTTCGATAATGCACGAACCTTCCCATGTGAGCTTCATATATGATGGGACTGGAAAAACTTGCTTCCAAGGTCGCCCATAGCGAAAGTTCTTGGTCGGACATTTTCGTTATAATATCAGGCGACTCGACTCGATGTTGATATGCGGCCTCCCTTAGATCGGCTTCTTCAAGTTTCTCATCGACAAAGACCAACGATTCCAGTAAAAGATCTCAATTCGTTCAAGGATCATAATGAGTTACCAGTGAGAGGGAACTTCAAGTTCCACGAGTATAACAACTTCAATGCCATAGGCCAAGACGAACGGAGTGTGGCTAGACACAGACTTGTGGGTGATTCTGTAGGCCTAGAGTGCTATTGGAAGCTGATCCATCCACTTGACTCTAGCCTTCTCCAAACATTTTTTCAAGATAGACTTGATTATCTTATTTGCGGTTTTAACTTGTCCATTCACTTTAGGGTGAGCGACGACTGCAAATCTTTTCTTAATGCAATATTTTTAGCAGAATTCATTGAAATCTCTACTCTCAAATTGAGTTCCGTTGTCGGCAATGATAGTCCGTGGGAGACTAAAGTGGCATATAATGTTTCGCACAACAAATTTACCAACCTTTTTGGCGTTGATCATAGCTAGTGGCTCTCCTTCTACCCACTTCGTGAAGTAATCGACTATGATGATTGCGTATTTCGCACCACCTTTGGAGATTGGCAAGGAACCGATTATATCAATCCCCCATATTGCAAATGGCCGTGGACTAACCATTTGCGTGAGCTCTATCGGTGGTACCCTCAAGATATTTGCATACTTTTGACATTTGTCGCATCTTCTTACATAGTCTGCGGCGTCTCAATTCATGGTCGACCAATAGTATCTATATCGGAGGATCTTTTTAGCTAACGTTTCCCCTCCAGTATGGTCACTAGATTCTCCTTCATGGACTTCTATTAAGATCCTCTTTATCTCATTGTGAGCGACGCATCTAAGCAGGGGACAGAGAATCCCTTCCGATACATTACTCTATCCTGTATTATATACCGTGAGGCCTTGCGAATGACTTGTCGTCTCTCATTCTTTCTCTCGAAAAATTCCATGTAGTAGATATTCTTTGAACGGGGTCATCCACGACTCCCTTTTGGTTTCCATCCCTAACACAAGATCAAGTTCCATCTCGTTTATACTTATGGCGTGTAAGGTTTCGATGGAACCAAGCCCATCTGTTATGCATTACGAGTACTTGCGAATTTTGCCAAGGAATCGGCTTCCCCATTTTGTTCATGCAGAATGTGCGAAATATCATAGTATTCAAAGTCTGCCAAAACTTCTTGAACCCAAGCGAGGTATGGGCAAGCCTTTGCCCATTTGCCCGATAGCCCCATCATATCTGGTACGGCACCAACTGTGAGTCATAAAAGATTGCAATCGATTTCACTCCAAGTTCTTTGGTAAGCTTCAAGCTCGAAATCAATGCTTCATACTCAGATTCATTGTTCGTAGCGGGGAAATCAAGTTTTAGTGCGCAACAAATTGATCGGTTCTCAGGAGTTACAAGAATAACACCAGCCCTAAAATAATGGTCGTTGGATGCTCCATCGATATATAGCTTCTATCGAATAGCGGGAATTACATCACTACCACTTGACTCATATGATATGGTGAACTCTGCAATGAAATCTGCTAACGTTTGCCCTTGGATCGCCCACCGTGGCAGGTAAGTAATATCTAACTGGCTCAGCTCAATGTTCCATTTGAGTAGCCTTTCAAAATTCTCTAGTCGTTGGAGTACCAACCGCAGAGGTTGATCGATATAAATACTAATCGGATGTGCCTGGAAATATGGGCAGAGCTTACATAATGCGATCACCAAGCAGTAGGCTAGCTTCTCAATCTCAGGATAATTTCTCTCTGCCCCCGTTAAGCGCTTACTAACATAGTACACCGGATTTTAGATTCGGTTATTTTCATGAAACAAAGCTGCACTGATGGCATGCTGAGATATGGCCAAGCAAACATACAATTCCTCATAGTCAACAAGTTTCGACAGAACGGGGGGCCTCTCCTAGTGTCTCACCAAAGCTCGAAATGCATCCTCACAATTCGGCTTCCATTCAAAATTTCTTTTCCCTTTCCTTGTCACATCAAAGAAATGAATACACTTGTCGGTTTCTCTGGATATAAATCGACTCAGTGTGGCAACTTTCCCACTCAGACTTTGCAGTTGTTTTATTATTCTAGGTGCCTGTATGTCTCGAATAGCTTGAATCTTTTTTGGGTTGGCTTCGATTCCCCATGCGTGAAAAATGAAACCCAAAAACTTCCCCGACGCAATGCCAAAGGAACATTTCAGTGGATTGATTTTCATTTCGTAAATCTAAGTATATCAAACATCTTAGCTAAGTCTCGAATGTGGTCATTTGACTGTTGAGATTTCACGAGCATATTATCCGCATCAACTTCCATCGTTCTACCAATCTGGTCTTTAAACATTCGATTTACCAAACATTAATAAGTTGCCTCTGAGTTCTTCAACCCGAAAGGCACCACTACATAACAGCATAGTCCAACGTCCGTGATAAAACTAGTATGCGCCTGATCCGGACTGTGCATCGAGATCTGATTATACCCCGAATACGCATCCATAAATGACAACAATTCGTGTCCTACTGTCGAGCCGATGTAACATCCTGCCTTTTCGCACACTTTAAACCGACACACGTGCCAATTAAAAGCATACGCAAGGGCGGATTGTTATGGGGTAAATAAGAAAAACAGAGAAGAAATAAAACAAAATAGAATCTCACAGCGGAAGGATAAAATATAATAATAAATATACAGTTCATAAACGGTTACAAAACAGTTAATTCTTCTTTATACAATAAATATCAGAGTTACACATACCAATCCAAACAATGCAGCGGAATAGAAAGGGTGTGGTGCATAGAAAGGGTGTGGTGCATACTACAAATAATAATAATATGGATTCTTCGTCTTCGTCCTTCAAGCTAAAGTCATCGATCCTGAAACGCTCGGACTGACCCGAGCGAATTTGAAAAGACAAAAACACTCGAGTCAGAACTAAAAGATCTTATGTGAGTTAAATTAACAGAAATAAATATGAGTACAGTAACTCAAGAGATGCTCGGGATTTACATCTCCTAAGGATCCGTTAAACTATTTACTATGTAGTATATTGCGCTATTATAATAGTGTCTATTTATAAAATAAACATACTTTTTAATAGCATTAAGGAGTGACCCAATATGCCCCTTAACACGTAATAGTCCCAGTAGTACATCCAATATCATAGTCCCTCCTGATCGGGAAGCCACCAGAGGATACCACACGGGCTACGGGAGAAATCCAAACTCGTACAAGGCTCGGTATGGTAGGTGACACGGCACAACTAGGCAATGCCAGGGTAGATATACCAATTGCTATCCAGGCTGGTGGAAACGCGTAGCCGCAGTTACCGCCCACCTCGGACTAACTCCCCAAAATCAAAATATAGAAGTGGCCACTGAATTAATCCAAGTCAAAGTATAATATCGAAGAGGAGGGTCCGATCAGAGGAATGACCTCATTGGCCTGAGAATCGCTCCTGTTTTAGCCACCTTATGCCAACTCACGAGAGTCGGGTCCACGTATTTACCTTATAGGAAACGTCGCCACCACCTACTTCATTCTGGAATCTCCACCGCGTACACGGTTAGTCAAAGTGGTTTTCGGTATCGACAGAGAGTATGTCAGATATCCGATCCCGGTCTCTTTGCCAACCCATCGTTATTATAACACCGCGGTCATTTAAAAATAGGTTATACTTTAAAAATCAGAATAAACATTCCATTTCATAACCATGAATACGATATCATTTCAAAACCCAAAACCATATTTTATCACTTATCCCAAATATAATTATTTTCCAAAATCAAAATGCTTTAACTTCATATCGTTTGAAAATCAAATATTTTCAAAGCATAGTATTTTGAAAATCATAATTTAAAACCATAACTTCTAAAACTTGAATGGTTTGGATATTCAACGGTATATGAATTAAAAGGTTTAACTTAAATGTTACTTTGTAAAGAAAATAGTTCTCATGGTTTTACAAATACATTTCTTTATTAAAGTCTAAACCAAAATTTGTATTATCTCTCCCAACTTCCAAAACCACTTCAATTTATTTATATATACGTATATCCATTTTGAGTATCAATATTTCAAACTAAAGTTGGATTTTATTCTTTCAACAAATCAATTGTTCTATTAATTAGTCTTGAATAATCATATAAAATCCATAAATAATAAGACTTCAATTTCTAGCAATAAAATATATATATTTTCCCAATTCAAATTATACTAGAATATTCATTTCAATTTAATTTGGTAAAAATCCAATTATAAATATCATATCTTAAAATTTCCATACTTAACATTTAAACATATGATATAAATTATTAAACTCCATTTTCTTAATTTTCTTCCATTTTTAATAAAGATTTTATACACCTTTTAAATTTCAAAATTTTCAACTTCATATGTATATATATATGGAAGAAAATATTTATACAATATAAAATTTAAGATTATTATAAACCGTATTCCATCCAAACCATAGAAATCACATTAAAATAGTTATATATAGACCGCGGTGCCTGTATATAATTATCTATCCTATGGTCAAGTGATACGGATATTTATCATTTCAATCCGCAATTTAAAAAAATATAAAATTTTGCGGTTATATATCATTTCAAACCACAATCCCGAATGAAATGAAATATGCATGATAATTTGCAATTTAATGATATACAATAAACATCCATTCATCAACATCATCCATCATCCAAATCACAATCATTAATCAATATCAATCAATAACAATATTATTTTTGGTACTACATAACAGGTAATACTGGCAATTTTATTCAAATTAAATTTAACAACTATTAATCTACAGTCTATATTCAGTAATAAATTATATAACTGTTAACTAGCAGTTCATATACAAACAAATAAATTTTAACTGTAAATTTATACGCAATAAATTAATTAAATTAACAGTTAAATTAAATAAATGCAATTCAACAAATATGAGTGAAATAAACATGCCAAATACTCATAAATAAATTTCTATTCATTTCTAAAATTAATTTAACAAACATAAAAGCTTCTAGTAGTTGTGAGTGGGTTAAAACACTCACTTTTGGAATTTAAATCGAATTTAAATTCTATTTAAACTCAAAAATTCGTCCATCTCAGAATTCGTCCAAACCAGCGTCATCAAGTCCGGAATTTAATTACAATCCTAATAAAAGAAATTTCGTTTGAATCCGAGGTCGTATGAGAAAGTTATGGCGAAAAATGGTGATTGAATTCAAAATTAAAAATAAACAAATGACACACATTCACCTAATCTATATATGCCACGTGAGCAAGGATGCGCAACCATCAGCACGCGCACGAACCATTTCCAGATTCACGCGCACAGTACCCTTTGCATGCTACAAGCCATGACCGCCACCATCATCCAAAACGCCGACCACCTCTGCCCATCGCGCCACCATCCAGGGCCGAACGCACCTACCCTGACGCCGCGATCAACACGCAATGCAGCAGCCGCCGCTTGTAATTCGAAACCCAAATCGAAGATCTACGACGATCTAACCGTTGAATCGACACAAAAACCATATAAATGCGATCCTCATCGTCCACTCTACAAAACCCAGAAATGTTTTCCCGATCCGACAACTTTTGTTACGGCGATGATGAACGGTTGGGACAGTTTTGAATTTATTCTGGGTAAACGGTAACTCCAACTGAAAAACGAATTTCACCATGGGGTTACGTGTTTCGAGAAGATTAACATATATTTTTGGGGAATTTTTCTGGAGATTTTGAATTTTCATTTTGTTTTTGAACTGACTGGATCTAGGGTTAGCCCCCATTGAAGAAGAAGAGAAGCTTGAAGAAAATACGCGCAGATAAATGAAATTAGGCGGAGGCTAGGGCTGAATAGCTGGGTTTATATAGAGGGTTAGAGGTAGTGTAGATAGACCGTAGAATAAACGTGCGGAACAAACTATGGCCCAAAAAGCCCGCTATGTCTTTGGAACGAAATTTCGTAAATCTATATATCCAAATAGGAAATTTAAAATATTCTGAACGCGATGGAAAAAGTTCACGTCCAAATTTGATCGTATGAAGAAGTTATGCTGAAAACAAAAATTTCCAAATTGATTTCAAATTGATTTTATTAAAATTGATTTCAAGGCGTTTCACGCCCGTACGATCAAACGACAAGTCCGATCGATACGAAACTTGAAACCCTATAATAATTCACCGATACGGATCCGATGAAACTGGTTTCATCGAAATCCGAGTCCGTGGCCAAAATGGCTATTTTTAATATTTATTAAATAAATTAAATAAATTATAAAAATCCAAATTTTATATTAAATTCTAAAATTGGCCAAATTTTATTTCTTATATGATTCGTAATCAATTGAAAAGATTTAACAGGCTTAGCTGTGAATTAAAAGTTGACAGTATATTAATTGAAATGTTAATTTCTACACTTTCTTATATTTAAGAATTTTATAAATTATATTCTCAAAACCCATACTTTAGATTTTTAATCTTTATATTCTCAACTTTCACCTAAAATAAAGATGCCATAAACATTAGTTCCTGATTCACATCATTATTCTTTAAGTCTAATTTAAATCTCAATAACGTAGTATTTAACGTTAGAATCCATTTTATTATGCATAAATTCCAAATTTTACTGACCCAAATTTTCTTCTTTTCATTCCATATCAATTGTCAATCCTATAAGAAAAATTAACATTAGGTTCATACTTATTACAAATAACTCCAATTTCTTCCAAATAATAATAACATAACTATTAAACATTAAATCCATTTAATTGTAATAAATTCAATTAATTGCAATAAATTTCCAAATAAATTTGGATCTTTATTTGGTTATACAAAAAAAATCCGTTATCACTTACCTAACAAAGTTATTATTTCTTAAGATCTCATTGCATCCACATTTTCACATTTTCATTTCCTGGTTTCTTTACTTTATTCTACATAAATTATTATAAATGGGATTTTCTTGGTTACATCTTATTTGTATTTAACATTACTCATTCACCAATTTATTTCACTTTAACTGCGGTAAATTGGCGGATAAATTGAATTTGATTCCCAAAACTTAAATTAACAAGCAACAAGAATAGGTAACACACAATAGTCGTTACGCTAAATTCTAGTCACCTAAATAAGCTTTTATTACTTTAAAAAATGGAATAACTTTTAAACTCATAAATGTAATACCAAAACCGTTATAAATCCAATAAATTTCCAAATCGAAGTTTGTACACATTTTACACAACTATTATGATTTCTCACAGAACGTTGAATTTATTAAATGACCATTTATTATAATTTAATTCCCTTAATTGAATCAATGCTTATAAATTTTTTACATTCTTACCATTCCTTCCCATTATAAATTTATTAACGGATTTACAAATCTCTATCTTCCAAATATTAAATAACCAAACTGATTACAACCACTGTTCTTATCAAATTTTCATAAATTTGTTCAAATCTATACTCTTTTTCCATATAAATAAATTTTATGTTACTACTAGATTTTTTTATCCACTACAGCCATTAAATTTTTAGTATCTACACTTATTACATCTTTGTATTAATGAATCCCATTCAAGTTAATATTTATATTAATATTCACAAATTCAACATTTATATGTTTCTTAAAATTAACTTTCAACCAAATTTATATTTCATTTCCATTCAATATATATTCATTTTATTCCGTTCATTCAGGTACTGCATTGAAATATATTTATTCTCTAATACTAACGTTATTATCATTAAATTATGATTGGATTCCAAGTTTTTATTCAATACCTTGAACAATAACTTACATATTAACCAAATCCTTCTTCTACTTAATTCAAATTGGATTATGTTCCAATTCCTATAACCTAGGTCTTGAGTCACCATTGACATAATTAAATTTATCGTTTATTTCAATCTTCATTTATAATTTAAAGTTCTACTAAACTAAATTACAAAACTTATGAACTTTGACAAATTTAATCCACCAATTAAATTTTTCTGATGTTTATATATTGCAATTAAATTAAGTTATTATTTCATTAATACCATTTTAATCAACTGATTATGACTTATATCCACAACACAAATCTTCGTTATTTCAATCTATGTCATATAAACATTTTAAATTATTTACCTTTAATTACAGTTACTAGCTAACCCCTACATTTACTCCATTAAAAATCCAAAGACTTCTATTTCAATTTAAATTAGATTAGAAAACATATCAAATTGACTCATTTAATATCATTGAATTTAATGGGTCGTTACACTCTCCCCCACTCAAAACTTTTCGTCCCCGAAAAGGAAAAAGAAGGGAGAAGGAAGAATAAACAGTACATCTTATTTCAAATATTAACTTATAAACAATAATTTACTGGATTAATTTCCTTTAATGAAATATACCCGTTTATAATCGTTACAACCTTTTATACTTAAATCATTAAAGTTTGGAAAATATTTTCACAAAATTCTAAGTCCAAAATTTACGGAAAATTTTGGCAGAGTCTCCTTTGTACGGAGAGACTCTGGAGAAAATATAATATCCAAATATACAAATATATTACATATATTATCCAAAATATTATATCCCAACATGGGAGAAATTATATAAAATAGCGCTAAAACATAATCCGGAAACGTACCTATTTGTTGGGCAATATACGCTTATTATTTTGGAACCAAAAGCAGTAGCAGTTGCTTCCATCACCTGTATTCACTTATATAATCTAAAAGGTTAAATATTTATATTAAAGTGAACTATTCAAGTGGATTCAATCATTAATCAACCAAACAATTCAACAACCATCAACCTTACAAACAACATACATACACAAACAAAGCAACCATTTAATCCATCAAACAAATAGTTGTTTGGGTTCAAACTTGAAATTTGTATGAAATGAAATTAACTATCAAGTGCATCCTTTACTCAACAGTCTTAGATGGAACAAGGATAGATTATTTATTCATCCAACAACTTCAAATTCCTTACCCAACAAACATAAATCAACAATAACTATTCAAACCAACAACCAAATTAACTTATTATACATTTATTTCATGCTTCAGTGGGTTGATTTTCTTTCTTTCATTTATGGAGTGATTTCTTTATTTTTTACAAATTTTCAATTTCCATTTATCACAAAATTCATTATATTTGTATTCCAATTTATTTACTAAAGTTTCTATCCTCTATTTATACTTCTTACTCTTACTTAGTAAAATTTCCAATTTCTTATGCTTATACAATTAATTCTCATTAACAATAGCAAATTAATAGAATACTTTTATTACCTTACTCTTCACTTGTAAGATTTCCCCTTACATTTTCCTACTAACATTGCAACTTTTTATTATATGGTAAGTTATGTATGTTTTAAGAATGTAAGTGAAAATTTACAAGTTCCTTTTCATTCCTTTAATTAATATATATTTGTTTTATAACCTACAATTTCAACTTACCTTTAATCTCATTTATTTATTTAATGTGGAAGTTTCCATTATATTTAATAGTAGTAACAGTTTAATTACCCACTTTCTATAATATTTAATTACAGTAACCCTTTTTAGTTACACTTAAATTATTAACCCTTTAATCTTCATTCTTAAAAATAAGGAATTTTATTAATTAATTGCTTAGGGTTTACAGTCATTTATATATTACTTACTTTCTATTATATTAGAATAGGGGGAATTAAAGCATACTTAAGTTAATAACCCTACAATCAAACTTTATAAATTAAGGAATTTCATTTTTACTTTCTTAAGGTTAAAATCACCTATTAATAATACAACCTTTAATTTTAGTAAAATTCCAATCATCACTTAAGTTAATACCATTAAATTCTTATTTATAACAGTAATTTATTGAATACTTCATTTTTCCAAAAATTCTACTTGCATAATATTCTATTCCACTCTTAATTTACATTTCAACTTTTTATACTTGGTAAGTTATTTATGTTAAAGAAAAAGCAAAAGAACTTATGCAAGTTTAATCTCAACTCTTTTAATTCATTGATTACTTCTTTTATTTCACTAACCTAAATTTTTACAACTAATTTATGGAAATTCAAGAATTAATACCGGGTCAAATTCCAAAATTTCTTTTAAAATAATAGATAATTAATTTCTTACAACTTTTATATCCCTAATTACCTTTAAACAATTAAAATTTTAAATAATTTCAAAACAAATCTGCAGTAGAATTTACTACAGTGGTCTTTCCCCTTCGAAACTCGAAAATGAAAGTCGATAATGCGGCCGTCATCACCGAAATTATTTTCCAGCGACAGAGAGGAAAGTACAAAATTATTTTCTTCAAAATCCTCTTTAAAATAATTTTTCCGAATTATACTAAATATTTATATAAGAAAATACTTATAAACCAAATCCCTATATCCCATAAATCCATTGAAAACAGATTTTCAAAATCCCGGACTTAAGTTCTAAAATCTCCAATTTGATTTATTATAATTTCAACTTAGCTTCAATTGTTATAAATATTTTTATTTCCTAACACCCAATCTATAGCAACCAAATATATATATATATATATATATATATCTTTATAAAAATATTTTTTTATATATATATAGAAAATATAATAGGCAAAATTATTTCATTCACCTATATTAAAAACAAATATTATGTCGGTCTGTCCTATTAAGTGTTTAGAAATCCCTATTGATGACATAGCGTCCCATGCATCAACCAGAATTTATAAATACAAAGCGGAACAGATTAACACAATATCAAAATCTTTTTATAACACTAACAAGTACGCTCTCTCATATATATACGCTCAGTGACTCCCATAGGGTATTACTACCTTATTAACAAAGAGTCAAACCCCACAAAGCCAAGGTTTATCGCTAAACCAAAGCTCTGATACCAACTGTAACATCCCGCCTTTTCGCACACTTTAAACCGACACACGTGCCAATTAAAAGCATACGCAAGGGCGGATTGTTATGGGGTAAATAAGAAAAACAGAGAAGAAATAAAACAAAATAGAATCTCACAGCGGAAGGATAAAATATAATAATAAATATACAGTTCATAAATGGTTACAAAACAGTTAATTCTTCTTTATACAATAAATATCAGAGTTATACATACCAATCCAAACAATGCAGCGGAATAGAAAGGGTGTGGTGCATACTACAAATAATAATAATATGGATTCTTCGTCTTCGTCCTCCAAGCTAAAGTCATCAATCCTGAAACTCTCGGACTGACCCGAGCGAATTTGAAAAGACAAAAACACTCGAGTCAGAACTAAAAGATCTTATGTGAGTTAAATTAACAAAAATAAATATGAGTACAGTAACTCAAGAGATGCTCGGGATTTACATCTCCTAAGGATCCGTTAAACTATTTACTATGTAGTATATTGCGCTATTATAATAGTGTCTATTTATAAAATAAACATACTTTTTAATAGCATTAAGGAGTGACCCAATATTCCCCTTAACACGTAATAGTCCCAGTAGTCCATCCACTATCATAGTCCCTCCTGATCGGGAAGCCACCAGAGGATACCACACGGGCTACGGGAGAAATCCAAACTCGTACAAGGCTCGGTATGGTAGGTGACACGGCACAACTAGGCAATGCCAGGGTAGATATACCAATTGCTATCTAGGCTGGTGGAAACGCGTAGCCGCAGTTACCGCCCACCTCGGACTAACTCCCCAAAATCAAAATATAGAAGTGGCCACTGAATTAATCCAAGTCAAAGTATAATATCGAAGAGGAGGGTCCGATCAGAGGAATGACCTCATTGGCCTGAGAATCGCTCCTGTTTTAGCCACCTTATGCCAACTCACGGGAGTCGGGTCCACGTATTTACCTTACAGGAAACGTCGCCACCACCCACTTCATTCTGGAATCTCCACCGCGTACACGGTTAGTCAAAGTGGTATTCTGTATCGACAGAGAGTATGTCAGATATCCGATCCCGGTCTCTTTGCCAACCCATCGTTATTATAACACCGCGGTCATTTAAAAATAGGTTATACTTTAAAAATCAGAATAAACATTCCATTTCATAACCATGAATACGATATCATTTCAAAACCCAAAACCATATTTTATCACTTATCCCAAATATAATTCTTTTCCAAAATCAAAATGCTTTAACTTCATATCGTTTGAAAATCAAATATTTTCAAAGCATGGTATTTTGAAAATCATAATTTAAAACCATAACTTCTAAAACTTGAATGGTTTGGATATTCAACGGTATATGAATTAAAAGGTTTAACTTAAATGTTACTTTGTAAAGAAAATAGTTCTCATGGCTTTACAAATACATTTCTTTATTAAAGTCTAAACCAAAATTTGTATTATCTCTCTCAAGTTCCAAAACCACTTCAATTTATTTATATATACGTATATCCATTTTGAGTATCAATATTTCAAACTAAAGTTGGATTTTATTCTTTCAACAAATCAATTGTTCTATTAATTAGTCTTGAATAATCATATAAAATCCATAAATAATAAGACATCAATTTCTAGTAATAAAATATATATATTTTCCCAATTCAAATTATACTAGAATATTCATTTCAATTTAATTTGGGAAAAATCCAATTATAAATATCATATCTTAAAATTTCCAAACTTAACATTTAAACATATGATATAAATTATTAAACTCCATTTTCTTAATTTTCTTCCATTTTTAATAAAGATTTTATACACCTTTTAAATTTCAAAATTTTCAACTTCATATGTATATATATATGGAAGAAAATATTTATACAATATAAAATTTAAGATTATTATAAACCGTATTCCATCCAAACCATAGAAATCACATTAAAATAGTTATATATAGACCGCGGTGCCTGTATATAATTTTCTATCCTATGGTCAAGTGATACGGATATTTATCATTTCAATCCGCAATTTAAAAAAATATAAAATTTTGCGGTTATATATCATTTCAAAGCACAATCCCGAATGAAATGAAATATGCATGATAATTTGCAATTTAATGATATACAATAAACATCCATTCATCAACATCATCCATCATCCAAATCGCAATCATCAATCAATATCAATCAATAACAATATTATTTTTGGTACTACATAACAGGTAATACTGGCAATTTTATTCAAATTAAATTTAACAGCTATTAATCTACAGTCTATATTCAGTAATAAATTACATAACTGTTAACTAGCAGTTCATATACAAACAAATAAATTTTAACTGTAAATTTATAAGCAATAAATTAATTAAATTAACAGTTAAATTAAATAAATGCAATTCAACAAATATGAGTGAAATAAACATGCCAAATACTCATAAATAAATTTCTATTCATTTCTAAAATTAATTTAACAAACATAAAAGCTTCTAGTAGTTGTGAGTGGGTTAAAACACTCACCTTTGGAATTTAAATCGAATTTAAATTCTATTTAAACTCAAAAATTCTTCCGTCTCAGAATTCGTCCAAACTAGCGTCATCAAGTCCGGAATTTAATTACGATCCTAATAAAAGAAATTTCGTTTGAATCCGAGGTCGTATGAGAATGTTATGGCGAAAAATGGTGATTGAATTCAAAATTAAAAATAAATAAATGACACACATTCACCTAATCTATATATGCCACGTGAGCAAGGATGCGCAACCATCAGCACGCGCACGAACCATTTCCAGATTCATGCGCACAGTACCCTTTGCATGCTGCAAGCCACGACCGCCACCATCATCCAAAATGCCGACCACCTCTGCCCATCGCGCCACCATCCAGGGCCGAACGCACCTACCCTGACGCCGCGATCAACACGCAACGCAGCAGCCGCCGCTTGTAATTCGAAACCCAAATCGAAGATCTACGACGATCTAACTGTTGAATCGACACAAAAACCATATAGATGCGATCCCCATCGTCCACTCTACAAAACTTAGAAATGTTTTCCCGATCCGACAACTTTGGTTACGGCGATGATGAACGGTTGGGACAGTTTTGAATTTATTCTGGGTAAACGGTAACTCCAACTGAAAAAAAAATTTCACCATGGGGTTACGTGTTTCGAAAAGATTAACATATATTTTTGGGGAATTTTTCTGGAGATTTTGAATTTTCATTTTGTTTTTGAACTGACTGGATCTAGGGTTAGCCCCCATTGAAGAAGAAGAGAAGCTTGAAGAAAATACGCGCAGATAAATGAAATTAGACAGAGGCTAGGGCTGAATAGCTGGGTTTATATAGAGGGTTAGAGGTAGTGTAGATAGACCGTAGAATGAACGTGCGGAACAAACTATGGCCCAAAAAGCCCGCTATGTCTCTGGAACGAAATTTCGTAAATCTATATATCCAAATAGGAAATTTAAAATATTCTGAACGCGATGGAAAAAGTTTCATGTCCAAATTTGATCGTATGAAGAAGTTATGCTGAAAACAAAATTTCCAAATTGATTTCAAATTGATTTTATTAAAATTGATTTCAAGGCGTTTCACGCCCGTACGATCAAACGACAAGTCCGATCGATACGAAACTTGAAACCCTATAATAATTCACCGATACGGATCCGATGAAACTGGTTTCATCGAAATCCGAGTCCGTGGCCAAAATGGCTATTTTTAATATTCATTAAATAAATTAAATAAATTATAAAAATCCAAATTTTATATTAAATTCTAAAATTGGCCAAATTTTATTTCTTAGAAGTTGACAGTATATTAATTGCAATGTTAATTTCTACACTTTCTTATATTTAAGAATTTTATAAATTATATTCTCAAAACACATACTTTAGATTTTTAATCTTTATATTCTCAACTTTCACCTAAAATAAAGATGCCATAAACATTAGTTCCTGATTCACATCATTATTCTTTAAGTCTAATTTAAATCTCAATAACGTAGTATTTAACGTTAGAATCCATTTTATTATGCATAAATTCCAAATTTTACTGACCCAAATTTTCTTCTTTTCATTCCATATCAATTGTCAATCCTATAAGAAAAATTAACATTAGGTTCATACTTATTACAAATAACTCCAATTTCTTCCAAATAATAATTGCATAACTATTAAACATTAAATCCATTTAATTGTAATAAATTCAATTGATTGCAATAAATTTCCAAATAAATTTAGATCTTTATTTGGTTATACAAAAAAAATCCGTTATCACTTACCAAACAAAGTTATTATTACTTAAGATCTCATTGCATCCACATTTTCACATTTTCATTTCCTGGTTTCTTTACTTTATTCTACATAAATTATTATAAATGGGATTTTCTTGGTTACATCTTATTTGTATTTAATATTACTCATTCACCAATTTATTTCACTTTAACTGCGGTAAATTGGCGGATAAATTGAATTTGAGTCCCAAAATTTAAATTAACAAGCAACAAGAATAGGTAACACACAATAGTCGTTACGCTAAATTCTAGTCACCTAAATAAGCTTTTATTACTTTACAAAATGGAATAACTTTTAAACTCATAAATGTAATACCAAAACCGTTATAAATCCAATAAATTTCCAAATCGAAGTTTGTACACATTTTACACAACTATTATGATTTCCCACAGAACGTTGAATTTATTAAATGACCATTTATTATAATTTAATTCCCTTAATTGAATCAATGCTTATAAATTTTTTACATTCTTACCATTCCTTCCCATTATAAATTTATTAACGGATTTACAAATCTCTATCTTCCAAATATTAAATAACCAAACTGATTACAACCACTGTTCTTATCAAATTTTCATAAATTTGTTCAAATCTATACTCTTTTTCCATATAAATAAATTTTATGTTACTACTAGATTTTTTTATCCACTACAGCCATTAAATTTTTACTATCTACACTTATTACATCTTTGTATTAATGAATCCCATTCAAGTTAATATTTATATTAATATTTACAAATTCAACATTTATATGTTTCTTAAAATTAACTTTCAACCAAATGTGCCAATTTACATTTCATTTCCATTCAATATATATTCATTTTATTCCGTTCATTCGGGTACTGCATTGAAATATATTTATTCTCTAATACTAACGTTATTATCATTAAATTATGATTGGATTCCAAGTTTTTTATTCAATACCTTGAACAATAACTTACATATTAACCAAATCCTTCTTCTACTTAATTCAAATTGGATTATGTTCCAATTCCTATAACCTAGGTCTTGAGTCACCATTGACATAATTAAATTTATCGTTTATTTCAATCTTCATTTATAATTTAAAGTTCTACTAAACTAAATTACAAAACTTATGAACTTTAACAAATTTAATCCACCAATTAAATTTTTCTGATGTTTATATATTGCAATTAAATTCAGTTATTATTTCATTAATACCATTTTAATCAACTGATTATGACTTATAACCACAACACAAATCTTCGTTATTTCAATCTATGTCATATAAACATTTTAAATTATTTACCTTTAATTACAGTTACTAGCTAACCCCTATATTTACTCCATTAAAAATCCTAAGACTTCTATTTCAATTTAAATTAGATTAGAAAACATATCAAATTGACTCATTTAATATCATTGAATTTAATGGGTCGTTACAGCCGACTAGCTGATCAATTCTGGGCAAAGGAAAACTATCCTTAGGGTACGCCTTGTTCAGGTCCAAGTAATCAACACAGGTCCCCACTTCCTGTTTGCCTTCCTCACTAGTAAGGGATTTGATACCCAATCAGGATAAAGGGCGTCGCGGACGAACCCATTGGCCTTGAGTTTATCCACCTTCTCCCTAAGAGCAACTAAATTCCCTGGGTCCATGCCTCTCCTTTTTTGTTTCACTGGCACATACTTCAACTCAACGTTCAATATATGACTTGCGATGGTGGGAGAAATCCCACACATATCGGAATGGGTACAAGCGAAAACATCTAGATTCGCTTGGAGGAAATCAGTAAGATCCTCTATCATCGAGGGATTGAGCTGTGATCCAATCTTAAGCACTCATAAAAGATCATCATGGCTGACTGGAATGTCAATCGTCTGTTCAGCCAGTGCCACCTTGGCCTCCTTGGGCACTTCATCGTTATCTTTCGAATCTATATCTTTATAGATCAGACTATGCTACCCAAGCCAAGGCTCAAGCATTACTT
The DNA here is from genome assembly GCA_030765085.1 of Allium cepa. Lineage (NCBI taxonomy): Eukaryota > Viridiplantae > Streptophyta > Magnoliopsida > Asparagales > Amaryllidaceae > Allium > Allium cepa. Next base: position 445,413,242 of record CM060938.1, on the reverse strand, counting down.
ATCAGTTTTCAGCACATGGATGCGGACAGGGTTGTCCATACCCTTGCCTTTCTCTCTTCGCTAGGCCTCTCTCAGCTTAACCACATAGCAAGCACGACCAGTCGCTTGATCGCCATGCACTACACCAACTCCTTTGACCATTGGAACTTTCAAGGTCAAACATCACAAGGCTAAAGCAGCCCTAAATTCCACCAGGGTCGGTCGGCCTAGAAAAACATTATATAGGGAATCAACATCCAAAACAATGAATGATAGGATCTGTACCCTCCTACGTTCACCTTCTCCTGCTTCAACTGGCAATTCAACAAAACCTATTGCATCCGTAGCTGCACCATTAAAGTTGTGTATGCGGGATTTAAACATTTTCAGATCCTTCACCTCCATCTTCATTTGGTCATATGCCTTTTTGAAGATAATATTAATAGAACTTCCACAATCTATTAGTATCCTTCTCAAAAGCATCGGTCCACTCATAGTTGAGATTACCATCGCGTCAATGGTAGGTGCCTTCACTTGATCGGCATCCCTACTCCTGAACACTATATCATCAGTCATCATTTGCTGCTGCTTCGCTGGAGTTCCGTCTTCTATGTTCTTGCAGCATTCAAAACCTGCATGCTTCAGGGAACTAGCATAGTGTTCCATTTCTTGCTAACTCTTATCCCGGATGAGGTCCAACAATTATCGTGTTTATGACTAGCCTTCCTCCGATCAGAGCGAGCTCCTTAGGTCGATGTGAAGCTTGCCCGTGATTACGGACAGATGTCCGTTGTCCGCCTTCCCGTGGATTCTTAACAATCTGCTGTAGCTTATTCTAGAAAATTAGCTTTTCTATAGCATTATGGAGGTGTATGCACTCTTAAGTATTGTGCCCGCAAGTCTCGTGACACCGACAATAATTTCCAATTTGCTTTTTTTTTCAAGGGGTTTCCTTTACGCACGGCTTTTGGTATTGGAAAGTATTTCAAGTTGATAGATAAATATTCTCCAAAGATGTATTCAGAGGTGTATATTCGCCGTAGATACGGATTCTCGGTTTCCACTTTCCTGCTTCCCTCTTTCACTCGGAATTTCCACCTTCGGATCCTTTAGACTGCTCCAACTTATTTTGAACATTGACTTGAACCTTGCCAGAGCTTTCGCCAGATTGCTTTACCGCGATGTTGCTTTGTACCGCTTCTTTGCTGTGTCTGGTGCACTACTCCGTCTTGACCACCTGGCCTCTTCTCTTCTCATGAATTGGTTTGCCTTTGAATAAAAGCATTCTAGAGTAGTCGGTTGTTTGCCTGCCAGCCAGTCACCAAACTCTGAGTCCGGATCTACTCCTTGTATCACGCCATAGGGATAGCGTTGTCATTCGGATTGCTAACTTTGATAGCAGCAATGTGGAATCTTTGCAAATAATCCTTCAACGACTCTCCTAGAGCCTGGTTCACATTGGATGACGACATCACGTCCTTTGGGCGAGTGGCATGGATCCTAAACTGCTTCATAAATTTTGATGCTAACTCATCAAACCTGGAGATCGATCGCAGGGGACGTCTGGTGAACCATATGGTAGCGATTCCGGATAGGGTTATTGGGAAGCATCTACATTTGGTCGCGTCATTTGCCCTGGCCGAGTCCCTCATCCACTCGTATCTTATTACGCGTTGTCGGGGATCGGTATTCCCCTCATAAGCTGGAATAGTAGTCATGTTGAATTTCCAAGGATACCCAACTTATAGGATAGTATATTTAAATGGAATATGGCCCATACATATTCCCCAATCATCGTTGGTTAAGCCCTGATTCTTCCTCATTAGTTGCCTGACCATAGCTGATAAATTCGAAGTATGGATGGGAGGTGGCAAGTTGGTATCCGTCCAGCATGATCGTTCTGGCTGGTGCCTCCTCGACGGGTGATCATCTAAGTGCACATCCTGAGGACCTGCTTCACTATGACCCTGGCAAGGTGGTGGACCAACTCCTAAGCGTGCTCCAGATCCTAAGTTTCCTCCTCCAAGTTGGTAGCGACTTCCCATGTAACATTCCCGAATTTTGGACAAATTTAATTTGACAATTAATTTAATTTTTGGAATCAAATTGTGGATAAATGTGATTTTTTCCAAATTTAATAAGATATTTGTATATAAATTAATTTTAAATTGAATTGTGAGTTTGAAATTCAAGAATAAATAACTTAGAAAGTAAATTAGACTTAAAACTATATTTTAAAGTTAATAAGAAATTGTTTTCTAATTTTAATATGTATAATATGTATTTTGGAAGTTATGATTTAAATTCAATATATTTTAAATTTCTAAAAGCCATTTAAAGAATAAATTCTAATATACATATATGTATACATGTTTATTTATTTATATAAATAAATATTTGTTTAAAGATATAATATTTTGAAAATGAATAAAAGGATTTAATACTTTCTTTTAAAATTATAAATACATTGTGATTTGAAAGATACGTTTTCGGTTTAATAAAAGGGTTTAAAGACATTTTCTTTCATATTTGAAATAAATATAGTGGTAAATACAAAAGTATAAGTTTGTAAATATAACAACAAAGGGTTTAAAAACAAAATTTACAAATTAAATAAAGTAAGGGGACTAAACATAAATTGAAGGATATTAACTAGTGTAAATTGATGATAAAGGATTTTAAACATTTATAGGCTTTGCATGCCATACAATTAATAAGTGGCATTATTTTAATTTGAAAATGTGAATAAAAAATTAAGGTGTTTAAAACCAGGCTTCCTCTTTTTCTCAATTCTTTTTCATTCATAATCAAAGGGAATCAAACAAGGCAATCCACTTCATTTTTTTCAAATTTAAAATCTGAAATAAAGAAGCAAGTTTCAAATTCAAACTTGAAAGCATTCCCAGTTACAAAAGCTTTCAAATTATCAACCTGATCAACATAGTTGATTCAAGAATAAAGCTTCAGATTCAACTCAACTGACAAAGAACAATTCAAAATATGGAAATCAAATGAAAGTTAAAACCTGAGAATTTAAAACACAAACCAGAGAAACATTTTCACCTTGAAAATCAAAGCTTCAACCTGGAAGTGGGAAGATCAAGCAAACAAAATTAAAACAACTACAACCTGAGGTGATTAAGTTAAACAAGATCAGGTTCAAATTCAAAATCTGAGGCATGTAGTAAAATTAAAATGGCTATTTCAGATTCAAATACAACTCAACACAATCAGGCAAAATGTCTTTGTTCTCTGTTCTTCTCTGTTCTCTTCAAGCACTGGTGAGCAAACTAACCTCTAAAACACCTCAAATCTGTCTAAATCTGGGTTTTCATATGATAAGTTGATGTAAGTTGTGGAATGTGCTTGCATGCTTTTATATATGTATGGATGATTGTGTGCATAATTGAGTACAGGCAACATGCCTCTGTTCCAGGTTTTAAAACCTATTTGAAAATTTAAATTATCCCAACACAAAACATTTTAGGCTTTGATTGCTGATTGAATAATGTTCATATGAGTAAAACATTAGTTATCAAAATAAAAAAATAAGTATAATTAACAAATATGTTACTGGAAATAATTAAATAATTTTTTTACAGTAATGATCTTTTAATGAAAAAAATAAAATGATTTAAATCCTTGTTTTGATCATGCAATCTGATTTGTGCTCGTAAATGTTGAATTTTAATAATGAATTCGATTTTAAGTTTTGAATTAAAGTGGGATTTTGGGTTTGAGCAGAAAACACAAAATGGTCAAATAGTGGCGAATGTCGAGAAATGGAAGCTTGGGGTTAATGTCTGAGGAAGTTCATGTGATGGAGAATGTCAGAAAAATACTAGGTAGATTCTTAAATCGCTGTGGCGGCCAAGGATCAATAGACTAGGGTTTAAGCCCAATGTTTTGTCATGATCGAAAATAGTACCGCTGAAGCGTCCCTAATGGATCGAGTGCCACCAGAGTGAGGGGAATTGAAGTTCGAGGTGTGACGTTGCTTTAGTTAGAACGACGTGGTTCCTGGTTGTCTAGATCGTCAGCGTGGGGGAGTTTTGTTGGTCTAGGTTAGTTTCAGATTGTGATCAGGTAGCTCATTTTCTATCCCGGCGTGATCGATGGATTCTGGGTGTTCGTGGCGACTATGGGGAAGGCTGATAACTTGTTGGAGGTTGTGATGATGATCATAGTCGACCGAAACACGTGTGCAAGTGCAACAGTGCACTTATGTATCTGGGTTGATAAAAGCGTTAGAGAAGAAGAAGTGGAACTAGGGGGCAAACTCGGGGGATTAGTGAATTTACTTGAAGCAGATGGAGGCGCGGTTTTGCTCGGTGTCAAGCTCGGGTGAAACAAGGTTTAACTCGGGCTTGTTGATGTGATTTGAAAACAGTTTTAAACTTTAAAGAAAATCACATTATTAAAAACAAATTTTTGTTAAAATAAATTTCTTTTAAATATTAGATGTTAATCAAGTTTTAAAATGGGTTAAAAAGTTTTTTTAATAGAATTGTTTTAATTAACCAAGTTTTAAAATGGTTTGAAATATAAATATAACTTTTATTTTGAAAGTTTATTTTTAATAAACTTAATAATACGAAGAATGTTTTGATGGTTAATTAACTTTTAAAGTTTAAGTTAATATATTTGTTAAAGGAAATTAATTACTTAAATTTAATTACTTAATAAAAGTAATTAGGGTAAATTTGTTAATAATTTAAGTTTGATTAATCAAGTAATTAATGAATAATTAATTAAAGGATAATAAATTACTTAAAAATAATTACTTAATGAAAGTAATTAAGGATGGATAATTGATGATTAAAGATTGATTTAATCAAGTGTTTAAAGATTAATTAATTAAGGATAATTAATTAATGTAATTAAGGTAATTAATTTAAGATGTAATTAATTAATTAAAGGTTAGTTAATTAATAAAAGTAATTAATTAATGGTAAAAGTTAATTACCTAATTAGGGATAATTACTTATTTTAAATTAATTAGGATTAAATGGTTAAATGATAATTAATTAAAGGTTAATTAATTGATTAATTAATTAAGGATAATTAATTAAGGGTAATTAATGAAGATTAATTCTTTAATAATTTAAGGTTAATTGATTCATTAATTATGGTTAATTAATAAATAATTAAAGGATGATTAATTAACATAAATTATGGTTAATTAATGTTAATTAACCAGGATTAGTAATTTATCTGATTTCAATTAATCAGATGATCAATTAACCTTATTTATGGATGACTGTATTCGATTAAATGCTGTGAATTGTTTTACCACCTTTACTATGTGATGCTTTGTGATTAGAGTTGTTTTAATTCTAGCTGTGATGAATGTAATTTATATATCTATAATGTATTTATATTATCAATCTGTGATTCTGTGTATATAGATAAGCGTTGTAGGATTATACCGCTTATCGATATTGCTGTGATTGTATCTGTAATGATTGATGATGTTGCATTATTGGGTAAAATCCCTGGACTACACTGTACATACACAAATATGGATTGCACATGGAAATTGGTTAAGTCATAGATTTTTGAAATAGTTTTGGAAATGGATTGGGTCTTTTGAAAAGGAATTTCAAAGATAAAAGTTATTTTTGAATAACTTGATTTAGTTTTGAAATTTGATTTAAATTTGAATTCAAAATTTAAAATTGAATTTTATGTTGAGAATTTATGATTTAAAAAGGTTATACAAGTTTATATGGGTTTTAAACCATATTTAAAGTGTTGTTTTGGGAATTTGAATTTAACCCAAAGATTTTAACTTGTATAAATGAAATCAGATTTTTCCGAAATGAAAACTATTTGTTTACAAATAATAAAAGCTTTCATATAAGGAAGGAATTTCCAATTTGTATTAAAGGGATTTCAAATTTGAAATGAAATGGTTTTCGAAGTTATGAACGAATCTTTGGAAATGATTTTGAAAGCTATGAATTAAATCTTTGATTTAAAGATTGGATGGGTTAATCCAATTTGAAGTGGAAAATTATTTTGAAATTTGTGAATGAATCTTTGTGAAACTGGGTGAACTTTGTGAAATGAATCTCCTTGTTTAAAAATTTGAAATAGTAATTTGTTTAACCATTTGAAAGAAAGGTTTTGGACTTTTAAATTTGTGACTTAACTGAAATCCCATATCCATATGTTTTTAAATATTGCGCTTATTATTCGGTTTAGCCGGGAGTGGACCTTGTGTCATATAACCCATTACGAATAATGATACGATGATATGGATAGCATTCGAAGACTAGTGGTTAAGACCAGGTGTTTTCAAGAACGAAAGGATAACCCGTCGAATGACTCTCCACTGAGTAGCTACGGTATAGAGATCTCCATATGTGATGGGGAGTCCGATCGGGATTGTGAATACTCGGATTGCAAGGGCTTCTTTGGAAGTTTCTTCGGTTCTGTTCTAACCCGGAACAGACTTGTATGGATGTGTGTCTGACATTACACTTTGAGATGTAAAACTGGTTTTTATCAAATACATTTCTGTTTGGTGGAGGAGATTTATTCTCTTAGTTTAACACCCTTCTCTGATACGTACGAGCTCAGAGGTTATGTAGTTGATAGTTACTAGTGGTACATTCCCAATTTGGTAATGTGGCATACAAAATGCCGCTGATCATTTGTTGATCAAAGTATGGCTTTGTGAAAAACCTAGCTTTGTGGATGAGACTGCATCAGGACCTCACTCCCCGGAAATGGTTGAAATAGGAAAGATGCGGCAAGGTTGCAGGGGTCGTGCCCCTAGGGAATGTTCGTTCCTTTTGGAAAAGGGTGGTATCATGGTATGGAGCCCAGATACTTCACTCATGTGGACACTGTATATTTATTACCGTGTGATGTTGCTTCGTGGTTGAGGACCCTTGGATAAAGGTCGCAAACGACCGGGGGATGGCATGCTTGAGTAGTAGTTACCTAATTACAAAGGCAACCGGCCTTGTGTTGGCAGAGAGTCGGGTAGGTTCTGGGGACGTCCCTCCAGAGGCGTACCCATGTGGCAGTAGGAAGTTCCTTAGCCAGACCATTTGTTGGAAATCCAAAGAAACAATACGCATCCTGTACGGTTTTAGTGGTATAACCTGCCATGGAATGTAGCGGTAACCTGCCATTGAACATGGTAGCTATAGTAGCAATACGTGCGAAATGTCTATGCTGGCTAAGACTTGTATTATACTTTCGTAAGGTTTTCTGCACTATGCACTAATAATAATATCAAATGGTTTTCGTGTATCAAGCATATTTGACTATCATAAGGAGAAATCTCCTCCAATTCTGCTTTTGCATTGTGTGCGCGGTAGGAGGCCTTATGGTAGTTTCATTTTCCAAAAAGCATTGCGGATTTCAATTTTAAATTCTTCTGTTGATTGTTTTGTTTAAAACTGTTTTTGTTTGCTCACACCAATCCCATGACTGACCAAGAGTTTATTGTTCCCTTCCTAAACTCTGGGTGCCCACAATTTTCCACACGGGCAGTCTAGAGTTGGGTTTTTCAGATAATCAATAATAGGTGTAGTTTCGATAGGTTTCAGAATCTTTGGTTTGGTAGCATTTGGAGGTCTTCTTCAGTCTTTGGATGACTGACTTTGCTTAGTACAACTTGATGGGGGTTGGAGCTAGCTTTGGATTGGAGATGGAGTTTTTGGAGTTTGGCATTGAGGACATTGTCTTTCCGCTGCTATTGTCTCTATTATTGTTTTGTATCTATCTCTGATATATTAATAGTCATTTGTATCAAATTGTTGTATCAGATATTGTATATCAATGATATTCATTTCTTCCACTGTGTTGTTATACTTAATGTGTTATAAACTCCAGTGAACCAGATATGACGTTTGAATCTGCGGCATTCGATTACGGGATAAGTACAGGTGTCGATTTTCAAAGGTCGGGTCAGGATCATTACATCCCAGGCGCAGATGAGGAGCCATGATTCCAAGTAGAGAATCTGGACCATTTTAGTTGGTTTGCTCTTGGTGAGTCGTCACCAATTGCTCTGTTGCACGAGTTTGTGTTGTTTCAATCCTATAGTGCCTATGCCTAGGGTGTTCATTTGACGAAGTAGAGCTGTCAGATGATGAGTAGGAAGCAAGGCTTCCACTAGCGTTCTGACGCCGATGCTGGGCAATCTGGATCATCAAGTCGGAGTTCATTTGAATCTGCTCGTTAAGCTGACTCCTACTTTCCATGAGCTCCCTCATTAGCTCATTGAACTCTTTCTTGGTGACAGCTACTAGTTGGTATAGGATGGTGGCGGCCTCTGCACCTGCATTAGCTTACTGATTGTTGTGTGCTAGTTGCTGGACAGTGGCAGTCTAATTAACATCCACGTTGTGGGCGGAAGATTTGGTACGTGGTCTTGCCATCTTAGAGTTATTAGTAGGAACTCTGAGTAGAATATATGAACTCTTGAGAATAAATTCGGATCTCCTTCAGGGGATTTCCTCAATCCAGTAGCGACAAAGTAGACCCTAATAGCCTGAGAATGCACAGCTTTTAGTGAAAGCACCAAAATTGGTCACTAATACCCTTGAATAGAATTATGTAGAGAGATTAATGAAGAAAATAAATTAAAATAGAGGAATATCATAATAGAATGCAAAAACAACAGCAAAAACAAGAACAGTAGATATATAGTGGTTCGGTGTAACTGTCTACGTCCACTTTGAACGTAATCTTTATTGCTTCTTCAAATAATTGAATATAGATACAGTCCGTAAACAAACGATTTGAATACAAATTTGAGTAAGAAGAAGTTGAGTGCAGAAAATGGAAAAGTATCCCTGGAGTTCTCCAAAAAAAATGGCCCTCACAATTGGACCCCGAACCCTCTATTTATTGACGAAGATAGGTTGGTTCACCTGTGCAGGCCCATGACCAAGGTAACTCCGCCCACAAGCATTAATCCAAATTGACAGACCCAGTCAATGTCGAACCCCTTTGGCCGAACCACGTATTGCCGACCCTCTATGGTTGAACTAAGGTCGTCTTGCAGCTAACTTAAAGCAAGCTCTCAGGGGACCGAAGCAACTTGTGATGTATCTCGAAGCAAAACAATGCCGATCGCACCACCTTGCTGTAGACCCCAAAAATATGCTAACTCCCTTGTTGTGCACCGAACCATGTATGCTGATCCATACATGTTAAATCATTATGACCAAACCATAAGCACCGAACCAGGTCCGGCCAAACTATCTTGGCCAACTCATAAACGACCTTCTTCCTTGGTCGAGCGACATCGGCTGATCCACCTAGACCGAGCCACATGTGACTTCATCTTTGACCGAGCCATGTATTCCAACCTACCTTATCCTTCATACCATGACCGAACGACATGGTTTTCCCTCCTTTGGCCGAGCCATACATACCAATCCTCTTAAGCTTTTGCAATATGACCTACCTCGATCGTACCATGCATTTCCTTTCTTCTAAGACCGAGCCACGTACGGCTAAGCCACTTTGAGCGAGCGACCCATATCTGACCGACCTAGTTCAACTCACTCTCGTTCGACCGACCCATCTAAGTGGACCCAGCTAGGCTGACTCTATACGACCGAACCACTTCAACTCACCTACCTTGGTTTGAGTTTCATCTAGGTCTAACAATAACCTCTGCAACTATCGCCAAGTAACCGGGTCAAACTACCGGGTAACACTCATAGACAATGATTTTGTGTTTTCCCAAAATCGGTAAGTTATGGGTCGCATCACGAATCAAGATTATCTCGTGTTCATCCGGGAATTAACAGTTATAAGTTGAAATCAACAGTTTGATTTAATAATCGCTAACAGATCGTTTCAAGGTCAAATGGAATTCAAAGGCAGAGTATACATCTCAATTTCTTCGAGTCATGCATTTGATGATCGATTCAATTCTTGATCACTCTAGATCATTAGTATGATGCTCGATCTCTTTGGATCGCTAGTTGAAATCTCGATCTCTCCAGATCATTAGTTGAAATCGTGGTCATTCAGTGCCAATAGTTAAGTCTAGAATTCATGACTACTCAAGGTCGATATTTATGTCCACGATCTCTTCCGATCGTTAATGGAATTTGTAGCCGTTCATGGTCGATAGCTAAGTCCATGGTCTCTCTAGACCCTTGTTGAGTCTAATTTGCTTGCTTTTCGGCGAGGGGACTCAACGACCAAGCAAGCCCATCCGTCTCACTCTCTGTTGAGGTGACTTACTTTCTATACAAGACCAATCCACTTGATCTCCATCATGGGAACTTACACCTCGCACTTCGGTCCCGACTCTCCAATCGAGACTTAACATGATCAATATCGTACGAGTCCATCTACTTACTCTCTTGAAAGGGAACTTGTACCTTGTCGTCATCTCCTCATCTCTTCTGTTGGAACTACCGCGATTAATATCAATCGTCACATTCATGTGGATTTTAATAATCAGAGATCCATCCACTAGATTCGAATCCAAACATTAATAAACATACAATCAAGCATCGTGATAATTGCCTCATTGGGCGTTACAGCCTTGCATCTAACTCAGAGCATGCCTAAGGACCGATCGACATCTCATGCACGAATAAGTGGTTCGACTGTCATATTGCATTGTTTATTGAAAGTGAAGATAAAGTGTGAGGACCGAACCTGATTCCCTGCCATCCCCGTCAGGAGATAAATATTCTTGACCTTGATCCAAGGCCAATTCAAATTTCCACAAACGATGGCTGCTTCGGTTCCATTACTGAAGCTCGATTTCTCATATTTTGCTACAATTGATTGTTCGTGACCTGTTCTTCGATTATATTGTGCAAATGCTTGCAATCATTTATGTTTGTCTCATCTAGCTCATTGAATAAACAATATTTTCCTGATCTTCTTTCCTGATCGGCAAGCCCTCTCCTCATCGACCTTCGATAGGGAATGTGCCCCTGGTATGAAGATATTTCCACTCTGATGTTTCATTCAAATCCATGTAAGAGGAGAATTTTGTCTCCCTTCTATATTGCTTTGCTCCCCTAAAGCCGCCTTCGGCTTTCCGCTTACCTTTATCTTTGTTTGATCCTGCCCTAGACGATCCTTCGCCATCCATAACATTGACTTTTGTCTTCTCGGCCTCAACTTCCTCCTGACAAAGGTATCTATCAGTATCATGATAAAATTCTACCAGATCCATCAAAGTATCCCATTCCAAACAAACCTTAAAATTCGTCTTACTAGCTACTCCTGAAACCACCGCCATCAAAACCAATGATGGGTTCTGTTTACCAACTGCAGTAGTCGTGGCATTTAAAATATGTCAAAATTTTGAGTGAATTAGCCTGTAGCTAATTCATCTTTCCTTTGCTGCTTCGGTATGAAAATTTTCATTAAATGATGACCTATAAGTACTTCATTGTAACATCCCCTATCTTGAGGCCTGAAGCTGAGCGCTATAGATGCTGCGATCATTTATAATATTAACTTCCGGTGAAAAAATATGGTAATGTTAATGGTATCCATAATATTAGAAGCACATGAATGCGAAATAAAACCAACACGGATTTAAAACAACTTTTCTAATTACATTTTAAATCAATATTTCATATTCAAATACATAATCCCAAATGATTCCTAGGTTTTGATCAAATATGATTATTACAAATTATGCCAAGAGCGACATATGAAGATGCCCTCTTCGATGATCAAAGTACTAGCTAGACATATTAGTCTTAATACATTACAGCGGAAATAAAACTATATGGCTCCTATATAGCTAACTTTGCCTCCTACACGTCTTCGGAAGCTTATTCGTCCATTAACGTACTAAACCTGTAAAACCTTAACTCTTAATCTACTCAAATTAATTTTGAGCATCCGGGAGTTTAAGGAAGAAACATAAACTTCGAATCAAACATAAAGCCTGGTGTGAATAATACTACACATCTTGGTTTACTGATATTAAAGCCGCTTAGTGGAATAGGTTTTCCCCTCACTACTATCGCTTGAATACTTACTTTTTTGCAAATCAGAATCCTAAAATCAAACTGATTAAAACAATAATAGCAATATCGTTATGCTCATAAATCTGGTAATAAATGGACTACCTGTCCAGACAATATAGTTTTGCTTAGCTAACTACTAACATTGCCTGACTCGGGCCTACCAGGAAAAATAAATAAATAATCTAACATCTGTTAGATACTCTTCTGGATGGTCTGTCCTTAACTAATTTCTCCCAAGGTAAGCTGGTCCTAATGGTTTTGTGGGGTCAACAATAACCTATCCTCCTCTGTATTTTCCTTTCTATGTGTAACATCATTTAAGTCTTACCTATGACTAAGCCTCACACACTGGAATTTTGGACTTATATTAGCTAGGAGCTATAGCTAAAGTATAGGGCGCGACCCTATACCAGTCCCAACTAGTATTCAATTATCCGAGTCATTTGCTTAGGGCTAACTACCCCATTAAATTTTTCTTGAAAACATTTCTTTCAGATTGAATAAACCCTTTAAATCATAATTAAATAAGGAAAACATGTTTTTTGCTTTAATCAAACATCTTTTCCGTGATATATGCTTTACACAATATAGTGTTGATGAAAACCTTCAAAACCCCTATTTAAAAACTCTAAATAATCTCTTTCTAATCTATTTAAAGTACCCATTTCAAAATAGGTTAACAACTTTACCTTAATACTCTAGGTCGAAAGGCCAAAACATATATTTCGAAACCTTTAAAATAGACCTTTCAAAGTCATTGAAAGTGTCCCCTTCAAAAGATTTATAAATCCTTAGACGTCTTCTTTTCAAAACACTTCAAACTTTACATTCGAAAGCATTGGAAACCTTCCATTCAATAAGAAAAGAAAACCTTTCGTAAACATTCAAGGAATCAACCCTTCGAAACCTTCATCATATATCTTTCAAAAGCATTAAAGTTCTTTGCTTAAAATAATCCTTTCGAAAGCATTAGGTTCAAGTAAAAGTTTGTGGAACATAGCTTCAAAACGATTACTTTCAAAACCTTCGGGTTTAACTTTTGATTTTTTTTAAGGGTCTTAAAAGAGATGGAGCAAAACCATAGCTTTCAAAATCAATATTCCTAAGTAAAAGAAAGTGGATGGTTATGAAACTAACTCTTTTGCAAGCATGGAGAAGCGACTTACAAGTTTAAAGGCAAAAACCCCTTCGAAAGCATTGATTTGAAAGATTAAATGTGGCAGCAGGGATTTCGACCCCCTCGAAAGCTTTATTTGAAAACAAAAGGCGGCATCCTTTTTCGAAAACCCCTTTTCTCTAAAACAAAAGCATATTTAATTAAATCGAAAGCTAATTCGTTCGAAAGCATTATTTGTAACCAAAACAATTCTATGTTTGAAAAAGCTATTTCTACCCCTTTGAAAGCATGTTTCGACTCTATACCTTCTTCTTATCTCCAATCCACTATGTACCAAGGCATTGATACCCTGTGTATTGCTTCCAACCAGGTTGGAGGCGGAAATACAGGGTCGAAAGGTGGCTGTCGAAAGTGGCAAAGCAACAATCCTTTACAAAACTGTTTTAAATTTTTTTAAAGTAATATATTTCCAAATAACTTGCCTTATTTGTCAAAATACTATAGTTGCCAATTCTTTTACAAAACATATTTCTAAAAGTACCGTGGAATTAAGCAATTAACAATTTAAAACATTTAACAAATTTTCCCTTTCCTCTGATAAACATATAAAACATTTAAGTCGCATATCTTAAATAATTTTATACCTTTAATAAAAAACTAAGGAAAATTATTCAAAATTCCCATAAATCACTTTAAATATGTTTTCTAACATATTAAAGTGCTGACCAAAACTAACATATAATAGTCGAAATTAATTTTAAACCCAATTTACTCATTTCTTTATTAGAAAATTCATAATAAATCCTCAATAGCTTAGAAAATTACGAAACTTGGAACACATCTCTAAAATAATGTTCCAACCTTATATCAAAAATACAAGGCATTTGGATGTCATTTAATAGGTCTTCCAAATTAAATTCTTAAAATAAAATCTATATGAAATAACACAAATCATCAGAAAGCATATATATATCCATGTATACAATCAAAACATGACAATATTCTTGCAAAATAAATTCGGACCTTATCTAAAAACTGAAAACAATAAAAATGAGATGTAATCTATTATTCACCTTAGCTTGATTATTAAGAAGATTGAGAGTTTCTCTTGAATTGATTTTGATTAAGCTTCCTACTTGAAACCTTGCTTCTATTCCATTAGATCATTTCTAATGGTGGCCGGCCAAGCTCTATATTTAGTTTTGTTTGTGAATATTGGAAATGAGAATGGGATAAGGGTTTAGTGTATAAGAATATAACCTATTACTATTTTGCCCTTATCTTATTACCTTTACTTACTTCAATTTAAGTTCCCATTAGTTTAATTACTTATGGCATGGCTATCTTATAAGTATACAAATCTCAATTCCTTAACCATTTACATTTTTTTATTTTATTTATCTAATTAAATGTCCTAAATAATGTTAGTTAAAATTAGGGTCATTACATCCGTTGGTGCTATTGCTTCACTTTTTTATTGGCTTTTTTGGTCAAACTTATGTAACACAGCTGTAAAATGGTGGGTAATCAATATGTGTTAAATTTTATGTTATGTACAGAAATACCATGTTGTAGTTTGTCAAATTACAGAACAACATGCATTAGTGATTCCTTGAGCTCTAAAATGTTCCATCTTATATCAAAATTTGACATTACTTCAATAATTATTACTATATACACAAATATTCTCAAACTCCAATTATATTTCACTATTCCTTATAATAATGTTCAATGGTAAATATATTTTTTTTACAATATATACTCACATAAAATCACTATGATAAATTCACAAAATTATGTACAAAATGATTAATTAACAGTTGGTGGGAGATTTGTTTAACAAATAACCGGGTCTTCTATTTTTCTTCTTATATTCTTCAATGCAATGAATCTCCACTCTAAGCTTCAAATAAAAGGCATAAATTGGTAATACATTTTGTGAAATGGGAAGTAGTAACTTTGAAAAATACATTAGAGCTTCAATTAAAGAAGCCTTATGTAGTGTATTTTGTAATAAGGCAGTAGTCAATTCAGGTGAGTCAAGCAGCAACTCATCAATACTCAATAGCAACAACAGAAATGCATACATCTTTACTATAAGAATATGTGTGGAGTTAATAGTCAGTAAGCTTATGTACTTGTATGTTTGTAAGAAAAAATACATTAAAAGTATGTGCGTGCATTCAACAATGTCGTTACATTCTTGGATTGGGAAATATGAACCTAGAACCGTTTCATGAATCTTTCTACCAACTCAACCCATGTGCTAATGGAACCATTCTCCAATATCTAAACCATAACACTGCTAAATCTATCAAATACAAAAAGTAACATCATCCCATCACTTCTTCAGACACAACTAACTCTTCCATATGCTAGATGCACTTCATCAGATGAACTGTTGCATCTATCATTCCATCGTACGTCTCCAACATTGGCAACTTGAGATCGGGTGAATTCCCAGTGCCAAATATTCATAGGGAATAGTCTCCTATTCACATCCACCAGGCTCCGATTAGGTAGTCCACCCCTCATTGCTTGCCTCACCATCTCAGCAGGTCCGTCATTATCATCTAAGGGAACTCTCAAGTTTGCATTCTCAGCTTGCCCCATGTGCCTATGAGTGAATTCAAGCACATACTCCTCCGGTCATGCATCAACATTCAGATTCACATTCAAATGCTCGACATTACCTTTTGAACATGCTTCGTTTCAACCCAAGTGGAGTTACCCTCGCATTCTTGGGCATCGGTATCGGTCGATGCTCGAAGAACGGTTATGATCTGTACAACCCTTCGGTGTACTTTCCAGGTTGTTCCATCTACTCCTAAGTGTATTTGCTCCAGCTTCAGGCCTTTGATTCTTGTTTGCAGCTAATCTGGTTGTTCCTACCTATCCTATTCTCTTAAAAGATCGTTCCATCATCTCTTCTTGGTGGGCTATCTTCCTTTCTTGCATTTCATTCATCATAGTCTCCATCTCATCTCTGGTTGTGTAGATGGACGGATAGTTAGATCCTGAGGATGCCTCTTGGTTGCCCCTTGTTGATTTCCTCCAACCTTGGTCTTCCTAATTGACTGTCCCGTTAGTTTAAAAAAAATTAAACGTCAAATCAACGAGTTCAGGTTTCTCTCAATGAAAACACGAAAATGTTTAAATCAAAAGTGGCACGAACACCCAAGAAATAAAGTAGGGATGAAAACAAAGAAATGTAAATGGAAACTGAGCAAAAAGAAGACACCAAACATTTATTATGGGCCGGCGAACAATTACCTATGTCCACTTGAGATTCGATTGATTATATTGTTGTTTTACAATTACAGTTCTTATGGCCCGGTACCACTCCATGGGTGATTATGAAGAAATTTGTAATAATTGCAAGAAAGCAAAAAGAACTCAAAAAATAAGCCCCTAGCATCCTATTTGTAGCTGTAGGTTATCGAGATATTCTTCTTGATGATTTCCCCTACATTCTCCACGTTCAGGAGCGATTCCACTTGAGAAAACATGGTCATATCAGAAATAGCCGTGGATTAATACTGGTCCATAGGTATGGATCGATACTAATCCATACGATCAACTCATGGATCATCCCGATGCTTTATATTATGGTGAATTGTTAGTAATTTCATGTTTACCTTCTTGGATGCTCTACTAGAAGCTTGTTTTGGGCCAATAATATGGATTGGTGATGGAATGAAGTTCCCGACTCCATGTATACGAGGAGTTTGATATAAAATTGCATGTGAATGGTTCTTCTAAATCTTGGAATAGCTTGCTTAAATCAACACTTGAGAATAGAGGGAAATTGAGGCATTTTGGATGGAATGTTATTTATCGGTACCAATCCTTATGGATAGATCGATACTGATCCATCACTTTGATGGATCTTGATGTTGATTGTTCATGATACCTTTGGTTTTACCTTGTGACCTTGGTTGAAATAATTTTCTAGGCTTGTTTGTGTGGATTTGAAGTGGTGTTAGGCAAAAAGTGGGGATTGGTACTGATCCATAGGCATAGGTTGGTACTGATCTATAAATTTGCTTGAATGTTGGACTTTGATCCTCGTACTTAAAGCAGTGATGTTGACTATTTTGGGAAGTTGTTACATGTTGGAAACCATGCCCCTTTACTCTATTTGGCATCCAAGATTAGCAGTTAACATTATATGTTCCTGCTTAATCGATTCAATTTGTTCGAATATGGTTGGTCAAAATTCTGTATAACAATAGGCAAGCTAAAATTTGGTAAAAATGTCCTGGATTTGAAGGGTTTGGATCCTTTAAACATGTAAAATAATATCTGTAGTTTGCATAATCTGAAAGCTACTCATAATTAGGCATATCAATAGGCTGGGTTCATTCTAGGTATCTTAAAACCCAGACCCAAGCCCAACCCGTTGGGAATACCCATATACCAAGCTTATAATATTTATGATAAAACCAAATTTTAAACTTGCAATTTTGTAGAATTTATAAACAAATAATGTTAACATACAAATTAGATGGTGATGTAACCAAATTCACATAAAAAGTAAGCAAAAACAACTATAAGTAAACAAATAAAGTGGTAAACAAAAAATAATAATCAGATTGGGTCCAAACACAATCAGGTTTTGATAAAACACACCCGACCCTAATAGTAACCGGATAAAGCTTGAATAGTTGGGAAAAAAACACATACTCGTTGTAAAGTAACGGGTTCGGGCCAGGCTTGGACCAAAGCCCATACTATTGATAGGCCTACAATAATGTAATGGGGATTCTAGGATATAAAATTAATTTTTGTTATTATTACTACTTCCCATTTAAAGGGATAGAATAACAATTATTTATGACTATTAAACCGGACAAGGAAGAAACTATATTTTATTTTCATCCCAGGCTTATTAATGCCCAGATATACAACATAGGAAAACAGTTGAAAATCGATCATGTGGTCATTTGAGGAACTAATTGTTCATAGGTGAAAATTATATTTCTTAGTTGTAAACAATGTAGGACAATATATCACATGCAAATTTGACATTTTAATCAAATTACATTATCTGTTATATCACAAACTATGATCTAGTCTAGTTAGTATTAATGGATATCTTATGGATTATGGAAAAGGTTCACACCACTGAAATATAATGAAATCTTTTATTTAATCTTTTAAATATAGTTTCAAAAATGCAATTTTGTGTATTAACATATTGATTATGAGAGCATTCCCACTGAAGGGATCACCAAACATCTATTCATCTCATATTTTCCGATAACTCATTCCTACCCATTTGCAACCCAAACAAACAAAACTCCCCATGATTTAAAACAAATGAATTTAACTGGATTTTTAAAAGGCGGTTAAGGCCAAGCATGTGGATTGCTAATCTACACCATTCGATTGCAATTTGCATGCTCTGTAGGGAGGGGAATTTATAATTCCCATTAGTTGGCTTTTATAAAGCCGGCTAAGGAAGACGACAATAGCTGGCTATTCTCTTCTCCTGCCAAAATACAACCTTCTCTCTTCTCCTCTTTCTCTTCTCCTATTTGAATCATTTTTAGCAAGAAAAAAAATAAGAAGAGCGTGGAATCACAATTGAGGTAGCGATAGTAGAAGGCCGGTTCCAAGCAATGAAGAAAACATCCATGTTCAAGAAGATATTGACGTTCTAATAACTGTAGAGGAGGTCGACGAAATCGTCAGTTGGATGGAAATATTGTATCTAAATAAAGAAGCATGACCAAATATGTACAATATGCAGTTCTCGATCCCTATATCATTCAAAAATTCAGGAGCTTATAAGGATTTGATGAAATTTCTTATTCTTCCTAATAGTGAAGTACATGCAAGCATGCATGTCTCAGTTTTCGTAAGATATTTAATTCAAACTTTACATACGGTTATATAAAATTTTAAAATTCCAATTTAAGATGTAAACCATTTAAAATTTATCCCATAGCGATCGCATTTGTGGCTCTTTCCTTGTGTCATTCGGCTTTATATATTTATTCGAGCAATGGATGCGAAAAGTGTTACTGATAATTTTCTATGACAAATTGGATTTGGGGATTTCTTGAGTACATACATACTTAATGACTAAAAATTTACATACAATTGTTTAATACATGCAATAACCATAAATTACTTTAATAGATATTTCAAATTTTTGGTTTTAGATGATCAATTATGTAATGCTTTAGCCGCACGTTGGTGAATGACTACTCACGTTGTCTTTCACTTTAGTTTTTGAGAGTTAGGTTTGATCCCGCTAGATTTTTGTATGCTTATCGGTGTAGGCATTGGCCTAGGGGAACCTTACCATACGATGAGAAATACCAACAGTTTGGTAATTTAGCTAGGATACTACCACATCTTGACTTAGAAGATGGCTTGTTATTCGAGCTCTAGATTAGAAGTCGTTATATTAGATGAGAAATATTTGAGTTGATAGATGATTATAGTAAAGAAAATAATCTGGAGATTTCTCATCTTTTTGTTCTTTTCATGATAGCAAACATTTTTTTCAAATTCATTGAACTTATACTTAATGGACATGTTGCTGCTGTTATAAGGTTATAGTTTCATACTCCCACTAGATATGAATGAGGGTGTAACGATCTCGTTTTTAAGTCAAATTTAATTTAGTAATTAATATAATTTTTAGAATTAATTTGTGAATTTATTTGAATTTTTCCAAAGACAGATATGTGTTTGTTTATATATATATAGATTGTAAATAGAAATTCTGATTTGAAAATCAAAAATAAATATTTTGAAAATGAATTGGATTTAAAAATTCTATATTTTAAAACTCTTTAGATAAATATTTATTTAATTTAAAAGTATGACAGTTTTAAATAAGATTTAATAAGAACGTTTAATATTCTTTCTTTTAAATTAAACATGAAATAAATTTAGTTTGTATATATATAAATAAGAAGCTTTAATATATATATATATATATATATATATAAATTTTAAAATTAATGAGATAAAACATACGTTAAAATAATGTATTAAAACAAAATAGAAAATATAATACAACAATTATATAAAAACATATTTAAACATTTAATAACATGCAAAATACATGTGTAAATTTTTTAAAATACATTAAAACATTTGTAGCTTAAAAATACATGCATTAAAACAAATGTAGCAGTTGTGATAAAAAAATTTAACAAGTGTCGTATTTTTAAGTTTTCTTTTCATTTTTAAATTTAATAAATAAAGGGAAAAAAACAAAGTTATATATAGACATCTATATTCCTACTTTTCATCTTCTTCTATCCTTCATTCTTTTTTCAAAATTCTATTAAAATAAAAACCCGGCAACTCAACAAAGGAAAACCAAAAAATAATTACAATCAAGCTATGATTCAAACTAAAAAAAACTAAGGCATCTCAAACCTGAAGCATCTCAAACCTGATCAAAAGCATGCAAATTAAACTCAATTTAAATAAAGCTTCAAGCTTCATATCAAAGTCAAGACCAATTACCAGATTTTCAAAGTTTAAAACAATTTCCAGACCAAAAATCATCTCCAGGATCCTCTATCCCTCATTATACTATGAGTAAACTTCATTGTTAAAATTAAATCCTCTATATTTACTTATGCCTGTGATGATGGATGAGAATAATAACTTAGAAATGTGTGTATGAATGAAAATGTGCTTCATGTATATAAATATGTGTATATATCTGCACATGTCTTCATATATATGTATGTATGTATGTATGTATGTATGTATGTATGTATGTATAGGCCTCTGTTTGGTTTTATAGACCCAAACAAGTTCTAAAATCAATTTCTCTTCCCCTAATCTTTTATAGCCTATGATGTTCAAAGTAATTATGTTTGAATTATAGAAATCTTGTTTTTAAAAATATTTATAAACGTAATTGGTTAGAATTTCAATAGAAAATTGGAAATTACAGTAAATATATATATATATATATATATATTATAAGGAAAATGAATCAGTTTAATTTCAGGATTCATCTTGGTAATCTGATCCTTATGGAAAATCATGATTTTTAATGTAAATATCTAGATTTTTGGTTTAGTAAATTGTGAGAACTTGCGAGATGAACGGGAATTGCATTCTCATCAATTTTTGGTAATCGATGGAAGGATGAGTGTCGTGCTCGAGGCTAGAGGTAGCTTGGGGAACGAGGGTCGTTGGAAAAATGATCGATGAATTTATAACTCACCAGGGTGGCCTGGAATTGGCAAACTAGGGTTTAAACCAAGTTTTTGGTCGATTTCGAAAATTGGGTTGCTGCAGCATCGTGGATGCATCGAATCGTTTGGTGGTGGTGGGATTGAAGCTCGAGACTATGCCGCAGCTTCGGGTGTGATGGCGTGGTTTCTGGTGATCGGGATCGGTCGGTCGAGGTGATTTAGTCGATGGTTTGGGTTTTCTGGTTGTGATCGTGTTTCTCGAATTCGATTTCCTGGTGTGTTCGTCGCACTGGATGGTCGGATTGATTATGGAGGTGATCGTCGACGTATGGGTGATCGCGGTAATGGCCAGGGGTGGTCGGGTCAGTGTGCACCGTGTAAATATCCACGTTTATATCTGATGTTGTTGTGGCATCGGGGGGGGAATAAGGTGATGGCTCGAAGTTGTACTCGAGAAAGTTTGGTAATGGCTTGAGTATGTTCTCGGGTTTGTTCACGTGGGTTTAAGCATATTGTAACAGTTTTAAATATTAAAAAAAGAGAAGAAGAAGGGTTTGGCTCGGCGATGGTATCAGGTAGAATTAGTAATGGCTCGAGTTCGCTTCCAGGTAATGTTAGGATATTTACAAGTTTTTAAAATTTAAACAAATCAAGTTTTAATTAAACAATTTTTTAATCCACTTCTTTCAAATAATATATGTTTTATTTAGATTTGGAATTAGTTAAAGGTTTAAAATAAATTATTTTAAATTAATTAAGTTTAAGTATTTTATTATATGCCTATTATTTTAAAATAACTCTTTAGTTATTTAAATAAGTTTAAATAATGTAATTAAATAGTTAATTAAAGAAGGTGAAATGATTTTGATTATTAAGTAACTTAAAGGTCTTAAGTTAACTTATATTAATGATAATTTTTTTCGAAGGTTTATTAAATAAGATTTAAATGACGTAATTAACTAATTAATTAAGATTAAGGGTTTACGATAATTAATATGGGTTATGATTAATTTAAGGATCATTAATTAATGTGATTAATAAAAGGACCATTAATTTATTAATTCAGCAGGATTTAAAAGTAATTAATTTAATTTATTTGGTGATTGAATTAAATTAATTAGAAATTAAGTAATTGATTAAGATAAATGGGTTGTCTTAAAATTAATTAAGATCTTAAGGTAATTGAAGGATCATTAATTAGTAATTTAATGACAATTACTTAATGTAATTAGTTAAAGGATGATAGTTTAATAATTAAAGAGTAATTAATCAAGTGATTATAGGATAATTGCTTAATGTAATTAAATTAAAGGACGACTAATTAATGGGTGCAATTAATGGATAATTACTCAATAAAATTAATTAACGGTTAATTAATTTTTAAAGGTTAATTTATTTATGTAAATAATTAAGGGATAATTAATTACTCAAAGAATAATTACTTAATGTAAGTAATTAAAGGATAATTTAATAATTAAAGGTTAATTAATTTGTTATTTAAAGGATAATTAATTAATTTAAATAATTAAAGGTTAATTAATTAATGTAATAAATTAAGGGATAATTACTTAATGGCAATTAATTAAGGATGATTAATTAAATTTCATTGATTAATTATAGTGATAGAAAATGCTTTGTAATTACTTAATGTAAATCTAGCAGGGTTAGGGTGGTTAATTCCTAAGTAATTATTTTATTTTTAGTTAATTAAACTAATTATAAATTACGAGATTGACTAATCTTGCTTATGGATGATTGGATTATATTGAATGCCTTGAATTGATTGATATCTCTGATATGTGATGTTCTATGATATGAATTGTTTTGGATTGAGCTGTGACTTTTGTAAGTTATTTATCAGTGATGTATTGCTGTGCAAATGTTAACTTTGAATTGAATTAAAATTGTTTACTTAAACAACTTGGCCTTTATGACGACATTTGAATTTCAATGAGACCGAGAATCGGATTCCAAATGGTTATCTGAAAGCCACATCGAATCTTAAAGGTGGATCTTTTATTTAAGAAGATTAAAATTAGAAATTTGTATCCACATGCTTTTTAAAGAAGCCATTATTTGGTTAAGCCGGGGGAGGACATTAAGCCATAGAGCCCATTCTGAATAATGATATGATGAAATGGGATGGAATTTGAAGATGGTGGTTGAAGACCGGGTATTTTCGAGAACGAAAGGATTACCTGTCGATTATCTTAACACCGAGTTGCTCCGGTATAGAGATTACCCTATGTGATGGGGAGTCCGGTAGGGATTGGGGATATCCGGATTTGTGAGGACTTTTTCCTTAATTGGACGAAGTGCCTTCGGTTCCATTTAGATCCAGGGTGGAATTATATGGATGTATGTTTGACATTACACTTTGAGATATAAAGCTAGTTTCTATCAAATACATTTTTGTTTGGTGCTGGGGAATTTATTCTCTTAGCTTAACACCCTTCTCAGAGACGTACGAGCTCAGAGGTTATATAGTTGATTGTTACTAGTGATATATTCCTAATTTGGTAATGTGGCATGCTAAGTGCTGAGCATTGGTTGATCGAAGCATGGCTTTTGTGAAAAGCGTAGCTTTATGGGATGAGACTTCATCGAACCTCGCACCTCGGAAATGGTCGAAACAGGAAAGGCTGCAGCAAGGTTATGGAGGTCGTGCCTTTCAGTATATGTGCATTTCCTTCTGGATAAAAAGTGGTATCATAGTATGGAGCCTAGATATTTTACTTATGTGGTTATTGGAATTTGTTGTGTTGGCGCCTCGGTAAAGGTCGGTTACGACTGGGGAATGGCATACTCATGACAGTTAGTTACCTAGTTACAGAGGTAACCCGACCTTGTGTTGGCAGGCATCCGGTTACCTTGATCATTTGTTTGAAATCCAATCACTCAATACGTGCCTTGTACGGTTTTAGTTGTAGAACCTGCCATTTAAAATGGTAGTTATAATAGGCATACTATAATGGTATGTATGCTGGCTAAGATTAATATTATGCTTTCGAAATGTTTTTCACACCATGCAGTAATAATAATATCAAAAGGATTTTCGCATATCAAGCAGGTTTGACTGCTATAAGGAGAAACCTTCCCTCTGTGTGCGCTTGCATTGAGTATGTGTCGGAAGACCTTATGGTAGTTTCATTTTCAAAAAGCATGAACGGATTACTTTTTATTTCTTTTGTTCAAATAACTATCGTATGTTTGTTCACATCAGTCCTATGACTGACTCGGAGTTTATTGTTCCTTTTCTAAACTCTAAGTGCCTATAATTTTCCACACGGGCAGCCTAGAGTCAGTAGGTTCAGATAGTAGATATGGATCTAGAAGTCTTTGAAGTCTGTGGATAGGGATCGCATTTGCTTTATTGCAGCGTGATAGCTTTTGGTTTTGAGTTTTGGAGCTTTGGCATTGAAGATGCAGTTTGTTGGGATCTTTCTCTTTCTTGGAAGAACCCAATTGATATTATTTCTCTCTGTTGATGTTAACTTTCCACTGTGGTGTCGTATTTTGGCTCTGATATTGTGGGACATTTGTGTTGAGCATTTGTTGTATCCATGTTGTGTATCAATAAAAATCATTTTGTTTTCGTTGTGGTGCTGTATTTTGGCTTTGATATTGTTGGGCATTTGTGTCGAGCATTTGTTGTATCCATGTTGTGTATTAATAAAAATCATTTTGCTTCCGTTGTGTTTTTTTCATATAATGTGTTATAGCTCCAGCGAACAGAACTCCAACGTTTGAATCTCTGGCATTCTAATACGGGTGATGTATTGGATGCCGATTTTCGAAGGTCGGAGTGCGGGTCGTCACATCTCTTAAAGGCCAATATTGATAGCCGGTTATTTAACTATCAAATAACATCCGTAAATAACCATCAGATTTAAATAACTTCCCAAATTAATTATTTTGAATATCTTCGCAAGATATAAATTTTTCCACACTTTAACCCTTTTGAAAACAGTTTTCAAATCACTTTCCTTTTGCGAAATAAATTCCAAATATTGTTTATTTCCACTGGAAATACCAAGACTAAATGCTTTAGATTTTAAAATAATTTAAATCACTTTATCTAAAAATATGTATGCTTTAAAGTACTTAAAATAAAAAATATTTAAAACACTTTATTTAATATACCAGTTTTGAAATTTAAAAATAATTTTTCATGTAAAACCTAAGCCCAAACTAATTTTAGAATTAAAATTATTAGATGGAGTATAATTATTTAAATAAGCATCTTCTAAATTAAATACTAGTTAAATCTTTAAAATAATCATTTCTACAATTAGCTTAATAAATATTTACTTTAAAATTTTAAAACAATTTAAGAAAATAATTTCTCCAAAAACATTCTATTTAAAGCAAACTTTAGAACTTTTAATTTATACTTAAAAGTTAGTTTGAAAATATACTCGGCTTTCCAGGGAAAATACACTTTTCATTCTAAAATAATCCTTCTAAATCAATTGATAAATCCTTCTCGATTTATCTCAATCTATCTCAATTTACATCCCAAATTTGTAAAAAAAATTCCACGCTTAAACAAAACCAATATTTGTTTTTAAAACAAATTACCCGTTCCTTTATAAATTTCACCATGAATTTATATTTCCAAATATCCACTGATATCTTATTCCACTTTATAAATCCAGTTTACAAATTCCATAGTCTCATTCCCTTTAAGAAAACAAAGTTTAAACACTAAATAAATTTCCAAATCGATTTCCAAAATTTGCTCCATTTAAAAATTAATCCTTTACTTATCCATATTTATTTCAAATCTGTTAATTCCAAACTCACTCCTTTATTTATGATTCAACATCTTATTTTAAACTGAAAAATATCTATTTCCTTCTTTATTCAAAATTCTCTCTTTAATTCTCCCAAACCATTTAAAATCCGAATTTTAAATAAACTCTTCAACTTTTAAACAATATTACATAATTTCTCAAAATCCATTTATTAAAAATCTTTTTCCCCCATACTTGGAATTTATTCGATAGGATTTCAAAAATGAAACTTTTCCTTTCCACATTTTTTTCTTTTAATTTATCTAATTCTCTAAAATTATTTTACTCAAAATTCTCTACATTAATTCCCTTCCAAAAATCTAATCTTTTATATTCTGGTATCTTAAAACACCTAAATATATTCAGCCATACCATAGCCTTTAATAATTTCAATTACCAATATAATCAGTCATAGATTATCAATAAATCATATCATAGCATATGAAATAAATTCAAAACATTTGAGGAATCCAGTTGGAGCCCTCCAATCTGTTTCCCTGCATCCACAGATGTTAGCATAATATAAAAAATTAAAAGGGTTTCAAGATTATATATACACATCTACTTGTACTCTTTCTATTTTTCTTTCATATTTCAAAACTGAAATCCAGAAATTCAAACCAAAGATTAAAAACAGAAAATAAAATGTAAAAAGAAAAGCAAACAATCTTTACCAAAAAAACTAAAGCAAGCTAAGATCAAAGCAGTAATCAATTTTTTACAATCTTAAACCTGAATGCAAAGTAGACTCAAGATCATCTCAAATTCAACTATCAGTTTTAGATTTAACATCAAGTTTCAGTTTGTAAAAGCATTTCTAGTTTCAAAGTTGCAAACTCAAATCACTTTCCAGTTTTCAAATTTCATTTCCAGGTTCTCTATTCAGGTGAGTAAACTAACATATTAAACTTGAATCTGTGGATATATCTTGATGTTTTGTGATTGATTCCTGAAGTATGTTGTGAAAAATGTTGTATGGATGTAAAATATATCTGCATATATATATATATATATATATATATATATATATATTGATGTGTGCATGTCTGTAAACCAGTATGCATGCTGTTAGGAACTGAGTTGATGATGTTTTGAAGACAACAACCTTATGTAGTTATTATACTTTACTTTATAAAATATATACTAACATTTTCATATATATATATATATATATATATATATAGGAAGTATATGCAAGTATTATCGAAGACTGATCAGTATAAAGACTCAAGCATCAAGATGAAGATTAGAGATTCAAGATTCAAGACTCTAGAGAATCAAGATTTCAAGATCTCAAGATAAGTGTCTAGAATTTTGTTAAAACTTCATAATAGCACTCTCATCTTTCTTCCAAAACCCAATTTCTATCGAAACCAGTGGCTTACAAACCCACGACAAGTAGCTTACAAACCTACGACAAGTGGCTTACAAACCCACGAAAATCAAAATCATTTAAACTACTTTGTACAAGTTCCCGAGTCCTATGGAGGAGCTCTGTAGGAAGGTTCTTGCAGTTTCAGTTTGAATAGATTTTTCAAAATGTTTTTAAATATGTTTTCAAAATGTTTTAGCTTTCAAAATCATGTTTTTAAAAATGTTTTCAAACTTTGTTTTAGCCTTGAAATATTCCTCCATTCTGATTTTAAAAAACTTCTATTTTTAAAACATCAAAACCTATTCTGATTTTAAATATTACTTATATAATTGACGGTCTATATCAATTATATATATATATATATATATTTAAAATAATGTTTTATATTCATTCTCTATCTCAAAATATTGTTTAAACACTTTATTTTGCTTCAGAGAAGTTTCGACTTGTTTTAAATTCAAATGCTTTTACAAAACAACATCTCTACAATTTTGAACTAAGGGATGTCGACGTATGGGGATACCCCATGTCGACATGGTGACAGTTGGATTCAAAATTCAAATTTCAAAAGAAGTGTCCATTCGTTCCAAAACCTTTCGCCAATGGTTATGCCTGTTGTGCATCTATATAAAGGCTTCCAAAACGAATTTTTTAACAACTACTTTCTTATTTTCTTCACTCTTTCTTCTCCACCATTCCATATCCATAAAACTTCATATTTTCAAGATCGTGCCATCATTCTGCCAAATTCTCAATAGAAAATCATTTAGATACTCTCTCTATTTGATTCTCCATCACTCTGCTAAAGATCAAAGTGCTATTCGGAGTTATAGGATTAATTTGTATTCAAAAAGTCCATAGAGTCTATCCATTCAAAAGGATTGTTATTAAGAAGTATTAGTGTGATCTTGTGTCCCGTAAATCAAGAGAGTTTACCCCAGACTCGGAGATAGGAGGGTTCCTCAAGGCCTTGGAAATTGAGAGTTGTAATTTGGATATTGGCTTATAAAAATCTGTACAAGGATATTGCCTTGGTGCAGAACTGGGTGTAGGAGGATTCCGAACCAATATAAAATCCGGTGTGTTCTTTCCTTTTACTTGCTTTACTTTACTATTTGCATTTGCTATATGTTCTGTGATCATTCTGTGTTAGAATTCTATTTAGATTTGTGTTGAAAGTTTTAATTTAGTCATATAGTTCATATATTCTTTAAAACACTATTCACCCCCCTCTTTAGTGTTATTTCTGCCTAAGATCCTTAATCCGCATCCCCAACACATGCCTCTGTTTTAAACATTACAGGTTTGAAAAGTTCAAGTTTAAATCTTTCTTCCCCTAGTCTCTTTTAGGTTAGGATCTCTAAAAGTAAAGTTTTTGTATAAAGGTAACATGATGTCTAAAAATGGTTTCGAGTGAAAATATTGATTAATTATTTTGAAATTTGGGCATTACGGTGATGGTAAATTAAAGTCATAAATTTATTGTTTAATTTTCATGTTTTGTTTATATAATCAAGATCGATTTCGAAAACGATGAGTTTTAAAGGTAAAATCATGACTTTTAAGTTTGAAAATCATGAGCATTCGCGAGTTGAACAGAAACCTTGTTTGGAGTGATTTCTGCCGATCGGTGGAAGGATGAGCATCGTGCTCGAGGCTGGAGGTAGCCTGGGTGGTGAGGATCAATGGAAAAATGGTCTTTGATTTTTCAGACCATCGTGGTGGAGTGTCGACGATAAACTAGGGTTTAAACACAGGTTTTGGTCACTGTCATGTTTCAGGCTGGTTCGTCAACGTCGAGGCATCGAACTCGTTCGGTGGTGGGGGAATCAGAGCGTGGGTCTTTGGTGAAGGCTTGGTCAGAGTGGCGAGAGCTCTGGTGGTTGTAGGCGTCGGGTCAAGGTGATGTCTTGGGTGATAGCTTGGTTCCAATTAGGTGCTATAATGCTCGATTTCGATTTAGTGATCGATTCGGGGTTTTGGGTGTTCGGGTCATCTGAGTGGAAGGTCGATGACTTGTCAATGATCGTAGCGATAGTTGGAGGTGATCAATTCGATCGTGCATGTGTACGCATGTCAGTGGAGTATCTGTGAGTTTTGGGTTGGGGAAGAAGAGATGATCTTGGGGAAGAGCTCGAGGATTTGAGTTTTTGGCTCGAGTATTTGTTCGTGTGGGTTTACACATATTGTAACAGTTTTAAAAATAAAAAAAGAAGAACAAGAGGTAGGTCAGGGTATTGCTTTAGAGAACTTGCATCTGGCTCGGGTTTTTGCTCGAGGGATTTTCTTTTGGGCCGGGGATTTTAGAATAATGATGTAACGAGTTTTTAAAATTAAAATGAAGCATGACCTAAGTTTTCAAAACAAATATTAAACTAGTTTTCTAAACAAAATCAAGATTTAAACAATTTCTTAATTAATTCTTTTAAATAATAAATGTCTATCTAAACTTTGGGTTAGTTAAAGTTTTAAATAAATTATTTTAAATTAATTAAGTTAAAGTGTTTAATATATATCCTTTATTTTAAATGAATTCTTAAGTTTATTTAAAATAAATTTATATGGTGTAATTAGTTAATTTAAAAGATGATGTATTTTTAATTAACTTAGGAGTTTAAAGATAATTCATATGTTAAAAATAAACTTAATTTTCAAGGTTACTTAAATAAGATTTAAATGATGATTACGTAATTAATCAAGATAAAGGGTTTATCTTTAAATTAATTAAGGTCTTGATTAATTGAAGGATCATTAATTAATGATTAACTAAAGGATCATTGATTTGTTAATTAAGCTGGATTTTGAGGTAACTAAATTTAATTTATTTGGGTGATTAATTTAAATTAATTAGGAATTAAGTAATTGATTAAGATAAATGGTTTATCTTAAAACTACTTAAGATCTTAAGGTAATTAAGGATCATTAATTAGTAGTTTAATGACAATTACTTAATGTAATTAGTCAATGGTTGATTAATTAATGTAAGTAATTAAGGGATAATTATTTAATGAAACTAATTAAAGGACAATTAATTATTAAAGGTTGATTAAGTAAATGTAAGTAACTAAAGAATAGTAAAATAGTTAAAGGTTAATTTTTTAATAATTAAAGGTTGATGAATTAATTATTAAAGGTTAATTAATTAATGATTAAAGAATAATTAAAGGTTGAATAATTAATAATTAAAGGTTGAATGATCAATTATTAAAGAATGATTGAAGGATAATTAATTATGGATAATTAATTAATCAAAGGATAATTAATTAAGGGTAAATTGATTAATTAATTTAAGGTTAATTAATTTGTGTGGTTAATTAAGGGATAATTAATTAATGTATGTAATTGAGGATAATTACTTAAAATGGATAATTAAGGATGAATAGTTAATTTCATTGTCGAAGATGAAGTTGTTCAGAGCGTCTGTGATCGCATGTACACGTGCACACGTATCTGGTGGTAGCTGAGATAAAGGAAGTATCGGAGAAGAAGAGGTTTTGCTCGAAGTCATACTCTGGAAGATAACGGGTTTGGCTCATGAATAATTTTATCATAAGAAACAGTTTTAAATTTTAAAACAAAATAAGGTTTAAAAAGAAAGAAAAAAATGACTTGATGTTTTACTTGGAAAAATTTTGAATCGACTCGGGTGGCAACTCGAGTTTGTCTCGAGTACAAGTTGTACAATTTTAAAATTCTAAGTAAAACAAGTCTTTTTAAAAGTTTAAAATAAGACAAGAACTATATCCTTAAAACAATTTCTTTGATATAATAAATATTTATTTAAATATTGGTCGATAAAAGTTGTATAATTTATTTTAACTTAAATTTAATTAAGATAACTCTTAAGTTTATTTTTTTAATAAAATTCTTTAGTATAATTAAGAATTTAATTAAGAATATAAAATGTTTTTAAATTATTAATTGACTTAATGGTCTAAGTAAATTTATGGCTTAATAACAAATTTACTTCAAAGGTTAAATTTTTTAAAGTCAATTGTTTTTCAGATTAATTGATTTGGTTTTAAATAAATTATATATTGGAATAATTATGTAATTAGATCCCTAAGTATTTTAAAATATAATTGAATGATGTAATGGAGTAGGCGATTAAGATAAATGTATTGAACTTTAATAAATCAAAGGGTTCAGGTGATTTTGAATAAATATTTTTCAAGCATTTAATTTAAATAAGATTTTCGCCTGAAATTTTCATCATCTAATGGAATCTCTAGTCTCTTCTATAGTAATCCTTATCCTTATTCTTATGCTCAAGCCGTTAAGAATCAATTCGCATCTCGATCATAAGAATTGAATCGTAAATCTAAACTAAAATGGATTGATTCCAGAAAGGCAGCAGAATCTTCTTTCGAGAATGAGGTTTTTGTCCATTTTGATAAATTGCTGGAGGTTAGAGATGATAAGAGATTATCTTCAACAAAGGTTACAACTGATATGCACACATGCACAGTGAACATTCTCGCCAATTTTAATGTTTCTATGGTGGATATTGGAGAAGACAAGCAGCGATTTCACTCTGAGCATTTGTTTGAGAATAAAGTTGGTGATAGAGAGTTAGGCATTATCCCAGTTTCATGTATATTTGCTTCGAAGAAAGCCAAAATAAATCAGTTGGATTCGAGCATTTTATTAGATGGGTCAATTCAAGTGGAGTCAAATCTGGCATCAGGTGATAGTGATATTTCTTGAGCTCTGGTGCGGTATTAGGGAATAATACTGTTAATAATTTGGACTCTTCATTAAAGAAAGTAAAGTGTAAGAAAGCAGTAGCTTCTAGTGGATCCGTTCGTCGAAGTGCTAGGATTCGTAACTGTCAATTACATTCTATGGGTGAGTTACCTGGTTCAAGTGCCACGTATGGCACTTCGAATCCAGGCTCATGTATGAGTTCTTTTTTAGGTAGTACGTACTCAACTTATGCATTAGGCAGTCTTTCATTTGCTGAGTTTAATCAGCTAGCATGCGAAACTTCTTTTATTTTTCTGATGTAGAGATTGATAGGGAGTGTATTAGATGCAAGGAATTAGAGAGTGCTAGTATAGTTAGTTTATGAGGATCATTAGTTGGAACATTTGAGGTTTAAATGATTCGAATAAATGTGATAAGGTTAGAGTTTTCTTTAAAGACTATTCTATCAACATTGCTTTACTTTAGGAAACTAAAATTAATTCCCCCGACATTCGTTTTTTAGAAGATTAGGTGGTTTTCACTTTAGAAAATGGGTTTTTTGACCTTCCATAGGTTCTTTAGGGGGATTAATGATAGAATGGCGAGATAATTATCTTAAATTACTTCAGTGTGTCGCTAAACAACATTCTCTTCATGTTATACTTATTAATCTTTCTAATAACTCTTTTTTAAATATTTCTAATGTTTACGGGCCTAATTCTAAAATTAATAGGAGAATTTTATGGAATGAATGCCTAGAAATTTGATCCTTTGCCCTGGGTTCTTGGATTTTAGGGGGTGATTTTTATGTTATACGTTTCATAGGTGAGCGATATCCTAGGGAAGGGGATTACTCTGCTATGGAGGAATTCGATCAATTTATTATTAATTCTAATTTGATTGATATTCCCCTTTCTAATAGAGAGTCTCCATCCATGGCTCTTCTCGATAGATTTTTTGTTAGTGATGAAATTAAAGACAAATTTCTAATCTGTAGAGTTACTGGTTCACCTTATACCTACTCTGATCATTGTCCTATTATACTTGTGAATATCATAGAGTTATTACAAACAGTTTCAAATTTGAAAAGATATGGCTTTTGGAATCTTACTTCGTGAACCTAGTTAAAGGTAAATTGGTTTCTTTGAGTTTCCATAATATCAGAAATAAGGAAAATTCTGCAAAAGCTTTTGTTTCTAAACCTAGGGATCTTAGGATTTTTGTTAAAAATTGGAACAAAAATGTTTTTGGCAATTTAAAAATCAAAAAAGATAATATTATTAATGAAATGCTTAAAATTAATAAGATAGAAGAATCCAGACAATTAAATTTAGGTGAACCTAATGTTCTTGCCAATTACTCCATTATTGTTAATAATGAAGAGTTAGTTGATCAAAGAGATCTTAATAAATTTTTTATAGATTATTATAAGAGTATTTTGGTTCTAAAATTAAACATAGAATTAATGTTAGATGGAAAGATCTGTATCCATCTGATTCTATTGTTGATTTATTTGAACTGGATAATCCTTTTACTATAGAGGAAATTAGAAAAGGTATTAATGACATGCCAGGTGATAAATCCCCGGGCCCTGATAGGTTTCCTTTTCTATTTTATAAATTTTTTTGGGACGTTTTAAAATTTGACTTAGTTAATATGTTTAATGATTTTTATAATGGTAAATTGCAATTAGGGAGATTTAATTTTGCAAATGTTATTTTGTTACATAAAAAAGTCGGAGCTAAAATATAAAAGATTTTAGACCTATTTCTTTGATTAACTGTTCAGTTAAAATCATTTCTAAAGTTCTAGCTTATAGACTTAGTACAAGAATGAATGATTTAATTGATTGTTCACAATCGGCTTTTATTAAAGGGAGAAATATCACAGACAGTGTCACAGTTGTTTAAGAATATATTAATTTCTGTTGTAAGAATAACATAACCTGTGCGATTTTAAAACTTGATTTTGTAAAGCTTTTGATTCGGTGGATTGAGATTTTCTTGTTGATATTTTTCATGCTAGAGGTTTTGGTCATAGATGGATCACTTGGATTATGACTTTGCTTAGAACTGGAAACTCTAGTATTATGGTTAACGGTATATTAGGTAGTAGAATTCAATCTAAGAGAGGTTTAAGGCAGGAGGATCCCTTATCGCATTTATTATTTAACTCAGCTACTAATGTTTTTGCTAAACTTATTAAAAAAGCAGTGGAATGGATCTCTAGGATGTGTAGGCAATGCCATATCGCATGATGGTATATCAGTTCTTCAATTTTCCGATGATACCTTAATTTTTTCTTCCTATCTTCCTAGACTTATTATAAACCTCAAGTTTATCCTATACAGTTTTGAACTTTTGTCTGGTTTAAAATAATTTTTGACAAAAGTTCCATGTTAGTTTTAAATGATTTTGAAAAAATTGAAAACTTAGTTACTAATACTTTAAATTGCATAACTATGAATTTTCCTTTTGACTACTTTGGTTTTGTGATTAGACCCACTAAACTCAAACATGACGATTGGATTATTATCATTGATAAAATCAAAAATAATATTTCTAACTGGAATGGGAGATTTTTATCTGGAGCAGGTAGACTAGTTTTACTAAATTCAGTTTTGTCAGCCCTTCCAATTTATTGGATGTCCATGCCTCTGTTTCCAGATTGGGTTCTTGATAAAATTGATAAAATTAGAAGAGATTTCTTGTAGAGTGGGGAAAATCATAATAATAATATAAGATGTCTAGTAAATTGGGAAACCGTTTGTAAATCTAAAAAGGAAGGTGGCTTAGGAGTTATTAATTTGCATAATATGAATTTATCCTTGCTAGGTTAATGGTTATGGAAGTTTAAGGATATCAATGATAATGCTATTTGGATAGAGATCATTTCTAAATATTACTACAATGGAAATAACAATTTATATTAAATTGCTTCTCCAGCAACTCAAAATATATCTAATTTTTGGAGAAACATTTTAAAATGTTATGAGTTTTTTAACTTAAGAATAAGTACAATAGTTCATTTTGGTAATTCTACTTCTTTTTGGCATGATAGATGGATTTCGATCTTACCTCTTAAAGTGGAATTTAAAGAGCTTTATGAAATCTATAATTTTAAATTTGCTTTAATTAATGAAATTTATTCTCCTCAGAAAGATCCTCCTTGGAATTTTAGTTTTAATAGAATTTTAGTAGGTTCAACTCTTAGGCAACTTTATTTGCTTTATGCAAAATTAAATCTTTATAATATCGATAATGATAACGATATTATTAGTTGGGATTTGGATAAGAATAAGAAATACACTTCTAATTCTTTTTATAGATTTATTAATTTTTCGGGTACAATAAATAACTCATTAAATTTGTTTGGAAATCTAATGCTCCTCCTAAATCTAAAATTCCCGTGTGGTTAATACTGCATGGAAAACTAAATACAATAGAATTATTAAAAAGAAAAAACATTCAAAACGATAATAAATGTTATTTTTGTAATCTGCATCTTGAAGATGTAAAACATATATATTATGATTGCATGGATTCTTATTACATTCTACATAATATTCTTAAATTTTTAATTTTAATAAAACAACTAAAATTTCGGATTGTGACTTCTACTGGAATAATTTTAGATTTAGGTTCAAAAGGAATATTAGATTTTTACTTGACACTTTATTCATTATTATTAGTTGGTATATATGGTTTGGTAGAAATCAAAGAATTTTAATAATAATAATAATAGTCATTTTAACAAATTGAATTTTTTTTTTTTTTTGGTTTAGTTGGATTTCTAATCCCAAATATAAATTAGCTAAATATAATCTTTTTAAAGGGTATCTTAATAAGGTTAGTTATAATATTAACTTATTCAAACAAAACAATTATATATTTAATATCAACAGTATTTATATTAATAATTTTTCAAATTTTTATGATAATTTAAATGTTAATCATAACTTACTTATGATTAAAGATTCTTAAGTATTTCTTAAGTTTTATTTTCAATTATTTGTTCTTGTCTTTGGTGGTTTTAGTTTATAGGTATTTTAATTCTATTGTTTTTGTCCAGTTTTTTTCTCATTTTGGTTTTATTTTCCATATCATCTACACATACATACATACATATATATATATATATATATATATGTATGTATTAATTATATAAATATACATATATATGTATAATTTTTACTTTTTCCTTAGTCATCCTTCAGATATATGTATGGGTGATAAGGTGGCAAGCTCTTTTTACAGGTCCTCGTATCTTCAGATTGTAGGATTACGGATTGCAGAGAGGCTATCATAGTAGAGTTCTCTATTTAGGTTTACTTGTAGTTCCACTACTGATGCAGGATACGTTCATCCCTATTATGGCATTTTATCTTCAGGAGGATCCATTCTTCTGCTTGGCACTTCTTCCTTTGTATAGAGTCTCCAGAGCAGATTCTTTATTCAGCATCATATCCAGTTCCACTTCAGAGTAGATGCATCCTCACTCCTTCTGATCCAGATGCATGGAGCTTTTTTCTTTGTTTGTGTTGCATATAGCTCTCGATTCAGATGCATGGAGTTTCATTTTCTTTTTTTCTAGATACTCCTAACACCTTACTATTGGGTGATGGCCATGCCGGAATTCGATATTGGGGTGTAATGGGTGGTGGCCTTGCCGGAACTCATCTTAGGGGTACCTGTTTTTTCTTTGATACTAGTATTTAGCTTTGTTAACTACCAGACATGTTGGCAGCACCTTATTATTGTGATACATATAGTTGCATGTGTGGTCTCCTCTATCCACAGAGGATCACACATTTTTATCAAAAAAATTTAAATAAGATTTAAATGATGTAATTAATTAAGATAAAGGGTTTTTCTTTAATTAATTAGGGACTTGATTAACTAATGGATCATTTATTAATATAAGTAATTAAGGGATAATTTCTTAATGAAATTAATCAAAGGATAATTAATTAATTAAGGTTAATTAATTAATGATTAAAGGATAATTAATTAATGTAATTAATTAAAGGTTAATTTATTAGTGTAATTAATTAAGGGTTAATTAGTTAATGTAATTAACTTTAAAGTTAATTCATTAATGCAGGGTTAACTAATTAATGTAATTAATTAAGGTTTAATTAATTAATGTAATTAATTAAGGGATAATTAATTAATGTAATTAATTAAGGGATAATTAATTACTTAGAGGATAATGACTTAATGTAATTAATTAAAGGTTAATTACTTAATGTATGTAATTAAAGGTTAATTAATTATGATTTAAAGGATAATTAATTAATGTAATTAACGGATAATTTCTTAATTTAAGTAATTAAGGATAATTACATAGATGGATAATTAAGGATGATTAGTCAATTTTGTTAATTAATTAAAAATAATAACAAAAGGTTTGTAATTAATTAATGATAATTAAGCAAGGTTAGGTAATTAATTTATATGGTTTAGATTAAAATTAATTATAAATTATGTGATTAATTAATCTTGCTTATGGATGATTGAATTATATTGAATGCCTTGGATTGTTTGATATCTCTGATATGTGATGTTCTGTGATGTGAATTGCTTTGGATTAAGCTATGATAAATGTGATTTATTTATCGATGAAGTATTGCTTTGTGAATGTGAACTTCTGAATTGAATCAAATTTGTTTACTTAAACAACTTGGCCATTAAAATGACATTTGACTTTCGATGCAACCGAGGGTCGGATTCCAAATGGTTATTCGAAAACCACATCAAATCTTAAAGGTGGATCTTTTGTTTAAAAGATTAAAAATGGAAATTTGTTGTGACTTAACTGTGATATAAATGTATCCACATGTTTTTAAAATACGCGCTCATTATTCGGATTAGCCGGGAGAGGACATTAAGTCATAAAACCTATTCCGAATAATGATATGACAAAAAGGGATTGCATTTGAAGATGGTGGTTGAAGACCGGGTATTTTCGAAAACATAAGGATTACCTGTTGATTGTCTCTGCACTGAGTTGCTCCGGTATAGAGATTACCCTATGCAATGAGGAGTCCAGACGTGATTAGGGAATATCCGGATTCGTAAGGACTTGGACGAAGCGCCTTCGGTTCCATTTAGACCGAGGATGAACTTGATGTATGTCTGACATTACGCTTTCAGATATAAAGCTAGTTTCTATCAAATACATTTCTGCTAGTGGCGGAGAATTTATTCTCTTAGCTTGACACCCTTCTCTGAGACGTACAAGCTCAGAGGTTATGTAGTTGATGGTTACTAGTGATACATTCCCTATTTATTAATGTGGAATGCTAAGTGTTGAGCATTGGATGATCAAAGCATGGCTTTTGTGAAAGCGTATCTTTGTTGGACGAGACTTCATCGAACCTCACACCTCGAAAATGGTCGAAACAGGAAGGATGCATCAAGGTTATGGAGGTCGCACCCCTCAGGGTATGTGCATTTCCTTCTGGATAAAAAGTGCTATCATGGTATGGAGCACATATATTTTACTTATGTGGATTTGTTGGAATTTGTTGTGTAGAGCCTCGGTAAAGGTCAGTTATAATTGGGGGATGACATACTAATGACAGTTAGTTACCTAGTTACAGACGTAACCCGACCATGTGTTGGCAGAGATCCGGTTAGGTTCTCAGGATGTCCTTCTAGAGGCGTACCTTTCGGATAAAGGAAGTTCCTTAGCCTTGACCATTTGTTGGAAATCCAAACAATCAATACGAGTCCTGTATGGTTTTAGTTGTAGAACCTGCCATTTAAAATGGTAGCTATAGTAGGCATACTACAATGGCACGTATGCGGGCTAAGATTAATATTATACTTTCGAAATGTTTTTCACATTATGCACTAATAATAATATCAAAAGGATTTTCGCTTATCAAGCATGTTTGACCGCTATAAGGAGAAACCTTCCCCATGTGTGCGATTCCATTGAGTGTGTGTTGGGAGACCTTATGATAGTTTCATTTTAAAAAAGAATGAACGGATTTCTTTTGTTCAAATAACTGTTTTATGTTTGCTCACACCAATCCCATGTCTGACTCAGAGTTTACTGTTCCCCTATCTAAACTCTGGGTGCCCATAATTATCCACACGGGCAGCCTAGAGTCGTGATATCAGTAGGTTTAGGAGCTAAGTTAGAGGTAGATGTAGATTTGGAAATCTTTGAAGTTTGTGGATTTGGAAGCCTTTGGTTGCAAGCCTAGAACGTCGCATTTTTGGAAGTCTTTGGAGCTTTTGATTTTGAGCCTTTTTCTTTGGAGCTTTGGATTGAAGATGCAGCGTGTTGGATTCTCGCTCTCTCTCTCTCTTTGAAGACCATGACGTTGTTATCTTTCGGCTGTTGTATATATTTGGCTCTAATGTTGTTGGGAATTTGTTGTAGATGTTGTATCCATTTTGTGTATCAACAAACTTCTTTATTTTCCACTGTGTTATTTTTACCTAATGTGTTATAAGCTCCGACGAACCGGACTCCAACGTTTGAATCTTCGGCATTCAAATACGGAGGATGTATTGGATGCCGATTTTCGAGCGTCGGACCCCGGGTCGTCACATTAGTAGGATCTACAAGAAAGGAACAAAATATGGGAGTAACGACCCAGGAATTTTAACAATTTAAATTGAAAATATTTGATTTAATTTAAATATTTGAATGATGGTTTGAATTGAATTTTCAATATAACTTTGAATTTGGCGATTAAATTATAGAATTTAATCTATTGAGAGTTGAATAAAAATTTGAATCTAAAATTTTAAGCTGATTAAAATTATTTCAAAGGCTTGTAAAATTCATATTGATAATACTGAAGATAATAGAAGCTTCAGAATTTAATTTGGAAGTGAATTGTTCAGTTTTGAAATTTATATTGTTTGAATCAAATTTAAAATAGCCGTCCGAGGCACAGTCTCGAAATTCGACGAAACCAGTTCCATTGGGTCCGTAATATTGAATTATTGCCGGATTTCAAATTTCGTATTGATCGGAACTGTTGTGTGAGCGTACGACGTATGAACGCGTTGAAATTTTAAAAAAACGAAATTCAATTTAAATTTAAGTTTTAAATTGGTCACATCAGATACTTTTCATTCCTAAATTCACGCCTAAAAATCGCACCTAGTATCATAGAGGAAATCGTGCAAGCCGTTCTCTCTGTTAAGACGTACCTCCTCTTTTTAATTCAACCTGCTTCCTTTCAAATTCAGAAAGAAAAAAATGGGCAGATCGAAACAATAATGGCCGAATAAAAGAAAATTTCGAGCCTATCTCCATTCGTTTCCAGCCCACACTCAAAAAAATCAAATAAGAGAAAAAATGGGGGCGCGCTCGAGGTCAGGGCAGGGACCAAAGGCGCAGGCAAGTCACGAGCAACTTCGTGATAGAGCGGCTGGATTCGCGTAAGGAGGGAGTTGCGATTGGAATTTAGGGCATGGCGGCGGCGATCTGTTCGCGATGCAGTGGAGGCACGGCGGCTACTGGCGCTTGTGATGATGGGGGGGTTCGTATGGCGATGTCTTGGAACTCGAGGCGGCGGCGTGGGTTTCGTGAAGTGGGGGGGGGGGGGGGGGGGGTCGGCAATATCATTCGAAGGGGGGTTGGCTCTCATACGCGAGTCGAATCACGATCGAGCAAAGGGGATGAGGCGCACGAGTCAGGGGAAGCGACGTAGTCGCGATGGTGGTTCGTGGCGGCACGCGTAGGCCAAGGTGAAGGCGGCTGTGCTCTTCAATTTGCAGTGGAGGTATCGTTTTTTTTTTATTTAAAATTTTAAATTTGCAGTATTCATTTAAATTAAATGTGATATATATATATATATATATATATATATATTACAGAGAAAGGTAATCTATAAAGATTTTTAATTAATAGTTACAGTAAAAAGAAAAAAAAAGTTTATACACAGAAAAAAAAAATTATGAATGCAGTTTTCAAACTTTACTTAAAAAGAATTTAAATGCAGTTAATGTATATATATAGATAGAATGGTGAAAAAAATATATTAGAAATTTAAAACAGTTTGAAAATAAAATTGTTAGTTTAAAATATAATTTTTAGTTAATCAAATTTATAAAAAAAAAAAAAAAATGAAATTATTGGTTAAAATAAAATCTTGGTTAAATCAATTTAGTTTAAGAATTTGTAAAAGGAAGTTTAATTGTTTAAATTAAATTTTTGTTAAATAAATTATAAAAAGGAAAACTTGTTTTATAAAAGAGATTTGTTTAAAAATTTATAAAGTTATTTAAAAGAAAATTTGATAGAAATTCAATTTATTAAGTGAAATGATTTATTAAAGTAATTTAATTTTTAAATTTTTGGATAAATATTTTATTAAAGAAAAATTAGTTGATTTAAAATAAAAAAAAGAGAAGTTAATTTGAAATAAAAGTTTAAATATTTAAATGTTTACTTAAACTTAAAAGTAGATATTAAAAGAATGAAATCATTAATAATGAATTGTATAAATATTTATACAAGGTATAAATGAAGAAAACAAGTTGAATTGGAAGTGGATTGCAAACGAGAATAAAGGTGAGAACTTCTCACTCAAAAGGAATTTTATTGTTTATTTAAATTTTAAATAGTTAGATTTGAAATTTGTTTGACTGTGTTGATTGAATGCTTGAATGATGATTGATATATATATATATATATATATATATATATATATATATATATATATATATATATATATATATATATATATATATTGGATGTGAATAGACCCTATACGCCGTTAGTAAGCGGAGGTTATTTATTACACACATATACCGCGATATTCCACCTCGAAGTGGAATTGGTATTATATTATATATATAGCAATATATATATATTGGCATATGTATATATTGCAGTTGATTGATTTCCCGCATTTTCTTTTAGCGGATGAGACCCTATGCGCCGTTAGTAAGCGGATATATATTTATAAAATCCCATATACCGCGATATTCCGTCTTGAAACGGAATGGTATTGTGCTAATGTCTGTGGATGCAGGGAAACAGGTTGGAGGGATCCAACTGGATTCCTCACAAATATTTATTTGATTTCATATATTGTGACATTTGATTGTTATCATGGATGATATATGATGTTTGAAAGTTGTGATTGAATATTGATGTGTTGCATCATCGAATCCAATTTTTGAAGTTTAAAA
The DNA here is from genome assembly GCA_030765085.1 of Allium cepa. Classification (NCBI taxonomy): domain Eukaryota; kingdom Viridiplantae; phylum Streptophyta; class Magnoliopsida; order Asparagales; family Amaryllidaceae; genus Allium; species Allium cepa. Next base: position 445,370,959 of record CM060938.1, on the reverse strand, counting down.
ATAACGATTTTGATTTCTAAAGTGATTCTTGGAAATATACGTTTATAAAATATTTTTGAAATTGATTCATCTTAAATAAATAAACGTTATAATTTTAATATTATGAAAATTATAATTTTTGAGAAATACAGTTAAAAGTTGATTTTTGAAAATATGGGATTAGTGATTTTATAAAATAGTTTGAACTGGGAATTCTGAATTTATTATAAGAAGTTTAAAAATAGGATTTATAAAATTTTTATTTTATAAATCAGAATGATGAAACTATAAAAGAGTTTAAAGATGTTTAAAGTAATAATATAAATTGATTTATATTAAAAGATTTATAAATTAATATTTATAAATTTAGAATATCTTGAATTATAAAACAAGCTTTTATAAGTGATAGAATGGTTTGTATAATGAATTTCATGAAGGAATGAAATCTATAGAATTTATGAAATTTGATTATTTTATAAATTAAAATGATGAAATTATAAGGGGTTTAAAGACATTTTAAAAATAGTAATATAAATTGTTTATATTAAAAGATTTATAAATTGATATTTATAAATTAAAAATATTAGAAGTATAAAACGAGCTTTTCTAAGTGTTAGAAAGAATCGTGAATGAATTTCACTAATGAATGAAACTTATAGAATTATAACAGTGAAGCTCTAAATAGAATTTTATAAATAAAATTTATAAAGTTATTTAGGAAATAGATGTGGATAAATAAATGAATCTTAGAAGTTATAAGATTTATAGATTTGGGAAGTTTGAAGGAATGATTTTGTAAATAAATAAATTATAAGTATTTGACTTATAATATGAAATTTTAATATATAATTGAGATATGAAATTGAATAGATTTATAAAGGAAATTTATAAAAAGGAGTTGTTATAAAATAAATAGAAATAGAATTTATAAATGTTGTTTTATAAATCCGCAATGACTTATTTTGATAAGGAATTGTTGTAATTTATTTATGGAATTATATTCATGTTTTAGACAGTGAATAATTCTTTAAAATAAAATGAATAGAAGTGATGAAATTTATTAACAAGTATATTCACGTTTTTGAATAGTGAATATTTTGTTAAAGAAATTATTTTGGATGTGATGTTTTAAATAGAATTAAAACGATCTAAAGATGTTTTAAAATGTATTGAGATTCGAAACCATAGATTTCAACATTCATTGTTGAAATAGACGTTTTCGAGAAATAGAAGGAAATGGTAGATTATAACACTGTTGTTATAATAAATGATTTCCGAAAGGAAATGTTTTATATAGTATTGGGATTTATATATCTATTTTAATTTCGAATCCCTATACTAGTGATTTTGGGTTGTCGTAACGATGTTTTACGCAACATTCGTTTTGACCCAAATAAATATGTTTAAGTGAATGATTTCCTTAAAGAATGAAATATATACTTAATTTCGATTAAGGTATATTAAATATTTTCTAAGTATAGAAAATAAAAAGATCTGTGAATTACTTATTTTTAATAAGTATAGAAATGCTTTTCCAATATTAAGTGAATATTTGGAATTTATCTTTTTGAAGATAAATTAAAAATTAATATTAAAAATTGAATGGAAATCGTATATTCATAAATATTTTGGAATGTAAATTCAATATAGGATTTATAAATGAAATTGGAAAATGAGTTTAAAAATAAATATTGATTTATTTTTAAAGTATGGAAATTATGTTTATATCTTGTAAAGATATTTTTGTGAAATAAATAATTTGGAAAGTTATTTGGAATCTGGTGATGTTGGCATATCTATTGATAGTTCAATAACCGACTATCAATATTTACCTTTAAATAGGTATTTGTTGTGATTTGTTTGAAATTGAATGCCACACTTATTTTTTTTTTAAAAATAAGCGCTCACTATTCGGATTAACCGGGAAAGGACCTTGGGGTCGTATAACCCATTCCGAATATGTGATACGTCGTTATGAATTGCATTCGAAGATCGGTGTTGAAGACCGGATATTTTCGAAAGCGAAAGGGTTTCTTGTTGATTGTCTCTGCACTGGCTGATCCCTGGTATTGAGATCTCCATATGTGATGGGAAATCCGAACGTGATTAGAGATTATTCGGATTGCAAGGACTTCTTTGTAAGTGCCTTCGGTTCTGTTCGAGCCCGGAACAGACTTGTATGGATTGTGTGTCTGACATTACAAGTTGAGATGTAAAGCCGATTTCTTTCAAATATATTTCTGTGGTGGCGGAGAATTTATTCTTTTAGCTTAACACCCTTCTCTGAGACGTACGAGCTCAGAGGTTATATAGTTGAAGTTATCAGCGATGTATTCCCAATTTGGCAATGTGATATGCTGAGTGTTGCTGTAAATGATCATTGTGTTGATTATTGTGATAGGATCATTTATTTGATCGTCTATCTTGGTGATCATTGTGTTGATCATTTGTTGACCCAAAGCATAGCTTTTGTATAAAGTATGTTTTTGTGGACGTGACTTCGTCGAACCTCACACCCCGGAAATGGTCAAAACAGGAAAGAAGCAGCAAGGTTATGAGGGGTAGCACCCTTTAGGGTATGCACATTTCCTTCTGGATAGAGGTTGTATCATGGTATGGAGCCCAGATATTTAACCTATGTGGTTACTGCGAATTTATTACTTTGTGGTTGTTGGTTATCGGGATCCCGTGAGAAAGGTCGTTTACGATCGGGGAATGGCGTGCTCGTGTCAGTAGTTACCCAGTTAGGGGTAACCCGGCCTTGTGTTGGCAGAGTTCCGGTTTGGTTCTCGGGGATGTCTTTCCAGAGGCATTCTCATGTGGCAATGGGAAGTTCCTTGGCCTGACCATTTGTTGGAAATCCAAAGAAACAATACGAAACTTGTACGGTTTTAGTTGTAGAACCTATCATTCACTTATGGTGTCGCAACACTGTTTGGATGGTAGCTATAGTAGGCATACGATAATGGTCGTATGTTGGCTAAGATTTATATTCTACTTTCGAAATGAATTTTTCTCTACACTATGCACTAGTAATAATATCAAATGTTCTTTTAATGCGTATCAAGCATCTTTGGCTATCATAAGGAGAAATCTCCTCCGATTCTGCGTTTGCATGTGTGTGTGTGCGGGAGGCCTTATGGTAGTCTCATTTTTAAAAGCATTGCGAATTGAAATAAAAATATCTCTCTATTTTGATTTTTAAAGAAAAATAAACTGTTTTGAGTTCTCACACCAGTCACATGACTGACTCGGAGTTTATTGTTTTCCTTCCTAAACTCTGGGTGCCCACCAATTTTCCACACGGGCAGTTAAGAGTTAGGTTTATCAGGATATTCTGGACATTCTGGAATTGCTGGAGGCAAGCTGGATGGCATGGCGTATTACTAGTTATATAGTATTTCTTTTTCCGCTGCATTGTTTGTTGTTGTACACTCTGATTATGATTTGATGTAATGTAATATAATGTGATGTAATAACTGATATAGTTCTTTGTTTAAAGATTATTCATTTACTTATTATATGTTGTTCCGCTGCGAATTGTGAGATTCTGATGTTGTTCTGTTTTCTTTCTGTTCCGTTCTATTTTAAAATTTTGTTCTATCCTCTATTTTCTTTCTCTTCTCTTTTCTTTCTATTTTAAAATTTTCTATCTTCTTTTCCCTATCTAAATCTCCTACCTTCTTCTTTCTTCTTCTTTTCTTTTCTTAAATTCTTTTTAAAACCCATAACATTTCGGTTTTTCGGCAACGAAAAATCGTAAACGTTACATTTGGTATCAGAGCTTATGGTTAAGCGACAACCATGGTTCTGTTGGGTATTACTCGTTAGAGATAGAGTCAGCAGTACTCTAGAATGAGTTTGAGTGTAATAATAGATATGAGAGCGTATTTGTTAGTGAATATAAAATTGTTTTTGAATCGGGTAAATAAGATAATTTTGCCCAAAACTATTTAGTATAGAAAAGAAATGGTTTTCTATGAATTATTATAGTATATGATTGCATGATTGTTAGGAAGTAAAAATATTAAATTATTTTCATCATTAGTAAACTAACTTGATAAATTATAAATTCTAGGACTAATGAATTGAATATAGATATTGAAATTTTGAATTGAATTCAAATGAAATTGAATGAATTGAAAATTTAAATGAATTAGTGAATAAAACTAATTTAAAGTAGTAATATGAATTAGCAAATGAAAGTAAATCGATAGAATTCAATATTTAGAATTGAGAATTAAATTCGAATGGAATTTCAAATTGTGAATTGAATTCAAATGGAATTTAAGTAATGAATGAAATTGAATTGAAATGTAAAATTGAATAAGAATTGAATATGTAACTTCAATAGTGAAGTTAAAATATATAAGAAACATATATCGAAATTTTGCAATAGAATTGGCAAATTGGTTTGAATATTGTATTTGGATTTGTATGCTACTACTACTAGCAGGTTATACAGGTATATAAAGGAATTGAGATTTTGATTTCAAAGTTAAAATTGAATTGCTCGACAAAAAGGTACGTATTTCAATTTCAGTATGAAATTTGATGACTTTCTTCTCTAGCCACTTGGCTTTTCTCTTTTCTTTTTGATTCTGAGGGGCCGTGGTGCCATTTTGTAGTCGTACCGAGCTAGCCGCGCAAAGGAGACGCTGGCGAAATTTTTCGAAAATTTAGGGTGTTAGAAAATTTTGAGAAAAATTTGAAAGTTTGAAATTTGAATTTGAATTTAAACTTGAATTGTTAGGAAAACAATGTTGATTGAAACCTATAATTTAAGTTGGAAAAGCTAGTTGAAATGATAATGAAACTCTAGTAAAAAGATTTAGGCTAGTAAGTTGATAAAACTATTTGAATTGTGAAAAAAAATGATAGACGGGATAAGGGCATTCTTCTTAACTTGTAATTTCGGGACGAAATTCTTTTAAGGAGGGAAGATTGTAACGACCCAGAAATTTTAACAATTTAAATTGAAAATATTTGATTTAATTTAAATATTTGAATGATGGTTTGAATTGAATTTTCAATATAACTTTGAATTTGGCGATTAAATTATAGAATTTAATCTATTGAGAGTTGAATAAAAATTTGAATCTAAAATTTTAAGCTGATTAAAATTATTTCAAAGGCTTGTAAAATTCATATTGATAATACTGAAGATAATAGAAGCTTCAGAATTTAATTTGGAAGTGAATTGTTCAGTTTTGAAATTTATATTGTTTGAATCAAATTTAAAATAGCCGTCCGAGGCACAGTCTCGGAATTCGACGAAACCAGTTCCATTGGGTCCGTAATATTGAATTATTGCCGGATTTCAAATTTCGTATTGATCGGAACTGTTGTGTGAGCGTACGACGTATGAACGCGTTGAAATTTTAAAAAAACGAAATTCAATTTAAATTTAAGTTTTAAATTGGTCACATCAGATACTTTTCATTCCTAAATTCACGCCTAAAAATCGCACCTAGTATCATAGAGGAAATCGTGCAAGCCGTTCTCTCTGTTAAGACGTACCTCCTCTTTTTAATTCAACCTGCTTCCTTTCAAATTCAGAAAGAAAAAAATGGGCAGATCGAAACAATAATGGCCGAATAAAAGAAAATTTCGAGCCTATCTCCATTCGTTTGCAGCCCACACTCAAAAAAAATCAAATAAGAGAAAAAATGGGGGCGCGCTCGAGGTCAGGGCAGGGACCAAAGGCGCAGGCAAGTCACGAGCAACTTCGTGATAGAGCGGCTGGATTCGCGTAAGGAGGGAGTTGCGATTGGAATTTAGGGCATGGCGGCGGCGATCTGTTCGCGATGCAGTGGAGGCACGGCGGCTACTGGCGCTTGTGATGATGGGGGGGGGGTTCGTATGGCGATGTCTTGGAACTCGAGGCGGCGGCGTGGGTTTCGTGAAGTGGGGGGGGGTCGGCAATATCATTCGAAGGGGGGGTTGGCTCTCGTACGCGAGTCGAATCACGATCGAGCAAAGGGGATGAGGCGCACGAGTCAGGGGAAGCGACGTAGTCGCGATGGTGGTTCGTGGCGGCACGCGTAGGCCAAGGTGAAGGCGGCTGTGCTCTTCAATTTGCAGTGGAGGTATCGTTTTTTTTTTATTTAAAATTTTAAATTTGCAGTATTCATTTAAATTAAATGTGGTATATATATATATATATATATTACAGAGAAAGGTAATCTATAAAGATTTTTAATTAATAGTTACAGTAAAAAGAAAAAAAAAAGTTTATACACAGAAAAAAAAAATTTATGAATGCAGTTTTCAAACTTTACTTAAAAAGAATTTAAATGCAGTTAATGTATATATATAGATAGAATGGTGAAAAAAATATATTAGAAATTTAAAACAGTTTGAAAATAAAATTGTTAGTTTAAAATATAATTTTTAGTTAATCAAATTTATATAAAAAAAAAAAACAAAATGAAATTATTGGTTAAAATAAAATCTTGGTTAAATCAATTTAGTTTAAGAATTTGTAAAAGGAAGTTTAATTGTTTAAATTAAATTTTTGTTAAATAAATTATAAAAAGGAAAACTTGTTTTATAAAAGAGATTTGTTTAAAAATTTATAAAGTTATTTAAAAGAAAATTTGATAGAAATTCAATTTATTAAGTGAAATGATTTATTAAAGGAATTTAATTTTTAAATTTTTGGATAAATATTTTATTAAAGAAAAATTAGTTGATTTAAAATAAAAAAAAGAGAAGTTAATTTGAAATAAAAGTTTAAATATTTAAATGTTTAAAACAAGGTTTAAACTTAAAAGTAGATATTAAAAGAATGAAATCATTAATAATGAATTGTATAAATATTTATACAAGGTATAAATGAAGAAAACAAGTTGAATTGGAAGTGGATCGCAAACGAGAATAAATGTGAGAACTTCTCACTCAAAAGGAATTTTATTGTTTATTTAAATTTTAAATAGTTAGATTTAAAATTTGTTTGACTGTGTTGATTGAATGCTTATATATATATATATATATATATATATATATATATATATATATATATATATATTGGATGTGAATAGACCCTATACGCCGTTAGTAAGCGGAGGTTATTTATTACACACATATACCGCGATATTCCACCTCGAAGTGGAATTGGTATTATATTATATATATAGCAATATATATATATATTGGCATATGTATATATAGCAGTTGATTGATTTCCCGCATTTTCTTTTAGCGGATGAGACCCTATGCGCCGTTAGTAAGCGGATATATATTTATAAAATCCCATATACCGCGATATTCCGTCTTGAAACGGAATGGTATTGTGCTAATGTCTGTGGATGCAGGGAAACAGGTTGGAGGGATCCAACTGGATTCCTCACAAATATTTATTTGATTTCATATATTGTGACATTTGATTGTTATCATGGATGATGTATGATGTTTGAAAGTTGTGATTGAATATTGATGTGTTGCATCATCGAATCCAATTTTTGAAGTTTAAAAATAACGATTTTGATTTCTAAAGTGATTCTTGGAAATATACGTTTATAAAATATTTTTGAAATTGATTCATCTTAAATAAATAAACGTTATAATTTTAATATTATGAAAATTATGATTTTTGAGAAATACAGTTAAAAGTTGATTTTTGAAAATATGGGATTAGTGATTTTATAAAATAGTTTGAACTGGGAATTCTGAATTTATTATAAGAAGTTTAAAAATAGGATTTATAAAATTTTTATTTTATAAATCAGAATGATGAAACTATAAAAGAGTTTAAAGATGTTTAAAGTAATAATATAAATTGATTTATATTAAAAGATTTATAAATTAATATTTATAAATTTAGAATATCTTGAATTATAAAACAAGCTTTTATAAGTGATAGAATGGTTTGTATAATGAATTTCATGAAGGAATGAAATCTATAGAATTTATGAAATTTGATTATTTTATAAATTAAAATGATGAAATTATAAGGGGTTTAAAGACATTTTAAAAATAGTAATATAAATTGTTTATATTAAAAGATTTATAAATTGATATTTATAAATTAAAAATATTAGAAGTATAAAACGAGCTTTTCTAAGTGTTAGAAAGAATCGTGAATGAATTTCACTAATGAATGAAACTTATAGAATTATAACAGTGAAGCTCTAAATAGAATTTTATAAATAAAATTTATAAAGTTATTTAGGAAATAGATGTGGATAAATAAATGAATCTTAGAAGTTATAAGATTTATAGATTTGGGAAGTTTGAAGGAATGATTTTGTAAATAAATAAATTATAAGTATTTGACTTATAATATGAAATTTTAATATATAATTGAGATATGAAATTGAATAGATTTATAAAGGAAATTTATAAAAAGGAGTTGTTATAAAATAAATAGAAATAGAATTTATAAACGTTGTTTTATAAATCCGCAATGACTTATTTTGATAAGGAATTGTTGTAATTTATTTATGGAATTATATTCATGTTTTAGACAGTGAATAATTCTTTAAAATAAAATGAATAGAAGTGATGAAATTTATTAACAAGTATATTCACGTTTTTGAATAGTGAATATTTTGTTAAAGAAATTATTTTGGATGTGATGTTTTAAATAGAATTGAAACGATCTAAAGATGTTTTAAAATGTATTGAGATTCGAAACCATAGATTTCAACATTCATTGTTGAAATAGACGTTTTCGAGAAATAGAAGGAAGTGATAGATTATAACACTGTTGTTATAATAAATGATTTCCGAAAGGAAATGTTTTATATAGTATTGGGATTTATATATCTATTTTAATTTTGAATCCCTATACTAGTGATTTTGGGTTGTCGTAACGATGTTTTACGCAACATTCGTTTTGACCCAAATAAATATGTTTAAGTGAATGATTTCCTTAAAGAATGAAATATATACTTAATTTCGATTAAGGTATATTAAATATTTTCTAAGTATAGAAAATAAAAAGATCTGTGAATTACTTATTTTTAATAAGTATAGAAATGCTTTTCCAATATTAAGTGAATATTTGGAATTTATCTTTTTGAAGATAAATTAAAAATTAATATTAAAAATTGAATGGAAATCGTATATTCATAAATATTTTGGAATGTAAATTCAATATAGGATTTATAAATGTAATTGGAAAATGAGTTTAAAAATAAATATTGATTTATTTTTAAAGTATGGAAATTATGTTTATATCTTGTAAAGATATTTTTGTGAAATAAATAATTTGGAAAGTTATTTGGAATCTGGTGATGTTGGCATATCTATTGATAGTTCAATAACCGACTATCAATATTTACCTTTAAATAGGTATTTGTTGTGATTTGTTTGAAATTGAATGCCACACTTATTTTTTTTTTTAAAAATAAGCGCTCACTATTCGGGTTAACCGGGAAAGGACCTTGGGGTCGTATAACCCATTCCGAATATGTGATACGTCGTTATGAATTGCATTCGAAGATCGGTGTTGAAGACCGGATATTTTCGAAAGCGAAAGGGTTTCTTGTTGATTGTCTCTGCACTGGCTGATCCCTGGTATTGAGATCTCCATATGTGATGGGAAATCCGAACGTGATTAGAGATTATTCGGATTGCAAGGACTTCTTTGTAAGTGCCTTCGGTTCTGTTCGAGCCCGGAACAGACTTGTATGGATTGTGTGTCTGACATTACAAGTTGAGATGTAAAGCCGATTTCTTTCAAATATATTTCTGTGGTGGCGGAGAATGTATTCTTTTAGCTTAACACCCTTCTCTGAGACGTACGAGCTCAGAGGTTATATAGTTGAAGTTATCAGCGATGTATTCCCAATTTGGTAATGTGATATGCTGAGTGTTGCTGTAAATGATCATTGTGTTGATTATTGTGATAGGATCATTTATTTGATCGTCTATCTTGGTGATCATTGTGTTGACCATTTGTTGACCCAAAGCATAGCTTTTGTATAAAGTATGTTTTTGTGGACGTGACTTCGTCGAACCTCACACCCCGGAAATGGTCAAAACAGGAAAGAAGCAGCAAGGTTATGAGGGGTAGCACCCTTTAGGGTATGTACATTTCCTTCTGGATAGAGGTTGTATCATGGTATGGAGCCCAGATATTTAACCTATGTGGTTACTACGAATTTATTACTTTGTGGTTGTTGGTTATCGGGATCCCGTGAGAAAGGTCGTTTACGATCGGGGAATGGCGTGCTCGTGTCAGTAGTTACCCAGTTAGGGGTAACCCGGCCTTGTGTTAGCAGAGTTCCGGTTTGGTTCTCGGGGATGTCTTTCCAGAGGCATTCTCATGTGGCAATGGGAAGTTCCTTGGCCTGACCATTTGTTAGAAATCCAAAGAAACAATACGAAACTTGTACGGTTTTAGTTGTAGAACCTATCATTCACTTATGGTGTCGCAACACTGTTTGGATGATAGCTATAGTAGGCATATGATAATGGCCGTATGTTGGCTAAGATTTATATTCTACTTTCGAAATGAATTTTTCTCTACACTATGCACTAGTAATAATATCAAATGTTCTTTTAATGCGTATCAAGCATCTTTGGCTATCATAAGGAGAAATCTCCTCCGATTCTGCGTTTGCATGTGTGTGTGTGCGGGAGGCCTTATGGTAGTCTCATTTTTAAAAGCATTGCGAATTGAAATAAAAATATCTCTCTATTTTGATTTTTAAAGAAAAATAAACTGTTTTGAGTTCTCACACCAGTCACATGACTGACTCGGAGTTTATTGTTTTCCTTCCTAAACTCTGGGTGTCCACCAATTTTCCACACGGGCAGTTAAGAGTTAGGTTTATCAGGATATTCTGGACATTCTGGAATTGCTGGAGGCAAGCTGGATGGCATGGCGTATTACTAGTTATATAGTATTTCTTTTTCCGCTGCATTGTTTGTTGTTGTACACTCTGATTATGATTTGATGTAATGTAATATAATGTGATGTAATAACTGATATAGTTCTTTGTTTAAAGATTATTCATTTACTTATTATATGTTGTTCCGCTGCGAATTGTGAGATTCTGATGTTGTTCTGTTTTCTTTCTGTTCCGTTCTATTTTAAAATTTTGTTCTACCCTCTATTTTCTTTCTCTTCTCTTTTCTTTCTATTTTAAAATTTTCTGTCTTCTTTTCCCTATCTAAATCTCCTACCTTCTTCTTTCTTCTTCTTTTCTTTTCTTAAATTCTTTTTAAAACCCATAACATTTCGGTTTTTCGGCAACGAAAAATCGTAAACGTTACAATGGGTGATGTATTGGATGCCGATTTTCGAAGGTCGAAGTGTGGGTCGTCGCATCTGGCATCAGACCAAAATACAACACCATAGCGGAAAGGTAATATCAACAGAGAGAAATAATATCAATCGAGGTCTTCCAAGAGAGAGAGAGATCCCAACAAACTGCATCTTCAATGACAAAGCTTCCAAACTCCAAACCAAAAGCTCAAAACCGAAAGCTATCATGCTGCAATGAAGCAAATGTTATCCTGATCCACAGACTTCAAAGACTTCTAGATCCATATCTACTATCCGAACCTACTGACTCTAAGCTGCCCGTGTGGAAAATTATGGGCACCCAGAGTTTAGAAAGGGAAAAATAAACTCTAGGTCAGTCATGGGACTGATGTGAGCAAATATAAAACAGTTATTTGAACAAAAGAAATAAAAAGAAACCCGTTCATGCTTTTTGAAAATGAAACTACCATAAGGTCTCCCGGCACACACTCAATGCAATCACACACATGGGGAAGGTTTCTCCTTATAGCGGTCAAACATGCTTGATAAGCGAAAATCCTTCTGATATTATTATTAGTGCATAGTGTGAAAAACATTTTGAAAGCATAATATTAATCATAGCCAGCATACGTACCATTATGGTATGCCTACTATAGATACCATTTTAAATGGCAGGTTCTACAACTAAAACCGTATAGGGCTCATATTGACTGATTGGATTTCCAACAAATGGTCAAGGCTAAGGAACTTCCTTTATCCGAAAGGTAAGCCTTTGGAGGGATGCCCCGAGAACCTAACCTGATACCGCAAACACAAGGTCGGGTTACCTCTGTAACTAGGTAACTAAATGTCACGAGCATGCCATTCCCCGGTCGTAACCGACCTTTACCGAGGCGCCAACACAACAAATTCCAACAGCCACATAAGTAAAATATATGGGCTCCATACCATGATACCACTTTTTATCCAGAAGGAAATGAACATACTCTGAGGGGCAAGACTTCTATAACCTTGTTGCACCTCTCCTGTTTTGACCATTTCTGGGGTGTGAGGTTCGCTAAAGTCTCGTCCCACAAATCTACGCTTTTCACAAAGGCCATGCTTCGATCAACCAATGCTCAGCACTTAGCATGCCACATTACCAAATTGGGAATATATCACTAGTAACAATCGACTACATAACCTCTGACCTCGTACGTCTCGGAGAAGGGGGTTAAGCTAAGAGAATAAATTCCCCACCACCAAACATAAATGTATTTGATAGAAACCAGCTTTATATCTCAAAGTGTAATGTCAGACATACGTACATACAAGTCCATCTTAGGTCTGCATGGAACCGAAGGCACTTCGTCCAATTAAGGAAAAATTCCTTGCAAATCCGGATATCTCCAATCCCGATGGGGCTCCCTATCACATAGGGTAATCTCTATACCGGAGCAACTCAGTGCAGAGACAATCGACATGCAAGTATTTTCTTTCTCGAAAATACTCGATATTCAACCACCGTCTTCAAATGCAATTCACTTCCATGGTATCATTATTAGAAATGGGTTTTATGACTTAATGTCCTCCCTCGACTTAACCGAATAATGAGTGCTTATTTTAAAAGCATGTGGATACAAATTTCCAATTTTAATCTTTTTAAATAAAAGATCCACCTTTAAGATTCGATGTGGTTTTCGGATAACCATTTGGAATCCGATTCCCGGTCTCATCGAAATTCAAATGTCGTCATAAAGGCCAAGTTGTTTAAGTAAACAATTTTAATTCAATTCAAAAGTTCACATTTACACAGCAATACATCACAGATAAATAATTTACAAAAATCACAACCCAAAACAATTCATATCACAGAACATTATATATCAGAGATATCAATCAATTCAAGGAATTCAATATAATCCAATCATCCATAAACACGATTAATCAGTCATGTAATTTATAATTAATTTAATTAACTCAAAATAAATTAATTACTTATGAATTGATCACCCTAAGCCTACTTGACTTACATTAAGTAATTACAAACCATTTTCTTTTACTATAATTAATCAGTGAAATTTAATTACTCATCCTTAATCATCCATCGTAATTAATTATGCTTAATTACTTACATTAAGTAATTATCCCTTGATTTAATACATTAATTAATTAACCTTTAATTAATTACATTAATTAATTATCCGTTAAATCATAAATTAATTAACCTTTAATTATTAAATTATGTTTAATTACTTACATTAAGTAATTATTCTTTAATTAATTAATTATCCTTTAATTATTTACATAAATAAATTAACCTTTAGAAATTAATTAACCTTTAATTAATCTCATTGAGTAATTATCCTTTAATTACTACCATTAATTAGTCATCATTTAATTTAATTACATTAAGGAATTATCCTATAATCACTTGATTAATTACTCTTTAATTATTAATCGATCATCCTTTAACTAATTACATTAATTAATTGTCATTAAATTACAAATTAATGATCCTTTAATTACCTTAAGATCTTAATTAATTTACCCATTTATCTTAATCAATTACTTAATGTCTAATTAACTTAATTTAATTACCAAATAAATTAAATTAATTACCTCTAAATCCTACTTAATTAATAAATTAATGGTCCTTTAATTAATCACATTAATAATGATCCTTAAATTAATCAAGTCCCTAATTAATTAAAGATAAACCCTTTATCTTAATTAATTAGTTAATTACGTCATTTAAATCTTATTTTATAAACCTTGAAAATAAATTATCATTAATATATAAGTTAACTTAAGACCTTTAAGTTACTTATTTATTAAAGTCATTTCACCTTCTTTAATTAACTATTTAATCACATTATTTAAACTTATTTAAATAACTTCAGAATTATTTTAAAATAATAGGTGTATAATAAAATACCTTAAAATTAATTGATTTAAAATAATATATTTTAAACCTTTTAACTAATTCCAAATCTAAATAAAACATTTATTATTTGAAAGAAGTGGGTTAAGACATTGTTTAATTAAAACTTGATTTGTTTAAATGTTAAAAACTTGTAAATATCCTAACATTACCCAGAAGTGAACCCGAGCCATCTCCAATTATACCCGATACCATCCCCGATCCAGACCCTTCTTCTTCTCTTTTTTATTCATTTTTAAAACTATTACAATATTCTTAAACCCACAAGAACAAACCAGAGAACATACTCAAGCCATTACCAAACTTTCCAGAGTACGACTTCAAGCCACCATCTTCTTCTCCACCGATGCCACAACAACACCAGATATAAACATGCATATGTGCACGACGCACGCCGACCTGACCACCTCTGGCCATCATCGCAATCACCCCACATGACGACGATCACCTCCACAATCGATCCGACAATGTAGCGCGACGAACACGCCTGGAAATCGAATTCGAGAAACACGATCACAACCAGAAAACCCAAACCATCGACTAAATCACATCGACCGACTGATCTCGATCACCAGAAACCTTGCCATCACACCCGAAGGTGCACCATAGTCTCAAATTTCGATCCCACCACCACCGAAAGATTCCGATGCACCCACAACGCTACAGCGACCCAATTTTAGGCATCGACCAAAAACAGTGTTTAAACCCTAGTTCGCCAATGCTAGGACACCCCGGTGAATTATAAATTCACCGATCATTTTTCCTACGACCCCATCCCCCAAGATAGCTCCAACCTCGAGCACGACACTCATCCTTCCACCGATCATGAGAAATTGATGAAAACGCAAATCCCGTTCATCTCGCAAGTTCTCATGATTTACTAAACTAAAAATCTAGATATTTACATTAAAAATCATGATTTTCCATAAGGAATCAGATTACCATGATGAATCTTGAAATTAAATGATTCGTTTTCCTGATAATATATATTTACTATAATTTGTAGTTTTCCATTAAAAATCTGACCAATTATATTTATAAATGTTTTTAAAAACAAGATTTCGATATTCAAACATAATTCCTTTGAACATCATAACCTATAAAAGACTAGGGGAAGAGAAATTGATTTTAGAACTTGTTTGGTTTTGTAAAACCAAACAGAGGCCTACACACACACACACATATATATGTATGTGTATATATATATATAGACATGCACATATATATACACATATTTATATACATGCAACACATTGTCATTCATACAAACACATTTCCAAGTTATTATTCTCATCCATCATCACAACATAAGTAAATATAGAGGATTTAGTTTTAAAAATGAAGTTTACTCACAGTATAATGAAGAACATAGGAGCCTGGAGATGATTTTTGATCTGGAAATTGTTTTAAACTTTGAAAATCTGGTAATTAGTTTTGACTTTGATTTGAAGCTTGATGCTTGATTTAAATTTGAATTTGCATGCTTTTTATTAGGTTTGAGATGCTTCAGGTTTGAGATACCTTAGTTTTTCGTTGAGTTTGAATCTTAGCTTGATTGTAATTCTTTTCTAGTTTTGCTTTATTAAGTAACCAGGTTTTTATTCTGATAAAATTTTGAAAAAAAAATGAAGGATAGAAGAAGATGAAAAGTAGGAATATAGATGAGTATATATAACTTTGTTTTTTCCCTTTATTTATTAAATTTAAAAATTAATAGAAAACTTAAAAATATGACACTTGTTAAATTTGTATGTCACAATTGTTACATTTGTTCAATGCATGTATTTTTAAGCTACAAATGTTTTAATGCATTTTAAAAAATTTACACTTGTCTTTTGCATGTTTTTAAATGTTCAAATATGTTTTTACATAATTTTTATATTATATTTTCTATTTTGTTTTAATACATTTCTTTGAACATATGTTTTATCTCATTAATTTAATACGATATATATATATATATATATATATATATATATATATATATATTAAAGCTTATTATTTATATATATACAAACTAAATTTATATTGATGTTTAATTTAAAGGAAAGAATATTAAACCTTCTTATTAAATCTTATTTCGAACTATCATACTTTTAAATTAAATAGATATTTATCTTTAGAGTTTTTAAAATATAGAATTTTTAAATCCAATTTATTTTCAAAATATTTATTTTTGAATTTCAAATCAAAATTTATATTTACAATTTACACACACACACAGATATATATATATATATACACATATATAAACAAACACATATCTATCTTTGGAAAAATTCAAATAATTTCACAAATTAATTCTTAAAATTATGTTAACTACTAAATTAAATTTGACTTAAAAATGAGATTGCTATAGAGGGACTCGTACATTAGCATATTAGTATCGGTCTTTGGATCATTAATGTGTAGTTTGGCCCAGATCCACATCAGTTACAATTTTTTGGAAGGTTTCACATTATTGGGCACTATGAACACTTTCGTAATTTAGCGTCCCTGATGACAGATTCCACACTACCTTTATTCATCCCCTTAGTGAAAGTGTAAGCTCATTAGAACTATAGAATGATGCAAGGAGGCGATGCTCACCATATATTTGCTATGACTAGAAATCAAATTGAGTTACGGATTACGAGAGAGTATCATGTGGCATCCTTATCACTATTATCCCTTTTTTATTGACAAAAACTTACAAAAAACTGGCTTTCTATCAATAACACATTTTCCATTAGTATCTTATCCTCCTACTGGAGGGTGTTACTAGTTCCTTGACAAGTGTATTTAGGGGCAAACCTTGGATGGGGATTTTGTTCCTAATAATCCGCACCCAAATATACCATTTTCGAAGGTGTATCCTAGCACTGACTTAGAATAGTATGTAAACGAGTGGTAGCCGACCAATTACTTTATCATTACCGGTTTAAATTGTGCATCGTTTTAGATTCGATTTTACACTGCACCGCTGTGATAACCCGGATTTTTTTGGGCAATAAATATGTGATAATCTTCTTTTATAAATTATTTAAAATATGTAAAAAAAATTCTTTTTCAAAAATAAATAAATTATGTGTTGTTTTTGCATATATATATATATATATATATATATATATATATATATATATAAGTAGATAGCAAATAAAGGTTTGGATTTGAAATTCAAACATATAAGAATAAATTTGTTCTAAAAATTTTATATTTTAAAAGCTAGTGTATAATTATTTATATGTGTATAATTGGGTTCTTATTTCATTTTCTTTTAAGATATATATAGATGAATAAAAATAAACGTAAAACTAAACTGACAATATAATATAAATATATAAAACATATTAATACATTATAATTACAAATGTAAGCTAAGTTTCTATGCATTATAACAAGTGTAAGAAATTTATAAAATGCAATTCCAAGTGTAAAAAAGATTATGACATGAATAACATTTGTAAATAATTTTAACTTACATAAAAATGTGTAAATTTAGATTTTACAAGTGGCAAAAACATAATTCTTTAAAAATTAATGCATTAGAAGGGATCCATGCTAATGTATACTTGATCAAAAATTCTTCTTCGTTTTACAAACCAGAGCCTGTAAACAAAATCAAACCAAAAAATTTAATCAAGCAATCAACTACCTGAATCATCACAAGGAAATTCAAAGTATCTGTTTCAAAATCAAGTACAAGTTCTCAGATCAAAGTATTCCAGTTCTAATATCAAGTTCAAAACAAAATCCCCGTCTCTACTTTTAAATCAATGAGTAAACTTATATTTAAAAGCTTAAACTTATGATTATCATGATGCATGTGATAGATTATGGACGAAATGTTGTGAAACAGCTTTGCATGAATGGATTAAGATATTTATATATATTTTAATATGAGATAAACCTGTATATTCAAGCTTTGTTGATTTAACAGGTCAAAACTGATTCAATGACCCAATCCTCCTTCTTCAATCTATTTTTGGTTATAATCTCTAAATAAGAAGTATTAGAATGAATGTAACATCAATTTTAAAAATAATTTCAAGTATATAAAATAAGTGATTATTTCATGAGAATTTACCGTAATGATCAATTAATGCCATAAAATCAAGTATCCAAATTTCAAGTTTTAATTATATAAACTGATTCGAATGGGAAGATGGTGATTTTTGACATATAAATCTAGATTTTTAGGTTTGTAGGTGATGTGAATTTTTAAGTTGATCAGGAAATGATCTTCAACCAATTCATGGTGGTTGGGTCGAAGCTGGTGGTCGAGTTTGTGGTCAGAGGAGGATGAGGAATCGTCGGACTCGAGAAAATTAGAAGCGCGATTTTTCGAGTGTCGTGGCGGCGGGTAAAAGTGGATGTAGGGTTTTACGCAGCATTTTGGCCAAGCTCGGTTTTGGTACGATTGTGTAGTCGATAGTCGATCGGAGTCGTGCGCATGGAGAGGGATGGTTGGAGTAGGTCGCGACGAAGCTTGGGCCGGAGTTTCATGATTACTGGTGGTCGCGCATGGAGAGGGATGGTTGGAGTAGGTCGTGACGAAGCTTGGGACGGAGTTTCATGATCACTGGTGGTCCGTGGTGGCAAATCGGGTGGCTTTTGGGTGATCTATTTCTTTCCATTGGGTTCTCCTCGATTTCGATTGTGAGGTGGTTCTAGGTTTCTGGGTCGTAGGGCATTAGAGGGAGATGTCGACGACTGGGCGACAGGGTCATAAGCGATCGCCACAGCTCCAACGATTCGTGCACGTGTACAAGAATCAGCTATGCATCTGGGTTATGGGTGGTGGTTAGGGTAGGATTTGGTACGCGAGAAAGCTCGGGAAAGAATAGGTTTTGCTCGAATTTTGTTTCGAGTTGTTCAAGTGTGTTAGCAGGGTTTAAAATTTTAGTGGACCAGCTTTTAAATTTAAACAAGTTTAAAAAAAGAAGAGAAAAGGTGATTTTCTCGGGTGTGACTAGGGAAGGATATCCGGTTGAACCTGAAGGAAGTTTATAACAATTTTAAATTTTAAATAAAAGCATGTTTTAAAATTTAAAATGAATCTAGTAAACTAGTTCCTAAATCTAATTCTTTATATAATAATTTATTTAATAATTGATTTAAGGAAAGTGTTAAGATTTGTTTAACATCAATTTGTTAAATTCTTAAGTTATTTTAAACCTAATTTTTAAATGTAATTGAGTGGTAATATGATTTAAGTTTATATGTTAATGATAATTAAGTAATTAATAAAGATAAATTGTTTATCTTAAAGTTAATTAAGGTCTTTGGTGATTAAAGATTAATTAAATGAATTAAAGAGAAATTAATTACTTACTGATTAAGGATTAATTTATCAATAATTAAGGGTTATAAATTAAATAATTGAAGATTAATTAATTGGTAATTAGAGATTAATTAATTGGTAATTAGTGATCAATTAATGTAAGTAATCAGAGATTAATTACTTAAATGATTAATTACTTAATGTAAATAATTAAAGGATTAATTTGTTAAGGGTTAATTATTTAGTAATTAGAGGTTAAATTAATTAATAATTAAAGGTTAATTAATTTGAGGATACTTAACCGATGAGATAATTACTTAATGGAAGTAATTATGGATAATTAATTTAGAAGGATAATTAAAGGATGATTAATTAATTAATGGGTTGTGATTAATTAATGTTGTAATTAATTAATGTTGGTAAGCAGGATATTAAAGTAATTAAATTGACTAGAAATGGAACAATAAATTTATCTTGCTTATAGATGATTAAGATATATTGAATAACTTAGATTATTTGATATCTCTGATATGTGATTTGTGATGCTGTGTAATATGAGATATTTTGGTTGAATCTGTGTGGGATTTTACCTGAGATGAATTGTTGTGTGAATATGAAATCATGAATATAAATTGTATTTTTTAAACTTAAATAAATTGGATTAATATTAACTTTGGATTCGAAGAGACCGGGGTCAAGTATCAGTAAATACCCAAAACTACTTCGATATGTAATCTAAAAAATTCTTTATATATTTGATATGTGTAATCAATAGGCTGGAATTGGAATAAATTAAGTAACTTGGCCTTTAATTGAGCAATAGTTCTTGGATATTTTTTGTAATAAATGTTGGACTTTGAGAACTGTAGTGAGGTACGAGTTACCCTGGGTTTTTTCTTTATGTTTGAACTTGATATTTCAAATTATATGTGTTTACTCACGCTGGTTTCTAGCCTGACACGAATGTTACTTTGATGTAGTGCCCGGGTCAGACCAAGTATTACATATTTTCAGGTTAGAACGTTCTGGAGCTCAGGAGGCGAGCTGGACGGCAAGAACGTATGGAGTTGACTGCTGAGCATTAGAGTTGTATTGATAGTAGTCTGGGACAGGTTGATATAACTGTCTAGTCTATTTGTACATCGTGTGTAACTCTGATGTATTGTGGAAATAGTAACAAATTCAGCTTTCTTTGGAAATTCTATTATTTGATATTATATTTTGATCAACTGCGAAATGTGAGATTTTGAGTTTTGTTTCCTGTTCTTCTATTACCTCTTTTCTTCTTAACCTAACAATCTGAAATTTCTGGCATCAATTGCTCGGCACTTCTATAGTTAAACGTATTAGTGTCGAATACTCGAGGTCGAAAATTTTGAGTCGTTACATTTTGGTATCAGAGCTGAAGGTTAAGCGAGAACCATGGCTCTGAGGGGTTTACTCATTAAGGGTTGGGTTAATAGTACCCTAGAATGAGTTGAGTGTAGTATACATGAAGGCATATTTGTTATTTTCTTATAAAATGATTTTTATAGAAGTTTATCTTTTGATATGTAAAGAAATATTTTTTCTAATTATTAAATATATTAAAGAAATTGGTTGTTGATTTTTGGAATAAAATAAAATAATAAGAATTAAGTGGTAATAGAAATGCAACCAAATAGGAATTGGATGATATAAACTATATAAATAAGATAAATGGATCCAAACTGAAATTAAAATCCTGAATTTGTTGGAGTGTTTTCAGAATAAGATAATAATGAATTGGTATCTAGATATGATAATCTTGGTTATTATCATAAATGGTTGTTGTGTTTAATAATGATATGCTTGTTAATGAGGAGCAAAAATGAAATGTTTTAAGGAAGTAAACATTTAGGTGAGTATGGCTTATAAATTGGAAATGAAGATGATCTAAATTATGATGTTTTAAAATCTAAGTCCGGAATTTGGAATTTGTTTCAAAGTGATAAAAGAAATAATAAATAGTATTATTTGAATAAAAGAAATAATAAATAGTATTAAAAGAAAGAACATTAAAACCTTTTTGTTAAACTTAGATATTGTATATATATATATATATATACACACATAAATTATACTTGCATAATCTTTCAAAAGAAAATTTTATTTAAAATAAAATTATACATTGATAAACAAACCTCTAGTTTATCACTCTAATAAATTTACCTTTAATTAATTTCGTAAATTAATTCTTTTGAAATGAAGTAATAATTTTTTTAATTACTTAAATCCAATTATTAAAATAATTCAAAGATATTTAACTTTAAGCATTTTAAATCTTCTTGTAAATACTTAATCTTAAATTTCAAATCAAAGTCTATTTATAATCCAAAAATTTATTTATTCTAGAATTTTCAAATTAATTCATAATTAAATTCATAATTTAATTTTAAAAATTAAATAAATTGTCAAATTAAACTTGTTCAAAATTCGGGAATGTTACAGATTCCCCCCTTAGGAAATTTCGTCCTCAAAATTTGAAAGTAGGGAGACAACAAAGAATATAGAAAGATCGAGAGATGAATCACCAGATCAAACTGAATATTTATTCTTCATTTGGCTTACCAAATCAGAATATCAATAATGGATGCAAGAACGAATTAAGGTACTCGGGTCACCAGATCTACAAATATACAGGTATTGGTTAGTTTAAAAGATAACTAACCCCTCGTAGAATACATCGAGACCCAAAGAATAGACAGATATATGAATGCAATCCCAAGACTTTTAGTTTAAACAACCAAAATATATTTATTAACCATAGCAACCAAGCAAATAATTCATTCAAACAAACAATTCTGACCCATCCGGAGTTTGTGTCCCATGCAAAATCAAAGCTTCTTCCTGGAGCTGCCAGGAATCATCAAAGAATTTAGATCGAATCAAAGGAGATTGATAGAGAAAATTGTTTCTGCTATTGCAGGGTATCGACCATTTGTAGTCGTACTCCCCTGTCCCTTATCTCGTCCTCTTCTTGCACTCATACTCACTATCAGTGTATAGTAAGAGAATTTACTGAGGCATTCGAACGGATATCTTAGGGATTACTCATTCTAGGGTATACTTCACCCTATTTCTAATGAGCTACTTAATGTGTTATATTCCTGAGCTAAGTTTTAACCCTCGGCTCTGATACCAAATGAAACGGTCCTGACTCGAAAATCGACACCGAATACGACACTCGTATTCCAATGCCGTAGATCCAAATGTCGAATCTGGCTCGCCGGAGCTTATAGCACTTCAAGTATAACAACACAGTGGAAGAAAAGAAATGAATATCATTGATATACAACATTCGATACAACAATGATACAATATGAATCAATATCAAAGATACAAGATAACAATGCTACAGCGGAAAACTAAATGAACTAGCAGCTGAACAAAAACTCCAAAAAGCAACTGCAACTCAAATCCAATGCTCCAAAGCCAAACTCCAAACCACAAACTCGAACCACCATCTCGTTTTACCCAGATAATCAAGTCTCGTCCATGAATCCAAAGACTCCAATATCCAAGATCTCCAAAGAATACCAAAGAGGAAAGCCGAAAGCTACCGAATCGATATCTATATTTATTATCTAAAAAACCCAACTCTAGACTGCCCATGTGGAAAATTGTGGGAAACCAGAGTTTAGGAAAGAAACAATAAACTCCGGGTCAGTCATGGGACTGGTATGAGCAAACAAAACCAATTTATCTTTTAAAACAAACAAAAGAATTTAAAAACATTGAAAATCCGCAATGCTTTTTGGAAAATGAAACTACCATAAGGCCTCCCACCACACACACAATGCAAACGCAGACTTGGAGGAGATTTCTCCTTATGACAGTCAAAAATGCTTGATACGCGAAATCCTTTGATATTATTACTATAAGTTCATAGTGGGAAACATTTCGAAAGTATAATATTAATCTTAGCTAGCATAGACATTTCGTACTATGCCTACTATAGCTACCATCTAAACAGTGGGGTGCCACCGTAAGTAGATGGCAGGTTATACAACTAAAACCGTACAAGGCGCGTATTGGATGATTGGATTTCCAACAAATGGTCAGGCTAAGGAACTTCCCATTGCCACAAGGGTACACATCTAGAGGGACGCCCCAAGAACCATCCCTCAGTTCTCTGCCAACACAAGGCCGGATTCCCCCTTCCCGGGGAATAAAACCTAAGATATGCCACCCCTGGTCCTTTGGGACTTTTAACCGAGGATCCTCAATACCAACAACATCATATAGTAATAAATATACTATAGTGCCTACATGAGTAAGTATCTGGGCTCCATACCATGATACTACCCTTTTCCAGAAGGATTGTTCATACCATAGGGGCGCTACCCCTGAAACCTTGCTGCATCTTTCCTGTTTCGACCATTACCGGGTTTTGAGGCTCGACAAAGCCTCGTCCACAAAGCTAAGATTTTCACAAAAGCCATGCTTCGATCAATAAATGATCAGTAGCACTTTGTATGCCACATTACCAAATTGGGAATGTATCACTAGTAACCATCAACTACATAACCTCTGAGCTCGTACGTCTCAGAGAAGGGTGTTAAGCTAAGAGAATAAATCTCCGCCACCAAACAGAAATGTATTTGATAGAAACTGATTTACATCTCAAAGTGTAATGTCAGACACACATCCATACAAGTCTGTTCCAGGTTCGGACAGAACCGAAGGCACTTCCGAAGAAGTCCTTGCAATCCGGGTATTCACAATCCTGATCGGACTTCCCATCACTTAGTGAACCTCTATACCGTAGCTACTCAGTGCAGAGACAATCGATAGGTCATCCTATCGTTCTCGCAAGTACCTGGTCTTCAACACCGTTCTTCATATGTTATCCATAACGACGTATCATTATTCGGAATGGGTTATATGACACAAGGTCCTCTCCCGGCTAAACCGAATAACGAGCGCAATATTTAAAAACATATGGATAATGGGATCTCAGTTAAATCACAGCTTAAAGCCCAAAACATTTCATTCAAATGGTTAAAACAAATTACCATTTCCAATCTTTTTGAACAAAAAGATTCACTTCAAAACCTTCAATGGTTTAAATAATTTCCACACTTGAATCTTTTAAACAAACGATTTACTTTTAAAACCCCTTTTTCAATTTAAAACAAGGATCACCAATCTTTAGCAAAGATTCATTTCTAGCCTTTCAAAAACAATTCCATTTTAAGTTGGATTAACTCATTCGGTCTTTAAATTAAAGACTTATTTTATAGCTTTTAAAATAACTTCCAAAGATTCCTTTATATTTTTTTATAACAGCTCCCGTTTCAATCTTTTATATATAAAAGATACATCATTTAGAATTCTCTCCGATTCCAAAATAAAGCATATCAATCTTTCACAAAGATTCAGTTATAGCTCTTAAAACCATTCAATTTCAACTTGAAATATTTTTATCATAATTATTATTTGAAACCACTTGTTTCTGTTCGAAAAACCCGATTATAATTGCACGAGTTCAGGCTTTTCAAAAATAAACTTGGGTTAAATTCAAATTCCCAAACCAATACTTTTCAAATGGTAAAAAACCCATATAAACACCTTTATAATTTGTATAATCTTTTTAAGCCAAAATTTCCAAATTTATTAAATTCAATTTCAAATATTGAATTCAAACACAAAATCAAAATATTTCAAATTTCAAATTAAATCAAATTATTTAAAATAATTTTTTTATCTTCAAAAACTCCTTTTCAAATACTTTTCCAATTTAACCCAATTTCATTTCCAAAATCATTTGGATTCAAAATTCAAACTTTAAAACCATTTCAAAATATTAAATTCAAATATTTGTGACTTAACTGATTTCCTCGTGAAGTCCTTATTTGTGTGTGTATAGTGTGGTCCAGGGGTTTAACACAATAGTAGTAAATCATCATAGAATTATAGCAATATTGATAAGCGGTATAATCCTATAACGCTTATCTATATACACAAAATCACAGATAGATAACATGAATGCATTATAGATAAATAAATTTTATTCCACAGCACAAACATATCATATAACATTACACATACAGGATATCAACATAATTCACACCATTCCATGCTATCCATACATTCATAAATATAATCATCAAGTCATTTGATTAATTTTAAACCAGATCATTACCTATGAATAAATTTCTAATCATGGTTTACTAATAATTAATTAATTACAAACCATTATTATTAATTATTCTTTAATTAATCTTTAATTGATAATAATCCTTTGATTAATTATCCTAAATTAATTACAAAATTTTAATTAATTAATCCTTAATTAATAATCATCCCTTAATTACTTTCATTAAAAACTTTAATCCATGATTAATTACCATTAACTACAATTTATATTAAGTAATCATTTCTTTAATTAATTAACCATTAATTGTAATTAATTAAAACTTAATTACTTCTACTAATTAGCTATTTCTTACTTAATTACTTTAATTAATAACCTTTAATTATTAATTTAAATCTTAATTACAGTTAATTATCCTTAATTGATTATTCTTAATTTAATCACCCTAATTAATTAATCATATTAAATAATTACTTAAAGGCAATTAACCTTTAATATTTGATTAATAAATCTTTAATCTTTAATCATCTATTCTTAATTACTTTCACTAAGTAATTATTATTTTTATTAAAAACATTCATTTACTTGACTAATTAAACTTAATTATTAATTAATTTATCTTAATTACTCTTATTAAGTAATTAACTTCAGGACATTATTCTTCTTTAACAAATAAATTAACTTAGACTTTAAAGGTTAATTAACAATTAAAACATCTTTCCTTAATTTACTTCTTATTATTATTGAATAAATTTTCATAATAAAGGTTATATGTATCTTAACACTTTTTTTTAACTTAGTAAATTTTGTTTTAAAACCTTTTAACAATATGGAAACTTGGATAAACTTTTTTCATTTACAAAAGAATTGGCTTCTAACAAAATTGTTTCAATTAAACTCGATTTTGTTTTAAAGGTTAAAAACTGTTTTAATACATCAGCAAACCCAAGCCATTTCCCAAGCAAAACTACGATCTACCCGAGTCATTTGATGTTCTTCCCGAGCTTCCTCCCGAGTCTTTCTTTCTTCCCTTTTAAACTTTGTTTCGGTTTACATTTTTTTTAAACTAACAAAACAACCTGATACTTCCTTCGAGCTAGCATCGTGCTTTTACTCAGGCCATCAACTCATTTTCACGAGGGTAGACTCGAGCTTTCCATCTTCACCTCCTTCTTCTATCTCTACCATACCGACATCATTGTACACCTGTGCATCATGCACGCCAACCGTGACTTCTTCGATAATGGGTCCGGCCATCATCATGTCGACTTCGGCCCCACCTACCTGTGCAACCACCTAGGTCACTGAAATGTCCATTGAATTGAAATCCCAGTGCCTGATTTTAACTGGAACCAAACTCTAGTCAATAAACTTACCACGTGCCAATGAACCAACCGATATGATGCATTGCCATTTCCTCCAGAGCCGCGTCATTGACCTATGCCCCTAATCCCGCTGGTCCGATCGTTCACGATCCCTTGTCGACGTCGAACTTTCCCCAGAATCATATCAACCCACAACTGATTGTCGAACCCTAGATCGACAATCCCTGACCATCACAGTGACCCAGAAACACTCCAAGTATTTTTCCCACAATCACAGTTCTTCCTTCTTCCTCTAGCAACAACCATGTTGATCAACACTTCGCCGATCAACAAAATTCACCAAAAATATGTTTTACATTCAACCCCGAAATTTTCATTCAATACAGTTCTAAAAATCAAGATTTTGTTTTTAAAAATCATTATTTTTAAAGACGATCCAGATTACATAATCAAATCGAAAATTCTTAATAATCGAATTTTGGGGTATTTGAGTTTTTCACTGTATTTGTATTGTTTTTGCCATAATTACTGAGTACAAAATTATGAGATTAGTTTTGAAAATAAGGTTATATCCTCATAATCATTTAGTATTTATAAATCAAGATTAAAATTTGATTATGTAAGCGGCCACTGATTTTTCTTATAATGGTTTTAAGATTGTAAATTTAACAGAGAGTATATATTTGTAGATATATAAACATACACACAGACATGGATTCACAAAAAACAACATAGTTCAAGACATCTTTCACAACAGCTGGAAGTATCCACCACAATATCACATATATAAACAGATTCAACATTGAAACATGTCAGTTTGCTCACTTGACTTCTAGAAAGAACAGAGGCAGTTTCAAAGATAGATGAAGGCCTACATTTTTCTTTTCTTTAAATCTTGGAGTTTTAGATCTGTAATTGTAAATACAGATTTTCATTTACTCTTTGTTGTTCTTAATCCATTCGATACAAAAAAAATAAAAAAAATAAAAATAAATTACTTACAGGTTTAAATGCATATACAGAGAACCCTCTTTATTTTTATTTCTACAGTTGAAACAGATGTTGTTTTGATCTTTATTGAACCTGAATCTAACTCCTGCTTCTCAGGTTTTGTTCATGTTTTGGTCAGTGTTTTGAATATGCATATTTTGTTTGTTTTGCTGATGTTTTTGAGTAACTTTGATTATTATTTTTGTGTTTCCAGGTTTTAGAAATGAAAAGAGAGAAAAAACTGGTTTGTTTTTCTTTCTCATGCATATTGTTTGTGTAATTAAATTTTCGAAAGGAAGATTAATTCTTTTGCCACTTGTAACATTCATTTACACTTGTTAATTTTTTTATGTCATATAGTTTACATTTGTATAATTTCGTATATTTATGTTTTTAACCTTGTCTTGAATTTATTTTATAAATTTCGTTTTGGTCCTTTAGTTCAATTAATTTACAACTTTTATAGAAATTTTAAAAGAAAGAACTGTAAAACCTTTTTGTTAAACTTATATATTGTGTATATATATACATACAAATTATACTTGCATAATCTTTCAAAAGAAAACTTTATTTAAAATAAAATTATACATTGATAAATAAACCTCTAATTTATCACTCTAATAAATTTACCTTTAATTAATTTCATAAATTAATTCTTTTGAAATTGAGTAATAATTTTTTTTAATTACTTA
This sequence comes from Allium cepa, assembly GCA_030765085.1. Classification (NCBI taxonomy): domain Eukaryota; kingdom Viridiplantae; phylum Streptophyta; class Magnoliopsida; order Asparagales; family Amaryllidaceae; genus Allium; species Allium cepa. The sequence goes on along the minus strand of CM060938.1, from coordinate 445,342,451 downwards.
CAATCCAATTATTAAAACAATTCAAAGATATTTAACTTTAAGCATTTTAAATCTTCTTGTAAATACTTATTCTTAAATTTCAAATTAAAGTCTTATTATAATCCAAAAATTTATTTATTCTAGAATTTTCAAATTAATTCATAATTAAATTCACAATTTAATTTTCAATATTAAATAAATTGTCAAATTAAACTTGTTCAAAATTCGGGAATGTTACAGAATCAAAGTGGTTTCGTGTATTAACTAATACCCGACTTCGGTCTCTTCGAATCCTATGTCATCTTAACCCAAGTTATTCAAGTGAATATAATTTAACTTTAAATGCTGGATGTCACCTTACATAGCATTTTATTCATAGATATCCACATTATCACTGTTCAACCCAACATAACATATTACAAAAACATCTCATGTCACATAGCATCATGATCACATACCAGTGATAACAAATAATCCAAGGCATTCAAATATCATTCAATCATCCATAAGCAAGTTAAATTAGTCATACCATTTCAAACTAATTTAATTGACTACTAATGAATTAAATTAATTACTTATTACCTAAAAATCTTACTTATTTAACACTAATTAATTATATTCAATTAGTTAATCATCCCTTAATTATTCATCTTGATTAATCATCCTTGATCAATCATTCTTCAATTTTCTTTTAATTAAGTACACAAATTAATTATTCTCAAACCCATCGCATTACTTCACCTTTAATTACCATGTTAATTAATTACCCAAATTAATTATCCGACAATCACATCGATTAATTATCCTTTAAATAAATTCACACTTATTAATTAACTAAACCTTAATAAATTTCTTAATTAATCAATCTTTTAATTAATTACACTAAGTAATTAATTCTTAATCTCTTACCTTTAGTAATTAACCTTTATTTAATGACTTTTATCAAGCTATTTATCCCATTGTTTAATTATCCTAAATTAATTAACCTTGATCGTTAATTAGTTTAACCTTTAAGTACTAATTTATTTAATTAACCTTTAGCAGATTAATCCTTTAATTACTTACATTAAGTAATTATCATTTAAGTATTTAATCTCTAATTACTTAATTAATTATTCCTAAGTTTTCCAATTAATTAACTTCAAATTAGTTATAACTCTCAGTTATAAATAAATAAATAAATCCAAAATCATTAATTAATTGATTTCCTTTTTAACACTTCATTAATTTAATTAATCATAAATTATCTAGTTCCTACTTTAAGATAACCATTCATCTTACTAATTACTTAATTACCCCATAAACTTAAACACTTTATTTGTTTCTCATTTACTTAACTTATATTAAAATTAAGTTAAGAATAATTTAAAATTTTAACTTGATACGTTTAAGTTCAACTAAACTTTCCATACCTTAAACCAGGATAGAACATTGATTTTCTAAAGAATTGTATTTAAGAAAACTTAAACTAGATTCATTTAAATTTTAAATCTTGACTTCATTAGATTTAAAACTGTTATAAATACCCGAGTTCCCTCCGTACCATTCAAAAAAATTCTTGAGCAACACCTCATGCTCTTCACAACTCATTCTGCTCCGAGTCAAACACATAACCATCTTGAGATCGTCCCGATACATCTTATTCTTCCTCAGAACAAACAGCAACCCAAATAACCCAAATGCACGTGTGCACATGCACGCAAGCCGACACCTCTCCGACCATCTTTGACCACACTCTCAGGTCACTGGCGATCCTTACTACCTAGCACGACCAATCAACTTCGTCAACACGACATTAATCGAAAATGAGGAATTCGAAAGAACTAGAAACTAGTCGATCGTCCAAAAACATTCCAACGCCGCCACCACTGACCACCGGTGGACCCGATCTCTTGCCAAAATGTACGCATGCCCTCCATCTTCCTTTTCCTCCGACTCCGGTCCACCTCGACGTTATCTCGACGCCGCGAATACCCAGTGAACAACCATATCCAAAACTCATCTTAAAATCCTTTATCTACAAAATACAACTTCCCCGGAGATCGATAAATCAAAATCCCATTTTTCCAAAGAGTCTCTACAATCAAGCTTGCTTCAGACCAAACGGCGATGATCCCATCTCTCCCGATCGACGAGTATCAACGTTTTCCCCAATATTGTTCAAATTAAGATTTCTCTTGGTTTTAAAACATAGAAACATGATTATATTTTAAAAAAAAATCATATTTCTTAATATCAAACTCGAATATATATCTAAATCAACCAATTATTTTTATCGTGATTTTGATATAGTTAGATTCTTACTATTCCTCTTTCCTTTAACAACATCTAACATCCAATATTTCTTGAAAATATTTAAATTTCATTATCTTGTAATTATAAACAAGTTCTGTTTAAAAATCTAATCCAAGAGAAGATTATGAGAAAAGCAAATTTGATTTGGAATGTTTTTGACCCTGTAGCACTAAGAACAGAATAAATTTTATGTTTTTAGACATGCATATAATCAGTCATATTCATTTATACATACATTTCTAATTTAACTGATCATGAAATCACTGATACAAACTCACATTAATAAATATCAAATCATTTCTAACATCAAGTATAATAGAATTCAAATCATACATCAAATCTTCTCCTTATGTAAATGCAAGTAATTTTCAGTTTTCAGGAGTACTCACTTGCAAATGCTTAGAATAGAGAGCAGCTTGAGATGATTTAAAACTGAAATGAAGCTACAGTTTTGAGATTGACAAGGTCACAGGGTTGATTGTTTACTGATCTAAAGAAAAAAAAGTTTCCAGGCTTGGCTTTCATGTTAACACTTTCAGGATTTTGATTTTGAAAAATGGTGATAGGTTTTTAGAGTTGAATTGTTTGATTTTGGGTTTGAGAAGGTGATTATTTGAAAAATGGTTTCAGATTTGATTCAAGTACTTTCTGGTTTTGGATGAACGGTTTAACAAAGTGAATTTTCTTTGAAAGTTGAGGAAAAAAATGAGAAGAAGAAGATGATAGGTTTATATGTATGTATTTTAGGATTTATTAAAATTAAGGAAAACAAAAATTAACTTTGACACTTGTTTACAAATGCAAACATTTGTCACAACCATTGTTAATTAACTTACATGTGTTCTTAACTAGGTTTTAAAAGCAACACTTGTATTAATCTTATTTTTTTTGTTTTTAAAAGACATTAAAATCTTCTACATTAGTTTTCTAAATTAATAAATACCTTTGTACATTGATAATTGCTTTCTAAAATTTTATATAAATAAAATCTTTAAAAGAAAATAAAGTATAAACTAATTATAGTTTTGAAAGTATCAATTTTTCCAATTTAAATAATTATACAAGAGAATTTATCAAACAAATACATATTTAGATATATATACTTCCATTACCAGAATTATTGATTTAACTCATAAATCAGTATTTCCACTAATTAAATTTAGTTAATTTGTCAATTACAGATATTCTAAAAATCTGGGTTATCACATTCCTCCCCCCTTTGAATATTTTCGTCCTCGAAAAGGAACGAAACAAGAATTTATTAAAATGCTAAATATCAGAAAAATAATTTTTAACTGTTTATTAAAATTCTTTAAAATCTATATAATACTATAAAATAGTTTTATAAAAATACTTTTATTACTCGATGTTTCCACAAGTCCATCTTCGTTCTCACAGAAATTCGGTCATACTTTGATCAGGCGTAAGACTGAAAATCAATAAGTACTTAGCAGACCCATGTTCAACACCCAGCGAAATACTTGGAAAATAATTTTATTGAAAATATAGAAAATATTTTTGAAAATAGATGAAATATCTTTGGTGAGAATGCTCTGGAAATCATCACCTCCATCCATGGTCGCAGTTACATCCTGGGTTACGTTGCCATCGCAGCAAAAGTCCATGTAACTGTAGGCACTCCACGCCCCTCGATTATACCATGGAACCCACAACAGATCGCAGTTACATTCCAGGGTTACGTTGCCATCGCAGCAAAAGTCCATGTAACTGTTGACTCTCAGTGGCACACACGATTTTCGCTATTAAAATGAAACTTCTCCACTCTTACATAGGTCGAAGTCTACCGATATAAAATCAAATGCAGACTATTTGCTCTCAGCGGCACACACGACTTTCGCTATATTACCATAGGTCGCAGTCTACCGATATAAAATCAAACGTAGACTGTTGGCTCTCAACGGCACACACGACTTTTGCTATGGTACACACTACTCATAATCCCCAAGAACTAGTTTTGTCCAGACTCCTCACAGGATCAACTTTAGACCCCCCTTTAGGGCTCAAGGCAGCACCACCCGGTGGCACTTCTGAGAAGTTCATTTCAAAAGAGCTCCTTTTTCCCCAGAGCTATCACCAAAACACTTTATACTATATACATATAGTATCTTTCAAATCATACACCAAGTATGATCTCATACAAAGCTCCTTTACACAAAATCGATAATTCTTAAACTAGGCTTTCCAAATTTCAATATTGATTTTACCCAAAGATCAAAAGCCTTTTCAAATCCAAAGGTTCCCAAAACCTTTCCAAATCCTTATAAGATCCTTTATATATATAATTTTAAAACTTTGGATCATTTCAAACTTGTATAAAACTCCTTTTATACTTCAATTATTTCCAAAAATATCCATTTTCTTCTGGCAATAGATTCAACAAGAGAAGATTTATCTTATATATAACAAAGATACATAAGTTTGTTTATCCCAAATCAAATATTCAAATTTGATTACTCTATATAAAGTCATTAACCATATTACTTACTTCCATAAAGTAAATTTCTACCATTGAAATATCCAATTTCTATTTTATTTCCTCATATATTTCACAAAATATATTTTCACTTCAAAAACCATTTCACATTTCTTATCCACAACTTCAATATCAATTTCATTCCAATCCGTACGATGTACATATATCAACCGTATGCAATATTAATCTGATCACTTACTCGATCACACAATTTTCCTTCCGAACTAGTATCGTCCACCCGACTTTCTACTGTGGACTCAGATCTGGTTTCTTGATCAGAAACCGTCATTCTCCTTGCATAGCCATAACTACGATAGAAAATATTCAGAACCAATCAACAATTCATATCCAGGTTAGCCGTCGAAAATCGAGTGAAAAATCCCAACTCGGATCGATACACTATCTCGAAATTCTGTGCTCGAATCTGGATCAAACCATTATGCGAATAGAATAATATAGGTACATCCTGCGTATTTATCTTTATTGATTATTAACCAAATCAATCCCCTTTTCTATTCACATTTACTTTTGATTTTTATTCACTTATCCACAATTCTTAAATCCTCATTTGGATTATCATCACAATTCTCATCTCAAATGGATATTCAACCATAAACAGTTTAAACTCTGTCCAGCTTAATTTTAGAAAATAGCTTGAAAAGTTAAAAATAGATAAGTAGTTGAAAAATGATTATTAGCTTGTAAAATATAATAAAATAGTTAAGTAATTGTAAAATAGTTGGAAAATAGTCAAATAGTTATAGAAATTTTAAATAATAGTAAAATAGTTTGTAAAATAGTAATCAGTTATAAAGTAGTTAATAAATAGTAATTAGTTTATTAACCAGTTGTAAAATAGTTCAATGGCTTCAAAAATAATTGTAAAATAAGTATAAAATAGTCTTGGGTTTTAAAAAGAAAAGATGTATAGTAAATAGTTAGGAAAATAGATTTAAAACAGTTTATATTAAAATAATTTATTTGAAAATAGACCAGAGCCAAACTGTTTAATTTCCAATTTCCATTCCCATCAATTCAATTTAAATTTCCACGTCCATTTAAATTGACTCAATTCCAATTTGAGTAACTTCATTTTCCCTTGAACTTGATTTATTCCCAATTTAAGTTGAATTAATCTCAATTTCTTTCCAAATTCAAATCAAATTCCATTTGATTTTATACCTATTCAACTTTAATTACAATTCCAAATTATTCAACTCAATTTGGACTAACTTCAAATTGAACCCACTTTAATTTCAAATCATCTCAATTCCTGTTTGAATAAATCCCAATTCCCATTTGGATTTGAACTTATTCAACTTCAGTTTCATTTCAAATCAATCCGATTCAAATTTTCCATTTGAATTTTTAAACTTATTCATCTTCAATCACAATTCTAATTAATTCAAATCAAATTTAATTTGAACTAATTCAATTAAAATTTCAAACTTAAACCATCCCGAATTATATAAGTTCGAGTTAAATTTTTTAATGTTGATTTATCCTTTAAATCAAGTCAACTTATATCTTTAAACCATTAAATTTTGAATCCAAATTCCATTTTTAACCTATTTCATAGTTCAAATAATAATTCAAATCCCTTTTTAAATAACTAAATCTTTGAAATTCAATTTATCATCAAATCTCAATTTTGAAACTAAACATTTGAAGTTTTATCTTAAACATTCAAATCTTAAGTCCAAAATGATTCCATTTTACCTTAATAATGGATATATTACCACACCCCAATTCTTTAAACAAATCAAATTCACAGTTTAAAGATTATTAATAACAACAGGATGGTATCTGCTATCCCACTTTTTGGTCAAAACTAAAATATCAACAAACTGGCAAGGAATGATGGACATCGGGATTGGAGATCGGTTGAAAGCAAGGCTACAATCAATGACGTCAAAATTTGGTTGAGCTCCGATCGGGATGAAATTGATTCGAGATGATGATAAGGACTAGGAAAGGCTATGTTTCAAATTTCAGGTTAATCGGAGTTCGTATGAAGGAGATATGATCGATGCAAGGTAGGAAGAACATACTGTTCGAACCCATCGGCACGCAAGGAAGGTTCGAATCGATCAGGGGTTGCGCTCGTATCGATACCATTTCGAATCGATGCCGTTCGTATCAATTGGCGCGGGTTCGGCTCAGTGAAGTTCGCATCAGGTGTTGGTTCGACTCGATAGTGTTCGAATCGATCGAGTTACTGGTTCGACTCGATAGGCTCGTATCGATCAGATAGGAAGGCTAGATGGATCTCGATTCAATGGCAACAAACCCAGAGTGGTAGCAAGCATGTGGAGGTTCTTCGAATTGATGTGCTTCGTATCGATCAGGATGGGTGCAGATGGCGCATTTCGACTCCTTTCCTTTTGAAAGTCTCCTTCGTATCCACCAGGTAAGAGCTTCGTTCATATCCATCAGGTGAGGTCTCGTTCGTATCGATCCTTCACGACCACTTCGTATCGATGTCCCCCATACTCGTTTCGAATCGATCATCTCACATGTGATCGATACGGAATGAACTCCTGGAATCGATGCGAAGAGAGACATGAGTTAAAGGATGCGAGCATGCCGTTGTGAAGTTATGGATATGGACGAAGCATAAAACATGGATGCAAGCCCATGTCTCCAGAAGAGAAGCGTTCAACACGGCTAGAAAGGAGGATCAACCCAGGGATTTCGCGACACGCCATCGATGCGCACGTGACCGATCGAGTCGAAGGGAGTGGATTCGAACCAATGGATTCGAACGCAACAGCCCTCACGAAAAACCACAACTTGAATTGACCATATCTCCGAAACCACTGATCCAAATGCCACGAAATTTTCACAGAAGCTTGCATGCAAGGTAAGGAATGTTCCTACCAAGTTTCAGCTCGATTGAATCATTTTTTGATGGATACGAAATCACCTCGTATCGATCACATATCGAGTCGAAACTTGGTGGGGTCAGTCGTGTGGGCCCACTCACGTGCCAGAAAAAGTCTTCCGGAGTTTGAGCGAGATCTGAGCCTCCTACGCCTATAAATAGCACCCTAAAGCCTACAGAGAAAGGATCTTTTGGCTATTGAACGCCCAGACTCTGCCGGATTCATTTCTACACTTCAATACTGCTATTGTACTGGAAATTCTTCATATTTACTGCTGTAATCTTCTGTAATCATCAAGAATAATCAATAAAAGGATAAAACTTTGGAGTGGACGTAGGCCGGAGATAGCCGAACCATTATAAAACTTGTGTCTTTGTTCATTATTTCTGAATTACTGTTTGATACTTGTTGAGATCTGTTATTTGTGTTTGAATATCACTGGTTTGTGTTCATACACTGGTGCTTTCAAGGTATCTGGGGTTTGTGACCAATTTTGGCGCAAACAATCTCTAATTAATTAATTAACAAAAATTAATTACAAAAATCCTTAATTAGTTACATAAATTAATTATTACTTCTTTCTCACTTCATTGATTAATTATCTTATAATTAATCAAATTTATAAATTAAATTAAACAATTAATTATTCATTAATTACATTAATTAATGACCCTTTAATTACTTAGTAATCAATAATTACATTTAAATATTAATTATAAACTTAATTACAATTATTAATCAAACCTGATTAATCACAATCAGTAACTAACTTCCTTATCCTTGATTAATTACATTAATCAATTCTTTAATTACACTGAGTAATTATCCTTAATTACTTCCCTAAGTAATTATACCTTTTCAATTACTATCCATAAAGTAATTCCCTTAATTAATTACATTTAGTAATTATTCATTAATTACTTCATTAAGTAATTGCATATCTTTAATTACATTGAGTAATTATACTTAATTTCATCATTAAGTAATTCTCTTTAATTAATTAAACTTAATTAATTATACTTAATTAATTAACTAAAATTATCCACAATAACCTAATTACTTACACTGAGTAATTAATTACTTTAATTACTTCATTAAGTAATTATGTTTAAATAATTCTTCTTATCATTAAGTAAATTAACTTCTTAATTACTTTTTAACTAATTATTTCTTAATTAATTAACCTTGATTTATAAATTTTTAATTAAGTAATTAATTACACTTAATTAATTACTCATCTAATTTACCTTAATTTAATTACTTATCCAATTTACCTTAATTTAATTACTCACATTAATCAAATTATGTTAATTGAGTAATTTACTTTAATTACCTTTATAATCAAAAACTTGATTAATATAAACCATACATTTCATTAACTTTAATCAATAATTTTAAAATTAAATATTTAAATTAAAAAAGCTTGAAATTGGTTTACACTAAAACACCATCTTTTAATTTATCATTATTAAATACCTTACCTTAATTACATTTAAATTACTTCAAATACATTTTTATTTGAAAATTTTGAAACAACTATTTTAAACAAAAGTTTAAATTATAAAATCCAAACTTTAAAACTACAATTCCTTTAAAGTCAAACAATCTTTCTTTATACAACTAATTTAAAACACTTTGTTAAAACATTAATTTGCTTTCAACTTTGAAACTTCATTTTTATAAAGTATAAAAATCTGATTAATACTAAACTATAAACAACAAACTATTTTAAAAAAAATTTAAAACTTAACTTGTTAGAACACAAAGTTTTAAATTAAAATATTTCTAACATTTGTAAACTATTTAAAGCTTTGTTTTAAAAACTGAATTTGGTTTTTAAATTTCAGAAATATCAATTTGCAGTTAAAAATTTAACAGGAACAAAATCCTGGAAACCCAAACTTAAGTATAGTTTTGCTTTAATTTTTTTCTTTTGATATAACCTGGACCAACTAAAAACTGGAACAAACACACGAGGTAACATACTCAAAAACCCGAGTCACCCTCAAAAATAAACGAGACAAGCTTCAAAAAAAAACAAAGAAAACCCCTGGGCTAATACTTCTCCCACAAATCAAATTCCCAGATGCACCTCGACCTCGTGCACGTGCACGCCGGTCACGGTCGGCGACGATCATCGTCGCAGCACTCCCCAAGTCGTCTCTGACATCCTCAACTACTTCGTCCCCTTGGATTGACAAAAACGCCACAGATACAAAAAAATGTGCATCAGCACCACAACAGGAAAGAAACTCGGCCGAAGAAAAACACCGCCGTTGGCGAAACCCATCACCGGAGGTCCTGCCACCCCGTCCACACACGCGCCTCGAACCACAAAACAATTTACCCCATAAGCGATTCTCCCAAAATAAAAAAGGACGACGAAATTGTACTTGAATTCAAACCAAACAGAAAACAGATACAAACCCTACTATGCCGTCTCCCGATCTTCACGTTCAACAGAAAAACCCTTCACCATTTTTCCTGCATCACCCAGAACCAAGACCACCTCCATGCCGAAGCTCGGCCTCCAACTCGACTCCAATCAACAGAAATCGACCATAAACCCAAATTCAAAAAAAACCCATATTCCACTTTGAATACCAAATTAAAATTTTCAATCTTCATCTTGAAATTCATGATCTTGAACAACCATTCAGATCATATGTTCATAAATATAAATTATTGAATTTGATTTTTACCCAATTTTGATTTTTCGACTGTAAATCCAAAATTTACAGTTTATTTTTCAATATAAATTTTAAGATTTATTTTTAAACACAAATCTACCTCATTACAATCAGATTTCTTTTAATGACTAATGATTATCAATGATTAATTTAGAATATAGGAATTTTTATGAAACTGAAACATGCATAAGAACAGGGGTTTTAAAACTTCATATCTACAGGCATTCAATCAGCTAAATAAACATCATTTAAATCATCAACTCAAGCATGCAAATATTGGTATTATGTTTACTATAACCTTCACATCCATGTATATATATAAGCTTAACATGCATTCATCATAGATTCTAGTTTAAATCTGTTTTTAAAATAAATTTACTCACCTAGTTGAAGCAGAGAATAGCTTTTGAATTACAGCATTTTTTTCTGTACTTTGGATTTTGCTTTTGCATTTGCATGTAGATTTCCAGATGAGCTTGAAATCATGATTTTCAGGTAGCAATTTGGATCTGGGTTGTAAAGCTTCCGATTTTTCTTCTTCCTTACTTCTTTAGTTACGGATCTGATTTTGTATTCTGGATTTCAGCTTTGAAGCTTACATTTGAATTCTTTTCTTTTTTTTAGTTGAAGAAAAATTACAGAAGATTTAACTAACAAAATAAAAAAACAAATCTTTCTTTTTAAATTTAATAAAAACAATTTTTTTTTAAACTAGGATTTGCCACTTGTTACATGAATAACTTCATATATTTACAAATGTCAAGCCCCTTTATTATTTTGTAAACAAGTGTATTTTCCTAAGTTATTATGTTGCCATGTGTTCTTAAGATTACATTAACTTCTTTTTTATAAATGAATTAAACCTTAATTACCAATATTAACCAAATACTCATGTTATATATATATATAACTATGAAATGCATTTAACTTTGTGATTAATTTATAATTATTTAAAACTCCATTTCTAAGGATAAGTTTTAAAAGAAGAAAGTAAACATTTATTTAAATTTTATTTTAAAAGTTTAAACATAAATTTCTATAACTAACATTGATATTATATATAAAAGCTTAATTTATTTTCAAAAACCAATTTAAAAGAAAACAATTTAAACTTTTATAATAATGTACTTATTTTCAAACTATTATTCTTTTAACAAAAATAATTCTTCCTTTAAGTGTTTTATAAATAAAAATTAATTTTAAATTGCTTTTGAAAAGCATTTTTATTAAATCAAATCAAAAACCTTCCAAATTACTATAAAAACATATTTACATTGTAAACTTGAAAACACATTTTCTATTTAAGTTTAATCCATTATTTTCTATTTACAATATATATATATACACAAATATAAATATTCATTATAAATAGAACATCTTAAATATTAGCTTCAGAAATTATTTGATTTTTAAACAGAACTCCAAATCACAATATATAAACATATATTTTATAATTTGAAAATATTTTTATCAAATTTAAATTGAAACCAATTTCCTTTTTACAATGTACACATATATACATTACAAATAGAATATTTTTATTAACATAAAAAGATTAATTATCATTAATTACACATATATATTATTATTATAATTTGAAAAGAATAAACATTTCAAATTAAATTATCATTATTACTGAGTTTTTGAAAAGATAATCATTTGTTAAATTAGATTAATTATTAACTTTGAATATATAACATTTGGTTAAATTAGATTTTTAAATCAATATAACATATTTTAAAATAAATTATAAATGGAATTATTAAATAAGTATTGCCAAAATCCCGGGACATCACATTCCTCCCCCTTTAAAGAATTTCGTCCCTGAAATTAAAAGCAAAGATAACTTAATAATTCCATACAGATTTTAATTTTAAAAATAACAATCGATTGCTATCAACCATACAAGAGACCATAACATCCCATTCAAACGATCAATTCTAACTATCCAGACAAAATTCTGGATAGAATTTCCTTGAGTTTCCCAGGTACAAACACCGGGATACTCGCTCTACAGAATCTAAAACTAGCTGCTCTACTCAGATCTAGAACTCCTATATATCCAGATCTACAATCTAAACAGGATACCGGACCACAGACAAGCCCGATCAAGTTCCAAATCTCCATGACCTGCTGGTTCTAAACCAGTGATAGATCAAACACTATCCTTAAGATTCCAATACACATTTGAGCTGGCTTCCCATCTTATCCAATCTCATTGCTCTTATGATCGGAGAGAACTTATCCAAAAATTAAATCTCTGACTTTGAATTCCGAATCTCTTCGTCTCTTGACTACAACCTTCGCTGATCCTGGACTGCCGTCAACCTTCCTGATCAACCAAACTTCACAGGTGCTTCTCAAATCAAAGCTGGATCAAGAATGAGATGGCCTCCTGATTCTACTCAACAAGATGGTTCTCCTCAAAATCCAAAACACCAATCTACCATACAAGCATCAAAAACTTCGAACTAGCTTCTCCTATCCCCAAAAAAAGAACAGATTCTCTCGACATCCAAGCCTTCAGATCCCGAAAGAACTTCCTGAAGAAAACCTTAAATCCAAGAAAACACAAATCCTTCGATGAATCCGAGGTTGCTTCTATTCTAGGATAGCTACCACCATGCTTCCGCTGCACAACTCTGATCCGAAGAAGATGAGAATGCTTTTGATGAACACAAACACAAACTTGATCAACTCATCAAGAAACATTGTCCATCAAATTTCATAAAAGCTTAATGACCTATCCGATTTGGTCACAAATACTACAACGGAAATCCAAACGGAAAACTAGATCCAATCAATCCTGATTGCTCACAAAAATCCTCTACCCTGGAATTTTTTCTCTACTAGGACAAATTACCAGAAAATCCAAGAACCAAATCGAAACAGAACTCATCTCCCAATGCGGACAAATTCCTTTGACTTCCTCGAAGATATTTAGAATGTATCAAACCACCTTGATATCCCCAACATCTTCAGAGATGTCTCAAACTAAAGAAAAGATTATTAAAAGAACTTCCGAACCATCGCAAGTCACTTTTGCGATAATACTCAGTTCAGATTCCAAAGAAACTATTCTCTCTTACATAACAGAACAGCTTAAGCCCTCCAAAAGAAGAAACTGATGGTCCACCTTAACCACAAACACCTTCCCTAGATGAGCTTCCAGAAGAAATGGGCAAGACTTCACCATATTCCCGATCTACTGAAAGAAGAATCTCAAAAGACTTCTGAACCATCAAAGACACGGACCACACAACTGCTTTCAAACTCCACCTCTAGGATACTGCTGAGCCAAAAGATCTTCCTGACACCACATTCAACACCTCTGAGCTACCCTTGCTACCACAGACCTCCTGTACAAAAGCTCCTTGAATCCCAAATCTATATCAATCAACTCCACAAAAAGAGTCTTCAAGATGAGCAGAAACCTCTCAAGGAACTCGGGCTTTAGACCAAGCACAAATACCTAGTTGAATGGAGTCTCCTACTCCAATACAGATAAGACTTTTTCTTATGGTTGCGAAAATATCATTACTTGCTTTAGCTCTTCCGACTGATCCAAACTCTAGAGAATCCGCTCGCACGAGCGCAATCCAATCTTATACTCCAAAGATAAACTCCGAACCTTTAAAAGATTTCCTTCAGAGATCGATGAAATCCATACATCAAGCTGCCAACTTACTCAAGATGACCAAAACTGTTCTGGCAGATACTCTTCCAACCTCAAATACTCGAACTTCTTCCATTGATAGTCGTGTTATACACACCACTATCTCTCATACTTCTAGAACTTATGTTGGCAAACCCGAACACGTAACCCAACAAAATAGGTAGGAATAATCATATATATATATATATATATATTCAAAATTACAAATACTTATTTATGATTTATTAATTTGAATCTTATTAGTAGAAATTTTGACCCTAAGATAAATCTTAAAACAACTAAGTTTAATGAGATAAAAAATGGTAAGACGTATTAACATGTAATTTGGTAATATTAATTGAATGTAATTGACTACTATAATAAATTAACATAATTTCAATCAATTTAAATAACAAAGGTTAATAAGGAGTAGAATAAATGATGTATAAATTGATGTAATCATATGTTATTAATTGCAATTGGTTTTAATATGGAGTATAAAATCAATTACTTTCTATGTAAATTTATTAACCTTTGTTTGTAAACAATAAGCTGATAAATATGAATTATTAATGTAAAATATTATTTTATTTATTATCTTATTATTAAATCCGTTAGAAATTTATTTGGCAACTAATGGAGAATTAATGTAATTGAAATATTACAATTGATATAAGAAGAAATGTTAACTGTTGAGTGATTATTGTAATAAAATGAAAACTTATGTTAATCAATTTTATAAAGGAATAATAGATTTGATAATAAGAATGTAAATCAAAATAAAAGGATTTGTTTGGAATGTAAATTTATATCGAACGGGTTTTATTAAAGATGTTATTAAATGTTGGAATTAATTTAGTTTATAGCTATTGGGTTTAACATGGAAAATTGTATTTTAAAGGAAAACAGTTGGATTAATTATCTTCCCTATATTAGGGTATGTTTTAAGATTTAATTATTGTAATTAATAGTAATTATATCTTGCCATTAATAAGAAATAGAAGTAAATGGTAATTAATTAATGATATGTGCGACTTATGTTTTGTGTTAAAAATATAATGAGAATTTCAGTGAGAAATATTACGTTCAAATTGCAAGTACTTAAATTTGTTACAAATATAATGGTAATAGGAAATAAATTGATAAGGAAACGACGTGGTTGTACGAAGTATTATTTCTATGACTCTTTAATGGGATAGTCTTTAAATATAAGTTGGCTTTAAAGGGGAAGGTGTTGATTGTAAATTAATGTGTAATAAAAAGAAATATGTTTCAATAAAAATAAAAGAAAAGGAATGGTTTCTTAAAAAGAATACTTTTATCAAATAAAGTAAATATTTCATTTTTGAAGGTAAATTTAATTTCATTAAAACAAAGAATTGAATTTTGGTGTATGTTTCTAGTTGGAATATTTGATTTATTTAAATATTAAAACTTGATTTGAATTTAATTATCAAAAATAACAATAATAAAATGGTAAGAAAAGAACTTAAAGGTTTGGTTAATTATTTTTTATTTAGAATAGTTAGCATATTTACATAGCAAATTTATTCCATTTCAAATTTGACTTTGGAGTCTCAGTTCATCTTTTAATGTGTGGGGTGGTGGTCCTTGTTATGTTAATTGCATGATTAATTTTATTTACTGTATACTAAATAAAAATACGTATATGTGTGTAAATTTGAGTGTATTAGAGTTAATAAAATATGTTATTCTTTTTTTAGTATATCAGATTTGTGATTCTATGCACAGTCTACGTTCTCAAATTTAAATCTTCACTTTCATTTATTTTATTTTATTATTACTTTCTTTTATTAAATACATGCCTATTTTGTTTTTTCAGTAAGTTTTATTTATTTACGCGAGAGCCTTGCCTTGAAAATTTTATGTGTGTTGATGAAATTAATTGAGGTAGCACACGTTTTAAAATTTTATTCCAAAAGATATTCTTGCCATGTAAACATGTCTTATCAAATTCCAATGCGTGTCTTTCATCTTTTGTAAATTACCTGCAAGTTAGGCTCATTTTATTTTGCAAACTTACATCTTCTTATATCCTTCTTTTTCATATTCCAATTTCCAAACGTGCTTTACCCTTATTCGTTTTCTATTTCATAAATCTCTTTCTCTAACTTTCCATTTCCAAAATGTGCTTCCATTATTTCTTTTGCCTAAAGTTTTCTTTCTCTTCTAAAAAAAAGAAAAAAAAACAAACAAACGTGAGCAACTTATTTTCATGAAGCCATCCTTTTTCATTTGTTTACAAATCCATTTCCTATAGCCTCCTTCCTCCATGTGTGAGCCATCGTATCATTTTTTTGTTGATTCTCCAGAATTTAGAAACATGAGCAGGCATCAAAATTCTTAATGTGAGTAACTAACTTGTTATATTTTATTTTTAAAATGTGTGTATAGTTTTCTATTTCATTTCCATAATATTCTTATAACTTGAATATCTTCTGCATATGAACTCCGATTAGTGCGCGATTTCTCCTTTGGTTTCGTATCAAAATTCCTGACAACATGAAACTAGTTCGGTGGAATTTAGAGACCGTTGAAATTTTGGGCTTTTATTGGCAATAAATCAAAGGTGAGTGATTAAACCCACTCAAGCAATACTAAAAATTCCATTGCAAGTTAAATAAAATGTATGATGTGATATATAATTTTTTTTTGCTATTTGTTGATTTCTGTCGACATTTGAATTGATATTGAATCTAAATTGACATTTAATTTTGAAATTTAATTGATAGTTAAACCCCGATATTGATAACTATTTTATGTCGAAATATATTGGTTGATTTGGATGTTGTTTGGAATGGATGTTTGTTGATTGATATGTGGGATGTATGGTTGTTTATTTATTTTAATATGTCCCTGTTATCAACTTATGTACTATTGACATCATTGAAATGGTCCTCTGAATCATTTTAGAATTAGATAATTAAGACATTTAAATTATGGGTTTAAATGATATATACCCATACAATTTCTTCAATTTAAATTATTTATTGAAACTGAATTATTTAAAAAGTTTAGATTTTTAAATATGGTGGTTAAAATTGGTAATTCGAATTATTTGAAATCTCGTAAGTTACTGCACTCACGTTGTACACTTGATAGGAGATGAAAAATCCTGTAACATCTCTTAAGCCATTGCACTCTTATTTTATTTGAGATTGTTTTGACTTACATAGGATTTTTTTTTGATTCGAGTGTATTGTTTTTCATTATGCATGGGTCAGCCTGAGTATTTCAGCGTTGAAGACTATTTATTGGTGGACGAAGATGAAGATTCAGTATATTATTGCTATTTATTATTCCACAACATTCTGTGTTCTGCTACATTATTTGTTTATTTATGATGTATGTATAACACTAATCTGAATTTGTAAAAGTGTAGTCAACTGTTATATGTAAAATAGCTTCATGAACTGTTTATTTGATAATTATATTTTGTCGTCCGCTGCGAGATTTTGTGTTTTGTTTTTTCCTTCCCTTTCTCTTTTTTTTTCTTAATTACCCCATTAATAATCCTCCCTTTTGAATGGTTTGAGTCTGACATTTGTGGTTTATTGTCGATTTGAACTGTCCAAAAAGGTGGGTAGTTACAAAATCTATTTGGCATGTCTCCAAAGGGTAGTGTTATTAAATATACTTGTACCATTGATATAAGTATATGAAAATGTTTTTCAATATTGAATGGTTGAAATGGTTTTGAGAATATATCTTATTATAGATAATTTAAAATAAATGAAATTGATTTAAGTAAAAAAAAGATTTATTAAATGAGCCTAGTGATAGCTTATGGTGATAGATATTATTGTTTGCTTTGTTAGTTAAATAACCGACTATCTAATTCGGCCTCTTTGTCGTTGTTGATCCGAAAAGACCGGGATCGGATTTATCCAAAAACTACTTTGGACCAACGTATATGCGTTCGAATGTGCAAGTGTTGGAAGACATTGATATTTGGAATTTTCAAAATGAAGGACTTCTTGTTGATCATATGGGGATAAACTACTAATATATATATATATATATATATATATAGTAGTGGTGGTCTCTTCATTATAAAATATCCAATGTAAGGACTAATCCCTACTAATTCTAAGGATGACTCCCGATAGGATGTGGTAGGAGAAGTGCCTTTGGTTTGTCCTGTTCGTGGATAACTTGTATGTATGAATGTTTGACGTTGCATTTCTAATAACATTGATTGATCTCTGCGAACGTATTATCTGCTTGGTGACGGAGAAGGTAACTTCTCTTAGCTTAACACCCTTTCATAAGACGTACGAGCTTAGGAGTTATACATTTATAGAAATCAGTTGTGTGATGATGGAATGACAATGTGGCATTCAATGAGGAAAGATGATGTGCTATGTGAAAGATAATCATTACCTCAGGCCTCACACCCGAAAATGACCGAAATAGGGTAGATGTAGTAAGGCAATGTGGTTTGCAACTATTAGGATATGATCACCCTTTTCTAGATATTTTTATTCCTGCTATGATGTTTGGATTTTAAATTATTGTGATGTATGCAATGAGGGCCCTCGGATAGGTCAGTAACGATCAGGATGATGGTATATTCGGTACTATCTAGAGGTAAAGTAGGCCGGTTTTGCGTTGGTAGAGGTGTAGATGTTCTGTGGGCCTTGGTACATTCCCCTAGAGATGTACTACCATAAGGTAGTCCCTTCGCCTAGTCATTTGTATAGAAATCCATTTTCCACTATGTGCCTTACATTTTATTTGTATAATCCACATTGTGGCTAGTATGCTGGAATTTAATCAACGTAATAATTTCGACTATGATTAAAATTATTGGTCTACTACACACTAGTATATTACAATAGGATTTGATATGAAATGTTTTTATTATCAGAAGGTAAAAATCCATCTGTTTTATGTGCCGCGTAGTCTTACAACATACCTTTGTTTTGAAAGGTTTTTAACTTTAAAACTTCAGTTGAGATGTGTTTTCTCACACTGGATTACCAGACTGATCCGGATGTTCTTCTTTTTCAATGCTCAGTTCGAACCAAGCATATTTACAGATTTAGATTTGAATGGTTTAGAGCTTCAACAGGTTATCTGGAGGTCTTCTGGTCATATTCACATATATTTTTATTTTCCACTGCGTTGTTGTTTTAAAATATCAGCAGTTGTAGGGATTGGTTATTATAACTGCTGATGATTGTGATTTGTTGTACTCTAATGGATGTATGTATGTTACAATTTCTTTTTTGTAAAGTTCATTGATATTATACTATATGTTGTTCTATTGCGATTGTGAGATTCTATGATTATTTTAGTTTCCTTTTCTCTTCTCTTCTTCTTTCTTCTTTCTTTCTCATGACTATATGTCGTTTCATTCAATTTGGGTTGGACATGTGTGATTTATTGTCAGCATGAATCATTTGGTTTGTGAGATGTCACATAAAATCAAACACAACATAAAAAGTTTAATTCAGAAAAGTGAAAAGAATAATATAATTGACTTTAAATTTTTTTATTAATTCAATGTATTAAACATACCATTCAATCATATATATTCAAAACTAAAGTAGAGATTCAATAATCCTATTATAATACATAATCTTTACCTATATTTAAATGAAACTTCCATAATCACTTTATAAATAAAATATAATTTATAAAGGATTTATCATAATTATATTTCTTTGATATCTAAACCATTAACTATGACATAAAGCATTTCCTTTACATGCAAAAGTATTAGTATGACATAATAATACTCACTTAACAATGTTTAGAAAATATTGTATAATTTTATCGAATAAAATAGGATATTTAAGGAATTTATAAATATAAAATACAAACTTACTTCCATTTAAATGTTTATATACATTTATAAATCCTTATTTAAACGTATAAATTATGAAACATGCATTAAAACTCTTAAAATTTTAAGTGGTAAACAATATTTATAATTTTCAAATTATATAAGATGAACAAAAATTATTTAAATCTAAGAATAAACTTGTTTTAATAAATTAGTAGCTTTAATATATATTCAATAATTATTAAAATAAAGAAAACATTCCTTAATAAGAATCTATATCATTATAATACATCAATTGTGAGTTTTCAAATGTAACATCCTAATTTTTATCAAATTTAAATTTAGCAATTAATATAAATTTCTAGAATTAATTGGAAACTAATTTGAAAATTTTCAAAATAAATTAGATATGTGTTTGATTTTATATATATATATATATATATATATATATATGAATAGATTGTAATTTAAATTTGAATTTGAATTTAAAAGTTAAAAAAAAATCAATATATACATTGGATTATTTATTAATGTACAGTTTAGCTTCAAAACATTTTCTTTTAAATTTGTATAAATATAATAAAGGAAATGTAATTATATAAATAGAAAAGTATAATTTAAAATCATATAAAAATGCAACAAGACAAGTGTTTAATTTATAACACATAAGTTAACAAGTGTTAAGATTTTAGTAAATAAATTAACAAGTGTAATAATTCAAGTGAAAAATTTAACAAGTGTCGAGTTTCTTAATTTTTCTTTTATTTTTTAATTTTTTTTATAAACAAGGCTATGTAATCCTTACTTACCACTCTCAAATCTCTTTTTATCTTCATTTTCAAAAAAAAACCAAGCCTGTAAAACTCAAACCAGAGAAAGAGGTAAAGAAAATAAAAAAAGAAAAAAAAAACTAACAACCTCTTCCACAAACAAAAACAGATTTCTGAAGCAAACATCAAAACGAATTCAAAGATTTTAACTCAGTAAATCAAGAACAGTTTCAAATCAAAACATCAAGCAAGATTTTAACTTAACAAACATCAAGCATTCCAGATTCAAAACAAAATCAGGTCCAGACCAGTTTTTAAGATCAAAACTCAACAATCAAAACATTTTTCCAATTTTCAAAATCAATTTCCAGGCTTTACAAAAGTTCTCTGTTTCAAAAGTATCAGGTGAGTAAACTCTTTAAAAATCTAGATTTAAACCTATTGTTTGAAAACATATTTAAAGTAAAATTGAAAATTGGGTGCATGTGTACAAATGTGTGTATATATGTATGTGAATGTTAACTGTGCCTGTCTGTTCATCTCTGATTCAAAGTTACCGAGTTTAAATTTGATAAAAAATTCCAAACCTCTTGATCCATTCTCTGATATGTTTTGGTTTCTAAACAAATAATATTTGTTTAAACATAAAATAGGTTTTAAAAATACTTTTGAGTATAATAAATGTGAATATTAGTTGGAAAATTGAAAAGGACACAAAAATTTAAAACATGTTAAATACAAACATTTTGATTCTCTGATTCAAGCATACAATTTGAATCGTCTTTGAAAATCATGAATTTTGGAAGTAAAACCATAATTTATAGTTTAGGATCGAGAGAGGAAATTGGGGTTGACCAGAAAATGGGTTTTGAGCTGTTTCTGGTGATGGGTGAACTCGGGGTGGTCGGGGTATTTGCTGAAGGTAGAGGGGAGCTTGATGGTCTCGGCAAAAATGTCGGGTGGGTTAATAGTCCACCGTGGCGGCGGCGTTGGGTTGGAATAGGGTTTAAAACCTAAGTTTGATCGAGACTAGAAGTTGAGTTGTTACATCATCTCTGGAGGATCGAGTTTCATCGGACGTTGGGGAAAGGCTGCGTGGATGGATGGAGAGGGTGTGACCGAAGTTTCAAAAGTTCTGGTGGTCAGCGTCGGCAGTTCGAGGAAGTTTTCAAACGATAGGTTGGTTCCAGGTTGATCGAGATTTCCTCGATATCGATTTTGAGTTTATGGTGAACTTTGGGTGGTTGGAATCAAAGTGGTGGGACATTGATGACTTGTCGGCGGTGGTCTAGGAGGCCGAAACTCTAGCGAGCCGGCGTGCATGTGCACGAGGTTGTTAGTGGTGTCAATGCCTGGGAAGGGGAGTTTGACCCGAGAAAGGTCTCGGGGTTTCGGTAGTTTTGCTCGGGTTCGTCTTCGTGTCATACATGAGTGTTAAATCATGTTTTTAGATTTAAACTAAACTAAGTTCTGAAAGAATGAAAAGAATTGATTTTTCTCTCGGCAGGACTCGAGAGATATTCGGGTTGAACCTGAAGCAAGATTCAAACAGTTTTTAAAAGTCTTATAAAAGTAAGCTTTAAATTTTAAAATAAATGTAGTTTAAAATTTTTTCTTCAATAAATTTCTTTTATATATAATAAATGTTTTATTTAACATTTGATTTAAGAATGTTATAGGATTTATTTAACTTAAATTTGTCAAGCAATGTTGAAGTTATTTTAAAACTTAATTTAGAAATAAAATTAAGTAGTTAAAAAAAAGTAAAATGTTTTAAATACATTGATTAATGATAATTAAGTTAAGATAAATGGATTTATTTTTTATGATTAATGAGTAATCAAATTAACAAAGTAATTAAAGAGTAATTAATTAATTTAATTAATTAATGATTGAGGATTAATTAATTTATAATTAAGGGTTATAAATTAATAATTAAAGGTTAATTAAATCATAATTAAGATTAATTAATAATAATTAATATTAAATAATAAATTAATACTAATTAATTAATAATTAAGGACAAATAATCATTAATTAAGGATAATTAATAAAAAAATTATGTAATTGATTAATTACAATCACACGATTAATCAATCTTGCTTATAAATGCTGAATTATCATTGAATGCTGTGAACTGATTGATACCTCTGATATGTGATTGTCCTACTTTGTGATATGAATTGCTGTGTATTGAACTGTGATATCTTTGATATATTACTGTGTGAACGTAAAAACTGTTAGCCCCTTAAACGACACTTAAATTTCGATGCGACAAGGAGTCGGATTCCAAATGGTTATCCGAAACTCACATCGAATCTGAATATTCAATCTTTGTGACTTGTATATACATGTATTTTAAAAAAAGCGCTCATTGTTCGGATTAGCCCGAAGAGAACCTTGTGTCATAAAACCCATACTGAATTAATGTTATGACGAATTGGAGTGCATTTGAAGATGGTGGTGAAGATCGGGTATTTTCGAGAACGAAAGGATTACCTATCGATTGTCTCTGCACTAAGTTGCTCTGGTATAGAGATCTCCATATATGATGGGGAGTCCGATCGGGATTGTGGATACCCGGATTGCAAGGGCTTCTTCCTTTATTGGATGAAGTGCCTTTCGGTTCCATTCAGACCCAGGATGGACTTGTATGGTTGTATATCTAACATTACACTTTGAGATATAAAGCTGATTTCTATCAAATACATTTCTATTGGTGGGGGATAATTTATTCTCTTAGCTTATCACCCTTCTCTAAGACATACAAGCTCAGAGGTTATGTATTTGATGGTTACTAGTGATATACTCCCAATTTGGTAGTGTGGCATGTTGAGTGCTTATTATTTGTTGACCAAAGAGTGGCTTTTGTGAAAAGTGTAGCTTTGTGGGACGAGACTTCATCGAACCTCACACCCCGAAAATGGTCGAAACAGGAATGGATGCAGCAAGGTTATGAGGATCGCGCCCTTTAGGGTATGTGCATTTCCTTCTAGATAATAATTGGTATTCTGGTATGGAGCCCAGATAATTTGCTTTATGGATGTTGGTGTTGAGGGACCTCGATAAAGGTTGGTTACGACCGAGGGATGGCATACTCATGACAGTTAGTTGCCTAGTTACAGAGGTAACCCGACCTTGTGTTGGCAGAGATCCGATTAGGTTCTCGGGGCGTCCCTCTAGAGGCGTACCCATTCGGTGTAGGAAGTTCCTTAGCCTGACAATTGTTGGAAATCCAGTCATTCAATACGAGCCCTATACAGTTTTAGTTGTATAACCTGCCATTTACTTATGGTGGTGACCAACCGTTTAAATGGTAGCTATAGTAGGTATACCATAATGGTGGTATGCTAGCTAAGATTAATATTATACTTTCGAAATGTTTTCTACACTATGTACTAATAATAATATCAAAAAGAGTTTTCTCATATCAAGCATGTTTGACTATCATAAGGAGAAATCTCCTCCAATTATGCGATTGCATTGTGTGTGCGTGGTGAGGCCTTATGATAGTTTCATTTTCCAAAAGTGTAACGGATTCTTTTATAAATTTTTTATGTTCAAACAACTTTTTTGTTTACTCATACCAGTCACATGACTGACCCGGAGTTTATTGTTACCTTCCTAAACTCTAGGTGCCTATAATTTTCCACACGAGCAGCCTAGAAGCAGGTTATCCGTGTTCTGGAGCTAGTTCAGATTTGGAGCTCGGAATCTTTTAAGTCTTTTGGAGTCTTTGGTTTTGAAAGCTATCGGATTTTGGAAGCTTTTAGTTTAGAAATCTTTTGGAAGCTTTGACGTTTTGTCTGAGGGTGCTTATGTTGGATTCTCGCTCTTACTTTCGGGGGTTGTTCCACTATTATTGTTTTGTTGTTGTATCATGTGACGCCCCACCTCTATACCCACACTAGCCAAGAACACTACGGTGTAGTGCTGTCAACTAGCATGGAGAATAAGGTTGTTGAGGAGCGACCATCCATGTAATTGCTTATCACACGGTGGCTATAAATAATCTTCGAAAACAAACATAGAAATAATCATAACACAAATCAGTCACAGATATCCATATCACAAAGGCGGAAGAAGATATGAATATATAACTAACACATGAAAGTGTACATCAGAGTAGGGGTCAGTAAGATCCACGATAATACAAAAGAATAGCAACACGTGCTATACAAAGGAATACAACTATGAGTCTATATCTCAAGTGTATACAACAAAAAATGCTAATCTAAACAGTTAGCCAAAAGTCAGAGTGATGAATCCTTGGGAAGAAGTCAAGTAGAAGCACCTGTAACATCTCGGTCTGACCCGAGTATTATTTAAGAAAATAATAAACGGGTCAGTCTAGCTATAATATCAGATGACATGATATAACATAAAAGATATGGCATAAACATAAAATATCCATAATGACATACCACTATAAGTATGTAAATAATGATCAATAGAAGATCAATCAATAAGAGATAATCAATATCACAAGAATCTTCTCAAAGATTCGGAAAGGGCATCATACCCCAAACTTGTACTCATAACAAGTCAATGACATAAATTCTAGAGATCAATGCAAGAAGTCCAAAAATCATAGAAAAGAGAAAGAGGCCTATCACATGACGATCCGAAGACCAAGGGGAGCGACCCCACATGTGTGAATGGAATCACACAGATTAAGGTCCAGACTAACCAAAAAGCAAAAAGGTATGTGTGAGTGGAATCACACAAGTGGTGTCTAGTCTAACCTCACAACAAGAGACATCGCACAGTTGCTAGTCTAAATCATCAGAATGGTCATCATGATCAACGAGAAGTGTCAATTACACTAAGCTAGTAAATATAGAAGTTTAGCTTCATGTCTCATAACCACTTGCTTAACTTAAATATTTACGAACAAACTGTAAATCTTCACTAATAAAATTGTCACAAGAGGTTCAATCGAACAAGTCCAAGAATTAACCGACGAAGTGAACGCAAGCGTTTCATACCACTTGTTTTACTAAGTCGTTTAATTAGATTTCTCATCCAAGTGAGGTAAAGGTTTGTATATACTAATAGATTGGAAAACGGTTTAAGAAAAGAGCTTTGTTATTCAAAATAGAGTTGAAATTGTTTGTTAAAAGAGTTTTGATATTTACTACTAGTATTGAAACCTTTATATTATAAAGTGACAAAACACAGAAGCAATTGTAGAAACAATCAGTCACAAAAATCGCATACGGAGATGTGAATAAAATTCAAGGAAATCAGCTCAATGTTTTTCAGATAAGATCCCCTACGGAGGGGGGGTCCAGGGGGGTGGCAACCCCCCAAGGTGGGGGTGAGGGGGCAACGCCACCGCTTACGGGGTTCGACCTGCCCGGTCAGGTCGCGGGGGTCCAGGGGGCAGCGCCCCCGGCGGGTGCGGGGCAGCGCCCCCTCCAAAACGGTACGATCTAGTGAAGACAAAATGAGGTCCAACGACCTAAGAGGAATAGGGTCGAGCGACCTAATGGTTGCGACCTAGGGGTCTAAGGGGTCAAACGACCTAGTGGTGTTCGCGGCCTAACGATGACTCGCGACCCAACATGGCCGACCTAACAGAGGTTGCGACCTAACAGAGCAACAGGACGAGCGACTTAACAAAGTGGCCGAGCGACCTAACTGGAGCAAGCGACCTATAGGTCATGCGACCTAAAGTAGTAAAGAGCCGTACATGTTAACGAGTTAACGACCTACGACCTAGGTCCATACGACCTACGACCTAAGGTCCCTACTACCTACGACCTAAGGTCCATACGACCTACGACCTAAAACGTCGCGACCTAGCGACCTAAGGGGATAAGGGCCGAGCGACCTAACATTCGAACGACCTACGACCTAAAACGTGGCGACCTAGCGACCTAAGGGATAAGGGCCGAGCGACCTAACATTCTAACGACCTACGACCTAAGGAGCTTGCGACCCACGACCTAAAGCCCAACGACCCACGACCTAATTCCGAAGCGCCGAGTGACCTAACGTTATAGGCCATTTTAGGTCGGAAACGAGCTATTGAAGGCCGAGACTTTTCCACGTGAACGACCTAGCAAACGCAGAGCGACCTAAGGGCATATTTTCACCAAAAACACTTAAAGTTGGAATTTTTTGCCAATCCAATCCAAACCAAATGCAAATGTACATGCTAAAGTGATAGGGAATCATTCCCAACAGTCCAATATAGATATAGACTAGATTTGTGGGATAAAAATCTCACCTTTGCACTAAAATTTATGAAGATGAAGCTTGAAAGCAAGGAGAAGCAATCCAAAGCTTGAATTCAATATCTTCTACTTGAATTTGGAGTTGAATGTTGGATTTGCAATTGAATTTGTGCTTGGAGTTTTAATTTCCCATTCTCTTCACCATTTAATGCCAAAGCTTGAGTTAGTTAGGAAATTTATGAAGAGTGAGGAGAAGGGGGTTGGAACTTGGGCTTAATAGGCTAAACTAACCCAAAGTCCAAAGCGGGAAAAGTTAGTGAAATTCCACTAACTCCAAACCTATCAATGTTTATACTTAAAAAGGTTGTAAACGGCATTTCGAACTCAATGGAAGTGGTCTCGAGTCCTAATTTGACCGTTGCAAAAAGTAGCTTTTCGGACCAATATCCGATTAACGACAAAATATTTAAATAAAATATTTAAATATAAAATCGATAAATGTGCGGGTTGTTACATATCATCTACATTCTACTCTGATGATGGTGGTTATTTTATTAATCAATTGTGTAGTGATGTTGTATCCATGTTGTATCTATTTTGTGATCAATGAAATCATCTTTTGTTTCCTGCTGTGTTGTATTCACTTAATGTTGTTATAAACTCCATCGAACTGGAGTTCAACGTTTGAATCTCCAGCATTCGAATACAAGTGAGTTATTTGATGTCGATTTTCGAACGATGGATTTCGGGTTATGACAAGTAGTATCAGAGCTTAAGGTTGAGTAAGAACTTTAGCTACGGAGTATAACACATTAGGTGACTCGTTAGAGATAGGGTTAGAAATACCCTAGAAAGAGTATATCCCTAAGATATCTTGTCCGTATGGCCTAAATCAATTTTTCTTACTATTTACAGTTAGTGAGAATGAGCACTAGAAGAGGACGAGGTAGGGGACGGAGAAGTACCACTATAGCTGGTCAAGGCCCTACAACAACGGAAGCAGTTATTCCCACTCAACCTCAACCGAATCTGGCTGCTTTATATCAAAGTTTTTCAAGACTTGGTGGAAAGCCGTTCACAGGCAAGGAGTCTATTATCGAAGCACAAGCCTGGATTCGATCATGTGAAAGAATTTTTAGAGGACTGAAGTTGGAGGATGACCAGATGAGATTAATAGCTTCTTGGCAACTCTAGGACGAAGCTCTAGCCTGGTGGAGGACTGTTACAGTGGATGAGCCAGAGGATGATTCACTTGGGATTGATTTAGGAAGTGTTTGAGAGACGTTATATGCCGCCTGCTGGTATCTCTAGAATGTACCAAGAGTTTATAGACTTGAAGTAGGGGGGTTTATCGTTTGTGGAATACTTAAACAAGTTTAACGAGCTATCTCGATTTGGTCTGAAGCTGGTAAACACCCCCTTGAAGAAGAATGAAAGATTTATTTGAGGGACGAATAAGAAAGTCCATGAGAGAATGACATCCCACGTGAAGGAATCTTTTTATGATCTGATAGATATGGGTTATAGATACGCTACCCTGGACAAGCAGGAAGTTCCGAAGGAGAAAGGAAGTGCAAGCAATCCGAATTTAAAGAAAAGGAAGTTCGGAGGGAAGAAACTGTATCAAGGCAAGGAGAAGAAGAATAATCAGGAGAACCAGGAGAAGGACGTTACTTATTTTAATTGTTTGGAAAAAGGCCATTATTCAAATAGTTGCAAAAATCCAAAGAAAGATCAACCTATGAAGAAAAGTCAGGGAGCGAGAGAATGCTATTACTGTCATAAACCTGGACATGTAGTTAAAGATTTGCCGATAATGAAGCAAGCTCAAGTCGCGAAGGTGTATGCGATCAAAGATAAACCTTCAACATCTGGAGCGGATTAAGGAAAAGAATTTTTAGAAGGTAACCTTCTTATTTATGATAGAGTTTTTAGAGTTTTGTTCGATACTGGAGCTACACATAGCTTCATTTCTCAACAAACAGTAAACGAATTAAAACGTGAACCCGAATTTGTCGAAGAACCCATTTGTGTGAAGAATCCAGTTGGTGGCCCTGCGAATCGTTGTCTACATTGTAGAGAGGTTCCTATCTTATTCTCGTCATCAATTTCCTATCAATCTCTTTGTTCTCGAATTTAATGAATTTGAAATCTTACTTGGAATGAACTGGCTAACAAAATACGAAGCTAAATTAGATTGTAACAATCGAACAATTTCGGTCAAAACAAAACTTGGGAATTTCATTGTGATTTCTTGTGCGGACCCAAGTCCGAATAGGGATAAGTTGATGTATACTTTGGGATATCTCGAACCTAGTCCAAAGTCCATACCTATTGTATGGGAATTTCCCGATGTATTCGAAGAGGTTACATCTTTACCTCCGCAGAGAGAAATTGAATTCAGAATCGATTTGGTTCCCAATGCCTGTCCTGTTGTTCATGCAAGCCGTAGGATAGCACCAAGGGAAAGAATAGAGCTAGTCGAGAAAACCCGAGATTTGCTGGAGAAAGAATTAATACGTCCTAGTGTTTCTAGTTGGGGTTAAGCTATGGTGTTTGTGGCCAAGTCTGACGGATCTTTGAGATTGTGTGTGGACTACCACGATCTCAATAAATTAACTCTTAAAAAATATATTTCCTTTACCTAGAATCGACGACCTGTTCGATCAGTTGCATGGCGCTCGATTCTTTTCAAATATGGATCTTGCCCAGGGATTCCATCAATTGCGAATTGCTGAAGACTGTACTCACTTAACTGCTTTTAGGGATCCTCACACGTTCTACGAATGTTTAGTTATGCCTTTCGGACTAACTAATGCCCCCGCATATTTCGTAGACTTAATGACCCGTGTATTTCGAGAAGTGTTAAATAAATTTGTTCTTGTATTTATTGACGATATTATGATCTACTCCAAAATTGAAGAAGAACATGCTGAGCACTTGAGAATAGTTTTGAAAATATTGAGGAAGAACATTCTATTTGCCAAATTTTCTAAGGGTCATTTTTGGGTCAAGGAAGTTAGATTTCTCGATCATACTGTTACCGAAGAAGGAATTTCCGCAGACCCGGCTAAGTGGAAATGGGATCAAGTGTCTATGGACTTCATAGACAGGTTTCCATGAACTCGAAAAGCTAATGAAGCGATTTGGGTATTGTGGATCGTCTGACCAAGACTGTCCACTTTATTCCAATGAAGTCCACCCGAACGGCAACAAGTTTAGCAGAATTGTATGTGAAATAAATTGTTCGTCGCCATGGTATACTGAGTAGTATAGTGAGTGATCGTGACCCGATCTTTACTAGCAGATTTTGGAAGGCATTTCAAGCCGCACTAGGAACCAAGCCGAACTTCAGTACTGCATACCACCCGTAGTCTGATGGGCAAACGGAAAGGATTAATCGAACCTTGGAAGACCTTTTGAGTGCTTGTATTCTTGACTTTGGAGGTTCATGGGAGGACCATTTATATCTGGTTGAATTCTCATATAATAAAAGCTACCAGGCCAGTATCGAAATGGCTCCTTTCGAAGCATTATATGGTCGTCCGTTTCGATCACCGGCATGTTGGATTGAGTCAGGTGATTGACTCATTCTTGGACCAGATATGATAAAGGAAGCTACTGAAAAGGTTGATTTTATTCGAAAGAAATTGAAAACGGCTCAAAGTCGTTAGAAAAGTTATGCTGATCTCAGGAGAAGAGATTTAGAATTCCAGGTTGGAGATTATGTTTTCCTAATGGTTTCTCTAATGCGGGGAATGTTGAGATTTGGAAAGACTGGAAAGCTGGCACCGCGATATTAATGTCCTTTTCCTATACTGGAGAGGATCGGTCCTATGGCATATCGAGTGCAGCTACCCAATTGGTTATCTGGCGTACACAATGTGTTTCATGTTTCTCACCTTCGGAAATATGTACACGATCCAGACTATATTATTAAGGAGGCCGCTCAGCAGGTACCAACTTAGCAGTGAAAAGAGAACCATTGAAGATAATTGACCGAGATGAAAGGAAGTTGAGAAATAAAGTGGTGAAACTGGTAAAAGTTCAATGGAGTGGTCATCCAGATGACTGTACTTGGGAAATAGAGGATAGCATGAAAAGTCCTATCCCAATTGCAGAGTGGATATTTTGACTTAATCTGGTAAGTCATTTCTCTATCTTTTTGTATGTATTCATATAATTTTTGTTTATCTCTCTCTCTTTCAAATTTCATGGATGAAATTTTCTTAAGGGGGAACCCGTAACATTCCAATTTTTATCAAATTTAAATTAAGTAATTAGTATAAATTTCTAGAATTAATTTGAATTAATTTGAAAATTTTCAAAATAAATTAGATAAGTGTTTGATTATATATATACACACATATGAATAGATTGTAATTTGAATTTGAATTTAAATTTAAATTTTTAAAAAAATATAAGTATATGAATGTGATTATTTATTAATGTATAGTTTAGTTTTAAAAGATTTTCTTTTAAAATTGTATAAATGTAACAAAGGAAATGTAATTATATAAACAAAAAAGTATAATTTAAAATTATATAAAAATGCAATAAGACAAGTGTTTAATTTATAACACATAAGTTAACAAGTGTTAAGATTTAAATAAATAAATTAACAAGGGTAATAATTCAAGTGAAAAATTTAACAAGTGTCAAGTTTCTTAATTTTTATTTTATTTTTAAAATTTATTTATAAACAAGGCTATATATCCTTACTCCTACACTCTCAAATATCTTTTTATCTTCATTTTCAAAAAAAAACCTAGCCTGTAAAACTCAAAGCAGAGAAAGAGGTTAAGAAAATCAGTACGAAAGGAAAAAGGAACAACCTCTTTCATAAACAAAAACAAAAATCTGTAGCAAACCTCAAAAACAAATTCAAAATTTTTATTCATTAAATCAAGAACAGTTTCAAATCAAAACAACAAGCAAGATTTCAACTCAACAAACATCAAGCATTCCAGACTCAAGACAAAATCAAATCCTGACCAGTTTTCAAGAGCAAAATACGAAAATCAAAATAGTTTTCCAGTTTTCAAAATCAATTTCTAGGCTTTTCAAAAGTTCTCTGTTTCAAAAGTATCAGGTGAGTAAACTCTTTAAAAATCTGGATTTTAACCTGTTGCTTAAAAACATGTTAAAGTAATATTGAAAATTGGGTGTTTGTGTACAAATATGTGTGTATATGTATGTGAATGTTAACTGTGCCTGTCTGTTCATCTCTGTTTCAAAGTTATAGAGTTTAAATTTGATAAAAAATTCCAAATCTCTTCATCCATTCTCTGATAGGTTTTGGTTTCTAAACAAATTATGTTTGTTTAAACATAAACTAGGTTTTAAAAATATTTTTGAGTATAATAACTGTGAATATTAGCTGGAAAATAGAAAAGGACAGACAAAAATTTAAAACATGTTAAATACAAACATTTTGACTCTCTGATTCAGGCATACAATTTGAACCGTCTTTGAAAATCATGAATTTTAGAAGTAAAATCACAATTTATAGTTTGGTATCGAGAGAGGAAATTGGGGTTGACCTGAAAATGAGTTTTGAGCTGTTTCTGGTGATGGGTGAACTTGAAGTGGTCGGGGTCTTTGTTGAAGGTAGAGGGCAGCTTGGTGGTCTAGGCAAAATTGTCAAGTGGGTTAATAGTCCACTGTAACGGCGGCGTTGGGCCGAAATAGTGTTTAAACCCTAAGTTTGCTCGAGGCTAGAAATCGAGTTGCTACATCATCTCTAGAGGATCGGGTTTCATCGGACCTGGGGGAAAGGCTGCATGGATGGCTGGAGAAGGTGTGGCCAAAGTTTAAGAAGTTCTGGTGGTCGACGTGGCAGTTCGAGGAAGTTTTCCGACGATGGGTTGGTTCTAGGTTGATCGAGGTGTCCTCGATATCGATTTCAGTTTGGGGTGAACTTTGGGTGGTTGGAATCGAAGTGGTGGGACATCTATGACTTTTCGGAAGTGGTCTTGGAGGCCGGAGCTCTGGCAAGCTGGCATGCATGTGCACGAGCTTGTCAGTGGTGTCAGTGCTTGGGAAGGGGTGTTTGAATCGGGAAGGGCCTTGGGGTTTCAGCAGTTTTGCTCGGGTTCGTTTTCGTCTGTGTTAAATCATGTTTTCAGATTTAAACTAATTTTTGAAAGAAAATAAAAAAATGGATTTTTATCGGGTCAGGACTCGAGAGTTATTCGGGTTGAACCCGATGTAAGATTTAAAGAGTTTTTAAAAGTCTTATAAAAGCAAGTTTTAAATTTTAAAATAAATCAAGATTAAACATTTTTCTTAAATAAATTTATTTTGTATATTATAAATATTTTATTTAACATTTGATTTAAGAAAGTTATAGGATTTATTTAACTTAAATTTGTTAAGTAATGCTTAAGTTATTTTAAAACTTAATTTGGAAATAAAATTAAGTAGTTAATAAAAAAGTAAAATGTTTTAAATGATATGTTCATGATAATTAAGTAACTAATAAGATAAATGGTATATCTTAAATTTAATTTAGTTTTTTTATGATTAATGATTAATGAAATTCACAAAGTAATTAAAGAGTAATTAATTAATTTAATTAATTAGTGATTAAGGATTAACTAATTTGTAATTAAGGGTTATAAATTAATAGGTTAATTAAATAATAATTAAGATTAATTAGTAATAATTAATTAAGGATAAATAATCATTAATTAAGGATAATTAATGAAAGTAATTATGTGATTAATTAATTATAATCACACGATTAATTAATCTTGCTTATAAATGGTGAATTATCATTGAATGACTTGAACTGATTGATATCTCTGATATGTGATTGTGATACTTTGTGACATGAATTGTTGTGTATTGAACTATGATATTTGTGATAAATTACTGTGTGAATGTGAAAACTGTTGGCCTTTCAACGGCACTTAAATTTTGATGCAACAAGGAGTCGAATTCCAAATGGTTATCCGAAACCAACACCAAATCTGAATATTGAATCTTTATGACTTGTGTATCCACGTGTTTTAAAATAAGCGCTCATTGTTCGGATTAGACGGGAGAGGACCTTGTGTCATAAAACCCATTTCAAATTAATGATACGATGAATTGGAGTGCATTTGATGATGGTGGTGAAGACCGGGTATTTTCGAGAATGAAAGGATTACCTATTGATTGTCTTTGCACTGAATTGCTTCGGCATAAAGATCACCATACGTGATAGGGAATCCGGTCGGGATTGTGGATACCCAGATTGCAAGGGCTTCTTCCTTTTTTGGACGAAGTGCCTTCGGTTTCAATTAGACCAAGGATGGACTTGTATGGTTGTATGTCTGACATTACACTTTGAGATATAAAGCTGATTTCTATCAAATACATTTCTGTTTGGTGGTGGAGAATTTATTCTCTTAGCTTAACACCCTTCTCTGAGACGTACGAGCTCAGAGGTTATGTAGTCGATGGTTATTGGTGACATACTCCCAATTTAGTAGTGTGGAATGCTGAGTGCTGATCATTTGTTGATCAAAGAATGGCTTTTATGAAAAGCGTAGCTTTGTGGGACGAGACTTCATTGAACCTCACACCCCGGAAATGGTCGAAACGGTAATGGATGCAACAAGGTTATGAGGGTCGTGCCCTTTAGGGCATGTGCATTTCCTTCTGGATAATAAGTGGTATTCTAGTATGGAGCCCAGATCATTTTCTTTGTGGTTGTTGGTGTTGAGGGCCCTCGATAAAGGTTGGTTACGATTGGGTGATAGCATACTTGTGATAGTTAGTTACCCAGTTACTGAGCTAATCCGGCCTTGTGTTGGCAGAGATCCGATTCGGTTCTCGGGGCATCCCTCCAAAGGCGTATCCATCCGGTGTAGGAAGTTCCTAAGCCAGACCATTGTTGAAAATCCGATCATTCAATACGAGTCCTACACGGTTTTAGTTGTATAATCTGCCATTTACTTATGGTGGCGACCTGCCGTTTAAATGGTAGCTATAGTAGGTATACCATAATGATGGTATGCTGGCTAAGATTAATATTATACTTTCGAAATGTTTTCTACACTATGCACTAATAAGAATATCAAAAAGAGTTTTCTCGTATCAAGCATGTTTGATTATCATAAGGAGAAATCTCCTCCGATTGTGCGATTGCATTGTGTGTGTGCAGGGCGGTCTTATGGTAGTTTCATTTTCCAAAAGCATAACGGATTCTTTTATAAACTGTTTCTGTTCAAACAACTATTTTGGTTTACTCATACCAGTCCGTTGACTGACCTAGAGTTTATTGTTCCCTTCCTAAACTCTGGGTGCCCATGATTATCCACACGGCCAGCCTAAAAGCAGGTTATCCGTGTTCTGGAGCTAGTTCAGATTTGGAGCTAGGAATCTTTGAAGTCTTTTAGAGTTTTTGGTTTTGGAAGCCATCGGATTTTGGAAGCTTTTAGTTTGGAAATCTTTTGGAAGTTTTGAAGTTTTGTCTGAGGGTGCTTATGTTGGATTCTCGCTCCTAATTTTGGGGGTTGTTCCGTTGTTATTGTTTTGTTGTTGTATCATCTACATTCTACTCTGGTGATGGTAGTTATTTGTTGTGGTCGATTGTGTAATGATGTTGTATCCATGTTGTATCTGTGTTGTGATCAATGAAATCATCTTTTGTTTTCCGCTGTATTATATTCACTTAATGTTGTTATAAGCTCCACCGAACTGGAGTTCAACATTTGAATCTTCGACATTTGAATACATGTGAGGTATTTGATGTCGATTTTCGAAGATGGATTTCGGGTCGTGACATCAAATCAATATTATCTTTTATATATTTTAATTTTAGTGTGTGTGTGTGTATTAAACTACGTACCATACAGGTAAATGTGCACATCGGTCGACCGCTAGCAGTCAATTGAACGGCAGTCGACCGATGATTAACACCAATCGCGAATTCTTGAAGCAGAGATTCCACCATTCACTCATTAAAGCCGTAAACCAATCAAATCCCCTTCCTTTGACACATACGCAAAAAGCTGTTCGGCATAGGGATGCTGAACCATTCGTTCGGCAAGTCTCATGCCGCCCTGCATATATATGCCGAACCATCAGGATATCTTGACTAGTTCCACTAGTTGATGCCTAAATTACATTGGATAGGGACATCACGTCCTTGGGATGAGTGGCATGTATGCTGAACTGTTTTACAAATTTCGTCGCCAAGTCATCAAAGTTGGTATATA
Source organism: Allium cepa (assembly GCA_030765085.1). Classification (NCBI taxonomy): domain Eukaryota; kingdom Viridiplantae; phylum Streptophyta; class Magnoliopsida; order Asparagales; family Amaryllidaceae; genus Allium; species Allium cepa. The sequence continues at coordinate 445,306,480 of CM060938.1, read as the reverse complement.
CGTGGTGGAAGTTGAGTGAACCACATGGTAGCAATTTCGAATAAAGTTATTAGGAAGCACCTACACTTTGCTTTAGCTGAATCCATCATCCATTCATATCTCATAACATGCTGACGGGGATCAGTCTTCCCCTTTTAGGCTGGGATAGTTGGCATGCTAAACTTCCTGGGGTACTCGGCCTGTAGAATGGTATCTGTGAATGGAGTATGACTCTTGGATATCCACCAATCTTCATTGGTCATGCCTTGATTTTCTCTCATCAGCTATTTGACCATAACCGATAGGTCCAGGGTTTGGATAGAAGGTGGAAGGTTGGAATCTGTCCTGCATGATCGATCTAGTTGGTGTCTCCTGTACCGGCGGTCTTCCAAACGCGTATCCTGGGGACTAGCAAGATTCATCCACATACACAAGTAAACAACAATATTCACCCATAAACCAATCCAAAAAAACACATATATGAATCTAATTACGTAATTTAGACATAGCTACATGAGTAAGAATACTCACTGGTAAACTTTTTACCATCTTCTTCCTCCATCTTTGCAATTTCAGAACACCCAAAGCCTGAACAATTTGCATGCTTCTTTGCATATAGTAATATGATGAGGTGCTGAGATAAACATACTTTGATTTGGGAATTTATGATGATTTATTTGATTTTAATTTAATTTCTCAATGGAAGAGGGTCTCTTGATTATCTCTTATGAAGTAGTAAAAAATGAAAATACAAGTACCGGAAGCTTGCGTGAAGTATCTAGGGAGTGTTTTCTAAACTTAAGGATAAGTCAAAATAAAAATAAGGTTTGGGCCAAGGAATGAGAACATTGGCTAAGTGGGCTTCATAAAGATTGTTAAAATAAAACATTCTCTTCTTCTTTTCTTTTACAAATTATTTTGCATTAAACTCAAACCACTATTCATGCTCAAATAAATATTATATTTACATCACTTAAGTGGTAACAAATCATTATGGAATTTTAACAAATTTATTCTCCACATATTCTTTATATTTTAATTATTTGTTCAAAAGTATTCAATTTAGTCCATTTAACTGAAATTCATTTCATTAACCCCAATTAATTTGAATTTCCACTTTAAAATTATCTCTTACTTAAATCAATATTATTTATTCCACAATAATTTTACAAAATATTATTTTCACATTTTATCTTATTTTAACTCAATCACCCATATTTACATTTCAAATCCATTTATCAAATAAATTCCAAAATTATTCTCATTTGATCTTTAAAAATCTCTTTGATTAATTATATCACTATAATAAACTTTGACTATTTACCCCTCAACACCAGGTTGTTGTAGATTTCCCCTTAAGAAAATTAGATCCTCGCAATTTCCCCTTACTGGAATCCTATAACTAATCTGGTAACTCCTAGCTTCAATACACCATCTATAATTCATAATTTAATACAAAAGCAAACAAATACAAAAAATCAAACAAAGCTTTATCTTTACTATTCCAGTTTAGCACGTACAGCATCGACCCATCAGGTAACAAATAGTGCGTTCCAAAATCAATGATTGAACTGTTTATCGACGGCATACACCAAACTCAGATTCATTTTCCTTTCCCATTGCTTAAGATTATGGACTTTGAGTTTAAATAAACTCATTTGGAAGATATCGATATTTACATAAATAATCAAAAATGCATTCTACATATGTTGGTAATTCTAGGATGCATCAAATAGTCTTAATAACACAAAGTCAATCCCAAAAAGTCCATAATGCTTAAAATAATATAAAACTATCACACTGATTATTAAAAAATTTATATTATATTTGAAAATAAAATATCTCAGTTACCTTCAAAATCCTAAATTTTTTAACTCATCAATTAAATTTCAAAGATATTGACAAATAGTACTCCGTAAATCTCTTTCTAATTTCAAAATATATTTACCAAAATCAAAAATTTTCCTTCTATAATTACAAAATACTTCATCTTTGATAACTTTCTTTCCAAGCACTTTTCTCAAAATTCTCATTTCATAAATAATAAACGCTTTTCAAAATTTGGAATTCCTTTAACAAAATTTCAAAACACATAAGCTAAAGAAAATGCTTGTTTTCATTAAAATTTTCACTTCACAACCTGATATAAATATGATATAAACACTTATCGAAATATTTCTTTCAAAATTAATATCAATTAACAAAACTACTGTTATTTACAATTTCGAAGACTTGTTCACATAAATAATACAAATATATTTAGAAAACAAACAACTTTTTTATTCAAATACTAAAATTTCGAAACATTTAATTATTTAAATTCTTGTCAAAATTCTATCTACATACATACATATATATACACATACGCATATATACGCACCCACATATAAAACAAAAGAGATTCTCTCTTCTCCAAAAATAATTTTTCTTTATTCAAAACATCATTTAAACCTTATATATATATATACACACACACACACACACACACTCAAACCAGCATAACTACTTTCTAAAACTCATTCCTTATGAATCACGTTTATAATCATCTTAATGAAAAATATTTACTAACACCTTATAATATAATAGTACACATTCTCTTTATGAAACTATTCTTAATTCCTAAATATTAAATTCATGAAATTATACTTTTGTAAACTATCTCATTATTGCAAAATCAAAGTATACAAAGCTATATAAGTTCTATTCCAAATACAAATGAATTAGTTTTTTATGTATCTCTAAACTTCTTCCAATTAGAAATTCCTATATATATAAATTATTTTCTTACAACACATTATTATATTCATATATCAACATCCATATAAATCATTTCAAGTCATACACAATATCGAAAAATTTTGCGTAATTTATTTCAAGATACAATATATATGATTCTTCTCAAAACTTCAATTGCTAGAAAATATAATGACATTTCTTTGTTATATATTTTAATAGCTAACAACATCAATTAGTCGTAGTCATCTCCTAATAATAATTATAAAATATCATTTACAATCCATTTTTTCTAATCAAAATAACAAATATACTTTCATGTCAAAACATTTACTAAATATTTTTCCCTACATCATATTTTACTTTTCCAAATAATATAAATTTACATATCAATATATTTTATATGGTTTATGAAAACTATCTATGGTTTCTCCTTTTAAATATAACTCATGCTGTTTCTTTTAAAATGTAACTTTATCCCCAAACATCTTTTTCAAAATCAAACTAATATTTTTTGGTCCAAAACACTTATTTACTTACAATAAAACTTAATAAAATACTACTTTTATAACCATATAATGTGACAAAAGATTTCTAGTCAAAACCTTTACTTTCTCATATTAAAAAAATTAACAAATATTTCTAAAACATACATTAAAATAGTATGTTACTTTTGATAATTCAACCATCAATATCAAGAAGTATACATCATAATATATCAAGCAAATACCATAACCATTTATTTATGACAATAATAATTAATTCAATACAAACAATCATCAACCAAACTAATAGACATAAGAAACAAACAAATAATGCAGTTAGCGGAAAATAATTTATCGGCTTCTATTGTACACTCTGATCAATAATAGAGCTAAATACAATAATTAAATTTTAAGCCACCATAGGTCTAATATTGTATAACTATACCACCACTACTGGTCGGAACACAATCATTTATACTTTACACTGAACAGAATTAAAAATGAAAATATTATATATCTATAAAAATAACAATACTCCCCTAGTAATTTCCCCAGTAATCTCTCCTACTGTCCCTCATAGAAGGTAACTACCTGCTGGACCAAAAAATGTTACAATACCCCAAAACGAATTAAATAGATAGATCTAACAAAATAAAAAAAGAAAGTTGGAAAAATTTTGTGGTTTGGAAAATTTGAGGCCTATGTTCACTGTAATATTATTACTTATAGATTTTAGTCACCAGTACAAAGGAACTCGAGTTCATACAACTTAGAATAACTAATGCTAACTGCTTTTACGACTTGGTTAATGTAGAGAAAGAGAGTGAAGAAGATGTAGTGCCAAAAGTCCTTTCCCAAATGCTCTAGGTCTTGTATTTACAGGTAAAATCGTCCAACATAATCGCCAGATCTTGATATACCAAGTCTAACTTTAGATCTGAAAATGTAGAATATGAAAATGGAGTCTTGTAGCCAATAAAATCATCTCGCTACTGACCAAAAGTAGTTGGTACTACTTGATTTCTTGATGCCAAAGTGGGTATCTTCTTTCCTTTGGTCTTCTATCTTCAATCCATAAAGCACTTTTTCTTTGAAATACTTTTGTTTTTAAGAGGTTCTGATATCTCTAGTACTTGTTTTCTTTCCTTTAAAGCTTCTTGGGAGTTATTCACCTACTCCTTAAGAAATGCACCATAAGACGATCACTTAAGCTAATAATCCATGAGTTATCCAGAGCTACCTAGGGCCCATAAAAAGTGCTTGATACCGGTTGAAGTGGTTGGTACCGACCACTTTTCCTTCCTCCATACTTGGTCCAACTCCTTCGATTTTCTTCTATTATCCTTCAAAGCATGTCTTTAGGTTTTTGAACCATATTGTCTTCACCCTGACGTACATATTCCATTATAAGCCACTCAGTCAAAATCCAATAACATTTGCTCCCAGAGTACGCTTTTGTTGGAAACAAAGTGTACTTTGACACAAGATAGGCGTATGTAATTGTCTATGCATGTATGTTGGTTATCCAAGAGTTTCTTCAAAACATTGCTTCTCTTCCACGAATTTCTGTTCCATTACTTATATGGTTGAAATTGCATTTTGGTGGTGAGGGAAAGATCTACACTTTGGATTCTGTTCTAAGCCCCAGTCAGGTACGGGTTGTTTTCCTTTTCTCCTCCTTTCATTTCGGCTTGAAATTGAAAATTTAGGTCAGTATCGACCAGTTTTTATTGATACTAATATATTTTGCCCCATTGGTATTCGGTACTCCTATATAAGCTAGTATTTAGCCTTTTTTCCCCACATCCTCATATCTTCACTTATTTTCCTACATTTTACCTGGTGTCGAATTCACTCGAACACACCTCCTCACCTCAAACCGATCGTCGTTGCTTGCCTAACGTCATCTTACTTTAGCTATCGCCACTACTAGAAATTCTCCTTAATAACCACTGATCGCCCAATGATCACATCTCTAGTCTTAAAAAACCTTAGACCCGAATTTGCAGTCCAAAGGTGGGGTATTGGCATTTCACAATGGTGGAGAATGCTGTCATCCATGGCTCAAATTCAGTTATGGTCGACAATGGATAGGGTCAGAAATTCTCTATCGGTTGTGCCTTGTTTTTTAGATTGTGGACATGAGAATATCCTAGGATTTCCTTGGGTTTGACTCAAAGCAGGAACTGCGTTCCCTTGGGATACATCGACCTATTGCAGTTCCAGTGTTGTCTTCAGGTTTTAAACACTTTGCATAGGGTTTTTCCATTTGCAACAGCCTCATATGCCTTGCTGATCTTAAAAGCAAGTGTACACTTTTAAAATAATTCACTTGATCATAGATTGCCATTCTAGAGTCTAATGTGATGGTTCTTGTCTATAGAACGGTCGCACCAAATGTGCTCCAGCATCTGAACGATCCTATTATATATAGCTTTTTAAATTACTACACTTCCTGTGTCCTTCCAAAAGAACATTCCATATTGCTCCAGACAGTGGTTCCTCATCAAGTATCCAATGATAATGGGTAAGGTCTGATGGATAGTTCGATCGCGTAATGGTGCTTGTTTACCAATACGAGTGGGCTATATACATCGTATGGTTTGTTCATTGTGTACAGGACACTGGACACACACTGTATAGATTGACATTTTTAATTACCTATGTCAACGATCAGAATCTAATTGATCAACACACGTTGACATCCATTGGATTCTGGACGTCGGCCAAACGGTTTTGCATTTAAAATAGAATTCCATAATAAAAGATACTTGACCATATCCAAAATCGAGTTTCCCTGTTCAGAATGACATGCCACGCTCCTAGATTCCATGTTGGCATTGAGATGTCAACTCCTCTAAAAGCTGGATCCACCACAGCTCAGGCTTCAACTTCTACACTTGCCGGACTAAGGCGCTTAATCACTGCTGAGTTATAGAGAATAATCTGATAGTATTTACTGCTAAGACACTCCGTACCATATTTCAGCAGCATTAAATTCCTGAAGATGATGTTCTGCTTCCAACACAGGGCCAATGGGTGCACAATCCTCAATGGCTATATAGCTTGCAATAAATACATGTGCTTAGGTGGTGCTATACTGCCCATTTAGCCAATTTCAATGAATGTTCTTTCAAGGGCTCAAGCTTGCTCCTACTGATGTCCATCCCAATAGGTATGCTTCGCTAAGTTCTTTATACATCCTATTCATCAATTAATTCAAATGACCTCCTATCTTCAAAGATATAACATATGTCCTCAGTTGCAAGCAAAGAAAGGAGTCTCATGGATATGTGTTTAACCGTTATCTCTTTCCTTCATGGATATTCTTGCTCGAAACATAAGCATAGAGCATTCTGAAGCACTTAAAATCTTGAAGAGTATTCGTATTCGATATCGCACTACCATGTATCTACTGACGAATGAGCATCTTCATCTATACGACTTTTTACGACTTGATCGCTTTTTTGTTCCTATCGAGACTCTACCAAGTAGTTCTAAGATGACATTCCATTCTTCTGCCCACATTCTTAGTTTCATCAATGACGTCCGAAGAGGCATTGATGGTCCATCAAGCATAGTGAACGTTGGTGAGTTTGTGGATGAAGTAGTAGAAACACACGTTGCTAGCGAAGTGCATGTAGAAAAAGAGGAAAGAACCAAAATGGAAACAATCCATTTTAGAGGGAGGAAGAAGAGGAGTGGGAGATGAAGAAGACGACGACTATGGAGATCCTAATCAAGTAGGAGACGAGTCATATGTAGCAACGCCTCCCTAAGGTATTGATCTACTCGGCTCGCCGTGCCTAAACGAATAATCATCAAGGCTCCTCACTAGACTATAGATCCAAGCATAATGCTGGTAACCGAGGTGATCCTTCATGTTGGTTCTTTAGACTATATTTTGGCTCGTTGAGTGACATCTATATTTTGATAGCTGATCTCTAGAAGAAGGGCTCTTTTCGCTTCAACTTTCCCTCTAAGGGCATTCTTTCCAAGGAGGTGTGTGCATCCTTACATCCTTCAAAACATGGTCCACAGAGAACTTAGGGGGAAACCATCACTACAAACACTCCAAGTATCACAAACACACAATCCTTGCATTCCTTAATGTTCCTATATTCCAAAACTGATATGCTCCTTTCTTTATTTCAAGCATAATGGGCTGGAAATGATTCAATTATCTATTTTATGGGGTTTTTGATCAAAGAAGGATAACTTTGAGCCATATCCACCTCACTCCAGCTCTCGTAACGAGCGAGAAATAGAAACGGAGAGAGCCGAATGAAAAGAATGAGAACACGAGGCGGACATCAACTGCCAAGCGCAAAAGTATAGGAGAAAGAGGAAGGCCAAAGAGAAATAGTCCTACAACCAAGGAAAAAGGCATAAAGATTCATGAGATTGTCATAGTTCCTCTTCCGTGTTCCTCCACCTCAATCTCAACCACAACTAACTCAACAGTAACAAATTCCAACATCATTCTCTCTGACTACCACCATTCCTCATCCCCCTCAATCCAAAGATGTTTCAATTCGTCCAGCTCCTCTTCCAAATCCAGCGAGAAACATGCTTGCTGCCTGCTTAAAAACCAGGGTCATTTTGATCGTGACATCGAAGAAATTCCTATCGAGGAGGCAAACCATTGAGTAGGAAGCATCCAAAGGCTCATTGACCGAGGTTATAAGTGGAAGAAACTTTGTTTTTCCCTCTCTAACATCAACCAGATTAATCAAATAAACATCCAGTTTTATAGAAGGATATAAAAGGGACTTGGAGAAGCTTAAAAAAGAGAGAGAGATGTAGCTCTAGAATCTGAGCGAAAGGCCAAAAAGCTTAGCTAAAGAGATGAAATATGCCCACAATTAGCCTAAGATTGTGATGAAGAACATTATAGAAATTGCTTATGAAGACAATGCTACACTCAAAACATACTAACATCCAATGACCTAGGCCTTTTCGAGAAAGAAAAGATTATCCAGGACAAAAGAGCAAAAATTCAAAAACTCTATATCGATAAGAAGAAGTTCAATTCAGCTATGCTTTTGGTAAAATAGAAAAATTGGAGGCCGAGTTGACTAAGTTATAGTTGTGCATGATCTAAATGAGATAAAGGAATAGAAGACCCAAAAAGGATGAATTAAACACTACTATTAAATAGTTTTTTTCTAATGTCATTCGATATAAAAACTTGAAGTGGTTGGGGAGTACATATGTCATTACCCTTACTGATTCCTTGGAGGAGGTACTACGTTTTGCAGAGGGATTCAGTGAAGGCCTCATAGAAGATGAGCTAAAAGCCAAATATCTTGACGCTGAGGGCATTTTGAAACTTGGAGGAAGATGGGTGACCGTAGTGCAGAGGATGTCGCTAATGCTAAAGCTGCTAATGAAGCTTCTACTGACCAAAGTGCATCAAGCCATGTAGAATCATTATCTACCATATCCTAAGGACTTGCAATAAAGATTCCATCATCTAAAGGGGCCGGCTTCAAGGCCATCCAAATTTTCCAGCTTTTTGGGGCTACTACTTCTGTTGAATCTTATATTCACTCCTTCATCGACCAACCGATGCGACAAACGCTTGAAGAGGAGGGAAATTACTAAGACTCGTTTTCAACCACTGAGTCTGAGTAAAGGTATTTCTCCCATCTCACTGGTCTTTGTGGTCTTTCAGTTCTTACCTGAGACTGTTATTAATCTTTACCACTCTGTTTATGAGCTTTAGGTCATCCTTCTCTCCACATCCTCCACCACCAATTACTCATATAGCTTGGGGCCTGTTGCCATTACTACTGAGTTTATCTCCATAAACATGGGACTGGTCATTCTAAGCCTTCATTCTATCTTTATTCATTTATCTAATGTAGGAAAATTGTAGTTTTGGAGCATTACCATCATTAGTGCCTTGGACCTAGCCGATCCGATCTCTATTCGTGGAAAGGCTAAAGATTGTTATTTCTAAAGTCAAGATCAAGACTAAGCCTGGACTTGAAAAATCAACCGACATTGAAGAACCAAAGCATTCTTCTAGAATCCTTTTTGTTACCATCAAAGCCCCAAAGGGCAGCAACACCGATGCCACTATGGAGAACTCTAAGCCTCTTGTTCACCATCTATAAGGAAGGAGAAGCCATTCTATCTAAATTCAGCACTCCAAAGGGTGAGAAGAAAAGGAAGAAGCATACAAGAAGTAGGCTCTTCAATTAACCTCCAGTAACATTGAGACGGTTTCTTTTTGTCACCTTTTAGGTTCAATTTTCTATTTTTCCTATTGTATATAGGCCATGATTGTAACAGCCCGCACCAAAATGGGCGTGACTTTTTGACTATATCAAAAACCCAAGTCTATTTTGGTACGAATAATTAGTGTTAGTAATCTGTAATAAATAGAATATCAGAGAGCTATCTATACAAACTTATAATTGGATAGTAAAATATAATAAAACGTGCACACACGCACACATATATATAATGACTAAAGTTGCTACCTTGGAACCAATATCATACTTTGGATATCTAGTTGTCTTATTAGTGTTGAGCATGAATGAGAGGACCAATCCATCTATAGTTTCTGTCTTGTACCAGTATAATGTCTCTAAATATATCATGTAGGTTGTAATGTGGAGCGGGTTAGAACAACGTTCTAATAATTGGTAAATTATATACTTTATCCATAATACTAGTTTATGACAATTGATCTTCACTTAAGTGCTATATTTATTATTTAAGGCTTGTAGATTTAAATTCACCTGCATATACGACATATTTAATCTACTTCAAGGTATGTGTGAACATATGTGCATATATGTGTAAGCATCCCTATTCTCCCAAAAAGAGAAACTGTCTGTAATATAATCGATAGTCAACCGGCCCTAAGGTTGATGACTTTTAGAAAAAGTTTTGTAATTTAACTAGCCGTATTACTATTGCAACTCAATGAATTATCTAAGGGTTAACTAGCCAACTTCCAACCAACAAACAAATAACCAACATCAAAATCTGTGCATATCTATATAGAATCTACACCAGTAGAAAGTGTAATCCGAAAAGGTGTAACCCAAGCCTTTGATAATCGACCGCTCAGAATGAATGGAAGGTTTAACTTATGCCCGACACTACTCTACAAATACCGGTCCGTAATGGTGATATAGCACAGGCCTCTCTACACGATTCGTATTTAGATTTCTCTATTTCAAATCAAGGAAAAAAAAGCCCATTACCTTTTACTTAATACCTTTGGTTTGGAATTGATGCACACCAAATTGCCATTTACTACTTCAAATCCAAGGCGAAACCCTTGGTATGTTTTCGTACACCTATACATGAACTTATATTCCCCCACATGGATTCTATAGTTGGAGATGTCCCACATCAGTAGAACGTATATATAGCTGTTGGTGTCTTCTTACAGAGGGCAGACTTCTATTGTGTAACTCTATGGATCTCACATCCCAACCAGTACAAACAAGTCACTTATAATTAATCTAAATATTAGGCTAGGCCCACTAATTCACAACAATCACAAATGTAATATTGAGGCCATATAATTTCAGCTATGGAAATTATTATGCTCCTTAAGTTTATTTTTTTATGCATATTCATTTACTTACTTGCCATTATTTTGTCTTATCTTATAAGTTTACCGCCCTTATTACTCCTTTCCATTAATGATATTAAACTCATTAATTGATTTACTACACTTATTGGCTTGATTATGATATCTTCCCTTTTACTCCTTAATTTATTACCTTATCTATATTTAGCGTTTTATCTATAATAAATATGACAACGTACAATTAATTGCACTTTACCAAATGTATTACTGTTGTAACGGACAATTATTTATTTCTTAAACTTATAAATTACATTATATACACAATTGGTAAACGAGATTAATTATATTTCGATGTGTAACTTTTTAATTTCTATTTCAAGAGATATTGGATATACAATTATGTTGAGTCCATAAAAATCTACTTCTATACTTTAATGCATTGGAATCATATCTCTTCTAAGAAGAAAATTTTACCATTGAAATCTTTAGTAAACTACCAAAAGTGGGATTATGTTGTGTTTGCAATTACAAGAAATCATCTCTCTTTAATTTTATTGCAATAGAAAGTGTAAACTGTAAAAAAACATTCCTACTTTACACAAATATTTCCTTAGATATATTAATATTCCTTGTTACTTCAAACGGTGCATTTTTCATATATAACTGTGAGGTTAGACAATTTATGGAAATCTTCATAGAGATTTCACAATTCCAGTGAATTAGAATATAGAAATTAAAATCCCAAATCAATTTTAAGCATCTCTAACTAATGATTATCAAGTTTAACCATTTGCAATCCAAACAAAAAATCTAAAATTAGCAATATAATTCTGTTAATATTATATACAAAAATTCTAGTGATTGTTCTTCCTAACTTTCAAATCTAGATGTATAAATATTATTCCATCAAGGTTAAACGACTTTTGAATATGTAGGCAAGGATTCAAGTTAGACTATTTAAGCTAACAATCTATTAGTTTTACATATGCATAATAGCAAAAATAGTTTTTCAATGAAATAAACTTAGTATTATGTAAATTACATAATTTTCCACTCACCTTATGGCTTCCAAATCTCTAGGTCCAAATCCATTCTTCTTATTTGACTCCTATTTCTTTTCTACCAAAGTATGTATTAAAATTATACACCTATTATAAATTTGAGAGGATATTTATTTTTGAGTGGAATATAGATTATATAATTTGAATTTACCTTTTTTGCAGAATCCATTCACTCCTTATTTTCTTCTCCTTTCTTTCCCGCCTTCTCTAGTGTATACATGCAGACACATACAAATATATGTATGTATATATATATATAATTTTTGATAATTTCTAGAAGTAGTGGAGAAGGAGAAATGACAAAGCTTCACTACTCAGTTTAGAAAATACAAGATGAAAAGATAGAGGCTAGCCTTTATTTATAGGCGCGGGAATCAATTATATCCGTTGGATTATTATTTATCAAATTTGGGTCATTCAGGCCGAGTTTCAATGCCCGGGCCCTACCTTGACCATTCGACTGGTGGAATATAGCTGTCGACCGGTTATTCCTCTGCTGTCGACCGGTGTGTCCTGCGATATTTATTGTTGCATATGCGATTTATTTCCTTATTTTCTATTTTAAATTATTTTTGATCTGAAATCTTCAAACTCGATAACTGCTTCATTTGACTCCGATCACGAAGCTTTAAATATGATGGTTACTCAAAAAATACCACGAACAAAATGGTCTAGGTTTTGGCCAAATTCTAACATTTTCTCAAATCCTATTTTTGAGCCTTAAAAATTTATTTATAAATTCTTTTAATTAATTATTATGTATCTTACGTGGTATTACATTCTTCCCCCCTTAAAAGAATTTTGTCCCTGACATTCCTCACGGATTGAACCATGCAATATAGTGCACAACCAATTTAAACTATCCCACCAATTAGTGTACAACCAATTTTGCAACCAATCATGTATAAGTGCATGGCGTATTATTATACATATGACATTTATGCCGAATAATACTAAATCGACGCCTATTATGTGATTGCATTCTTTAAAAACATTTTGAAAATATGATGTAAACAACCTATATATACCGGCAGTTCTATTTGTATGTAGATTTCCAAAATCTTCGTTTTCACACAACAATTTCCACACTCTTATGAATATGTGTATAGCTCAATTAATTTTGCATCCAACCCTTACTAATCAATGCCTAACACACATTTCTAACATCCAAAATTTTAGAAAATTTATTGTTCATAAATCTGCATTCTTATGCTGAAAAAGGAAGTTAGGCAGAAATTTTTTCTTTCCACGATTCTTTCGTGTACTAATTCCATGTACTTTGGAGCTTTCTATTCTGCCCCTTATTTTTCTAGCTTTGCAAGTACCATTGCAAAGTAAGTTTATTTTTAAATTTTAAAATAAAATTATTTGAAAGAACCAGTTTTGTTTATTATTAACAATGTATGAAAATATACTATATTAAGCTATGATAGCTCCTTTTCTAGTTATTACTTGTGCTTTGTCTACTGTTATACTAACCAAACAGTAAAATTCATATTCACCAACACATCGACCCTCCCTACGCTAAGTTTATGATATTTGAAAATTCAAAATTTCCACCTTTTCTGTTTAAAATCCTTTCCCCTTTCATTAAATTTATAAAATAGTTTGAATTTTTTTCAAACTTTTTATTCAAATTTTCAAAAGCATTTGGCTTTACATCTTTAAAACAAATAAGCCACATCTTAATGTAATCGGGATTCAGTCACTGAGTTAACGTGTATGATTGACCTTAACATATTCAATTGTACAATTTTTTTTTTATCAGAACAACAATCAATGCATAAGCTTACTTAAAAAGAATTCTTTTAAGGCATTGGGATAGTGACCCATGGTTCCTACGATAACCCTTCCCTGTCCTTCGCTTGCTGAAATTTATTTTTCCCAAAATTTCTAGTTTTCGAGATTTAAACGTTCTTTATTTTTAGTTGCTAATTTAATAAATTTCCTAATTATATTTATAAACTTCCAGCGTTACCTTATGCCTATTGCTAATTAATTGTCCTTATGAAATTTTATTATTTATACTATTTCCAATACATATATATAAATAGCGGTCCATGCTCATCCACAAAATCAACATAGTAATAAATAGGAACATATCTCATATTATATCGTATACATTTTTTATACATAAAGAGACAACTAACGCTCACAACCCAACTTGCCAATAAAAGAAAACAAATGCTAGAAGGAAAGGAGAACTAGTATTCCTACTAACTATTGACTACCACCTATAGGTTGCCCTTCAACATCAGCTGGTATCAATGATGTTGCAGCTCTATTACTTCTTATTTAAAGAAAATGGCACTTTTAGCTTGTCATTCCATATAACCCACATGTCTTTTTGGCTTTTGATAGACAAAGTGCACCCATTATTCCAATTATCACAACCAATTTCTTTTAGTCAAAATCTCTTAGTAATATCGATAAATTTTAGAATTTATTTTCTCCATCTTTGCGTTCATGCAAGTATACTCTAGAACTCGAAGGAGTGTACTTTGATACTATTCCTCACTCCTTTAATGGTACTCCTTATAACTTTCACACACGTCTAATAAAACTTTCCTTTGTTCATACTAATATTCCTTCTATTCTACGGGGATTCTTCGTTGCTACTCTATAAGCATTCGTTTCTACTTTATTCATAGCCTTAATTTTTAATCCGTTTTACCTATTCAATCATCCCAGCTACTGCATATCAAGGTCGGTATGATTTTCATTACTCTCAATAAAGTTATTAAACTTCACAGCCATGAAATACTTAACCCAAAACTTTTATCTTAAAAGTATAGACTTAAATTTTTTTTACTAAATTAAACAGTTGCTTGGTTTCCAAAAGGAACCATGAAAAACTCCTTATTTAAACGACTTTAAATTGTAAGTGCCATAATTTTTAAAACTATTTTTTAGATTTTATGAATTTTGTTTATTAGGTTCAAAAATAAATATTAGCACTTTAATTTAAAAGGATCTTTTCCTTAAAACAACATGTTATTTTCTTCTATTCAAATATTAAGATTTAAGTTTTTATTGCATTAATAGTTGTCAAATAAATTTTTACTTCAACACCTTTTCCTCTAAAACATATTTATGGAAATTATCCATTTTCTTTTTTTTGCCTTTTAATTTACTATAATGTATTTAATTAGATTACTAATATTTTTATATAAATTCCTAATGCTGTTTCTATTTAAATTTCCTAATATTTCTACTATTTAATTTTCTTCTACCCAAATTGCTCTTCATTATATAGCTCTCTTTCATTTTGACTGTTTTCTTCATTGTAGTGCATTTGCCAAACGTTTCAGCCATTAGGCTTTTCTTAATTAAGATGAAACTATTTAGTTTTTATGTATAAACCTGTTTTAATTGTTTTTCTCTATATTTTCCCTATATGTGACTACTCTTTCTATTTTCACAACAGGTGATCTTACACTTCTATTCTCTTTAACTTATTTAAACCGAATACCATTTCCATTTGTCGGCCCCTTTTAAAAATAATTTAAAAACTTCTAATTTACAAAAAAAAAATATTGAGCCAAACATGCGCTCTATTATCTATTTATTTCAAAAGGAAAAGGCCCTTTTACCAAAAACCCTCTTATTAGAATTTTCAGTCAAACTAGTTTTAGTTTCATCTAGATATTTATTAAATAGCTCTTTTAACTAAATAATTTAGGTTTTTT
Source organism: Allium cepa (assembly GCA_030765085.1). Lineage (NCBI taxonomy): Eukaryota > Viridiplantae > Streptophyta > Magnoliopsida > Asparagales > Amaryllidaceae > Allium > Allium cepa. The sequence goes on along the minus strand of CM060938.1, from coordinate 445,290,975 downwards.
ATTTTTCAAGAATCTATTTTTAAAGGATATTTTATATGAGAAAAATTTAGTATTTGCTTTCTTTTTTAATAATAACATACTTTTAATGATATGGTTCTTTTATTTTTAAATAAATTCTTTAAAAGAATTTCAAATATTTTAAGAATAAAATCTTTAATTAAATTTTTTCATACGGGGTCGGATTTTGGAATGGATTCTTATTTGTCCTTTTGTTTTGACTTTTCTTCTTTTCCACTCATCTTGCGGTTGTTAATGCACAACTTCTTGTGGGAACTTACTCATTCCTATTTATACCTTACCTCTAGATATTCGTAATGTATAGGTTCATACTTTCCATATGTTTAGATGAAATATATGTCATTAGTCAGTAATCCAGCAAAAGCCACAATCATTGGCTAGTCTAGGCCTAAAAAAGGAGCCAAGTACCATCCAACTTTAGGTGCCCTTTCATATGTCGTACTTACGCTCTTCTTAAGTCAATGACTTATGGTATGACATACATCCCATGAGGTAATCAGGGTAGGCGTATGAATTTATCTCAATTTATGGTTCTAATTCATTATTGCCTTATCTATCTTTTCATAATATAGTTGCAACTACTTCTATAATTGAAACTTGTAGAGTTTGGAATGAACATATATGTGTGCGTGTAGGTAAAAATACAAATATGTTCACTTAGCATATCCTAATTGTTATAATCGACTAACTAAGCTCAGATGCCAAGTGTAACAACCCGCAGTTTAATAGGCCTGATTTTTTGACTAAATTGAAGCCCAGTTCCATTAGAATACGAATTGTTATTGCTGGTAACCTGTAATAAACATAAGTATATTAGGGAGTTATCTATACGAACTCACAACAGAATAGGAAAATATAATAAAACACAAAGACACACATACTAACAAAGGTTGCTACCTTGGAACTAATATCATTCTTTGGATATCTAGTTGCTTGTCAGTTCTGAGTATGAATAAGAGGACTAATCCATCTATCTTTCTCATCTTGTACTAGTATTGTGTCCCTCTAAATCTACCATGTGGGTTGCAATGAGAATGGGGCTAGAGCATCGTTTTGGTAACTGGTAAATTACATACTTTATCCATAATTCTAGTTCATACCAATTGATCTCCGCTTGAATGTTATGTCTATTATTTATGATTCTAAATTTAATTTCACCTACATGTACGACATATCTAACTTTTTTCCAGATATATGCATGTCTACATAAATAGGTATATATGTATAAGTGTCCCCCATTCTCCTAAAAAGAAAATCCCTCTGCAATGTAATCGATGGTCAACTGGCCTGAAGGTCGATCACTCCCAAACTCAATTTTATAATTTAACTAGTCGTATTACTACCGCAACTCAAAGACTTATTTAAGGGTTAACTTGCCAACTTCCAACCAGGAAACAAACAACCATCTTTGAAATCAATCCATGTCCCATATGGACTCTATACTAGTACGATGCGTAACAACCCATAAATTTTAATTGTTTTAATAGTATATTTAAGTGAAATTTTATGAATTTTTCAATAATTTAATTTGGAAATAAAAAAATTTAATATTTGAAATACGTCTACTTAAACTTAGCAAATGGTAAATTTTCATCAGAAAATATGGAAGTTCATTTTTTTGTGTAATTTTATTTCAATTTGCGTTAGTTAATATTTGATGAAAATAAAATATTTCCCAAACCTGAATATTTTTATATAATAAATTTGCAAATCATCTTCTGAGTGAGACATCACATTTTTTTCGTCAAATTTGGACTATTATTGCTCCATTTATCTTATTTTCGAAAGATTTGCAGCATTTTTGGTACCAATTGTTGACTTTTGATCAGATGATCATACCACTAATATCTATATACTATTTTGATCGTCTTGTCATGCTGAATTCCGTAGTACATCCATTCGGGCATTTCACAGTTCGGTATATGGCAAAATCCATGGAACGTTTAACCATATCGATCCCGTATTTGAGTCTTTGGGGTTCTTGTGTCTTTTCATCTCTCTACGGGTCAATCAATAGTTATTTTATTTATTTATTTTCAGAATTCAACTTTGAATCTTACCATTCCCTTTGTCAATTTATTATTTGATGGTTCAGTTCTGTATCTATTTGCTCATTTCTCTGTTCATTGAAAAAAAAGAACCTGTTCGTTCACCATCTCCTCCCCTATGTGTTGTGTGCTCTTCTTTCCTCTATCCCCTCTCATTTGGAGCTTTTCGTTCTTTAGAAAAAAGAACCTGTTCGTTCATGCACCTTTTCCCACTCCTTTAGCCGAAGCTCCATCCGCCTCCACCAATTCTTCTTGACTCCCTGACCAGCCTCAAGCCGGAGCCACCTAGCAGCATAGCCAACAACCTATGGCCGACCAAACTCCCGCCACGCATTCCACTTTGCGTGCCTCCCCAAGACGCCATGATCCACGACCACAACCTTCAAGATCACCTGCCCATCTCTACCCTTCCCAGCATTCAACTCCATCACTCACACGTTTAGCCACCGGCCTCACATCAACCTGCTCTCTCTCTTCTCATATAGTGTTATACAATACCCAAGTTGTATATACACACACATAAGTTTTATATATTGATTATTATATTTATATTGTTTTTTCTTTTGCCTTCCCAGATCTAGGCTTTATTCTTCAAATATTATATGTATAATATATATATATATATATATATATTATTGTGATAGTTATATATATATATATATATATATATATGCATTCTTTGTTTATATAGAGTTGTATGTAATATATACAATATGTATGCTGGTTTATATGTTACAGCATATATATATAAGCATGTAAATTATAGGATAGTTTGTATAAATCTGGTATATATTATAATGGTTACAATATTATAATATATAAGTATTACATACGCAAGTTTTAAATTTATACAGTACATATAATATAAAGTATATTAAGTTATGAAAGTTTAGTTAAGTTACATAAAATATGTTGGTAGTATATATAATTTTTTACATATATTAGTTAATATAAGTTTATAATCTACTTCGTTATATTATATATATATATATATATATATATATACTTGTTTCATATATGTATCTGCATACGTTATTTACATGTTTACAATATATGTGTAAATTTGTTAGTCATATATGTATCTGCGTATGTTGTTTACTGAAGCTACTTTATTTTTGTCTTATAATTACAATATATGGGTTTGAGTTTTAATAACATAATGTGTTTAAGTGTTTTATGTAAGTTATATTAATTATATAATGTGGTGCAGTATATATATAGGCTAGTCATATATTTATATATTTTAGTAGATACAAGGTCAAGTCTGCATATTTGTTTATATATATTTAGTTATTCGCATATACACTTTTGTCTACATATATTATGTGGTCTGCATTTGCATATTGGTTTTAAGTATGGTTTTATAAAGACAATATACATGAATTCTAAATGGATTTGAACTGAAAGGATTTTCATTATTATAAGTATGTGTTTTATTTTAACTATATATATTTTATTTTAATTTTTGTCGTAGATTAAAATATTGATTTTAATAAAATAACAAATATTTCGGTATATATCAAACTAATTCTGATTCAGTTCATCAATTCTTGATTATCAGCCTTGTTCGTCTAATTCTTGTTCAATCTTGCTTTGGTTTGGAATTTGTGCTTGTATTCGTAGCTCATCTCATTCTCGTTCGTCTCCGTAACAACCCTGTATTTTGTGATTATTTTAATTGAAATTCCTGATTTAAAAACTTTATTTTATTTACGGATAAAACTTTATTTTATTTATTAAAATTAATAATTTTGTTATTTTAAATATTAACTTTTATCTTGACATGAATTATAATTTTGAAACATGTATAAATTGAATATTTTCCAAAAAAGCGAATTTTGGTCAAAATGGTCAAACTTTGACTTTTAAATTTAAAATTTAAATATTTGAATTTTTGAAATATATCTTTTATTATGAAAATAAATTAAATTTCAAGAATACTGCTTTTCGTTTCGTTGAAATCCGATTTATATTGTGAAAGTTATGCATTTTACAATATTGTGTGTAAATTGTTTTATTTAACAAAATTGTTTATTTTAATTTATATAAATAATATTTTTATTTGTCATATCTTGTTCTAAATTTGAATATATGTGTAATATGACATGTTATGTATTTATTTTATTTTTAAAACATTTTTTAGTGTTGTTATAATTTTCCAATGTTCATTGTATTTTGTTTACAATTTTTAAATGCTAGTATCAATATATTAGCTATTTTCTTAATTATTTTCTATTTTTCCTTAAATTATATTTTATATTCTTTTTCACTTTATTTTTCTTTTGTTCAGCTTTTACTTTTATTTTCTGAATTGTATTTAGTTTATTTTTAATTTAAAAGAATTAGAAATACAAAGAGGCAAAACCTTTCATTTTCTAGTGACCTTTCATTTGCTTGCCTCTTCCTTTTCCCGGTGACCTTCTACTTTCCCTTAGCTTCAGCCATGCATTTCTATGTGATATTCACGTGAAAAACTTCCCACCTCATCTCCATTCAGGGCTTTTTCCATTAGAGAGAAAAAAAATGAGCAATGGCTTCCATTCTTCCTTCTTTTTTTTTTTTCCCCTTTTCCCTTGATTTTTTGCCTAGATCTTCTCTTGTTTCTCGGCCATATCCCCTCATCTCCTCCACCGAACACCATCACCACTTCCTTCTCCCACACCCTCCATGGCCTTCCCTCTTCCTTCTCTGACCAGCAAGTGTCGTGGCCATCCCATGAACATAACTCCACAAAAATGTGTGCAAAACCCCTCCAAAACAATGCTAGCCAAGCCTATACTCCAACTACCTTTCACATATTGCCTTGGCCGCCTCCTATTGTTCCACCACCACCATGATACCATATCTAGCCACCCATCTACCCACTGACTAGATATGAAGCAATCTTGAGACGAGCCCAATTGACCCTAGGTCGAGCCAAACATGGTGCACCAAACCTACCTCTTTTTGCCTTGTTCCTTTGTTTAACCTATGTTGTAGCTCCTCCTCTCCAAACACTTGTGTTGTCGTGCATTTTTGATGTTATACCTGAGCCTAGCATGATCATATGTCTGAGCTAAAGAGTCCCTTAGGCCAAGCATTGAAGTGACTGAGGCATGGTAAAATCATCTTGTCCATTGTTGCTTTTGTTTCAATCAGTTTCAATGTTGTTTTGTGTTGAAAATTCATGTTGCAATATCTTGTTTTGCTTGCTATGTACAAGATAAATCACTTTGGCTCTCTACATTCACTTGAATCCGTAGTAGTGTTGTATCATGCTTGTCGTGCCTTTGGAATCATTTTGTGTGTCGTAGTGGTCTTCAGCTTGAAAAGGTGAGTCTTTCTCACTCCGACATTTCTACTTATGAAATAGTAAATGGATGACAAGTGTTTAGTAATTAAAATATTATGCAAGTTAATGATGATCATATGATATGCTATGCCATGTTATTACCATTTTAAAACTGTTAATTATCACCTGACATCTGATATTTGACATTATATTGTGATATTGACATTGTTTATGTTGTATATGTATATGTTCACACTGCAAGTTCCCTGTTAGAATAGAACCACTATGGGTTGAAATGATACATACCCGAACGGACATTAGAATAGGGAAAAATCATTATGGGCTGAAATGAAAGCCTTAGCGATTTTTATTTATTTTTATTTACTTGGGATTGCAGGTTTGAAATGATAAAACCCGGGTTTTCTGTTTTAAATTGCAGATTGAAATGATATATATCCGTATCACTTGGCCAAGGTTAGAAAATTATATACAGACCCCGTGGTATATATTTAAATGGTCTTTTTTCTTAAGATATGTATTTTTAAAATATAAATTTTGATTTAAAAATATAAATTGTGATTTAAAAATACAAATTTTGATTTAAAAATATATATTTTATGGTTTTGAGAAGGCCAAATATTTAGTTTTGAATTTGTTAATTTAAGTATGTAAATTTGAAGTAAATGTGAATTTTGACTTTAAATTTATTTTTAAAATGTATATAAATAATGGAAATTTAATTTAAAGTTTGAAATGATATTTTAAATGAAATGTTAAGTTTTATTAAATTTATAAGTTAATAAACTATGAATTTTGACTTAATCAATGAATTGAGTTTTAAATTGAATATTAGATTTTAAAAACCTTATTGTGATAAATCATATGTTAAATTGATTTCAATGTGAAAGTTTAGAGCCTTAAAATATGATTTATAAGTTTAAAATATGCTGGAATTGAAGTTTTATTGTTTCTGAAAAGTTATAATAAAATCTGTAATTTTATTTATAACATTTCTAAAATGCTATAGTTTTATGACAACATTTTTAAAATGCTATTGTTTTGAATTTAACTATGTTTGAAATAACTAAATATCTATTACGGCATATTTAAATGCCGTTGTTCCTAAACTAAACTATTTTGGAACTATTAGCTACGATAGCATTTTATAAATGTCGTCCTTGCTATAATTTGACAATGTTTTGAAATATTATAGATTTTAACACTATTTGAGTTGTATTTTAAAGTGTTAAATGATTTAACTTTTGAAATTTATTATTTGTTAAATTTTAGGAGTTTTGAATATAACTTAATATTTAAATATGAATTTTAAGGAATTTGAATTGAATTTGAATTTAAATAAGGTTTACTTGGTTATGTGTTAAATGGAATGAAATGTAATGAGATAAATGAATTTTTGAATGGAATTTTAAAATGTATTTTTGTAATGATATTTGAAATAATAAACGAATGACATATATGATTTTTAAATGATATTTAAATTTGAATATTTGAAATTGAATTCAAATAATGATTTGATAATGAGGTTTTGAAGGATATGATATTTTAATGATTTCGAAAGGGTTTTTAATGATATAATCTTTATTTTGATAAAGAATGTGAATTTGGAATGATATTTAATTTTGATAAATGAATATTTGAAAGTTTATATTTGTATGAAAAGATATTTGATTTAATTGTAATTTAAGTTTATTTAAATAATATTGGATTTATGAAATGAATATTTCAAAACTAAATAATAATGAAATTAGATTTGAGATATGAATTTATGAAATTATAAAATTTAGTTTTGAAATATGGGATATTAAAGTTTGGAAATATATTAAAATTGGATGGTTTATTTTGTAGATCAAGTCATTATTTGAAATTTATAACTTTGAAAAGTTTTGTTGGAAAACTGAATTGAATTGAAACTGATTCTTTTGAATTGAATTAAATTGAAAATTTGAAATTTTGGTAATTGAGTAAATTTGTAAAATGTAAAGAATTAAATGAATATTCCATGATTTCGGAATGTTATGATTTCAAAGTGTAATGATTTCAAGTACTTTGGTTTAGAAAGAGTTATAACTTTAAAAGTATTATGATTTTTTAAAGCTGAATATATGTTTGAAATGGAAATGATATCGTATTGATTTGGATATAGCATTGAAATAAAAAAGGTTTTGGTTTCGAAGTTTAAACTATTTTGATTGGAATATAGTTTTGAAATAAAAATGGTTTGCTTTCGAAATATAAACTATTTTGAAAGGAATATAGTCTTGAAATGAAATGATTGATTTTTGAAGTGTAAACTATTTTGAAATGACCACGGCGTTATAATAACGTTTGGTTGTTAAAGAGACTGGGATCGGAAGTTTTCATACTCTCTGCCAACTCCGAAAACCACTTTAACAACTGTGTACACGGTGGAGATTCCAGAATAAAGTAGGATGGTGGCATCGTCCTTGAGGTATATTACGTGGACCCAACTCCCGTGAGTTGGCATAAGGTGGTTAAAACAGGATCGATCTTGGACCAAGTGAGGTCATTCCTCCGATCGGACACATTCCTTCGATACTATGCTCTTACTTGTGATTGATTAGGATGGCCATCCTTTGATTTTAATTGGGAGTGTGTTCCGAGGTGGGCGTATGTGGCTGCTGCGTTACCACCAGCCTGTTTGCGTAATTGGTATATCTACCCTGGCATTGCCTTGTGTGTCGTGTCACCTACCATACCGAGCCTTTACTACGATTTTTTTTCTCCCATAGCCCGTGTGGTGTCCGCTGATAGTCTCCCGATCTGGAGACATCATGATATTGGATGGACTACTGGGACTATTATGTGTGAAGGGTGATATGGGTAAGCCCGGAATGCTATTTTAAAGTAAGTTTATTTTATTGTAGACATTATTATAATAGCGCAATATTACTACATAGTAAATAGTTTAACGGATCCTTAAAGGATAGACGATCTCAAGCATCCTTTAAGTTACTGGTGCATTTTGTTACTGTTCACTTGAGTTGATTTATTGTTCATAAGTATTTATGTCCAGACACGAGTGTTTTGTGTTTTGCTTCACGCTCGAGTCAGACTGAGTGATTTAGCATTCAAGACTCACATTCGGAGTTGTAGCTTGCTTGAAGATCCAACCATCTATTTTGCTTTCTGTACCCAGTGGTTTCAGTGATGTATTCTGATTTGTACCTGATGTATCTTATACTCTTCTGTTGTATCTTGTTTAACTCTAATGTATCTTATTTTTTTTATAGTAGCTTCATGAACTACTATCTCTTTAATTCCGCTACATTATTATTTACTATGTGTCTGTGATCTGTGTTTATTTATTTACTGTATATCCTGAGATTTGCCAAATTTTATTTACGACGCGGTATTTTGAACAAGTCAAGTCCGATATGTGCGAATATGAATGGTTGAAAATGTCGGATCGTTACAGTTGGTATCAGAGTTTTGGTAGCTCTAGGCAAAACTTAGTATATAAGGTAAATGTATTTACAGAATCACTTTCATTCGAGTTTAAATCTCTTCCTTTTTGACTCGATTCCTTTGAATTTTGGAATGTTCCCTGCGGTTCAAAAATCCATTCTGTGTCCCTCACTGTTCATTTTTTTTATTCTGGAGTATCTCATAACTCCATTTCAAAGGATCTTTATAATGAGTCGGCAGTCCCGCCAATCTCAAATTATTTGTAAAGGGGTGAAACTCCTTTACTATAGCATCGATTCACCAAGGATTTTATATCCTTGGTTTAGATGCTAGTATCTCTTATTATCCCAAACTCTATCTCTTGAGATCGAATGTTGATTTTTCCCTAGAAAATCCACATCGATCTTATTCTTTAAATCACGGTTGAGCCAGTTAAGGTTGCCCATGATTTATATTAGCTCATCCATCTTCCTATTCTGTTGTTTAATCATCTTATATTTGTTTCCAACTTATCATCAATCATTCTTGAAGTGTAAGTGTAAACTAGTATTTAAATTGTTTTATACATTGTGTCGTTTGAGTAGTTGATGTTGATTTGGGTTTCTGATCGATTCATCTGATCAACGCTATCGATAAGATTTCCGAAACACTTGAATAGTGCAAACTAACACCATATGTTTTTCAATTTTAGTAATGAAATAAATTGTGTAACTATACTATATATATTTTTTGGATTTTTATTGAATTGGTTGTTAAAAAATAATATTTGATCTTATATATCATTATCTCTTGTTTCGTATATAAATAATGGAACTACAAACATGGTTATAAATTTATTTGGAAATTTAAAATGAATTTAAAACAAAAATTTGAGAATTTAGTTTCCGATGGATTTCAAACCTTGTGTCTAATGTTTTAAAGGATATATTATTTATAGTGTTTTCTAATAGAAATTTGTTTCCAAATAATTTTAAAGTTTAAAATTAGTGCTCTTCTCTTTGTCGCTGGAAAATAACTTCGGTGATGACTGCAACATCATCGATATTCATTTTTGAGTTTCGAAGTGAAGAGACCGTTCTGTAGTCTTGCTACAGTTTTTTTTTGGGGAATTTAATTAATTTGAATTTCTAAAATAAGACTGATTTATATTGTTTTGGGAAATTTAATCGATTTGAGTTTCTAAAGTAAGACTGGATTTATAACATATGTTGATGTATGCTTTAAATTTGAATGTGTATATATATAGTATATGTGCATTTATTTATCTCTAAATAGTTTGGAATTTATCGAAAATTTAATTCCTAAATTTTATCTTGAAAGATAATTTCAAGTACATTAAGATTTGGATGAATATTCAAGCTTGAAATGATTGAATTAGAGGTTTTATTTGTATAATACACAATTTCATTCCAATATAACTTACCTTAATTTTCAGAAGTTGAATATGTAATTGGAAAATATAAAATATAAAATGGATTTTTTTTTTTTAAATAAAATTTGAGTGGATATAATAAATGTTACACACTTAAATTTTAGTTATAAAAAGATTAACAGAGGTAAATAAAGAAAAAGGGTAATGGAATAATTTACAATATAAATGATGTAAAAGGAACTAAGAATAAATTAAAGAAGTTATAATAAGTATAAATATATTTAACACAGGTGATAAAATATATTAAGAGGTATAAATTTAATTTTTATTAGGAATAAAGAAGAATAAAATTTTATTGTGTCATTTTTAGTATAATAAATGATTTTTCAAATTCAAAGTTTTTGAAATTGTTAATTTAAGACAATTGGATGATAAGACAATGAAATTAGAGATGATTAAGATTTATTTAACTTATGTAAAATTAATTTTCAAATTAAACTGAAATTTTTATAGCTTCAAATTTATTGTCTTATTTTGTACTCAAACTATCTTTTGGTTGTCTTTATATCCCTTATTTCGTAACAGAATGGGAAGGCTATTGCTTATACTAGTCTGTTTAGAAATCTTTGTATAATCTTTGATAATTTTTGGTACTTATTTTTGAATCTGAACACTGCTTTCCAGCCACAAACCGTCGGTTAAGCGGAAAGGGTGAATCAGATTCTAGAAGATTTTTTTTTGCGCTTATGTTCTTGATTCTGGAGGATCATGAGAAGATCATCTCCACCTTGTTAAACTTACCTATGACAACAGTTATCAGGTAAAATTTCAATCTTCCTGTCATCTTATCTTACTCCTATTTCATTCTATCATTTTCTATGTATTCCCATACCTCATTCCTTTTCGAGGACGAAAGGTTTTGAGTGGGGGAGAGTGTAACAACCCTGTATTTTGTGATTATTTTAATTGTATATTTTGATAATTTTAATTGAAATTCCCGATTTAAAAACTTTATTTTATATATGGATAAAACTTTATTTTATTTATTAAAATGAAGAATTTTGTTGTTTTAAATATTAACTTTGATTTTGATGTGAATTATACTTTCAAACATGTATAAATTGAATATTTTCCAAAAAAGTGAATTTTGGTCAAATGGTCAAACTTTGAATTTTAAATTTTAAATTTAAATATTTGAATTTTTGAATTTTATCTTTAATTATTAAAATAAATTAAATATCAAGAATACTACTTTTCGTTTCGTTGAAATCCGATTTATATTGTGAAAGTTATTCTTTTTACAAATTTGTGGGTAAATTTTTTTTGACAAAATTATTTATTTTAATTTATATAAATAATATTTTTATTTGTCATATCTTGTTCTAAATTTGAATATATGTTTAATATGACATGTTATGTATTTATTTTATTTTTAAAACATTTTTTTAGTGTTGTTATAATTTTCCAATGTTCATTGTATTTTGTTTACAATTTTTAAATGCTAGTTTCAATATATTAGCTATTTTCTTAATTATTTTCTATTTTTCCTTAAATTATATTTTTATATTCTTTTTCACTTTATTTTTTTTGTTCAGCTTTTACTTTTATTTTCCGAATTGTATTTAGTTTATTTTTAATTTAAAAGAATTAGAAATACAAAGAGGCAAAACCTTTCATTTTCTAGTGACCTTTCATTTGCTTGCCTCTTCCTTTTCCCGGTGACCTTCTGTAACGACCCTAGATTTTAATTTAATTTAAATTGATAATTAAATGAAATTTTGAATAAAAATTTATAAAATTAATTATAAATGGAAGCGAGTTTCCTCGATTCAAACAGAAAATATATTAAGTCATATGAATTTGAAAATTTGTATATATGTGAATATATATGTATATATTGGATTTGAAATAAAAAATTTAGTAAATGGTTTTAAAAAATAAATAGAAATAGAAATAAGAATATTTATATATGATGAATTATAAATTATGAAGTAAATAAAATTAGACGAATTTCAAATAACATAGGGACTATAGAAATTTATTTACATTGTAAAGCAATGTACAAAGCAAAGAAATAAATATAAAGTGATGGCACTAGAATAAAATTTAACAACATAATAAAAATAGAAATGTGTTCATATGACAAAATAACAAGGCAAAGTAATAAAGCTTTAGACAAAAATAAATAAATACATTCAAATAAAAATAACAACTTTATATCTTTATAACATCAGTAGGCTTGCAAAAGTAGAAAACATAAGTATGTACACTTAAAACAAATAGAAAACAAAAGTATAGGGTTGTAAACAAGAAAGGACCTGCATTTAATACCAAGCACGACTTGATATCGTTCTAGCCGAGATCTTGTTAAATAATCACCACCAAGACAATGTCTCCATGCTTTGTGCAGCTGAAATGAAGGAGGGAAAGTATGGTTTGTACAACCTCATTACTGCAAACATGCTATGAATTCACACATCTGTACAAAATAACAACACTCTATAGGCTTCTTTCTTTATATAGTCATCTTCCTCTCAGTTTTGTTCGTTCCAAACTGCTAAAGTAGTATCATCTATAACTAAAACAAAACTTCAAGTCTAAACAATCAATCAATGCAAGCCAGAGAATCAAGGAAGAGGAAGTTCCAGCTTGCATCTCCAGAACCCTGTTTCAAACAACACAGGCGAGTAAACAACTAATTTAAATCTTAAGTAGGATAAAATTAGTTGCTTAAGTAATACTGTGATGTTGATTCCTGCATGTGTAGGTAGTTGTATATAAATCTGTATGTATGGTTGTATTTGAATCTACATGCCTGAAGTTTTTGTTCCTTTGTTCATTCTTGCTGACAGAGTTTTATAAATAAACAAAAATTCAAACATTCCATCTAAACACTTGGTAGCTTAGGGTTTTCAAACAAACTAGTTGAGTTTAAATCCCATTTTGATTATGAAATTAAGTTTTAATAATATAAGTATGGAATTTTCCTGTAAACAAGAATATTGCAGTGAAAACTTATATAATGTAATAAATAAAATGTTAAGTTATATTGATTCATGTTTATATATCGAATCATCATAAGGATTTATGATTTTTAAGACAATAATCCAAATTTAAGATGTTGAATTGAATGAGAAATTTGGGTTTTTCTGGAAAATGGGTTTTGAGTGATTTCTGGAGGCTGATGCAATTGGAGTGGTCGAGATTGCTACTGGAGATGGAGAAGGCTACAGGGATGCCTGGAAAAATAGTCGGAGGTGGCAAAGACAATGGCGGAGGCGGCGGCGTAGGTTTAAAAATTTTAAACCTAGTTTTGACGCAGTTTTGTTTTGGTCTCGTTCATTGTCTAGGGATGATCGAGTACGTCGAGCTTTGGGGCGATGGAAGCTGGGGTGTAGACGAGTTGGTGACCGGAGTTGCACGAATTCAGGTGGTCGAGGTTTCATGGACGACGCGATTTCCAGGTTTGTGTTGTGTTTCCAGGTTCTGATTTGAACTCGAATTCGATTCGAGCTTTGGAGTGACGATCTGTTGATCGTGTTTAGATGTGAAGATGATCGTTGTCTTGAGAAGATCATCGTGGATGATCTGAAGTGGCGGTAGTGTTGGTGCACGTGCACAATGGTGAGGGTGTGTCAGCAGTTGTTTGGGTTTGGTATACTTGAGTTTTCTCGAGTAATTCGAGTCTTAGACTCGAAGTAATTAGTTTTTGGACTCGAAGCTTTTCAATATCGCCTCGAGTTGTTTTGCAATAGCACAGTTTTAAAAAGAAAACCCTGTAACATTTTAAACTTCAATCTGGGTTTTTAAACTGAAGGGTAGGGATTTAAGTAAGTTTAAATCCAAGTTAGAATCTGATTTAAATCCAGTTTTAAGTTAGTTTCAAATAAACTTTGAATTTAAAAGTTTTAAACAGAAATTTGATTTTAAATCAAATTTGTAAATATTTACAAGGTGGATTTTCAGATTTTAAATCTTATTTTAGAATTTAAATTAAAATCTGAAAACAAGACTTAAATATGGCTTCAAGTTAAAATCTGGAATTTGAACTAGTTTTCAAATCATGTGTGTTTTAAAACAAGTATAAATCAAATAGTTTTTTTTAAAAAAGTAAATTTGTTTTCAAACCAATAACTAAACTTGAAATTTGGTAATTTGAATCTGCTAGTTAAATAGTGGTGTATTTTAAAGGCTTAATTTTTTTTTAAGTAAATTGGGTTAAAGGCTTACATAAGTTCATATATTAATAATAAATGTTCTTTACATTTATTTTGAGATTATAAGTGGATATTTAAATTTGGTTAATATTTAGATATGTAAGCATTTTGAATCATAAATTCAAAATGAAATTTGAGTCTAAATTCAAATTTGAAATGATTTAATTTATAAGGTAATTAAAGAATAATTTATTAAATTTATAAAAAAAAAGTAATTTAGATTTATTAGTTAGAAATGATTAATAAAGATCAAATCTAAGAAATTTTCTTAAGAAGGTAATTAAAGAAAGTTAATAAAGATAACTACTAAAGATTATCAAGTATTGAGTAAAGTGATAAATAATTAATAATTAAATGGATTAATTAATTTAGAAAATCAATTATAAATTGTTAAATATAATTACTTAATCAAAGTAATTAAGGATTAATCACTTATTGTAATAAATTTTAGATATTTTGATTAACTAAAGTATTTGATAAATAAATTAATATCAAATGATTTGTAATTTATTAAATAATCAAGATTTGATAATTAATTCATAAGTAATTGATTAAATTGAAAATGAATTGAATTAATCAGGATTAAACGATTGATCAATCCTGATTTTAAATGATTACTAGATACTTGACCTTACTTATGAATGATTGTATTGCATGAGATGCCTTGAATTGACTGTCCTATCTGATCTGTGATATTTTGTTCTGTAGATTGTGGTATGTAAAATTTATTCATTTATGGATGATACATCTGTATATTATCTGTTAATCTGTGATGATTGAATGATGTTGCACTATTGTGTTGAACCCTTGGACCACACCATACACACACAATTATGGATTTCACGAGGAAATCAGTTAAGTCACAGATTTTTGAAATAGTTAAATTTGAATTTTTAAATTCAAATGTATTGGAAATGGAATCGGAATAAATGTGAAAAGCTTTTGGAATGGAATTTCAAAAATAAAAATTTATTTTTGAATAACTTGATTAAGATTTGAAATTTAAATATTTTGATTTAAATTTGAATTCAATACTTGAAATTGAATTCTAGGATTTGAACTAGGGATTATAACGATATTATACTAGTTATATATGAGTCAAACCATTTTTAAAGTATTGTTCTTTTGACAATTTGAATTAACCCAAAGATTATAACTTGTATAAATGAAATAAGGTTTTTTCCGAAATAACACAGTTGTTTCTAAATGATAAAAGAAAGCTTTCATAGGAGAAATGAATTTCAAATTGTATAAAAAGGATTTCAAGTTTAAATTGAAATAGTCTTCCAAGTTATAGATGAATATTTGGAAACGAATTTTGAAAGAGAATATTTGGGAACGAACTTTGAAAGATATAAGTTAAATCTTAATTTAAAGATTTAATGAATTAAATCCAATTGAATTGGAATTGTTTTGAAATCCAGGAATGAATATTTGTGAAAGTAGGTGAACTTTATGAAATAAACCTTTTGTTAAAGGATTTGAAATGGTAATTGGTTTAAACCATTTGAAAAGAAAGTTTTGAATTATTAAGTTGTGACTTAATTGAAATCCCGTATCCGTATGTTTTTAATGTTGCGCTCACTATTCGGGTTAGCCGGGAAAGGACCTTTGGGTCGTATAACCCATTCCGAATATGTGATACGTCGTATATGGATAGCATTTGAAGACCGGTGTTGAAGACCGGGTGTTTGCAAGAACGATAAGATAACCTATCGATTGTCTCTGCACTGGGTAGCTCCTGGTATAGAGATTCCCTAAGTGATGGGAAATCCGATCGGGATTGTGAATACCCGGACTGCAAGGTCTTCGTAAGAAGTGCCTTCGGTTCTGTTCGAACCCAGAACAGACTTGTATGGATTGTTATGTCTGACATTACAATTTGAGATATAAAGCTGATTTCTTTCAAATATATTTCTGTTGGTGGCGGAGAATTTATTCTCTTAGCTTAGCACCCTTCTCTGAGACGTACGAGCTCAGAGGTTA
This sequence comes from Allium cepa, assembly GCA_030765085.1. Classification (NCBI taxonomy): domain Eukaryota; kingdom Viridiplantae; phylum Streptophyta; class Magnoliopsida; order Asparagales; family Amaryllidaceae; genus Allium; species Allium cepa. Next base: position 445,274,616 of record CM060938.1, on the reverse strand, counting down.
TATAGTTGAAGGTTATCGGCGATATATTCCCAATTTGGTAATGTGACATGCTGAATGTTGCTGTGAAATGATCATTGTGTTGATTATTTGTGATAGGATCATTTGTTTGATCGTCTATCTTGGTGATCATTTCTATGATCATTTGTTGACCCAAAGCACGGCTTTTGTATAAAGTGTGTTTTTGTGGACGAGACTTCGTCGAGCCTCACAAACCGGTAATGGTCGAAACAGGAATTGTGCGGCAAGGTTTTCAGGGATCGCTTCCCTAGGGTATGACCATTCCTTCTGGAAAAGGGGAGTATCATGACATGGAGCCCAGATACTTACTCATGTTGAAACACTTATTATTATGGTGTGATGTTGGTTAGAGAGCTCTCGTTTAAAGGTCCCAAAGGACCGGGGGTGGTATATCTGAGGGTTTGTAATATCCCTTGGGAAAAGGGGTTCCCGGCTTTGTTTAGCAGAGAACAGTGGTTCTCGGGCGTCCTTCCAGAGGCGTTTCCATGTGGCAATGGGAAGTTCCTTGGCCTGACCATTTGTTGGAAATCCATTCATCCAATACGAGCCTTGTACGGTATTAGTTGTATTACCTGCCATCTACTTATGGTGGCGCCCCACTGTTTGGATGGTAGCTATAGTAGGCATAGTTCGAAATGTCTATGTTGGCTAAGATTTATATCTTTACTTTCGAAATGTTTCCTACACTATGCACTAGTAATAATATCAAATGTTCTTTTAAATGCGTATCAAGCATCTTTGACTATCATAAGGAGAAATCTCCTCCGATTCTGCGTTTGCATTGTGTGTGTGTGCGGGAGGCCTTATGGTAGTCTCATTTTTAAAAAGCACTGCGAATTGACTTTGAAAATCTTTTGTTGAATGTTTTAAAAGATAAACTGTTTTTGTTGCTCACACCAGTCCCACGACTGATCCGGAGTTTATCGTTTCTTTCCTAAACTCTGGGTGCTCATTATTTTCTACACGAGCAGTCTAGAGTTGGGTTTTTCAGATAGTTAGATATAGTGGATTATCTGGAGTTAGTTCAGTCTTTGGATCGCACCAGTCTTGCTTATGCTTGGAGCATCGTTATTGGGAGTTCGAGCTATTGCTGAATTGGTTCTTGGAAATGGAGTTGTAGTTTTGGAGTTCTTCCTTGAAGACTATCTTAGAGTAATTGTGTTCCGCTGCTAGATGTTGTCATCTATTTTCTTTTCCACTGCTATTTATTGTATCATATCTCTGATGTATATTGATATCTATTGGATCATCTGTTGTATCAGATATTGTATTAAAGCTATATATCAATGTATTATTCTTTTATTCCGCCGTGTTATTTACTTAATGTTGTTATAAGCTCCGGCGAATCAGATTTGAACGGTCGAATCTATGGCATTCGAATACGATATGAAGTATGGATGTCGATTTTCGAGTGGGCAAAATCCGAGTCGATACATTTGGTATCAGAGCTAAGGTTAAACTTTAGCTCAGGTGTATAACACATTAAGTAACTCATTAGAGATAGGGTGAAGTATCCCTAGAATGAGTGTTTCCCTAAGATATCCGTTTGAATGCCTCAGTAAATTCTTTTACTATCCACTGATAGTGAGTATGAGTGCAAGAAGAGAACGAGATAGGGGACAGGGGAATACGACTATAATTGGTCAATACTCTGTAACAACAGTGGAAACAACTTTCTTCTCAATCTCTTTTTGATTCGATTCCAATTTCTTTTTGATTGCTTCGTGACAGCTCCAGAAAGAAGTTTTGGTGCGATGATGGTCCTATGAATCGTTATAGGAAATTCTTACTTCGTATCCTCATCAGTTTCTTATCAGTTTTTCGATTTAAACTTTAATGAATATGAATTTGAAAATTGAAATTGGAGATTTTAAATGAATTAGAAATTTTAAATTGAGTTAAAATTGATTAATAGAATATGAAGGATAATTTGAATTGTATCAATAAAATGATTTCGTTTGAAACCAAATTTGAAATTCTATTATAACTTCTTGTATCTATTGTTGATATTCTGATTTGGTGAGCCAAATGCAGAACTGATATCCAGTTTGATCTAAAAAGAAATTTCTCTATCTTTCATCTATCTCTGTGTTGTTTTCGTGCCTGCAAATTTCGAGGACGAAATTCTTTTAAGGGGGGAAGTCTGTAACGACCCTAGATTTTAATTTAATTTAAATTGATAATTAAATGAAATTTTGAATAAAAATTTATAAAATTAATTATAAATGGAAGCGAGTTTCCTCGATTCAAACAGAAAATATATTAAGTCATATGAATTTGAAAATTTGTATATATGTGAATATATATGTATATATTGGATTTGAAATAAAAAATTTAATAAATGGTTTTAAAAAATAAATAGAAATAGAAATAAGAATATTTATATATGATGAATTATAAATTATGAAGTAAATAAAATTAGACGAATTTCAAATAACATAGGGACTATAGAAATTTATTTACATTGTAAAGCAATGTACAAAGCAAAGAAATAAATATAAAGTGATGGCACTAGAATAAAATTTAACAACATAATAAAAATAGAAATGTGTTCATATGACAAAATAACAAGGCAAAGTAATAAAGCTTTAGACAAAAATAAATAAATACATTCAAATAAAAATAACAACTTTATATCTTTATAACATCAGTAGGCTTGCAAAAGTAGAAAACATAAGTATGTACACTTAAAACAAATAGAAAACAAAAGTATAGGGTTGTAAACAAGAAAGGACCTGCATTTAATACCAAGCACGAATTGATATCATTCTAGCCGAGATCTTGTTAAATAATCACCACCAAGACAATGTCTCCATGCTTTGTGCAGCTGAAATGAAGGAGGGAAAGTATGGTTTGTACAACCTCATTACTGCAAACATGCTATGAATTCACAGCTCTGTACAAAATAACAACACTCTATAGGCTTCTTTCTTTATATAGTCATCTTCCTCTCAGTTTTGTTCGTTCCAAACTGCTAAAGTAGTATCATCTATAACTAAAACAAAACTTCAAGTTTAAACTATCAATCAATGCAAGCCAGAGAATCAAGGAAGAGGAAGTTCCAGCTTGCATCTCCAGAACCCTGTTTCAAACAACACAGGTGAGTAAACAACTAATTTAAATCTTAAGTAGGATAAAATTAGTTGCTTAAGTAATACTGTGATGTTGATTCCTGCATGTGTAGGTAGTTGTATATAAATCTGTATGTATGGTTGTATTTGAATCTACATGCCTGAAGTTTTTGTTCCTTTGTTCATTCTTGCTGACAGAGTTTTATAAATAAACAAAAATTCAAACATTCCATCTAAACACTTGGTAGCTTAGGGTTTTCAAACAAACTAGTTGAGTTTAAATCCCATTTTGATTATGAAATTAAGTTTTAATAATATAAGTATGGAATTTTCCTGTAAACAAGAATATTGCAGTGAAAACTTATATAATGTAATAAATAAAATGTTAAGTTATATTGATTCATGTTTATATATCGAATCATCATAAGGATTTATGATTTTTAAGACAATAATCCAAATTTAAGATGTTGAATTGAATGAGAAATTTGGGTTTTTCTGGAAAATGGGTTTTGAGTGATTTCTAGAGGCTGATGCAATTGGAGTGGTCAAGATTGCTACTGGAGATGGAGAAGGCTACAGGGATGCCTGGAAAAATAGTCGGAGGTGGCAAAGACAACGACGGCGGCGTAGGTTTAAAAATTTAAACCTAGTTTTGACGCAGTTTTGTTTTGGTCTCGTTCATTGTCTAGGGATGATCGAGTACGTCGAGCTTTGGGGCGATGGAAGCTGGGGTGTAGACGAGTTGGTGACCGGAGTTGCACGAATTCAGGTGGTCGAGGTTTCGTGGACGACGCGATTTCCAGGTTTGTGTTGTGTTTCCATGTTTGTTCCAGGTTCTGATTTGATCTCGAATTCGATTCGAGCTTTGGAGTGACGATCTGTTGATCGTGTTTAGATGTGAAGATGATCGTTGTCTTGAGAAGATCATCGTGGATGATCTAAAGTGGCGGTAATGTTGGTGCACGTGCACAATCGTGAGGGTGTGTCAGCAGTTGTTTGGGTTTGGTATACTTGAGTTTTCTCGAGTAATTCGAGTCTTAGACTCGAAGTAATTAGTTTTTGGACTCGAAGCTTTTCAATATCGCCTCGAGTGGTTTTGCAATAGCACAGTTTTAAAAAGAAAACCCTGTAACATTTTAAACTTCAAATCTGGGTTTTTAAACTGAAGGGTAGGGATTTAAGTAAGTTTAAATCCAAGTTAGAATCTGATTTAAATCCAGTTTTAAGTTAGTTTCAAATAAACTTTGAATTTAAAAGTTTTAAACAGAAATTTGATTTTAAATCAAATTTGTAAATATTTACAAGGTGGATTTTCAGATTTTAAATCTTATTTTAGAATTTAAATTAAAATATGAAAACAAGACTTAAATATGGCTTCAAGTTAAAATCTGGAATTTGAACTAGTTTTCAAATCATATGTGTTTTAAAACAAGTATAAATCAAATAGTTTTTTTAAAAAAAGTAAATTTGTTTTCAAACCAATAACTAAACTTGAAATTTGGTAATTTGAATCTGCAAGTTAAATAGTGGTGTATTTTAAAGGCTTAATTTTTTTTTAAATAAATTGGGTTAAAGGCTTACATAAGTTCATATATTAATAATAAATGTTCTTTACATTTATTTTGAGATTATAAGTGGATATTTAAATTTGGTTAATATTTAGATATGTAAGCATTTTGAATCATAAATTCAAAATGAAATTTGAGTCTAAATTCAAATTTGAAATGATTTAATTTATAAGGTAATTAAAGAATGATTTATTAAATTTATAAAAAAAAAGTAATTTAGATTTATTAATTAGAAATGATTAATAAAGATCTAATCTAAGAAATTTTCTTAAGAAGGTAATTAAAGAAAGTTAATAAAGATAACTACTAAAGATTATCAAGTATTGAGTAAAGTGATAAATAATTAATAATTAAATGGATTAATTAATTTAGAAAATCAATTATAAATTGTTAAATATAATTACTTAATGAAAGTAATTAAGGATTAATCACTTATTGTAATAAATTTTAGATATTTTGATTAACTAAAGTATTTGATAAATAAATTAATATCAAATGATTTGTAATTTATTAAATAATCAAGATTTGATAATTAATTCATAAGTAATTGATTAAATTGAAAATGAATTGAATTAATCAGGATTAAACGACCGATCAATCCTGATTATAAATGATTATTAGATACTTGACCTTACTTATGAATGATTGTATTGCATGAGATGCCTTGAATTGACTGTCCTATCTGATCTGTGATATTTTGTTCTGTAGATTGTGGTATGTAAAATTTATTCATTTATGGATGATACATCTGTATATTATCTGTTAATCTGTGATGATTGAATGATGTTGCACTATTGTGTTGAACCCTTGGACCACACCATACACACACAATTATGGATTTCACGAGGAAATCAGTTAAGTCACAGATTTTTGAAATAGTTAAATTTGAATTTTTAAATTCAAATGTATTGGAAATGGAATCGGAATAAATGTGAAAAGCTTTTGGAATGGAATTTCAAAAATAAAAATTTATTTTTGAATAACTTGATTAAGATTTGAAATTTAAATATTTTGATTTAAATTTGAATTCAATACTTGAAATTGAATTCTAGGATTTGAACTAGGGATTATAACGATATTATACTAGTTATATATGAGTCAAACCATTTTTAAAGTATTGTTCTTTTGACAATTTGAATTAACCCAAAGATTATAACTTGTATAAATGAAATAAGGTTTTTTCCGAAATAACACAGTTGTTTCTAAATGATAAAAGAAAGCTTTCATAGGAGAAATGAATTTCAAATTGTATAAAAAGGATTTCAAGTTTAAATTGAAATAGTCTTCCAAGTTATAGATGAATATTTGGAAACGAATTTTGAAAGAGAATATTTGGGAACGAACTTTGAAAGATATAAGTTAAATCTTAATTTAAAGATTTAATGAATTAAATCCAATTGAATTGGAATTGTTTTGAAATCCAGGAATGAATATTTGTGAAAGTAGGTGAACTTTATGAAATAAACCTTTTGTTAAAGGATTTGAAATGGTAATTGGTTTAAACCATTTGAAAAGAAAGTTTTGAATTATTAAGTTGTGACTTAATTGAAATCCCGTATCCGTATGTTTTTAATGTTGCGCTCACTATTCGTGTTAGCCGGGAAAGGACCTTTGGGTCGTATAACCCATTCCGAATATGTGATACGTCGTATATGGATAGCATTTGAAGACCGGTGTTGAAGACCGGGTGTTTGCAAGAACGATAAGATAACCCATCGATTGTCTCTGCACTGGGTAGCTCCTGGTATAGAGATTCCCTAAGTGTTGGGAAATCCGATCGGGATTGTGAATACCCGGACTGCAAGGTCTTCGTAAGAAGTGCCTTTGGATTGTTATGTCTGACATTACAATTTGAGATATAAACCTGATTTCTTTCAAATATATTTCTGTTGGTGGCGGAGAATTTATTCTCTTAGCTTAGCACCCTTCTCTGAGACGTACGAGCTCAGAGGTTATATAGTTGAAGGTTATCGGCGATATATTCCCAATTTGGTAATGTGACATGCTGAGTGTTGCTGTGAAATGATCATTGTGTTGATTATTTGTGATAGGATCATTTGTTTGATCGTCTATCTTGGTGATCATTTCTATGATCATTTGTTGACCCAAAGCACGACTTTTGTATAAAGTGTGTTTTTGTGGACGAGACTTCGTCGAGCCTCACAAACCGGTAATGGTCGAAACAGGAATTGTGCGGCAAGGTTTTCAGGGATCGCTTCCCTAGGGTATGACCATTCCTTCTGGAAAAGGGTAGTATCATGACATGGAGCCCAGATACTTACTCATGTTGAAACACTTATTATTATGGTGTGATGTGGGTTAGAGAGCTCTCGTTTAAAGGTCCCAAAGGACCGGGGGTGGTATATCTGAGGGTTTGTAATATCCCTTGGGAAAAGGGGTTCCCGGCTTTGTTTAGCAAAGAACGGTGGTTCTCGGGGCGTCCTTCCAGAGGCGTTTCCATGTGGCAATGGGAAGTTCCTTGGCCTGACCATTTGTTGGAAATCCATTCATCCAATACGAGCCTTGTACGGTATTAGTTGTATTACCTGCCATCTACTTATGGTGGCGCCCCACTGTTTGGATGGTAGCTATAGTAGGCATAGTTCGAAATGTCTATGTTGGCTAAGATTTATATCTTTACTTTCGAAATGTTTCCTACACTATGCACTAGTAATAATATCAAATGTTCTTTTAAATGCGTATTAAGCATCTTTGACTATCATAAGGAGAAATCTCCTCCGATTCTGCGTTTGCATTGTGTGTTTGTGCGGGAGGCCTTATGGTAGTCTCATTTTTAAAAAGCATTGCGAATTGACTTTGAAAATCTTTTGTTGAATGTTTTAAAAGATAAACTGTTTCTGTTGCTCACACCAGTCCCACGACTGATTCGGAGTTTATCATTTCTTTCCTAAACTCTGGGTGCTCATTATTTTCTACACGAGCAGTCTAGAGTTGGGTTTTTCAGATAGTTAGATATAGTGGATTATCTGGAGTTAGTTCAGTCTTTGGATCGCACCAGTCTTGCTTATGCTTGGAGCATCGTTATTGGGAGTTCGAGCTATTGCTGAATTGGTTCTTGGAAATGGAGTTGTAGTTTTGGAGTTCTTCCTTGAAGACTATCTTAGAGTTATTGTGTTCCGCTGCTAGATGTTGTCATCTATTTTCTTTTCCGCTGCTATTTATTGTATCATATCTCTGATGTATATTGATATCTATTGGATCATCTGTTGTATCAGATATTGTATTAAAGCTGTATATCAATGTATTATTCGTTTATTCCGCTGTGTTATTTACTTAATGTTGTTATAAGCTCCGGCGAATCGGATTTGAACGGTCGAATCTATGTCATTCGAATACGATATGAAGTATGGATGTCGATTTTCGAACGGGCAAAATCCGAGTCGTTACACCTTCCACTTTCCCTTAGCTTCAGCCGTGCATTTCTATGTGATATTCATGTGAAAAACTTCCCACCTCATCTCCATTCACGGCTATTTCCATTTGAAAAAAAAAATGAGCAATGGCTTCCATTCTTTCTTCTTTTTTTCCACTTTTCCCTTGATTTTTTGCCTTGATCTTCTCTTGTTTGTTCGGCCATATCCCCTTATCTCCTCCACCGACCAACACCACCACTTCCTTCCCCACATCCACCATGGCCTGACCTCTTCCTCCTCTTAACAGCAAGTGCCGTGACCATCCCATGAACATAACTCCACAAAAATGTGTGCAAAACCCCTCCAAAACAGTGCTAGCCATGCCTATACTCCACCTACCTTTCACATATTGCCTTGGCCGCCTCCTATTGCTCCACCACCACCATGATACCACCTCTGGCCACCCACCTACCCACTGACCAGATCCGAAGCAAGCTTTGAGACGAGCCCAATTAAACCTAGGTCGAGCCAAACATGGTGACCAAACCTAGATCTTTTTGCCTTGTTCCTTTGTTTAACCTATGTTGTAGCTCCTTCTCTCCAAACACTTGTGTTGCCGTGCATTTTTGATGTTATACCTGAGCCTAGCATGATCATATGGCTGAGCTAAAGGGTCCCTTAGGCTAAGCATCAAAGTGATTGAGGCATGGTAAAATCATCTTGTCCATTGTTTCTTTTGTTTCAATCGGTTTCAATGTTGTTTTGTGTTGAAAATTCATGTTGCAATATCTTGTTTTGTTTGCTGTGTACAAGATAAATCACTTTGGCTCTCTTCACTCACTTGAATCCATAGTCGTGTTGTATCGTGCTTGTCGTGCCTTTGGAATCGTTTTTTGTGTCGTAGTGGTCTTCAGCTTGAAAAGGTGAGTCTTTCTCAATCTGACATTTCTACTTATGAAATAGTAAATGGATGACAAGTGTTTAGTAATTAAAATGTTATGCAAGTTAATGATGATCATATGATATGCTATGCCATGTTATTACCATTTTAAAACTGTTAATTATCATCTGACATCTGATATTTGACATTATATTGTGATATTGACATTATTTATGTTGTATATGTATATGTTCGCATTGCAAGTTCCCTGTTAGAATAGAATTACTATGGGTTGAAATGATATATACCCGAACAAACATTAGAATAGGGAAAAATCATTATGGGCTGAAATGATAGGCCTGACCGATTTTTATTTATTTTTATTTACTTAAGATTGTGGGTTTGAAATGATAGAACCTGGGTTTTCTTTTTAAATTGCGGATTGAAATGATATATATTTGTATCACTTGACCTAGGTTAGAAAATTATATACAGACCCTGCGGTATATTTTAAAATGTTTTTTTCTTAAGATATGTATTTTTAAAATAAAAATTTTCATTTAAAAATATAAATTTTGATTTAAAAATATATATTTTATGGTTTTGAGAAGGCTAAATATTTAGTTTTGAATTTTTGAATCTAAGTACGTAAATTTGAAGTAAATGTGAATTTTGACTTCAAAATTATTTTTATAATCGACATAAATAATGGAAATTTAATTTAAATTTTGAAATGATATTTTAAATGAAATGTTAAGTTTTATTAAATAGTTAACTTAATAAACTATGAATTTTGACTTAATCAATGAATTGAGTTTTAAATTGAATTTTTGCTTTTAAAAATTTTATTGTGATAAATCATATGTTAAATTGATTTCAATGTGAAAATTTAGAGCCTTAAAATATGATTTATAAGTTTAAAATATGGTAGAATTGAAGTGTTGTTATTTCTGAAAAGTTATAATAAAATCAGTAGTTTTATTTACAGCATTTCTAAAATGCTATAGTTTTTGAAATGATGTTGTTTTTGAATTTAACTATGTTTGAAATAACTAAATATCTATTACGGCATTTTTAAATGCCATTGTTCCTAAACTAAACTATTTCGGAACTATAAGCTACGATAGCATTTTATAAATGTCGCCGTTGCTATAATTTGACAATGTTTCGAAATATTATAGATTTTAACACTACTTGAGTTATATTTTAAAGTGTTAAATGATTTAACTTTTGAAATTTATTATTTGTGAAATTTTAGGAATTTTGAATATAACTTAATATTTGAATATGAATGTTAAGGAATTTAAATTGAATTTGAATTTAAATAAGGTTACTTGGTTATGTGTTAAATGGAATGAAATATAATGAGGTAAATGAATTTTTGAATGGAATATTTAAATGTATTTTTGTAATGATATTTGAAATAATAAATAAATGACATATTTGGTTTTTAAATGATATTTAAATTTGAATATTTGAAATTGAATTCAAATAATGATTTGATAATGAGGTTTTGAAGGATATGATATTTAAAAGATTTCAAAAGGGTTTTTAATGATATAATCTTTATTTTGATAAAGAATGTGAATTTGGAATGATATTTGATTTTGATAAATGAATATTTGAAGTTTATATTTGTATGAAAAGATATTTGGTTTAATTGTAATTTAAGTTTATTAAAATAATATTGGATTTATAAAATGAATATTTCAAAACTAAATAATAATGAAGTTAGATTTGAGATATGAATTTAAGAAATTATAAAGTTTAGTTTTGAAATGTGGGATATTAAAGTTTGGAAATATACTAAAATTGGATGGTTTATTTTGTAGATCAAATCTGTATTTGAAATTTATAACTCTAAAAAGTTTTGTTGGAAAACTGAATTGAATTGAAACTGATTCTTTTGAATTGAATTAAATTGGAAATTTGAAATTTTGGCAATTGAATAAATTTGTAAAACGTAAAGAATTAGATGAATATTCCATGATTTCAAATGTATAATTTCGGAATGTTATGATTTCAAAGTGTAATGATTTCAAGTATTTTGGTTTAGAAAGAGTTATAACTTTGAAAGTATTATGATTTTTGAAAGGTGAATATATGTTTGAAATGGAAATGATATCGTATTGATTTGGATATAGCATTGAAATAAAAATGGTTTTGGTTTCGAAGTTTAAATTATTTTGATTTGAATATAGTTTTGAAATAAAAATGGTTTTCTTTCGAAATATAAACTATTTTGAAAGGAATATAGTCTTGAAATGAAATGATTTGATTTTGAAGTATAAACTATTTTGAAATGACAACGGCGTTAATAACGTTTGGTTGTTAAAGAGACTGGGATTGGAAGTTTTCATACTCTCTGCCAACTCCGAAAACCACTTTAACAACTGTGTACGCGGTGGAGATTCAAGAATGAAGTAGGATGGTGGCGTCATTCTTGAGGTATATTACGTGGACCCAACTCCCTTGAGTTGGCATAAAGTGGCTAAAAGTGGAGCGATCTCGGGCCAAGTGAGGTTATTCCTCCGATCAGACACATTCCTGCGATACTATACTCTTGCTTGTGCTTGATTAAATGACCATCCTCCGATTTGAATTAGGAGCGTGTTCCGAGGTACGTGTATATGGCTGCTGCGTTACCACTAGCCCGTGTGCGTAATTGGTATATCTACCCTGGCATTGCCTTATGTGCCGTGTCACCAACCATATCGAGCCTTTACTACGAGTTTGTTTTTCTCCCGTAGCCCGTGTGGTATCCTCTGATAGTCTCCCGATCTGGAGATATCATGATATTGGATGGACTACTGGGACTATTTATGTGTGAAGGGTGATATGGGTAAGCCCGGAACGCTATTTTAAGGTAAGTTTATTTTACCGTACACATTATTATAATAGTGCAATATTACTACATAGTAAATAGTTTAACGGATCCTTAAAGGATGGGCGATAGCAAGCATCCTTTAAGTTACTGGTGCATTTTGTTACTGTTTACTTGAGTTGATTTACAGTTCATAAGTATTTATGTCCTGACTCGAGTGTTTTGTGATTTGCTCCACGATCGAGTCAGACTGAGTGACTCAGCATTCAAGACTCACCTTAGGAGTTGGAACTTGCTTGAAGATCCAGCCATCTATTTTGCTTTCTGTATCCAGTGGTTTCAGTGATGTATTCTGATTTGTACCTGATTTATCTTATACTCTTCTGTTGTATCTTGTTTAACTCAGATGTATCTTTTTTTATAGTAGCTTCATGAACTACTATATCTTTAATTCCGCTGCATTATTATTTACTCTGTGTATGTGATCTGTGTTTATTTATTTACTGTATATTCTGAGATTTGCCAAATTTTATTTACAACGCGGTATTTTGATCAATTCAAGTCCGACATGTGTGGATGCGAATGGTTGAAAATATCGGGTCGTTATAGTCTCTAACCTCAAAAGGTGAGCAATCACTCACAATTAACATTCTTATATTTATTAAACTTGATTTCAATTGAAAAGACAGTTGAAATATGCTGTTATTAGTTATTTACATTGCTATAAATGCTATTATCTGTATCTGTTCACCTGTGACATATGACACCATTATCTGTTATTTATATTGATGATATATGCCTGTTATATTATTATCATATCTGTTATCACTCTTCAAGTTCCCTGTTAGTATAGAATTTCTTATGGGTACATACCCAAACGATCTGTAGAATAGGAGAAAATCGTTATGGCTTGAAATGATAAACCTAAGTGATTTTCGTTAAATTGAATTTGGGATTACGGGTTGAAATGATATACACCCGTATATATATTTTAATTGTGGACTAAAACGATAAATATCCATATAACTTGACAATAGGATAGAAAATTATATACAGACACCGTTGGTCTATATATAAATATTTTGCAAATGATTTCTAAGGTTTTGAAAAGAAATATATGGTTTAATAGATATTGATTTCAAGATATTATATGTAAATTTATTTTATAAAGTTTAAATTCTTGATTTTAAATTTATACGTTTGAAATTTTTTAAAATTGTTAGTTAGTTTTGAGATTATAAATTTTAACAATTTACTTATAATTGTACTATTTTGAAATAGGTATAAATTAGTTTTATTATAAAATAGGTTTGACATAAGATTTAACTTAATAAAGTTTGATTTAATTTACATGTAATATGTTTAAGTATTTATTTTAAAAAAATTCAAATATAGAGTTTATAATTATTTTTAATAAATTAAGGTTCGGAAGATAGATCTGAAATTGATTTGAAGTGGTATTTAATTAAGAATTTATTTAATTAAATCGATTTGAAACTTATTGAATTTGAGATTTATTAAAGGATATATTTTATAACTTGATTTTGGTTTAAGGTGATTAAAAGAATATTTCAAGTTTAAATAAATTGAAGGAAATATTTAGTGATTTGGAATTTCGGATTTTATTTAAATGATATTGGATTTATTAAGTGAATATTTCAAAACTAAATAATAATGAAGTTAAATTAAGATATATATGAAATTATCAAATTTAGTTTCAAAATTGTGGAATATTTAAAGCTCTAAAATATATTGGAATTGAAATGGTTTATTTTGTGGTTCAAATCTGTTTTTGAAATTGATATAATTTGAAATGGTTTATTGAGAAACTGAATTGAATTGAAATTGAAGAACTGAGATTGAATTAAATTTGAATTTTCAAAATTCAAGTTGATTTGAATCGATTTGTGTTTTTTGAGGAAGCTATTTTATTATATAAAGTATTTTTAATTTATATTTAAACTATTTATATATTGTACTTTATAAACTATTTTAATATAAAATATTTTAATATAATTCATTTTTAATATAAACTATTTTTAATATAAACTATTTATATTTTAACATACTAATTATTTTATTATAAACTATTTTAACTTATAACTATTTTATATTAACTATTTTAAATTAACTATTTTAAATTAACTATTTTATTATATATACTATTATTAATATCTAAACTGTTAAAGGAAAGTGTTATGATTTCAAAGTGTTATGATTTCAAAGTGTTATGGTTACAAAGTATTATGATTTCCTAATTATGATTTCCAAAGTGTTATGATTTCCAAGTATTACGATTTCTAAGTTATGATTTCTAAAAGTGTTCTGGCTTTAGAAGCTTTATAATTTCGAAAGTGTTATAACTTTGAAGTGCTATGATTTTTGAAAATGGATATATTTGAAATGGAAATGATATCGTATTTGGTTTTGGAATGGAAATGATATCATATTTGGTTTTGAAATGGAAATGATATTGTATTGATATGGTTTTGAAATGGCAATGATATCTTGGTTTTGAAGTATAAACGATTTTGAAATGACCGCGGTGTTATAATAGCGATCGGTTGTTAAAGAGACCGAGATCGGATATTGTCATTCTCTCTGCCAATACCGAAAACCACTTTAACAATTGTGTACATGGCGGAGATTCCAGAATGAAGTATGATGGTGTCGACGATCCTACATGAGGTATAAATGTGGACCGGACTCCCGTGAGTTGGCTTAAACGAATAAAACAGGAGAAATTGACGGTCCAAGTGAGGTAGCTCCTCCGATCGGACGCGCTTCTTCGATACCGTTCTATTACTTTGTGATTGATTTGGGTGCACCTCTGATTTTGGTAGTGTGGATCGAGGTAGGCGGTAGCTGCGGCTATGCGTTTCCACCGGCCTGGAAGTGTAATTGGTACATCTACCCTGGCATTGCCTAGTTGTGTCGTGTCACCTACCTTAGCGAGACCACTACGATTTTGTTTTGTGTCATACCTATGGAGTATCCTATGATAGCCTCCCTATCAGGAGGTATCATGGTACTGTATAGGCTATGGCATTATAAAATGCGTTAAAGGGGATATGGGTAACGCCTTAACGCAATTTTATTAGTTTACTTTATTATAAGCATTAGTATAACAGCGTATAATACTACATAAAAGATAGTTTAACGGATCCTTAGAGGATAGTTATCCCAAACATCCTTTGAATTACTTTTATTTCAGTTGTTATTTCACTTGAGTTGGATTTATTGGTATAAGAATGTTAATCTTGACTCAAGTGTTTTGTGTTTTTACTTTACGCTCAGGCCAGACTGAGTGGCACAGTATTCGAGACTCACCTTTGGAGTTGGAGCTTCGCTTGAAGATCCATCTCTCTATTCAACTTGCAGTTATTCAGTTGACTCATGTGATATATTCTGATCTTGTATTTGACTATTTTATTGAGACTTGTATGTATTTGAGACTTCTGTTGTTTCTTGTTTAACTCTGTTGTATATATAGTAGCTTCATGAACTACTATTTATTTGTTTTCGCTTCTTACTATTATATTACTCAGTGTCTGTGAGTCTATGATTATTTATTAACTGTGTATGCTGACTTTTGCCAAATATAAATTAACAATGTGATATTTTGAGCAATTCAAGTCTGACATTTGCGGATGCGAATGGTTGAAAATATCGGGATGTTACATGTGGTATCAGAGCGAGGTTTTAGGAAAAACTCAATATATAGAGTTAATTTAATTACAGAATCTCTTTCCTTCGAGCTTTAATTCCTTCCTCTTTGACTCAGTTTCCTTTGAATTTTTGGAACTACTTCTCTATTCTGAGATCCATTCTTGTCTCTCCCTATTCGTATTCTTCTTGATTACGGATCATCCCATTGCTCCACTGTATGATTTGCAAAGGGGTGAAACTCCTTTACAACAAGCATTGATTCATCGAAGATTTCTATATCCTCGGTTAGATGCTGCTATCCTTTGTTACAGCCGAATTCTATCTCTGGCGATCGAATGTCGATTTGCTTCAGAATTCTGCCTTGGTTTTATTCTTAAAGTCTCGGTTGACTCGGTTAAGGTCACCCATGATTTATGTAAGTCTATCCATTCTTTTCTCTTTTTATAATCTATTTATCTCCCTATCGATCTTATCTTCTGTTTAGAATTATTTAGAATTGGGTCCTCTAATTTGAATCCCTATATTTTTTTAAATTCATTCTGTATCATCGAGTGAGGAAGTGTATTTGTATTTAATATAAAAATATTTTATATATTGTGTTGTTTGAGTTGTTATGTTGATTTGGGGTTCCGATCGATTCGTCTGATCAGCGCTATCAATAGGAATTCCAAAACACTTGAACAGAACAAACCGACACAATATTGTTTTCAAATCTAATAAATAAAATAAATTTTATATGGTTATATTATATACGTAAGTAAAATTTTCTGGAATAAAAAGTCAAGTAAATTGGTTATTGTAAATGATAAATTGATTTTCAATTGTTGTTTTGTAAACCAATGACTATTGCCAAAAAAAATGAAATTATAGGCATAGCTTATAAGTCTATGTAGAATTCAAATGAATTTAAATTAGAATTTGAGAATTTAATTTTCGATGATTTTAAACTTTGGTTTTAAAGTGTATATTATTTGAAGTATTTTCAAATAGAAATGGTTTTCAGAGAATTTTAAATGTTTAAACAGTATTCTTCTGTTTTTTCGCTGGAAACTAATTTTGGTGATGGCAGCCGCATCATCGATACTCATTTTCGAGTTTCGGAGTGGAGAGATCATTTTGTAACTTTGCTACAGTTTTGTTTTGGAAATTAAATTTCTTTGAATTTCGAAAGTATGACTTAGTTTATAATATATATTGGTATACGATTATAGATTTGATTTTGATATATATGGGGTGTGTGTGTGTGTCTGTAAATTGTTTGAAGTTAATCGAAAATTTAAATTCCTAAATTTTATGATTAAAGGATGAATTCAATTATTAAAACGAACCAAATGTTTGAATAAATGTTTAAATTTTAAATAATTGAATTGATAGATTTTTCTTGTATAATACTTAATTTCGTTCCACTACTAACATAAATTATTCAGAAGTCGAATATGTAATTGGATAATATACAATATAAAATGATTTTATAAATAAAATTTGAGTAGTTATAATAAATGTTATACACTTAATTTTAAGTTATAAAAATGTTAGTAGAGATAAATAGAATAATAAGTTAATTGAATAATAAATGAGGTAGATAAAATAAATTCTGTTTTGAGGAATTAATAAATTGAAATTAAATCAACCGAATGATTTACGTTGAATTTAAAATCAAATATTGAGTATTAGTTAATGTAACTTTAAATTTATATGGTTTTAAATTAATTGTTTTATTTTTTTTTTCAATCTTTTTTTCTTTATTGTTGTTTCTATTCTCCTACCTCCTTCCTTTTCGGAGACGAAAAGTTTTGAGTAGAGGAGAGTGGAACGACTCGTAAATTTTAATTGTTTTAATAATATATCTAAGTTAAATTTTGTGAATTTTTAAATAATTGAATTTAGAATAAAAAAAATTTAATATTTGAAATACATCTACTTTAACATAGCAAATGGTAAATTTTCATCCGAAAATATGGAAGTTTATTTTTAATGTGTAATTTTATTTTAATTTGCATCAGTTAATATTTGATGATAATAAATTATTTTCCAAACCTGAATATTTACATAATAAATTTGTAAATCATCTTCAGAGTGAGATGTCATTCGTTTCGTCAAATTTCGACTGTTATTGCTCCGTTTTCTTATTTTCAACAGATTTGCAGCATTTTCGGTACCGTTTTGACCGTCTTGTCGTGCTGATCTCGTAGTATATCCATTCGGGCATTTTGGATTTTGGTATACGGCAAAATCCACATAACGGTTAATCGTATGGGTCCCGTATTTGAGTCTTTTGGGGGCTTGTGTCCTTTCATCTCTCTACTAGGTCAATCAACAGTTATTTTCTTTATTTATTTTCAGAATTCGACTTTGACTCTTACCATTCCCTATGTCAATTTATTATTTGATGGTTCAGCTCTCCATCTATTTGCTCGTTTCTCTGTTCATTGAAAAAAAAGAACTTGTTCGTTCACCATCTCCTCCCCTACGTGCTAGGTGCCCTTCCTTCCTCTCACATCTCTCGTTTGCAGCAACTCCTTGTCCACATCGCTCCACTACCGAACGACCACATCATCCTTCATCCACCTTTTCCTACCGCTCTAGCCGAAGCTCCATCCGCCTCCACCTATTCTTCTTATCTCCATGACTAGCCTCAAGCCGGAGCCACCTAGCAGCGTCGCCAAAAACCTATGGCCGACTAAACTCCTACCCCACGCTCCACTTTGCGCGCCTTCCTATGACGCTAAGATCCGCGACCACAACCTCTGAGACCACCTGCCTATCTCCACCTGTAACGACCCAGAATTTTGAACAATTTAATTTGAAAATATTTAATTAATTTTAAATATTTGAAGGATGGTTTGGATTAAATTTTCAATATAACTTTGAAATTGGCGATTAAATAATAAAATTTAATCTATTGGAAGTTGAATAAAAATTTGATTCTTCAATTTTAAGCTGATTAAAAATATTTCAAAGGCTTGTAAAATTCATATTGATAATACTGAAGATAATAGAAGCTTCAGAATTGAATTTGAAACTGCTTTGTTCAGTTTTGAAATTTAATCGTTTGAATCGATATTTAAAAATAGCCTTCCGAGGCACAGTCTCGGAATTCGACGAAACCGGTTCCATTGGGTCCGTAATATTGAATTATTACCGGATTTCAAATTTCGTATTTTTCGGAGTTGTTATGTGAGCGTACGACACATAAACGCGTTGAAAGTTCTATCGAAACAAATTGAATTTAAAATTTAAATTTAAATTCAAAATTGTCAACATCAGCACGTTCCTAAACCCACGCAGAAAATCACGCCTACGATCACGAAGAAAGGATCGTGCAAGCATGCCTCTTCTCTGATAAATCACGTTCTCTCCCCCTTCACTCTCGTTCAAAAGCAAAATCAAAAGAAAGAAAACAAATAATGGCCGAAGCCAATTTTCGTTCTCCCTCCCTCACTTTAAAACCCCTTCCTCTTCAATTTGTTATGAATGGCCGCAGCCGTATAAAATAAAGAAAGAAAAAAAAAGGGGACGACCGAAATCGAAATCGCATCGGCAAAGGGCGAGGCAGCGGCGACGGCGACACGAGGCAATGGCGGTCGCGATGCAGATGTGGCAGTGTGAGCTCGATTTCGAGCATCATGAAGTGGAGGCGCGTGGGTTCAAGGTCGTGTGTCGACTCGAATACGATGGGGGCGGTGGCGGTTCAAGCATCTGCAGGTGAAGCGCACGCAAATCGATGATGGCTAGGGTTCGTTCGCGAGCAGGGCAGGCGAGCACGCGATCTCATGTCGCGTTCGAAGACAGGTGAGCTCGCAGGGGATGCGGCTGGAGATGGGGGCAACTCGCGATGGTGAGGGGAGGGTGCGACGGTACTCGATTGAAGCGAGGCGAGGCCGTATGTTCGAGTTCGATGAAGCTATTGAGGTCGTGGAATTTGGTGATGTTGGTTTTGGGTTGCAATAGGCAGTGAGGTAATTTTAAAAAATTTCGTTTTTTTTTCAAAATTTAATTTATATACAGATAAAAAAAAAATGTTTCCATTCAATATATACAGTATGTATGTTGTTTCAAAATAAAATCAAATAATACAAGTCATTTGTTTAAAATTTAAAAGCATTAGTTTGAAATTAAAATGTTTAGTTAAATAAATTTATTTAACAGAAATTTATAAAAGGATTAATTAGCTTGACAAAATTTATTTGTTTGTTTTAGTGACTAAAAGATATTTTATTAAAGGAATTTTTTTTAAATAAATAATTAGTTAACAGAAAATAATGAAAGTAGTTAAAGAAAAATGTTGGTGGTTAGTTTATTTTATTTATCTGTTAAGTCAATTTAACTACTAAAAATAAAGTTATAAAAGGAGATTAGTTCAAATATAGATATATATAAAAAATAAAAATGAACACGGATTTATTTGTAAAGTGAGAAATAAGTTTACAGATTTGAGAAGTAAATTTAAATAAGTCGGTGAGGATTTACAAATTGGTTTAAATTAACTTATTAAATTTTTAGTGGTTAAAAATAATTATTTAAAGAGAATTTGTTTAAAATTTAAATTTTTAGTTAAATAAATTTATTAAAAGAAATTGATTTAAAGATATTAATTTAAAGTAAAATGATTAGTTAAGTTGTTATAAACAATAGTTATGATAATTAATTTGTTTTATCTATTTTAGTTACTAAAAAGAAATTTTTAGTTAAAATTGAATTTATAATTGATTAAGTTATTAAAAGAGAGTTTGGTTAATTAAATTTAATTTTTAGTTAAAATAAAATCTTGGTTAAATAAATTTGATTTAAAAGGAAATTTAAATTTTTGTTAAATAAATTTATTAAAGAAGAAATTGGTTTAAATAAAACTATCAGTTAATTTAACTATTAAAATGAAATCGCCGATGAATCGAAATCATCTAATGAAAATTTATTATTCGATTTATTCGAATATTAATAAATTGTGTAAATATTTATACAAGGTATAAATCAAGAAAATCGAGTCAAGATGGGAAATGGATTGCTAATAAAAGCAAAGGTGAGAACTTCTCACTCAAAAGGATTTATTTAAATTTTAAATAGTTAGATTTAAAATTGTTAGTTGTGTTGATTGAATGCTTGAATGATGATTGTTATATATATATATATATATTGGATGTGAATAGACCCTATACGCCGTTAGTAAGCGGAGGTTATTTATTACACACATATACCGCGATATTCCACCTTGAAGTGGAATTGGTATTATATTAGTATATAGCAATATATATATAGGCATATGTATATATTGCAGTTGATTGATTTCCCGCATTGTATAGCGGATGAGACCCTATTGCGCCGTTAGTAAGCGGAAAATATTTTATAAAATCCCATATACCGCGATATTCCGTCTTGAAACGGAATTGGTATTGTGCTAATGTCTGTGGATGCAGGGAAACAGGTTGGAGGGATCCAACTGGATTCCTCACAAATATTTATTTGATTCGGATATTGTGATATTTGATTGTTTATCATATCGATATATGATATTTGAAAGTCGTGATTGATTATTTGATGTGTTGCATCATCGAATCCAATTTTGAAGTTTAAAAATAACGATTTTGATCTTTAAGGGATTTCTAAAGTGATTTTTGAAAGTATACGTTTGTAAAATATATTTTTTATTGATTCATCTTAAATAAATAAACGTTATAATTTTAATGTTATAAAAATTATGATTTTTGAGAAATACAGTTAAAAGTTGATTTTTGAAAATATGGGATTAATGATTTTATAAAATAGTTTAAACTGGGAGTTCTGAATTTATTATAAAAAGTTTTAAAAAAAATAGGATTCATGAAATTTGATTATTTTATAAATCAAATGATGAAATTATAAGGGAGTTGAAAGACGTTTTAAAAGAATAATATAAATTGATCCATATAAAAGATTTATAAATTGATATTTGTAAATTAAAAATATTGAAATTGTAAAACGAGCTTTTATAAGTGTTAGAATGAATTGTGAATGAATTTCATAAATGAATGAAATCTATAGGATTATAACGGTGAAGTTATAAATGGAATTTTATAAATAAAATTTATAAAGTTATTTAGGGAATAGATTTTGGATAAATAAATGAATCTTATAAGTTATAAGATTTATAATTTGGGAAGTTAAAAGAACAATTTTGTAAACAAATAAATTATGAGCATTTAACTTATAATATGGACTTTCGGTATATAATTCAGTTATAAATCGAATAGGTTAATAAAGGAAATTTATAAGAGGAAATTGTTATAAAATAAATAGAAATGGAATTTATAAACATTATTTTATAAATCCGCAAACGACTTATCTTGATAAGTAAATTGTTGTAATTTATTAATGGAGTTATATCATGTTTTAGACAGTGAATAATCCTTTAAAATAAAAGGAATAGAAATGATAAAATTGGTTAACAAGTATATTCACGTTTTTGAATAGTGAATAATATGTTAAAGAAATGTTTTGGATGAGATGTTTTAAATAGAATTAAAACGATCTAACGATGTTTTAAATGTATTAAGATTTGAAATCATAGATTTCAACATTCATTGTTGAAATAGACGTTTTCGAGAAATAGAAGGAAATGGTAGATTATAACACTGTTGTTATAATAGATGATTTCCGAAAGGAAATGTTTTGTATAGTATTGGGATTTATATATCTATTTTAATTTCGAATCCCTATACTAGTGATTTTGGGTTGTCGTAACAATGTTTTACACAACATTCATTTTGGCCCAAATAAATATGTTTAAGAGAATGATTTCCTTAAAGAATAAAATATATACTTAATTTCGATTAGAGTATATTGAATATTTTCCAAGTATTGAAAATAAAAAGATTTGTGAATTACTTATAAATAAATAAGTATGGAAATGTTTTTCTAATATTAAGTGAATATTTTGAATTTATCTTTTTGAAGGTAAATTGAAAATGAATATTAGAATTCGAATGGAAATCGTATACTCATGAAAATATTTTGGAAATGTAAATTCAATATGGAATTTATAAATTAAATTGGAAATTGGGTTTAAAAATAAATATTGATTTATTTTTGAAGAATGGAAAATATATATATCTTGTAAAGATATTTTTGGGAAATAAATAATTTGGAAAATTATTTGGAATCTGGTGATGTTGGCATATCTATTGATAGTTCAATAACCGACTATCAATAATTACCTTTAAATAGGTATTTGTTGTGATTTGCTTGAATTTGAATGCCACACTTATTTTTTTAAAAATAAGCGCTCACTATTCGGGTTAACCGGGAAAGGACCTTGGGGTCGGATAACCCATTCCGAATATGTGATACGTCGTTATGAATTGCATTTGAAGATCGGTGTTGAAGACCAGATATTTTCGAAAACGAAAGGGTTTCTTATTGATTGTCTCTGCACTGGCTGATCCCCGGTATAGAGATCTCCATATGTGATGGGAAATCCGGACGTGATTAGAGATTTTCTGGATTGCAAGGACTTCTTTGTAAGTGCCCTCGGTTCTGTTCGATCCCGGAACAGACTTGTATGGATTGTGTGTCTAACATTACAAATTGAGATGTAAAGCCGATTTCTTTCAAATATATTTCTGTTGGTGGCGGAGAATTTATTCTCTTAGCTTAACACCCTTCTCTGAGACGTACGAGCTCAGAGGTTATGTAGTTGAAGGTTATTAGCAATATACTCCCAATTTGGTAATGTGACATGCTGAGTGTTGCGGTGAAATGATCATTGTGTTGATTATTTGTGATAGGATCATTTATTTGATCGTCTATCTTGGTGATCATTTCTATGATCATTTGTTGACCCAAAGCATGACTTTGTATAAAGCGTGTTTTTGTGGACGAAACTTCGTCGAGCCTCACACCCCGGAATGGTCAAAACAGGAAAGATGCGGCAAGGTTATGAGGGGTAGCTCCCTTTAGGGTATGTGCATTTCCTTCTGGAAAAGGGTGGTATCATGGTATGGAGCCCAGATATTTACTCATGTTGAAACACTTTGTTATGATTGTGTGATGATGGTGACGAGCGCTCGGTTAAAGGTCCCAAAGGACCGGGGGATGGCATACTCGTGTCAATTGTTACCCAGTTAGGGGTAACCCGGCCTTGTGTTGGTAGAGATCCGGTTTGGTTCTCGAGGACGTCCATCCAGAGGCGTTCTCATGTGGCAATGGGAAGTTCCTTGGCCTGACCATTCGTTGGAAATCCAAAGAAACAATACGAGACTTGTACGGTTTTAGTTGTAGAACCTGCCATTTAATATGCTAGCTATAGTAAGCATACTATAATGGTACCTATGCTGGCTAAGATTTATATTCTACTTTCGAAATGTTTCCTACACTATGCACTAGTAATAATATCAAATGTTTCTTTTTAATACGTATCAAGCATCTTTGACTAACATAAGAAGAAATCTCCTCCAAGTCTGCGTTTGCATTGTGTGTGTGGCGGGAGGTCTTATGGTAGTCTCATTCTTAAAAGCATTGCGAATTGAATTTAAAAATATTCCTCTATTTGATTTTAAAGAAAAATAAACTGTTTTGAGTTCCCACACCAGTCACATGACTGACTCGGAGTTTATTGTTTTCCTTCCTAAACTCTGGGTGCCCACCAATTTCCACACGGGCAGTCAAGAGTTAGGTTTATCAGGATATTCTGGAATTTAGGAGTTGCTGGAGGCAAGATGGATGGCATGGCGTATTACTAGTATAGTATTTCCTTTTCCGCTGCACTGTTTGTTATTGTACGCTCTGATGTAATGAAATGTAATGTAATGTAATAACTGATATAGTTCTTTGTTTAAAGATTATTCATTTATCTATTATATGTTGTTCCGCTGCGAATTGTGAGATTCTGATATTGTTCTGCTGTTTTCTGTTCCGTTCTATTTTCTGTTTTCTTTTCTCTCTATTTTCTATCTTTTCTTTCTTTCTTCTACCTCTTTCTTTTTCTTTTCTTCTTTCTTAAACCCATAACATTTTGGTTTTTCGGCAACGAAAAATCGATATCGTTACACCACCCTTCCCGGCCTTCAACTCCACCACTCATACGTGCAGCCATCGGCCTCACATCAACCAGCTCTTTCTCTTCTCATATAGTATTATACAATATCCAAGTTGTATATACATATACATGTAAGTTTTTATATAATGATTATTATATTTACATTGTTTTTTTCTTTTGCGTTCCCAGATATAGTTTTTTATTCTTCAAATATTATATATAGTATTTATATTATTGTGATAGTTAGTTATACAGTGTGTGTACATATATATATATATATTTAAGTATGTAAATTATAGGATAGTTGATATAAATATGGTAATATTGTAATTGTTATAGTATTATAATATATATATATATATATGTATTACATGTGCAAGTTTTAAGTTTATACAGTATATATAATATACAGTGTATTATGTTATGGAATTTTACTTAAGTTATATAAAATATGAGTCTATATAAATTTTTACATATATTAGTTTATATAAGTTTATAATCTATTCTGTTATATTATTTATATACTTGTTTCATATATGTATATGCATACGTTATTTACATATTTATAATATATGTGTAAATTTGTTAGTTATGTGTAAATTTGTTAGTCATATATGTATCTACATATGTAGTTTACTAAAGCTACTTTGTTTTTGTCTTATAATTACAATATATGGGTTTTAATTTTAACAACATGATGTGTTTAAGTGTTTTATGCAAGTTATATTAATTATATAAGTTGGAACAGTGTGTATATATATATATATATAGGTTAGCTACACACACACACACACATATATATATTAGTAGATAAAAGGTCAAGTCTGCATATTTGTTTATACATATCTAGTTATTCGCATATACACTTTTATCTGCATACATTATGTGTGTCTGCATTTGTATATTGGTTTTAAGTACGGTTTTATAAAGATAATATACATGAATTTCAAATGGATTTGAACTGAAATGATTTTTATTATAAGTATGTATTTTATTTTAACTATATATATTTTTTATTTTAATTTTTGTATTAGATTAAAATATTAATTTTAATAAATTAACAAATATTTTTGTATATATCAAACTAATTCTGATTTAGTTCATCAATTCTTGATTATCAGCCTTGTTCGTCCAATTCGCATTCAATCTTGCTTTGCTTTGGAATTCGTGCTTGGATTCGTAACCCATTTTCATTCGTCTTTTACCTAGAAAGGTAAGCAATCACTCACGATTAATGTTCTTATATTTATTAAATTTGGTTTCAATTGAAACGACAATTGAAATATGCTACTGTAGTTATTTACATTGCTATATGCTATTATCTGTATCTGTTCACATGTGACATCTGACACCATTATCTGTTATTTATATTAATGATATATGCATGTTATATTATTATCATACCTGTTATTACTCTGCAAGTTTCCTGTTAGTATAGAATTCCCTATGGGTTGAAATGATACATACCCGAATGATCTGTAGAATAGGAGAAAATCGTTATTAAAACGACCCGAAATTTTCGACCTCAAAAGTCGATACTAATACGTTCACTATAGAAGTGTCAAACAATTGAACGTCAGAAATTCCAGATTGTTAGAGTTAAGAAGAAAAGAGGTAGAAGAAGAACAGGAAACAAAACACAGAAGCTCACATTCGCAGCGGATCAAAATATAACATCAAATAATAGCATATTTACAACGAAAAGCTGTAATTGTCATTTTACATTCAATACATTAGAGTACAACCATTCACACATAAATTGGACAGTTATAATTAACTTCTCCTTAAATACAAACGGTACAATTCTAAATATTCAGAGAAATATACTTTATACATTCCGGCCATCTAGCTTGCCACCTGAGCTCCAGAACGTCCAAACTTGAAAATCTATAATACTCGGTCTGACCCGAGCATAACAACAAAGTAACACCCGGGTCAGGCTGGAAACCACTTGTAACAACCCGCTATTTTTGACCATTCAAATCGACAATAGAACCACACATGTCGTACTTGAATAGCTTAAAATACCGAATTGTTAATTTAAATTTGGCAAAACTCAGAATATATAGTAAATAAATAAATTACAGATCACAGACATAGAGTAATATAATACAGCGGAAGAAAAGAGATAATAGTTCATGAAGCTACTATATATATACATCATAGTTAAACAAGTTACAACAGAAGTAACAAGATACAACAGAAGTTTCAATATGATAAACAAGCACAAAGATGAATACATCCCTAGAATCGACTGAATAAGTGAAAGCGAAATAGAAAGCTGGATCTTCAAGCAAAGCTCCAAGTCCGAAGGTGAGTCTTAAATGTTGTATCACTCAGTCTGACCCGAGCATAACGCAAAACACAAAACACTCGAGTCAGAACATACATACTTACAAAACGTAAACCAGCTCAAGTGAACTGTAATAGGAAGGTACAAGTAACTTAAAGGATGCTTAGGACCCCCATCCTCTAAGGATCCGTTAAACTATTTACTACGTAGTAATATTTCGCTATTATAATAATGCCTATGGTAAAATAAACTTACTTTTAAATAACATTAAGGGGTTACCCATATAGCCCTTAATACGTATTAGTCCCAGTAGTCCATCCATTATCATAGTCCCTCCTAATCCGGAAGCCACTAGAGGATACTCCATGGATTACGTGTAACGTCCCGCCTTTTTATACGCTTTAGATCGACGATAAACCACACACGTCAGACTTAAACCATACAGAAGGGCAGATTTTTATGGGGTAAATAATAAAAAGCAGAGAAAGAAAAAAAAAATATAATCTTGCAACGTAACGATAAAATATAAGAATCAAATATACAGTTCATGAAGCTGTTTTACAAAATATTCGATTTTACTTATACCATACATATCAGAGTTACACATACCATAGAATAATAAATAAAGTAGCGGAATAATGTGATGAAGTGGAATAATATAGTACATAATAATAACAATAAAATCTTCGTCTTCGTCCTCCAGTAACAGGGTCTTCAAATCCTAAAATGCTCAGGCTGACCCGAGCGAATTGAAAAGACAAAACACTTGAGTCAGAACTAAAAAATCTTATGTAAATTAAATCAACTGTAAATAATATGAGTGGAACAGCGTCAGAGATGTTTATGAGATTTAACATCTCCTATCCAGTGTCTAACGTGAGTGCAGTAACATATGAGATGCTCGGGATTCACATCTCCTAAGGATCCATTAAACTATTTACTATGTAGTAATATTTCGCTATTATAATAATGTCTAATAGTAAACTAAACTTACTTTTAAATAGAGTAAAGGGGTTACCATATAGCCCTTACCACGTAATAGTCCCAGTAGTCCATCCAGTATCAGTGTATATCTAGATCGGGAGACTACCCTAAATACTCCACGGGCAACGGGAGAAAAACAATCTCGTACAAGGCGCGCTAGGATAGGTGACACGACACATAAGGCAATGGCATGGTATATATACCAATTACGCACATGGGCTGGTGGTAACGCATAGCAGCTACTACCGACAACCTTGAGCCACACCTCCAAATAAAAAAAAATCAAAAGTGGCCACCGAATCAATCCAAAAGTCAGAGTATAATATCAAAGGGATGTGTCTGATCAGAGGAATGACCTTATTAGTCCGAGCTCGCTCCTGTTTTAGCCACCTTAAGCCAACTCACGGGAGTTGGGTCCACGTATATACCTCAAAGGAATGTCGCCACCATCCTACTTCATTCTGGAATCTCCTCCGCGTACACGGTTGTCAAAGTGGTTTTCGGTATCGATAGAGAGTACACCCATATCCGATCCTAGTCTCTTTGCCAACCAATAGTTATTATAAAACCGCGGTCATTTCAAAATAATTTTACTTCGAAACCATAATATAATATCCATTTTAAAACCATATAAATACGATATCATTTCCATTTCAAAAACCCAAAGCAATATGATATCATTATTATGAAAACCCAAATCCACATAATATAAATTTTATTTCAAATATATCTCTTTTTAAAAAATCATAGCACTTTCAAATTTATATACTTCAAAACCAAATATTTGAAATATAACTGTCAGGACCCGATTCTTCGACTCCCAAATATCGACATCAATACGTTCACTGTATCGAATGCCAATCAGTCGGATGCCGGAAAACCGAACACTGAGGGTTTAAGAAAAAGAAAGAGACAGAAAGAGATAAGAAGACAGAAAATATAGAGGGAAAGGAAATAGAAAATAGAACAGAAAGAAAACAACATAACAGAACAACATCAGAATCTCACAATTCGCAGCGGAACAACATATAATAAATGAATAATCTTTAAACAAAGAACTATATCAGTTATTACATTACATCTCATTACATTACATCATATCATCAGAGTGTACAACAACATACAACAACAAACAGTGCAGCGGAAAAAGAAATACTATATAAACTAGTAATACGCCATGCCATCCAGCTTGCCTCCTGCAACTCCAAAATATCTAGAATATCCTGATAAACCTAACTCTTGGCTGCCCGTGTAGAAATTGGTGGGCACCCAGAGTTTAGGAAGGAAAACAATAAACTCCGAGTCAGTCATGTGACTGGTGTGAGAACTCAAAACAGTTTATTTATCTTTTAAAAATCAAAATAGAGGAATATTTTTAAAGTCAATTCGCAATGCTTTTAAAAATGAGACTACCATAAGGCCTCCCGCACACACACACATGCAAACGCAGAATCAGAGGAGATTTCTCCCTATGATAGTCAAAGATGCTTGATACGCATTTAAAAGAACATTTGATATTATTACTAGTGTATAGTGTAGGAAAAGTTCATTTTGAAAGTAGAATATAAATCTTAGCCAACATACGACCATTATCGTATGCCTACTATAGCTAACTATGTTCAATAGCAGGTTACCGCCACATTCCATAGCAGGTTATACAACTAAAACCGTACAAGTTTCGTATTGTTTCTTTGGATTTCCAACGAATGATCAGGCCAAGGAACTTCCCATTGCCACATGAGAATGCCTCTGGATGGACATCCCCGAGAACCAAACCAGATCTCTACCAACACAAGGCCGGGTTACCCCTAATTGAGTAACAACTGACCGAATATGCCATCCCCCGGTCCTTTGGGACCTTTTCAACCGAGCGCTCGTAATCAATTCACACAATCATAACAAAGTGTTTTCAACATGAGTAACTATCTGGGCTCCATACCATGATACCACCCTTTTCCAGAAGGAAATGCACATATCCTAAAGGGCGCTACCCCTCATAACCTTGCCGCATCTTTCCTGTTTTGACCATTCACGGGGTGTGAGGCTCGACGAAGTCACGTCCACAAAAACATACTTTATACAAAAGCCATGCTTTGGGTCAACAAATGATCATAGAAATGATCACCAGGATAGACGATCAAATAAACGATCCTATCACAAATAATCAACACAATGATCATTTACAGCAATACTCAGCATGTCACATTATCAAATTGGGAATATATCGCTGATAACCTTCAACTACATAACCTCTGAGCTCGTACGTCTCAGAGAAGGGTGTTAAGCTAAAAGAATAAATTCTCCGCCACCAACAGAAATATATTTGAAAGAAATCGGCTTTATATCTCAACTTGTAATGTCAGACATACAATCCATACAAGTCTGTTCCGGGCTCGAACAAAACCGAAGGCACTTCTCACGAAGCCCTTGCAATCCGGATATTCACTAATCCCGATCGAATTTCCCATCACTTAGGAAATCTCTATACCAGGAGCTACCCAGTGCAGAGACAATCGATAGGTCATTCTATCGCTTTCGCAAATACGCGGTCTTCAACACCGGTCATCAAATGCAATTCATAACGACGTATCACATATTCGGAATGGGTTATACGACCTCATGGTCCTTTCCCGGTTAACCCGAATAGTGAGCGCTTATTCAAAAATAAGTGTGGCATTCACATTCAAACAAATCACATCAATTACCCATTCAAAGGGAAATATTGATAGTCGGTTATTGAACTATCAATGGATATGCACACATCACCAGTTTCCAAATAATTTTCCAAATTATTTATTTTCCAAAAATATCTTTACTAGATATATAATTTCACACTTCAAAAATAAATTAATATTTATTTTTAAACATATTCTCCTTTTCATTCATAAATTCCATAGTGAATTTATATTCCAAAATTATCTATGAATATTCGATTTCAATTATTCATTTCAATTTATCTTCAAAAAGATAAATTCTCTAATATTCACTTTATATTGGAAAACATTTCCCATACTTATTTATTTATAAGTAATTCACAAATTTTATTTATTTTCAACCTTTGGAAAATATTCAATATACTTAAATCGAAATTAAGTATATATTTCATTCTTTAAGGAAATCATTCTTTTAAACATATTTATTTGGGCCTAAACGAATGTTGCGTAAAACATCGTTACGACGTCCCAAAATCACTAGTATAGGGATTCGAAATTAAAATAGATATATAAATCCCAATACTATACAATACATTTCCTTTCGGAAATCATTTACTATAACAACAGTGTTATAGTCTACCATTTCCTTTTACTTCTCGAAAACATCTATTTCAACAATAAATGTTGAAATCTATGGTTTCGAATCTCAACACATTTTAAAACATCGTTAGATCGTTTTAATTCTATTTAAAATATCACCTTCTAAACATTTTTTCTAACATATTATTTACTATTCAAAAACGTGAATATAACTCCATTAATAGGTTTCAACCATTTACTTATCAAAATAAGTCGTTTACGAATTTATAAAACAATGTTTATCAATTCTTTTATTAACCTATTCCAGTTTATAACTCAATTATAAACTAAAAGTTCATATTATAAGTTAAATGCTTATAAAACGATTATTTTACAAAATCGTTCTTTTAAAGACTTTCCAACCTATAAATCTTATAACTTATAAGATTCATTTATTTATCAAAAATCCATTCTTTCAATAACTTTATAAATTTTATAAACCTACTGTTTATAAAATTTCATTTATAACTTCACTGTTTATAATTCTATAAATTCCATTCAGTTATGAAATTCATTCACAATCCATTCTAACACTCATAAAAGCTCGTTTTATAATGTCAATATTTCAATTTATAAATATCCATTTTTATTTCTCTTAATATAAATCAATTTATATTATTCTTTTAAAACGTCTTTAAATCGCTTTATAATTTCACCATTCTCTTGATTTATAAAATAATTAAATTTTATAAATCCTATATTTAAACTTTTCACAATAAATTCAAATTTCCCAATTTAAACCATTTTATAAAATTATTAACCCCATAATTTCAAAAATCAACTTTTAACTATATTCCTCAAAAATCATAATTTTTATAACATTAAAAATTATATCGTTATTTATTTAAAATGGATCAATTCCAAAAATATTTTATATTTTCAAAAATCACTTTAAAAATCATTTTAAAATCCTAAAATCTGGGTCCAATGATGCTACACACCAAATAGTCAATCACGACTACAACGATATCATATATCGATATGATAATCCATCAAATATCAAAATATTTGAAATCAAATAAATACTGTTGAGGAATCCAGTTGGATCCCTCCAACCTGTTTTCCTGCATCCACAAACATTAGCACAATACCAATTCCGCTCCAGTACGAAATTATCGCGATATATGGGATTTAAATATTATCCGCTTAATAGACGGCGCAATAGGGTCTCATCCGCTAAACAAATGCGGGAAATCAATAACTCCAATATATACATATGCCAATATATATATATTGCTATTATATATAATACCAATTTCACTGTTTATGAAATATTCGCGGTATATGTTTTTAATAAATAACATCCGCTTACTAACGGCGCATAATGTCTATTTTAACAATCAATAGATAACAATCATCATTCAAACATGCATTCAAATATTTTAAATCTAATTATTTAAAATAAAATCGAAACTGATTCGATTGAGTGAGAAGTTCTCACCTTGATTTCATTTTCGTTTTAGCGATTTATTTCGAATAAAATTAAACGGACGTTTAATTTTACCCAAAATTCTAACTAACTCCAAACGACTCCAATCCAATTTCATCGCGTAGTGCTCGTCCATACGATTCCAACGCAACTGGTTTCGCGCGTTTTCGACCTCGTATGAAAAAGTTATTGCTTTTTAAAGTTTACACAAATTAAAATATAATAAATTTACACTTTTATTTCAAATTTTAAACCTAGATCGATCTGGGTCGCTCATTTCCCCAACTCAACATCGGCCCGTCCATCTTTGTCTTCCTCCAGATAAAGAAACGCGTACGAGACCCATTACCACGTTCGAATTTTCCAAGGTTGCGCCCCCCCAACGACGCTCGAAACCCCATCATACCACCCTCAAATCGAAGCTAGTCGCCTCGCCCACCCATGCCGCGAGTATCACTGAGCTCGGCCATCTCCTCTGCCCTATAAATGTGCGCGACTTCCGGCTGTTTGGGCATGATTTGCCGATGATCCACAGCCTCATTTCACATCTTGACCGTTGGATTCGTAGATCACTCTGTGCTCTACACTTCTCTAGTTGGAAGTTTCGCCTAATTAGTGATGGATCGAGTGGAATAGAGAGGAGAACGCTGAGCATTTCTGGCCGTGGGTTTGTTAATGGTGGCTGTGCATATAGATTTAGGGTTAGGTTCTTTTTTTTTTTATTTTTTTTAGAGTGAAGGGCTATTTATAAAGAATTTTCGAACACTATTCATCCGGAAATTCCGAACTCCGATTCACGCGCCGTAACCAGCGTTTCTAGGGTTTACCCCGCGTTTCGGACACAATGGAACAGGTTTCGGATGCTAATTCGATCATTTGTGCGAGTTATGGCAACAAACGTTCGATTTAAATTTAAACCGATTTAAGCGATTTTCTAGGCGTTTTAATTTGTATCGGACAAATGGTAAATCCAATTGACACGAAATTTGAAACCTTACAATAATATCACATTACAGATCCGATGAAACTGATTTTGTCGAAATCCGAGAATTTTTGAAAAATGGCTATTTTAACTCGCCAAATTAAAATTAAAAATAATTCGATGTGTTTCGAGCTGCCACGCTCAAACGATAACTCCGATTGCTACGAAAATTGAAATCCGATAATAACTAACTATTACGGATCCAATGGAACTGGTTTCGTCCAATTCTGAGACTGTCCAAAAATTGACTATTTTCACTAGTCGATTAAATATTAAAATATTCAATTTTCACAAATAAACTCTTAATTCAATTTTAAAAGTTCTAAAATATCATTCTAACTTCAATATGATAAAATAAAATTTTACAAATCATTTTCAATCATATTTAACCCAATTTTCAATTATTTCCATAATTTAACATATTAAATTATCGATTTAATTATCCAATTAAATCCAATAATTCAAAATAAAATTTATTTGACTTATAAATTCACTTATTAATACTTAAAATTAATTAAATACTCAAATTTAAATTAATAAAAATCCTGGGTCGTTACAATCTTCCCCCCTTAAAAGAATTTCGTCCTCGAAATTAACAAGTAAGAAAAGTTACCGAATCTATTAACTTTCCAAAAATTCGTAATTAAATTTCTAATAAATCTTTACTAAGTTTTCAAATCATACTTAGTTATCTTTTCAAAAACAATTACTATTGTTTAACTTTCAATTCCAAATCAAAGTTAAAGTTTTCAAAAAATTTCCCATTTTCTCAGAATTTTTTTCTTACGCCTTAAATTTTCGGAAAAATTCGCCATAGTCTCCTTTGCGCGGCTCGATCCGAAAAAAAAATGATAGTATATATATCACAAATATACATCTCATCAAGTAATGAGGCATCCCGAAGGGAAAAAGTATAAAAGTACGGTATGTAATCCGAGATATGTACCTTATATTTTATTAGCGAGCATATACGGCTAATATAGCGCGAAAGCGTGCTCCAAATGCGAAGCAAACGCGATCCGCACCTACTAAACACTCAACAAACAACATGAGAACATGTATATCATGACAATAGTATCGATATACAACATATAGCAACATAATAACTATATATGTCAACATATCAAATGTAGTAAAGGTAATATATATTGAACCATCAATCAACTATCATCCAACTAACATCCATAACCAATAAATATTCATTCATATTCTCATTAATATTCAATGAATTGGTTTTCAATTTAAATCATATTTGATTCATTAACAGTGGATGTTTTTACTAACATCCAATTTCAATTAGTTTATATTTACTAATTCATATTCAAGTTGGTTCACTTCCAAATCAAATTCAATTCTATTTAGGTTTCACTTAACTTCTAATTGAATTTCAATTACTTTAACTTTCAATTGATTAACATTCAATCCATCCATTCAATTCAATTTCTAAAGTTGAATTTCATTTACATAATCTAAGTTCACATCTATCACTTAACTTTATTATTTTACTTTGATACCGAAATCAACTTCATTCAACATTTCTTAAGTTATATTCCATTTAATAACATCACTTGGTTTTACATGACTTAAATTCCCACTTGTAAATAAATTCAGCTTCCAAATTCTAAAGTAAATTTTCATTTAACTTTAAATTCATTTTTATTTACAACTCATATTTATAAATATATTCACATAGTTTCACTTCTCATATATATATAAGTTTATTTCACAATTGTAAATTACTTTAATTATAATTCCATGCTTATAATTCTTTTGCTTATACAATTCTTCTTTTATTTAGATTATTCAAACAACTAAACAATCAACTTATATACTTTAATAATTCTAAAAAATTATTCCTTTATATATAAAAATATAATCAAGGTAAAATTATTTCATTTACCCAATTTAAAAACTATATTGTGCCGAATTGTTCTATACAAGTGTTTAGAAACCCCTTCGGCATAGTTGTCGAGACCACGCTGACGAAAGTTCATATGCCACTCAATAAACCAATCATCACAATATAAAACAATTTTATATTCACTAACAAATACGCTCTCATAGCTATTATTACACTCAACTCATTCTAGAGCACTACTGACCCTATCTCTAATGAGTAATACCCAACAGAACCATGGTTGTCGCTTAACCAACAGCTCTGATACCACATTGTCAGGACCCGATTCTTCGACTCCCAAATATCGACATCAATACGTCCACTGTATCGAATGCCAATCAGTCGGATGCCGGAAAACCGAACACTGAGGGTTTAAGAAAAAGAAAGAGACAGAAAGAGATAAGAAGACAGAAAATATAGAGGGAAAGGAAATAGAAAATAGAACGGAAAGAAAACAACATAACTGAACAACATCAGAATCTCACAATTCGCAGCGGAACAACATATAATAAATGAATAATATTTAAACAAAGAACTATATCAGTTATTACATTACATCTCATTACATTACATCATATCATCAGAGTGTACAACAACATACAACAACAAACAGTGCAGCGGAAAAAGAAATACTATATAAACTAGTAATACGCCATGCCATCCAGCTTGCCTCCTGCAACTCCAGAATATCTAGAATATCCTGATAAACCTAACTCTTGACTGCCCGTGTAGAAATTGGTGGGCACCCAGAGTTTAGGAAGGAAAACAATAAACTCCGAGTCAGTCATGTGACTGGTGTGAGAACTCAAAACAGTTTATTTATCTTTTAAAAATCAAAATAGAGGAATATTTTTAAAGTCAATTCGCAATGCTTTTAAAAATGAGACTACCATAAGGCCTCCCGCACACACACACATGCAAACGCAGTATCGGAGGAGATTTCTCCTTATGATAGTCGAAGATGCTTGATACGCATTTAAAAGAACATTTGATATTATTACTAGTGTATAGTGTAGGAAAAATTCATTTCGAAAGTAGAATATAAATCTTAGCCAACATACGACCATTATCGTATGCCTACTATAGCTAACTATGTTCAATAGCAGGTTAGCGCCACATTCCATAGCAGGTTATACAACTAAAACCGTACAAGTTTCGTATTGTTTCTTTGGATTTCCAACGAATGATCAGGCCAAGGAACTTCCCATTGCCACATGAGAATGCCTCTGGATGGACATCCCCGAGAACCAAACCGGATCTCTACCAACACAAGGCCGGGTTACCCCTAGCTGAGTAACAACTGACCGAATATGCCATCCCTCGGTCCTTTGGGACCTTTTCAACCGAGCGCTCGTAATCAATTCACACAATCATAACAAAGTGTTTTCAACATGAGTAAGTATCTGGGCTCCATACCATGATACCACCCTTTTCCAGAAGGAAATGCACATATCCTAAAGGGCGCTACCCCTCATAACCTTGCCGCATCTTTCCTGTTTTGACCATTCACGGGGTGTGAGGCTCGACGAAGTCACGTCCACAAAAACATACTTTATACAAAAGCCATGCTTTGGGTCAACAAATGATCATAGAAATGATCACCAGGATAGACGATCAAATAAACGATCCTATCACAAATAATCAACACAATGATCATTTACAGCAACACTCAGCATGTCACATTACCAAATTGGGAATATATCGTTGATAACCTTCAACTACATAACCTCTGAGCTCGTACGTCTCAGAGAAGGGTGTTAAGCTAAAAGAATAAATTCTCCGCCACCAACAGAAATATATTTGAAAGAAATCGGCTTTATATCTCAACTTGTAATGTCAGACATACAATCCATACAAGTCTGTTCCGGGCTCGAACAAAACCGAAGGCACTTCTCACGAAGCCCTTGCAATCCGGATATTCACTAATCCCGATCGAATTTCCCATCACTTAGGAAATCTCTATACCAGGAGCTACCCAGTTGAGAGACAATCGATAGGTCATTCTATCGCTTTCGCAAATACCCGGTCTTCAACACCGGTCATCAAATGCAATTCATAACGACGTATCACATATTCGGAATGGGTTATATGACCCCATGGTCCTTTCCCGTTAACCCGAATAGTGAGCGCTTATTCAAAAATAAGTGTGGCATTCACATTCAAACAAATCACATCAATTACCCATTCAAAGGGAAATATTGATAGTCGGTTATTGAACTATCAATGGATATGCACACATCACCAGTTTCCAAATAATTTTCCAAATTATTTATTTTCCAAAAATATCTTTACTAGATATATAATTTCACACTTCAAAAATTAATTAATATTTATTTTTAAACAAATTCTCCTTTTCATTCATAAATTCCATAGTGAATTTATATTCCAAAATTATCTATGAATATTCGATTTCAATTATTCATTTCAATTTATCTTCAAAAAGATAAATTCTCTAATATTCACTTTATATTGGAAAACATTTCCCATACTTATTTATTTATAAGTAATTCACAAATTTTATTTATTTTCAACCTTTGGAAAATATTCAATATACTTAAATTGAAATTAAGTATATATTTCATTCTTTAAGGAAATCATTCTTTTAAACATATTTATTTGGGCCTAAACGAATGTTGCGTAAAACATCGTTACGACGTCCCAAAATCACTAGTATAGGGATTCGAAATTAAAATAGATATATAAATCCCAATACTATACAAAACATTTCCTTTCGGAAATCATTTACTATAACAACAGTGTTATAGTCTACCATTTCCTTTTACTTCTCGAAAACATCTATTTCAACAATAAATGTTGAAATCTATGGTTTCGAATCTCAACGCATTTTAAAACATCGTTAGATCGTTTTAATTCTATTTAAAATATCACCTTCTAAACATTTTTTCTAACATATTATTCACTATTCAAAAACGTGAATATAACTCCATTAATAGGTTTCAACCATTTACTTATCAAAATAAGTCGTTTACGAATTTATAAAACAATGTTTATCAATTCTTTTATTAACCTATTCCAGTTTATAACTCAATTATAAACTAAAAGTTCATATTATAAGTTAAATGCTTATAAAACGATTATTTTACAAAATCGTTCTTTTAAAGACTTTCCAACCTATAAATCTTATAACTTATAAGATTCATTTATTTATCAAAAATCCATTCTTTCAATAACTTTATAAATTTTATAAACCTACTGTTTATAAAATTTCATTTATAACTTCACTGTTTATAATTCTATAAATTCCATTCAGTTATGAAATTCATTCACAATCCATTCTAACACTTATAAAAGCTCGTTTTATAATGTCAATATTTCAATTTATAAATATCCATTTTTATTTATCTTAATATAAATCAATTTATATTATTCTTTTAAAACGTCTTTAAATCCCTTTATAATTTCACCATTCTCTTG
Source organism: Allium cepa (assembly GCA_030765085.1). Lineage (NCBI taxonomy): Eukaryota > Viridiplantae > Streptophyta > Magnoliopsida > Asparagales > Amaryllidaceae > Allium > Allium cepa. The sequence continues at coordinate 445,235,889 of CM060938.1, read as the reverse complement.
ATTTATAAAATAATTAAATTTTATAAATCCTATATTTAAACTTTTCACAATAAATTCAAATTTCCCAATCCATTTTATAAAATTATTAACCCCATAATTTCAAAAATCAACTTTTAACTATATTCCTCAAAAATCATAATTTTTATAACATTAAAAATTATATCGTTATTTATTTAAAAAGGATCAATTCCAAAAATATTTTATATTTTCAAAAATCACTTTAAAAATCATTTTAAAATCCCAAAATCTGGGTCCAATGATGCTACACACCAAATAGTCAATCACGACTACAACGATATCATATATCGATATGATAATCCATCAAATATCAAAATATTTGAAATCAAATAAATACTGTAACATCCCGCCTTTTCGCACACTTTAAACCGACACACGTGCCAATTCAAAGCATACGCAAGGGCGGATTGTTATGGGGTAAATAAGAAAACAGAGAAGAAATAAAACAAAACCGAATCTCACAGCGGAAGGATAAAATATAATAATAAATATACAGTTCAAAACAGTTTACAAACACTTGATTTGCTTTATACAATAAATATCAGAGTTACACCTACCAATACAATCAATGCAGCGGAACAGTATGAGTGTGGTGCAATACTATAGATAATAATAATACGACTCCTTCGTCTTCGTCCTTCAAAGCTAAAGTCTTCGATCCTGAAACGCTCGGACTGACCCGAGCGAATTTGAAAAGACAAAAACGCTCGAGTCAGAACTATAAGATCTTATGTGAGTTAAATTAACAGAAATAAATATGAGTGCAGTAACTCAAGAGATGCTCGGGATTTACATCTCCTAAGGATCCGTTAAACTATTTACTATGTAGTATATTGCGCTATTATAATAGTGTCTATTTATAAAGTAAACTTACTTTTTAATAGCGTTAAGGGGTTACCCATATAGCCCTTAACACAAATAATGCCAAAAGTCTATACAGTACCGTAATACCTCCTGATCGGGAAGCTACCAGAGGATACTCCATAGGTACGACACAAATAGAAACTCGTAGTAAAGGCTCGGTATGGTAGGTGACACGGCACAACTAGGCAATGCCAGGGTAGATATACCAATTGCTATCCAGGCTGGTGGAAACGCGTAGCCGCAGTTACCGCCCACCTCGGACTAACTCCCCAAAATCAAAATATAGAAGTGGCCACTGAATCAATCCAAAATCAAAGTATAATATCGAAGAGGAGGGTCCGATCAGAGGAATGACCTCATTGGCCTGAGAATCGCTCCTGTTTTAGCCACCTTATGCCAACTCACGGGAGTCGGGTCCACGTATTTACCTTACAGGAAACGTCACCACCACCTACTTCATTCTGGAATCTCCACCGCGTACACGGTTAGTCAAAGTGGTTTTCGGTATCGACAGAGAGTATGTCAGATATCCGATCCCGGTCTCTTTGCCAACCCATCGTTATTATAACACCGCGGTCATTTAAAAATAGGTTATACTTTAAAAATCAGAATAAACATTCCATTTCATAACCATGAATACGATATCATTTCAAAACCCAAAACCATATTTTATCAATTATCCCAAATATAATTCTTTTCCAAAATCAAAATGCTTTAACTTCATATCGTCTGAAAATCAAATATTTTCAAAGCATAGTATTTTGAAAATCATAATTTAAAACCATAACTTCTAAAACTTGAATGGTTTGGATATTCAACGGTATATGAATTAAAAGGTTTAACTTAAATGTTACTTTGTAAAGAAAATAGTTCTCATGGCTTTACAAATACATTTCTTTATTAAAGTCTAAACCAAAATTTGTATTATCTCTCTCAAGTTCCAAAACCACTTCAATTTATATATATATATATACGTATATCCATTTTGGGTAACAATATTTCAAACTAAAATTGGATTTTATTCTTTCAACAGATCAATTGTTCTATTAATTAGTCTTGAATATTCACATAAAATCCATAAATAATAAGACTTCAGTTTCTAGTAATAAAATATATATATTTTCCCAATTCAAATTATACTAGAATATTCATTTCAATTTATTTTGGGAAAAATCCAATTATAAATATCATATCTTAAAATTTCCAAACTTAACATTTAAACATATGATATAAATTATTAAACTCCATTTTCTTATTTCTTCCATTTTTAATAAAGATTTTTATACACCTTTTAATTTCAAAATTTTCAACTTCATATGTATATATATATAGAAGAAAAATGTTTATACAATATAAAATTTAAGATTATTATAAACCGTATTCCATCCAAACCATAGAAATCACATAAAAATAGTTATATATAGACCGCGGTGCCTGTATATAATTTTCTATCCTATGGTCAAGTGATACAGATATTTATCATTTCAATCCGCAATTTAAAAGATATAAAATTTTGTGGTTATATATCATTTCAAACCACAATCCCGAATGAAATGAAATATGCATGATAATTTGCAATTTAATGATATACAATAAACATCCATTCATCAACATCATCCATCATCCAAATCGCAATCATCAATCAATATCAATCAATAACAATATTATTTTTGGTACTACATAACAGGTAATACTGGCAATTTTATTCAAATTAAATTTAACAGCTATTAATCTACCGTCTATATTCAGTAATAAATTATATAACTGTTAACTAGCAGTTCATACAAACAAATAAATTTTAACTGTAAATTTATACGCAATAAATTAATTAAATTAACAGTTAAATTAAATAAATGCAATTCAACAGATATGAATAAAATAAACATGCCAAATACTCATAAATAAATTTCTATTCATTTCTAAAATTAGTTTACAAACATAAAAGCTTCTAGTAGTTGTGAGTGGGTTTAAACACTCACCTTTGGAATTTAAATCGAATTTAAATTCGATTTAAACCCAAAAATTCGCCCTTCTCGGAATTCGTCCAAACCAGCGTCATCAAATCCGGAATTAAATTACGATCCTAACAAAAGAAATTTCGTGTGAATCCGACTTCGTATGAGAAAGTTATGGCGAAAAATGATGATTGAATTCAAAATTGAAAATAAATAAAACGACACACAAACCATATAGATGCGATCCCCATCGTCTACTCTACAAAACCCAGAAAAGGTTTGACGATCCGACGAAGTTTGCGACGACGATGATGAATGGTCACGGACTGTATGAATTAATTCTGGTCAAACGAATGTTCAAAACAGAAAACGAATTGCACCAGTAGATTACGTGCCTCGAGAACATTAACATATATTTTTTTTGTGGAATTTTTCTGAAGTGTTTGCATTTTCATTGAAATTTGGATTGAAGTAGATCTAGGTTTTGCAACCATTTGAGGAGGAGAAGGAGATGAAGAAATGAATATACAGCAAATGACAATAGGATGGAGCTAGGGTTTATAACTGTATATATATATTAAATTTCCAAAATTTAATTAAATTTACTTTCCATTATTTATTGTCAATTAGATTGATTTATCATTGGATTCATATTTCAATATGTAAATATCCCCAATTTCATCTGCACTTATATTTACATAGTTTCTGAATATTAAATTTCAAATATTACTTCATTTAACGTTACGTATTTATTATTTATTACTTGCTGCAGTTGATTATCAATTATACTTAATATACTAAATAGATGGTAAATTTTGAATACTTGTTATCATTAACGTTTTATTTCCACTTACAAAATAAATGAAATTATTACATAAACTCCCTTAATTAAGTCAACCATTATCTTATATAACTTAACTGGTAATATATATACCCAATTGCCCTAATTGGTTTATAGTTATCAGCTAAATACATACTAACTTGTAAATAAATTCGTTTAATTGCAAATTGATCCGATCAAATTTAATAGATTGAATAGATGGGTAAGCAAATAATAAATTTTCCTTTTTGTCAAATTCAAACCCATTCCTACTTAATTATCAATTACAATTTATTACGAAACATTGATTTTACGCGGTTACCTTTTATTTGCGTAGTATTACATCAATTCCTATAACCTTGGATTCATTCCCAATTCACCAAATTCAATTAATTACACTTTACAAATGTGTTTCCAATATATAGGTATTGCCCAAATTAAATTTATTAGCTAACTCATATTAATAAACAAATGACTTATATGAATGACTAAAATTTTCAATTATCTCACTTTACTCCTAAACTTCTGTTATTTAATAATTATTGCTTAGAACCTGATTTTAATCTTCCCATTATCTATTTAATTCCTTCTAGAATCATAGCTAATATTTGTCATCCCTTCATTACCCAAATGTTCTTATCCCATCAAATTTTAGGTTATCGAAATATTAATTGTCAATTTCTTTAATTGCACTAAATTTATCTATTAAAGGTTGCACTTAACCCAAATACATAAAACTTGCTCAATTTCTCCTTAAATCAATAACCTTCATATACAAATATGTTTATCATAAATTTTATCTACTCTTCCTTTTTAGGTAATGTCCTGTATATTAGATTTCCATGTAATTTGCAATAAATCATACTCGTAGTTATATCACATTAAATGAATAAATAAGTGTTGACTCTATTCTTTTGATTAAACATTGGTTTACGTTATATTTCATAAATATTTCTACATACATCAGGATTTTTTAAAAATGGTTGTAACGTGAAATCTCGTCTACTTCCCATTTTATATTTAAGGCTTCTAAAACCGATTCATATCATTTCTCTAGTCCAAATTTTATTAATATAACCTTAAATTTAATTTATTCCTATCGATGTAATGGTTAAACACAAATTTCACTTATTTGCAATAAATCCACAAATTGGATTTCAAATTTTCAAATAAATAAATAAATTTTAGTTTATCACTTCTTAAATACCCAAACGTCAATGCCTTAATTTAAACTGCATTTATTACATTTTATAAAAATCCTCCATCTTAAGTGACAAATCAAAACTACCCTAACTACACAAATCATCGTATTATAAAGATATTTACACTATCCTCCATTTATTACCTTAATTTATTTAAGGTAACCTTAAACTAATATCTATTGCAATGATTTCAAATTATTATTCCCCCATTCCTTTTTAATTTCAATAACGCCAATTTTAACCGTTATATTCTCTTTATTTATGCGATAAATGCAATTATTGAATCTAATACTCCATTTAATTAATAGATCCTGCTTCCTAGAATCTATATCAACAATAGGTCAAATATATACATAGAATTAGCCTTAACTTCACCTAAAAGAATTAGCTATTTCAACTACCGCACAAAACTACGCTACTGCACTATTTAATCAAATAAATTAATTGAACTTAAATCAGCATAAAGGTTATAAAATTATAAATGTAATCTTAATAAATTCATTTATTGATTTAGACTCTTTCTATACAGTGATTAACCTATTTGTGGGTATAAATAACTTTGGAATTATATTACATCTCATTAGTGCGCGTTTTATTTCCTATAACTTCTCCTTATTTAACTATACCCATTAACAACCAAAAAAATTAAATTAGCTTTACTTCAATCTATTTCCCTTCTTAACTAAATAAAATAAATGGTTAACCTAAACACTTGTTATCCTTTGATATATTCAAATTCACTTCCAACATTTATTAACAAAATGTTGATTTACATAAATAAATTATATGAATAGGTAGAAAAATTGGTAATCCGCAAATGCCCAATATACACGCATTAATTACTACCTATTGTTAGAATCCATTTATTAATTTACTAGTTAATAACGGTCTTTTTATTTCTATTTACTACCAAACTCTCTATTTTATTATAGTTCCAATATATTAATACTTAGGCACATCAAGTGCTAGCCCTTTTGTTATTTATATTAAATTGGGTATGCACAAATAAGTTGTTAATTAACTATTTCTACAAAATTATATTCATACATTCAGTTCCATATCTTATAGGGTTAAATTCTAATTACTTACGCTTAATCTATCAATTTAATACTCTATTCAAACATGCATTTAAATTCTTTTTATTCTAAATAAATTTTATTAAGTGTTGACATCCACTAATAGCATTCACCTTTATTACAACCAAAGGTGACATCTTCACTACTGATTTTATATTAATGAATCTCATTTTAGTTAATATTTTTTATTAATATTCTCAATTCAACATTTATTGATTTCTTAAAATTTACTTTTAACAAAAAGTGACAAATTACATTATCCAAATCTATTGTCATAAAATTTTATTGTTACACTAGGTTACAACTACTATACCAAATTTCTACATTTATTCTTAAACAAATTAGAAATTATATTAATTTAATTTATTAAATATTATTAATTTCAACGGGTCGTTACAATCTCCCCCACTCAAAACTTTTCGTCCCCGAAAAGGAAAAAGAAGGGAGAAGGAAGAATAAAACAGTACATCTTATTTCAAATATTATTTATTTTAAAGTGAACTATTCAAGTGGATTCAATCATTAATCAACCAAACAATTCAACAACCATCAACCTTACAAACAACATACATACACAAACGAAGCAACCATTTAATCCATCAAACAAATAGTTGTTTGGGTTCAAACTTGAAATTTGTATGAAATGAAATTAACTATCAAGTGCATCCTTTACTCAACAGTCTTAGATGGAACAAAGATAGATACTTATTCATTTAACCACTTCAAATTTCTTACCCAACAACATAAATCAAACAACACAATTCAAACCAATACCCAAATTTATTTATTATACATTTATCTCATGCTTCAATGGTTTGATTTTCTTTCTTTCATTTATGGAGTGATCCCTTTACTTCTTACAATTTTCATTTATTACAAAATTATCATATTTGTGTTCCAATTTATTGACTAAAGTTTATATCACCCATTTATTCTACTTACCTTTCTTATATAGTAAAATTTCCGATTTAGCTTAAGTTTTAACAGCAATTAATTGAATACTTTATTTACCTCAAGCTTCACTTGTAAGATTTCCCTTTACACTTTCTTACTAGCAATTGCAACTTTTATTTTATGGTAAGTTATATATATTTTAAGAATGTAAGTGAAAATTTACAAGTTTCTTTTCATTCCTTTAATTAATATATATTTGTTTTATAACCTACAATTTCAACTTACCTTTAATCTCATTCATTTATTTAATGTTGAAGTTTCCATTATATTTAATTACAGTAACCCTCTACTTACACTTAATTTATTAACCTTATAACTTGCATTCCTATAAGTGAAAGATTTTACTCATTCATTAACTATGGATTGCAGTCATTTATATTTTTCCTACTTTCTATTATATTAGAATAGGGGAAATTAAGGCGTACTTAAGTTAACAACCCTACAATCAAACTTTATAAATTAAGGAATTTCATTTTTACTTTCTTACGGTAAAAATCACCTATTAATAATACAACCTTTAATTTTAGTAAAATTCCAATCATCACTTAAGTTAATACCATTAAATTCTTATTTATAACAGTAATTTATTGAATACTTCATTATTTCCAAAACTTCTACTTGCATAATATTCTATTCCACTCTTAATTTACATTTCAACTTTTTATACTTGGTAAGTTATTTATGTTAAAGAAAAAGCAAAAGAACTTATACAAGTTTAATCTCAACCATTTTAATTCATTGATTACTTAACCTTTATTTTACTAACCTCAAAATTTTTTTTTTTTTTTTACAACTAATTAATGGAAATTCAAGAATTAATACCGGGTCAAATTCCAAAATTACTTTAAAATAATAGATAATTAATTTCTTACAACTTTTATATCTCTAATTACCTTTAAACAATTAAAATTTTAAATAATTTCAAACAAATCTGCAGTAGAACTTACTACAGTGGCCTTTCCCTTCGAAACTCGAAAATGAAAGTCGATGCTGCGGCCGTCATCACCGAAATTATTTTCCAGCGACAGAGAGGAAAGTACAAACTTATTTTCTTCAAAATCCTCTTAAACCAATTCTTTCGAATTATACTAAATATTTATATAAGAAAATATTTATAACCCAAATCATTATATTTCATAAATCCTTTGAAAGAAGATTTCAAAAATCCTGGACTTAAGTTCTAAAATCTCCAATTTGATTTATTAAAATTCAACTTAGCTTTAATTCATTACAAATATTTTTATTACCTAACACCCAACTATAGCAACCAAAATATATCTTTATAAAAATATTTTTATATATAGAAAATATAATAGGCAAAATTATTTCATTCACCTATATTAAAACAAATATTATGTCGGTTTGTCCTAATTAAGTGTTTAGAAATCCCTATTGATGACATAGCGTCCTATGCATCAACCAGAATTTATAAATACAAAGTGGAACAGATTAACACAATATAAAAATCTTTTTATAAAACTAACAAATACGCTCTCTCATATATATACTCTCAGCGACTCCCATAGGGTATTACTACCCTATTAACAAAGAGTCAAACCCCACAAAGCCAAGGTTTATCACTAAACCTGGCTCTGATACCAACTGTAACATCCCGCCTTTTCGCACATTTTAAACCGACACACGTGCCAATTCAAAGCATATTCAAGGGCGGATTGTTACGGGGTAAATAAGAAAACAGAGAAGAAATAAAACAAAACAGAGTCTCACAGCGGAAGGATAAAATATAATAATAAATATACAGTTCAAAACAGTTTACAAACACTTGATTTGCTTTATACAATAAATATCAGAGTTACACCTACCAATACAATCAATGCAGCGGAACAATATGAGTGTGGTGCAATACTATAGATAATAATAATACGACTCCTTCGTCTTCGTCCTTCAAAGCTAAAGTCTTCGATCCTGAAACGCTCGGACTGACCCGAGCGAATTTGAAAAGACAAAAACGCTCGAGTCAGAACTAAAAGATCTTATGTGAGTTAAATTAACAGAAATAAATATGAGTGCAGTAACTCAAGAGATGCTCGGGATTTACATCTCCTAAGGATCCGTTAAACTATTTACTATGTAGTATATTGCGCTATTATAATAGTGTCTATTTATAAAGTAAACTTACTTTTTAATAGCGTTAAGGGGTTACCCATATAGCCCTTAACACAAATAATGCCAATAGTCTATACAGTACCGTAATACCTCCTGATCGGGAAGCTACCAGAGGATACTCCATAGGTATGACACAAATAGAAACTCGTAGTAAAGGCTCGGTATGGTAGGTGACACGGCACAACTCGGCAATGCCAGGGTAGATATACCAATTGCTATCCAGGCTGGTGGAAACGCGTAGCCGCAGTTACCGCCCACCTCGGACTAACTCCCCAAAATCAAAATATAGAAGTGGCCACTGAATCAATCCAAAATCAAAGTATAATATCGAAGAGGAGGGTCCGATCAGAGGAATGACCTCATTGGCCTGAGAATCGCTCCTGTTTTAGCCACCTTATGCCAACTCACGGGAGTCGGGTCCACGTATTTACCTTACAGGAAACATCACCACCACCTACTTCATTCTGGAATCTCCACCGCGTACACGGTTAGTCAAAGTGGTTTTCGGTATCGACAGAGAGTATGTCAGATATCCGATCCCGGTCTCTTTGCCAACCCATCGTTATTATAACACCGCGGTCATTTAAAAATAGGTTATACTTTAAAAATCAGAATAAACATTCCATTTCATAACCATGAATACGATATCATTTCAAAACCCAAAACCATATTTTATCACTTAGCCCAAATATAATATTTTCCAAAATCAAAATGCTTTAAATTCATATCGTCTGAAAATCAAATATTTTCAAAGCATAGTATTTTGAAAATCATAATTTAAAACCATAACTTCTAAAACTTGAATGGTTTGGATATTCAACGGTATATGAATTAAAAGGTTTAACTTAAATGTTACTTTGTAAAGAAAATAGTTCTCATGGCTTTACAAATACATTTCTTTATTAAAGTCTAAACCAAAATTTGTATTATCTCTCTCAAGTTCCAAAACCACTTCAATTTATATATATATATATATATATATATATATATATATATATACGTATATCCATTTTGAGTAACAATATTTCAAACTAAAATTGGATTTTATTCTTTCAACAGATCAATTGTTCTATTAATTAGTCTTGAATATTCACATAAAATCCATAAATAATAAGACTTCAGTTTCTAGTAATAAAATATATATATTTTCCCAATTCAAATTATACTAGAATATTCATTTCAATTTATTTTGGGAAAAATCCAATTATAAATATCATATCTTAAAATTTCCAAACTTAACATTTAAACATATGATATAAATTATTAAACTCCATTTTCTTATTTCTTCCATTTTTAATAAAGATTTTTATACGCCTTTTAATTTCAAAATTTTCAACTTCATATGTATATATATATAGAAGAAAAATGTTTATACAATATAAAATTTAAGATTATTATAAACCGTATTCCATCCAAACCATAGAAATCACATAAAAATAGTTATATATAGACCGCGGTGCCTGTATATAATTTTCTATCCTATGGTCAAGTGATACAGATATTTATCATTTCAATCCGCAATTTAAAAGATATAAAATTTTGCGGTTATATATCATTTCAAACCACAATCCCGAATGAAATGAAATATGCATGATAATTTGCAATTTAATGATATACAATAAACATCCATTCATCAACATCATCCATCATCCAAATCGCAATCAATCATCAATCAATATCCATTCATCAACATCCATTCATCATCCATCATCCATGTAATTTGCAATAAATCATACTCGTAGTTATATCATATTAAATGAATAAATAAGTGTTGATTCTATTCTTTTGATTCAACATTGGTTTACGTTATATTTCATAAATATTTCGACATACATCAGGATTTTTTAAAAATGGTTGTAACGTGAAATCTCGTCTACTTTCCATTTTATATTTAAGGCTTCTAAAACCGATTCATATCATTTCTCTAGTCCAAATTTTATTAATATAACCTTAAATTTAATTTATTCCTATCGATGTAATGGTTAAACACAAATTTCACTTATTTGCAATAAATCCACAAATTGGATTTCAAATTTTCAAATAAATAAATAAATTTTAGTTTATCACTTCTTAAATACCCAAACGTCAATGCCTTAATTTAAACTGCATTTATTACATTTTATAAAAATCCTCCATCTTAAGTGACAAATCAAAACTACCCTAACTACACAAATCATCGTATTATAAAGATATTTACACTATCCTCCATTTATTACCTTAATTTATTTAAGGTAACCTTAAATTAATATCTATTGCAATGATTTCAAATTATTATTCCCCCATTCCTTTTTAATTTCAATAACGCCAATTTTAACCGTTATATTCTCTTTATTTATGCGATAAATGCAATTATTGAATCTAATACTCCATTTAATTAATAGATCCTGCTTCCTAGAATCTATATCAACAATAGGTCAAATATATACATAGAATTAGCCTTAACTTCACCTAAAAGAATTAGCTATTTCAACTACCGCACAAAACTACACTACTGCACTATTTAATCAAATAAATTAATTGAACTTAAATCAGCATAAAGGTTATAAAATTATAAATGTAATCTTAATAAATTCATTTATTGATTTAGACTCTTTCTATACAGTAATTAACCTATTTGTGGGTATAAATAACTTTGGAATTATATTACATCTCATTAGTGCGCGTTTTATTTCCTATAACTTCTCCTTATTTAACTATACCCATTAACAACCAAAAAAATTAAATTAGCTTTATTTCAATCTATTTCCTTCTTAACTAAATAAAATAAATGGTTAACCTAAACACTTGTTATCCTTTGATATATTCAAATTCACTTCCAACATTTATTAACAAAATGTTGATTTACATAAATAAATTATATGAATAGGTAGAAAAATTGGTAATCCGCAAATGCCCAATATACACGCATTAATTACTACCTATTGTTAGAATCCATTTATTAATTTACTAGTTAATAACGGTCTTTTTATTTCTATTTACTACCAAACTCTCTATTTTATTATAGTTCCAATATATTAATACTTAGGCACATCAAGTGCTAGCCCTTTTGTTATTTATATTAAATTGGGTATGCACAAATAAGTTGTTAATTAACTATTTCTACAAAATTATATTCATACATTCAGTTCCATATCTTATAGGGTTAAATTCTAATTACTTACGCTTAATCTATCAATTTAATACTCTATTCAAACATGCATTTAAATTCTTTTTATTCTAAATAAATTTTATTAAGTGTTGACATCCACTAATAGCATTCACCTTTATTACAACCAAAGGTGACATCTTCACTACTGATTTTATATTAATGAATCTCATTTTAGTTAATATTTTTTATTAATATTCTCAATTCAACATTTATTGATTTCTTAAAATTTACTTTTAACAAAAAGTGACAAATTACATTATCCAAATCTATTGTCATAAAATTTTATTGTTACACTAGGTTACAACTACTATACCAAATTTCTACATTTATTCTTAAACAAATTAGAAATTATATTAATTTAATTTATTAAATATTATTAATTTCAACGGGTCGTTACAAATACTGTTGAGGAATCCAGTTGGATCCCTCCAACCTGTTTTCCTGCATCCACAAACATTAGCACAATACCAATTCCGCTCCAGTACGAAATTATCGCGGTATATGGGATTTAAATATTATCCGCTTAATAGACGGCGCAATAGGGTCTCATCCGCTAAACAAATGCGGGAAATCAATAACTCCAATATATACATATGCCAATATATATATATTGCTATTATATATAATACCAATTTCACTGTTTATGAAATATTCGCGGTATATGTTTTTAATAAATAACATCCGCTTACTAACGGCGCATAATGTCTATTTTAACAATCAATAGATAACAATCATCATTCAAACATGCATTCAAATATTTTAAATTTAATTATTTAAAATAAAATCGAAACTGATTCGATTGAGTGAGAAGTTCTCACCTTGATTTCATTTTCGTTTTAGCGATTTATTTCGAATAAAATTAAACGGACGTTTAATTTTACCCAAAATTCTCACTAACTCCAAACGACTCCAATCCAATTTCATCGCATAGTGCTCGTCCATACGATTCCAACGCAACTGGTTTCGCGCGTTTTCGACCTCGTATGAAAAAGTTATTGCTTTTTAAAGTTTACACAAATTAAAATATAATAAATTTACACTTTTATTTCAAATTTTAAACCTAGATCGATCTGGGCCGCTCATTTCCCCAACTCAACATCGGCCCGTCCATCTTTGTCTTCCTCCAGATAAAGAAACGCGTACGAGACCCATTACCACGTTCGAATTTTCCAAGGTTGCGCCCCCCCCCCCCAACGACGCTCGAAACCCCATCATACCACCCTCAAATCGAAGCTAGTCGCCTCGCCCACCCATGCCGCGAGTATCACTGAGCTCGGCCATCTCCTCTGCCCTATAAACGTGCGCGACTTCCGGCTGTTTGGGCATGATTTGTCGATGATCCACAGCCCCATTTCACATCTTGACCGTTGGATTCGTAGATCACTCTGTGCTCTACACTTCTCTAGTTGGAAGTTTCGCCTAATTAGTGATGGATCGAGTGGAATAGAGAGGAGAACGCTGAGCATTTCTGGCCGTGGGTTTGTTAATGGCGGCTGTGCATATAGATTTAGGGTTAGGTTTCTTTTTTTTTTTTTTTTAGAGTGAAGGGCTATTTATAAAGAATTTTCGAACACTATTCATCCGGAAATTCCGAACTCCGATTCACGCGCCGTAACCAGTGTTTCTAGGGTTTACCCCGCGTTCCGGACACAGTGGAACAGGTTTCGGAAGCTAATTCGTTCATTTGTGCGAGTTATGGCAACAAACGTTCGATTTAAATTTAAACCGATTTAAGCGATTTTCTAGGCGTTTTAATTTGTATCGGACAAACGGTAAATCAAATTGACACGAAATTTGAAACCTTACAATAATATCACATTACGGATCCGATGAAACTGATTTCGTCGAAATCCGAGACTTTTTGAAAAATGGCTATTTTAACTCGCCAAATTAAAATTAAAAATAATTCGATGTGTTTCGAGCTGCCACGCTCAAACGATAACTCCGATTGCTACAAAAATTGAAATCCGATAATAACTAACTATTACGGATCCAATGGAACTGGTTTCGTCCAATTCTAAGACTGTTCAAAAATTGACTATTTTCACTAGTCGATTAAATATTAAAATATTCAATTTTCACAAATAAACTCTTAATTCAATTTTAAAAGTTCTAAAATATCATTCTAACTTCAATATGATAAAATAAAATTTTACAAATCATTTTCAATCATATTTAACCCAATTTTCAATTATTTCCATAATTTAACATATTAAATTATCGATTTAATTATCCAATTAAATCCAATAATTCAAAATAAAATTTATTTGACTTATAAATTCACTTATTAATACTTAAAATTAATTAAATACTCAAATTTAAATTAATAAAAATCCTGGGTCGTTACAATAACTTTTCAAAACATAATACTTCGAATTTCATAGCTTCTAAACCATAACTTCCAAAACTTAAATGGTTTGGATATTCAAACAGTATATAAAATAAAATAGTTTGAATTTAAAATTACTTTATAAAGTAAAATAATTTCCTCTACTTCACAATTTTGTTCACTTTAAATTTAATCTCAATTCATAACTTTCAACTCACTTTCAATATCAATAAACCATTTCAATTTCGATATATTTCAACTTTGAGTATTAAATAATTTCAAAACTAAGGTTGGTGATTACGATTCAACGATTCAATGTTCTATTATTTAGTTTTGAAATATTTGCATAATAAATCCATTAGCATTTAAATAAAACTCAAATTACAAATAACTAACTATTTCCTTCAATTTATTTATACTTGAAATCTTCGCTTAACTCATCTTAACCCAAAATCCAGTTATAAAAATCATACCTTTAAAATCTCAATTTTTATTAAATTTCAAATCAAATTCATATTTATCTTCCCACCTTATTCTCATTTAAGTTATTATAAACTCCAGAAATATAATTTAAATAAATACTTAACCATATTATATCTTAATAAAGTCAAACTTTATTATTAAACTCCTTTTATACTTTAAACCAATTTTATACATAGTTTAAAACCAAAAATTTAACTATATATAAAATGACATTTACAAAATATCCACTTCAATATCTCATAAAACCATATATTTCTTAACCATAGAAAATCATTTCAAAATATGTTTATATATAGACCACGGTGTCTGTATATAATTTTCTACCCTATGGTCAAGTGATACAGATATTTATCATTTCAATCCGTAATTTAAAATAAAAATACAATTATATATCATTTCAAACCGCAATCCTGATTGAAATAAAATGCATAACAACTTGCAGTTTATTACAGTATAATATACAACATCCATTCATCCAACATCAATCATCAAATATTTATCATAATCATCATCCAATTCAAACAATAACATCAATATATAACAGATAATAATCAACAGGTATTTACTGGCAGTTTATATTCAATAATAAATTAAACAACTATTTAACTGGCAGTTTATATGCAAAAATAAATTAAATAACCATTTAATTCAATAAATTCAATTTAACTGAGATGATGATTAAAACTACACCAAATAGTCATAAATAAATTTCTAATCACATCATAAATCAATTTAACAAACATAAGAAATTTTAGAAGTTGTGAATGGGTTGAAACAGTTTTGAATTTAAATTGAATTCAAATCCAATTTAAACCCAAAATTCAAATAGTCGTGGAATTCGTCCAAACCAGCGCCAAAATGTCCGGAATTCCAATAAGAACCTAGTAGAGAAAACCGCACGTGAAACGGACCTCGTATGGGAAAGTTACATAGCTTAGAACGATTGAATTTCAAAAAAAAATACTAAAACAAGTAGCTGCCTACTCACCGCCACATCATGCTGTATAGGCGAACCCTAAGTCTTCTTCATTCGAAGAGTACCGAGCCACCACCGTACTTCACAAATGCTGACCAACTCACCGCCCTGCACCTCGATCAGACAACTCCTCCAATCCTTCCCCTCCGAGTCGCCCACGCCAGAACCGGAACGACGTCAAACGACGTCGAGTTTGAGTAGCTGCCGCCGCGATTTGGTGCTTTAGTCAAACAATTCGCCGCTGATCTGACTAGCTTCGATATGAACGAAACGGATGGATGTACTCAGCATAATGACATCTTCGACGCTGTGCTTCCTCATCGTCGCCTCGTCGCAGATCTGCCGTCAAAACCGATAGCCGTCAATGAACGGCCGAGGCAAATTCGCTGATTCTAGGACAAACGATGGGTCGAATCGAAAAAAGAATAGCACCAAAAGACTACCCTTCGAGAGCTTTCCGATGACATAAAATATGATATGGTTTGTGGAATTTGAAAATTTGATTTTATTTTGAATTGCAATTAGATTTGGAATTTGGAATTTTGTCTGCCATTGAGGAAGAGGAGGAACAGAATGAATTGTACGGACAGACAAATGACAATGAGGAACAATTAGGGTTTATAACGAGGTATTTATAGACAAAGCTGCAAATGAGATGGATGGACATGATTTGATTTGGACCTAAAAGTGCAGTGTGGATCGTGTAATATGAATATATGATAATACAGAGTATAATGTGGAATATAAAAGCCGTAGAGTAAAATGACACCAGGAATTTTTATACTGGTTCGAAGCACCGTCCTACATCCAGTCCTATCCTTCTGGAATTTCACTAAAACAACAACCCTCACTTAACCCCGGAGGAACATGTCTATACAACCCCTGAGCAGCGAACAGGGTCCTGAGCAGCAGAACAGGATTTTGCCTCAACAGCCGAAGAGGACTTCACTTGCCTGAGTAGCAGAACAGGACTTCAACTAATACATAAAATGGTTTGACTAATGTGTGTTCTGATAACACGAATTTGTCACTTGTAGTACACCCTTCCGATAATCTTCTCCTCGAGTGTAAATGTTCGTATTCGAAGTATATGAAGAATAGAAAGGTATAGTATTTCTTTTATGCAAAATAATTGATAGTATGATAGCAAATAGATTTCAGAAAGTTAGATCAGAGAATAAGAGAAATCGATTGTGATTCAGTGATTTGAAATGAGTTTGGAGTTTGTATTTATAAGTGTTAGAAAGCTCTGTTGGTGAAGAGTTTCGTTCGAAGTGTTGCACCCGAATCCTTTCATTGAATGTTCGCAACTCTTTACAAAAATTGTGTCTTTTCAAAAATATTGCTATTACAGAAATTCAGTTGACTAGACTACAAGGTCAGTTGACTGAATATTCAAACGAATTTAAATATTCAAATTTAAATATACGATCACTATGCATGTTGCACATTTTACCCAGTGTAAGTCGACTAGACTACAGGGTTAGTCGACTGACCTGGTATATTTTGTGCAATATGAACAGTTTTGTGTATATATTACTTTTTAAACTTTTATAAATTAATTATATGCTTATATAAACTAATATATACTCTTATAAATTAATTATATGCTGATATAAACTAATATATATACTTTTAACTAAGGGGAGATTTTAACAATATTAATCTAAGACTAAAACATTCAAAATATAAAATTGATGCACCAGTTTTGAAGTATTGTCTCCTTGTAATATATATTCTCTTTTTGTAGCAGTCTTCAAAACTATGTGTTGTAGATGAAAGCTCTGTGTCATGAATCAAAACCAAGCCTCAACATTCTCCCCATTTTTGATTGATGACAACCTGTAAATAGATGTAGATTTCAACTGTATATATAAAACAACATAAATACTTACTCCCCCTGAATCTCTGACGCTTTGTATCCTGCATTTTTATTAGCAGCGATAATATTTATCCCCCTTTGTCATCAACAAAAAAGAATAAGCAATATGATATTGTAAAGTGAAAGATAATATGAAAATGAAGCAAGAAACAAACATTCGCACATTTAATACCTATAGACAATAGTATTTAAAAGAAAAATAAACTGGAATGGCTACTTAAGTACAAGCCATATAAATTTTGTAACGACCCAGGATTTTAATTTATTAAAATTTGAATATTTAATTAATTTTAAATATTAATAAGTGAGATTTATAAGTCGAATAAATTTTATTTGAATAATTGGATTTTATAGAATAATTAAATCGATAATTTAATACGTTAAATTATGGAAATAATGGAAAATTGAGTTAAATATGATTGAAAATGATTTGTAAAATTTTATTATGTCATATGGGAGTTAGAACGATATTTTAGAACTTTTAAAATTGAATTTAAAGTTAATTTGTGAAAATTGAATATTTTAATATTAAATTGACTAGTGAAAATAGTCAATTTTTGAACAGTCTCAGAATTGGACGAAACTAGTTTTATTGGATCCGTAATAGTTAGTTATTACCAGCTTTTAATTTTCGTAACAATCGGAGTTACCGTTTGATCGTGGCAGATCGAAACGCATCGAATTATTTTAATTTTAATTTGGCGAGTTAAAATAGCCATTTTTCAAAAAGTCTCGGATTTCGACGAAACCAGTTTCATCAGATCCGTAATGTGATATTATTGTAAGGTTTCAAATTTCGTGTCAATTGGATTTACCGTTTGTCCGGTACAAATTAAAACGCCTAGAAAATCGTTTAAATCGGTTTAATTCAAATTGAACGTTTATTGCCATATCTCGCACAGATGTCCGAATTGGCTTTCGAAACCTGTTCCATTGTGTCCGGAACGTGGGGTAAACCATAGAAACGCTAGTTACGGCGCGTAAATCGGAGTTCGGAAAACCCGGATGAATAGTGTTCGAAATTTCCTATAAATAGACCCTTACACCTTCATAAAATTAAAATAAAAAAGGCAAAACCCTAAACCTAATTCTGTAGCCGCCACAAACAAAACGAACGGCCAGAAAACACTATCTTTTCTCCTCATTTATCTCTTGATCCACGCATTGATTCAAGAAAGTGTCAACTAGAAGATTGTAGATCTCCTTGAGCTCGACGTGTTCAACAAATATGATCGCGAATGGAGCTGTAATTTGTGAGATAATTGGCCGCGTTTCCCTGATGTTGCGCACGAATTTTGAGGTGTTGTGGGTGGCCGAGTGTCACATGGTGGCAGGCGTGGGTAGAGGGGAGCTAGAGCTTCCAAGTGAAGGTCGTTGATCGATGTGAAAGTGGTTGTGAAGGTCGCGATTTTAAACCCTAGTTTGAAGTGCTATGGGTTCGGCTACTGGAGTTGAAGCGCGTGAGGGAGATGATAGGGTGGACGATCATGATGCAAGGAGTTGGATGGATCAAAGGCTGTGATTAGAATAGGTTTGAAAATTAAAATAAAAGGTTGTAAATTTATGTATATAAATTCGTGAATCTTTAAAAATGCATAACTTTTTCATACGAGGTCGAAAATGCGCGAAACAAGTTGCGTTGGAATCGTATGGACGAGCACTACACTATGGAAATGGATTGGAGTCGTTTGGAGTTAGTGAGAATTTTGGGTAAAATTAAACGTCCGTTTAATTTTATTCGAAATAAATCGCTAAAACGAAATTGAAATCAAGGTGAGAACTTCTCACTCAATCGAATCAGTTTCGATTTTATTTTAAATAGTTAGATTTAAAATATTTGAATGCATGTTTGAATGATGATTGTTATATATTGATTGTTAAAATAGACATTATGCGCCGTTAGTAAGCGAATGTTATTTATTAAAAACATATACCGCGAATATTTCATAAACAGTGAAATTGGTATTATATATAATAGCAATATATATATATTGGCATATGTATATATTGGAGTTATTGATTTCCCGCATTTGTATAGCGGATGAGACCCTATTGCGCCGTCTATTAAGCGGATAATATTTAAATCCCATATACCGCGATAATTTCGTACTGGAGCGGAATTGGTATTGTGCTAATGTTTGTGGATGCAGGAAAACAGGTTGGAGGGATCCAACTGGATTCCTCAACAGTATTTATTTGAATTCAGATATTTTGATATTTGATGGATTATCATATCGATATATGATATTTTTATTGTCGTGATTGGCTATTTGGTATGTAGCATCATTGGACCAAATTTTGGAATTTTAAAATGATTTTTAAAGTGATTTTTGAAAATATACTATATGTTTGGAATTGATTCGTTTTAAATAAATAAACGTTATAATTTTTAAAGTTATAAAAATTATGATTTTTGAGAAAAATAGTTAAAAGTTGATTTTTGAAAATATGGGGTTAATGTTTTTATAAAATAATTAAATTGGATTTTTGAATTTATTATAAAGAGTTGAAAATATAGGATTTATAAAATTTAACTATTTATAAATCAAAATGGTGAAATTATAAAGGAGATTAAAGATATTTTAAAATAATAGTATAAACTGATTTTATAAAGGATTTATAAATTGATATTTATAAATTAAAACATTTGAATTATAAAACGAGTTTTTATAAGAGTTTGAATGAATTGTGAATGAATTTCATAAATGAATGAAATTTATAGAATTATAAACGGTGAAGTTATAAATGGAATTTTATAAGCAGTAGGTTTATAAAATTTATAAAGTTATTAAAAGAATGGTTTTGGATAAATAATTGAATCTTATAAGTTATAAGATTTATAATTACGAAGTTCAAAGGAACGATTTTTGCAAACAAATAAATTATAAGTATTTCACTTATAATATGAACTTTTAGTATATCATTGAGATATGAATTGAGATAGGTTAATAAAGGAATTTATAAAGGAAGTGGTTATAAAATAAATAGAAATAGAATTTATAAACGTTGTTTTATAAAATTCGCAAACGACTTATTTTGATAAGTAAATTGTTGAAACCTATTAATGAAGTTAAATTCACGTTTTTGACTGTGAATAATCCTTGAAAATAAAATGAATAAAAGGATGAAATTTGGTAACAAGTATATTCACGTTTTTGAATAGTGAATAATATGTTAAAGAAATTTTTTTGAATGTGATGTTTTAAATAGAATTAAAACAAGTTAACGATGTTTTAATTGGGTTGAGATTCGAAACCATAGATTTCAACATTGATTGTTGAAATAGACGTTTTCGAGAATAAAAGGAAATGTGGACTATAACACTGTTGTTATAGTAAATAATTTCCGAAAGGAAATGTTTTGTATAGTATTGGGATTTATATATCTATTTTAATTTCGAATCCCTATACTAGTGATTTTGGGTTGTCGTAACGAGGTTTTACGTAACATTCGTTTTGGCCCAAATAAATATGTTTAAGAGAATGATTTCCTTAAAGAATGAAATATACACTTAATCTCGATTTAAGTATATTGAATATTTTCCAAGTGTTGAAAATAAATAGATTTGTGAATTACTTATTTTTAAATAAGTATGGAAATGTTTTCCAATATAAAGTGAATACTAAAGAATTTATCTTTTTGAAGATAAATTGAAATGAATAATTGAAATCGAATATTCATAGATATTTTGGATTATAAATTCACTAAGGAATTTATAAAAGAAAGAGGAATTTGTTAAAAATAAATATCGATTTATTTTTGAGATATTGAATTATATATCTTGTAAAGATATTTTTGGAAAATAAATAATTTGGAAAATTATTTGGAATCTGATGATGTTGTGCATATCCATTGATAGTTCAATAACCGACCATCAATATTTCCCTTTGAATGGGTAATTGATGTGATTTGTTTGAATTTGAATGCCACACTTATTTTTGAATAAGCGCTCACTATTCGGGTTAACCGGGAAAGGACCATGGGGTCGTATAACCCATTCCGAATATGTGATACGTCGTTATGAATTGCATTTGAAGATCGGTGTTGAAGACCGGATATTTGCGAGAGCGATAGGATGACCTGTCGATTGACTCTGCACCGAGTTGCTCTGGTATTGAGTTCTCCATATGTGATGGGAAATCCGATCAGGATTGTGGATATCCGGATTGCAAGGACTTCTTTGTAAGTGCCTTCGGTTTTGTTCGAGCCCGGAACAGACTTGTATGGATTGTATGTCTGACGTTACAAATTGAGATATAAAGCAGATTTCTTTCAAATATATTTCTGTTGGTGGTGGAGAATTTATTCTTTTAGCTTAACACCCTTCTCTGAGACGTACGAGCTCAGAGGTTATATAGTTGATGGTTATCAGCGATATATTCCCAATTTGGTAATGTGACATGCTGAGTGTTGCTGTAAATGATCATTGTGTTGATTATTTGTGATAGGATCATTTATTTGATCGTCTATCCTGGTGATCATTTCTATGATCATTTGTTGACCCAAAGCATGGCTTTTGTATAAAGTATGTTTTTGTGGACGTGACTTCGTCGAGCCTCACACCTCGGGAATGGTCAAAACAGGAAAGATGCGGCAAGGTTATGAGGGGTAGCGCCCTTTAGGGTATGTGCATTTCCTTCTGGAAAAGGGTGGTATCATGGTATGGAGCCCAGATACTTACTCATGTTGAAAACACTTTACGATTGTGTGAATTGATTACGAGCGCTCAGTTGAAAGGTCCCAAAGGACCGGGGGATGGCATATTCGGTCAGTTGTTACTCAGTTAGGGGTAACCCGGCCTTGTGTTGGTAGAGATCCAGTTTGGTTCTCGGGGATGTCCATCCAGAGGCATTCTCATGTGGCAATGGGAAGTTCCTTGGCCTGATCATTCGTTGGAAATCCAAAGAAACAATACGAGACTTGTACGGTTTTAGTTGTATAACCTGCTATGGAATGTGGCGGTAACCTGCTATTGAACATAGTTAGCTATAGCAGGCATACGATAATGGTCGTATGTTGGCTAAGATTTATATTCTACTTTCGAAATGAATTTTTCCTACACTATGCACTAGTAATAATATCAAATGTTCTTTTAAATGCGTATCAAGCATCTTTGACTATCATAAGGAGAAATCTCCTCCGATTCTGCGTTTGCATTGTGTGTGTGTGCGGGAGGCCTTATGGTAGTCTCATTTTTAAAAGCATTGCGAATTGACTTTAAAAATATTCCTCTATTTTGATTTTAAAGATAAATAAACTATTTTGAGTTCTCACACCAGTCTCATGACTGACTCGGAGTTTATTGTTTTCCTTCCTAAACTCTGGGTGCCCACCAATTTCCACACGGGCAGTCAAGAGTTAAGGTTTATCAGGATATTTCTGGATATTCTGGAGTTGCTGGAGGCAAGATGGATGGCATGGCGTTACTAGTATATAGTATTTCTTTTTCCGCTGCATTGTTTTTTGTTGTATGATGTTGTACACTCTGATGATATGATGTAATGAAATGTGATGTAATGTAATAACTGATATAGTTCTTTGTTTAAAGATTATCCATTTATTATTATATGTTGTTCCGCTGCGAATTGTGAGATTCTGTAATTGTTCTGTTGTTTTCTGTTCCGTTCTATTTTCTATTTTCTTTTCCCTCTACTTTCTATCTTCTTATCTCTTCTTCTATCCTTTTTCTTTTTCTTAAAACCCTAAGTGTTCGGTTTTCCGTCGTTCGATTGCTCGGCAGTCGATAAAGTGAGTATCGATGTTGAATTTTCGAAAGTTGAAGAATCGGGTCCTTACAGTTGGTATCGGAGCATATGGTTAAGCGATAACCATGGTTCTGTTGGGTATTACTCATTAGAGATAGAGTCAGTAGTACTCTAGAATGAGTTTGAGTGTAATAATAGCTATGAGAGCGTATTTGTTAGTGAATATAAAATTGTTTTATATTGTGATGATTGGTTTATTGAGTGACATATGAACCTTCGTCAGCACGGTCTGGACAACTATGCCGAAGGGGTTTATAAACACTTGAATAGAACAATTCGACATAATATTGTTTTGAAATTGGGTAAATGAAATAATTTTACCTTGAGTATATTTATATATAAAGGAATAATTATTCAGAATTATTAAAGTGTATATAAGTTGATTGTTAAGTTGTTTGAATAATCTAAATAAAAAACATGTTGTTAAAGAATAATTGTACAAGTAAAAAGAATTATAAGAATTGAATTATAATTAATGTGATTTACAATTGTGAAATAAACTTATATATATAAGAAGTGAAACTATATGAATATATTTATAAATATGAGTTATAAATAAAAATGAATTTAAAGTTAAATGGAAATTTACTTTAGAATTGGAAGCTGAATTGATTTATAAGTGGGAATTTAAGTTATGTAAATGAAATTCAACTTTAGAAATTGAATTGAATGAATGGATTAAATGTTAATCAATTGAATGTGAATTTAGTTGATATGAAATAATGAATGTAAGTGTAATTCATTAAACTCTAATGTTATTAGAAGTTGAAAAATTGAATGAGGATCAATTTAATTAAACCGATTGAAAGCAAAGGAATTTGGTTGCAATTAATAAACATTGGTTGTTATTTGATTGTGAATTGATTGTATATAATTCATTAAGATTTAATGAAATTGGAAGCTAAAGTAATTGAAATTCAATTGGAAGTTAAGTGAATCTTAAATAGAATTGAATTTGATTTGGAAGTGAACCAACTTGAATATGAATTAGTGAATATAAACTAATTGAAAATGAATGTTAGTAAAAACATCCACTGTTAATAAATCAAATGTTATTAAATTGAAAACCATTTCATTGAATATTAATGAGAATATGAATGAATATTTATTGGTTATGAATTAGTTGGATGATAGTTGGTTGATGGTTGAATATATTGCTTTTGTTTCATATGCTATGTTGACATATATAGTTATTATGTTGCTATATGTTGTATATTGATACTATTGTCTACATGCATGTTCTCATGTTGTTTGTTGAGTGATTAGTAGGTGCGGATCGCGTTTGCTTCGCATTTGGAGCTCGCTTTCGCGCTATATTAGCCGTATATGCTTGCTAATAAAATATAAGGTACATATCTCGGATTACATATCATACTTTTATACTTTTTTCCCTGCGGGATGCCTCATTACTTGATGAGATGTATATTTGTGATATATATACTATCATTTTTTTTTTCGGATCGAGCCGCGCAAAGGAAACTATGGCGAATTTTTCCGAAAATTTATGGCGTTAGAAAATTTTTGAGAAAATTGGAAAATTTTAAAAACTTAGACTTTGATTTGGAGTTGAAAGTTAAACAATAGTAGTTGTTTTTGAAAAGATAACTAGGTATGATTTGAAAACTTAGTAAAGTTATTGTAAGAAGTTTAACTATGGATTTTGGAAAATTAATAGATTCTGTAATTTTCTTACTTAATAATTTCGAGGACGAAATTCTTTTAAGGGGGGAAGATTGTAACGACCCAGGATTTTAATTTACTGAAATTTGAATATTTAATTAATTTTAAATATTAAGAAGTGAGATTTATAAGTCGAATAAATTTTATATGAATAATTGGATTTTATTGAATAATTAAATCGATAATTTAATACGTTAAATTATGGAAATAATGGAAAATTGAGTTAAATATGATTGAAAATGATTTGTAAAATTTTATTATATCATATGGGAGTTAGAACGATATTTTAGAACTTTTAAAATTGAATTTAAAATTAATTTGTGAAAATTGAATATTTTAATATTAAATCGACTAGTGAAAATTGTCAATTTTTGAACAGTCTCAGAATTGGACGAAACTAGTTTCATTGGATCCGTAATAGTTAGTTATTACCGGATTTCCATTTTCGTAGCAATCGGAGTTACCGTTTGATCGTGGCAGCTCGAAACGCATCGAATTATTTTTAATTTTAATTTGGCGAGTTAAAATAGCCATTTTTCAAAAAGTCTCGGATTTCGACGAAAATAGTTTCATCGGATCCGTAATGTGATATTATTGTAAGATTTCAAATTTCGTGTCAATTGGATTTACCGTTTGTCCGGTACAAATTAAAACGCCTAGAAAATCGTTTAAATCGGTTTAATTCAAATTGAACGTTTATTGCCATATCTCGCACAGATATCCGAATTGGCTTTTGAAACCTGTTCCATTGTGTCCGGAACGCGGGGTAAACCCTAGAAACGCTGGTTACGGCGCTTAAATCGGAGTTCGGAAAACCCGGATGAATAGTGTTCGAAATTTCCTATAAATAGACCCTTACACCTTCATAAAATTAAAAAAAAAAAGGCAAAACCCTAAACCTAATTCTGTAGCCACCACCATCAAAACGAACGGCCAGAAAACACTATCTTTTCTCCTCATTTATCTCTTGATCCACGCATTGATTCAAGAAAGTATCAACTAGAAGATTGTAGATCTCCTTGAGCTCGACGTGTTCAACGGATATGATCGCGAATGGAGCTGTAATTTGTGAGATATTTGGCCGCGTTTCCCTGATGTTGCGCACGAATTTCGAGGTGTTGTGGGTGGCCGAGTGTCACATGTTGGCAGGCATGGGTAGAGGGGAGCTAGAGCTTCCAAGTGAAGGTCGTTGATCGATGTGAAAGTGGTTGTGAAGGTCGCGATTTTAAACCCTAGTTTGAAGTGCTATGGGTTCGGCTACTGGAGTTGAAGCACGTGAGGGAGATGATAGGGTGGACGGTCATGATGTAAGGAGTTGGATGGATCAAAGGCTGTGATTAGAATAGGTTTGAAAATTAAAATAAAAGGTTGTAAATTTATGTATATAAATTCGTGAATCTTTAAAAATGCATAACTTTTTCATACGAGGTCGAAAACGCGCGAAACAAGTTGCGTTGGAATCGTATGGACGAGCACTACACTATGGAATTGGATTGGAGTCGTTTGGAGTTAGTGAGAATTTTGGGTAAAATTAAACGTCCGTTTAATTTTATTCGAAATAATTCGCTAAAACGAAATTGAAATCAAGGTGAGAACTTCTCACTCAATCGAATCAGTTTCGATTTTATTTTAAATAGTTAGATTTAAAATATTTGAATGCATGTTTGAATGATGATTGTTATCTATTGATTGTAAAAATAGACATTATGCGCCGTTAGTAAGCGAATGTTATTTATTAAAAACATATACCGCGAATATTTCATAAACAGTGAAATTGGTATTATATATAATAGCAATATATATATATTGGCATATGTATATATTGGAGTTATTGATTTCCCGCATTTGTATAGCGGATGAGACCCTATTGCGCCGTCTATTAAGCGGATAATATTTAAATCCCATATACCGCGATAATTTCGTACTGGAGCGGAATTGGTATTGTGCTAATGTTTGTGGATGCAGGAAAACAGGTTGGAGGGATCCAACTGGATTCCTCAACAGTATTTATTTGAATTCAGATATTTTGATATTTGATGGATTATCATATCGATATATGATATCGTTGTTGTCTTGATTGGCTATTTGGTATGTAGCATCATTGGACCAAACTTTGGAATTTTAAAATGATTTTTAAAGTGATTTTTGAAAATATACTATATGTTTGGAATTGATTCGTTTTAAATAAATAAACGTTATAATTTTTAAAGTTATAAAAATTATGATTTTTGAGATAAATAGTTAAAAGTTGATTTTTGAAAATATGGGGTTAATGTTTTTATAAAATAATTAAATTGGATTTTTGAATTTATTATAAAGAGTTGAAAATATAGGATTTATAAAATTTAACTATTTATAAATCAAAATGGTGAAATTATAAAGGAGATTAAAGATATTTTAAAATAATAGTATAAATTGATTTTATAAAGGATTTATAAATTGATATTTATAAATTAAAACATTTGTAAAACGAGTTTTTATAAGAGTTTGAATGAATTGTGAATAAATTTCATAAATGAATGAAATTTATAGAATTATAAACGGTGAAGTTATAAATGGAATTTTATAAGCAGTAGGTTTATAAAATTTATAAAGTTATTAAAAGAATGGTTTTGGATAAATAATTGAATCTTATAAGTTATAAGATTTATAATTACGAAGTTCAAAGGAACGATTTTTGCAAACAAATAAATTATAAGTATTTCACTTGTAATATGAACTTTTAGTATATCATTGAGATATGAATTGAGATAGGTTAATAAAGGAATTTATAAAGGAAGTGGTTATAAATAGAAATAGAATTTATAAACGTTGTTTTATAAAATTCGCAAACGACTTATTTTGATAAGTAAATTGTTGAAACCTATTAATGAAGTTAAATTCACGTTTTTGACTGCGAATAATCCTTTAAAATAAAATGAATAAAAGGATGAAATTTGTTATCAAGTATATTCACGTTTTTGAATAGTGAATAATATGTTAAAGAAATTGTTTTGAATGTGATGTTTTAAATAGAATTAAAACAAGTTAACGATGTTTTAATTGGGTTGAGATTCGAAACCATAGATTTCAACATTGATTGTTGAAATAGACGTTTTCGAGAAATAAAAGGAAATGTGGTCTATGACACTGTTGTTATAGTAAATAATTTCCGAAAGGAAATGTTTTGTATAGTATTGGGATTTATATATCTATTTTAATTTCGAATCCCTATACTAGTGATTTTGGGTTGTCGTAACGAGGTTTTACGTAACATTCGTTTTGGCCCAAATAAATATGTTTAAGAGAATGATTTCCTTAAAGAATGAAATATACACTTAATCTCGATTTAAGTATATTGAATATTTTCCAAGTGTTGAAAATAAATAGATTTGTGAATTACTTATTTTTAAATAAGTATGGAAATGTTTTCCAATATAAAGTGAATATTAGAGAATTTATCTTTTTGAAGATAAATTGAAATGAATAATTGAAATCGAATATTCATAGATATTTTGGATTATAAATTCACTAAGGAATTTATAAAAGAAAGAGGAATTTGTTAAAAATAAATAATGATTTATTTTTGAGATATTGAATTATATATCTTGTAAAGATATTTTTGGAAAATAAATAATTTGGAAAATTATTTGGAATCTGATGATGTTGTGCATATCCATTGATAGTTCAATAACCGACTATCAATATTTCCCTTTGAATGGGTAATTGATGTGATTTGTTTGAATTTGAATGCCACACTTATTTTTGAATAAGCGCTCACTATTCGGGTTAACCGGGAAAGGACCATGGGGTCGTATAACCCATTCCGAATATGTGATACGTCGTTATGAATTGCATTTGAAGATCGGTGTTGAAGACCGGATATTTGCGAGAGCGATAGGATGACCTGTCGATTGACTCTGCATCGAGTTGCTCCGGTATTGAGTTCTCCATATGTGATGGGAAATCCGATCAGGATTGTGGATATCCGGATTGCAAGGACTTCTTTGTAAGTGCCTTCGGTTCTGTTCGAGCCCGGAACAGACTTGTATGGATTGTATGTCTGACGTTACAAATTGAGATATAAAGCAGATTTCTTTCAAATATATTTCTGTTGGTGGCGGAGAATTTATTCTTTTAGCTTAACACCCTTCTCTGAGACGTACGAGCTCAGAGGTTATATAGTTGATGTTTATCAGCGATATATTCCCAATTTGGTAATGTGACATGCTGAGTGTTGCTGTAAATGATCATTGTGTTGATTATTTGTGATAGGATCATTTATTTGATCGTCTATCCTGGTGATCATTTCTATGATCATTTGTTGACCCAAAGCATGGCTTTTGTATAAAGTATGTTTTTGTGGACGTGACTTCGTCGAGCCTCACACCTCGGGAATGGTCAAAACAGGAAAGATGCGGCAAGGTTATGAGGGGTAGCGCCCTTTAGGGTATGTGCATTTCCTTCTGGAAAAGGGTGGTATCATGGTATGGAGCCCAGATACTTACTCATGTTGAAAACACTTTATGATTGTGTGAATTGATTACGAGCGCTCGGTTGAAAGGTCCCAAAGGACCGGAGGATGGCATATTCGGTCAGTTGTTACTCAGTTAGGGGTAACCCGGCCTTGTGTTGGTAGAGATCCGGTTTGGTTCTCGGGGATGTCCATCCAGAGGCATTCTCATGTGGCAATGGGAAGTCCCTTGGCCTGATCATTCATTGGAAATCCAAAGAAACAATACGAGACTTGTACGGTTTTAGTTGTATAACCTGCTATGGAATGTGGCGGTAACCTGCTATTGAACATAGTTAGCTATAGCAGGCATACGATAATGGTCGTATGTTGGCTAAGATTTATATTCTACTTTCGAAATGAATTTTTCCTACACTATGCACTAGTAATAATATCAAATGTTCTTTTAAATGCGTATCAAGCATCTTTGACTATCATAAGGAGAAATCTCCTCCGATTCTGCGTTTGCATTGTGTGTGTGTGCGGGAGGCCTTATGGTAGTCTCATTTTTAAAAGCATTGCGAATTGACTATAAAAATATTCCTCTATTTTGATTTTAAAGATAAATAAACTATTTTGAGTTCTCACACCAGTCTCATGACTGACTCGGAGTTTATTGTTTTCCTTCCTAAACTCTGGGTGCCCACCAATTTCCACACGGGCAGTCAAGAGTTAAGGTTTATCAGGATATTTCTGGATATTCTGGAGTTGCTGGAGGCAAGATGGATGGCATGGCGTATTACTAGTATATAGTATTTCTTTTTCCGCTGCATTGTTTTTTGTTGTATGATGTTGTACACTCTGATGATATGATGTAATGAAATGTGATGTAATGTAATAACTGATATAGTTCTTTGTTTAAAGATTATCCATTTATTATAATATGTTGTTCCGCTGCGAATTGTGAGATTCTGTAATTGTTCTGTTGTTTTCTGTTCCGTTCTATTTTCTATTTTCTTTTCCCTCTACTTTCTATCTTCTTATCTCTTCTTCTATCCTTTTTCTTTTTCTTAAAACCCTAAGTGTTCGGTTTTCCGTCGTTCGATTGCTCGGCAGTCGATAAAGTGAGTATCGATGTTGAATTTTCGAAAGTCGAAGAATCGGGTCCTTACAAATTTAAACAATTTTCTTGAATTAAAAGAAAAGGAAATAAATAAACTTCTTACACCATCGAACCCTTACCCCTACCACCATCTCCTTCATTTCCATTATCTCCTTCATCACCAGTAGTTTGATCGTCTCAAGAAGAAGAAGTAGAAGACCATGTGAATACAGGTTGCTTTCCTGGATCGCCCAAAGTAGATGTAGAAGTACTGGAAGAGCGTGATATTTCTTGCCATAATTTTGTGAAAAATCCTTTCACTTTATCGAGCTTCTTATCAACTTTTTGAATGTTTGATTGAGGGATTTGTTGATTACGGCACATGATATTGATGGCGGCATGAGGTTAAGTCCTTCAGCCGGAATCGTAATTTCTTCTTGCTGATATCGAGTGGAAGTTTGACGAGATGGTCGGTGAGAGGACTCACCTTGTTGTGGTTGAACATGAGACGTTTGACGTTGCGTCCATTCTTCAAAGGAGATTATAGGAGGGGGTCGGGCAACAGGTAACTTCATTAAAGCTAGTGTCCGAGCATTTAAGTATCCTACTGTAGAAACTAGTGAATCCGGTTCCGGAACTTCACAAGCTTTGAGTAGACGTATAATATATTCTCCATGATAAGTTATATTAATTTTTCCTTTGTTAAAGCTTAAAAGCTCGTCAAGTATTAAACAAAGCCAATTGATTTTGATGTTTCCAAATATAGCATGCAAGGCTCTAAAATTATGCTCATAGACGAGTTTATAACTCCCGTTCTAGGAGTTACGGTTTTCATTAAGGCACGATGAATTATTCGGGCTTTTGGTCGTAAAGACATTGATTTTGATTGACGCAAATCGTCTTCAAGAAATAAATGGCTAACAAGGTCTCTAACCACCAAATCGACATCAATAGTAGACAATTTGTCTGTTTTTAGTATGTGAGCCATACGATCTAAAGAAAAGAAGACAGGCTTACCACATACTAGGCTCCATATGCAATCTTCTTGGTTCGGAACATCTTGATGACCCAAATTGAGATTAGCGAAAATTAATTTAACCATAATTTGGTTAATCTTGTGTTTATTGTCGTTAATAACAATTAACGATTCCAATTGCTATGGCAGGCTAATTCTTGAATATGATAAGGTGAGAAATCAGGAAAGTTGACGAATGAACCTTCGAATATTTTAGAATCTTGCATCCTTCTCCATCGCTTTATTGCGGTGTCGTCAAACAACCATTGCTGAATTTGTTCATT
Organism: Allium cepa; assembly: GCA_030765085.1. NCBI lineage: Eukaryota > Viridiplantae > Streptophyta > Magnoliopsida > Asparagales > Amaryllidaceae > Allium > Allium cepa. The sequence goes on along the minus strand of CM060938.1, from coordinate 445,203,777 downwards.
GAGGGTGGTTGAGATGAGGGGGAGGCTTGGCATTTTCATTTTGTGCAATTTAATTTTGATTTGAAGGAGAAAATTTTGAGTTTTGTAGTGCTTAGGGTTTGGAGTAGTTGAAAAAAACTGAATTGGGAGGAAGAGGAAAAGGGTAAAGTGAGTATAAAGAGGGGTAAAAAGGTAGGTGGAAGGTTATAGCCTTTCAGATCTACGGCTTAGTCAACTGGTGCAGGCCTTCAGTCGACTGAAGCTGAAGGATGTTTAATTTTCGTCCTTCTGTTCCAGTCGACTGAGAGCCTGCATCAGTCGACAGGCAATTATATATATTTCAATATTTCATCGACGGTCGACTGGTGCAGGAACTCAGTCGACAGATGCAGAAGATTGAATATTTTCAATCTACTGGTCCAGTCGACTGGTAGCCTGCACCAGTCGACTGACTTGTATAATTCTTGCATAATAAATTTGTTTTATAATATAAAAAGTATATATACTATTTAGTGCAGTAATATAATTTTAATTTGTAGTTTGATGTGAATAATTTTTATTTTTAAATTGTTTGTTTATTAGATGGGAAATAATTTTATTACAATGGTATATAAACGTACATAGTAAAGGAAATTTATTAAGCATACAACGAAAGAAATTATTAAACACAAAAATTATTTCTTTGGGCATAGTGTTTTGAATTCTTTCAGCTGTTTCCGACGAATGCTCGACGCTTCGTTGCGATCCCATGAGTTTGGTGAGTATGAAGGTCGTGGAGGAGACGAAGTCGAAGGACGTCGAATTGGTGAAACATCATTTTTGTCAATTTGGTGTGACGAAGCCCCGTATAATTTCGTTGCAATATGTTCAATTATACCAATATGTCTGGAATCAATTTTCTGCTCATAATATGTCTCTCGTTGAAGCATTAGAGACTCCTGTTGATAATGATGAAGATCGTTGATTTTTTGTTTTGTATTTGGTGAGATATCTATGGTCTTTTTCCCTTTTTTTCTTTTCAGGTGTGTATCCGATATGGTAAGTTGATGATGGTTAACCTTGGTGGTTTGATGTTTTTGGGGAGTTTGGTGTGGCAAGGATTTCAATAGAATCGTTAGTGGACGATGATGACATTTTTGTAAAGGCTGATGTTGAATGATTTTATATTTCAGAGAAACGAGTAATGTATTTTTTTGTGCTTAGTAATAGGAAAATGTTGCTATTTATAGTTGCATATGAAGAAAAAATAGGATTTGTTTTAAGGAATCTTCTTAATTTTAGGCTAAATGTATGTAGAGTCAGTGAAATTCTGTTGGCTATGATTATTTGAGCAGTTATAATATGTATAAAGTTAATAATACAGTAATATAGTAGTATAAAGATAATTGTTATATATAGAGTAGTATAAAATATACGTAATTAATAAGATGGCCATAAGAGAGTAGAATAGAAAACATTAATAGCTCAGCTGGTTAAGACACCTGGGTTATTCATAACAGGTCATGAGTTTGAGTCTCAGCAAGGTCAGAATTTCAAATTTTTAAAAAAAAATTATTTTTGACTTTTTAGTTAAAAAAAAATATATTTTTATTTATATATCTTTATTTGAGATTATCCCGAGTTCACGTCGCAATTCTATAAACGTATTTTCTAATAAAGCTTTAGTAAAGATATTTGCTAATTGATTTTTAGAAGGTATGTAGTCTACATTTATTATATCTTTTTCTATATTATCGCGTAAAAAGTGATGTCTAATATCTATATGTTTAGTTCTCTAGTGATTTACAGGATTTTTAGATAAATTTATTGCACTAGAATTATCGTAGTAAATTGTTGATTTTGATAGATTTATTCCAAAATCTTTATGTGTCTGTTGCATATAAATCACTTGTGTGCAAGCTAGTGTTGCAGAAATATATTCTGCTTCACAAGTTGATAAGGAGACACAGTTTTATTTCTTACTGAACCATGAAATTAATGATTTACCGATAAAATGACACCTACCACTTGTGCTTTTTCTATCCGTTCGTGATCCTCCGAAATCAGCATCGTTGTACGATACTAATTCGAATGAACAGTCTTTTGGATAAAATAGTCCGAAATTTGAAGTTTGACTAAGCTAACGTCGTATTCCTTTTACAGCACGTAGATGTGATTCTTTCGAGTCTGCTTGAAATCGAGCGCATAAGCATACACTCATCATGATTTCTGGTCTACTTGCTGTTAAATATAGTAATGATCCTATCATACTACGGTATAATTTTTGGTCTGCACTTTTGTCATTTTCATCTTTATCAAGATGTGCTATTGTACTCGTAGGAGTTGGTTTGGCAGAAGTGTTTTCCATTCCAAAACGTTTAATAAGATTATTACAATATTTTTCTTCATTAATAAAAATTCCATTCGAAACTTGTTTAATTTGTAGTCCTAAAAAATATGATAATTCTCCCATATGAGACATTTCAAATTCTTTAGTCATTATTTTCAAAAATTCTTTACATAATTCATTATTAGTTGAGCCAAATATAATGTCATCGACATATATTTGAACTATTAATATGCCATTTTTAGATTGTTTTATAAATAGTGTTTGATCTATTTTCCAATTTCAAATCCACAATTAATTAAATAGATTTTAAGACGTTCATTCCAAGCACGTGGTGCTTGTTTTAATCCATATAAAGCTTTCTTAAGTTTATATACATGATCTGGATATTTTTCATGAATAAATTAAGGAGTTTGTTCAACATAAACATTTTCTTTAATATAACCATTTAAAAATGCACTTTTAACATCTATTAGATAAAGTTTAAAATTATTAAAACACGCATATGCCAATAAGATTCGTATTGCTTCTAGTCTAGCGACCGGAGCAAACATTTCTTCATAGTCTATTCCTTCTTCTTGGTTATATCCTTGTGCTACTAGTCTTGCTTTATTTCTAGTTATATTTCCTAATTGGTCTGCTTTGTTTTTATAAACCCATTTAGTTCCTATAACCGTCTGATCGGTTGGTCTCGGTACAAGTTCTCAAACTTCATTTCGTTCAAACTGATTTAATTCTTCTTCCATAGCAATAATCCAATTTTCATCGGATGATGTCTCTTTAGTGTTTTTAGGTTCATAGTAGATATAAATGCTACATTACTCATTAAGTTTAATTGACTTCTAGTTCGAATATTCGAATTTATTTCTCCAATTATATTTTCTGTAGGATGATTTCGTAAAACTCGGCGTGGAGATCTTATTGTATTAGTAGTATTTCTATTTTCTTAATTATAAACAATGTTTTCATCTTCTCTAGACAAAATGATATCGTCGTCAATCATTCGAATTGTTTATACTTTTTTTTTGTTTTATTGAGTAAGTCATTGTTATTAATTGAAGTAGAAGCATTTTCATTGAAAGATACATGAAGTGATTCTTCGATAGAATTTGTTCGTTTATTAAAAATTCGATAAGCTTTACGTCGAATCGAATATCCAGGAAATATTCCTTCGTCACATTTTGAATCGAATTTTCCAAGTCGATCTTCAGTATTTAATATAAAGCATTTTGATCCAAATATTTTAAAATAAGATATGTTTGGGTTTTTACCGTTAAATAGTTCGTAAGGAGTATTTTTGGTGAGAGGTCTAATAGAAACACGATTCAAAACATAACAAGCAGTTGCAATAGCTTTTGTCCAAAATTGTTTTAGTAACGTGCTTTCATTTAATAAAGTTCTTGCACATTCTTGTAGAGTTCGATTCTTTCGTTCTGCAACTCCATTTTGTTGTGGAGTTCTAGGAAATGAAAAATTATGAAAAATTCCTTTCTTTCTACAATAGTTATCAAATTGTATATTTTCGAATTCTCCTCCGTGATCGCTTCTAATATTTTTAATTTTAATACCTTTTAAGTTTTGAATTTGTTTGACAAAAATTTCAAAATTTTCAAAAGTATCGCTTTTATTTTTCATAAAAATATTCCACGTATATCTAGAAAAATCATCAACTATTACAAATACGTATTTATTATGATTTATGGATTAAATTTGGGTATGGCCAAATAAATCCATATGAAATAATTCAAGTGGTTTTAATGTCGATATAACTTTTGTAGATTTAAACGAGGATTTGGTTAGTTTGCTTAATTGACATGAGTCACATATATTATCTACTTTAAAATTCATATTAGGTAATCCTTTTACAAGATTATTTTTAGAAATTTTGTGTATATTTTTGAAATTGATATGACAAAATCGTTTATGCCATATCCATGGATCATTTTTTTTAACTATTAAACATAAATCTGAGTTATGATTAACTTTCATATTTGAAACATAAATATTTTTAGCTCTATTTACTTCGAAAATAAGATTTTGGTTCTGATCAAGAATACTACACTTATTTTCAGAAAATGAAATTTTAAAACCTTTAATCGCATAGTTGACTTATACTTAATAAGTTATGTTTTGAATTTTTAACTAATAAAACATTTGTAATAAGAGGTAAATTAGATGTACCGTAATTGCTCACATCGCCTTTGCCGATGATATATCCCTTGGAGTTGTCTCCAAAAGTAACAGATCCTCCATTTGAGTATGTAATATTTATCGACATGTCCTTATCTCATGTCATACGTTTTGAGCAACCACTGTCAAGTATCCATTTTCCTCTTTTCTTGAGTGGGGCCTGCAAAAAATATGAGATTATCGTAGGTACCCACTTTTTAGTAGGGGCCTAAGAGTTAGATCTTAGGAAACCAAACCCAAGAGTGTTTAGTATCCCTTTTACAAATATAATTTTTGTTATAATGTACATCTTCTATGAATGAACTAATATTTCTTTCTTATTAGTTTGTTATTGGTTTTAGGTATCCATATACTTATGGTTTTAGAAATTGGTCTATATAAAGATATGGATGCTTTATTAGATTTAACTTTGTTCAAATTACTAGCTTGAGACTTTTTAACTTCCTTCTTATATCCTAAACTATGTTTATTATTAACAGATTTTGAATTCTCAATAATTCTAGATAAAATTTCTCTGCCTTTATTAAAATTTGAAACATTTTTAGTGATTCCATCTAGTTTAGTCATTAGACTTGAATTTTCTAGTTTTACCATTTTAATATTAATTTTTAAAATATGATTCTCAGAAACAAGAATATCATTCTTTTCTTTTTGAGTTCCAATTTCTTGACTCAGTAATATAAGTTGAGAATTAACATTAGAGAGAGATTCTTGAGTTTCTCAAGTTCTTCTTCCAATATTTTCTTCTCATCTTTTATCATATCTCTTTCGAATTCAACCTTTTTTTGATTTTCTACAGCTTCTTTATATTTCTTTTTAAGACTTTTTAAGGTGTCTAATGATTCAGAGTTTATTTCTATCATATCATCATAAGTAAAATCACTAACCTCATTAGCTTTAGCCATAAAACATACGTTAGCTTGTTCATTATCACTTTCACTTTCACTTCTTGAAGAAGATGATGAGGAATCTGAATCATCCCAAGTGACTGAAAAGGCTTTTCTTTTGAATTCGTCCTTCCTGTTATTTCGATGTTCTTTCTTTTGATCTGGATAATCCTTCTGCATGTGCACTTTTTGTGACAGTTATAACATTCCATAACTGATAACGACGGTGGTTTATTGCTATTTAAACTTCTCTTCTCATTGTTTCTGTTCCCTTTTTGTATTTTAAAAATTTCTTGAAGTTCTTGGCAATAAAGGCTAGAGCGTCTTTGTCCGAATCCGATTCTTCTTGTTCTGTGTGAAATTCTATATTCTTTTTATCTTGAGCCTGAACTCTTTTAGCTTGTAAATTCACTTCATAGGACATTATATTTTCGATTAACTCTTCAGGTTTTATGTTAGAGAGGTCGTTAGCTTCTTCAATAGCTAAGACTTTTCTTTCCTATTCATCCGTTAAAGCATTTAAGATTTTTGATACAATATCAAAATTAGTGTATTTTTCTCCTAATCCTAATAGTGAATGATAGATATCTTGAAATCTAGAATACATATCGTTGATGGATTCATCTTGTTTCATTCTAAAGTTTTGAAATTAGTTTTTGAGCAAGGAAATTTTGCTTTGTTTGACTTTGTTAGTTCCTTCATGAGTGATTTTAAGCGTTCTCCATATTTCATAAGCAGTTTGACAAATGCTAACACGATTAAATTCATTTCTATCTAGTGTACAAAATAACATGTTCATAGCTTTAGCATTGGTAGTAGCATCTAATTTTTGCGTGTCTGACTAAGTGGAATATTCTCCAGTAGGAAGAACGTATTCATTCTGTGTGATATTCCACGATTCAAAACTATTTGATTGCATATAGATTCTCATACGGGTAGACCAATAATTATAGTTTAAACCATTAAAAAATGGAGGTCATGTAGTGGATTGACCTTCAATAAAACTAGTGATAGTGATGCTGTTGGTGTTGTTTTCCATATTAACAAGATATCAGATAACTGTGTAATGGTTATAAGATAACCTGGCTCTGATACCAAATGAAAGTGTAGTGTGGATCGTGTAATATGAATATACGATAATACAGAGTATAATGCGGAATATAGAAGTCGTAAAATAAAATGACACCAGGAATTTTTATACTAGTTTGGAGCACCGTCCTACGTCCAGTCCCAGACTCCTTTTGGAATTTCACTAAAACAACAACCCTCACTTAACCTAGAGGAACAGATCTATACAACCCCTGAGCAGCCGAACAGGGACCTGAGCAGCAGAATAGGATTTTGCCTCAAAGCCGAAGGGGACTTCACTTGTCTGAGCAGCAGAACAGGACTTCAACTAATACAAAAAATGGTTTGACTAATGTGTGTTCTGATAATATGGATTTTGTGACGCCCCACCTCTATACCCACGCTAGCCAAGAACACTCCGGAGTAGTGCTGTCAACTAGCACGGAGAATAAGGCTGTTGAGGAGCGACCATCCATGTAATTGCTTATCACACGGTGGCTATAAATAATCTTCGGAAACAAACATAGAAATAATCATATCACAAATCAGTCACAGATATCCATATCACAAAGGCGGAAGAAGATATGAATATATAACTAACACATGAAAGTGTACATCAGAGTAGTGGTCAGTAAGATCCACGATAATACAAAAGAATAGCAACACGTGCTATACAAAAGAATACAACTATGAGTCTATATCTCAAGTGTATACAACAAAAACTGCTAATCTAAACAGTTAGCCAAAAGTCAGAGTGATGAATCCCTAGGAAGAAGTCAAGCAGAAGCACCTGTAACATCTCGGCCTGACCCGAGTATTATTTAAGGAAATAATAAACGGATCAGTCTAGCTATAAATATCAGATGACATGATATAACATAAAAGATATGGCATAAACATAAACATCCATAACGACATACCACTATAAGTATGTAAATAATGATCAACAGAAGATCAATCAATAAGAGATAATCAATATCACAAGAATCTTCTCAATGATTCGAAGAGGGCATCATTCCCTAAACTTGTACTCATAACAAGTCAATGACATAAATTCCAGAAATCAACACGAGAAATCCAGAAATCATAAAAAGGGAAAGAGGCCTATCACATGACGGTCCGAAGACCAAGGGGAGCTACCCCGCATGTGTGAATGGAATCACACAGATTGAGGTCAAGACTAACCAAAAAGCAGAAAGGTATGTGTGAATGGAATCACACAAGTGGTGTCTAGTCTAACCTTGCAATGAAAGAGACGTCGCGCAATCGCTAGTCTAATTCATAAAGCGATCATCAAGATCAACGAGAAGTGTCAATTACACTAAGCTAGTAAATATAGAAGTTTAGCTTCATGTCCCATAACCACTTGCTTAACTTAAATATTTACGAACAAACTGTAAATCTTCACTAATAAAATTGTCACAAGAGGTTCAATCGAACAAGTCCAAGAATTAACCGACGAAGTGAACGCAAGCGTTTCATACCACTTGTTTTACTAAGTCGTTTAATTAGATTTCTCATCCGAGTGAGGTAAAGGCTTGTATATACTAATAGATTGGAAAACGGTTTAAGAAAAGAGCTTTGTTATTAAAAATAGAGTTGAAATTGTTTGTTAAAAGAGTTTTGATATTTACTACTAGTATTGAAACCTTTATATTATAAAGTGACAAAACACAGAAGCAATTGTAGAAACAATCAGTCACAAAAATCGCATACGGAGATGTGAATTAAAATCCAGGGAAATCAGCTCAATGTTTTTCAGATAAGATCCCCTACGGAGGGGGGGTCCAGGGGGGGTGGCAACCCCCCAAGGTGGGGGTGCAGGGGCAACGCTACCGCTTACGGGGTTCGACCTGCCCGGTCAAGTCGCGGGGGTCCAGGGGGCAGCGCCCCCGGCGGGGTGCGGGGCAGCGCCCCGTCCAAAACGGTACGACCTAAGTGAAGACAAGCGGCCTACGACCTAAAGCAAAATGAGGTCTAACGACCTAAGGGTTCACGCGGCCTAACACAATGGCCGAGCGACCTAACTGGAGTTAAGGGAGGCAAGCGACTTAAGGTTCAACGACCTACGACTCAAGCAAGCCGAGCGACCTAGTGTGGAGGGGTCGAGCGACTTAAGGAAGGCGAACGACCTAAGGTCTAACGACCTACGACTTAACAGAGTCGAGCGACCTAAGGTCTAACGACCACGACTTAACAGAGTCGAGCGACCTAAGGTAAATGGTCCAACGACCTAACTCGAACGACTTATCTGGAGCTTAGGTCGGAGACGACCTACGAGATAAAGCAGGCCGACTTAGTGGACGAGCGACCTAAGGTAAATGGCCCAACGACCTAACTCGAACGACTTATCAGGAGCTTAGGTCGGAGACGACCTACGAGATAAACCAGGCCGACTTAGTGGACGAGCGACCTAAGGTTTGCCTAGAGATTATAGGTCGGAAACGACCTAAGACTTAAAGCTTAACTCGCGAGCGACCTACGGCTTAAGGCCTAACTCGTGAGCGACCTACGACTTAAGGCTTAACTCGTGATCGACCTAATTCCGAAGTGCCAATTCTTCCAGAACGACCTAAAGTTAACTCGTGAACGACTCACGACCCATGGACGAACGACTTAACTCCGAACGACCTAAAGTTAACTCGTGAACGACTCACGACCCATGGACGAACGACTTAACTCCGAACGACCTAAAAATGGCCAGAACGACCTAAGTGCAGAAAATTCACCAAAACGCTAAAAATTGGAGTTTTTCGCCAATCCAATCCAAACCAAATGCTAACATGCATGCAAAAATGATAGGGAATCATTCCCAACAGTCCAATATAGTTATAGGCTAGAATTGTGAGATAAAAATCTCACCTTTGCACTAAAGTTTATGAAGATGAAGCTTGAAAGCAAGGAGAAGCAATCCAAAGCTTGAATCAAATATCTTCTACTTGAATTTGGAGTTGAATGTTGGATTTGCAATTGAATTTGTGCTTGGAGTTTTAATTTCCCATTCCCTCCACCATTAATGCCAAAGCTTGATTAGTTAGGAAATTTATGAAGAGTGCGGAGAAGAGGGTTGGAACTTGGGCTTAATAGGCTAAACTAACCCAAAGTCCAAAGAGGGAAAAGTTAGTGAAATTTCACTAACTCCAAACCTATCGATGTTTATACTTAAAAAGTTGTAAACGACATTTCGAACTCAATGGAAGTGATCTCGAGTCCTAATTTGACCGTTTGCAAAAAGTAGCTTTTCGGACCAAAATCCGATTAACGAGTTAATATTTAAATAAAATATTTAAATACAAACTCGATAAATATGCGGGTTGTGACAGATTTTCCACATGTAGTACACCCTTCCTATAATCTTCTCCTCGAGTATAAATGTTTGTATTTGAAGTATATGAAGAATAGAAAGGTATGGTATTGCTTTTATGCAGAATAATCGAGAGTATGATAGAAAACAGATTTCAAAAAGTTAAATCAGAGAATAAGAGAAATCGATTGTGATTCAGTGATTTGAAATGAGTTTGGAGTTTGTATTTATAAGTGTTAGAAAGCTACAGCTGTGGTGAAGAGTTTCGATCGAAGTGTTGCACCCGAATCCTTTCGTTGAATGTTCGCAACTCTTCACAAAAGTTGTGTCTTTTCAAAAACATTGCCGTTGTAGAAATTCAATCGACTGGACTACAGGGTCAGTTGACTGAATATTCAAACGAATTGAAATATTCAAATTTAAATATACGAGCACTGTGCATGTTGCACATTTTACCCAGTGTCAGTCGACTGGACTACAGGGTCAGTCGACTGACCTGGTATATTTTATGCAATATGCACAGTTTTGTATATATATTATTTTTTAAACTTTTATAAATTAATTATATGATTATATAAACTAATATATATACTTTATAAATTAATTATATGCTTATATAAACTAATATATATACTTTTAACTGAGGAGAGATTTTAACAATATTATTCTAAGACTCAAACATTCAAAATATAAAATTGGTGCACCAGTTTTGAAGTTTTGTCTCCTTATAGTATATATTCTCTTTTTGTAGCAGTCTTTAAAACTATGTGTTGTAGATGAAAGCTCTATTTCATGAACCAAAACCAAGTCTCAACAGGACCGGTGGACGATAAATGGCCCGGAAGCCGGTTCTGACTCCGGAACGAAATTGGGTCAACCCATATATCAAAATAGATGTTTTAAAATATTTTAAACGCAATGGAATAGGTTTCAAGTCCATATTCCATCATACGAAGAAGTTATTCTAAAATCAATTTTTTTCAAAGTGATTTCAATTGATTTCAATTTCATTGATTTCAAGGCGTTTCGAGTCCGTACGATCAAACGACAAGTCTGATTGTTACGAAATTTGAAATCCTACAATAATTTACTGTTACGGATCCAATGGAACTAGTTTCGTCAAAATCCGAGTCAGTGGCCAAAAAGGCTATTTTCCAGTCAATTAATAAATTAATATTAATTAATTAAATCACCTTCCAATTTCAATTCTATAATTCAAATATTTTATCATCTTGTATTACTTTAGAAATTTAAAATCCTTTATAACAAATTTCCATATCAATTTAAAGTTAATCAATTTACCAATTATAGTATTAAATTCCGATTCCAATATATTCATAAATCATTGATTGAAATTTCAACGAAATCTATTTATTTGATTTCTAGATTTCGTTATTGAATAAATTATCATTTTATGGGAAAAATTATTATTGGCTTAACTTTACCACATTAATAATTCCCATTTCATCCTAGTTTTCAATTAATATAGAAATTAATTTCATTTTCTTACCAATAAATTCATTTATTATTGACTACATCCCAATAAATTAAAAATTGATTTCAATATCGATTTTGTTAAATTGCCTTCTTTACTAGGTCCATTATTACTCTATCATCCAATTACATTAGTTTTATATCCTATTATACTAATATATGCCTATTTACATCTTACATTTGTATGAATATTACCTTAATATATTCAAATCCCTAACTCCTTTGTATTAACTATACTATTTCCATTTATTATATTTTTTGCCAAATATATACATAAATTACAATTAATATTCTTGATAAATTTATTTACTTGCTCTCATGTTTTCTATTACACCAATTACTACCTTATAAATTAATTTACGTTCACACTTTCCGTTATTATATTAATTATCATTAAAGTAATATTTAATTATCTTTATTTGTAATTGGTAAATTAACAGGTAACAACAACCATTTGTCACCAATATACTCTTTAATGGTTATTCTCCACAAACAATTACCATCTGTCATATTATTTCATACATTAATACAATAATTTCATTTTTTTATTATATTCCATTTATAACTAAGTCATAACATTTAAATTATTTTATTAAATTGAAATGTTCATTCAAGTTCATTAATTATTAACTTTTATTAACATATTTCCTTAATTTACATTCAATTACTGTTAACAATGTGTATATTCATTAATTAATTCAATACTTACTTTTGTTTTCTCATATTCAATTTATATCCAGGTATAACACTTTCACTACTTCATTTATTAGAATTTTATTCAAATTACTAATATTTTTTTAACCAGCATTGCAATATTTCATTTTAGCATTCATTTCAATATTAAATTGTAATGGTTTATTTCTTACTAGATTTAATTACAAAAATGTTATTAAATTATAATTTTAATTATTAAAAATCTACGGGTCATTACACTCTCCCCCACTCAAAACTTTTCGTCCCCAAAAAGGAACAGAAGGGAAAAGAAAGAATTAAATAAACTATACGTCTTATTCAAAAATATTAACTTTATAAACAAACAAACTTACAAAATTAATTATTTTAAATAAAATATACCAATTAGCTATTAGTTCATTTTATACTCAGATTAATAAAGTTTGGAAAAAACTTTTCAAAAAAATTCTAAGTCCAAAATTTATGGAAAATTTTGGCAGAGTCTCCTTTGTACGGAGAGGCTCGGGAGAAAATATAATATCAAATATAACAATATACAACATATATTTTTCCAAAATAATATATATCCCAACATGGGAAAACAATATAATAATGCTATAAACTGTAATCCAAAAACGTACCTATTGGTAGGGAAAATAACGCTTATTTATGAAACCAAAAGCAGTAGCAATTGCTTCCATAACATGTATTTCACTTATATAATCTAAAAAGAGTTAATAGATATATAGAATGAAATATTTAAAGTTGTTTCAACTACTAACAAACAATCAATGTCAAACAACAACAATCACTTGCAACCACGGCATACCCATCATATACAAATCAACCATTCAATCAAAATAAAACTATTGGTTGGTTCCGGTTAAGGCACTTGAAATCACATAGAATGACAAATAACTATGAAGTATTCCATTTACTCAACAGTCTTAGATAAAACTCGATAGATTATTCATACATCTAAGCAATTTTAAAGTGCCCTTTTCCAAACAACCATAAACCAAACAAACAACAATTCTAAGCAATGGATCAAGTTAATTTTTATAAATTCCATTTCTTAACTTTTGTTGTTTGAATTCCTTTATATTCATTTAATGGCTTATCTTTTTATTTACATTTATTTCTTACAGGCTTTTATTTATTTTCATTTATTCATATCATGTAAATTTTCTTTTTATTGTATTACATTCATTTATTCACTCCTTAATTTCATTTATTTACTTTAAAAATAAATAGTTCCAACATTAACTTAAGTTCAAAATCTTTACTTACATTACTCAACTCCTATTTCATTTAATTAGTAGTGTTAAAATTTTGACTCAAGTTTATAACTATCTCCATGTCAAATTTCTTATTTATGAAGTAAATTTTTATTGAACAATTTCATTATTTAAGTATTACTTGTATAATATACTACTACATTTTCTTATTAACATTTCAACTTTTTAAATCTTTTGGTAAGTTATATATATGCTTTTCAAGAACGCAATTGAAATTTATACAAGTTTATCTCATTTCTTTCAATTAATTCATTGTTCAATAATTTTATCTTTTGTCTTATAAGTTACAATTTCAACTTTCTTTTTAATTTCCTTTATAACTTAGCATTAAATCTCTTATTTCATAAAGAGGTTTCAATCATTAGTTAAATTCCATTTCACTGCACCAATTGAAACTACTAATTAACAGAAACTTAAGAACTAAATACCGAGTTAAATTTCAAATCATTTTAAAATAATAGATAAATGTATACACTTACACTTTATAAATCCAATTATATTTAAAACAATTTAAAATTTATATTTGTTTATCAAAATAAATCTGCAGTAAAACTACTACAGCGGCTGTAACGATCCGTAAATTTAACTGGTTTTAATAGCGTTATTAATTAAAATTTTGTGAAATTTTAAACGATAAAATTTTGCAAGATAAATTTGATATTTGGAATGCGTCCAGTTAAATATAGCAAACAGTAAATTTTCATCCGAAAATATGAAAGTTTATTTCGTGCGTAAATTTACTTCAATCTAATAAGTTAAAAAGCAACGAAAATAAAACGTTTTCAAAACCAAAATATTTTTACATAGAAAAATTCTAAAACATCTTTTGAGCAAGTTGTCAGTTTGTTGTTTTTCAAAATTCGGACATCTTTAGCTCCGTCGATCTTATTTTTCGGCGATTTTCTTGCATTTTTCGTAGTATAAAATTTCGAATTTTTATAATCCAATCGTATCACTGATATTTGTATATCGTTTTGATCGTCTCGTCGTGTTGATCTCTGCGGTGTATTTATTTCCGTGTTTTGAGATCCGGTACGCGATGAAACGATGAAATCGTACGATATATCGATACCGAAATTTGTGACTTTTGGAATTCCTTTCTTTTCAAAATTTTGAACCGTTGGAAACAACAATAAATTTCCTTTAACTACTCCAGCTGTTTGCATATATATGTGCGTGCGTGACTTTCGATATCCTACTGTTTACTTTAAATTTTTGCTAACGTCGGTTCACCATTGAGAGGAAATAACACATATATTGTTTATACAATATACCTCTGTTTGCTTTCATCACAGTTCACTTTAAATGGCATTTCACATTTTGCCTTGGCCTCTTCAATTCCTTCAGTGACCCCTTCAGTTTTTCCAGTTTGCTATTCTTCCAACAACTTGTCCTCTGTGTCACCTACAGGAAGGTTAACCAAGTTGATGTCTGTTAGACATACGTCACCTCTTTAAAACAATCAAACACTTCCTCCTCCACCTTTTTTTCATACAAGGCCTTCTTCTCCATTTTATTTTCCTTTTGTTTTTTTACTTTTCCTTTCCGCTATCACCCGAGCCTGCAGTACCCCGACCACCTGTTCTCCCACGTCCATCACCAAGACCCGTCGCACGCTCATCTACCGCTCACACCTTCCACGGCTCAAGCTCCGTCTTCAGCTAATGATGTTGAAAACCGTCATGACAAACACCAAGCCGAAGTCCTGTCTCGCTTTCTCCCTTCCGCTCACCTTACTCCCCACTCTCGTCCATCTGAGCCTTCTTTTCCATGCAACTCGACCCCGCCACCCAAATCCCAAGCTCTGGCCGAGCACCATAGCCGAGCATGTCCAATCGCCCACCTCGGAGACATCACGTCGAGCACCGTGCAACCACCGGCCTCCGCCTACTTCTTCTTCCCTCCATTGCCGAGCCCTTCTGTCGGATACGTAAGTAAATATGTATGTATAGTTTAAGTAAAATATTAGTTCGTATATTTGTTTATATGAACATTTATAATGTCACTCTGTATATGTTCCATAGAAAAGTTTATAGTTATAACAATGGATACTAATAGTAGTATATTTACAATATATACACGTTAAAGGCTTATTTATAATTTTATGTTTTGGCCTCGAGATGATTTCGTAGGCTGTGCATATAATACACATTTCGTATAAGATATACAGTATTTTTCCGTTTATATTATATCATATTTACGTTAAATATATTGTTTATATGCATAGGTGTATTTCACGGAGGTAAACACATTTGAGTACAATAGCATTTAAGTCTCCCATAGTATATTTGTTCATTAACTTCTTTACTTGCACGGTTATGTACATTGTTTAAGATTGCTACGGGTTTCTTATATATAATATTTGTAAAAAAAAAAAGTTTTGTCAGTATTAGATTTATATGCACAATATATATGCTGCTTCCATTTTAGCACTGAATATTTTCGTATACCTTCTTTTCTGTTGGGTGCATTGATGGTTATAGGTTAGCTTATTAATATATAGGTGTAGTCCACTACATATAATAGTATACTAGATATATAGTAGGACACTCTCTGTTGAGTTAGATGTATATTATGTTTTGATGTATAAGATATATGCATTCGCATATAGGTCTGCATATACATAGGTTGCATTTTTTTTGTGTCTGCACATAAATCACATAAAGTAGCCTGTAAATGTTTTTTTTTTCAATGAGTTTCATACGTTCTGTTTATTTATGAAATATTTTGGAGTTGCATATGTTAGTTATATCTACAGTATACGATATAAGATATTTCGATTGTTATATTTTTCTAATGAATATAAGATTTTGATAAGCTGTTTGATTTTAGTATATAGCTACACTTACATACGGTCTATATATAGGGTTTAAATTTTATAGACCTTAAATTTTATAGATATTTGATTTAAATGGGTTTAAATTTAGAATATGTCTTATATACGTAAATAGTTACATCCGGTTCTGATTTGATTTCGTCAATTTCAAGCTTTCAGCTTCATTCGTCGATTCAAGTTCAATCTTGCCTTACTTTGAGATTCGTGCCTGGTTTCGTAGCCCATTTCATTTGTCAAAACCTCTCTGGCCTCGAAAGGTGAGCAATCACTCACGATTAATATTCTTTTATTTATTAAATTAGATTTCAATTGAAACGACAATCGAAATATATTGATGTTAGTTAATTACACTGTTATATATGTTATGACCTGTATCAGTTCACTGGTGACATCTGAAACTATTATCTGTTATGTATGCAAAGTAAGCTAGTTTGATTGATAATTTGATTGATCGTGTGATGTTGACATTGAACGTTAAACTGTTAATGTTGCAAATGATAAATAAACTTGAAATTGAAAATGTCATTGGATAGTTAGGTTTGACATATGGGTTAAGTTTGATTTGATGACATTTGCATAAGATGACCCCTTAAATGTTTAAATGAATCGACACGTAGAAATATGGTAAATCGCACTTTGAACTATTTAAAATGTATGTTGTGTAAATCGATGTAGTTAAAATTGAATAATGAATGACAGTGAAGAACCGTATAAATAATATTGTAATAATCTTTAATCTACATGAAATGATAGTGTAGATTCCAGAGATAATTACATTAATTCGCACAAACAACAATGCGAATTAATAAGATTATTTCGGGATTATTTGAATTGATTATTGGATTGTTATTGATTGTTGTTATTGCTTGTTTATTTACTTTGACTCCATCCCAGTTATCACACTGCAAGTTTCCTTTATTATGATTGATCTGGAATTGAAATTGGAATCGGGTTGAAATGATATATACCCAAATGAATTTGACCTAGGATAGAGAATTGAATAAAATCGGGTTGAAAGTGAGTTGAAAGTTATGAATTGAGATTAAATTAAAGCGAATAAAATTGTGAAGTCGAGGGAATTATTTTCCTTTATAAAGTAATTTTGAATTCAAATTATTTATTTTGTATACTGTTTGAATATCCAAACCATTTAAGTTTTGGAAGTTATGGTTTAGAAGCTATGAAATTCCCAGTATTATGTTTTGAAATGTAATATTTCAAATGTTTGGTTTCGAAGTATATAAATTTGAAAGTGCTATGATTTTTGAAAAAGAGATATATTTGAAATAAAGATGATATTATGTGGATTTGCGGTTTTATAATAATGATATCATATTGCTTTGGGTTTTTGAAATGGAAATGATATCGTATTTATATGTTTTGAAATGGATATTATATTATGGTTCGAAGTAAAATTATTTTGAAATGACCGCGGTGTTATAATAACGATTGGTTGGCAAAGAGACCAGGATCAGATATGGGCATACTCTCCGTTGATACCGAAAACCACTTTGACAACCATGTACGTGGAGGAGATTCCAGAATGAAGTAGGATGGTGGCGACGTTCCTTTGAGGTATATACGTGGACCTAACTCCCATGAATTGGCATAAGGTGGCTAAAACAGGAGCGATCTCGGGCCAATGAGGTCATTCCTCTGATCGGACACATCCCTTCGATATTATACTATGACTTTTGGATTGATTCGGTTGCCACTTTTGATTTTTTTTGATTTGGGGGTATGGCTCGAAGTGGGCGGTAGTAGCTGCTACGTTTTACCACCAGCCCGTGTGTGTAACTGGTATATGTACCCTGGCATTTCCTTGTGTGCTGTGTCACCTACCCTAGCGCGCCTTGTACGAGTTTGTTTTTCTTCCGTAGCCCGTGGAGTATTTAGGGTAGTCTCCCGATCTGGAGATGCGCTGGTACTAGATGGACTACTGGGACTATTACGTGGTAAGGGCTATATGGGTAACCCCTTAACGCTATTTACAAGTAAGTTTATTTCACTATTAGACATTATTATAATAGCGAAATATTACTACATATAAATAGCTTAACGGATCCTTAGGAGATGTGAATCCCGAGCATCTCTTAAGTTACTGCACTCACGTTAGACACTGGATAGGAGATGTCAAATCCCGTAAACATCTCTGACGTCGTTCCACTCATATTATTTACAGTTGATTTAACTTACATAAGATCTTTTATTTCTGATTCAAGTGTTTTGTCTTTTCAATTCGCTTTGGCCAGCCTGAGCATTTCAGGATTTGAAGACCCTATTACTGGAGGACGAAGACGAAGATTTTATTATTATTATGTACTATATTGTTCCACTGCATCACATTATTCCACTGCTTTATTTATTATTCTCTGGTATGTGTAACTCTGATATGTATGGTATAAGTAAAATCGAATATTTTGTAAAACAGCTTCATGAATTATATATTTGATTATTATATTTTATCATTCCGCTGTAAGGTTCTATTTTGTTTTTCTCTTTCTCTGTTTTTTCTTATTTACCCCATAACAATCCGCCCTTTTGTATGGCTTAAGTCTGACGTGTATGGTTTACCGTCGATTTGAAGCGTGCAAAAAGGTAGGACTTTGCATCTGGTATCAGAGCTTTGGTTTAGCGATAAACCATAGCTTTATGGGGTCTAACTCTTTATCAATAGGGTAATAATACCCTGTGATGAGTCGCTGAGCGTATATACGAGAGAGCGTATTTGTTAGTATTATAAAAAGGTTTTAATATTGTGTTGATTTGTTCCTTTTTCTATTTATAAATTCTGGTTGGTGCATAGGACGTTATGACATTAATAGGTATTTCTAAATACTTAATAGGACAGGCCGACACAATATTTGTTTGAAATATAGGCGAATGAAATAATTTTGCTTATTATATTTTCTATATATATAAAATAATTTTTTTTTTGTAAATGATATATATATTTGGTTGCAATATATTGGTTGTTAGGTAGTGAAATTTATAAATAATAGTTGAAATGAGATTGACACGGCACAACTAGGCAATGCAAGGGTAGATATACCAATTACGCTTCCGGACCAGTGGTAACGCGTAGCAGCTACTACCGCCCACCTTGAGCCACACCGCCAAAATCAAAAAGGGCCCAAATCAATCACAAAGTAATAGAATGGTTTCGAAGGGGTGTGTCCGATAAGATGAGCAACCTCCTTAGCCCGTCAATCGCTCCTGTTTAAGCCACCTTATGCCAACTTACGGGGTCGGGTCCACGTATCTACCTAAAGGAACGCCACCGCCATCATACTTCATTCTAGAATCTCCACCACATACATGGTTGTTAAAGTGGTTTTCAGAGTTTGTAGAGAGTATTACAAGTTTCGATTCCAACCTCTTCAATAACCCAACTTTATTATTACCTATGGATATTTATTTCAAAACATTTCTATTCCAGAACCATTTAAAATCAAATACAATTACTTTCCAAAATAATATCCATTTTCAAAAATGGTAATATTTCCAAATCCATATACTTTACAAAATAATATCCATTCCAAAACTAAATACTATATTATTTCATTTCAAAACCAATCAATCTATCATTTCTATTTCAAAAACCAAAGTAATAAAATATCCTTTAAATCCCAAAACCAAATCAATATATCATTTAAATAAAACCCTAATTTCCAAATCACTGAGTATTTCCTTCCATTTATTAAACTTGAAATGTTCCTTTAAATCATCTTAACCCAAACCACTTGATAAAGTCATATTCTTAAATCTTCAATTTCAATAAGTTTCAAATTAATATATTTTAAAGTCAATTTAAATTTAATACAATTCCAAATAACTTCATTTCTAAGCCATAGTACTTTCAAAGTCATAACAACTCTAAAACCAAACATTTGAAATGATAGTACTTTAGAATCATAACACTTAAAAATATTATTCTTTGAAAATCATAATCCTTAGAAAATCATAACACTTTTAAAATAATATTCATTTAAACCATATAAATTCAATGTCAAATGACATTCATTTCAAAGTTGCAATGTTACTAAGTTCATTCATTCAATTAAATAATTTCCAAAACATTGTAGATTTCAGCTACAACAACACTTATAAAATGTTACAGTAGATATATTAGTATTTCAATACATTGTCAATTTAGAAACAGCTGCACTTACAAAGTGCTACAGTATGTATTTAGTTATTATTTCAAAACAATTCAATTTCAGAAACAGCAGCACTTATAAAGTGCTGTAATAGATATTTAGTTATTCAAAACAGTTCAGTTCAGAAACAACAGCATTTATAAAGTGTTGTAGTAGTTATTTAGTTAATTTCAGAAACAGTTCAAATTCAGAAATAGCAGCACTTATAAAGTGCTATAACAGGTATTAGTAATTTAAAACAATTTAGTTTCATTTCAGCAACGACAGCACTTACCAAGTGCTATAGTAGCTATTTAGGTTTTTCAGAACTTAGTTTATTTTTAGAAATGATAGCACTTAACAAATGCTGTCTTAAAACCACAACATTTCTGAAATGCTGCCACTACTAATTCCAGATTTTATATAAAATTTCAAAAACATTAAAACTTCAATTTTAGCCATTTTAACTTATAAAAATCATAATTTTCACTTCAAAATTATTCATTTAGATATCATTTAACTTATGATTCAATAAAATAAACCTTTAAAAAATAAATATCCAATTTAAACAATAATTCACTTATTGAGTCAAAAGTAAACTATTTTCTCTACTTTTATTTTTGCAATTAACTTAATACTTTATTTTAAAATACCCATTTAATAAATAAAATAAATTTTCCATTCATTTTTTAGTTAAAATTTCCATTTAAAAACCAAATTTTAAGTTAAGTCATATTTCAAAATACATTTCCATTTAAACCTTAACTTTCCATTTTCCAAACATATCCACTTCCTAAATAAAATATTTTACCATAGTTAATATATAATTAAATTTTCTTTATAAATCTATTCATTTAGACATCAAATAATTATGATTACAAATTAAATAAATTTTATTACAAAAGTCCAATCAAAACTGTATTTCATTTTATCAATTCAAAATACATTATTATTATACAAACCATATTCATTTCAAAACTAAAAATTGCTTGCAATAACCAGGTTAGATTTTAAAATTCCCTATTAATCAACTTTATTTATTAAGTTATTTGTCACAAATAAAGATCGTTAAAACACCATTTAAAACCAAATAAAGGTTATAAATCACCATTTTAAGACCAATAGCAATTTTAACTTGTTGAAAGCTAATATCTCTTTATATTTTAAATCATTAAATCAAATATTTAAGTTAAAATTTCATATTATCTAAATATTCAAAATATTTAATAAATCTTTTTAGGAAAATATTATTTTAAAAATATTAAACATGGACCTGTATAATATTTTCTAACCTCGGTCAAGTGATACGGATGTGTATCACTTCAATCTGTAATTTAAAAAGAAAAATCCGGGTTCTATCATTTCAAACCCGCAATCCCAAGTAAAATAAATATAGTAAAAATCACTCGAGCCGATCATTTCAACCCATAATGATTTTTTCCTTATTCTAAAGTCCGTTCGGGTATGTATCATTTCAACCCATAGTGATAGAGAAATTGTAGTGAGATACAGTAAATGAAATGAACAGTATGGCATATAATATCATATCAGATGATGTAATAGGTATACAAACTGCTTTCAACATCATATAAATATATCACAAGCATGTACGGATATAACATATCTGTTTTACATATTCACTTGTCATCATTTCACAATTATAAAAGTACCTACGTCGAGAGTGATAAACTCAACTTTAGAGCTAGAGAGAAAAACGACGAGATGAGTTACGGATCCAAGCACGGATTTCGAAGCGAAGCACGATGGACTCGAGTTTGACGAACAAAGCTGATAAATAGAAATTGACGAATCAAATCAGGGCGGGATCGATGAGGATAAATAGTATGACTGAACTTATATATAACTATATATAACTATTTATATGTATAAATCATATTCTAAATTCAAATAAATTTAAATTGAATAAATACATATATATATATATATATATATATATATGCATAATATTTACACACTAAAATCTGTGTATACATAAAATCAAAATCAATATCAAAATATTATTTGAAATTCAATATTAAAACATGTAGAATAAAAATCCATATATTATAGTATAACTTTAAATACAAATGTAAAATATTATATACGTATAAAATATATAAATGTGCTAGATAGAATTTTTAAATTCAACAAACTCTCTGCTTTTCATATATAGTCAACACGCAACCTAACAAAATATGCATGAGTATATAATAAAACACACAATACATATGAACAGCGCACAACTTTAAATAACCTTGCTATATCACATGCAGATAGAACATACACACACACGATGTACATATATCTAAAAAAATCTATAAATACCCAAGCCTAAGATATATATACTGGTGAATATTTAAGTATCTATTATAATATATATAGGGATATATATAGGAACAAACTTATGAATAGAAATAGTAAACAAAATCAAGTGTTATATATATATATATGTATATATATATATCAAACAGCAAAAGCTTGGAAACAACAAGTTTGTGAAATATAAATAAATATACATATGTAAATAAATATAAGTATGAGAGAAGTAAGAGTTGCATATGCAGTAACCATATATATAAGCTGTATAACAAAATATATATATATCATAAAACATACGTAAACCAATTTATATAACTAACATATAATATGACCTTTATATATACAAATAGTATACAAATAGAAACCTATATATACACAGCATAGATGAAGTGTGATGCTGCCGCAAGCACTAGGAAGAAGAAGTTGTGCAGTTGCTTGGTCATGTGGGTTCGACGCTCAGTGAAGGGATGGTGAAGGCTAGAGGATAGAGGAGATGTGTGAGAAAATATGAAAAATAGAGGAACATAATTTTATATCCAATATGTTTTATTTCATGAACAAGGAATGAAACCAAAATAAAAAGAGAAGAGGAAAAGAACGTGAAAGAAGGGAGAGGAAATGAATGGACGAACCGACAGTGAAGTAAATGAATGTATGAATCAGTGAAACAAAACGTTAAGCATCTGAGAATTCAAGAGATATAAATGAGAACATCTATATTTTAGGAATTACAAAAGCCAATAGCTATTCAATTAAAACGGTGGAACTGAAGGAGAGGTTAAAAAAATCAAAAATTAGAATTCGGTACTAGTAAGATTATCATTTCCCATAGATTCCACTGCGTACCAGACTTCAAAACACAGGATTGAATATAACATAGAGATCAGCCCGACGGGACGATCAAAATGGTATACAAATATTAGCGATACGATTATCCGAACCAAAGTCGACAATCGGTACCGAAAATGCTGCTAAAATGCCAGAATTAAGATAAACGGAGCAATAACCGTCCAAATTTGGAGAAACGAAATATGACGTCTTACGTAGAAGATGATTTACAAGTTTTTCATCGAAAAATATTCAGATTTGGAAGACATTTTATCATCATCATCTTTTAACAGATTTAAATTGAAATAGAATTACACAATAAAATAAACTTCCATATTTTCTGATAAAAATTTACTATCTGCTATGTTTAAGAAGACGTATTCCAAATATTAAACTTTTATTTCTAAATTTTATTATTTAAAATTTCACAAAATTTCAATTAATTAAATAAACAAAACCATGGAAATTTCGATTAAATAAATTATTAAACCATCAAAATTTACGGGTCATTACACCCTCCCCCACTCAAAACTTTTCGTCCCTGAAAAGGAACGAGGTAGGAGAATAGAAACAACCAGAAAGAGAAAGATTGAAAAAAAAATGAAATAGTAAATTTTTAAACCATATAAATTTAAATTTAAATTAATAATTGATTTCATCCATTAAATTTCACTTATGTTAAATCAATCTTAACTATTCTAAATTGATTATCTTATCTAGTTATCTTTAATTAACAGTTTCTAAAATCATAAATTTGCATAATTATTTATTATATCATATTTTATTCAAAAAATTTACTTCTTCTTTATTCAAAATCATTATTAACTTTATTCCACTTAATATAATATCTAATCACGTATATTAAGTATAATAACATTTATTGTAACTATTCCAATTTATTTATAAATTCCTTTAACACCGTTTATATTGTGTTTTATTAAACTAACTTTTCATTCCATTTACCTCTATTAATCTTTTTATCACTAAGTGTATAACATTTATTATAACCGCTCAAATTTTATTTATAAAAATCCTTTTATATTGTATATTATCCAATTACATATTTAACTTCTGAATGATTTAGATAAGTTATATTGGAATGCAATTGAGTATTATACAAGTTAAAATTTTCTAATCCAATTATATAAAGCTTAAATATTTATTCAAAATTATGGCTTCATTTTATAATTGAAATCATCTTGTAAGATAAAATTTAAGAATTAAATTTCCAATTAGCTTCAAACAATTTAGAGATAAATAAATATACACGGTATATACCAATTATATATCACATATATTATAAATCAAGTCATAGTTTAGAAACCCAAATCAATTTAATTTTCCAAAGCAAGACTATAGCAAAACTCAAAAATGGTCTCTTCATCTCGAAATTCGAAAATGAATGTCGATGATGCTGTAGTCTTTTCCAACGACAAAGAAAAGAGCACTGATTTACAAAATAAATATTTTTTGTAACAATTTCTACCTGAAATACTTTAAATAATGCACCCTTTAAAACTTTAAACACAAAGTTTAAAACCATCAAAAATTAAGTTCTTATTTTATTATTTTAAATTCATTTAAATTTCCAAATTAATTTATAGTCATGTTTTATAGTTCAATTATTATAAATTTCCAATTCAATTAACTATCAAAATTCATAAAATTATACTCACATACCTATATAATATAATTATACAAAATTTATTTCATTTACTAAATTTGAAAACTATATTTTTTCGGTTTGCTCTGTTCAGGTGTTTTGGAGATCCTATCGATAACGTTGATCAGACGAATCGATCGGAAACCCAAATCAACATCGACAACTCGAACAACACAATATATAAAACAATTTAAATATTAATTTTACAAATACACTATATATTTTCAAAGCAAGGATAGAGATTCAAATTTGATTAACTCAAATCAAAGAAAATTTTGATTTACTCAAATCAAAGAAAATTTTGATTTGAGGATAAATTGGAACAAAAGATAACATAATTAACTAACCGAGTAAGGAATATGGATAAGCTTATATAAATCACGGGCAACCTTAACCGAGTCAACCGCAACTTCATGAATTATATCGATGCAAATTTCCGAGGCAAATCTACATTTGATCTCAAAAGGTGAATTCGAGACAGCAAGAGATGCTAGCGTCTAAACCGAGGATATATATAAATCGCCTGTGAAACAATGACTATTGTAAAAGAGATTCACCCCTTTTGCAAGTCATTTGAGATTGGCGAGACCGCCGACTCATTATAAAGCTCATTCAAAGTGGAGTTATGGGATACTTCAAAATCAAAAGAAGACGAACAGTGAGGGACAAGTGTAACAACCCGCATATTTGTCGATTTTATATTTAAATATTTTATCGATACTCGGAATTTAGTCCGAAAAGCTACTTTTTGCATACGGTCGAATTAGGACTAGGGACCACTACCATTGAGTTGAAAATGCTGTTTGCGACCTTTTTGAGTATAAGCTTCAATATGTTTGGAGAAAGTTGAATTTTGCTACTTTTTACTTAGGGCTTTGGTTTGGGCTGAGCCACTTATGTATTCAGTCCCAACCCCTTCTCCTCTTCATTCCTTCATTCTTCATTTCCTAATACTCAAGCTTTTATATTAATGGAGAGTGGAAGAGGAAATTAAAACTCCAAACCCTAGTTTTCTTTTGCAAATCAAGCTCTAGCTCCAAACTAATAGAAGGACCCATTGGTAAGCTTCTCTTCTTCTTCTCCAACTCTTTCTCCCTTTGATTTCAGAAAATTCCTAAACCTAATTTGGGAAATGTTTCTCTTTTTAGCTTAGAATCAAGCTTCTTTAGTTGGATTTGAAGAGTGGTTGATTCTCCTTTGCTTTCAAGCTTCATCTTCATTTGTTTGGGTTCAAAGGTGATCTCACATCTATGCTTATATTTATCTTCGATTGTTAGGTATGAATTCCTAACACTTATTCGTGTGAAATTGCTTTTGGTTTGGATTGATTTGGTGAATATTCCAATTTTTAGTGTTTTGGGTTCAAATCCTTAAAAATCATAGCTTTGATGTTCAAATGCGTTTAGTGATGTATCGAGGAGCCAATAGGATCGGGTAGCCGTTGGGCATAATTTCCTATCGTCCGTGCTCGTTTGGTTGTGAATTGGTGGAGTTTGCACATCAATTAAATGGGTTTCAATTCGCAGAACATCAGGGTCGGCCGATCGAACCCCTGGGCCGACCGACCGACCTGCTACTAAGGTGCATAGGCACCTTTCTGTCTCTGGTCCGGTCGACTGGCAATAGGGCTCAGCCGACCGACCTGCTTCCCGAGAAAATTTCTGAAACAGGGTCCGGTCAACCGAGCTCTGTAGCCGGCCGACCGACCTGATGCAATTTTGCCTATTTCACCTAGTTGCTTGAATTTCCAACTTTAATCGATTCGTGTTGTTTCCTATTTGTTGTTATCATTTATTATGACTTTGATGACTCCTTCTTGGGGACTTTTGAATATCCATTTCGATGATTCTTTATCGGTTTCGTTGGTTTTTTATTCACATCTTCGTATGTGAATTTTAGTGATTGATTGTTCCTACAATCTTCTTCGTGATTTGTCACTTTAAAAATATAAAGGTTTCTATACTAGTAGTAAATATCAAAACTCTTTCTTCAAATGATTTCAACACTATTTTAGTACAAAGCTCGTTTCTTAAACCGTTTTCCAATCTATTAATATATACAAACCTCTACTTCACTCGTATGAGAAATCTAATTAAACGACTTAGTAAAACGAGTGGTATGAAACGCTTGCGTTTACTTCGTCGGTTAATTCTTGGACTTGTTCGATTGAATCTCTTGTGACAATTTTATAGTGGAGATCTACAGTTTGTTCGTAAATATTTAAGTTAAGCAAGTGGTTATGGGACATGAAGCTAAACTCATATATTTACTAGCTTAGTGTAATTGACACTTCTCGTTGATTATGACGATCATCTTTGTGGTTTAGACTAGCAATGTGCGATGTCTCTTTGTCTGCGAGGGAGACTAAACCCCGTTTTGTGGAGTTTCGACTCAAATTGGTGGGGTAGCTCCCCATGGCCTTCGGGCCGTTCGTGTGTCAAAAATTAATGGCTAGCTACCATGAGATAGCTTCTCGTTCGTGTGACACATATGTTGGTGGGCTTTAATGCTCCCGTTCGTGTTGTAACAGCCCAAATTTTTAACAAGTATTTTTCACTTGTATTTTTAAAAACTTTAGGGTTTATTATATAAAAATCTAAATTTTAAAGTGATTGAAAATAAAAATAAAAACAATTGACCAAATTTTTAATTAAATAATAAGATCTCTGAAATTTTGACATGGTTAAGAATTAACTTTAATTTGGTAATTTGGGTTTTTGTCGAGGATGGTAAATAACTTAATTTCTAGCAAAATCAAGTTTTAACTAAGAAAACATTAATAGCTTAGGTGCTTAAGACATCTGGGCTATTCACGATAGGTCACGAGTTCGAGTCTCAGCACGGTCAGAATTTTGAATTTTTTTTTTTAGTATATAAATGAACTGGGAAATTACGCATTAAAAAGGGCCCCTAAATTTAGGGAATAAATACCGTATGTATATATATATATATATATATATATAAGATTATATATAAGAAAACGTATAGAATTTTAATCCGTTATTTTTCTCTTTCCAGTAAAATTTACTTCCCAATTTATATACATATTAATTTGATTAAATCATTTCCTAAAAGTCTAAACATAAACTGAAAGTTTTAAAGTTGTGAAACGGTTAATTTTGTTAAAAGACAACTCCATTTGGATTTTAATAAAAGGAATTTTGTGTATATATATATATATAATATGTGAAAACCAATTAAGTTAGTTAAGTAATAATTTTGAAGAATTTAGTGTATCAATGAACTGTTGGATTTCGCGTTTAAAGGAAGCGTAAAATTTATGGTATAAGTAACGTAATAAACGTATAAATTTAAAACGTTATTTTTATATAAATCTTGGGTGTTTTATATTGCGTCAGTTTGGCATATTTTAAAAATCATATTTCAACATCTATATGAATTAAAATATCAGTCAGTAGTTTTATAGCAAATGTTACTTTTTCCATATAACTTTAAAACATATTTTAGTGTTGCCTTGTATGTTCTGACTATTTAGTTGAAATTTAACCTTGCCTATCTTTTCAAATTCTCGCATACCCATTATATCTCTCTTGTTCCTATAATCACGCAAATCTTATTTGCCTATCTATTTCAAATAAATATATATATAATAAAAAAAGAAACGTGATGCCGTTTCTTCAATCTACAATCAAATCTCTTGCCTAAATATCATCTTGATGGTCTGCATTCAAAATCACGCCACTATTAAATGGTATCAAATGTTGAAATCAAATTTTCATAAATTGGCAGTATAAATTCACGCAGACTTGTCCGTTCAAGCTAAAGAAACTGGAAAGAAATCACAATCTTTTATCACTTGCCTCCTTATATTCGTTTCCTTTATCAATTTATCTCTTACGTTTTCTGGTCTACGATATAATTTCAAACCTGCCTACTATATATATATCTCTCTGCAAATTTGTTCTTGCCAATATCTTTTATCAAGGGGAAACATAAATTACGCAGTCTTATCCATTCAACAAAAAGAAATCTTGCAACCAATCTGGTAACTGATCAAGCAATTTTTGTAAACATTATTTCGTTGCCTATTCAGTGCAAAGCAAATTTTAATTGCTTACTGTTATCCACTTTAATCACGCATGCATTTATCACAATTTTCGTGTAACGTTCAAACATGAAGAAACTGTAAATAAATCTCTCTGCCTTCCTTTGTTTTAATACGAAATTTATTACTTCTCAATCAAGATATGTTGCCACTTTATAAATTTTTCCCCTGCCGTGACCACTTTAAAACCTGAAGCTCATTTATATATACCAGCTATTCCAAATACCTTTGCACCTCCTATAGCTTGTATTATCTCCTTCTCGCGTACAGAGCTTCAAATCAGGTAATGGTCTTTTCTGTCTTTTTCTTTTCTTCTTCCAGTTTTACTTTCTTCTTCTTGTTGTTCTCTGTTTCCCTTTTGCCTTGCTCGGCTACTTCTCCACCACGTCACGTCCCTTTAAGTTTTCATAACCAAGCTTATATCCCGAACAAGCCCATGGTTAATATATTATAATATTTTTCTAAAATTTTTTTAAGTATTTTTGAAATAAAATTTATGTAATTTAACTAAAAATTTGACTTAAGGCTTTAAAATTTTAAAGGTGCTTTTTTTTTAAGTTAAATTTTGTAAGTTAATAACTG
This sequence comes from Allium cepa, assembly GCA_030765085.1. NCBI lineage: Eukaryota > Viridiplantae > Streptophyta > Magnoliopsida > Asparagales > Amaryllidaceae > Allium > Allium cepa. The sequence goes on along the minus strand of CM060938.1, from coordinate 445,174,126 downwards.
GTTTTAAAGTGAATTTAAAGATTTTATTTACGATAAATGACATAATAATTAAATTTGATTTAATATGGAGTTGAAATCTAACCTAGAAATTTTAATAAAAGTTATTTCCGAAAATGGATATGTTTGGTATAATAAATAATGTACTTTAAATTGATAAAATGAAAGACGATTGAAATGGAACATTTTGGAATAACTTTTATTTAACTTGAATCATAGTTGAATTGATGTCTAAATGAATAAAGTTGTGAAGAAAATTTAGTGTATATTAACTATAAAAAGAAAAAAAAAATTGTGGAACGGATGTGTTTTGTAAGTAAATAATTGAAAATGTTGTTTACAAATGGAAAGGTGAAATTTCAATTTATGACTTAACTTGAAAATTTGAAATTGGGTTTTAAATAAAATTGTTAAGTTAAGTAAATAAATGAGAATTTAGTTTTATTTAGGAAGTGGGTATTTTTAAATTAAGTGCAAAGTTATTTGGAAAAATATATATACAAGTTAAGTAAAATTGGGAAATTCTGACTTACAAATGATTCATAGTAAATTTGGATATTTTATTTATAAAATTTATTTTATTTAATCATAAGATAAATGGTATCCAAATGAACATTTTTCTGAAGTAGGAATATGATTTTTAAAGTTAAGAATGGTTAAAAATTTAAATTTTAATGTTTCTGAATTCGACAATGTTTTGAAATTGAAGTGGCAGAGACGTGTTTGCATTGAAGAATAGTTTAGGCAGAGACGCAAGTTTGTGTAAATACATATTTTTCAAAACTAGATAAGTTAGGGTATGCCGGTGGAAATAATAATAATAATAATAATAATAATAATAAAAAAATGTATAATAATAATAAATAGTATTGCCAAGCCTATGAAGTTGGGGTCGGGATGTGGGGTGAGGCAGTCGAGCAAAAGCTGAACCAAAATTTCTTTTATTCTATTCGTTCCAGTTGTTTCGAAAATTTTGCTTTGACCGTGATTTTAAAAGTCACGTATTTGGTATTTGGATCTTATTTTAGATTTGAATCAAGGCGTGGCATCCGCGGAAACATAACATATCAGTTTTACATATTCACTTGTCATCATTTCACAATTATAAAAGTACATATGTCGAGAGTGATAAACTCACCTTTAGAGCTAGAGAGAAAAACGATGGGATGAGTTATGGATCCATGCATGGATTTCAAAGCGAAGCACGATGGACTCGAGTTTGACAAACCAAGCTGATAAATAGAAATTGACGAATCAAATCTGGGCAGGATCGATGAGGATAAATAGTATGACTGAACTTATATATAACTATTTATATGTATAAATTAAATAAATACAAATATATATATGCAAAATATTTACACATTAAAATCTATCTATAAACAAAATCAAAATCAAAATCCAAATATTATTTGAAATTCACTATTAAAACATATAGCATAAAAATCCATATATTATATTATAACTTTAAATACAAATGTAAAATATTATATACGTATAAAATATATAAATGTGTTAGATAGAATTTTTAAATTCAACAAACTCTCTCCTTTTCATATACAGCCAATACGCAACTTAACAAGATGTGCATGGATATATAATAAAACACACAACACATATAAACAACACATAACTTTACATAACCTTGCTATATATATACATATAAGCTTCCACACGTAGATATAACACACACACACACGATGTACATACATCTAAAAAAATCTATAAATACCCAAGCCTAAGATGCATATACTGACGTATATTTATGTATCTATTATAATATATATGTGTGTGTGTGTGTGTATGTATATGTACGGGATATATATAGGAACGAACTTATTAATAGAAATAGTAAACAAAATCAAGTGTTATATATATATCGAACAGCAAAAGCTTAGCAACAACAAGTTTGTGAAATATAAATAAATATATATAAGCAAATATAAGTATGAGAGAAGTAAGAGATACATATGCAGTAACCATATATATTTAAGCTGTATAACAAAATATATATTTCATAAAACATACATAAACCAATTTATATAACTAACATACAATATGACCTTTATATATATATATATACAAATAATATATAAATAGCAACCTACATATACACAGCATAGAGGAAGTGTGGTGGCTGCCGCAAGCACTAGGAAGAAGAAGTTCTGTAGTTGCTTGGTCATGTGGGTTCGGCGCTCAATAAAGGGATGGTGAAGGCTAGAGGATAGAGGAGATGTGTGAGAAAACATGAAAAATAGAGGAACGTAATTTTATATTCAATATGTTTTATTTCATGAACAAGGAACGAAACCAAAATAAAAGGAGAAGAGGAAAAGAACGTGAAAGAAGGGAGAGGAAATGAATGGACGAACGTACAGTGAAATAAATGAATGTATGAATCAGTGAAACAAAACGTTAAGCATCTAAGAATTCAAGGGATATAAATGAGAACGGCTATATTTTTGGAATTACAAAAGCCAATAGCTACTCAATTAAAACGGTGGAATCTGAAGGAGATGTTAAAAAAATCAAAAATTAGAATTCGGTACCGGTACGATTACCGTTTCCCATGGATTCCACTACACACTAGAATTCAAAATACAGGATTGAATATACGAGATCAGCCCGATGGGACGATCAAAATGGTATACAAATATCAGCGATTCGATTATCCGATCAAAAGTCGATAATCGGTACCGAAAATGGTGCTAAAATGCCAGAATTAAGATAAATGGAGCAATAACCGTCCAAATTTGGAGAAATGAAGTATAAGTCTCACTTAGAAGATGATTTACAAATTTTTCATAGAAAAATATTCTGCTTTGGAAAACATTTTATCATTATCATATTTTAACTGATTTAAATTGAAATAGAATTACATAATAAAATAAACTTCCTTATTATCTGATGAAAATTTACTGTCTACTATGTTTAAGAAGACGTATTCCAAGTATTAAACTTTTGTTTCTAAATTTTATTATTTAAAATTTCATAAAATTTCAAATAATTAAATAAATAAAACCACGGAAATTTCAATTAAATAAATTATTAAACCATCAAAATTTATGGGTCATTACAATCAGCGTGAGTAAACCCATATAACTTGAAATACTAAGTTATAAAACATAATTGGAAACCCGAGGAATCTCATACCTCACTACGAGTTCTTATCTTGTTTATAATCAATACTTATTACAAAACAATATATTACTCAGTTAAATGGCCATCTTACTTAGTTTATTTTAGTCCAGACAATTTGATTCTAAACTCTAATCTATAAAGAATTATTGTAGATTACAAATCGAAGTGGTTTCGGGTATTTGCTGATACCCGACCCCGGTCTCTTCGAATCCAATACCATTTTTAATCCAAGTTGTTTAAGTGAGAACAAATCAATTTATATTCAGCGTAACATATTCACATAGCGATTCCATTACAGATAGATAATCCATATTTCATAGTTCAGCCCAAACATATCATATCACATAGCATCACAAATCACATATCAGAGATATCAAATAATCCAAGGCATTCAATATAACTAATCATGCATAAGCAAGATTAATTAGTTGTTCAATTCTTAATTAATTTAATTTAATCTCTAGATAAATTAAATTAATTACCTTTAAATCCTGTTTACTTAACATTAATTAATTACAAACCATTTTTATCATCACTTGAGTTAATTAATGAAATTAACTAAACAATCTTTAATTATTAACACTAACTAATTATACTATAATTAATTACATTATTTAATGATCCTTCAAGTACTTCCACTAATTAATTACCCTTAATTAATTACATTAATTAATTATTCTTTAATTAATCACACTAATTAATGATCCTTTAATTACATTAATTAAATAAATTAATTATCCTTTAATTAATTTCATTAAGTAATTATCCTTTATTTACTTAAGCTAATTTAATTAACCCTTAATTACTTAAGTCCTTAATTAATCTAAGATAAACCATTATCTTAACTAATTACTTAATTAAATCACTATTTAATTTCGTATGGAATCACATAGGATTAAATAATTAACTTATTATATAATTATATTAATCCAAAACAATTTAAATTCAAAAAAATTTGACTTATAATTTATATTTGAAACTTGTTTAATATTTAACTTTGAAACCTTGTTAATATTTCTTTTACTTTGAAAACCTTTCATATCTTTGCTTTTAAACTTGACACAATTTTTTACCTTTGCTTGTAACTTTGTTACTTACTTCGAAAACTTATTAACTAATTTTACTTTTACTTTTAAACCTGATCAAACTTTCCTTTTTAGTTTAAAACCCAGTACATGTTCTTTTTTTTTTAATTTTAAAACCAGGTACAAAATTTACCTTCAAATTTTGAAAGCTTGCTAACTCAAAACCTGGAATCAAACAAACGAACTCGAGCCCACACAAACTTCCCCGAACAAATACTCGAGCCAAAACCTCCATTCCTCACACACGAACCCGAGTCCTTACCTATCTCTTCTGTCAACACAGCAACCACCCCAAAATCCAGACACACACTGACACTCATGTACGTGCACAAAGCGCCGGAGCTACGGCGATTGTCATGACCCAAAATTCAGCGTTCAGAAGTCGATGTCAAATACCTCACTTGTATTCGACTGCCGGAGAGTCGAACGTCAAATTCCATTTCGGATAGAGCTTATAACAACATTAGATGAATATAAAACAGCGAAAACAAAAGAATATCATATATCAACACAAATACAACATGATACAATATCCAATACAACATCGATCCCAAATATCAGAGTGATACAAATATGATACAAATATAATATGACAACAACAGAAACATCATCAAGTTTCCAACATACTTTCACCTCGACAAGGTCTTCAAAACTCCAACAATTCAAAAGATTTCCAAATCCAGAGCTTCCAGAAGACTTTAAATCCAAGCTAGCTCCAAAACACGGATAACCTGCTTCTAGGCTGCCCGTGTGGAAAATTATGGGCACCCAGAGTTTAGAAAGAAACAATAAACTCCAGGTCAGTCATGGGACAGGTATGAGTAAACAAAAACAATTGCTTTTAAAGAACTAGATTTATAAAATAATTTCGGTATGCTTTTAAAATTGAAACTACCATAAGGCCTCCCGCCACACATACAATGCAATTGCAGAATTGGAGGAGATTTCTTCTTATGATAGTCAAATACGCTTGGTACGGGTAAAATTTCTTTGATATTATTACTAGTGCATGGTGTAGATAACATTTCGAAAATATAATATAAATCTTAGCCAACATACGACCATTATCGTATGCCTACTATTGCTACCATGTTTTGTGGCAGGTTACCGCCACGCTGCATGGCAGGTTATACAACTAAAACCATACAGAGCTCGTATTGGAAAAATGGGTTTCCAACAAATGGTCGGGTAAAGGAACTTCTCATATAAAATGGAACGCCTCTGGAAGGACGTCCCTGGATCCTAACCGGATCTCTGCTACATAAGGTCGGGTTACCTCTGTAACTAGGTAACAACTGACACGAGTATGCCACTTTTCGGTCGTTACCAACCTTTATCCGAAGCGCTTCTCAACCGACAACCACAAAATAATAAGTTTGCAGCAATCACAAAGTCAGTATCTGGGCTCCATACCATGATACCACTCATAATCCAGAAGAAAATGGGCATACCCTCAGGGGAAGCTATCCCCAAATAACCTTGCTACCACGATTCCTGTTTCGACCATAACCGGGCTGTGAGGTTCGACGAAGTCTCATCCACAAAGCTACGCTTTTCTTAAATCCATGCTTCGATTAACAATTGATCAGCAGCACTCAGCATGTCACACTACTAAATTTGGGATTATATCACTAATAACATTCAACTACATAACCTCTGAGCTCGTACGTCTCAGAGAAGGGTGTTGAGCTAAAATAATAAGTTCTCCGCCACCAACAGATATGTATTTGAAAGAAATCAGCTTTATATCTCAATTTGTAATGTCAAACATACAATCATATAAGTCTGTTCCGGGTTTGAACAGAACCGAAGGTACTTTCAAAGAAGTCCTTGCAATCCAGGCATCCGTTGTCCCGATCGGACTTCCCAGCACTTAGGGAATCTCTATACCGAAGCAACTCATGCAGAGACAATCGATAGGTTGTCCTATCGTTTTTGAAGATACCCGGTCTTCACCACCGGTCTTCAAATGCTATCCATAACGTCGAATCACATATTCGGAATGGTTATATGACACAAAGGTCTTCTCCCGGTTAATTCGAATAGTGAGTGTCAATTTTAAAACATGTGGATGTCATTCACAATGATTCACTCATTCGATGTGGGTTTCGGATAATCAACCAGAATCCGACTCCCCGTCGCATCGAAATTCAAATGTCGTTTTACGGGCCTATGAGTTTTCACAAATCACACAACAGTAATACCAATATCACAGCTCAGCTCAAAGCATTCAATATTACAAAGCATCCCATCGCATAGCAGGAATATCAATCCAACACACAATATTCAGGAACAATCAAAGCATCTTCAATTAAGATAAATAAATCATGTGGTTTTAAATTTATTGATCACATAATTACTTTCATTTGTAATCTTAAATCAATGATAAATTACAATTAATTACAGTTGATTAGATCTTAATCATTTTCATTAATTAATCCCTTCTTAATTAATTTTCTTAACTAATTTCTTATCTTAATTATAACTTAATCTAAATATTAATTGTCAATTTACTTAAACTTTAATATTAATTAACTAAGGTTATTTCTTATGAAGTTATATTAACACATCATTAATTGTTAAGTAAACCAAAAGATAATCGAATTGCTTTGATTATCTTTTTAAACCGTGTTCAATAAATTTCTTTTATCACATTTTAAAGGTTAAGTTTAGTTTTAAACAATAGTTTACTTTAATTTTCTTTTAAATTACATTATTTATTTAATATAAATAACCTTTATAAAAATATTATATTAAACTAAATAAACTAAAAGTAATTTCTTCAAACATTTCACTAAGTCTTAAATTAGTTTAAAATTTCAAATAAAATCATTGTTTGAACATATTTTAACAGTGTCTTAAAATTTGAAAAATTTGGAAGAAAAAAAACTGTTTATAAAATTGTCTCAAGACCTGCTTCTGGTCCTGCACGAGGAAAACTCGTGTTTGCTTCGGGTTTCTCAGGAATTCAACCCGAGTACTATATTTTTCAACCCATATTTTCAAAATTTTGTTAAGTTTAAAACCCAACCCGATACAACACCAAACCACCCGAGCTCGACTTCATATTCTACCCTTACTCCCCGAAGCTTGCTTCGAGTCATTCCTTTCTTCCCCAAACTCGAACCTAGATGCACGCGATTGACACCACCACCAGATCGTATACGTGCACAATCTCTCGCCAACGTTCTGGCGAACTTCAGCACCTTTAACAAGTCGTAATCCTTCCCTACATTCTCAACGTAAACTCGTCTCGAAGAAAATAATTTGAAATCGAATTTTAGCATCTCGAGTCGAACTGTAGCCCAGACACCACCACAACACTCACTTCGCCAGCGTTCCTCAGACCACTAGAGGAGCTCCGACTCCGTCCACTCCATAACAACGCCTCGCTCTACCGTTCCTTGGAGCACCACGCGACTCGACGCACCAGCGGTGATGAGATCACCTCGTTTCCAGATCTATTCAAAACATGAAACAAACCCCTAATTCGACCTCGTTCCACCAATCTATACAATAGAAAAAAAATTCTGGCAATTTTCCTGAGATCGTCTATGGCCACGCAAGCTTCAAGAAAAATCTTAACATCTAAAATTTATTCGATGATCGGAAATCAATCAATATGAAAGTCTCGCTCAGCATTGAACTGCATGTAACCTAGGCCATTAAAAATTACCATTTTTGTCTTAAAAATCATCATTTGCAGTGAAGATTCAAGTTATGCAATCAAGTTGATAATTAAAAATAATCGAACCTATCATATGATTTTGTTTTCACTGTAAAACCAAGTTTACAGGGTGGAACTCTTCATGATCAAGCTTAAACCAATCTATAAACTATGATTCAAGTTTAAGAAAGTTTATTTTGTTTAAAAATCCCAAGCAAAAATGTCAAATGAAGTTTATTTGAATTTTTGTTCTAATACACTTTGCTCTGAGAAAAAAAAGGACAAATATTAAACAACAAACTGTATAAAAAAATTCCCAGTAGCATAAAAACATACAGGGCACATTTCTCTTTCAATATACAACTAAACACAATATAAATACTTAGATTTCAAATGAAAGAAAATAAGTTTACTCACTTTGTTTTCAGGAGAAGGAACTGTAACGACCCGACTTTCTTACTACAAAAAATTGCATCATTTTTGGGAAAAAAGGGATAGAAAAGAGAAAAGACAGAGAGGAAGAAAGAAACAACATCAGAATCTAAACAACGGAACGAATAAATTATATTAATCACATAATACATTACATAGTATCATATACAGCTAAAACAACACACACTAGACAGTTATAAACACCTATCTAGTTATACAACTCAATACAACACAAAGACATTAACTCAGAGAACACACAGCGGAATACTATATATCTATACGCAGAAGCTTCCTGCTCCATTGCTCCTCCAGAATTCGTCAGAGCTAACCTGAATTCCTCTGTCTACTCGTAAAAATTTGAGTACCCAAGAGTTTAAGAAAAACAGAATAAACTCCGGGTCAGACATGGGTCTGGTGTGAGTAAATGGTTAAAGTTGCTTAACTTTAAAAACCTTTTGAAAGAAAAGGTATCACGTAAGACTTTCCACACATAAACATGGAAAAGTTTTTACCTTACGCTAACCAAACATTTGATAGGAAATCCGATGATATTATAATAGGTCTAGGGTTTTCAAATAAATAAGAAATAGCCGAAATTGTTACATTATTAAATTCCAGCTACTAGCCACAAAAGTGGGTAATACAATCAAAACCGTTGGCACTTATTGGATTTTGGATTCCATACAATGGCAGGGCTACTGGGTACCGCCCGTCACAGTACGTGGCCTAGATCACCGTATCGAGGAGTACACCTGCTCCCCTGCAACACAAAGCCGGACCCATTCCTTACTGAACAGTTCCAAATGAGACAACCCCGATGGATGTAGCAATTCAACCGCCCACACAGCCGAAATAAAAGGGACCTAAAGAAAGGGGTAAATCTCACTCTTAAGTGGGGGCTACCCACGAAGCCTTGCTGCACCTCCCCTGTTTTAGCCATTCCCGGTTAATGAGGCTTGAGGCTACGATTACCTTTAGTGAACGCATCACTTAGAATGCTCATCGTCTACATAACGATGTTCTGAAAGGCAATCCAAACAAGTTCGTTCCAGGTTCGAACGAAACCGAAGGCATTATCTCATTACACTCATTTTGGAATCACCCTTAGATTTAACGACAATAACCCTTGCACTCTGAACCTTCATCTTCACTTGAGATTCCTGACCTATCGTTAATTTGGATCGATGTGGTTTTCGGATATCCAAATATGGAAACCCGATCCCGGTCACATCGAAATCCAAAACGTTCTTTTAGGTCCAAGTTGTTTAAAGTTAAACAATTCAATTCAACTATCTATATACACATAGAATAGATAATTCACAAGTCACAATTGATAACCACATTATCAAATAAACAGGCGATCCATAACAAAATAGGTAATCCACATCATTATCACAATAGATAATCTATATTACCATCACAATGCAACCAAGCATTCATACCACACAACATTACTTATCTCATTTCTGAGATCACATCCATTCAAGACAATCAATGTCATCCATTCATACATAAGAAATGATTTACTTAATCACAACATAATTAATTTAAAATGAATTAAATTAACTATCCCTATCTCTAATAAATTTAAAGTGAATTAAATTAATTACTTCATCTCTTAATTAATTTAAAATTAATTAAATTAATTACCTTCATTACAACAAATCTTGCTTAAATAAACATTAATTAAGCCAATTAATTAATCATCATCTTAATTAATCAACCTTGATTAATTAACTCTTAATCAAATAATCAATCCTTAATTATTCTCATTAATCATATCCATTAATGAACCTTAATTAATTACTTCCATTAATTAATTAACAATAATTAATTACATTATTTCCTAATTAATTACATTAATTAATCATGCTTAAATTAATTGCTTTTAATTAATCAACTTAAATAAATATAAATAGTAATTAATTATTCTTAATTACTTCTTAATTACTCTTAATTATTTTTAAGAAACCTTTAATTTATTACACCAAGAATTAAACCCTTAATTACTTTACCAAGTAATTATCCATCTAAAATTACTTCCAAATCAGTAATTTCACTTATCTCAATTACCCCTGTAATTTATCAATTACTTACCTTAAGTAATTAGCCTTATCAAACTTATTAAGTAAACATACTTAATCATTTATCAAGTGACTATCCTTAATTAATTAACAAATTAATTAACTTACTAGATCACACTCATCTCATAAATCAAAATCGAGTAATTTTATCCCTTAATTACTCTTTAACCAAATTAATCTTAAATTAACAGATTAATTATCATCAACTATTAATTAATAAACCTTAATTATTAATCAATCCTTTAATTACAAAGTAATCAATCACTAATTACTTTTATAATTAATTAATTAACCTTAATTAACCAATTAATCATCTCTTAATCATTAATTAAATAAAACTTAATTATTAATTAACAACCTTAATTACAAATTTATTAATCCATAAATATAATTAATTAATCCTTAATTACAATTAATTAACCTTAAATAATATTTAATTAATTTCTAATTAACTTGTATTATAGATTAATAATTTCTTAATTAAATAAGCCTAATTATTAATTAAGAAAACCAATTAACTACCTAGTAAAACCTTTATTAAGTATTAATTAATTACTATTTTAATTAACCCTTAATTACTTAATTAATAAGTAATTAAAATTTAATTAATCATTAGTCATTAATTAAATCATCATAATTATTAGTTAATTAAATTAATAATTATACTTAATTAATTACTTAATTAGTCTTTTAAAATAATAATTAAATTAATTAACTAAACTTAAAATTTCTTAATCAACTTAATTAATTACAAATCATTAACACTTAATTAATATTTAAGACAAAACATTATCTTAAATTAACTTTGAAAAAAACTTTACTTAACGTAAGTCATTAATAAGTTTAAAATATAATGTAACCATCAATTACTTTCCTTTAATTATTAATTAACAATCCTAATTTCAAGTTAATAAATTACTTAAACCTTTAATTGTTAATTATATAATCATTTTTCATTAACCAATAAAAAACATTTCCTTATAAATTTCCTTTTTATATTTCCAAAATAATTTGGAAAATAACATTAAGATTTTTATCATAAAACCTTTTAAACCTTTCATCCAAATTCATTTATAAAAACAATTCAATTCAAAAACAAAATTTTTAATTTAACTTAAACTATTTGAAGTTTAAACTTACTTATTTTAAACTAAAAACTGGTTGAACATTAATTTGGGTTCAACACATGTATACTTGAATTCAAGTACAAGTACATCTTCTTTTTCTTCTTTAAAAACAGTTTGACTTTAAAATTTAAATACTGTTTTCAGTTTAAAATTTTTAAAATAGTTAAAAACATAACAGTTTAACTCACATACAAATGACCCCAGAACTACTCGAGCCACAACCAAAAATACAGGAGTACCTCCCCGAGTATCTACCTTAATTCCCGAGCTAAAACCCAGCAACACAAAACCCAATGCTAACTGACACCAACCACCTCGTGCACCTGCACCAGTGCCAGAACCACCTCCGGTCATCGTCGAACCCACCGCCAAGTCCCTCTTCCATCCTACAAGCTCCTACGACCAATAGATCATCACTTCTTCCCTAGATTCAAAATCGAGCTCTTCAGTGTGAAACTGAACCCAAACCATCATCTGAAAATCCCAAATCTATCGCCTCCAATCAACTATAAACCTACTACTCTGGCCATGGGTTGCTGACCCACCGCGCCTCCTTCACCCAGAATTTCTTCAAGCTCGATGCGATTATGAAGATGTAGTAGCCAAAATTCCCAAGTTCAACAGAACTAGGTTTAAAATCAAAGTCAAGCAATATCGACCTTCATAGAGATTTACAAATTAATCAACAATTTTTCCCACACTTTCTAATCCTACCACTAACTCCATCATGAATCTCGAGTAATCCACTTGCTCATATCAACAGAATTTTGCAAAAACCCAATTTCCAGTTGAACCCCAAATGCTAGCTTAATACAAATTTAAAAATTGTGATATTTGTTTCAAAAATCCTAACTTTCCAAACTGATCTAGGATATATGCTTGAACAGTAAAAATTAACCTTTGATTTTATTGCATTTGAAGATTTTAACTGAGTTTCCTTGTTCCAGAAATTTTACTGAAGCTAAAATACCATTTCTTATTTTCAGAAAATTATATGATGTTTTAAAACTAATAGCTTGATTTAAACACCATAGATTCACAAAGATTTAGCTGAAAATTTAAAAATTTGTTTTGTTTAAATTCTCTGAAATCAGAAACATAAAGATTCAAAACAATCCAAACAAAAAAAATTCAAATATATTCCTATACACAGATTTATACTCCTACCATCACAATGCAACACATCATTATCACAGAAATATTTCAAGCAACAGATAATTCATCACTTTAGTTTTTCAGTACAAATTGTTTACTCAACTTTTCAAGGAATGTAGAGAGATTGATGATAAAACTGGAACTTGCAAGACATTTGAACTTGAAGCTTTAAAAAAACAGAATTGCCTCATCCTTTGATTTGATTTAAGCTGGAATGTTTTTAGGCTTGCTTTTCAGATTTGCATCAGGTTGCCCTTTTAAAACTTGCATGCATTTGAAAATTTGCAAATACTTGAAACGTTTGAAAACATACTGCAGACATGCAATTGCTTTGGAGGAAGTTTCAGGTTTTGTTTACAGTCTTTGATAAAAGAAGTTATTTTGGTTTGAGAATATTGGAAACAGAGGTGAGTTTTTGAATTTGAGTATTTTTTTGGTTTACAGGGTTTTTGTTTGAGAATTGTTTAAATTGAGGAGCTTCAAATTTAAGTTTGAAACAAAACTGAAAAGAATGCTTACAGGGAAAATAAATTCTTGCAGATTTGATGTTGAGAAAATTTCAGATTTTATTTTGAGCATTTGTTTGAGGATTTCAGAATTTGATTGTTGAGTGTTTTCTGATTTTGGAATGATTAAAAGTTGCATGGATATTCAAGTTTCTTTTAGGTATGAACACAAAATTTTAAAGAAAAAGAAAATGGAGGAAGATAGTGATTATATAGGTAAGTTTTCAAATTTATTAAATTAAAAATAAATTAGAAAATAATGGACACTTGTCTTAAATTTGCATAAATGTTTAACACTTGTTTGACAAAGTGATTTAAAATTTAACACATGTCAATTTTTATTTTTATTTATCCTAAAAGAAATTTAAAAGCCCTTTTTAAATTAATTTCCCAGTTACTAATATGTTTTTTTCTTAATTAAATTTTCTAATAAACAAATACATTTATACATTTATAAATGTTTGCTAAATTTATATAAAATACAAATCTTTAAAAAGAATGAAACCAAATATAATTTAAATAAAATTATAAAATATTGCAAACTAATTTTAAATGCTATTTCAAAAGCCTCGTATTTATTCTTATTAAATAAATACAAATCCAAATTTCTAAGATAAATTTCTATAAAAATAAAACAAATCTTATTTTTAATTAAAAACATTGTCTATATAATTTAAACTCAAACTATATTATTATTTTATTTTAAGATGTATGTGTATTCTTGAATTCTAATTTATATTCAATTTAAAGTCAAATTTAAAAATCAAATCTAAAAATCAATTTAAATAAACATAAATATCTATTTTAAATAACCTCATTTTTATTTACAAATAATTTATTCTATTTTAAAAATCAATTTAAAATACATAAAAATAAATATATTTAAACACACTTATTAATTATGAAAACAATAAGTCTATATAGAATTTATTTACACAATAAAATATTTATTCTTATTATAAAACCAATTTATAACCATAATTAAAACATTATATTATTATTACTTGGTTATTTATTTTTGAAAATAACAATTTTATCACTTTCAAATAATTTAAATAAGAGATTATCACATTTTAAATTCCTGGAAATTTCGGGATATTACAATCCTCCCCTCTTAAAAGAATTTCGTCCTTGAAATTTAAAACAAAGATAATCCACAGTTTTATTTTATTTTAACCAATTCAAACATTCAAAACAGCCATACACTATCAATCAAACAAACAATTTCATCCAAACAACCAATTAAATCAAATATTTAACGCTAGCTATCCGTACACAGATCCGGATAAACTTCCTAAAATTATCTCGAGTTTCCCAAGTACAGACACAGGGATACTCGCTCTACTAATTCCAAACTAGCTATACTGCTAAGCTATTGAATCTTACTCAGCCAGATCTATAATCTTCCCAAGATACCAGATCACAGACAAGTCTGATCAACAACTAAAACCTTCACAGAACTACTGGTTCCAGAACCAGTGATGGACCAAACACGTACTCCCTCAGAGACACGTGAAATATTTTGAATTTCAGTCTTCCAAACTGGCAATTCAACTCTTCAAACCAAAGCACTGATCTTTACAGAAACTCATAAGAATCCAATATACCTTGGAGCTCATCAAATCTTATTGCTCCCTTTACCAGAGATAATCTCAACAATATCGAAGTCTCCAACTTCGAATTCCAAATTCTTCCGCTACTTAACCTCACAAACTTTTCGGATGATCCGGGCTGCCTACAGATCCTTCCTGATCAGCTCAACCTTCGCTGATGCCTCTACAACAAACTGGATCAAAACAACTCAACAAACTGATCCTCACAAGATCAATCCAAAATAAAAACCAAATTTTACTATCAACGGTAGAAAACAACTTCTCCCATATGGAAAATACAGAACAAAATCACTTGCCAACTTGCCTCAGATCCTAAAAAATAAATTCAGTAGAAACTCTATAATCCAAAACGCTGCAACTTTCAGTTGCTTCTACTCAAGAACAACAGCCACCTTGCTTCCGCTGCACAACTCTGCTCCGGAGCAGATGAAAATGCCGTCGAATGAACACAGGCATAGACTAAACATCACATCTTGGAAATAAGGTTTAATAGAATTTCCAATAAATACAGAGCTTCTTTACCAAAAAATCAACCTAGGAGACAACCTTCTACCCAGCTGAATCACCGGTAACACTCCTGACATCAAGTCGATTCAGAACTCAATCTCCAATGTGGCAAATCTCTAACTTCCCTGAAGATATATCCGAAAAATCTTCGACAATTTCATAACTCCTACATCCTCTAGAAATGCCACAAATCCAAGCAAAAGACTATCTAAGATAATCACCCAACTATCGCAAGTCACTTTTGCGATCACCCAATCCAATATCCAAGATACTGTTCTCTCTCCACTAATCAGAACAGTTTATCCATGACCAACTAATCCATCAAAAAATAGATCCTTACTGCTGCTTCTGAATTCCACCTTAAGGAAATGCTAAACCAAAAAGATCTTCCTACTGGAATACAGAACATCTCCCGAGCTGCACCGCTAGCACAGATGCCAAAGACTTCTTATCCAGAGTTCTTTGAGAAACTCGGACCTTCAACTAAACACATACATCCTGCTGAACTCAGCTACAACCCTGAAGTAGACACACTTCTTAAACTTGTTCCGAAAGAAAAACATCTTCGGATACATCCATAGTCACTGCATCTCATCACGCAGCTACTACTCTCTGAGGTTGTCAAGATACCATCACTAGCTTCTACCTAACCGACAGATCTAAATTCTCAAAAATCCGCTCACACGAGCGCGATCAAACTTACACTTCAAAGATGAACTCCGAACCTTAACAGGTTTCCTTCAGAGATCAATGAAATCCTAACACCAAACTACAAAGATTACCCGAGACGGTATTAGGTTTACAGTCTCGACAAATACACTTCCAACCTCAAACATTCAAACCCCAACCATTGTAGTCGTGTTACATACACCACTACTCATCTACCTTTATAACTTATGTTGGAAAACCCGAACAGGTAACCCAACAGATAGGTAGAAGAATATATATATATATATATATATATATATATATATATATATATATATATATAGTTATATATAAAAATTACAAGTATGCTCTCTCAAGAAAGACACTACAGAGCTTAGGTATTCACTTAACCTCGCTATGATACCGACTGTAACGACCCGACTTTCTTACCACAGAAAATCGCATCATTTTTAAGAAAGAAAGGGATAGTAAAAAGAAAAGACAGAGAGGAAGAAAGAAACAACAACAGAATCTAAACAGCGTAACGAATAAATTATATTAATCACATTATACATTACATATTATTATATACAGCTAAAACAACACATACTAGACAGTTACAAACACCTGTCTAGTTATACAACTCAATACAACACAAAGACAATAACTCAGAGAACACATAGCGGAATACTATATATCTACACGCAGAAGCCTCTGGCTCCATTGCTCCTCCAGAGTTCGTCAGAGCCAGCCTGAATTCCCCTGGCTACTCGTAAAAATTTGAGTACCCAAGAGTTTAAGAAAAACAGAATAAACTTCGGGTCAGACATGGGTCTGGTGTGAGTAAACGGTTAAAGTTTCTTAACTTTAAAAACCTTTTGAAAGAAAAGGTATCACGTAAGACTTCCCACACATAAACATGGAAAAGTTTTTACCTTACGTTAACCAAACATTTGATAGGAAATCCGATGATATTATAATAGGTCTAGGGTTTTCAAATAAATAAGAAATAACCGAAATTGTTACATTATTAAATTCCAGCTACAAGCCACAAAAGTGGGTAATACAATCAAAACCGTTGGCACTTATTGGATTTTGGATTCCATACAATGGCAGGGCTACTGGGGTACCGCCCGTCACAGTACGTGGCCTAGATCACCGTATCGAGGAGTATGCCCACTCCCCTGCAACACAAAGCCGGACCCATTCCTTACTAAACAGTTTCGAATGAGACAACCCCGGCGGATGCAGCTATTCAACCGCCCACACAGCCGAAATAAAAGGGACCTCTAGACAGGGGTAAATCTCACTCTCAAGTGGGGGCTACCCATGAAGCCTTGCTGCACCTTCCCTGTTTTAGCCATTCCTGGTTGATGAGGCTTGAGGCTACGATTACCTTTAGTGAACACATCATTTAGAATGCTCGTCGTCCACCTGACAATGTTCAGAAAGCATTCAATCCATACAAGTTCGTTTTGGGTTCGAACGAAACCGAAGGCATTATCTCGTTACACTCATTTTGGAATCACCCTCAGAGTTAACAATAATAACCCTTGCACTATGAACCTTCATCTTCACTTAAGATTCACGACCTATCGTTATTTTGGATCAATGTGGTTTTCGGATATCCAAATATGGAAACCCGATCCCGGTCTCATCGAAATCCAAACGTATCTTTTAGGTCCAAGTTGTTTAAAGTTAAACAATTCAATTCAACTATCTATATACTCATAGAATAGATAATTCACAAGTTACAATTGATAACCACATTATCAAATAAACAGATGATCCATAACAAAATAGGTAATCCACATCATTATCACAATAGATAATCTATATTACCATCACAATGCAACCAAGCATTCATACCACACAACATTACTTATCTCATTTCTGAGATTACATCCATTCAAGGCAATCAATGTCATCCATTCATACATAAGCAATGATTTACTAAATCACAACATAATTAATTTAAAATGAATTAAATTAACTATCTCTATCTCTAATAAATTTAAAGTGGATTAAATTAATTACTTCATCTCTTAATTAATTTAAACTTAATTAAATTAATTACCTTCATTACAATAAATCTTGCTTAAATAAACATTAATTAAACCAATTAATTAATCATCGTCTTAATTAATCAACCTTGAATAATTAATTCTTAATCAAATAATTAATCCTTAATTATTCTCATTAATCATATCAATTAATGAACCTTAATTAATTACTTCCATTAATTGATTAACTATAACTAATTACATTATTTCTTAATTAATTACATTAATTAATCATGCTTAAATTAATTGCTTTCAATTAATCAACTTAAATAAATATAAATAGTAATTAATTATTCTTAATTACTTCTTAATTACTCTTAATTATTTTTAAGAAACCTTTAATTTATTACACCAAGAATTAAACCCTTAATTACTTTACCAAGTAATTATCCATCTAAAATTACTTCCAAATCAGTAATTTCACTTATCACAATTACCCCTGTAATTTATCAGTTACTTATCTTAAGTAATTAGCCTTATCAAACTTATTGAGTAAACATACTTAATCATTTATTAAGTGACTATCCTTAATTAATTAACAAATTAATTAATTTACTAGATCACACTCATCTCATAAATCAAAATCGAGTAATTTTATCCCTTAAATACACTTCAACCAAATTAATCTTAAATTAACATATTAATTATCATCAACTATTAATTAATAAACCTTAATTATTAATCAATTCTTTAATTACAAAGTAATTAATCATTAATTACTTTTACAATTAATTAATTAACCTTAATTAACCAATTAATCATCTCTTAATCATTAATTAAATAAAACTTAATTATTAATTAACATCCTTAATTACAAATTTGTTAATCCATAAATATAATTAATTAATCCTTAATTACAATTAATTAACCTTAAATAATATTTAATTAATTTCTAATTAACTTGTATTATAGATTATTAATTTCTTAATTAAATAAGTCTAATTATTAATTAAGAAAACCAATTATTACATAATAAAACCTTTATTAAGTATTAATTAATTACTATTTTAATTAACCCTTAATTACTTAAGTAATAAGTAATTAAAATTTAATTAATCATTAGTCATTAATTAAATCATCATAATTATTAGTTAATTAAATTAATAATTATACTTAATTAATTACTTAATTAATCTTTTAAAATAATAATTAAATTAATTAACTAAACTTAAAAAAAAATTAATCGACTTAATTAATTACAAATAATTAACACTTAATTAATATTTAAGATAAAACATTATCTTAAATTAACTTTGAAAAAAACTTTACTTAACATAAGTCATTAATTAGTTTAAAATATAATGTAATCATCAATTACTTTCCTTTAATTATTAATTAACAATCCTAATTTCAAGTTAATAAATTACTTAAACCTTTAATTGTTAATTATAAAATCATTTTTCATTAACCAATAAAAAAACATTTCCTTATAAATTTCCTTTTTATATTTCCAAAATAAGTTGGAAAATAACATTAAGGTTTTTATCATAAAACCTTTTAAACCTTTCATCCAAATTCATTGATAAAAACATTTCAATTCAAAAACAAAAATTTTAATTTAACTTAAACTATTTAAAGTTTAAACTTACTTATTTTAAACTAAAAATCTGGTTGAACATTAATTTGGGTTCAACCCATGTATACCTGAATTCAAGTACAAGTACATCTTCTTTTTCTTCTTTAAAAACAGTTTGACTTTAAAATTTAAATACTGTTTTCAGTTTAAAAATTTAAAAACTGTTAAAAACATAACAGTTTAACTCACATACAAATACCCCAGAACTACTCGAGCCACAACCAAAAATGCACGAGTACCTCCCCGAGTCATCTACCTTAATTCCCGAGCTAAAACCCAACAACACAAAACCCAAATGCTAACTGAAACCAACCACCTCGTGCACCAGTGCCGGAACCACCTCCGGTCATCGTCGAACCCACCGCCAAGTCCCTCTTCCATCCTACAAGCTCCTACGACCAACAGATCATCACTTCTTGCCTCGATTCAAAATCGAGCTCTTCAGTGTGAAACTGAACCCAAACCATCATCAGAAAATCCCAAATCTATCGCCTTCAATCAACTATAAACCCTACTACTCCGGCCATGGGTTGCTGACCCACCGCGCCTCCTTCACCCAGAATTTCATCAAGCTCGATGCGATTATGAAGATGCAGTAGCCAAAATTCCCAAGTTCAACATAACTAGGTTTAAAATCAAAGTCAAGCAATTTCAACCTTCACAGAGTTTAACAAATTAATCAACAATTTTTCCCACACTTTCTGATCCTACCACTAACTCCATCATGAATCTCGAGTAATCCAGATGCTCATATCAATAGAATTTTGCAAAACCCAATTTCCAGTTGAACCCCAAATGCTAGCTTAATACAAATTTAAAAATTGTGATATTTGTTTCAAAAATCCTAACTTTCCAAACTGATCTAGAATATAAGTGTGACGCCCCACCTCTATACCCACGCTAGCCAAGGACACTACAGGGTAATGCCGTCAACTAACACGGAGAATAAGGCTGGTTAGGAGCGACCATCTATAGCTTTGCTCTAACTATCTATTGAATACATCGACAATAAACATACCAAGCGGGTCGACATACCCAATGAATACTTAAAACAAAACCATAGGTGGTTGGATCTATCAGAACAGAATATAATAACTCAAATAAAATATACATCACAGAACAGTAAATCATCATATACACATATACTGATACATCGCAGAGTATACAAAATAATACATGTCAAGTGGTATAACAGACCACAATATACAGACGAGTTCCAGATGAATACATCAGAGTTACTACAAAATGGGACTACACAAAAAGCTATGACAAAAAGAAGCTAGCGGAGTAGTCCATGCGGAAGCAAAATAGGCTAAGTCCAAAAGTACCTAACCTGAAACATCTCGGTCTGACCCGAATATAAAATACACGGGTCAGTCTAGCTAAACAAATCAGTTAGATAAACTGAGCGACAATAAACCTGTAAGGTTACAAAGTATAACAAATATCTCTAAAAGAGATAACACATTCATCTAACAAAAGATGAATCATATGATAACAAGCCTCATATCATCGGCAACATATAGAAACAAAGGATACAAATGTCCCAAATCAAGCCAAAAAGGCAAATAACAAATACCAATAAGGTATACAAGTTCCGCAAGGTAAACGCTACATATCATGCGGCTCAAAAAGACCAACACCGAAGGGCGATACCTAGGGAATATAAATATGAATGAAACATCAGAAAATTACTCGAGCTCAGTACTGTACAAACAAGGATCCATGAGCCCAAAGACTCCAAACCCAATATCACCCATGCGGCTCATAACGACCAACATCGGAAGCGATACTAAAGGGCAACCCAATATCACCCATGCGGCTCATAACGACCAACATCGGAAGCGATACTAAAGGGCAACAAACCCAAAGGCACAAACCCGAAGGCACATACCCGAAGGCAACAAACCGTAGTGGTGAAGGTCAGAGACCCAGTACTGGACACCACTAACTGGCGGAATGTGTCACAACTCTCGAAGAGGAATCCGAAAAGTGTTAACGTATGTCCCATAACCACTCGTTCGCACTAAACGGTTTACTATCCGTCAGCCACTTTCACACTCAAAGCAGTACAAAGTTTACCTCATATCATCGATAAACCAAACCCGAAGGTCAAAACGATCAATCGAATAGGTCGGGGACTAATCGGAAAGATAAACACACAGATTCATGGTCCGTGTTTTGCCTAACCATTTAATAACCCTTCCACTCCGCTCGAAGTGCAAAATTGTGTATGTGCGTTTTAAATAGAATTTAAGAATTGGAGAAGGAAACTTTTAATATGATTTAGAGGGATTATTTATGAAAACCCGTGAATGAAGTCAAAAATAAGTTATCAAAGCCAAAGGTGCAGTGACAACCACTAAAAAGCAAGTTGAATCGATAAAATTTGGAAAAACAAATCAAATATGCAAAAATAGGCAAAACAGCAAAATAGGAGCAGGTCGGTCGACCGGTTGCAGGGCTCGGTCGGCTGGCCAGATGCAGAAAGTAGAACATGGTTCGGGGTAGTAGGTCAGTCGACCGATTGCAGGGCTCGGTCGGCCGAAGCCAAATTTCTGCACTTCCAAAACAACGGCAGGGAAGTGCCAAATAGCAGGTCGGTCGACCGGGCCTCTGGTTCGGTCGGCCGAACCTGATGGTTTGCACTCCTGCCCTATTTTCATTGAAATGCAAATTCTTTCAAATCCAAAACAATGGCACATGCATACTTGTTAGGAATACATACCCAACATCAATGAAATCAAGAGAAGTAGATGTGAGTTCAAAACTCACCTTTTATCTCAAAACAAAGAAGAAGGAGTTCAATTTGCAAGGAGAAGACCAACAAACACTACTTCAACCCAATAAGCTTCAATCTAAGAACAAACAAGTATTTTCTAAGTTAGGTTTAAGAAAACTTTCTGAAATTGAAGGAGAAAGAGTTGGAGAAGAAGAAGAGAGACTTACCTATGGCTTTTCTATGATTTTGGAGCAAGAAATCAAGTTACAAAGGAGAAACTAGGGCTTGCAATTTCTATTTCCTCTTCCCTTCCACCATTTCAGTTTTGCTTGAGAAATGAAAATGAAATGAAGATGAAATGAAGATAAGGGGTTGAGTTAGAGGGTTAATTAAACTATTGGGCTGAACCCAAACCCAAAACCCAATAGAAAAGGGTCAAAATTTCATAAACTCCAAACATATCAAAGATTATACTCAAAAAGATCGCAAATGATGTTTTGAACTCAATGGAAGTAGTTTCGAGTCCCAATTCGGCCATTTGCAAAAAGTAACATTTCGGACCCAAATCCGACTAACGACGCTATATTTAAATATAAAATCGTTAAATATGCGGGTTGTTACAGATCTCCCCTCCTTACAAAAATTGCATCCCCGCAATTCCTAGAGACGATATTTGTAACAACTACATACATAAAACATTCCAAAGAAAAGGAAATAAGCATGAGATGAAAAGACATACTCACCGTTTCAAAGCGAAGAAAGAAAACCCGGATAAGATCGCTCGATATACTCTCTGGTTTCCCAAGTACAGTCATTGGGATTAGCGGACCATTGAACTTTAACGAGCGGCACGTCCTTGTTTCGAAGGTGTCGCACCTCCGTGTCAAGCACGCGAATAGGTTGCTGTACAATAGATAAGTCTAGTGAGATCTCAAGCTCTTGCAAATCAGGAGAAGAAATAACAGAATCCGACTCCCGAAGACACTTCCGAAGTTGCGAGACGTGGAACACGTCATGAATGCCAGATAAATGAGCTGGAAGTGAAACTCTATAAGCCACAGGGCCAATACGTTCAGTAATAAAAAATGGTCCTATAAAGCGAGGAGCCAATTTCCCAGTCGCACTGAAACGCATAACCCCTTTCAAAGGAGAAACACGAATAAAAACAAGATTGCCGATCGAGAACTCGAGAGGCTTCCTACGGTTATCCGCGTAGGATTTCTGGCGACTCTGTGCCTCTTTCATTCTCAATCGAATAAGATCAATCTTCTCGGAAGAATGACGAACAAAATCTGGACCAAGAATAAGCTTCTCTCCAGATTCTAACCAACATGAAGGTGATCGACATGGTCTTCCGTGTAAGGCTTCGAAAGGAGGCATACCGATACTAGATTGAAAACTATTGTTGTAGGAGAACTCTACAAGAGGTAGGTGATCTTCCCAACTACCACCAAAATCAAAAATACAAATACGGAGAAGATCTTCCAAGATACGATTCACCCGTTCAGTCTGTCCGTCAGACTGCGGATGATAAGCTGTAGAAAAATTAAGCTTTGTTCCCAAAGCTTGCTGAAGACTATCCAAAAATGACTCGTGAATAAAGGATCACGATCACTCACAATAGAACTAGGAACACCGTGAAGTCTCACGATTTCCTTGACATATAACTTAGCCAAATGCGAAGCTGTTCTATTAGACTTAATAGGGACAAAATGAGCAGACTTAGTGAGGCGATCAACAATAACCCAGATGCTAGAATGGCCCGATCTCGAACGAGGTAGGCCGTCAATGAAATCCATAGAAATCTGATCCCATTTCCACAATGGAATCTCAAAGGGCTGAAGAAGACCCGAAGGACGCTGATGCTCGGCCTTAAAACGCTGACAAGTTATGCAATTACTCACATAACTCGCCACATCGCGCTTCATGCTTCCCAATAATAAAGACGACGCATATCGGCATACATCTTGCTACTACCGGGATGAATAGTATACTTAGAACGGTGACAGTCATCAAGAAGGTCATGCCTAAGTGCAAAATCAGAAGGCACAAAAAGATGGTTCTTCTTGCGAAGACACCCATGAGAATCAATGCTGAAATCTTGCAACGCCTCATCACAAGATCCAGACTCACAAAGCTGAATAAGATGCAACAATTCAGGATCACGCCGCTGACCATCGGCAATACGATCCAATAAAATAGGTCGAGCTCCCAAACTAAATAATAGGATAGGAGAATCAGAAGATGAACCTTGATTCCGAATTTCACAAAAAGATAGAGTCTCAAGAATATCCCATTCGGCAAGCATCATAGAAACAATAGCCGAATGTTTGCGACTAAGCGCATCTGCAACACGATTACCCTTACCAGGGGTATACTCGATATCAAAGTCATAAGAAGCAAGAAACTCGAGCCAACGCTGTTGTCTCATATTGAGTTCCTTCTGAGTAAACAAATACTTCAAAGATTTATGATCGGTATAGAGAATGAAGTGCTCGCCCAATAAATAATGTCGCCAAATCTTCAAGGCAAAGACAATGGCGGCAAGCTCAAGATCATGAGTGCCATAGCGAACTTCATTCGGACGCAGTTGCCTAGAAGCATAAGCAACTACCCGATCCTTCTGCATAAGAACAGCACCGAGACCACTACCACAAGCATCGGTGTAGACAACAAGATCATGATTCCCTTCGGGAACCACAAGAATAGGAGCATTGGTGAGAAGTTCCTTCAATGTCAGAAAGGAAGCTTCGCACTTGTCGGACCAAATAAAACGAATGCCTTTCCGAGTAAGGCAAGTAAGAGGAAGCACAACCTGGGAAAAATCCTTAATAAACCGACGGTAATAACCCGCCAATCCAAGGAAACTACGAATCTCATGTACATTCTCAGGCCTCTTCCAATTCCGGATGGCTTCGATCTTTGAGGGATCGACAGAAATGCCATCGGAAGATACAACATGGCCTAAGAACTTAACCTTATTCTCCCAAAAGTGGCATTTGGAGAATTTGGCTCTAAGCTGATGATGACGGAGAGTACTCAAGACAATTCTCAAGTGATTAGCATGCTCGGCTTCAGACTTAGAATAAATAAGGATATCATCAATTAACACAAGGACGAACTTATCGAGATATTCCCGGAATACCGGATTCATGAGATCAACAAAGAAAGCAGGAGCGTTCGTCAAACCGAACGGCATAACGAGCCACTCGAAAGAACCATATCGAGTGCGGAAAGCTGTAAGAGGTATGCTATCCTCCGCGACTCGTAATTGATGAAAACTTGTGTCAAAGTCAAGCTGAGAAAAGACCTTAGCACCACTCAATAGATCGAACATATCAACGACCCTAGGCAATGGATACCTATTCCTAATGGTCAACTCGTTAAGCTTGCGATAGTCAATGCAAAGCCTAAGAGTTCCATCAGACTTTTTCACGAAGACGACCGGGATCCCTACGGAGAAAAACTGGACTGAATTAACTGCTTGGACTCAAGCTCTAAAAGCTGCTTCTTGAGTTCCTCATTTTCCTTTGTAGACATCCTCATGGGAGGACGACTTACTGGCTGCGCGCCTGGAATGAGATCAATGCGGAACTCAATTGCCCTCTTGGGTGGCAAACCCGATACAGGCTCAAAAACATCAAAAAAGTCACAAGCAATAGGAATACGAGATATATCATCACCATCTCGCGAATCAAGAGAATAAAAAGCCATTTCGGAATTATCCACATCCCGAAGAATAAGAGATAGCTGAATAGGCGAATCCGGATGTCGAAGATATATAGTTCTCTCCGAACAATTAATCCTGGCATCATATCTCACTAGCCAGTCCATACCCAAAATCATATCAAATCCCAGACAAGACGTGCAGGTTCGCACGAAAAGAAAAGCCACATAAAACAATCTCAACATCATCACAAAGCAAACTAAGGGTCGCGGATCCTCCAATTGGATTCGCAATCCTTAAAGAAGTAATCAAACAAGAAACATCCAAAGATAAATCATCGACGAGCTTCTTCGATACGAAGGAATGTGAAGCACCCATATCGAAAAGAACTCGAATACTATGGTCGTGAAATAAAATAGAACCTTCCAAAATAGATGAAGATATACCTTTGGGCTGAGAAGGACCTTCAGAAGCCTTAGCAGCATAAAGCCTGCTAGACTTGGCACTAGCCGGAACAGTAGGGCAAGCTGAAACATGATGACCTTCCTTCTTGCAATAACGGCAGAAGAGAGGCTTAGGACAAGCTCGAATAATATGATCCGGAGAACCACAATTAAAACACTTTCGAACGAAAGATGTTCCGGAAGACTGAGGCTGAGAACTAGGACCACCAGTCTTCTTCTTCTTAGAAGGAAAAGGCCTGGACTTCTGAATTGGAAACGGCCTCTTGTTGGGGTTCTTGGAAACCTCAACATCAACATCACTATCACACTCCTTCTCGACGGTCTCGAGGTGAAGTGCCGAATCAACCAACTCCTCAAAAGAAAGCTTAAGTTGGAGCAACAAAGATTTCTTAAGATATTTCTTAAGACCAGAAACAAATTTCAAATTCTTCTTATAAGAAGTGCTGATGAATTCAAGACCATACTTAGATAAAGCCTCGAATGATGCAACATACTCAGAAACAGAAGATTTCCCTTGCTTCAACTCAAGAAAGCGACGGGTCAATAAAACTTTTTCAAATTCAGGAACGAACTTGAGTTCAAATCGCTCCCGAAACTGAGTCCAAGAAAGAGTAGATTCATTAATCTCGGCTATAAGAAGCTCATACCAATCAAGAGCACGCTCTTGTAATAAGCTAGAAGTTGCAAGAACTCTATCATGGTCGGAAAGATCCATGCGAGAGAAGATACGCTCGCACGTGCGAAACCAAGCTTGGACTTCAAGAACAGACTTGGAGCCCTTAAACGGCTTCCCTCCAAGATGAGAAAAATCACTGCACTGACGTGCAAAAGCAGACTTGCGAGGTGGAGACACTCGAGGAGGAACTGGAGGCTGAGTGCTCCTAAACAATTCCAAAAACTGATCGGCAGACATATAAACGCCATCCGGATGTGAGCCGCTGGATTGCCTAGCATCCGAACGTCGTCCTCTGCCTCTTCTAGCCATACGCTGAAGGTAAGATAAGAATAAGATTATTCACAAGGTAGATAATTCAATATGGAATACTATGGAATAAAATGCATCCCTAGACGTATTCCCCAAATTCTATCTAACCTTGATGGAATAAAGAAACACGATGATTCAAAGATTTGTATCACTTGTACACTTTGATGTATCATAATATGTGTTTCTATTCTGTGTTTATCATACTTTGTTCTGAACTCAGCTCTGATACCACGCTGTGACGCCCCACCTCTATACCCATGCTAGCCAAGGACACTACAGGGTAATGCCGTCAACTAACACGGAGAATAAGGCTGGTTAGGAGCGACCATCTATAGCTTTGCTCTAACTATCTATTGAATACATCGACAATAAACATACCAAGCGGGTCGACATACCCAATGAATACTTAAAACAAAACCATAGGTGGTTGGATCTATCAGAATAGAATATAATAACTCAAATAAAATATACATCACAGAACAGTAACTCATCATATACACATATACTGATACATAGCAGAGTATACAAAATAATACATATCAAGTGGTATAGCAGACTACAATATACAGACGAGTTCCAAATGAATACATCAGAGTTACTACAAAATGGGACTACACAAAAAGCTATGACAAAAAGAAGCTAGCGGAGTAGTCCATGCGGAAGCAAAATAGGCTAAGTCCAAAAGTACCTAACCTGAAACATCACGGTCTGACCCGAATATAAAATACACGGGTCAGTCTAGCTAAACAAATCAGTTAGATAAACTGAGCAACAATAAACCTGCAAGGTTACAAAGTATAACAAATATCTCTAAAAGAGATAACACATTCATCTAACAAAAGATGAATCATATGATAACAAGCCTCGTATCATCGGCAACATATAGAAACAAAGGATACAAATATCCCAAATCAAGCCAAAAAGGCAAATAACAAATACCAATAAGGTATACAAGTTCCGCAAGGTAAACGCTGCATATCATGCGGCTCAAAAAGACCAACACCGAAGGGCGATACCTAGGGAATATACATATGAATGAAACATCAGAAAATTACTCGAGCTCAGTACTGTACAAACAAGGATCCATGAGCCCGAAGACTCCAAACCCAATATCAACCATGCGGCTCATAACGACCAACATCGGAAGCGATACTAAAGGGAAACCCAATATCACCCATGCGGCTCATAACGACCAACATCGGAAGCGATACTAAAGGGCAACAAACCCGAAGGCACAAACCCGAAGGCACAAACCCGAAGGCACAAACCCGAAGGCACATACCCGAAGGCAACAAACCGTAGTGGTGAAGGTCAGAGACCCAGTACTGGACACCACTAACTGGCGGAATGTGTCACAACTCTCGAAGAGGAATCCGAAAAGCGTTAACGTACGTCCCATAACCACTTGTTCGCACTAAACGGTTTACTATCCGTCAGCCAATTTCACACTCAAAGTAGTACAAAGTTTACCTCATATCATCGATAAACCAAACCCGAATGTCAAAACGATCAATCGAATAGGTCGGGGACTAATCGAAAAGATAAACACACAGATTCATGGTCCGTGTTTTGCCTAACCATTTAATCACCCTTCCACTCTGCTCGAAGTGCAAAATTGTGTATGTGCGTTTTAAATAGAATTTAAGAATTGGAGAAGGAAACTTTTAATACGATTTAGAGGGATTATTTATGAAAACCCGTGAATGAAGTCAAAAATAAGTTATCAAAGCCAAAGGTGCAATGACAACCACTAAAAAGCAACTTGAATCGATAAAATTTGGAAAAACAAACCAAATATGCAAAAATAGGCAAAACAGCAAAATAGGAGCAGGTCGGTCGACCGGTTGATGGGCTCGGTCGGCTGGCCAGATGCAGAAAGTTGAACATGGTTCGGGGTAGCAGGTCGGTCGACTGGTTGCAGGGCTCGGTCGGCCGAAGCCAAATTCCTGCACTTCCAAAACAACGGCAGGGAAGTGCCAAATAGCAGGTCGGTCGACCGGGCCTCTGGTTTGGTCGGCCGAACCTGATGGTTTGTACTTCCTGCCCTATTTTCATTGAAATGAAAATTCTTTCAAATCCAAAACAATGGCACATGCATACTTGTTAGGAATACATACCCAACATCAATGAAATCTAGAGAAGTAGATGTGAGTTAAAAACTCACCTTTTATCTCAAAACAAAGAAGAAGGAGTTCAATTTGCAAGGAGAAGACCAACAAACACTACTTCAACCCAACAAGCTTCAATCTAAGAACAAACAAGTATTTCCTAAGTTAGGTTTAGGAATACTTTCTGAAATTGAAGGAGAAAGAGTTGGAGAAGAAGAAGAGAGACTTACCTATGGCTTCTCTATGATTTTGGAGCAAGAAATCAAGTTACAAAGGAGAAACTAGGGCTTGCAATTTCTATTTCCTCTTCCCTTCCACCATTTCAGTTTTGCTTGAGAAATGAAAATGAAATGAAGATGAAATGAAGAGAAGGGTTTGAGTTAGAGGGTTTATTAAGCTAGTGGTATGAACCCAAACCCAAAACCCAATAGAAAAAGGGTCAAAATTTCACAAACTCCAAACATATCAAAGATTATACTCAAAAAGCTCGCAAACGACGTTTTGAACTCAATGGAAGTAGTTTCGAGTCCCAATTCGGCCGTTTGCAAAAAGTAACATTTCGGACCCAAATCCGACTAACGACGCTATATTTAAATAAAATATTTAAATATAAAATCGTTAAATATGCGGGTTGTTACAATATGCTTGAATCAGTAAAAATTAACCTTTGATTTTATCGCATTTGAAGATTTTAACTAAGTTTCCTTGTTCCGGAAATTTTACTGAAGCTAAAATACCAGTTCTTGTTTTCAGAAAATTATATGATGTTTTAAAACTAATTAGCATGATTTAAACACCATAGATTCACAGAGATTTAGCTGAAAATTTAAAAATTTGTTTTGTTTAAATTCTCTGAAATCAGAAATAGGAAGATTCAAAACAATCCAAACAAAAAAAAAATCAAATATATTCCTGTACACAGATTTATACTCCTACCATCACAATGCAACACATCATTATCACAGAAATATTTCAAGCAACAGATAATTCATCACTTAAGTTTTTCAGTAAAATTTGTTTACTCACCTTTTTAAGGAATGTAGAGAGATTGACGATAAAACTGGAACTTGCAAGACATTTGAACTTGAAGCTTTAAAAAAAAAGAATTGCCTCATCCTTTGATTTGATTTAAGCTGGAATGTTTTCTGGTTTGCTTTTCAAATTTGCCTCAGGTTGCCGTTTTAAAACTTGCATGCATTCGAAAATTTGCAAATACTTGAAATGTTTGAAAACATAATGTAGACATGCAGTTGATTTGGAGGAAGTTTCAGGTTTTGTTGACAGTCTTTGATAAAAGAAGTTATTTTGGTTTGAGAATATTGGAAACAGAGGTGAGTTTTTGAATTTGAGTTGTTTCTGGTTTACAGGGTTTATGTTTGAGAATTGTTTGAATTGAGGAGCTTCAGATTTAAGTTTGAAACAAAACTGAAAATAATGTTTACAAGGAAAATAAATTCTTGTAGACTTGATGTTGAGGAAATTTCAGATTTTATTTTGGCCATTTGTTTGAGGATTTCAGAATTTGGTTGTTGAGTGTTTTCTGATTTTGGAATGAGTAAAAGTTGCATGGATATTCAAGTTTCTTTTAGGTACGAACAAAAAATTTTAAAGAAAAAGAAAATGGGGGAAGATGGTGATTATATAGGTAAGTTTTCAGATTTACTAAATTAAAAAGAAATTAGAAAATAATGGACACTTATCTTAAATTTGCATAAATGTTTAACATTTGTTTGAAAAAGTGATTTAGAATTTAACACATGTCAATTTTTATTTTTATTTATCCTAAAAGAAATTTAAAAGCCTTTTTAAATTAATTTCCTAATTACTAATATGTTTTTTACTTAATTTAAAATACTTTTCTAATTAAATTTTCTAATAAAAAAATACATTTATAAATGTTTGCTAAATTTATATAAAATACAAATCTTTAAAAAGAGTGAAACCAAATATAATTTAAATAAAATTATAAAATATTGCAAATTAATTTTGAATGCTATTTCAAAAGCATTGTATTTATTCTTATTAAATAAATTCAAATTCAAATTTCCAAGATAAATTTCCATAAAAATAAAACAAATCTTATTTTTAATTAAAAAAATTGTCTGTATAATTTAAACTCAAACTATATTATTATTTTATTTTAAGATGTATGTATATTCTTGAATTCTAATTTATATTCAATTCAAAGTCAAATTTAAAAATCAAATCTAAAAATAAATTTAAATAAACATAAATATCTATTTTAAATAAGCTCATTTTTATTTACAAATAATTTATTCTATTTTAAAAATCAATTTAAAATACACATAAATAAATATATTTAAACACACTTATTAATTATGAAAACAATAAGTCTATTTAGAATTTATTTACACAATAAAATAATTATTCTTATTATAAAACCAATGTATGACCATAATTAAAACATTATATTATTATTACTTGGTAATTTATTTTTGAAAATAACAATTTTATCACTTTCAAATATTTTAAATAAGAGATTATCACATTTTAAATTCCTAGAAATTCTGGGATATTACAAGGAACAGAAAGCAATACTTGTTTTTGAAACTGCAGTTTTGAGTTTCCTGTAATCTTCCTTTAAACTCTTTTCTTGTTTGTTGAATTGAACTTAAATTAGTAGAAAAATGATGTTTTACTTCTTTCCTTTTCCTGACTTTGCTGTTTTTGGTTTGAACAAACTGAAGTGAATCTAGGTGTAGATATAAAGTAGAAAGTTTGTACAGGGTGAGGTATAGGCAAGTACTCTTTACTCAACATTTTATATTTCTTTTTTTTTCCTTTTCTTTGTTGACTAAACCCATGCTTTGCTTCAGCTGATTTGATCTTGATCATGCTAGAGAGTAGACGGCATTTATTGCTCATGCCTCATCCTTGTTTGCATATATTTATGCTGTTGATTATTTCCTAGTTTATACAGTTCCACTTGCAAACTTCAGTTTTCTTGTTTATAAAAATTTCATACAGGTTTATATGTATTTCTAGGTTATTTTTATAGCTATACGATTTTGTTACAACATACATTTCAAATTTTAGTTCTATTCAAAGGTTTTAACTAAAAACATTTTCATTTGTATGTGTTTTATTTTATTGATTAATACAAATTTTTGTTATATATTTCATTTATTTATCATTTATTTAAAAACTTAAACTATCAAATATTTATTTATATTCATATATTTTTTTCTTTTCTTACACTTAATATTAATAATATTTCATTTTGTCTTTGAAACTTCTCAAATTTATTCAAAAAATTAAATAAGTTACAAAATTATATTTAAAAGTTTTGGGATGTTATAGCGATTGCCCACGACCACGTCGCCAAGTCGCTGATGATCAACTCGTTCCATTCGACATC
Source organism: Allium cepa (assembly GCA_030765085.1). Classification (NCBI taxonomy): domain Eukaryota; kingdom Viridiplantae; phylum Streptophyta; class Magnoliopsida; order Asparagales; family Amaryllidaceae; genus Allium; species Allium cepa. The sequence continues at coordinate 445,141,200 of CM060938.1, read as the reverse complement.
CAAAACCATAAACCCCCCTCACAATATCAAAATCGAATGAATGAATAACAGTAGGCTCTAGAACCCATCACCAAGATTCACCATGCATCGCCCTCTCAGACCACCGGAGACCCCGTCATCATGCCTGGACCTTCGCCTGACCTCCATCTTCCTTCCCTCAACCTCCGATCCACCTCGATGAAGAGATCGTCCAGAAAACGACCCCGACCAAAAACACCGACCAAACTGTAAATCAACATCGCCGCGCCACCACGGCGATCCAGAAATTCGCCGTCTATCTGTCTTACATCCTTGATCCATGAGCTACCTCCAGCATGAACCCCGATCTTCCTAGAACCATCGATTTCTTAGACATCAATAAAAACTCAATTCCTATTCAACTCGAAAATTTCCATCAAAGACAAACTTAAAAATCTTGATTTTAACATTAAAATTCATGGTTTACAGAATCTAATAAGATCATATAGGTGAAAAAAGAAATCATGATGGTAGATTTTATTATGTATTTTAAAATTTTTACTGTAAGTTTCTTTTTCCCACATAATACTGAAAAATTTTAGTTGAAACCATTTTTAGAGTTAGGATTTCATCCATACAAACACATTTCTTATAGACATCATAATCTAATAAAGATTGGGAAAATAAAATTAATAATTTCTCTTTTTTTTAAACCTTATTTTAGCCTGTTTGGACAAGAACAGAGGTTTGCTTTCTATATACAGACATGCACATAGAAATTCACAGTGGTTCAACTATATTCTAGGTGAATACATTCATGCAAACACTTTTACAACATTACTTTAAATACTCATCACATGAATCAAGTTAAAACATATTAAACTTAAAGATAAAATGTTGGTTTACTCGCAGGAATATTTTGATAATAGAGAACAGCTTTTGTTCTTTTCTTTTGATCTGGAGCTGGTTTTTGAACTGAAATCTGAACCTTTGCTTGATGTATATTGAGTTGATCTTGAATTTGTTTTGCTCTTGAATCAACTATGTTTCCTCATGTTAAAAGTTTGAAACAGTTGAAGTTGTAGTTGTTGTTTGATTTTATTTTCAGGTTTTAGTTTAGTTGGAGAATGAAAGAATTGAGAATAGAAGTTTGAACTGAAACAATCCTTCATTAAGATGTTATTAAATTTTAATTTAAAGAGAAAATAATTTGCCACATGTTAATTTTCATGTTATCTCAAGTTAAAAATGTTTAATGCATGTATTACAAAGCTTACAAATGTTTTAAACCTTTATTTAATATTTCTCATGTATTTATATTTATTTTTATTCATCTATGTTTATACCTTTATATACAAATCATAATTAGTACATGTATAATTTAAAAAGAAAGCATAACTCTTTTTATTTAATCTCATTATACTTTTAATTAATAAATATTTATCTACAGAGTTTTTAAAATATATAATTTAACTTGAAATAGCTTTTGAAATTTATTATATTAAATTCAAAACATAGCTCCCTAATTATAATATATATATATATATATATATATATATATATATTACATTGAGTTCTAGTTATAATATATGTACACACTTATACTTTTCCATATTATAAAGTTTGCATATATCTATTAACATATTTTTTTATCTACCATAAGATTTATCATTTCCAGATATTTATAATTCAACATTAATTACAGTTTCAAATTCATTTATAAATATAGCGAGATATTTATCAAAATTTTATTTTCTCAACTTATAGATCAGTACTTTCTAAAAATTAAATCCAGTTAATTACCAATTAATAGTTTTTCAAAAATCCAGGTTATCACATCCCTTCCCCCTTTAAAACTTTTCGTCCCCAAAAAGGAAAGAAGCCAGAATTTCTATCAAAATGTTTATTATGAATTAAGTTATCCTTTAAATATTTTGAACTCTTAACTCCCTTTATTAAAAAAACTTAAAACACTTTTAAAATCTACATAATATTGCCAAAATAGCTTTATAAAAATACTTTTTATAACTCGATGTCTCAACAAATCCATCCTTGTTCTTACATAAATTTGGTCATACGTTGATCAGACGTAGGACTGAAAATCTATAAGTATCTTAGCGAATACGTTTTCAACACCTAGTGAAAATACTTGGAAAACATATTTGAAAATATAGAAAACATTTTTGGTGGCAATGCTCTCGAAATCTTCACCCCCTCCATGGTCGCAGTTAACCGAATGATTGTGTCGTCATCCCGGAAAAACCATAGAAAACTGTAGGCCTCCACGCCCCTAGATTACACCATGGAACCCGCCATAGATCGCAGCTACACCCCGAGTTACGTTAACATCACGGCAAAAACCCATGTAACTATAGGCATCAGCGTCCTCGAATTTCGCTGCCAAATGAAACTTCACCACTCTTACATAGATCGCAGACTACATCAATCGAGTCCCAATATAGCCTGTAGGCACTCACTGCCACATGAATTTCGCTATGTCTTCATAGATCGTAGCTACCGATGCTGCATCGCCCTCTCGGCGAAATCAAACGTAGACTGTTGGCACCCACTGCCACACGACTTTCGTTATGGTCCGCAGTAGATCACAGTGACATCAAGTTACACTGTCGTCATAGCATAACCCAAATGTCTCTATAGGCATCAACGGCCTCGACTTTCGCTACCCACACACAATTCTCGAGAACTTCAGTTAGTCTGGACTTCCACCCGGGATCCAATTTTAAACCCTCCCATTAGGGCTCAAGGCAGAACCACCCCGTGGATCTCCTACTAGAAGTTCATTTTAATGGAAGCGCTTTTTCCCCAAAGCCAATCTCAAAACATTTTATACTATACACTTATAGTATCTTTCAAATCATACTCTTTATATGTATCACATATAAATCTCCTATATACACAATCGATATCTCAAAATCGATAATTCTCAACTTGGCTTTCCAAATTCCCAAAATTGATTTTTTCCAAAAATAAAAGCTTTTCAAAATCAATGGGTTCCAAAATCTTTTTCCCAAATCTATTTTCATAAAATCATTTATATCTATAGATATATATAAGTTTATTCTTTTAACTAGAACAAAAATAGTTTTCAAAGATCCTTTCTTCTGGTTATGGATTTAATAAGGGGAGTTTATCATATATAACAAATATATATATATATATATATATATATATATATATATAACTTTTATTATGCAAAATCAAATATTCAAGTTTTATTTATTTTATAAAGTTATTTGCCACATTACTTACTTTTGTAAGATGAATTTCAGTCATAGTGATATCCACTTTACATTCTTATTCATCAAATATTGCAAAATATACTTTTTCTATTTCAAAATTTATTTTTACACTTCTTTCAAAATTTCATTATCTTGTATATTTAAGCACGTACGATGTACATATACCATCTGTATGCAATACCAAATCTGATCGCTTACTCGATCACACAATTTAACTTCCAAACTAGTATCGTCCACCCGACTTCCTAGTGCAGACTCAGACCTGGTTTCTTGATCAGAAACTGTCATTCTCCTTGCATAGGCATAACTAAGGTAGCTAATTTTCAAAATCAATCAAAAATCCATATCCAGGGTTCGCCGTCGAAAATCAAGTGAAAAATCCCAACTCGGATCGATATTGTAACAACCCTGTATTTTGTGTTTATTTTAATTTTATATTTTAATTATTTTAACTGAAATTCCTGATTTAAAAACTTTATTTTTTTATTAAAATGGATTATTTTTTTATTTTAAATGTAAATTTTTATTTTTGTGTGAATTATATTTCCAAACCTGAATAAATGGAATAGTTCCAAAAAAATAGATTTTTGGTCAAATTGGTCAAACTTTGACTTTTAAATTTAAAATTTAAATATTTCAATTTTTAAAATTTTGTCTCTAATTATGAAAATAGATTTGATTTCAAGAATACTACTTTTCGTTTCGTTGAAATCGGATTAATATTGTAAAAGTTATGCTTTTTACAATATTGTGTGAAAATTGTTTTATTTAACAAATTCGTTTATTTTAATTTATATAAATAATATTTTTTGTTTGTAAATTCATGTTCTAATTTGTGTAACATGATATTTTATGCATATATTTTATTTTTAAAACCTTGGTGTTTAATTGTTTAAAAGAGTTTGAAATGTTAAATTTCTTAAATTTAATTCTAAAACATTTGCCCAATTTTTAAATAAATATAAGCAATTTCTGTAATGGTAGATTTTGGTTAAAATTTTTGACACTAATTGAAATTTTAAATCCTAAATTATAGCTTCAAAACTTTATTTAAAATATATATATTCACAACATTTATTTCGCTATTGTTTTACTTACTTATATTGGTTATATACTTTTAAATTAAGTAATAAATAATATTGTAAAAAGGCAATAAATTATACATTTTAAATTGGTACGTTTATATCCATTCTTTTTTAATTTATTTGGCGCTATAAATGGTACGTTATTTTCTGATATATTCTTTAGTCATATTTACTAAATAAATAAGAAAAAATAGATTTAAAATTACGTTACTTTGTTAATTATTTTGGGCGTACATTTTGTTTTAATTATGGCATCTATTATACGCACTCTTTGACTTCATATCTTAGCTGTTAAAAATCAATCAATAGGCGTTCAAATATGATTTCCTGCCTTACAAATCATGTGTAAAACTTTCCACTTTCATTTGTATCTCCGTATTTAATAGGAATATAATCTTTGTTTACATTAGCCGTTTCAAAATCTTTTGTTTCTTTCCATTTGCTTCTGTATATTTAATAGAAATGAATGCCTAAACTTTCTTTAGCCACTTTAAACAAAATTTCATGCCTTTCTCCCACTTAATCAACGAAAGCTTCCCTGATAAATATTCAAACCCCACGTACACAAATACCCACCGTGTATTATTTGGCCTTCATCTCCTCTCTTGTGTGTGAGGCTTCTCCTGTAGGTAAATGGCTGCACTTATTTTTTTTTTTTTTCTTGTATTTTCTTTTGTTTTCATTGTCTCACTCCATCAAGTGCTCGGCTCTTCACCACCACGACAGGCCTGCGCCCCTCCACCACCACCACTTTCGGCCTTGCTCCTCTCTTTTATTTAAAGGTATATATATCCATAAGTGTATATAAATCTGTTATCTGATCTTGCTTAAATAGGTTTGCTGTTTTATATCTATAAGTTTTTATTTCTATAAGTTATAGTACAAACAGTATAGTTATATATAAGTTGATTTTTCATGTGTACGTGTGTTTTAAAAATAATAAAATAAAGTAAAATAGAATTAAAGTGAAATAAAATATAGGTAGGTATAAGTTTTATATGAGCCTGCAAATCTATTAGTTACATTATTTTTATAAGTTTACTTAAGCTAAAAAATTGTATTAGCAGCATATTGTTATATAGTGCATGCATATAAGGCTTACAGCATAATATGAAAAGCTTACAGTATATTTTGTTATGCATATAGAATCAAGTACATAAATCATATAACCTATTATTTGTATAATAATATAATTTAAGTGTTTAGTAAAGTTGTTAACATGGGTTCAACCTGTTGTTTATATTTTAGCTTATTTAGAAATATATTTGTTTAAAGTATTTGTTTGTGTAAGGCAGCATATCTGTAAGTATTACATAAGTATATTATGTTGATATGTCATTTTTTTTCAAAAATGATGATTTTAGATATATATTCAATTTAATATGTGTTTAAAATTTTGAATTTATATACAAATTATTTTAATATATAAACTATTTAAAGTATTTTAATATATCTACTATTTTTAACATCTAAACTGTTTAGGCGTTTTAAATGTAAATAATGATTTTTATTTCAACATTCGTCCTAAAAATTTAATATTGATTTCATGGGAAGACAATATATATATATCATTGCATATGGATTTGTATTTGTCTGCATATATGTTGGGTCGGTTTTCAAACTTATATTGGTGTTAGTGTTTAAGATGGATTTAAGGAAATTTTAAGGAAATGTATTAATTGTATAAACATTGTATATTGAGTTTTGTTTAAATTAAAAATTTTGGGACATGATATGGATTTGAAAATATATGTTTAAAATAATTTTAGAAACAAATAATAATATATAAAATGAAATAGTTCCATTATGTCAAAACTAAATCAATCGTTCTCATCGATTTCCATTATCAGCCTTGTCCGTCGTGCCTGTTTTCTACATCAAATCATATCCATCTAGCATTGCTTTGGATTTAATAGCTCATTTCTGTGTCGAATCTCTCTAGCCTCGAAAGGTGAGCACTCACTCACGGTTAACGTTCTTATATTTATTAAATTGGATTTCAATTGAAACGATAATTGAAATAGGTTGTTGTTAGTTATTTAAATTGTTATATATGATATTATCTGTAACTTTTCACCTGTGAGATATGACACCATATCCTGTTGTTTATATTATATTGTTATTGATGATATATGCATGTTGTTATATTTTATATTATCTGTTATCACTCTGCAAGTTCCCTGTTAGTATAGAATTCACTATGGGTTGAAATGATACATGCCCGAACGGACTATAGAATAGGAGAAAATCGTTATGGGTTGAAATGGTAGACCCAAGCGATTTTCATTTGAATTGAATTTGGGATTGCGGATCGAAGGATATCTAACCGTATATTTTTAAATTACGGATTGAAATAATAAATATCCTTATCACTTGACCATAGGATATGAAATTATATACAGACACCGTTGGTCCAATATAAATGTTTTGAAAATAATTTCTATGGTTTTGGAAAGAAAATATAGTTTTAATAAAGACTGATTCTTAAAATATTATATTGTATAGACCTAATAATAATATTTAATCTAATTGGGATTGATTTAATACATATAATATGTTTAAGGATTCGTTTAAATTTATATTTCAAAATAGATTTGGTAAAATTTTGAATAAGTTAAGGTTGAGAAAATAAAGTTGAATTAATTGGAAATGGTATTTAATTAATAATTATATTCAATTAAATCGATTTGAAACTATTGAACTCGAGATTTAAGATATGATTTTATAACTTGGTTTTGGTAAAAGGGATTAAATGGATATTTTAAGTTTAAATAAATTTAAGGAAATATTCAGTAAAATGTAATCTAAATCTATTTAAATGATATAGAACTTGTTAAGTTTATATTTCCTGACTAAATAATAATGAAGCTAAATCAAGATCTATATGAAACTGTTAGATTTAATTTTGAAAATGTTGAATATTAAAGCTTTGAACATATGGAAAGTTCAAATGGTTACCGAGTACTAAATTGAATTAATGAATTGAGCTCTGAATAAATGGGAGTTTGGAATTTGAGTTCATTGGAATCAATTTGTGTAGTTGAGGAAATTTTAAATACTTTTATTTCTAACTCTGATGTTTATATAGTAGCTTTATGAACTACTATTTATCTATTTCGCTGCATTATATTACTCTGTGTCTGTGATCTATGATTGTTCATTTACTGTTTATGCTGAATATTGCCAAATTTTTATTTACAACGTGGTATTTTGAGCAATCAAGTCCAACATGTGTGAATGCGAATAGTTGAAAATACCGGGTCGTTATAGTTGGTATCAGAGCTTTGGCTCCAGGCAAACTTAGCATATATGGTAAATTTATTTACAGAATCACTTTCGTTCGAGCTTGAATCTCTTCTATTTGATTCGGTTTCCTTTGAATTTTGGAACATTCCCCTCGGTTCCAAATCCATTCTTGTCTTTCCTTACATGTGTTTTCTAAATTCTGGAGTATCCCATAGCTCCATTGAATGATTTGTAAAGGGGTGAAACTCCTTTACAATAGCATCAATTCATCGAAGATTTATATATCCTCGGTTTAGATGCAGCTATCTCTGGTTATGCCGAATTCTATATTTGGCGATCGAATGTTGATTTGCCTTGGAATTTCGCATCAATCATATTCCTGAAGTCACGGTTGACCCGGTTAAGGTCACCTGCGATTTATATCCATCTTCTATTTTGAAATTTAATTATCTCATCTACGTTTGAGCCTAGCTTCGAATCAGAATTCTATTTGACTATAGTCCCTCTAATTTGAATCTCTATCTTTATTTGAAATCCATTTTGGAATCATCCTTTGAAAATTGGGTTTGTTTGCATTTTAGAAATTTTTTTATACACTAAAATTATTATTTTGATAACTATGATTTTATTCTATATATAGAAGTTTCAAATGGATTTGAAAATTTGAGGATTTTATAAGAAATTTGATTTATATAAAAATGATTTATAACTGAATGGTCTTGAATTTGAATTTCGAGGAACTGAACTCCGGTATTTTGAAATTTGGTTTTTGAGATTTCAAAAGTATATGATAATAATGCGATTTAAAAGTATTTTTCGAATAAGAAATGTTTCAAAAGAACTCAAATGAATTCCAATGATTTTGAAGAAATTTCAATGAAGTTTTCAAGAAAATAGAAGTCTAGAACTCACTTTTGTCTCTGGAAAGTAATTTCGGTGATGAGTGCACGCATCATCGACATTGATTTTCGAGTTTCAGAGTGGGGGAGAGGCCACTCTGGTTGCTTTGCTATGGGAGTGATTTTGTGAAACTAATTTTGATTTTAGATTTCGAAGTATGACTTGATTTTCGAAAGATGTATGTATCTATATTTGAAATGATTTGAAGTCAGCCCGGTGTTCGATCCTCGAGTTTCGGATTTGATTTAGTATAACTCTATTTATAAAAACTGATTTACTGATTTGTTGCTGATTTCCAACTCTTGGATTTGTAATCTGATTTCACCGACTATTTTGAAGGTTCGAACACTTTCAAATCAAGGTTTGATTTTTAAAGCTAAGAAATTTCGAACAGTATAAAATATTTAATAAAGTATATAAGTTTAGTTTTGTATGTTTAAAGTATGAAGAGTATGACTTAAATAAATTTGAACCTTTTGTTAAGTAAATAATTTGCAAATGGAAATTTGGATCTTTTGAGTAGAAATAAATAGTTTAAAGGTTTTAAAGGGATAGTTATAAATTTGGAAACAATTTTGGGTATAATTGATTTTGAGAAAATATTTGGTTTTGAAAATAGATTGGAATGTTAAACCCAGTATTTATATGATGATTTTGGAAATGAATTTGTTTGACTTGAATTATGTTGATTTGGAAACTGGGATTTATTTTCTAAACCTATTATTTTGGAAACTTTGAAATTGAGATATTTAATTTGGAAGAAAATTTGGTGAAATCATATAGGATTTGAAACTGAATTGATGTTGAAACAAATTGAAATTGACAACCTTATTTTTCTAAATACTTGATTTGGGAGTTTTCGAACTTATATAAATTTGATTTGTATAAGTATGAAGTTGATTTAAAAACTATGATTTAAAAAGGAACTCAATTTGAAAGTGAAATCTTATATAATCGAAATCTACATAAGTGTGATTTGATATACTATTGATTTTGGAAAGTATTCGATTTGGAAATTAAATCTTATATATAATGGACTTTATATAAGTATGATACTTGAAAGTGATTTGCAAAGGTACTATATGATACATATTTTCGAAGTAAAGATATGGAAAGTGCCTTCTGCTTGATATCCGATTTGTGGCCACATCTTGGATTCATTCTATCGATATTATTCTCTCTGATTTTGGTTTTCTGGATGTGATACTCGAGCGTCCCCCGTGGCGTAACCCATGGGTTTTTTTCTTGGCGCGACTGCGTAGCGTAATTCACCTGGCTTAGATGGCCCAGGGTACGGGTGTTTCCTTGGGGATCCAGGTGTAACCATTGTGTATCATGTGATCTACGTAGGTCCTTTTTAGTAGCGAAATCCACAGCGCTAAGAAAGCTTACGGATACGGATGTTTCCTGGGGATTCAGGCATAACCTTTGTGTATCTGCGGTCTACTAGTCATCATGGCTAAATTCGCAGGGCTGAGAAAGCTTACGGATACGGATGTTTCCTGGGGGATCAGGCGTAACCTTTGTGTATCTGTGATCCATGGTTGGACAAATGGTTTGGTTGTTATTTTTGGATTGTACTTTCCATATCTGTTTTTAAAAGTTTTTCAAGTATTTTCAATGGGTGTTGAAACAAGTCTACTAAGTACCTAGAGAATTCTAGCTTTGCGCCTGATCAACGCACTGCCAGAGTCTACAAGAACAAGGATAAACTTGTTAATACATCGAGTTATAAAAGTATTTTGACAAAGTACCATATAAAGGATATTTTTATCAGTTATTTTACCTTTCTAAATGATTGAAATTTATATAATTTTAAAATAATGGTTCATCCTTGTATTTCAACTTATTTTCCTTCTAGCCATTCCTACTTTCCACCTTGATAAACTTCCCTATAACAACAGTTATCAGGTATAATTTTAATCTTCTTGTCATCTTGTCTTAGTCCTATTTCATTCTATTGTTTTCTGTGTTTTCGTACCTCATTCCTTTTCGAGGATGAAAAGATTTGAGTGGGGGAGAGTGTAACAACCATGTATTTTGTGTTTACTTCAACTTTATATTTTAATTATTTTAACTGAAATTCCTGATTTAAAAACTTTATATTTTTTATTAAAATGGATTATTTTTGTTATTCTAAATATAAATTTTGATTTTTGTGTGACTTATAATTCCAAACCTAAATAAATGGAATAATTCCAAAAAATGGATTTTTGGTCAAATTGGTCAAACTTTGACTTTTAAATTTAAAATTTGGATATCTAAATTTTTGAAATTTTATTTTTTATTATGAAAATAGATTTAATTTCAAAAATACTACTTTTTGTTTCGTTGAAGTCGGATTAATGTTGTAAAAGTTATGCTTTTTACAATATTGTGTGAAAATTGTTTTATTTAACAAATTTGTTTATTTTAATTTATATAAATAATATTTTTTTTGTTTTTAAGATCATGTTCTAATTTGTGTAACGTGATATGTTATGCATATTTTTTTAAAAACCTTGGTGTTTAATTGTTTAAAAGAGTTTGAAATGTTAAAATATCTTGAATTTAATTTTAGAACATTTGCCCAATTTTTAAATAAATATAAGTAATTTCTGTAATGGTAAATTTTGGTTCAAATTTTTGACACTAATTGAAATTTTAAATTCTAAATTCGAACTTCGAATCTTTATTTAAAATATATATATTCACAACATTTATTTCGCTATTGTTTTACTAACTTATGTTGGTTATATACTTTTAAATTAAGTAATAAATAACGTTGTAAAAAGACAATAAATTATACGTTTTAAATTGGTACGTTTATATCCATTCTTGTTTAATTTATTTGGCGCTATAAATGGTACGTTATTTCCTGATATATTCTTTAGCATATTTACTAAATAAATAAGAAATGAATTGATTTAAAATTACGTTACTTTGTTAATTATTTTGGACGTACGTTTCGTTTTAATTATGGCATTTATTATACGCACTCTTTGACTTCATACCTTAGCTGTTAAAAACCAATCAACAGCCGTTCTAATACGATTTCTTGCCTTACAAATCATGTCTAAAACTTTCCACTTTCATTTGCGTCTTCGTATTTAATAGGAATATAATCTTAGATTTACACTAGTCGTTTCAAAATCTTTTGTTTCTTTCCATTTGCTTCTGTATATTTAATAGAAATGAATGCCCAAATTTTCTTTTGCCGCTTTAAACATAATTTCTTGCCTTTCTCCCACTTAATCAATACAAGCTTCCCTGATAAATATTCAAACTCCACGTACACAAATACCCACCGCATATTATTTGGCATTCATCTCCTCTCTTGTGTGTCAAGCTTCTCCTGTAGGTAAATGGCTGCACTTATTTTTTTCTTATTTATTTTCTTTTTCTTCTTCTTGTATTTTCTTTTGTTTCCATTGTTTCACTCCATCAAGTGCTCGGCTCTTCACCACCACGATAGGCCTACGCCCCTCCACCACCACCACTTTTGGCCTTGCTCCTCTCTTTTATTTAAAGGTATATATATCCATAAGTGTATATAAATCTGTTATCTGATCTTGCTTAAATAGGTTAGCTGTTTTATATCTATAAGTTATAGTACAAGCGGTATAGTTATATATAAGTTGATTTTTAATGCGTGCGTGTGTTTTAAAAATAAAAAATAAAATAAAATTAAAGTGAAATAAAATATAGGTAGGCATAAGTTTTATCTGAGCCTGCAAACCTATTAGTTACATTGTTTTTATAAGTTTACTTAAGCTATAAAAATTGTATTAGCAGCATATAGTTATATAGTACATGCATATATAGGCTTACAGCATAATATGAAAAGCTTACAGTATATTTTGTTATACATATAAAATAAAGTATGTAAATCATATAACCTATTATTTGTATAATAATATAAGTTAAGTGTTTAGTAAAGTTGTTAACATAGGTTCAACCTGTTGTTCATATTTTAGCTTATTTAGAAATAATTTGTTTAAAGTATCTGTTTGTGTTGGGCAGCATATTTGTAAGTATTACATAAAGTATATTATGTAGATATGTTTTTTTTTTCAAAAACGATGATTTTAGATATATATTTAATTTAATATGTGTTTAAAATTTTGAATTTATATACAAATTATTTTAATATATAAACTATTTAAAGTATTTTAATATATGTACTATTTTCAACATCTAAACTGTTTAGGCGTTATAAATGTAATCAATGATTTTTATTTCAAAATTCATCCCAAAAATTTAATATTGATTTCATGGAAAGACAATATATATATATATATATATATATATATATATACACACACACAGTTGCATATGGATTTGTACTTGTCTGCATATATGTTGGGTTGGTTTTCAAACTTATATTAGTGTTAGCGTTCAAGATGGATTTAAGGAAACTTTAAGGAAATGTATGAATTGTATAAACATTGTATATTGAGTTTTTTTTAAATTAAAAATTTTGGGACATGATATGGATTTGAAAATATATGTTTGAAATTATTTTAGAAACAAATAATAATATATAAAATGAAATATTTCTGTTATATCAAAACTAATTCAATCGTTCTCATCGATTTTCCATTATCAGCCTTGTCCGTCGTGCCTGTTTTCTACATCAAATCATATCCATCTAGCGTTGCTTTGGATTTAGTAGCTCATTTCAGTGTCGAATCTCTCTAGCCTTGAAAGGTGAGCATCACTCACGATTAACGTTCTTATATTTATTAAATTTGATTTCAATTGAAACGACAATTGAAATAGGTTGTTGTTTGTTATTTAAATTGTTATATATGCTATTATCTGTAATTGTTCACCTGTGGGATATGACACCATATCCTGTTGTTTATATTATATTGTTATTGATGATATATGATTGTTGTTATATTTTATATTATCTGTTATCACTCTGCAAGTTCCATGTTAGTATAGAATTCACTATGGTTTGAAATGATACATACCCAAACGGACTATAGATATGAGAAAATCGTTATGGGTTGAAATGGTAGACCCAAGCGATTTCATTTGAATTGAATTTGGGATTGCGGGTCGAAAGGATATCTACCCGTATATATTTAAATAACGGATTGAAATAATAAATATCTGTATCACTTGACCATAGGATAGGAAATTATATACAGACACCGTTGGCCAATATGAATGTTTTGAGAATAATTTCTATGGTTTTGGAAAGAAAATATAGTTTTAATAAAGACTGATTTTTAGAATATTATATGCATAAAAATGAAAATTTTATGTATAGACCTAATAATAATATTTAATCTAATTGAGATTGATTTAATACATATAATATGTTTAAGGATTCGTTTAAATTTATATTTCAAAATAGATTTGGTAAAATTTTGAATAAGTTAAGGTTGAGAAGATAAAGTTGAATTAATTGGAAATGGTATTTAATTAAGAATTATATTCAATTAAATCGATTTGAAACTATTGAATTCGGGATTGAAGATATGATTTTATAACTTGGTTTTGGTAAAAGGGATTAAATGGATATTTTAAGTATAAATAAATTTAAGGAAATATTCTATAAAATGTAATCTAAGGCTATTTAAATGATATTGAACTTGTTAAGTGGATATTTCCTGACTGAATAATAATGAAGCTAAATCGAGATCTATATGAAACTGTTAGATTTAACTTTGAAAATGTCGAATATTAAAGCTTTGAATATATCGAAAGTTTAAATGGTTATTGAGAACTGAATTGAATTAATGAATAGAGCTTTGAATAAATGGGTGTTTGGAATTTGAGTTGATTGGAATCAATTTGTGTAATTGAGGAAATTTCAAATAATTTACTTTATAAATTATTTAATATATATACTATTTTGGAAAATAGATATATTTGAAAGGGAAATGATATTTTGGTTTTGAAGTATAAATTAATTTGAATGACCACAGTGTTATAGTGTATATTTCCACCTTGTAGATAGTTCTGCAGATCCTTAGAGGATGGTTATCCCAAACATCCTTTGAGTTACTTGTATTCCAGTTGATATTTCACTTGAGTTGGATTTATTGATATAAGAATGTTAATCCTGGCTCGAGTGTTTTGTGTTTTGCTTTACGCTATGGTCAGACTGAGTGATACAGCTTTTGAGACTCACCTTTGGAGTTTGGAGCTTCGTTTGGGGATCCAACTATCGACTCCGCTTTCAGCCCTTCCAGTTGATTGGTTACGAGAAGTCATCTGCTCGTACTAGAGACTTCACTGCATCTGAAATATTCTGTTGTATTTTATTTCTAACTCTGATGTTTATATAGTAGCTTCATGAACTACTATTTATCTATTCCGCTGCATTATATTACTCTGTGCCTATGATCTGTGATTATTTATTTATTGTTTATGATGAGTATTGCCAAATTTTTATTTACAACGCGGTATCTTGAGCAATTCAAGTCCGACATCTGTGGATGCGAATGGTTGAAAATATTGGGTCGTTTACTATCTCGAAATTCTGTGTTCGAATCTGGATCAAATGATTATGCGAATAGAATAATATACGTACATCCTACGTATTTATCTTCATTGATTATTAGCTAAATCAATTATCTTTTTATTCACCTTCAATTTGATTCTATTCACTCATTCACAATTGCCTCAATTTCCATTTCGGCTATCACTTTAATTATAAACATTTTGCACTCTGACCAGTTTGAAATTTAGAAAATAGTTTGAAAAGTTTAAAATAGTTAAGTAGTTTAGTTGTAAAATTGTTGTAAATAGTTAAGTAGCTATAAAATAGTTGTAAAATAGTAAATAATTTTTAAAACAGTTATAAAATTGTTGTAAAATAGTCAAATAGTTCCAAAAATAGTTGTAAAATAAGTATAAGATAGTTTGGGTTTTAAAAAGAAAGATTGTATAGTAAATAGCTTGGAAAAATAGATTTCAAACAGTTTATATTAACACAATTTATTTGAAAAGTAGTTTCAAAGTCAAACTATTCAATTTCCCAATCTGCGTTTCCAATCAATTTCCCATTTCTATTTCTATTGAAATTGATTCAATTCCAATTCAATTCCAATTCAATTTTCCAATTGAATTTATTTCAATTCCAGTCTCAACTTTAAAACATCTCGAATTATACAAATTCGAGTTAATTTTTCAAATGTTGGTTTAATCCCTTAAATCAAATTAACCTTTACTTGACTTATTTCAAAGTTCAAATAAGAGTCCAAAACAATTTAATCTTTAGAATTTCATTTATCACCAAATTTTAACTTCTAACCTTGAAACCAATTCTTAATCAATTTTAGTTTGCAAGTTCATTTTTAACATTTAAATCTTAAGTTCAAAGTGATTCCAATCCCTAATTTCAAATTTTATTTCTAAAAATCAAAATCATTAAAATAATTTCAACTAAAATTTTATTTCCAATCTATTTCAGTAATGGCTATATATTATCTTAATCTACTTCTTAAATCATTTAAACATTCCAATTCACAGTTTCATAGATCATTAATAATAATAGGATGATACCAAGATAAGCCAAGGTAAATAAACATCTTAATTTTCCAAACATCAATCAATAGCATCCATTACCAATTTCCTGATCTCAAACTTGTTTTCAGATCACACATAACTCCCATTCAAACCATCCCTTTAACTTCCCTAAGTTAAATCTCAATTCACTTTGAAATTTCCAATTCAGGTTGTTTGTTAAACTTATTTAACTTCCCCTAAGTTAAATTCAATTCATTTAATCCAGTCAGCCTTACACAATTTGAATTCTCCATTTCAAATTTTTAAACTTCTTATCAATATCCTTTCCTACTTATAAGCTCAAAAACTTAACACATTTCAGGGAAAATTCAAAAATCAATACCTAGTGTTTACTCCCAATCAAGTTGTTATTATGTATATCCCACATATATACATATTCATTTCTTTCGCACCCCAAGACATATTTTAAATTTTAAACCATTCTTGGTTTTTAGTTCAAAACATATTTCTTTAAAAATTAAAACAATTCTTGTTTTAAGATAAGATTCCTACATTTTAAAAATATTATGTATTATATCTTTTAACATGTTAAAACAATTTAAATTTTCTGGACTTAGATTTTAAAACTTCACATTTTGAATCCTTTTCAATTTACATGCCATACTTATTTAAATATTACTTTCTTAAAACATTTCATTTTGCTTTATCATTAGCTATCATTAGAAAACAAACATCTCGTTATTAGATACCATAACCATTTTATGATAATAACCAAGATTATCGTATGTGGAAACCAATTCACTATATATTATCTCTTAATTTGTTGGAAAAATTAAAATCAAGTAACTTAATTTAGCATTCTGAAAACATTTCTACAAATTTCAGGATTTTATTCTCTGGTTTGAATCCATTTCAAGCTTATTTTATTCATTTAGTTCATATTATCTAATTTCATTAAATATATTTCCACATAAATTCTTGTGATCAAATTCAATTTCTATAACCAACAACCAATTATCTTAATATATAGTGATTAGAAATTTTTTTACTTTATATATATCAAAATACAAGCTTATATATAAATCATTTAAAACCATTTTTAAAATCATTATATAAGAAAATAACAAGTACGCTCTCAGATATATATACACTCAACTCATTCTAGGGTACTACTGAACCAATCCTTAATGAGTAAACCCACCAAAGCCAATGTTCTCGCTTAACCTTTTTCTCTAATACCAAGTGTAACGACCCGAAATTTTCGACCACAAAAGTCAACACTAATAGGTTCACTATAAAGTGCCGAGCAATCGAACACCGAAAATTCCTGATTGTTAGGTTAAGAAGAAAAGAGGTAGAAGAAGAACAGGAAACAAAACATAGAAGCTCACATTCGTAGAGGATCAAAATATAATATCAAATAATAGCATTTATACAAAGAAAAGCTGTAATTGTCATTTTACATTCAATACATTAGAGTAGAACCATTCACACATAAATTGGACAGTTATAATTAACTTGTCCTAGAATACAAACAGTACAATCCTAAATATTCAACGGAAATATACTTCATACGTTCTTGCCATCCAGCTCGCCACCTGTGCTTCAGAACGTCCTAACCTGAAAATCTGTAATACTCGGTCTGACCCCGAGCATTACAACAAAGTAACACCCGGGTCAGGCTAGAAACCATGTGAGTAAACCCATATAACTTGAAATACTAAGTTATAAAACATAATTGAAAACCCGTGGTATCTCGTACCTCACTACGAGTTCTTATCTTGTTTATAATCAATACTTATTATAAAAAAATATATTACTCAGTTAAATGGCCATGTTGCTTAATTTATTTTAGTCCAAACAATTTGATTCTAAACTCTTATCTATAAAGAATTATTGTAGATTACAAATCGAAGTGGTTTTGGGTATTTGCTGATACCCGACCCCGGTCACTTCGAATCCAATACCATTTTTAATCTAAGTTGTTTAAGTGAAAACAAATTAATTTATATTCATACTAACATATTCACATAGTGAGTCCATTATAGATAGATAATCCATATTTCACAGTTCAACCCAAATATATCATATCACAGAGCATCACAAATCACATATCAGAGATATCAAATAATCCTAGGCTATAATATATTTAATCATCCATAAGCAAGATTATTTAGTTGTTCAATTCCTAATTAATTTAATTTAATCTCCAAATAAATTAAATTAATTACCTTTATATCCTGCTTACATAACATTAATTAATTACAAACAATTTATCATCACTTGAATCAATTAATGAAATTAACTAAACAACCTTTAATTAATAACATTAATTAATTTTACTATAATTAGTTACATTAATTAATGATCCTTTAATTACTTCCACTAATTAATTACCCTTTAATTAATTACATTAATTAATTATTCTTTAATTAATCACACTAATTAATGATCCTTTAAATACATTAATTAAATAAATAAATTATCCTTTAATTAATATCATTAACCAATTATCCTTTATTTACTTAAGTTAATTTAATTAACCCTTAATTACTTAAATCCTTAATTAATCTAAGATAAACCATTATCTTAATTAATTACTTGTTTAAATCATTATTAATTTCCGTTTGGAATCACATAGGAATTAAATAATTAACTCATTATATAATTATATTAATCCAAAACAATTTAAATTCAAAAACATTTGACTTATAATTTATATTTGAAACTTGTTTAATATTTAATTTTGAAACCTTGTTAACATTTCTTTTACTTTAAAAACCTTTCATTTCTTTGCTTTTAATCTTGACACAATTTTTTACTTTTGCTTGGAACTTTGTTAATACTTACTTTGGAAACTTATTCACTAATTTTACCTTTACTTTTAAACCTAATCAAACTTTCCTTTTTAGTTTAAAACTCAGTACATGTTCTTTTCTTTTAATTTTAAAACTTGGTACAAAATTTACGTTCAAATTTCAAAAGCCTGCAAACATAAAACCTGGAATCAAACGAACAAACTCGAGCCCACACAAACTTTCACGAACAAATACTCGAGCCAAAACCTCCATTCCTCACACACGAGCCCGAGTCCTCACCAATCTCTTCTCTCAACACAACAACCACCCCAAAATCCAAACATACACACTGACACTCATGCACGTGCACAAAGCGCCGAAGCTATGACGGTCACCCATGACCACGTCGCCAAGTTGCCGACGATCAACTCGTTCCATTCGACATCTAGAACCACGAACCCTCCTCGCAAAATCAAAATCGAACGAACGAAAAACAGCAGGCTCCAGAACCCATCAACAAGATTCACCACGCATCGCCATCTCCGACCACCGAAGACCTCGTCATCATGTTTGGCCCTTCACTTGACCTCCATCTTCCTTCCCTCTACCTTCGGTCCACCTCGACGAAGAGATCGCCCAGAAAACAACCCGGACCAAAAACACATACCAAATGCTAAATCTACCTCACCGTGCCAACACGGCGATCCAGAAAATCGCCAGCTATTTTTCCTACCACCCACGAGCTACCTTCAGCAGGAACCCAGACCTTTCCAGAACCTCCGATCGCCAGAGATCAACAAAACCCAATTCCCGTCCAACTCGAAAATTCCCATCAACCGCAAACTTAAAAATCTTGATTTTAACATTAAAATTCATGGTTTACAGAATTGAATAAGATCATATGGGTGAAACTAGAAATCATGATGGTAGATTTTATGATATATTTTAATTTTTTTTACTGTAAATTTCTTTTTCCCAGATAATAGTGAAATTTTTATTTTAAACCATTTTTAGAATTAGGATTTCATCCATACAAACATATTTCTTACAGACAACATAATCTAATAAAGATTGGAAAAGAGAATTAATAATTTCTCTTTTTTTTAAACTTATTTTAGCCTGTTTAGACAAGAACAGAGGTTTGCTTTCTATATACAGACATGCACATAGAAATTCACAGTGGTTCAACTATATTCTGGGTGAATACATTCATGCAAACATTTTTACAACATTAATTAAATGCTTATCACATGAATCAAGTTAAAACAGATTAAACTTAAAAAGCAAATGTTGGTTTACTCACAAGAATATGTTGATAACAAAGAACAGCTTTTGTTCTTTTCTTTTGATCTGGAACTGGTTTCTGAACTAAAATTTGAATCTTTGCTTGATGTATATTGAGTTGATCTTGAATTTGTTTTGCTCTTGAATCAACTATCTTTGCTCAGGTTAAAAGTTTGAAATAGTTGAAGTTGTAGTTGCTGTTTGATTTTATTTTCGGGTTTTAGTATAGTTTGAGAATGAAAGAATTGAGAATAGAAGTTTGAACTAAAACCATCCTTCATGAAGATGTTATTATATTTTAATTTAAAGAGAAAACAATTTTGCCACATGTTAGTTTGCATGTTATCTCAAGTTACAAATGTTTAAATGCATGTATTACAAAGCTTACAAATGTTTTAAACCTTTATTTAATATTTCTCATGTTTTTATATTTATTTTTATTAATCTATGTTTATATCTTTATATACAAATCATAATTAGTACATGTATAATTTAAAAGAAATAATAATAAACTCTTTTTATTTAATCTCACTATACTTTTAATTAATAAATATTTATCTTTAGAGTTTTTTAAATATATAATTTAACATGAAAAATCTTTTGAAAATTATATTATTAAATTCAAAACATAGCTCCCCAATTATAATATATATATATTACATTGAGTTCTAATTATAATATATATACACATACGCTTATAGTTTTCAATATTATAAAGTTTGCATATATCTATTAACATATTATTGATTTTCCATAAGAATTATCATTTCCAGTTATTTATAATTCAACAATAATTACAGTTTCAAATCCATTTATATATGTAGCCAGATATTTATTAGAATTTTATTTGCTTAACTTGTAGATCAGTACTTTCTAAAAATTAAATCTAGTTAATTACCAATTAACATTTGTCCAAAAATCCGGGTTATCACGGTTATGGGTTGAATGATAAACCCAAGTGATTTTCATTGAATTGAATTTGGGATTGCGGTTTGAAATGATATATACCCGTATATATATTTAAATCGTGGATTGAAATGAAAAATATCCGTATCACTTGACCATAGGATAGAAAATTATTTATACAGACACCGTTGGTCTATATATAAATATTTTGAAAATGATTTATGTGGTTTTGAAATGAAATATATGGTTTAATAAATATTAATTTCAAGATATTATATATAAATGTATTTTATAAAGTTTAAATTCTTGATTTTAAATTTATATGTTTGAATTTTTTTAAAATTATAAGTTAGTTTTGAAATTATAAATTTTAAGAATTTACTTATAATTTAACTATTTTAAAATATGTATAAATTAGTTTTACTATAAAATAAGATTGATAATAAGATTTAATTTAATAAAGTTTGATTTAATTTATATATAATATGTTTAAGTATTTATTTAAATTTTTATTGTCAAATATAAAGTTTATAATGATTTTTATAAATTAAGGTTGGGAAGATAGATTTGAAATTTGTAACAACCCGTAAATTTTCGATAATTTAATTTGTTGATTTAATGGATCTTGTTATTTAATATCGGAAGAACTAAAAAGTTGAAAGGTAATAATGAAATAATAACTAAGATGAGATGTAACAAGTTAAAGTTAACAATTAATGAACTTGAATGGAATTCCAATTAGTTGAAATAAGGTAAATGTATAATTGGTAATAAATTTAATATAAGAAAACGAACGTAAATATTGAATTAATTAATGAATTAATAATAAATAGTAATTGAATAAAATCAATGTTTTGTAAGTAATTATAATATTTTTTGGAAATGATAACGAATAAAATTATGATTAATAGTTAGTGGCAATAATTATTATAAGTTATCGATATATTTTTAATCCATTAAATTGAATTGGAATCAATTGCAATAAATCTAAATAAAATATTACGTTAATTTTAATTAAGGTAATATTTGGAAATAATGTTAATGTTATTCATAAT
Organism: Allium cepa; assembly: GCA_030765085.1. Taxonomy (NCBI): domain Eukaryota; kingdom Viridiplantae; phylum Streptophyta; class Magnoliopsida; order Asparagales; family Amaryllidaceae; genus Allium; species Allium cepa. The sequence continues at coordinate 445,119,241 of CM060938.1, read as the reverse complement.
AGGACAATTTGTTGAATTGAAAGAATGAAAATAAAGATCTATCAATTTATTGGGATTTGAACTATAATAATTGGATTAATTGCAATTAAATGAAATTAAATATCTAAATATTACGTTAATTGAAATTAAGATGGAATTTGAGAATATGAATGTAATAGATCATGAATCTAATGTTAATTTCATTCATTTGACAAAAATGAATTGAATAATAGAATGAAAAGTAAATTAAATGGAATTATTGGAAATTAAATTTATAATTTCTGAATTTAATGAAATTGAAGTTAACACTGAAATTTTAAATTAACCAACTCTAAATTGACATCTAAATTTTTTAAAATTAGTATAAATGGTTAAGGAATTTAAAAATGATAAAAAAAATTGTCAATTATAGAATTAAAATTGAAAATTTGATGTCATTATTTATTAATTTATTTAATTAATGTAAAAATAGCCATTTTGGCCACTGAGTCGGATTTCGATGAAACTAGTTTCATTGGATCCGTAACGGTAAATTATAGTAGGATTTCAAGTTTCGTAGCGATTGGACTTGTCGTTTGATCGTACGGACTCAAAACGCCTTGAGATCAATTTAATTGAAACTAATTGAAATCAATTTAATTGAAACTAATTGAAATCAATTTGAAATATGTTAACTTTAATGTAACTTCTTCATTCGGTGGAATTTGAACTTAAAACATGTTCCATCGATTTTAAAATATGTAAAAACATCTATTTGATATATGGGATAACCCATTTTCGTTCCGAAGTCAGAACGGGCTTTTCGGGCCATTTTTCATGCAACTTTCAATCCAAATCAATCCGGTCCATTCTAATTTCAGCTTTGCCTATATATATCTCGTTATAAACCCTAGGGCATTTCTTATTCCTTATTTCTGTATGTACAATTCCATTTTGCTTTTTATCATTCCAATGGCAGACAAACAAATTATAGTTCAATTTCAAATCAAATTCCAAATCAAAAAATTCCAACTTCTAAAACGATATCGAATTAAATATCGGTTTGAAGCTCTCGATGAGCGCAAGTCAAAAATATGATTCATTTTTCAATTCGATGCACCGTTTTCCTAGAAATCAAGAGTCGTTCATAGGCCACAATCTCGATCCAACGGTGGATCTTCCGCGATGGCTCGATCGGGAAGCGTAGTGTTGTGGAGGTCGAAGTGCAGCACGCATCCATGCTTTGGGTTTGTAGAGATGGTCAGTGTTTTGGCCTGGAATCGATGATAAAGGTATGAAGTTTGCCCACGGCCTGGAGTTAGACGGCGACGTCGGAGGTCAACGCTTCTTCGACGTAGCCGCGACGTGGAGGGGGGAGGCCGATGGTGGCCTATGATCTGGTCCTTGGTGACCGTAGCAGCAACGTAAATTGATTAGGGTTTCAGTGGATAGGCGGCTCTGGTTGGGTTCGTTCGTGAGTGCGGGTAGCATAGGTATGAAGAGGCGATGACGTGTCTGAATCCAGTAGGTGCGTTTCTTTTGTTTATTTATTTATTTTGATTTCAAATCGTTCTGACTAACATAACTTTCGCATACGAGGTCCGTTTCACGCATGATTTTCTCCGGCGATGCTGGATTGGATGAATTCGGAGACTGTTGAAGTTTGGGTTTAAAATTGAATTTAAATTCGATTATATCCAAAGGTGGGTGTTTTAACCCACTAATAACTTCTAAAATTTCTTATGTTTGTTAAATTGATTTATGATGTGATTAGAAATTTATTTATGACTGTTTGGCATATTTTGAATATCATCTCAGTTTATTTGAATTTATTTGGATAAAATAGTTATTTAACTTATTATTGAATATAACTGCCAGTAAATACCTGTTATTTATTATCTGTTCTATATTGATGTTATTGATTGAATTGGATGATGATTGTGATAAAAGTTTGATGATTGATGTTGAATGAATGGATGTTGTATTTTATATTGTTATAAACTGCTTATTTCATTGGGGATTGCGGTTTGAAATGATATATAACCGTATTTATATTTTAAATTACGAATTGAAATGATAAATATCTGTATCACTTGACTATAGGATAGAAAATTATAGACAGACACCATGGTCTATATATAAAAATATTTTGAATGATTTCTACGGTTTTGTAAAGAAATATATGGTTTTAGATAAATATTGATTTTAGATATTATATAAATGTTATTTTATCCTTGATTTCAAGCTATGTATAATATGTTCTAATATAGAATAAGCTTAACAATAAGTTTGATTTTTATTGAAGATCATATGGCTAAATATTTAAATTATATTTTAATATAGAGTTTATAATGACTTAAATAAATTAAGGTTGGCAGATAAATTTGAGATTTATTTGAAATTGAATTTATTTAAGAATTAAACTCAAATAAGTTTGATGTGAAATATATTAAATTTGAAATTCTGGAAGGTATGATTTTATAACTTGATTTTGGTTTAAGGTGAATTAATTGATATTTCAAGTAAGAATAAATTGAAGGAAATATTTAGTTATTTGAAATTTGAGTTTTATTTAAATGATAATGGATTTATTAAGTAAAATATTTCGAAACTAAATAATAGAAAATTAAATTGTTGAATCGTAATTACCAAACTTAGTTTTGAAATTGTTGAATACTTAAAGTTTGAAATATGTTGAAGTTGTAATGGCTTATTTTGTGGATCAAATCTGTTTTGCAATTGATAAAATTTGAAATAGTTTATTTGAAAACTGAATCAAATTGAAATTTTTGAGGATTTGGTTAAATATAAAATGTAGAAATTCGAGTTGTTATGGAATTGATTTGTGAAATTGAAGAAGCTATTGTATTATATAAAGTATTTAAATTTTTAAACTATTAATTGGTGGAAGTTATGTTCCGAAGTTATGAGTTTCAAAATATTATAATTTGAAAGTGTTATATTCAAGGGTTTTGATTTCGAAATGTTATAACTCTGAAAATGCTATGATTTTGGAAAAAGATATGTTTGAAATAAAATGATATTATATTGATTTGGGTTTTTATAAAATAGATATCATATTGATTTGGTTTTTGAAATGGAAATGATATCGTATTTATATACTTTGAAAGTGGATATTATATTCTAGTTTTGAAGTATAATTATTTTGAAATGACTGCGGTGTTATAATAACGTTTGGTTGTTAAAGAGACGGGGATCGAAAGTTGTCATACTCTCTGCCAACTTTGAAAACCACTTTAACAACCGTGTATGTGGTGGAGATTCTAGAATGAAGTAGGATGATGGAGACGTCCTTTGAGGTATGTACGTGGACCCGACTCCCGTGAGTTGACATAAGGTGGCTAAAACAGGAGCGATTGAAAGGCTAATGAGGTAGCCCCTTTGGTCGGACACATCCCTTCGATATTATACTTTGACTTTTGGATTGATTCGATGGACATTTTTAATATTTTAATTGGGGGTGTGGCTCGAGGTGGGCGGTAGCTGCGCGCTATGCGTTACCACCGGCCCGGAAGCGTAATTAGTATATCTACCCTGGCATTGTCTAATTGTGTCGTGTCACCTACCCTAGTGAGCCTCGTACGAGTTTGGTTTTCTCCCGTAGCCCGTGAAGTATTTAGGGTAGTCTCCCGATATGGAAATGCGCTTATACTGGATGGACTACTGGGACAATTATTGTATTAAAGGGGAGGTTGGGTAACTCCTTAACACTATTTAAAAGTCAGTTTATATTACTACAGAATTATTATAATAGCGAAATATTACTGCATAGTAAATAGTTTAACGGATCCTTAGGAGATGTGAATCCCGAGCATCTCTTAAGTTACTGCACTCATGTTAGACACTAGATAGGAGATGTCAAACCCCGTAAACATCTCTAACGCTGTTTCCACTCATATTTATTTCTATTGATTTAACTCACATAAGATCTTTTACTTCTGACTCGAGTGTTTTGTCTTTTCAATTCGCTCGGGTCAGCCGGAGCATTTCAGGACTCGAAGGTCTTATTTCTGGAGGACGAAGATTTTATTACTACTATTTATTATTATAAAATTCACTACATCATGAATTCCGCTGCATTATTTATTATTCTCTGGTATGTGTAACTCTGATCTATGTTGTATAAGTATAATCAAATGTTTTGTAAAACAGCTTCGTGAACTGTTATTTGATTATTATATTTTGTCATTCCGCTGTCAGATTCTGTCTTGCTTTATTTCTTCCTTCTTTTACTTATTTACCCCAATAAAAGTTCGCCCTTTTGTATGGTTTGAGTCTGACGTGTGTAGTTTATCGTTGATTTAAAACGTACAAAAAGGCGGGCTATTACATTTGGTATCAGAGCTTTGGTTTAGCGATAAACCTTAAATTTGTGGGACTGACTCTTTACTAATAGGGTAGTAATATCCTATGATGAGTCGCTGAGTGTGTGTGTATATATATATAAGAGAGCGTAATTGTTAGTATTATAAAAAGGTTTTAATATTATGTTAATTTGTTCCGTTTTGTATTTATAAATTCTGGTTTATGCATAGGACGCTATGATATCAATAGGGATTTCTAAACACTTAATAGGACAGGCAGACACAATATTTGTTTCGAATATAGGTGGATAAAATATTTTTTCCTATTATATTTTCTATATGTAAAATATTTTTTTTTATAAATGATATATATTTGGTTGTAATATAATGGTTGTTAGGTAGTGAAATTTATAAATATTGGTTGGAAATAAGATTTAAAATAATATAAATGAAAATTGGAAATTTAGAACCTAAGTTCCTGGGTTTTTGAAAATTTCTTTCGAATGATCTTAAATATAATAATAATAATGTTATTTAGACGCATTTTCTGATATAAATATTTCAATATGATTTGAAAGAATTGTTTTAAAGAAATTTTGGAATGAAATAAGTTCTGTACTCCCCTCTCTGTCGTTGGAAAATAATTTCGGAGATGACTATCATTGATGTTCATTTTCGAGTTTCGATGCAGATTTATTTTGATAAATAAATATAAACTTTAAATTGTTTTAAATATAATTAGATATATAAATTGTAAGTGTGACGACCCGTCCTTCTACTCCCAGAAAGACGTATCATCATTAAGAAAGAAAGAGGTAGAAATAGAAAAGAAAAGAAGAAATAACATTAACAACAGAATCTCACAGCGGAAATGGAATAAAATATAATACATCACATAATAACTACAGAGTTTGCATATATCAGAGTTGTACAATATTATACACTTGATAATTTTATATACATCTGTCACTACATACATCTCAAAATACAACATACCCTAACTAACACAGCGGAACTATATAGATATCTACATACGTCTGGGCTCCTGCTCCAAGCTCCTCCAGAACTCAACAATCCAAGAACCTATCACTTGGCTACTCGTAAAATTTTGAGTACCCAAGAGTTTATGAAAAACACAAAATATAAACTCCGGGTCAGACATGGGTCTGGTATGAGTAAACGGTTTAAAGTTGTTTAACTTGAAAAATATTTGAAAATAAAGGTATCACGTAAGACTTCCCATACATAAATACGGGTAAGTTTTTACCTTACGCTAACCAAAACATTTCATAGGAAATTTAGTGATATTATCATAGTGTCTAGGGTTTTCAAGTAAATAGAAAATAGGTGAAATTGTTACATTATTAAATTCCAGCTACTAGCCACAAAAGTGGGTAATACAATCAAAATCGTTGGCACTTATTGGAAAATGGGTTCCATACAATGGCAGGGCTACTGGGATACCGCCCGTCACAGTACGGGGCCTAGATCACCGTACCGAGGAGTACGCCTGCTCCCTTGCAACACAAGGCCGGAACCATTCCTTACTGAACATTCCCGAACAAGATAACCCCGTAGTTGGCGCGACCAACCACTCACTAAGCCGAATAAAAAGGGACATCTAGACAGGGGAAAATCTTGTCCTGCTTGGGCATAACCCACCTAACCTTAGTGTGCCTCCCCTGTTTTAGCCATTCCCGGTTGATGAGGCTTGAGGCTACGATTACCTTTATAGAACATATCCCTTAGAATGCTCATCGCCCGCCTGACGATGTGCTGAAAGCATTCAATCCATACAAGTTCGCTCCGGGTTCGAACGAAACCGAAGGCATTATCTCGTTACACTCATTTTGGAATCACCCTCAGAGTTAACGACGACAACCCTTGCATTCTGTATCTTCATTCACATCAGATTCATGACCTATCGTTAATTTGGATCGATGTGGTTTTCGGATGTCCAAATATGGAAACCCGATCCCGGTCTCATCGAAATCCAAAACGTGTCTTTTAAGGCCAAGTTGTTTTAAAGTTTTAAACAATTCAATTATCCATATACACTCAGATAGATAATTCACAATATCACAACAGATAATCGACATTATCACCATAAACAGATAGGCAATATAATCATCACAACAGATAATCCATATTATTATCATACTACAATCAAAGCATACCTTTCATATAGCATCATTTATCTCATATTTGAGATCTCAGTCCATTCAAGGTAAACAATATCATCCATCAATATATAAGTAATCACACCAGCTATAATTAATTTAAAATGAATTAAATTAATTACTTCATCTCTAATTAATTTAAAGTGAATTAAATTAATTACCTTACCATTATAAATCTTGTTTATATAACTATTAACCAATTAGCAATCAATTTATAAATTCATTTCACTTAATCACACTTGATTAATTTACATTTAATTATATTCAAGTAATCATCCTTTAATTATTTTCACAAAATAATTATCTTATCCAAATATAGAAATTAACCTTCAATTACAAACATTACATTATTTCTTAATTACACTAATTAATTACTCTTAAATCTCTTATTATTAATTATATTTATTAATGATTACTAATTACATTTTAATTTCATTATCCTTTATTAAATTAATTACCTTAAGTAATTAATCTTCAATTAAACTATATTTATTAATCACTCCTGATAAATACTATTCAGTAATTAGCCACCTCTAATTACTCTATCAAATCAATTAATTACACCTCAATTGATTTCCTTTAAATCAATCCTTTTATTAATTGCCAAAGTAATTATAATCAAATTACTTTCATTATTAAATCATCCTCAGTCATTTGCATCCAGTCATTATCATTAATTACTTCTCCAAGTAATTATACTTATCACACCATCAATAATTATTTAAATTAATTAAACTTAATTAATTAACTTAATAATTCATCTTAAACTTCATTAATTACAATAAGTAATTAATTCCCTTAATTACTCAATCACTTAATCAATTTGTTTCACACTATTTAATTTATTACGTCCTAATCAATTTGTTCAACCTTAATTACTTAATTAACTATTCTTTAATCGTAAATTAACCTCTTAATAAAACTTAATTAATTATTCATCAATTACTAATTACTTAGTTAATTATTAATTTATTCTTATTCATTCATTAATTACCATAAGTAGTTAATTACACTTTATTAATTACTTAATCATCAGTTGATCCATCACCAATTAAAATTAAAAAGTAATTATTTCTATTTACTTTCTAAAATCATCAATTAATTAACATTTTAATAATAAAAACCTTCATTAAATTTGGATATCAATTATGTTTGCTAACTACACTTAACTGTTAATTAACATAATTACTGGATTAAAATAATAATTAAGAGTTTAAACATTTTAAATCATTAATTAAAATAATTAACTTGTATCTAAACTTTCAACTCTAAAACTGTTAAACATCTCAAAAATAGCAGTGTTTACAGTTTGTAAAAACTATTTGCTTAACTTACCTTTAAAACAAAACACAAATCTGTAGATATGAAGGAAACCCGAGATTTCCTTACTAAAACTCGAGTTGCACTTCGGGTAAATCACAAAATCACCAGAGACAGTCCTGTACGTCTTCCTTCTTCTTCTTCTCTTTTTTTTTTTTTATTTTCTTGTAGTTTAAATTTATATAAAGGCTATTAAAACAACACAGCATCAGGAAAACTCGTGCGACACTAGGTTTAACTCGAAGCTACCCTCCTACGTACTCGAGCCCGATTTGAGAAACGCCACAGTGACGACGCCATCTTCCTCCTCCACGCCGCGCACGTGCATGGTGGCACCAAAGGCCTCCGGCGAACACCCACGTCTCAGACACACCACAAATCACTCGCATACATGAATCCCAAAATCGAAATGCCTTCAGAAATATCGAAACGAAAAACAACAGAATGGCCGAGATGCAGAGCTTAACCCAATTCAATTTCATCACCTCACCACCGCCACACAAAGCACCAGAGTCGCCTAAACTTCATCCACATAACGTCAACACCCCATGTAGCAACCCACCAGAATTTCGAACGACTCGGTCATGAAGAGATGATGAACTTGATGCGTTTACAGGCATGTCAAAAACTTGACAAAAAACCCTAAATTGATCTCGTGCTCGAATTTTACGAAATAGAAAATTTAATTGTCATTTTTCTCAGGATCACAGTAGTTAATACCACCCTCTAACCAAGTTTCAACATTTTAATCTAATTAGATTTTCTGAATTTGGTAAAAATGCATTTCTTGTTCACATACGAACTGCTCTTAGGATTCAAAGCTAAAAAGCTTCATTTTTGTTTTAAAAATCATAAATTGTAGTGATACTACAAGATATAAACTTAAACTAAAGTTTTACAACAATCAAACTTTAACAATTTATCACTTGGTTGTCTGTAAACGAAATTTACAGTGTATATTTTCTAACAAACAGGATTTGATCAGTTTTTAAATCTAGATTTAGGTGTACCATCTTGTTTTAGTTGAAAAAATTAAGCTTTACTATAATCTGTTGAGTATAAATTTGAGTTTGAAGAAAAATTTCAACCCTGTATCAAATCGCAGAGAAGATCAAAGCAACACAGAGTTATATTCAACAATCACATATGCAAACAAAAATATCAATAAATCTTTAATTGTCTTTGTTTGAATTCAAAACTTTATATTTAATGTTTACTCACCAGTAAAATTCCAGAACAAAACATAACCTGAGATAATGAAAACTGGAATTGAATCTGTTTTCAAAGTTTTGAATAAAATCTGAGTTTGCTTGCTTCTTCTCTTTTCTTCTTTCTGTTTTCCTCTTTATATTTTTTCTTCTTTCAGGTATACCTATGTTACAAACTAAATAAAGGATGCATACACACATATATATAGAAAATAGGAAGTTATGTATAAATGGAAAGAAGTTAACGAGGTTAGGTGTTATCTGTACTGTTCATTTTGTTTTATCAGGCAAGATTTTTTTTTCTTATGGGGCTGATATGATAAAACATTAAATGCTAATGTACTTATTGTTTATACTTAATCTTATTAGTACATAGATTTTTATCACTTGCCTACATAATCATTTATAGGTTACATATATACAAGCTTGTTTTTTTTATACTTATCTCACTGTTATTTAATTATGTTGATCAAATTTAATTCTGCAAAGTAAAGATTTGTGCATATTTTAAATAGACAAAAATATGTGCTCGAACAGAAGAGCATTAAATGTTGTGTTTCTTAATTTGTTTACATAGTTATGATTATGTTATACCATGTATAAAGACGTTTATATGTATTTGGATGAGGCTATGTTCTTCAGCAAGAAGGCTAAAGGCTTACACAGAAGACATGTTATTTTATTGCTTTGCTATGAAATACTATGTTTATAAAAATTTGTCTTCTTGTTTGTATTTTAACATACCTGTGTTTGTCAGGTTCCTTCATGCTTACAGACACTTTATGAATGAGGATTATTTCCTTTGCAAACATTTGTTTTATTATTTTATACTTTATGTTTAGATTTATATATGAAGATATTGTGTAAAAGAAAAATGTTTTATTAATTACTTGCTTGAATAATGAATCTGTTTGGGTCAGATTTATTTTTACTTTGGTTTGCTTTGAAAATAATATTTCTAACTTGAATAATATATATACATATAGCTGTTGTCATTCTGTTATGAAAATATTTTGTTTTGTCAACTTCTAATTTACATAATTTATACACAAATGTTAGAGTTTGGTTTTACATTACATTTGATTTTGTTTTACTTTATACTCTGTTTTTTAATAACTTGTTCTTATTTTAGCTTTGTTTACAAAAAAAATTTAAGTTATGTTATAAGTAATCTTAACTAATTAATTCTTATTTTAAATTTTGCATTTGTATTTTATATTTGACTATCAATGTTTAAGTTATATTCAAAATGATTTACTTACTTATATTTGTATTCATTTCTATTTGTACTTTACTATCACTATTTAAATTATATACATATGTTTGACTTGTATTTTACATTTATATTTTATTTTGTTAGAATTATATTTTAAATTTAAACATTATCATCCATATGTATATTTCCAAATGTAAACAAAATATAGTGTTTTAATTCAATTATATAAGGTAAATATTATTAGGAAATTTTACTTAAATTTCCAGAATCAAATTTCCTTTTAAAAATACAAATTTATAAATAAATGGCAATTATTCCAAAATCAAATTCATTTGAAAATAATCAGTTCACACTTTATTTAATTTGATTTAATATTTATTAAAATAAACAGGGCCAAAATTCAGGGTCGTTACAGTAAGTATATACATCTATCTATTATCTTCAAAATGATTTGAAATAGAACCCGGCATTTAGTTCTTAAATTTCCATAAATTAGAGGTTTTAATTATTGAAATTGAAAAATGAAAATCTTAACTATTTAGTAATTTAAACTTCCAAATGAAATAAGAGATTAAATGCTAGGTTATAAATGAAATCCCTAGAAAGTTGAAATTTGTAACCTATAAAACAAAGGATATTATTATTGAACATTAAGTTAATCAAAAGAAATAAGGTAAACTTGTGTAACTTCCAGTTACATCCTTAAGAGCATATATATAACCTACCGAATATTAAAAGTTGAAATGTTTAATAAGAAAATGCAATGGAAATTGTACGAGTAAATTTATGTAATGAAAGTGTTCAATAAATTGCTTCTATTAATAGGAATTAATGTTATAAACTTAAGTTGTAATTTGGAAGGTTATTGTAATTAAATAGAAAGGTAAGTATTATAAATAAATGATTATAAACTTAAGTTAATAAATTGATATGCTAAATAATTTAATTAAACGTGAATACAATAAATAAATGAAAGAAAATAAATAAAATTGAGAAATGAATGAATGTAATGAAAAAAAACTTACATGATATGGATAAATAAAAATGAACTTATGTAAGTATAAGTGCGAATAAATGAAATGAACACTATGAATCAATGGAAATATGGAAATTTGCAAGAAATAAATGTAAATAAAAAAGATAAATCATTGTATGAATGAAAAGAAAATCAAACAACAAATATTATGAAATGAAATTATTAAGAATGAACTTGATCTATTGTTTAGTTTATGGTTATTTGGGGAAGGATATTTTAAATTTGTCTTGATGTATAAATAATCTGTTTAGTTTCATCTAAGCTTGTTGAGTAAATAGTGCACTTAGCAGTTTATTTTCCATTCTGTACAATTTAAATTTTTGAACCCGAACAACTATTTGTTGTTTGATATGAATGGATAATCGATTTTTGTTGCAAGTGATGGTTGTTTTAAATTGATTTGTTTGTCAGGGATTGAAACAACTACAAACATTTCATTTTACATAATTATTAACTCTTTTTGGATTATATAAGTGAAATACAGGTTATGGAAGCAATTGCTTCTGCTTTTGGTTTCATAATTAAGCATTAATTGCCCGACAAATACGTACGTTCTCGGATTTCGGTTTTCTAGCGCTAGTATATATTTTCCCGTTATTGGGATATATTATTTTTGTGATATTGTGATATATATTGTTATATCTGATATTATAATTTCTCCCGACCCTCTCCGTACAAAGGAGATTCTGCCGAAATTTTCCGTAAATTTTGGACTTAGAAAGATTTTGAAAAATATTTTCTAACCTTATTAATTTGAGGATAAAAAGACTTAATAGTTATAAACAGATATATTTTATTTAAATTATTAAATTTTGTAAATATATTTATTTATAAAATTAATATTTTGAATAAGATATATTGACTACTTAATTCCTTCTTTCTCTCCTTTTCCTTTTCGGGGACGAAAAGCTTTGAGTGGAGGAGAGTGTAACAACCCGTAAATTTTCGATAATTTAATTTGTTGATTTAATGGATCTTGTTATTTAATATTGGAAGAAATAAAAAGTTGTAAGGTAATAATGAAATAATAACTAAGACGAAACGTAACAAGGTTAATTAAAGTTAACAATTAATGAACTTGAATGGAATTCCAATTAGTTGAAATAAGGTAAATGTATACTTGGTAATAAATTTAATATAAAAAAACGAACGTAAATATTAAATTAATTAATGAATTGATAATAAATAGTAACTGAATAAAATCAATGCTCTGTAAGTAATTATAATATTGTTTGGAAATGATAACTTATAAAAGTATGATTAATAGTTAGTGGCAATAATCATTATAAGTTATCGATATATTTTTAATCCATTAAACTGAACTGGAATCAATTGCAATAAATCTAAATAGAATATTACGTTAATGTTAATTAAGGTAATATTTGAGAATAATGTTAGTGTTATTCATAATAGGACAATTTGTTGAATTGAAAGAATGGAAATAAAGATTTATCAATTTATTGGGAGTTGAACTATAATAATTGGATTAATTGCAATAAATGAAATTAAATATCTAAATATTACGTTAATTGAAATTAAGATGGAATTTGAGATCATGAATCTAATGTTAATTTCATCCATTTGACAACAATGAATTGAATAATAGAATGGAAAGTAAATTAAATGGAATTATTGGAAATTAAATTTATAATTTCTGAATTTAATGAAATTGAGGTTAACACTAAAATTTGTAAATTAATCAACTCTAAATTGACATCTAAATTTGTTTAAATTATTGCAAATGATTAAGGAATTTAAAAATGATAAAAAAAACTTGTCAATTATAGAATTGAAATTGAAAATTTGATTTAATTAACTAATTATTAATTTGTTTAATTAATGAAAAATAGCCATTTTGGCGACGAAACTAGTTTCATCGAATCCGTAATGATAAATTATAATAGGATTTCAAGTTTCGTAGCGATTGGACTTGTCGTTTGATCGTACGGACTCGGAATGCCTTGAAATCAATTTAATTGAAACTAATTGAAATCAATTTGAAATATGTTGATTTTAATGTAACTCCTTCATATGATGAAATTTGGACTTGAAACCTATTCCATCGATTTTAAAATATTTAAAAACATCTATTTTGATAAATTGGATGACCCATTTTCGTTCTGGAGTCAGAACGGGCTTTTCAGGCCATTTGTCGTTCAACTTTCAATCCAAATCAATCAGTCCATTCTAATTTCAGCTTTGCCTATATATATGTCGTTATAAGCCCTATGGCATTTCTTATTCCCCATTTCCGTACGTAAAATTCTATTTTTCTCCTCTTCATTCCAATGGCAGACAAACAAATTATAGTTCAATTTCAAATTGAATTCCAAATCAAAAAATTCCGACTTCTCAAACAATATCAAATTATATATCGATTTGAAGCTCTCGATGAGCGCAAGTCAAACATATGATTTGTTTTTCAATTCGAGAAACCGTTTGCCCAGAAATCGAGAGTGAACCTCAGCCGTTCATAGGCCACAATCTCGAACCAACGGTGGATCTTCCGCGATGCCTCGATCGGGAAGCGCAGTGTTGTGGAGGTCGTAGTGTAGCACGCATCTTTGTTCTGGGTTTGTAGAGATGGTCACTGTTTTGGCCTGAATCGATGATAAAGGTGCGAAGTTCGCCCACGGCCTGGAGTTAGATGGCGAAGCTGGAGGTTGTCGACGCTTCTTCGCCGTAGCCGCGGCGTGTATGGGGGAGGCGGACGGTGGCCTATGATCTGGTCTGTGACGACCCGGAAATTTTAACGATTTAAAATAGAATAACAAATTGATTTTTAATATTAGAAAGGTTAATTTTAGCTTGAGTTCCAAATATTAATATTTATTAGATAATTAAAGTATTGGATTATATAATTGGAATTGGGTAAATTGTTGAATTTGAGATTCTAAGCCTGTTTAAAATAATTTGAAGGCGTATAAAATCAATGATGAGGATACTGAAGATAATAGAATGGTTGAAATTTAAGTTAAAGGTAATTTGTTCAATTTTTAAAAATATATCGTTTAAATTGTATTTAAAAACAGTCTTCCGAGGCACAGTCTCGGAATTCGACGAAACTAGTTCCATTGGATCCGTAATAGTTAGTTATTATCGGATTTCAATTTTTGTAGCAATTGGAGTTGTCGTTTGACACTGGCAGCTCAAAACGCTTAGAAATATTTTAATCGATTCAATTGAAAATTGATCGTTTTCTTCTTTAACTCGCGCATATGATTGAATTAGCCTCCGAAACACGTTCCATTGTGTTCGGAACGCGGGTAAAACCTTATAAATGCCTGGCGGCTTGTTTGTTTCGGAGTACGTTCGAACAGCTTGCAAAATATAAGAATATTCATAAAAATTAAAATAATAAACAACCTTCTTCAAGACGCTTCTTTTCCTTGCCAAAGAGGCCATCCTCTTTCCTTAAAGTCGTATCTCCTCTACTCAAATTCGATTATTTTCGACATCAGATAAAAAAAAATATATAGCAATGGCTGCTACATAGACTCGCGTCCTCCTCCCTTTCGATTTCTAATCTATTCGTCTCAAATTAATTCGAAAATCAAAGAGCCGAGGTAGCTCGAACTCTCGAGCAAGGCAGCGTCGTCGTTCGTGTTGATTGTGGGAGGGGGGTTGCGGCATCTCGACGTCGCTCGAAGCAAAGGTGTGACTCGCGTGGATCGCGACAGGCAGCGGCGACAAAGGGGTCGAGTTCGAGCAAGTGTGGGGTCGGGGCGATTGATTGAAGCCTGGGAAGCATTGCGAGCATGGTGGTGGTTTGCGTGAATAGGGGCTGCGATTTGGGATTTCGGGTCTTGGGTTTGTGTCGCGACTGATAGCAAGTTCGGCGACGGCATGGTGAGTTTTAAATCCTCATTTATCTATGGTATCAGATTTCTGAGTTGATAATTATTGAGTTTGTACCCGGTTTGAGTTATGAAAAAAAAAAAGATGATACTGTTATTACAGTAAACATAGGTTGTTCTATTTTTGATATTAATTCAAATAAATATAGAATGAAATATATATATGAATTTTAGGATGGAAATGACTTTTAGATAAAAAGCTTTTGAAAATTTATATATATATAGAAAATTTTAAGTGTAAAGTTATGAAAACCAGTTTTTGCCCTGTGATTTATTTTAAGTATTTAAATATATGTGTATATAGATAACAATAGGAAATACTTTTAACAGTCTGTTTTAAATCAACTTATTTAAATTATTCAGCTACTAAGGAATTATTTTAAAAAAAAGGAAATTGTTAAATTAAATTGTCGGATTGTTTGGTTATTACAAATATTAATGAAACCATATAATGTTTATATAAGATTCAAATCGGGTAGAGATGATTGGGATGGAATTGGTTTGCCAAACAAAGTCAAAGGTGAGTAAACCTCACTTTGTTGGGTTTCTTTTAATTAAAATTTATATGGTTGAATTTAAATAATTGGTTGAGTGTTTAAGTTGATTGGATGTATACTAATGGTGATGTGACTTTGGTTTTGAATGATTCTCGAGTTAAGTGTGGATTGACTCGAAGTATATGGGGTTTTAAATTGTTTTACACTTAAATCATAAATAAGACAATGATTTCATTTTAAATTTGGTAAGGGCTTGATGTGCTGTGGTTCATTAAATTAGTAGGGAATTTGAAATGAGTAATTGTTTAATTTAATTAATTAATGATTTGGCTTAACTACTTTAGTAACGAATGAGTTGAATTAATTAAAGTTCAAGTAAAATAATTAAGTGCAAGTAGTTCAAAATAATAACCGAATGGCGAGTCAATTAATTTCTAAATGAAATTAATGAAATAAAATTTATATTGCGGAAGAAAGCAAGAGATTATATGAGATAATTAATTAAGGAGTAAGTAATTTATTTAATGAGGTAAATAAAAGATAATTAAATATAGGTAGAGGTTTTTTGAGAGGGATTAATATCGGGGTTTAATTAATGTAATTAATTTGGATTAGGATAAATGGAAATGACATTGGAACTCATAAATTATGTACTTAAGTATGTAATTTAAGATGAATTAATCAAAATAAGTGACTTATGAAGTTAATTAATAAGTAATTAAGTTTACCTATTGACTTTCGTTAGGAATAGTTAAAATCGTGAAGCTAATTAAAGATGATTACTTGAATGAAATTGAAAGATAATTAATCCAGGAGATTAATTAAGATGAATGAGGATGGGTTGACAAATTAATTAACTTGAATTTAATTTACGTTGAATGAAGGGATATAGGTAATTGAGATTTGAAATTCAATTGAGTAAATCGAATTGATCTATATGTGATGGATGATCGATTGGTAATGGATGTTTGGAATGTGTTGGTATCTCTGATATGAATGTTGTGTATTTCAATTGAATAACTGGAGATAGGATATCATGAATTTCAAAGAGACAGAGGTCGGGTATCGACCCCTTCGAATTTTTATAAATTGATTTGTGAAATCAATAGGATGGAGTGAATTGATTTAAGTGAATTGGATTATTTTATCAAAGTTTGATACTTAGAAATTTATATATGAAATGAGCATTGTCTATAGCAAATTGTGAATTGGTAGATTGATAAGTTACCCCGGGTTATATAAGTTGATTGCTTAGATACTCCTTGTTAGTTGGGTTTACTCACGCTGGGTTCCAGCCTGACCCGGGTGTTACTTTGATGTAATGCTCGGGTCCGACCGAGTATTACATATTTTCAGGTAGGTACGCTCTGGAGCTCAGGAGGCGAGTTGGATGGCGAGAACGTATAGAGTATTTCCGTTGTAGTATATTATTGTGTATCTGAGACATGATAATAGTGTATATTCAGTGACTGTGTATATGAGGAACTCTGATGTATATTAAATGTAATCGACAGATATAGTATTCTTTTGTAAACTATTATTATTTATTATTATATTTTATTCGCTACGAATGTGAGTTGTAGATGTTTCTGTTCTTCTTCTTCTTCTATCTCTTTCTTCTTTTTCATAACTATCTGGAATTTTCGGGTTCGAAAATTTCGGGTCATTACATTTGGTATCAGAGCTAAAGGTTAAGCGAGAACCTTGGCTCTGGTGGGAATTACTCATTGAATAGAGTCCGTAGTACCCTAGAATGAGTTGAGAGTGTGTGTGTGTGTGTGTGTGTGTGTGTGTGTGTGTGTGTGTGTGTGTGTGTATGAGAGCGTACTTGTTATTTGCTTATAAATATTTTTAATGATTTTATATAAAAATATATGTTTTGATATATATAGCAATATTTCCTTCTAAGGAATATCTAGATGATTGGTTGTTAAATTATTGAAATTAAGTTAAGAAGTAAAATAAAATATGACCAAATTGAAACTTATAACCAAGTTGAAGAGTAAACTTATATAACAAAATGGAATTTGAAATATAGATTGTAATAGAATTCCAGAGAATATTTGAAATAGAGTAAGATGAAAATTCCAGAGTAATGTTTAAATATGAATTTGATGGATTGGGAGTTTGGAATTTTGGGAAAAATTAAAATTCCTTTGGGTTTGAAAGTGGTTTCCAAGGGTTTTGAAGAAAGAATAGTATTATTTCAAAAATATTTTTGTGTTTGAAATTTGGGAGATTTGAAATCAAAAATATTTGGAAGTGTTTTTAGAAAGATAAAAGCATTGAACTCTTTCGGTCACTGGAAAATAGCGTCGGTGATGACTGCAGCATTATCAATGTTTATTTTCGAGTTTCTAAAAGAGAAATTGCTACCAAATTGTTTTAAATTGGAATTGTTTGTGAACTGGGTTTGGTTTTGAAATTCAAAGGGATAATTGAATTCGCCAAAGAATTTTGGATATAGTTGAATTCTAAGGTGATATTGAAATTTGGAAATTTGTTTAAACTCTGGAATCTTGATTAAATGTTTATGGAATAATAAAAATATATTGGCTAAATAAAATGTATAATTATGAGTTAAAAGTAAAATGTGAATGTAATTGATTATAAATAGAAGATGTAAAATTGAAATTATATTTAAAGTTGTACAAATTTAAAGATCAAATGGAATTTGATTTAAAGTTAGAAAGGAGTTGAGAATCAATTCAATTTGAATTGGGAATGAATCAAGTCCAACGGGAATTGGAGTAAATTAAATTGGGATTGGGTTAATTTAAATGGAGTGGAAATTTAAATTGAATTGTTGGGGAAGTGAACAGTTTTGAATCTAGACCATTTTCAATGTAAATTGTTTTAATATAAATAGTTTCAAATCTATTTTCTTATCTATTTACTATACAACTTTCTTTTTAAAACCTAAACTGGTTTGCCACTACTTTTGGAACTCTCTAACTATTTTACAACTGTTCTATAAACTAATTATTAATTTTCAACTAAGTTACAAATTAATTTCTATTTTACAACTATTTCGCAATTATCTAAGATTTCTATAACTATTTAACTATTTTCCAACTCTTTTACAATTAGTCAATTATTCTACAACTATTTTGCAAACTATTGATTATTATTTTTCAACTACTTATCTATTTTCAAAAATTTCAAGCTATTTTCTGAATATAAACTGGTCAGAGTTCAAACTGTTATTGATTAAATACCCAACTGGGATAAGAATTAAGGTAATAATCCAAATGAGGATTAAGGCAAATGTGAATAGAAAGGAAATTGATATTGGAAAGAGTAATCAACTGTGAATATTTGATTTTGGATAAACAAAGTTATATCTTTGTTATATATTCTTCCCTTGTTGAATCTATTGCTGGAAGAAAAGGATTTTGGAAGTGTTTGAAGTATAAAAGGAATTTTATACGAGTTTAAAGTGATCCAAGGTTTTAAAAATTATATATATATCTGTATATATATAAAGGATCTATGAGGATTTTGGAAAAGGTTTTGGGAACCTTTGAATTTGGAAGGGTTTTTGATTTTTGGGTAAAATCAATATTGAATTTGGAAAGCCTAGTTTGAGAATTATCGATTTTGGAATAATCGATTTTGTGTAAAGGAGCTTTGATGAAATTCATACTAGGTGTATGATTTGAAAGATACTATATGTGTACAGTATAAAGTGTTTTGATGATAGCTCTGGGGAAAAAGGCACTCCCTTGGAATGGACTTCTCAGGAGTGCCACAGGGTGGCGCTGCCTTGAGCCCAAGGGGGTTCTAAAGTTGATCCTGTGAGGAGTCCAGACAAAACTAGTTCCTGAGGATTATGAGTTGAGTTTACCATAGCGTAAGTCGTGTGTGCCGCGGAGAGCCAACAGTTACATGGACTTTTGTTGTGACTGCAACGTAATCCAGGATGTAACTGCGACCTATGGTAACATTGCGAAAGTCGTGTGTGCCGCTGAGAGCCAACAGTCTGCGTTTCAGTTTATCTCGGTAGACTGCGACCTATGTAGGAGTGGAGAAATTTCATTTCGACAGCGAAAATCAGAGTGCCGCGGAGAGCCTGCAGTTACATGGACTTTTGCTGCGATGGCAACGTAACCCTAGATGTAATTGTGATCTGTTGTGTGGGTTCCATGGCGTAATCGAGAGTGCCGCAGAGAGCCTGCAGTTACATGGATTTTTGTTGCGACTACAACGTAACCCTATTATGTAACTGTGACCATGGGATGGGGGTGATGATTTCCAGAGCATCCTCAGCAAAGATATTTCCTCTATTTTCAAAATAACTGTTTTCTATATTTTCAATAAAATTATGTTCCAAGTATTTTCACTGGATGTTGAAAACGGGTTTACCAAGTACTTATAGATTTTCAGTCCTACGCCTGATCAACGTATGATTGAATTTCTGTGAGAACAAGGATGGACTGGTTGAGACATCGAGTTATGAGAAATATTTTATAAAAAGCTATTTTAATTGTATTATCCGAATTTAAGGCATTTCTAAATCTTCAAGTAAAAGGGGAATCCAAACTGGAATTATAAAACAAAACTGAACTCAGGAAAAATTTAATGAAGTGATTTTTGTAAATTAAGTTGGAGGGAAGCTAATCAGCAAAATAAATTATTTAATGGAGTATGTTGATAAAAATTTAACTCGATTAACTAAAATGGATTGTAAGTTGATAAGGGAGTTTGGAAATGAATTCGAATTATAAATATAATTCGACTTGGATTTGGTAATGAATTAAATAAGAGGTGTTGTAAAAAAATAAAATAAAGTTGGCTTGAAAGGGTGATGGTTTGACTTGCAAATAAAATTCAAGTGATTTGAATAATATATAGTGTAATTTGCAAGTAAATTTTGATAAAATGGAAGTGTTGCTGAATGAAATAAAAGCGAATTATAATAGAAATGGTTTGGGTTGCACACAAAACCCAAGTGAATAAAAATAAATTGAGAATGACCATGTATTAATAAAATAAATTCGAAATTGAATTAAATAAGTAAATTTAAAATTTAAAATGGGTTACTAGGATTATAAAATAAATGGATGAAGTCTGATTGAAAAAAAAAAACTAAATCAAAGTTGTGACTGGAATTGGATTATCACACAGAACTTGAGTTCGGTAGCATATCAATTTGAAGTATAAATGAGTTAAGTATGTGTTGGATATTACTTTGATGAATTGAGAAGGTGAATTAAATTTAAAATTAAAGTGGATGGGCTAACTAAATTTAATTGGATTTGATTTGATGAGAATCAAATTTAATGGAAGTGAACTTAAGTTGAGGCGGAAATAGATTGAAGTAATTAACCTAAGTTTAAAATTTACGAAAGCTTGGCTTCGAATAAGGATAAAAGCCCATTGAATAAAAGCTCAGTTTTAATTAATTTGGGAATGGTTAGTATTACACAAGCATGGAATGTGTCAAGCTAAATAAAATGATCGTGAATAAATTAAAATGGAATTCAATTAAATAAAACTGAGTTGGAATCAATTTTAATTGGTTATAAAACTTAAATAATTAATTATTCACAGGGATATTATCAAATTGCGTAGAAATGATTATCGTTTAACGTAAGCGAAATTTAATCAAATTAAATGCTATGAATTAGTGGAAGCGATATAATTGATTTTTGAATCAATTGAAGTGAATATGAGATTGTTTCGCTTAAAATGAGTTGAGTGCAAGTAATTATGTGTAAACCATTAAAATTGAATGAAAAGGCATATAAATTTGGTTGGAAACAATTAGATGTGCTTTAAAACATATAAATTGCTTATTGGAAGTGTTTGGTGCTTGTTATTTATGTAATGCTTGTGTTTAGCTATTAAAAGTAAGTGAAATGTTAATATATTTTCTATGTATGACACTTACGTATTTAAATTGAGTAAGTACAGGTACAGGGAAGCCGTTTGGCTAGATTTGGGGTATGCTAATTGCTAAAATTTATAAGCTGCTTGCTTAAATTGCTAAATAAGGTACGCCTACGCAATAAAAAAAGGAAATATGAACTGTTTTTGCTTTTTCCGACCGTGTGGGTCGATGTATACATATTTATATCTATTGTCAAATTGCAAAAGCTCCTCCGTACAAAGGAGACTCTGTCAAAAAAATTCGGAAATTTTGGGAGTTGGAAAATTTTTGGAAAATTTTGGTTAACGACAAAACAATTTCAAATGGGAAACTTAAAATAAACTAGTAAATGAAACTAATATGAATCAGTTTAAATGAAAGATATAACTCCATATTAGAAATCAAAAATAAATTGAATTCATATGAAACGGTGGAAACTAAGTTGAATAGAAGTAATGTGAAGGCTTCTGTAAGAAAATGTATACAATGATTTGAAAGATTACGATTGGATATTGTTGTTAAATAGAATATGCAGGTGTTATAAAGGAAAAAGGAAATTGGATTTGGTTCTAAAAGATAAATTTGAATTGCCCGACTGAAAGGTACGTATTGTGATTCTGTATGATATTGGATTGAGTTTTTGATGTAGCCACTTGGCTTTTGTTTTCTTTTTGGAATTTGGGAGCCCCTAGAGGCCTTTTGTAGTAGTATCGAGTTAGCCGCGCAAAGGAGACGCTGGCAAAAATTTTCAGTAATTTAGAGAGTTAGAAAAATTTTGAGAAAATTTTGATAATTTCGAAGTTTCTTTTAAATTGAAATTTAGATGATTGAGCAAAGGGGTGTTGTTTGATACTATAAAGGGTTTTGAGAAGTTGATTAAGGTGATAATGGGGCTTTAATAAAAGATAGATGGTGGGATGTTGAATTGAGAGTTTTGGAGAAAAAGGGTAAACAGGTATGGGACATTCTTCCTAATTAGTAAATTCGGGGACGAAATTCTTTTAAGGGGGGAGGAATGTGACGACCCGGAAATTTTAACGATTTAAAATAGAATAACAAATTGATTTTTAATATTAGAAAAGTTAATTTTAGCTTGACTTCCAAATATTGATATTTATTAGATAATTAAAGTATTGGATTATATAATTGGAATTGGGTAAATTGTTGAATTTGAGATTCTAAGCCTGTTTAAAATAATTTGAAGGCGTATAAAATCAATGATGAGGATACTGAAGATAATAGAATGGTTGAAATTTAAGTTAAAGGTAATTTGTTCAATTATAAAAATATATCGTTTAAATTGATATTTAAAAACAGACTTCCGAGGCACAGTCTCGGAATTCGACGAAACTAGTTCCATTGGATCTGTAATAATTAGTTATTATCGGATTTCAATTTTCGTAGCAATTGGAGTTGTCGTTTGACCTTGGCAGCTCAAAACGCTTAGAAATATTTTAATCGATTCAATTGAAAATTGATCGTTTTCTTCTGTAACTCGTGCATACGATTGAATTAGCCTCCGAAACACGTTCCATTGTGTTCAGAATGCGGGTAAAACCTTATAAATGCCTGGCGGCTTGTTTGTTTCGGAGTACGTTCGAACAGCTTGTAAAATATAAGAATATTCATAAAAATTAAAATAATAAACAACCTTCTTCAAGACGCTTCTTTTCCTTCCCAAAGAGGCCATCCTCTTTCCTTAAAGCCGTATCTCCTCTACTCAAATTCGATTATTTTCGACATCAGATAAAAAAAAATATAGCAATGGCTGCTACATAGACTCGCGTCCTCCTCCCTTTCGATTTCTAATCTATTCGTCTCAAATTAATTCGAAAATCAAAGAGCCGAGGTAGCTCGAACTCTCGAGCAAGGCAGCATCGTCGTTCGTGTTGATTGTGGGAAGGGGGTTGCGGCATCTCGACATCGCTCGAAGCAAGGGTGTGACTCGCGTGGATCGCGACAGGCAGCGGCGACAAAGGGGTGGAGTTCGAGCAAGTGTGGGGTCGGGGCGATTGATTGAAGCCTGGGAAGCATTGCGAGCATGGTGGTGGTTTGCATGAATAGGGGCTGCGATTTAGGATTTCGGGTCTTGGGTTTGTGTCGCGACTGATAGCAAGTTCGGCGACGGCATGGTGAGTTTAAAATTCTCATTTATCTATGGTATCAGATTTCTGAGTTGATAATTATTGAGTTTATACCCGGTTTGAGTTGTGAAAAAAAAAAGATGATACTGTTATTACAGCAAACATAGGTTGTTCTATTTTTGATATTAATTTAAATAAATATAGAATGAAATATATATGAATTTTAGGATGGAAATGACTTTTAGATAAAAAGATTTTGAAAATTTATATATATATAGAAAATTTTAAGTGTAAAGTTATGAAAACAAGTTTTTGCCCTGTGATTTATTTTAAGTATTTAAGTATATGTGTATATAGATAACAATAGGAAATACTTTTAACAGTCTGTTTTAAATCAACTTATTTAAATTATTCAGCTACTAAGGAATTATTTTAAAAAAAAAGGAAATTGTTAAATTAAATTGTCGGATTGTTTGGTTATTACAAATATTAATGAAACCATATAATGTTTATATAAGATTCAAATCGGGTAGAGATGATTGGGATGGAATTGGTTTGCCAAACAAAATCAAAGGTGAGTAAACCTCACTCTGTTGGGATTCTTTTATTTAAAATTTATATGGTTGAATTTAAATAATTGGTTGAGTGTTTAAGTTGATTGGATGTATACTAATGGTGATGTGACTTTGGTTTTGAATGATTCTCGAGTTAAGTGTGGATTGACTCGAAGTATATGGGGTTTTAAATTGTTTTACACTTAAATCATAAATAAGACAATGATTTCATTTTAAATTTGGTAAGGGCTTGATGTGCTGTGGTTCATTAAATTAGTAGGGAATTTGAAATGAGTAATTGTTTAATTTAATTAATTAATGATTTGGCTTAACTAATTTAGTAACGAATGAGTTGAATTAATTAAAGTTCAAGTAAAATAATTAAGTGCAAGTAGTTCAGAATAATAACCGAATGGCGAGTCAATTAATTTCTAAATGAAATTAATGAAATAAAATTTATATTGCGGAAGAAAGCAAGAGATTATATGAGATAATTAATTAAGGAGTAAGTAGTTTATTTAATGAGGTAAATAAAAGATAATTAAATATAGGTAGAGGTTGTTTGAGAGGGATTAATATCGGGGTTTAATTAATGTAATTAATTTGGATTAGGATAAATGGAAATGACATTGGAACTCATAAATTATGTACTTAAGGATGTAATTTAAGATCAATTAATCAAAATAAATGACTTATGAAGTTAATTAATAAGTAATTAAGTTTACCTATTGACTTTGGTTAGGAATAGTTAAAATCGTGAAGCTAATTAAAGATGATTACTTGAATGAAATTGAAAGATAATTAATCCAGGAGATTAATTAAGATGAATGAGGATGGGTTGACAAATTAATTAACTTGAATTTAATTTACGTTGAATGAAGGGATATAGGTAATTGAGATTTGAAATTCAATTGAGTAAATCGAATTGATCTATATGTGATGGATGATCGATTGGTAATGGATGTTTGGAATGTGTTGGTATCTCTGATATGAATTTTGTATATTTCAATTGAATAACTGGAGATAGGATATCATGAATTTCAAAGAGACAGAGGTCGGGTATCGACTCCTTCGAATTTTTATAAATTGATTTGTGAAATCAATAGGATGGAGTGAATTGATTTAAGTGAATTGGATTATTTTATCAAAGTTTGATACTTAGAAATTTATATATGAAATGAGCATTGTCTACAGCAAATTGTGAATTGGTTGATTGATAAGTTACCCCGGGTTATATAAGTTGATTGCTTAGATACTCCTTGTTAGTTGGGTTTACTCACGCTGGGTTCCAGCCTGACCCGGGTGTTACTTTGATGTAATGCTCGGGTCAGACCGAGTATTACATATTTTCAGGTAGGTACTCTCTGGAGCTCTGGAGGCGAGCTGGATGGCGAGAACCTATAGAGTATTTCCGCTGTAGTATATTATTGTGTATCTGAGACATGATAATAGTGTATATTCAGTGACTGTGTATATGAGGAACTCTGATGTATATTAAATGTAATCGACAGATATAGTATTCTTTTGTAAACTGTTATTATTTATTATTATATTTTATTCGCTACGAATGTGAGTTGTAGATGTTTATGTTCTTCTTCTTCTTCTATCTCTTTCTTCTTTTTCATAACTATCTGGAATTTTCGGGTTCGAAAATTTCGGATCGTTACATGGTCCTTGGTGACCGTAGCAGCAACGTAATTTGATTAGGGTTTTGGTGGATAGGCAGCTCTGGTTGGGTTCGTTCGTGAGTTGGGGTATCATAGGTATGAAGAGGCGATGACATGTCTGAATCTGGTAGGTGTGTTTCTTTTGTTTATTTATTTATTTTCATTTCAAATCGTTCTAACTAGCATAACTTTCGCATACGAGGTCCGTTTCACACGTGATTTTCTCTGATAGGATCGTATTGAAATTCCGGACATTATGACGCTGGTTTGGATGAATTCGGAGACTGTTTGAATTTTGGGTTTAAAATCGAATTTAAATTCGATTTAAATCCAAAGGTGAGTGTTTTAACCCACTAACAACTTCTAAAATTTCTTATGTTTGTTAAATTGATTAATGATGTGATTAGAAATTTATTTATGACTGTTTGGCATATTTTCAATATCATCTCAGTTTATTTGAATTTATTTGGATAAAATAGTTATTTAATTTATTACTGAATATAACTGCCAGTAAATGCCTGTTGTTTAATATATGTTCTATATTGATGTTATTGATTGAATTGCATGATGATTGTGATAAATGTTTGATGATTGATATTGGATGAATGGATGTTGTATTTTATATTGTTATAAACTGCTTATTTCATTCGGGATTGCGGTTTGAAATGATATATAACTGTATTTATATTTTAAATTACAGATTGAAATGATAAATATCCGTATCACTTGACCATAGAGTAGAAAATTATATACAGACACCATGATCTATATATAAAAATATTTTGAATGATTTCTATGGTTTTATAAAGCAATATATGGTTTTAGATAAATATTGATTTTAGATATTATATTTATCCTTGATTTTAAGCAATGTATAATTTGTTCTAATATAGAATAAGCTTAACAATAAGTTTGATTTTTATTGAAGATAACATGGTTAAGTTTTTAAATTATATTTTAATATAGAGTTCATAATGACTTAAATAAATTAAGTTGGAAGATAAATTTGAGATTTATTTGAAATTGAATTTATTTATGAATAAAAATCAAATAGGTTTAATGTGAAATTTATTAAATTTGAAATTTTAGAAGGTATGATTTTATAACTTGATTTTGGTTTAAGGTGAATTAAATAAATATTTCAAGTATAAGTAAATTGAAGGAAATATTTAGTTATTTGAAATTTGAGTTTTATTTAAATGATAATGGATTTATTAAGTAAAATATTTCGAAACTAAATAATAGAAAATTAAATTGTTGAATCATAGTTACCAAACTTAGTTCTGAAATTGTTGAATGCTTAAAGTTTGAAATACGTTGAATTTGAAATGGCTTATTTTGTGGATCAAATCTGTTTTGAAATCGATAAAATTTGGAATAGTTTATTTCGAAACTGAATCGAATTGAAATTTATGATTTGGGATTTGATTAAATATTAAATGTAAAAATTCGAGTTGTTTTGGAATTGATTTGTGAAATTGAAGAAGCTGTTGTATTATATAAAGTATTTAAATTTTTTAAACCATTTAAGTGGTGGAAGTAATGTTTCAAAGTTATGAGTTTCAAAATATTATAATTTGAAAGTGTTATATTCAAGGGTTTTGATTTTGAAGTGTTATAATTTTGAAAATGTTATGATTTTGGAAAAAGATATGTTTGAAATAAAATGATATTATATTGATTTGGGTTTACAAAAATGATATCATACTGATTTGGTTTTTAAAATGAAAATGATATCGTATTTATATGCTTTAGAAGTGGTTATATTCTGGTTTTGAAGTATAATTATTTTGAAATGACCGCGGTGTTATAATAACGTTTGGTTGTTAAAGAGACCAGGATCGAAAGTTTTCATACTCTCTGCAAACTCCGAAAACCATTTTAACAACCGTGTACGTGGTGGAGATTCTAGAATGAAGTAGGATGATGGCGACGTCCTTTGAGGTATGTACGTGGACCCGACTCCCGTGAGTTGGCATAAGGTGGCTAAAACAGGAGCGATTGAAGGGCTAATGAGGTAGCTCCTTTGATCAGACACATGTCTTCGATATTATACTTTGACTTTTGGATTGATTCGGTGGCCATTTTTAATTTTTTAATTTGGGGGTGTGGCTCGAGGTGAGCGGTAGTTGCGCGCTGCGCGTTACCACCAGCTCGGAAGCGTAATTGGTATATCTACCCTGGCATTGTCTAGTTGTGCTGTGTCACCTACCTTAGCGAGCCTTGTATGAGTTTGATTTTCTCCCGTAGCCCGTGGAGT
Organism: Allium cepa; assembly: GCA_030765085.1. NCBI lineage: Eukaryota > Viridiplantae > Streptophyta > Magnoliopsida > Asparagales > Amaryllidaceae > Allium > Allium cepa. Next base: position 445,091,207 of record CM060938.1, on the reverse strand, counting down.
GTTTAGGGTAGTCTCCCAATTTGGAGATGCGCTGATACTGGATGGGATACTGGGACTATTATTGTGTTAAGGGGAAGGTTGGGTAACTCCTTAACGCTATTTAAAAGTAAGTTTATACTACTACAAACATTATTATAATAGCGAAATATTACTACATAGTAAATAGTTTAACGAATCCTTAGGAGATGTGAATCCCGAGCATCTCTTAAGTTACTGCACTCACGTTGGACACTGGATAGGAGATGTCAAACCCCGTAAACATCTCTGATGCCGTTTCCACTCATATTTATTTCTGTTGATTTAACTCACATAAGAACTTTTAGTTCTGACTGGAGTGTTTTGTCTTTTTAATTCACTCGGGTCAGCCTGAGCATTTCAAGATTTGAAGCCTAATTTCTGGAGGACGAAAACGAAGATTTTATTACTACTATTTATTATTATAAATTCACTGCATCATGTATTCCACTGCATTATTTATTATTCTCTGGTATGTGTAACTCTGATCTATGTTGTATAAGTATAATCAAATTTTAGTAAAATAGCTTCCTAAACTGTTATTTGATTATTATATTTTGTCATTCCGCTATGAGATTCTGTCTTGTTTTATTTCTTTCTTCTTTTTTCTTATTCACCCCGATAACAATTCTTCCTTTTGTATGGTTTAAGTCTAACGCATGTAATTTATCGTCGATTTAAAACGTGCAAAAAGGCGGGCTTATTGTTAAAGTGGATATTATTCATTTGTTTCCGCTACTTATTGTTATATTACTCAGTGTCTGTGATTCTGTGATTATTTATTTACTATATATACTAAGTTTTGTCAAACCTAAATTAACAATCTGATATTTTGAGAAATTCAAGTACGACATGTGCGGATGCGAATGGTTGAAAATATCAGGATGTTGCACGAAGTGTAATCCGAACAGACGTAACCCAATTCTTTGCTAATCGACCGCTCAGGACCAATAGAGGCTTCGACCTATCCTAGCCTTACTATACAAATACCAGTACACAATGCAGACATAGCACCGACCTCTGTACGCTGACCCATTTGGATTTGCCTAATGCAAATCTAGGAAAATGCATATTACCTATAACTTAATACCTCTATTTTGGAATTGAAGCAGACCTACGGCCATTCACTTCTTAAAATCCATTGCAAATCCCTTTGTACATTTTCCTACACTTATGCGCGAATGCATATTCCCCATATGTGTCTTATACTTGAAGATGTCCCACATCAGTAGTACATATACACAACTGATGGTAGCCCCTTGTGGAGGGCAGACTTCTGTAGTGTGACTCTACTAACCACCCATCACAACCCTTACTAAACCAAGTCAGTTATAATTAATCTAAATATTAAGCTAGGCCCATTAAGTCACAACCATCGTAAACGTGCTATTGAGGCCACACAATTTCAGCTATGAAAATTATTACGCCCCTTAAGTTTGTTATTGCTTTATATTCATTTATTTACATGGCACTACTTCTTTTTATCTTATAAATTTGTTGCTATAACATCCCTTCCGAAATGAAAATAAAATAAATATATTTCATTTGATTTTGGGAATTTAGTTAAAGCTTTTATTGAAATTTACTTCAATAAATTGAATTTTGGGAAACAAAATAGAAAGTGTTGACTTAAAATTTAAATTTGGAATTTGAATTGTATTTCAAAGTTTAAAAAGTTGTTTGAAAATATATTTTGGAAAAATAAATAATATTTTTGGTATTACAAATTTGATTTTGGAAATAGACAATTATTTTATAATTGTTGAGAATTTAAAAGTAATATTTTAATAAAAGGTGAATTGCTATAAATATAAATTAAAATTTGGATTAAAACGCTTCGAGTGGAATTTTAATCTGATATCAAATAGCGGTTGAGTAATAAAGTGGTTAAAGGTTCAAAATGAATTAAAAAATTTAACTTTCCTTCCTTTTTACTAAGCCACAAATCCATAACCCATTTGTCCAAATCCATGTCTTCTTTTCTTCTTCTCTAATGAAGCCTAACCACGTTTTTCTTGCCCAAAATAAATAATGCAGAGCCCTAATCCCATTTTCTTTAAATTGATTCAAAAAGAAAATTATGTGCGTTGATAAAACAGAAGTTGTGCAATCAAGCAATGCTTGGCTGGTATTAGCATCGTGATGGTTGTGGTAAAGAAAGAGTGAGTTATTGACAGGAGTCTTTGATGACATCTCTTGTGGCTAGCGGCTGTGTTGGAATGCGTTTAGGGTTTGAGGAAGCGATTAATAGGAGTGTTGTCACGAGAGATTGAGGTAATGACATTGACGTTGGGTTGAGCATGACGACTTGGAGGTAGCGTGGCATGGGTTGGTCATGACAACTTTGAATGGTTTTGTTGTTCTGGTGACGGGTTCAGTTGGAGCTTACTTGTATTTAAATTCAAATATATAATTCCTTGAGTTAATTGTTGAAATAAATTATGCAGTTTAGAGTGAGTATAACATTATTTTCAGTGAGTATAATTCTTATTTTAAAGTTTTATATAGATATTAGTGAATATAACGTCTATTATTTTTGAATTAAATAATAAAAATGAGTATCATCTACAATTTTATTGAATTACAGCGAGTATACGGATTCCTTATTGATTGAAAAATTATGGCACGTATATAAGTTAGTATAACCATTATTTTTCAATTACGGCGAGTTAACTGCTACTCTTTCTTATTCTACTGGTTTGAAATTGAAATACATATGAGTTTGGATTGCTTTTCTGATTAAAATCTTAGAAATTTAATGTTCATTCCTAGGATAGATGGATCAAAGAAATTATAACTAGGTTACTTGCTGATTTGTGTTAATTTGATTAAGTGAAATATAAAAAAAAAGATAAGAAAGATATTAGCATTTCTATTCTTGAATTGCATTAAATTTATATTAATTGATGATGGTTTGGTAGCCAATTATTAACCCAAAAAATGTATCAACACCCTGATGTGAGTTTGAAAGCACTAGCTTGTTCTTACAGAGCAATCATATAGATAATAGTATAGAAAAGAACCGTAAAAGAAAGAAGACAAGGAGATTTTTATAGTGGTTTGGCTGTTAATTAAGCCTACGTCCACTTTATAGTTTTATTATGACCAATTGTTGTTACAAATAGTGTTTGACTGCTAAGCTTTTGATTAACCTTAGCTAGATTGGATCCTCAGAGTTGGAATCTACTAAAGAATCACAGTGAATTTCTTTGGAGATTGTTGTGAGGGTGATGAAGAGTGAAGAAAGTTTCCAGCAGAGCTTCAGTAACCAGTCTGGAGAAGATCTTCTTTATGTTGCAGGTTGGATGGTATTTAAAGGGATCAGAGAGCTTCTGGGCTAGGCCAGTTCGCCAATCGCTTGTAGATGGATATAGGAGGACCAATATCTGTTTAGCTCACGACACGAGCCAAAAGCATGGATCGCTAGCAATCCATAACCATGGATCACTAGCGATCCATAGATTTAGCTCGCTCGCTCCCTAATGACTTAGCTGTTATCTCATCATTTCGCAAATGCTAGGTCGCAAGTGCATCGTGGCTTCATATGGATCGTTGGCGATCCATTGTGTACGGATCGCTAGCGATCCACACACTTAGTAGATTTTGTATTTTGTCATCTAGGCTCCTTAGCTCCTATTTCTCTCAACGAACCATAATGTTGCATGGATCACTGGCGATCCATAGAGTGTAGCAAGCGATCCAAGTACTTGGATTATTTTTGGAGTTTGGAGTCCTTTCATGGCCTTGTATTGACGTTGTTCATGTAGTCTCGTTGCATGTTGCTCCATTTCGATGATGATCTACTAGCTGGTTGTGCTTAGCTGTTGATTGAACTGAACGGACACCGGTCCCTTAGTGTAAACAAATTCAGTCGATGCTTTAGTAATATGGTTTGGCTCTCTTTAACTTATTGTTTTATCTCTTTTGGCTGAGTTCCAAGCCATTCTGACTTCATCAACTTATTTCGTCTTCTATTGTATCTTGTTGGGTTAAAAACTTGGATAACAACTATCATGATTGAATTGTTGACATGGTTGATTATTTGATTAATTGGTGTTTGGATTGAATTATTTATGGTTGAATGGTATGTTGTATAATATGATATTGATTGTTTCAAATGGTTGAAATTTAATTAAAACGAGTGATTCGAATTATTTGTATTAATTTCCGCTTTCGATTTTATTTTAGTATAATATAAATATTGCATATATATTTGCGAAGAAGATATTATATTGTTTTCAATGAAAAGAAGTGCAAATATTATTTGAAATGATTTTTCTTTGGTTTATAAATTTGAAGTAAATAGTTTTAAGGGATTTTTCGACCAAATTTTTTTTATTGGAATTATTATTTTTGAAATGGAAATAAAGGAATACAAGTTTAATTTGAGTTTTTTACATGGGCATGCCGGATTATAGTAGCCATACCACTTTTGACGTACATGATAGGAGTGAGGCTAAAGCGCCCTAGCAACTACAAAGAGAGGCATAGACACCTCATAGATAAAGAAAAAATGGAACAGAAGTAAGACAACAGTGTCTCGTCTAATCTAATATACAAAAACTAATCCTTCTACATAGTGGAGGATTCATACTCATCACTAGAAGTGTCTGTCCCGATAATATTTATATAATCACTGAAATAGAGCAATCTTAGGATCAAGGTATGAGGTATCGTTCGAAACGCCGAAATCACGGCTATCTCGTACCGTTCTCGGCGAAAGGCGAAACGAAATTAAACCCTAATTTCGTTTCGCCATCGCCTGTTCAAAAAATCGCGAGCACACAGCAAAACCGAAAGCACAAAGCGAAACCGAAAGCACACACGAGATCGGAAAACAAAAGCAACCAACAACAGAAATAACGTGAGCACACAGTAAAGATTCGATTCGATTTTGTGTGTATAAATATAGTCGAAATCGAGCAAGAAAAATTAAAAACATTACCTAATTCTCTTCACTGTCCATTGTCAAAAGCGGCGACTGCAACGGCGACGGCGAAGGCAAAGCAACGGCGACGGCGAAGGCAAAGCGAAGGCGAAGTCGAAGTCGAGGAGAAGCGAAGCGAAGTCGAAGTCGAGGAGAAGCGAAGCGAAGGCGAAGTCGAGGAGAGACGAAGCGCGGCCTCAAGCCCGATCGAAGATGCAGGTAATATTTTTCCAATCGACATTTGCGATCTTTTTTTTTTTGGGGTTATGCCGTGATTGATTTGCAGCGGGCTTGGTCCTACGGGCCTAGTATTGTCCGCTTCCAATTTGCAGCGGGCTTTAATACTATCACTGTTAGACAATATAAAGCCTACCATATTATCACTGTTAGATAATATAAATGCCGTAAGTTTTAGATATTATCAATGTTAGATATTATCAATGCCGTGAATAACTATTTTTACACATATATATGCCATAAGTTTTATAATCTGATTGATTTAGAAAAAATGTTCAGTTCGTTATTGTAATTTTGCTTCCTAAAAATAAGTCATTTCAATATGAAATATGTTGTTGAATAAGTTGAACTGGCATATGTTGGACCTGAATATATTGAACTGAAGTTATTATGCCCTGAATATCAGCCTTGAATATGTCGATGACTTGAATATTGAACTTTAAACATTGAATATTGAACTGGCATATGTTGGACCTGGCATATATTGGACTTGAATATTGAACGTGAACATTGAACTTGACTCGAAATTGTGGACTTGAACATTGAACTTTGATGACTTCGATTATTGTTTCTTAATTCATTCATATTTAATTTTTGATTTAATTTTTTGATTCGATTGTTATTTGTTAATTATACTTTCAGGTACACTGGCATATCCGACTGAAATTGGTTGGAATTATGGTACTGCGATCGATGGCAATCTTCGAAAAAAAAATGTAACTTTTGCAATAAAATAATTAATGGCGGTGGTGTGACATGTTTAAAGGAACATCTGGCAGGAATGGGCGGTGACATATCGGCATGTTTAATTGTCCCTAAAGAAGTTAAACAGCTTATACGATCACATATCGTTCAAAAGAGAAATGAACGAAACAAAGAAAAGCTTGACAAGCAACGCTTACAAAGGAATTAATGAGCAGATCGCAACAACTATCAGACAATGAAAATGAAGATGATGAACAATTTCAACGTGTCATACGACAAAGCAGAGATGAATTTAGAGACGAAGAGCTGCGTAGATCTCATACTGTAGGACGATCGGGTGGTGGTTCAAGTCAAACATTGCACAAATCTAATACCGCTGGACGATCGGGTGGTGGTGATTTTGACACTAATGCTGCTGGACGGATCGACTCATATATGCAAAAACGAGGAGGTAGAACTCAACCTTCTATCAAATCTGCAATGAAAGGTATTAAAGATGCCAAAAAACATATAGGTCGAGCAATTTCTAAGTTCTTTTTTTAATCATATTCCACATAATGTTGCTAGTAGTCCATACTATACAACAATGGTTGATGAGATTGCAGAATGTGGTCGTGGAATTGATCCACCAACTGCATATGAAATATCACACTCGTACCTTGAAATGGAAATAGAAGAAGTTGTGCAATATATTAAAACATTGCACAATTTTGGGATGAATATGGTTGCAATGACTTGATTTTGAAAGATATTTCCAAAGAGCCAGAGGTAACAACTATTATCACAAATTGTCAATTAATAACAACGTATATATACAATCATGGTTGGTTCCTTTCTATCATGAAAAAAGAGACCAACAATAAAGAATTGATTAGACCGGCAGTAACACGGTTTGCACCACATTTCATCGCATTGGACTTTATTCATAAACATAAAGATGACCTGAGACGGATGATTGCTTCAAGAGAGTGGACATCAAGAGTTTCTAGATTCAATACTAAAGATAAAAGAACAGCAAATATTGTCTCTACACTGATTTACAACAATGCTTTTTGGACTGGTGTTGCTTCCGTCATTCTTGTTTTTGAGCCATTGGTGAAAGTTTTACGAATGGTAGATAGTGATGACAAAGCAGATATGGGATATCTTTATGAAGCAATGGATCGACCAAAAAATTCGATTAGAAAAAATGTTGGTGGAAGGCAATGCCAAAAATGGTGGGATATAATAGATAAAAGATGGGAAAGACAGTTACATCGACCTCTTCACGCTGTAGGTAATTTGTTTTATCTTATCGTCAGACAAATAATGAAATACATAACATTTCAATAATATTTTAAATCTTTCCTATATAGGTTATTTTCTTAATCCCATCATTCAATATGGGGATGCAACAAACGATGAAAAAGTATTAAACGGATTTAACAATGTCGTTGAAAGAATGGTGCCAGACATTGTAAAACAGATTGAAATCGGAAAAGAGGTAAAACTAACATATATAATAGTTATTTTAAACATTTAATGTTTAATACATATTAAATATTTAACTTCACATCACATGTAGAAAAATATAGAATGAAAATTGGTGCATTTGGTTCTGCAAAAGCATACGCAGCGGTGAAGACACGTTTTCCCGCTCAATGGTGGTCCATAATTGGAAGAGAGGATGCTCCAAATTTAACACGCTTAGCAATGCATATTTTAAGCCAAACAGTTTCATCTTCAAACTGCGAAAGAAACTGGACTACATTTTCAATGATTCATATAAAATTACGAAATAGAATAAAAATGGAAAATCTTGAAAAATTAGTATATGTGCATTACAACATGAGACTAAGAGCAAAAAATTCAAGATGCCGCGACATTGAAAGTCAGTTGATCGACCTAGACTATATATTCCATGAAGATGATCAATTAGCAGAATGGACTACTGAAATTGAACCACCCTTGTTGAACAACGACCTTTGGATGACCAATACATTGAATGATGCAGTCGCTGCTGTCGATGGTATACGTGCATGAGCAACAAAGAGTCAAAGCAATGAAAATAGTAGCAGCTCGTCAAATGATAATCATGGTAATGCAGGTGGAAGTGACGTTGGTTTAACAAGTAATTATGGTATTGGTTCTAGTGATGTGGTGAATTATATAGACCAACTCAAACATGTTTAAGAAGAAGGGGTGCGAGCGGCAATTCTAACCGAAGAGATAATAATTTAAATGTCGAATCCGGACATCAACATGATTATGAGCACCACAATCCATATACTTCAACTGATCCACCAACCTACAGGTATTCTACTTCTGACTATACAGGTGGTAACTCATATAGTGATATCTCGAGTGATCAAAATAGTCAAGCTACATATACAACATAAAATGATGAACCATCGTCTTTTGATAATATGATGTCGACATTTATGGACGCAGGACAAATGCAATATTCTTATCCATCATATTATACAACACAAGACGATGAAGAAAATTATAAAAATAATTCATATGTAGCTTCGAGAAATAGTTTTTGGATGTAGTAGTGTTGTATGTAACATTATTATTTTATTGTATGCTATATTTCTATATGAATCGTTACGTATTCATTAAAAATGCATAAATCCAATATCAGGACCGAAACCGAAACAAAAACCGAAACAAGTGAAATGACCGAAACTGACCGAAACCAACAAAATTTCAAATGACCGAAACCGTAACCAAAACCGAGTTCTCGAACCTTGCTTAGGATCAAATACTCGGACACTCCATTGAAAACCAATCGTCTATCCCAAGTTTCAACCTTTAAAATTTCACAATTATGCTCTCCATATTTATCATCAACAAAAAGAGAAAGCATTTCACTAGAAATACGATAAAACAGTGATCTATGCTCACCATCCTGAGTAGACTCAAACTTAAAGCATGTGTCGGACATTGGAAATAGCGAAACTGTGTCACATCATAGACCCAAGTCTTCTCTACAAATTTCCAAGTATTATGATCAAAAATAGAGCTAGAAATAGAGCCTGGCGAAACAGCAGCAAGATCGATGAAGGGTGCAATTTTAGGGGGCCAAACACGCTTAACAACTTTGGGTAGAGGGATCTTCTAAGAGAAAGGTGGCTTCACTTCAACTTTTATAGCTTTTGGGTTGGCATAGGGTTGAGAGAGTGCTTGCATGCAGTGGCAAAATGACCAAATGATTTACAGTTCGAGCATATTAGCAGTTTCCATTTATGAACAACATCAACTAGAGTAACTAAGCCTGGTGTCGGTTCAGCCAGTAATACAAAAGGTAAAAAACCTATCAGGTTTAATTTAAACCTCAATCACTGCTCTCGCATAGCCCAGTCTATCTCTTCGTACTGTAGACTCGTCAAAACAAACCAAATAACCAACCAAGTTCAACAACAAATCAATACCAACAATGGATTAAAACACAGAAGGGATGTTCAAGAATTGAACCTAAACTAGAACAAAGAACACTTGTTCACGAGCTGAATCCACTGATGGTCTCCATTTTGTAACTATAAAAGGCTTTCCCATAATAATGACAGGGTTGGATTCTAGAATGCATAGCCCATCCTCCGAGCATTTGAAATCAAAGTAGAACAATGAATTATAATATTCCATTGTGATTTGATCTTTCAGTTTCCAAAACTTCACGAGATGAGCTTTGACGACTGAGAAGGGAAGGTTATCATCGAGAAAACACCCGACTATCTATTCACTCCAAAAACTTCTGCCAGCTGTAACCACTTCAGTAGGTTTGATATTGATCCCATTTACTGTTATTAGATCAAAGTTTTTTGGAGTATAAACACTAGCATTCCAATGTTTAGTGGAAAATAGGGAGGACCAAGATTTCGGAAGAGCATCACAGGGACTAGGACATGGATCAACAGGGGGGTTACTAGCATCAAAACTGCATTTCACTGGCTCCGAGGGATTTGGCAACACGGGAAGGGTAGGGATATCAATAGTTGATGGACTACAGTTGTTAATAAAAGGGAGTGCGCTGCTAATAGACACGATAGCCTCTGGCATAACACACATTTCGATTCAGGCCAATCCCAGTTTCTCAACTTCGGTCACAGAATATAGATGCATCATTGGTTTCAGCATTTTGAGAATTTAACATAACAATAGTTTCTGAACAAGATTGCTCTACAAAATCGATACCTGAAGGCATGAGTGGTTCAAGCATACCACCCAAAAACAGAGCAGCCAGCAAAGAAGGGGCCGACGATGTAGGTGCCTTATAGATCCGTCCTGAGCGAGTTTGCAACGAGCTGTTCGAAATAGAGGCAGAGACCCTAAGTTTGGACTTCCTATTGTTCACCATAGATCTCAGGATGAAAGATGGACGGAGGGAATAGAGTAGGAGGGAAGAAGCGATTAAGGAGATGGGACGGAAATGAGGAAGGCAAGCGACGGAGGGAGTTTAGGAAGGATGCGAGATCTAGAATGCGAACAAATCGCCAGTGATAGTGCGAACAAGTCGCCGTCGATTTCATATAATATGAATAGGCATATTTATTGTCTTAAATTAGGATTGTTAATTCAATTTAATTTTAATTATTATCATTTAAAAAACATAAAAGAGATTTAAAGTGAAGTTGAATTTAAAATCCTATATGAATATTTTTATTTGGATTTTAAAGTAGGAAAGGCTTTTCATAAGTTAAAGATTGACCTACTTTGAAAACAATTTAAATTTAAATTTAAATCAAAAAAGTTGAAGGGTATATTTATACAAGCCTTTCCATAACAGGAAAATTTGGAGAATTACTCGAAAGATTATTCCACAAACCAGAGGTATTTTCATAATATTTATATTATCGAGAATTTTCTAATTTGAAAGAAATATAACATTCATTTAATATATTTCCCTGTTTGAAAATGGTTTTGATGAATTCACTTTCTAAAAGGGGTTGCTACTTGTTTCATAATCCATTTGGATATTATCGCTTTTGATATCGCTCAAAGGTAATGCCCGAGCCTGAATTGCAAGGGTTGAGTTGAAAGGTTCCTTTCTTGCATCTCGATCGTAGATGAGCAATGTTATAATTTGATGTGATCTGTTTTTACGAGCTTCACCTTACAAGGATATTTATTTAAACTGGATTTGGTGATCCGTATTTTGAAATCTAGTTTTGATAACATTATCGAGTAGAAATGGTTTCAATAAATGAAAAGTTTCGATTTGAAAAAATAAAGGGGAAATACTATTTTGCGTAATATTTTGGAAAGGTATTTTGGGATAAATCATATTTGCAAATTGATTAAGACATATGTTGCAGTGTTTGATTTTATATAAAATGGGAAATATTTAATAAATTATTTGTATATAAAACCAGTATTCTGACATCATTTGCAAAGTTGACCTTTGGTATATGATTTTTAAATATATCGAATTTTCCTGAATAAAGTAATTTTATAGAAGTGATTTGGAAATATGTTTTGAAGTGATTTTATGGAAATGATTTGTAAGAAAAGGAATTCAGAAATTTATTTAAAAATAGTTTTGGATACCGAGCTTAAATTAAATTATTTATGGTTGTTTATACTGATATATTGTGTTTATAATCGAGTGGAGTTATATTTGAACTTGTCACGCTCATTATATTATTATTTGAGATCTACTACACTTACAGCTAGATTTCTAACCTAACTTGGGGTTTGTTATTTGTTTAACAACCTTGGGTCAAACTGAGGTTGTTCTATAGGTTTGATATGACTATATTTTCTTTGTGGGAAATGATATGGAGTTGGAACCGATGACAATGGCGAGTAATTACTTTGTCTTACTTATATTAAAATGTAATTGTATTGGTCAATGTGGTTTAATGAAATGTATGTACATAAATATAAGATGATGTATCAAACATTTTGAGATGATATAAAATTCATTATCTTTATTCACTCCGATTTTATTAATTTGGAAATTTTTATTTGTCTCTAATACTGTATTAGTCATGAATTCATGTACATTACCTTTGAACATGACAAGATACATATTATTTCGTATGTACTCAGGTATTGAAACGTATCCATGTTGACCAAAAGCATCATATATGAGAGATCGCTCCTTTCGTGCCCATTGACTCGAGTTACCCGGTGGTAAACTATTTTTAATATTTCAGTCACTAGAGCAGTAGCATCATAGTTGCCTTTGTTTCTTCTTTCCATTAATGTTATTAAATTCAATAAATAGTCATTACCCATGTTGACTTGATTACAGTAACTTCCTTTTTACTACTTAATTTATTACCTTATTCATATTTAGCATTTTATCTATAATATGATAATGTACAATTGATTGCGTGTTACCATGTGTATTAATGTTTTAACGGATGTTTATTTATTTATTTATTTAATATATATATATATATAATTGGTACACGAGATTATTTATATTTCTATTTACGATCATTTAAGTTCTATTTCAAGGAATTTCTAGATACACACTTATGTGTAACTTCCACAAAATTATTTAGTTTCACATTTTAATGCATTGGAATCATACCTTTCTCAAGAAGGAAATATTACCATTAAAATCTTCGATAAACTACCAAAACTGGGTTATGTTGCGTTTGCAATTACAAGGAATTGACTATTTTTATTTTTATTGAAATAGATAGTGCAAACTACAGAAAAACATCCATACTTTGCACATCTATTTCCTTTGGATATATGAATATTCCTTGTTATTTCAAACGATGCATTTATCATACATAACTCTGAGGTTGGACAATTTATGGAAATTCCCATAGAGATTTCACAATTCTAATGAATTAAAATATTAAAATTAAAATCCCAAATCAATTTTAAGCATCTCTGGTTGATGATTACTAAACTTAATCATTTATAATCCAAACAAAAAAAAATGAAACTAGCTACACAATTCTATTAATATTATATTTCATAAGTTTTTGGGATTATTCCCACTAACTTCCAGATCAAGATATATACATATGGTTCTGTCAAGGTTAAACAACATTTGAATATGTAGGCAAGGATTCAAGATAGATTATATATTTAAGCATATAATTCATTTGTTTTCACATAGGCATACTAAGAAAATAGTTTTTTCAATGAAATAAATTTAGTATTTTGTAAATTACATGATTTCCACTCGCCTTATGGTTTCCAAATCTATAGATCCAAATTCATTCTTCTTACTCGACTCCTTTTTCATTTCAACCAAAACATATATTAAAAGTGTATACATATCCATTAAAATTATAGATCGAAGAGAAGATTTGAGTTTTGGTGGAATATAGGTTATATAATTGAAATTTACCTTTTTCACAAAATCGATTCACTCCATCTTTTCTTCTCTTTTATTTCCCATTTTTCACTAATGTGTGTTCATACACACACACACACACACACACACACACATATATATTACGTGTGTATATATATATATATATATATTATTTGTAGTGCTAGAAGTAGTGGAGAAGGCGAAATGAAAGAGCTTCGCAGCTCAGTTCAGAAAATATGGGAAGAAAGTGAGGGAATAAGCCTGTATTTATAGGCATTGGAACTAATTGCATCCGCTAGATTATTATTTATTAAATCAAGACCATTCAGCCCGAGGTCATTGCACTAGCCCTAACCTTAATCGATCCATCGATGAAATATAATAGTCGACCGGTTATTCCTTTGTTATTCACCAGTGGCTCTTGCGTTATTTATTACCGCTTATTTTTTTTTGAATTACCTAGAGAACCAAGCTTCGCTTGTAAACTCTAGGGAAGTATGTGCCTGCCAAACACATACTTCGGATACTTGTTACAGGGTTGTCAGTTTCGGGGCTCGAACTCGTGACCTTCGATCACGCAGTCCGAACCATCAACCAACTGCGCCAACCCTGTTGGCTATTATATTATTTTTTCCCTTATTTTCTATTTTAAATTATTTTCGATCCAAAATCTTCAAACATCGATAAATTTTCCGTTCGAACTTCGATCATGAAGCTTTATATATGAAAGTTGCTCATAAAATCGCCATGAGCACAACAGTTCAGGTTTCATGGCCAGATTATGATGTTTTCTAAAATCTTATTTTTGAGTGTTATAAATTTATTTGTTAATTTTTCATTATTTATTTTTTATTTTAGGGGATGTTATAGTGATGTGCGGGACCGGCCTTCGCGTCCATTGTATTTCAAATTAGAATGTAATGAAAGACTATTTTTGTTTCAGTCTCTATTCTGTTTATATTTCTGTACTTTATGTATTATTCCTGTATATATAACATAATTGCTTGTAACTTAATTTATCCATATTATACATTCATGTGCATATGCCCTGCTTTTACTTACTATAACTTTATACATGTAAGTAAAATTTCTGCATTGTTGTAGCTATATCCCTTACAGTTCTATTTCATCATCACTGAAGTATTTCCATTTGATCAAACAAAACCAGTATTCAGCCAACTTTATGTTTATTCCTGTCCACTCGGGTCGAGTTTCCTTCGATCATCGATAAGTTATAAATAAACCGAGTTCCCAACCATTTCCAATTTCTAGGTAATGATGGTTTGGGCGTTCATATCCTAACGTTTTCGATCTTGGTAATAACTGGGTATGATCGATATCACTCGTCGATTTCCACCACTCAACCTCAACCAAGCATGTCCCGCTAGGTTATGAGTGAAAACATAACTTTTGTAATCCTGATATATACCAAGTCCGGTTTCCCAATCTTGGCGTTCCAAATGCCAAACTTCGGGCATTGTTCCTTGACCTGACTTGCCTACGAGCATCAGTCTAAAGTTGGTAATGTGGGGTAAATTATTCAATTACCCTCAGTCTGATTATACTCTCCCAATCCTAATCCTGGACCGGGGGAGTCTGGTGGTACCTACTTCCAGGTTTTGACTTTCAACCTCACATGTCTTTGGGTGTTGATTGAAAGCATTCACCGACCATCTAAGCTTATCCTCGGCTGAGCATGTCTTGTCGAGCCAAAAGCATGGCTGTTAATGTCCTGGTCATACACTAGTTCCCATCCTCGAGAACTGATGCTTTGGACCCTATATACGGGTACCATCTCTTAGTCTCACCTATCTCCTAATGTTGACCGAAAGTGTCCATTGATCTTCCTCGCTAATCCTCGACCTAGCATGTCCAGTCAAGCTGCAAGCATGGTCATTAATTTCCCATTCGTGCATCAATTTCTATCTACAAAAACTACACGCTTTTAAATACCTGACTGTGGATATTCCTCACTGGCCTTGCATATTTCTGGGCAATGGTCAACACCAAAGGGATGAGGTCGAATTATCCGATCGACCCTTATGATTATACTATTTTGTATGGATCTCAAACCAAAGGAGTCGGTACCTGTCTCTGGGTACATGACTGCACTACTAACCCTGGATCGTAGGGTTTTTCTTAGAAGAACGTTGTTCAATTGGTTCAAGAGGCTAACTTTATCTATAAACAAAAAGCATGTCAAGTCCTGCTTATTACATTGCCCCCAGAATCCTTGGGTGGCTTATTTTCAGAAATAAATTAAATAAAACCAAGTAAAATAGCTTCGTAATAGGTCATTATTCCATTCCCGAATCGGGACTCCATCAACAGTAGCTAACTTGAATATTCCATCACGAAGCTTCTGTTTGATCCCATAAGGACCTCCCGAATTCAGACCAAGTGCCCCAATATCCGAGAGAACTAATTTAAAAATGAGATCCCATACTTCAAAAGTGTAGTTATGGACCTTGGTGTTGAAATGTCATGCTACTCTTTTGGTGAGCAACTACCCTTAATTCTGCCACCTCTCATTTTTCATCAATTAAATCAAAGGATTCAAGTAAAATTCCTCATTGACCTTAGGTTAGCAATGACTTTTCTGGTGAGAAGGGACTTCCAATTCAATAGGAACATTAGCCTCTGATCCATAGGACAAAGCGAATGGTGTATGTCTAGTCGCAGACTTATGGATCGTCCTATAAGCCAACAATGCTTAAGGAAGCTTATCAACCTAGTTGCCTCTAGAATTTGTTATTCATTTCTTCAAGATGGACTTGATGATCTTATTTATTGCCTCTACCTAACCATTAGCTTTCAGGCGTGCTATTTTCTGAAAGCTTTTCTCGATCTTGTGTCGGTTGCAAAAATCCTTGAAAATAGTACTCTTAAACCGAGTTCTGTTATCCTTATAATTTTATGAGGTATTCCAAATGTACAGATAATATTTCTTGTTACAAAGTTGATCACCTTTTTCATTGTGATCGTGGTGAGCGGTTCCGCTTCTGCCCACTATGTGAGGTAATCCACCGCGACAATTGCATATTTAGTTCCTCATTTCGACATTAGTAGCACACTAAGTATATTAATTCCTCAAACTGCAAATGGCCATAAGCTAACAATTTGCGTAAACTACAAAGATGGGGATCATGGAAATTTTGCAAACCACTATCATCGATGACATGGTCTAGTGTACACGGCAGCATTACGGTTTATCGTTGGCCAGAAGTATCTATTGTGAAGTATCTTCTTCGCTAAAGTCTGCCCTCGGCGTGATCACCATAGATACCTTCATGGACATGCATGAGGATTTTTCTAGCCTCGTCCTTGGTTACATATCAAAGCATATGGGTCAAGAATCCTCTTCTATGTAGCAAAAATCCTTGCATTACAAATCGCGATACTTTATGAAGGATTTTCTGTCATTTGATTTTTTCCACTCAGGATAGTTCTCTTAAGCATATAATCCTTGATTAGAGTCATTCATGATTCATTATCCTCTTTGACCTTCAAAATCCATTCGACATTCATATAATAGTGCTTGGAGCTGATAGAACTATGTTGGAATTAATCACAATAGTTGCACATCTCTAGAACTGGCTAACTTGGCAAATGAATCAGCCTTCTATTCTCCTCTTTGGGGTTGTGTGTAATCATGTAATGTTCTATATCATCCAGTGCTTCCACCACTTTGTCAAGTAAGGGGCGAGTCTTGCACCCTTAATCTAAAAATCCTTCACTTGGAAAACGACCAATTGGGAGTCACTAAATATATGTAGCATCTTTACCCTCAGTTCCTTTGCTACCCCAAGCCCTGCTATTAATGCCTCGTACTCAGCCTCATGTTCATCGCTGGGAACTCCCCCTTTAATGCATAACAAATTGATCGTTCCCTCTAAAGTCACAAATACCACTCCTACCCTAGAGCTATGCTCAATACAAGCTCCATCTACAAACAGTTTTCAATGAGAAAGCATGGCCATATCATTTTCATCTTCACCATCTTGTATGGTAAATTCGATGATGTAATCTACTAGCGCCCATACGTTTATTTCTATCCTCGAATGGTAAGTGGAATCATATGAGCTCAGCTCAATGTTCCATTTTAAATAACCTTCCCAAAGTCTCAGGTCAGTAAAGTACTCTCTTTAAAGGTTGCTCTGTCAATACCTTAATCGAATGAGCCTAAAAATATGGTCATAGCTTCCTTGATGCAATTAATAAGCAATAAGCCAGTTTCTCCAATTTTGAATAGTTCTTTTCATATCAATTGAACTGATTGCTGATATAATAGACAGGACACTAAATCCTTGCCTCCTCATGTACTAATGCTATGATTAGTGCATGACAAGACACTGCATTATAGACGAGCAAATCTTCTCCTTCCAACGGTTTGGATAGAACCAGTGATGTTCCCATATGACTCTGTAATTCCTCGAAGGCATCTTGACATTCCTTCATTCATTTGAAATTATTTTTTCCATTTTTGAGGGTATTAAAGAAAATATACACTTATCTGTTGCCTTTGAGATGAACCGACTCAACGCAACAACCATCATGTTCAAGATTTGCAACTCCTTCTTTATGGACGGGGCAGTTATGTTCTTCAAGGTGATAGTGTACTCCACATTAGCCTCAATCCTTGAATTCATAATAAATCCTAGAAATTTCCCCTATACAACTCCAAAAGAGCATTTCAATGGATTCAACTTCATTCTATACTTTCTCAAATACTTCAAACATCTATGCTAGGTCATCTATGTGGTTCCTTGGTAGTTGTGGCTTTATAAGAATATCATCCACATACGTTTCCATCGTTCTTCTAATCTAATTATTGAACATAGAGTTCACCAACCTTTTGTAAGTGCTTTTGCATTCTTTGGACCGAACGACATTACTCTTAATGGTTTAATCCCAAATCTATTACAAAGCTTATGTGCTCTTGATCTGGAACATACATCAGTATCAGGTAATAACCATCTATGAAAGAGAGTAATTCATGTCCCGCGGCCCCATCAACCAACTGGTCAATCCTACGCAAAGAGAAGTTGTCCTTTTGGCATACTTTATTCTACTCCAAATAATCAATACATATTCACCACTTTTTGTTTGCTTTCTTAACTAATACATGGTTCGATACCCATTCAAGGTACAAAGCATCGTGAATAAAGCCGTTTGCTTTCAACTTACCAACTTCCTTCTTCAACGCAGCAGATTGCTTTGGACCCAGACTTCATCTTTTGTTTTACTGCTGGATATTTTGGGTCTACATTCAGTGCATGGCATGCTATCCCCAGCAATACCTGCAGATAGCCGAATGTGTCCAAGAAAACACATCCAAGTTTGCTCATAGAAAAATGATCAATTCCTTCCTCAATCTTCTGTTGAGTTGAGATCCGATCTTGAGAGCTTGAGTAGGATCATACATATCCACTGAAACATTAATCATCATCTTTTCTGGTGCTGTCCACACTTCCTCTGACTTCTTCCCGGAATCTATAGACTTATCGAACCTTCTATGGTTCTTGAAACAGGGCTTGGGCCTTAGTAGCTATGCTTTTGAGATTTTAATGCAGAGTGCTTTATATACATTTTATCCTTTCTCTCATTGCTTTGTTTCTCTCAAATCAATGACATAACGTTCCAGACTAGCGTTCTTGTCTCCCACAAACGATCCAACCCCATTTTCCTTAATGAACTTTAACATCAAGCACCGTGGAGTGCTATTTTGAAATCAGTTAGGACCGGATGATCCAAAAAGGCGTTATACATTGAATACTCATCCACTGTTACAAACTTCTAAACTAGCACTATCTTGCGGTCCCCGTCTCCTACTTCCATGGAAAAACCAATTGTCTTATTAAGTTGTTTTGCCTTATCAGTAAATCCTTGAATCCTAGATTTATAAGGCTTAACATCCTTCATACTTATCCTCATTTAATCAAATATTTTTTTGAACAAATATTCACTGAACTTCCACTATCTACACAAAACCCGATGCACCGTAGTCGGGCCAACTATAGCCATAATCACCATGGGATCGAAGGTTGGCGCTTTTACCCTATTAGAATCCCTATTCTAGAACATGATTTCATCCATAATCACCTTTTGCTGCTTAGCCCGAGTTCCATTCTCGACGGCGAAGCCACTCTCTTATGGTACATGCCTTAATGAATTCAAGTACCAATCCACCTCATTCCAGCACTTCTTTGTTGGATGAGGTCCTCCAATTATGGTATTTATAATATTCCTTCCATCAGTACACCTGGCCCTTCTCTACTGGGTCCAGGTTGGTTCCTTTGGGCATTTGGCCCTTGGGGTCTAGAATTTTGTTTATTATCCTACGGTTTTCTTGCGTACTGCTGTAACTTCTTCTTTCTATCAACTCCTCAATAAAATCACATAAATGGTGGCACTCATTCATGTAGTGCCCATGGGTTTTATGGAATCGACAAAACCTTCCTAAGAGCCACTCTTCCTCGACTGCCTCCCTCCTAGGGGAATTTTTATACTTTCCCATGTCTTGAGTGGAAAGGTGTACTTTTAGGTGTATCTTTCAAAGCCATATATTCATCTGGCTCATATTCCATAGGAACTTTTTGACTTCTTTTCGCCTGCCTCCAATGCCCTGATTTCTCTTCCTTTGATTACCATAATTTCCTACATTTACAACCTCGTTATCTAAGCTCAATCCGGTTTGTTTAATTGCTACATTACTCTACTTCGTTCGACTGTCCACCACCAGTCTTTCCAACAACCTAACTTGCTTCTTCCAAACAAAAGAACTGATTAGCTTTCCAATGGAATTCTTCCATAATCGTCAGCTGCTTCATCCTTAAACATTTTCCAAAGTCCATGTCTGGATGCATGACATGGACCCCAATGCAATTAACACCACATTGTCGTTCGAATCATTCACTTTGGATACTACTATATCAAACCTATTCAAGAACCATTTCAATGACTTTCAAGGTCCTAAAAAAGGCTCGATAAGGACATCACATCTTTTGGTCAAGCAACGTAGAGCCTGAATTGCTCCAGAAACATCTTTGCTAATTCCTCAAAGGCCGATATGGACTTCGGTGGGGGTCGAGTAAACCACATTGACGTAAGTCCATCTAGAAAAATAGGGAAACATCTACATCGAACTACATTCATTGCCTTAGCACCATGCATGTGCCATCCATACTTAAATAAATGCTGCTTAGGATTGGTAGTCTCATTATATAATGGCACTATTGGCCTTGTAAACTTCCTAGGGTACTCCTCCCTTAGAATATTCTCCATAATGGAGTCATGTTAGGCGCAAAACCCAGTCCTTATTCTTTGTCCATCTATTATCCTCCATCAACCACTTAATAATGTCTGCTATATGCTCCTCACTAGCCTAATACTCTGTATGTTTAACCCTACAAATGGTCTGGGTTTTCCCATTGACATCTAGGTTTTCCAATCTCCAGGCAAACAACTCCATCGACCCTTCTTTGAAATCTAACTGGCTCTGTAGTAGTTGTTTGCAAACCAACATCCCAAATTTCAATATCTAGTCCATCATCATCACTAGTATGTTGCAAATCATCCTCAAAGTCGGATAAGTTGATGGCCTCAGCTTCCTACCCCTCCAAGGACCTCAAAATTAGGTTGGTACCGACTAGATTCTTGTTAGTACCAATATAGATTCCCTTTGTAAGGGGTCCCATAGTTCCTCCCACGCTTCTCCCTACCTATCTAGTAGTCAATTCCTTTTGTTTTTTCTTTCCATCTCTTTTGTTCTGACTAGATGTAGATGAGTTTTCCTCTTTAGTTCCACACGTAACATTCCTCTCCTGCTCCTTCTAATCTTTTGCGACTGTTGGGTCAACAAGGTAATGCTAACATCCATCTTGTACAATAGAGCCTTTCGACTACCTTCCATCCTTTAATTCATCTTCGCCACAATCTTATAAAACTTCACTCTCGTGACCGTCTCCTCATGGGTTAATGGTCCTTTAAATGCTGATGTCGATTGGTTACTGACTTCAATTTAACAAAAAGCTCCTTTATCCACACTAGCTACTGCTCTAGATCTACTAGATTCCTTGATGGTACCATTGGTTCGAACTCATAATTCCTTCAATCTTTAGATAGAATTTTTTTTACATCTAATCTTTGGACACTCCAATCAATAATAGACAATTAGATCTATGCCTGAGTTCAATTCTCGATGAAAGCACCAAAGATATTGAACCAAAAATGGCACAACACTCCATAATGAGTTAAACAGATAGAATTGTCAAAAAAACAAGAAAGACATAGAATTTTTATAGTGATTTAGCAAATTTGAGGCCTACGTCCATTGTAATGTTATTGCTAATAGATTTTAGTCACAAGTATGAAGGAATTCAAGTTCTAACCTAACAGAAAAACAATTTGTAGTTGTGATTAGGGTCGTCTAGAGAAAGATTGCGACGAAAATAAAGTGCCAAAGTCCTTTATCAAATGCTCTAAGTTTGTGTTTATAGGGAAAATTGCCTAACAGAATCACGAGATCTCGATATACCAAGTCTAACTTCAGATCCAAGAATAGAGGAGAGGAAGATGGAGTCTTCTAGCTAATAAGATCATCTTGGTACCTAATTTCTTGATCAAAAAGTGTGTCGTCTTCCTTTCTTCAATTTACTTTCTTCGATCCATTGAACCCCAAGCTCTTTTCCTTAGAAATCGTGTTGTTCTATGAAGTTCTAATATCTCTAGTACTTGTCTTTTTTCCTTGAGAACTAGCTAGGAGTTGTTCATCTGCTTCTTGAGAAATGCTCTGTAAGATGATCACTAATGCCAATAATCTATGAGTCTCTGCTCCAAAGCCACCTAGGGGCAATAAAAAGTGCTCGGTACTAACCTCTCTTCCTTGCCCTATTCTTGCTCCAACTCCTTTGAGTTTCTTCCATTATCCATCCAAACATGCATTTAGGTCATTGAACAATCTTGTCTTCATCTTGAAGTAAAGATTCAATTGTAATCTGCTTAGTCAAAAATTGAATAACACTACCCATCACACCCAAAGGGACAAGGACTTTAAGTCTCAACTAAGGTAATGACTCGTGTCCCAAATATATAATTTATTGTTCTAAACCTACTCTGATATCAAATTGCAACACCCCACATCTATATCCATACTACCTAAGCACAAACTAGGTCATACTATCAGATAATGCAGAGAATAAGGTTATATGGGTTACAAATCTGAATATTCCCTTAGGCTAACACTAGTACATATTTCAAAATCGAATATACAACTCACTTATATGAATAGAATATCAATATAAAACAATAAATAATGTGTCTCTAAGATAGAACAATACACAATATATAATAAATAACACGAAAAAGAGTTATTAAACACAACGATCAATATATACAAGAAAATATACAAAGGTCTGATATACATCGCAATGTCATAAATACACACGCATACCCATACACACACAATGAGACTATATAAACAAAATAATATACTAGACCATAGAATAACTAGTCTCCATTATGCCTAAAAAACACAAGCTGGTCTCATTATCCCTGGACTTGAAATATCTCGGACTGACCTTGAATATTAAGTAAATAACACACTGGCCAGACCATGTCTAAATATAAAGGTTAATGCATATATAATTGTAGAATACACGTAGTATAATAATGATATCACACATAAAAGTAGTATAACCAAAATAGTAATAACCACGAAACCAAGCATAAGGATGCCATTATCCATAATAAAATCAAGTCAAAAAATAAATCATAGAAGCAATATTAAATAGGTGAATCATCATCAAAATCAAAAAATCATCAATACTTGAGATATTATCAGGTATAGTCAGACTAGCACACAGTAATGCCTAAGTATACCTCTTAGTTTCAAATAATAAAATATCATTATTAAATTGCAAAAATCACTAAGAGAGATTGGCCTAGCACAAAGCAATACCCTAAACAAATAGGGTAGACATTCCCGGATTTTTCAACTTATAAAATATAATAGGAATCATCAATACATCTAAACATATAAATGGCGACAATGCCTATGAAATTTTTTATTGACAACACATGCCAAAGAAGGATACGGGGATAGACCATATGTTAGACACAATCTCAGGAATAATCATAGCTCATTATCATAAGTAATATATGTCTATCTTCCATACGTCAGAACTAGATGGGAGACTGATAACACACCTTTACTCTAAGAGAATATATATATGTATCCATCTGACGTGATTCCTACAGTCTTTGGTTACCTTCCCTCGGTATTGTGACAAGTTCCATTGGTTTGCTCATGAACGCGAGGACACAACTCAATCACCAACTAGCACTTGCCCTTATGTTAATAGACTACTGACCTCTGTGACATAGGAGTAAACATACACAATGATAGCACATAGTTATGAACATAAGGTTTCATGGATTCGGGGAATGACCCCACATTCTTACTATCAAGGTGGATACTAGCCTCATCTAGTTCGCTCCCACATTATAAAGGAAGTTGGATGGTGATCGACAAACAAATACTACCAATCTATATGTATATATTGGCCGACACATAGCCATCTAAATATTTCAACACACGACAATAAGCATAAGCCATATGCTGTCACATGACAGCAGTTACAAAGCCTAGCTCACCTTAATGTATTACACATCATAGTCTCATCCTTCTTATCCTTGTACAAGTGTCATCCATGAGCAAACAATAATCGAATAAATATCAAAATGGCACCGCATAACACCATCTGTTACTAGTTTGTTTACTCAGTGCTCACAAGTCGCACTCTCCATCATATGTTCTATATCATCGGTCATAAGAGTAGGGAAAAAAGTACTATCGAATGTCCCATAGTAAATGGTATTTCTAATCTGTTTACTCAAATTCCTTACAATTTAGAATCTCCTCATACTATTTTATATAACGCGTCCAAAGAATAATAGGAGAAATATTACTGAAGTCTCATACCAAATAGTGTTATTACTCTGTTTATTTAGATTCCTCATTACTGAAATGTAACCTTTTAAATCAGAGCAAGTATGAAGGAATTGTAAACGTTCTAAATTTAAAGATTGGAAATAACTAAATAAAACAAAAATTGGAAATGAATATTCTAAAATTAGATAGTTCAACCGATCGACAGCATCACCAAGATCAGTCAACCCCTGGCAGTCAACTGTCCCAAGGAAAAGCAGTCAACCAGTGGATGACTTAGGACGAGCGTTTGGTTAGGCCAACGGCTCAAATTTAATCGTATATGTTTATCAACATTCAGGTTTGGATCAAATATTTTAACAGCCAGTATTACCTTGAACCCTTCTAAATACAACGCTAACCCAAACCTTGGTTCACAAAAAATAGAGCAGAACATCTAACCTCTGTCAAATTTAAATATGTACCTCAAATTGAAAACTTCTTCAAAAATAAATAAAAATAAAATTAGAGGGATTGAAGAAATTAAATCAAGTATAGAGCTAGCAAACAGTGTAGACCCCAGGCACGATTCGAATGGGATAGCTTGGATTTAAGGTGAATGGGTGTACTATTGGTTAGATAATTACATGCGGTTTATTTTAGTATGCCCTATTTGTTCTAGGTTTTTAAAATCAAATTCAAAACATTATTAATGAAGATTAGAAGTTTAATAGCTGTTATATGAACATGATTTCCCTTTTCTAATCTAGATCTGATTTATGTTAACCTATAAATTAAGAAAATTGGTAAATCTGTTGATCGGAGTGTGAACCTCGGCCTAAGGCCCAAGTTATAGATAAAAATAGTTAGTGTGTATATATATTGTCAATATATACATACAGATGTTAATATAGATATGCGAGCTAGTTCCCTATGTTGATGACACTTGGATGTTGCGGGACTGGGTAAATGCTATTTATCCAGCAAGGTTTGATATTCGACTAGGGGCGAACCTATCATAAATTGCACTCATATGCGGTTCTACAGTGGATGCGCAACATTGAGATGATACTTACAGAATTGTGGGGCCCGACACTAATGGGAATTCCATGGTATTCATGAGGATGTGACATGATTATGTGTTGTTGATGGATCTTGGCACGATGCAATAAGGGACATTATGTTACCATTGGAAGGGACATGAATGCAGACGATGATACATCCAACGAATTAGCATTATGGGCTCCCCCTCGATGCATAACTAGGATATGTGCATTCATAGTTTTGCGAATATAGTCCCATGATCAATAATGTAGTCATAGTATAGGAACTACTGCCATGGTTGTGAAATGCTAGGTAGGCCCTATATTAGAAAAAGTTTATGTATCCATTAGCGGATCATTAGTTATCTTGACGTTCGATTAGTTGTTCGACCCTAGGTATGTGCCTATACAAATTATAGTGTAAGTGTGTATTGAGCTAAACCCCTTAAGCTTATGAAATAAGTAATTCATAGACATTATAGGACATTCTAGGTCATACAGAGTATTAATAAAGTCAATTGCATCTGATGTACATGTAAATGTGCATATATACACACCCATATTTTATCTCCTTTTATTTAAATAAACATCATATTTGGACGTTTTAACATGTTTAAAACCAAAATTCAATTATTTTCAAACCATTATATTTTCATCTTCATTCAAGGATAAAATGGTCAATTTTGTGCATGTGTCAATTTGAGAATTTTTAATTGGACAATTTTATAGGATGTTTTGATGCATATGGAAGAGGGATTCATGATGATATATGCATACACAAGGAAATACAAAGGAATGAAGAGGAAATAATTCAAGTTCAAGATAATGGAGGACCCCACCCACTTATCTAAATGTACAATTAGGAGCTAATGGACAACTGAGAGGAGGTTAAAGCTTCATGCACATCAAATGATGGATTAATTAGTGGCTAATGGTTATTTGGTGGCCACACTTCCTTAACGGTATTTTGGAAAGCACCCTAAAAATGGAATTAAGATTTTATGCATGTATAAATAACCCTCTTATGTACATGAACATATCTTCTACTCTTTCATATTAGTTAGGAAATTAAGAAAGCAAGTTGTAATGACAATCTTTCATGAAATAAAAATGGCTTCCAAGACTCTTTCTCCTTTAAGAAAAATTGAAAATTCAAAAACAAAAGTCAAATTTCCATTTTCTAAAAACAAAAAAATTAAAAAATCCTTTTGTTAAATATTTAAAAATTCAAAAACAAAAAAATTACAGAAATGAAAAACATATAAAAATTTGAAAAGCCAAAAAAAAATTCGAACTTCTCTTTTGAAAATAAATTTTACTTGGTAAATATTTTTCTTTCTTAGAATGAAAAAAACAAAAACAATTTTTCACTTCGTTTTTCAAATCTTCTTTCATTCTATAAATTCGTTTCTAACTTCTTTCTCTTCTTGACTTTCACTTATGCATGAGTACTTGGACTCGTGACACAACAAAAAATCGTAGGACTCGCGACTCAACTACTGACCGTTTAGCTCGAACAAACGATCCTTCCAAAATGGCGAACGAGAACGCCTCCCTAACTCTTATGGATAGAATCTTTCCCGAAGAGTTTCTATTCCATCTTGCATCACGTTACCCGCCCCACAGGTAATCATTTTGAAACTCACTCGAACCATATTACCACACTTTCGAAATTTGGCAACTGCGAGCATGATGACTCCTACATCTTTTTGACAAAATTAGAACAAGTTTTTGCAACCATTAAATTCCAACAACTTTCCGATGATGGAATCAAAGTTCGATTAATTGCATTTGCTCTTATGTATTAAGCTAAAAAATGGTTATACAGCTTGCCTTTGAACTCGATTAAAACAAGGGAAGAATTCATAAAAGCTTTCTTAAAAAAGTTCTACCCCTTGGAAAAAACGAGTAGAATCTGAAACGAAATCGTAAATTTCTTAAATTCAAGGGAGAACCACTTGGAAAATATTTTGAAAGATTCAAACTACTTTTGATGAAATGTCCACACCATAACTTCGAAAAATGGACGATTTGCCAAATCTTATACGATGGACTCAAAAACAGCTCACAAACCATGCTCGTATCAATGTGCCAAGGCAACTTTCTTTCCCAACATCATGACGATGCTCGACACTTTTATGAAAACCTTGCTAAAAATCATCCCAATAGGAACGTTCGAACGAAAAATGAATTTACTCTCTATCGGCTGAACACTCGATAGGATCTTCTTTTGCTTTGGAAGCTAAGATCGACGCAATGATTAAAAAATTCAACAACATTTTCTCATCGAATCAAATGAACCAAGTTTCCCAACTGATGTGTTATAAATGCAATGATCCTAATCATATAGCTGATCAGTGTCTCAATTCTGTCAAACAAATCAATGCTTTCAATAAAGCCAAAAATAACCCGTTTTCTCCAACGTACAACCCTGGTTGGAGAAATTATCCAAATTTTGCTTGGAACCAAAACAATCACAACAGGAATACGATTTGTCCCAATTTTCAAGCATTCCCGCATAATGCTTCGAATCCTCCCTTTCCTCCAAACAATTTTCAACCAAACTTTGCTAGTTCGTTTCATAATCAACACAACAATCAAATTTTCAACCAAATTCTGCTCATCCTCCCCAAGACGATAAACGTTTAAGTTCACTTGAGAAAACTCTTGAAACGTTGGCTAAAGCAACTACTCAAAGCCTTCAATCAAATAGCAATTTGCAAAATTTATTGACTTCATATATGCAAAACACAAACCAATCAATTGCAAAACTCGAAATGCAAATGAGTCAGTTAGCTACATCTGCAAGTGAACGCGAACGAGAAACATTCCCATGCTAGCACCATCCAAATCCTAGAAATCAACATGCGTATTCAAATCAAGCTCATGTTGTTCAAGATAGCAACATCACCCAATTGAATGCTATCAACTCTATGTTCCGGTCAACAAAAGGATAATCAAGTTGTTAATCCAAATGATTTTTCCGAAACCTCTCTCGACACTTCTAAAACAACGAACAAATCTGAACAAAACGTGGAGCCAAACGTTGAATCAAATGCCAATCAAAATTCTTCTTCTTCTACTCGAGTAGACATGCTTACCAAGTATCGTGTTCCATTTCCACATTGTCTTCGACAAAGAAACACTCGGACCAAATGAAAAAGATGTTGAAAATTTTTAAACAAGTCAAAGTTAACATTCTACATCTTGGCATCATTCAGCAAGTCCCAAATTACGTGAAATTTCTTAAGGACTTGTGCACCCAAAAAGTGACACTCAAGTGCCCAAAAAAAATCTTCTTAGCCGCTAGTTTGAGTGAAGTCTTGTTCCTATCCATGTCTGTCAAATACAAAGATCCTGCCTGCCCTACGATTTCGTGTACAATTGGAGACAAGACGATTAACAAATGTTTGATAGACTTAGGTGCAAGTGTCAACGTGATTCCATACTCTATGTACGAACAATTAGGCTTAGGTGAGCTCAAACCCACAAAAGTTTTGCTTCAATTTGTCGATTGTTCCATTAAGAAGCCCGTAGGAGAAATCGAGGACGTGCTCATTGGAGTAGGGCAATTCATATTCCCCGTTGATTTTATCGTTCGTGAAACACAACCTGTGACAAATCCCGCGAGTCAAATTCATTGATTTTAGACCGACCATTCTTAGCCACTACAAATGCCTTAACAATTGTCATAACGGTTCGATGAAAATCTCTTTCGGAAACATGACTTTGGATCTCAACATATTCAATCTTGAAAGCCAATCAAATGAACCTCGTGACCAAACATTGAAAGTTAGTGCCATTCACGAAAACTTTGAAAAGAAACACTTGATCTTAACAATGAACGCGAGAACGAGTTTAAAAAATTGTTTCACGAAATTCCCAACGAAATTGATTACACTCTTTCTTTGAATCGCTTCTAGTTGAGTCCGAATCTCAACCTGTAACGACCCATAAATTTTAGTGATTTTGTTTATTAAATTTATTGAAATTTTATGATATTTTAAATAATAAAGTTTGAAAATAAAAATTTATTATTTGGAATATGTCTATTTAAGCATAGCAACTGGTAAATTTTCATGTGATAATATTGAAGTTTATTTTCTTATGTAATTTTATTCAATTTAAATCAGTTAATAAAAGTTGAATTTAAAAGTATTGCAAAACCTAAATACGTCAACATGATAAAATTTATTTAGAACACTCGAATAAGACTGTGTACTTCGTTTCATGAAATTCGGACGTATCTAGCTCCGTTTGGATTTTTCGTGCGGAATGGGAACGTATATCGGTATCGATTATTGAATTTTGGTTGGATGATCATACCACCAATATCTTTATACCGCTTTGATCGTTTCATCGTGTTGATCTCTATGGTATATTTATTTCTGATTTTGAGGTCTGATACGTGACAGATATAATAAAAATGTTCGTCGTATCGATATCACAAATTTCAACCGTTACTTCCCGTGCCTCTTCAAATTGGAAACGTGCTGTCCAATCAACCCAGTAATCGTTTTATTAACTTTTTTGAATGAATGGACAGCTGTTACTCTTTTAATCATTTAAATTTATTTTAGGGTACGTTTCTCTATCTATTTCTCTTCCCTTCAGATTTTAACGTACATTGCTTTTACTTTTCCCTATATATTATTTATAGTGCGCCGTCACTTTCATTTTTTGTTGTACATCAGGAAGATAAAATTTATATTTGCTGTTAACTTTCAAAATTTGTGAACCTGATCCAACTTTTCATTTTCAAAAACTTGCCACTTGGCCTTTCTTTTATCGGTTCTATTCATAAATTTTAATATAATAATAATATAAGTTACAATAACAAAATGGTTCTTTTCCTGTTCATTCTCAGAAGAAAAAGAGAGCACGTATCTTCCTTCTCTCCCTCTCCTTGTTGATTTATCTTTCAACTCCACGTATGTCATAAGCAACGGCCGAGCCCACGGAACCCATCGGTCCGTGCTCATCCCCATGTTTTCCCTCACCAACGCCATAGCACCATGCCCTCCATCTACTCATCCAAACCTCCTTCGCGCCGACCTCCACTAGCCACCTTCACCCTAACTCTATGCGCGACCTCCTCTCCACAACCTGGCCGTGCACCGCAACCACCGAGAGCCGCTGCCGAACCCACTCTCCCCTACTCCTTTCGCCTCCAAGCCATGGCCATCCAACACCGTTCGTCTCTTTTTCTCCTTCAACTTCAATGGAGGACACTTAAACGTCACCTCCACCTTCCATGTGTCTCACTTCCTCTCTATTTTCCATCGAATATTCAGCCCATGTCGATAAGCTTATCATCTCCATCAACCGCACTCCAACGCCGCCTCTCTCCCCGATCGAAGTTGCTCCTTCTTCCTTCTCTTCGGCCTCAGCCATTGCCTGAACTGCCCTACCGACTGGCCTCGGCCACCTTGCCTTCTTGCCGTCTCCTCCTTTTATTTCAGATAAGTGTATATGTATATGTTGTTTTCCTGATACGAAATGTAAGATATATGTTATATGATAAAGCTGGTTTATACTTATTTCTATAGTAAACATTGTTTAAATTATGCATATTATGTAGAAGTGGTTATAGTTCAAGTATATGTATTAGCTATGATGTGATGTTGTTGTATACGTATATAAGTTATATTATATTTGTAAGTCTATCATATGTATGTTTCTGTATTGGGTTATATAAGTTATATATTTCATTTCTGTTTAAGTTTATATATATATATATATATATATATATATATATAAAAATATAATGAATTGTTTATATTGATTTATAGTAAATATTGGTTTGACACTAAAAATATATTCTATTTTAACTATATGTTAAATTTATTTTGAGAATTTTATATATATATATATTAAATTTATTCTTGGGGTTTGTATAAATTAATTTATTTTAATAAGAGTAGACATTAGACTTTAAATTATATATTTCCTATTATTATCGATTTTTCATTTATCAGCTTTGTCCATCAAATTCGTGCCCATCTCACTTTGCTCTAGAACTGGCGCTTGCATTTTGTAACTCAACTTCATTATCTATCCTCTAGCTTCGAAAGGTGAGCAATAACTCATGATTAATGTTCTTATATTTATTGTATTTGATTGCAATTGAAACGATAATTGAAATATGCTGCTGTAGTTATTTAAATTGCTATATATATGCTGTTATCTGTATCTGTTCACCTATGGGATATGACACCATATCCTATTGTTTATGTTATATGCTATTTATATCAATGATGTATGCCTGTTGTACTATTATCATATTTGTTATCACTTTGCAAGTTCCCTGTTAGCATAGAATTCAATATGGTTGAAATGATATATACCCGAACGGACTTTAGAATAGGAGAAAATCGTTATGAGTTGAAATGATAGACCCAAGATATTTTCATTTGCATTGAATTTAGGATTGCGGGTTGAAATGATATATACCTGTATATATACGAAATTGCGGGTTGAAATGGTATATACCCGTATATATCGAATTGCGAATTGAAATGATAAATATGCATATTACTTGACCTTAGGATAGAAATTATATACCGACGTCGTTGGTCTATATATAAATAATTTAAAAATGATTTCTATGGTTTTGAGAGGAAATATATTTAAATTTGAAAATATTACGTATATGAATAAGATTTGATACAAAATAAAATTAATAATAAGCTTTAAATTTAGTAAAGTCCGACTTAAATATATTTAAGGATTATTTAAATTGTTATTTTAAAAATAGATTTTAAATGATTTTATAAGTTAAAGTTGGGAGGATAAATTTGAATTTCATTGAAATTTTAATTAATTTAGAATTTTATTTAATCAAATCAATTTGAAATTTATTGAATTTGAGGGCTTTAAGATATGATTTTTTAACTTGATTTTGATTTAATGTGATTAAATGGATATTTCAAGTTTTAAATAAATCGAAGGAAATATCAAGTTTAATGTAATTTAAAGCGAATATTTCAAAACTAAATAAAAACGGAGTTGAATAAAATATATATGAAAGTATCAATTTAAATGGAAATATATAATTGAAAAGGAAATGATATTTTGGTTTTGAAGTATAAATTAATTT
Organism: Allium cepa; assembly: GCA_030765085.1. Classification (NCBI taxonomy): domain Eukaryota; kingdom Viridiplantae; phylum Streptophyta; class Magnoliopsida; order Asparagales; family Amaryllidaceae; genus Allium; species Allium cepa. The sequence continues at coordinate 445,058,987 of CM060938.1, read as the reverse complement.
GAAATGACCACGGTGTTATAATGTATATTTCTACATTGTAAATAGTTCCACGGATCCTTAGAGGATGGTTATCCCAAACATTCTCTAAGTTACTTTTATTTCAGTTGATATCAACTTAAGTTGGATTTATTGATATAAGAATGTTAATCCTAACTCGAGTGTTTTGTGTTTTGCTTTACGCTCGGGTCAGACTGAGTGATACAACATTTGAGACTCGCCTTTGGAGTTTGGAGCTTCGCTTGAGGATCCAACTATCGATTCAGCTTTCAGTTTTTCCAATTGATTTTGTTCAGAGAGGTCATTGGTTTGTATTGGAGACTTCGCTGTATTTGTGATATTCTGCTGCAATTTATTCTAACTCTGGTGTTTATATAGTAGCTTCATGAACTACTATTTATATATTCCACTGCATTATTTTATATTACTCTGTGTTTGTGATTCTGTGATTGATTTATTTACTGTATATGATGAGTTTCGCCAAATTTAAATTAACAATCTAATATTTTGAGCAATTCAAGTTCGGCATGTGCGGATGCGAATGGTTGAAAATATCAAGTCGTTACAGTTGGTATCAAAGCTTTGGCTCTATGCAAACTTAACATATATAGCAAATTTATTTGCAGAATCACTTTCATTCGAGCTTGAATTTCTTCCTTTTTGATTTGGTTTTCCTTTGGACTTTGGAACGTTCCCTGCGATTCCAAAAATCCATTATCTTCTCTCCCTATTCGTATTTCTTGATTTTGGAGTATCCCATAACTCCACTTCGAATGATCTCTATAAGAATAGGTGATCCCGCCAATCTTTGAATAATTTGTAAAGGGGTGAAACTCCTTTACAATTGGCAATGATTCACTGGAAATTTATATATCTCTCGGTATAGATGCTGCTATCTCTTGTTATGCCGAATTCTATCTCTGGTGATGGAATGTCGATTCGCCTCAGAATTCTGCACCGATCTTACTATGAAATCACGGTTGACCGGTTAAGGACGCCCTCAATTTATATAAGTACATCCATCTCCTATTTTTAAATTTAATTATCTCATTAAATTAATTATTAAATTTAGTATTTAGTAAAAGTATATGCGTGAGACACAATCTATTAATTGGGTCTATCTCTTTTAGAGTATGCCGCTACTCGGACTCGAACCGAGATGCTCTAGCACTGCTTCCTAAGAGCAGCGTGTTTACCAATTTCACCATAGCGGCTTACTTGAAATAATAATAGGTTCATACTGTCGTATTGAATGATCCCTTCGAATCAGAATTCTATCTGATTAGAGTTCCTCTAATTTGAAACTCTATCTTGGTTTTGAAATCCATTCTTGAATCAACCTTTGACAATATCGGGTTTGTTTGCATTTAGAAATTGCTTTATATATCGAAATTATTATTTTGACAAGTATGATTTTATTCAATATATAAAAGTGAAAATATTTTTGACAAGGATTATATACCTTTTAAAAATGATTATTTGAAATTTCGAAAGGATTTGGAATTTTGAAAAATATATAAGAAATTGATTTATATAAAAATGATTTATAAGTGAAGGGCTTTTAATTGGAAATTCGAGGAGTTGAACTCCGATGTTTTGAAATTGGTTTTAAGATTTTGGAAAATATATAATATTACGATTTGAAAGTATTTTCCAAATAAAAAATTGCTCAAATGAATTCCAATGATTTCAAAGAAATTTGAAAGAGTTTCCAATAAAATAGAAGTCCAAAACTCACTTGTGTCGCTGGAGAATAATTTCGGTGATGACTGCATGCATCATCGACATTGATTTTCGAGTTTCAAAGTGGAGGAGAGGCCACTTTAGTAGCTTTTCTATGTGCGTGATTTTGTGAAACCAATTTTGATTTCAAATTCCGAAGTATGATTTAATATTCGAAAGATATATGTGTACATATTTGAAACGATTTGATGTGAAACCGGTGTTTGGTCCTTGAGTTTCGTATATGATTTGGTATAACTCTATATATTGAAATTGATTTACTGATTTGTTGTTGATTTCCAACTTTGAATTGGAAATTTGAGTTCTTGACTATTTTGAATATTCGAACACTTCCAAATTGAGGTTTAAATTTTCCAAGATAAGTAATTTTGAAAAGTATAAATATTTGATAAAGTATATAAGTTTAGTTTTGTATGTTAAAGTATGAAGTAATATGATTTAAATAAGTTTGAAACTGTTTGGTTAAGTAAATGAATAAGACTATTTTGAATCATACTAATATGAAATGTTTTGAATAAAAATTATTTTTAAATGTTTTTACTTAGTAACATCTTTTATATAACCCCACACACAGATATATATATAGTATAATAATTTTCAAAACGGTAAATTGGATCTTTCAAATAGAAATAAATAGTTTAAAGGTTTTAAAGGGATGGTTATAAACTTGGTAATCATTTTTGGGTATAATTGATTTTAGGAAAATTATTGGTTTCGAAAATAGATTGGTATTTAAAACTCAGTATTTATATAATGATTTTGTAAATGAATTTGTTTGACGTAAATTATGTGATTTGGAAACTAGGAATTATTTTCAAAACCTATTATTTTGGAAACTTTGAAATTGAAGGTATTAAATTTGGAAGAAATAAATTGGTGAAATCATATATGATTTTGAAACTGAATTGATAGTGAAAGAATTAAATTGAGAACCTTATTTTACTAAATACTTGATTTGGGAGTTATCGAACTTATATAAGATCGATTTGTATATGAAGTTGATTCGAGAACTATTGATTTAGAATTGTATTCAATTTGAAAAGCGAAATCTTATATAATCGAAGTCTATATAAGTATGATATTTGAAAGTGATTTGAAAAGGTACTATATGATACATATTTTCGAAGTAAAGATATGGAAGGTGCCTTCTGCTTGATATCTGCTTTGTGGACACATTGTGGATTCATTCTATCGATATTATTCTCTCTGATTTTTGTTTTCCAGATGTGATACTCGAGTGTCCTACCCTGGCGTAACCCATGGTCGTTTTTTTGGGTAGCGTAATCCGCAAGGCAGAGATTGCTTAAAGGGTATGGATGTTTCCTGAGGGATCCAGGCGTAACCATTGTTATGTATCCCATGGTCTACAGTTTTATTGTGGTGGCGTAATCCACAAGGCAGAGATTGCTTAAAGGGTACAGATGTTTCCTAAGGGACCCAAGCATAACCATTTTTTTGTATCCTGTGGTCCACAGTTTTGGTTATCAAGGCGACATTCGTAAGGCAGCAATTGCTTAAAGGTACAGATGTTCCTTGGGGGATCTAGGCATAACCATTATATATCTGCGATCCAGGTGATTTGTTTGGATTGTAATTTCCATATCGCTTTTGAAGGTTTTTTTAGTATTTTCACTGGATGTTGAAATAGATCTACTAAGTGCTTGAAGAATTCTAGCTTTGTTCCTGATCAACGCATGGCCAGAGTCTTCAAGAACTAGGATAAACGTATTGAAACATCGAGTTATAAAAGTATTTTCGAAAGGAAATTGTTTTGATATAAAAATATTTTACTGTAAAGGTATTTTATTATAAAAGTATTTCCAACAAACAAATTTTGTATTAATATTAGAAATTGAAATTCTTATGGTTTGAATTAACTATTCGTTCCTGATACTATTCTTTTGAATCTACCTTATCTTCTTAGCTTTATTCATTCACCTATATTCTATTTTTCCGAATCTAACTTCTTTTCCCTTTTGAATATAATGTTAAAATATTGTTTATTTATATAGTACATGGTTTAATAGAAAATTATTAGTGTTATAAATATTTTAGAAGTTAATAATTTAGTAAAACAATTTTAAATTAAATGATTATTGATGTATTAATAATGTTTGAAAAGTATCTTGAGATAAAATTTATAAATTTATGAATCATGGATTTAATATGTTCAATAGCTTCTTTGTAAATATAAGTATGATGTAAATAATGGTTTTCAAATAGTTTTCATGTAATTATAAAGGTGTTATTTAAACATATAAATGGTATTTATAAGGGATGAAAGAACATTTTACAAATGGGTTTGAAAAACTAAAGTATTAAAGAAAATTGAATTGCAAATGAAGTGTTCAAATGAATATTTCAAGAAAAATTTATATAGTTTTAAATTAATTGTTTAATCTTGACTTTCAATCTACTTTTATTCCTAATGGTTCTATTCTCCTACCTCCTTCCTTTTTGAGGACGAAAAGTTTTGAGTGGTGGGGGGGAGGGGGGGAGTGTAACGACCCATAAATTTTAGTGATTTTATTTATTAAATTTATTGAAATTTTGTGAAATTTAAACAATAAAATTTGAAAATAAAAAATTATTATTTGGAATACGTCTATTTAAACATAGAAACTGGTAAATTTTCATATGATAATATTGAAGTTTATTTTCTTGTATAATTTTATTTCAATTTAAATCACTTAATAACAGTTGAATTTAAAAGTATTCTGAAACCTAAATATGTCAACATGAGAAAATTTATTTAGAACACTCTGAATAAGACTGCGTAATTCGTTTCACGAAATTTGAACGTTTCTAGCTCGATTTGGACTTTTCCGTACGGAATAGCAACGTATATCGGTACCGATTATCGAATTTTGATTCGATGATCGTACCACCAATATCTGTATACCGTTTTGATCGTCTCGTCGTGCTGATCTCTGCAGTATATTTATTTCTGTATTTTAAGGTCCGTTACGTGACAGATATAATAAAACTGTTCGTCGTATCGGTATCACAAATTTCAACCGTTGCTTCCCGTGCCTCTTCAAATTGGAAATGTGATGTCCAATCAACCCAGTAATTGTTTTATTAACTTTTTTGAATGAATGGACAGCTATTACTCTTTTCATCATTTCAATTTATTTTGGGGTACGTTTCTCTATCTATTTCTCTTCCCTTTAGATTTTAATGTACATTGCTTTTACTATTCCCTGTATATTATTTATAATGTGCAGTCACTTTCATTTTTGGTTGTACATCAGAAGATAAAATTTATATTTGCTGTTAGCTTTCAAAATATGTGAACTTGCTCCAACTTTTCGTTTTCAAACACTTGCCATTTGGCCTTCCTTTTATTGATTCTATTCATAAATTTTAATATAATAATAATATAAGTTACAATATCAAAATGGTTATTTTCCTGTTCATTCTCAAAAGAAAAAGGGGCACGTATCTTCCTTCTCTCCCTCTCCCTATAGCTTTATCTTTCACCTACACGTATGCTGTAAGCAACGACAGAGCCCACGGAACCCATCGGTCCACGCTCCTTCCCACTTTTTCCCTCACCAAAGCCATAGCACCGTGCCCTCCATCTACTCGTCCAAACCTCCTCCACGCCGACCTCCACTAGCCGCCTCACCCCAAACCCATGCGCGAGCCTCCTCTCCACAACCTGGTCGTGCACTGCAACCACCGAGAGCTGCTGCCGAACCCACTCTCCCTTGCTTCTCTCGTCTCCAAGCCACGACCATCAATACTATTCGTCTCTCTTTCCCCTTCAACTCCAATTGAGGACACTTGAACTACACCTCCACTTCCACGTGTCTCGCTTCCTCAATATTTTCCATCGAATATTAACCTCAGGATGATAAGCTTATCATCTCCATTAACCGCACTCCAACGCCGCCTCTCTACTCGGTCGAAGCTGCTCCTTCTTCCTTCTCTTCGGCCTCAACCATTGCCTGAACTGCCCTGCCGACTGGCTTCAGCCATCTTGCCTTCTTGCCGCCTCTTCCTTTTATTGCAAATAAGTGTATATATATATGTTGTTTTCCTGATATGAAATGTCAGATATATGTTATATGATAAAGCTAGTTTATACTTATTTCTATAGTAAACATTGTTTAGAGTATGCATATTATGTAGCAGCAGTTATAGTTCAAGTATATGTATTAGCTATGATGTGATGTTGCTGTATACATATATAAGTTATATTATATTTATAAGTCTATCATATGTACATTTCTGTATTGGGTTATATATGTTATATATTTCATTTCTGTTTAAGTTTATATATATATATAATGAATTATTTATATTGATTTATGGTAAATATTGGTTTGAAATTAAAAATATATTCTATTTTAACTATATGTTAAATTTATTTTGAGAATTTTATATATATTTTAGATTTATTCTTGGGTTTTGTATAAATTACTTTATTTTAATAAGAGTATATATTAGACTTTAAATTACATATATCATGTCCTTATCGATTTCCCCAGCTTTGTCCATCGAATTCGTGCCCATCTTACTTTGCTCTGGAAGTCACGCTTGCATTTTGTAACTCAACTTCATTGTCTATCCTCTAGCTTCGAAAGATGAGCAATGACTCACGATTAATGTTCTTATATCTATTGAATTTGATTTCAATTGAAACGACAATTGAAATATGCTAATGTAGTTATTTAAATTGTTATATGTATGCTGTTATCTGTATCTGTTCACCTGTGGGATATGACACCATATCCTGTTGTTTATGTTATAGTTATTTATATCAATGATGTATGCCTGTCGTACTATTATCATATCTGTTATCACTTTGCAAGTTCCCTGTTAGCAAACAATTCACTATGGGTTGAAATGATATATAGCCGAATGGGCTTTAGAATAGGAGAAAATCGTTATGGGTTGAAATGATAGACCCAAGCGATTTTCATTTGCGTTGAATTTGGGATTGCGGGTTGAAATGATATATACCCTATATATTAAATTGCGTGTTGAAATGATATATAACTGTGTATATCAAATTGCAGATTGAAATAATAAATATCTGTATTAGTTGACCTTAAGTTAGAAATTATATACCGATACCATTGGTCTATATATAAATAATTTGAAAATGATTTCTATGATTTTGAGAGGAAATATATATGGTTTTATTTACATTTGAAAATATTATGTATATGAATAAGCTTTGATATAAAATAAAATTAATAATAAGCTTTAAATTTAGTAAAGTCTGACTTAAATATATTTAAGGATTATTTAAATTGTTATTTTAAAAATAGATTTTAAATGATTTTATAAGTTAAGGTTGGGAGGATAAATTTGAATTTAATTGAAATTGTAATTAATTTAGAATTTTATTTAATCAAATCAATTTGAAATTTATTGAATTTGAGGGCTCTAGGATATGATTTTATAACTTAATTTTGATTTAAAGTGATTAAATGGATATTTGAAGTTTTAAATAAATCGAAGAAAATATTTAGTTTAATGAATTTAAAGTGAATTTCTCAAAACTAAATAAAAATGCAGTTAAATAAAATATATATAAAAGTATCAATTTAAATGGAAATATACAATTGAAATGGAATTGATATTTTGGTTTTGAAGTATAAATTAATTTGAAATGACCACGATGTTATAGTGTATATTTCTACATTGTAAATTGTTCCACGGATCCTTAGAGGATGGTTATCCCAGACATCCACTAGGTTACTTGTATGTCAGTTGATATTTCACTTGTGTTGGATTTATTGATATAAGAATGTTAATCCCGACTCGAGTGTTTTTGTTTTGCTTTACGCTCGGGTCAAACTGAGTGATGCAGCATTTTAGACTCGCCTTTGGAGTTTGGAGCTTCGTTTGAAGATCCAACTATCGATTCAGCTTTCAGTTTTTCCAGTTGATTTGTTCAGAGAGGTCATCGGTTTGTATTGGAGACTTCACTGTATTTTTGATATTCTACTGTAATTTATTCTAGCTCTAGTGTTTGTATAGTAGCTTCATGAACTACTATTTATCTATTCTGCTGCATTATTCTATATTACTCTCTGTGTCTGTGATTCTGTGATTGATTTATTTGCTGTATATGCTGAGTTTTGCCAAATCTAAATTAACAATCTGATATTTTGAGCAATTCAAGTTTGGCATGTGCAGATGCGAATGGTTGAAAATATCAGGTCGTTACACAACCCAATTCTTTGATCGAAAAACTCCCGAAGTTGGACCTCAAACCACTTCCCGTTCACCTTAAGTACGCATACTTAGTTGAAAATGAAACTTTTCATGTCAAAATTTCTAACGATCTTTCTCTTATCCAAGAAATTTTTCGTCTCTCTATTCTTTCGAAAAAGAAGGAAGCAATTGGATAGTCGATCTCTTATATAAAGGGAATTAGTCCCGCATTTGTTCAACATCGCATCCATTTAATTGACGATGCCAAGCCTGTTTGTGACACGCAACGAAGGCTTAATCCAAAAAAGAAAGATGCAGTGCGTGATGAAATTCTTAAACTTCTCAATAACGGAATCATTTACCCAATCTCTGACAGTTAATAGGTTAGCCCAATTCATGTTGTACTGAAAAATTCTAGGCTAACTGTTGTCAAGAATGATTCAAATGATCTTATTCTAACTCGTACTCAAACGGATTGGCATGTTTGAATTGACTATCGAAAACTAAATGCTACACCATGTAAAGATCACTTCCCTCTTCCTTTCATTGACCAAATTCTCGAACGTTTAGCCGGCCATGAATTCTACTGCTTCCTTGATGTTTATTCCGGCTATAACCAAATTCCAATCGCTCCCGAAGATCAAGAGAAAATGACTTTCACATGTCCAGTCGGTACTTTTGCTTATCAATGTATGCCATTCGGACTTTGTAACGCTCCTGCTCCTTTCCAACGATACATGGTTGGCATTTTCTCCGACATGATTGAACGCTTTCTAGAAGTTTTTATGGAAGATTTCTCTATCTTTGGAAATTCTTTTTCCCAATATTTACATCTTCTCGAGTTGGTTCTAAATCTATGTAAGGAAAAACATTTGACTTTGAATTAGGAAAAAGCCACTTTATGGTCAAACAAGGCATTGTCCTTGGACGTATCATCTCAAATAAAGGCATTAAGGTTGATAAAGCAAAAATCGACGTAATTGCAAACCTACCCATTCCTAAATCTATTAAGGACATTTGATCATTTCTAGGACACGCTGGCTTTTACCAACGCTTTGTGAAAGACTTTAGCAAAATCGCTCGTCCTTTGACGACTCTTCTTGGAAAAGACGTTCCATTAGATTTTGACTCTGACTGTATCTCTTCTTTTGAATGTCTCAAAAGCGAACTCATTTCCACTCCAGTCATTTGCGCACCCAATTGGGATCTCCCATTCGGAATAATATGTGATGCTTCGAACTTTGCAATGGTGCTGTCTTAGGACAACGCATCAACAAGATCCTTCATGTCATTTACTACTCGAGTATGACTTTGAACGACGCTCAACTCAACTACACAACAACCGAAAAATAAATTTTAGCAGTCGTTTTTGCGCTCAGAAAGTTTCAACCTTACTTGATAGATTCACACATTATTGTATACACGGACCACTCTACGCTTTGATATCTCTTTGCTAAAAAGGATGCCAAATCCCGTTTAATTCATTAAATCCTTTTACTTCAAGAATTTGACTTTACAATCAAAGTCAAAAAAGGATCCGATAATGTCATAGCCGATCACTTATCTCATCTTTCGAATGCACCATCATCTTTTCCAATCAATGAAAACTTCCTCGATGAACAACTACTTGCAATTTCTATCAATCCATGGTACGCTAATATAGCGAACTACTTAGTCACTAAAGAAACTCCCTCTTCTTGGTCCAAATAGGAAAAATGCAAATTCATGTCCCAAGTGAAATATTTCTGTTGGGGCAATCCATGCTTGTTCAAATATTTTCTCGACCAAATCATCCGACGTTGCATTCCGGATAACGAGATCAGGAGTAGGTTCTTTCGTTTTGCCACGATCAAGCATGCAGTGGATATTTTGGTCCCCGAAAAAGTGCTTCAGTGTGGTTTCTATTGGCCTTCTTTTTTCAAAGACTCGTTTGAATTTTGTAAAACTTACAATCGATGTCAAATGCTTGGACTAATTTGTCGACGAAATTTGATACCTCTGAACCCCATTCTTACGATCGAAATCTTTGATGTTTGGGGAATCGACTTTATGTGACCTTTTCCCCATTCTTTTGGAAACTTGTATATCCTTCTCGCTGTCGATTACATCTCAAAATGGGTCGAAGCCGTTCCTTGCAAAACCAATGATCATAGAATTGTTGTGAAATTTCTCAAAGAAAACATCTTTTCGAGTTTCGGCACACCTTGCACAATAATCAGTGGTAACGAAACCCTTTTTTGCAAACGTTCTTTGGAAACTTTAATAAAAAATACTCGATAACCCACAAGTTATCCATTCCATATCATCCTCAGACTTGTGGCCAAGTTGAAGTTTTTAATCGACAAATAAAAAAAATCTTGGAAAAAACTATTAATAAAAATAGAAAAGATTGGTCTTAGAAATTGACCGACGTGCTTTGGACTTACCATTCTGCTTTTACAACTAACCTTGGGATGTCCCCGTTCCATTTAGTTTACAGTAAAGCTTGTCATTTACCCGTTGATGGGCAATAAATAACTTAAATTTTGATCTTGAGAAAGCTGGCGAAAACCAAAAACTACAACTCAACAAACTAGAAGAACTTGGGAACGACGCATATGAAAACGAGAAAAATTACAAAGAAAGAATCAAAGTTTTTCATGACAAGTCAATCCTAAGGAAAATATTTTCACCTAACTAGAAAGTTCTTTTATATAATTCAAGACTTCATTTATTCCCCGAAAAAATTAAATCAAGATGGGCCGGACCATTTGTGGTATGAACTGTTTTTCCATATGGTATGTAGAAATAGAAAACTCCAGGGATGGATCGATTTTCAAAGTCAACGGCAATCATTTGAAACCTTTCTTGGAACTGTCCAGTAACCAAGAGGAGGAACTCATGATCCTTCTTGAGCTAAGCTACATCTAGTAAGAATGTTAACCCACTTTTGTAAATATGTACATATTTTTCCCCTCTACACTCATTATATCGTGCATTGACTATGGGGACACAGCTAAAAATTAAGTGTGGGGAGGAGTCTCATTTTCATTTTCTTTTTTTAATTTTTCATGGAATTTTTGAATATTCATTTAACTCAAAAAAAATCTCAAAATTTCTAAATCTCAAAAACATTTCTTTTTTCTAGCATTTTAATTTATTTTATAAGAAACACTATGGGATAAGTACAAATTTTGGTTAATAAATTGAAATTTTTGAAAATTTATTTGTCTTAACAAAAATAAAAATGAAGTTTGATTATAAATAACAATAGTTCAACTAGTATATAGGAAGGTTCGTACGTGTTAATTATGAAATATACCCTAATTGAAAATCTTTGTTTTAAAAAATTGTTGATTTAAAGTAAAGGATATAACATCTTTTTTGTCTTCTAAGTTAAGTGGTGCTAAGATGATTTTGCAAAACTTTCCCTTCTAAAAAAAAACAATAAAAAACATTATATATGTAAATATTTTCTATTAACACAGTCGATAGGTGTACACACTTGTGTGTACACTCGCTATGCTCTGAACCTTCCTCACGTAAGCCCGAAAGGCAGTGCATGATCGGTATATCTGGCCTCAGTTTATCTGAGCTAGGTGTATGTATATATAAATTCTTTTATCAATAATGCCTATAGTCGATAGGATTCACATTCCTGTGTTCACTCACCACGCTCTGTATTCCCCTCACATAAGCTCGAAAGGCAGTGTATGAGTAATATATTTGGCCTCAGTTTACCTGAGTTAGGCATATGTAAATATTGTTAATAAAATTGTCAAATAAGAGGGAGTAAGCAATTGAAATCTAAGCACCATTTTAACTTGTTTGATTTAACTTTTTATTGAAAAGAAATGAAAATACCACTTTAATAAACTTTGATAATCAACTAAAGATCCGTTTCATAATTACATTGTGTTATCAACTGAAACAACTAGCCAAACTATGGTCTGTCTGTTCAACTTGATTTTTATTGGAAATTTTGATGAGTAAAATTTTCAAGATAATGACCAAAACTTATATTTAACTTATTTGTGTCAATTTAAAAGTGAATCCTTCATTTTAAATATTTTCAAAAACTCACATTCATCTCATTGTAAATAAATCTTGCATTTTGCAAATATTTCCACTTTGCATTCAGATTTTGTAGGTAGTATACTCTGAAAACCCTCATGAGACAACATTCGTTCTATTGGGGACACCTAGAGGTTTAATTGCTTGTTGCATACGCTCAATGAAATTATGCTCCCTATGAAAATGGATTTATCTTAGTTTTACTTTATTCGAGGACGAATAAAAAGATAAGTGTGGGGGTATTTGATGTGCACGTAAATATGCTTATATATACACCCATATTTTATCCCTTTTTATTTAAATAAACATCATATTTGGGTATTTTAACATGTTTAAAACCAAAATCCAATTATTTTCAAACCATCATATTTTCATCTTCATTCAAGGGTAAAATGGTCATTTTTGTGCATGTGTCAATTTGAGAATTTTTAACTTGGACAATTTTAATGATTTCTATAGGATATTTTGATGTATATGGAAGAGAGATTCATGATGTTATATGCATGCACTAGAAAATATAAAGGAATGGAGAGGAAATAATTCAAGTTCAAGATCATGGAGGACCCCACCAACTTACCTAAATATACAATTAGGAGCTAATGGACAACTAAGCGGAGGTTAAAGCTTCATGCACATCAAATGATGTATTAACTAGTGGCTAATGGTTACTTAATGGCCATACTTCCTTGAGGGTATTTTGGAAAGCACCATAAAAATGGAATTACGGTTTTATGCATGTATAAATAACTCTCTTATATATATGAGCATGTCTTCTACTCTTTCACATTAGTTAGGAAATTAGGAAAGAAAGTTGTAGTGGCAATGTTTCATGAAATAAAAATGGCTCCCAAGCATCTTTCTCCTCTCTTTTCTATGTGCTTTTCTTTGTTTATATGTTAATGTTTATTTCCATGCTTTCTTTCTTTTAATGTTCATAACTTAAATTTACATTAATGCAAGGAGTTTAGCCTTTACTTTTATGCAAATAGTTGGTAGTTAATCTCGCTTTCTTCCTTTACTTAGCTTCCATTTCTTTGCTTTTTATATGTTGAAATTTACAAGTGTTGATTTAATAGCACAAATGAGTAGCTAAACCCCTTCAATTTGGGAGTGATGAAGCTCTCTAACTTTATGTAATTTCAATATTTTTTATGATTTATGATATCTTTTTGTTTGTGCTTAGTGAGAGTGAATTTTGATGCAAGTTTATACAAGTGGATTTGATAGCTTATGTTGCTTTTGCAAATGAGCTATTCTTATTCAACATAAACACAATTTGCATCATCATTTGCTAATTGGTTTTGATTTTGAAATGAAAGTAAACATGAAATTTGATGATCTATATTACTAGTTACAGTAGTAAATAGATCATACATAAAATAGCTTTTTCTTTGGCTTTATTTTCATGAGAATTATAGGTGGTATAATTGTTGTATTATAGTTCGGCGGTTTGATTTATGTTAATTAATAACATAAACAAACCATACTTATGATAAATGCAATGATTATTTCACTTAATATCAAAGTTAGAGATCATAAATTATTTGTTTGCTGATTTACAAAAATATAGGAGTGGACTTGCCTCTAAATTGTTTTCTAATCTCATAGTTTTAATCTCATTTTAATTCTAGTTTTAGATTCATTTTGCATCTAGTTAACAATTTCCTTTCCATTTGGTCTAATTTTATTAAATAGATTTTTAGAATCTTAAAAATTCTCTGCAAATCGACCCATACTTGTCATGTACTAAATTGTACGCCGTGCGCTTACAATTATTTTAATTTGAAAATTTTCGACTATTTTCTAAACCGATAGGAAAATTAGCCGATTAGTTAATAATGTACTCATTCACCAGACTTTTGTTTGACCCACAACTTCCCTTTCTTTTATCCCAACCTTAAGAGGACAGGGCAGCCGTTGATCGGCCAAGGTCAGTACGTAGAGGGATAAGCTTAGCTTTGAAGTTGCTTTATGTTTTCTTATCTCCATGTAATTACTTTTCATATTCAGTACTTATTTTTTATTAGACTATGTATCATATTTCTATGTACTTCTGTTTTTGAGACTGTGTTTTGTGATATTCTCTAAAATGGTTATTTTTTGAATTTATTTTTTATTACCTTCTGCTGTGAGATCTGAAAATGTAGAATGTCTTAGATCACATATGTTATCCTTAGTCTCTGTAATGTTTAAGCCCAATAGCTCATACTTCATGGCACCAAGGCTAGTCCAAAAGTCATCCTATGCTTTGGATCGGTATATCAGGAGGTGCGAGTTGGCACAGTTGGTATGAGAGCCTAGGTTTGAAATTCCTTATGGATTAGGGGCGTATTGAGAGAACGCATATGGAAAGTTTTTGTTTTGAAAAGTATTGTTTTTCAAATATTTTCAAAAAGTTTTCCGAAAGGTTTTCAGAATGGATTTTCTTATCTCTATGTGTGTGTGTGTATAGATAAATGGTATTTCAAATTTTTATATAAGTTAATGCGAATAATTCCTTCCCTTATCTCTTGCCAGAAATGTATGTGGAAAAGTTGCTTATAAATTCCTAAAATCGCATATAGAAATGATTAGCGATCCTATTGGTTGTGGCTCAGGCGATGCAGTTGAGATTTCATGGATGAACATCTCGATTTGATCCATTCAGTATTTGCAAGCAAGAGGACAATCTAAGCTTAATCCTAACAGAGAACCCATGGTGCGAGCGCTAGGTGCAGTTCCTGCCCACCCTTCTACCATCGATTTTCCTAAGCTATGTAAGGACTTTGTTAGCCAAAGATAGGAGCCTTATGTGGGGACTAAGTCACATGTGTATTCGAGGACGTCGATTCATACTTGCAAGAAGATTTTTGGGTTGTGGGCCTTAAAGATGATGTTAGGAGATAACTTGCCACTTAACGGTTACAAGGTGAGCTTAGAATTGGTAAAATGTGGTAGTTGATAAGATTGATGAGGAAGCGACTACTTGGCAGAATTAAGGAGATGTTTCGAGATGAAGTTTTTGTCTAGGGCTGAAGTAGGAGTGGCTTTGGAAAAGTTTATTCATTTGCAAGAAGAAGATATGTCAGCGAAAGAGTACATTAATCAGCTTATGAGTTGGCTAGATTTGTAATGGAGCTAAACAATACCCCTAAAAGAAGGCTTTGAAGTTCGCCAAGGGACTGAATCAACCTCTTCAGCATTTGGCCCTTATTCATATTCCATAGGTGCAACTCTTGAGGGATTGGTGGAGATGGCTTTAATGAATGCCATTTCCAAGGAGAAAGTGAAGGGTGAATCGAAGAAGACAGGAGGAAAGGCACTACTATAGAACCAACACAGGGTGAATGGCACCTAAGGGAAATATTAAGAAGTAAGATATGCAATGCAGGAAGTGTGGTAAGAAGGGGAATTTTGTAGAAGAATGCAAGGCGAATAGTTCAAAGATTAAGTGTTACAACTGTAATTAATATAGGAACATGAGGTAGGATTATCCAGCACCTTAGAAGGCCTCTACCTAGGTAGTTTTAGCTTACGGACTGGGCACTGTTCCTAGCTTGAGTACGCCTCTAGTTTCCCACAAGGGAAAGAAGGCTGTGATCGAAGGCATTTTAACTTTATCTGATTTACATATTCATACCTTGTGACGAATCGCAAATCTGTACCCTTTGAATCAACAATAATCCACACATGTCTGACCCAAAAAGCACAAACTGACGGAAAGTCAAGAGAAAGAAAAGAAGGGAGAAGAAGAGAAGAGAAGAAAGAGAAAAGACAGAACAATACAGAATCTCACGTCGCAGCGGAAAATATATAATATCATATCAATGATCTTTACAAAATAGAAACTATATATATATACACACACACATCAATCAGAGTTCAACAATCAAACAATAGCTATCAGCCTGAACAGTTATAGTAACCTGTCCATACAAAAGATGATAACAACAACAACTAATAAAGCACATCGGATAATCACAACAAGTACGTGTATACGAAAATGAAGATCTCCGGCTCTCCTGTTGAAGCTCCAAAAGCACCAAATCTGAACCTGTAAATATACTCGGTCTGACCCGAGCATTGAAAGATAAGAACGCCCAGATCAGTCTGGTAAACCAGCATGAGAAACACACTCAACTGAATTTATTTAATTACCAAAACTTTTCCTTTATCAAAACAAAAGTATCTCGTAAGACAAGTCCATACATAAACACAGACATGTTTTTACCTTACGATAACTAAACCCTTTCATATCAAACTCTTGTGATATTATACTAGTGTCTAGTATACAAATAATATTCAAAATAGCCGAAATTGTTACCATTATTAAATTCCAGCATACTAGGCTCTACAAATAAATTGGCAGGAACGTAGTGTAGTTTGGATTATCATACAAATGACTAGGTGAAGGGACTACCTTCCAGCAGTACATCTTTAGAAGAATGTACTAAGGACTATCACAAAGGATCCTTTCCCAGCACAAGACCGGCCTTTCTATATAACTAGATGGTACCGAATATATCATCTCCGGTCGTTACCGACCTTTACCGAGGGCCTCATAGCATACAAAACCACGATAATCAGATACATGATGCCATAGCGTGTAAAGATATATATAGAAGAGGATGATCATATCCTAATGGGAATGACCCACTTAGCCCTGCTGCATCTAACCCTGTTTTGGTCATTTCCGGTTGATGAGGCCTAACGTGGTAATGATTACCTTTCACAATCACATATCACATCATTTTGAATGCCACACGGCCATTTCTGTTGACTACTAATTGTTTTCCACAAAAACACAACCCTTAAGCTCATACGTCTCAAGGAGGGTGTTAAGCTAAGAGAAGTTGCCTTCTCTGCCACAACTGATGTACGTTTGTAAAAAGAAATGTATGTAATCTATAGAAATGCAATGTCAAACAAACATCCATACAAATTGTCCAAGAACAGGACAAACTGAAGGTACTTTCCTACCACATCCTAACGGAAAATCCCTGGGATTAGTAGCGAATAGTCCTCGCATTGGATATTTCATAATGAAGAGACCACTGATACTATATGCATATTGGGATTTTAAACCCAAACAATCAACAAGCAGTCCCCCACTATGAAACTGCGAAACATTAATATCATCACAAGCAACCTGCACAATCGTCGCATATACGTTGGTCCGAAGTGGTTTTCGGATAAACCGATCCCGGTCTCTTCGCACCAACAACGCAAATGCATTTCTCAACTTCACATAGAAACTAAGTCTCATAGACTTATCATGTCTCCAACATTCAACTTGCTATCCTTCGGGCCAAGAAGGAAGCTCGATAGATTGGAGTAATACTCCGCACTATACGAATCAACATCCTTAACACAAATGATATCAAGCCTACACAGAAGGCAATGTACTAAGTATACAACTAGATAGTTCCCACATCAAGTCCAGGAACTAAAATTTTGGCCAATTTGATAATCGGTTATTTAGCTATCAAAGCAAACAAACAAATATTCAGCACCATAACAATCACTAGGCCTTTTAGTTAATCCTTTTTTCATTAAATCATTTGCTAAATATTCACCTCAAATTATCTTTAAAAAGATATATCTTCAAAATCATTTCAACATTGGAAAACATTTCCAAATACTTATTTAATAATAAGTAATTCACAAATCAATTTATATTTTCAACACTTAGAACATACTATATACACTTAAATCATGATTAAGTATATATTTTATTCTTTAAGGAAAACATTCACTTAAACACATTTATTTGGGTTAAAACGAAACGTTGCGTAAAACATTGTTACGACAACCAAAAATCAATAGTATAGGGATTCGAAAATAAGATAGATATGTAAATCCCAATACTATACAGAACATCTTCTTTCGAAAATCATTTACTATAACAACAGTGTTATAGTCCATCACTTCCTTATCTCTCGAAAACGTCTATTTTAACAATGAATGTCGAAATCTATGGTTTCGATCCTTAACACATTTCAAAACATCTTTAAACCATTTAACTCCATTCAAACATCACTTCCCAAAAACATTTATTTTATTTTCAAAAGATTATTCACTGTCCAAAATCGTGAATATAAATCTCTAACCAAATTCAACACTTCTACACATTTATCAAAGGATAATCCACTATCCAAAATCGTGGATATATCTCCTTTAATAAACTTCTATGTTTAACTTAACAAATTCAATTGTTTTCGGATTTATAAAACAATGTTTATAAATTCTATTTATATTTTTATAAAAACTTCCACTTATAAAATCCTTTTATTAACCAATTACATTTATATCATTTATATGCCAAAAAACCAAATTATAAGTTAATAACTTATAATTCATTTATTTTACAAAATCCGTTCATTTTATAACTTCACATCTTATTCACTTATAAAATCCATTTATACTTCATTTTAACATTTATAAAACTCCTTTATAATTCTAATATTTTAATTTATAAAATATCAATTTTATAAATCTTCTATATAAACCATTTTACAAAATAGTTAACTTCACATTTCAAAAATCATATTCTGGTTTTATTTCACAAAAATCCTACTTTCAATTATATTTTCCAAAACATCATAATTTTTATAACATAAAAATCATCACATTTATTTATTCAAAATAAACCAATTCCTTTAACACTTCAAGAATCAATAAAACGTTTATTCTCAAAATCACTTGAAAATCCTTTTAAATTTGGAAATCATCACTTTAACATTTTAAAATTCCAAAAATAGGCCCAATGCTGCAACAATAATAAATACAACAATCACAGCATCCAAAACATCATATATCTTATGATAACAGAATATATCACAAATATCTGTAAATAAAATCAATACTGTTGAGGAATCCAGTTGGATCCCTCCAACCTGTCACCGGTAACAAATATACATATTAGAATATGGGTACAGTGTCCACTTCAAGGCAGACGCGCATACAAATGGTCATCTGCTCATACACGGGAACACATAGGGTCATCTGCTCCACTAGGCAGGTATATCTATCCAAATATCAATCAGTATATCATATATCATCCAAACAATCATCAATCATCGTATAATAAATTATTTCTCACTTATATAAAAATATCAGTGAGTCAAAAAGAGTGAGTTGTACTCACATTGCTCCAATAGCAGTTGCAGTGTTTTATTCCTAATAAAATTAAACACGCGTTTAATTTTATCTAAAATTCACACTAGCTCCAATCAACCCCAAACCAGCTCCATCATGTAGTGCTCGTCAATACGATTCCAATGCAAGTCATTTCGTCAAAAACGAACCTCACATCAAAAAGTTACGCTATTTTAAACATTATACGAATTTATATATAAATCAATTTCATTTTTATTTTATTATTTTTTTAAAGACCTTTCTATCATCTGCCGTTAGATCTGCTACTCCACATCAGGGCCGTTCGGCCTTTCTTCTCCCTCATTCACGTTCCAGGTCGAGACAACCGAAACGCCGCCACTATCCTACCAATTTTCGCCCCCCTCCACGTTCATCTGAACTTCGATCAGGAACTACCGTACGTACGACCATCACGAGGCACACTTCCGACCGAAGACCTGTCCATCTCGGCTGCATCTTGGGCATGAAAAACGTGCGTGAACGTTTCATCTTTACAGGCGATTTCCCATCGATATGCTCCACTATACCCGATCATAGTCGTTGAAATCAAAGTACTCATTGCTCTCTACAAGTTTGTAGTTGGGGGTTTTGTTAATTGTCAATGGATTGGCCAAAATTTGAGGAAGAAGATCGTGAAATGCTGGCCATAGAAATTATTAGTGACAGCTAGGGTTTCTAACCCTAGGGTTAGTGCAAATAAGAAAAAGTGAGGTCCTTTTATAGAAAATTTGACGGCATTATTCATCGTGAAATTTTCCAAACTCAAAACGAAGCGTGCCGCCTGGCATTTGTAATTTTTTCCCCTATTCCGAACGCAATGGAATATATATCGAGAGCCAATTCGAACGTATTTGGAAGATAGGTTTCCAAATCGAATTATTTAAATTTAAACTTCACTTAAACAGATTTCTATGCGTTTTAGCTTGTCTCGGAAAAACCGTAAATCCGATTGACACGAAATTTTAAATCTTACAATAATTTAACATTACAGATCCAATGAAACTAGTTTCGTAGAAACCCGAGGCCACAACACCACAAAGGCAATTTGCTCACGGTTATAAGCGTGGCAAAACTAATTTGTTACGGTTATAACCGTGAAAATAGGTACCGTGGGCAAATTCAGTCACACTTTTGCTCACGGTTATAGCCGTGATAAAAATAGTAATTTCTCACGCTTATAGCCATTATAAATTTAGATATTATCACACTTATAACCGTGATAGAACAGTATTTACTCATGGTTATAATCGTGATAAAATGGTTATTACTAATGCTTATAACCGTGGGAAATTTAGATAGTACCACACTTATAACCGTAATAGAACAATAGTTTCTAACATTTATAACCATTACCAAAAAGGAAACTCTAACACTCATAACCATGACAAATGCAAATTATATCACAGTTATAACCATTACGAAAGGTTATTTTCTAACACTTATAACCGTGATAACTAAAACAATATAAAACAAACTATATAGCACCAATATTTTATTGCAGCTACAAACAGTCTATACAAAAAATAGTATTAACATTAAGAAAACATACGATCAATAATTAGAACACCAAACATTTATATTTCATACAAACACCACAAAGGATACTTCATACCAGCACCACAAATTATAGCATACAAGCATAATATATATAACAAACTTTAAAAAATAGTTTCAGAATATAACTACATAATGTTTAGTAACTTACTAGTAACGCAAACTACTGCATGTTATAAGGTAGCTTCATCATCTCTACAGTAGCTTCATCCTACCTCCATTCATTTCGCATCTCAGCATCACTGCAGCAGCTTCAATACAGGCTGCTCACTTCGCATCCAGACATGTTATGCATAGTTCTTAGAAAACATGTTTTTTCATAACCATTTGATGTAAAAATACATGTACAAATCAACATTAATTGAATGTTTTTTCCTCGGTTCAGACTTTAATTGCATTACAAATCAAAATTTGAAATATAGATCATAAGAGTAAATATGAGATTTGAAACGGAGTTTAAATGGTTAGATTTTAAGGTTTTTGCAAAGTAACACGAGCGTGGGAAGTATGTAGAGTCCGCAACCATTATAACTGCAACTAGAATATGCATGTGTGTGTTCAGGGCAGATGAAGAATTTCTCGTATTTACCGTGTGTACTGGATAGGTAGGACTCCAGTAGCATGCAGTTTATCACTTCTACCACATACAACCATGGCTCCAAATGCATTGCCACTGAGATTAAAATGAACAGATTCTGTAAGGCATGGCCCACCAGGGCATTCATCCATAACCACAATAGTAACAGGTTTATGAGAGCATGCTTGATTTCTACTGCACCTCACCTGTATAATTTGTTATACAACTTAGCTTATTAATTACTTTATTATTTCGTCCATTATTTCAATTTGCATTTAGCTGTACCAGATAGCATGCACCACAACCATGGTTCGAAATTCCGGCGGAATTCCGGTTATTCCGATGATTCCGTTCCAGTTCCGCTCATAACCGGAACGGAACCCGGTCAAAATTCCGGTTCTGGTCTAAATTCCGGATTTGCTTTTCAAATATTGAAAAAAACTTATAAAAAATTAAAAAATATAACATATATATAATAATATTAAAAAAAGAAAACAAATTAATCGGGACAATAAATAAATGGAGAAGAAATCATACAGTTTGATTAAAAAAGTTGTTATACTTTGTTAATTTACATCGATTCATAATAAAAAATGCAAAATTTTCAAAATTGATCGAAGTTTTAAAATCTCAAATGAATAATATAGAATCTTACGCACTGGATTTTTAATTAAAGTGTGTATTTTATATGTAATGTAAAAAATATACTATAAATTTATGACAGTATTGGATATTTATAAACGTATATAACAAATTAAAGCAAAAAAGTACTCGAATTAGAAAACCGAAATTAAAGCGGAACTTTCGGAATTTCCAGAACGAAACCGAAAATTTTAAAATTACCAATGGCCGGAACGGAAACGGAAAACGGAATTTTGAACCTTGACCACAACCTTTTTAAGCCCCGATAACCCTGGGATTGCCTGCAGCAATCATTGACGAGAATGGAAATTTTCCTACTGCAGTTCCATAACCACATGCCCCTCCTGCATACATAGCCATACACATTATTAGGAACTTGTTTATATAACTCAAATAATTCCTGATTTTTGTTAATATATAAAAATCATATATATGCACTTGTACATATGTGCATTGCATACCATCACTTCCATCACCATTTGCACCACCATACCATGTTGCTCCCTTTGAAGACCACCTCAATTTTGTTTTGGCCAAACTAGAACTCATATTCAATTTCGCATCAAGGCAGAAGCATATATTTAAAAGGCATAAGCAGAAAACAATGGAGTGAATTGACATTTTTATTCTGAACTACTTGACACTTTCTGTTAATAATGCTGAAGAAGCAATGTATTTATACTTTATAGGGGGAGAAAGCTGTTGATATGTGTATATTTTTATTTTATTTTTACAATACTAAATTAACGATGCAGAAACTGAATTAAACGGTTTGTAACTGCAGAATACAAATGTATTATCATGTTTGTTCAAAAGCCTGGAATTTTGTTTATGTATTTATAAGTTAAAACTCACTTTCAACTTTCAAACCCAACATTGTATAATGTAATGTATGTCAATCTTAAAACTCGTTAACTAAAATTACAAAACTGAGGTATATGTTAAAACCCTGAAGTAAAACTAGGATACAATATGATCAAGTCGAATTCCTCATGAATAAAACAAAACAATTTGCATGTACGCAATCGAATATTCAGGAATTTTCATATTTCCTGGATCATTAACAAATCATATATGACATCCAAATAGTATAATAATGTTTAAGTTGTCTATTTGTAGTGCTGGCACTTAATTCCTGGAAAAAAGGCATATGCGAGCTTACTGTCAGGTCAGAAGAAGTAATGATATTGATATAGTTATCTATGCATCTTTGAATTCTTTATGTGGTAATAACGATTGAATAAGCAGCATGTTTACAATTTTATACAGTGTAATAACAATAGATTACCTCGTTGGAAGTTGCAAGAAGAACATCACTAAGGTTTAGAAAAAGCTCCAACAGTTTACGCTTCTCCTGCGGTCCATTGACAATACTTGTAATATTCGGACTAGGATCAAAAAAGATTGTAGTTCCAGCATCAATAGCACAATGAAGTGTACTTGTTATCAAATCAGCTCTAAGATCATCAAACACATAACCATCACAAAATACGATCTTTGATTGTTCAATGGCCATTTTTACCGATTCTGGTAATTTGGTTATTCTGTTCAAAGAAGGCTCCTTGCTATAATCAGATCGGCTTTGTAAAATGAGAACATAAGAATATGTTACATGCATTTATGTTCGTCGCCTATAACAGCAAAAGAATTGTATATAAGCTAATAATTACCTGAAAATATCATGATTTTGAGAAGAGTCCACTAGAACCCAGCAAATTGTTGTGCCTTTTTCATCTTCAGAATTCTCGTTCGTTCCAATGAAGTTTATTCCTTCATCTTTTAGCACATCAAGCAGAAAATGGCCAAAATTATCATTTCCTACATGACAAACTGCATTAACTCGCAGCCCAAGTCTTGAAGCTGCAATATCCAACTTGCAGTTTCCACCAGCTTCCTAGAATTTCTACATATGACGATTAAAAGTTTAAAACACTTGTTCTTATACACTATAGTCTATATTGCACATGATATTCACCACTAGTCATATAACTATGTTCATATTCTTTTCATTTCAAGAATAAACCCAACTAAAATACAATTAAAAAACTTTATACAAATGACACATGGTGCATAGTATAACAGTAGTGAATACAAAAGATATATTTATGAACCGGAGGCTTCATAAGCAGTATTTGAACCTAAGGTGTTTAAAATTACAAAATTATGTGTAATTTCATTCACTGATGATAGGTGAAAACTGCAATTTAAGCTCAATGGAATTGATAGAAAACTGAAAATAAAACAGACCCTGTAAGGAGAAGAAGCATCCAATTGCTCTGTGTAAGCCTCTCTCTCCTCTGTCTTGTTTAAAAGAGGCAATTTTGGAACATTTAACACAATATCAACACATAAGCTACCCAGAGTTGCTATGTCTGAAGTTTTCAACACCTCTTGTTTCCCATTCATTTTTGATTTTTGAAGAAAAGAGTATGAATATTTGACTTTCTACATGTTGTACTAGGAATATGTAACTCTTGGAGTAACCTACAATTTCGTAGCGATGTATAATTTAATTGGGTCGAATCCATCTTTACAGTTTCAAATTGGAAAATATTTGGTTGTGATCATCATTGATTTTTTTTGCAGTCGTATATGCTATCATTTATCTCTGCCGCAGTTAACAATAATACAATATATTCATTAAAAAGTTATTTAACGGCCACATGGTAATGAGAACATACTAGATTCTCTCCTTTTTCTTCACAACAAGACAGTTGCCACGTCTTCTTAATTATGCAATCCAGTGCCAGATAAGAGAAATCAGTATAAACCTATTCAAATTATATCAGAATGAAATCCAGTTCATCAATATGACTTTTATTTGCTTTAGTTGATTAAAATATAATACGCCATAGAAAAAAAAGACCTTCACTGTTAATTATCAACGCACATGACAATCCAACTCGAAATGTCACAATCAATGCTGAAATCAAAACCAAATTCATTTGATGCCTCTGGAAGCATTTTTGGTAAAGTCCACAATACTGCAAAATGAATCAGTGATTTGTTTAGAACCATAGAAACAAAATAGTTGCACAAACGAGCACAATGCTACATTCAAACTTACCTTGGCACATGCTCCTATAATCCCCTTTAGGATACTTTGATCTGCTTGGAGATCGACCATGATGCTACTATGATGAGGTCCATTAGTAGAGGTATAAAAAAGTACATCAAGATTAATCACTTAAAGTTAAACTACTAGCTGTCAAACTAATACCAAGGAGCACTTAAATTCGATGTACAATTGTCAGAAGAAAATAATATATTCGTCACAATAATGAAATAATAGTTGCATAAATAGCACGTAAGAGTTAAAATATCATAATAAACCAACCAAACAATATATCAGGATATTATTAGTGTTCACTTGTTCTTAGGAGCAAACACACTACTCCATTATAGAAACTCTGTACCAATACAATTCATAATTTACTATATTTATAGATACGTTACTTTTATAATTTTGATTATTTTTGAAAATAATTGAGCTCGTTTACAAACTTCTCAAAATGAAAGTTATATCAACCATGAAATATTGTTTTGATGGATTTAAAATTTTGATAATATCTCATTTTTTTAGAAACAATCTAAATAATAAAAACACCCTCCAATATGCTACTTAACAGACTAACATTTCCCCAAATTCACTCTAAGAATTTATCAAAGGCAAGTTCAACCTTTCTATACCATAACAAATGTTCATCTGCTTTATCATATAATGACTTTGTAAAAAATCAATCCTACGAAAATATTTGACTTCAAAATGCAAAAAATTTCTTACTAATTACATCAATCTTCATCTTGCAACTTCTTTATGGCTAAAGAATAATAACGTGTTTCCAGTTTTTTTAAACTTGCAGTTGCTTCCTCCCAAATCCTCTCCAACAATCTCTCACTACTTCCTGCTTCCTTATCAAACACTGCAATTCTCCGTTCAACATTCTCGTTCAAAGCAACAAATCCTGAAAACTTTGCAGTCTGTTTCAGTTCAGAAAACGATTTCAATAGCAAATCCGCTGCATAAAAATGGATTCTTTCATCCATCTTTTTCTTATATTTTCAGTTTATCCCTAACAAATCATCACGACAGTAAGAGTTCTAATGTTTTCCATTTCATTCCCTAATTGTGAGTGAATATAGCAATTTTTCCATGTTGAGATCATGATAGAATTGCTGAATAATAGATGTATAATTGATATTACAACTATACATGACTGTTGTATTTTGCATTTCATACATGATAAATTTGATGTTATTATGCTCTATTAAAAATATTCATCTACGTCTAATTTTAATATGTTTTTCTTCAACTACAATTCCAAACTGAATTTCTACAACTACTAGACAACTTAAAGATTTTTAAACTT
The DNA here is from genome assembly GCA_030765085.1 of Allium cepa. NCBI lineage: Eukaryota > Viridiplantae > Streptophyta > Magnoliopsida > Asparagales > Amaryllidaceae > Allium > Allium cepa. Next base: position 445,032,740 of record CM060938.1, on the reverse strand, counting down.
AGAATAGAGATTAAACAATGTGCCTTTATAATGTTTTCTATCATTGTCCCGGTTTCTTTCATAATGTACCTTATTTACTTTGTTTTCACTATTTACTTGAATTAATTGCCATATATTTGCCTAACCATTACTAGACTAAATTTTAATGTAGGTTTTTGGTTCAGTTCGTGCGAAAAGCACTGGTTCATACAAGTTAGGAGTAATTAATTAGTCCTTGTCCACATAGTTCCTTTCATCAGTTAACTTTTGAAATTAACAGCCAATATCTACAACCGAATAATATCCAATGATGTATATTAACAATTCAGGACTAATGTTGGTTTTATTTATTAATTAAACTTTATAGTAGGGTACACTAATCTCAACCATTGATTATTGATTGTGATTTGCGGGGTTCTGTAATAAAAAACCAAATTAAGTGTAAGGGGGAGGGGTGATCAATCCCTCTCAGTAGAAAAATAGGATCTTGCAATTTGGCGTGATAGAACAAACAGATAATTATAGATCACAAATAAAAAAAATATAGAGACAAGAGAGAACACACAGATTTATAGTGGTTCCACTATCGCGAGATAGTGTACGTCCACTTTAATGGGGAAGAGTTTTATTACTATTTGAAGAGGTTACAGAGTAAAGAAATGAAGAAAAAATAAAAAAGAGATTGTTTTCTCACATCTGATATCTTAACATTCTCTATGCCTTTATTTATACATAGAGAAAAGTTACTTAGGGATAAAGCAATTGATTTATGTAAATAAATCAATTCATGAAATAATAATATTCCCATTAATTACTTTGCCATGTAATTGATTGATAATATTCCATTTTCTCCATCAATCAATTATTTCCCTATTTGATTCCTTTTGTTTCTCCTTTTATAAAATATGGCAATCAAATATATATGGCAAATATCTCCACATCCCTATCTCTTTAATTTCTCTTTCCATTTCCTTCATGCACAGAACGGGTAACTAAATACCGAGAATATCTCCAAAATCTATTAATTTTGGAAATATTGTATCACAAAAAAAAAATCCTAATAATCTCCACCTTGATACAATATCTCTTTCAAACCAAGATACTCCAAAATGAATGCTTCCCAATGAGTTCCTGCAAATGCCAACTCTCATTGCACTTTGTTAATGAACTCCGGCAAGGCCATCGCCCACCAACAAAGTGTTGGAAACACTCAAAAAAATAAGGCAGACGTTGTGCAACCAAAAAATAAACTCATATCTCTTCATACAAGAAGAATGCCACATCTTCTCTTAACTTCAACCAAGTTACTCTCTTCCCCATAGTGCCACCATGTAGCACCTAGCACTTCATCAAGTGAATCAAGTTCGAGCAATGCTCGAACTTAGTAGCAGGTAAGACCTTCATAAACATATCTGCTGCATTGTCATTTGTATGAACCTTCTGAAGGCGAACTAACTTCTCTTCATTCATAGCGCAATTCCACTTCGAATTATCATTCGACTTCATGGCTTCTTCAAGGCTTAATGGTTCATCATGAACAACATGTAAAGCATACTCAAACTGATCATCAAGGCTCAAATTTGCATAATCCCAATCTCCATATCTAATTGGAGCTCTCTTTGGTCTCTGACTAGCCCGAATGACTATATCGCCTGACTCTTCTTCAGCTCCACCTTGAGCTCCATCTTGAGCTGAATCCTCTCTAGCTTCATGACCATCTCCATCACTACTAGAGGAAATCTGTGGACTATCATGTGATGTATCATCAACTGTTCTATCACTATTGCTAATAGTAATAGCTGTACTTCGGGTTTGAAAGTTGGGAATCTCGGTCTTTTCGGCCTTCTCATCAGTTGAATCTGAACCATCTGATAAACCTTCCAAAGGTTTAAACATCACTGACTCGTCAAAAGTCACATGTCTGGAGTGTATAACTTTCTTCGTAACTGGGTTCCAAATTCTGTATCCTTTTATTCCATCTGTATAACCAAGAAAAACACACTTGGAGGCCCTAGGCTCCAACTTATCTTGTCCTGTATTGTGAACATAAACTGGACATCCAAATATACGAAAATAACTTAATAAAGTGCTTTTACCTCTCCATAACTCCTCTGTAATCTTCCCACCAATGGCTGAGCACGGAATCCGATTAATAATATGTGCTGCAGTCGAAACAGCTTCAGGCCAAAAACCCTTAGACATACCCGCAGTCAATATCAAGCAACGGGCCTTCTCAAATAGAGTCCTATTCATCCTCTCAGCAACCCCATTGGAATGCGGATCACCAGGTGTAGTAGAATGTCTTCTAATACCGCGTTGTCTGCAGTAGTCGAGGAACTCTTTGAAGACATATTCTCCACCATTATCGGATCTAAGAATCTTCAATTTCTTTCCTGTTTGGTTTTCAACAAGAGCTAACCAAACCTTAAAATTCTGAAATACTTCCGACTTAGCTTTCATTACATACACCCAAACCTTGCGCGAGTAGTCATCAATGAATGAAACAAAATAATAAGCTCCACCAATGGAAGCAGTAGGGTATGACCCCCAAACATCTGAATGTACATAATCAAGTACACTCTTAGAAGTATGCATACCGTCACCAAAAGAAACTCTGGTTTGCTTTGCCAATACACACTCCTTGCAAAAGTTCAACTTGTTGAAGATTTCTCCCTTGATCTTTTTCTTCTTACGAAGCAACTCTAAGTTCTTCTCTAAAGTATAATCTAGTCTCATATGCCAAAGCTTGGTAGCATCCAAACTTTTAGAACTATCAACTCCAACACAAAATTCTCCATGAACAGTGGTACCCATCAGCAAATACAGATTTCTTACCATAACACCCTTCATCAATACAAGTGCCTCTCTAGAAACTCTCAAACCATCTTTGACAATGGTTATCTTGCATCCCAATGATGCCAATTGGCCTAATGATATCAATGACTTCCGAAGACCAGGAACATAGCGAACATCTGAAAGTGTGCGAACAATCCCATCATACATGCGAATGCGAACTGAACCAACTCCCATAGACTTACATGTACCATCGTTTCCCATAAAGATGGAACTTCCTTTTTTAGCATCAAAGGAAGAAAAATAATCCTTATTAGGAGTCATGTGAAATGATGCTCCAGAATCTAATACCCAGTGGTCTGCAACATCTGATACAACCGCTGTCAATAAATCGCTATCATCTTTCTCCATCGCAATAGATGAAGAACCTTCAGTCTTCTTCTCCAGATCAGGGCAGTCTCTTCTCCAATGACCTGGTTTCTTACAATGATGACACCTTCCATCTTTTGACTTACTCCACCAATGAGGCTTCCTAGAATTGGAACGCCCCCTGTAATTCTTCACTTTCTTCTCTGCTCTACCTCTCTCAACAAATAAACCTGAACTACTATTACTTCCTCCACTACTATCACCAACACCAAACTCTTTCATCTGATCTCTCAACTCCTCACTGATAAAACCTGTCTTCACATGATCTAGTGTCAATGTATCTCTACCATAGATAAGGCTGTTAGCGAAACCAGTGTATCGTTCTGGAAGCGAACACAACAGAATCATTGCTTTCTGTTCTTCATCAACTTTCAACTCAACAGACTTCATCTTCATCAACAGGTCATCAAACACACTTAGGTGTGTTTTAATTAAAGAACCTTCCTTCATTTTATAAGTGAAAAAAGTCTTCAATAGGATCAGACGGTTAGTTAGGGATTTCTTCATGTAGAGGTCCTCCAACTTCTTCCAAATGCCTTTGGCTGTGGTTTCCTGACTGATTTCAGAAATTAAATTCTTTCCCATAGCAAGCTGGAGAGTAGTAAAGGCTCATTCTTCCATCTCTTCTAATTCCACTGATGAAATATCAGCAGGCAGTGTCTCTGTATCAAATACTACTCGATGAACGCGATTTCTCCTCAAAACTGCTTTCATCATCCATTGCCATTTTTCAAAATCTCCTTCACCATTCCACTTCTCTATCGTCAACTGTGATCCAGAAGCCACATAGGAGCCTCTGATGTATGGAGAAACTACTGGCGCTAAAGTACTATTTGTACTATTTTCATCTCCTCCTGCCATTATACCAAAACACCTTCTTTGCGAATCTAGCTCTGATACCAGTTGTAAGGGGGAGGGGTGATCAATCCCTCTCAGCAGAAAAATAGGATCTTGCAATTTGGCGTGATAGAACAAACAGATAATTATAGATCACAAAAAATAATAATATAGAGACAAGAGAGAACACACAGATTTATAGTGGTTCCACTATCGCGAGATAGTGTACGTCCACTTTAATGGGGAAGAGCTTTATTACTATTTGAAGAGGTTACAGAGTAAAGAAATGAAGAAAAAATAAATAAGAGGTTGTTTTCTCACATCTGATATCTTAACATTCTCTATGCCTCTCTTTATATATAGAGAAAAGTTACTTAGGGATGAAGCAATTGATTTATGTAAATAAATCAATTCATGGAATAATAATATTCCCATTAATTGCCTTGCCATGTAATTGATTGATAATATTCCATTTTCTCCATCAATCAATTATTTCCTTATTTGATTCCTTTTGTTTCCCCTTTTATAAAATATGGCAATCAAATATATCTGGCAAATATCTCCACATCCCTATCTCTTTAATTTCTCTTTCCATTTCCTTCATGCACATAACGGGTAACTAAATACCGAGAATATCTTCAAAATCTATTAATTTTGGAAATATTGTATCACCAAAAAAAATCCTAATATCAAGTAAATGTGAACTATAAACGGATGAAGATATTAAAATAAAAATATAACGAATGATATTGAAAAAAATAATAGAATATTTTTTTATTCAAGCGTGTTAATGTTAAGATATAAAACAAAAACCCTTACAAATTTTAAAAGGCTGAAAAATAAAAATTAAATATTATCATAGATACACTTTTTGTAAGTTCGAAGGCTAGTCTGCGATTTTTATTTTTATTTTTTATTAAAAAAGAAAGAAAGAAAAAACAGTTACCTTTGCAGAATTGCTTATTTGACTTTTCAAGTGAAACATCATCCTGAAACCATAAAAGCAACAAAACCATTCATTAATGGATTATATAAGTTATTAATTTTTCTATGCACACTTTTGATGAATTAAAAAAAGCACATGCCTCACCTTTGCTGCAGAAGGAACTTCATTCACTTTTCACATGGTGGAGCCATGAACACCAGCTTTCTTTTGTGAAAGTCCCAAAGGTCTGGGTCTGCCAATAAATTATAAAGTCATTATTGAGAAATTATTGCAAAATATTCCTAAATTAGTTCCACAAGAATAACCATTAATTATTTTTCATTACTTCATTTCTCATAAGGTGCAAGTATAAGCTAATTTATGATATAATCAATAATGTTTTCAGTATATTACAAATAATTATTATACATTTTTCATTGCGAGGCCATGGGTAATCATCAATACCTAAACGGAGAGCAATTTGAGGGCGGGTAACGGGTCTAAGTTGTGAGCTTAAGAGGGAATACCTGCCAGGTAAAAAAAAAAGGCCTGAATTTAAATTTGAACTAGATTAAAAATTCCAATTGTAATTTGAGATTAAAAAAAATGAAAAATACCTTTCAAAGGTGATGCTGGAACAAGGTAGAGGCAGAGGGGACGATAACACTAGAACGAATAACTAGACAGATGGGGTAATCCTAGAATGATAACAAGGCGGAATGGGCGTACAGGCGGAAGTAGCGATAATGGAAAGGGTGAAAACCCTAGATTGAAATTTTGGTTTACAGAATAACGATAAACGTAGAAAAAGGAGATAGAAGCGTGACAAATAGGGTGAACAATAATAATAGACAAAATGACAATCCTATCCATTCTTCTTTTACATATTTACGAAATTACCATATTTGGTAACGGATATAACTATCGTAAAGGCTTGCCACAGTAATATCAGTTAGAAATTTGTAACGGTTATAACCGTTACAAATTGAAATGAAAAAAGTGTTACAATAAGGCCTCTTTGGTGTAGTGGACTGTTTGACAAATGACTATTTTTACTCGTCAATTAAATATTAAAATATTCCCTTTTTTAACAAATTAACTTTTAGTTTGATTTTAAAAGTTCCGTAACATCATTCTAATTCAACTAGGATTTAAAACAACTTTATAAATCATTTTTATTCATTTTAAATTCGAATTTCAATTATTTCAATAATTTCAAATATTAAATTAACAATTTAATTATCTAATTAAGTCTAGATATTCGAAATAAAATCTATTCAGCTTATAAATTTACTTGTGAATATTTAAAATCAATTAAATATACAAATTTCAAATGACTGAAATTCCGGGTTGTTACATACCTTGTATGCGCTGGGGCATAACACTCTTTTATCTCCAGTAGACTTGTGGATGAGTTACTCTTAGACACTTGCATAGTTACAAACCCTGTATTTTTATCAAACCTTAAGGAGGACCAACTTATTTGTCTCTGATATGTAGGGGTTAGAAATTGTTTATTTTGGGGGTCGACTGCGATGCTTTTATCTTAGGATTTTCTGGGTTTGGTTTTTTTTGGGCGTGGATTAGATGATAATGTATGGGGACAATATAAATTGTGATAGGATGGTTGTTTAGTAGGTAGTTCTAACGGAGGTAGTTTAGAGGTTTATTGCAATGCTAAAGATTCAGTTATTTTGAGTTACCTATATTCATTAGACTTATCACATGATGATTTAGATTTAGTTTCTTTGGTTTGAGAATACCCAGATGTCTTTTTCAAGGCTACCGGTCTCCCAACTTAGAGAGAGATTGAGTTTTGGATTTATCTTAAGGAGAGCGGTAACCTTTTGCCATACCCTTAAGGCATATGGCTCCAAAGGAGAGATGCGAGTTGAATAAGCAAGTGAATGAACTATTAGAGAAGGGCTTCATTAGGAGGAGTATTTTTGAATGGGGAGCAACGTCTGTCTTTTTCGCCAAGGAAGATGGTTCTTTATGGCTTTGCATCAATTATTGAAAGCTGAATAAGCTAATAAAATGAATCATTATCCATTGCCCTGCATAGGCAATCAAGGTTTAAATCTCATTCATCTCATCCAAAATTGAAATCCAAGATTTTATCCGTAATCCTAAATTTGACATCTTGGTAAGTTATCGGAGTTTTTAATCTTCTACAATTCAACTGAGATATAAATTTTAGATTTTCTCTAAAATTCGAAATTTGAAACCTTGTAAACAATCTCTTTGATCAGTTGGTTGGAGCGAAGGTGTTCTCTTAGCTTGACTTGGCTACCGGATTCCACCAATTACATGTAGTTAAGGATAATATTCAAAAGACCTCATTCGTATACTTGATGGATTGTATGAACAGTTAGTCATGCCCTTTGGATTAACCAATGCACCTGCCTACTTTGATTATTTGATAAGCCAAGTTTTTAGAGGATTGCTTAATTAATTTGTGATGGTATTTGTGGATAACATATTAGTCTATTCAAAAAGTGAGGAGGAGCACAAGTTGGATTTAGAAGAAATGCTCAATACAGTATGTGAGCATATATCCTAAGCATCGGTTTTGGTGCGAGGAGGTATGTTTTTTAGGACACATTGGGCCTCGGAAAGTGGGCTGGCATTAGATTCTGTAAAGTCACAGCAATACAGGATTAACATGTGTTGAAGAATGCTATAGAAGTGAGGAGTTTCTTATCTTGGCAGGTTATTATAGAAAGTCCATTAAGGACATTGCGAAGATCTCTTCCCCTCTGACAAGCCTTATCAAGAAGAATTTGGTTTACTCGTGGGATATGAAGTATGAGGATAATTTATTAAGTTAAAGGAGGCATTGACTAGTGCGTCTGTTATAGTATTACCTAATGATACGAAGGCATCTATAGTATATATCGATGCTTATGGTACGGGGTTGGACGCGGTGCTGATGCAGGAATGGAGAGTAGTGAGCTATTTCTAGTCGACAGTTGAAGGTCCACGAGAGAAACTATCTTACTCATGATCTTAAAGTGGGGGATATTGTCTTTGTACTCAAGTCATGGAGATACTATCTTTTAGGAGAGTGGTATGAGCTTTATACAGATCATAAGTCTCATAAGTATTTATTCTCCCAAAAGGATTTAAACTTAAAGTAGCAGAGGTGGATGAAGTTCATGGCATCATATAACTTTAATATCTCCTATACTCTGGGCAAGGGTAATGTTGAAGCCGATGCCTTGAGCAGGAAGAATGCAATATTAAGTTCTATGTTCTTAGAGTGGAAGCACTTGGAGTTTAATTCTAGGTTCTATTTACGACCATCATCAGATATCACTTTGGGATTGTTAGCAGCTTTCAATGTGCAGCCTACAGTTCTATGTTCTTAGAGTGGAAGCACTTGGAGTTTAATTATAGGTTCTATTTGCGACCGGCATCAGATATCACTTTGGGATTGTTAGCAGCTTTGAATGTGCAGCCTACACTTAAGGACTACATAGGGTCTAGTAAAAAGAAAGATAAGGATCTATTGGACATCTTCGAGAGGATTAGTAGAGGAGAGTAGTCGAGTTACTTAAGGTGTTATGACATTGACTCGAAGGGGTGGTTATGAATAGATCGTAGGTAATGTGTTCCACTCATTCTGGATTTGATTGACATGGTACTAGCCAAGTCTCATCGTTCTAGAATGACCATTTATCCCAATAGGGACAAAATGTACTATCACATAAAGAGAGTCTTTTATTGGCCAGGAATGAACAAGTATATGGTAGAGTATGTAGTTCGATATATGACTTTCTAGAGAGTAAAGACAGAGCAGTAGAAACCAGGAGGATTGTTACAGTCAATAGATATTCCTGAATGGAAGTGGGAAAGTATTTCTGTGGATTTCATCGATATACTATCTAGGAGTAAGAGGGGGAATGAGAGTATTTGGGTCATAGTCGATCGACCGACCAAATGTGTTCATTTCATTCTAATTAGAAGAATGGGGGTGCAACGTCTTTGTTGACACTTTGCATGAGGAAGATGGTTAGATTACATGTAGATTCTTCTAGCATTGTGAGCGACCGAGATCCACTTTTCACCAGCGAGTTATGGAGGAGTCTTCAAGAGGCATTAGGCATGGAGTTGAGTTTGAGCACCACTTATCACTTGTAGATGGATAGACAAACGGTGACGGTGAACCAAGTGTTGGAGGCTAATTTAGATGTGTATCTTAGATTTTAGAGGCTTTTGGAAGGATCACATGCCACTAGTCGAGTTTACATATAATAATAGTTATCGGGCAAGTATCAGGATGGCATTAATCGAGGAGTTGTATGGGTACCCTTGTAGATCACTGTCCTGTTTGTGGGAGACTACATATAGGATTATTCCTGGACCAAATATAGTTAGGGGAACATCAGAGAAGGTAGACTTGATCCGTTGGAGGATGAAGAATTCTGAGGATAGGTAGAAGTCCTACGCTGACAGGAGATGCACAATGTTGGATATTGTAGTTGACGACATGGTTCTTGTAAATGTCTCACGCATAGGCATGTTATAAGATTTGGTAGCTTGAGGAAGCTAGCATCAATATTTGTAGGGCCTTTTTCGATCACTGGGGGAGTAGGGAAGTTCACTTATAGAGTGAAGCTTCCTGAGAAGTTAGTGAGAGTACACGATGTTTTCCATGTGTCACACTTGTGAAAATGTCTACATGATAGCTATTATAGTCAAGCCAAGTTAGCTAGAGGATGTGGAAGTAGATAGAATCTCTCTTGTTTGTTGTGTACCCACTTGTATTCTGTAGCATGGTACAAAGCAACTCCAAAATAAGTTTATCAAGCTATTTAAGGTCTAGAGTAGAGAAGATCCAGGGTACCAAAGAGTCTGAGGAGAAGATCTAAGCTACCCACCACAGCTCTTTTTTGGTATGTTTCCACTTTACTCTTATAGGAATATACTACACAGGTATTAGGTTCTAGCTTAGTATACCCCATAAGTTAGGACCATTAGATGTTTGGATTGGTTGCGAACGTGTTGTTAGGACATGTTTTGGATGATGGATGCTTACTGATGTATTTTTATATAGATCTTTGCACATTTAGAGCAAAAATATTCTCGAGTTAGCATACACTCACACCATCACTTGTTTATTTACTGAGTTATTTGCATATGGTTCCTGCATAGGATTGAATTGTTGCGCATAGATATAGAATTGCCAGTATATTTACATATGATGCTGCATACATTATGGATACATGGCATGAGCATGTGCATTTGAGGAGGCCGATTAGATCAGAAGACCGCTTAATTTTTGCATTGGTATAGGTTCATATGCATTCCATACCTTTATGTACATGAATTGCATTAGACTTTAAACTAAGGACAATGATTACCTGTGATTGATGGATGGGTAGATGGTTGTAGTTATTAATTTTCGTACGTGCGAGTTACATTTTTCCGTCTTTGGAGATTTCTGGGATGAAATCCTTTTAAGAGATCTATTGGAACACCCCAAAATTTAAGCGGAAAATTTTAATAAAGAAATTTAAATATTAAAAGGGAAAAATGGTATTTTTGAAAATTTAAGAATCTTGCTACGAAACTTGCACCATTGCATTCACTGCGATTTTATGGACAATTTCAATATGTAACTTTTTGAAATTAGAGCTAGTATGAAGAAGTTACAAGCATTTTAAATTTCAAGATTTAAAATAATTAAATAAAAAAATTGAAAATAAATATTCTAAAATTGGAAAGTTCCACTCGTCGACAATATCACCCTAACCAGTTGACCCTTAGCAGTCGATCGGTAGAAGATTCAGGACGATTGTTTTGTTAGGCCAATGGTCGAAATTTTTGTCAACGTTCAAATTTGTATCGAATATTTTGAACGGCCAGTATTCGCTTAAATCCTTACAAATACAACACTGACTCGAACCCAAATTCATAAAAATTAGAGCACAACGTCCAGACTCTGTAAAATTCAAATCTTTTCCTCAAATCACAAACTTCTTTAAAACTAAATAAATAAATATAAATAGATTGAAGAAATTTTATCAAGCAGAGATCTAGCAAATAGAGTAGATCCCAAGCATGATTTGAAGGGGAGCGCTTTGATCTGACATGAGTGCGTATATTGTTGGTTAGATAATTACATACGCCTAATTTTAATATACCATATTTCTTCCAAGTTATTAAAATCGAATTGAAAAAATTGTTAATAGAAATTAGAAGTTTAATAGCTGTCATATGAATATGATTTCCCTTTACAAATGCAGATCTTATTTGTGTTAACCTGTAAATTAAGAAAATTGATAAATCTAAAAATAACCTTTTTCTCAAATTGATAAAACTTGATTGCTACGCAAATATGACATTGAATAGGAGGTTTTGAATATTTATATATTATATATTCACCACTTTAGTTAACTAAAATTAGGTTTATTATATGATAATATATGGTCCAAGTTTAATGTACTAGATTTGGGGATGGCACAAATCAAAATTGCTAATCAAAAAACAAAAAGGAATTAAAACCGTTAATTAAAAACACTAAATAGCGACGACCGGTCGACCACAGTCTCTTGAGCAGTTGACAGCTAGTGGACAACTGCTTTAGGAGTAGATGGTCTACTGGTTAGCATTTCTGAGCACAGTATGAACGTCGACCTAAGGCCGACGTTATAAATAAAAATAGTTAGTATGTATATATATTGTATATACGTGGATGTTAATACAGATAAGGAAGCTAGTTCCCTATGTTGACGACAATAGAACATTGCAGGACTATGTGAATGCTATTTATTCAACAGGAGTCGATATTCAACTAGAGGCGATTCTATCGCAAATTGCACTCATAGGAGTTTCTATGACGGATGTGTAACACTGACGATGATGCCTTGAGAAGTGTGTAGCTAGGCACATATTTTTTTATTTATTTATAGCAACGCAACGTAATGTTGTGCCGTCGATTGACCTTGGCACAATGCAATAAGAGGCATCACGATACCATTAAGAGGTAGAGATTGCTCCAAATGATGAGACATCTCGGTGAGCCAACATTGCGGGATCCCTCTTGATGCATAATTAGGATATATGTACTCATAGTTGCGGGAATATAGTCCCATGATTGATATATTTAGCCGTAGCGTGGGAACTAGCCCCATGGTTGAGAATTGTAGGTAACCCAAAGTTAGAAATACTTTCTGTAACAATTAGCCAATTATTAGTTGTCTTGATGTTCGATTAGTTGTTCGACCCTATGTATGAGCCTACACAAGTTGTAATGTCGGTATGTATTGAGCTAAATCCCTTAAGCATATGAAATATGTAATTTACGGACACTTTTAGGACATTCTAGATCACATAGAGTATTACGAAAGTCGCTTGCATATGATCACCATATATTAATAATATACTCATTCACCAGACATTTGCCTGCCCCACTCCTTTCCTTTCTCTTGCTCAATCAAAGAAGGATAGGGCATCAGGTGATAAGCCCGAGATCAATACATGGGGAGACGAGATTAGCTTTGGAGTTGCTGTATATTTTCCACTTTTCTCCATGTATTAACTTATCGTATTCGGTACGTAATATTTATCAGACTATGTATTATATTTCTATGGACTACGTACTATTTCTGAGACTGCATTTTGAGATACTGTCCGAGATGGTTATTTTCATTTATATTTTGTTGCCTTCTGCTGTGAGATCTAAAAGGGTAGAATGTCTAAGATTATATAGGTTTATCCTTAGTCTCTGTAATGTTTAAACTCAAATGCTCATACTTCTTGGCATCGACGCGAGTCCGAAAGTCAGCACAACTTTGGATCGGTGTGACGGGGGTGTGGATTGTCACACTTTAGGTGGTGGTGTAACAGTTTGGATGAATTTATCGCTTACATATCTTTTTTTAAAATCCAATTTATTGTTTTAAGTGATACCCAATAGTTACGATTATTTACACTAATTCTTTTCATCAAAATCGTATCATTTTAGGACTTATGGAATTCGGATTTTGTCAAAATTCCAATATAGTCAACATTTAACTTGGTTTGTCCAACCAAAAAATATTTGATTCAGTAAAAATAATTATTATTAATCGTACTGCTTTAGCCAGAGACTTTGATTTAGAGTTGACTATAATTGACCATGATACTAACCTCTATAACCATGGAGACGAATTCTTTATTAAATAGTATCTCACTTCTAGTGCTTCAACTCAAACCCAACTACAGTCGCTCAACAGTCACCATGCCATGATTTAACTATAATCGAAGTGAAGTTTCCACATTGAAGTTAATAATATTCTTAAGTCGAGAGAACTGTGTAATATCATCACTTTGAGATTCTCTGTTTGACAATAATTATATTAACAAACAAAAAACTCTTAAGTCGGTCTTTCCATGATTATCCACTAACTATTGGTACGTAACCTCATGGTGATCCTAACAGCCATTCATAGTACACTGCCCAACATTTGGAAAGCATTATATATTCTACTCTCAACAGATGTATTGATATCACATTTTGAAACATCTTGACTAGAAATAATTAAAATTATATTATTTAATGTATAAAATTTTCATGATTATAATACATTGTAATTACTATCTGCACATAACAGATCATTTAAGGATTTTCTATTTAATGTACATAGTTAAATAATTAATTATCATATCACAATATGATAAATATATAATAGAAAGAAAAACTTCTTTTATTTCGAACTAGATTTTATTACAGAGCTAATAATTTTACAATAAATTACAAAACTTTCCCTTAGGCATACCCCATACTCTATCATACACAAGATCGCCTACGAGCGAATTTTACATGCAGCATCTCAACTCACATAATTTATCGGCTCCTTGACTTAGGATATTAATGTTTTCTTATCAACTCATATCTTATATGGGCTCGTAAATTATGCTTTAGATGAAAATAAATTTAGCATATGTACTTACTCTTTAGTACATATCCTTAGAAATAGAAGTTAATTTAATATCAATCGTCATCAATCGTACTTTATCCAACAAAATTTGATCAATCCTTGTTGTTACTTTGTTACGTATCATAGGAAGAAGTGATTTAAATACTAAATCTAATTCGTTTTAGGTACATTTAAGACTCCTTTCCAATATACTCGCTTACTCGATTAAATCGAATTGTTTTATTTCCATTACTTGTTATGTTTGTTACTACCATTTTCAATTTCTGTGAACTTATCATTGGTATACTACTTATGTATCAAATACATATGTTTACGCCTATGATAATTAATCAATCAATTTAACAAAGTAAGTCGATCCTTATAACATCCAAACTTTTCAACCCTCAAATGTCGACACTAATACATCCATGCTATTCATGTGCCAAGCACTCGAGTGCCGAAAAGGAAAAAGCTAGGATAAAATTAAAAAAAAAGAATAGATCAAGGAAGAAGGAACACAATATCAGAATCTCAATAGTAGAACGATAATATATAATATCAAAAGAACAGTACAAATGGTTACTATAACATAAAAATTTCGGAGATACAAAACCTGTACTATCATTAGCCTGGACAGTTATACCAACATGTCCTCACAAATGCTGATATGTACAATATAGTAATGTAGTGAAAATAAGAATACTATAGTAGGTGAAACATCCAGCTCTTCTTGTCGAGCTCTAAAGAACATCAACGGAAACTTGCATTTCTCAAACTACTTAAAAGAGTATGCAAGGAATTTAAGGAAAACAAAAACCAAACATTAGACATAAGTCTGGTATAAGAAACTCAAGAAATATGTGTACAGTACACAATAATACTTTTAAGACCGCATGGAATGCCATAACGGTTATCCCCACAAAAGAACCACCATCTAATAAGTACATAAAGAGATATATTTGATAATGTCTAGGGTAAATAATATAAATCAAAAAATAGCTAGAATGGTTACATTAGTCACATTCAACATCATACCGGGAATATAATAAAAAAATGTTAAGGTATTTTTGCATATTGGATTTTCCATGAAGATTCCTCCAATAAACTAAAGCGGATCTCCATGTATAAGGATCAAAAAATACTTTCAAGCTCCATATATCTCAAGATAAAATGTACCAAAAGGTAAACACAAGCTGCCCATCGTCCAAACATAAACATGAACAACACGAACCAAATATCACCAACTCATACCGACCAATAATTAGTAAGCATCTCAAGATATGGAGTTGATAATACCCTAACACGGTTCAGCTAAACCACAGGTTACGCGGCCTACATTGTCTTTAGCCATTTTCTATGTCGAGTTTACGTTCGGCATCTTCCACATGAGTCTTCGTCACTCGAACAGAACATGGATCCCAAATTGGATCCCCACATCTCAAACAGATCTCGAAATCACCCATGGATTCTAGCATCTTGGACATATCCACTTCCAAGAGAAAGAACACATATCTCAATCTTGAAGAGGTTTTTGATAAGTAAAACACTTACCAATCTCAGTCTCTTCGAGACTGAATCGATGAATTTGGTCATATTTAACAATAATGAGGATGACCGCATATGGAAACCAACATATACTTAAGACATTTCCGATATTTTTATCTCACACTATCCTTCGATCAAGAGTGAAGTCGGTAGGTTAGAGCTTTATTGCTTATTACTTACATGAACATCAGTCTTAATTCTCACAAATAGACAAGCCTACTTCATCGAATTTTAGTGCTAAGTATACAAATAATGTTTTCCATAAACGAGTAAACATTCAAAGCACAATCAAGTCATACAAATCATGGTTAAGTCACATAAGCGACTTATATTCCCCTTTTTGTTTATTTGATCTTTTATTAATTAAAACTGCTTTTAGTAGCAAAACTTCTTTTATCTAATGAAACTTCATTTATGAATTTCTACTATTCCTTTGTACTCTTTCAATGCTTCAAAAAGCATTAATATGCTTATGCTTATCTCGAATGGTATAAGTATATTCACAATTCATTAACAAGATTTCTTAATTTAAGCCTTTTCTTTTTTTATCTTTTTTCAAAAGATTCCTTACTTATACTTTCCTTTAAAATATCCATTTTAAGGATCTAAGTAATTTCACAAATCCAGTCAAAAAGGTCTAAGACTAATGTTACATAAACATTGTCACTATGAACCCAAAACCATTTCACATATGCTTATCTTTAAAACATTCTTCCTAAAGATCTATTTACATTCATAAGTATAATCAAAAAGGGTTAAAGAAAATTGTTATTAACATATTGTCACACAAATCCAAAACCATTTCCATACTTATATCGTCTTCAAAACATTCTTTTTAAATATCTAAGTTAATAATAGGTTAAGTTCGATAGTCGACTAATCGATTATCTAGTTAAAACAGTTCCTTATGCAAATCAATGTTCATATACTTAACGCATTTTCGACATTTTAACTTAACTATTCCCTGTTCAAGAGTGAAGCTAAGTAAGTTAGACCACTAGTTGCATCAAAGCCTTGCTTGGATACTTCATTCTTGAATCTCATAAATAAATAAGTCCGCTCGTCGGCTTTTTAGTGGTAACTAATAATTCCCATAAACAAATAACAAGAAACATGATTAATCTATTTCCTACATTTCCAACGTAATTATTTCTCATTCAAAGAGAAGCCCATAGGTTAGAGCTCTATTGCTTATATCCCTACTAGACATCAATCTTAACTCTTACAAATAGATAAGCCTACTTTGTCGGCTTTTTAACATTAAGCAAAGTTAAAATATCTTTTGATCAAGTAAGTAAATAACAAGATTAACACGTTTTCGATAGTACAACTTAACTATTTCTCATTCAAGAGGGAAGCCCGTAGGATGAAGCTCTATTGCTCCGTCCCTACTCAACACCAATCTTAACTCCCACAAATGGAGAAGTCTAGCTGTAATGACCCATACTTTTGATAATTAGAAATATTAAATTAATAAGATTTTAGAATTTAATATTATGAGAAATTAAAATTTATGATTTTTAAACAGGAAAAATGTATTAGAATGTATTTAATAATGTTGATTGGATGTAATTGCAACTATTTAATGTGATTTCCATTAATGGTAATAATTGTAGGGTAATAAGAAATAAATTAAATGTTATTAAAATAGAAATAATATGTATTTGATCAAACTTGGTTTTAATATAAAATATGAAATCAATTAGTTAGTAAACAAATATATTAACTTTGTTTGTAAACAATAAGTTTATCAATATCGTTAAATTACTAAGATGTAACTATTGTATTATTCCTCATCCTATTATTTAATCCGTTCGAAATTAAATAGGAAATCAATGTAATTTAATGTAAGTGCAATAGTGCAGTTAATATAAGGAAAGACGTTAACTATAGAAAATGAGAATAATAAAATGAAAACTTATGTTAATAAATAAATTACATAAGGAACTGTTGATTTAATATAAGAACCTATAAATCAAAATAATAGAATTTGTTGAAAATTTTAATATAATTAACTGATATTTTACTACTGTTGTAATTTAACATTGTAATTAATTTAATATTTAAATCTTGAGTTTAACATGGAAAATTTAAATTTAAAAGGTTATTAACTTCTGTTCGACTAAGAATGACGATTGAATCCATTTAATTGGTAATTCAAAGGTGATTAATGGGATTTAATAATAATTCATTCTGATTAATGCGTAAAATTAGTCTTTTTTGGCACTATCTCGGATTTCGATGACACTAGTTTCATCGGATCCGTAATAGTGAATTATTGTAGGATTTCAAGTTTCATAGCGATGGACTTATCGTTTAATCATGCGAGCTTGAAACGCGTAAAAATCAATTAATGGAATTTAAATGAATATAATTTGATTTTAAAAGATAATTTCTATATATGATAGAATTGGGGTTTGAAACCAGTTCCATTGAGCTTAAAATTTTTGAAAATTCATATTCTGATATATGAGATGGCCTACTTTCGTTTTGGGAATGAAACGGGCTTTTTGGGTCTCTGTTATCGCTTCGACCCATTCGATCTGTTCCACCCATTTCTATCCATTTCTGCCTATATATAGGCTGTTATAAACCCTAGCTGCTTCTATATAATTTTCTGTAAGTATGATTTTTGTTCCATTATCAGTTCCTTCCCAATGGTAGACATCTCAAATCCTAATTGAAATTTCAAATCAAATCGAAAAAATTCAAACTTCTCAAACCCTCTCATATAATATATCATCGTTAAGCCCTCGATGAAAGTAATCTGCATCTGCAATTCATTTTTCGATTGGAGGCTTTATTTATCTAGAAATTGGCAATCTTTCTCAGTCATTCATTCCAGGGTTTCACGATCAACGATGGATCTTCACCCAATCGACGATTGGAAAGTTGCGTCTTCTAGAGGAGGCGATGTAATCTGCATCCATCGGCTTCATTCTGTTCGTAGGTGTGCCGAGTTGGGTAGAAAATTAGATAAAGGGGGCAGTTGCACTGGTTTCTCTGGCGAGCTGAAGTTGGTCGTGCACAGCCAGGTTGGGAGGCCGGAGGTGGAGAGTGCAATGGCCAGGTCTGATGGAGGTGAAAGCTCATATGGGCGTGCGCGTTCGACGATGATGGGTAGCGACTGTGCTATATTATGGGTTCTATTCGTATGCGCTAGGGTTGCAAGGTGATGAGCTATTTACTTTATTGTCCTTCATTATTTTATTTTGCTTTTTCAATTTTTAAACACTCTTACATACATAACTTTTTCATGCAAACTCGGATTCATGCACAGTCTCTTCCTTAGGATAGCATCGAAATTCCGGACGACGTGGAACTAGTTTGGTTGAATTTGGAGACCGTTCGAATTTTAAGCTTTTATTGGATTTTTAATTGGCTATAAATCAAAGGTGAATGATTTAGCCCACTCATAAATACTAAACCTGCTTATGTTAGTTGAATTAAATTTATGATGTGATAATAATTTTATTGGTTGCAGTTTGGTTGTTTAAATTGGCGTTTTAATTGTAATTGAATTCTATATTGAATTAAATTGATATTTTAATTAATATTGGATTTAATTTCTAGTTAAATACCTTATATTGATAACCAATAAATTGTTATGAACTATTGGCTGATTTGGATGTTGATTATGATGGATGTCTATTTGTTGACATATTGGATGGTTGGGTGTTTAATTATTTATTTTTATCCCTGTTATCACTTTGTTTATATTAATTGAAAGCATATAAACTATTATTTAAATTATTTCAAATAAATTAAGAAATAGGTTGAAATGATATATACCTACGATACCTTGATTTGGATTGAAATGATATATATCCATCCCTAAATTAAAATTGAATTAATTGATCACTTGGCCATAGGGTAGAAAATTATATACGAACACTAGATTGGTTAAATTAAATGGTTTTAAAAACATGTATTCAGATTTTTATTAAATGATATTATTTTAAAGGAAATATATTATGGATTTATATGAATTGAATTATTTCAAGCTTTGAAAAGTTGAAACTGAAATTGGGTAAAAGAAATTATTTTAAAGAACTGAATTGGAAATGTGAAGTTATAGCTGATATTAGTCTTTAATTCAGAAAATTGAATTATTTTAAAGATTTGGATCTTAAAATTGAACAATGAGGTTTAATTTGATTTAAGTGTTTAAATCAGTAAGTTAGAATTGGACTTGAAATTGATATATATCGAAATGGTTTAAAATAAGAATTGGATTGGAATTTAAATCATTGAATTAAATTGTTGAATCAAATTTGATGTTAAAATTAATGTTTTGAAAATTGAAATTAATTCGAATTGAAACTGAAACCAAGTTGATTTAAAACTAAATTGAAATTAATTCAATTAAGTGAAAAGATTGGAAGTTGAGTTTTGTTGATTTGAAATTGGACATGTGTCCATATTGTTGAAATGGAAAGAAACAGTTTGATTTGATACTATTTTCAAAATATATTATTTTAATATAAAATGTTTAAAATCTATTCTTTTTTATGTTTAAATTATTTAGATTTTTCGAAACTATATTTACTATATAAACTAATTTGAATACTCAAACCATTTTATATCAAACTATTTTAAACCTCTTAAATATTTAAACTATTTTAAACTATTTATAACTATTCAAACTAGTTTCAAAAATTACAAACTGCGTAAAGTTGGAATGTTTATATTAAAATCGTTGATTTAAACTACGACTAAGCTTAAATGAGGTTATAACCTAAGCTGGAATTTGAAATGATATTTTCAAGTAGAAATGACATATTTTGAGTAAATATGATGATTTTTAAATGAAGGATATTTTGAAGTGAACATGATATTTTGATATCAAATATGAATTGGTTTTGAAATGTAAAAGAACCAACGGGTGTAAAAATGATGTTTGGTAGTTAAAGAGACCGGGCCTCTTATTGGCATACTCTCCATCAATATTGGAACCACTTTAACAACTGTGTATGTGGTGGATGATATCTAGAATGACTCCAACACTTGTGTCATTTACTATATTGGAGTTGTTTACTATATTTAAAGAAAAGGAATGATGATGAATGACTCCAACACTTATGTCAATTTGAAATGACTAAAACAGGAGTCGTACCTGACCACTAAGGCTAGCTACCTCTAGCAGACACACTTCTTCGTATTACTATATTGATGTTGGCTTGATCGGTACACCTTGATTTGATTTTTGGGGGTATTGGACGCGATGGGCCATTAGGGGTTATCACCTGTCAGGAAACGTATAACGGTAGTATCCTACCTTGGGTATGACCTCATGTGCCTTGTCATACTTTTTATCCTTATTCGTGACCACTTCGATTTTGTTTTTGTGTCGTCTTATCATAGCGCTTCCCTAGCTACCGAAGTTACTGGTGATGCTACTAAGGAAAACTGCAGACGATGCTTAAAAATGTGTTAAGGAGACCAATATAAAGCCTTAACGCTATTTTAATACTTTACTGATAGACATTACATATAACATATTTTACTACATATAGATAATTTAACGGATCCTTCGGAGGTGGAAAATTCAGTAATTTCTCTTAGTTATTACATGCACGTTATATAGTGGATTGGAGATGTTAAATCCCGTAAATATCTTTGGAGCTATTACACTCATATTTACTTGTTTTTTATTTAACTTATATGAGAACTTTTAGTTCTGACTCGAATGTTTTGTCTTTTCACTACGCTCGGGTCAGCCTGAGTATTTCAGTATTTGAAGACACTATTCCCTAAAGATGAAGATGAAGTTTGCTAGACCATATTTACTATTATTATTCCACTGCATTATTTAGGTATGATTATTGGTTGCACTCTGATTAGGTTGTAAAGTCGTGTAATCAAATGTATATTGTAAAATAGCTTCATGAACTGTTTATTTAATTATTATATTTTGTCATTCCACTGCGAGATTATGTATTTTTTCCCTTCGTTTCTATTATTTTCCATCGACTTTTAGTGTTAAGCCAGTCAATTACCTTTTTTAAAAATTTAAAAATACTTGTAAATATATTTTAAATATCTATGCAAAATATAGCTTGAAAATAACTAATTTATAATTTGATGTAAACCACGTTTTATATTATAGAACCTCTTTACTTAGAAAATACATATATAATTATTAAAAATATATTAAACTTCTAACCAACTTTAATATACTTTAGAATGTGTTTGAAGAATCTCCAAAAAGATTACAGAAAATTACCAAATTTAAATATCATTTTAAACACTTAAAACCATAAGCGACTTATTACAATATTTATAAATGTTGTTAAAGTCTTTGTTAGAGAACACGTTAAAAGGAACAATATTTTTGACTAGTTTTAACCATTTTAACAAATGATCTAAGACTTGAAATTTTAATAGAAAGTACTACCCATAGGATAATTAAGACCTATGTAAAGAAATCCATAAGGATATCTTTCAGTTTATTTATAAAAATTCTTGAAAATGGACTATATTCGCAAAGTGTATTTATAACCACATTTTTGTTCTAACTTTCACAACTTTGGCTCACCATTTTATAACTTTCCAAACCATTTCTTTACTAATCAACAGACCAAAATACATGTAGTGAACAACCAAATCCAATTATCCTAAGTTAAGATCATAAATATCCAATTCACATAAGTTAAAGTTTAAGGGATAGCGAAGTGCACTTATAACCACTGCAAACACTTCCAAACTTACTTCAATTCGACAAAAAATCCAAACAGCCATTTAAACATCAATTCAAGGCCATTCCACATGTTTAAGATGGTAATAAAAGTGATGTTATTAAATATAAAGTTATCATTTGCTTTCAAAAGCAAGAGGGGTCCAAAGTTTATAACTTTAATTGGTTAATCTTACTTTAACTTTATATTCCAAGCACAACGCATATATACACAATATTTACTTATAAGATAGTGAGATAACTCACTTAGATCCAAGCTGAACACATGCTCAAGCACAACCAACTCAAGAACACTTTCAGCCATCATTAAACTCCTAAAGATCCAACCTTTAGTACTTATAAACCATTGCAACACCTCCTCTCCCTTTCCAATGCTCACGGCCCATCCAAGATCCCTTTCCTTCTTTACTTTCCTTCCACTTTACTTTAGATCTAAGCCTCCTTAGGTGTTTTAAGGTATTAGTGAGAGTTTGTAAGAGATTAGAGTTGTTTTGGTTTTGACTTGAAAATGTTAGAGAAGAGTTAATGGATTAGTGCTTAAGCACTTCCATCATTTTTATTCCCTTACTTCATTTCAAGCTTTGTGAATTTATCATTTTCATCAAGGGTGTGCCCTTCCTTTGATAATCTTAAAATGGTGTTGCATAAGATAGTTCTCACCCCCCTTATGTATTGCAAGGCTCACCTCGCATCACTTCTCCTTTACATAACACTTAAGAGTTAAATCTTTCCATGAAAGCTTATTTTAATAATATCTTTGATGACATCACCCATGAGATCATTCAAAACGTTTATTTCCATAAATGATAAAAAATTATTTCCTATTTAATGATTTTCTAAGCAAATAAGTGTATGTAAAAAAATATAAGTAACTTTTGGCGATTAACAACTATTTATTGATAAAACAATTTCGATCACATTATCTATATTTCTTTACGGTAACTATTTTTGTAAATGTTTTTTCACAAACAAGTTTATCATTATTAGTTATGGTATAAAAGGGGGTTAAGAAGTTTATTAAATAAGTTTAATAAAATTTAATCCAAGATTTAGATATTTAAAACAAAGTGCCTGAAATTCTGGGTCGTTTCATTCTACCCACTTAGAAAATTTTGTCCTCGAAATTTCGACACAAGCAACAAAAGAAACAATCACATAGTAATAAATAAGAGTGATAGAGAAGAAAGCTCATGGTTTTATTAAGTTTAAAATCCTCTCATTTCATAATGAAGATGAGCAACCTTCTAACCATATCGTATGCTTAACAGCCGCAAGTTATTACTTAGTAGACTATCAAGCAACATCATAGAAAATCGAAGAATCATCACCTAAACTCCTCATAAGACAATCAAAATATAGTATGCACATAGTAAAGCCCGTAAAATGCACATGGACCATCTTTACTCAATATTTGATCTTATTACTTGCTCGATCGCATTAATTTCACTTTCCAACTAGTATAGATCACTTGACCACTCTAGTGCAGACTCTAATCAACTGATTAAAAACCTTCATCCTCTTTACATAGCTATATACTATGACAGAAAACTTAAGGATCATATTGAGAATCCATATCAAGTGTTCGTCGTCAAGAATCTAGTGAAACAGCCTTGTTCGGACGGATGTAAACCACCTCGAAATCATGTACTCGAATACCAGATCAAGAATAGTCATGCGAATAAAATGATCTATATATAATTTACATATTTATCCTATTGGTTTCATAACTACACCTATACCTTTTATCCCATTCTTTTATACAAACGGTCTATTCCATTCGGTACTAAAATCATTTATGAATCATTTCATTAAACTTCAAATTTATCCACAATTTATAGCTTCAGTTCATATCCGTATAATACTCCACTGTATTTTAAGAGTATTTACAAAAGAGGGAATTAGGGAAAAGGACGAACTTTGGAAGAAAAAAATTAGACTGAAGGACACCAAGTTTCATTTTTGGGCTGAAGGACAAACTTTCAAATAAAATTAGGCTGAAGGACAATGCTAGTTATAATTAGCATTATATTCAGTTTTTACACTATACAAAATGCTAGTTATAACTAGCATTATATTTAGTTTTACACTTGATAAAATGCTCACTATAAGTAGCATTGTCCTTCAGCCTAATTTTTTTCAAAGTTTGTCCTTAACCTAAAAATGAAACCTGTCCTTCAGCCTAAATCTTTTTCAAAGTTTTTCCTTGTGTTTATTTTCCACTATAAAAACTTCAAATTTTGTTTTACTTAACAAACAATTTTAACCAAATCAAAGCTTGCGTTAACTTACCATTTTCTCAATTTAAGTGTTATATAAACTCAACTTTTATATCTTCACAAAAACTTATGTTTTAAGTTCTATAATGATTCGAAAGTTTTCGACTTTCCAAAATCATCAAAAAATCACATTTCATTTTAATAAATGAAAACCACCAAATAACGCATCATACATGATGCACATACCATACAATCGTAATGCATGGGCTACATGTGTCCATAAAATAGCTTAACAAATTTTAGTAATTTATTAAACACCATTTTACCCAGAAAAAGAAAATATGAATTTCGTCATTTATTATGGGCTATGCCACTACAACTCGGAAACACTACGTATAAAATTTTTATAAACATCAAATTTCTTTCCAAAGAAAAACTCTAGAACTAAACACCAGGTTTTATTCAAATCGCTGAAAAATAACAATACATAAGCATATCTTTTGCATAACAAATCTCGCTTTCAAAATCAAATCAAAATCTGCTTTACTAAAACAATCATGTTGCAGCCCCTACTTAGAAACCCAGAAACGACCGTCGATGATGTTGAAGTCATCACCAAAATTATTTTCAGGCGAAACAAGTGAGTTTAGTACATTCAATTAATGCTTTTCGGACTTAACCAAAACCATTTCAAAATGACATCAAATACTTCATAAATATTACTGAGTACGAGGATCCCAATTTCAAAAACCAACTTCCCAAATACTTACTTTCAAATATTACTACTATTATTTTCTCCAAAATCTTGAAATACATTTTCGAAGACATCAGATTTAAGTTCTCAAAATATTAGTTAAATCCTTCTTATTTATACATTAGGTTTTATAAACCTTACTTATATAAAATCTCTTTCTTATATAAATTCTTTTCACAAAATATCTTATCTTTCTCAAATTATAATAAACATCTTTTACTAAATTAAACTTTTATCCCAACATTATCACTAAAGGCCTTATAGTCAAATTCTGAAAGTAAATTTACAAGAGGTTCATTTCAATACATCTACAAATACTGTCTGCCCAACCCATGTGGTGAAAAGGTAAAACTACTCATATATTGTTCGACCACAAATCAACAATCAACAAATGATATCTAATGCCCATAAACTATTTGAGCATGAATAAAAAAAATTAACGAGGTTAAATGAATGAACATCATTAGTCTCTATGTTTATTGAAATATACTTTAACAGTTCATGCTTATATAAGTTACCTTATATAAGATCATTAATTTTCTTAGTTGTAATTAACTTTAAGTATATGTTTATAACAAATACAAATATGCTTTCGTATATATAATACGCTTAACTCATTTCAGGGTGTCTCTTTCCTTATCTCTATGAGTCACACCTCACCAAAGTCAAGGTTCATGTTTAACCTTCAGCTTTGATACTAAGTGTAATGTCCTGACTTTTCGACCCCCAAATATTGATACTAATAGATCAATGCTATTCACGTGCCCATCACTCCAGTGCCGAAAGGAAAAAAGTTAGGGTAAAATAAATGGAAAATGAATAGAACAAGGTAGAAGGAACACAACAGTAGAATCTCACTATTGGAATGGCAATATATAATATTAAACGAACAGTATATAGAGTTACTCTGATACAAAATTTTTAGAATTACAAAACCTAATAATATCACAAGCCCAAACATTTACAAAAACTTGTCCTCACAAATGCTGATATGTAAGTTATAGTAATACAACAGAAATAAGAATACTATGATAAGGAAACATCCAGCTCGCCTTCTCAAGCTCCAAATAACATCAATTATAACCTACCTTTCTGTAAAACCCTATATTTTTAGTAGTATTATTTAGGATTTTTAATTAGCTAAATTTAAAAAATATGTTGATTAGGGGATTGAGATTTGATTTAATTAAGGGGTAGCCGTGCCATTTAACGTTGAACTAAAAGAAGAGTTTTAACTAAAATAGAGGAGGGTTAAAATAGGAAAGAGGCCATTCATATATCTGTTCCCTCGGTTGTGTAAAATATTATATGTTCATTTTTCAGTCTCAAATTTTAAAATAAGGGGTCGACCACCATTAACAATGAGAAGAAGAAGAAAAGCTAGGAAGAGGCTAATTCAAATCAAATCTATTCATTACTCAATCTCTTTAATCATAAAGGCTAAGGTGAATAATGTTTACATCTCATTTTTAATTGTATTTTCGGTTTTAATATGAATTCCAAATATTTTGCTATGATTTGCCATGTTTTTGAATGGTGGAATGAATATATATACATATTAATGAATTATGGTTATTCGTATTAAATTTATGATACGTTTTAAGGTGAAAATCCTATTAAATGACATCCAATTGCCTTGCGAATTTTTTTGAATGTCATAAATATTATTTTAGAGAAGGATTTCAATTTTCATAATTTTTGGAATTAATGTGGATTTTATATGAATTTTTTAGTAAAGAAAATGTTAATTTGGGTTAGTAATTGTCTTCGGTTGAATAATTAATTGTTTGGATCTGAAATTTTTATGTGTTAGAAAACATATTAAAGCAGATTTACGGAATTTTTCCAGATTTTTCCCTAATTATTTTGATGGGTATGTAAAATTATTTAAATATGGGACTTAAATGTTTTATATAAATTAAAGAGGAGAATGAGAACTTTGCGAAAATATTTTACATTGTTAAAACTAGAAAGTCGATAGCCTTTTGATAAAGTGCTGTTCTTTTTATTAGTAAAGAAAGAGGCAACCAATCATATTTAGAGACGTAAAGCAGGTTAGGGGAAAAGAACTATTTGCTACAGATATACACTGTTTCGACCCAGTCGGCACCAGGTTTCGATTCCTCATCTTCCCTTCCGACATAGCCGAAACCAATGCACCTGGTATCAGCTTACTGGTACATAGTGAATTGGATGTAGGTAGAAGATTTGGAGTCGAAACCAGGGTTTCAAAGGGGTTAAAGAAATGCTTTGTTTTTAAATTAAAAATGCACCTGCATGCTTTTGACTAAGATGCTTTCAACTAAGTCAAATTATTTTAAAGGAAGGGTTTCGATTGAGTTGCATTTTTGTTTTAAATGAATGCTTTCGACTAAGTCAAAGCCTTTTAGCTACCGCTTCCTACCTTTTAATCAAGATGGTTTCTAAGGTGTTCGTTTTGTTTTCTAAAAAACTTGGCCACCTCTCCAATGCTTTCGAAGGGATGGTTTCAACCCCTTCACTTCATTACTTAGGAATTGGTTTCGAAGTAGTAGCGTCTGACTTAAGTGTTTTAAATGACCCTTTTTCTCTAACTAAAGTAAAACCCAAATGGTTTTGAGAAAGATAGTTTTAAAAGATTTCGAAATAGATGCTTTCGACTATAATGGGTTTTTGATCCTTTTCCTCTACTTGAAGGCAGAGTCCAAATGTTTTTGATTGAAACGTTTTAAAAACGGGTTTCAAAGTAGTTAATTTTGAATGGTTCTGAAAGGTATCCAAATTTTTTAAATCGAACCCAATGTGCTTTTGAAGGATTGTTTTGGTTGTTTCGAAAGGTTTATTGAATGGTTTTAAAAAGCGATGTTCCCTAGGGTTTCGAAAGAGTTCAAGGAAAAGTATTTTCCCTATGTTTTCAAAAGGCAATATATAAAGGTTTAAAGAAGGATGTATATGTCTTAAAAGCTTTCAAAGGAAGGACTTTTATTGGTTTTGAAAGGATGGTTCTCGACGATTTCGAAAGGTATGGTTTGGCCTTTCGGCCTTGTTTAAGTAAAAGTTTTTACTTGGTTTCGAAGGGGTTACCTTCAAGGAGTTTTAAATGGGTTGTTTAAAGGTTTAAACAATGGTTTTGAATATATTGTTTAGGCATATTAGCCTAAGTATTTACCAGTTAAAAAGGAATTTAACTTATTTGAAAGGATCACTAATCCTTATTAAAATTCATAACATTATTTTGAGTAAATTGTATATGTCATGGAAAAATAGTTTGGAGTAAAGCTAAAGATTTACTTTCCTAGTATATACATGATTTGAAGGACTAAATCATTTTGATAAGATTTTCAAGGAAAATATAAAGGGTAGCTAATCCAAAGAAAGAATTTCATGCATTTGTCCATTTTGTAGGCAGTGGGCCTAGATTTCTGACAGTTGTCCAGTTTGCAGGCAGTCGGTCCAAATTTATGAACAGATAGTTCATTTATAGCATAACGTACCTTGCTTTTATGTGTAGGTAGAAAAATTACATATTACCTGTTTTGACGCATAGATATCCATTATTTAGCATAACGGATATTGCTATTTTGATATAATAAGTTTGATAGGCAAATAGTCTATTTATTTAGCATAACGGATATTGCTATTTTGATAAATCAATTTGATTAACCAGTTTGGTTACAGGAATGAATTGCAAAATATATATGTTTTGAAAAGGATATTAGTGAGGGAAAACCTGTTCCTCTAAGTGGTGTGGTCTCACTTAATATCAATAGAACGAGATATAACAGAATTATTCACATTAAGGCTTTATGTCTGACTCGAAGTTTTTATTTTCTCTTAAACTCTCGGGTACTCAAAATTGATTTGAGTAGGTTGAGGGTTGAGGATATTAGATTTTAGTCTTTTGGAGAATAAAGCATCGAACACGAGCAAGTGGCCGACGGATAACTATTTAGGAGTTTCGCTTTTGATTCCGCTGTGTATATTAAGTTAGTTATGATTGTATTGCTTTGATCAACCAAGGGTACATCATCATATGTCGCTCTTGGGGTATTTTGTAAATGATATATTTAATCATTTCCTGGGAAACGATATGGGGTTATGTAACATGGATATTAATTATTGTTTTGAAATGTAATCAGCAAAATCTTGTTCTTAAAATCTGTGATTTTGTTCATATTCGTGTGCTTCTTATATTATGGAACCATTATCATTATCGTATTTTGTCACTGGAAGTTAATACTATTGATGAATGCAGCATCTAGCGCTTAGCTTATGGCCTCCATCGGTAGTGCTTAGCTTAAACCCAGCATAATCATTGGTAGCGGAGTTCGAGCCCAAGCAATAAACAGGGCATAAAGTCGAGATTAACCAAAAATCAAAAAGGGGAAAAAAATCACATACCAAATTCAAACCATTCGAACTCACTATTGAAGCGACCATGATCAATTCAAATCTATGAAACCGATTGACGAATCGAATCAACGCAATAACACACTGCAATCGATCGTTATACCAAGCGGCGCCTCAATGTGAACAGAACCCAAAATTTTAGATCGATGAGAAAAAGGAAGAGATGGCCTAAAACAAAATAAAGGGAATGAACTTCTCTTGTTATCATCATTTTTAGGCCGACTCTATTTTATTTATTTTAGGCTAAAATTATATATAGGGTTTTGTGTTTGTTATTTTAATTTTTCAATTTTACTTTTAAAATTGTATAACTTACTAGTCGTGTGACTAGGGACAAAGTATGGGGCATAGTTTGAAAATTCGCAACCCGGTGGCTGAGTTGTGGTAGCGTTTTAAGCATAGAGTTAGTTATTCATTAACGGGTGTTGCAAGTTTATGTGCGTAAGCGTCTGACTACTTAATTTTTAATAGAAACCTTGGGAGTGGTACGTAGCCCTGGTTTTGCTGAAATTGGGTAAATTTGTATTTGAACTCATTTGCATTACTCTCTGTTATTATTTTTATTAGTTATGCATTACTTTCTATTATTATTAGTACACCCTATTCACCCCCCTCCCCTCTCAAGGGTGAAAACATCCTATAGAGTTGAGATGTGATCAGTTAGAGTATGACCTATTAGTTCATACTTTTGTTTGCTATTGCACATGTTTGATTTTGTGGGGTTCAGAATTATTGCTGGTATGAATTGGTTAAGCCAGTACGATGCTAGGATATTTTGCTAGGATAGAATTATATCTCTTAGACACATTGATTGTAGCGACTGGATTGTTTATACCATAGAAGGTTCTTGCGGTGAGATGTATGCCTTGTTGGGTGCTATGGAATCGGATGATGACTTGAGTCGAGTTTTCATGGTTAGAGAATTCGTAGATGTTTTTGAGCCTGTAATTGGAATGCCATCGAAACAAGCCATTGAGTTTCGGGTAGATTTGGTTTCGGGAGCAGAACCAATGAGTAGGCCGCCAAGTAGGATGACTCCTACAGAGATGAGAGAGTTATAGGTGCAGTTGGTAGGCTTAGAAGGAAAGAGTTTGATCAGACCGAGTAGTTTGCCTTGGGGTGCAACAACTTTGTTTGCTAACAAGCGAATGGATTGTTAAGGCTATGTATCAGTTATCATAAGTTGAATGAGAGAATGATAAAGAATCGATGTCCAGTTGAGTGGAGCAAAGGTATTCTCGAAGTTGGATTTAGTGACAGGTGTCCATCATCTCAGTATAGCAAAGGATAGTATACATTTGATGGCGTTTAGGATCTGGTATGGGTCATACAAATGGTTAGTTATGCTGTTCCGACTGACTTATGCACCAGGTTTATTTGTGGATTTGATGAACCGGGTTTTTCGAGAGCGCTTGGATAGGTTCATGTTGGTTTTCCTTGATGATATCTTGATTTACTATAAGGATGAAAAAGAGTATGAAGTTTATCTTAGAGTGGTGCTTGAGATGCCAAGGCAGCATCTGCTGAAAGCGAAGTTTTCAAAGTGTCAATTATGAAAGAAGCAAGTGAAATTTCTTGATCATGTAATCTCAGAGGAAAGATTGTCAGTAGACCTGATTAAGATTGAAGCAGTGAATAGTTGGAAGAGACCCGTGACGGTGATGGAGATAAAGAGTTTCCTTGGGTTGGCTGGTTATTATCAGAGATTCATTAAGGATTTTCCATAGATAGCGGCACCGATGACCAACCTAACGAGATAGGATGTGAATTTTATATAGATCGATAAGTGTTAGGAAGCATTCCAGAGTTTGAAGTGCTAATTGGCCCATGCATCTTTGTGGTTGTTCCAAAGGGGAATTAGGATTTAGTGGTCAAGACAGATGCATGTGAACATGATTAGGGACTGTGCTGATGCAGAGAGGTAAAGTGAATGCCTATGCTTTTAGACAGCTTAGACCACATGAGGTCAGGTATCCGATGCATGATTTGGAATTGGCTGTAGTGAATTTTGCTTTGGAGGTCTTGAGACATTACCTGTTGGGAGAGAATTTTGAATTATATTTAGATCATAAGTCGCTGAAGTATTTGTTCTCTCAAAAGGAGTTGAACATGAGACAGCAGAGGTGGTTAGAGTCTATTACCGCTTATGATTTTGGGATTGAGTACACACTGGGAAAAGGCAACAAGGTTGTAGATGTACTTAGCAGGAAACATCATAAAGTGTTAGCGATGATTGCTGAGTGGAAAGATTTGGAAGCATTTGCATATTGCAGTGGAGATCGAAGGCTGGGTTTAGTGGAGATACAATTGTATTATTTTGTTTGGAAGTTCGACCAGTGTTGATCGAACGAATTGCTTCTAAACAGATGGAGGATCCAGCATTCGCTGAACGGATCAGGAAGTTGAGTGATGGAACTAAAAGCGATGACTTGAAAGATTTCAGTCATAACTAGAATGGGAGGTTGAGAAAGAAAGGAATATTATATGTTCCGAGTGTAGGAAACATAAGGAAAGAAGTCATGAAGGAATGCCATAATTCGAAGTTCTCGATTCATCTAGGAGTTATTAAGATGTATCAGGATATGAAGAGGAGTTTCTACTGGAAAGGTATGAAGCGGGATATTGGTTTGTGTGTGGAGCAGTGCTTGATTTGCCAATGGGCAAAGGTAGAACACCAGAAGCCAAGTTGATTGCTTCAGCCATTGGATATTCTAATATGGAAGTGGGATTCTATTTCTATGGATTTCATTGATGGGTTGCCAAGATCGGATAGAAAAACTGATATTATATCGGTCATAGTGGACAGATTGATCACCCATTTCATTTCAATTAGGTCAACCAAAACGGCACCTATTTTTTGGCAAGTGTTTTTTTAAAGAATGTGGTTAGAATACATGGAATTTCTAGTAGCATAGTTAATGATAGAGATCCTTTATTTACTAGCGAATTCTGGAAGAGTTTATAGGAAGTTTTGGGAACCAAGCTCAAGATGAGTACTGCTTATCATCTGCAGAAAGATGGGCAAACGAAAAGAGTAAACAAGATCTTAAAAGATTTGTTAAGAGCTTGTGTTCTAGATATCGAGGGATCATAAGAAGACCATCTGCATCTAGTCAAGTTTTTGTATAACAATAGTTATCAGACTAGTATTAGGATGGCATCGTCTGAAGCTTTGTTTGGAAGGCCATGCAAATTTCTCATATGTTGGTTAGAGACCGGGGATAGGTCGGTTCCCGGTCCAGACTTGGTTAGAGAGGTTGCAGAGAAGATTAAGATCATTCAGGTTAGAATCAAGGAGCCTCGGTCTAGGCACAAAAGTTATGCAAAAAGCAGAAGAAAGGACTTAGAGTTCTTAGTTGGAGATAAGATATTTATTAAGGTGCCGCTGATAAAGGGTGTGATTAAATTTTGAAAATCAGGAAAGTTAGCATCTAGATTCATTGGATCTTTTCTTATTGTTGAGAGGATTGGGAAAATCGCACATAGAGTTCAGTTACCAAGCTGTTTGGCAGGAGTCCACAATGTTTTTCGCGTTTATTATCTCTAAAAGTGTGTTAGAGACCCGAAGGCTACTGTTGCACTGACTGTGCTTGATGATTTAGTGGTAGAACTGGATTTGACTATTGTGTGAAAGTCATGTTCACATTGTTGCGAGAGATAAGAAGAGGCTTAGAACCAAGACGGTCAGGTTAGTCAAAGTCCAGTAGAGCAACGATGACAGGGACTATACTTTGTAGATTGAGAGCAGGATTAGAGATACTTATCTTGAATTATTTAATGGTATGTTTTACCTTCTTTTTTAGTTGGTTATGTACCTTATCGTAATTTCGAGAATGAAATTCTTTGAGGAGGTGAGTTTGTAACATCCCAGATTTTTGGTAACATTATTTAGGATATTTAATTAGCAAAATTAAATAAAATAATGTGTTGATTAGGGGATTGAGATTTGATTTAATTAAGGGGTAGTGATGAACTAAAAGAAGAGTTTTAATTGAAATAGAGAAGGGGTAAAATAGGAAAGAGGCCATTTCTATATCCT
The DNA here is from genome assembly GCA_030765085.1 of Allium cepa. Taxonomy (NCBI): domain Eukaryota; kingdom Viridiplantae; phylum Streptophyta; class Magnoliopsida; order Asparagales; family Amaryllidaceae; genus Allium; species Allium cepa. The sequence continues at coordinate 444,999,231 of CM060938.1, read as the reverse complement.
TTCCCTCGGCCGTGTGAAATATAACATGTTCATTTTTCATTCTCAAATTTTGAAATAAGGAGTCGGTTATCATTAACAAGGAGAAGAATAAAATCTAGGAAGAAGCTAATTCAAATCAAATCTATTCATATCCTAATCTCTTTAATCACAAAGGCTAAGGTGAATAATGTTTACATCTCATTTTTAATTATGTTGTCGATTTTAATATGAATTTTGAATATTTTGCAATGATTTAACATGTTTTTGAATGATAGAATGAATATATATACATTTTGATGAATTATGGTTATTCATATCGAATTTATGATTTGTTTTAAGGTGAAAACCCTAATAAATAACATCTAATTGCCTTGCAAATTTTTATGAAAGTCATAGATATTATTTTAGAGATGAGTTTCAATTTTCAAATTTTTTGGAATTAATGTGGTTTTTATACAAATTTTATAATAAAGAAAATGTTAATTTGGGTTACTAATTATTTCTGGTTAAATAATTAATTGTCTGGGTCTGAAATTTTTATATTGTAACAACCCTAGATTTTTCATATATTTTAATATTTGACTTTATTTTATTTTGAAATTATTTTTAAACTTGTTTTATTTCAAACATTTCACATTTTTAAATATAAGTGTTGATTATTATGTGAATTATAATTTCAAACAGGTATAAATTGGATATTTTACTGAAAGATGAATTTCTGTTCAAACTGGTCAACCTTTGACTTTTAAATTTCAAATTTAAATATTTAAACTCCTAAATTTTATCTTTTATTATGAAATTATATTTAATAACTTGAATACTACTTTTCGTTTCGTTGAAAACAGATTTAAATTGTGAAAGTTATGTATATTTCAATATTGAATGCAATCTATTTTATTTAACAATTTTGTCTATTTTAAATTATATAAATTATATTTTCTTTGTCATATTTTATTTTAAAATGTGTCATTATGTTATTTATGTATATTTTTGTCTTTTAAAATTTTTGAGGTGATAATAAAACTTTTCCAAAGTTTACTGTATTTATTTCCTATTTTTAAAGGCTGTTTTCTATTTTTTCTGCTATTTTCTTCATTTAAATTATATTTAAATAAAAATTTTATATATCTTTGTCAATGCATTTTTATTTTATGTTATTATCTTTGTTATAAATATTTTTACAAGTTCATATAAAATTTTCAAAGTTCATTCTGTTTATTTTTCATTTTTCTAGACTAGTCTGTATTTTTTTGAGCTATTTTCTTATTTTACCTTATATAATGATTATTATTTATTTATATTTTTATATTTTGTTGCATTTTCGAAAATTTTAATGAAATTATTATTATTCTCAGAAATTTAAACTTATATAAATAAATAAAAGGAAATTTGAAAAGTTTATGTCTCTTTAGTTGCTTAAGACCTTTTGTTTTCCCGTCTCTTCATTTTTCCTAACCTTATTGCATTCAATTCTTTTTGGCCGTCCCCTATCATTCTTTAGCTGCATCCAACTTCATTTTCACGAAAATAAAAGTTTCTCATCCAAAATTTTCGGCCATGAACTCCTGAAGCAAAAGTTTGGTAAAGTTCTTCTTCTTTTTCACTTATTCTTCTTGTTTTCCTTATCTCTTTTCACTTGTCTTCACCTTTGTAGCTCAGCCCTTGCTCCTCCACCACCATAGCCACCTCCACCACCACCACAACCAGCTGCCATCCCCTCCAGCCCATTGTCCATCCATAGCCGTGGCAATCCATGATGTAGATCCACCAAATATTTGAGCAAACTCCACCTAAACATGCATTGCCAAGCTCCTTTACCTTCACCACTACACCACATCACCTTGGCCGACCTTCGCATCATCAACACCAGCCACTTGCTGACGTGAGACCCCTTCCACATCAGTACATGACCCTACCAGGCCTGGCCCTATGTATGCTTAGGGCCGAACCATTTATGCACAGAAATTCTACTTTGGTTACCTTGATTTGAGTTATACATGCCTATACACTTCATCTCCTTCATATCCATGTTATGGCCGACCCAATTGAACCCAAACCTGATCCAAACCTAATTCAAAAACATCCCATAACAGTGCCTTTCCAGTCCATAGCTGAAGCATACAAGGTTGAATGCAAGTGCAAAAGTTCTAGCTTTGAATTGTGTAGTTATTCCTAGCATTGTTTTGTAATATCTTGGTTTGTAATTCATGTTTGTATTTGTTTTTTTTGATATATTTAAGGAAATTAATCTTTGGCTCTACCGATCTCAAATCTTATTCATGTTGTCGTGCCTTCGAAGATTCCTTGACGTGTGTTTTTGTTGTCATCTTCAGCTTAAACAGGTGAGTAAATCTCACCAGACTAATATGTACTTATATAGTGATAAACCGACATCACCTGAATCTGTAAATGCATATCATCCTGTTATAACTGCTATATTATATTCATATGAAGTTCACACCTATATTAACACTTGTTATACCATATGTTACTGTTATTTCATGCTATTCTGTTATTTTCATCAGTTTATCACACTGCAAGTTCCCTGTAGACTAGAATCACTATGGGTTGAAATGATACATACCCGAACGGAATTTAGAATAGGAGAAAATCGTTATGGGCTGAAATGATAGGCCTGAATGATTTTCAATTATTTTCTTTTACTTGGGATTGCGGGTTTGAAATGATCAAACCCGGTTTTCTTTGTAAATTTCGGGTTGAAATGATATATTACCCGTATCACTTCATCTAGGCTAGAAAATGAAATACAGACCCGTTGTTAAAATATGTTTTTCTAAATTTTTTAAATTATTTTAGAAATGTAAATATAATAATATTTTGATTTAAATTTGGTTAAAAATGATTTTTGTAAAGCATTATTGAATTTCTGAAAATTTATAAGTGAAATAAATAAATGGTAAAGTTAGAAAATCTGAAATGTAAGTTATTTTGGAAACTAGAATTTGGTGATAAATGGAATTTAAATTAAATATGAAAATATGATAAATTTATGATATTTTGAATTAAATGAATTTAAAATGATTTTATAATATATCAATGATTTTTGAATAAAGTTAAAAATGTGAAATGAATGAATATTTAGGTTGAAATTTGGAAATATAACTAAAATTGAAAATTTGTGAGTTTGGCTTAAAAGCGAATGTTAAGTTAAGTAAATAAAAATGAAATTAAGTTATATTTGAAAATTTTAAACTTAAATGTTAAGTTAAATTTAATATAATGAATTTAAAATTTAATGTTGGAATTTAATAAGTGAATTATTATTAAATTTTGATTTTTGAATGGAGATTTAACTTTATAAAATCATGAATATAAGGGTATTTGAATGACCGTTTTAAGAGTGAAACTATATGATTTTATAAGCTAAAAATGATTTAAATAGAAATATAATTATTTGTGAAATTATATTGAATACTTGAAGTTAATTAACTGCATTTCTGAAATGCTATTAATTCTAATGTAAATGATAATACAACATTTGTAAATGCTGTAGTTGATAATAATGAACCAAATGGCTAATTTTAATTAAAGGTTATTATAGCATTTTTGCAAATGCTATAATTATTGAATTTAACTAAGTTTTATTTGAAACTAATGTAACCCTATTACAACCTTTTTAAATGCTATCTTTTATTAAATTGAACTGTTTTGAATGTAACTTTCCGTAGCAATTTCTAAATGCTGCGAAAGTTGAATTTTCATCTGTTTTAATAAATTAAGTGGATAAATGAATTTTAAAAGACTAAAATTTTGTAAATTTAATAATTTAATTATTAAATATAATAACTTCATTTTATGATTTAAAATGAAGTAATTTGTTTCAAAATATAAACTATTTTGAAATGTGTTTTGTAATGGTATTTACATTAAATAAAAATGAATGTGGTTTGGAAGATATTATATTTTGATATTATGAAATGGATTTTGAATGATATTGAATTTTGAAATGATATTTTATTTTGAAGTATAAAATACCATTTTGAAATTTTAACCACGGGATGTATTTAATTTATAGTTTAACTGATTCTTAAAGGATGGGCGATCCCAAGCATCCTTTAAGTTATTGTGCATTTCTACTACAGTTCACTTGAGTTAGTTTACATTATATAAGTATATATTGTCCTGACTCGAGTGTTTTGTGTTTTACTTTACGCTCGGGTCAGCCTGAGTATTTACAGCTTAGCTTTGGATTTCTTTCTGGAGCTAGGAATTATTGGAGATTCTGCTTGTCTAGTTATCCATCCCTTCAGTTTCAGTTGTTCTATTTCAGCTTTGGTATTGATAAACTGCTATGTAATTGAGATTTCTATTGTATATGTTTTTCAGACTGATATTATGTATTATGTTTTGAGAGTTTGTTATAGTAGCTTCATGAACTACTATGGTATTTTAATTTCCGCTGCGAGTTATTCTGATATTTCTGTGTCTGTGATTCTGTGATTGTATTTCATTTGCTCCAAATTTATTTACAACGCGGTATTTTGAGCAATTCAAGTCCGACATGTGCGGATGCAAATGGCTGAAAATATCGGGTTGTTACAGTTGGTATCAGAGCTTAGGTTTTGGGCAAACCTTAGCCTGCGGAGCAAAAACTCATTAGAGATAGGGTAGAAATACCCTAGAATGAGTGAAATCAATCTCAGAATCCTTTCTTTGTGAGAGAACGTATTTTCGAAGTATAAAATGATTTTTAAAAGATTTTTAAAAGATTTTTCAAAGATTATTTTGGTATAAAAATGTTCTTATTTCGAAATCAAGATTTTCTAAACTTCATCTCTTCGTTATCCACCTTGTTAGAAATCTTTTGGTTAAGATTCTTATCGACTAGGATTCCTTGAACTTTGGAACACTCCCACTTGTTCTGGAATCCAGTCTTGTTTTCCCCATTTTTCCTTTTAATTTTGGAGCATTCGTAACTCTACTTTGGAATGACCTCTTTAAAGAGTGATGATTCCGTAAATCTTTGAATGATTTGTAAAGGGGTGAAACTCCTTTACAATTGGCATTGATTCACTGAAGATTTTTGTATCCTTGGATGTCGATGCTATCTATCTCCTGCTCTACCCGGATCCTATCTCTGGCGATCGAAGGTCGATTTGCCTTAGATTTCCGTATTGATTATATTCCTAAAGTCTCGGTTGACCGGTTAAGTTCGCCCGCTATTTATATAGGCTTATCTATCCTCTATTTGGTAATTAAATTATCTCATCTTCGTTTGAGTTTATCTTCGAACTAGAATTATATTCGATTAGAGTTCCTCTAATTTTGAATCTTTGTTTGTTTGAAATCCTTCCTTGAATCATCCTTTGGAAATTTGTATTTGGTTGTATTTTGAAATTGTGCATACATCGAAATTATTAAGGATGACCATATTTTGTATATAAAAGTGAAATGTTTTCGATAAGGATTATATACCTTTCAAAAATGAAAATTTGAAATTTCGAAAGAATTTGAAATTTTGAAAATTTTATAAGAACTTGATTTATACAAAAATGATTTATAACTGAAGGGTTTTGAATTTGAATTTCGAGGAATCGAATTCCGGTATTTTGAAATCGGTTTTAAGATTTTGGAAAATATATATAGTAATATGATTTAAAGATATATATATAGATATATATATTTCAAATAAGAAATGTTTCAAATGTATTCGAATGAATTTCAATGATTTCGAAGGAATTTCAAAGAAGTTTTTCAAAGTTAATTGAAGTCCAGAACTCACTTATGTCGCTGGAAAATAATTTCGGTGATGAATGCATGCACATCGACATTGATTTTCGAGTTTCTGAGTGAGAGGGAGGCCACTCTAGTAGCTTTGCTCTACGAGTGATTTTGTGAAACCAATTTTGATTTCAGATTTTGAAGTATGGTTTGATATTCGAAAGATAGATCCGTAGGTGTGTGTGTGTGTGTGTGTATATATATATATATATATATATATATATATATATATATATATTTGAAAAGATTTAAAGTAAGCCGGTGTTCAGTTCTCGAGTTTCATATTTTGAAACCTAACTTTTGAAATTGATTTACTGATTTAGTGTTGATTTTCAACTCTTGGATTGAAAATATGACTTCTTCGACTATTTTAAGATTCGAGCACTTCCAAATCAAGGTTAATTTTTCAAAGCTAAATTTTTTGAAAGGTATAAGGTATTTGATAAAGAATATAAGTTTAGTTTGCATGTTTCAAGTATGAAATAATATGGTTTTTTTATAAGTTGAAACTGTTTTGTTAAGTAAATAAATAAGAATATTTTGAATTATACTAATATGAAGTTTAGTTTTGAAATGTTTTGGATAAAAATTAGTCTTCAAATGTTTGAGAAAATTTTGGTTTTAAATGTTTTAACTTAGTAACATCTTTATAAAACTATTTATTTAACAAGTTGGAATAGATACATAAGTTGTACGTACGTTGTTTTATTCGCATAATTAATTTGATCCAAGTTGAGTACACAAGTTCGAGGTGAATTACACCATTTCGTGTTAGGATTTTTCATTTGATTCTTGGCGGCGAACATTTGATATGGATTTTGGGCTTGATTCTAGAATTCTCTATCATAGTATATGGCTATGCAAGGAGACTGATGGCTTCTAGTCAAGAAACCATATCGAAGTCCGCATTAGGGAAGTCGAATGGACAATACTAGTTCGAAAGCGAACTTGTGTGATCAAGCGAGCGATCGAATGCAATGTTGCGAAATAATGACATATGTAAGTAATAATGAAGTAAAATTTGAGATATATGAAATTATGAAATTTAGTTTTGAAATATGGTATATTTAAGCTTTGAAACATATTTAAGATTTAATAGTTTATTTTGTAAATCAAATCTATATTTGAAATTGATAATATTTGAAATGGTTTTGTTGGAAAACTAAATTGAAACTGATGGTTTGAATTGAATTAAAATTGGAAATTTTAGATTTTGGTTTAATTGAAAAAAAATTGAAATGTAAAGAATTAAGGGCATGTTTTATGATTTCAAATGCATGATTTCTAAATGTTATGATTTTCAAAGTGTAACGATTTCAAGTATTTTAGTTTCGAAAGATTCATAACTTTGAAAGTATTATGACTTTTGAAGTGAATACATGTTTGAAATGGAAATGGATTTATTTGACCTAAATTTTGTTGATTTGGAAATTTGGATTATTTTCTAAACTTATTGTTTTAAGAAATTTTGAAACTGAATATGTATAACTTGAAAGAAATGATTTGGTGACATCATATATGATTTTAAAATTTATTTCATATCGAAATAGTTTAAAATTTAGAACCTGTTTTATTTAATACTTGATTTGGGAGCTATCGAACTTATATAAAAATGATTTGTATAAGTAAACCATTGATTTGAGAACTGTTGATTTGAAAAGGTACTCAATTTTGAAAAATGAAATCTTATATAATCGAAATTTATATAAGTGTGATTTGATATACTATTATTTTGGAAAGTATTTGATTTGAAATGAAATCTTATATATAATGGACTTTATATAAGTATGATATTTGAAAGTGATTTTGAAAGGTACTATATGATACATATTTTCGAAGTAAAGATATGGAAAGTGCCTTCTGCTTGATATCCGCTTTGTGGCCACACTGTGGATTCATTCTATCGATATTATTCTCTCTCTTTGATTTGGGTTTTCCGGATATGATACTCGGGTGTCCATCGAATTCCACGGCGATCCTCGTGGTCTTATGATCGCGACTACATAGCGCAACTGCCTGGCTGAGTCTTGCCTAGGGGTATGGATTGTTTCCTGGGGGATCCAGGCGTAACCATTGTGTATCCTGCAATCTGTGTAGGTCGCGAAGAGTAGCGCAAGTGCCTGGCTGAGTCTTGCCTAGGGGTACGGATTGTTTCCTGGGGGATCCAGGCGTAACCATTGTGTATCTTGCATTCTACTCGTCATCATGGCGTAACTCGCAGGGCTGAGAAAGCTTACGGATACGGATTGTTTCCTGGGGGATCCAGGCGTAACCATTATGTATCTGCGATCCATGGTTAGACAACTGTTTCGGTTTGGTTGATTTGTTTGGATTATACTTTCCATATCTGTTTTTAAAAGTGTTTTCATTATTTTCACTGGGTGTTGAAACAAGTCTACTAAGTACTTGGAGAATTCTAGCTTTGCGCCTGATCAACGCATAGCCAGAGTCTGAAGGAACGAAAGTAAACTTGTTAAGACATCGAGTTATAGAAGTATTTTGATAAAAGTATCTTGATAAAGTACTATATAAAGAATATTTTGATCAGTTATTTTCCCTCCTAAAGATTTTAAAATGTTTAAAAATTGTTTACTTTGATCAAATGACTATTCATCATATTATAAAATGTTTAAAATATTATGAAATTTTAATTGAAATGAATAATGGTTTAAATAATATTTCATCCATGTCTTTCAACCTGCTTCCCCTCCTAGCTACTTTCTCCCTACCTTCTTTCGAATGTCTTCCAACCTATTTCTCTTTCTTGTTGTTTCTCCGCTTCCTTCCTTTTCGAGGACGAAAAGATTTGAGTGGGGGAGAGTGTAACAACCCTAGATTTTTCATATATTTTAATATTTGACTTTATTTTATTTTGAAATTATTTTTAACTTGTTTTATTTCGAACATTTCACATTTTTAAATATAAGTGTTGATTATTATGTAAATTATAATTTCAAACAGGTATAAATTGGATATTTTACTGAAAGATGAATTTCTGTTCAAACTGGTCAAACTTTGACTTTTAAATTTCAAATTTAAATATTTAAACTCCTAAATTTTATCTTTTATTATAAAATTATATTTAATAACTTGAATACTACTTTTCGTTTCGTTGAAAATAGATTTAAATTGTGAAAGTTATGTATATTTCAATATTGAATGCAATCTATTTTATTTAACAATTTTGTCTATTTTAAATTATATAAATTATATTTTATTTGTCATATTTTATTTTAAAATGTTTCATTATGTTATTTTATGTATATTTTTGTCTTTTAATATTTTTGAGGTGATAATAAAACTTTTCCAAAGTTTACTGTATTTATTTCCTATTTTTAAAGGCTGTTTTCTATTTTTTCTGCTATTTTCTTCATTTAAATTATATTTAATTAAAAAATTTATATATCTTTGTCAATGCATTTTTATTTTATGTTATTATCTTTGTTATAAATATTTTTACAAGTTCATATAAATTTTTCAAAATTCATTCTGTTTATTTTTCATTTTTCTAGACTAGTCTGTATTTTTTTGAGCTATTTTCTTATTTTACCTTATATAATAATTATTATTTATTTATATTTTTATATTTTGTTGCATTTTCGAAATTTTTACTGAAATTATTATTATTCTCAGAAATTTAAACTTATATAAATAAATAAAAGGAAATTTGAAAAGTTTATGTCTCTTTAGTTGCTTAAGACCTTTTGTTTTCCCGTCTCTTCATTTTTCCTAACCTTATTGCATTCAATTCTTTTTGGCCGTCCCCTATCATTCTTTAGCTGCATCCAACTTCATTTTCACCAAAATAAAAGTTTCTCATCCAAAATTTTCGGCCATGAACTCCTGAAGCAAAAGTTTGGTAAAGTTCTTCTTCTTTTTCGCTTATTCTTCTTGTTTTCCTTATCTCTTTGCACTTGTCTTCACCTTTGTAGCTCAGCCCTTGCTCCTCCACCACCATAGCCACCTCCACCACCACCACAACCAGCTGCCATCCCCTCCAGCCCACTGTCCATCCATAGCCGTGGCAATCCATGATGTAGATCCACCAAATATTTGAGCAAACTCCACCTAAACATGCATTGCCAAGCTCCTTTACCTTCACCACTCCACCACATCACCTTGGCCGACCTTCGCATCATCACCACCAGCCACTTGCTGACGTGAGACCCCTGCCACATCAGTACATGACCCTACCAGGCCTGGTGGTGCCTATGTATGCTTAGGGCCGAACCATTTATGCACAGAAATTCTACTTTGGTTACCTTGATTTGAGTTATACATGCCTATACACTTCATCTCCTTCATATCCATGTTATGGCCGACCCTATTGAACCCAAACCTGATCCAAACCTGATTCAAAACCATCCCATAACCGTGCCTTTCCAGTCCATAGCTGAAGCATACAAGGTTGAATGCAAGTGCAAAAGTTCTAGCTTTGAATTGTGTAGTTATTCCTAGCATTGTTTTGTAATATCTTGGTTTGTAATTCATGTTTGTATTTGTTTTGTTTGATATATTTAAGGAAATTAATCTTTGGCTCTCTCGATCTCAAATCTTATTCATGTTGTCGTGCCTTCGAAGATTCCTTGTCGTGTGTTTTTGTTGTCATCTTCAGCTTAAACAGGTGAGTAAATCTCACCAGACTAATATGTACTTATATAGTGATAAACCGACATCACCTGAATCTGTAAATGCATATCATCCTGTTATAACTGCTATATTATATTCATATGAAGTTCACACCTATATTAACACTTGTTATACCATATGTTACTGTTATTTCATGCTATTCTGTTATTTTCATCAGTTTATCACACTGCAAGTTCCCTGTAGACTAGAATCACTATGGGTTGAAATGATACATACCCGAACGGAATTTAGAATAGGAGAAAATCGTTATGGGCTGAAATGATAGGCCTGAATGATTTTCAATTATTTTCTTTTACTTGGGATTGCGGGTTTGAAATGATCAAACCCGGTTTTCTTTGTAAATTACGGGTTGAAATGATATATTACCCGTATCACTTCATCTAGGCTAGAAAATGAAATACAGACCCGTTGTTAAAATATGTTTTTCTAAAAATTTTAAATTATTTTAGAAAAGTAAATATTATAATATTTTGATTTAAATTTGATTAAAAATGATTTTTGTAAAGCATTATTGAATTTCTGAAAATTTATAAGTGAAATAAATAAATGGTAAAGTTAGAAAATCTGAAATGTAAGTTATTTTGGAAACTAGAATTTGGTGATAAATGGAATTTAAATTAAATATGAAAATATGATAAATTTATGATATTTTGAATTAAATGAATTTAAAATGATTTTATAATATATCAATGATTTTTGAATAAAGTTAAAAATGTGAAATGAATGAATATTTAGGTTGAAATTTGGAAATATAACTAAAATTGGAAATTTGTGAGTTTGGCTTAAAAGTGAATGTTAAGTTAAGTAAATAAAAATGAAATTAAGTTATATTTGAAAATTTTAAACTTAAATGTTAAGTTAAATTTAATATAATGAACTTAAAATTTAATGTTGGAATTTAATAAGTGAATTATTATTAAATTTTGATTTTTGAATGGAGATTTAACTTTATAAAATCATGAATATAAGGGTATTTGAATGACCATTTTAAAAGTGAAACTATATGATTTTATAAGCTAAAAATGATTTAAATAAAAATATAATTATTTGTGAAATTATGTTGAATACTTGAAGTTAATTAACTGCATTTCTGAAATGCTATTAATTCTAATGTAAATGATAATACATCATTTGTAAATGCTGTAGTTGATAATAATGAACCAAATGGCTAAGTTTAATTAAAGGTTATTATAGCATTTTTGCAAATGCTATAATTATTGAATTTAACTAAGTTTTATTTGAAACTAATGTAACCCTATTACAACCTTTTTAAATGCTATCTTTTATTAAATTGAACTGTTTTGAATGTAACTTTCCGTAGCAATTTCTAAATGCTGCGAAAGTTGAATTTTCATCTATTTTAATAAATTAAGTGGATAAATGAATTTTGAAAGACTAAAATTTTGTAAATTTAATAATTTAATTATTAAATATAATAACTTCATTTTATGATTTAAAATGAAGTAATTTGTTTCAAAATATAAACTATTTTGAAATGTGTTTTGTAATGGTATTTAAATTAAATAAAAATGAATGTGGTTTGGAAGATATTATATTTTGATATTATGAAATGGATTTTGAATGATATTGAATTTTGAAATGATATTTTATTTTGAAGTATAAAATACCATTTTGAAATTTTAACCACGGGATGTATTTAATTTATAGTTTAACTGATTCTTAAAGGATGGGCGATCCCAAGCATCCTTTAAGTTATTGTGCATTTCTACTACAGTTCACTTGAGTTAGTTTACATTATATAAGTATATATTGTCCTGACTCGAGTGTTTTGTGTTTTACTTTACGCTTGGGTCAGCCTGAGTATTTACAGCTTAGCTTTGGATTTCTTTCTGGAGCTAGGAATTGCTGGAGATTCTGCTTGTCTAGTTATCTATCCCTTCAGTTTTAGTTGTTCTATTTCAGCTTTGGTATTGATAAACTGCTATGTAATTGAGATTTCTATTGTATATGTTTTTCAGACTGATATTATGTATTATGTTTTGAGAGTTTCTTATAGTAGCTTCATGAACTGCTATGGTATTTTAATTTCCGCTGCGATTTATTCTGATATTTCTGTGTCTGTGATTCTGTGATTGTATTTCATTTGCTCCAAATTTATTTACAACGCGGTATTTTGAGCAATTCAAGTCCGACATGTGCGGATGCGAATGGCTGAAAATATCGGGTTGTTACATATATGTTAGAAAACATATTAAAATAAATTTATGGAATTTTTTCAGATTTTTCCTAAGTATTTTGATTGGCATATAAAATTATTTAAGGTATGGGGCTTAAATGTTTTATATAAATTAACGAGGAGAAGAGGCATTTTGCAAAAATAATTTAAATTCTTAAAACTTGAAAGTTGGCAGCCATTTGACAAAGTGCAGTACTTTTTACTGCTAAAGAAAAAGGTAATCAATCATATTCAGACACATAGAGCATGTTAGGTGAAAAGAACTATTTGTTACATGATTTACACTGTTTTAACCCAGTCAGCAACATGTTCCGCTTTCGCATCTTCGCTTCTGACACAGTCGAAACCAACGCACATGATATTAGTTTACTGGTACGTAGTGAATTGGATGCAGGCGGAAGGTTTGGAGTCGAAACTAGGGTTTTGAAGGGTTTGAGGCAATGCTTTGTTTTTAAATTAAAAATGCACCTGCTGTTTTCGACTAAGATGCTTTCGACTAATTCAAATGGTTTAAAGGAAAGGGTTTTGATTGGGTTGCATTTTTATTTTAAATGATTACTTTCGACTAAGTCGAACTCTTTTGGCCACTGCTTCCTACCTTTCGATCTAGATGGTTTCGAAGGGTTCGTTTTGTTTTTTTAAAAAAACTTGGCCACCTTTCTAATCCTTTCGAAGGGATGGTTTCGACTCCATCATTTCATTACATAGGAATTGGTTTCGAAGTAGTAGATTCTGACTTAAGTGTTTTAAACGACCCTTTTTCTCTAAGTAAAACCCAAATGGTTTAAAAAAGATAGTTTTAAAAGGTTTCGAAACAGATGATTTTGACTATAATGTGTTTTTGATCCTTTTGCTCTGCTTGAAGGCAAGATGTTTATGACCAAAACATTTAAAAAAGAAGTTTCGAAGAAGTTAACTTCGAATGGTTTTGAAAGGCATTCCAATTTTTTAGATTGAACACAAAGTGCTTTCAATAGAATTATTTTGACTATTTCGAAAGGTTTATTGAATGGTTACAAAAGGGGTGGTTCCCTAGGGTTTCGAAAGAGTTGAAGGAAAAGGTTTTTTCCAATGTTTTCAAAAAGAAATTCTTAAAGGTTTTAAAGAAGGATGTATAAATGTTTTAAATTTTTTCGAAGGAAGGACTTTTATTGGTGTCGAAAGGGGTGGTTTTCAATTATTTCCAAAGGTAAGGTTTGACCTTTCGACCTTGTTTAAGTAAAAGGTTTTACTTGGTTTCGAAGGTAGTACCTTCAAGGGGATTCGAATGGGTTGTTTAAAGGTTTAAATAAAGGTTTTGAATATATTGTATAGGTTGATTAGCCTAAGTATTTACAAGTTAAAAAGCAATTTAACTTATTTGAAAGGATCGCTGATCCTTATTAAAATTCATCAACATTATTTTAAGTAAAGCGTATATCTCATGGCAAAATAGCATAAAGTAAAGTTAAAGATTTATTTTCCTTGTATATATATGATTTGAAGGAGAAAATCATTTTGAAAAGGTTTTCAAGGAAAATATAAAGGTTAGTTAACTCTAAGAAAGAAATTCGTACAACTTTCCATTTTGCAAGCAGTCAGCCTAGAATTCAGACAGTTGTCCAGCTTACGGGCTGTCAGCCTAGTTTTACGAATAGATAGTTCATTTGTAGAATAACGGACCTTGCGACTAGCTATATGCAGATAGCTTACGTATTACCTGTTTTGACGGACAGATGGTAAATTTATTTAGCATAACGGATATTGCTATATTGATATAATAAGTTTGATAGACAAATAGTCTATTTATTTTTCATAACGGATATTGCGGTTTTGATAAATCATTTTGATTGAAAAGTTTGGTTGTAGGAAAGGATTGCAAAGTGTATATGTTTGAAAAAGATATTAGTGAGGAGATACCCATTCCGCAAAGTGGCATAGTCTCACTTAATATCGGTAAACTGAGATACAACGAAATTATTGACACCGGGCTTTATGTCTGACTCGAAGATTTTTTTTCTCCTTAAACTCTCGGATACTCAAAATTGATTTGAGTAGGTTGAGGTTTAAGGTTTTCAGGTTTTAGTATTTTGGTGAATAAAGCATTCGAAGAGGAGTAGGTGGCTGATGAATAGCTATTTAGGAGTTTCATTTTTGATTCAACTATGTATATTAAGTCAGTATGACCATATTGCCTTGATCAACCAAGGGGGCATCGTTATATGTCGCTCTTGGCATATGTTGTAATGATATATTTAATTATTTCTTGGGAAACAATATGGGGTTATGTAACAAGGAGTTGAATTATTGTTTTGAAATGTAATCAGCAAAATGTTGTTCTTAAAATTTTTGATTTTGTTCATACTCATGCGCTTCTGATATTATGGAACCATTATCATGCCGTATTTCATTACCAGAAGTTAGTACTATAGATGATTGCAGCATCCATAGCGCTTAGCTTTTGGCCTCCAAATATGGGATGTTACGCTTTCTCAGACTACTCGAAAGAGTACACGAGAAATTTAGGGAAAACAAAAATTAAGCGTCAAACATAAGTCTGGTATGAGAAACTCAAGAAATATGTGTACAACATATAATAGTACTTTTGAGACATCATGGAATTCCATAACGTTTATCCCCTCAAAAGAAGAACCATTTAATAAGTATATGAGATGATATATTAGATAATGTCTAGGGAGAAGAATATAAATAAGAAAATAGTTGGAATAGTTACATTGGTTACATTCGACGACATACTAGGAGTACAATCAAAACTGTTTACAGTCACATGTTGGCCATGAAGATGCCAGTAAGTTGAAGTGGAACTCCGTGCACAAGGATCAGAAAATATCTTTAGAACCTCGTATATCTCAAGATAAAATATACCATAAGGTAAACACAAGCGGCCCATCGTTCAAACGTAAACATGAAAAACGTGAACCAAATATCATCAACTCGTGCTAGCCAACAATCGATATACATTTCTAGATATGGATGATAATGCCTAGACGTAGGTAAGCTAAAGCCCATGTCATGCAGCCTACTCTTTCTTTAGCGATTTTCGATGTCGAGATTATGTTTGGCATCTTTCACATGAGTCTTCATCACTCAAATAGAACACAAATCCTAATTTGATCCCTACATCTCGAACTCAAAACCACACATGGATTCCAGTATCTCGAGCATATCCACTTCCAAAAGATAGAACATACATCTCAGTCTTGAAGTGCTTTTCTCTAACTAAAACACTCAACGATCCTAGTCTCTTCAAAGTTGAATTGGCAAATTTGGTCATATTCAACATAACGAGGACGATCGCTTATGGAAAAAGGAATCTCATATAGTTATCACATTTTTGATATTTTCATATTACACTATCCCTCGATCAAGAGTGAAGCTGGCAGGATAGAGCTTTATTGCTCATATCTCTACAAGAATATCAGAATTAATTCTGATAGACAGACAAGCCTACTTCATTCGCTTTTAGTGCTAAGAATATGACTAAATATTTTCCACAAATGAGTAAACATATAAAAACATGATCAAGTCATACAATGCAAGATTAAGTTACATAAGTGGCTTCTAATCCCCTTTTTGTTTAATTAATCTTTAATTATTTAATACCACTTTTGTTAGAAAAACTTCTTTTATCTAATAAAACTTAATTTATGAATTTCTACTGCTCATTTGTACCCTTTTAATATATTAAAAAGTATTCATATACTTATCTCAAATGGTATAAGTATATTCGCAGACCATTAACAAGATTTCTTACATTTAAGCCTTTTCTTAACTCTTACAAGTAGAAAAGTCTACCTCATCAGATTTTAGTTCTAATCATAGTTAACTACCCTTTTCCAAACTTTAGAAATACCGGTAAATGGGTTTTATATATCTGTGTAAAATATGACTTGAAGATAACTAATTTATAATTTGATGAAAAACATGTTTTATATTAAACCTCTTTATTTTGAAAATACATATATAATTATAAAAAATGTATTCAAAATTCAAACCATTTATAATATACTTCAAAAAATATTTGAAAACATTTTAAAAAGAATAAGGAAAATTATCAAATTTAAATATTATTTTTAAACACTTAAAACCATAAGCGACTTACTACAGTATTTAAAAATGCTTTTCAACGTCTTTGTTAAAGAACACATTAAAATGCACAATCTTAACGATTAGCTTAAACCACTTTGATAAATGATGTAAGATTTGAAATTTATTTACTATATACTCCCTTAGGGTACTTTATAACCAGGGAAAGAAGCCTCTAAGAATATCTTCCAATTAATTTATAAAAATTCTCGAAAGCAGGCTATATTTATAAATTGAATTTATAACCACCTTTACATTCTTACTTTCTCA
This sequence comes from Allium cepa, assembly GCA_030765085.1. Lineage (NCBI taxonomy): Eukaryota > Viridiplantae > Streptophyta > Magnoliopsida > Asparagales > Amaryllidaceae > Allium > Allium cepa. The sequence goes on along the minus strand of CM060938.1, from coordinate 444,982,307 downwards.
ACTTTGATTCACCATTTCTATTACTTTCCAAATCGTTTCATTACCGTTCAACATACCAAAATATGTGCAGAGTACAACCAAATCCAATTATCCTAATTTAAGACCATAAGTATCCAATTTACACAAGTTAAAGTTTAAGGGATATCAAAGTGCACTTACAACAATTATTCTCGCTTCAAACACTTTCAAACTTACTTCGATTCAACACATAATCCAAACAACCATTTAAACATATAGTCAAAGCCATTCCATATGTTTAAATGGCTAGTAGAAGTGATGTTGTACAATATAAAGTTTCGTTTGCTTTCAAAAGCAAGAGGGGTCCAAATTTATAACTTCGATTAGTTTATCTCACTTTTAACTTTATATTTTAAACACAACGTATACACACACAATATATACATATATGATAGTGATATAACTCATTTTGATCCAAGTTAAACATATTCCCAAGCACAACCAAACTCAAGAACACTTGCAAAAATCACCAAACCCCTAAATATCGAACATTTCTTACTTCAACAAGGAAACACCTCCCCTCCCCTTCCATTTCTCCCGGTCCATCCAAGATCCCCTCCTCCTTCACTTTCCTTCCACTTTTACTTTAGATCTAAGCTTTCAAAGCTGTTTTAAGGTGTTGGTGAAAGTTTGGAAGAGATTAGAGTTGATTTGGTTTAGACTTGAAAAAGTTAGAGAAGAATTAGTGGATTAGTGCTTAAGAACTTCCACCATTTTTATTCCCTTACTTCATTTCAAGCTTTCTGAATTTGTGATTTATCATCAAGGGTATGCCTTTCCTTTGATAATCTTAAAATAATGTTGCATAAGATAGTTCTCAACCCCCCTCACGTCATGTAAGGCTCACTTCCCATCACTTCTCCTTTACATAACACTTAAGAGTTAAGTCCTTCCTTGAGAGCTTGTTTTCATAATATCTTTGATGATATCACTCATGACATCATTCAAAAACTTTATTTGCATAAGTGATAAAATATTTTTATTTCATTTAATGATTTCCTAAGCAAATAACTGTATGTAAAATAAATCTGACCAAATTCTGACGGTATGAAACTGTCTATCGATAAAACGATTTTCTGTCACATTATCGATATTTCTTCAAAGTAACTATTTTTGTAAACATTTTGCCAAAAACAAGTTTATCACCACTTGTTATGATTTAAAAGGCGGTTAATAAGCATATTAAACCATTTTAATAACATTTAATTTAAGATTCAAATATTTGAATAATTCAAATGTCTAAGTATTAAGTGTCTGAAATTCCAAGTCATTATAATCCATTTTGCTATCATTGAACCTTGGACTACATGCATTTAAATGTATCAACTCAAAGAGTTCATTAACTCTTTCATCACTCTCGCTGAATATGTATTTTGCTCTTAATCTTTCATGAAACAATTCACAAGTGTCATATGACTCATAATCGTATGATCAGAAAATTATTCCTCAATGTTGTTACTTTGTCTGTAATTCCAAAATAATTGTAGAAAATTTTAGATGCTTCTAGATTTTCTATAGCTAATTCATAAATATCATTATTATAATAGATTCATTTTATGATGAATATTCATAATATTTTATTAAAATAAAACTATATCTCTTTTATTCAACACCAAAGACATTTATATATCCATAAATAATATTTGGTATGCTCCACTATTCCTACCATTAAAATAAAAATGCATTAAATATAAAGCTCCATCCTATCGCTTAGTATAGGATATTTATTTCACCCTCTGTAACCGGTTTAAAGTTCAAAGTTTCAGATCAACATCCTGATAACAAAGAAATTACTTTTGTAAAAAATAATTTTCTGCACTAAAATACATTAGATCATAAATCATATTAATCATGCCATATGTATCTACTTGGTATATCATACAATTCTCATCTCCAATGTCTCTTTATGACGCAGAAGTGACCATTTACTCTCTTCATCCCAAATATGCCTATTTTACTTTCATTATCAAACAATCACATTCCTTTCAAAATGGTCGAACCATTTAAAAGGAAACTCTTACTACAAGACTGCACCAAAACTCTTAACACAAACATTTTCAACCATCCTTAACATTTTGAGGATATCGAATAGGTTTCGCTTAAGTAAACTGATCGAAACTAACTTGTTACACCCAAATTTATTAAATGCTTCTAAAAAGGGAGCTTGATGCAACTGCCAAGCTAGAAGAATTGCTCCCCTAACAATAAGATCCATGAAGAAAAGAAACAACCACTAAGCCCATACGATGCCGTGCCAAGATAACGTGAAGCTGAGGCGAAATAAAGGGATACACCCATAATATAATTCAAGCTACGAAAAGGATGTAATAAAAATACCCAGGAGATACTGCACCTAGGCCCCAAAAATGGAAACATGTGTTGCACTCTCCATTAGATATAGATTCGATATTACAATGATGCATCGAAAATTGAAAACTCTTAAGGTATGAAGGCTAATCGATAAGGCCTGACCTAGCAATGTGAAACAACGGCACGTCCTCTTAAGTGTTTACATGCTAATGGAGATGTGTCACACTCTTGAACTAATAACTAATGGAAGCAGGTCTGTGCTGCAATTTGGTGACAAAAGGTACTAGGGAAGCGTCGCCATCATGACGTGACAGGATAGAGCTATAATCCAATATTGAATCAAATTAATAAAGACTATGCAAAAATCCTGCAAACGCCGACCCTAAATAAAAAAGCTTAAGGGCCGAGGAATGAGGAAAAAAGATTGCTCGACTACCAATAAGAACCAATCTCATCATCAAAATCATGAGACCTAACTCACAAACATAAACGAAGGCCTAGTTCCCTAATGATCGAGAGTAGATTAGAACAAAATCACATAAGGTAACCACCTATGAAAATAGCAACTCGATCTGTCCTACCAAGCAATGAAGCCCATCTTAAACTTCCCTACATCATGATATGTTAACACCATAGAATAGATGGTGTGGTACACCTTCACAAATGTCATTGGAGTACTGATACAATATGGTATCACAACATTCAACAAAGCAAGGCAGAGTCCTAGAATACTAATAAAGGGGTGGGCTACTCAAAACATTGGATTTTCCTGCCCTAATTTCAAACACTGCAACTACAATTTCAAGTTCACTGCCTAAAGTCAGAAATTCAACCGCTTAAAATATAATTTCCCGTCGAAGGTACATTAGCAATCCATGCATATAAAATAAATGAGATGGATAGAGGACACATGGCATGATCTAGAGGTGGAAATTAGACGAGCAGAATAAGGATGTTGACGATCCTCATGCATTTCTATACTATAAATAGAAAATGCACTATAGCAGACAGAAGGATCTTTCTTTTACTTTTTTTGGGCACACAAAACAAGAAACTATATACCCTCTGCCCTATTTTTTTTTATAATAAGAATATAAAGGAAGAAATTGATACTTTTTTGATGGAAGTATGATTTCTTAACATCCGAACCATGTATCTATGTCCATTTACTTACTATTTCTGATACTTTATTTTGGCAGATTTATTATTGTTTGTTAGTTCAAATACCTAAATAATTAATTGATTCTTTAACAGTTTACACTTTACAATGTTGTATGTAAAAAAGCAATATAATTACTCCTGTTTAAGGCAAAGTTAATATCACTTAATTTTGTTGATCCATAGTCATGAAAACACTTAGCATCGCGATAACTTCATAAGAAATACTTGGATGTTTATAAGACGAAAAATCTTGATAATATTTTTGATGCTAGAAGGAGGGTGGATTTCCCACTCCAGCAAATTTCACATGCATTTTCTTCAAATACCATCACAATACCATGGATTCCACCCCCTACACAAGAATAGTTACACTTGAATTTAAAATCTCAAAAAAGCTACTTATAACCTCAAATGTTTAAGCAGAGTCAAAAGCTTCAACAGAGGTCCGCTTTAATCCTATTCTGGCTACATTCTAAGCATTCACTAACCAAATGAACCAACATATGAAGGGGTTAGACAAAACTATGTCATCACAAATGCCCTTAGACTAACCTCTCATTAACTGTCTATAGCTTACCGCCTTCACTTACCAACTGCGTTGGCTATGCGCATAGGTGATAAGGGCACTCTTAGAAATGAGAACAGTGAAGCTGGCCTAAAGACCATTTCGAAACTCAAAGGCAAGAATCAGGCTAACCGACAGATCAAATTAAACCTACCAAAAATAACCCGCTACAACTGAAAAAGCAGGCTAAGTCTGCTCTGGATGATGACGTCGTCACCTTATTTTACCAGAGCAATTCAACCTATATATATTCTAAGGAAGATGGAATCCATCAGTTGAAAGCTTATATAGAGCAGCTAGCAAAATATGCTAGCAAAGAACAAGGGAAGAGTAAGGAAAGAGTGTAATGACCTGTAATTTTATCACTTTGAAAATAGGAATATTTAATTTTGAAATATTCAAATATAGGTTTATTTAAAAAAAATCACGTTTCATATAATAAATAAGAATGACGAACTTATTTTAGAACTCATTTACAAAAAAGAGAGTTTGGATTTTTCAGAAAGTGATGAAAGTCGGGTTTTAATAAAATTGAATATATGATCAAATAAGTGTTTTGAATGATAAATGATCTATTTTTATCTGTTATAAAATAATAATAAAAAATTATATTGATTTTATAAATATGTATACATGTTTTATAAAAGCGCACAAACTTCGTCGCACTTTAACAAATCGACGTCGTACTTTTATAATTGAACTTTAACATTATTTAATATGGTTTTATAGCTTAAATGATCTTGTTTTAATTAATTAAATATGACAGAAAACCTATTTTCAAGTTTAGATTACAAATATATGTAATTTGATTGAAATCAGAAAATGTGACCGCAAAATGTTTTGTCAAAAATCAACGTTTTGTTAAATATAAGTTGTGTAAACATTTTGCAACTTGAATGGTTATTTATATGAACATACTAACACATAAACATGTATTTAGAAATAAGACAAACTAACTAAATTGAGTAAATAATTAAACAAGGTTAACAAAATCTAGTCAAATCACATCAAACCCAAACCCATTCTAACAACCCTGACTCGGCCTTCGAAAATTGGCACCGAATACGCCACTCGTATTCAAATGCCGCAGATACAAATGTCGAATCTGGTTTGCCGGAGCTTATAACACATTAAGTACAACACAGCGGAAGAAATGAATAAAATATATCAATATACAACATTGCTACAATGCTGATACAACTGAATGATACAATGAATATCAATATACATCAGAGATATCATACAAGACAAGATACGGTCTTCAAGAGAGAAAGAGAGATAGAATCCAGAATTGTATCTCCATTGTAACGCTTTCGATTTAAATACGAATTTAATTTTGTAATTAAATTTAATTTTTGGGTTGAATTGTGTATTTATTTGAATTTTTCAAATTTAATAAGAGACATATACTTATTTAATTTAGAATTTGGATTTGAAATTTATTATAAATGTTTTCAATTGAATTGGATTCTAAATAACATTTTGACTTGGAAATTCAAAAATAAATTCAAAATGAATTCAGAATAAATTGGATTTGAAGATCTTACTTTGGGAAAAAATATATGTATGATTATTATTAAATGTATAAATTGAGTTTTAATTCATTTTCTTTAAAAGGTTATAAAATGTTTAAAGTAAAAAAAATTATCCTATCAATATTGAATATGAGCGTAAAGTATAAAATAAAATGTATGTTATAAATGTAATGTTTGGAAATTAAACTATAAACAGAAATCAAGTTTAAGAATTTATGTTAATAATAAAGGTATAAATCAAACTATAAAATAATAACAAATAAAATACATACAAATTTGTAAGTGAATTAGGCAAGCAAGAAATAACAAAAATATCTATGCACAAAGGAAAAGAAAAGAAACAAATAAAAATGTACATGTATAAAGAATGAAAAGAAAGAAGAAAAAAATATATCCATGTAATAAAGCTTACAAAAGAAGATAATGAAATAAAAAATATCAACAAGACAAAAGAAGTACATATACAAATCAAATGGAGGCTGTAGACAAAATGAGAAACACAAGCATTTAATATCCTATCTCCTCAAGCACAAATTGATTTCATCTCAGCCGAAATAAACTACTTCATTTCAGCACCAAAGAAAAAAATATCTTTAGTCAACAAAAGAAAAAATATATATTCAAAGATAAAACTCAAACCAGTTAAAACCTTCCCCTGTACAACTATCCTCTTTATATATATATATATATATATATATATATATATATATATCAACCTTGTTCTGGTTCGTTCAGTAAAAAGTTAAGAAAAACCAGAAAAGAAAATATAAATTTCATCATCTATAAACTCAAAACATCGTTCAACTCAAAGGGAACAAAATAGATTCAAAGAAAGAAATCAATCTACAGTTTCAAACAATAATGCTTTCTGTTTTTCAAATTGAGGTGAGTAAACCTATTATTTTAAAAAATTTAAATCTTGGTATTTTGTTCCTGAAAACCTTATGCTTGCTGTGCATATTGAATGAGTAGTTTTGAAATGTTTTCTGTTATGCCAGAAGTTCTAGTATGCCAGGTCTTTCAGTATTTCTAGTCTCTGAGCAAAGGTAAGTAGGAAATTTTTTATACTTCTTCATACAAAAATATAAATTTTAAACTTGGATTTTAAACAAATTATGTTTGTATAAACTCAAACCATGGTCCAGAATTTTTCTAGCTAAAAAATTAAGGAACCTGACACTGTAAACTCATTCTAAAGTCAAATAAGAAATCATGTGATTTATTCAAATAGTTTAAACTATGGATTTGATTATATAAATTGAATAAGCATACAAAGATAAGATTTTTAAACTTAATACGATGATTTTTTTAGTATCTCAGGTGCAGTTCATACTTGAACAAATTATGCTTTTTGATCGATTACCGATGATCGAAGAAACGTTGGGGATTGAAATTTTGCTTGAAGCTTGCTTGGTCATCAATGGAGTTAGGAAAAATGTTAAATAATTTTTCTATTGCAATCAATGATTTAACGAATTAAAACTAGGGTTTAAAGTCAGTGGAAATAGGTTTTGGGGTTTCGAGCTCGTGCACGCTCGTCAATGCGTCGAGCATAGCCAAATTTGGAGAGGATGTTCTTGAGATATGGATGGTGGCGTGGACGAAGTCGTGGAGATTCCAGTGGGGGGAGCGACCGAGGCGAAGCGTTGTTTTGTAGGTGTTCAGGTTACAGGGTTCGAAACGATATACTAAATTTTGATTTTGTAGTTTTTGCGTTGAGTCGAGGTTTGATTTCGTATGTTGGTGAGATTCACGACTTGCCGGTGATGGCGCGGTTCGCCGGAGTGATGGCGACATGCCATGCACATGCACGCGACACATTGATATCTAGGAGATTTCGATTCGTGGAGACTCAAAGGGGATTTCGTGATTTCCCTGAAGTTGACTCGAGTTTTTGGGTTTCGCGTGAGTGTCCTGTATCATGATGTTATAATTTGGCTTAAAATTTGCTTACTGGAGGAAAAAAATCAAAAGGGGAAAAAGAAGGACGAACGTGAAGGGAGAGGGATTAGGAGAAGGAGGAAAAGACTCGAGTGTTTACTCGAGTAAATTGAAATCTTGCTCGGGTTGTTTCCCAAACCTGCGAGTAATAATAGTATGTTAACTTTTTAAACAAAGTTAAGTGGTGATGACTAATTAATAAATGACAATTTTAAGTCAATCCTCTATTACAGGTTAATAAATTAAGTAAATACTTAGCCAAGTTTTGGAATTCAATTAATACTTTAAATTAAGAAATTAATATAAAACAAGTGTTAGAATTTAATTAACATCAAAGTTTTCAAATTTGTAATAAATTGATTTCAAAGTTTAAAGAAGATTTTTAAAATGTTAATTAAGACAGATGATTATTATTACTAATTGTTTAAAAAGAATAGGGTAACTAGGGATAGTTAATTAATTTAAAATTGTAATTAACTAGGTGACTAGAGATTGATTAATTTAAAATTGGTTAGTTAATAATTAAGTGTTTAACTAATTTGTAACTTCGGGTTGTTAATTAAATAATCAAAATTAATTAATCTATAATTAGTAGTTAATTAAGATAACTAATTAAGGAATAATTATAAAAAAATTAATTAATTTATCATTATCGATAGTTAGTCAATGATTTAAATAAATCAATAAAAATAGTTACGTGGTTAATTCTTTTAAATCACCTTCACCTTAAATTGAAGATGATTGACTATCATCAGATGTCGTGTACTGGATTGATATGTCTGTTTGTGATTACGATACTGTGTGATGTGAATTGCCTTATGTTGTATCGTGATTTGTGATTTGTTTCTGGATGTATATGAAAACACTTATGCCCGTAAAATGGCATTTGAATTTCGATGTGACAGGGAGTCGGATTCTAGTTGGTTATCCGAAACCAATATCGAATAGAAATAATGAATCTTTGTGATATATAAATCTACTTTATCTGTGAATGAAGATAAGCATTATGAGTTATACCGCTTATCGGTATTGATATATTTGCGATGATCGATGTTGTGCACTATTGTGGAAAACCCCTTGGACTAAACTTATAGACACATAAATATGGATTGCATATGGAAATCGGTTAAGTCACAGATTTTCAAAATAGTTTTGAATTTGAATTTTTGAATTCAAATATTTTTGGAAATGGATTGGGTTTAAAGTGAAAAGCTTTTGAAAAGGTGTTTTTAAAAAATGGATATTCTCAATAACTTAATAAATATTTGAAATTTGAATAATTGGATTTAAATTGGAATTCAATATCTAAAATTGAATTCTATATTCGGTATTTATGATTATACAAGCTTATATGGGTTTTAAACCATTTTTTTAAAGCGTTGTTTTGGGAATTTGAATTAACCCAAAGATTGTAACTTATATAAATGGAATCGAGTTTTTCCAAAATAAAACTGTTGTTTCTAAATGATCAAAAGCTTTCATATGAGAAATGAATTTCATACTGTATTAAAGGGATTTCAAGTTTAAATTGAAAATAATTTTCCAAATTATGGATGAATCTTTGGAAACGAGTTTTGAAAGCTATGAGACAAATCTTTGATTTAAAGATTTACTGAATTAATCCAATTGAAATGGAATTTTTTTGAAATCCATGAATGGATCATTGTGAACTTGATGAACTTTGCGAAATAAATCTTTTTGTTTAAAAGATTTGAAATGGTAATTGGTTTAAACCATTTGAAAGAAAGTTTGGAATCATTAAGTTGTGACTTAATTGAAATCCCATATCCATATATTTTTAAATATTGCGCTCATTATTCGGTTTAGCCGGGAGAGGACCTTTGTGCCATGTAACCCATTCCGAATAATGATACGACGATATGGATAACATTGAAGACCAATGGTGAAGACCGGTTGTTCGCGAGAACAATAGGATGACCTATTGATTGTCTTTGCATTGAGTAGCAATGGTATAGGGATTTCCTAAGTGATGGGAAGTCCGATCGGGATTGTGAATACCCGGATTTGCAAGGGCTTCTTCGGAAGTGCCTTCGGTTCTGTTTGAACCCGGGACAGACTTGTATGGTTGTATGTATGACATTACACTTTGAGATATAAAGTAGAATTCTTTCAAATACATATCTGTTGGTGGCGGAGAATTTATTCTCTTAGCTTAACACCCTTCTCTGAGACGTACGAGATCAGAGGTTATGTAGTTGAAAGTTATCAGCGATATAATCACAATTTGGTAATGTGGCATGCTAAGTGCTGTTGTGTGTTGATCATTGGTTGATCATTTGTTGATCAATGCATGGCTTTTGTGAAAAGCGTAGCTTTGTGGACGAAACCTCGTTGAGCCTCACAAACCGGTAATGGTCAAAACATGAAAGATGCAGCAAGGTTTCAGGGGTAGCTCCCCTAGGGTGTGACCATTCCTTCTGGAAAGTGGTAGTATCATGGTATGGAGCCCAGATACTTACTCATGTGGGCACTGTAGTATATATTTATTACTGTTTGATGTTGTTGGTGTAGAGTTACCTCGTATAAAGGTCCCAATGGACCGGGGGTGGCATATCTGAGGTTTTATTCCCCGGGAAGGGGGTAGACGGCCTTGTTGGCAGAGAGCCGGGTAGGTTCTCGGGACGTCCCACCAGAGGCGTTCCCATGTGGCAATAGAAAGTTCCTTAGCCTGGCCATTTGTTGGAAATCCATTCATCCAATACGAGCCTTGTACGATTTTAGTTGTATTACCTGCCATCTACTTATGGTGGCGCCCCACTGCTTGGATGGTAGCTATAATAGGCATAGTTCGAAATGTCTATGCTGGCTACAATTAATATTATATTTTATTTTTTAGAAATGTTTTCCACTATGCACTAATAATAATATAAAAAATGGTTTTTGCATAGAAGCATGTTTGACTACCATAATAAGAAATCTTCTCCAATTCTGCGTTTGCATGGTGTGTGCGGTGGAAGGCCTTATGGTAGTTTCATTTTCAAAAAACATTGCGGATTTTAAATTTTAAAATCTTTTGATTGTTTAAATGACCAAATGTTTTCGTTTTCTCATACCAGTCTCATGACTAACTCGGAGTTTATAGTTCCTTTCCTAAACTCTGGGTGCCCATAATTTTGCAAACGGGCAGTCTAGAATTTGATTTTGTTTTCAGATAGTCAGGTTCATAGTTATCTGGAGCTAGTTCAGTCCGTGGACGACTGACCTTTCTTATCTTGTTCAACTGTGATGGTGGATCAAGCTTGAAGTTTTAGGGTTCTAGCTTTGGAGTTTTTGCATAAAAGTTGCAGTATTAGATTCTGTGAAAACTTATCTCATATTGTATCGTGTTCGGCTGTATTTTGTATTGTATATTCTCTGATATAGATGATTATCATTGTATCAAATTGATGTATTGGATATCGTATTCTGGTTGTATAAGTGATATCATCTTTTATTCCACTGTGTTATTTATCATCTAATGGGTATTGCAAGCTCCCACGATACGAATTTGATGTTACTTATCGGACATCGAATTCGGGTCATGACAATTTGTTATCAGAGCTAAAGGTTGGATAAGAACTTTAGCTACGGAGTGTAACACATTAGATGGCTCATTAGAGATAGAGTGAAGTATACCCTAGAATGAGTACTACCAGTGGAACCAAAATCCAAATTTCTTAATCTATTTGCTTTATCTTTTGTTATTCTCTACGATATTTCGTCCGAATGCATGAATCAGTTTTCTTACTATTTCAGATAGTAAGAATGAGTGGAAGAAGAGGACGAGAGAGGGGATAGGGAAGTACCACCACAGCTAGTCAAAGCCCTGCAACGACAGATATTCCCATTCAATCTCAATCAAATTTGGCTGATCTATATCGAAGCTTTTCTAGACTTGGTGGAAAACCATTCACAAGCAAAGAATCTGTTATCGAAGCACAAGCATGGATTCGATCGTGCGAAAGGATTTTCAAGGGATTAAAATTAGAAGATGATCAGATGTATATTCTCTGATATAGATGATTATCATTGTATCAAATTGACGTATTGAATATTGTATTCTGGTTGTATCAGTGATATCATCTTTTATTCCGCTGTGTTATTTATCATCTAATGGGTGTTGCAAGCTCCTGTAATACAAATTTGATGTTGTTTATCGGACATCGAGTTCGGGTCGTGACATCCATCTCCAAAGCACTAATCCAAAAGTAGCTCGCACTCCCAATCAAGATGAAGTGAAGCAACTCGATCCAAACGCGATTGCCAAATGCTAAGACTGAAAGCTATCGAATCTACACCTACTATTCGATTATCTGAAAAACCCAACTCTAGACTGCCCGTGTGGAAAATTGTGGGCACCCAGAGTTTAGGAAGGGAACAATAAACTCCAGGATAGTCGTGGGACTGGTATGAGCAAACAAAACAGTTTATCTTTAAAACAAACAACAAAGGGTTTAAAATTTGAAATCCACAATGCTTTTTAGAAAATGAAACTACCATAAGGCCTCCTGCCACACACACAATGCAAATGCAGAATTGGAGGAGATTTCTCCTTATAGTAGTCAAATATGCTTGATACGAATTTTTTTTAATATTATTACCAATGCATAGGGCAGAAAAATATTTCGAAAGTATAATATTAATCTTAGCCAGCGTAGACATTTCGAACTATGCCTACTATAGCTACCATCTAAACAGTGGTGACCACCATAAGTAAAGGGCAGGTTCTACAACTAAAACCGTACAAGGCGTGTATTGAAGATTGGATTTACAACAAATGGTCAAGCTAAGGAACTTCCTACTGCCACATGGGTATGCCTCTGGAGGGACGTCTCGAGAGCTTAACCGGCTCTCTGCCAACACAAGGCCGGGTTACCTCCGCAACTAGGTAACTACTACACGAGCATGCCATCCCTCGGTCGTTTGCGACCTTTGTCCGAGGTAACTCTAATCCAACAACCACAGAGCAATCACAAAGTAATAGATTTGTAGTGACCACATGAGTTAAGTATCTGGGCTCCGTACCATGATACCACCCTTTTCTAGAAGGAAATGACACACCCTAAAGGGAGCGACCCTCATACCTTGCCGCATCTTTCTTGTTTCGACCATTTCCGGGGGGTGAGGTCCTGACGCAGTCTCGTCCACAAAGCTACGCTTTATATAAAAGCCATGCTTTGATCAACAAATGATACACAGCAGCACTCATCATGCCACACTACCAAATTGGGAGTATATCACTGGTAACTATCAACTACATAACCTCTGAGCTCGTACGTCTCAGAGAAGGGTGTTAAGCTATGAGAATAAATTCTCCGCCACTAAGCAGAAATGTATTGATAGAGATCAGTTTGATATCTCAAAGTGTAGTGTTAGACATATAACCATACAAGTCTGTTCTGGGTTCGAAAAGAACCGAAGACACTTCCGAAGAAGCCCTTGTAATTCGAGCGTCCACAATTCTGATCGGACTCCCCATCACATATGGAGAACTCTATACCGGAGCATCTCAGTGCAGAGTCAATCAACAGGTTATCCTATCGTTCTTGAAGACACCCGGTCTTCAATTGCAATCGTCGTATCACTATTCGGAATGGGTTATATGACACAAGATGCTCTCTCGGCTAAACCGAGCAGTGAGCACAATTATTTAAAAACCTATGGATATTGAGATTTCAGTCAAGTCACAACTTTAAAAAAAACCCAAAACCTTTCTTCAAATGGTTTAGACAAATTACTATTTCAAATCTTTAAACAAAAAGATTCGTTTCACAAAGTTCACCGAGTTTCACAAAGATCCATTCACAGATTTTTAAAACAATTTCCATTTCAGTTAGGGTTAACTCATTCAATTTTTAAATCAAAGATTTAACTTATAGTTTTCAAACCGTCTCCAAAGATTCATTCATAACCTGGAAAACCATTTTCATTTTAGACTTGAAATCCCTTCAACACAAATTAGAAATTCATTTCTTACATGAAAGCTTTTATTATTTGAAAACAAATTGTTTTTGTTTCAGAAAAATCCGATTCCATTTATACAAGTTAAATTCTTTGGGTTAAATTCAAAGTCCCAAAACGACACTAAAAAAATGGTTTAAAACCCATATAAACTTGTACAATCTTTTTAAATCATAAATAGAATTCAATTTAGAATTTTGAATTCAAATTTAAATCAAATTTCAAAACTAAATCAAGTTATTCAAAAATAACTTTTACCTTTGAAATTACTTTACAAAATCTTTTTACTTTAAACCCAATCCATTTACAAAACCATTTGGATTCAAAGATTCAATTTTAAAAACATTTCAAAAATCTGTGACTTAACCAAGTTCCACGTGCAATCCATATTTGTGTGTGTAAGTGTGGTCCAAGGGTTTTACACACTAAAAGTGCAACATCATCAATATAGCAGAGGTCCAAATATAGCAATATATTTGATAAGCAGTATAAACTATAACGCTTATCTTTATCACATATCACAGGTAAATAACATAGGTACATCGCAGATAAATAAATCATAGCTTGAATCAACATAATTCAGATCACACAGCATCATACATCAGGGATATCAATCAATTCAAAACATTCAGTGCAATCCAGTCATCCATAAGTAAGGTTAATTAATCATCGGATTAATTTAAATTAGATTAATCACTAATCCTGGTTAATTAACATTAATTAATTACAAATTATTTCAATTAATTATCCTTTAATAATAAATTAATTAACATCCTTCAATTATTAATTAATCAATCTTTAATCATTAAATAGTTCTTAATTTATCCTTATTCAATTAATCCTCAATTATTTATCATTCTTCATTAATTAATTAAACTTCAAATTAATTAATTATCCTTAAATTAATTACCTTAATTAATTACCGTTTAATTATTAATCACCGTTTAATTAATTATCCTTTAATAATAATTATTGATTATCCCTAATCACATAATTTAATTATCACTCGATTAATTAACTTTGTTCAATAATTTATTACTTTTAATTAAGTAATTATCTTTTAAGTAATTAATTATGTTGAATTACTTTCATTAATTTATTATTCTTTAATTACTTTTATTCAACAATAAATCTTTAATTACCCAAATCTTAATTTAATTTAAAGACTAATCATTATCTTTATAAATCACTTAATTATAATAAAGTTTATTTAATAAACCATTTAAATTAATTATCATTAACAAATTAGTCCCTTAATTACTTTCAATTAAGCAATTATACTTTAATTAATTTCACCAAGTAATTATCCTCTCATAAATCATGACTTTAATTAAAGATATCCATTTATCTTACTTAATTAAAGCATTTAAATCATATTTAAACTTAATGCTTGAAATCATTTTATACAAATCATTAATTTAATTTAAGCTTAGATTACATCATCACATTTACAAAAACACTTGTTAATTTCAATTAAATAACTAATATATAAAATCGTTTGATTTCTGAACACTTTATTTTATCCTTTAAAAATAAATCTTTAAAACTTAAATGTTTAATATTCTTTAAAGCTTTGTTTAAATTGCTTACAAACTAAACCTTTTAATAACTTTAAACTTGTTAAATCATAAAAGTTAAGAAACCCGAGTCAGACATTGAAGTACTCGAGCCCAAACTCAAGTTTTCTTTGCGCTTCGCTACCCCGAGAAAAACCCTCGTTTTCCCGAGCCAAACTCCTGAATTCCCGAGACGACCTTTGTCTTCCACACCTTCAACAATCACCAGATACCAAGCTATCACATGCACGTGCAACGACCACCCACGATGCTTCAACCAACGATACCGACATCGTTACATTGCCGATGACCCCAACAAGCCTTTCCACCACCCAGATCCTAAGATCCCAACGCAAAGTCGAAACGAGCAAAACGGTTGACACAGAACCCAAACCACATCGACCAAACAAGGTTCGCCACAACGATCTCAATGACCGGAATCTACGTCTCTCCGACCAGAGCATCTTCACCGATCCACGCAACTAATCCAACACTCGCGATCGTCTCCGGCTTCTCCACAGAAACACATTAGCCTCGAGAAAACCAATTACAAATTCTGGCGACTAAACCTTACATCGCTGTCTCATGCCTACATCGATGATCAATAACCCTCGTGATTATTTTTCTCATGATCACTGAGCCACCTTCCTCCTCCAGGAACAACCACATCCCTCAAGTCAACACCGATCAACAGGATTTGACAACGTACTCAAATCGATCAACTCCGATAAATCTCATTCTTCACATACTTAAAATCATACTATTTATGTCAAATATCATTATTTTCCCCGAAGAATTTGTTTATAGGATCTAATCACAGAATTAAATTTTGGTTTTTGATTTGTATTCTATTTCCCCTGTAAAAACTTATTTTCTAAAATAACTTCCTAATATAAACTCTAGAATTCATTTTTAAAAATGATGTTATGGTCATGTGATCAAATTCACTTTATTGATCAAAGCCTAATAATGTTTGAATAATGAGAATGGAATTTATTTGGAAATATTTGGGTCTGTCATTTAACAGAGAACAGATTTTATAATCTGGAATTTTGTTTGATTATTTGATCTTTTTCTTAAATTTCGGTTTGATCTGAAGATGATCATGATGTTGAATCCTTGCTAGATTTTCAAAGTTGAATCTTTATAGTCAAAATGAATCATCAAACAAATAATAAAACCCGGAAAATCCTAAGCTATAATAGGAGTAATAATCGATATTCATATGTTGGAACTTTCAAATCCTTGAATCAAAATGAAGCACCAAATCCAGAGTTGAACTCAGCAACTCAGAAAAAAAAATATAAGAGCAGGAACGGTAAAACACAACCTTTCAAAGTCATGGCAAGGCAACAGGCCGAGGGGTACAAAGAGGCACACATGCGTCTAACAGTAGTTTATAACAAGAACCGAAACATTAATTTGGGGTGACTTTAAATTTGTTGTAACCAATTTACCAAAAAAAAACAAGGCATATTTAACTACATAGATCACACACTTCGCATCCATCAATGCTTTATTATAGCAATCGAGCAGGCATTTAGGTAAACTGGTTTATAGAAAATGCAAGGCAGCAGCTAACAACAAGAATAGTCCACCCATTTTTCACCCAACAAAACATCACAATAGCCATCAAGAACATGCATTTCAGCCAACATAGTTATTAGTACAAGAGGTGAGATTTACTCACCTGAGTTCTTTAAACAGAGAACCGGACTCCTTCCTTTTGAAATGATCTGAAACTGTTTTCGATTCTGATCTGAATCTGATTTTGATCTATACATAATTTGATCCACTTGTGTTTTGAATTAAATCTTGAGCTTGCTTTGCTTTCACTCAGGTTGAAATTGTTATTTTGATTCAGGTTGAAACAGAAAACTGTTGTTTGATCTCGGATTTCTTGGTTGAACCTGAAGTTAAATTTTGTTTTTCCAGATTTGCTTTACATCTGGAACTCGTTTTGTTGAGATGATTTCTAAACTCGAATTAATGTTGCTCTGGCTTGAAGTTGTTTGAGATTTTTTCCTGGTTCTACTTTGAATTTCCAGATTTGTTTGTTTCTTTCAGGTTTCTACCTTTTTTCTTTGTTTTCAAATTCTGTTTTCAGGTTTAAAAAGTTTCAAACTGTTTCCTTCTTAACTCATCATTCTTTTGTATATAATTTAATTTCAAAAGAAATTTTTTGCCACTTGTCCATTATGTTGACACTTGTTTAACTCCTTATCACATGGTTTCGCTTGTTATCATCTTACCTTCATGTTTTACAATTGTTTTATTTATGCAAAAACCCTTAACTCAATTAATTTAAAAAATTAGTTTGTGAATCCTTACTTTATCATAAATTACTTAATTTATACACAAAATGTATGTTTTAGCCCTTGTTCACTTAAACATTTATGTTTACATAAATGTCTTGAATTTATTTACAAACTATATTTGTTTTCCAAAAGATATGTACACATATATGTAAGTTTTAAAACTTTCATTCTTGTTTATATACATACATACACATATAATTCTTAATTTATAAAGCTTTTCAAATCTAATTTATTTATTAAATCAATTTTATTTATAATACATTTATTGAATTTCAAAAGGTAAATATTTTATAGTCATTCTTGTTTTGAATTTTAAATTCAAGTCATTGTACAATCGTAACTTTTAAAGAAATTGACTTCAAAGTTTAGTTGTACTTTATTAATAAACACATATATAGGCTATATATGTATACAAGTCTTTAGAATAAAGGTTTAACTTCAAACAACTTTTAAAATCCATTTCATAAAATTCAATTCAATTTTATTTTTATATTTCAAATCCAAATAAAATCTCAATTAATTCACAATTAAATCCAAAATTTATATCAATTTCCAATTTATTTCAAAATTTAAATTCCAAAATTTAGATTAATTATCAAATTACTTTTAGCTAAAACCGCGGAATGTTACACCAATCTTCCCTTTAGCCACAATGCATCCACATTCATTTCCTTAAGTGCTAAGGCAAGGGACAAAACATGAAGTAAAGTGTTGAAAGTGATGGGAGGAGATGATGTAAGGAGACAAAGCATGGAGTGAAGTGGGGAGGTGATGTGCTTGCACAAGGGGTGATGTAGGAAGGGGTGTTTTGGTAATTTGAGTTTTGCTTCATGCTTAAGGAATTTAAGGCCATATATATCTATCACTTCCTTTACAAATTCCACAATTTCCATTCTTCTTCCTTTTCTGTAACGACCTGCTATTTTCAACCATTCGCATCCGCACATGTCGGACTTGAATTGCTCAAGATATCAGATTGTTAATTTATATTTTGCAAACTCAACATATACAGTAAATAAATCAATCGCAGAATCACAGACACAGAGCAATACAATAATACGCAGCGGAATAAATAAATAGTAGTTCATGAAGTTACTATACCAATAGAAGAGTTAGAAATAGAATACAACAGAACGTCTCAAATACAGCGAAGTCTTCAGTATAAACAGATGACTTCTTTGAACCAATCAACTGGAAAAGATGAAAGCTGAATCGATAGTTGGATCTCCAATAAAGCTCCAAACTCCACAGGCGAGTCTCAAATGCTGTATCACTCAGTCTGACCCGAGCGTAAAGCAAAACACAAAACACTCGAGTCAGGATTAACGTTCTTATATCAATAAATCCAACTCAAGTGAAATATCAACAGAAATACAAGTAACTTAAAGGATGTTTGGGATAACCATCCTCTAAGAGTCCATGGAACTATCTACAAGGTAGAAATATACAATATAACACCGAGGTCATTTCAAATTAATTTATACTTCACAACAAAATATCACTTCATTTCAAATATATATTTCCAAATATATATAAATATTTTATAAAGTAGAATATTTGTAATTTCCTCAAACTTAACAAATCACTTCAAAACCAACCCGACTTCCCTGTTCAAATTAAATTCAATCTCAATTTATCAATTTCCATTCAATTCAGTTTCTGACCAAACAAATTCAAGTTACATATATTTCAAATACAGATCTAAATCACAAATTAACCAATTAAATTCTATTTTATTTCAAAGCTTTAATATTCAACATTCCAAAGTTCAATTCAATAGTTTCATATAGATCTCGATTTAACCTTATTATTTAGTCTTGAAATGTTCACTTAATAAATTTGAAATTTATTAAATAACCTAAATTTACCGTTAAACTAAATATTCCTTTTGATTTGTTTAAACTTGAAACTTCCATTTAATCATTTAAATCAAAATCAAGTTATAAATCAAATCTTAAATTTCGAATTCAATAGTTCAAATCAATCCAATTAAGTAGAATTCTTAACTAAATACCATTTCAAATAAATTCAACTTTATCTTCTCAACTTTAACTTATTCAAATTATTACAACAGTCAATTTTGAAATATAATTTAAATAAATAATTAAACATATTACATGGATTGATTCAATCTCAATAATATTATTATTAAACCTATATATAAAATTTCCATTTATATATAATATTTTGAGAACCAATATTTATTAAAAACCATCTACTTCCTTTCAAACTATAGAAATTATTTTCAAACATTTATATATATTTGTGGACCAACGGTGTCCGTATATAATTTCCTACCCTATGGTCAAGAGATACAGATATTTATTATTTCAATCCGAAATTTAAATATATAGGTAGATATCACTTTGACCCGCAATCCCAAATTCAATTTAATTGAAAATCGCTTGGGTTTATCATTTCAACCCATAACGAAATTCTCCTATTCTAAAGTCCGTTCGGGTATGTATCATTTCAACCCATAGTGAATTCTAAACTACAGGGAACATGCAGAGTGATAACAGAAAATAAAATAAAATAACAGGCATATTATCAATACCAATATACTATAAACAATAGGATATGTTGTCATATCCCACAAGTGAACAATTGCAGATAACAACATAAATAGCAATATAAATAACTAACAGCAGCATATTTCAATTGTCGTTTCAATTGAAATCAAATTTAATAAATAAAAGAACGTTAATCGTGAGTGATTTCTCACCTTTTGAGGCTAGAGGTTTGACGATGAAATGAGTTACGAATCCTAGCACGTATTTCGAAACAAAGCAAGTTGGGCACGAAATTAAATGGACAAAGCTGATAATAAGGTATTGATGAAATGAATCAGAATCGGCTAGATATTTGTATGGAAAATATATTTTATTATTGTCATTTCCATGAATAAATGTTTAATTTGAAACAAAATATTAAAATAATATATTTTGAAATAAATAATTATGTATGTATTTATTTTAAAAATACAAAATACTCATATAATATAGTTTATTACTTTCAAAATGCCATAACATATTATATATGTACACAAAAAAAAACATGACTTATACATATATATACTAACGTATATACAGTTTAAATTTATAACATATCCATATAACTTATATGTAGATCTTAACATCACTTTGTATGCCTACAGCCTTTTAAAACACATTACACTGAAATCATAGGTTTAATATATCATTTATTCAAAGTCATGTATTAAATATCACTATATAATAACAAGCTACCCATATTTGAAAAAAATACAAGTATTTCAAAACAACATATGTAACTTTTATGCCTAACAAACATGTATGATATACTTGTATTTTGCAATATTAAAACTGTGGCGACCCGCCCTTCTACCACCAGAAAGACGTATCATCATTGAGAAAGAAAGAGATAGAAATAGAAAAGAAAGAAAAAGAAAGAACAACACAATCAGAATCTCACAGCGGAACGGAACAAAATATAATATATCACATAAATATTACATAGTTTTACATATATCAGAGTTATACAATATTAATACATATGACAGTCATACTTACAACTATCAATATATACATCAGAGGTACATCATACATCAACTACTGACACAGCGGAACTAGATAGATAGCTACATACGTCTGGAAATTTCTGCTCCAAGCTCCCCCAGTAATCAAAGTCCAAAACCTATCACTTGTCTACTCATAAAAATTTGAGTACCCAAGAGTTTATGAGAAACAAAATATAAACTCCAGGTCAGACATGGGTATGGTATGAGTAAACGGTTTAAAGTTGTTTAACTTTGAAAAAGATTTGAGAATAAAGGTATCACGTAAGACTCCCCACAAATAAATACGGGTAAGTTTTTACCTTACGCTAACCAAAACATTTCATAGGAAATCCAATGATATTATAATAGTGCTTAGGGTTTTCAAGTAAATAGAAAATAGCCGAAATTGTTACATTCATTAAATTCCAGCTACTAGCCACAAAAGTGGGTAATACAAATCAAAACCGTAGGGTCTCGTAGGGAAAATGGATTTCCAACAACGGCAGTGCTACTGGGGTACCGGCCGTCACAGTACGGGGCCTAGATCACCGTACCGAGGATCACTCCCGACCCCCCGCAACAGAAGGCCAGAACCATTCCTTACTGAACATTCCCGAACAAGATAAACCCCGCGGTTCTAGCTAGCAACCGCCCACACAGCCGAAATAAAAAGGGACATCTAGATAGGGGAAATATCTTGTCCTGCTTGGGCATGACCCACCTAACCTTGCTGCATCTCCCCTGTTTTAGCCATTCCCGGTTGATGAGGCTTGAGGCTACGATTACCTTTATGGAACATTGTTCTTAGAATGCCCATCGTCCGCCTGACGATGTGTTTAAAGAATTCAATCCATACGAGTTCATTTCGGGTTCGAACGAAACCGAAGGCATTATCTTGTTACACTCATTTTGGAATCACCCTCAGAGTCAACAACGATAACCCTTGCATTCTGAAACACCATCTCGATCACCAAATGACAAGTCACGACCTATCGTTTAATTTGGATCGATGTGGTTTTCCGAGAATCAAAATTTATTCTTCCGATTCCAGTCTCATCGGATCCAAACGCCGATTTAAAGGTCAAGTTGTCTAATTAACTTAAACAGTTTCAATTCAACGATTGAATTTACATAGCAATTTAACACAGGTAAATAACGTCAGATAAATCATATAGCTATTTAACATAGATAAATCATATACAATCATCACAGATACATCCAGAATATCACAGAACATCACAGGGTATAAATAACATCAGAGTCAATCAATATAATCATCGATTCGTATCAACAAGTTTGATTTGTTTAAATTTAATTGCATATTTATGAGTAAACTATATTTTATTCTTGCTTAATCAATTACTAATTAATTAACTAGCTTATTTCAATCCATTAATTACTTATTAATTATTTACTTAATTAATTAATTAATTAATTATTAATCAATAACCTTAGTTATTCATTTATAAAACTCAATTACATAATTAATTATTATTAATTATTCAATTAATCATTAATTATTAATTAGCTTAATTGTTTAGTCATTAATTATTTAATTAATTAGTTAACTACGATTCGTTAAGTTATTAACTTTCAATGATTAATAAAATTCTTAACAAATAAGATTACATAAGATTATTAAAATCTTTAATTACAAATTTGATTCCATTTTGAACTATTATTAAATTGCAATTATAAATTTATTACAATTCATAATTAACTTTGATTTTACATTAAGTACTCTTCTTCGTTTTCTGTAAAACTCTAAAGTTCTACTTGACTTAAAACAGTTTGTAAACATTAATACTTAGCTTATATAACTATGACTTAATATTACAGTAAGCAAGATCTCAGGGATTAGAAACCCGAAGTCAACAACATATCAAACTCGGGTCGAATTCGTGATCTACCCAGTATTCCCTCGCGTCACCCCTACCTTCTCTTCCCCTTCCCCTGTTTATTACTCTTCTGTTTCTCTTTTTTTTTCAAGCTTATTAAACTGTTAACAACATAATAATACACATGCGCGACTCAAAATACTTCCTAGAGAAACAACCCGAAGAAACACGCAAACATACTCAAGATTCACTCAAGTCGATACCCAGCGACTCTTCTCCGCTGCCGTGCACGTGCACGGCGGTCCACCACCGTTCCAACGCCACACGACACCACCCACAAATCACTCGCCCTCCCCTCACTCGAATACGACGCCCAGTTCAACTCGATACTCACGAAATCAAAATTGCGTGAAAATTCGAACAGGAACAAAAAAACATGAAAGAAGAAACGCCTCGTCCTCACGGTCTCGACCGCCAGAGACGACATGGCTTCGGCCGTATCTTGCCATCAACGCCCTCAACCACTTCCCAAAATATCATAGCACTCGGTGGTACTACGGCAACGCAATCAACCAACGAACTGAACCCAAAACACAGAACCCATAAACCCTAAAGTTTATCACTTCTCAAAAATCATGCATTCGAAATTTTTTTAACAATTTTCTAGTGTTCTTGGATCCATATTCAAGCTTCATGTTGAATCTCAACAACTATAATTGTTTGAATCATCAGGATTTCCTAAAAATGCATTTTTGGTTCACTAACCAACTGCTCTCTGCATAGTTATCTAAAAATTATAAAGTTTGTCTTAAAAATCATAGTTTTGTATGTTGCTACAATATATCAATTCAAGTTTACAATTCGAGTTATTCGAATTTTGACTTTTATTTTATTTTACTGTAAATTGGTGTTTACATTACTTATCTTTCACAGCTACTACTAAAAAAAAATTGATCCAAACCTTAATCTTAACCTTAAACAAATTTATTTAGTTAAGTTACTAATTGAAGATAAGGATTGTATATAAAAGTTTGATATATTCTGTGTTTTCCTTTGCCTCAGCAAAGATTTGAAACTGTGAAGAACAACTATGTGTAGAACTTACAGTAAACATTAAACATCAACATATCCATTCTCATGACATAAATATTAAGAGTTAGATTTAAAACAAGTTTACTCACCCTGTATAATCCCAGAACAGAAAGAGGCACTTGAAATTTTGAACACCTGAAGCTTTGAACTGCCTGCATATTTTCTCTGTTTCTGTATTGAGTTTAAATTTCGAGTCTTTCTTACTTTACTATTTGTTTCAGGCTTTCCTAAGTTCCTTCATACCCAATGAACTGAAAAAGAAAACGTATTCATATTTATATATAGAAGATAAGAAGAGATATAAAGGGAGGCTTAACTGGATCAAGTATTACCAAGCTTTGTTCTGTTTTAAACAGATTTTCATTTGTTGCAGAAAAGATTTGTAATATTTGTTTTAAACCAAAGAGTGGATGAAATGATAGCAAGTACATGTCTTGCTTCTCAATTAGTTTACACACTATAATTATGTTTATACTATTATCATTTTGCAGTAAACTTACGGCCTGCATGTGCAACAATATTTATACATGAACATATACCTGCAGGTCAAAATTTGCCTTAAGCAGAAATTATACAGTACTTGGGTTTCAAACTCAGTTTACATAATTATTATGTGTTCTGCTGACATAAACATTTCAGGTCAAAGGCTTGTGGATGAAGCTTGGTTTATGAAGATAATTAGTTTTACATACAAAATCTCGTCTTGTATCTTAATTTGTTGTATACTTATAAAAATATTTGCTGTCTATAGATATTTGTAAGTTGTACATAGATATTTGTATAAAGAGATATGTTTCAGGAAGGCTTGTATATGAAGCTACTCATTTTGTCTTGTTATTATATTACTTGTTTTGTTATCCTCTAGTTTTAACTTTATACACATACGTGTTGTGTATATATACACTTGCAGGTAAGTCATATGACTGGTGTTACTTGTTTCATATTTGCACGCAGGCTCGGTTTTTAAACTTATTATGTACTTTAACTATGACTAACCATATTTAAGTTATATTCATGAGGGTTTATTTACATTTATATTTATATTTCCTTCTTAACTATCAATATTTAAATTATGTACAATATATGATTTAGCTACATTTTATACTTATTATATTATATATATTTTCTATGGTCTTGCAAATTTAAAATGATATTGGAAGTATTAACTAATTATTTCTTGTTTTGATTTATATTTTGATTTGTGTTTTATATTTGACTATTAATATTAAACTTAGATTCATGGGTTTCCTTATTTATTTATATTTATATTTCGATTATCAATAATTAAATAAGGTTCACATGTTTCACTTATTTTATATTAATAGAATTTAAATTTTAACCTAAGCATTATCATTTATATGTATATTTCATCACAGGTAAACAAAGTAAAGTGTTTTAATTCAATTATATAAAATAAATTTTATTATAATATTATCAAAAGATTTTATTTTGAATTTCCAAAGTCTAATTCCCTTTTTAAAAATACAATTTAAATAAATAAATTGGCAGTATTTCCAAATTAAAATCATTTTCATATGGTCAATTTACATTTTATTTAAATTAGATTAAACATTTTTTAAAATAAACGGGGCCAAAAATCCAGGGTCGTTACATTCCTCCCCCCTTAAAAGAATTTCGTCCCTGAAATTTAAAAAGTTAATTTCAAAAACTAATATTAGCAATCTAAACATACATATCATCCATACAAAACAAACAATCAAACAGTCAATCCCAACAACATTACTAATAATCCGGACATAAATTTGGATAAGCTTTTCTTAAACTATCGAGAGTTGTTTCTCGATGATCAACAATCCGAACTGGATTCCTGACCACAGTTAAATTGGATACAAATTTCCAAATTCCTGAATTACTGGTTGAACAACCAATGATGAATCATAAACAAATTTCCTTAAATGGGATATATGGAATACACAATAAATTCCAGATATTCACTCTGGCAGTTCAATTCTGAAATCTATAGTATCAATTCTTTCCATATTTTATTGACCTCTTTATTGAATTTTAATATCTATTTAATCAAGCCCGTACGATGTACATATATAATTCGTACGCAGTATTAAGTTCGATCTCTCACTCGATCCACTTCCGAGCTAGTATCGTCCACCCGACTTCCTAGTGCGGACTCAGAACTGGTTTCTTGATCAGAAATGTCATTCTCCTTGCATAGTCACAACTATGATAGAGAATTTCTAGAATCAATCAAAATCCATATACATGGTTCGTCGTCGAAAATCGAGTGAAAAATCCTAACTCGGATCGATATGACTATCTCGAAATTCTGTGCTCGAATCTGGATCAAATTGTTATGCAAATAAAATAATATACGTACATCCTACGTATTTATATCCATTGATTATCAACCATATCAATTTTCTTTTATTCACATTATTCTGATTCTATCCACTTGGAATAATTTTCTCAATATCAAATTTTATTTAAGAATTTCACCGCTCATTACTTAAATTTAATATAAACATTATATATACTCTTATATTATTACTCTACCATTTTAGCCTTAATCTTCTTATTTCCAATTTGAATTTCTAATTCCATGTGAATTCAAATTTTCTTTAACTCTTAATATTAAATTTTATTGACCATCTTCCATTTAATACCAATTCCTATTATTATTTTTAAATTGATTTCATCCACTAATTTACCTTCAATTTTCAATTTGAAGTTGTTTTGTTGCTAAAATTCTTAAATTAAATTTTTTTTTTTCCAAAAGTTTGAAAAGTTTTGATAGAGTCTCCATTACATATTTTCATAAGCACATATGTAAGGTTTCAATCCTTATCACAATTAATTCCAATCAATTTTCAAATCATTCTCTTCAGTTTAAGTGATTTATAACTTACCTGCATATATATATATATATATATATATATATATATATATATAATCCATTTGAGCAAAACAAACTCATATTTAAAATCATCCTATTCTGCTTCCAACAATTCATAAATTTTTTATTCAATCTCATTTACTTTAAACGACCCATTTCCTCATGCAATTCAATAATATCATTGCGAAAAAATAATCATTTAAGCTTTATAACAATTTTAAATTGATTCCACCTCAATTTACACTTGATTCCATCCCAGTTAATTTATTCACAATCCTAGCATTGCATTTCTTTCATTCAACAGGTTTGATTCCAAACCATTTTATTAAACTCGACAACCAGTATTTTAAATAATCACCTCATAATTTACTTAAGTCATTCATTTTTCTCAAACTGTTCCACCTAACAACTTAGGTTTATTCTATTTCACCAATTTCCATTCAAAATTATCTGTAACTCGATTGAATTTTTTTAAATACAATCTTATTCCAACTTAACTTCAGCTAAATTTAGCCATTTACCATTCTTTTAAATTTATGTCTCAATATGGGCTCAAAACTTATTTGTTTACTTAAAAGCTTATGATGCTACTTTGGGCCATTTCATCCTATACCCATAATTTCAGATTTTATATATATATATATATATATATATATATATATATATATATATATATATATATATAACACTTACTATCTTAAAACATAAATTTCCACCTCACAATTACAATCATTTTACCTACAAATTTTATATCCAATTAAGTTCATTATGAACTTCAATTCCACTTAACTTATCTCATGTTAAACTCCAATATGTTTCCTTATTTTCATTTACTTAAGTTAAATTTTGATTCCGGGATTAAAATTCCTAATTTCATCTTATTAATATCAACTTTACTTTATAAGTTCAATAGTTAATTCATTTAAACCTCCCACATTATCTAGAATCTCTTAGAATTTAATTTCTCGATTTCATTTCCAAAACCATTTTGAAATGATAACTACATATACCCATCTGGTATATCAAATCAAAATTTCAAATTCCAAACACTTGTTTTCACCAAACCAAATTTTCCCTTTTTGAAAATTTCTAAAATACCTTGTATACCCAACAAGCCCAAACAATTTATCATGACCAATATCCTGGTAGCAATCCATCACTTTAGAAACTCGAAAATGAATACTGATGATGTGGCCATCATCATCAGGATTATTTTCCAGCGAATGAAGTGAGTTCAGTGCTTCCTTACTTTCACAATTTCCTCTCAAAACAATTTCCATTCAACAATATTTTCCAAACAATACTCCATTATTGCCTCCAAATCTTTGGAAAAACATTTCAAACATTCTCAAGATTCTTAAGTCCTTTTGTTTAAATCCAATTAAACACCTTTCAAATTTCCGAGACTTAAATTCCGGTTTAAGCTAATTTTAGTTATATTCCCTTTTATTTAGATCATACTTAGACAATTTAATTTGGTTATAAACCACTCAAATTTCAATATTTTATTCAATTATAGTATTAACAACCAAACATCCAAATATATATATAATTATTTCAGAAAAATATTTCTTTTATATCAAAATATAGTTTCGGGTAAAATTATTTCATTTACCCTACTTTAAAAACAATACTGTGTCGGTCTATCTGGTTTAAGAGTTTAGAAATCCCTATCGATGAAATGGCGTCCCACACGTCGACCAGAATCCATAAAGACTCAACAGATACATCAACACAATATAAAAACAATTTTATATTCACTAACAAGTATGCGCTCATATCGATTAATACACTCAAACTCATTTTAGAGTTCTACAAACTCTATTCTATGAGTCATCACTACCAGAGCCAAAGTTTTCACCAAACCTCGCTCTGATACCAACTGTGACGACCCGCCCTTCTACCACCAGAAAGACGTATCATCATTGAGAAAGAAAGGGATAGAAATAGAAATAGAAAAGAAAGAGAAAGAAAGAACAACACAATCAGAATCTCACAGCGAATGGAACAAAATATAATATATCACATAAATATTACATAGTTTTACATATATCAGAGTTATACAATATTAATACATATGACAGTCATTCTTACAACTATCAAAATATACATCAGAGGTACATCATACATCAACTACTGACACAGAGGAACTAGAGAGATGGCTACATACGTCTGGAAATTTCTGCTCCAAGCTCCCCCAGTAATCAAAGTCCAAAACCTATCACTTGGCTACTCATAAAAATTTGAGTACCCAAGAGTTTATGAAAAACAAAATATAAACTCCGGGTCAGACATGGGTCTGGCATGAGTAAACGGTTTAAAGTTGTTTAACTTTGAAAAACATTTGAAAATAAAGGTAGACTCCCCACAAATAAATACGGGTAAGTTTTTACCTTACGCTAACCAAAACATTTCATAGGAAATCCAGTGATATTATAGTAGTATCTAGGGTTTTCAAGTAAATAGAAAATAGCCGAAATTCTTACATTCATTAAATTCCAGCTACTAGCCACAAAAGTGGGTAATACAAATCAAAACCATAGGGTCTCGTAGGGAAAATGGATTTCCAACAATGGCAGGGCTACTGGGGTACCGCCCGTCACAGTACGGGGCCTAAATCACCGTACCGAGCATCAATCCCGACCCCCTGCAACACAAGGCCAGAACCATTCCTTACTGAACAGTCCCGAACAAGATAAACCCCGCGGTTCTAGCTAACAACCGCCCACGCAGCCGAAATAAAAAGGTACATCTAGAAAGGGGAAATATCTTGTCCTGCTTGGGCATGACCCACTTAACCTTGTTGCATCTCCCCTGTTTTAGCCATTCCTGGTTGATGAGGCTTGAGGCTACGATTACCTTTATGGAACATTGTTCTTAGAATGCTCATCGTCCGCCTGATGATGTGTTGAAAGCATTCAATCCATACGAGTTCGTTCCGGGTTCGAACGAAACCGAAGGCATTATCTCGTTGCACTCATTTTGGAATCACCCTCAGAGTCAACGACGCTAACCCTTGCATTCTGAAACACCATCTCGATCACCAAATGACAAGTCACGACCTATCGTTTAATTTGGATCGATGTGGTTTTCCGAGAATCAAAATTTATTCTTCCGATTCCGGTCTCATCGGATCCAAACGCCAATTTAAAGGTCAAGTTGTCTAATTAACTTAAACAGTTTCAATTCAACGATTGAATTTACATAGCAATTTAACACAGGTAAATAACGTCAGATAAATCATATAGCTATTTAACATAGATAAATCATATACAATCATCACAGATACATCCAGAATATCACAGAACATCACAGGGTATAAATAACATCAGAGTCAATCAATATAATCATCGATTCGTATCAACAAGTTTGATTTGTTTAAACTTAATTGCATATTTACGAGTAAACTATATTTTATTCTTGCTTAATCAATTACTAATTAATTAACTAGCTTATTCCAATCCATTAATTACTTATTAATTATTTACTTAGTTAGTTAATTAATTATTAATCAATAACCTTAGTTATTGATTTATAAAACTCAATTACATAATAATAATTATTAATTATTTAATTAATCATTAATTATTAATTAGCTTAATCGTTTAATCATTAATTATTTAATTAATTAGTTAACTACGATTCGTTAAGTTATTAACTTTCAATGATTAATAAAATTCTTAATTACAAATAAGATTACACAAGATTATTAAAATCTTTAATTACAAATTTGATTCCATTTTGAACTATTATTAAATTGCAATTATAAATTTATTACAATTCATAATTAACTTTTATTTTACATTAAGTACTCTTCTTCGTTTTCTGTAAAACTTTAAAGTTCTACTTGACTTAAAACAGTTTGTAAACATTAATACTTAGCTTATATAACTATAACTTAATACTACAGTAAGCAAGATCTCAGGGATTAGAAACCCGAAGTCAACAACGCATCAAACTCGGGTCGAACTCGTGATTTACCCAGTATTCCCTCGCGTTACCCCTACCTTCTCTTCCCCTTCCCCTGTTTCTTACTCTTCTGTTTTTTTTTTCAAGCTTAAGTTTTTAAACTGGTAACAACATAATAATACACACGCGCGACTCAGAATACTTCCCAGAGAAACAACCTGAAGAAACACGCAAACATACTCGAGATTCACTCAAGTCGATACCCAGCGACTCTTCTCCGCCGCCGTGCACGTGCACGGCGGTCCACCACCGTGCCAATGCCACGCGACACTACCCACAAATCACTCGCCATCCCCTCACTCGAATACGAAGCCCAGTTCAACTCGATACTCACGAAATCAAAATCGCGTGAAAATTCGAACAGGAACATAAAAAACATGAAAGAAGAAACGCCTCGTCCTCACGGTATCGACCGCCAGAGACGACATGGCTTCGGCCATATCTTGCCATTAACGCCTTCAACCACTTCCTAAAATATCATAGCACTCGGTGGTACTACGGCAACGCAATCAACCAACGAACTGAACCCAAAACATAGAACCCATAAACCCTAAAGTTGATCACTTTTCAAAAATCATGCATTCGAATTTTTTTAACAATTTTCTAGTGTTCTTGGATCCATATTCAAGCTTCATGTTGAATTTCAACAACTATAATTGTTTGAATCATCAGGATTTGCTAAAAATGCATTTTTGGTTCACTAACCAACTGCTCTCTGCATAGTTATCTAAAAATTATAAAGTTTGTCTTAAAAATCATAGTTTTGTATGTTGCTACAATATATCAATTCAAGTTTACAATTCGGGTTATTCGAATTTTGACTTTTATTTTATTTTACTGTAAATTGGTGTTTACAGTACTTATCTTTCACAGCTATTCTAAAAAAAAATTGATCCAAACCTAAATATTAACCTTAAACTAATTTATTTAGTTAAGTTACTAATTGAAGATAAGGATTGTATATAAAAGTTTGATATATTCTGTGTTTCCTTTGCCTCAGCAAAGATTTGAAACTGTGAAGAACAACTATGCGTAGAACTTACAGTAAACATTAAACATCAACATATCCATTCTCGTGACATACATACTAAGAGTTAGATTTAAAACAAGTTTACTCACCCTGTATAATCCCAGAACAGAAAGGGGCACTTGAAATTTTGAACACCTGATGCTTTGAACTGCCTGCATATTTTCTCTGTTTCTGTATTGAGTTTAAATTTCGAGTTTTGCTTACTTTACTATTTGTTTCAGGCTTTCCTAAGTTCCTTCATACCCAATGAACTGAAAAGAAAACGTATTCATATGTATATATAGAAGATAAGAAGAGATATAAAGGGAGGCTTAACTGGATCAGGTATTACTGTTTTAAACAGATTTTCATTTACTACAAAAAAGATCTGTAATATTTGTTTTAAACAAAAGAGTGGATGAAATGATAGCAAGTACATGTCTTGCTTCTCAATTAGTTTACACACTATAATTATGTTTATACTATTATCATTTTGCAGTAAACTTACGGCCTGCATGTGCAACAATATTTATACATGAACATATACCTACAGGTCAAAATTTGCCTTGAGCAGAAATTATACAGTACTTGGGTTTCAAACTCAGTTTACATAATTATTATGTGTTCTGCTAACATAAACATTTCAGTTCAAAGGCTTGTGGATGAAGCTTGGTTTATGAAGATAATTAGTTTTACATACAAAATCTCGTCTTGTATCTTAATTTGTTGTATACTTATAAAAATATTTGCTTTCTATAGATATTTATGTAAAGATATTTGTAAGTTGTACATATGATATTTGTATGAAGAGATATGTTTCAAGAAGGCTTGTATATGAAGCTACTCATTTTGTCTTGTTATTATATTACTTTTTTTGTTATCCTCTAGTTTTAACTCTATACACATATGTGTTGTGTAAATATACACTTGCAGGTAAGTCATATGACTAATGTTACTTGTTTCATATTTGCAGGCAGGCTTGGTTTTTAAACTTACTATGTACTTTAACTATGACTAACCATATTTAAGTTATATTCAAGAGGGTTTATTTACATTTATATTTATATTTCCTTCTTAACTATCAATATTTAAATTATGTATAATATATGATTTAGCTACATTTTATACTTATTATATTATATATATTTTCTATGGTCTTGCAAATTTAAAATGATATTGGAAGTATTAACTAATTATTTCTTGTTTTGATTTATATTTTGATTTGTGTTTTATATTTGACTATTAATATTAAACTTAGATTCATGGGTTTCCTTATTTATTTATATTTATATTTTGATTATCAATAATTAAATAAGGTTCACATGTTTCACTTATTTTATATTAATAGAATTTAAATTTTAACCTAAGCATTATCATTCATATGTATATTTTATCACAGGTAAACAAAGTAAAGTGTTTTAATTCAATTATATAAAATAAATTTTATTAGAATTTATAAAAAGATTTTATTTTGAATTTCCAAAGTCTAATTCCCTTTTTAAAAATACAATTTAAATAAATAAATTGGCAGTATTTCCAAATTAAAATCATTTTCATATGGTCAATTTACATTTTATTTAAATTAGATTAAACATTTATTAAAATAAACGGGGCCAAAAATCTAGGGTCGTTACAAAAACTGTTATGTATATAATATATCTATACATTTTGAAACCGACTCATGAAAATATACGTAAATCTTATAGCAAAATAATAAAACTAATACATATAACTTACTTTACAAACATATTTATTATAACACTATATACATGTATAAACAACTTTGTAAAACTATTATACATATGAATATACTTATAGTAACTATATAAAATATAATATTTTCGTAAAATAAATGTATACACATGTCATATTAAAGCAAATCCCTGTACTGATATATACATAAACCTATATATATAATATATGTAAATCATACTAGGGCGGTTCTAAAATAACTGGTATATACAAAAGAATTGCAGGCTATATAAATAACTTATATAATGATGTTTTAAAGTCAATAAAAATCAAGTAAAAAAAAAGTATTTAACTTAACAGATCACAAAACCCTATATAACTTATACATGCTTAGGCTGCTAGTAAAAAACTTATACAAACAGTATAAAATAAAAATAAAAATAAATATAGCACACTTACAACATGCACAGAGGCAGAGGAGGAGGTGATGGTTGCCGAGGTTTAGTGACAAGGCCGTAGATCTAGATTTGGTTTAGGCGCGGGGTTCAAGGCGTGCTCTGGAATTGGCGAAGGCAACGAGATCCAGGCTCCAAAAGATGAAGCAACGATGCTTTTATTTTTTTATTCTAATTTTTTTCCTTCTCTTCTTGCCGAGTGAAATATGAAGATGGATTTTTCAAATATATTGAAAGCATAGGACAGGGAGGGAAGAAGCAAAGCATGGAAAAAAAATATAAAATAAAAAGAAGAAAATGGAGGCCATACCTTCAGAGCTCACGCACGCAAGAAGAAACGAAGGAAATGTTGAGATGTAGTAAAAACTATTTGTGTACGAGGCTTATATTTTTCAGTGTTGCATTGATTGAGGTGAGAGAATATAGGCAAGAAATAAATTTAAATCAATTATACACGATTGCGTTGATTGAGGTGAGAGAATATAGGCAAGAAATAAATTTAAATCAATTATACACGATTGCGTTGATTGAGGTGAGAGAATATAGGTAAGAAATAAATTTAAATCAATTATACACGATTGCACTGATTGTGTATCAGGCTGTGGAATATATTCCTATCAATTTATACCCGAGAGGCAAGGAAATTTCCGTACGTATTGGATTGCTGATAAGTTAGTAAATCCAATGCAAAAGTGGCAAGCAAATATTTGTTGTTTTGAACGGTAAGTAAATAAAAGAGTTTTTATACCAAATTAAAACCATTGAATCAAAAAGAATGTGTAAAAGTTTACACGTGAACTTCAAGCAATCTTGAAACGGATTTTGAACGTATAAAGAGAAATAAATTTGCTTGAAACGGCTACACGAATTTGGAGATTTTATTTCTATTATAAAAATGAAGAAAAAGGGAAGTGTAGAAATTTACATGTAACCTATCAAAGCTAGATTTTAAAGAAATTGAACGGCTAGGGAAATCATTTCTTTCCCACTTGGAATGCAAGGCTACAGATAAATTTATTTATTTAGTTAACGTAATAATTTTTTATTAAGAATGCGCACTATAGATGCATTAATCAAATCAACCATACGCCCACATTAAAATAAGTAACGCATTTAAATTTATACGTTTTCTTATTTATTCACTATTTATATTTAGTAGAATATATGTTTAAAGAGTATTTCAATAATTACGTACTATTTATATGCTAACTAAATAAATCAAACGGACATGAACGTACAATTTAAAACGTTCATTTTATAAAGCTTATCTATAAACTATAAATTTTAAAATTTATTACTTAATTAAAAATTTGATTTGTTTACATCCATCTGATTCATTTATCATTTACCAAGAACTGATGTATATAAGTAAAAATATTAATTACTTAATTTAAAAAGTATATAATCTAACATTAAAAAAAACAAAAGCAGAAAATGTTGTTTCGAATATCCGGTCGAATTAAAAGATTTGGAAATTAGAATTTAAAGATTTAAATTCCAATAAATGTTAAACTTTAATCAAAAATAAGAGTTATAGAATTGACTTATATTGATAAATTTTGGTGACTATTTATAATTAAATTTAGAAAAATTCAACTTTTTTGTACATTAAAACCCCAAAGTTTACAAATAAAAGAATAAAATACTTGTTAGAATTTTTGGGTTGTTACACTCTCCCTCACTCAAAATTTTTCGCCCTCGAAAAGGAACAAAGTAGGAGAATAGAAACAACCAGATGAAAAATTAGACTTTGGAAAATAAATTAAACAATCTATTTAAAACCATATAATTTTTATAAATTAATTAATATTTAATAGTTTGGTTAAACTCATTTTATTAAATCCATTCAATTATTTATGAGATCAATTATTTATATAAAACACTAATTTTTTTTACTATTGACGAGGTAATATATAAATAAACAATATTTTAAAGTATATATTCAAACAAAGGAAAGAAGGAAAGAAGACAGATTCGGACAACAGAATATAGGTGAATAAATAAAGCTGGGAAGATAAGGTAGATTCAAAAGAAAAGTATCGGGCTCGAGTAATTAAATCAAACCATAAAATTTTAATCCCAAATATTAGTGCAAAATTTCTTTGTTGGAAATACCTTTATAATAAAATACCTTTATAATAAAATACTTTTATATCGAAACCAATTTTCCTTTCGAAAATACTTCTGTAACTCGATGTTTCAACAAGTTTATCCTCGTTCTCGCATCCTCTGGCCATGCGTTGATCAGGCGCAAAGCTAGAATTCTTCAAGTACTTAGTAGACCCGTTTCAACACCTAGTGAAAATACTTGAAAAATCTTTTAAACCGATATGGAAAGTACAATAAAAATAAATCACCTGGATCGCAGGATACATAACAATGGTTACGCCTGGATCCTCCAGGACACATCCATATCCTTTAAGCATTCACTGCCTTGCGGATTACGCCATGATAACCAAAAACCGTGGACCGCAGGATACATAACAATGGTTACGCCTGAATCCCCTAGGAAACATCCATATCCTTTCAGCAATCTCTGCCTTGCGGATTACGCCACGGTAACAAAACCGGTAGACCGTAGGATACATAAAAATGGTTACGCCAAGATCCCCCAGGAAACATCCATATCCTTTAAGCAATCTCTGCCTTGCGGATTATGCTACCCCAAAAAAAATGACCGTGTGTTACGCCAAGTTTGGTCACTCGAGTATCACATCCGGAAAACCAAAAATCAGAGAGAATAATATCTCCACAATGTGGCCACAAAGCGGATATCAAGCAGAAGGCACTTTCCATATCATTACTTCGAAAATATATCATATAGTACCTTTCAAATCCATTTCAAATATCGTACGTATATAAAGTCCATTATTTATAAGATTTCATTTCAAAATTGAATACTTTCCAATCAATAGTATATCAAATCACACTTATATACACTTCGATGTTATAAGATTTCACTTTTCAAATTGAGTACCTTTCCAAATCAATGATTTTCAAATCAACTTCATACTTATACAAATCAATTTTATATAAATTCGATAACTCTCAAATCAAGTATTTACTAAAACAAGGCTCTCAATTTCAATTCGTTTCAATATCAGTTCAGTTTCAAAATCATATACGATTTCACCAAATTTTCTTTCAAATTTAATATCTTTAGTCTCAAATTTTCCAAAATAATAGGTTTAGAAAATAATCCTAGTTTTCAAATCAACATAATTTAGGTCAATCAAATTCATTTCGAAAATCATCATATAAATACTGGGTTTTAAATTTCAATCTATTTTCAAAAACCAAATATTTTTTAATATCAATTATACCCTAAAGTGGTTTCCAAAATTTTAACAATCCCTTTAAAACCATAAACCATTTATTTCTACTCGAAAGATCCACTTTTCCTTTTGCAAATTATTATCTTACATATATATAGTTATATAAAAGATGTTCCAAAGTCAAACTTTTAGAACTAAATTTTATTCGAAACATCTTGAAACAAAATTTCAAATTAATACAATTCAAAATAGTCTTATTCATTTACTTAACAAAAAAGTTTCAAAATTATTTAAATCATATTAAAACATATAAAACTAAACTAGCATACTTTATCAAATACCTTATACTTTTCAAAATTACTTAGCTTGGAAAAATTAACCTTGATTTGGAAGTGTTTGAACTTTCAAATATAGTCAAAGAAATCATATTTTCAATCCAAGAGTTGGAAATCAGCAACAAATTAGTAAATCAATTTTTATAAATAGAATTATGCTAAATCAAATTGGAAACTCGAGGATTAACACCGGGCTCGCTTCAAATCATTTCAAATATAGATACATACATCTTTCGAAAATCAAATCATACTTCAAAATCTGAAATCAAAATTGGTTTCACAAAATCACTCACATAGCAAAGCTACCAAAGTGGCCTCTTCCTCACTGAAACTCGAAAAACAATGTCGATGATGTGTGCACTCATCACCGAAATTATTTTCCAGCGACAAAAGTGAGTTATGGACTTCTATTTTCTTGAAAACTTCATTGAAATTTCTTCTAAATCGTTGGAATTCATTTGAACTCTTTTGAAATATTTCTTATCCGGAAAATACTTTTAAATCATATTATTATTATTATATATTTTTGAAATCTCAAAAAAATTTCAAAATACCGGAGTTCAATTCCTCGAAATTCAAATTCAAAACCCTTCAGTTATAAATCCTTTTATATAATCGAATTCCATATAAATTTTCAAATTTTCTCGTCCTTCCAAAATTTTCAGACTTCCATTTTTAAAAGATATATAATCCTTATCGAAAAATATTTCACTTTTATATATAGAATAAAATCATAGTTATCAAAATAATAATTTTAGTATAAAACAATTTCTAAAATACAAACAAAACCCGATTGTCAAAGGATGATTTAAGAATGGATTTTCAAACAAAGATAGAGATAAAAATTAGAGGGACTCTAATCAAATAGAATTCTAATTTAGAGATAGGCTCGATCGATGATTAGGTAATTAAATTACAGAAATAGAAGATGGATATACTTATATAAATCGTGGGCGACCTTAACCCGGTCATCCGTGACTTCAAGAATATGATCGATGCGGAATTCTAAGGCAAATCGATATTCGACTGCCAGATATAGAATTGGGCATAACAAGAGATAACAGCATCTAAACCGAGGATATATAAGTTTTACCCCATTACAATCATTCAGTGGAGCTATGAGATACTTCAAAATCTAGAAAGCACGAATAGGGAAAGACAAGAATGGATTTTGAACTGAGGGGGATGTTCCAGAATTCGAAGGAGAACCGAATCAAATAGGATGAGATTCAAGCTCAAACGAATGTGATTCTGTAAATAAATTTACCATATATGCTAAGTTTGCCTAGAGCCAAAGCTCTGATACCAACTGTAACAACCTGCTATTTTCAACCATTCGCATCCGCACATGTCGGACTTGAATTGCTTAAGATATCAGATTGTTAATTTATATTTTGCAAACTCAGCATATACAGTAAATAAATCAATCGCAGAATCACATACATAGAGTAATACAATAATACGCAGCGGAATAAATAAATAGTAGTTCATGAAGCTACTATACAAATAGCAGAGTTAGAAATAGAATACAACAGAATATCTCAAATATAACGAAGTCTTAAGTATGAACATATCTCTGAACCAATCAACTGGTAAAGCTGAAAGCTGAATTGATAGTTGGATCTCCAATGAAGCTCCAAACTCCATAGGTGAGTCTCAAATGCTGTGTCACTCAGTCTGACCCGAGCGTAAAGAAAAACACAAAACACTCGAGTCAGGATTAATGTTCTTATATCAATAAATCAACCTCAAGTGAAATATCAACTGAAATATAAGTAACTTAATGGATGTTTGGGATAACCATCCTCTAAGAGTCCATGGAACTATCTACAAGGTAGAAATATACACTATAACACCGAGGTCATTTCAAATTAATATATACTTCACAACAAAATATCATTTCATTTCAAATATATATATTTCCAAAATATATTTAAGTATTTTATAAAGTAGAATATTTGTAATTTCCTCAAACTTAACAAATCACTTCAAAATCAACCCCACTTCCCTATTCAAATTAAATTCAATCTCAATTTATCAATTTCCATTCAATTCAGTTTCTGACCAAACAAATTCAAATTATATATATTTCAAATACAGATCTAAATCATATATTAACTGTTTAAATTCTATTTTATTTCAAAGCTTTAATATTCAACATTCCAAAGTTTAATTTAACAGTTTCATATGGATCTCGATTTAACCTTATTATTTAGTCTTGAAATGTTCACTTAATAAATTCAATATTTATTAAATAACCTAAATTTACCTTTAAACTAAATATTCCTTTCGATTTGTTTAAACTTGAAACTTCCATTTAATCATTTAAATCAAAATCAAGTTATAAATCAAATCTTAAATTTCAAATTCAATAGTTCAAATCAATCCAATTAAGTAGAATTTTTAACTAAATACCATATAAATTCAACTTTAACTTATTCAAATTATTACAACAATCAATTTTGAAATATAAATTTAAATAAATACTTAAACATATTATATGGATTGATTCAATCTCAATAATATTATTATTAAATCTATATATAAAATTTCCATTTATATATAATATTTTAAGAACCAATATTTATTAAAAACCATCTATTTCCTTTCAAACTATAGAAATTACTTTCAAACATTTATATATATATATATGGACCAACGGTGTCTGTATACAATTGCCTACCCTATGGTCAAGGGTTATAGATATTTATTATTTCAATCCGAAATTTAAATATACGGGTAGATATCACTTCGACCTGCAATCCCAAATTCAATTTAATTGAAAATCGCTTGGTTTATCATTTCAACCCATAACGAAATTCTCCTATTCTAAAGTCCGTTCGGGTATGTATCATTTCAACCCATAGTGAATTATAAACTACAGGGAACTTGCAGAGTGATAACAGAAAATAAAATAAAATAACAGGCATATTATCAATACCAATATAATATAAACAGCAGGATATGGTGTCATATCCCACAAGTGAACAATTGTAGATAATAACATAAATAGAAATGTAAATAACAAATAGCAGCATATTTCAATTGTCGTTTCAATTGAAATCAAATTTAATAAATAAAAGAACGTTAATCGTGAGTGATTGCTCACCTTTTGAGGCTAGAGAGAGGTTTGACGATGAAATGAGTTACGAATCCAAGCACGTATTTCGAAACAAAGCTAGCTGGG
Source organism: Allium cepa (assembly GCA_030765085.1). Taxonomy (NCBI): domain Eukaryota; kingdom Viridiplantae; phylum Streptophyta; class Magnoliopsida; order Asparagales; family Amaryllidaceae; genus Allium; species Allium cepa. The sequence continues at coordinate 444,941,683 of CM060938.1, read as the reverse complement.
CACGAATTTAGATGGACAAAGCTGATAATAAGGTATTGATGAAATGAATCAGAATCGGCTAGACATTTGTACGGAAAATATATTTTATTATTGTCATTTCCATGAATAAATGTTTAATTTGAAACAAAATATTAAAATAATATACTTTGAAATAAATACTTATGTATATATTTATTTTAAAAATACAAAATTCTTATATTATATAGTTTTTTACTTTCAAAATGCCATAACATATTATATATGTACATAAAAAAAATAACAATGCTTACACATACATATACTAACGTATATACAGTTTAAATTTATAACATATCCATATAACTTATATGTAGATCTTAACATCACTTTGTATGCCTACATCCTTTTAAAAAACATTACACTAAAATCATAGGTTTAATATATCATTTATTCAAAGTCAGGTATTAAATATCACTATATAATAACAAGCTACCCATATTTGAAAAAAATACAAGTATTTCAAAACAACATTTTGTAACTTTTATACACAACAAACATGTATGACATACTTCTATTTTGCAATATTAAAACTGTTATGTATATAATATATCTATACAAATTGAAACCGACTCATGAAAATATATATAAATCTTATAGCAAAACAATAAAACTAATACATATAACTTACTTTACAAAAATATTTATTATAACACTATAGAGATATATAAACAACTTTGTAAAACTATTATACATATGAATATACTTATAGTAACTATATAAAATATAATATTTTCGTAAAATAAATATACACACATGTCATATTAAAGCAAATCCCTGTAATGATATATACATAATCCTATATATATATATATCTATATATATATATATATATATATATATATAATATGTAAATCATACTAGGGCTGTTCTAAAATAACTAGTATATACAAAAGCATTACAAGCTATATAAATAACTTATATAATAATGTTTTAAAGTCAATAAAAATCAAGTAAAAAAAGTATTTATCTTAATAGATCACAAAACCCTATATAACTTATACATGCGTAGGCTGCTAGTAAATAACTTATACAAACAATATAAAATAAAATAAAAAAATATAGCACACTTACAACACGCACAGAGGCAGAGGAGGAGGTGATGGTTGCCAAGGTTGAGCGACAAGGCCGTAGATCTGGATTTGGTTTAGGCGCGAGGTTCAAGGCTTGCTCTGGAATTGGCGAAGGCAACGAGATCCAGGCGGCAAAAGATGAAGCGGCGATGTTTTTATTTTTTTTATTCTAATATTTTTCCTTCTCTTCTTGCCGAATGAAATATGAAGATGGATTTGTCAAATATATTGAAAGCAGAAGACAGGGAGGGGAGAAGCAAAGCATGGAAAAAAAATATAAAATAAAAAGAAGAAAATGAAGGCCATACCTTCAGAGCTCATGCATGCAAGAAGAAAAGAAGGAAATGTTGAGATGCAATGAAAACTATTTTTGTACGAGGCTTATATTTATCAGGGTTGCGTTGATTGAGGTGAGAGAATATAGACAAGAAATAAATTTAAATCAAGAATACACGATTGCGTTGATTGAGGTGAGAGAATATAGGCAAGAAATAAATTTGAATCAATTATACACGATTTCGTTGATTGAGGTGAGAGAATACAGGCAAGAAATAAATTTAAATCAATTATACACGATTGCATTGATTGTGTATCAGGCTATGGAATATATTCCTATCAATTTATACCCGAGAGGCAAGGAAATTTCCGTACGTATTGGATTGCTGATAAGTTAGTAAATCCAATGCAAAAGTGGCAAGCAAATATTTGTTGTTTTGAACGGTAAGTAAATAAAAGAGTTTTTATACCAAATTAAAACCATTGAATCAAAAAGAACGTGTAAAAGTTTACACGTGAACTTCAAGCAGTCTTGAAATGGATTTTGAGCGTCTAAAGAGAAATAAATTTGCTTGAAACGGCTAAGCGAATTTGGAGATTTTATTCCTATTATAAAAATGAAGACAAAGGGAAGCGTAGAAATTTACATGTAACTTATCAAAGCTAGATTTTAAAGAAATTGACCGGTTAGGGAAATCATTTCTTTCCCACTTGGAATGCAAGGCTACAGATAAATTTATTTAGTTAGTTAAGGTAATAAATTTTTATTAAGAATGCGCACTATAGATGCATTAATCAAATCAACCATACGCCCACATTAAAATAAAAGTAACGCATTTAAATTTATACGTTTTCTTATTTATTCACTATATATATTTAGTAGAATATATGTTTAAAGAGTGTTACATTAATTATGTACTATTTATATGCTAACTAAATAAATCAAACGGATACGAACGTATAATTTAAAACGTTCATTTTATAAAGCATATCTATACACTATAAATTTTAAAATTTATTACTTAATTAAAAATACGATTTGTTTACATCCATCTGATTCATTCATCATTTACCAAGAACTGATGTATATAAGTAAAAATATTAATTACTCAATTTAAAAAGTATATAGTCTAACATGAAAAAAAACAAAAGCGGAAAATGTTGTTTCGAATATATCCAGTTGAATTAAAAGATTTGGAAATTAGAATTTAAAGATTTAAATTCCAATAAATGTTAAACTTTTATCAAATAAGAGTTATAGAATTGGCTTATATTAATAAAATTTTGGTGACTAGTTATAATTAAATTTAGAAAAATTCAACTTTTTTGTAAATTAAAACCCCAAAGTTTACAAATAAAAGAATAAAGTACTTGTTAGAATTTTTTGCTTGTTAAATTTTCTAAGCTTTCTAATGGTTTCTCTAATGGCCTTTTCTTCTTCTCTTACAAAGTAAGGAAGTTATGAAAAAAATAGCAAAATGAAAATAAAATATAGTAGTATATATACACTAGTGTTTCACCTTAAAAGCGAGTCAAACTCCACCTCCCCACCTTCAAAACTCGTGGCTACACCATCGTCTCACCCTTGACTCAGCCTAACATAAAGCTAAGAAGAATTCGAGGAACTCCGAAGCAAGAAAAAGAGGAGGAAGTGATGCCGGTTTGGTTCCAAGATGATAGGAGCAAGTTCAAAGTGTCGCGAAAGCTCTTCCGGATTTACGGGAGCTTAGGAAAGAGGGAGCATTAGTAATAGTAAGTATTCGAGTTATTTTTAAATTATTCGACTCCTTAAAATATTGTTAAGTATGATCAATTAGTGAATTTATATGCTTGGTTGAGAACTGACTGAGAATTGTATGATTATATGGATGTTAAGATGGTTGGTAAATTGATTATGAAATTCCATAACCAATTGATGTTAAAATAATATTCAAGTTAGGTAATGTTGGGAAACTAACCGTAGTTAGTTAATAAATCAAAATGAAAAGTGTATGAAGTTGTTTAGCCTCTTTAATGATTAAAGTAATAAAATACCGTTTTAAATAAGTTAAAATAGTTTTAATATGGTTTCAAAACATATTTGAAGTGTTTCGGACAAGTTTCAGAACAATTCACCAAATGGTCAAAATCAATCTCGTCTCGTCGCGTCGCGTAGTTCGTAATGTTCAACCCATAACTTTAAATCAATGTGTAGGATGCAAACTAAGTCGAAAATCTTTGAAATAAGAAACTTACAGATCCATGTAACCTAGTTTTCAAATGAAAAAGAAAAAGAAGATATCATTTGATGGATTTGAGTCATGTACAAAACAAGTTTTTAGAAAATTGCGGTTTTGTAGTTTAAAACCCGAATTTGAAATTGATATAAAATGAATATTTTTAAATGTTTAAAAATATGAAATAAGTTTTATAAGTCTTTTAAAATGTTTTGAAAGAGATTTGGGTTATAAAATGAATTTTTAAATGATAGAATAGTCGTTTTTATCAAATAAGCCTTTAAAGCACTATTCGCAGCACTTTTTTGTAGTAGTTTTTGATACTTTTGAAATATGGCTTTAAACTTAAATATTCTTTCCCAAATCTTTTAATTTTTTTAAAATAAATAATTAAGTGTTTTATAGATGATTTGAGGATTTTTACCTTTATTTTAGAGAGTTTAAATAAATGATTTGAAGAAAAACTGTCAAAATCAAGTGATCTAATCTTGGCTCTAAAAGTCGACGAGTACAGTGGATTTTTCTATTTGTGAGATCCAAGTGAGGTTTTTAAAATAAGGAGATGTTCAGGAGCAACAATGTCCTAGCTCACATAGCCTCTCTTGAGCTAAGGGTTGAGAAGGTCGAAATGTCGGAAACGAGTCAAGTATAAAAGATTAAATTTTCCAAATTTAAACAACTTGGATTGCATGGAGATAATCTTCTTATATTTAGTGTTGAATTTCGAGGAGAGAATTTGTACTATCCATATGAATTTAAAAGGTGATTTCACTGCTATTCGATGGATAATAAAGGTTGAATATAGAACTTGATATTGAGTTGAATTAATATAATTTCCATGATCCTTTTTACTCAATAATGTTTTCCAATATGAGATTTAAATTAATGATTGGGAATTATTTTATATATTTGAAATTAATTATTTTGGGTTTGTAGTAAACTATGTCTTAAATAACACCGTTTTTGACCCATTTAAAAGTTATGTTTTGGAAATATGAAATCTTTGATTAAGTTTTAATAAATGATTTGGAAATGTTTTCTAAAAGGGTGAAATGATTTAAAATTATTCCAAATTAAAAGTTTTTAACTAGCCAAAAGATTTGTTAAATGAGGCTTAATAATTCCATATACTCTGAAAAAGATAAAGAAATGATTTAATGAATATATCTCTAAGAGATATTTATATTTATGAATGAATAAAAAGATGAATTTAATTGATTGATTATGGATAATCACATATGACTTAGCATCTTTTTAATCGATAATTAGTGCAAAGGAACCAGGGTTGGATTTGGTAACTTGATGAAGAAATGTTAAAGATGATGATTATTGAAGACCGAAGATCTTCATTGTGGAATGACTGCTTGTTGATATTCTCTGTATCTCTCCTAATACAGAGATATTTATTATAGTGGTGGTCCTGTTGTGTTTTGAAATCTTCATATTGCAAGGACTACTCACTACTGATCCTTGAGGTGATTCCCAAAAGGATGTGGTATGAGGAGTGCCTTCGGTTTCGTCCAGTCCAAGAACGAACTTATATGGATGAATGTTTGACATTGCATTTCTAATATTACAACGTTGACTTTTTCAAACATACATTTTCTTGGTGGCAGAGAAGACAACTTCTCTTAGCTTAACATCCTTCTCTGAGATGTACGAGCTCAGAGGTTATATGTTCATGGAAGTCAATAGTAATCGAAGGAATGGCAATAAGGTATTCTAAGTGGAATGTGCTTTGTAGAAGAATAAAGTGTGGCTCTATGGAAAAAAATACGGCTTTATGTAAAGAAGAGGGTAGCCTTTCTAGCCTCACAATTCGGTAATGTATGGGATACTATGTGGTATGCAAGACACAATTATGGGCTATCAGATGAAATGTGGAAAATGCTACAGCCTTCCATGGGTAAAATAAATGCTTCAGGGTCCTTACATGAGTAGCCGTTGATATTGTTTCCCATCGGTTGTTGACAACATTATGTAGCGTCTGAGGCCTTAGCCATTAGATATATGTTTGTTGCAACCAAAACACTGCATCAGGCCACTACTTCCTTATCATGTTGAAAATTCAATACCAATATCAGCTTTAAGGTTTTGCCTGTAGTCCTAAAATAGCTATAATGCTTTGTAAACTTTTCATCTATCCCTTCGGTATCATATATTCCATCTAGGTATATTCCATTTGACCTAGTCTGGATATATTACCATAGAGTTAGTACGATTATTAATACTTGTTTTACATATATTTACTAGAGAAATAGTTTCAAAGATATGTCATTAGTATTAATATTAAAGTGATTTTCCGTATATAGTATTTTGGTTATCATAAGATAAAAATCCGTTCGTATTTATCTAAGGGTGTGGTCTAATGAGATACCCTTCTTTTCAAAGGTTTTGATTGACATCAGTATGATCTATACATTTAAAATTTCGAGCATCTTACGCTGTTTTATCAAGCCTGATCCAAGTATTTTTAAAACTCAGATCAGATCCAAGTAGTTTTAGGTTTAGTTGAAGGCACTTCGAATTTGTAGAGGAGAGCTGGAGATCTTCATCAAACATATAAACGTATTCTATTATCTGCCTCATCTATTATATTTTTTTTGTATGTCAACATTTGTAAGGACGGTGATTTATAACCGCCCGGCTAAATTTTGGTTAGACTTTGATATGTATTTCGAAATTTTTTGCTGTAAAGATTATTGATATTATAAATTATTCCATTCGTGTGAGATTTTATTTTCTGTTCTATCTTCTTTTCTTTTTCACACCAACAATCCATCGTTCTGACACTTGGAACTTGCAGCATGTGAATACCGTGGATGTATTAGTGTCGATTTTTAAGGATCGAAAAGGTAGGCTATTACAGTGGCATCAGAGCTTAGGTTTTGCTAACACCTAAGCCTGATTTTGGTAATGTCTCATCAGATAGGGTTAGTAATCCCCTAGGATGAGCAACTCACTAGAGATAGGGTTAGTAATACTTTATAACGAGTTTAAGAGTATAGTGTGTATATAAGCATATATTTGTTAGTGACTATTAAAATGTTTTATGTTAATTTATCTGTTGAGTGGTTTATGGATTTTGATCAATACAGAGGACGCTCTACAATTGATAGGGATTTCTGAATACTTTAACAAGATAAATTGACACACTATTAAGGTTATGTGTAATTTGAAAACGAATATCATTTAAAAGATATAGATATTGGTGTGATAAGGAAAATGTGTAAGATACATTCCCTTAGGAATGGCCAATGAATAAGGTCTTTATCTGTTTACTGATAGAAGGAATAATCATCTAGGTATTGATGAGATATTGGCTTAGGCAAACGGTATTGAACACTTGGTAAATTATTCTTCTTATCATTGTACAATCAAGACAAGTTCAAAGTCGAGCAAGTCAACATCAAGTTATTTGGATAAGAAGGATTTTTAGCCATTTGATAATACTTTATTATACCACTTAGAGGTAAGATGGCTTATTGTTCCATGTAACGAGTTTTGGTTGACTTCAATGCAAGCACAAACCCTATGCGGGCATTTGTTATTTTAGATGTCCAAAAGAAGGACATTATGCGGTCCTATGTACAAACATGAGAAAAAAGAAGAAGGAGAAACTGGTATAAGATGATATAATTTGTTTCAAGTGCAAAAAGAAAGGGCATTTTATACATAAGTGCCCAAGAACAAAGAAGAAACTCAAAGTCCCAATAGGAAAGGAAAAGACTTGTTACTGCTGCAAAGAACTAGGACATGTAGTCAAAAACTACCATATAAAAAACGAGGGAAACGCCGCCTAAAGTATATGCCATTCAAGTAGAACCTCATACTGTCACTATTATATGTGGACAGAGTACTTGAACTTGTAGTATACGCTATGATGGGGTTCACTTGCGGAGGAGCTGTCCCAAGAATAAAATTGGATTAGTAGGCATTGATACCAAGGAAAAAGAACCATCTACCTCAGAAGGTGTCCAAGAATAGATTGTATAATATTCCTAGTATCTATATGTATGAAGGTAGTATATGTCACATGGTATTCTCTAGTAGTTACCCCTAAAAAGTTTGTAATATGGTATAGGGTTAAAAGCGTGTGTATAAATAGGATGTTAACTAATAAATCTCTTTTTAATTATTTTCTTTGTGCATTTGTTCTATCTTCCATTAGATCAATTGAATAAGATATTTAAAAATAAAAAGTTTAAAGATGTTATAAAGAAATAGGTTTTAAAAGTATTTAAACCAAAGATAAAAGCTTTAGGAAATCTTTTCATAAAGATTTCTTGAATCTTAATAAGTATGTATATTTTAAGAAGATCATTTCGTCACATAATTTTTGATCTAAGATTGGAGTACAGAACTTTGAGGTGTTTACACCAATCCAAAAAAGGATTTATCGCGATTCTTGACGGCAAACATTGGGGAGAGGTTTGCGATTAGCTACTTGATTTTTCTATCATTGTTGAGAGCTATGTAAGGGAAATGAAGTTTTCTGATCATAGAGCCAGATCAGTGTCCGAATTAGAGGATCGGGGGTCAATACTAGTTTGGAAGTGAAGTTGTAGATTTGAATAGTATATCGAATCTGATATTGTGTATTGATGTTCTATATAAATCGTACTAGTGTAAGTTTAAATAAATAAATAATTGTTTTAGGCAAACACCTTTGAGTTTTCATTTTGGGGTAATTTCGGGAACGAAATTCTTTTAAAGGTGAAAGTTGTATTTGATATTGCATATTGATGATCTATATTTCGTTTTAAATTTGATGATCGGTGCGAAGAAACTAAGGTCGGATTTGGGTAACTCTTATACATTCGAAAAAAAAACATCTTGATGTTGAAAACATGTTAAAGATGATGATTAATGAAGACCGACGATCTTCATAGTGGAAGGACTGCTTGCTGACATTATCTAAGTCACTTCCAATATAGAGATATTTATTATAGCATTAGTTATGTCATATTTCGAAATCTTCGTATTGCAAGGACTACTCGCTACTGATCCTAAGGGCGATTTCCAAAATTATGTGGTAGGAGGAGTGCCTTTGGTTTTGCTTAGTCCCAGAACTAACTTGTATGCATGAATGTCCGATATTGCATTTCTGAGATCACAACGTTGACTTTTACACACGTACATCTACTTCATAGCGAAAAAGGAAACTTATCTTAGCTTAACACCTTTCTCTGAGACGTACGAGCTCAAAGGCCGTATGTTTGTGGAAGTCAATAGTAATCGAGGTAATGGCAATGTGGTTTCTAAGTGGAATATGCTTTGTGGAAGAATAAGGCGTGGCTTTATAAACACAAAATATGGCTTTATGAAAAGAAGAGCATAGATGCTCTAGCCTTACAACCCGGTAGTGATACAAGATACTATGTGGTCTGCAAGACACAACTATGGCTATCAGATGAAATGCGGAAAAGGCTACAACCATCCAATATGGGCAGAAAAAGCGCCGTCAGAGTCCTTCGATGAGTAGTCGTTGATATTGTTTCCCATCGATCGTTGACAACATTATAGTGTCAGAGCCCTTGTGTAACGACCCGATATTTTCAACCATTCGCATCCGCAAATGTCAGATTTGAATTGCTCAAAATACCGCATTGTAAATAAAATTCGACAAATCTAAGAATATACAGTAAATAAATAATCACATATCACAGACACAGAGTAAAAAATAATGCAGTGGAATTTAAAGAGATAGTAGTTCATGAAGCTACATATAAAATATAAGATACATCAGAGTTAAACAAGATACAACAGAAGAGTAACAAGATACATCAGGTACAAAATCAGAATACATCACTGGAATTACTAGATACAGAAAGCAAAATAGATGGCTGGATCTTCAAGCAAAGCTCCAACTCCGAAGGTGAGTCTTGAATGTTGAATCACTCATTCTGACTCGAGCGTAAAGCAAAACACAAAACACTCGAGTCAGGACATAAATACTTATGAACTGTAAATCAACTCAAGTGAACAGAAACAAAAATGCATCAGTAACTTAAAGGATGCTTGGGACCTCCCATCCTCTAAGGATCCTTAAACTATTTACTATGTAGTAATATTGCGCTATTATAATAATGCCTACAATAAAATAAACTTACTTTTAAATAGCATTGAAGGGTTACCCATATAGCCCCCAACACGTAATAGTCCTAGTAGCCCATCCAGTATCAGCGTACCTCCAGATCGAGAGGCTACCCTAAATACTCCATGGGCTATGGAAGAAAAACAAACTCGTAGTAAGGCTCGCTATGGTAGGTGACATGGCACACAAGGCAATGCCAGGGTAGATATACCAATTACGCACACTAGCTGGCTATAACGTAGCAGCCACTACGCCAACCTCGGAACACACTCCCAAGTCAAAATTGGAGGATGGCCATCAAATCAACCACAAGTAAGAGTATAGTATCGAAGAAGTGTGTCCGACCAGAGGAGCTACCCCTTTTGGCCCGAGATCGCTCATGTTTTAACCACCTTAAGCCAACTCACGGGAGTTGGGTCTATGTAATACACCTCAAGGACGTCGCCACCATCCTACTTTATTCTGAAATCTCCACCACGTACATATTTGTTAAAGTGGTTTTCGGAGTTGCAGAGAGTATAACAACTTCCGAGTCTCTTTAACAACGAAACGTTATTATAATGCCGTGGTCATTTCAAAATAGTTATACTTCAAAAATCAAATCATTTCATTTCAAAATATATCCCTTCCAAAATAGTTTATACTTCGAAACCAAAACCATTTTTATTTCAAAACTATATTCAAATCAATACGATATCATTACCATTTCAAAAACATATTCACCTTTCAAAAATCATACTACTTTCAAAGTTATAACTCTTTCGAAACCAAAATACTTGAAATCATTACACTTTGAAAATCATAACATTTCGAGATCATACACTTGAAATCATGGTACCTTCCTTTAATTCTTTGCATTTACAAATTTATTCAATTAAACCTAATTTTAAAATTTCCAATTTAATTCAATTCAAACCATCAGTTTCAATTAAATTCATTTCCCAACAATACATTCCAAATCTTATAAATTTCAAATATAGATTGGATCCACAAAATAAACTATTCAATTTTTCAATATAATTCAAAGCTTTAAATATACCATATTTCAAAACAAAATTTGAAAATCTCATATATATATATATATATATATATATATATATATCAAATTCACTTTCATAATATTTGGCTTTGAAATAATCACTTACTAAAGTACTATATCATTAAAATAAACGTGAATTACAAGTAAACCAATTTTCCTTTCATACTAATATAAATTTCAAATATTCATTTATCTAATAAATTAAAATCAGACATCCTTCCAAATTCATATTCTTTATCTAATAAAGATTAAGTCATTCAAAACCATCTCAATCATCAAAATATCATATCGTTTCAAAACCTCATTATCAAATCATTATTTGAATTCAAAATCAAATATTCAAAATTTAGATATCATTTTAAAATCAAATATATCATTCATTTATTTTTCCAAGTATCATTACAAAAAACATTTCAAAATTTCATTCAAAAATTCATTTATCTCATTTCATTTCATTCCATTTAACACATAACCAAGTAAACTTTATTCAAATTCAAATTCAACTTAAATACCTTAAAAATTCAAATTTAAATACTAAAATATATATATTCAAGCTCCTAAAATTTCACAAATAATCAATTTCAAAAGTTAAATCATTTAACACTTTAAAATATAACTCAAAAAGTGTTAAAATCTATAATATTTCAAAACATTGTCAAACTATAGCAACGACAACATTTATAGAGTGCTACTTATAGTTTCCAAAAATAGTTTAGTTCAAGAACAACAGAATTTATAAAATGCTGCAATAGATATTTAGCTATTTCAAACATAGTTAAATTCGAAAACAATAGCATTTAAAAATGCTGTCATAGGACCATAGCATTTTTGGAAAAACAATGCCATTAATAAAATTCCAAATTTTATTATAACTTTTCAAAAACAATAAAACTTCAATTTTTGTTATTTTAAACTAATAAATCATATTTCTAGACTTCAAAATTTCACATTTAAATAATTTTAACATATGATTTATCACAACAAAATTTTAAAATCAAATATTAAATTAAAACTCGATTCATTTGTTAAGTCAAAATTCACTGTTTTTCTTTATAAATTTAATAAGACTTAATATTTTACTTCAAATATCATTTCAAACTTTATATTTAATTTCCTTTATTTATTTACATTTTTAAAAATAAAATTTAAAGTCATTATTTACTTACATTTTTAAAATTAAAATTTAAAGTCAAAAATCACATTTACTTCAAATTTACACACTTAAATTCACAAATTCAAAGCTTAATATTTAGATTTCTCAAAACCATAAAATATATATTTTTATATCAAAATTTCATACTTTAAAATACATATTTTAAGAAAAATCATTTAAAATATACCACGGAGTCTATATATAATTTTCTAACCTAGGTCAAGTGATACATATATGTATCATTTCAATCCGCAATTTAAAAGAAAAACCCGGGTTCTATCATTTCAAACCCGCAATCTCAAGTAAATAAAATACAATAAAAATCGCTCGGGCCTATCATTTCAGCCCATAACGATTTTTCCCTATTCTAAAGGTCGTCCGGTATGTATCATTTCAACCCATGGTGATTCTATTCTAGCAGGAAACTTGCAGTGGATATGTGCAAAAACAATATAAACAATGTCAATGTCACAATATAATGTCATATATCATATGTCAGGTGATGATTAACAAGGTGAGCATGGTAATAACATGGCATAGCATATCATATAATCATCAATTACTTGCATAACATTTTCAATTTACAAACACTTGTCATCAATTCACTATTTCATAAGTAAACATGTCAGAGTGAGAAGGACCCACCTTTTCAAGCTGGAGATAGCCAATCAAAACACACAGAACAAATCCAGAAAGCACGATACGGCATGACACAGCACGATTATTGATTCAAACAGGAAGAGAGAGCCAAGATATTATTATGTTTGCAACAACCAAAAAAAACAATGTATACATGAATATATAACACAAAACACAAGTGAAATGAATTGAAATAAAAAGCAACAAAGGATAAAATAGTTAGACCTTGCTTTTATCCATCCAAATGCTTGGCCTAGGTGGAACATATGCTTGGCCATCATGTGATATAGCTCGGATTCGGCATCAATATAGCATGGATAACAAGGTGGTGATGATTATAGAAGTTATAAGGTGAAGGATGCAATTGGTCAAGGCAAAATGGAGTGGTTTTTGGGCTCAACAAGGCTCGACCTTGGGTCAAGTGGGGCTCGGCCATGCTTGTACATGTCAGGTCAGAGCTGAAGGTCAGAGGTGATGAACATCAGGTGGTGGTGGCTATGGAGGTGGCCAAAGCAACTATGAAGGGGTTAGGTGGAATTAAGGCTCGGCTATGCAAATTTGGAAGGGATTTGCAAATTTTTGTGGCACAAGTATCATAAGGAGGCATGGCCTGGACTTGGTTAGAGGAGAGGCCGATGGTTGGTGCTGTAGATGGTGGAGGTGATGATGGAGCTGATGGAGTAGGAGCTAGGTCGAGCAAGCTAGTAGAAGCAAAGGAAAAAGTCAATAGAAAATATGAAAAGAAAAAGTAAAATGGAAGAAGCCATTAGAAAAAAAATTACAAATATTTTGACAAATGAAGCATAACCATGAGTTTGAGATGTGAGAAGTATTTTTCACGTGAAAATGAAGAGGAGTGTAGGGCTATCCAAAAAGAAATGGTCGGCCAAGCAAGAAAATGAAGAGGCAAATGAAATGAAGAATCAAAGTAAATGAAAAGTCATATAAAGATGAAAGGTCTTTGACTCTTGAAATTTCTATTTCTTTTAAATCAAAATAAACTAAAATAAATCAGTAAATAAAATAGAAAAAGAAAAAAAATAAAGTGAAAAAGAAAATAAATAATTATTTTAAGAAAAAATAGAAAATAAATAAAGAAATGGTTTAATAATTGAAACTAGACTTTAAAAATTGAAAACAATATACAATTAACATTGGAAAATTATAACTACACTTATAAAATATTTTAAAAATAAAATATATAAATAGCATGTCACATTACACATATATACACAAAGTATAACATGATATGACAACAAAAATATTATTTATATAAATTAAAATAAACAATTTTATTCAATAAACAATTTACACACAATATTGTAAAAAGCATAACTTTCACAATATTAATCGGATTTGAACGAAACGAAAAGCAATATTCTGGAAATTTTATTTATTTTTATAATAAAGATAAAATTCAAATGATTAAATTTTTAAATTTAAAAGTCAAAATTTGACCATATTGACCAAAATCCACATTTTTGGAAAATATTCTATTTAGTCATGTTTGGAATTCTAATTTACATCAAAACAAAAATTTATATTTAAAATAACAAAATTATTCATTTTAATAGATAAAATAAAATTTTAAATCAGGAAATTTCAAATTAAAATAATTAAAAAATACAATTAAAATAATCACAAAATACAGGGTTGTTACACTCTCCCCCACTCAAAACTTTTCGTCCCCGAAAAGGAATGAGGTACGGGAAAACGCAGAAAAAGATAGAGTGAAATAGGGTTAACACAAGATGACAAGAAGTTTGAAATTTATACCGGATAACGATTGTTTTAGGTAAGTTTAACAAGGTGGAGATGATCTTCCCAAGATTCTCCAAAATCAAGAACACATGCATTAAAAGGATCTTCTAAAATCCGATTCACTCTTTCCATTTGGCCGACGGTCTGTGAATGGCAAGCAGTGCTCGGAATCAAAATAAGTACCAAAGATTATCAAAATTCATAGAAAGATTTCTAAACAGACTAGTATAGTAATAGCCTCCCCATCTGTAGCAAGATAAGGGAGATAAGGACAACCAAAAGATAGTTTGAAAACAAAATAAGATAATAAATTTGAAAACATGAAAATTTCAATTTAAATTGATAATTAATCTTACATAAGTTAATAAATCTTAACCATCCCTAATTTCATTATCTTATAATCCAATTATCTTAAAGAAATAATTTCTAAAACCATGGGTTTGAAAAAAATCATTTATTATACTCATCATGTACTCAATAAAATTTAATTCTTCTTTATTCATAATTAACATTAAATTTATTCTTCTCAATATATTTTATCACCTATGTTAAATATATTTACACTTATTATAACTACTTTAAATTTATTCTTTGTTCCTTTAGCCTCATTTTATATTGTAAATTATTCCATTACCCTTTTTTTATTTTTTCTCTATTTATCTCTGTTAATCTTTTTATAATTAAAATTTAAGTGCATAACATTCATTATAACCACTCAAATTTTATTTATAAAAATCTTTTTATATTGTATATTATCCAGTTTCATATTCAACTTCTGTATAATTTAGGTAAGTTGTATTGGAATGAAATTGTGTATTATACAAATAAAACTTTCTAATTTAATCATTTCAAGCTTGAATATTTATTCAAATCTTGAAATTTATATTTAAAAACCATCTTTCAAAATAAAATTTAGGAATTAAATTTCCGATAAATTCCAAACTATTTAGAGATAAATAAATGCACATATACTATATATCCATTCAAATTTAAGTCATATTTCAGCATATGTTATAAATCCAGTCTTATTTCAGAAATTCAAATAAATTAAATTCCCCAAAAAAACTATAGCAAGACTACAGAACGGTCTCTTCACTTCGAAACTCGAAAATGAATGTCGATAATGTTGTAGTCATCACCGAAGTTATTTTCCAGCGACAAAGAGAAGAGAACTAATTTTAAACTTAAAATTCTTTGGAAACAAATTTCTATTCGAAAATACTTTAAATAATGTATCCTTTAAAAATTTCAATACAGGGTTTGAAATCCGTCGGAAATTAAATTCTCAAATTCTTGTTTTAAATTCATTTTAAATGTTCAAATAAATTTATAACCATGTTTTATAGTTCAATTATTTATATATGAAATAGGAGATAATGATATATAAAATCAAATATTATTTCTTAACAACCAATTCGATAAAATCCAGAAAAAGATTTATAATATAGTTATAAAATTTATTTCATTGCTAAATTTGAAAAAGAAAACATATTTGAAAAACATATTATGTCTGTTTGCTCTGTTCAAGTGTTTTGGAAATCCTATCGATAGCGCTGATCAGATGAATCGATCGGAAACCCAAATCAACAACTCAAACAACACAATATATAAACATTTTAAATATTAGTTTACAAATACACTTCAAGAATGATTTGAAGATAAGTTCGAAACAAAGATGCGATGATTAAATAACAGAATAGGAAGATAGATAAGCTTATATAAATCGCGGGCAACCTTAACCGGGTCAACCGTGACTTAAGGAATAAGATCGATGTGGATTTTCTAAGGTAAATCAACATTCGGTCTCAAGAGATAAAGTTCGTAATTATAAGAGATACAAGCATCTAAACCGAGGATATAAAATCTTTAATGAATCGATGCTATTGTAAAGGAGTTTCACCCCTTTACAAATTAATTCGAGATTGACGGGACCGCCTACTCATTATAAATATCATTCGAAGTGGAGTTATAGGATACTCCAGAATCAAAAGAAGCTTTATGTGACGCCCCACCTCTATACCCACGCTAGCCAAGAACATTACACAGAATGCTGTCAACTAGCACGGAGAATAAGGCTGTTGAGGAGAGACCATCCATGTAATTGCTTTGCGCGAGCATCGATATGTCAGATAGTATAACATGCATTTCTTATCAAGAGGGAAATCCGACACACCGACACAAACTCAAAGCTACTACACAGTGGCTATAATATCTTCAGAAACAAATATAGAAATAAACATAACATAAATCAGTCACAGATAATTCATATCACAAAGGCGGAAATAGATATGAATATTACACATGAAAGTGTACATCAGAGTAGTGGTCAAACAAGATCCACAATATCAAAAAGAATAGATACAAGTGCTAGACAAAAGAATAAGTATACATCATAGAGTCTGTATCTCAAATGTATACAACAAAAACTACTAAACTTAAGTAGTTAGCCAAAAGATCAGATGAAAGTCCGATAAGGAGTCAAGCAGAAACACCTGTAAAATCTCAGTCTGACCCGAGTATTATTTAATAAGAAAATAATTAACGGATCAGTCTAGCTATAAATATCAGATAACATGATATAGAATTAAGAGATATGGCATAAACATATAATAATCACAATGCCAAGCTGTGATAAATAAGTAATTGAAAATCAACAAGAGATTAATCAATTTCGCAATAATCTACTCAAGATAAAAAGGAATGTCATACTCCTAATTTCATTCACCAAGCCACAATAATTGATAAATCAAATCAATAGAAATCACGAAGATACGTGAAGCATAAATTCCAGAATTCAACACACGAAATCCAAAAATCACAAGAAAAAGGATAGCCAATCCCATAAAAATAAGCCGGAGCTCCTCCAGACAGGGTATAGTCCACCATTGCGGACATTGAGCCGAAGCTCCTCCTGGTGAGTCAAAGCTCCTCCTGACAGGGTATAGTCCCCCATTGCGGACATTGAGCCGAAGCTCCTCCTGGTGAGTCAAAACTCCTCCCGACAGGGTATAGTCCCCCATTGCGGACATTGAGCCGAAGCTCCTCCTGGTGAACCGAAGTTCCTCATGACAGGGTATAGTCCCCCATTGCGGACATTGAGCCGAAGCTCCTCCTGGTGAACCGAAGTTCCTCATGACAGGGTATAGTCCCCCATTGCGGACATTGAGCCGAAGCTCCTCAAAAATGAAGTATCATCCTCGACATGTACAAAGAGACATCGCACATTGCTAGTCTAAATCACAAAGATGATCGTCATGATCAATCGAGAAGTGTCGATTACAGTAATCTAGTAAATATATGAGCTTAGATTAATGTCCCATAACCACTAGCTTAACTTAAATATTTACGAACAAATTGTAGGTCTCCACTAGAAAATTGTCACAAGAGATTCAATCGAACAAGTCCAAGAATTAACCGACAAAGTGAACGCAAGCGTTTCATACCACTTGTTTTACTAAGTCGTTTAATTAGATTTCTCATACGAGTGAGGTAAAGGTTTATATATACTAATAGATTGGAAAACGGTTTTATAAACGAATTTGGTATTAAAATTGTATTGAAATCGTTTGAGGAAAGAGTTTTGATATTTACTACTAGTATAGAAAACCTTTATATTTTTAAAGTGACAAAACACAAAGAAGATTGTAGGAACAATCAACTCATAAAGATTCACATTCAAAGACGTGAATAAAATCCAATGAAATCGATACCGAATCCATCAAAATGGATATTCCCATAAATCACGAAGAAAATGTCATCAAAGTCGATAATAAGTGATAATAACAAAATGGAATCAACACGAATCGATTGAAGTTGGAATTCTCAAGCAAATAGGCAAAACTTGCAAATAGGAGCAGGTCGGTCGACCGGACTCCCTGAGTCGGTTGACCGAACCAAGAGTTGGAAGTGCCTGGGGCATCAGGTCGGTCGACCGGCCCAGGGGCTCGGTCGGCCGAGGCCTGTAAACGGCACTCCCAAACAGAGGCAGGAAGTGCCTGGATAGCAGGTCGGTCGACCGGCCCAGGGGCTCGGTCGGCCGAACCTGTTGCCAGCACTCCCCTGCCCTGTTTCAAAAGAGGTGCAAACTCGATCAAATTGCATTCGCTCGAGCAACGGCGCCAAGGGTTTATGCCTATCGACTACCCGGCCCTATAAGCTCTTCGATGCACAATCAAAAACACATTCAAACATCAAAGTTAGGATTTTTAAAGATTTGAACCCAAAACACTAAAAATTGGAATATTCACCAAATCAATTCAAACCAAAAGCAAATGCACACGAATAAGTGTTAGGAATTCATACCTAACAATCGAAGATAAATATAAGCATAGATGTGAGATAAAAATCTCACCTTTAAACCCAAATCAATGAATGAGAAGCTTGAAGACAAAGGAAGATCAACCACACCTCAATCTCAACACTAGAAGCTTGAATCTAAGCTTAAAAGAAGAACATTCCCTAAGTTAGATTTAGGAAATTTCTGAGATTGAATGAGAAAGAGTTGGAGAAGATGAAGGAGATGCTTACCAATTGGTTCACTTGAGTTTGGAGCAAGAAGATGGATTTGCTAATGGAAACTAGGGCTTAGGAATTTCTATTTCCCATTCTCTTCCACCATTGTTGCTAAAGCTTGAGTCTTTAAGCAAAGAGGAGAAGTTATGAAGAGAAGGGGGTTGGGCTGAGCTAATAAGGGTGCGTCCAAACCAAAGCCCTAAGTGGGAAAAAGTAGCAAAAATCAACTTTCTCCAAACATATCGAAGCTTATACTCAAAAATGTCGCAAACGGCATTTTGAACTCAATGGGGGTGGTCTCGAGTCCTAATTCGGCTGTTTGCAAAAAGTAGCTTTTCGGACTAAAATCCGACCAACTATAAAATATTTAAATAAAATATTTAAATATAAAATCGATAAATATGCGCGTTGTTACAGACTCCCCTCCTTAAAGAAATTGCGTCCTCGCAATACTTAAGAGGAAAATAAGAAGTAACAACCATGGAAGCATATCAACACAAAAGAAAATTTGAAATAGGAAGTTCACCATAAAGTGCACGAAAGAGTTAGCAAGAAATCTGGTGAAACTTCAATTTCCACAATATTACCAGGCTCAAGAATGAAAACCGGAATCCCTAAGGCATTTCCGTAGATAAAAGACGTGGGGAACGTCAAGAATAGCCGAAAATTGAGCCGGTGCAACGACGTAGTACAAAAACGGTACGCCCGAGGAACTAGAAACTCAAATAATTTGGGACATCAGCGTAGTACAAAAACGGTACGCCCAATGAACCAAAGGCAAAGACATTGATGTAATACATACGGTACATCCAATGAATCAAATAGCAAAAACATTGATGTAGTACAAACGGTATATCCAATGAATCGAATAGCAAAGACATTGATGTAGTACAAATGGTACATCCAATGAATCAAATAGCAAAGACATTGATGTAGTACAAACGGTACATCCAATGAATCCAAAAGCAAAAACATTGATGTAGTACAAACGGTACATCCAATGAATCGAATAGCAAAGACATTGATGTAGTACAAACGGTACATCCAATGAATCAAAAGGAATGACATTGATGTAGTACAAACGGTACATCCAATGAATCAAAAGGAAAGACATTGATGTAGTATAAACGGTACATCCAATGAATCCAAAAGCAAAAACATTGATGTAGTACAAACGGTACATCCAATGAATCGAATAGCAAAGACATTGATGTAGTACAAACGGTACATCCAATGAATCAAAAGGAAAGACATTGATGTAGTATAAATGGTACATCCAATGAATCAAAAGCAAAGTCATCGATGTAGTACAAACGGTACATCCAATGAATCAAAAGGAAAGACATTGATGTAGAACAAACGGTACATCCAATGAATCAAAAGCAAAGACATTGATGTAGTACAAACGGTACATCCAATGAATCAAAAGGAAAGACATTGATGTAGTACAAATGGTACATCCAATGAATCAAAAGCAAAGACATTGATGTAGTACAAACGGTACATCCAATGAATCAAAAGCAAAGACATTGATTTAATACAAACGGTACATCCAATGAATCCAAAAAGCAAAGTCATTGATGTAGTACAAACGGTACATCCAATGAAACAAAAGCAAAGACATTGATGTAGTACAAACGGTACATCCAATAAATCCAAAAAGCAAAGTCACTGATGTAGTACAAACGGTACATCCAATGAATCCAAAAAGCAAAGTCATTGATGTAGTACAAACGGTACATCCAATGAATCCAATGAGACAGAACATCGATGTAGTATAATAACAGTACATCCGATGAACCGAACACCATAAAAGAACACCGGACACTAATCCATAAAAGGAATGAGATAAAGCTCAATAAAATGAAGTGTACCAAAACGTCCAATGAACTTGATAAAAAGATGATTCCATTCAGACAACATCAAAGAATCAACCACTTGTTGCTTACGACAAAGCGCATTGGCAACATGATTTCCCTTCCAGGAATAAAAAGAATATCAAGGTCATAAGATGTCAGGAACTCGAGTCGACATGGAGTTCCATATGAGAAAATAATTATTCCAAAGATTTATGATCGAGGTAGAGAACAAATTTCTCCCCCAAAGATGATGATGTCAAACTCTAAAAGCAAAAACAATAGCCGCGAGCACTAGATCATGAGTGGCATACCTAGTCTCGATTAGCTATAATGAATTAGAAGCACAAGTGATAGCACGTTCTCCTTTGCAAGAGAACGGCATACAAACCAATATGACTAGTATCGGTACAAATATCAAAGTCTTGGTTCCCCTTCAGGAATCACAAGAATAAGAGTATCGAAAAGAAAGAATTTCTTTTAAATAATCCTCTTTCCCGAAAAGTTAAAACTTTCAAAATTACATTTTTTTTATGTAATAATCTTTCTAGAAAAATTTACTATTTTCAAGTCAATATACTGTGTCTGATTGTCTCATCAAAGCGTTTACGAAATTCCTATCGATAACGTTGATCAAGCGCATCGACCAAAATTCTTAAAACACTAAATGAGCAATACAATCACAAAATTGTATTCTATAGGATAAGTAAGTTTCTCAAAAACTTCTAAGAATATTCTTTGTTCATTTTAAGAACAAAAATCCGGTTATACTTCTAAATAAATCTTATGAAAAAGATTTTGCAAAATTTTAAATTGCTATTCTCATCCAAAAATCAATAAATAAAAGAATGGTCTCATCGAAATAATCATAGAATATTTGATATATAAAATGGATGAAATAAGCTGGACAAATTGAATGACAAAATAAGTCATTCATTAGAATCATAACGAGTGTGGAGTGCGGTAAGTGGAATGCTAACTTCCGCAACTCGTAGCAAATGAAAACCGGTGGCAAGGTCGAACTGAAAAGACCTTAGCACCACACAAAAGATTACTTAGGTGATAATCCTAAGACAAGCTCAAAAATACCGAAAAATTTCTCTAACTACATGAATGAGAGAAATAACACTTTCCTTATAAGTGGGCTTAAAGAATAAAATGATGCCATCAAGTTGGGATCAAAATCATAAAGGAAAAATAGAAATCTGCTTAACAGAATGAAAATGTCGAAGAGGAATAGTCCACACGAGAAAATAGGATATGGGCTTCACAACGATTAAGCCAATCCTTACAAAAAATCAATTCCGAAGCCTAAATAAAAATATCGGCTCGGAAAGATAAATCACATAAAATAATTTCAACATCAATAGAAAGCAAATTGAGTGTTGCGGATCAACCATCCGGATTCGCAGCTCTCAAAGAAGTCATCAAGCACAAAATATTTTCAAAGAAAAGAATCAACAAGTTCTTTTGATATAAAATAGTGAGATGAAACCCATATCAAAAAGAACTCAAATAAGAAGATCACAAAATAAATGTAGTCAAGGATTAAATGAGAAATACCTTGACCACGAGAAGTGTTGGTAAGGGCTTGCACAATATTTAGCTTTCTCATGTCCTTGTTCAAAAGTTTGGGACACGCAGATAAAAGATGACCCGGTTTCTTGCAATAGCGACAAGAATGGGGTTTTGGACACATATTCGCATAGTGTTCCATAGAATTACAATTGTAGCATCCTCCACGATTAGGGATTGGAGTCTTTGCTACAAAAGTAGTTTGCTTCACTCTCTTATTGGGATTAAGGCTCTTGAACTTAATATGCCTCTTCTTGGAAGTCCCAATATCACAAACACTTCCTTTACCAACCTCTCCACGAAGAAGAGTAACATCCACCAACTGATTGAAAGAAACTTCAAGTTTCAAAGGTAGAACCATTTCGGGGTTCTTACTCAAAGCATAGATAAACTCTTGATTCTTTAAAGATCCAGAAGCTGCTGGGCAGACATAAATACTCCATCCTGAGGAGTAGCACTAGATTGACCGACGCTGGGACGGCCTGGTCTAACCATTTCTCTTCTTTATGAAAGAAAGAAAGAAGAGGAAAAAGTTACTCTCAAAATAAATTTAAATCAAACTTGATTGATAAAACAAGGAATCATAAAAGAAAGTAGGATAGAACGGTACGAAGACCCGAATAAAATCCTAAAGCACGACTCCTAAGAAGGACTTAGGACGATGATCCTTGTTATAATATTCCATATTGTTCCGAAGTTTGGCTCTGATACCAAGCTATGACGCCCCACCTCTATACCCACGCTAGCCAAGAACATTACACAGAATGCTGTCAACTAGCACGGAGAATAAGGCTGTTGAGGAGAGACCATCCATGTAATTGCTTTGCGCGAGCATCGATATGTCAGATAGTATAACATGCATTTCTTATCAAGAGGGAAATCCGACACACCAACACAAACTCAAAGCTACTACACAGTGGCTATAATATCTTCAGAAATAAATATAGAAATAAACATAACATAAATCAGTCGCAGATAATTCATATCACAAAGGCGGAAATAGATATGAATATTACACATGAAAGTGTACATCAGAGTAGTGGTCAAACAAGATCCACAATATCAAAAAGAATAGATACAAGTGCTAGACAAAAGAATAAGTATACATCATAGAGTCTGTATCTCAAATGTATACAACAAAAACTACTAAACTTAAGTAGTTAGCCAAAAGATCAGATGAAAGTCCGATAAGGAGTCAAGCAGAAGCACCTGTAAAATCTCAGTCTGACCCGAGTATTATTTAATAAGAAAATAATAAACGGATCAGCCTAGCTATAAATATCAGATAACATGATATAGAATTAAGAGATATGACATAAACATATAATAATCACAATGCCAAGCCGTGATAAATAAGTAATTGAAAATCAACAAGAGATTAATCAATTTCGCAATAATCTACTCAAGATAAAAAGGAATGTCATACTCCTACTTTCATTCACCAAGCCACAATAATTGATAAATCAAATCAATAGAAATCACGAAGATAGGTGAAGCATAAATTCCAGAATTCAACACACGAAATCCAGAAATCACAAGAAAAAGGATGGCCAATCACATAAAAATGAGCCGGAGCTCCTCCAGACAGGGTATAGTCCCCCATTGCGGACATTGAGCCGAAGCTCCTCCTGGTGAGTCAAAACTCCTCCTGACAGGGTATAGTCCCCCATTGCGGACATTGAGCCGAAGCTCCTCCTGATGAGTCAAAACTCCTCCCGACAGGGTATAGTCCCTCATTGCGGACATTGAGCCGAAGCTCCTCCTGGTGAACCGAAGTTCCTCATGATAGGGTATAGTCCCCCATTGCGGACATTGAGCCGAAGCTCCTCCTGGTGAACCGAAGTTCCTCATGACAGGGTATAGTCCCCCATTGCGGACATTGAGCCGAAGCTCCTCAAAAATGAAGTATCGTCCTCGACATGTACAAAGAGACATCGCACATTGCTAGTCTAAATCACAAAGATGATCGTCATGATCAATCGAGAAGTATCGATTACAGTAAGCTAGTAAATATATGAGCTTAGCTTCATGTCCCATAACCACTAGCTTAACTTAAATATTTACGAACAAATTGTAGGTCTCCACTAGAAAATTGTCACAAGAGATTCAATCGAACAAGTCCAAGAATTAACCGACAAAGTGAACGCAAGCGTTTCATACCACTTGTTTTACTAAGTCGTTTAATTAGATTTCTCATACGAGTGAGGTAAAGGTTTATATATACTAATAGATTGGAAAACGGTTTTATAAACGAATTTGGTATTAAAATTGTATTGAAATCGTTTGAGGAAAGAGTTTTGATATTTACTACTAGTATAGAAAACCTTTATATTTTTAAAGTGACAAAACACAAAGAAGATTGTAGGAACAATCAACTCATAAAGATTCACATTCAAAGACGTGAATAAAATCCAATGAAATCGATACCGAATCCATCAAAATGGATATTCCCATAAATCACGAAGAAAATGTCATCAAAGTCGATAATAAGTGATAATAACAAAATGGAATCAACACGAATCGATTGAAGTTGGAATTCTCAAGCAAATAGGCAAAACTTGCAAATAGGAGCAGGTCGGTCGACCGGACTCCCTGAGTCGGTTGACCGAACCAAGAGTTGGAAGTGCCTGGGGCATCAGGTCGGTCGACCGGCCCAGGGGCTCGGTCGGCCGAGGCCTGTAAACGGCACTCCCAAACAGAGGCAGGAAGTGCCTGGATAGCAGGTCGGTCGACCGGCCCAGGGGCTCGGTCGGCCGAACCTGTTGCCAGCACTCCCCTGCCCTATTTCAAAAGAGGTGCAAACTCAATCAAATTGCATTCGCTCGAGCAACGGCGCCAAGGGTTTATGCCTATCGACTACCCGGCCCTATAAGCTCTTCGATGCACAATCAAAAACACATTCAAACATCAAAGTTAGGATTTTTAAAGATTTGAACCCAAAACACTAAAAATTGGAATATTCACCAAATCAATTCAAACCAAAAGCAAATGCACACGAATAAGTGTTAGGAATTCATACCTAACAATCGAAGATAAATATAAGCATAGATGTGAGATAAAAATCTCACCTTTAAACCCAAATCAATGAATGAGAAGCTTGAAGACAAAGGAAGATCAACCACACCTCAATCTCAACACTAGAAGCTTGAATCTAAGCTTAAAAGAAGAACATTCCCTAAGTTAGATTTAGGAAATTTCTGAGATTGAATGAGAAAGAGTTGGAGAAGATGAAGGAGATGCTTACCAATTGGTTCACTTGAGTTTGGAGCAAGAAGATGGATTTGCTAATGGAAACTAGGGCTTAGGAATTTCTATTTCCCATTCTCTTCCACCATTGTTGCTAAAGCTTGAGTCTTTAAGCAAAGAGGAGAAGTTATGAAGAGAAGGGGGTTGGGTTGAGCTAATAAGGGTGCAGTCCAAACCAAAGCCCTAAGTGGGAAAAAGTAGCAAAAATCAACTTTCTCCAAACATATCGAAGCTTATACTCAAAAAGGTCGCAAACGGCATTTTGAACTCAATGGGGGTGGTCTCGAGTCCTAATTCGGCTGTTTGCAAAAAGTAGCTTTTCGGACTAAAATCCGACTAACGATAAAATATTTAAATAAAATATTTAAATATAAAATCGATGAATATGCGGGTTGTTACAATTCATAGTAAGGGACACGAATCGATTTTGGAATTGTAGGTAACGTTCCAAAATTCAAAGGAATCAAGTCAAAAAGAAAGAGATTCAAACTCGAATGAAAACGATTCTGTAAATACATTTACCATATAGGCTAAGTTTTGCCTAGAGCTACCAAAGCTCTGATACCACATGTAACGACTTGATATTTTCAACCATTCGCATCCCCACATGTCGGACTTGAATTGCTCAAAATACCGCCTTGTAAATAAAATTTGGCAAATCTCAGAATATATAGTAAATAAATAGTCATACATCACAGACATAGAGTAAATAATAATGCAGCGGAATTTAAAGAGATGGTAGTTCATGAAGCTACCATATAAGTTATAAGATACATCAGAGTTAAACAAGATACAACACAAGAGTAACAAGATACATCAGGTACAAAATCAAAATTCATCACTACAAGATGCTGAAAATCAAAATCAAAATGCAAGAGTAACAAGCTACTATATAAGTTATAAGATGCTGAATCACTCAGTCTGACTCGAGTGTAAAGCAAAACACAAAACACTCGAGTTAGGACATAAATACTTATGAACTGTAAATCAACTCAAGTGAACAGTAACAAAAATGCATCAGTAACTTAAAGGATGCTTGGGACCGCCCATTCTCTAAGGATCCGTTAAACTATTTACTATGTAGTAATATTGCGCTATTATAATAATGTCTATAGTAAAATAAACTTACTTTTAAATAGCGTTGAAGGGTTACCCATATAGCCCCCAACATGCAATAGACCCAGTAGTCCATCCAGTATACCTCCAGATTCGGAGGCTACCCTAAATACTCCATCGGCTACGGGAGAAAAACAAACTCGTAGTAAGGCTCGCTATGGTAGGTGATACGGCACACAAGGCAATGTCAGGGTAGATATACCAATTACGCACACGGGCTGGCGGTAAAATAGCAGCCACTACGCCCACCTCGAAACACACTCCCAAATCAAAATCTGTGGATGGCCATCAAATCAATCACAAGTAAGAGTATAGTATCGAAGAAGTGTGTCCGACCAAAAGAGCTACCCCTTTGTCCCGAGATCGCTCCTGTTTTAGCCACCTTAAGCCAACTCACGGGAGTTGGGTCCACGTAATATACCTCAAGGACGTCGCCGCCATCCTTTAAAAACTTTAAATACAAGGTTTGAAATCCATCGAAAATTAAATTCTCAAATTCTTGTTTTAAATTCATTTTAATTTCCAAATAAATTTATAATCATGTTTTATAGTTCAATTATTTATATATGAAATAAGAGATAATGATATATAAAATCAAATATTATTTCTTAACAACCAATTCAATAAAATCCAGAAAAAGATTTATAATATAGTTATAAAATTTATTTCATTGCTAATTTTGAAAAAACATATTTGAAAAACATATTGTGTCTTTGCTCTGTTCAAGTGTTTTGGAAATCCTATCGATGGCGTTGATCAGACGAATCGATCGGAAACCCAAATCAACATCAACAACTCAAACAACACAATATATAAAACATTTTAATTATTAGTATACAAATGCACTTCAAGAATGATTTGAAGACAAGTTGGAAACAAAGATGAGATGATTAAATAACAAAATAGGAAGATGAATAAGCTTATATAAATCATGGGCAACCTTAACCGAGTCATATGTGATGTAAAGAATAAGATCGATGTGGATTTTCTGGGGTAAATCAACATTCGATCTCAAGAGATAGAGTTCAAAATTATAAGAGATACTAGCATCTAAACCGAGGATATAAATTTTTTGATGAATTGATGTTATTGTAAAGGAGTTTCACCCCTTTACAAATTAATTTGAGATTTGCGGGACCGCCTACTCATTATGAAGATCATTCAAAGTGGAGTTATAGGATACTCCAGAATCAAAAGAAGATTAATAGTGAGGGACATGAATGGATTTTGGAACTGCAGGTAACGTTCCAAAATTCAAAGGAATCGAGTCAAAAAGGAAGAGATTCAAAATCGAAAGAAAGTGATCCTGTAAATACATTTACCATATATGCTAAGTTTTGCCTAGAGCTACCAAATCTCTGATACAACATGTAACGACCCGACATTTTCAACCATTCGCATCCACACATGTCGGACTTGAATTACTCAAAATACCGCGTTGTAAATAAAATTTGGCAAATCTCAGAATATACAGTAAATAAATAATCACAGATCATAGATATAGAGTAAATAATAATGCAGCGGAATTTAAAGAGATAGTACTTCATGAACCTACTATATAAAATATAAGATATATCAGAGTTAAACAACGTACAACAAAAGAGTAACAAGATACATCGGGTACAAAATCAGAATACATCACTCGAATCGCTGGATACAGAAAGGAAAATAGATGGCTGGATCTTCAAGCAAAGCTCCAACTCCGATGGTGAGTCTTGAATGCTGAATCACTCAGTCTGACTCGAGCGTAGAGCAAAACACAAAACACTCGAGTCAGGACATAAATACTTATGAACTGTAAATCAACTCAAGTGAATAGTAACAGAAATGCATCAGTAACTTAAAGGATGCTTGGGACCACCCATCCTCTATGGATCCATTAAACTATTTACTATGTAGTAATATTGCGCTATTATAATTACATCTACAGCAAAATAAACTTACTTTTAAATAGTGTTGAAGGATTACCCATATAGCCCCCAACACGTAATAGTCCCGGTAGTCCATCCAGTATCAACGTACCTCCAGATCGGGAGGCTACCCTAAATACTCCATCGGCTATGGGAGAAAAACAAACTCGTAGTAAGGCTCGCTATGGTAGGTGATACGACACACAAGGCAATGCCAGGGTAGATATACCAATTATGCACACGGGCTTGCGATAATGTAGCAGCCACTATGCCCACCTCGAAACACACTCCCAAATCAAAATCGGAGGATGGCCATCAAATCAGCCACAAGTAAGAGTATAGTATCGAAGAAGAGTGTCCGACAAGAGGAGCTACCCCTTTTGGCTCGAGATCGCTCCTATTTTAGCCACCTTAAGCCAACTCATGGGACTTGGGTCCACGTAATATACCTCAAGGACGTCACGACCATCCAACTTCATTCTGGAATCTCCACCGTGTCACAATTGTTAAAGTGGTTTTCAAAGTCCGTAGAGAGTATGAAAACTTCTAATCCAGGTCTCTTTAACAACCAAACATTATTATGA
This sequence comes from Allium cepa, assembly GCA_030765085.1. Classification (NCBI taxonomy): domain Eukaryota; kingdom Viridiplantae; phylum Streptophyta; class Magnoliopsida; order Asparagales; family Amaryllidaceae; genus Allium; species Allium cepa. The sequence continues at coordinate 444,912,615 of CM060938.1, read as the reverse complement.
TGCCGTGGTCATTTCAAAATAGTTTATACTTCAAAAATCATATCATTTCATTTCAAAAATATATCCCTTCCAAAATAGTTTATACTTCGAAACCAAAACCATTTTTATTTCAAAACTATATTCAAATCAATATGATATCATTTCCATTTCAAACATATATTCACCTTTCAAAAATCATAATACTTTCAAAGTTATAACTCTTTCGAAATCAAAATACTTGAAATCATTACACTTTGAAAATCATAACATTTCGAAATCATACACTTGAAATCATGGTACCTTCCTTTAATTCTTTGCATTTGCAAATTTATTCAATTAAACCCAAATTTTCAAATTTCCAATTTAATTCAGTTCTAACCATCAGTTTCAATTAAATTCGGTTTCCCAATAAAACATTCCAAATCTTATAAATTTCAAACATAGATTGGATCCACAAAATAAACTAATAAATTTTTCAATATAATTCAAAGATTTAAATATACCATGTTTCAAAACTAAATTTGAAAATCTTATTATATATATATATATATATGTATATATATATCAAATTCACTTTCATAATATTTAGCTTTGAAATAATCACTTACTAAAATACAATATCATTAAAATAAACCCGAATTACAAGTAAACCAATTATCCTTTCGTGCTAATATAAACTTCAAATATTCATTTATCAAATAGATCAAAATCATATCATTCCAAAATCATATTCTTTATCAAATAAAGATTAAGTCATTCAAAACCATTTCAATCATCAAAATATCATATCCTTTTAAAACCTCATTATCAAATCATTATTTGAAATCAAAATCAAATATTCAAAATTTATATATCATTTTAAAATCAAATATATCATTCATTTATTATTCCAAGCATCTTTACAAAATACATTTCAAAATTCCATTCAAAAATTCATTTATCTCATTTCATTCCATTTAACACATAACCAAGTAAACTTTATTTAAATTCAAATTCAATTAAAATTTCTTAAAAATTCAAATTTAAATATTAAAATATATATTCAAACTCCAAAAATTTCACAAATAATCAGTTTCAAAAGTTAAATTGTTTAACACTTTAAAATATAACTCAAACATTGTTAAAATCTATAATATTTCAAAACATTATCAAATTATAGCAATGACGGCATTTATAAAGTGCTATCGTAGCTTATAGTTTCCAAAATAGTTTAGTTCTAGAACAACAGAATTTATAAAATGCCGTAATAGATATTTAGTTATTTCAAACATAGTCAAATTCGAAAACAACAGCATTTAAAAATGCTGTCATAAGACCACAACATTTTTGGAAAAAATGCTATTAATAAAATTCCAAATTTTATTATAACTTTCAAAAATAATAAAACTTCAATTTTTGTTATTTTAAACTTATAAATCATATTTTTAGACTTCAAAATTTCCCATTTAAATAATTTTAATATACGATTTATCTGAACAAAATTCTAAATCAAATATTCAATTAAAACTCAATTCATTTGTTAAGTCAAAATTCACTTTTTTCTTTATATATTTAATAAAACTTAATATTTTACTTCAAATATCATTTCAAACTTTAAATTTGATTTCCACTATTTATTTACATTTTTAAAAATACAATTTAAAGTCATTATTTAGTTACATTTTTAAAATAAAAATTTAAAGTCATTATTTACTTACATTTTTAAAATAAAATTTAAAATCAAAAATCACATTTACTTCAAATTTACATACTTAAATTCACAAATTCAAAGCTTAATATTTAGCTTTCTCAAAACCACAAAATATGTATTTTCAAAACAAAATTTCATCCTTTAAAATATATATCTTAAGAAATATCATTTAAAATATACCACTGGGTCTGTATATAATTTTCTAACCTAGGTCAAGTTATATGGATATGTATCATTTCAATCCGTAAATTAAAAAGAATTCGGCTTCTATCATTTCAAACCTGCAATCCCATGTCAAATAAAATACAATAAAAATCGCTCAGGCCTTTCATTTCAGCCCTTAATGATTTTTCCCTATTCTAAAGTCTGTTCGGGTATGTATCATTTCAATCCATAGTGATTCTATTCTAACAGGGAAACTTGCAGTGGATATATGCATAAACGTAATAAAAAATGTCAATATCACAATATAATGTCATATATCATATGTCAGGTGATGATTAACAAGGTGAGAATGGTAATAACATGGCATAGCATATCATATAATCATCATTTACTTGCATAACATTTTCAATTTACTAAACACTTTTCATCAATTCACTATTTCATAAGTAAACACGTCAGAGTGAGAAGGACTCACCTTTTCAAGATGGATATAGCCAATCAAAACACATAGAACAAATCCAGAAAGCACGATATGGAATGACACAGCACGACTATTGATTCAAACTGGAAGATAGAGCCAAGATATTATATTGTATGCAACAACCAAAACAAGACAATGTATACATGAATATATAACAAAAAACACAACTGAAATGAATTGAAATAACAAGCAACAAAGGATAAAATAGTTAGACCTTGCTTTTATCCATCCAAATGCTTGGCCTAGGTGGAACATATGCTTGGCCATCATGTGATATAGCTCGGATTTGGCATCAATATAGCACGACTAATAAGGTTGTGATGATGGTAGAAGTTATAAGGTTAAGGATGCAATTGGTCAATGCAAAATTGAGTGGTTTTTTGGGCTCAATAAGGCTCTGCCTTGGGTCAAGTGGGGCTCGGCCATGCTTGTACATGTCAGGTCAGAGCTGAAGCTGAAGGTCAGAGGTGATGAACATCAGTTTGTGGTGGCTATGGAGGTGGCCGAAGCAACTATGAAGGGGTTAGGTGGAATCAAGACTCGGCTATGCAAATTTGGAAGGGTTTTGCAAATTTTTGTGGCACAAGCATCATCAGGAGGCATGGCCTGGACTTGGTCAGAGGAGAGGCTGATGGTTTCTGTTATAGATGGTGGAGGTGATGATGGAGCTGATGGAGTAGGAGCTAGGCCGAGCAAGCTAGAAGAAGCAAAGCCAAAAGTCAATAGAAAATATGAAAAGAAAAAGTAAAATAGAAGAAACCCTTAGAAAAAAACTTATAAGTATTTTGAGAAATGAAGCATAGCCGTGAGTTTGAGATGTGAGAAGTATTTTTCACATGAAAATGAAGAGGAGGGTACGACAATCTGTAACGACCCAATTTTTCGACTTTCGAAAGTCGACATCAATACTCCCACTGTGTCAAATGCCGCACAATCAAATGCCGGAAAACCGAACCGTTGGGGTTAAAGAAGAAGAAGATAGAAGAAGAAACTGAAACAATAACAAAATCTCACATTTGGCAGCAGAAGAATATATAGTAGATAAATGAATATCTTTAAAGCAAAATCACTATATCAGTTTATACATACATTATCAGAGTGTTCAACAACACAACAACGGAAAGGAAATATTACATATACTATTGATACGCCTCACCATCCAACTTTCTCCTGATCTCTATAGAATCTCTTTTCTGACTTTGCTCCAGAATAACTGATAACCTGACTCTAGGATGCCCGGGTGGAAATTGGTGGGCACCCAGAGTTTAGAAAGGGAACAATAAACTCCAGGTCAGTCATGGGACTGGTGTGAGATCTTAAAAACAGTTATTTTCACAAAGAAAATAAAAAGAAAGCCGCTACGCTTTTGGAAAATGAAACTGCCATAAGGCCTCCTGCCACACACACAACGTAAGCACACACTTGGAGGAGATTTCTCCTTATGACATTCGAAAATGCTTGATACGTGAAAACCATTTGATATTGTTATTAGTGCATAGTGCAGAAAACATTTCGAATGCATAATATTAATCTTAGCCAGTATACCACATTTCTCCGGATGTCTACTATAAATACCAGGTTCAATAGCAGGTTACCGCCACATTCCATGGCAGGTTATATAACTAAAACCGTACAAGGTGCGTATTGTTCCTTTGGATTTTCAACACTGGTCAGGCAAAGGAACTTCCTACACCGAAATGGGTACCCCTCTGGATGGACGCCCCCGAGAACCTAGCCGGATCTCTGCCAAACAATGCCGACGTTACCTCATGCTTTAACTAAGCTATAACATAGGTACCACACAAGTATGCCATCCCCGGTCGTAACCGACCTTTATCCGACGATCCTCAACCATAAAGCAACAACTACAAAGTATAATAAATTTGCAGCATCAACATAGGTAAAATATCTAGGCTCTATACCATGATACCACCTCTTATCCAGAAGAAAATGGACATACCCTAGGGGCGTGACCCCTAAAAACCTTGACACAACATTACTGTTTCGACCATTTTCCGGTTGTGAGGCACGACGAAGTCTCGGCGACAAAGCTACGCTTTTCACAAAAGCCATTCTTCGATCAACAAATGATCAGCAGCGCTTCATATGCCACATTACCAAATTGGGAATATATTACTAGTAACCATCAACTACATAACCTCCAATCCCGCACGTCTCATAGAAGGGTGTTAAGCTAAGAGAATAAATTCTCTGCCACCAATAGAAATGTATTTGATAGAGACCAGCTTTACATCTTAAAGTGTAACGTCAGACACACATCCATACAAGTCCGTTCGAGGATCGAACGGAACCGAAGGCACTTCACAGAAGCCCTTTCAATCCGGATATTCACTAATCACGTCGGGAATCACCATCACAAAGAGTGATCAAATCTCTATACTGGAGCAACTCGGTGCAGAGACATTCGATAGGTAATCCTTTCATTTTCGAAAATACTCGGTCTTCAACACCATGTTCAAATACAATCCCATTTCGTCGTATCATTATTCATAATGGGTTTTATGACACAAAGTCCTCTCCCGGTTAATCCGAATAACGAGCGCTTATTTTTCAAAATAAGTGTTACATTCAGATTTCAAAAAAATCACAACAATTTTCACTTTGATATTTTAAACAAAAGATCCATCACAATCACAAAGGTTCGATGTGGTTTTGAATATCCATTTGGAATCCGACCACCGGTCGCATCGAAATTCAAACGCCATTTAAAGGCCAGTATTGATAACCGGTTATTTAAGTATCAATCAACATTCACAACAATTACTGGATTTCAAATAAGTTTCCCCCAGTTATTTATTTTGAAAATATGTTTGCAAGAGATATTTTCACACTTCAACCATTTGAAAACAAATTTCAAGTCACTAAGATATATTTTCACACTTCAACCATTTGAAAACTAATTTCAAATCACTTTTCACTTGTGGAATAAGATTCCCAATATTATTTATTTCCACTGAAAGTCTGCCGAGTTCAAATACTTCAAAAAAATTCAAATCACTTATCTAAAATATACATGGAAATACTTAGAATAAAAACTATTTTAAAACACTTTCTTAAATATTTGTTATGAAAATATTATACTAATATCTTATATAAAACATCAAGTCCAAACCAATTTTAGAATAAAATTAGTAGATAGAGTATAAATATTTAAATAACCATTTTCTAAAACAAATATTATCCAAATCTTTAAATAATCACTTCTATAATTGATTAAATAAATCTTTACATTATAGATTTTCAAAATAACTTAAGAAAATAATTTCTTCAAAATATTCTTTTTAAAACAATCTCTAGAACTTTAATTTATACTTGAAAGCTACTTTGAAAACATACTCAGCTTTCCGGGGAAAATACGCTTCCATTTCAAAATGGTCCATTTAAACCAATTAATAAACCCTTCTTGATTTATTTTATATTTACGTTCCATATCCGTATATTCCATCCACACTTTTAAAAAATAACCCAATGTATATTTTTTTTTTTAAAAATTCCCTTTCCTTTACAAATTCCCATTATGAATTTAGATTTTCAAATATCAACTGATATACGATTTTCAACTATTCACTTTCAAAAATCAAATCAAATTTCTAATTGATTTTCAAACTCATTTCAAACACCAAATCAAATTTTCAAATTGATTTCCCAAAGATTTATTTTCAAACAAAAAATCAATTTCCTAAATTTATTTTCTTTTAAATTAAATCTCTTTACTTCTTCCAAACTATATAAAAATACGAATTTTAAATAAATTCTTGAACCTTTACTTGAAATTCATTTATTAAAATTCTTTCCCATATTTTTGGAATTTATTCAATACGATTCAAAAATAAAACTTCATCTATTTAAATTCCTTCTTTAAAATTCACCAAATTCTTTTAAATGAATTTATTATAATTTTTTTACTTAAGTTTCAAAAATGCGATTTTATTTATTTCTGGTATCTTACGATACCAAAAATATTTTTGGCTAAATCATAGCCTTTCGCAATTTAAATCACAATATAATCACACACAGATTATAGATAAACCAACACACAACATATAAAACAAATTCAAATGTTTGAGGAATCCAGTTGGATCCCTCCAACCTGTTTCCCTGCATCCATAGACGTTATCACAACAATTAAATACCAATTCCACTGCGAGGTGGAATATCGCGGTATATGGGATTTATAAAATATCATCCGCTATTATGCGGCGCATAGGATCTCATCCGCTATATAATGCGGGAAATCAATCACTCCAAATACATATATAATACCAATTCCACTTCGAGGTGGAATATCGCGGTATATGGGTTTAATATAATATCATCGGCTATTATGCGGCGCATAAGGTCTATTCCAATACAACTGATAATAATTTATTATTAAAGCACACAATCAACAATTTTAAATTTAACTATCATAATTGAACAATCAATCAATAACTGAAATTTTCAATTATTATTTTGAGTGAGAAGATCTCACTTTTGCTTTGCATGCAATCCATTTTCATTTCGGCTTGATCCTCCACGATTTTAGACCTTGTACAAGCATTATATGGATTTGTTAATATTAATTAGACAATTCATTACCATTTATTAATTTTATTAATCATTGTGATAATTTAAATTTCTTCTTTGAATTTAGTCGACTTAAAACATTAGTTGTTATAACTAACTAAATTCCTTCTTTTTTGTATATAACTTATAAACAAACTACATGTGGAGTAGCTCCAAATATGAACATATGAAATCAATCAAGCAAAAGTTTTGACACTGTCATATGTTCATTCTTCCAAGCTTTATATCTATATTTTCTAAGAATGATTAACACCATGTTCCAAGTATTGTTACGATTGTTGTTGTTGAATATAATGATCATGCTATCCAAGGAATATAAGTTAAATCTCAGCAATTAAAGCGAACCAAATGAAGTTATCCATTCTATACTCCGAATTTTTTTTCTTGCAGCATCTCAGAAGAAAATTTATTACGACTTGTCATATTTAGCAACAAAACTACCAATAAGCACAAGTTGTTAAGGATTATTATAAAATTTGTAAACAATGAACTACGTATTTATTCACGAAAGAGCTTTTGCAGAAAAACTCACCCCATGCTTGAACTTGCTCACTCACGAATGAGTAGGTATATGCCTGCTGCTGCTTGCCCTAACCAACCCCAAACCGAGAGTCGCTAACCCAAAGTCCCACCGCTATAGGTTCCACCACACTCCTATCTGATGACTCACCGCCAGGGACTTCGCACATACTTCCGATCCTAAAACCTCTTTCTCTCTCTCTTGGGAATGAAGTTCGGCCAAAAATCTAGGTAACGAATTTATCGAGAGTAATGAATTCGAGCGCGATTCCGAGTGCGAGTATGAATCTTTCCATCGAAATCTGAAAATGAATTCGAATCAGAGGATAAGGAGGGAGCAGTTTGATTTGCGAATTTTGGTTTTAATTTGTTTCCATCCTTGTATTTTTAATTCAGATCAATTTGTGAATGTAGTTGATAGGAGGGGGAGACGAAATTTGATTTTGATTCAGAAATCAGAGAGATAAGGACGCGACTACTTTTGATTTCTTTTGATTTGACAAAAGAAAAGGCTCGGCCCTTCTTTTACTTATTCTTTTATTTGTTTGTTTGCAACGTGCTTTAAATTTCATTGCATGTACGACAAGTGTGGTTTCTTTTGTACATGTGTTCTGAAAAAAACTGATGTAAAAATTTTCTTATAAAACAATTATCATATTTTACATTTAAATTTAAATTCCAACTTAAACCGCTTTGATAAACGCAACTAAAAATCTCGATCTCCAATCGAGGCATATCGCCAGGCGTTCATAAGGTTAAACTCCTATTCCAAACGCAATGGAAAAGGTTCCGAGTCCAAATTCGATCGTATGGAGAAGATAGCTTTATGAACCCAGTTGTTAAATTAAATTTCGATAAAAATTTCAGCGCGTTTACTTATCGTACGGCCAATCGATCACTCCAAACACTATGAAAATTGAAATCCGATAATAATACAATATTATGGATCCAATGGAACTTGTTTCGTTGAATGCCAAGACAGTGCCTCAGAAGGCTATTTTTAAATACCGATTTGAACAATATAATTTCAAAACCGATCAAATCACTTCCAAATTCAATTCTGAAGCTTCCATTATCTTCAGTATCATCAATATAAATTATCTAAGCCTTTAAAAAAAATTTAACAAGCTTAAAACAGTAGATTCAAAATTCTACCGAACTTCAATAACTAAATTTAATAATTAAATTGCCAAATCCATATTATATTTGAAATTCAAGTTTAAAATAACACCCAAATATTTTAAAATCAATTAAAAATTTCAATTTTAATTGTCCAAAATTCAGGGTCGTCACAGACTCCCCCCTTAAAAGAATTTCGTCCCGAAATTTCAAGTTAAGAGCGATCCTTAACCCATTTGCTATCTTTCCAAAACCAAACAGTTTTATTAGCTTGCCAAACCAAATCTTTTTATTAGCGACCCATTTACTCCAACTAATTTTCCAAAATCTTCCATAGTTTCCAACAATATTGTTTACTTCACAATTCAAATTTAAATTTAAATTCACATTTCAAACTTTTAAAATTTTCTTAAAAATTTTTAACACTCTAAATTTTCGAAAAAAATTCGCCAGCATCTCCTTTGCAAGGCTAGCGCCGACTACAAAATGCCACAGCGAGCCTCCAGATTTCAAAAAGAAAACGAAAGGTCAAGCGGCTAGTCCAGAAAATCATCAAATTTCATATAGAAATTTAAACGCATACCTTTCTCAAGCAATTTTAAATTATCTTCGAAATCAAAATCTTAATACCATTTTCCTTTATATCACCTATATATCTTTCTTAACAATAATGTCTAATTACAACATTCAAAACCATTTCATACATTTCTTTACCAAAGTTTCAATATTCATTTAAGCCCATACGATTTACTTATATCATTCGTACGCAATATAAAATTCGACCGCTCACTCGATCACACAAATTCACTTCCGAACTAGTATTGTTCCCCCGATTTTCTAGTGCACACACAGATCTAGTTCCTTGATCAGAAACCGTCATTCTCCTCGCATAGTTCTAAACTATGATAGAGAATTTCCAGAATCAACCAAAAATCCATATCCAGATTCGCCGTCGAAAATCGAGTGAAAAATTCCAACTCGGATCGATATAACTATCTTGAAATTCTATGCTCGAATTCTGGATCAAATCGCTATGCGAATAATATACATACATCCTACGTATTCATTTCCAATTGATATTAGTTATATCAATTTTCTTTTCTTTTATTCACATTGATCTTTCATCCACTTATTCACAATCGCCATTTCATAATTTTCCAGTTTAATCTTCATTCAATCATACACTTAGAATATTTTCTTAATTTCAAATTTACTTAAAAATTTCATCGTTTGTTTCTTAAGTTCCATATAAGCATTTTATATACTTCTTATTTTTATTTTCAATTCACCACTTTGGTTTATATCTGCTTATAATTAAACTGGGTTTCCAATTTCATATGAATTCAATTTATCCTTCATTTATAATTATTGAATTCAATTCATTTCAAAACATATCTAAATTTGTCATTCCTTCTGTTACTTTCATTTACTAATTTTATTTTAATACTTCGCTTTGTTTATCACAAATCAAATTCAATTCCAATTCCTGTTCTATTTACTTACAAATTCGAAATGAATTTCAACATTCAATTTCACTTTCATTTACTTGCGATCGTAAATTTATTCATTCATTCATCATTTTATTTTTCCAATTTGCTGATTTTTTTTTCAACGTTTCAAAGTCATTTTTGAAATCAATTCAAATCATCCTTTGAATTTCCAAAACCAAATCCAGTTTGCAAACAACTTCAATTTAGAATAATTTAGCAGCAATTCCTCTCATGGAAACTCGAAAATGAACATCGATGATGCTGGAGTCATCACCGAAGTTATTTTCCAACGACCGAAAAGAGTTTAGAGCTTTTATCCCTTCCAAAACATTTTTTCCGAAACCTTTGAAAACTATTTTCAAACTAAAAGTGATTTAAATTTTTCCAAATCTCCAAAATTTTCCACTTTCAATCCTTTCAAAAATATTTCTCTAGAACTCCATTTCAAATTATAAATCACATTTACAATTTATATTTACAAATCCCATTTATATATGAATTTATTTTTAACTGTTGGTTATCATTTCAATTTCTTATTCAACAATCAATGATAATAATTTAATATTATCACTTCCTAACGAACAAGCAACCATATACTTTAATAATTGATGGAAAATTATATCTTTTCTATACAAAAATAATTTGGGTAAAATTATTCCATTTACCCGATTTTAAAACGATACTGTGTCGGTTTATCTTGTTTAAGAGTTTGAAAACCCCTATCGATACAGTTGGCCAAACTGCACCGACCAAAATCTATGAACAATCAACCGATATGTCAACACAATATGTAACAATTTTTATATTCACTAACAAATACGCGCTCATATCTATTATTACACTCAAACTCATTCTAGAGTACTACTAACTCTATCTCTAATGAGTAACACCCACCAGAGCCAAGGTTGTTGCTTAACCAAATACTCTGATGGCACTTTGTAACGACCCAATTTTTCGACTTCCGAAAGTCGACGTCAGTACGCCCACTGTATTAAATGCCGCACAATTGAATGCCGAAAAACTAAACAGTTAGGGTTAAAGAAGAAGAAGATAGAAGAAGAAATAGAAACAATAACAGAATCTCACATTTCGTAGCAGAACAATATACAATAGATAAATGAATATCTTTAAAGAAAAAACACTATATCAATTTATACATACATTATCAGAGTGTACAATAACACAACAAAGGAAAGGAAATATTACATATACTAGTGATATGCCTCGCCATCCAGCTTTCTCCTGATCTCCACAGCATCTCTTTTCTGACTTCGCTCAAGAATAACTGATAACCCGACTCTAGGCTGTCCGTGTGGAAATTGGTGGGCACCCAGAGTTTAGAAAGGGAACAATAAACTCCAGTCAGTCAAGGGACTGGTATGAGATCTTAAAAACAATTATTTTCACAAAGAAATAAAAAAGAAATCCTTTATGCTTTTGGAAAATGAACTGCCATAAGGACTCCCGCCACACACAATGTAAGCGCACACTTGGAGGAGATTTCACCTTATGACAGTCAAAAATGCTTGATACGCGAAAACCATTTGATATTATTATTAGTGCATAGTGCATAAAACATTTCGAAAGTATAATATTAATTTTAGCCAACATACCATATTTTGTCGTATGCCTACTATTACTACCATGTTCAATAGCAGGTTACCGCCACATTCTATGGCACGTAATACAACTAAAACCGTACAGAGTGCGTACTGTTTCTTCGGATTTTCAACAATGGTCAGGCAAAGGAACTTCCTACACCGAAATGGGTACGCCTCTGGAAGGTCGCCCTCGAGAACCTAACCGGATCTCTGCCAAACAAGGCCGACATTGCCTCACGATTTAACCAAGCTATAACATAGGTAACTACCACACAAGTATGCCATCCCCGGTCATAACCGACCTTTATCCGAGGATCCTCAACCACAAAGCAACAACCACAAAGCAACAACCACAAAGTATAATAAATTTGCAGCATCAACGTAGGTAAAATATCTGGGCTACATACCATGATACCACCTCTTATCCAGAAGAAAATGGACATACCCTAGGGGCGCGACCCCTAAAAACCTTGCCGCAACATTCCTGTTTCGACCATTTCCGGGTTGTGAGGCTTGACGAAGTCTCGTCCACAAAGCTACGCTTTTCACAAAAGCCATGCTTCGATCAACAAATGATCAACAACACTTCACATGCCACATTACCAAATTGGGAATATATTACTAGTAACCATCAACTACATAACCTCTAATCCTGCACGTCTCATAGAAGGGTATTAAGCTAAGAGAATAATTTCTCTGCCGCCAACAAAAATGTATTTGATAGAGACCAGCTTTACATCTCAAAGTGTAACGTCAGACACACATCCATACAAGTCCATTTCGAGATCGAACGGAACCGAAGGCACTTCAAAGAAGCCCTTTCAATCCAGATATTCACTAATCACGTCGGGAATCACCATCACAAAGAGTGATCAAATCTCTATACCGGAGCAACTCGGTGTAGAGACATTCGATAGGTAATCCTTTTGCTTTCAGAAATACTCGGTCTTCAACACCATGTTCAAATACAATCCCATTTCGTCGTATCATTATTCGGAATGGGTTTTATGACACAAAGTCCTCTCCCGGCTAACCCGAATAACGAGCGCTTATTTCTAAAAATACGTGTTACATTCAGATTTCAAACAAATCACAACAATTTTCACTTTGATCTTTTAAGTAAAAGATCCATCACAATCACAAAGGTTCGATGTGGTTTTCGAATATCCATTTGGGATCCGACCCCTGGTTGCATCGAAATTCAAGCGCCGTTTAAAGGCCAATATTGATTGTCGGTTATTTAACTATCAATCAACATTCACAACAATTACTGGATTTCAAATAATTTTCCCTCAGTTATTTATTTTCAAAATATCTTTGCAAGATATATTTTCTCAACCATTTGAAAACAGATTTCAAATCACTAAGATATATTTTCACACTTTAACCATTTGAAAACAAATTTCATATCACTTTTCACTCGCGGAATAAGATTCCCGATATTATTTATTTCCACTGAAAGACTGTCGAGTTCAAATACTTTAATATAATTCAAATCACTTATCTAAAGTATACTTGGATATACTTAGAATAAAAACTATTTTAAAGCACTTGCTTAAATATTTGTTATGAAAATATTATACTAATATTTTATATAAAACTTCAAGTCCAAACCAATTTTAGAATCAAATTAGTAGATAGGTATAAATATTTAAATAACCATTTTCTAAAACAAATATTATTTAAATCTTTAAATAATCACTTCTATAATTAATTAAATAAATCTTTACTTTATAGATTTTCAAAATAACTTATGAAAATAATTTCTCTAAAATATTCTTTTTAAAACCATCTCTAGAACTTTAATTTAAACTTGAAAGCTACTTTGAAAACATACTCGGCTTTCCAGGTTAAATACGCTTCCATTTCAAAGTGGTCCATTTAAACCAATTAATAAACCCTTCTCGATTTATTTTAAATTTACGTTCCAAATCTGTAAATTCCTTCCATACTTTTAAAAAATTACCCAATGTTTATTTTTAAAACAAAATTTCATTTCCTTTACAAATTCCCATTGTGAATTTAGATTTTCAACTATCAACTGATATACGATTTTCAAATCGATTTTCAAATATTCACTTTCAAACACCAAATCAAATTTCTAATTGATTTCATGTATCATTTCAAACACCAAATCAAATTTTCGAATTGATTTCACAAAGATTTATTTTAAAACACCAAATCAATTTCAAATCGATTTCCTAAATTTATTTTATTTTAAAATAAATTTCTTGATTTCTTTCAAACTATTTAAAAATCCAAATTTTAAATAAAATCTTCAACCTTTAAAAAAATATGACTTGAAACCCATTTATTAAAATTCTTTCCCATATTTTTGGAATTTATTCAATACGATTCAAAAATAAAGCTTCATTCGATTTAAATTCCTTCTTTTAAATCAATTTATTATAATTTTTCTACATAAATTTCAAAAATCCAATTTTATTTATTTCTGGTATCCTATGATGCCAAAAATATACTTGGCTAAATCATAGCCTTCCACAATTTCAATAAAAATATAATCATATACAGATTATAGATAAACCAACACACAACATATGAAACAAATTCAAACGTTTGAGGAATCCAGTTGGATCCATCCAACCTGTTTCCCTGCATCCACAGACGTTAGCACAACAATTAAATACCAATTCCACTACGAGGTGGAATATCGCGGTATATAGGATTTATAAAATATCATTCGCTATTATGCGGCGCATAGGGTCTCATCCGCTATATAATGCGGGAAATCAATCACTCCAAATACATATATAACACCAATTCCACTTCGAGGTGGAATATCGCGGTATATGTGTTTAATATAATATCATCCACTATTATGTAGCGCATAGGGTCTATTCCCATACAACTGATAATAATTTATCATTCAAGCGCACAATCAACAATTTTAAATTTAACTATCATAATTCAACAATCAATCAATAACTGAAATTTTCAATTATTATTTTGAGTGAGAAGATCTCACCTTTTCTTTGCATGCAATCCATTTTCAATTCGGCTTGATTCTCTATGATTTTAGACCTTGTACAAGCATTATATGGATTTGTTAATATTTGAAATAATTAGACAATTCATTACCATTTAATAATTTTATTAATCATTGTGATAATTTAGATTTCTTCTTTGAATTTAGTCGAATTAAAACATTAGTTGTTATAACTAACTAAATTCCTTCTTTTTTTGTATATAACTTATAAACAACACTATATGTGGAGTAGCTCAAAATATGAACATATGAAATCCGTCAAGCAAAAGATTTGACACTGTAATATGTTCCTTCTTCCAAGTTTTATATTTATAATTTCTAAGAATGATGAATGCCATGTTCCAAATATTGTTACGATTGTTGTTGTTGAATATAATGATGATGCTATCCAAGGCATAGAAGTTAAATCTCAGCAATTAAAATGAACCAAATGAAGTTATCCATTCTATACTCTGAATCTTTTTTTCTTGCGGTATCTCAAAAGAAAATTTATTATGACTTGTCTTATTTAGCAACAAAACTACCAATAAGAACAAGTTGTTAAGGATTATTATAAAATCTGTAAACATGAACTACTTATTTATTCACGAAAGAGCTTTTGCAAAAAAAACTCACCCCATGGTTGAACTTCCTTACTCACGAATGAGTAGGTATATGCATGCTGCTGCTTTCCCTAACCAACCCCAAACCGAGAGCTGCTAACCCAAATTCCCACCGTTGTAGGTTCCACCACACTCCTACCTGATGACGCACCGCTAAGGACTTCACGCTTGCTTTCGATCCTGAAACCACTTTCTCTATCGTGGGTAATGAAGTTCGACCAAAAATCCAGGTAACGAATTTATCAAGAGTAATGAATTCGAGCGCGATTCCGAGTACGAGTACGAGTCGTTCCATCGAAATCTCAAAATGAATTCGAATCAGAGGATAAGGAGGGAGCAGTTTGATTTTCGAATTTTGGTTTTAATTTGTTTCCATCCTTCGTATTTTTAATGCAGATCAATTTGTGAATGTACCCGATAGGAGGGGGTGACGAAATTTGATTTTGATTTAGAAACTGGAGAGATGAGGACGCGACCATTTTTGATTTCTTTTGATTTGAACAAAAGAAAAAGCTCGGCCCTTCTTTTACTTATATTTTTTTATTTGTTTGTTTTCAAAGTGTTTTAAATTTCATTCCATGAAAGATAAGTGTTGTTTCTTTTGTACAGGCGTTGTGAAAAAAAACCGATGTAAAATTTTTCTTATAAACAATTATCGTATTTTACATCTAAATTTAAATTTAAATTCAAACCGCTCTGATAACCGCAAATAAAAATATCGATCTCCAACCATGGCGTGCCGTCAGGCGTTCAAAAGGTTAAACTCCTATTCCTAACGCAATGGAAAATGTTTCGAGTCCAAATTTGATCGTATGGAGAAGATAGCTTTTTGAACCCAATTGTTAAATTAAATTTCGATTAAAATTTTCAACGCGTTTGCTTATCGTATGGCCAAACGATCACTCCAAACACTACGAAAATTGAAATCCGATAATAATACAATATTACGGATCTAATGGAACTAGTTTCGTCAAATTCTAAGACTGTGCCTTAGAAGGCTATTTTTAAATATCGATTTAAACAATATAATTTCAAAACCGATCAAATCACTTCCAAATTCAATTCTGAAGCTTCGATTATCTTCAGTATTATCAACATAAATTATCTAAGCCTTCAAAATATTTTTAACAAGCTTAAAGCTGAAGATTCAAAATTCTACCCAACTTCAGTAACTAAATTTTACAATTAAATTGCCGAATCCATATTATATTTGAAATTCAAGTTTAAAATAACATCCAAATATTTTTAAATCAATTAAAATTTTCAATTTCAATTGTCCAAAATTTAGGGTCGTCACACTATCCAAAAAGAAATGGTTGGCCAAGCAAGAAAATGAAGAAGCAAATGAAATGAAGAGTCAAAGTAAATGAAAAGTCATATGAAGATGAAAGGTCTTTGACTCTTGAAATTTCTATTTCTTTTAAATCAAAATAAACTAAAATAAATCATTAAACAAAATAGAAAAATAAAAAAAAATAAAGTGAAAAATAAAATAAATAATTATTTTAAGGAAAAGTAGAAAATAAATAAAGAAATAGTTTATTAATTCATACTAGACTTTAAAAATTCAAAACAATATACAATTAACATTGGAAAATTATAACTACACTTTTAAAATGTTTTAGAAATAAAATATATACATACCATGTCATATTACATATATATACACAAGTTAGAACATGATATGACAAACAAAAATATTATTTATATAAACTAAAATAAATAATTTAATTCAATAAACAATTTACACACAATATTGTAAAAAGCATAACTTTCACAATATTAATCGGATTTGAATGAAACGAAAAGTAGTCTTCTTGAAATTTTATTTATTTTCATAATAAAAGATAAAATTCCAAAAATTCAAAATTTTAAATTTTTAAATTTAAAAGTCAAAGTTTGACCATATTGACCAAAATCCACATTTTTGGAAAATATTCTATTTAATCATGTTTGAAATTCTAATTTACATCAAAATACAAATTATATTTAAAATAATAAAATTATCCATTTGAACAAATAAAATAAAGTTTTTAAATAAGCAAATTTCAACTTAAAATAATTAAAATATACAATTAAAATAAGTACAAAATACAGGGTTGTTACACCTAGGTTGTGTAATCATTGAATATATGTTTGTTGCAACAAAAACACTGCATCAGGGCACTGGTTCCTTGTTGTAACAATCTTCCTTTGAAGACAATTTAAGTCGATAATAAACTACGCATGTCTAACTGAAACTATTCAAAAGACAAATTATTAATAGGATTGTTCAAATGAAAAAAGATTCAAAAGAACATAATGTAGAATCTCGTAGTGGAAGGATAAAGTATAATACACAAAATAAATACATAAACTGTTCATGAAGCTATTTTTCAACAAAATCAGAATTTACATTTTTTGGGAAGAATAGACAATTGCTATAATAGTAGTAGATACGGTCCTCGACTCAATCTTCGCTTTCAGAAATAAGTGCCTACGCTAAACTGAAATACTCGGTCTGACCTAAGCGTAGAGTAAAACAAAAACGCTCGAGTCAGGACTAACATTCTTATATAAGTAAGTCAACTCAAGTGAAATGTATAGATAACTCAATAAGTGAAATGCTTAGGTTTAAATAAACATCATCTTTCACACTTTAAATCGCTTTAGTTTAAATACTGATTTTCATGTTTGTTTCCAATCGATTCAATATTAAATTCAACTTCAGGTTTTAATTTTTCACTTAAAGCTATTTCACATGCCATGATCCAAACTGAACCATATATTAACATTTCCAATCCCGACTTAAATAAATTCAGGTATCAACTTTTACACCAACTTAAGGTTTAACGGTTTAAAATTTTCATTTTATACTATTTATCTCAATTAAATCCAAATTATTTAGTTTCATCATTCAAATCAAATTCTTTAAATTTCAACATTTACTTTAAAATCAATTACTTAGAACTTCCAAATTCATATCTTTCATATGACAATTTTTCGATAAATCAATTAACCCTTTTAAAGAACTTGAATTTTTTTTATCGTTATGTTAGTTAAATCTTTAAATTGAATCCATTATCTCTACATTAATTTTAAATCAATTTATCAAATCAAATCAAATTTAGGATTAACTTAAACCTTAACATTAAAATCTATTAAGTAAAAAAAACAACAAGATTAAATCTTAAAATCCAATTAAAACTTTCATTAAGTCAATCAAATTTCGATTTCATAATTTCAAGTTCAAACATAAGTTTAAACATACAATATTCCACTTTTATTTCTAAATCAATTTATTTAAACCCAAAGTGGTTTTATATCGGGTATTCATTTCAACCCAAAGTGATTTTCCTAACTATGAGGGAACTTGAGTGTGAGTACAATAATAACATAAATAACACAACATGTCAATGATCAACATGCATGCATAATTAACAATTTAATTTATACACATGCATAAATAACATATCACATGTATCACGTATCATAAATAGCATAAGTGCATCTTCCAAATTCTAACATGTCATACACTAACATAACATATAAATATATAACATGAAATATATACAATGAACTTGCAAGGTGATTTACAATAAAATAACATGACATATAATTTTTCCAAACATAACATATTATTTCCACGTAGCATAGGTGACATATTATTAACATAGCATGTGTAACATATGATTTTATTAACATAACACTTTTTCTTTCAACGTAGCATATGTGACATATTTCAACATGGCATATATATAAAAAAATTCTAACATAACACATTTTCTAACATATCATATGTGACATATTTAACATAAATATGGGACAATTAATCAAATCAACAAAACATACCATTTGTAACATAAAGAACAACATGTGCATGTGAATACTATAACAAAAATTCATGGGAACATAACAACATATATCATATATTCTATCTAAAGAAAATATTTCTCATAACATTTCAAATGATGTTTATTTACCTAACAATAAAAATGTTAATCTTGAGGATTGCTCACTTTTTGAGTTTAGAGATTTTTTGACAACACAAATAGATAAATCCAAGTTGAAATCCAAACACGACAAGCTAATTAATCCCATCCAAAGCAACAATTCAAAAGCAAAGCAAAGCACGACAACGCAAATCAAACAAATTGTATTTTCTTCTTCTTTTTAAATAGAGGAGGAGAGGATGGAAGGTTTTTAAGAGCGAGGGATGGAGTTTGGAGTTTAGGAATCTATGGATTTAGAAATTTCTGAGTCTCTGTTCTTTTGAAGAGGAAGCAGGAAGCGTGAGCAGAAAGCTTCAGATAGAGTGATGAGAAACAATCTGTATGTACTCTGAATCTGTTCTCTAAGGGGAAATTGAAAAGTCAACAGGTGGGAAGGTGAGGAGTCAGATGTCTCCTAGTGTTCTAGATGGGTCTTGGCATGGTTAGGAGCCCATTAGTTAGAGGAGCCAAGGGTTTAGACAATACTTAGCCAAACATACATACAAATATACACTACAAATTTATGTCATTTTTTCACAGTAATTTATATTTTTATAGCAATAGGTATTTGATTTTTACGAAACGAAAAATAGAGAGGAGATTAGAATTCTATCTAGTATTATATAAAAAGAATAAAATTTTAAATTTTAAACTTAATTTCCAACCAAAAGTCAAATTTTGACTAACTTTGATTGAAATTTGAAATTTCACAAAAAAATTATTCTATTAAATTTGGTCAAATAAAATGCTTGTAACAACCCGCATATTTATCGGTTGTATATTTAAATATTTTATTTAAATATAACATCAATTGTCGGATCATAGTCCGAAAAGTTACTTTTTGCAAACGGTCGAATTGGGCCTCAAGACCACTTCCATTGAGTTCAAAACGTCGTTTGTGATCTTTTTGAGTATAAGCTTTGATATATTTGGAGTAAGTCGAATTTTGCTATTTGCTAAGTGGGCTTTTGGGTTTGGGTTTCACCCAAAATGTTCTATAAACCAACTCAGCCCTTCTCTCCTTCCATTCACTTATTCATTTCATAAAAACTTAAGCTAAAAAATGATAATGGTGGAAGAGAAAGGAAATTAGAAACTCCTTGCCCTAGATCCTCTTGCAAATCCAAATTCTTGCTCCAAAATCAAAGAGAAGCCATTGGTAAGCTCTTCTTCATCTTCTCCAACTCTTCTCCCCTTCAATTTCAGAAAGTTTTCCTAAACCTAACTTAGGAAAATACTTGTTTGTTCTTATATTGAAGCTTGTTGGGTTAAAGTAGTGATTAGTTAGTTTTCTCCTTGTGACTTAGCTCCTCCATCTTCTTTGGTTGTGAGATAAAAGGTGAGTTTTGAACTCACATCTACTTCTTTTGATATCATTGATGTTAGGAAGGAATTCCTAACAATTGTTCATATGTTCTTTTGCTTTTGATTTGGGTTGATTCGGTGAAATTGCCAAATTATGATTTTTGAAGCCAAATCTATGAAAAATCTTATATGGTTGATGTTTTTGTTGTTCGGAGTGTTTGGGTGTGTCGTTAAGGTTGGGTAGTCGTTTGACGTAAGCCCATAATCAACACGCATCCGATTGCTTTTGATTTGTTTAGCGATAGTTGGCCTAGGTTCAGGAAATGCCTGAACATTGAGTTTCAGACGTCTGAAACCCTTGTTTAAAACGTCTGAATATTGTTCTGGGGAACATTTTCATCCCCAGATTCAGACGTCTGAATTTATATTCCAGACGTCTGAATTGGCTAAAATTCGACCAGAAAGGAAATAGGCAAAATATTGCCTGTTTCAGACGTCTGGATGGTTGGATTCAGACGTCTGAATTCTGTTTAGGAAAACAAATTGATTTCCAGATTCAGACATCTGAATCCCTTCTTTCAGACGTCTGAACCTGCTGTTTTTGGCCAATTTGCCTTGTTCGTTTAATTTTCCAAATTTGATCGATGTATACCGATTCCAATCAGTTGTTTATGCATATTTGACCTTGATAATTCCTTTCTGAATTCATTCACGGATTTTTATAAATAAATTCTTCAAATCGTATTAAAAGTTCGTTCTCCAATTTATAAACCCTATTTAAAACACATGCACAATTTCGCACTTCGAGCGAAGTGGAAGGGTGATTAAATGGTTGGGCAAAATACGGACCATGAATCTGTGCGTTTATCCTTCTGATTAATCCTCGACCTATTCAATTGATCGTTTTGACCTTCGGGTTTGGTTTACTGATGATATGAGGTGAATTTTGTACTGCTTTGAGTGTGAAATTAACTAACGGGTAGTAAACCGTTTAGTACGAACGGGTGGTTATGGGACTCTCGTTACCACTTTTCGGATTCCTTTCTGGGAGTTTGTGACACATGCTGCCTTTGGGATAGTGTCTTCGGACTGTCTCCTCTGGCTTGATGCCTTTAATATCGCTTTTGGAGTTGGTCCTTTTCCCCGACTCGAGAGATATTGGAGTGGTTTCTTCACCACCGCTCTAGAGATATTGGAGTGGTTTCTTCACCACCGCTCAAGAGATATTGGAGTGGTTTCTTCACCACCGCTCATGATGTTTCATTGATATTATATTCCCTTGGTATCGTCCTTTGGTGTTGGTCTTTTTGAGTCGCATGATGAGTAGCGTTTACCTTGTGGAACTTGTATACCTTATTGGTATTTGTTATTTGCCTTATGGTTTATTTCGGGATGTTCTTATCCTTTGTTTCTATATGTTGCCGATGATATGAGGCTTGTTATCATATGATTCATCTTTTGTTTGACATGTATTATTTTTTATACTCTGTTGCGTATCAATATATGTGTATATGATGATCAACTGTTCTGTGATGTATATTACGTTTGAGTTGTTATATTCTATTCTGATAGATCCTCTAGCCACCTATGGTTTTGTTTTAAGTATTCATTGGATATGTCGATCTGCTGGGTAAAGCAATTGTCGATGTATTCAATAGATAATTAAAGAAAGGCTATAGATGGTCGCTCCTAAACAGCCTTATTCTCCGTGTTAACAGACGGTATTATCTATTAATACTCTTTGCTAGCGTGGGTATAGAGGTGGGCCCATAACCCACAGGTCCCAGGATCGAAACCTGGCTCTGATACCAAGCTGTGACACCCCACCTCTATACCCACGCTAGCCAAGAACACTACGGTGTAATGCTGTCAACTAGCACGGAGAATAAGGCTGTTGAGGAGCGACCATCCGTATAATTGCTTTGCGCGAGCACCGATATGCGAGATAAAAATATAACTTTTCATCTCAAGAGGAAATCCGACGTACCGACACAAACTCAAAGCTACTACATAGTGGCTATAAAGGTCTTCGAAAACAAATATAGAAATAAACATAACACAAATCAGTCGCAGATAATTCATATCACAAAGGCGGAATAAGATATGAATATTACACATAAAGTGTTCATCAGAGTAGTGGTCAAAAAGATCCATAATAATACAAAAGGATAGCAACACGTGCTATACAAAAGAATACAACTACGAGTCTATATCTCAAGTGTATACAACCAAAAACTACTAAACTAGAGTAGTTAGCCAAAAGATCAGATAATGGTCCGATAAGGAATCAAGCAGAAGCACCTGTAAAATCTCAGTCTGACCCGAGTATTATTTATAAGAAAATAATAAACGGATCAGTCTAGCTACAAATATCAGATAACATGATACAAAATAAGAGATATGGCATAAACATATAATACCCATAATGGCATACTACTATAAGTATGAAATTGAAAATCAACAAGAGATTAATCAATATCACAAGAACCTTTTCAAAGATCCAAAGAGGGCATCATACCCAAAACTTGTATTCACAACAAGTCGATGACACGAATTCCGAAAATCACAAGAGAAAGGTTGGCCAAGACATTGATGTAGTGCAAACGGTACATCCAATGAATCAAAAGCAAAGACATAGATGTAGTGCAAATGGTACATCCAATGAATCAAAAACAAAGACATTGATGTAGTGCAAATGGTACACCCAATGAATCAAGAAGCAAAGACGTTGATGTAGTGCAAACGGTACATCTAATGAATCAAGAAGCAAATACATTGATGTAGAGCAAACGGTACATCCAATGAATCAATAACAAAAAGGTATGTGTGAGTCGAAATCACACAATTGGTGTCTAGACTAACCTTGAGGACAAAGAGATATGTGTGAGTCGGAATCACGCCCATGGGGTCTAGTCTAACCTTGCATACAAAGAGACATCGCACAATTGCTAGTCTAAATCATAAAATGACCATCATGATCATCAAGAAGTGTCGATTACACTAAGCTAGTAAGTATAAAAGTTTAGCTTCATGTCCCATAACCACTTGCTTAACTTAAATATTTACAAACAAACTGTAAATCTTTACTAGAAAATTGTCACAAGAGTTTCAATCGAACAAGTCCAAGAATTAACTGACGAAGTAAACGCAAGTGTTTCATACCACTCGTTTTACTAAGCCGTTTAATTAGATTTCTCATACGAGTGGGGTAAAGGTTTGTATATACTAATAGATTGGAAAACGGTTTAGGAAACGAGCTTTGTAATTGAAAATAGAGTTGAAATCGTTTTGATGAAAAGGGTTTTGATATTTACTACTAGTATAGAAACCTTTATATTTTTAAAGTGACAAACCATAGAAAGGATTGTAGGAACAATCAATCATCAAAATTCACATTCGAAGACGTGAATAAATTCCAAAGAAATCGATTACCGAATCCATCGAAATGGATATTCCCAAAATCACGAAGAAAATGTCATCAAAGTCGATAATAAGTGATAATAACAAAAGGGAATTAACACGAATCGATTAAAGTTGGAAATTCAAACTAAATAGGCAAATAGGCAAAAGTGTGCAGATTCAGACGTCTGAAATCAAGGATTCAGATGTCCGAATCTGGAAAACCAAAGGTTTTCCAAAACAGAATTCAGACATCTGAATCTTTGATAACAGACGTCTGAAATAGGCACATTTTAGGCTATTTCCTTTCTGGTTCCAAATGAACCAATTCAGACGTCTGAAATCATATATTCAGACGTCTGAATCTGGGAATAGAAATCTTCCCAGAACAATATTCAGACGTCTGAATATTACGTTTCAGACGTTTGAATGAAGGGTTCAGGGCATTCCCTGAACCTAGGCCAAAAATGGCCAAACGAATATCGGAAACGATCGAACGAGCAAATGGCGATGACTAAGGAATTACGTCAAACGACAACCCAGCCTAAACGGCTCTTCGATACGCCTCAAATATCAATGTCCAAATATCCATAATAGGATTTTCATAAATTGGACCAAAACACCAAAAATTGGAATATACACGAAATCAATCCAAACCAAAATCAATTGCACATGAATAAACGTTAGGAATTCATACCTAACAATCGAAGATAATTATAGGCAAAGATGTGAGATAAAAATCTCACCTTTGAACCCAAATCAATGAAGGAGAAGCTTTTAAAACAAGCTAAGATCAATTCCTCTTCAATAACAACTCAAGAAGCTTCAATCTAAGCTTATAAGTAAAATATTTCCTAAATTAGGTTTAGGAAATTCTGAAATTGTAAGGAGAATGAGTTGGAGAAGAAGAAGGAGATGCTTACCAATGGGTTCACTTGAATTTGAAGCTAGAAGTTGGATTTGCAAAGCAAGCTAGGGCTTAGGAATTTCCATTTCCAATCTCTTCCACCATTGTTGCTAAAGCTTGAGTGTTTAAGCAAAGAGGAGAAGTTATAAAGAGAAGGGGGGTTTGGGCTGAGCTAATAAGGGTGCAGTCCAAACCAAAGTCATAAGCGGGAAAAAGTAGCAAAAATCAATTTTATCCAAACATATCGAAGCTTATACTCAAAAAGGTCGCAAACATCACTTTGAACTCAATGGGGGTGGTCTCGAGTCCTAATTCGGCTGTTTGCAAAAAGTAGCTTTTCGGACTAAAATCCGACTAACGATAAAATATTTAAATAAAATATTTAAATATAAAATCGACAAATATGTGGGTTGTTACAGACTCCCCTCCTTAAAGAAATTGCGTCCTCGCAATATTTAACAAGAAGATATATAGTAACAACCATAAAAGCATATTCAACACAAAAGAAGTTTGAAATAAGAAGTTCACCATAAAGAGCATGAAAGAGTAAGCCTGAACGGGATCGCTCGATGAATTCCCAGGATTACCAAGAGTAATCCCTAGGATTTGAGAACCATTGAACTCTCACAAGAAGAACATCTTTACTTCGAAGTCGTTTGAGCTCTAAAGCAATAATTCGAATAGGATGTTGCTCAAAAATCAAATCTGGTGAAACTTCAATTTCCACAATATCACCGGGCTCAAGAATGAAAACCAGAATCCCTAAGGCATTTCCGTAGATAAAAGACGTGGGGAACGTCAAGAATAGCAGAAAATTGAGCCGGTGCAATGGCGTAGTACAAAAACGGTACGCCCGAGGAACTAGAAACTCAAATAATTTGGGACATCAGCGTTGTACAAAAACGGTACGCCCAATGAACCAAAGCTAAGACATTGATGTAGTACATACGGTACATCCAATGAATCGAATAGCAAAGACATTAATGTAGTACAAATGGTACATCCAATGAATCAAATAGCAAAAACATTGATGTAGTACAAACGGTACATCCAATGAATCCAAAAGCAAAGACATTGATGTAGTACAAACGGTACATCCAATGAATCAAATAGCAAAAACATTGATGTAGTACAGACGGTACATCTAATGAATCCAAAAGCAAAGACATTGATGTAGTACATACTGTACATCCAATGAATCGAATAGCAAAGACATTGATGTAGTACAAACGGTACATCCAATGAATCAAATAGCAAAAACATTGATGTAGTACAAACGGTACATCCAATGAATCCAAAAGCAAAGACATTGATGTAGTACATACGGTACATCCAATGAATCGAATAGCAAAGACATTGTTGTAGTACAAACGGTACATCCAATGAATCCAAAAGCAAAGACATTGATGTAGTACATACGGTACATCCAATGAATCGAATAGCAAAGACATTGTTGTAGTACAAACGGTACATCCAATGAATCAAATAGCAAAAACATTGATGTAGTACAAACGGTACATCCAATGAATCAAATAGCAAAAACATTGATGTAGATCCGGTTTTGCACGCTTGTGCAGAGACTACACCGATTTGGGTGGAAGGCCATTCAGGGGATCCGAGAGTGTTATAGAAATTCAATCTTGGCTTAAATCATGCGATCGCATCTTTTCTCGCATGAACCTTATTGATTTACATCGAGTCCAGGTGGCTTCTAGCATGCTCCAAGAAAGAGCATTAGATTGGTATGAGCTTTTAATTTCTGAAATCGTTGAAGCGGATCTCACTTGGGAGTAATTTCGAGAAAGGTTCGAATTGAAATTTGTGCCGGATGCTGAAAAAGTACCAATGGCCCGGCGTTTTATTGACCTTGTTCAAGGTGAATCTTCTGTGATAGATTATGTCGCCTCTTTCGAGTCTCTTTATAAATACGGGGTTGAGTATATTAATACCCCAATGAAGAAGAATCAAAGATTTGTCTATGGCTTGAATAAGAATCTTAAGAAGCCATTGCTTTTGAAACTGGAGGTTTCATTTGATCAGCTTATTGATATCGCTCTTCGTCTTGAAGAGGCCGATAGAGAAAGCGATATTGAAGTTGTGCGTGCCAAACAGAACTTCAACAACAACATGAAGAGGCCTATCAAATTCGAAGGCCCCAATCCCATCAAGAAAGGGAAGCAACAAACTCCGGTAGCAAAGTCTCCTATCTCTAGTCGTGGACGATGCTACAATTGTGGTTCCATGGACCACTATGCTAAGGAGTGCTCGAAAACTCTCTTTTGCCGATATTGCAAAAGTTCGGGTCATCTTATATCTACATGTCCCATTCTTCAAAGCGGGAGAGAGGGAGAGTTGAATATTGTGCAAGCTCCTGGTAACACTTCTCGTGGTCAAGGTATTTTTCACTCAATCCTTGATGGCATTGTTTTACTTCGTGGTCTTCTTAGTTGAGTTCTTTTTGATATGGGTTCCATATCACTATTTTATATCAAAAGAACTTGTTGATTCTTTTTCTTTAAAAATATTTTTGGGCTTGATGAGTTCTTTGAAAGTTCTGAATCCGGATGGTAGGTCCGCAACACTCAATTTGCTTTTTATTGATGTCGAAATTATTTTATGAGATTTTTCTTTCCGAGCCGATAATTTTACTTAGGCTTCGGAATTAATTGTTTGTAAGGATCGGCTTAATCATTGTGAAGCCCATATCCTATTTTTTGAGTGGACTATTCATCTTCAACATTTTCTATCTGTTAAGCAGCTTTCTAATTTTTCTTTGTGATTCCGATTTCACATTTTTGGTGGAATCATTTTATTCCTTAAGCCCACTTATAAGGAAAGTGTTGTTTCTCTTATCTAAATAATTTGTGAAACTTTTCTGGTATTTTTGAGTTTGTCTTAGGATTATCACCTAAGAAATATTTTGTGTGGTGTTAAGGTCTTTAGTTCGACCTTGCCACCGATTTTCATTTGGCAACAAGTTGCGGAGGTTAGCACCACTTACGCACTCCGCACTCGTTATGATTCCTATGAATGAATTATTATGTCATTCAGTTTGTCCAGCTTATTTCATCCATTTTATAAATCGAATATTCTATGAATATTTCGATGAGACCATTCGTTTATTTATTGATTTTTGGATGAAAATAGTAATTTAAAATTTTGCAAAATCTTTTTCATAAGATTTATTTAGAAGTATAACCGGATTTTTGTTCTTAAAACGAACAAAGAATATTCTTAGAAGTTTTTGAGAAACTTACTTATCCTATAGAATACGATTATGTGATTGTATTGCCCATTTAGTGTTTTAAGAATTTTGGTCGATGCGCTTGATCAACGTTATCGATAGGAATTTCCTAAACGCTTTGATGAGACAATCAGACACAGTATATTGACTTGAAAATAGTAAATTTTTCTAGAAAGATTATTACATAATGATAAATGTAATTTTGAAAGTTTTAACTTTTCAGGAAAGAAGATTATTTAAAGAAATTCTTTCTTTTCGATACTCTTGTTCTTGTGATTCCCGAGGGGGAACCAAGACTTTATCTTTTGTACCAATGCTTATCGTATTGGTTTGGATGTCGTTCTCTTACATAAGATAACGTGCTATCACTTGTGCTTCTAAATCATCAAAAGCCGATTGAGACTAGGTATGCCACTCGTGATCTAGTGCTCGCGGCTATTGTTTTCGCTTTTAGAGTTTGGCATCATCATTTTTGGGGGAGAAATTTGTTCTCCACCTCGATCATAAAATCTTTGGAATATTTATTTTCTCATAAGGAACTTCATGTTTACTCGAGTTCCTGGCATCTTATGATCTTGATATTCTTTTATTCCCGGAGGGGAAATCGTGTTGCAAATGCGTTTAGTCGTAGGCAACAAGTGGTTGATTCTTTGATGATTGTTCGAATGGAATTATCTTTTTATTAATTTCATCGGACGTTTCGATATACATCATTTTATTGAGCTTTATCTCATTCCTTTTATGGACTAGTGCCCGATGTTCTTTTATGGTGTTTGGTTCATCGGACGTACCATTATTATACTACATCGTTGTTTCGGTTTATCGGTTCATTGGACGTACCGTTTTTGTACTACGTCGGTGTTCCAAATTATTCGAGTTTCTAGTTTCTCGGGCGTACTGTTTTTGTACTACGTCATTGCACCGACTAAATTTTCTGTTGTTCATGACATTTTCTCACATCTTTCTACTACGGAAATGCCTTAGGGATTTCGATTTTTGTTCTTGAGGTCGGTATTGTTAAAGGAAGTGAAGTTTTACCAGATTTGACTTATGAGCAACATTCCATTCGCATCATTGCTTCGGAGGTTGAGCGCCTTCGGAATAAAGGTGTTCTTCTTGTGAAAGTTCATTGGTTCTCAGACCCTAAGGATTTCTCTTGGGGTTCCTGGGAATTCATCGAGCGGTCCCATTCAGGCTTACCCTTTCATGCTCCTTATGGTCAACTTTCTATTTCAAATTTTCTTTTGTGTTGATATGCTTCTATGGTTGTTACTTCTTATTTTCTTCTTAAGTATTGCGAGGACGCAATTTCTTTAAGGAGGGGAGTCTGTAACAACCCGCATATTTATCAATTGTATATTTAAATATTTTATTTAAATATTTCATCGTTCGTCGGATTTTAGTCCGAAAACCTACTTTTTGCAAACAGTCGAATTAGGACTCGAGACCACCCCCATTGAGTTTAAAATGTCGTTTGCGACCTTTTTGAGTATAAGCGTCGATATGTTTGGAGATAGTTGATTTTAGCTACTTTTTCCCGCTTATGACTTTGGTTTGGACTGCACCCTTATTAGCTCAGCCCAACCCCCTTCTCTTCATAACTTCTCCTCTTTGCTTAAACACTCAAGCTTTAGCAACAATGGTGGAAGAGAATGGAAAATGGAAATTCCTAAGCCCTATCTTGCTTTGCAAATCCAACTTCTAGCTCCAAATTCAAGAGAACCCATTGGTAAGCATCTCCTCCATCTTCTCCAACTCTTTCTCCATTCAATTTCAGAAATGTCCTAAACCTAATTTAGGAAATGTTTCTCGTTTAAGCTTAGATTCAAGCTTGTTGGGTTGGAATTGAAGAGTGATTGTTCTTACCATTGCTCTATAGCTTCTTCTTCAATCGTTTGGGTTCAAAGGTGAGATTTTTATCTCACATCTTTGTCTATAATTATCTTCGATTGTTAGGTATGAATTCCTAACACTTATTCATGTGCAATTGATTTTGGTTTGGATTGATTTCGTGTATATTCCAATTTTTGGTGTTTTGGTCTAATTTATGAAAATCCTATTATGGATATTTGGACATTAATATTTGAGGCGTATCGAAAAGCCGTTTAGGCTGGGTTGTCGTTCGACATAATTCCTTAGTCATCGCCATTTGCTCGTTCGATCGTTTCCGGTATTCGTTTGGCCATTTTTGGCCTAGGTTCAGGGAATGCCCTGAACCCTTCATTCAGACGTCTGAAACGTAATATTCAGACGTCTGAATATTGTTCTGGAAAGATTTCTATTTCCAGATTCAGACATCTGAATATATGGTTTCAGACGTCTGAATTGGTTCTTTTGGAACCAGAAAGGAAATAGGCTAGAAAGTGCCTATTTCAGACGTCTGGATCTAAGGATTCAAACGTCTGAATTCTGTCTTTGGAAAATATTTATTTTCAAGATTCAGACGTCTGAATCCTTGATTTCAGACGTCTGAATGAGCACTATTTTGCCTATTTGCCTATTTGCTTGAGAATTCCAATTTAAATCAATTCGTGGTGATCCTATTTGTTGTTATCATTTATTATGACTTTGATGACTCCTTTTTAGGGATTTTTGAATATCCATTTCGATGGATTCTTTATCGGTTTCTTTGGATTTTATTCACGTCTTCGAATGTGAATTTTACTGATTGATTGTTCTTACAATCTTCTTTGTGATTTTTCACTTTAAAAATATAAAGGTTTCTATACTAGTAGTAAATATCAAAACCCTTTCACCAAAACGATTTCAACTCTATTTTCAATTACAAAGCTCGTTTCCTAAACCGTTTTCCAATCTACTAGTATATACAAACCTTTACCTCACTCGTATGAGAAATCTAATTAAACGACTTAGTAAAACAAGTGGTATGAAACTCTTGCGTTTACTTCGTTGGTTAATTCTTGGACTTGTTCGATTGAAACTCTTGTGACAAATTTCTAGTGGAGATCTACAATTTGTCCGTAAATATTTAAGTTAAGCTAGTGGTTATGGGACATGAAGCTAAGCTCATATATTTACTAGCTTACTGTAATCAACACTTCTCTTTGATCATGACGATCATTTTATGTTTTAGACTAGCATTGTGCAATGTCTTTGTGTTTTGGTTCATCGGATGTCACGCTGTACGACGTCGTTGTTCCCTTTGATTGTTTTTTGGTTCATTGAATGTCACGTTGTACGACGTCGTTGTTCCCTTTGATTGTGTTTTGGTTCATCGGATGTCACGCTGTACAACGTCGTTGTTCCCTTTGATTGTGTTCTGGTTCATCGGATGTCACGCTGTACGACGTCGTTGTTCCCTTTGATTGTGTTTTGGTTCATCGGATGTTACGCTGTACGACTTCGTTTTTCCCTTTGATTTTGTTTTGGTTCCTCGGATGTCACACTGTACGACGTCGTTGTTCCCTTGGATTGTGTTTTGGTTCATCGGATGTCACGCTGTACGACGTCGTTGTTCCCTTTGATTGTGATTTCTGGATTTCGTGTGTTGAATTCTGGAATTTGTGTTTCATCAACTTTTACGATTGGCTTGGATATGTATGTCATTTATTGTGGCTTGGTGAATGAAATTAGGAGTATGACATTCCTTTTGATCCTTGAGTAGATTATTATGATATTGATTAATCTCTTGTTGATTTTGAATTATTTATTTATCACAGCTTGGCATTGTGATTATTATACGTTTAGTCATATCTCTTATTCTATATCATTTCATCTGATATTTATAGCTAGACCGATCCGTTTATTATTTTCTTCTGAAATAATACTCGGGTCAGACTGAGATTTTACAGGTGCTTCTGCTTTACTCCTTATCGGACTATCATCCCGACTTTTGGTTAACTACTTAGATTAGCAGTTTTTGTTGTATACACTTGAGATATGGACTCATAGTTGTATTCTTTTGTATAGCACGTGTTGCTATCCTTTTGTATTATAATGGATCTTTTTGACCACTACTATGATGAACACTTTTATGTGTAATATTCATATCTTATTCCGCCTCTGTGATATGAATTATCTTCGACTGATTTGTGTTATGTTTATTTCTATATTTATTTCCGAAAATTATTATTGCCACTGTGTAGTAGCTTTGTGTTTGTATCGGTACGTCGGATTTCCCATTGAAATTAAATGCATGTTTTACTATCTGACATATCGATGCTCACGCAAAGCAATTACACGGATGGTCGCTCCTCAACAGCCTTATTCTCCGTGCTAGTTGACAGCATTACACTGTAGTGTTCTTGGCTAGCGTGGGTATAGAGGTGGGGCGTCACAGCTTGCTATCTGAAACGTAATATTCAGACGTCTGAATATTGTTTTGGGAAGATTTCTATTCCCAGATTCAGACGTCTGAATATATAGATTCAAACGTCTGAATTGGTTCATTTGGAACCAGAAAGGAAATAGGCTAAAAAGTGCCTATTTCAGACGTCTGGATTCAAGGATTCAGACGTCTGAATTCTGTCTTTGGAAAATATTTATTTTCCAGATTCAGACGTCTGAATCCTTGATTTCAGACGTCTGAATCAGCACTCTTTTTGCCCATTTGCCTATTTGCTTGAGAATTCCAATTTAAATCGATTTGTGATGATCCTATTTATTGTTATCATTTAATTATCGACTTTGATGACATTTTCTTGGGAATTTTTGGAAATATCCACTTTGATGGATTTAATATCGATTTCTTTGGATTTGATTCACGTCTTCGTATGTGAATTTTGATGATTGATTGTTCCTACAATCCTTTCGATGATTTGTCACTTTAAAAATATAAAAGTTTCTATACTAGTAGTAAATATCAAAATCCTTTTCATCAAAACGATTTCAACTCTATTTTCAATTACAAAGCTCGTTTCCTAAACCGTTTTCCAATCTACTAGTATATACAAACCTTTACCACACTCGTATGAGAAATATAATTAAACGACTTATTAAACAAGTGGTATGAAACTCTTGCGTTTACTTCGTTGGTTAATTCTAGGACTTTTTTGATTGAAACTCTTGTGACAATTTTCTAGTGGAGACCTACAATTTGTTCATAAATATTTAAGCTAAGCTAGTGGTTATGGGACATGAAGCTAAGCTCATATATTTACTAGCTTACTGTAATCAATACTTCTTTTTGATCACGACGATTATTTTATGTTTTAGACTAGCATTGTGCAATGTCTTTGTGTTTTGGTTCATCAGATGTCACGCTGTACGACCTCGTTGTTCCCTTTGATTGTGTTTTGGTTCATCGGATGTCACGCTCTACGACGTCGTTGTTCCCTTTGATTGTGTTTTGGTTCATCGAATGTCACGTTGTACGACGTCGTTTTTCCCTTTGATTGTGTTTTGGTTCATCGGATGTCACGCTGTATGACGTCGTTGTTCCCTTTGATTGTGTTTTGGTTCATCGGATGCCACGCTGTACGACGTCGTTGTTCACTTTGATTGTGATTTCTGGATTTCGTGTGTTGAATTCTGGAATTTGTGTTTCACCAACTTTTACGATTGGCATGGATATGTATGTCATTTATTGTGGCTTGGTGAATGAAATTAGAAGTATGACATTCCTTTTGATCCTTGAGTAGATTATTGTGATATTGATTAATCTCTTGTTGATTTTCAATTATTTATTTATCACAGCTTGGCATTGTGATTATTATACGATTAGTCATATCTCTTATTCTACATCATTTCATCTGATATTTATAGCTAGACTGATCCGTTTATTATTTTCTTCTTAAATAATACTCGGGTCAGACTGAGATTTTACAGGTGCTTCTGCTTTACTCCTTATCGGACTATCATCCCGACTTTTGGTTAACTACTTAGATTAGCAGTTTTTGTTGTATACACTTGAGATATGGACTCATAGTTGTATTATTTTGTATAGCACGTGTTGCTATCCTTTTGTATTATAATGGATCTTTTTGACCACTACTCTGATGAACACTTTTATGTGTAATATTCATATCTTATTCCGCCTTTGTGATATGAATTATCTGCGACTGATTTGTGTTATGTTTATTTCTATATTTGTTTCCGAAGATATATTAGCCACTGTGTAGTAGCTTTGAGTTTGTATCGGTATGTTGGATTTCCTCTCGAAATGAATTGCATGCTATATTTTATCTGGCATATCGGTGCTTGCGCAAAGCAATTACACGGATGGTCGCTCCTCAACAGCCTTATTCTCCGTGCTAGTTGACGGCATTACACCGTACTGTCCTTGGCTAGCGTGGGTATAGAGGTGTGGCGTCACAGCTTGGTATCAGAGCCAAACTTCGAAACAATATGGAATATTATAACAAGGATCATCGTCCTAAGTCCATCTTAGGAGTCGTGCTTTAGGATTTTATTCGGGTCTTCGTACGTCCTATCCTATTTTCTTTTATGATTCCTTGTTTTATCTATCAAGATTGCTTGATATTTATTTTGAGAATAACTTTTCTCCTTCTTTCTTTCTTAAAGAAGAGAAATGGTTAGACCAGGCTGTCCCAGCGCCGGTCAATCTAGTGCTACTCCCCAGGTTGGAGTATTTATGTCTGCCCAGCAACTTCTTGATCTAGTAAAGAACGCTCAAGCAGCCGGACCCATTCCAGAGCCTACTCATCCAAGATCCGGTTTTGCACGCTTGTGCAGAGACTACACCGATTTGGGTGGAAGGCCATTCAGGGGATCCGAGAGTGTTATAGAAATTCAGGCTTGGCTCAAATCATGCGATCGCATCTTTTCTCGCATGAACCTTGTTGATTTACATCGAGTCCAGGTGGCTTCTAGCATGCTCCAAGAAAGAGCATTAGATTGGTATGAGCTTTTAATTTCTGAAATCGTTGAAGCGGATCTCACTTGGGAGCAATTCCGAGAAAGGTTCGAATTGAAATTTGTGCCGGAGGCTGAAAAGGTAACTCTGGCCCGGCGTTTTATTGACCTTGTTTAAGGTGAACCTTCTGTGACAGATTATGTCGCCTCTTTCGAGTCTCTTTCTAAATACGGGGTTGAGTATATTAATACCCCGATGAAGAAAAATCAAAGATTTGTCTATGGCTTGAATAAGAATCTTAAGAAGCCATTGCTTTTGAAACTAGAGGTTTCATTTGATCAGCTTATTGATATCGCTCTTCGTCTTGAAGAGGCCGATAGAGAAAGCGATATTGAAGTTGTGCATGCCAAACAGAACTTCAACAACATCATGAAGAGGCCTATTAAATTCGAAGGCCCCAATCCCATCAAGAAAGGGAAGCAACAAACTCCGGTAGCAAAGTCTCCTATCTCTAGTTGTGGACGATGCTACAATTGTGGTTCCATGGACCACTATGCCAAGGAGTGCCCGAAAACTCTCTTTTGCCGATATTGCAAAAGTTCGGGTCATCTTACATCTACATGTCCCATTCTTCAAAGCAGGAGAGAGGGAGAGCTGAATATTGTGCAAGCTCCTGGTAACACTTCTCGTGGTCAACGTATTTTTCACTCAATCCTTGATGGCATTGTTTTATTTCGTGGTCTTCTTAGTTGAGTTCATTTTGATATGGGTTCCATCTCACTATTTTATATCAAAAGAACTTGTTGATTCTTTTTCTTTAAAAATATTTTTGGGCTTGATGAGTTCTTTGAGAGTTGTGAATCCGGATGGTAGATCCACAACACTCAATTTGCTATTTATTGATGTCGAAATTATTTTATGAGATTTTTCTTTCCGAGCCGATAATTTTACTTAGGCTTCGGAATTGATTGTTTGTAAGGATCGGCTTAATCATTGTGAAGCCCATATCCTATTTTTCGAGTGGACTATTCATCTTCAACATTTTCTATCTGTTAAGCAGCTTTCTAATTTTTCTTTGTGATTCCGATTTCACATTTTTGGTGGAATCATTTTATTCCTTAAGCCCACTTATAAGGAAAGTGTTGTTTCTCTTATCTAAATAATTTGTGAAACTTTTCCGGTATTTTTGAGTTTGTCTTAGAATTATCACCAAAGAAATCTTTTGTGTGGTGTTAAGGTCTTTAGTTCGACCTTGCCACCGATTTTCATTTGGCAACGAGTTGCGGAAGTTAGCACCACTTACGCACTTCGCACTCGTTATGATTCCTATGAATGAATTATTATGTCATTCAGTTTGTCCAGCTTATTTCATCCATTTTATCAATCGAATATTCTATGAATATTTCGATGAGACCATTCTTCTATTTATTGATTTTTGGATGACAATAGCAATCTAAAATTTTGCAAAATCTTTTTCATAAGATTTATTTAGAAGTATAACCGGATTTTTGTTCTTAAAACGAACAAAGAATATTCTTAGAAGTTTTTGAGCAACTTACTTATCCTATAGAATACGATTTTGTGATTGTATTGCCCATTTAGTGTTTTAAGAATTTTGGTTGATGTGCTTGATCAACGTTATCGATAGGAATTTCCTAAACGCTTTGATGAGACAATCAGACACAGTATATTGACTTGAAAATAGTAAATTTTTCTAGAAAGATTATTACATAATGATAAATGTAATTTTGAAAGTTTTAACTTTTCAGGAAAGAAGATTATTTAAAAGAAATTCTTTCTTTTCGATACTCTTGTTCTTGTGATTCCTGGAGGGGAACCAAGACTTTGCTATTTGTACCGATACTAGTCGTATTGGTTTGGATGCCATTCTCTTGCAAAGGAGAACGTTCTATCTCGTGTGCTTCTAAATCATTAAAAGCCGATTGAGGCTAGGTATGCCACTCATGATCTAGTGCTCGCGGCTATTGTTTTCGCTTTTTGAGTCTGGAATCATCATTTTTGGATGAGAAATCTGTTCTCTGCCCCGATCATAAAATCTTTGGAATATTTATTTTCTCATAAGGAACTTCATGTTTACTCGAGTTCCTGGCATCTTATGATCTTGATATTCTTTTTATTCCTGGAAGGGAAATCGTGTTGCCAATGCGCTTTGTCGTAAGCAACAAGTGGTTGTTTCTTTGATGATGGCCAAATGAAATTATCTTTTTACCAAGTTCATGGGGCTTTTTGATGTACTTCGTTTTATTGAGTTTCATCTCGTTTCTTTTATGGACTTGCGTCCGATGTTCTTTTATGGTGTTCGGTTCATCGGATGTACCATTATTATACTACGTCGTTGCACCGGCTAAATTTTCTGTTATTCATGACATTTTCTCACGTCTTTCTACTACGGAAATGCCTTAGGGATTTCGATTTTTGTTCTAGAGGCCGGTATTGTTAAAGGAAGTGAAGTTTTACCAGATTTGACTTATGAGCAACATTCCATTCACATCATTGCTTCGGAGGTTGAGCGCCTTCGGAATAAAGGTGTTCTTCTTGTGAAAGTTCATTGGTTCTCAGACCCTAAGGATTTGTCTTGGGGTTCCTGGGAATTCATCGAGCGGTCCCATTCAGGCTTACCCTTTCATGCTCCTTATGGTGAACTTCCTATTTCAAATTTCTTTTGTGTTGATATGCTTCTATGGTTGTTACTTCTTATTTTCTTCTTAAGTATTGCGAGGACGCAATTTCTTTAAGGAGGGGAGTCTGTAACAACCCGCATATTTATCAATTGTATATTTAAATATTTTATTTAAATATTTCATCGTTCGTTGGATTTTAGTCCGAAAACCAACTTTTTGCAAACAGTCGAATTAGGACTCGAGACCACCCCCATTGAGTTTTAAATGTCGTTTGCGACCTTTTTGAGTATAAGCTTCGATATGTTTGGAGATAGTTGATTTTTGCTACTTTTTCCCGCTTATGACTTTGGTTTGGACTGCACCCTTATTAGCTCAGCCCAACCCCTTCTCTTCATAACTTCTCCTCTTTGCTTAAACACTCAAACTTTAGCAAAAATGGGGGAAGAGAAAATGAATTAGGAAATCCTAAGCCCTAGCTTGCTTTGCAAATCCAATTTCTAGCTCCAAATTCAAGAGAACCCATTGGTAAGCATCTCCTCCATCTTCTCCAACTCTTTCTCCATTCAATTTCAGAAATTTCCTAAACCTAATTTAGGAAATGTTTCTCCTTTATGCTTAGATTCAAGCTTGTTGGGTTGGAATTGAAGAGTGATTGTTCTTACCATTGCTCTATAGCTTCTTCTTCAATCGTTTGGGTTCAAAGGTGAGATTTTTATCTCACATCTTTGTCTATAATTATCTTCGATTGTTAGGTATAAATTCCTAACACTTATTCATGTGCAATTGATTTTGGTTTGGATTGATTTCGTGTATATTCCAATTTTTGGTGTTTTGGTCTAATTTATGAAAATCCTATTATGGATATTTGGACATTGATATTTGAGGCGTATCAAAGAGTCGTTTAGGCTGGGTTGTCGTTCGACGTAATTTCTTAGTCATCGTCATTTGCTCGTTCGATCGTTTTCGATATTCGTTTGGCCATTTTTGGCCTAGGTTCAGGGAATGCCCTGAACCCTTCATTCAAACGTCTGAAACGTAATATTCAGACGTCTGAATATTGTTCTGGGAAGATTTCTATTCCCAGATTCAGACGTCTGAATATAAGGATTCAGACGTCTGAATTGGTTCATTTGGAACCAGAAAGGAAATAAGCTAAAAGGTGCCTATTTCAGACGTCTGATTTCAAGGATTCAGACGTCTGAATTCTGTCTTTGGAAAATATTTATTTTTCAGATTCAGACGTCTGAATCCTTGATTCAGACGTCTGAATCAGCACTCTTTTGCCTATTTGCCTATTCGCTTGAGAATTCCAATTTAAATCGATTCGTGATGATCCTATTTGTTGTTATCACTTATTATGACTTTGATTACTCCTTTTTAGGGATTTTTGAATATCCATTTCGATGGATTCTTTATCGGTTTCTTTTGGATTTTATTTACGTCTTCGAATGTGAATTTTACTGATTGATTGTTCTTACAATCTTCTTTGTGATTTGTCACTTTAAAAATATAAAGGTTTTCTATACTAGTAGTAAATATCAAAACTCTTTCTTCAAATGATTTCAACACTATTTTATTACAAAGCTCGTTTTCTCAAACCGACTTCTAATCTATTAGTATATACAAACCTTTACCTCACTCGTATGAGAAATCTAATTAAACGACTTAGTAAAACAAGTGGTATGAAACGCTTGCGTTTACTTCGTCGGTTAATTCTTGGACTTGTTCGATTGAATCTCTTGTGACAATTTTCTAGTGGAGATCTACAATTTGTTCGTAAATATTTAAGTTAAGCTAGTGGTTATGGGACATGAAGCTAAGCTCATATATTTACTAGCTTACTATAATTGACACTTCGCTTTGATCATGACGATCATCTTTATGATTTAGACTAGCAACTGTGCGATGTCTCTTTGCTTGTAAGGTTAGACTAGACCTCATCAGTGTGATTTCGACTCACACACCTCTCTTCGACTTCGAGGTTAGTCTAGACCCCACCTGTGTGATTTCGACTCACACATACCTTTTTGTTATTGATTCATTGGATGTACCATTTGCACTACATCAATGTCTTTGCTTCTTGATTCATTGGATGTACCGTTTGCACTACATCAATGTCTTTGCTTCTTGATTCATTGGGTGTACCGTTTGCACTACATCAATGTCTTTGTTTTTGATTCATTGGATGTACCGTTTGCACTACATCTATGTCTTTGCTTTTGATTCATTGGATGTACCGTTTGCACTACATCAATGTCTTGGCCAACCTTTCTCTTGTGATTTCCGGAATTCGTGTCATCGACTTATTGTGAATACAAGTTTTGGGTATGATGCCCTCTTTGGATCTTTGAAAAGGTTCTTGTGATATTGATTAATCTCTTGTTGATTTTCAATTTCATACTTATAGTAGTATGCCGTTATGGGTATTATATGTTTATGCCATATCTCTTATTCTATATCATGTTATCCGATATTTATAGCTAGACTGATCCGTTTATTATTTTCTTATAAATAATACTCGGGTCAGACTGAGATTTTACAGGTGCTTCTGCTTGACTCCTTATTGGACCATCATCTGACCTTTTGGCTAACTACTATAGTTTAGTAGCTTTTGTTGAATACATTTATGATATAGACTCCTTGATGTATACATATTTTTGTCTAGCTCTTGTATCTATTCTTTTGTGTTATTGTGGATCTTATTTGACCACTACTCTGATATACACTTTTATGCATAATATTCATATCTATTTCCGCCTCTGTGATATGAATTATCTGTGACTGATTTATGTTATGTTTATTTCTATATTTGTTTCTGAAGATATTACAGCCACTATGTAGTAGCTTTGAGTTTGTGTCGGTATGTCGGATTTCTCTCTTGATAAACAAATGCATGTTATACTATCTGACATATCGATGCTCGCACAAAGCAATTACACGGATGGTCGCTCCTCAACAGCCTTATTCTTCGTGCTAGTTGACAGCATTACACCGTAGTGTTCTTGGCTAGCGTGGGTATAGAGGTGGGGCGTCATAGCTTGGTATCACTCGTATGAGAAATCTAATTAAACGACTTAGTAAAACAAGTGGTATGAAACTCTTGCGTTTACTTCGTTGGTTAATTCTCGGACTTGTTCGATTGAAACTCTTGTGACAATTTTCTAGTAGAGACCTACAATTTGTTCGTAAATATTTATGTTAAGCTAGTGGTTATGGGACATGAAGCTAAGCTCATATATTTACTAGCTTACTGTAATCAACACTTCTCTTTGATCATGACGATCATTTTATGTTTTAGACTAGCATTGTGCAATGTCTTTGTGTTTTGGTTCATCGGATGGCACGCTGTACGACGTCGTTGTTCCCTTTGATTGTGTTTTGGTTCATCGGATGTCACGCTGTACGACGTCGTTGTTCCCTTTGATTGTGTTTTGGTTCATCGGATGTCACGCTGTACGACGTCGTTGTTCCCTTTGATTGTGTTTTGGTTCATCGGATGTCACGCTGTACGACGTCGTTGTTCCCTTTGATTATGTTTTAGTTCATCGGATGTCACACTGTCGGATGTCACGCTGTACGACGTCGTTGTTCCCTTTGATTATGTTTTGGTTCATCGGATGTCACGCTGTACGACGTCGTTGTTCCCTTCGATTGTGTTTTGGTTCATCGGATGTCACGCTGTACGACGTCGTTGTTCCCTTCGATTGTGTTTTGGTTCATCGGATGTCACGCTGTACGACGCCGTTGTTCCCTTTGATTGTGTTTTGGTTCATCGGATGTCACGCTGTACGACGTCGTTGTTCCCTTTGATTGTGTTTTGGTTCATCGGATGTCACACTGTACGACGTCGTTGTTCCCTTTGATTGTGATTTCTGGATTTCGTGTGTTGAATTCTGGAATTTGTGTTTCACCAACTTTTACGATTGGCATGGATATGTATGTCATTTATTGTGGCTTGGTGAATGAAATTAGAAGTATGACATTCCTTTTGATCCTTGAGTAGATTATTGTGA
Organism: Allium cepa; assembly: GCA_030765085.1. NCBI lineage: Eukaryota > Viridiplantae > Streptophyta > Magnoliopsida > Asparagales > Amaryllidaceae > Allium > Allium cepa. The sequence goes on along the minus strand of CM060938.1, from coordinate 444,871,119 downwards.
TATTGATTAATCTCTTGTTGATTTTCAATTATTTATTTATCACAGCTTGGCATTGTGATTATTATACGTTTAGTCATATCTCTTATTCTATATCATTTCATCTGATATTTATAGCCAGACTGATCCGTTTATTATTTTCTTCTTAAATAATACTCGGGTCAGACTGAGATTTTACAGGTGCTTCTGCTTGACTCCTTATCGGACTATCATCCCGACTTTTGGTTAACTACTTAGATTAGCAGTTTTGTTGTATACACTTGAGATATGGACTCATAGTTATATTCTTTTGTATAGCACGTGTTGTTATCCTTTTGTATTATAATGGATCTTTTTGACCACTACTCCGATGAACACTTTTATGTGTAATATTCATATCTTATTCCGTCTTTATGATATGAATTATCTGCGACTGATTTGTGTTATGTTTATTTCTATATTTGTTTCCGAAGATTATTATTGCCACTGTGTAGTAGCTTTGTGTTTGTATCGGTACGTCGGATTTCCTCTTGAAATTAAATGCATGTTATACTATCTGACGTATCGGTGCTCGCGCAAAGCAATTACACGGATGGTCGCTCCTCAACAGCCTTATTCTCCGTGCTAGTTGACAGCATTACACTGCAGTGTTCTTGGCTAGTGTGGGTATAGAGGTGGGGCGTCACAACTTGGTATCAGAGCCAAACTTCGGAACAATGTAGAATAACTTAACAAGGATCATCATCCTAAGTCCATCTTAGGAGTCGTGCTTTAGGATTTTATTCGAGTCTTCGTACCGATTCATTCTATTTTCTTTATGATTCCTTGTTTTATCTATCGAGATTGCTTGATACTTATTTTGAGAATAACTTTTTCCTCTTCTTTCTTTCTTTTTTAAAGAAGAGAAATGGTTAGACCTGGCCGTCCCAGCGCCGGTCAATCTAGTGCTACTCCCCTGGATGGAGTATTCATGTCTTCTCAACAACTTTTGGATCTTGTAAAGAATCAAGAGTTTATCTATGCTTTGAGTAAGAAACCCGAAATGGTTTACCTTTGAAACTTGATGTTCCTTTCAATCAGCTGGTGGATGTTACTCTTCTTCATGGAGAGATTGGTAAAGGAAGTGTTTGTGATATTGGGACTTCCAAGAAGAGGCATATTAAGTTCAAGAGCCTTAATCCCAATAAGAGAGTGAAACAAACTACTTTTGTAGCAAAGACTCCAATTCCTAATCGTGGAGGATGCTACAATTGTAATTCTAAGGAACACTATGCGAATATGTGTCCAAAACCCCATTCTAGTCGCTATTGCAAGAAACCGGGTCAACTTTTATCTGCATGTCCCAAACTTTTGAACAAGGACATGAGAAAGCTAAATATTGTGCAAGCCCTTGGTAACACTTCTCATGGTCAAGGTATTTTTCACTCAATCCTTGATGGCATTGTTTTATTTCGTGGTCTTCTTAGTTGAGTTGTTGATTCTTTTTCTTTAAAAATATTTTTGGGCTTGATGAGTTCTTTGAGAGTTGTGAATCTGGATGGTAGGTCCACAACACTCAATTTGCTTTCTATTGATGTCGAAATCATTTTATGTGATTTTTCTTTCCGAGCCGATAATTTTACTTAGGCTTCGGAATTGATTTTTTTGAAAGGATCGGGTTAATCATTGTGAAGCCCATATCCTATTTTTCGAGTGGACTATTCATCTTCAACATTTTCTATCTGTTAAGAAGCTTTCTAATTTTCCTTTGTGATTCCGATTTCACATTTTTGGTGGAATCATTTTATTCCTTAAGCCCACTTATAAGGAAAGTGTTGTTTCTCTTATCTAATAATTTGTGAAACTTTTCTGGTATTTTTGAGTTTGTCTTAGAATTATCACCTAAGAAATCTTTTATGTGGTGTTAAGGTCTTTCTAGTTCGACCTTGCCACCGATTTTCATTTGGCGACGAATTGCGGGTGTTAGCATTCCACTTACGCACTCCGCACTCATTATGATTCCTATGAATGAATTATTATGTCATTCAGTTTGTCCAGCTTATTTCATCCATTTTATAAATCGAATATTCTATGAATATTTCGATAAGACCATTCTTGTATTTATTGATTTTTGGATCAGAATAGCAATTTAAAATTTTGCAAAATCTTTTTCATAAGACTTATTTAGTAGTATAACCGGATTTTTGTTCTTAAAACGAACAAAGAATATTCTTAGAAGTTTTTGAGAAACTTACTTATCCTATAGAATACGATTTTGTGATTGTATTGCCCATTTAGTGTTTTAAGAATTTTGGTCGATGCGCTTGATCAACGTTATCGATAGGAATTTCCTAAACGCTTAGATGAGACAGTTAGACACGATATATTGACTTGTAAAAATGTAAATTTTTCTAGAAAGATTATTACACAAAGATAAATGTAATTTTGAAAGTCTTAGCTTTTCGGGAAAGAAGATTATTTAAAAGGAATTCTTTCTTTCCGATACTCTTATTCTTGTGTTTTCCGAAGGGAACAAGACTTTATCTCTTGTACCAATGCTAATCGTATTGGTTTGGATGCCATTCTCTTGCAAAAGAGAACGTGCTATCACTTGTGCTTCTAAACCATTAAAGCCGATCGAGACTAGGTATGCCACTCATGATCTAGTGCTCACGGCTATTGTTTTTACTTTTGGAATTTGGCATCATCATATTTGGATGAGAAATTTGTTCTCTGCCTCGATCATAAATCTTTGAAATATTTGTTTTCTCATAAGGAACTTCATGCTGACTCGAGCTCCTAGCATCTTATGATCTTGATATTCTTTTATTCCCGAAAGGGGAAATCGTGTTGCCAATGCGTTTAATCGTAAGCAACAAGTGGTTGATTCTTTGGTGATGCCTAAATGGGATTATCTTTTTATTAAGTTCATCAGACGTTTTGATGTACTTCGTTTTATGGAGTTTCATCTCATTTCTTTTATGGACTAGCGTCTGATGTTCTTTTATGGTATTCGATTCATTGGATGTACCGTTTGTACTACATCAATGTTTTTGCTATTTGATTCATTGGATGTACCGTTTGTACTACATCAATGTCTTTGTTATTCGATTCATTGGATGTACCGTATGTACTACATCAATGTCTTTGCTTTTGGATTCATTGGATGTACAGTTTGTACTACATCAATGTTTTTGCTATTTGATTCATTAGATGTACCGTTTGTACTACAGCAATGTCTTTGCTATTCGATTCATTGGATGTACCGTATGTACTACATCAATGTCTTTGCTTTTCGATTCATTGGATGTACCATTTGTACTACATAAATGTTTTTTCTATTTGATTCATTGGATGTACCGTTTGTGCTACATCAATGTCTTTGCTTTTGGATTCATTAGATGTACCGTTTGTACTACATCAATGTTTTTGCTATTTGATTCATTGGATGTACCGTTTGTACTACATCAATGTCTTTGCTATTCGATTCATTGGATGTACCGTATGTACTACATCAATGTCTTTGCTTTGGTTTATTGGGCGTACCGTTTTTGTACTACGCTGATGTCCCAAATTATTTGAGTTTCTAGTTCCTCAGGCGTACCGTTTTTGTACTACGCCGTTGCACCGGCTCAATTTTCTGCTATTCTTGACGTTCCCCACGTCTTTTATCTACGGAAATGCCTTAGGGATTCCGGTTTTCATTCTTGAGCCCGGTGATATTGTGGAAATTGAAGTTTCACCAGATTTGATTTTTGAGCAACATCCTATTCGAATTATTGCTTCGGAGCTCAAACGACTTCGAAATAAAGATGTTCTTCTTGTGAGAGTTCAATGGTTCTCAAATCCTAGGGATTACTCTTGGGAATCCTGGGAATTCATCGAGCGATCCCGTTCATGCTTACTCTTTCATGCTCTTTACGGTGAACTTCTTATTTCAAACTTCTTTTGTGTTGAATATGCTTTTATGGTTGTTACTATATATCTTCTTCTTAAATATTGCGAGGACACAATTCCTTTAAGGAGGGGAGTCTGTAACAACCCGCATATTTGTCGATTTTATATTTAAATATTTTATCGTTAGTCGAATTTTAGTCCGAAAAGCTACTTTTTGCAAACAGCCGAATTAGGACTCGAGACCACCCCCATTGAGTTCAAAGTGATGTTTGCGACCTTTTTGAGTATAAGCTTCGATATGTTTGGAGAAAATTGATTTTTGCTACTTTTTCCCGCTTATGACTTTGGTTTGGACTGCACCCTTATTAGCTCAGCCCAAACCCCCCTTCTCTTCATAACTTCTCCTCTTTGCTTAAACACTCAAGCTTTAGCAACAATGGTGGAAGAGATTCGAAATGGAAATTCCTAAGCCCTAGCTTGCTTTGCAAATCCAACTTCTAGCTTCAAATTCAAGTGAACCCATTGGTAAGCATCTCCTTCTTCTTCTCCAACTCATTCTCCTTACAATTTCAGAATTTCCTAAACCTAATTTAGGAAATATTTTACTTATAAGCTTAGATTGAAGCTTCTTGAGTTATTATTGAAGAGGAATTGATCTTAGCTTGTTTTAAAAGCTTCTCCTTCATTGATTTGGGTTCAAAGGTGAGATTTTTATCTCACATCTTTATCTATAATTATCTTCGATTGTTAGGTATGAATTCCTAACACTTATTCATGTGCAATTGATTTTGGTTTGGATTGATTTCGTGTATATTCCAATTTTTGGTGTTTTGGTCTAATTTATGAAAATCCTATTATGGATATTTGGACATGGATATTTGAGGCGTATAGAAGAGCCGTTTAGGCTGGGTTGTCGTTCGACGTAATTCCTTAGTCATCGCCATTTGCTCGTTCGATCGTTTCCGATATTCGTTTGGCCATTTTCGGCCTAGGTTCAGGGAATGCCCTGTAACAACCCGCATATTTATCGGTTGTATATTTAAATATTTTATTTAAATATAACATCAATTGTCGGATCATAGTCCGAAAAGTTACTTTTTGCAAACGTTCGAATTGGGTCTCAAGACCACTTCCATTGAGTTAAAAACGTCGTTTGCGATCTTTTTGAGTATAAGCTTCGATATATTTGGAGTAAGTCGAATTTTGCTATTTGCTAAGTGAGCTTTTGGGTTTGGATTTCACCCAAACTGTTATATAAACCAACTCAGCCCTTCTCTCCTTCCATTCACTTATTCATTTCATAAAAACTTAAGCTAAAAACTGATAATGGTGGAAGAGAAAGGAAATTAGAAACTCCTAGCCCTAGATCCTCTTGCAAATCCAAATTCTTGCTCCAAAATCAAAGAGAAGCCATTGGTAAACTCTTCTTCATCTTCTCCAACTCTTCTCCCCTTCAATTTCAGAAAGTTTTCCTAAACCTAACTTAGGAAAATACTTGTTTGTTCTTAGATTGAAGCTTGTTGGGTTGAAGTAGTGATTAGTTGGTTTTCTCCCTGTGACTTAGCTCCTCCATCTTCTTTGGTTGTGAGATAAAAGGTGAGTTTTGAACTCACATCTACTTCTTTTGAATTCATTGATATTAGGAAGGAATTCCTAACAATTGTTCATATGTTCTTTTGCTTTTGATTTGGGTTGATTCGGTGAAATTGCCAAATTATGATTTTTGAAGCCAAATCTATGAAAAATCTTATATGGTTGATGTTTTTGTTGTTCGGAGTGTTTGGGTGTGTCGTTTAGGTTGGGTAGTCGTTTGACGTAAGCCCATAATCAACACGCATCCGATTGCTTTCGATTTGTTTAGCCATAGTTGGCCTAGGTTCACGAAATGCCTGAACATTGAGTTTCAGACGTCTGAAACCCTTGTTTCATACGTCTGAATATTGTTCTGGGGAACATTTTCATCCCCAGATTCAGACGTCTGAATTTATATTGCAGACGTCTGAATTGGCTAAAATTCGACCAGAAAGGAAATAGGCAAAATATTGCCTGTTTCAGACGTCTGGATGGTTGGATTCAGACGTCTGAATTCTGTTTAGGAAAACAAATTGATTTCCAGATTCAGACGTCTGAATCCCTTCTTTCAGACGTCTGAACCTGCTGTTTTTGGCCAATTTGCCTTGTTCGTTTAATTTTCAAAATTTGATCGATGTATACTGATTCCAATTAGTTGTTTATGCATATTTGACCTTGATAATTCCTTTTTGAATTCATTCACGGATTTTTATAAATAAATTCTTCAAATCGTATTAAAAGTTCGTTCTCCAATTTATAAACCCTATTTAAAACACACGCATAATTTTGCACTTCGAGCGAAGTGGAAAGGTGACTAAATGGTTGGGCAAAACACGGACCATGAATCTGTGCGTTTATCCTTCTGATTAATCCCCAACCTATTCAATTGATCGTTTTGACCTTCGGGTTTGGTTTACTGATGATATGAGGTGAATTTTGTACTGCTTTGAGTGTGAAATTAACTAACGGGTAGTAAACCGTTTAGTGCGAACGGTGGTTATGGGACTCACGTTACCACTTTTCGGATTCCTTTCTAGGAGTTTGTGGCACATGCTGCCTTGGGGATAGTGTCTTCGGACTGTCTCCTCTGGCTTTTTGCCTTTAATATCGCTTTTGGAGTTGGTCCTTTGCCCCGATTCGAGAGATATTGGAGTGGTTCTTTTTCACCACCCCTCAAGAGATATTGGAGTGGTTTCTTCACCACCGCTCTAGAGATATTGGAGTGGTTTCTTCACCACCGCTCTAGAGATATTGGAGTGGTTTCTTCACCACCGCTCTAGAGATATTGGAGTGGTTTTTTCACCACCGCTCATGATGTTTCATTGATATTATATTCCCTTGGTATCGTCCTTCGGTGTTGGTCTTTTTGAGTCGCATGATGAGTAGCGTTTACCTTGTGGAACTTGTATACCTTATTGGTATTTGTTATTTTCCTTATGGTTTATTCCGGGATATTCTTATTCTTTTTTCTATACGTTGCCGATGATATGAGGCTTGTTATCATATGATTCATCTTTTGTTAGATGATTGTGTTATATCTTTTAGAGATATTTGCTATACCTTGTAACCTTGCAGGTTTATTGTTGTTCAGTTTATCTAAATGGTTTGTTTAGCTAGACTGACCCGTGTATTAATTACTCGGGTCAGACCGAGATCTTTCAGGTTAGGTGCCTTTGGACTTAGCCTATGTTGTTTCCGCACGGACTACTCCGCTTGCTTCTTTTTGTCATAGCTTTTTGTGTAGTCCTATTTTGTTGTAACTCCGATATGTATTCTTGCGAACTTGTTTGTATATTGTGGTTTGCTATACCACTTCACATGTGTTATTTTGTATACTCTGTTGCATATCAATATATGTGTATATGATGATCAACTGTTCTGTGATGTATATTACATTTGAGTTGTTATATTCTGTTCTGATAGATCCTCTAGCCACCTATGGTTTTGTTTTAAGTATTCATTGGATATGTCGATCTGCTGGGTAAAGCAATTGTCCATGTATTCAATAGATAATTAAAGCAAGGCTATAGATGGTCGCTCCTAAACAGCCTTATTTTCCATGTTAGCAGACGGTATTATCTATTAATACTCTTTGCTAGCGTTGGCATAGAGGTGGGGTGCCACAGCTTGGTATCGGAGCCAGGTTCAGAGCAAAATATGATAAACATAGAATAGATGCACATATTATGGTACATCAAAGTGTACAAGTGATACAAATCTTTGAATCATTGTGTTTCTTTGTTCCATCAAAGTTAGATAGAGTTTGGGAATACGTCTAGGAATGCATTTTATTCCGTAGTATTCCATCTTGAATCATCTACCTTGTGAATAATCTTGTTCTTATCTTACCTTCAGCGTATGGCTGGAAGAGGCAGGGGACGACGTTCGGGTGTTGGGCAATCCAGTGGCTCACATCCGGATGGTGTTTATATGTCTGCCGATCAGTTTATGGAATTGTTTAGGAGCATTCAGCCTCCAGCTCCTACTCGGGTATCTCCACCTCGCAAGTCTACCTTTGCACGCCTGTGCAGTGATTTTGTTCATCTTGGAGGAAAACCATTTAAGGGGTCCGAGTCTGTTCTTGAAGTCCAAGCTTGGGTTCGCATGTGCGAGCGTATCTTCTCTAGAATGGATCTTTCTGACCATGATAGAGTTCTTGTAACTTCTAGCTTATTGCAAGAGCGTGCCCTTGATTGGTACGAGCTTCTTGTAGCTGAAATTGATGAGTCTGCTCTTTCTTGGACACGGTTTCGGGAATGATTCGAACTCAAGTTCGTTTCTGAATCTGAGAAAGCTTTGTTGGCCCGGCGCTTCCTTGAGTTGAAGCAAGGGAAATCTTCTGTTTCTGGGTATGTTGCATCATTCGAGGCTTTATCTAAGTATGGTCTCGAATTCATTAGCACTTCTTATAAGAAGAATCTGAAGTTTGTCTCTAGTCTTAAGAAATATCTTAAGAAGTCTTTGTTGCTCCAGCTTAAGCTTTCTTTTGAGGAGTTGGTAGATTCTGAACTTCATCTTGAAAACGTCGAGAAGGAGTGTGATAGTGGTAATGAGGTTGAGGTACGTAAGAACCCCAACAAAAAGCAGTCTCCCTTGGATGAGCGGGAATTTTTCCCTTCCATGAAGAAAAAGCCCGTTGAATCTGATTCTCAGTCTCAGCCTGCTTGAACGCCTTCCATTCGGAAGTGTTTCAATTGTGTTTCTCTTAATCATATAATTCGAGCTTGTCCTAAGCCTCTCTTCTGCCGCTATTGCAAGAAGGAAGGTCATCGTAGTTCCACTTGTCCCATTGCTCCGAATAATTCACCATCTGGCAAGTTAAACGTAACAAATGCTTCTGGAGGTTCTTCTCAGGGATAAGGTATGTCTCCATCTATTTTGGAAAGTTTCTATTTTTCTTTGTGATTTCGATTCCAATTTGATGGCATCATTTTATTCTTTAAGCCCTCATGATGAGGAGAGTGTTGGTTCTCTCATTCTTGTAGTTTGAGAATTTTCTAGTATTTTTAGTCTTGTCTTAGGATTATCACCTAAGCAATTCTTTGAGTGGTATTAAGGTCTTTTCAGCTCGACCTTGCCACCGATTTTGATTTGGCTATGAGTTGCGGAGGTTAGCAGTCCACTTACCGCATTCCGCACTCGTTGTGATTCTTATGAATGATTTATTATGTCATTCAGTTTGTCTAGCTCATTTCATCCATTTTATGAATCGAGTATTCTGCGAATATCTCGATGACTCCATTCTCATGGTTATTGATTTTGGGTGAAATTCGCAATCTAAAAAAAAAAATTTTTTTTTTGCAAATCTTTTTCATAAGATTTATTTATAAGTATAACTGGATTTTTGTTCTTAAAACAAATAAAGAGAATTTTTTTAAAAGTTTTAGAAACATGTTTATCATATGGAAGGTTGTTTTGTGATTGTATTGCCCATTGAGTGCTTTAAGAATTCTGGTCGATGCGCTTGATCAACGTTATCGATAGGAATCTCCTAAACACTTTGATGAGACAATCAGACATTGTAAATTGACTTGAAATAAGGAAATTTTTCCAGAAAGATGATTTCATGAAGGTAAACGAAATTTTGAAGCTTTAGCTCTTCGTTAAAAGTATATTATTTGAATAAAAAAAACTATTTTTGGATACCCTTATTCTTGGGATTCCCGAAGGGAACCAAGACTTTATCTTTTGTTCCAAAGCTAATCGTATTGGTTTGGATGTCGTTCCCTTGCAAAAGAGAACGCGCTATCACTTATGTTTCTAAACTATTAAAGCTTACCGAGACTAGATATGCCACCTATGATCTAGTGCTCGCAGCTGTTGTTTTCGCTTTTTGTAATTGACATCATTACTTTTGGGTGAGGGATTTTTGGTCTCCTTACCAGTCATAATTTTTAAATGTTTATTTTCTCATAGGGAACTTAATGTTGGTTCGAGTTCCTAGCATCTTATGATCTTGATATTTTAATTCCCGTAAGAGGGATCGTGTTGCCAATGCATTTAGTTGTAAGCAACAAGTGATGGTTTCTTTGTTGATGTCCGAATGGAATGATCTTTTTACCAAGTTCATCAGACGTTTTGTTGTATTTCATTTTGTTGAGCTTCGGATCATTTGACGTATTGTTTGTACCACGTCGGTGTTCCAAATTATTTTGAGCTTAGGAATCCATAGAATTCTCTGAGCAAGCAAGTTCGAACTTATCCTTTCGTGCACTTTATGGTGAACTTCTTATTCTGTTATTCTTTTGTGTTAATATGTTTGTGGTTGTTACTTCTTATTTCTTCTTAAGAATTGCGAGGACGCAATTTCTTTAAGGAGGGGAGTTTGTAACAACCCGCATAATTATCGGTTGTATATTTAAATATTTTATTTAAATATAACATCAATTGTCAGATCATAGTCCGAAAAGTTACTTTTTGCAAATGGTCGAATTGGGTCTCAAGACCACTTCCATCGAGTTCAAAACGTCGTTTGCGATCTTTTTGAGTATAAGCTTCGATATATTTGGAGTAAGTCGAATTTTGCTATTTGCTAAGTGGGCTTTTGGGTTTGGGTTTCACCCAAACTGTTCTATAAACCAACTCAGACCTTCTCTCCTTCCATTCACTTATTCATTTCATAAAAACTTAAGCTAAAAACAGATAATGGTGGAAGAGAAAGAAAATTAGAAACTCCTAGCCCTAGATCCTCTTGCAAATCCAAATTCTTGCTCCAAAATCAAAGAGAAGCCATTGGTAAGCTCTTCTTTGTCTTCTCCAACTCTTCTCCCCTTCAATTTCAGAAAGTTTTCCTAAACCTAACTTAGGAAAATACCTGTTTGTTCTTAGATTGAAGCTTGTTGGGTTGAAGTAGTGATTAGTTGGTTTTCTCCTTGTGACTTAGCTCCTCCATCTTCTTTGGTTGTGAGATAAAAGGTGAGTTTTGAACTCACACCTACTTCTTTTGATATCATTGATGTTCGGAATGAATTTCTAACAATTGTTCATATGTTCTTTTGCTTTTGATTTGGGTTGATTCGGTGAAATTGCCAAATTATGATTTTTGAAGCCAAATCTATGAAAAATCTTATATGGTTGATGTTTTTGTTGTTCAGAGTGTTTGGGTGTGTCGTTAAGGTTGGGTAGTCGTTTGACGTAAGCCCATAATCAACACGCATCCGATTGCTATCGATTTGTTTAGCCATAGTTGGCCTAGGTTCAGGAAATGCCTGAACATTGAGTTTCAGACGTTTGAAACCCTTGTTTCAGACGTCTGAATATTGTTCTGGGGAACATTTTCATCCCCAGATTCAGACGTTTGAATTTATATTCCAGACGTCTGAATTGCCTAAAATTCGACCTGAAAGGAAATAGGTAAAATATTGCCTGATTCAGACGTCTGGATGGTTGGATTCAGACGTCTGAATTCTGTTTAGGAAAACAAATTGATTTCCAGATTCATACGTCTGAATCCCTTCTTTCAGACGTCTGAACCTGCTGTTTTTGGCCAATTTGCCTTGTTCGTTTAATTTTCCAAATTTGATCGATGTATACTGATTCCAATTAGTTGTTTATGCATATTTGACCTTGATAATTCCTTTTTGAATTCACTCACGATATTTTGTAAATAAATTCTTCAAATCGTATTAAAAGTTCGTTCTCCAATTTATAAACCCTATTTAAAACACACGCACAATTTCGCACTTCGAGCGAAGTGGAAGGGTGATTAAATGGTTGGGCAAAACACGGACCATGAATCTGTGCGTTTATCCTTCGGATTAATCCCCGACCTATTCAATTGATCGTTTTGACCTTCGGGTTTGGTTTACTGATGATATGAGGTGAATTTTGTACTGCTTTGAGTGTGAAATTAACTAACGGGTAGTAAAACGTTTAGTGCGAACGGGTGGTTATGGGACTCACGTTACAACTTTTCGGATTCCTTTCTGGGAGTTTATGACACATGCTGCCTTTGGGATAGTGTCTTCGGACTGTCTCCTCTGGCTTGTTGCCTTTAATATCGCTTTTGGAGTTGGTCCTTTGCCCCGACTCGAGAGATATTGGAGTGGTTCTTCTTCACCACCGCTCAAGAGATATTGGAGTGGTTTCTTCACCACCGCTCAAGAGATATTGGAGTGGTTTCTTCACCACCGCTCTAGAGATATTGGAGTGGTTTCTTCACCACCGCTCAAGAGATATTGGAGTGGTTTCTTCACCACCGCTCATGATGTTTCATTGATATTATATTCCCTTGGTATCGTCCTTCGGTGTTGGTCTTTTTGAGCCGCATGATGAGTAGCGTTTACCTTGTGGAACTTGTATACCTTATTGGTATTTGTTATTTGCCTTATGGTTTATTCCGGGATATTCTTATCCTTTGTTTCTATATGTTGCCGAAGATATGAGGCTTGTTATCATATGATTCATCTTTTGTTAGATGATTGTGTTATCTCTTTTAGAGATATTTGCTATACCTTGTAAACTTGCAGGTTTATTGTTGTTCAGTTTATCTAACTGGTTTGTTTAGCTAGACTGACCGGTGTATTAATTACTCGGGTCAGACCGAGATCTTTCAGGTTAGGTGCCTTTGGACTTAGCCTATGTGGCTTCTGCATGGACTACTCCGCTAGCTTCTTTTTGTCATAGCTTTTTGTGTAGTCCTATTTTGTTGTAACTCTGATATGTATTCTTGCGAACTCGTTTGTATATTGTGGTTTGGTATACCACTTCACATGTATTATTTTGTATACTCTGTTGCGTATCAATATATGTGTATATGATGATCAACTGTTCTGTGATGTATATTACATTTGAGTTGTTATATTCTGTTCTGATAGATCCTCTAGCCACCTATGGTTTTGTTTTAAGTATTCATTGGATATGTCGATCTGCTGGGTAAAGCAATTGTCGATGTATTCAATAGATAATTAAAGCAAGGCTATAGATGGTCGCTCCTCAACAGCCTTATTCTCCGTGTTAGCAGACGGTATTATCTATTAATACTCTTTGCTAGCGTGGGTATAGAGGTGGGGCGTCACAGCTTGGTATCAGAGCCAGGTTTCGATCCTAGACGTATTCCCAAACTCTATCTAACTTTGATGGAATAAAGAGACACAATGATTCAAAGATTTGTATCACTTGTACACTTTGATGTACCATAATATGTGCATCTATTCTGTGTTTATCATATTTTGCTCTGAACCTGGCTCTGATACCAAGCTGTGATGCCCCACCTCTATACCCATGCTAGCAAAGAGTATTAATAGATAATACCGTCTGCTAACACGGAGAGTAAGGCTGTTTAGGAGCGACCATCTATAACCTTGCTTTAATTATCTATTGAATACATCGACAATTGCTTTACCCAGCAGATCGACATATCCAATGAATACTTAAAACAAAACCATAGGTGGCTAGAGGATCTATCAGAACAGAATATAACAACTCAAATGTAATATACATCACAGAAAAGTTGATCATCATATACACATATATTGATACGCAACAGAGTATACAAAATAATACATGTGAAGTGTTACAGCAAACCACAATATACAAACGATTTCGTAAGAATACATATCAGAGTTACAACAAAATAGGACTACACAAACAGCTATGACAAAAAGAAGCTAGCGGAGTAGTCCATTCGGAAGTAACATAGGCTAAGTCCAAAGGCACCTAACCTGAAAGATCTCGGTCTGACCCGTGTATTAATTACTCGGGTCAGACTGAGATCTTTCAGGTTAGGTGCCTTTGGACTTAGCCTATGTTGCTTCCGCATGGACTACTCTGCTAGCTTCTTTTTGTCATAGCTTTTTGTGTAGTCCTATTTTGTTGTAACTCTGATATGTATTCTTGCGAACTCGTTTGTATATTGTGGTTTGCTATACCACTTGACATGTATTATTTTGTATACTCTGTTGCGTATCAATATATGTGTATATGATGATCAACTGCTCTGTGATGTATATTATATTTGAGTTGTTATATTCTGTTCTGATAGATCCTCTAGCCACCTATGGTTTTGTTTTAAGTATTCATTGGATTTGTCGATCTGCTGGGTAAAGCAATTGTCGATGTATTCAATAGATAATTAAAGCAAGGCTATGGATGGTCGCTCCTAAACAGCCTTATTCTCCGTGTTAGCAGACGGTATTATCTATTAATACTCTTTGCTAGCGTGGGTATAGAGGTGGGGCGTCATAGCTTGGTATCAGAACCAGGTTTAGAGCAAAATATGATAAACACAGAATAGATGCACATATTATGGTACATCAAAGTGTACAAGTGATACAAATCTTTGAATCATTGTGTCTCTTTATTCCATCAAAGTTAGATAGAGTTTGGGAATACGTCTAGGAATGCATTTTATTCCGTAGTATTCCATCTTGAATCGTCTACCTTGTGAATAATCTTGTTCTTATCTTACCTTCAGCGTATGGCTGGAAGAGGCAGGGGACGACGTTCGGGTGTTGGGCAATCCAGTGGCTCACATCCGTATGGTGTTTATATGTCTGCCGATCAGTTTATGGAATTGTTTTGGAGCATTCAGCCTCCAGCTCCTACTCGGGTATCTCCACCTCGCAAGTCTACCTTTGCACGCCTGTGCAATGATTTTGTTCATCTTGGAGGAAAGCCGTTTAAGTGCTCCGAGTCTGTTCTTGAAGTCCAAGCTTGGGTTCGCACGTGCGAGCGTATCTTCTCTAGAATGGATCTTTCTGACCATGATAGAGTTCTTGTAACTTCTAGCTTATTGCAAGAGCGTGCCCTTGATTGGTACGAGCTTCTTGTAGCCGAAATTGATGAGTCTGCTCTTTCTTGGACTCAGTTTCGGGAGCGATTTGAACTCAAGTTCGTTCCTGAGTCTGAAAAAGTTTTATTGACCCGTCGCTTCCTTGAGTTGAAGCAAGGGAAATCTTCTGTTTCTGAGTATGTTGCATCATTCGAGGCTTTATCTAAGTATGGTCTCGTATTCATTAGCACTTCTTATAAGAAGAATCTGAAGTTTGTCTTTGGTCTTAAGAAATATCTTAAGAAGTCTTTATTGCTCCAGCTTAAGCTTTCTTTTGAGGAGTTGGTAGATTCTGCACTTCATCTTAAAACCGTCGAGAAGGAGTGTGATAGTGGTAATGAGGTTGAGGTTCGTAAGAACCCCAACAAAAAGCAGTCTTCCTTGGATGAGCGGGAATTTTTCCCTTCCAAGAAGAAAAAGCCCGTTGAATCTGATTCTCAGTCTCAGCCTGCTGGAACGCCTTCCATTCGGAAGTGTTTCAATTGTGGTTCTCCTGATCATATAATTCGAGCTTGTCCTAAGCCTCTCTTCTGCCGCTATTGCAAGAAGGAAGGTCATCGTAGTTCCACTTGTCCTATTGCTCCGAATAATTCTCCATCTGGAAAGTTAAACGTAACAAATGCTTTTGGAGGTTCTTCTCAGGGATAAGGTATGTCTCCATCTATTTTGGAAAGTTTCTATTTTTCTTTGTGATTTCGATTCCAATTTGATGGCATCATTTTATTCTTTAAGCCCTCATGATGAGGAGAGTGTTGGTTCTCTCATTCTTGTAGTTTGAGAATTTTCTGGTATTTTTAGTCTTGTCTTAGGATTATCACCTAAGCAATTCTTTGAGTGGTATTAAGGTCTTTTCAGCTCGACCTGGCCACCGGTTTTGATTTGGCTATGAGTTGCGGAGGTTAGCAGTCCACTTACCGCATTCCGCACTCGTTGTGATTCTTATCAATGATTTATTATGTCATTCAGTTTGTCTAGCTCATTTCATCCATTTTATGAATCGAGTATTCTGCGAATATCTCGATGACTCCATTCTCATGGTTATTAATTTTGGGTGAAATTCGCAATCTAAAAAAAACAAAAAAACAATTTTTTTTTTGCACATCTTTTTCATAAGATTTATTTATAAGTATAACTGGATTTTTGTTCTTAAAACAAATAAAGAGAATTTTTTTAAAAAGTTTTAGAAACATGTTTATCATATGGAAGATTGTTTTGTGATTGTATTGCCCGTTGAGTGCTTTAAGAATTCTGGTCGATGCGCTTGATCAACGTTATCGATAGGAATCTCCTAAACACTTTGATGAGACAATCAGACATAGTAAATTGACTTGAAATAAGGAAATTTTTCCAGAAAGATGATTTCATGAAGGTAAATGAAATTTTGAAGCTTTAGCTCTTCGGTAAAAGTATATTATTTGAAAAAAAAAACTATTTTTGGATACCCTTATTCTTCGGATTCCCGAAGGGAACCAAGACTTTATCTTTTGTTCCAAAGCTAATCGTATTGGTTTGTATGTCGTTCCCTTGCAAAAGAGAACGCGCTATCACTTATGTTTCTAAACTATTAAAGCTTACCGAGATTAGATATGCCACCTATGATCTAGTGTTCGCAGCTGTTGTTTTCGCTTTTTGTAATTGACATCATTACTTTTAGGTGAGGGATTTTTGCTCTCCCTACCAATCATAATTTTGAAATGTTTATTTTCTCATAGGGAACTTAATGTTGGTTCGAGTTCCTAGCATCTTATGATCTTGATATTTTAATTCCCGTAAGAGGGATCGTGTTGCCAATGCATTTAGTTGTAAGCAACAAGTGATGGTTTCTTTGTTGATGTCCGAATGGAATGATCTTTTTGCCAAGTTCATCGGACGTTTTGTTGTATTTCATTTTGTTGAGCTTCGGATCATTTAACGTATTGTTTGTACCACGTCGGTGTTTCAAATTATTTTGAGCTTAGGAATCCATAGAATTCTCTGAGCAAGCAAGTTCGAACTTATCCTTTCGTGCACTTTATGGTGAACTTCTTATTCCATTATTCTTTTGTGTTGATATGTTTGTGGTTGTTACTTCTTATTTCTTATTAAGAATTGCGAGGACGCAATTTCTTTAAGGAGGAGAGTCTGTAACAACCCGCATATTTATCGGTTGTATATTTAAATATTTTATTTAAATATAACATCAATTGTCAGATCATAGTCCGAAAAGTTACTTTTTGCAAACGGTCGAATTGGGTCTCAAGACCACTTCCATTGAGTTCAAAACGTCGTTTGCGATCTTTTTGAGTATAAGCTTCGATATATTTGGAGTAAGTCGAATTTTGCTATTTGCTAAGTGGGCTTTTGGGTTTGGGTTTCACCCAAACTGTTCTATAAACCAACTCAGCCCTTCTCTCCTTCCATTCACTTATTTATTTCATAAAAACTTAAGCTAAAAACTGATAATGGTGGAAGAGAAAGGAAATTAGAAACTCCTAGCCCTAGATCCTCTTGCAAATCCAAATTCTTGCTCCAAAATCAAAGAGAAGCCATTGGTAAGCTCTTCTTCATCTTCTCCAACTCTTCTCCCCTTCAATTTCTGAAAGTTTTCCTAAACCTAACTTAGGAAAATACTTGTTTTTTCTTATATTGAAGCTTGTTGGGTTGAAGTAGTGATTAGTTGGTTTTCTCCTTGTGACTTAGCTCCTCCATCTTCTTTGGTTGTGAGATAAAAGGTGAGTTTTGAACTCACATCTACTTCTTTTGATATCATTGATGTTAGGCATGAATTCCTAACAATTGTTCATATGTTCTTTTGCTTTTGATTTGGGTTGATTCGGTGAAATTGCCAAATTATGATTTTTGAAGCCAAATCTATGAAAAATCTTATATGGTTGATGTTTTTTGTTGTTCGGAGTGTTTGGGTGTGTCGTTAAGGTTGGGTAGTCGTTTGACGTAAGCCCATAATCAACACGCATCCGATTGCTTTCGATTTGTTTAGCCATAGTTGGCCTAGGTTCACGAAATGCCTGAACATTGAGTTTTCAGATGTCTCAAACCCTTGTTTCAGACGTCTGAATATTGTTCTGGGGAACATTTTCATCCCCAGATTCTGACGTCTGAATTTATATTCCAGACGTCTAAATTGGCTAAAATTCGACCAGAAAGGAAATAGGAAAAATATTGCCTGTTTCAGACGTCTGGATGGTTGGATTTTGACGTCTGAATTCTGTTTAGGAAAACAAATTGATTTCTAGATTCAGACGTCTGAATCCCTTCTTTCAGACGTCTGAACCTGTTGTTTTTGGCCAATTTGCCTTGTTCGTTTAATTTTCCAAATTTGATCGATGTATACTGATTCCAATTAGTTGTTTATGCATATTTGACCTTGATAATTCCTTTTTGAATTCATTCACGGATTTTTATAAATAAATTCTTCAAATCGTATTAAAAGTTCGTTCTCCAATTTATAAACCCTTTTTAAAACACACGCACAATTTCGCACTTCGAGCGAAGTGGAAGGGTGATTAAATGGTTGGGCAAAACACGGACCATGAATCTGTGCGTATCCTTCTGATTAATCCCCGACCTATTCAATTGATCGTTTTGACCTTCGGGTTTGGTTTACTGATGATATGAGGTGAATTTTGTACTGCTTTGAGTGTGAAATTAACTAACGGGTAGTAAACCGTTTAGTGCGAATGGGTGGTTATGTGACTCACGTTACCACTTTTCGGATTCCTTTCTGGGAGTTTGTGACACATGCTGCCTTTGGGATAGTGTCTTCGGACTGTCTCCTCTGGCTTGTTGCCTTTAATATCGCTTTTGGAGTTGGTCCTTTGCCCCGACTCGAGAGATATTGGAGTGGTTTCTTCACCACCGCTCAAGAGATATTGGAGTGGTTTCTTCACCACCGCTCTAGAGATATTGGAGTGGTTTCTTCACCACCGCTCAAGAGATATTGGAGTGGTTTCTTCACCACCGCTCAGGAGATATTGGAGTTTCTTCACCACCGCTCTAGAGATATTGGAGTGGTTTCTTCACCACCACTCAAAGAGATATTGGAGTGGTTTCTTCACCGCCGCTCATGATGTTTCATTGATATTATATTCCCTTGGTATCGTCCTTCGGTGTTGGTCTTTTTGAGCCGCATGATGAGTAGGGTTTACCTTGTGGAACTTGTATACCTTATTGGTATTTGTTATTTGCCTTATGGTTTATTTCGGGATATTCTTATCCTTTGTTTCTATATGTTGCCGATGATATGAGGCTTGTTATCATATGATTCATCTTTTGTTAGATGATTGTGTTATCTCTTTTAGAGATATTTGCTATGCCTTGTAACCTTACAGGTTTATTGTTGTTCAGTTTATCTAACTGGTTTGTTTAGCTAGACTGACCCGTGTATTAATTACTCGGGTCAGACCGAGATCTTTCAGGTTAAGTGCCTTTGGACTTAGCCTATGTTGCTTCCGCATGGACTACTCCGCTAGCTTCTTTTTGTCATAGCTTTTTGTGTAGTCCTATTTTGTTGTAAGTCTAATATGTATTCTTGCGAACTCGTTTGTATATTGTGGTTTGCTATACCACTTGACATGTATTATTTTGTATACTCTGTTGCGTATCAATATTGTGTATATGATGATCAACTGTTCTGTGATGTATATTACATTTGAGTTGTTATATTCTGTTCTGATAGATCCTCTAGCCACCTATGGTTTTGTTTTAAGTATTCATTGGATATGTCGATCTGCTGGGTAAAGCAATTGTCGATGTATTCAATAGATAATTAAAGCAAGGCTATAGATGGTCGCTCCTAAACAGCCTTATTCTCCGTGTTAGCAGACCGTATTATCTATTAATACTCTTTGCTAGCGTGGGTATAGAGGTGGGGCGTCACAATGCTCAACCTCACAAATTAAAAAATTTCAAATTTCAAATTTAATTTTTATTTAAATTCAAAATACTTCCATTTTAAAGTTGTTAAAAGTTACGGATCGTTACACTTTATCTTAATTAAAAGATGTAACATCAATTAATGCAATATTAATTTGTTTTCCCTTATCATATTTTAAAGGTTAAACGCCAACCAATTCAATATATATATATATATATATATATATATATATATATATATATATATATTTCAAATTAAATGGTGGTTCCACTTTATTGTTACTAACATATTTGTAACTTCTATTGTCGTTGTTAAACAGTTATAATGTTCATTGCATCAACAAAAGACAACCATCACTTACAAATTAATTATTATTGCTCATCCCTGTATTTGAAATCAATTTGGTATGTTACCATTTAAATCACGCGTTTTATTTTACTTAAATAAATATGCATTTTATCGTTGCATGCAATTTCCTTTATTATCCAATTCATGCCATTAACTACGCATCCAATTCTTATCCAATTACATTCAAACCTATGTTATCATCCTTACTATTCAATCAACAATACCCAATGAATTATTTTAACATAAGTTTACATTTTATTACATTCATTATTTTACTGTTAACATTTTTTACCATATTAACTGTAATAATTGATTGCGTAAATTTTCTTTGATTTCCAAGTTAATTCCAAACATACTAAATAATAAGATGATAAATGAACAATTGTTACTTTTAAGTAATTTTATCACATTTATAAATTTACTGTTTACAAACAAATATTATGACTACTTACCACATCGCTCATTTCATATTCTATATTAACCAGTTTCAATCAATTACATACAATCTCACCAGTACATACATCATTTAATTTATTTCATTATTACAGTTATAACCAAATTAACCTAAAATTTATTTCAATTGATTGAAATTGCATTAAATAGTTATCAGTAGCATTCAAACAACATAATTAAATCATCTTCTAATTATTTCCTCAATAACAAATCATAAATTTTAATTTCTCACAATATTAAGTTTCAAAGTCTTATTTAATTTAATAGTTTTCATTTATCAAAATTCACGAGTCGTTACACTCTACTCAAAACTTTTCATCCTCGAAAAAGAACAAGAAATGACAAAGAAACTTTTTTTTTTCTTTAGAATAATCAATTTATAAACACTTTAAACTAACTTAATTAAGTATTTTATATAAAATATATCAATTTATAAACAATTAAATCTTTCATATTCAAGTCTAATAAAAGTTTGAAAATAGTTTCACTTTCATAAAAAAATTCTGTCCTAAATTCTTGAAAAATTTCGGTAGATTCTCCTTTGTGCGGTTAGGTCCGAAAATATAATAAAATCAATAATTAATATATATATATATATATCATATTCAAAATAAAACATCCCAAACCATAGGAAAAATAATAAAATATCGTTGCAAAACCGTAATCCGAGAATATACCTATTTGTCAGACAAACAAACTTTATTTATGAAACCAAAAGCAACAACTATTGCTTCCATAAACCTGTATTTCGCTTATATAATCCAAAGAGTTAAAATTATATAAAAGAATAATATTTTAGTTGTTTCAATTAGTAACAAAAGAAAATGAACATAAAACATATGCAAACAAAACAGCAAGATCATTATATGCAACAATGGAAACTATGGTACCTCCATAGCGATCAGTCTCTTGGTTTGTTCAGGTTCAGATACTTTCATCATGCAAGGGTGATAAATAAACTACTATGCATACCCTACGCTCAATAGCTTAGATAATTACATAATAGATTATTCATACACTCTTAAATAATTTGAAATATCATTTTTCAAGCTTCCCATTAGCCAAACAATACAGAATTTAAATGTTATTAAAGTTTATTCAATTGGTTTCTCTTTTTTTTCATTTGCTTTCCATTTATTTTCATCCATTCATACAATTATTATCTTTTATTAATTCACCATCATTACTTACTCAAAATTTTCTAATCAATAGTTAAAATAATCAATGAATTCATTATTTAAGTATTACCTATATTTCATTGCAGTTTATTTCACATTTATTATTTACCTATAACCTTGATTTCCATTTTAATATTAATACTAATCAACGAATCATTTCAGTCATTTCTTACGTTAATAATCATTTTCTTAGATAATATTCACTTTTTTCGAATTGTTAGCATTTTAAAACATTTACTTATGTTTATAACATTTATTGTACATCTTAGTTGTTCATTCTTGAATATATGTTCATTTTGAAGTACTTTTGTTATTAAGATTTTACTTGTATAATATTCTATTACATATTCTTATTTAACATTTCAACTTTTTTAATTATTTTAGGTAAGTTTCATATTTGTTTTTAGAATGTAATTGAATGTTATATAAATTATCTAATTCATTTTTGTTAATAAAATATTCAATAATTTACGTCTTCTAAATTTTCAGTATCTTTTAATTTACAAGTGACAAATACTAATTATATAAATTTTATTTGAAATATTCATTTGAAAACTTCATTTGCAAATCAATCAGCTTCAATACTTTACTACTTTAAAAAAAAATAGATATATACAATTTCTCGCTTCATTTATAAATACCATTTAAAAAAATTAAATAACATAATTATATATACTTTATCAAAATACTTTATTACTGGATGTCATAACAAGTTTATCCTTGTTCTTACAGATTTTGGCCATGCGTTGATTAGGCTCAAAGCTTGAATTGTCCAAGTACTTAGCACACATGTCTCAACATCCAGTGAAAATACTTAAAATAGATACGAAGCTCAAAATATAATGTCAAATGATGATGTTATGATAGCAGTGGCCCGCTGCCGATCCAGCTTTTCAGAAGATCCTTCCATCTTCTGTATTCTAGAAAAATATCATAGTCATTTCATAAATAAGGGACCATCAACCCCTGCTGCAGTGACACGCTGCTAATTCAATGATTTATGTGATAACCCGAATTTTGAGGCATTTGATAATTGGATAATTAACTAATTTTATCTGGTTAAAAAATAAGCTTTGGTAATTGAAATTATACCTGGGTGTATATAAATTGATTTGAGCTAATAAATACTGATTTCTGAATGGATATTTTAAACAACTAGAAATGATAAATCTTATAATAAAATAATAAAAATATAAATTGATATTCAAACTCTATAAGTTGGAGATTATAAGTATATAAGTATGTATATATAAATGTATGCCTATCGTAATTGGAAAATTTGTTTTAATTTAACATAAAAAAAAATCAATCAAAATACTTAAGATCAATATTTGTTAAATTTAGAAGTATGATAATTTAAATAAGATTAAAATCTTTTCCTTTTGTACTTGAAATAAAGCATAACACATAAAAATAAAATAAATACACATTATATTCATGTGAATATTACATAATTACTTATTCATAACTTAAATAAATTTATAAATAAGAAACTAACATTTGTAAATAATTAATTAAACATTAAAAACACTTGTAAATTTATTAATATATGTTAATCACAATTGTAAACAAGAGCGTATATGTGTAAGATAATTAGAACTATAATAAATACTAAGTTTTAAATATTTTGATAAATATTTATTTAATAATATCCTAATATAATTATTGAAATTTGAAAAAAATTGTTTAATAATCTTCTTTATTATTATTTTTTTGATAGAATTTATCTTTTACAGAAAAATATGTTTCTATTTTAATGTGCATTAGAAAATGGAAAATGAGGTTTGGATTTGAAATCCAAACATTTAAAAAAAATTAATTAAATTAAATATTAAGCTTTGATAATGTATATGTCTTTTGAAAATATATGCATAAAATTTAAAAGTATACAGCATTTAAACCATAATAAGTATAAGATTTGGAATTTAACTCATATATTATAATTTGTTAAACAAGGGTCTAAAACTCAAATTATAAATAAATTTACAAAAAGGGGTTTAACACAATTTGATCAAAAAGTGACATTTGTAAAACAAGTGTTGATATAAACTCACAAGTGGCAATAAAATAATTTTCTTCTTTTATTTTAGTATTGTAATTTTTTTTGGGAAACCAGGTTTTATTTTTGCTGCTAAAAACACTTAAGGAAAAAAAATGGGAATAAAAAAAGAAACTGTGAACATTTCCTTTTTATCTTCACCGTGTAAAACAAATTCTAGGAAAAAAATCCAAGAGTTCAAAGCAAGCTTTTAATTAAATCAGTTTCAAAGCAGTTCAGCAACTTCTTTTCAGTTTAAAAGCAAAATGAACTCAACTAAGAATGATTCAGCTATCAGTTCAAATCTTAAGCTTTCCAGTTTTTTTTCCAAAAATAAATATGCGTCTCCGATTCAAAGCATATGAAGGTGAGTAAGCAAGTTTAATCTATATTCAATTTGGTTGCATGCAGTGTATCTTGAAGTGATTACATGATTGTTTCTCTGATCGAATGAGTTTGTGTAGATAGATATTGATGTGCATGTATAGCTTCAGTATTTTTCCTCTGTTCTTTATTTCCAGATTTCAAATGAAATTCAAAATTTAGTGCTCTTCATTTGATTCTTTATAGACTTATATTTTTAAACAAAACTTGTTTGGAATTACAAGGTGCTTGATTTAAAAATATCTTCAGATATGTTTTAAAGGTAATGTTAACGTAAAGCAAGAATAACAGTCAAAATTCACTCGTACCCAAATCTCGATTTTAATAATTCATTGTTTCAGGTATATAGTTTGGTTTATTATCAAAATTTATGATTTTTGAAAATAAAATCAGGATTTTAAAGTTTTTAATTTGAGAGAAATCGCTAGAGGAACAAATATTGAATTTCCATCAATCTCTGTTGATCGGTAGAGATAAGGATCTCGTGTTCATGGTCGAAGCTTGCCGGGGGATAGGTGATGCTGGCAAAAATGGTCAATTGATTTTTAAACTTCGATGGTGGTGGGGCATCGTTGTTATAGGGTTTTTGGGAGCTGATGGTATTATCTGGGTTTCACAAAGTTGTGTGACGTAGATGGAGTTTGAACCGCGATCGGTCGTGGGGGATTGAGTGTAAGGTTCCATGAGGAAGCAGTGGCCGGAATCTTGAGGCGTCAGGTGATGGAAGACGTTGGGACGAGAGACATTTGTGGGTAATGGTCCTTATACAACTTCATTTCTTGGGTTGGTGGTGCTCGAATTCGATGTCGTGGTCAGTGGGGGATCCTAGGTGGTCGGATGGATTGAAGAAGGCGAAGGCGACTTGCCAGTGGTGGTCGAGGTGGCTGGAGCTTCATCATTTGTCAGTACATGTGCACGGCGTGCACAAAATTTGCGTACGAAATCAGGGAATTCATGGTTGGAGAAGACGATGATTTTACGGGTCGAATTCGGGGTATTTGCGCACTGAGTCGAAGAAAGGTTAGTGGAGGATTGCTGGAAAATTTGCAAGTTGACTCGTATTTTGGGTTGTGGTAAAATTCAATTATGACCGGTATTGAAGGAATCCTACTTGAGTGATCAGATTAGGAACATTAAGTAATATATGTTATAGGAATGTTTAATCAAGTTATTTTAAAAGTTCATTAAATTAATAAGTTTCAAAAGAAAATACAAACCAATTTTTGAATCAAAGTATTAGCAAAATATTAAATGAGTTTTTTTTTAAGTTTTGAAGTACTTTAAGATTTGTTGTTTTCAAAGTAATTATTAAAATAGGTAAATTCCTATTTGTTTCAAGAGTGCTTTAAAATGATGAATTAATAACTAAGTAATTACTTAGCGATTAATTAAAGATGATCACTTATGAATTAAGTAAGAGTAATTACTAAATGAAGTAATTTAAGGGATTAATTACTTGGTATAATTAATTAAGTTAACGAGAATAGTTTTATTTAATTAAGATTAATTAATTAAAGAGGATTACTTGACGATTAGATTAAGTGTAATTACTTAGTTAAGTAATTAATGAATAATTACTGATGTAATTAATTTAAAGGAAATTTCTCGATGAATATTAATTAACGGATAATTACTTGAGGAAAGAAATTAAGTGGTGATTACGCAGAATAATTAAAGGATTAATCAATGATATTAATTAAGGGGTTAATTAAATGAATATAAGTAATTAGAGGAAGTTAATTACCGAGGTAATAAATTAAGATTGATTAATGAATGTAATTAAGTTAAAGATTAATTATTAAATGTAATTAGAAGAATAATTAATAAATGAAGGTAATGGAAGGCTAATTGCCTTGGATGGTTAAGAATAATTAATTTATGTAATTAATTAAGGGTTGATTACTTAATGTAATTAAAAGATAATTAATCAAGGGTGATTAATTAGAGGATGATTAATTAATTGATTTGTAATTTATTAATAAATAAGTAAGAAAAATTTATTGAGATGAAAATAATTAATTTAATTCATTTTAAATTTAATTATAAATGGTGATTTTTAAATCTTTACTTATGTATGGATGGATGATATTGATTGCCTTGAATGGTTTGAGATCTAAGGTTGAGATAAGTAATGTTGTGTAGTAGGGATGCTTTGGTTTATGATTTGTTTAATTTAAATTGTGATGATGTGGCTATTTATTGATGATGAATTACTGTGACCCCTTTTGATTAAAGTTGAATTGTATTTCATTTGAATAACTTGGGTTAAGATGACATTGGATTCGAAGAGACCGGAGTCGGGTATTAGTAAATACCCGAAACCACTTCGATTCCTTATAGATTGATATGTGAATTCAATATGCTGAAATGGAATGATTTAAGTAAGTTGGACCATTTAATCTAAGTTTGACACTTAGAAATTTACGTGTGAAATAAGTATTGTCTATAACAGCTTGTGAAGTTGTAAATTAATAAGTTACCCCGAGTTTATATAAATTGTATGCTTTGTATTCCAAGTTAGAGGTTTACTCACGCTGGTTTCCAGCCTGACCCGGGTGTTACTTTGATGTAATGCTCAGGTCAGACCGAGTATTACAGATTTTCAGGTAAGGACGTTCTGGAGCTCAGGAGGCGAGCTGGATGGTAGGAACGTATGAGGTGTTTCGCTGTATTTATCTGGAACAAGTTAGTTTTTAACTGTCCGGTATTTGTGTAATGATATAACTCTGATGAATAAAGATTTAATGATGTAGTTCTTCTTGTAAAACTATTATTTATGTGATATTATATTTTATCCGCTGCGAATGTGAGATTGTGTGTTTCCTTTCTGTTCTTCTTCTATCTCTTTCTTCTTTCCCTTTCTTCTTTTCACTAACTATCTGGAAATTTCGGGATTGAAATTCCCGGGTCGCCTCATTTGGTATCAGAGCAGAAGGTTAAGCGAGAACCTTGGCTCTGGTGGGATTACTCGTTAGGAATAGGGTAAGTGGTACCCTAGAATGAGTTGAGTGTGTGTGTGTGTGTGTGTGTGTGTATGAGAGAACGTACTTGTTATTTTCTTATATAAAGGTTTTAAAATGATTTCAAAAGTAAATGAATCTTATATAAGAAATATATTATCTAGTATATTAATGAAATTGGTTGTAGTATAAATTAAACTAAAGGTAATAGTAAGAATTAAGAAGTAATAGAAATACAACCAAAACTGGAATTAAATTTGGGAAAGGTTTCAGGATAAGGATAATCAATTAATTTACGTAATTAATTAAACTTTATGAGATTAATTTTTTGATAATAATTTGGAAATGATAGAGTTACTTAATGAAGTAACTAGAGGTAAGTAATTTAAGGGACAATTACTTAATGAAGCTAATTAAGAAATAAGTTAATTACCGAACGTGATTAATTGGAATTAATTAGTTTAAAGAAATAATAAATAATATTATACAATTGAATGAAATGGTCCTATTTAAAACAAGAGTTGTTTGAAAATTTAAAAGAAATTTATTTAGAATTAAAACCAAAGGTGGTTTAAAATTTTAAAGTGTAACTTGGTAAGTAGAAGAAATTAATATGTATATAGGTGGATATACATAGTATCAAAGGTAGTTTGAAATAAACTCTAAATATTGAGCTTTCAATTTGGAATAAGGTATGATACCCAAAGTGATAAGTTTTTAAGTGGGAAGATTATTATTGTGAAAATTAAGGTTGAATTTGGATAATAAATTGGTTTTTGAAATATTAAATGGATTTAAATGAATTCTGGAATGAGGACTTAAATTTGAAAATTTAACTCGAATATATATAATTCGAGATGGTTTAAATTTGAAATTTGAATTAGTTCAAATTGAATTTGATTTGAATTAATTGAAATGGTGATTGAAGATGTATAAGTTCAAATGGAAAATTTGAATTGGATTAATTTGAAATGATTTGAAATTGAAGAGGGTTCAATTTGAAATTAGTCCGAATTGTTTGAATAATTTGAAATTGTAATTAGAATTGAATAGTTTTAAATTCAAATGGAATTTGAATTAAATTTGGGAGGAAATCAAGAATAATTTAACTTGATTTGGAAATGGAGTTTGAAATTGGGATTAATTCAAAGTGGAGTTGAAATAAATTGAAATTTATTTGAATTAGTAGAATTTGAGATCAAGGTTGAATAAAGTTAAATTTGGAAAGAACTGAGGTTAATTCAACTTGAATTTGGGTTGAATCAATTTCAATGGAAATTGAAGTTATTTAATGGGTCAATTTAAATGGAAGAGGAAATTTAATTTGAATTGATAAGAATGGAGATTGGGGAAGTGAGCAGTTTTGACTCTGGACTATTTTTAATATAAATTATTTTAATATAAACCTATTTTTCCAAGTTATTTATTATATATACAACCTTTCTATTGAAAAGCCAAACTATCTTATATTTGTTTTACAGTTATTTTTGAAACCGCTTACCAATTTTCTAACTATTTTATATAAACTAATTACTATTTTCAACGACTAATTACTATTTTATAGCTATTTTGCAATTATTTAAAATTTCTATGACTATTTAACTATTTTTTTCAGTTATTTTACAATTACTAAACTATTTTACAACCATTTTACAAACTATTAATTATTTTCCAACTACTTTTCTATTTCTTTAACTTTTCAAGTTATTTTAAAATTTAAACTAGACAGAGTTTAAACTGTTCTTGGTTAATTACCCAATCGAGATAAGAATAGAGGTGATAATCCAAATGGATTGAAGCCATTGTGAGTAAGTGAATAAAAATTAAAGTGAATGTGAATAGAAATAGAATTGATTGGGCTAATAACCAATAAAGATAAATACGTAGGGTGTACGTATGTTATTCTATTCGCATAATGATTTGATCCAGATTCGAGCACAAAATTTCGAGATAGTTATATCGATCCGAGTTGGAATTTTCCACTCAATTTTTGAAGGCGAACCTGGATATGGATTGTTGATTGGCTCTGCATATTCTCTATCATAGTTATGACTATGAAAGGAGAATGACGGTTTCTGATCAAGAAACCAGATCTGTGTCCGCACTAGAAAGTCGGGTGGACGATACTAGTTCGGAAGTGAAATTGTGTGATCGAGTGAGAGATCAGATTGGTATAGCGTACGAATGATATGTGTACATCGTACGGATTGGAATGGAAATGATATTAAAAAGAGTAATCAAACATGAATATTTGATTTTGAATAAACAAAGTTATATATCTTTGTTATATAAGATAAAACTCCCCTTGATGAATCTTTTGCCGGAAGAAAATGGTTTTTGGAAGTGCTTGAAGTATAAAGGAGTTTTATACAAGTTTGAAATGATCCAAAATTTTAAAAAAAATTATATATATCTGTATATATATATATATGTATGTATGTATGTATGTATGTATGTATGTATGTATGTATGTATGTATGTATGTATGTAAAGGATCATATGAGGATTTTGGAGAAAGGTTTTGGGAACCTATGGATTTGGAAAGGCCTTTGATTTTTGGGTAAAATCAATATTGAATTTGGAAAGCCTAGTTTGAGAATTATCGATTTTGGGATAATCGATTTTGTGTAAAGGAGCTTTGTATGAGATCATACTAGGTGTATGATTTAAAGATACGATATATGTATGGTATAAAATGTTTTGATGATGGCTCTGGGTAAAAAGGCGCTCCCTTGGAATGGACTTCTCAGGAGTACCACTGGGTGGTGCTGCCTTGAGCCCCAAGGGGGGGTTCTAAAGTTGATCCTGTGAGGAGTCCGGACAAACTAGTTCCTGAGGATTTTTGGGTAGCAAAAGTCGAGGGCGCTGATGCCAACAGGGGCATTTGGGTCTTGCTGTGACGACGGTGTAACTCTATGTCACTGCGATCTATTGTGGGGACCATAGCGAAAATTGTGTGGAGGATGAGTGTCAACGGTCTACACTTGATTTTGCCGGAAGGGCAACACAACATCGGTAGACTGCGATCTATGGTCAAGTGGAATGGAGAAGTTTCATTTTTGGCAGCGAAATTCGAGGGCGCTGATGCCTACAGTTATATGGGTTTTTGCTGTAATGGCTATGTAACCCCAGTTGTAGCTGCGATCTGTAGCGGGTTCCATGGTGTAATCGAGGGGCGCGTAGTCCTAAAGTTATCTATGGGTTTTGTCGGGATGGCAAAGTAACCATCGGGTTAACTGCGACCATGGATGGGAGTGATGATTTCCAGAGCATTCTCACCAAAGATATATCCTCTATTTTCAAAAACTGTTTTCAATATTTTCAATAAAATTATTTTTCAAGTATTTTCACTGGATGTTGAAAACGGGTCTGCCAAGCCCTTGTGGATTTTCAGTCCTTCGCCTGATCAACGTATGACCGAATCTCTATGAGAACAAGGATGGACTTATTGAAACATCGAGTTATGAAAAGTATTTTTATAAAATTATTTTGTAATATTATATAGATTTTAAAGCATTACAGATTTTAAAAAGTGTTTTAAAATGATCAAAGAATATTTTTACTGGTTTTAAAATATTTAATAAATTTTGGCTTCGTTTCTTTTCGAGGACGAAAAGATTCTAAGGGGGGAGGAATGTGATAACCCGAATTTTGAGGCATTTGATAATTGGATAATTAACTAATTTTATCTGGTTAAAAATAAACTTTGGTAATTGAAATTATACCTGGGTGTATATAAATTGATTTGAGCTAATAAATACTGATTTCTGAATGGATATTTTAAACAACTAGAAATGATAAATCTTATAATAAAATAACAAAGATATAAATTGATATGCAAACTCTATAAGTTGGAGATTATAAGTATATAAGTATGTATATATAAATGTATGCCTATCGTAATTGGAAACTTTATTTTAATTTAACATAAAAAAAATCAATCAAAATACTTAAGATCAATATTTATTAAATTTAGAAGTATGATAATTTAAATAGGATTTAAATAAGATTAAAATCTTTTCCTTTTGTACTTGAAATAAAGCATAACACATAAAAATAAAATAAATACACATTATATTCATGTGCATATTACATAATTACTTATTCATAACTTAAATAAATTTATAAATAAGAAACTAACATTTGTAAATAATTAATTAAACATTAAAAACACTTGTAAATTTATTAATATATGTTAATCACAATTGTAAACAAGAGTGTATATGTGTAAGATAATTAGAACTACAATAAATGCTAAGTTTTAAATATTTGGATAAATATTCATTTAATAATATCCTAATATAATTATTGAAATTTGAAAAAAATTGTTTAATAATCTTCTTTATTATTATTTTTTGATAGAATCTATCATTTACAGATAAATATGTTTCTATTTTAATGTGTGTTAGAAAATGGCAAATGAGGTTTGGATTTGAAATCCAAACATTTAAAAAAATTAAATTAAATTAAATATTAAGCCTTGATAATGTATATATCTTTTGATAATATAAGCATAAAATTTAAATGTATATAGCATTTAAACCATAATAAGTATAAGATTTGAAATTTAACTCATATATTATAATTTGTTAAACAAGGGTCTAAAACTCAAATTATAAATAAATTTACAAAAAGGGGTTTAACACAATTTGATCAAAAAGTGACATTTGTAAAACAAGTGTTGATATAAACTCACAAGGGGAAATAAAATAATTTTCTTCTTTTATTTTAGTATTGTAAAAAAAATTTAGGTGACCAGGTTTTATTTTTGCTGCAAAAAAACTTAAGGAAAAAAAATGGGAATAAAAAAAGAAACTGTGAACATTTCCTTTTTATATTCACCGTGTAAAACAAATTCCAAGAAAACAAATCCAAGAGTACAAAGCAAGCTTCTAATTAAATCAGTTTCAAAGCAGTTCAGCAACTTCTTTTCAGTTTAAAAGCAAAATCAACTCAACTAAGAATGATTCAACTATCAGTTCAAATCATAAGCTTTCCAGTTTTTTTTCCAAAAATAAATCTGCTTCTCTGATTCAAAGCATATGCAGGTCAGTAAGCAAGTTTAATCTATATTCAATTTGGTTGCATGCAGCGTATCTTCAAGTGATTAGATGATTGTTTCTCTGATCGAATGTGTTTGTGTAGATAGATATTGATGTGCATGTATAGCTTCAGTATTTTGCCTCTGTTCTTTATTTTCAGATTTCAAATGAAATTCAAAATTTAGTGCTCTTCATTTGATTCTTTATAGACTTATATTTTTAAACAAAACTTGTTTGGAATTACAAGGTGCTTGATTTAAAAATATCTCCAGATAAGTTTTAAGGGTAATCTTAACGTAAAGCAAGAATAACAGTCAAAATTCACTCATACCCAAATCTCGATTTTAATAATTCATTGTTTCTGGTATATAGTTTGGTTTATTATCAAAATTTATGATTTTTGAAAATAAAATCGGGATTTTAAAGTTTTTAATTTGAGAGAAATCGCTAGAGGACCAAATATTGAATTTCCATCAATCTCCGATGATCGGTAGAGATAAGGATCTCGTGTTCATGGTCGAAGCTTGCCGGGGGATAGGTGATGCTGGCAAAAATGGTCAATGGATTTTTAAACTTCAGTGGTGGTGGGGCATCGTTGTTATAGGGTTTTTGGGAGCTGATGGTATTATCTGGGTTTCACGAAGTTGTGTGACGTAGATGGAGTTCGAACCGCGATCGGTCGTGGGGGATTGACTGTAAGGTTCCATGAGGAAGCAGTGGCCGGAATCTTGAGGCTTCAGGTGATGGAAGACGTTGGGACGAGAGACATTTGTAGGTAATGGTCCTTATACAGCTTCATTTCTTGGGTTGGTGGTGCTCGAATTCGATGTCGTGGTCAGTGGGGGATCCTAGGTGGTCGGATGGATTGAAGAAGGCGAAGGCGACTTGCCAGTGGTGGTCGAGGTGGCTGGAGCTTCGTCATTTGTCAGTACATGTGCACGGCGTGCACAAAATTTGCGTACGAAATCAGGGAATTCATGGTTGGAGAAGACGATGATTTTACGGGTCGAATTCGGGGTATTTGCGCACTGAGTCGAAGAAAGGTTAGTGGAGGATTGCTGGAAAATTTGCAAGTTGACTTGTATTTTGGTTTGTGGTAAAATTCAATTATGACCGGTATTGAAGGAATCCTACTTGAGTGATCAGATTAGGAAAATTAAGTAATATATGTTATAGGAATGTTTAATCAAGTTATTTTAAAAGTTCATTAAAATAATAAGTTTCAAAAGAAAATACAAACCAATTTCTGAATCAAAGTATTAGCAATATATTAAATGAGTTTTTTTAGTTTTGAAGTACTTTAAGATTTTTTGTTTTCAAAGTAATTATTAAAATAGGTAAATTCCTATTTGTTTCAAGAGTGCTTTAAAATGATGAATTAATAACAAAGTAATTACTTAGCGATTAATTAAAGATGATCACTTATGAATTAAGTAAGAGTAATTACTAAATGAAGTAATTTATGGAATTAATTACTTGGTATAATTAATTAAGTTAACGAGAATAGTTTTATTTAATTAAGATTAATTAATTAAAGAGGATTACTTGACGATTAGATTAAGTGTAATTACTTAGTAAAGTAATTAATGAATAATTACTGATGTAATTAATTTAAAGGAAATTTCTTGATGAATATTAATTAACGAATATTTACTTGAGGAAAGAAATTAAGTGGTGATTACACAGAATAGTTAAAGGATTAATCAATGATATTAATTAAGGGGTTAATTAAATTAATATAAGTAATTAGAGGAAGTTAATTACCGAGGTAATAAATTAAGGTTGATTAATGAATGTAATTAAGTTAAAGATTAATTATTAAATGTAATTAGAAGAATAATTAATAAATGAAGGTAATGGAAGGTTAATTGCCTTGGATGGTTAAGAATAATTAATTTATGTAATTAATTAAGGGTTAATTACTTAATGTAATTAAAAGATAATTAATCAAGGGTGATTAATTAGAGGATAATTGATTAATTGATTTGTAATTTATTAATAAATAAGTAAGCAAAATTTATTGAGATGAAAATAATTAATTTAATTCATTTAAATTAATTATAAACGGTGATTTTTAAATCTTTACTTATGTATGGATGGATGATATTGATTGCCTTGAATGGTTTGAGATCTCAGGTTGAGATAAGTAATGTTGTGTAGTAGGGATGCTTTGGTTTATGATTTGTTTAATTTAAATTGTGATGATATGGCTATCTATTGATGATGAATTACTGTGACCCCTTTTGATTAAAGTTGAATTATATTTCATTTGAATAACTTGGGTTAAGATGACATTGGATTTGAAGAGACCGGAGTCGGGTATTAGTAAATACCCTAAACCACTTCGATTCCTATAGATTGATATGTGAAATCAATATGCTGAAATGGAATGATTTAAGTAAGTTGGACCATTTAATCTAAGTTTGACACTTAGAAATTTACGTGTGAAATAAGTATTGTCCATAACAGCTTGTGAAGTTGTAAATTAATAATTTACCCTGGGTTTATATAAATTGTATGCTTTGTATTCCAAGTTAGATGGGTTTACTCACGCTGGTTTCCAGCCTGACCCGGGTGTTACTTTGATGTAATGCTCGGGTCAGACCGAGTATTACAGATTTTCAGGTAAGGACGTTCTGGAGCTCAGGAGGCGAGCTGGATGGCAGGAACGTATGAGGTGTTTCGCTGTATTTATCTTGAACAAGTTAGTTTTTAACTATCCGGTATTTGTGTAATGATATAACTCTGATGAATAAAGATATAAGTGTAATGATGTAGTTCTTCTAGTAAAACTATTATTTATGTGATATTATATTTTATCCGCTGCGAATGTGAGATTGTGTGTTTCTTTTCTATTCTTCTTCTATCTCTTTCTTCTTTCCCTTTCTTCTTTTCACTAACTATTTGGAAATTTTGGGATTGAAATTCCCGGGTCGTCTCAATTTGTGCAATGGATGCACTTCCTTCCTGGAAGATCCATAAACAACAGATCCTAAGATTGAAAGTGCCTCCATCGGGTAAACTAAGGAATCATCTATCGTGAAAAAATCGATGAGCTTATGATTTTAATTCCAGACAACCATATCGGTTCAGATACATTTTTGAATTCACCCTAGTATATTATGGTTTTTCGATGGAATTCATTCTTGAATTCCCCATGTCCATCTGGGTCGAAGCATATCATACTATACTTCTTCGGGAGGATACTTCTCCACACCTTTTACTTCAAAATATAACATACCATGTATAGTACCCTTCCAAATTCAAATATCACACTTATATAAATTACATTATATACAAGACTTCATTTTAAAATAGAGATCTTTCAAAATCAATAGTTTTCAAAATCACCTTATACATACAAAGTCCATCTTATATAAGAATCAAGCTTTCCAAAATCAAATACTTTACAAAACCAAAGGTCTTCAATCCCCAAATAAATTTCAACAATCACTTCAGTTTCATACATATATAAAGTCTCATTTATATAAAAATAAAAAATTTAATTTCTTTGCCTAAAACACATGAGGTTGAACATATTTTCTTTATAAAAGGTTTTGAATTAAAAATGGTTTTGAATCTAAAATAGTTTGTAAAATAGTTTTGTATGTAAAATAGTTTGTAAAATATTTGTGTATGTTAAATTGTTTTGTACGTAAAATAGTTTGAAATATAATAATAGTTTTTCTTCCTTTCTTAAACCAATTATATCAAAATAACATCCACCGAACCACTTATAATTTCAATATCAAATAATGTAACGATCCGTAATTTTCGATAATTAAATTTGTCAATTTAATAAGATTTTGGTGATTTAATATTAAAGAAATAAAAATATATAATTTAACAATGAAATGAACGCTAAAATAAAGTGTAACAATGTTAATGTAAGTTGATTATTAACAATGTGTATAGAACTCCAATTAATGTTAATAATTTAAAATGTTTACCTGGCTATAAACGATTAAACTGTTAATAGCAACTGAACGAAATTTTTGATATGAAATTAATGGTAGCATTTGTTGTAAGTAATCAACTTATAAACGGTAATTTAAAAGTAAAAGGTGACAATTATCATAAGTTACCTGTCTATTTTGCTAGTTGAACTGAAATTGGAAATCAATTGAAATTAAATGAAATTAAATAACATGCTAAGATATAACCAATGTGGATGGTACTCATGAGATGACAATTGATGAAATAACGAGATTTAAAAACAAATAAATGGACTTATTGAAATTTCAATTGATAATTAATGAATTTACTGAAATTGAAATTAAATACTGTAATTGGTAAACAATTAACTTTGAATTGATATCTAATTTTTTTTAAATATTGTAATTGTTTAAGAAGTCAAAAAGATAAAATTTGTCCTTTGTAGAATTAAAATTAGAAATTTGATTTAATTCATTTAATATTAATTTAACCTAAAAAATAGCCATTTTGGCCGCTGACTCAGATTTCGATGAAACCATTTTCATCGGATCCGTAACAATGAGTTATTGTAGGATTTCAAGTTTCGTAGCGATCGGACTTGTCGTTTGACCGTACGAGCTCGAAACGTTTAGAAATCAATTTAAGTGAAATCAATTACAATCAATTTGAAATAAGCTGATTTTATCACAACTTCTTCATACGATGGAATTTGGACTTGAAACATGTTCCATTGAGTTTAAAATATTTGAAAACATCTATTCTGATATATAGGTCGATCCATTTTCGTTCTGGAGATAGAATGGGCTTTTTGGGTCGTTCATCGTTCAATTATCCAAATGAATTGAGCCCATTTATTTCTATTTTGTTCTGCCTATATTTATCGTTATAAACCCTAGGTCTTCTTTAATTCTGATTTCAGTACGTACAATCCATTTTCTCCTCCTCTTTCCAATGGCAGACGAACCCTAATCCCCAATTTCAATTTCAAATCAAATTCAAGATCGAAATTCAACTCCTCAAACTATACCATTTTATATACCATTCCAAAACTTTCGAAGAGCGCATCTCAGATATGCAATTCATTTCTAACATCGAATCACCATTTGTCCAGAAATCGAGAATGAACCGTGGCTATTTGTATTGGATTTTTGTCGATCCAACGACGGATCTGCACCTGATCGGCGATCGGGAGGCGACGTTGGGAAGGTGGTGTTGTGCAGGCCCTAGATCTACCACTCGTTCGTCTCATGGGGGTCATGATTGGATGTGGTTGAGTATAGAAGCTAGGTGGCGGCGGCACTCGTTTTGGCGATCGGAAGTGATGATGTTGGGTGTAACATGGGCGGTTTGGGGTGTTGAGACGATCAGCGCTTTTTGATCAAGGTTGTGGCATCATGGACGGTGGCGATTTACGTTGAGTTGGTGGCGGCCTCGTGTTCGCGTGATCAATCTGTCCTGTGGTTAGAAATGTGGAAGGCGACGTGTTCATCTGGCAATTTTATTTTATGAATTTATGTTATAAATCGTATGATGTTCTAATGTGCATAACTTCCTCATACAAGGTCCCATTCCCGCGCGGTTTCCTACGTTAGGATTTTATCAAAATTCCAACATTTTGTCACAGGTTTAGATGAATTCTAAGACCGTTTGAATTTGGGGTTTAAATTGTATTAAATTCAATTTAAATTCAAAGGTGGGTGTTTTAACCCACTCACAACTTCTAAAATTTCTTTTGTTTGTTAAATTAATTTATGATGTGATTAGGAATTTATTTTTAATGTTTGGTATATTCTATCATCACCTCAATTTATTTGAAATTAATTGAATTAAATCAGTATTTAATTTATTATTGAAGATAAACTGCTAGTAAATGCCTGTTATCGATTATCAGTTCTATATTAATATTTATTGATTGTTTTGGATGATGATTGTGATGGATGTGGATTGTTGATATTGGTTGAATGGATGTTTTCTTATATCGTTATAAACTGCAAGTTCGTTATGGATTTTTATTATTAATTCGGGATTGTAGTTTGAAATGATATATAACCGTAAAATTTTAAATTGCGGATTGAAATGATAAATATCCATATTACTTGACCATAAGGTAGAAAATTATATACGGACACCGGATTGGTTAAATTAAATGATTTTAAAATCCTTAAATTTTTGAATTTAATCAATTGATGTTTTGAAATAAAATTTAATTTTTATAAACTGAAATATTATTGGAAAATCAAGTTTTGTGCTAAAATGTGAATTGGGTTAAAAAGGAATTTTTTTAAGAAATTAAAACAGAAGTTTAAAGTTAAACTTTTATGTATAAATGAAATTCAATTGAAATTGAGTTATTGAATTTTTTTGAAAATAACTTTGAAATATTTTGAGATTGGAGTAATCCGTGTTGATATTTTGAGCATGGATAGAACGATATGAAATTTGATTGTTTATTGAATTTCGGTTTGTCGATGTGGAAATTTGAAATGGTCCAAATATGTTGAAATGAAATGAATAGTTTAATTTGCTAAAAAAGGAAATTCCAAATTCACATTTTAATATAAACTGCTTTTAAAATATATTATTTTAAAATTTCAAATTATTAATATTTTCAAATTTATTAAACTATTGAACTAATATTAACTACATAAATTATTTTGATCTATTTTAAACCAATTTAACTTATTCTAAAAATAATTAAACCATTTTAACCTATTTTAAATCAAATTAATCTATTTTAAGCTATTTAATCTATTTTAATTATATTTAATCTAAATTAAATCTATTTAACTTCTTATCAATTTAAAAGTACTTTACCTGGAATTAAACTATTTTGGAGTATTTTTAACTATTTTTAACTATATAAACTATTTCTAAATTTTTAGACTAATTAAAGTGAAAGTGTTTAAATTCAATTCATTGGTTTAAAAAGACAATAAGGTTAAATGATGTTATAACCTATGTTGGAATTTTGAATGTTATAATATATTGAAATGAGGATTTTGAAGTAAGGATTGAACCTATTTTGGAAATATGATTTTTGGGAGAAATTATATTTTTGGAAATGATATGATTTGAAAGAAAATATGATTTGAAGGTGAATATAATTTCAAAAGCGACGGTTTCGAGAATATGATATTTCGATGCAAATTGCGAATTGACTTTTGAAATATAAAAGAACTATCCAGTGTGTAATAAGCGATTGGTTGTTAAAGAGATCGGGATCGGATTTGTGATACTCTCTGCCAATACCAAAAATCACTTTGACAACTGTGTACGTGGTAGAGATTCCAAAATGAAGTAGGATGGTGGAGAAGATCCTATATGAGGTATATACGTGGACCTAACTCCCATGAGTTGGCTTAAGGTGGCTAAAACAGGAGCAATCGATGGGCCAAGTGAGGTCATTCCTCCGATTGGGCACCCTCCATCGATACTATGTTCTGACTTTGTGATTTATTTGGTGGTCATCCTTTGATTTTTACTCGAGAGTGTGTTCCAAGGTGGGCTTTAGTAGCTATTATGCGTTACCACCGGTCCGAAAGTGTAATTGGTATATCTACCCTGGCATTGCCTAGTTGTGCCGTGTCACCTACCCTAGCATGCCTTCTACGAGTTTGTTTTATGCTATACCTATGGAGTGCCCTTTGACGGCGTCGAGTACGAGCGGGATTACGGTACTGTATAGACTATGGGAATATATAAAATGTGTTATAGTGGATATGGGTAACACCTTAATGCTATTTTAATAGTTTACTTTACTATAGACATTGTTATAATTGCATATTTTACTATATAGTAGATTGTTTAACGGATCCTTAGGAGTTATGAATCCCGAGCATCTCTAGAGTTACTGCATTCACGTTAGATACAGGATAGGAGATGTCAAACCCCATAAACATCTGTGACGTCGTTCCACTCATATTTTTTACCGTTGATTTAACTCACATAAGATCTTTTAGTTGTAACTCGAGTGTTTTGTCTTTTCAATTCGCTCGGGTCAGCCTAAGCATTTTAGGATTTGAAGACCTTATTTCTGGAGGACGAAGACGAATATTTCTGCTACTATTATTTACTATATCTATTATCTACTATATTATTCCACTACATCACACTATTTTACTGCATTGTTATTTATTTATTTATGATATGTGTAGCTCTAATTCTATTTGTATATGTATAATCAAATGTTAATGTTAGGAAATCAATTCTATGGTTTCGATGATGACAACTATATAATGGAAATCGAATATGAATATATATTTCTATTCATAGGTAATTGTTAGAGTAACATCACCAAAGAGGCAAGAACAAAACTCAAAGATAGTATCAAGAGGCTACAAGTCGATAGAATCAGAAGAGCAATGACACAGACACAATAAATGCAACATGCACAAATTCAGACGTTTGGGCGCACTAGCCAGATGTCTGATTGAATCCTATAGTTTGCAAATCAGACAGAATCAGATGTTTGGTTAATGTACTCAGACGTCTTAAAAGCTACCATACAAAAAAAAATATAAGAGCCAGACATTTGAAATTTTTTCCAGACGTCTGATTTTGAACTCGGGTGCTGAAATTCAAAGTACAACTGTCACAATTTGAAAAGACACGTTCGCTCCTCTTCCTTGCAACTCTTCATCACCATCAGAAGCGACCGTAGAACATCGGTTAACGGATGCAACTACACAAGGAATCACTCTACCGCTATAAATAGCATCAACAATCCAAGAGAAGATTTCACCTTACTTACTTATGCTCTTTACTCTTTTACTCTGATATATTCTTGATCTCTAGCAATCATATATTTGTATTTCACTCTCCCATATATACATAATTCTTCAATCAATACCCTATAGATATATATTGGAAGCATTTGTACTTAATATTCAATATTTGTGTTATAGAACACACATTTGACAAGAACAAGCTTTTGTAACCAAGCTTATTCCTTCAGGCAAAGTGAGGGTGTTTGATAGTCGAATTCCGAAGAGGAGCTTCGGGACTGGACGTAGGACGGGAAGTCTGAACCAGTATAAAATCCTGGTATGATTATTTCCATTTACTTTTCTATTATCATCTATTAAGTTTATATTAGATACAACATATAATTAATCACTTATACTTGCATATATATACACTGCACGATCCATCATATAGATTTTCAATTGGTATCAGAGCAAGGTTTGATCAAAGAACAATAACACGTTTTTGAATCACTTTTAATGGATCTAACTATGCATATTGGTCAACACGTATGAGAATTTTTATGGAAGCTAATGGTCTAGAAATTTGGTCAGCCACACAAGATAAATATGAAGCACCTGCTACTGCTGTGAACACATGGACTGATGTACAAAAGACCTTAGCATTAAACAATTCTAAAGCTATGAATGTTTTATTTTGCTCTCTATATATAAATGAATTTTCACGTGTCATGTTATGCACAACTGCATTTGACATTTGGCGTACCTTACAAATTACACACAAAGGTACAACAAAGGTCAAGCAGACTAAGATTTCAATTTTGCAAAACCAATCCTCGTCATTCAAAATGAAGCAAAATGAAACTATTTTTGACATGTATTCTAGATTTCAAACTATCCAACATGATCTTATGGCATTAGGAGTTAACTTTATTGATTTTGATTTAATTTCTCGAATATTCAACTCTTTAACATCGGATTGGGAAAGGAAGGTATTAGCTATTGAAGAAGCTAATGATCTCTCTACTCTCAAAGTTGAAGAGTTGATAGGAAATTTAATGTCCTATGAAGCTAATTTGCAGGCACGAAAAGAATTAAATTCGGAGAAGAAGAACAGAGCATTCCCAG
Organism: Allium cepa; assembly: GCA_030765085.1. Lineage (NCBI taxonomy): Eukaryota > Viridiplantae > Streptophyta > Magnoliopsida > Asparagales > Amaryllidaceae > Allium > Allium cepa. Next base: position 444,829,381 of record CM060938.1, on the reverse strand, counting down.
CAACAAAAAATGATGACTCTGATTAGATGAAGATGAGATAGTCTTCATTGCCAAGAATTATAATAAATTCAAAAATTTTAGAAAGATGACCAAATTCCAAAAAGAAGGAAAGTCCAACACAACAAACCTATCTCAAATCAAGTGCTATGAATGTGATCAACACGGACATATGAAGAAGGATCGCCCCAAACTCAATAATGATAGAAAGAAGAACAAATTTGAAAAATTCAAAAAGAAGAAGGCATTCAAAGTAATATGGGATGACTCGGATTCTTCATCATCTGAAAGTGATAGCGATAGTGACGGAGAAAAAGCTAATGCATGTTTTATGGCACAATCTGATGAGGTATGTCCGGAACTTAGCTTTGAAGAATTATTAGAACTTAGCATGGAATTAGATGATAAATTTAGACAAGTTAAAAAATTGAACAAAGAATATATAGTCAAAATAAATAGACTAGAACTTGAAGTAGGAATGTTAAAAGAAGAAAAAATTATCTTAGAAGAAGAACTAGAATTATCTCAAGAAACAATTAAATAATAATTTAATAAAAAGTAAGGCTATTGCAATTGAGTTTGAAAACACTAAAATAGTGAAGGATAATTTGCTAAAAGAAAATGTCAATTTAAAAAGCAATATTGAATAATTGAAAATTGAAAATTTAGAATTAAAAGAAAAATTAGATAAAATTACAAATAATGTGTCAAAATTCAATAAAGGAAAGCAAGATTTGGAAAATCTTATCAAAACTTCAAAACCATCAGGCAATAGAAATGGAATAGGATTTAAAAATATTTCTAAACAAAAAGGTAATGATGCTAAACATTTTAGTTATAAAAAGACTAAAGTTACCAACGTCTAATATGAATACCAAAAATATGAAAGTTTGGATTCCTAAGACAAATAATAATTTGATTAGACAAAAATATATTAATAATTTCTTATAGAATGTGGTCTATAATAAAAATTATATGTATAAAGGTACCAAACCATCTTGGGTATGGCTACCTTCACCTAACAATTAGGACCCTAACAAAATATATGGGTACCAATTAAAACATATTTTATTTTGCAGATACCCAAAATAAAAAATAAGGAGAAATTGATACTAGATAGCGGATGTTTTAAGCACATGACCGGAAATTCAAAAATGTTATCAAATATAACATGCATCGACGGTGGAACGGTAACTTTTGGAGATAACTCAAAAGGATATGTCGTGGGCATTGGAGAAGTCATCAACATTGGTATTTCTAACTCTCCTATTATTTCTAATTTTTTATTAGTAGAAAATCTAAAACACAACCTACTAAATATTAGTCAATTATGCGATAAAGGTTTTCAAATAAATTTTGAAAAGGATAAATGTAATATTTTCGATAATAACAAACATATTGTATTTGAAGGTTTTAGAAACAAAAATATTTATGTATTAAAAATGAATATAAATAAAAATTCAAATTTATGTTTGACGGCCAAACATGATGATCCATGGTTGTGGCATAAACGATTTTGTCATATCAATTTTAATTTTTTTAATAAATTGGCAAAATATGAGCTAGTTAGAGGTCTACCTAAAATAAATTACAAAGTAGAAAATTTATGTGACGATTGTCAAATTGGAAGATTTAAGAAAAACTCTTTTAAATCTACAATAATACTTCTACAAAACAACCATTAGAATTATTACATTTAGATTTATTTGGACCAACATAAATACGATCTAAAAATCACAACAAATATGTTTTGGTAATAGTTGATGATTTTTCAAGATATATATGGACTTTGTTTTTAAAACATAAAAGCGAAACTTTTGGTATGTTTAAGATATTTGCCAAAAGAATTAAAACACAAATAGACTTGAAAATTAAAAATATTTGAAGTGATCATGGAGGAGAATTCTAAAATGACCTATTTATTAATTTTTGTAATAAGAAAGGAATAAGTCATAATTTTTCTTTTCCTTGCACACCTCAACAAGATGGTATCGTAGAAAGAAAAAATCGAACATTACAAGAATGCGCACGAACATTATTAAATAGTAGTGGTTTACCAAAACACTTTTGGGCAGAAGCTATTGCTACAGCTTGTTGTGTATTGAATCGAGTAACTATATGTCCTATGACTAAACAAACTTGTTTTGAAATATTTTTTGGAAGAAAACCTAAAGTATCATATTTTAAAACTTTTGGTTCAAAATGTTTTATATTAAATACAAAAGATAACTTAGGAAAATTTGAGCCGAAGGCCGATGAAGTATCTTTGTTGGATATTCGGATCGTAGCAAAACATATTGAGTTTTTAATAAACGAAATAATACCATTGAAGAAAGTGTACATGTTTTGTTCGACGAAAATCTTTTTAATCATCATATTAATGACGAAGAAGAAATTATTCCACTGACAAATTCTATTAATAATGAAACAAATGTGCAAAATAACACTTTGATACCATCCCTTAGAATTCTTAAGAATCATCCAAGAGATAATATCATTGGAGATCTTAATTCTAGAGGAAATCAACTTAATCAAGTAAGCCTTATAGCATTCGTGTCAAACTTTGAGCCAAAAAATTATAAAAAAGCTTCAAATGATAATTTTTGGATAATCGCTATGCAAGAAGAATTAAATCAGTTTGAACGTAATAACATTTGGGAATTAGTACCAAGACCTAAAGAACAATCGGTTATAGGAACAAAATGGGTATTTAAAAACAAAGCAGATGAGAATAGAAATATTGTTTGAAATAAAGCATGTTTAGTTTCTCAAGGCTATAATCAAGAAGAAGGTATCGATTATGCCGGAACCTTTGCTTCAGTAGCCAGATTAAAGGCCATTCGTACATTTCTCGCCTTTACAACTCATCACAATTTTAAATTATTTCAAATGGATTTCAAAAGTGCTTTTTTAAACGGTTTGATTAAAGAAAATGTATATGTAGAACAACCCCCATTATTTGTTCATGAAAAATATCACGATCATTTTTTTAAATTACATAAAGCATTATATGGATTAAAACAATCTCCACAGCATGGTACAAACATCTTAAAAATCATTTAATTACATCTGGTTTTCAAATAGGCAAAATGGATACAACTTTGTTTATTAAAAGAGACAATAATGATATTTTAGTTGTTCAAATTTATGTTGACGATATCATTTTTGGTTCAACCAATGAAAATTTATGTAACCAATTTTCAAATATTATGAAAATTGAATTTGAAATGTCTCATATGGGAGAATTAAATTTCTTTTTAGGTTTACAAATAAAACAACTTGAAAATGGAATTTTTATTTATCAAGAAAAATATTGTAACGATCTATTACTTCGTTTTGAAATGGATAAAACTTCGAGCAAACCAACACCAATGAATACCAATGTTCACTTAGAAATGGATGATAACGAAAGATTTTGATGAAAAATTATATCATAGCATGATTGGCTCTATACTTTATTTAACGGCTAGTCGACCCGATATTATGATGATTGTATGTCTTTGTGCTCGATTTCAACCAAAACCAAAGGAATCTCATCTTAGAGTTGTTAAGCGTATTTTACGTTATCTATCTAGTACTAGAGAATACGGTTTGTTTTACCCTAAAGGATCATCATTTGAACTACTTTCATACAGCAATGCGGATTTCGGTGGATGTAGAACAGATCGTAAGAGTAATAGTGGAACTTGCCACTTTATCGGACAATCATTAATTTCATGGTTTAGTAGAAAACAAAATTGTGTTTCTTTATCACTTGCGAAGCCGAATATATCTCCGCAGCTCTAGCATGTGCACAAGTGATAGACATGCAACAAACACTTATGGATTTGGGTAAAATTATCAACAAATCTCCAATATATTGTGATAATACAAGTGCTATAAATCTATCGAAAAACCCTGTCAGTCATTCACGGACTAAGCATATCGATATACGACATCATTTTTTACGAGACAATGTTGAAAAAGGAACTATTTCATTGGAATATGTAAATACCGAAAATCAAATAGCAGACATTTTTACGAAACCACTAAATGGACAAACTTTTATTAAACTCCGACGAAATTTAGGGATTTGCTCACTTCATGATCTTCTTCCTTAAAGACAATTCCTTCGTTTAGGCTAGATTAGTCATTTCTTTTACTATCCACAAATTAAAATTAATAATTTCTGAACCCTTAAATTTTTGGATAGTTAGTTTTTCTCTAAATAATTTTTCAACTTATATATAAACAGTTATACAAACAAGAAAAACTATATACACTAAATTCAAATTCTCCTCAAGAAACAAAAATATAGCCATTCCTTCTGAGAACTCTTATATATCCATCTCGACACCTGCGATGGATAGCTCGGCTGACACACCACAACAACTTTCTTCACTACATAAAAGCAAGAACCGATGTATAAGTGGTCCTCATATCACTTGGGATTTACCCATGATAACAAGAAAATCAAAAGATCTCTGTTTGTTTCTCCTAACACAAAGGATAAAATTGATGAAATACTTCACTATCAGAAACAATAGATAGATCTACAACGAGAGTTATATTTTGAACAAAAAAGTTACAGTACGATGGCCAAGCTTTTTGGAGAAAATAGCAGTGAAGTTTTGTACGCCAAGAAAGAATGATGTCCATGAACCACTTTCTAAACCTTGTAGTACTTTGGATCCCTCGTCTTCGCATCGTACTCCTTCGAATCCATCACCAAGAAGATTTTCTACCCCCTTAAGAACTCACGAACGTGGAAATATATGGTCTCCGCTTAAACCATGGAATGATAATAAGTCAGGAGATCATAAAACTCCATCGCCTTCTAAATAAATTATATTTGTTATTATATGTATCTATGTTTATTTGATATTTCACACAAAATAATATTTTTTATTCGTAAAATAGAGAATCGAAAAATAAGCAAAACCATCAAATTTTAGATTATTTAGAAAACTGCCTATTTCAGACGTCTGGATATAGACCTCAGATGTCTAACACTCTGATATACGTCTAATTTTAAAGCACTATGCATATGTTAGATGTCTAATATGCTCCCTAGACATCTGAAAATTTTCTCTGTCTCCTTGAAATAAAAATCAGAAAATTTCAGACGTTTGAAATTAGACCCAGGCGGCTGAATTAGTTCTCTGCCGCAAATTTGTTTCAACTTTATCCTATTTCAGACGTCTATATTTAAACCCAGACGTTTGGTAAAACTCTCTGACTATCAAATTTTCTAAATTTGACCAAACCAGACGCCTAACCCAACAACCAGACGTCTGAATTTATATGTTGTACTCAATTTTAGGGAAAACCAAATGTCTGATTTGGATTCTAGGCGTCTGAAATTCAATCGACTCTTTAAATTACCCTAGATAACGTCATTTTTTTCTTTTATGTCACAATTTTTAAAACCACCGATCCCTAGAGACGATTTTTTTTCTTCAAAAACTTCATCTTTATGCAAATCAATTCACAATGCCTCCTCAAACTAAGAATCCCAAGATTTCCAAATGAAAACAAGACAAACCAACATCATCTTCAAATCCTCAAGTGTGCTCGGATATTGATCAAATTGAAAGATGGATGAATAGAGCACTACATTCAACCAAGAGGTATGAAGATATACAAAAGAAAAAGCTTCACACAGGTCCATTCTATAATCTACTTAAATTTTCAATCTATGATTTGGATGAAATGTGTGAGAATGCCGAGTTAGAAACCTTGATTTCATTCACTCCCAATGACATCCAAATCGATCAATTGACGTTATTTCTATTTTATGCAAATTTGGATAGCACTTTAGTGTGGAACACTGAAGATGAAGATAACAGGCTCTGGTCTAGCGTGTATGGCAACACGATTAGATTAACTTCGGGCATAATAGGTAGAACCCTAGGATGCTCTGACGCAGGGGAAGATTTATACAATATTCCCCATATGCGCTACAAGCCACGGAACAGTATTACTCATCAAATTTGGGAGGACGAAATGCAAAAATTTGCCTCCAAATATCTACGTCCAAAAGCTCGACTCCTAACTCGAATGATAATCAATACAATCGTTCCACGTATGGGAAGCCACAAGCAAATAACCGAGTTAGAGCACAAAGCCCTATATGCTCTATTTAGTGGAACAAGGGTGAATTGGGCCAAATTCATTGTAACAACCCGCATAATTAACGATTTTATATTTAAATGTTTTATTTAAATATAGCGTCGTTAGTCGGATTTAGGTTCGAAATGTTACTTTCTGCAAATGGCCGAGTTGGAACTCGAAACTACCTCCATTGGTTCCAAAATGGCGTTTGCGATCTTTTTGAGTATAATATTTGATATGTTTGGAGTAAGTGAAATTTTGGCTACTTTTTCTACTTGGGCTTGAGTTTGGGTTCAGCCCAATCTCCACTTAACCCTCTAGCTTAGCCCCTTCTCTTCATTCATCTCCATTTCATTCCATTTCTCAAGCAAAAACTGAAATGGTGGAAGGAAAGAGGAAATAGAATTTACAAGCCCTAATTCCATTTGCAAACTCCAAATTCTTGCTCCAAAATCAAAGAGAAGCCATTGGTAAGCTCTTCTTCATCTTCTCCAACTCTTTTCCTCTTCAATTTCAGAAAATTTCCTAAACCTAAATTGGGAAATATGTGTTTTATTCTTAGATTGAAGCTTGTTGAGTTGAAGTAGTGTTTGGTTGGTCTTCTCCTTGATATTGAGCTTCATCTTCTTTGTTTTTGGAAAAAAGGTAAGTTTTAAACTCACATCTACTTCTTTGATATCATTGATGTTAGGAATGAATTCCTAATACTTGTTCATGTGCATTTGCTTTCGATTTGGATTGCTTTGGTGAAATTACCAAATATTGAATTTTGACGCCAAATCTATGAAAAACCTTATATGGTTGATGTTTTTGTTGTTCGGAGTGTTTGGAGGTGTTGTCAATGTTGGGTTGTCATTTGACGCAAGCCCATAATCAACACGCATCCAATTGCTTTCGATTTGCTTGGCCATAGTTGGCCTAGGTTCAGGAATTGCCTGACCATCTGGTTTCAGACGTCTGAAACCCTATTTTCAGACGTTTGAACATTGTTCAAGGGAAATTTCAATCCCCAAATTCAGACGTCTGAATTTATATTCTAGACGTCTGAATTGGCTAAATTTCGACCAGAAAGGAAATAGGCAAAATATTGCCCATTTCAGACGTCTGGATGTTAGGATTCAGACGTCTGAATTCTGTTTTGGAAAACAAATTGATTTCCAGATTCAGACGTCTGAATCCCTTCTTTTAGACGTCTGAATATGCTGTTTTTGGCCAATTTGCCTTGTTCGTTTAATTTTCCAAATTTGATCGATGCATATTGATTCCAATTAGTTGTTTATGCATATTTGACCTTGATAATTTCTTTTTGAATTCATTCACGGGTTTTTATAAATTATTTCTTCAAATTGTATTAAAAGTTCGCTTCTCCGACTTATAAATTCAATTTAAACTACACGTACAATTTCGCACTTCGAGCGAAGTGGAATGGTGATTAAATGGTTGGGCAAAACACGAACCATGAATCTGTGCGTTTATCCTTCCGATTAATTCCCGACCTATTCAATTGATCGTTTTAACCTTCGGGTTTGGTTTACCGATGATATGAGGTGAACTTTGTACTGCTTTGAGTGTGAAAGTGGCTGACGGATAGCAAACCGTTTAGTGCGAACGAGTGGTTATGGGACATACGTTAACACTTTTCGGATTCCTTTTCGAGAGTTGTGACACATTCCGCCAGTTAGTGGTGTCCAATACTGGGTCTCTAACCTTCACCACTACGGTTTGTTGCCTTCGGGTATGTGCCTTCGGGTTTGTGCCTTCGGGTTTGTTGCCCTTTAGTATCGCTTCCGATGTTGGTCATTATGAGCCGCATGGGTGATATTGGGTTGCCCTTTAGTATCGCTTCCGATGTTGGTCGTTATGAGCCGCATGGGTGATATTGGGTTTGGAGTCTTCGGGCTCATGGATCCTTGTTTATACAGTGCTGAGCTCGAGCAATATTCTGATGTTTCATTCATATGTATATTCCCTTGGTATCGCTCTTCGGTGTTGGTCATTATGAGCCGCATGATGCGTAGCGTTTACCTTGTGGAACTTTTATACCTTATTGGTATTTGTTATTGCCTTTTGGCTTGTTTTGGGATATTCGTATCCTTTGTTTCTATATGTTGCCGATGATATGAGGCTTGTTATCATATGATTCATCTTTTGTTAGATGATTGTGTTATCTCTTTTAGAGATATTTGCTATACCTTGTAACCTTGCAGGTTTATTGTTTTTCAGTTTATCTAACTGATTTGTTTAGCTAGACTGACCCGTGTATCTTATACTTGGGTCAGACCGAGATGTTTCAGGTTAGGTGCTTTTGGACTTGGCCTATTTTGCTTCCGCATGGACTATTCAGCTTGTTATTTTTGTCATAGCTTTTTGTGTAGTCCTATTTTGTAGTAACTCTGATATGTATTCTTTTGACTCGTCTGTATATGGTGGTTTGCTATACCACTTGATATGTATTATTTTATAACTTTGTTATGTATCTATATATGTGTATATGATGATTTACTGTTCTGTGATGTATATTACATTTGAGTTATTATATTCTGTTCTGATAGATCCAACCACCTATGGTTTTGTTTTAAGTATTCATTGGGTACGTCGACCTGGTTGGTATGTTTATTGTCGATGTATTCAATAGATAGTTAGAGCAAGGCTATAGATGGTCGCTCCTAACCAGCCTTATTCTCCGTGTTAGTTGACGACATTACCTTGTAGTGTCCTTGGCTAGCGTGGGTATAGAGGTGGGGCGTCACAGCGTGGTATCAGAGCTGAGTTCAGAACAAAATATGATAAACACAGAATAGATGCACATATTATGGTACATCAAAGTGTATAAGTGATACAAATCTTTGAATCATTGTGTCTCTTTATTCCATCAAGGTTAGATAGAGTTTGGGAATACGTCTAGGAATGCATTTTATTCCGTAGTATTCCATATTGCAATATCTACCTTGTGAATAATCTTGTTCTTATCTTACCTTCAGCATATGGCTGGAAGAGGCAGGGGACGACGTTCGGATGCTGGGCAATCCAGTGGCTCACATCCGGATGGTGTTTATATGTCCGCTGATCAGTTTTTGGAGTTGTTTAGGAGCACTCAGCCTCCCGTTCCTCCTCGAGCGTCTCCACCTCGCAAGTCTGCCTTTGCACGTCAGTGTAGTGATTTTTCTCATCTTGGAGGGAAGCTGTTTAAGGGCTCCGAGTCCTTTCTTGAAGTCTAAGCTTGGCTTCGCACGTGCAAGCGTATCTTCTCTCGCATGGATCTTTCTGACCATGATAGAGTTCTTGTGACTTCTAGTTTATTACAAGAGCGTGCTCTTGATTGGTATGAGCTTCTTGTAGCCGAGATTGATGAGTCTACTCTTTCTTGGACTCAGTTTCGGGGACGATTCGAACTCAAGTCCGTTCCTGAATCTAAAAAAGTTTTATTGACCCGTCGCTTCCTTGAGTTGAAGCAAGGGAAATCTTCTGTTTCTGAGTATGTCGCATCGTTCGAGGCTTTATCTCAGTATGGTCTTGAATTTATCAGTACTTCTTATAAGAAGAATTTGAAGTTTGTTTCTGGTCTTAAGAAATATCTTAAGAAGTCTTTGTTGCTCCAGCTTAAACTTTCTTTTGAGGAGTTGGTTGATTCGGCACTTCATCTCGAAGTGTCGAGAAGGAGTGTGATAGTGGTGAGGATGTTGAGGTTTCCAAGAACCCCAACAAGAGGCCGTTTTCAATTCAGAAGAAGCCTTTTCCTTCTAAGAAAAAGAAGGCCGGTGGTCCTAGCTCTCAGCCTCAATCTTCCGGAACACCTTTCGTTCGAAAGTGTTTTAATTGTGGTTCTCCAGATCATATTATTCGAGCTTGTCCTAAGCCTCTCTTCTGCCGTTATTGCAAGAAGGAAGGTCATCATGTTTCAGCTTGCCCTACTGTTCCGGCTAGTGCCAAGTCTAGCAGGCTTTATGCTGCTAAGGCTTCTTAAGGTCCTTCACAGTCCAAAGGTACATCTTCATCTATTTTGGAAGGTTCTATTTTATTTCATGACCATAGTATTCGAGTTCTTTTCGATACGGGTGCATCACATTCTTTCGTATCGAAAAAGCTCGTTGATGATTTATCTTTGGATGTTTCTTGTTTGATTACTTCTTTAAGGATTGCGAATCCAATTGGGGCATCCGCGACCCTTAGTTTTCTTTGTGATGATGTTGAGATTGTTTTATGTGACTTTTCTTTCCGTGCGAATCTGCACGTTATTTCTTGTCTGGAATTCGATATGATTTTGGGTATGGACTGGCTAGTGAGATATGATGCCAGGATTATTTGTTCGAAGATAACTATATATCTTCGACATCCGGATTTGCCTACTCAGCTATCTCTTGTTCTTCGGAATGTGGATAATTCCAAGATGGCTTTATATTCTCTTGACTCGCGAGATGATGATGATATATCTCGTATTCCGGTTGCTTGTGACTTTTCTGATGTTTTTGAGCCTGTATCGGGTTTGCCACCCAAACGGGCAATTGAGTTCCGCATTGATCTCATTCCAGGCGCGCAGCCAGTTAGTCGTCCTCCCACGAGGATGTATACAAAGGAAAATGAGGAACTTAAGAAGCAGCTTTTGGAGCTTGAGTCCAAGCAGTTGATTTAGTCCAGTTTTTCTCCGTGGGGATCCGCAGTCGTCTTCGTGAAGAAGTCTGATGGAACTCTTAGGCTTTGCATTGATTATCGCAAGCTTAATGAGTTAACCATCAGAAATAGGTATCCATTGCCTAGGATCGATGACATGTTCGATCTATTGAGTGGTGCTAAGGTCTTTTCTCAATTCGACCTTGCCACGGGTTTTCATCAGTTACGAGTCGCGGAGGATAGCATACCTCTTACAGCTTTCCGCACTCGATATGGTTCTTTTGAGTGGCTCGTTATGCTGTTCGGTTTGACGAACGCTCCTGCTTTCTTTGTCGATCTCATGAATCGAGTATTCCGAGAATATCTCGATAAGTTCGTCCTTGTGTTCATTGATGATATCCTTATTTATTCTAAGTCTGAAGCTGAGCATGCTAATCACTTGAGAATTGCCTTGAGTACCCTCCGTCGTCATCAGCTTAGAGCCAAATTCTCCAAATGCCACTTTTGGGAGAATAAGGTTAAGTTCTTAGGCCATGTTGTATCTTCCGATGGCATTTCTGTCGATCCCTCAAAGATCGAAGCCATCCAGAATTGGAAGAGGTTTGAAAATGTTCATGAGGTTCATAGTTTCCTTGGATTGGCGGGTTATTACCGTCGGTTCATTGAGAACTTTTCCCGTGTTGTGCTTCCTCTCACCTACCTTACTTGTAAAGGCATTCATTTTATTTGGTCCGACAAGTGTGAAGCTTCCTTTTTGACATTAAAGGAACTTCTCACTAATGCTCCTATTCTTGTGTTTTCCGAAGGGAATCATGATCTTGTTGTCTACACCGACGCTTGTGTTAGTGGTCTCGGTGCTGTTCTTATGTAGAAGGATCGAGTAGTTGCTTATGCTTCTAGGCAACTGCGTCCGAATGAAGTTCGCTATGCCACTCATGATCTTGAGCTTGCCCCCATTGTCTTTGCCTTGAAGATTTGGCGACATTATTTATTGGACGAGCGCTTCATTCTCTATACCGATCATAAATCTTTGAAGTATTTGTTCACTCAGAAGGAACTCAATATGAGATAATAGCGTTGGCTCGAGTTTCTTGCTTCTTATGACTTTGATATCCAGCATACCCCTGGTAAGGGTAATCGTGTTGCAGATGCGCTTAGTCGCAAACATTCGGCTGTTGTTTCTATGATGTTTGCCGAATGGGATGTTCTTGAGACTCTATCTTTTTGTGAAATTCGTGATCGAGGTTCATCTTCTGATTCTCCTATTCTATTATTTAGTTTGGGAGCTCGACCTATTTTATTGGATCGTATTGCCGATGGTCAGCGGCGTGATCCTGAGTTGTTGCATCTTATTCAGCTTTGTGAGTCTGGATCTTGCGATGAGGCGTTGCAAGATTTCAGCATTGATTCTCATGGGTGTCTTCGTAAGAAGAACTGTCTTTTTGTGCCTTCTGATCTTGCACTTAGGCATGACATTCTTGATGACTGTGACCGTTCTAAGTATACCATTCATCCCGGTAGTAGCAAGATGTATGCCGATATGCGTCGTCTTTATTATTGGGAAGGCACGAAGCGCGATGTGGCGAGTTATGTGAGCAATTGCATAACTTGTCAGCGTTTTAAAGCCGAGCATCAGCGTCCTTCGGGTCTTCTTCAGCCTCTTGAAATTCCATTGTGGAAATGGGATCAGATTTCTATGGATTTCATTGATGGCCTACCTCATTCGAGATCTGGCCATTCTAGCATTTGGGTTATTGTTGATCGCCTCACCAAGTCTGCTCATTTTGTCCCTATTAAGTCTAATAGGACTGCTTCGCTTTTGGCTAAGTTATATGTCAAGGAAATCGTGAGACTTCACGGTGTTCCTAGTACTATTGTGAGTGACCGTGATCCTTTATTCACGAGTCATTTTTGGAAGAGTCTTCAGCAAGCTTTGGGAACAAAGCTTAATTTTTCTACAGCTTATCATCCGTAGTCTGACAGACAGACTGAACGGGTGAATCGTATCTTGGAAGATCTTCTTCGTATTTGTATTTTTGATTTTGGTGGAAGTTGGGAGGACCACCTACCTCTTGTAGAGTTCTCCTACAACAATAGTTTTCAGTCTAGTATCGGTATGGCTCCTTTCGAAGCCTTACACGGAAGGCCATGTCGATCACCTTCATGTTGGTTGGAATCTGGGGAGAAGCTTATTCTTGGCCCAGAATTTGTTCGTCATTCTTCTGAGAAGATTGATCTTATTCGATTGAGAATGAAAGAGGCACAGAGTCGTCAGAAATCCTACGCGGACAACCGTAGGAAGCCTCTCGAGTTCTCGATCGGCGATCTTGTTTTTATTCGTGTTTCTCTTTTGAAGTGGGTTATGCGTTTCAGTACGACTGGGAAATTAGCTCCTCGCTTTATAGGACCATTTTCTCTTACTGAACGTATTGGCCCTGTGGCTTATAGAGTTTCACTTCCAGCTCATTTATCTGGCATTCATGACGTGTTTCACGCCTCGCAACTTCGGAAGTGTCTTCGGGAGTCGGATTCTGTTATTACTTCTCCTGATTTGCAAGAGCTTGAGATCTCACCGGACTTATCTATTGTACAGCAACCTATTCGCGTGCTTGACACGGAGGTGTGACACCTTCGGAACAAGGACGTACCGCTCGTTAAAGTTCAATGGTCCGCTAATCCCAATGACTGTACTTGGAAAACCAGAGAGTATATCGAGTGATCTTATCCGGTTTTTCTATCTTTGCTTGTCGATGGTGAGATTATCTTTTCGTTTCTAACTTGTTTCCTTCTCTTTTGAAAGTTGTATGTATGTAGTTGTTACAAATACCGTCTCTAGGAATTGCAGGGATGCAATTTTGTAAGGAGGGGAGATCTGTAACAACCCGCATAATTAACGATTTTATATTTAAATGTTTTATTTAAATATAGCGTCGTTAGTCGGATTTAGGTCCGAAATGTTACTTTCTGCAAATGGCCGAATTGGAACTCGAAACTACCTCCATTGGTTCCAAAATGGCGTTTGCAATCTTTTTGAGTATAACATTTGATATGTTTGGAGTAAGTGAAATTTTGGCTACCTTTTCTACTTGGGCTTGAGTTTGGGTTCAGCCCAATCTCCACTTAACCCTCTAGCTTAGACCCTTCTCTTCATTCATCTCCATTTCATTCCATTTCTCAAGCAAAAACTGAAATGGTGGAAGGAAAGAGGAAATAGAATTTGCAAGCCCTAATTCCATATGCAAACTCCAAATTCTTGCTCCAAAATCAAAGAGAAGCCATTGGTAAGCTCTTCTTCATCTTCTCCAACTCTTCTCCTCTTCAATTTCAGAAAATTTCCTAAACCTAAATTGGGAAATATGTGTTTTATTCTTAGATTGAAGCTTGTTGAGTTGAAGTAGTGTTTGGTTGGTCTTCTCCTTGATATTGAGCTTCATCTTCTTTGTTTTTGGAAAAAAGGTGAGTTTTGAACTCACATCTACTTCTTTTGATATCATTGATGTTAGGAATGAATTCCTAATACTTGTTCATGTGCATTTGCTTTCGATTTGGATTGCTTTGGTGAAATTACCAAATATTGAATTTTGAAGCCAAATCTATGAAAAACCTTATATGGTTGATGTTTTTGTTATTTGGAGTGTTTGGAGGTGTTGTCAAGGTTGGGTTGTCATTTGACGCAAGCCCATAATCAACACACATCCAATTGCTTTCGATTTGCTTGGCCATAGTTGGCCTAGATTCAGGAATTGCCTGACCATCTGGTTTCAGACGCCTGAAACCCTATTTTCAGACGTCTGAATATTGTTCAAGGGAAATTTCAATCCCCAGACTCAGACGTCTGAATTTATATTCTAGACGTCTGAATTGGTTGAATTTCGACCAGAAAGGAAATAGGCAAAATATTGCCCATTTCAGACGTCTGGATGTTAGGATTCAGACGTCTGAATTCTGTTTTGGAAAACAAATTGATTTCCAGATTCAGACGTCTGAATCCCTTCTTTCAGACGTATGAATATGCTGTTTTTGGCCAATTTGCCTTGTTCGTTTAATTTTCCAAATTTGATCGATGCATATTGATTCCAGTTAGTTGTTTATGCATATTAGACCTTGATAATTTCTTTTTGAATTCATTCACGGGTTTTTATAAATTATTTCTTCAAATTGTATTAAAAGTTCGCTTCTCCGATTTATAAATTCTATTTAAACCACACGTACAATTTCGCACTTCGAGCGAAGTGGAAGGGTGATTAAATGGTTGGACAAAACACGGACCATGAATCTGTGCGTTTATCCTTCCGATTAATTCCCGACCTATTCAATTGATCGTTTTAACCTTTGGGTTTGGTTTACCGATGATATGAGGTGAACTTTGTACTGCTTTGAGTGTGAAAGTGGCTGACGGATAGTAAACCGTTTAGTGCGAACGAGTGGTTATGGGACATACGTTAACACTTTTCGGATTCCTTTTCGAGAGTTGTGACACATTCCGCCAGTTAGTGGTGTACAGTACTGGGTCTCTGACCTTCACCACTACGGTTTGTTGCCTTCGGGTATGTGCCTTCGGGTTTGTGCCTTCGGGGTTGTTGCCCTTTAGTATCGCTTCCGATGTTGGTCGTTATGAGCCGCATGGGTGATATTGGGTTTCCCTTTAGTATCGCTTCCGATGTTGGTCGTTATGAGCCGCATGGGTGATATTGGGTTTGGAGTCTTCGGGCTCATGGATCCTTGTTTATACAGTACTGAGCTCGAGCAACATTCTGATGTTCCATTCATATGTATATTCCCTTGGTATCGCTCTTTGGTGTTGGTCATTATGAGCCGCATGATGTGTAGCGTTTACCTTGTGGAACTTGTATACCTTATTGGTATTTGTTATTGCCTTTTGGCTTGTTTTGGGATATTCGTATCCTTTGTTTCTATATGTTGCTGATGATATGAGGCTTGTTATCATATGATTCATCTTTTGTTAGATGATTGTGTTATCTCTTTTAGGGATATTTGCTATACCTTGTAACCTTGCAGGTTTATTGTTGTTCAGTTTATCTAACTGATTTGTTTAGCTAGACTGACCCGTGTATCTTATACTCGGGTCAGACCGAGATGTTTCAGGTTAGGTGCTTTTGGACTTGGCCTATTTTGCTTCCGCATGGACTATTCAGCTTGTTCTTTTTGTCATAGCTTTTTGTGTAGTCCTATTTTGTAGCAACTCTGATATGTATTCTTTTGAATCGTCTGTATATGGTGGTTTGCTATACCACTTGATATGTATTATTTTATAACTCTGTTATGTATCTATATATGTGTATATGATGATTTACTATTCTGTGATGTATATTACATTTGAGTTATTATATTCTGTTCTGATAGATCCAACCACCTATGGTTTTGTTTTAAGTATTCATTGGGTACGTCGACCTGGTTGGTATGTTTATTGTCGATGTATTCAATAGATAGTTAGAGCAAGGCTATAGATGGTCGCTCCTAACCAGCCTTATTCTCCGTGTTAGTTCATGGCATTACCTTGTAGTGTCCTTGGCTAGCGTGGGTATAGAGGTGGGGCGTCACATTCATCTTCGACGAGCTCAAGCATTTTTGGACTCGATCACGCCCATCATTTATTTACCCAACTTGCATTGTGAGACTTCTTCGTGCACATAACATTCCATCCTAACTATCGACCTTCAAAGAAATCTCACCTAAATATGCTTCCACCAAATTTTTCTCCCTTATGCACCTACCCAAGATTCCCCCAGAATTTACTTCCTTTAAAGATTGGACGCACAATCGTCAATCTAGACGAGTTAAGCCTCCTCCTCAACCACACATTGAACCTTCTCAAGAGGAGGAATAACATCAAGAAGCTTCTCCACCTCCTCCTGCACCATTTGATTATCCAGGACAAGATGAGATTATGGAGACTCGTACGGATACCAATCCAAATGAAAGTGTTCGAGATCTCACCCTTCGAAATCAACATATATTATCTAAAAATCAAAAACTCTTGGCTAAGCAGATTGACAACTTTGAAAAATAATTTGCTACACTCCTAGCCACAGTTGAAGAATCTCTTTCGACTATCTTAACGATTCTTAAAGAAGTGCCACAATGGTTTCGTGGTCCAATACCACCTTCTGAAGATTGGCCAACCCCTATACCTTCTCCTCCCGCAAAACATTCCAAACTTTCTAAGGACGAACCTCTCAAGAAAGCTTTAATATTTTCTAAAAAGGCTAGCACTTATAAAAAAGAAGAAACAAAGGAAGATGATCAAGATAAAGCTTCTCCAAAAGAAACATAATTTTTTTATTTGAAATATCATCCTTTGTAAATTTGACAAAATCTATGTACGCAATCACTTTTGAATTATTAATGAAAATTTCCTTTTTATTTAACGATTGGTTATACTATTTGTAATTCTTTTTTGATAATGCTAAAGGGGGAGAAATATAAGTATAATTATAAAACATTAAACGTAAGCATATATTCAAGGGGAGATTTATAATTTATATATAAGTACAATGAATAGTTGTTATCATCAAAACGGGGGAGATTGTTAGGAAATCAATTCTATGTTTTCGATGATGACAACTATACAATAGAAATCGAATATGCATATATATATATATTTCTATTCACGGGTAATTGTTAGAGTAACATCACCAAAGAGTCAAGAACAAGACTCAAAGATAGTATCAAGAGTCTATAAGTCGATAGAATCAGAAGAGCAATGATGCAGACACAAGAAATGCAACATGCACAAGTTCAGACATCTGGGCGCACTAGCCAAACATCTGATTGAATCCTCTGGTACGCAATATCACAATCGATCGCTCACTCAATCACACAATTTTGCTTTCGAACTAGTATTGTTCATTCGACTTCCTTAGCGCAGTCTTTGATCAGGTTTCTTGACTAGTACCATCATTCTCCTTGCATAGCCATATACTACAATAGAGAATTTTAGAATCAAACCGAAAATCCATATCAAATATTCGCCGTCAAGAATCGAATGTAAAATCCTAACACGAAATGGTGTATTTCACCTTGAACTTGTATACTTAAATCCGGATCAAATTAATTATGCAAATAAAACATGCGTACAACTTATGTACTTATTCCAATTTGTTTTGTCACGATTAATTTTTCAATTCACATTATAAATCTCATTCATTTATATACATTTTATCCCTTATCAATTAATAAAAAAAATCTACAATTAATAAAAAAACCATTAATAAATAAAATTACTGCATCTCGCTTCATTTTAAGTCACTTCATTTTTATATATAATATTTCTCATTTGACACTACATTTATTTGCGAATCATTTCATAAGAAATTTCGTTAAGTTTATAATCAATTTATAAAGGCTTAAATTCTTTTATAAGACATTATTCGAGTTTAAAGTTTTCTCAACTCTAATTATAAGCATCTCTTGCACCATCTATCTATTTCGTAAACAATTTACAAGTCATGACTTTATTTATAGTCATTTCATTTTTTGTTCATATTTGCTTATCCAATTAGTTTTCCATTTTACCTTTTAAATTATTTATGACACATTTCAAAATTTTCAACTAAGTTTATAAATACTTTTACAAACATTTAACTTTATTTACAACACATTTTTTCCAATGTCAGCTCAAACACTCCAATACTTAAATTCATATTTATAGTACCATATTTCATCATAAAACTTCATACAAACTTTCAAAATCATTTTCTTAACATATTTTTTTTACTTAATGTGCCTTTTCAATTAAGGTTATAAAATTAAACTTTATAATTTTATAAAATTACTAAGTTATTAACACAAATTAACTTCAAAATTTTAAACTTACTAGAATTTCATAACATTCCATTTTATTTCAATAGTTGAAATTACCAATCAACAAACAACAAGATTCACAACAAAACATTTCAGTTACATTAACAAATATCCTAATTATTCACTTTTGAATAAAACTACTATTACTTACAAAATATTAGGAAACCAATTTCGAAAACATTAGAATTTAGTTCTTAAATTTTTAGTTTAAATTCTCTTTGTTAAGACTAAACTTAGAAGTCTTGTTCATATAATCATTCACTTAATTTTCTTTAATATACCACTATTAAACTACTGTTTATTTCATAAATTCAAATCAACAACAATAGCCAATGCTTGTAGACTGACTAAATACAACTGATCAACGATAAATGATAATAATTAAATATTATAGTTTCTTGAAACAAACACATTACAAATAACTATATTAGTTATAAAAATATACATTCCTCGTTAGAAAAAAAATTCATTCCCTTATATATAACATATAATGTTAGGAAAAAAATTATTTCATTTCAAAACTATAGAAAACATTTTATAGCACTAACAAATATGCGCTCTCGTGTGTGCATACACACACAGTCAAATTAATTCTAGGGTATTACTTACCCTATCTCTAATGAGTAAACCCCAATAGGCTAAGGTTATCGCTAAACCAAAGCTCTTGTAACAACCCAAAATTTTTGTCAATTAAAATTCATATATTTAATTTATTTTAAATATTAAATTATAAAATTTGTAAGTCGAATAAATTTTATTTTGAATATCTAGATTTAATTGAATAACTAAATCAATAATTTAATATTGGAAATTACAGAAATAATTGGAAATTGGGTCTAATGTGATTAAATTCGATTTATAAAGTTGTATTAAATCATATGGGAGTAGAATGATGTTATAGAACTTTTAAAATTGAATTAAAAGTTAATTTGTGAAAAATTGAATATTTTAATATTTAATCGACGAGTAAAAATAGTCATTTTTCAAACAGTCTTGGATTTCGAAACCATTTTCATCGGATCCGTAATGTTATATTATTGTACGGTTTCAAATTTCGTGTCATGTCCGGGGCAAGCCAAAACGCATAGAAATTAGTTTAATCGATTTAATTTAAGCTTGATCGTTTATCTCTGTAACTCGTACATATGATCAAATTGGCTCTCGATACCTATTCCATTATTTTCGGAACGTGGGGTAAACCCTAGGAACGCCGGTCACCATGCGAGATTTGAAGTTCGGAAAATCGGATGAATAGTGATTTTTTGGCAGATTTTCTATAAAAGAACCCTTCTTCATTTCATTTGCAAACCCTACTTTCTAAAACCCTAGCCGCCGGCTAAACAATTCCAATGGCCGAAAATCTCTTTCAATCTTCCTCAGTTCTCTCTTGATCCGTTAATCAATTCAAAAAGGTTCCAACTACAAAATTGTAGATCACATCCTCCTCTACAAATCCAACGGTTGTGATCAAAATGAAAGCGGTGGATCGGAGGCAAAAATGGTGATTAGGGCCGGCGTTTCGAGCACGATTTCGAGGCATTGGCTCGACCAAGCTCTGCCACGCGCATGGTAAAGAAGGAGTGGGCAACGAGCTTTCAAATGGCGCAGCCTGATCGTCGCCAAACGCACCATAGTTCGAGCGATAATTCACCAAGTGGTGGCGAACGTGGGTTTCGCGAACGGGAAGAAAGGAACGTGCGCGCGCGTGAAAACTGGAAGGATAAGAGAAAGCATGCGGCCCTGATCTGCTGAGTTGAAATCCAACGGTCCAGAACGGTTTAGGTTTTAAAAATAATAAAGAAAATTGTAAATTTATGTACATATAAATTCGTTTAAACTTTAAAATTTCTTATCTCTTTCATACGAGGTCGAAAACGCACGAAACGAATTGCATTGGGTTCGTATGGACGAACACTACGCAATGGAGCTGGATTGGAATTGATTTGAGCTAGTGTAAATTTTAGGTAAAATTAAACGCGCGTTTAATTTTAATCGGAATAAAACACTACAACTATTATTGGAAGCAAGGTGAGAACTTCTCACTCAATCGAAATTGTTTCGATTTAAATTTTAAATAGTTAGATTTAAAATTTATTGATTTTGCGATTGAATGATAAATTGTTATCTACTGTATGGAAATAGACCCTTTACGCCGTATATTAAGCGGATGTTATTTATTAAAAACATATACCGCGATATTCCATTTTGAAGTGGAATTGGTATTATATATGTACTTGGAGTTGATTTTCCCGCATTATATAGCGGATGAGACCCTATTGCGCCGCATAATAGCAGATAATATTTTATATGAACCGCGATATTCCATCTTGAAACGGAATTGGTATTGTGCTAACATCTGTGGATGCAGGAAAACAGGTTGGAGGGATCCAACTGGATTCCTCACCCGTATTGATTTATTTACAGATATTTGAGATATATTCTGTTATCATATTGATATATGATGTTTGGATGCCATGATTGTTATATTTGGCGTTGTTGCAACATTAGGCGTATTTTTGGAGTTTTAAAAATGTTAAAGTAACGACTTTGAATTTAAAAGGATTTTCAAGTGATTTTTGAAAGTATACGTTTTATTGAATTTTGGAATTGATTCATTTTAAATAAATAAACGTTATAATTTTAACGTTATAAAAATTATGATTTTTGAGGAATATAGTATAAAAATTTATTTTTTAAAATATGGAGTTAATGAATTTTATAAAATAGTTTAAATAAAGATTTTTGAAATTATTATAAATGGGTTATGTAAAAGATTTATAAAATTGATATTTATAAATTTAAAATATTGGGATTATAAAACGAGTTTTTATAAGTGTTAAAATGAAGTATAATGGATTTCATGAGTGAATGAAATTTATAGATTTATAAATTGTGAAGTTATAAGATGAATAGATTTTGTAAAATAGAAAATTATAAGTAATTAACTTATAAATCGGATTTTGGCATTTAAATGAGATTTAAATAGAATTTGTAAATTAAAGGATTTTATAAGTTGAAGTTTTTATACAAATATATATATATATATATATATGTGTGTGTGTGTGTGTGTGTGTGTGTGTGTGTGTGTGTGCGTGTGTGTGTGTGTGTGTGTGAATTTATAAACGTTGTTTTATAAATACGAAATTGACTTATTTTGATAAGTCAATTATTTTAGATTATCAAAGGAGATTATCCATGATTTTGGACAGTGGATAATCCTTTAAAAATAAAATGTGTAGAAACGTTGAATTTGGTTAACGAAGTATATTCATGATTTTGGACGGTGAAGGATATGTTAAAAAAATGTTTTAGGAAGTGATCTTTTAGTAGAATTAAAACGATTTAAAGTTGTTTTAAAATGTGTTAAGGATCGAAACCATAGATTTCAACATTCATTGTTGAAATAGACGTTTTCGAGAAATAAGGAAAAGATGGACTATAACACTGTTGTTATAGTAAATGATTTTCGAAAGGAAATGTTTTTATATAATATTGGGATTTATATATCTATCTTAATTTCGAATCCCTATACTAGTGATTTTGAGTTGACGTAACGATGTTTTATGCAACATTCATTTTGACTCAAAAGAATGGGTTTAAGAGAATATTTTCTAAGTACTGAAAATAAATAGATTTGTGAATTACTTATTATTAAATAAGTATGGAAATGTTTTCCAATATGAAGTGAAATGTTTTAATATTATATCTTTTAAAGATAAATTGAAAGTGAATATTTGAAGTCGATTTGAAAATCATATATCAATGGATATTTGGAAATTTAAATTCACATGGAATTTATAAATGAAAAGGGAATTTGTTTAAAAATAAACATTGATTTATTTTTGAAGTGTGGAAATAAAATTACGGATTTGGAACGTAAATTTGAAGTAAATCGGTAATGATTTATTTAAATGGTTTAAATGAACCATTTTGAAATAAAAATGAATAAGTATTTGGAATTGTTTTCCAATGTAGAAATTGAAATGGTTTAAAGGATATATCTTTTTTAAGATAAGTTGAAGCGAATATTTGGCAAGTTATTTAATTTATGGAAGATTAATAAAAAGGGCCTAGTGATTGTTATGGTGCTGAATACTTGTGGGTTTGCTTTGATAGTTAAATAACCGACTATCAATATTTACCTTTAAATGGGTATTTATTTTGATTTGCTTGAAGTTGAATGCTACACTTATTTTTGAAAATATGCGCTCGTTATTCGGTTTAGCCGGGAGAGGACCTTTGTGTCATAAATCCCATTCCGAATAATGATATGTCGTAATGGATAGCATTTGAAGACCGGTGTTGAAGACCGTGTATTTTTGAAAATGGAAGGATTACCATCGAATATCTCTACATCGGCTGATCTCGGATATAGAGATTTTATCACCCTTTGTGATGGAAATTTTGGACGTGATTAGTGAATATCCGGATTGCAAGGGCTTCTTTGGAAGTGCCTTCGGTTCCGTTCGATCTCGGAACGGACTTGTATGGATGTGTGTCTGACGTTACAATTTGAGATGTAAAGCTGGTTTCTATCAAATATATTCCTGTTGGTGGCGGAGAATTTACTCTCTTAGCTTAATACCCTTCTCTGAGACGTACGAGCTCTGAGGTTATGTAGTTGATGGTTACTAGTGATACATTCCCAATTTGGTAATGTGGCATACGAAGTGTTGTTAAGCATTTGTTGGTCAAAGCACAGCTTTTGTATAAAGCGTAGCTTTGTGGATGAGACTTCGTCGGACCTCACACCCCGAAAATGGTCAAAACAGGAAAGATGCAGCAAGGTTATTAGGGGATAGCGCCCCCTTAGTGTATGTCATTCCTTCTGGATAGAGGTGGTATTATGGTATGGAGCCCTGATACTTAACCTATGTTGTTGCTGCAAACTTATTATTTTGTGGTTGTTGGTGAATCCCGGGATCTAGGTCGGTTACGACTGGGGGATGGCATATTCGTGTCAGTAGTTACCCAGCTAAGGGTAACCCGGCCTTGTGTTGGCAGAGATCCGGTTAGGTTCTCGCGGCGTCTTTCCAGAGGCATTTCCATGTGGCAATGGGAAGTTCCTTGGCCTGACTATTTGTTGGAAATCCAAAGAAACAATACGAGCCTTGTACGGTTTTAGTTGTAAAACCTGCCATTTAATATGTTAGCTATAGTAAGCATACTATAATGGTACCTACGCCGGCTAAGATTAATATTCTACTTTAAAAAAAAAATTCTACACTTCGTACATATAATAATAATATTGAAAAGAAATTTGCGTATCAAGCATGTTTGACTATCATAAGGAGAAATCTCCTTCAATTCTGCGTTTGCATTGTGTGTGTTGCAGGAGGCCTTATGGTAGTTACATTTTCCAAAAAAATTACGGATCTACTTTAAAATATTACTTTATTTGTTTTCAAAGATAAACTGTTTTAAGTTCTCACACCAGCCTCATGACTGACCTGGAGTTTATTATTTCCTTCCTAAACTCTGGGTGCCCACCAATTTCTACACGGGCTGTCAAGAGTCAGGCTATCAGGATATTCTGGAATTCGGGAGTTGCTGTAGAGATTTGGAGGCAAGCTGGATGGCTTGGCGTATCAACTAGTATGTAGTATTTCTTTTCCGCTGTTTGTTGTTGTAAACTCTGATAATGTAATGAAATGTGATGAAATGTAATAACTGATATAGTTCTTTGTTTTAAAGATTATCCTTTTATCTATTATATGTTGTTCCGCTGCGATTGTGAGATTCTGATATTGTTTCTGTTGTTTTCTTCTTCTTTCTTTCTTCTTCTATCTTCTACCTCTTCTTTAACCCTAACGGTATGGTTTTTCGTCATTCGATTGCTCAGCAATTGATACAGTGGACGTATTAATGTCGACTTTCGTGACTCGAAAATCCCGTTCCTGACAATTTGGCATCAGAGCATATGGTTAATTGGAAACCTTGGCTCTGTTGGGAATTACTCACTAGAGAAAGAGTCAGTAGTACTGTAGAATGAGTTTGAGTGTAACAATAGATATGAGCGCATATTTGTTAGTTAATATGAAATTGTTTTGTATTATGTTGACTTATCGGTTGATTGTTTATAGATTCTGGTCGGCGCAGTCAAGCTAACTTTATCGATAGAGGTTTCTAAACTCTTAAACAAGATAAACTAACACGGTATTGTTTTGAAATAGGGTAAATTAAATAATTTTACCCAAAACTATTTTCGTATATAAAAGAAATAAATTTTCTGTAAATGTTTATAATATATGATAGTTTGGTTGTTGAAAATGTAAAAATATATATATATATATATATATATAAGTTAATTAAAAGAATAAATTGTATAAGAAAATGAATTATTAAGATGGAATTATAATTAATATGATTTACAATTGTGAAATGATCTTATATAAGTAAAGAGAAAATATGAAATTATATAAGTAAAAGATTTGTAAATGTGATTTGTAATTTGACGTAAAATTCCAGAGGAATATTTTGAAATGTTTTGAAAGGGTTTGCAATTTGGAAAAGATTAAATTCCTTTTTGAGTTTAAAAATGATTTTCAAGGGTTTTGAAAAATTGTTTTGGAGGGATAAAAGCTCTAAACTCTTTTCGGTCGTTGGAAAATAATTCCGATGATGATCGTGACATCATCGGTGTTCATTTTTGGGTTTCCAAAAGAGGGATTGCTGCCTAGTTGTTTTAAATGGAAGTTGTTTGGAAAATTTGGGTTTGGGTTTTGTAATTCAAAGGATAATTGAATTGGTTTCAAAAATGGTTTTGAAAGATTGAAAAGACTCTAGAATGTTATATAAAATGATTAGAATATAATTATTAAGTTGGAAAATAAATTGTGAATGAACAAATAAAATTTGCAAGTGCAAGAAAATGAAATTGAAATCCATTTCGAATTCGTAAGTAAATAGAACTGGAATTGGAATCTGAGTTGGATTTCTAAGTGGAAATTTAAGTTAAGTTAAACAAATGATGTTAGAAGTGGGATATAACTTAAGTGATGTTGAATGAAGTTGATTTTGGTATCGAAGTAAAATAATAAAGTGAATTAAATGGATGTGAACTTGAGTTATATAAATGAAATTCAACCTTATTTGTTAAATGGATTAGCAATTGAATTAACGAATCAATTGAATGTAAATCAATTGAATGTAAATAAATTGATATGAAATAATGGATGTAAGTGTTATTTCATTAAAGCTAATTAAAAGTGATGGACCAAATTGAATGAATGTAAGCAAAGTAAAGAAATTTGGTAATGTTGGATATACATTGTTTGTTAGATGATGGTTAGTTGATTTTATAGAAATTCATATGAAATTGAATTAATGAAATTGAAAGCTATAAGTCATTGAATTCAAATTGGAAGTAAGTAAACCTAAATAGAATTGAATTTGACTTGGAAAAGAACAAACTTGAATATAAATTAGTGAATGCAAACTAATTGAAATTGAATAAATGAAAGTTAGTAAAATCCAATGTTAATGAATCAAATGTGATTAAATGGAAAAAAACCAATTCATTGAATATTAATGAGAAGTGACTGCTAGTTGGTTGGTGGTTGGATTTGTTGCCGTTTGTTGCATTTGCTATATTGGCATATGTAGTTGTTGTTCTGGTATATGTTGTATATTGATATTACTTTTATATATACATGTTTTCATTTGTTTGTTGAGTGTTTAGTAGGTGTGGATTTCACTTGCTTGGCATTTGGAGCTCGCTTTCACGCTATATTAGCTGTATATGCTCGCTAATAATATATAAGGTACATATCTCAGATTACATATCGTGCCTTTACACTTTTTTCCCTATGGGATGCCTCATTACTTGATGAGATGTATATTTGTGATATATATATTGCCTTTTTTTTGGGATCGAACCGCGCAAAGGAGACTATGGCGAATTTTTCTGAAAATTTAAGGCGTTAGAATATTTTTGAGAAAATTGGAAAATTTTAGGAAGATAACTAAGTATGATTTGAAAACTTAGTAAATCTATAGTAAGAAGTTTAACTATTTGATTTTGGGAAAGCTAAACACTTAATTGAATTTGAAATTTAATTTGAACAAATGGTTTTGAAAAGTTAATGGATTTCAAGATTTTTTTCTTACTTGGTAATTTCAAGGATGAAATTCTTTTAAGGAAGGAAGTTTGTAACGACCCAGAGTTTCTGTCAATTGAAATTCATATATTTAATTTATTTTAAATATTAAATTATAAAATTTGTAAGTAGAATAAATTTTATTTTGAATATCTAGATTTAATTGGATAATTAAATCAATAATTTAATATTGGAAATTACAGAAATATTTGGAAATTGGGTTTAATGTGATTAAATTTGATTTATAAAATTGTATTAAATCATATGGGAGTAGAATGATGTTATAGAACTTTTAAAATTGAATTAAAAGTTAATTTGTGAAAAATTTAATATTTTAATATTTAATTAACGAGCAAAAATAGTCATTTTTCAAACAGTCTCGGATTTTGACGAAACAAGTTTCGTCGGATCCGTAATGGTATATTATCGTATGGTTTCAAATTTCGTGTCAATCGGATTTACGGTTTGTCCAGGGCGAGCCAAAACGCATAGAAATTAGTTTAATCGATTTAATTTAAGCTTGATCGTTTATCTCCTTAACTCGCACATATGATCGAATTGGCTCTCGATACCTGTTCCATTGTGTTCAGAACACGGGGTAAACCCTAGGAACATTGGTCACCGCGCGAGATTTGGAGTTCGGAAAATCGGATGAATAGTGTTTTTTGGCAAATTTTCTATAAAAGAACCCTTCATATTTGTTGGCAAATTTCTATAAAAGAACCCTTCATATTTTTCGAAAAAAGGGCCTAGTGATTGTTATGGTGTTGAATACTTGTTGGTTTGTTTTGATAGTTAGATAATCGACTATTAATATTTACCTTTAAATGGGTATTTATTTTGATTTGCTTGAATTTGAATGCAACACTTATTTTTGAAAATAAGCGCTCGTTATTCGGTTTAGCCGGGAGAGGACCTTTGTGTCATAAGTCCCATTCCGAATAATGATATGTCATAATGGATAGCATTTGAAGACCGGTGTTGAAGACCGGGTATTTTCGAAAACGGAAGGATTACCGTCGAATATCCTTGCATCGGTTGATCTCCAATATAGAGATTTTATCACCCTTTGTGATGGGAATTCCAGACGTGATTAGTGAATATCCGGATTACAAGGGCTTCATTGGAAGTGCCTTCGGTTCCACTCGATCCCGGAACCAACTTGTCTGGATGTATGTCTGACGTTACAATTTGAGATGTAAAGCTGGTTTCTATCAAATATATTTCTGTTGGTGGCGGAGAATTTACTCTTTTAGCTTAAAACCCTTTTTTGAGACGTACGAGCTCAGAGGTTATGTAGTTGATGGTTACTAGTGATACATTCCCAATTTGGTAATGTGGCATACGAAGTGCCGTTGAGCATTTGTTGGTCAAAGCACAGCTTTTGTATAAAGCGTAGCTTTGTGGACGAGACTTCGTCGGACCTCACACCCCGAAAATGGTCAAAACAGAAAAGATGCAGCAAGGTTATTAGGGGATAGCTCCCCCTTATTGTATGTCATTCCTTCTGGATAGAGGTGGTATTATGGTATGGAGCCCTGATACATAACTTATGTTGTTGCTGCAAACTTATTATTTTGTGGTTGTTGGTGAATCCCGGGATTTAGGTCGGTTACGACCGGGGGATGACATATTCGTGTCAGTAGTTACCCAGCTAGGGGTAACCCGGCCTTGTGTTGGCAGAGATCCGGTTAGGTTCTCGGGGCATCTTTCCAAAGGTATTTCCATGTGGCAATGGGAAGTTCCTTGGCCTGACCGTTTGCTGGAAATCTAAAGAAACAATACGAGCCTGTACAGTTTTAGTCGTAGAACTTTCCATTTAATATGGTAGATATAGTAAGCATACTATAATGGTACCTATGCTAGCTAAGATTAATATTCTACTTTCGAAATATTTTTCCTACACTTCACACTTATAATAATAATATTGAAAAGAAATTTGCGTATCAAGCATGTCTGACTATCGTAAGGAGAAATCTCCCCCAATTCTGCGTTTGCATTATGTGTGTGGCAGGAGGCCTTATGGTAGTTACATTTTCCAAAAACATTGCGGATCTATTTTAAAATATTAATTTATTTGTTTTTAAAGATAAACTGTTTTAAATTCTCACACCAGTCCCATGGCTGACCTGGAGTTTATTATTTCCTTCCTAAACTCTGGGTGCCCACCAATTTCCACACGGGCAGTCAAGAGTCAGGTTATTAGGATATTCTGGAATTCAGGAGTTGCTGTAGAGATTTGGAGACAAGCTGGATGGCTTGGCGTATCAACTAGTATATATAATTTCTTTTCCACTATTTGTTGTTGTAAACTCTGATAGTGTAATGAAATGTGATCAAATGTAATAACTGATATAGTTCTTTGTTTTAAGGATTATTCTTTTATCTATTATATGTTGTTCCGCTGCGATTGTGAGATTCTGATATATTTTCTTCTTCTTTCTTTCTTCTTCTATCTTCTACCTCTTCTTTAACCCTAACGGTATGGTTTTCCGGCATTCGATTGCTCGGCAGTTGATACAGTGGACGTATTAATGTCGATTTTCATGATTCGAAAATCCCGTTCCTGACAGCTCTGGTGCCAACTGTAACAACCTACCTTTCTGGACAATTTAAGTCAATAGTAAGCCACACGTCTAACTAAAACTATTCAAAAGACAAACCATTATTGGGATTGTTCAAATGAAAAAAATGATTCAAAAGAACAAAATACAGAATCACGCAGTGGAAGAATAAAGTATAATGCGCAAAATAAATACATA
Organism: Allium cepa; assembly: GCA_030765085.1. Classification (NCBI taxonomy): domain Eukaryota; kingdom Viridiplantae; phylum Streptophyta; class Magnoliopsida; order Asparagales; family Amaryllidaceae; genus Allium; species Allium cepa. The sequence continues at coordinate 444,799,998 of CM060938.1, read as the reverse complement.
AACAGTTCGTGAAGCTATTTTTCAATAAAATCAGAATTTATATTTTTTCTAAGAAGAATAGACAATTGCTATAATAGTAGAAGATACGATCCTCGACTCTATCTTCGTCTTTAGAATTAAGTTTCTTTGCTAAACTAAAATACTCGGTATGAACCGAGCGTAAAGTAAAACAAAAACACTCGAGTCAGGACTAACATTCTTATGTAAGTAAGTCAACTCAAGTGAAATGTACAGATAACTCAATAATTGAAATGTTTAGGTTTAAATAAACATCATCTTTCAAACTATAAATCGGTTCAGTTCAAATACTGATTTTCATGTTCGTTTCCAGTCGATTCACTATTAAATTCAACTTCAGATTTCAATTTTTCAATTAAAGCTATTTTGCATTCCAAGATCCTAACCGAACCATATATTAACATTTCCAATCCAGACTTAAATAAATTCAGGTTTCAACTTTCCCATCAACTTAAGATATAACGGTTTAAATTTCACATTTTAAATTATTTACCTCAATTAAATCCAAATTATCAAATTTCATCATTCAAATCAAATTCTTTAAATTTCAACATTTACTTTAAAATCAATTGCTTAGAAATTCCAAATTCATATCTTTCATATGACAATTTTTCGACAAATCAACTAAAACTGTTAAAGTTTACTTGAAATTTGTTTACCGTTATGTTGGTTAAAGCTTTAAATTGAATCCATCCTATTTCTACATAAATTTAAAATTAAATTATAATATCAATTCAAATTTCGGATTAAATTAAACCTTTCCATTAAAATCTATTAAGTAAAAAATCAAATAACAAGTTTAAATCTAAAAATCTAATTAAAACTTTCATTAAGTCAATTAAATTTCAATTTCATAACTTCAAGTTCGAACATAAATTTAAACTTACAATATTCCAATTTTATTTTTAAATCAATTTCTTTAAGCCTAAAGAGATTTTTTATTGGCTATATATCATTTCTACCCAAAGTGATTTTCCTAACTATCGAAAAACTTAGAGCGTGAGTACAATAATAACATAAATAACATAACATTTCAATGACCAACATGCTTGCATAATTAACAATTTAATTTGTACACATGCATAACTAACATATCGCATGTGTCACATATCATAAACAACATAGTGCATGTTCCAAAGTCTAACTTGTCATACACTAACATAACATATAAATATATAACATGACATATATACAATGAACTTGCAAAGGGATTTACAATGAAATAACATGGCATATCATTTTTTCCAAGCATAACACATTATTTTCACATAGCATAAGTGATATATTATTAACATAGCATGTGCAAAATCTTATTTAATTTAATAGGTTTTAATTATCAAAATTTACAGGTCATTACACTCTCCCCCATTCAAAATTTTTCATCCTCGAAAAGAAACAAGAAAGGATAAAGAAACTAATACATTTTTTTGAGAATAGTCAACTTATAAACACTTTAAACTTACATAATTAAGTATTATAGATAAAATATATCAATTTATAAACAATTAAATCCGTTGTATTCTAGTTGAATAAAAGTTTGAAAATATTTTCACTTTCACCAAAATTTTCTATGTCCTAAATTCATGAAAATTTTTGGCAGAGTCTCCTTCGCACGATTAGGTCTAGAAAAATAATAATATCAATAATTATAATATATATATATATATATATATATATATATATATCGTATTACAATATGTATATCATATTCCTAAAAATTTTTGCTTCATTTATAAATACCATCTAAAATTTTAAATAACATATTTATAAATACTTTATCCAAATACTTTTATAACTCGATGCCTTAATAAGTTTATCCTCATTCTTACAGATTCTGGTCATGTGTTGATCAAGCTCAAGGCTAGAATTCTCCAAGTACTTAGTAGACCTGTTTCAATATTGTTATGACCCGTAAATTTTAATTGCTTTAATAACGTAATTAACTGAATTTTTATGAAATTTTAAATAATTGAATTTGAAAATGAAAATTCGATATTTGGAATACGTATATTTTAGTATAGCAAATGGTGAATTTTCATCTGAAAATGTGGAAATTTATTTTATTGTGTAATTTTATTTAAATTAAATCATTTAATATTTAACGATAATAAAATGTTCTTCAAACCTGAATATTTTTATATAATAAATTTGTAAATCATCTTCCGAGCGAGACGTCATATTTCATTTCGTCAAAATTGAACTGTTATTGCACCGTTCACCTTAATTTCGACGTTTTAGCAACATTTTCGGTACCAATTATCGACTTTTGATAGAATGGTCATACCATCGATTTCTACGTACCATTTTGATCGTCTTGTCGTGCTGATTTTCACATCATAATCATATCTGTATTTCGCTATCTGGCACGTGATGAAACCGTGCAACGATTAACCAGATCGGTACATGTTTTGAGCCTTTTGAATTCCTTGTGTCCATTTATTGTCTACTTGTATAAGTCAATTAGCTGTTGCTTTTAATTATTCCTGAATTCACGTGCCTGACCATCACTATTCGCATTGTTGTTACTGCTCACATATATTGAAATATTGTTGCTAAATTCGGTTGCTCTTATCCTCTTCCCCACATGACTGACTCTCTTCCTTCTTAATTCATTTGAATACATACATACATACATATACATATATATATATATATATATATATATATATATATATATATTGATATGTATAATGTCTGGATACATTTTTGCTAAAGCCCTCTCTCTCGCCTAGCCCATTTCTTCATGCATCTCCGACCTGGCATTACCGAAGCACCCACGCTGACCACCAATCTCCTCCTCCGTACCACTCTCCAGCGTTCATTAACCCCAACGCCTCCACACTATAGCCATCGAAACCCTCCATCGGCCAACCCCTTCACCGCAACCACTTGCCCGCATGCTTTCCTATGGCAGCGCTAACTCAAACTCATACACCCTTTGTGCTTTGCCTTCTCCACCCAGATCTCACCCACTCGGTCACCAACAAACAGTCACTCATCCCCTGCAGCAAACAACCCGACGCCGAACCCACCACCTTCCTTTTTTTTTACCTTTCGTTACTGAGCTCCTCCGTGTAAACACCCAGCCTCTCCTCCTTTGCCTTGCGCAGCTAAGCTCTACCTCACTCTCATCACCACTGTGCCTATCCTCACAGACCCACCTGTGCTAGTAGCAGTGTACATTGGAGGTGCAAACACACAAACACACAGATATATATATAGTTATATAAGTATACATTTGGTTGCAATTCATATATTAGTGTATATATATATAAGATTTAGTTTGAAGTATTCATATTTGAAGGTGTGTGTGTATGTGTGTATATATATATATATATTAAATTCTTGAAATAATATGTCTGTTGTATATTTATTAGCGTCAGGTCTACATGTATATATCCCTAGTATTTATATATAATTAGGTAAGATTTCACAAATTTTCACAGTAGGATATTATATATATATTGTATTAAATATATTGTATCATGTAGTTTGGCCTGTTGCTTCCTTTGTATGTTTAAAGAATAGAATGTACTATATATATATATATAAATATATATATTGTAACGATCCGAAAATTTTCAATAATTAAATTTGGTTATTTTAATAAAAAATTTGTATTAAATTTAGAAAGAAATAAAAAAATTCGTAATTTATATTGAAGTAAATGTTAAGATGAAGTGTAGCAATTGTTATTAAAACTAATTATAGACAATTGGAGTAAAATCCCAATAATGAAAGAGTGGGAATTCTGCACTTGGTTATAAAATGGAAGATAGGTAAATAAAAGTAAGTATTAAATGAATTAATGAAATAATACAGTGTTACTGGTAAGTAAAAACTTTTAAATGTAAGAAAAGCAAATAGGTGACAACTAATATATGTTATTTATTTATTTAGTGTGTTAAATGAAATTGGTAATCAAATTGCAATTTAAGGCAATAATGTTAATTTTATCTATTTGGTAATAATGGATTAATAACGGGAATGAAATGTAAGAATGTTAATGCAAGTTAATAAATAAATAATTAATTCAATGCAATCCCTATTGATTGAAACAATTGCAGGGTTATAATTGATTGTAAATAGGAAATTTGGTAATAAATTTAATATAAGAAAAACAAATGCAAATATTGAATTAATCAATGAAGTAATAATAACAAATAGTAATTGAATAAAATCAACGTTTTGTATGTAATTGTTTGGAAATGAGAACTTATATAAATATGATTAAGAGTTTGTGGCAATAATTATTATAAAGTAATCATTTATTTAGTCCATTTAATCAAAATTTGTAATCAATTGCAATGAATCTCAATTCAATGTTATATTAGTATAAATTAAGGAAATAACGTTAATTCTATTTGTAATATGACAATTGGTTGATTTAAAGAATGGAATCAAGATTTTATTTATTTAATTGAAACGTAAAATTCAATAATTGGATTAATTGCAATTAAATGAAATTAAAATATCTAAATATTACGTTATTTGAAATCAAGATGGAATATGAGAATATTAATGTAATGGTTTTGAATCCAATGTTAAAACCATCTATTTGACAATAGTGAATGGAACAGTTATCGATTTAGTTAATTAAACGGAATTATTGGGAATTATATTTATAATTTCTGAGTATAATGAAATTGAAACTTAACGCTGAAATTGATGAATGAATCAACGTTAAATTGACATCTTAATATTTTTTAATTACTGTAATTGTTTAAGAAATTAAAAATGATAAGAATTGTCAATTATCGAATTGAAATTGAAATTTTGATTTTATTAATTAATTATTAATTTAATTTAATTAATGTAAAAATAGTCATTTCGGCCACTGACTCAGATTTCGACGAAACCAGTTTCATCGGATACATAATGGTGAATTATTGTAGGATTTCAAGTTTCGTGTCGATTGGACTTGTCGTTTGATCGTATGGGCTTGGAACGCCTTGAAATCGATTAATTGAAATCTATTGAAATCAATTTGAAATAACTTGATATGAGCATAAATTCTTCATACGATGGAATTTGAACTTAAAACTTGTTCCATTGCGTTTAAAATATTTTAAAATGTCTATTTTGATATATGGGTTGACCCAATTTCGTACCGGAGTCAGAACGGGCTTTTTGGGCCATTTTTTCGTTCAACGCGTTTATCAATCTGGTCCATCTGTTTTATTTTCAGCTTTGTCTATATATACCTCGTTATAAACCCTAATTGTTTCTCATTGTCATTTGTCTGTACATACAAATTTCTCCTCACCTCCTCATTCAATGGAAGACAATTTCAAACCCAATTGCAATTCAAAATCAAAGCCAAATTTCAAATTCCACAAACTATATCAAATTATATATCGTCGGAAAGCTCTCGAGGAGTGCAAGCCAATTATTCAGTTCGTTTTTCAATTTTAGTTTTCGTTTGACCGGGATTGCTTGAAATAGTCACGGCCGTTCATAGGTGATTTTTGATCGATCGTCGAACCGAAGGTGCTGCGCCGTGGAGAGGACCAAGGAGAGTTTATCTACGCAAGTTGGAGGGTAATCGGACGGTTGGATGGTCACCAAAAATTGAAGTAGGGTTTGGCAAATTTGCGGCGGCAAGGGCTTGTCTTGTGCGCTGCTCGACCACGCGTGAGGTTTGGATGGCGGCTGGAGATTGCGTGCGTTCTAGGGTTAGAACGATTTGTCTGGTTCGCGTGTGCAAAAAAAAGCAGGTGACGTGGCTTAGAGATGTGGTTCGTTCTCTTTTTTTTCTTTTTACTTTATTTTAATTTTGATTGCAATTGTTCTAATACGCGTATTTTTCGCATACGAGGTCCGTTTCATGCGCGATTTATTCTTGTGTGATTGTATTGGAATTCCGGACATTTTGACGCCAGTTTGGTTAGATTCGAAGATTGTTCAAATTTTAGGTTTAAATTGGATTTAAATTCAATTTAAATTCAAAAGGTGAGTGTTTTAACCCACTCACAACTTCAAAAATTTCTTATGTGTGTTAAATTAATCTCTGATGTGATTGGAAATTTATTTATTGCTATTTCATATATTTTATCATCATCCCAGTTAAATTTAACTTATTGAATTAAATTGTTATTTAATTTATTATTGCGTATAAACCGCCAGTTAAATTTATTTATTGTTGAATATGAACTGCCAGTAATTATCTGTTATTTATTATTTGTTCCATATTAATGTTTTTGTTTGAATTGGATGATGATTGTGATAAATGGTTGATGATTGATATTGCATGAATGGATGTTGTATTTTATATTGTTATAAACTGAAAGTTGTTATGCATTTTATTTCATTTGGGATTGCGGTTGGAAATGATATATAACCGTATTTTTATTTTATATTACGGATTGAAATGATAAATATTCATATCACTTGACCATATGGTTGAAAATTGTATACAGCCTCCATGGTCTATATATAGAAATATTTTTAAATGATTTTCTATGGTTTTGTAAAGAAATATGTGGTTTTATGAGATATTGATTTGGATATTTTATAAATGGTATTTTATATATAGTTAAATTCTTGGTTTTAAGCTATGTACAAAATCGGTTTAAAGTATAAAATAAGTTTAAATAATAAAGTTTGATTTATTAAAATATAATATGGATAAGTAATTACTTAAATTATACTTTAATATAGAGTTTATATTGATTTTTATAAATCAAGGTTGAGATGATAGTTTTGAAATAGATTTGAGATTTTATTTAATTAAGAGTTATATTTAATAAGAATCCATTTGGAATTTATTGAAATTGAGATTTTAAAAGAATATGGTTTTATAACTTAATTTGGGTTTAAGGTGATATACCAAGTCTAAATGAATTGAGGAATATTTTGTTATTGAAATTTGAAGTTTTATTGAAAGGATATTGGATTCTTAAGCAAATATATCAAAACTAAAAAATAGTAAATTAAATTTTGTGTATATATATATATATATATATATATGAATAATAAAATTTAGTTTTGAAATATTGAATATTTAAGCTTTGAAATATATTGAATTTGAAATGGTTTATTTTGTGGATCAAATCTGTTTTGAAATCGATAAATTTGGAATGGTCCATTTGAAAACCGAATTGAATTGAAATTTATGATTTGGGGATTTGGTTAAATTTAAAATTTAGAAATTCGGATTGTTTTGGAATTGATTTGTGGAATTTAAGAAGCTAGTTTATTTCATAAAATATTTTAATATTTAAACCATGTAAGGGGTGGAAATTATGTTTCAAAGTTATAAATTTCAAAGTATTACGTTTTGGAAGTGTTATAGTTTTAAGTCTTTGGTTTCAAAATTTTATAACTTTGAAATACTATGATTTTAAAATGATATCATATTGATTTGGTTTTTAAAACGAAAATGATATCGTATTTATGTGGTTTTGAAATGAATATTATATCCTGGTTTTGAAGTAAAAATTATTCTGAAATGACCGCAGTGTTATAATAATGTTTGGTTGTTAAAGAGACCGGGATCGAAAGTTTTCATACTCTCTACCAACTCCGAAAACCACTTTAACAGTCGTACACACGATGGAGATTCCAGAATAAAGCAGGATGGTGGCGGCATTTCCTTTAAGGTAAATACGTGGACCCGACTCTCGTGAGTTGGCATAAGATGGCTAAAACAGGAGCGATTGACGGGCTAAGAAGGTAGCACCTTTTATCGGACACATCCCTTCGATATTATACTCTGACTTTGGATTGATTCGGTGGCCACTTTTGTTTTTCGATTTGGGGGTGTGGCTCGAGGTGGGCGGTAGTAGCTGCTATGCGCTACCACCGGTCCGCAAGCGTAATTGGTATATCTACCCTGGCATTGCCTAGTTGTGTCGTGTTACCTACCCTAGCGCGCCTTGTATGAGTTTGGTTTTCTCCCTAGCCCGTGTGGTATCCTCTGGTGGCTTCCCGATCAGGAGGGACCATGATACTGGATGGACTACTGGAACTATTACGTGGTAAGGGCTATATGGGTAACCCCTTAACGCTATTAAAAAGTAAGTTTATTTTACTATTAGACATTATTATAATAGAAAAAAATTACTACATAGTAAATAGTTTAACAGATCCTTAGGAGATGTGAATCTCGAGCATTTCTTAAGTTACTGCACTCACGTTAGACACTGGAAAGGAGATGTCAAATCCTGTAAACGTCTCTGACGCCGTCCCACTCATACTATTTACTATTGATTTAACTTACATAAGATCTTTTAGTTCTGACTCGAGTGTTTTGTCTTTTCAATTCGCTCGGGTCAGCCTGAGCATTTCAGGATTTGGAAGACCGTATTATGGAGGACGAAGACGAAGATTTATTATCGTTTATTATAGTATTCCACTACATTCATACTGTTCCTGTAACGACCCGTAAATTTTAATAAATAAATTGGTTAATTTAATTAGATCTTCTAATTAAATTTAGAAAGAAATAATTTTTTTATAATTTATGTTGAAGTAAATGTTAAAAATGAAACAATGGAAGTGAAATCCCAATAAAGAAATTGTGTTAATTGTGCATTTGGGTATAAAATTTAAAATCAGTAATTAAAGGTAAGCATTTAATTAGCCAATGCAATAATATATTGATTAATAGTAACTGAATGTAAATTATGGAAATAATGTAATGCAAGGTAAGCAATGCTAATTAAGGTTAATAATAAATGAATGGAAGGAAATTCCAATTAATGAAAATAAATTTAAATGTTATAATAAAAAAATAAAACGTAACAATGTCAATTAAAGTTGATCATTTACGATTTCAATGAAATTCCAATTTTCTAAAATAATTTAGATGTCATACTTGACTATGAATAGAATATAAGGAAACAAGAGTATATATTGAACAAATTGAAGAATTAGTATAAAATTAATGATAGTTGGATAAGAAATTGTTATGTAATTAATTTTGTTATTTAATACTGGAAGGAATAAAAACGTGTAATCCGTTAATGAATTTATAACGGGTATAAATTGTAAGAATGTTAATGTAAGCTAATAAATAATTAATTCAATGCAATCCCAGTTGATTAAAACAACTATTTGGGTTATAATTGGTTGTAAATAGGAATATTTGGTAAAAAATTAATATAAGAGAAATAAATGTAAATATTGAATTAATCAATGAATTAATAATGAATAAATAGTGATTGAATAAAATCAATGTTCTGTATATAATTATCTGGAAACGATAATTTATACAACATGATTAAGGGTTAGTGGCAACGATTATTATTATCATTTATTTAGTCCATTAAATCAATGTTGTAAAAAGAATTGCAATGAATCCCAATTCAAGGTTATATTAGTATAAATAAAGGAAATAATTGGAAATAATGCTAATTCTAATTAAAATATGACAATAGGTTGATTTAAAGAATAGAAAGTAAGATTTATTAATTTAATTGAAGTGTAAAATTCAATAATTGAATTAATTGCAAATGAATGAAGTTAAACATTTAATTATTACGTTAATAGAAATTTAGATGAAGTCTGAGAATATTAAGGTAATAGATTTTGACAATAATGAATGGAATAATTGTTGATTGATTTAATTAAATGGCATTGTTGGGAATTATATATATAATTTTTGAATTTAATAAAATTGAGGTTAATACTGAAATTGATATATTAATCAACTCTAAATTGACATTCAAAAATTTGTTTAAATCATTATAAATGATTGAGAAATCAAAAGGGAAGAAATTTGTCAATTAAAGAACTGAAATTGGAAATTTGATTTAATTAGCTAATTTATTAATTAGTGTAAAAATAGCCATTTTGGCCACTGACTTGGATTTCGACGAAACCAGTTTCATTGGATCTGTAACGGTGAATTATTATAGGGTTTCAAGTTTCATAGCGATCAGACTTGCCGTTTGATCGTACGAACGTGAAATGCCTTGAAATCAATTAAACTGAAATCAATTGAAATCAATTTGAAATAACTAGATTTTAGAATAACTTCTTCATACGATGGAATTTGAACCTGAAACATGTTCCATCGATTTTAAAATATTCAAGAACGTCTATTTTGATATATGGGTTGATACAATTTCGTTCCGGAGCCAGAACGGGCTTTTCGGGCCATTTTATCGTCCAACGTGCATATCAACCTGGTCCATCTATTCTTTTTCCAGCTTTGTCTATAAATACCCTATTATAAACCCTAATTGTTCTTCATTGTAAATTGTATGTACTTACAATTCCTTTCTCACCACCTCATTTCATGGCAGATAATTTCAAATCCAATTGCAATTCAAAAATCAAATCAAAATTTCAAACCCCTAAAAAAAATTTGAAAAAATATACAACATGAAGATCTCAGCGATACAAATCTGCATCAAGTGTTCGTTTTCAGAATTGATGCTCGAATCAATCAGAAATCGCGGTCAAAATTGAATTGGGCATTTTTGATTTCGTCATCAATCGACGAAATTGAAATATGGGTTTTGGAGAGCTCGACGTGTGGAGTTCGACGCTAGTGGTCACTTGACCTAGAGTTGCGTGTAGTGGTGGGAATTTGCGATTTTAGGTTCAAAACCCTAGTTCTTCTAGGCGGCGGCGATAGTGGGCTCGGAGGCGACACGGGCGACACTGGTAGGTGAGGTGGTGGAGTGCGAACCCGATGGTGGTGGTGTGGTCATCTCCGATGGTCATGTGCATGAGGATTTGGTCGTCAAATTTTGGGACGTGCGGTGTGTTTGGTTTGGAAGTCACGACATGGAGATAGGAAGGAGAAGCGACATGGCGAAAATGTACTGGTTCGTTTGTTTATTTTATTTTATTTTTTATTTTGGATTTCAATCGTTCAAACGCGCATAAAATTTGCATACGTGATCCAATTTACACACGGTTTCTATTGTTAGGATCATCTTGAAATTCCGGACATTATGGTGCTTATTTGGATGAATTCTAAGGCTGTTCAATTTTTGGGTTTAAATTGGATTTAAATTCAATTTAAATTCAAAAGGTGAGTGTTTTAATCCACTCACAACTTCTAAAATTTCTTATGTTCGTTAAATTTAATTTATGTTGTGATATGAATTTATTTATGACTGTTTTATATATTTTAAATCATCATCTCAGTTAATTGCATTTATTTAAATTAAATCGTTATTTAATTTATTATTGAATATAACTGCCAGTTAATTACCTGTTATATATTATTAGTTATATATTGATATTGATTGATTGTTTTGGATAATGATTTTGATGGATATATGATTTTATAATGGATGTTTTATTTATATCATCATAATCTGCAAGTTCTTTATTGATTTGTCATTATTGATTCGGGATTGCAGTTTGAAATGATATACAACCGTACTTTTATTTTAAATTGCGGATTGAAATGATAAATATCCGTACCACTTGACCATATGATAGAAATTTATATATAGACACCATTGGTCTACATATGTAAATATTTTTGAAAAGGATTTCTATGGTTTTGGAAAGAAATAAATGGATTTATATAAATATTGATTTTTGAGTATTATATAAATATTATTTTATATATAGTTAGATTCTAAAATTTAAGCTATGTATAATTTTGTTCATTATATTATAAGTTTAATAATAAATTTTTATTTTATTTAAAATATAATATGGTTAAGTATTTATTTAAATTATATTTTAATATATAGAGTTTATAATGATATTGTTAAATTAAGGTTGAGAAGATGGATTTGAAGTCGGCTTAAAAATTGTTTTCAAATTAAGAATGTTATTTAATTGAAGCAGCCTGGAACTTATTGAATTTGAGATTTTAAAAGGGCATGATTCTATAACTTGATGAGGGTTTAAGGTGACAAATATTCCAAATTTGAGCTTTATTTAAATGATATTGAATGTATTAAATAAATACTTCTAAACTAAATAATAGAAAATTGAATTAAGATATATATGAGATTATCAGATTTGGTTTGGAAACTCTGGAATATTTAAAGACCTGAAATATATCAAAATTGAAATATTTTATCAAAATTTAAGTAATTTAAAGTATTATGGTTTCAAAGTGTTGGGATATGGAGTTGTCATAACTTTGGATGTTTTATGGTTAGGAAATGAATTTAGTTGAAATTGAATTTATTTAAGGAATTATCTTTGAATATATTGATTTGAAACCTATTAGAATTGAAGATTAAGAATATGATTTCATAATGTGGTTTGGGTTTAATATGATTTAAAAGAATATTTCAAGTTTATATAGATTAAAAGAAGATTTAGTGATCGAAAATGGGGTTTTACTTAAATGATATATTATTTAATCGTGTTTGAAATGGAAATGATATATTATTGAATTGGGGTTTGAAGTGTATGTTATTTTGAAATAAAGGATATGGTTTGAAATAGCAATGATATTTTGGTTCTTAAAAGTATATACTATTATGAAATGTCCATGGTGTTATAATAACGTTTGGTTGTTGAAGAGACCGGGATCGGAAGTAATCATACTCTCTACCAACTCCGAGAACCACTTTAACAACCGTGTATGCGGTGGAGATTCCAGAATGAAGTAGGATGGTGGCAACGTTTCCTTTGAGGTAAATACGTGGACCCGACTCCCGTGAATTGGCATAAGGTGGCTAAAACAGGAGCAATTGACGGGCCAATGAGGTAGCACCTTTGATCGGACACATCCCTTCGATATTATACTATGACTTTTGGATTGATTTGGTGGCCACTTTTGATTTTTTTTGATTTGGGGGCGTGGCTCGAGGTGGGCGGTAGCTACGCGTTACCACCGGCCCGAAAGCATAATTGGTATATCTACCCTGGCATTGCCTAGTTGTGCCGTGTCACCTACCCTATCGCACCATGTACGAGTTTGGTTTTCTCTCGTAGCCCGTGTGGTTTCCTCTGGTGGCTTCTCGATCAGGAGGGACCATGATAGTGGATGGACCACAGGGACTATTACGTGTTAAGGGGTATATGGGTAACCCCTTAATGCTATGAAAAAAGTAAGTTTATTTTACTATAGACATTATTATAATAGCAAAATATTACTACATAGTAAATGTTTAATAGATCCTTAGGAGATGTGAATCTCGAGCATTTCTTAAGTTGCTGCACTCACGTTAGACACTAGATAGGAGATGTCAAACCCCGTAAACATCTCTGACGTCGTTCCACTCATATTATTTGCTGTTGATTTAACTTACATAAGATCATTTAGTTCTGACTCGAGTGTTTTGTCTTTTCAATTCGCTCGGGTCAGCCTGACCATTTCAGGATTTGACGGCCTTATTTCTGGAGGACGAAGAGGAAGATTGTATTATTACTATTATTTACTATAGTGTTCCACTCAATCACATTTTTCCACTGCATTGTTATTATCCTTTGGTATGTGTAACTCTGATATTTATTGTATAAGTATAATCAAATGTTTTGTAAAACAGCTTCGTGAACTGTTTATTTGATCCGCTGCAAGATTCTGTTTTGTTTTCTTCCTTTCTCTGCTTTTTCCTATTTACCCCATAACAATCCATCCTTCTGTATGGTTTAAGTCTGATGCATATGGTTTATCATCGATTTAAAGCGTACAAAAAGGCGGGACGTTACATCTGGTATCAGAGCTTTGGTTTAGCGATAAACCTTAGCTTTGTGGGGTCTGACTCTTATTAATAGGGTAGAAATACCCTATGATGAGTCGTTGAGTGTATATATGATAGAGCGTATTCGTTAGTGTTATAAAAAGGTTTTAATATTGTGTTAATTTGTTCGGTTTTGTATTTATAAATTCTGGTTGATGCATGGGGCGTTATGACATCAATTGGGATTTCTAAATACTTAATAGGACACACGGCCACAATATTTGTTTTGAATATAGGTGAATGAAATAACTTTGCCTGTTATATTTTCTACACATAAAATAAATTTTTTAAAGGTTATATTTGGTTGTAATATGTTGGTTGTTAGGTAGAGAAATATATAAATATTGATTGGAAACAATATTTGAAGAAAGTGAGGAAAAAATGGGAATAATTCGGAAATTTTAGAATGTAAGTTCCAGGGTTTTTGAAATTTCTTTTGAATGATTTTGGAATATAGTAATAATATTAGTAGAAGTATTTTTTGATATAAATATTTGAATATAATTTGAAAGAATTGTTTTAAAGAAACTTTGGAAAGAAATAATTTCTGTACTCCCCTCTCTATCGCTGGGTAATAATTTCCGTGATGAGTGCATGCATCATCGACATTCATTTTCGAGTTTCGAAGAGGGAGGGCCGTTGTACAGATTTATTTTTATAAACATATATAAAATTTTGTTTTAAATATAGTTGATATATATAAGTTGTAAGTATACACATTTATCTATTATTTCAAAATGATTTTGGATAAAAACCTGGTATTTGAATCTTAAGTTTCCGTTAATCAATAGTTTCAATCATTATAGTGAAATGGGTTGTAAGTAATTAATAAATGGAACCTCTAATTAAGATAGGAGATTTAATGCTAAGTTATAAAGGAAATTAAAAGAAAGTTGAAATTGTAACTAATAAGACAAAAGAGAAAATTATTGAACGACGAACTAATTAAAAGAAATGAGACAAACTTGTTATAATTTTCAATTGCATTCTCAAAAGCACATATATATATATATATATATATATAAAACTTACCAAATAATAAAAGTTACAATGTTTAATAAGAAAATGTAAAAGAATATTATACAAGTAAAAAAATTTGGAGTAATGAAGTATTCAATGAAATTCTTAATAAATAAGAATTGATGTTGTAATTGTTATAAACTTAAGTAATAATGGAAATCTTACTATAATAAAATATGAGAGAAGGTAAATGTTGTAAGTAAGTAATTATAGACTTAAGTTGTTTGTACCAAAAATGGGCACAACACTCTTCGGAAGTTGCTGAAGAGATAAAAGTGAAGAATATAAATTTAAAATGAAGATTATCTAACAGAAACTCCAGCAAACAGAAATGTAAATGCGTAGACAAGAAATTTAGAGTGTTTCGGCGTGTTACCTACATCCACTATGAAGTTTTTATGACTTTATTGATTCTCTTTCAAAGACTACACGTGATTACAGTGAACAACAGTATATTACAGCTTGGAATTCGAATACAACAGCAATATTAGGATGCAAAATTCGATCTGGTAGAGTTTTGACGCTCGAGAATCAAAAGACCCCTTTTCTGTAGGCTCTGAGGCTCTATTTGTAGGCATAGGAGGCTGACATTTCTCTCAAACTTCGGGAGACTCCTTCTGTCACGTTAGTGGTCCCACGCGATCGATCCCGGAGAGTTTCAACTCGATCTGTGATCGATACGAAATCAATTCGTATCGATCAAGATCGTGTCCAATGGAGCTGAAACTTGGTGGGAGCAATCATTGGCTTGTATGCAATCTTCTGTGAAAATTTCATAGCATTTAGATCGATGGATCTTGATTTATGATCGATACGAGATTGAGCCCTTCGATTGGCTGTCTGGTTCGAATCCATCATTTTGAATTGATCGCTTCGAATCAATGACGGCATGCGCTGGTAAGTTGACGTGGCGTGCGTTCTTCCTGCCGATCCACCCCTTTCGCCATGTTGATCGAGTCGCTCCAGAGATTTCATCGTGTTCGCATCGAAAGTCATCGTGTCAATCCAGGCTTCTTTAACTCGATGGATACGAACAAGTAATCATATATGGATTCGTACAAAATCCTCTAATGGGCATGAGGCAATCATTATCCGATGGATATGAAGTAAGATAATCTGATGGATGCGAAAAGAAGTTGCCTGATGGATTCAAGTACTCGCTTATCAACGGTTTCGAGCTAGATGGATACGAGATAAGATCTAGCTGATCGATACGAAATGCACGCTCTGTTGATGGATATGAACTTGATCGGTGCGAACCGAGGCCCCTTCATGGATACGAACATGATCGATGCGATCCGAGGCTTCTTGATGGATACGAAGGCACTACCGCTCTGATCGATAAGAAGGTGATGGATTTGAACCGGAGCTCGATGATGGACACAAAAATGGGGTTATTTCCTTCAAATTGCATCGATCATAACTTGAGCATATGAACCAAAGCGTACTCGATATCTGGGATGAATGATCCTTAGTTTTCAATCAGTTCCTTGATATCTCGGCCTTGCCAAAAGGCGGGATAACATTTTCCCCCCAAAGTACGTCTTGTGGTAACATGTCGTGCTTTGAAAAGCTGCAGTCTTCGTTCTGAACAGTTATTGCTTCTTTTTTGAAGGTTGTAACCTTGCGTTGTTGTGTGATAGTGCTAAGAGATATATATGCTAACCTGACTCTCGTTAATGTTGCACGTTCACGAGTCATTGTTAGTTTTCTCGTATTGACTTTCGTTTCGATCCTCTCCTGAATCGATACGAAACTTGCGTTTGTAACAACACGTGATGGTTGTCTTTGGAGGTTCCTTCATATCGATCCTCTCCTGAATCGATGTAGAAGTTTGAAACGTCGCTCTCGCATTGATGGACTTTGTCTTAATGAATATGATTCTATCATTTCGAATCGGTTGTTATGAGCATCGATGGATACAAAATTAACATTCATATCGATGGTCCTCAACGCTGATGGATTCGAGCATGTGATCCTCAACTTGTGCCGATAAATACTGATTTTTTGTAAGACGGGAATCGATGGATTCGAAGAGTGAAGTTCGTATCGATGGGCCGATGACAGAGTTGCAAAATCATCGATTCGAATGAAGGTTTCGTAGCGGTGGGACCAAAATCCTTTAGTATTGACTTCATCGCGCACTTCATATCGATGGACCCTATTGTCCATTTCGAATCGATAGGAGTTTGGGCTGATGGATTCGAACCTGTCGTTTGACTTGATGCGACAGTTGACCTATGATGACCGGTTGCATTTGACTGAGAGGCGAATCGCCCTTTCCCTTCACATGCGCCCATATAAATACTTTGGACTTCGGCCATTTTTTCACTTTTTACTACGGCTTTTCTTACCTCTCGCTTTCGCATCGATCCTGATAAAAGAAGATCTTCACTCTGCCTTCGAATCGATCAAATTCCTTGATTTGTTGAACAATCCATTCCAAAAAGGTAACGTAGCAAATTGATTTAACATCTAAATAGCAAGATTCGAATTCTTTGTGGCCTCATTTGCTCTTGCGATTTATTTCAATGAAATCAAGGCCAGGGACGAGCCAAAGTGAGGTCGAGGATGGAGCGTGGCCATGGAGATAAGGCTGTTTGGGAAAGAAGAAGTATGGAGAAAGGTTTCAATCCTTGCTTCGTCTCGATCATGAACGGCTATGCTCGAATCGATTTAGATGATAAAAGTGTCTTTTTGGGGTTCGTATTGATTTTGGAAATGCCGAGTCAAATGGTGTGATTCACATCCATTGAAGGTAGTAAGATTTCGTATCGACCTACGATGACCGATGTGTGGGCTTGTTTAATACGATTGATGCGAAATCTCGTTTTTAGAAATCGATACGAAGCCTAATTGATTGATCGATGCCAAGTGTTTTAGACTGATTCGAAATACATGCTTATGATCGACATGAAACATATCGATTCGAATGTGATCAATATGAAACTTAGGTTCCCCCAATTGATTCGAACTTGGACCCCAACGATCGATTCGAAGCCACTGGTCTTGATGGATTCGGAGACGACCATTGTTGACCGATACGGATTGGATTCCTCTCTATCGATACAAAACCATAAAGTACCGATCGATACGAACAAGGTTTTAGGTGGCCAATCTGAACTTGCACTTTGATGGATACAAACTCCAACCTAACACTTGAACTTCAACCGAACATATGACTCCGGCGAGCTTCACTTTTTCATATCTGAACTCAATTGATGAATTGTATATTTGACCGCCTCTCGAAGCTCATCGATGGAACTGTAACTCAATAATATCTCAACAAATTGTAACTTGGATTGGTCCCTAAATTATGGATGGCACAGTTGTGACGGTCAGCGATGACGGTCACTCCAGTCTGAATTGCGGAGTTTTCATCGTTTGTAAATTTTCTTTAACTCTACAAAATCTTTTCAAGTAATGCACAATACTACACAACACACACTTTACACGAGGGGAACACACAGGCTCTTTGTTGTCTAATGATGATTTCTCGTGAGTTAGCTTGTTATGGAAACTCCAAGCTCGCAGCCACAGGAAACTCAGAGTTCAATTCCTCCCATGCTTGAAATACCCAAGATTGAGGCCGAAGTCATCGATCCAGCCTCGGACGAGGCACCTGATGCATCTTTTATCAATAGTCCGCCAGACTCTGTTCCGTCCAACATTTCGGAAGATATGCTAGGGAGAATATGCCTAAGGCACGGTTTGTCAATGGACGACGTACTATTTCCGGGACCAAATGATAGACCACACAATCCACTGGAGGGGTATACCGCATTCAATCAATCCATAAGAGAAGTGTTGCCTTTTCTAGGGATCGCCCCATCTCAGCTACACCCAAGTGGATATCATTTACTTAATAGCTTGTTCATTGTATTCATGGAGTATCTCTATCGACCACCTCATCCGACCGAGACAAGATACTTGTTCAACTTCAAGAGTCGAACAAACAGTCCATCTTTCACTAGAGGCAGTGAGGAATTGTCAAGTGGTCATGGGGTCCTAGACTAGGTTGAGCTACTTCAAGACGGAGTGGTTCTATGTCAGATGCCCTCCAGGATTTTCCAATTGATGGCTATTTAGACATGAGTATTGCCATCTTCCCGGATAGTTGATAAGATAGTTATAGATGAAGATAAACTCATATCTCTTTTTCTTTACAGCGATAATTCAGCGACTCGAAGGCGGATATTACAAGGAGATAGTTCGGGTTCTCCAAGAGGTCCCAAGCGAGGAGAGGAACATCGACTTGGTCTTGACGGATAGGAACCTTAGGATTCTTGGGCTAATTGAGCGAAGACAAAGTATAAGGCTCGACGGTGCACTAAGGACTATCTCGAGGGAACGAGTTAAGCGTAAGAAGCCCAGAGTTGTCATAGTTGAGGAAGCTAATTCCAAAAGAACCCATACTGATGACGAACCTTTGGCCGAGCCTGCGGATGTAACCCAGGATTCTGAAGAAAAGAGAAAAGGCAAGGCAGCCGTTTTTAAGCAATCCAAAACGGGGAGATGGAAATCCGTGGTCATGTCCCGGCCCGCCTTCGAAATTAGAATTTCGGACGTGTCTCCCCCAAGAACATAAAATCTTTACGATGGGATCGCTTATCTTTAAATTCTGGACGACGTGTCCATGCAGCATGATGCCGGATTGGATGAACTCCAACACGCCTTAGTTTTAAGCGAGTTTCTACCAACTAGCATGGTCGACACATCCGGTTGGTCGAGGGGTTGCACATACATTTACACTTCACGGCATTACGCGATTTCTGACTGTAATACGCCCACTGTGAAAGATTACTAACTTTTTGTCCCCGTTTTTCTTTGTAGATACCATGTCCGGTCAAGGCTCAATGCTTGGTAGTCTACGCAGCAAACGTCGATCTTCGTCATACTACGAATCACGTATGAGAGGAGGAGACAGAGTCTATGATCATAGGTACTCTAGCCAGGAGCAGTTTGACAGGGATAAGGGGTATAGGCATCGGTCTCGATCTCGTACGCCACCTCCTAGAGCTCCTGCACTGCCGCTAGTTAACTTTTCACGAACCTCGGAAGTTCCACGGGACATACCATCTTCCCAATCGTATAGGCCTGAATCTCAACGTAGAACTGGAGTTGCAGACCCCTCAACTACTGCACAAGCCCTCGTCGAGCCCACGGGGGAAGGACCGATTAGGCTCGCTCAGCTGAGAAAGGATTTTCCTGATATTTATTTTGATGGATTCGTCTTTCCTCCACGCTTGAAAAGGATCCCAACGTCGGCCGAAACCACAGTGCACGATTATGTCACGGATATATTCTTCTAGTATCAGGAGTGGTCGCAAACTACGAAAAAGGCATCCAAAGTGGCCTTCGACTGGGCAACCACGATTGAAAGGCTGGAGAAAGAACTCGGCCAGAAAGACCGGATTATTCAAGTGCTCAATAATGAGGCCGATTTTTCTCGTAAATCCGAGATTGAAGCTCTAAAGAAGGCCGACGAGGCCCATGCGACGATGGATAGAATGAAACGAGAGCACTATGCCATGGTGGAGGACATGGGCAATACGAACATCGTTGTTACCACTGGGCAGGATGTAGCCCTGAAAGAGCTGAACGAGCTTAAGGCCAAAGTCTCGGAAATCTTGAAAGGGAGAGATGCTTCTAATGTTTCCGCACAAGAAGCATGCGATCAAGCGGTGATGCTTCAAAGGGAGAGAGATGCGGCTATGGAAAAAGTCCACGAGGTAGAGGACGAGGTCGAGGAGAAGGTCTGATTGGCGGAGACCAGGCTCGAGGCAGACATAGAGGAGCTTCTCGTCACTTATAATGCCAATGTGCTGAAACATAGGAATCTAGCTTAGCTTGACGATTACTCGACACATCTATACAACGCCTTGAATTTTTTGGTTGATGAAGAGAAGGCGGTGCTGTCGGGTGGTGCTCTCGATGAATTTGAGCCGGAGAACCACATATTGAGCGAAGATGAAAAGAAGGTTCTTCATGACTCTATGATTTCTCATGCAAGAGAGAGGCTGGGCACCCAGCACTTAGAAATTGGCGAGGGCTCAAGCGTTGCACATCAAGTTACAAGCTCTGAGATGATTACCTCATCTGGGTCCGAGCCGGTCCTGGTGATTGAGCCGCAGCCCATCCCTGCCTACGACCTGGAACGGCCACACTTATCTCCTATAAGGGAGCACTCTTCCGAAGCTGTTCAACCAGCCATGAGTCAAGTTGAGGAAGGTACTTTTCACAAATCTCGTATGTGTCTTAAATGAAGGGCTTGTTTTGAAGTGTACTCTAACAACTTCTTTTCTTCTTTGTCCAGTGACCGAAGTTACATTGGCACAGCCTCCTACAACCTAGGAATCACATCAAGTGCAGGAGGCCATCATTACCGAGGCGACCACCGTAACAACGGGTGTGCCTATTAAAGTAACATAGGGGAGCTCACTTTCTTTTGATGAACGGATGATGAATGTGCTCCTGGGCCAACAGAGTGACCCCTTTATGGACTTACCATTCGTCCTTAGTGGATTTTCGCCTGCCTCTAGTGCTCCGACACAGACCGCTGCTGCTCCCAGTAGCCCGCGCTGCTCGTGAAGTAGAGATACTAGTTGAAATTAATGCGGAGACGGAGGCAGCGACACATGGCGGTGGTTCTCGGAGTGGAACGATGGCGGTTGGCCCAACTCCACTTAGGGTGATATCTCTTCGGGGTACACTCATCGACACTAGCATGCCCATTCCGCCCCCGGTTATAGACCCAACTCCTCTGACTCCTCCTGCGGGGAGTATTCCTTTAGATTCAAGTTCAAAGGAGGACGTCGATATCATCCCTTCGTCAGGGGATGATCCGCCAAAGGCTAAAGGCTTGAAGCGAAAAACCATTAGTGGCTACGGTAGTTCCATGTCGAAGAAACAACCGAAGAAGAAAAAGTAGTTAAGTCCCTCCGATGCGATTTTTGGTAGTTAGGAATTTGCTTTCCCTTCGTAGGCCATGTATAGATGTGGGTTTGGCCCTCGCTAGTAGGAATTTTTTTGGAATAACCTGTATATGAATCTTCATATACAATTTAGTTGAAATGAAATTTTGTTTCTTGGCTTTAACTTTCAGTTCTTTTATGCTTTAGTATTGCAGTATTTGAATTTCAGTTCAGTGTACTTGTGGATTTCAGCCTTTGAGTCGAGTTTGTTTAATTCGCCAAGTCTGAAAATCACGAACACAAGTCGTAACTGGGGATCGAGGTAGACTTGGACGTTGTACTGCTTCGCTTAAAGATTAACATCGAGCTTTGCCCCTAGTCTAGGAGATGAGCTACAAAGATCGGCTAGCGATCCTAAATTGTTTCTACCCCTTCGGGTTCAACGTCGTCGGACTGGTGCTAAAATAAGTGAGAGTTGAGCGGTTAAATCACACTTGTTTATTTATAAATAGTCACATCCACACTTTGGGATCAGCGCTTGTATTTCGGCAATTAGTCGCGCATGTCGAAGTTTTTAAACACATGTTCACACTATGGGGACTTAGGTTAACTTATGAGTGGTCGTCCGCACCCAAGTTATATTTATACTCTGACCGCACTCTGGGGGCTCAGAGTTATTTGTAATCAATAATCTAGTTCGCATTCTGTGAATCCGATAGTTATCGACGTTTGTAGCACAGTTCGTGCTCCGAGAACTTTGACTCGGTATTTATACTCCAATTCACACTCTAGGAACTTGGAGTTAGCATTTATACTCCGGTTCGCACTCCGGGAACCTAGAGTTGATGTTTATACTCTAATTCGCACTCTAGGAACCTAGAGTTGATGTTTATACTCTAATTCACACTTTGGGAATTTGGAGTTAGTCGACAGATGGTCCGTCACATCTATTTAGGCTTTTTAGGAGGTCGTTGACACTTTGGGAATGATGAATTTATCGGGATCATCGATGGTCGGATCACATCCATCCCAAGTTAACAAGGGAGGTCGTTAGATGGATGGGTCCACCCTCCTCTAACTTGGTCAGGATACGGTCAAAGTCGTTAGGCAGACGGGACCGCCCTCTCCAAAATCGTATTCAGGATTTTTATGCTCCAACTCACACTCTGGAATTTTGGAGTTGCTTTAAGATTGTCACATATCATTCCTCTTTGATTTTAGCGTATTGACTTGCCCCCGGGCTCGGGTTTCATTTAGTGAGTGACCGGTCATATCACAGTCACTCCCTATTTGAATAAATTCTACCGCTTGATGGAACTTAGCTCTCCGTGAATCGTGATGTCGTACATCATATTCAATAAATCACAGCTCTGGCTCGAAGATATGGCATTTTATTGCTGAAATGTGAAAATATGGCAAAGTCAGTTGCCTTATTACAAATTCAAATTTCGAAATGCGGAAAAAAATTGTAAATGGAAAAATAGACTGATGCAATTAAAGCCTGTCATGTGTAGTAGCGACGGAGACTCTCGCTATTCCAGGCTCTTGGTAAAGTAAGACCGTCGACGGTCGATAACTTGAACGTGCCATCTCCGAGCTTCTGTGCAATCACATACGGTCCTTTCTAATTTGGTTTCATGTGTGAAGGAATCGGATAGATTCTCTTAAGAACGAGATCCCCAAGTTCGAAGTCGAACTTTGGCATCGTATAATCGTGCAACTCAACTCCGATACGTGGCTGCCCTCAAATCAGCCTCTTTCCACTTCTCATCCAGTAGATGAAAAGATTCAGCAAGCAATATGGCCTTTTTTTTGGATCATTGTATATCACGCGATGAGAAGATACTTCCATCTCGACTGGAATAATGGCCTCTGAGCCATAAGATAGAAAAAATGGAGTGTGTCCGGTCACGGACTTGTGGGTCATTCGATAAGCCCATAAAGCCATGGGTAGTTCATCAACGCACTTGCCTCCAGCCTTTTCCAATTGCTTCTTCAGAATAGATTTGATAACCTTACTAACAGCTTCAACATGGCCATTCGCCTGAGCGTGTGCAATCGCGGAGAATTTCTTATGGATATGGAATCGTTGGTACAAATTCTTGAATTCAACACTATCGAATTGGGCTCCCTTATTAGTGATAATGGTATGTGGGAGACCAAATCAGCAGATAATATTATGAACTATGAAGTTGATTTCTTTCTTCATCGTGATTGTTACAAGAGGTTCAACTTCAGCCCATTTAGTAATGTAATTAACTGCGACGATATCATACTTCGCTCCACCTTTGGCAAGAGGTAGAGCACCAATGATATCAATGCCCCATACTGCAAATAGCCAGGGACTGACCATTTGGATTATCTCAGTAGGTGGGGCTTTCGGAATTCGAGCATGTTTCTGGAATTTACCACATTTCCTTGCATAGTCTGATGCATCACAGTTCACATTCGGCCGGTAATATCCATATTGGAGTACTTTCTTGGCGAGAGCTTGCCGCCAAGTATGATCGCCACATTCTCCCTCATGCACATCATGTGACACTCGTTTGATTTCATCGTGTGTGATACATCGGAGGAGAGGGATGGAATATCCTCTTCTATACACGACTCCATTCTGAATGGTAAACCGCAAGGATTTTCAAAGTATCTACCTTCTCTCACTCCTACGCCCAGGGAGTGTTCCATGCTCGATATAGTTTCTATATAGGGTCATCCACGACTCCTTATCGGGAGCGATTTCATATATAAAATCCATTTCCATCTGATTAATGCTGGGAGAAGATAGAGTTTCAACAGGAACAAGTCCCATCTACTGTGCTTTGCTCGTACTTGCCAACTTGGCCAATGAATCAGCCGTCTGGTTGTGCTCACAGGGTATGTAGAAAATGGCATAATAATCAAATTGATCAAGTATTTCCTGGACCCTAGCTAGATAAGTAGCTAGTTTTCAATCCTTGGCCTGATATTCACCCCGAACTTGGCGTACAACTAACTGAGAGTCACAGTAAACTTCCACAGCATTCTCATATCACGGGCTAGCTTCAACCTAGCAAGTAAAGCTTCATACTCAGCTTCATTATTGGTCGCACGAAACTCAAATTTCACAGCATAGCATATGGATCGGCCCTTGGGGGTTTCAAGTACTACCCCAGCACCTGAGCACCGATCGTTGGATGCACCATTGGTATGCAGCTTCTGGATATATTCGGGAGGTTTACTGGTCTCGAGAAAGTCCTCTGGGATGGTGAATTCAGCTATAAAATCTGCTAGGACTTGACCTTAAATGGCTCTTCTTGGGGTATAGGTGATATCGAACTGTCTCAGTTCGATATTCCACTTAAGTAACCTACCAAACGTCTCAGGCCGCGTAAGGACCTGTCGTAACGGCTGATCAGTGTACACAGTTATAGAATGAGCCTGAAAATATGAAGGGAGCTTTCTCAAGGCAATGACTAGGCAGTATGCCAACTTTTCTAGCTTTGGATAGTTTCTCTCAGCTCTGGTTAGTCGCTTGCTAACATAATAGACTGGTTTCTACACTCGGTCTTCCTCCCAAACTAGGGCAGCACATGTTGTATTTTCTGATACCGTCAGGTAAAGATACAACTACTCATGGTCTATAGGCTTTGATAAAATCAACGGTGTGGAAAGATGTTGAACCAATGCTTGGAATGCGCCCTCGGACTCCGTAGTCCATTCGAAGTTTCGCTTTCCTTTTTGGATCAGATCGAAGAAGGGGATGCATTTGTCGGTTGACTACGATATGAACCTGCTTAACGCTGCTACCTTCCCGTTGAGATTCTGGACTTGTTTTATGGTCCTCGGAGTTTGCAAGTTTCTGATTGCTTAGATCTTTCCAAGATTGGATTCTATTCCTCGAGCGTTGACAATGAACCCAAGGAACTTTCCGGATGCGACTCCAAAATGACACTTCAGCGGATTGAGCTTCATCCCGTATTTTCGAAGGATGTTGAACATCGACTCCAAATCTTTGATGTGATTAGTGGAGAATCGCGATTTCACCATCATGTCGCCTACATAAACCTCCATGGTCTTCCCAATCTGGTAGGCGAACATCCGGTTGACTAGACGTTGGTATGTCGCTCCAGCGTTCTTTAGTCCAAAGGGAATGACTTTGTAGCAGTAGAGTCCCAGATCGGTTGCGAAGATGGTATGTTCTTGGTCGGGTACATGCATGGGTATTTGGTTGTAGCCGGAATAAGCATCCATGAAAGATAATAATTCGTGTCCAGCCATTGAATCTACAAGCTGATCAATCCTGGGAAGTGGAAAATTGTCTTTTGGACAAGCTTTATTTAAATCAGAATAATCAACACTTGTCCTCCATTTTCCTTTTGGCTTTCTGAGAAGTATGGGATTGGATACCCACTCCAGGTATAAAGCATCCCGAATAAACCCATTTGATTTTAGCTTACCGATCTCTCTAGATCCATACCACGCCTTTTCTGTTTGACCGGGATATAACGTGGGTCAATATTCAGGGTGTGGCTCGCGATGTCCGGCGAGATTCCACACATGTCAAAGTGTGTCCAGGCAAACACGTCGAGATTCGCCCAGAGAAAACCAACCAATTCCCACCGTGTCTCTTGGCTCAACTGAGAACCAATCTTTAACATCCTTGAATCATCATCATTATCACCATCGATCGGAACATCGATCGTCAGTTCGGCCGAAGAAGCTTGACTTTCTACATATTCATCCTTGTTTTCATTGTCTCTAGGGTGAAGATCCCTCTGGAATTGGTTGTGGTGCCCGGGCCGAGGCCTAGGCACCAATTGTCACTTGTCTGTAAAACGGACGCAGTGAGATTCCTCTACGCCCTTTCCTTTCTCTCTTCGCTACGCCTCGCGCAGCTCGACAACATAACAGGCTCTCCTAGCAACCTGGTCTCCTTCAACGACTTCGATCCCACGATCGGTGGAAAATTTCAGAGTCAAATACCATGGAGTAATAGCTGCCCTGAATTCAGCAAGAGCCGGTCGGCCCAAAAAAGCATTGTATTGGGAGTGAATATCTAAAACAACAAACTATAGCATCCAGACTCTCCATCGCTCCCCAACTCCCAGTTCCACTAGCAACTCCACTACTCTAGTGGGTATATTGGCACTTCCATCAAAGCCATGGATTCTAGATTGACAAGGTTTTAAATCCTTGGCTTCTATTTTCATCAGATCGTACGCTCGCTCTTTTGAACAAAATATTTACAGAGCTCCCACTTTCAACCAGGATCCTCATCATCCAAGCAGACCAACCTAGGTAGATATGACCAGTGGGTCAATAGTTGGGGCTTCGACCCTATCAGCATCCCGGCTTCTGAATACGATGTCATCTGTCATCGTTCTCTGTTGTTTCGCCAGAGCCCCTTCATTAAAACTGCTGCAACACTCGAAGTCCGCATGCTTTATAGAATTGGAATACGATTCCATTTCCCTCCAGCTTCGGTTTGCTGGATGGGGACCACCACTGACTGTATTTATGACCAACCTCCCGCCCTCACGAGCGGGTTCCTCCTGCCTTTCTTGATTGTGCACACGACTTTGGTTTGACGGGCCTATACCACCAGACTCGGCGCCCGCACGAACTGATCTAACTTGTCAACTTTCCAATAAGGTCCTGCAAATGTCTACACTCATTGGTATTGTGGCCATAACTCTTATGGAATCTACAGAATTTTCCCGTCTGAATCTGCCTCTCCGACGATGGCTTCAGAAAAGGCTTCTTATATTGCATAGCATTACAAGTCTGTAAATATATGTTCTCTAGCGACGTATTCAATGGTGTGTAGTTATCAAATACTGGAGCCTTACATCGCGGGCCATGGTTTTGATCCCGTTTCTTATTCTGATTATCATTGTTTCTTGGTTGAGATTGCTTGTTCTGTATATTCAGCTGTACTTTCCCGGAACTCTCACCCGACTGTTTAACTGCCACATTGCTTTGAAACCCCTCACTGTTGGGTCCCACGTCGTCCTGCTTCCTAGACTGTTTCGCGTCCTCTCGCTTTAAGAATTGGGTAGCTTTGGAGTAGAAACGCTCCAACGACGCGGGAGGCTTCCCAGCTAACCAATTTCTAAACTCAAAGTCAGGGTCAATTCCCTTAGTTAGTACCATTAAGATTGAGTTGTCATTGGAGTTACTGATCTCTGCGCATGCTGCATGGAACCTCTCTAAATAGCGTCTAAATGTCTCTCTTGGAGCCTGAGTGACACTGGATAAAGTGTTAACATCTTTAGGTCTAGCAACATGCATACGAAACTGTTTTACAAACTTTGTGGCCAACTGGTCAAACAAAGAAATAGATCGAGGTGGTAGTCTTGTAAACCACATTGTTGTATTGCCCTCCATAGATATGGGAAAACTACGGCACTTCACTGCGTCATCAGCCCTTGCTGTGCTCATTGACCATTCATACTTCAAAATATGTTGATTGGGGTCGGAATTTCCTTCATACATTGGTAGCGTCGGCATTCTGAATCACCGAGGAGGTCCAGCATAAAGAATCTCGTCCGTGAAAGTTGTATGACTCCGGGAGATTTCCAATCATCGTCGGTAAGACCCTGACTTTCACGGATCATTTGCCTAATCATAGTTGAAAGATCTGGCATCTGGACCTGCACACGTTGGGCTAAAGTGTGGTCACGTTCCACATTGCAAGGTTTGACCGGGTGCATTCGACGGTCCACGTCTCGCCTCCTTGGTTCAATGTCTTCTGGGACGTAAGGCTCAGGAGTGCGTAACCTTCGTCCGGTCGAGGACGGATGGATCTGTGGTTGTAACCAGATGAGGCAGAACTTTCTGTGGAGGATTGGGAACCTTGATCTCTTCTAGATCTTCTATGCTTCTGGCGGTTTAGCTGGTTGGTCAGCTCGACATTTGCACGCAGCTGTTCTGTTAGCTGTTGACGACTCTATGTCAATTCTTGGAGCAACAACTGAAATTCTTGCCTGGTAACCAGACCTTGTGAATCCGAGGGTCCGGTTGCGTTTTGGTTGGTTGGTGGCAACTGCGCAAGATTTTGTCTATCCCGGCCTTCTTGATCGGCAACGTTGGTGGTGGTCCTTGTGCTTACCATCTTGAGGGATGAATTTCTTTCCTAGACTTTGTGCAAGTCTGAATAGAATGGAAGGAATCTAGGTCAGAGACCTGGATCTTTCTCTTAGATTTATGTAATCCGATATCGACGATAGATCCAAAGAGCCGGAGAAAACCTAAGTTGAATTCTCAGTGAAAGCACCAAAGTGTTTGTACCAAAAATGGGCACAACACTCTTCGAAAGTTTTTGAAGAGATAAAAGTGAAGAATATAAAATTAAAATGAAGATTATCTAACAGAACTCCAAAAACAGAAATGAAAATGCGTAGACAAGCAATTTAGAGTGGTTCGGCGTGTTGCCTACGTCCACTATGAAGTTTTTATGACTTTATTGATTCTCTTTCAACGATTACACATGATTACAGCGAACAACAGTAGATTACAGCTTGGAATTCGAATACAACAGCAAGATTAGGATGCAAAACTCGATCCGGCAGAGTCTGGGTGGTAATACTACCTTACACAGCCCAACTACACAGGCCACTCAGCAGCTTGGATCAGGAGGACCAGCTAATCGCACAATGTATCCAAATACACACAACACTCTTCGGAAGTTTTTGAAGAGATAAAAGTGAAGAATATAAATTTAAAATGAAGATTATCCAATAGAACTCTAACAAACAAAAATGTAAATGCGCAGACAAGCAATTTAGAGTGGTTCGACGTATTGCCTACGTCCAGTATGAAGTTTTTATGACTTTATTGATTCTCTTTCAACGATTTCACGTGATTACAACGAACAATAGTAGATTATAGCTTGGAATTTGAATACAACAGCAAGATTAGGATGCAAAACTCGATCCGGCAGAGTCTGGACGCTTGAGAATCAAAAGATCCCTTTTCTATAGGCTTTGAGGCTCTATTTATAGGCGTAGGAGGCTGATATTTTGCTCAAACTTCGGGAGACTCCTTCTGGCACGTGAGTGGCCCAACGCGATCGATCTCGGAGAGTTTCGACTCGATCTGTGATCGATATGAAATCAATTCATATCGATCAAGATCGTGTCCAATGGAGCTGAAACTTGGTAGGAGCAATCTTTGGCTTGTACGCAGGCTTCTATGAAAATTTCATAGCATTTGGATTGGTGGATCTCGAGTTATGATCGATAGGAGATTGAGTCCTTCGATTGGCTGTCTAGTTTGTATCCATCGTTTCAAATCAATCGCTTCGAATCGATGACGGCATGCGCTAGCAAGTTGATGCGGCACGCATTCTTCGTGTCGATCCACCCCTTTCACCGCGTTGATCGAGTCGCTCTAGAGATTTCCCCGTGTTCGCATCAAAAGTTATCGTGTTAATCCAGGCTCCTTTGACTCGATGGATACGAACAAGTCATCATATATGGATTCGAACAAAATCCTCTAATGGGTATGAAGCAATCATTGTCTGATGGATACGAAGTAAGATAATATGATGGATGCGAAAAGCAGTAGCCTGATGGATTCGAGTAATTACTTATCGACGGTTTCGAACTAGATGGATACGAAATATGATCTAGCCGATCGATACGACATGCACGCTCTGTCGATGGATACACACTTGATCGGTGCGAACCGAGGCGCCTTTATGGATACGAACATGATTGATGTGATCCGAGGCTTCTTGATGGATACGAAGGCACTGCCGCTCTGATCGATACGAAGGTGATGGATTCGAACCGAAGCTCGATGATGGATACGAAAATGGGGTTATTCCCTTCAACGTGCATCGATCATAACTTGAGCATACAAACTCGGATTGATCTGAAATTTGGAATGCTGTCTTTTATGGCTTCGTTTTTCGTGTCCTGTCAATTATAGCCTGATTTGGACTCGGATAAAATTCATCGATATCCATAACGAACCAGTGCATACTCGATATCCGGGATGAATGATCCTTAGTTTTCAATCAATTCCTTGATATCTCGGCCTTGCCAAAAAGAGGGATAACATAAGTAAATGTTTTAGTTATTTATTTTGAAAATAAGCAGAAAGATGAATACTGTAAATAAATGAAATTAAGCAGTGAATAAATGAATGTAATAAAATAAAGGAAAACTTCATGATATGAATAAGTGGAGATGAGATGTTGTTAGAAACAAATAAAAGTAAATGAAACTGTAAGAAATAAAATGTAAATTAAAAAGATAAATTATTATATGAATGAAATTAATAAGAATGAACTTGATCTATTGTTTGAAATGTTGTTTGCTTGACTTATACCTGTTTGGCCAAGGACACTCAAAAATTGTTTGGATGAATAAATAATCTATTTAGTTTCAATTAAGACTATTGAGCAAAAGGTGCACTAAGTAGTTTATTTTCCATTCTATGCAATTCAAAGTTTGAACCCAAACAACTATTTGTTTTGTTTGATATGAATGAATGATTGATTTGTGTTGATTCTATGTGATGGTTGTATGCCTTGTTGCAAGTGTTTGATGTTTTTATTGATTTGTTTGTTTATGGTTGAAACCACTTTAAATATTTCATTTTATATAATTGTTAATTTTTTTGGATTATATAAGTGAAATACAGGTTAGGAAGCAATTGCTACTGCTTTTGGTTTCATGATTTAAGCGTTGTTCGCCCGACAAATAGGTACGTTCTCGGATTACAGTTTTCTAGCGTTATTATATTATTTTTCTCGTGTTGGGATATATTATTTTGGAAATTATATGTGATATTTTATTATATTTGATATTATATTTTCTCCCGAGCCTCATGTACAAAGGAGACTCTACCGAAATTTTCTGTAAATTTTGGACCTAGAAAATTTTGAAATATTTTTCCAGCTTTATAAATTTAAATATAAAAAAATTTAAATGTTTATAATCTATATATCTTATTTAAATTATCCAATTCTGTAAACTTAATGTTATGAATATAATGTTTCGAATAATTATATTGATTTATAAGTTCCTCTTTTTCCTTCTTCTCCTTTTCGGGGACGAAAAGTTTTGAGTGGTGGAGAGTGTAATGACCCATAAATTTTGATAAATAAATTGGTTAATTTAATTAGATCTTTGTATAGAAAGAAATAAAAATTTTATAATTTATATTGAAGTAAATATTAAAAATGAAATGTAGCATTGCTGTTAAAATTTATTTTTGACAATTGAAGTGCAATAAAGAAATTGTGTTAGTTGTTGCACTTGGGTATAAAATTTAAAATAAGTAATTAAAGATAAGCATTTAATTAACCAATGCAAGAATATATTGATTAATAGTAACTGAATGTAAATTAAGGCAATAATGTTAATGCAGGGTAAGCAATGATAATTAAGGTTAATAATAAATGAACGAAAGGAAATTCCAATTAATGAAAATAAATTTAAATGTTATAATAAAAAACAAAACGTAGCAATGTCAATTAAAGTTGATCATTTACGATTTCAATGAAATTCCAATTTTCTAAAATAATTTAGATGTCATACTTGACTATGAATTGAATACAAGGAAACAAGAGTATATATTGAACAAATTGATGAATTAGTATAAAACTAATGATAGTTGGATAAGAACAGTGTTATGTAATCAATTTTGTTATTTAATATTGGAAGTGTAACAGCCCGCAAATCCGTACCCCTTGAGTTAATACTATTCTACCAAAATCAACTCAAGTTGTACAGAAATACGAGCCATTTGGGTTAAAGAAGAAGAGGTAGAAGAAGAAAATAGAAAACAATAGCAGAATCTAACCTCGTAGTGGAATAAAATATAATAGATAATAAATATTCTTTACTCAAACATCAAATATCTTTGTTTATATATTACATCATCAGAGTACATCAATCACAGCTCAACATCAATGTCATACAAATGGATACACAAAAACTCAACACAGCGGAAATATATATATATACAAGTACGTGAGTACGTATCGTCATCCAGCTCGTCTCCTGAGCTCCACAGCATCAAAACCTATATTCTATAATACTCGGTCTGACCCGAGCATTACAGTTAAATAATACCCGAGTCAGTATGGAATACCAGCGTGAGAAAATCACACCCAATTGATTATTAAAGTTTCAAAAATCCTTTGAAAACAAAAGCATCTCGTAAGACCACGCCACAAATAAACATGTCGGGTTTTTACCTTATGATAGCTAAAACAATTTTCATAGAAATCCTCTGATATTATAATAGGGTCTATATAAAAATACTTACAAAATAGCCGAAATTGTTACATTATTAAATTCCAGCTACTAGCCACAGAGTGGGTAATACAAACAAAACTCTTACAAGGCTCGTAGGGAGAATGGATTTCCAACTAATGACTAGGCACTAGGGTACCACCTGTCACAGTACGGGGCCTAGATCACCGTACCGAGGAGTACGCCCGCTCCCCTGCAACACAAGGCCGGGACTACCCCTTACTGGATAATCCCGAGTGAGGTCACCCCGCGGTTGGGATCAGCAGCCGCACACTAAGCCGAAATAAAAAGGGACATCTAGACTGGAATGACCTCACCCTGCTTGGGTGCTACCCACCTAGCCTTACTGCATAACCCCTGATTTTCAGTCATTCACATTTGATGAGGCTTGAGGCTAAGCGTTGCCTTTTTAGAACATATCCCTTAGAATGCCCATCGTCCACCTGACGATGTTTCGCAAGCATTCATCCATACAAGTCCGTCTCGGGTTCGAACGGAATCGAAGGCACTATTCCTACTATATCCATTTTGGAGATATCCTCAGGATTAGTAGTGACTAGCCCTTGCACTTTACTGCTCCACCTTCGAATCCAAAATCGTTTACACGAAACGTACAAACCGGATCGAAGTGGTTTTCGAGAAATAAATCTCGATCCCGGTCTCTTCGAAACGATCAACGCATTTGGCCAATATTGATAGTCGGTTATTTAACTATCAATTAATATTCACAAGCAACCATCAACCAATAAATAATTTCCTAAATTATTTATTTACTCAAAATATCTTCATAAGATATATTTCTATTTTCGATCCTTTGACAGCAGTTTCAAAACCGTTTCTCTTTCTAGAATAAACTTTCCCACACATTTTCTATCTCCACTGAAATTAACGAGCACAAAACTAGATTTTAAAAATAATTTAAAACACTTTACTTTGAAATATATACCTTCAAAATATTTAAATTAAACCTATTTCAATAATTTGTTAAAAATACATATTAAATGAATATTTGAAAATAAGGTTACTTAATAAATATAAAACTAGATTTATACCTTTTTTTAAAAAACATAATATTAAGTCATTCTTTAAATAATTACTACTATAATAGATTAAGGGAAGATACTTACTTTAGAATTTAAATATTAGAAATAAGAAATTTTCCAACACTTGCTTTTAAACAACTTTTAATCTTTTAACTTATATTTAAAAATTTACTTTGAAAATGTACTTGGTTATCCAGGGAGAATTCCAACTTCAATCACTTAAATCAATTTCCCAAATTTATTTCCAATTTATTCCCTTTGCAATAAATATCTTTACTTCTTAATTCTTTTCAGAGTTCGTTAATTTTGATTATTATTATTATTATTTTCGTTTGATTTAAACCTTTTTAACTGAAATATACGAATTTCAGCTTTTCCCAATTTCTTCTTTATCCTTTTCAATAATTTAAACCTTACATTTAAAATAAAAGGCTTCGTTCTATTAATTAATAGCACTGAAGTTTAAAATTCATTAACTTTCTGTTTCTTCAAATTTCCTTTCTATACTCAAGATTTATTTATCAAATTCTTAAAGTTACTTTATTTCTTTTACAATTTATTTTTAAATTTACTCAAGTTTCCATAATTATTTTACCTACAATTTCACTTCTTTTATTTTCATTCCCAACTCAAATTATATATATACTTGGTAATTCAGTATTGCCCGATTATAAAAATCAAGCCATAGCATTCCATATTTCAACATATCAATTAATCAGAACAGAGAATATTAAATAAGTAAATAAGATTGAGGCGTCCAGTTGGATCCCTCCAACCTATTCTCCCTGCATCCACAGACGTTAGCATCACATAATAAGCCCATTTTAAATTATACTATACTATATCACATCAATCAATTCAACCACACAATCAATTATTTAAATTTAATCGTTCAAATTTAAATTTAAATTTAAATTGAACTGAGTGAGATTAACTCACCTTTGCTCTTTGATTTGCAACCCGATTCAAAATCTGACTTGTTTCTTCACTATTTCATACCTTGTATAAATGTTATGCAACCTATTAATTATTTGAATAAATTGTTCTGCAAATTTTTATTTAAATAAATTTAATTAACCAGGAATTTAAATCCAACTAATTTTCCTTTAATAAATTATTATTTTTATTATTCTATATATAGAAAATCTACTTTTAATAAACCCCATATAACATTTCTTTAAAATTCCTATATTTCTAAAATTAATTAATTTACAGATTATAGTCACTATTGTATATATTTCCCTTCTTAGTAAATTAACAAGCAGGTAAAATTAGTAAATAAATTATTTAAACTGGGTAAAAATCATTACCGAAGCTTATCTTTCAATCGCTACTCGTGCTAGACCCATGCCATCGTGACCAAGATCGCCACCGAGCTCGACACGACGCCGCTGAACGCTACTCTCCCTCATCCACAAACTGATGCGCCGCGACGGCTTCACCTCCCATCTACTGCCCTACCCTCGAGCACAGAGCGTCGCACCAAACCCTAGGCGCCTAAAACCTAGTCGCGACCACCAGCCTTCTCTGACAAACCTTCCACCTCGCGACGAGAACCTACCGGCCACCACAATCGTCATTCGAGTTCTTGAATCGCTTCGCCCTGACATCGTCGTTCGAGAATGGCATACAATTTGTCCACCTCCACTGGTTCGAGTGAAAGTAAATCGCGAGATGCTTTTTTTTATAAATTATTTAGTTCGATTGAATTGGAAAGGGGGAAAGAAAATGAGATTAAATTTGAGAAGGTACTATATTTCGGCCATTAATAAAATTTCTCTCACGTGAAGAACGAAATTGATTTGAAGACGGGTAAGTGAAGAATATTAGGTGAGAAGCTGGCGTATAGGAGAAGGTTGGAAAGGGTTGAGGTGAAGAGAAATTGACAGCTTGAAATGACAAGAGATATTTTAAATTTAAAACGATAAATTACCCACTAGGCGTTTTAATCTCGTACTGTCACACGGTAGCTTCGAAAATTAAGAAATGTGAAATCCGACAATAATTCAATATTACGGATCCATCGGAACTGGTTTCATTGAATTCCGAGACTGCGCCTCGGAAGGCTATTCTTAAATTCAATATAAACGATATAAAATTTCAAAATCGAACAAACACTTCCAAATTCAATTCTTTACACTTTTACTATCGTCAATATCCTCAATATAAATTTTATAAACTTTCACATTACTTTAAACCGGCTTAAAACTCTAAATTCAACATTTCACCTAACTTCAAATTATTTAATTCAATAGTTAAATTATCAAATAAATTGTGATATTCGTATTCAAGTTGAAATTACTCTATTGAATATTTAAAATCAATTAAATATTCAAATTTTAAAAGGCTTAAAAATTCCGGTCATCACATTCCTCCCCCCTTAAAAGAATTTCGTCCCCGAAATTACCAATTAGGAAGAATGGCCCAATACCCGTTTATTACTTTCCTAAAATCAAACAGTTTTTAACAATTCAACATCTCATCAACTATCTTCTTATAGAAGACTCATTATTATTCTTATCAACTTTCCAAACCTTTCCCTAGTTTGCAAACAATCATATTTGCTCTATTATTCAAGTTTAAGTTTAAAACTGAATTTTGAATTATCAAATTTTCCCAAAAATTTTCTAACTCTCTAAATTTTCAAAAAATTTCGCCAGCGTCTTCTTTGCGCGGCTGACTCGGTACAACTACAAAATGGCTCTACAGCCTCCCAAATCCAAAAAGAAAACAAAAGGCCAAGTGGCTCGATCCAAAAACCCAATCAATTTCATACCAAATTTAAATACATACCTTTATGTCGAGCATTTCAAATTTATATCCTTTGAAATCAATCCAATCCTCTTTTCCCCTTTATATTACCTGCATATCCTGTTTAGCACTAATATCCAAACACAATATTCCCAAAAGAGTTTATCGAATTTCTCACAAAATGACAATATCCATTCATTCCAATATTGACTTAAATTATATTAGTAGTATCAATTTTCATTTAAGAATTCACCGTTCTCTCTTAAGTTTAATATAAGCATTATATATGTTTCTTATACTTATTTTCACCTTACTACTTTAGTTTATATCTATTTCTATTCAAAGTAATTCTTTCATTTCCATTACGAATTAAATTTATTTCAACTCTAAACTTTAAATTTTATTTTTCATTTATACTGATTCATGGTATGATTTTAACTAACTCCATCTACTAACTTATTTCAATTTTCCAGTTGAAATCGTTTTGTCATTAAGAAAAATTTTCCTAAAATTTTCAAAAATTTTCTAACTCCCAAAATTTCTGAAAATTTTTGGCAGAGTCTTTTTTGTACGGAGGAGCTTTTGCAATTTGACAAAAGAGGTAAATATATATACATCGACCCACCCGGTTGGAAAAACTAAAAATAGTTCATATATCCTATTTATATTGTGTAGGCGTACCTTATTTAGCATTTTAAGCAAGCGGCTTATTAATTTTAGCAAATAGCATAACCAAATCCAGCCACACGGCTTCCAGGTACCTGTACTTACTCAATTTAAACCTGTAAGTGACAAATATACGAAGTTTTATAGCATTTTACTTAATTTCAGTAGTTAACACATGTATAATATAAACAATATACACTAAACATTTCCAAAAGCAAATTAATAAGGTTCCGATACAAATTTAGTTGTGTACAACTAAATCTCCCATCAGTTTCATTCCATTTAAATGGTTTACACTTCATTTCTTACATTTTACTCATTATAATCCAAACGAACACAGATTTATCTCAGTTGACTCAAAAATCAATTCCATTGCTAATATAAACTCATAGATTTTATACCATCTCATTTGGGTCAACGACGACCATTTTTTTATGCAAATTCAATGATGTTCACTTAATAGAATATCCATTCTATTTTATGACTACTTAAAATTGATACCAATTCAATTTATACTTTATTCTGTTTCATTTCCAATGTTCCAACATAATTCTTAATTGTTGACAACCAATTCATATATCGTTCCACTTAATCGAATGGTTAACAACTCACAAACTTACATTTAATTTATTATTAAGCAAAACGAATTCATATTAAATTCAATCGTTCTCAAAATTAATTTATTTTATCCTTATCAACACATAGAATTTTAATTACTTCCATTTACATCAACGACAATTTATTTCATGCAATTCGACGAGATTTGTGTGAATAAATAAGTATGTATGTTTATAACCAATTTAAATCGATTTCAACTCAATTTATACTTGATTCTACTCGATTTTTAAATTTATTCACAATCCATATATTCTCCTTTTCATTGCATTTCAGATTTGAGTACATTCACTTGTCTTTCATTTTATTAACCAAACTATTTTATTCAAAACCCTTAACAACTTTGGTTCATCTTCATTACCTATCAAATTTTATTCACAGTCCCTCATTCACACTTCATTTCTTATCCACATTCATTTAAATCCATTCAATTAAACTTGAAACATTCTATTTTCTTATTGTCTCAAGTTATTTCAATTCCTTAATAATTTTAAATAGTTTACAATTATTTATTCTAGAATTTCATCCCATTAATATTATTTATAACTCACTGAATTTTATTTTGATTAAAAATTGATTTTCACTTGATTTAAAACCAATCCAATATATTAAACTTAATTTTAAGTTGAATTCAATTCAACTCCTTTCCATCTTTTAGCTTAAGTTTATTCACTCCAATTTTATATTTAAGCTCATTCCCATTTTGCAAATAAAGTTCTCCTTTCAATTTAACTTGATTCTATTTCAATCCAATCCCATTCCAATTTAACTATTGTAAATTCAATTCATTCAATTTATTACAAGGCCATTTTCCAATTTATGTTCACTTATTAGGATTTTATTTGCAATTCATACCCTTACTATTTTAATCCAATATCATTTTCATTCAATGCATTTCCAATTATATCTAATTTGGTAACATTTCAAGTTAAATGTTAATTTATAACTCAAGTCATGATCCCACCATTCTCCTTTAATTTACCATCCAATTTATTAACTTACAATTCAATTTCATTCTCAATTCATTTAATTAATTGCAAGGCCACTTTCAATTATATTTTCTTCATCGACAATTTAAGTCGAATTTACTTATAACTTGAGTTTTATTTTCAAACTTCATCATAACTCACAATTCAATTTCATTAACTAATTTATTAACAAATTTGTTCTTCCCTTATTTATAATCCAACACTTGATTTTAATTTCCACATTTAATTATCTTAAGTTCAAATTTATTTTATAATTCAAATTTGGATTTTTATTTTACGTTCCAATTTATCAAAAATATTTATTTTGAGTTTTCTATTTCACTTTCAAAATTTATAAGTCACAACTTATTATTTTACACATTTCCATTCCTTATAGGCTTGAATAAATTCATCTTTTATTTTTACCTCGAGCCTTATGCTTATTTATAAGCCAAGCATAATTTATTTCCATGGGTTTTTAATTCTCTTATAAGTTATTCTTATTTACTTATTTATTTCAATTCCAATCCTTATCCCACTTATTTTCCATTTATTCAGGTAATAATCTAATTCCATTCAATAACTTAATTGAATTCTTATTCGAATTCAATTTTATTTTAACTCAAATTTATTTACCTCAATTCGATTTCAACTTAAATTGAATACAACTGGATATTATTTTCAGCTTATTTAATTAATTTCAATCCAGTTAAATTTTAGTTCTCAATCCAAGTTAATTCCATTTTTAACCATTCACTTTAAATTTAAATTCCAACAGTCAAAGCTTATTTTTCCTTCCTGATTTAAAAATCATCTTAACTTATAAGCTTATAATCCATCTCATCAGGTATTTAAAAACACCGGCTTTGGTTTCAAATCATTTAAAATCTCCAACATCACAAATCACATTTATCAAAGGCCAAACCAATCCTGGTTTTATTCCCAACAAATTTCCTTTGAAATTTCAAAAACAAATAGGTTTTCCTGAACAAATCAATTTGGTAGCAATTCATCACTTAGAAACTCGAAAATGAACATCGATGATGCTACAGTCATCACCGAAGTTATTTTCCAATGACTGAAGAGAATTTCAATGCTAAGTCTCTTCCCAAAATTTATTTGAAACAATTTTCCTTTTAGAAATGCCCCAAAAACAACAATGCTGCTATTTATTTTCAAAATACTTTCAAAATCTCCGGGTTTAAAGTTTCAAATTCTGTTTTAATTCAAATTTTAACTATAATGCATTTGTACAATTTATGCTTATACAAATTCCCATTTAATTTTACTTCAATTTATAAATTACATTTACAATTCATATTTATAAATTTCATTTCATAATTGGATTTATCTTCTCAATCTTTGATTATATTTAAAATTTCTAGTTAAATATTTCACTTAAAAATGATAATACTTTAATATTATCCTTTCTAACATCCAAGCAAACATATATTAGCTAAATAGTTTACAAAAACTTTCTTTATATCAAAATATATTTTTGGGTAAAATTATTTCATTTACCCATATTTAAAACAATACCGTGTCGATTGTTCTATCCAAGTGTTTAGAAACCCCTTCGATACAGTTGTACAGACTGTGCGACGAAGGTTCATATGCCACTCAATAAACCAATCAACACAATATTAAAACAATTTATATTCACTAACAAATACGAGCTCATATTTATTAATACGCTCAAACTCATTATAAAGTACTGCGGACTCTATTTTAAATGAGTAATTCCCACCAGAGCCAAGGTTATCTCCAACCAAAGCTCTGATACCAACTGTAACAGCCCGCAAATCCCTATCCCTTGAGTTAGTACTATTCTACCAAAATCAACTCAAGTTGTACAGAAATACGAACCATTTGGGTTAAAGAAGAAGAGGTAAAACAAGAAAATAGAAAACAACAGCAGAATCTAACCTCGCAGCGGAATAAAATATAATAGATAATAAATATTCTTTACTCAAACATTAAATATCTTTGTTTATATATTACATCATCAGAGTACATCAATCACAGCTCAACATCAATGTCATACAAATGGATACACAACAACTCAACACAGCGGAAACATATATATATATATATATACATATATATATATACATATATATATACATATATATATACATATATATATACATATATATATATACCTATATATATACATATATATATATATATACAAGTACATGAGTACGTATCGCCATCCAGCTCGTCTCCTGAGCTCCACAGGATCAAAACCTGTATTCTATAATACTCGGTCTGACCCGAGCATTACAGTTAAATAATACCCGAGTCAGTCTGGAATACCAGCGTGAGAAAATCACACCCAATTGATTATTAAAGTTTCAAAAATCCTTTGAAAACAAAAGCATCTCGTAAGACCACGCCACAAATAAACATGTCGGGTTTTTACCTTACAATAGCTAAAACAATTTTCATAGAAATCCTCTGATATTATAATAGGGTCTATATACAAATACATATAAAATAGCCAAAATTGTTACAATATTAAATTCCAGCTACTAGCCACAGAGTGGGTAATACAAAAAAAACTCGTACAAGGCTCGTAGGGAGAATGGATTTCCAACTAATAACTAGGCACTGGGGTACCACCTGTCACGGTACGGGGCCTAGATCACTGTACCGAGGAGTACGCCCGCTCCCCTGCAACACAAGGCCGGGACTACCCCTTACTGGATAATCCCGAGTGAGATCACCCCGCAATTGGGATCAGCAACCGCCCACTAAGCCGAAATAAAAAGGGACATCTAGACTGGAATGACCTCACCCTGCTTGGGTGCTACCCACCTAGCCTTGTTGCATAACCCCTAATTTTCCGTCATTCCCATTTGATAAGGCTTGAGGCTAAGCGTTGCCTTTTTAGAACATATCCCTTAGAATGCCCATTGTCCACCTGACGATGTTTC
The DNA here is from genome assembly GCA_030765085.1 of Allium cepa. Lineage (NCBI taxonomy): Eukaryota > Viridiplantae > Streptophyta > Magnoliopsida > Asparagales > Amaryllidaceae > Allium > Allium cepa. The sequence goes on along the minus strand of CM060938.1, from coordinate 444,758,202 downwards.
GCAAGCATTCATCCATACAAGTCCGTCCCGGGTTCGAACGGAACCGAAGGCACTATTCCTACTACATCCATTTTGGAAATATCCTCAGGATTAGTAGTGAATAGCCCTTGCACTTCACTGCTCCACCTTCGAATCCAAAACTGTTTACACGAAACGTACAAACCGAATCGAAGTGGTTTTCGAGAAATAAATCTCAATCCCGGTCTCTTCGAAACGATTAACGCATTTGGCCAATATTGATAGTCGGTTATTTAACTATCAATTAATTATTCACAAGCAACCAACAACCAATAAATAATTTCCCAAATTATTTATTTACTCAAAATATCTTCACAAGTTATATTTCTATTTTCGATCCTTTGACAACAGTTTCAAAACCGTTTCTCTTTCTAGAATAAACTTTCCCACACATTTTCTATCTCCACTGAAATTACCAAGCACAAAACTAGATTTTAAAAACAATTTAAAACACTTTACTTTGAAATATATACCTTCAAAATATTTAAATTAAACCTATTTCAATAATTGGTTAAAAATACATATTAAATGAATATTTGAAAATAAGGTTACTTAATAAATATAAAACTAGATTTATGCTTTTGTTTTTAAAAACATAATATTAAGTCATTCTTTAAATAATTACTACTATAATAGATTAATGGAAGATACTTACTTTAGAATTTAAATATTAGAAATAAGAAATTTTCCAACACTTGCTTTTAAACAACTTTTAATCTTTTAACTTATATTTAAAAATTTACTTTGAAAACGTACTTGGTTATCCAGGGAGAATTCCAACTTCAATCACTTAAATCAATTTCCCAAATTGATTTCCAATTTATTCCCTTTGCAATAAATATCTTTACTTCTTAATTCTTTTCAGAGTTCGTTAATTTTGATTATTATTATTATTATTATTTTCGTTTGATTTAAACCTTTTTAACTGAAATATATGAATTTCAGCTTTTCCCAATTTCTTCTTTATCCTTTTCCATAATTTAAACCTTACATTTAAAATAAAAGCTTTGTTCTATTAATTAATAGCACGGAAGTTTAAAATTCATTAACTTTCTGTTTCTTCAAATTTCCTTTCTATACTCATGATTTATTTATTAAAATCTTAAATTTAGTTTATTTCTTTTACAATTTATTTTTAAATTTATTCAAGTTTCCATAATTATTTTACCTACAATTTCACTTCTTTTATTTTCATTCCCAAACTCAAATTATATATATACTTGGTAATTCATTATTGCCCGATTATAAAAATCAAGCCATAGCGTCCCATATTTCAGCAAATCAATTACTCAGAACAGAGAATATTAAATAAGTAAATAAAATTGCGGGGTCCAGTTGGATTCCTCCAACTTGTTTGTTCGTCGACGGAAATTCTATCGGTTTAGAAAACCGTCGAACGAATTTAGAGATAAAAATAACCGCAAGCGAACGGTGTACGAATGTAGCACGCGGCGAATACGGGTCGATCCGCAGGGAATTGATGATTTTAAAAATCTACTCAATCAAATTAACCAAAGTTGGAAGAGTGATTAACTAAAAAAAAAGAAGAAAAATAACAAATGAAAATAGATAAAAATATGAGAGTGTTAAGACAATTTAGAGGCAATTTCCACTCTCTTAGATCACATAAATCAACAAAATGAAGTTATGATCTCTCTTTTCTTGTCATTAGTGAATTAGTTGATGTGCTTATCATAAGTATGGTATATTTGTGCTATTAATTAGCTCAATATAAACCATCAAACTATAACACAACCACTAATACACTTTTAAATCTCATGAAATATGACAACAAAGTTGAAATAAAAATCTATTTTAAGCATAGCCTATTAACTATTGTTTAGAAATATAGGCTATCAAATTTCAATTTCAACATTCACTTCTTTGCCATAATCATATTTAGATGAAGAGGCAATTGTGTTATGTTTGTTTAAGCATAGCCTATTTGTTATGAACAACATAGACTATCAAATTCAAAATTAAACAACAAGTTAACCACTTCATACATTCACATTAAAGCACAAAAAGAGAGTACAAAACATCAAAATGTTGAAGCTACATGATTAGAGGCTTCATTACCCCTAAATTGAAGGGATTAGCCTCTCATATTTGTCATCATGTGAACAAATGTAGCAAGCAACATTGAATAAAAAGAAGAGGAAAAAGAGAGCAAAGAGAAAAACTATACTACTTGCATGATAAATAAATCTACACTACAACATGAAAGTAAATAAGCATGAAAATAAAAAGAACATGTATTGAAGTTGCATAAAAAATACTACATAAAGAGAAATGGCCAAGTAGCCATGAAAGAAAAAAAGAGAACTTGTCTTTTATTTTGACCCTAAACTAATGAAGAGAGACTAAGAGAGGAGATCATGTTACATGAAACATATGGGTATTTATACATGTATGAAACCCTAATTCATATTTTTGGGGAATACCCAAAATGCCCCTTAGAAAGTGTGGAGGCCAAGTAACCATTAACATGTCTTAATCCCCCATTAAGTGTACATGAAACCATTAAGTCCAAAAGCATGTGCATTAGCCTTTAATTTGTACATTAAGGTAGGTGGGTAGGTGGGGTCCTCCATGTTCTTCACTTTGAATTATTTCCATCTTCATTCCTTTGTATTAATTTTGTGCATGCATATCTTCATGAAACCACTTCTATTTGAGATCAAATTTCCTACAAAAATATATACAAATTTTCAATTAATTTTCTCAAAGAAATATGTGCACTTAAATGACCGTTTTGCCCCTATATGAAGATGAATATATGAAAATTTGGAATTAATATGAATTTTGGTTAAAACAAGTTAAAATACCCAATATGATCATTTATTTAATTTAAATAGAATAAATATGGTGGTAAAAATATGCACATTTACGTGCACATCAAATACCCCCACACTTATCTTTTTATTCGTCCTCGAATAAAGAAAAACTAAGATAAATCCGTTTTCGTAGGGAGCACGATTGCATTGAGCGTATGCAACAAGCCGTTAAACCTCTGGGTGTCCCCAGTAGGACGAGTGTTGTCTCGTGAGGGTTTTCAGCGGATACTACCCACAAATCCAAATGCAGGATGAAAATATTTACAAAATGCAAGATATATTTACAAAGAGATGAATGCAAAATTTTGAAAATATTTACAAATGAAGGATTTATTTTTAAATTGACACGAATAAGTTAAATATAGGTTTTGGTTATTATCTTGAAAATTTATGTCATTTACTCGTCAAAATTTCCAACAAAAATCAAGTTATCATATCAAATAGACTATAGTTTAACTTGTTGTTTCGGTTGATAACAAAGTGTAATTATAAAATGGATCCTTAGTTGATTATCTAAGTTTATCAAAGTGGTATTTTCATTTCTTTTCAATAACAAATCAAATCAAATAAGTAAAAATAGTGCTAGGATTTCAATTGCTTGCTCTCTCATTATTTGCAAGAAAAATTACACACCTAGCTCAGGTAAACTGAGGCCATATATACCACCCATGCACTGCCTTTCGGGCCTATGTGAGGGGAGTACAGAGCATGGCGAGTGCACACACTTTCGTGCATACACCTATCGACCATAGGTGGTTTTTATTAAGTTTTTTTTTTTTTTTTTTTTTTTTTTTACAATGTGTTCCATACATGCATAACCCTGAGGACTTTTAAATGAGTATGAAAGCACATAATTAAAGATTTCAAGTAATTCACCCATGCATAACCGTGAGGACTTTTAAATGAGAGTGAATACTTGGATGTTATTTTTTTTTATTTTTTTTTAAGAGAGAGAGAGAGTTTTGCAAAATCATCTTAGCATCATTTAACTTAGAAGACAAAAAAAATGTTATATCATTTACTTTAAATCAACCACTTTTTAAAACAAAGATTTTCAATTAGGATGTACTTCATAATTAACGCATATGAATCTTCCTATATACTAGTTAAACCATTATTATTTGTAATCAAATTTCATTTTTATTTTTGTTTAGACAAATAAATTTAAATTTCAATTTAATAAACCAAAACCATATATTTATCTTATAGTTTTTCTTTCAAAAATAAATCAAAATGCTAAAAAAAAATCTTCTTTTGTTTTTGAATTTTTTTTTTTTTTGAGTTTTTGGAAGAAAAATGAAAAATTAATCCTAAAAAATCAAGAAGAAGACGAGTCTCCCCCCACACTTGATTTTGACTGTGTCCCCACAGTCAACCCAAGTGAAAGGAATTTTTTTTTTTTAAAAACATAACCTTTATTTAATTCAAAATGAAAAGATGATTATTTACAAGAGATGAGAAAGTATGCCGTTAGAAAGTAAATGAAACGGTCTTTCAAAAACCGATTCGTTTGTCTTGCCAAGTATACGAGACACAGCTTAAGCACGAAAAACCAATTCGTAAAAGATTTCAAAGTTGATTGTCGATTTGGAAAAACGAATTTTGTTTTATTAAAAATTGAACGAGTTGTTTTGTTTTCGATGATTTTTAGGGTCGACAAAACAATTGATTGAAGTTCAAGTTTATTTTCACCAGTTTGAAATTCAAGCTTATCATTGAAAACATTTTCACAATTATTGATTTCAAAATCAAAATGGTGATTTTCATCTTCCCCTTCGGAATTTAACAACTCGTCATCCAAAAGTCCAAAAAATTCATGTTCATTAAACTCGTCTTCCTTTATTGGATTATCAACAACTTTATTACATGTCTCAAGTTCAAAATTCAAAGTTGGTGTATTCAAATTTTCAGAAAAAGGAAGATCGAAATTTAAATCGAGTTTCTCACCCTCAAAAGAATTGAAATCCAGCTCAATTACCGTATTTTCAACAACTTGATTAAGATCGTCATTATCAATTTCAAAAGTTTTCATTTGAAAATCATCGATTTGGGTAAAAGATGGATTATCGTTTGACTCGTCACACATTGAAATTTGAGTTTGTTTCTCACGAAAATTTTCCAATGTTTTAATCAACAAATTTGTGTGATCATCATAAATTTCATTCATTTGCTCAACAAAGTCATATTTGTAATTATTAACTTGAAATTTGTTGATTTGGACTTGTTCAGAACAAGAATTGTCAATTTCGATAAACGGTAGATTATTATTTGATTCTTCGCAAGTTGAGATTTGATTATGATTTTCACGATTTGTTTTGTATTTTTCAAGTAATAAATCCCCGTTATCTTTTTCCATTTGGTCAACAAAATCTAATTCATGGTTATTAATTTGAAAACTTTCATTTTGAATTTGTTGATAACCAAAGTTTTCGATCGTATCATTAGTGAAACAATTCCCATTGCCAAAATTATTTGAAAATTGATTTACATTTTCGTCTTTATTTTGAAATTCATCTTGAAACTCGAAATTGAATTGGCATTGATTACACTCGAAATCATTTGAATTTTGAAGTGAATTCAAATTTTGATTATTTTGAAAACCTTGATTCGAGTTATAGCACAAATATGAATTGCACAACTCATTTATCTCTTGATTTTGTTGCGTAGAGAGTTCAAGTAATGACGAAATGCAATTTTCAAGAGTTGAGGGTTGACCATTACTTTGGAAATTTTGTGGTTCAAAATTCGAATTGTCTAAACAAAAGTTGTTGTTAAAATATCCATATGAATTTGGAGTGAACTCATATGGATTATATTGATTTTCACAACTAAATTCAAGTGAGTGAGGAAAAGGAAACACGGACATTTTCAAGAATTTTTTTTTGGTTTTTTTTAAACGGAAAAATATTTACAAAGAAAATTTATTTTTAAAAAGGAAAATCGATTTTTGTTTTTTTTTTATTTTTCAATTTTTTTTGTTGAATTTTGGTTTTTCTAAATTTTTTTGGATTTTTTTTTTTTGAAATTTCAAAGAAAAGGATCTAAAAATTTCAAAGAAAAAGGAATATTTACAATTTTTTTAGTTTTGGATTTTGAATTTTTTTTTTGTTTTTTTTCTAAATATGCATGAACAAATGCAACTAAATGAATGCAAGGGTTAATTACAAATGATTTATCCTAAGTTAACCCAAAATTGTATAATCACAAATTGTCTTAGATAAACAAGATAATTCTTAGCCAGGTAACGGACAGGATTTATCAGTGCACCACGAATCACCGTAGCAATGCAGCCGAAGGTTTAAGTACCTTCAGAGAAACAACCACTATAATATTTACGAATCAACGTAATATTTATAAATGGTTATTGCTCTGCCGTAGCCTAGACACCAAGAATTTAAATTGTTCAAAGAAGACAACTTGTCAATATACAATTAAGTGTTATTGATGTCTAACCGTTATTATTAATCACAATCTAAGATGAAATGCAAAGCAGAAATTAAACGTGTATTAACAATGCAACTACGAATGAGTTTTTATTTTTTGATTTTTTTTTTCAAATGCTAGCAATCAATATTGCAATTCAAATAAAAGTAGAGATGAAAGCAGCAAAAAAATTTTTTATTAGCAAGCCAGCAATTTTTTTTTTTTGGCAGCAGTCTTCCTTCTGAAATTCTGCTTTGGCAACTTGAAATATAAAACAAGAATATGTACAATTTTTTTTTTGTTTTTTTGTTTTTTGAAAGGAAACTTAAAAGTAGGTTTTTACTTATAAAAAAAAAAAAAAAAAAATTTTTTTTTTTTTAAGGATTGAAGTAAAGAAATTTACACAAAACAAAGTTAAAACAAAATAAAAGAAAATAAAAAGGAAGATGAATTTCACCCAAGCCCAAAATATTCCACAGCCTATTTCCCCTTTTTTTTTAAATGGCCCGGCCCAATAAAATTTTACCCACCCCACAAATTAATTTAGCACACCCGAAACTTTTTTTTTACACGAATACAAACTCCTTCCCAGTTTATTAATACTAAATTCTCAAATTCATGAAATAATTTCTCGAAGTTGCGAATTCAAATCTTTACTCGCGAAAACAAAATTCAACTTTCACAGTGAAAACAAGTGGATTGCAGATTCGGGGCGATTGCGCGTGGAATTGGGTTGCTGAGAATTGTTGCAGTGGTTTGCCTGAAGCGATTCGAGGTCGCGAGTTGAAGGTTGCTTTGATTTGCAGGCGAGTGAGCGGCGAATTTGGGATTGAATCTTGAGGCGAGGGAACGAGGAGGGCGCCGTGGTTGTTGGAGACGATTGGAGTTTGGATTTTGATGCGATTGGGGAGGCGCGGAGTTGAATAGTGTTCGACTTGGATTCGATTGTGGTTAGGGGTAGGACTGTCGCTGGCGGGGTAATTCGATGAACTGCAGTGCTTCGCGATGATGGGGATTTGATGGATGTAGGTTGGATCACTATCAGTTGCTCAATTGTTGATGAATTTGCGATTCAGGGGATTGGTTTGCGGTGGGAAGAGGGTGTGGAAGCGGTCAGGGGTGGGTTTTGATTTAGGGATGAAGTGGTGGGTTTGAAGTCAGTGAAGTAGCTGCTGGAATGGTGGATAGGTGATGTAGGATGGTTGTTGAGGTGGTTAGGGGTGTTGCTTTGACTGTAGTTGATGCAGGCTAAACAGATGGTTGATGACAGGAGTTGATGGGGGTAGGGAAGTTTGGCTGCAGTAAATGAAGTGTTGAAAATTGATGTATTTCAGTATGCAGGAGTGGGTATAGATGGTAAGTTTGATTGTAGGTGATTCTCAGTGGTGTATCGGGTTGTAGACGAGACAGAAAGTTTGTGATGACAGGGTTTTTGGAAGTAAATGTGGTGGAAAGTGCTGCAGTTCAAGGAATGGTAGTAGATGATGATGAAGCGTGTGGTTGTTAGAAATAGGAGGTCAGAGGTTTGTACACTGCTGTTGTGAATTGGTTTGAAGGAGTGAAACACTGGTGGCCAATGATGTACGGTAGGGGATGGATCGATTTATGATTATGGAGGAGGATGGTGGCACAATGGTAACAGGCAGTTCAGGATTGTTGTATTGTTGTGGGGATGGTGATGTAAGCAATGCGCAATAGTGATGTTTGAAGAGGTGCGATGCTTGTATGGTGGATTTAAAGTTGTGTCGTGGAGGCTGCTTGATGGGGAGAAAAATGCACAGGCAGGAGCAGTTTGTGGTTGGTCGAAGGGCGGGATGTGGACTGTAGATGAATGGATGGTGAAGGGGAGTTGTGAAGGTGTGATAGTGAAGTAGAAGTTGCAAGTTGAAGTCAGGGGGTTGTTGACAGTTTGAGAAGGAAATTGTTGAGGGGGTTTGATGTCTTGTAGTGTTGAAATGTGCAGGTTATGGTGATTGGTTGTTGAGAATGGGATGGGTTGTAAAGGAGAAGCAGTTGAGTATGCACTGTGAATGGAGTTTGATGTGAATGGAAGCTTTACAGGGAGGGGATGAAGTGCACTGATGTGCAGGTTGGCAGAGGAGGGAAAAATGGAAATGTGAATCAGAGAAGTATTGACAGTGGGGAATGCTTTGGTATTTGACTGCAACAGAAGGGTGAGGGGTATAACACAGTGCACAGTGTGCACAGTGCAGTGTAATTTTTTTTTCTTTTTTTTTTTGTATTAAAGGAAAAGCAATGTAAAAAGTAAAATGTAAATAAAAATTGCAAGTGAAATAGAATTTTTTTTTCTTCAGATTTGAGTATGGTCTATTTCTTTATAATAACGAAAATGCAAATGGAAAAGAAAACAAGAAAAACAAACGCACAACAAAATGCACACAAAAATATCACAAACAAACACACAATTGTTTTTTTTTTAACAGACACAAAATAAATTCAAATGAAAAATAATTCGAAGAATAGAAAAATAAAACCAAAAAGTCCCCGGCAACGGCGCCAAAAACTTGTTCGTCGACGGAAATTCTATCGGTTTAGAAAACCGTCGAACGAATTTAGAGATAAAAATAACCGCAAGCGAACGGTGTACGAATGTAGCACGCGGCGAATACGGGTCGATCCGCAGGGAATTGATGATTTTAAAAATCTACTCAATCAAATTAACCAAAGTTGGAAGAGTGATTAACTAAAAAAAAAAAGAAAAATAACAAATGAAAATAGATAAAAATATGAGAGTGTTAAGACAATTTAGAGGCAATTTCCACTCTCTTAGATCACATAAATCAACAAAATGAAGTTATGATCTCTCTTTTCTTGTCATTAGTGAATTAGTTGATGTGCTTATCATAAGTATGGTATATTTGTGCTATTAATTAGCTCAATATAAACCATCAAACTATAACACAACCACTAATACACTTTTAAATCTCATGAAATATGACAACAAAGTTGAAATAAAAATCTATTTTAAGCATAGCCTATTAACTATTGTTTAGAAATATAGGCTATCAAATTTCAATTTCAACATTCACTTCTTTGCCATAATCATATTTAGATGAAGAGGCAATTGTGTTATGTTTGTTTAAGCATAGCCTATTTGTTATGAACAACATAGACTATCAAATTCAAAATTAAACAACAAGTTAACCACTTCATACATTCACATTAAAGCACAAAAAGAGAGTACAAAACATCAAAATGTTGAAGCTACATGATTAGAGGCTTCATTACCCCTAAATTGAAGGGATTAGCCTCTCATATTTGTCATCATGTGAACAAATGTAGCAAGCAACATTGAATAAAAAGAAGAGGAAAAAGAGAGCAAAGAGAAAAACTATACTACTTGCATGATAAATAAATCTACACTACAACATGAAAGTAAATAAGCATGAAAATAAAAAGAACATGTATTGAAGTTGCATAAAAAATACTACATAAAGAGAAATGGCCAAGTAGCCATGAAAGAAAAAAAGAGAACTTGTCTTTTATTTTGACCCTAAACTAATGAAGAGAGACTAAGAGAGGAGATCATGTTACATGAAACATATGGGTATTTATACATGTATGAAACCCTAATTCATATTTTTGGGGAATACCCAAAATGCCCCTTAGAAAGTGTGGAGGCCAAGTAACCATTAACATGTCTTAATCCCCCATTAAGTGTACATGAAACCATTAAGTCCAAAAGCATGTGCATTAGCCTTTAATTTGTACATTAAGGTAGGTGGGTAGGTGGGGTCCTCCATGTTCTTCACTTTGAATTATTTCCATCTTCATTCCTTTGTATTAATTTTGTGCATGCATATCTTCATGAAACCACTTCTATTTGAGATCAAATTTCCTACAAAAATATATACAAATTTTCAATTAATTTTCTCAAAGAAATATGTGCACTTAAATGACCGTTTTGCCCCTATATGAAGATGAATATATGAAAATTTGGAATTAATATGATTTTTGGTTAAAACAAGTTAAAATACCCAATATGATCATTTATTTAATTTAAATAGAATAAATATGGTGGTAAAAATATGCACATTTACGTGCACATCATTGTTCTCCCTGCATCCACAGACGTTAGCATCACATAATATGCCAATTTTAAATTATACTATACTATATCACATCAATCAATTCAACCACACAATCAATTATTTAAATTTAATCGTTTGAATTTAAATTTAAATTTAAGTTGAACTGAGTGAGATTAACTCACATTTGCTCTTTGATTTGCATCCCGATTCAAAATCCGACTTGTTTTTTCACTATTTCATACCTTGTATAAATGTTATACAACCTATTAATCATTTGAATAAATTGACCTGTAAATTTTTATTTAAATAAATTTAATTAACCAGGAATTTAAATCCAACTAATTTTCCTTTAATAAATTATTATTTTTATTATTCTGTATATAGATAATCTACTTTTAATAAACCCCATATAACGTTTCTTTAAAATTCCGATATTTTTAAAATTAATGAATTTCTAGATTATAGTCACTATTGTATATATTTCCCTTCTTAGTAAATTAATAAGCAGGTAAAATTAGTAAATAAATTATTTAAACTAGGTAAAAATCATTACCGAAGCTTATCTTTCAATCGCTACTCGTGCTAGACCTATGCCGTCGTGACCAAGATCGCCACCGAGCTCGACACGACGCCGCTGAACCCTACCCTACCCCATCCACAAGCTACTCCGCCGCGACGGCATCACCTCCCATCTACTGCCCTACCCTTGAGCACAGAGCGTCGCACCAAACCCTAAGCGCCTAAAACCTAGTCGCGACCACCAGCCTTCTTTGACAAACCTTCCACCTCGCGACGAGAGCCTACCGGCCACCACAATCGTCACTCGAGTTCTTGAATCGCTTCGCCCTGACATCGTCGTTCGAGAATGGCATACAATTTGTCCGCCTCCACTGGTTCGAGTGAAAGTAAATCACGAGATGCTTTTTTTTAAGTATTTAATTCGATTGAACTGAAAAGGGGGAAAGAAAATGAGATTAAATTTGAGAAGATTTTATATTTCGGCCATTAATAAAAGTTCTCTCATGTGAAGAACGAAATTGATTTGAAGACGGGTATTTGAAGAATATTAGGTGAGAAGTGGACATACAGGGGAAGGTTGGAATGGGTTTACGTGAAGAGAAATTGACAGTTTGAAATGACAAGAGATATTTTAAATTTAAAACGATAATTTCCCACTAGGCGTTTTAATCTCGTACGGTCACACGGTAGCTCCGAAAATTACGAAATGTGAAATCCGACAATAATTCAATATTACGGATCCATCGGAACTGGTTTCATTGAATTCCGAGACTGCGCCTAGGAAGGCTATTTTTAAATTCAATATAAACAGTATAAAATTTCAAAATCGAACAAACACTTCCAAATTCAATTCTTTACCCTTTTACTATCTTCAACATCCTCAATATAAATTTTATAAACTTTCACATTACATTAAACCGGCTTAAAACTCTAAATTCAACATTTCACCTAACTTCAAATTATTTAATTCAATAGTTAAATTATCAAATAAATTGTGATATTCGTATTCAATTTGAAATTACGCTATTGAATATTTAAAATCAATTAAATATTCAGATTTTAAAAGGCTTAAAAATTCCGGGTCGTCACAGGAAGGAATAAAAATGTGTAATCCGTTAATGAATTTATAACGGGTATGAATTCTAAGAATGTTAATGTAAGCTAATAAATAATTAATTCAATGGAATCCCAATTGATTAAACAACTATTTGGGTTATAATTGGTTGTAAATAGGAATATTTGGTAAAAAATTAATATAAGAGAAATAAATGTAAATATTGAATTAATCAATGAATTAATAATGAATAAATAGTGATTGAATAAAATCAATGTTCTGTATGTAATTGTTTGGAAATGATAACTTATATAAATATGATTAAGGGTCAGTGGCAACAATTATTATAAAGTAATCATTTATTTAGTCCATTAAATCAAGTTTGTAAAAAAATTGCGATGAATCCCAATTCAAGGTTATATTACTATAAATTAAGGAAATAATTGGAAATAATGCTAATTCTAATTAAAATATGACAATTGGTTGATTTAAAGAATAGAAAGCAAGATTTATTAATTTAATTGAAGTCTAAAATCAATAATTGAATTAATTGCAAATAAATGAAATTAAACATTTAATTATTACGTTAATAGAAATTTAGATGAAATTTGAGAATATTAAGGTAATAGATTTTGAATCCAATGTTAAATCCATCTATGTGACAATAATGAATGGAATAATTGCTGATTGATTTAATTAAATGGCATTATTGGGAATTATATATATAATTTTTTAATTTAATGAAATTGAGGTTAATACTGAAATTGATAAATTAATCAACTCTAAACTGACATTTAAAAATTTGTTTAAATCATTATAAATGATTGAGAAATCAAAACGGATGAAATTTGTCAATTAAAGAATTGAAATTGGAAATTTGATTTAATTAGCTAATTTATTAATTTAACTAATTAGTGTAAAAATAGCCATTTTGGCCACTGACTCGGATTTCAACGAAACCAGTTTCATCGTATCTATAACAACGAATTATTGTAGGGTTTCAAGTTTCATAGCGATCGGACTTCCCATTTGATCGTACGAACGTGAAACGTCTTGAAATCAATTAAATTGAAATCAATTGAAATCAATATGAAATAATTTGATTTTAGCATAACTTCTTCATACGATGGAATTTGAACCCGAAAATTGTTCCATCGATTTTAAAATATTCAAAAACATCAATTTTGAAATATGGGTTGACCCAATTTCGTTCCGGAGTTAGAACGAGCTTTTCGGGCCATTTTATCGTTCAGCGCGTATATCAACCTGGTCCATCTATTCTTTTTCCAGCTTTCTCTATAAATTCCCTTTTATAAATCCTAATTGTTCCTCATTGTAAATTGTCTGTACGTATAATTCCTTTCTCACATCCTCATTTCATGGCAGACAATTCCAAATCCAATTGCAATTCAAAAATCAAATCAAAATTTCAAACTCCTTAATAAAATTTGAAAAAATATACAACTCGAAGATCTCAGCGACATGAATATGCGTCAATTGTTCATTTTCGGAATTCATGCTCGAATCAATCAGAAATCACGGTCAAAATTGAATTGGGTGTTTTTGATTTCGTCATCAATCGACAAAATTGAAATATGGGTTTTGGAGAGCTCGACGTGTGGAGTTCGACGCTGGTGGTCGCTTAACCTGGAGTTGCGTGTGGTGGTGGGAATTTGTGATTTTGGGTTCGAAACCCTAGTTCTTCTAGGCGGCGGCGGCGATAGGGGGGCTTGGAGGCGACACGGGCAACACTGTAGGTGCGGTTGTGGAATGCAAAACCGATGGTGGTGGTGTGGTCATCTCCGGTGGTCATGGGCGTGAGGATTTGGTGGCTAAAGTTTGGGACGTGCGGCGTGTTTGGATTTGGAAGTCATGGCATGGAGATAGGAGGGAGAAGCGACGTGACGAAAATCTACTGGTTCGTTTGTTTATTTTTTTTATTTTTTTATTTTGGATTTCAATCGTTCAAACGCGCATAACTTTTGCATACGTGATCCAGTTTACATGCGCTTTTTTTTGTTAGGATCGTATTGAAATTCCGAAAAATTTAGCCATGGTTGGGATGAATTCTAAGGCTGTTCAATTTTTGGGTTTAAATTGGATTTAAATTTAATTTAAATACAAAAGGTGAGTGTTTTAACCCACTCATAACTTCTAAAATTTCTTATGTTCATTAAATTTAATTTATGTTGTGATATGAATTTATTTATGACTGTTTTGTTTATTTTCAAATCATCATCTCAGTTAATTGCATTTATTAAATTAAATCATTATTTAATTTATTATTGAATACAACTGCCAGTTAATTACATGTTATATATTATCAGTTATATACTAATATTAATTGATTATTTTGGATAATGATTTTGATGGAGGTATGATTTTATGATGGATGAATGGATGTTTTATTTATATCATCATAATCTGCAAGTTCTTTATTGATTTGTCATTATTCATTGGGGATTGCGGTTTGAAATGATATACAACCGTATATTTTATTTCAAATTGCCGATTGAAATGATAATATCTGTATCACTGGACCATAGGATAGAAATTTATATACAGACACCGTTGGTCTATATATATAAATATTTTTGAAAATGATTTCTATGGTTTTGGAAAGAAATACATGGATTTATATAAATATTGATTTTTGAGTATTATATAAATATTATTTTATATATATTTAAATTCTTAAATTTAAGCTATATATAATTTTTTTAATTAGATAATAAGTTTAATAATAAAGTTTGATTTTATTTAAAACATAATATGGTTAAGTATTTATTTAAATTATATTTTAATATACAAAGTTTATAATGATATTGTTGAATTAACGTTGAGAAGATGGATTTGAAATCGGCATAAAAATTGTTTTTAAATTAAGAATGTTATTTAATTGAAGCAACCTGGAACTTATTGAATTTGAGATTTCAAAAGGGCATGTTTTTATAACTTGATCAGGGTTTAAGGTGATTAACAAATATTCCAAAATTGAGCTTTATTTAAATGATATTGAATGTATTAGACAAATATTTCTAAACTAAATAATAGAAAATTGAATTAAGATATATACATAAGATTATCATATTTGGTTTGGAAACTTTGGAATATTGAAAGACCTGAAATATATCAAAATTGAAATGTTTTATTGAAACTTAAGTATTATAAAGTATTATGGTTTCAAAGTGTTGGGTTTTGGAGTTGTTATAACTTTGGAAGTTTTATGGTTAGGAAATGAATTTAGTTGAAATTGAATTTATTTAAAGAATTATCTTTGAATATATTGATTTGAAACCTATTGGAATTGAAGATTAAGAATATGATTTCTTAATGTGGTTTGGGTTTAAGATTATTTAAAAGAATATTTCAAGTTTATATAGATTAAAGGAAGATTTATTGATCGAAAATGGGGTTTTATTTAAATTGAATTGAGGTTTGAAGTGTATGTTATTTTGAAATAAAGGATATGGTTTGAAATAGCAATGGTATTTTGGCTTTTAAAAGTATATACTGTTTTGAAATGACCACGGTGTCATAAAAACGTTTGGTTGTTGAAGAGACCAGGATAAGAAGTTGTCATACTCTCTGCCAACCCCGAAAACCACTTTAACAACCGTGTACGCAGTGGAGATTCAAGAATGAAGTAGGATGGTGGTAGAGTTTCCTTTGAGGTAAATACGTGGACCCGACTCCCGTGAGTTAGCACAAGGTGGCTAAAACAAGAGCGATTGACGGGCTAATGAGGTAGCACCTTTGATCGGACACATCTCTTCGGTATTATACTCTGACTTTTGGATTGATTCGGTGGCCATATTTGATTTTTTATGATTTGGGGGTGTGGCTCGAGGTGGGCGGTAGCTGGGCGCTACGCGTTTCCCCCAGCCCGGAAGCGTAATTGGTATATCTACCCTGGCATTGCCTAGTTGTGACGTGTCACCTACACTATCGCGCCTCGTACGAGTTTGATTTTCCCCTGTAGCCCGTGTGGTATCCTCTGGTGGCTTCCCGATCAGGAAGGACCATGATATTGGATGGACTACTGGAATTATTACGTGTTAAGGGCTATATGGGTAACCCCTTAATCGTATGAAAAATGTAAGTTTATTTTACTATAGACATTATTATAAGAGCGAAATATTACTACATAGTAAATAGTTTAACGGATCCTTTGGAGATGTGAATCCCGAGCATCTCTTAAGTTTCTACACTCATGTTAGATACTGGATAGGAGATTTCAACCCCCGTAAACATCTCTGACACCATTACACTCATATTATTTACTGTTGATTTAACTTACATAACATCTTTTAGTTCTGACTCGAGTGTTTTGTCTTTTCAATTCGCTCGGGTCAGCCTGAGCATTTCAGGATTTGAAGGCCTTATTTCTGGAGGATGAAGACGAAGAATGTATTATTACTATTATTTACTATAGTGTTCCACTGCATCACATTTTTCCGCTGCATTGTTATTATCCTTGGTATGTGTAACTCTGATATTTATTGTATAAGTATAATCAAATGTTTTGTAAAACAACTTCATGGACTGTTTATTTGATTATTATATTTTGTCGTTCCGCTGCAAGATTTTGTTTTGTTTTCTTTCTTCCTCTGCTTTTTCTTATTTACCCCATAACAATCCGCTCTCTGCATGGTTTAAGTCTGATGTGTGTGGTTTATCGTCAATTTAAAGGGTACAAAAAGGCGGGACGTTGCAGCTCCCGCTGCATTAATTATTATTCTCTGGTATGTGTAACTCTGATATGTATTGTATAAATATAATCGAATATTTTGTAAACAGCTTCATGAACTGTTTATTTGATTATTATATTTTATCGTTCCGCAGCAAGATTCTGTTTTGTTCCTCTTCTTTCTCCACTTTTTCTTATTTACCTCATAACAATCCGCCCTTCTGTATGGTTTAAGTCTGATGTGTGTGGATCGTTGATTTAAAGCCTGTAAAAAGGCGGGATGTTACATCTGGTATCAGAGCTTTGGTTTAGCGATAAATCTTAGCTTTGTGGGGTTTGGCTCTTTAGTAATAGGGTAGTAATACCCTATGATGAGTCGCTAAGTGTATATATATATATATGAGAGAGCGTATTTGTTAGCGTTATAAAAAGGTTTTAATATTGTGTTTATTTGTTTTGTTTTGTATTTATAAATTCTGGTTGGTGCATAGGACATTATGACATCAATAGTATTTCTAAACACTTAATAGGACGGACCGACACAATATTGTTTTTAATATAGGTGAATGGAATAATTTTGCCTATTATATTTTCTACATATATATATAAATTAAAATTTTATAAATAAGATATATATTTGGTTGCAATATATTGGTTGTTAGGTAATGAGATTTATAAATAATAGTTGAAATAAGATTGAAAATAAAATAAATGAAAATTGGAAATTTTAGAACTTAAGTTCCGAGATTTTTAAATTTTTTTCAAAGGATTTTGGAATATAATAATAATATTATTAGAAGTATGTTCTGATATAAATATTTCAATATGATTTGAAAGGATTTCTTTAAAGAAATTTTGAAAGGAAATAAGTTTTATACCCCCCTCTCTGTTGCTGGAAAATAATTTTGGTGATGAGTGCATGCATCATCGACATTTATTTTCGAGTTTCGAAGTGGGAAGGCCACTGTAGTAAGTTTTACTACAGATTTATTTTGATAAACAAATATAAATTTTAATTTTTTTTAAATATAATTAGATATACATAAGTCGTAAGGATATACATTTATCTATTATTTTAAAATGTTTTGAAATTTAACCTGGTATTTAGTTCTTAAATTTACATTAATTAATAGTTTTAATTAGGGAAGTGAAATGGAAGTTAACTAATAATTGGAAACCTCTAATTAAAATAAGAGATTACATGCTAGGTTATGAATGAAATTTTCAGAAGTTGAAACTAGTAACCTATAAACAAATGATATGATTTTTGAACATCAAATTAATTTAAAGGAAATGAGATACATTTGTATAAATTTCAATTGCATTCTTAACAAGCATATATATAACTTACCCAATAATAAAAGTTACGATGTTTAATAAGAAACTGTAATAGAATATTATACAATTAAATATTTGAAATAATGAAAGTATTCAATGAAATTCTTTAATAAATAAGAATTTGATGTAATAGGGGTTATGAACTTAAGTTATAATTGAAATGTACTATAATAAAATAGGTAGAAAGTAAGTATTGTAAGTAAGCAATTGGAAACTTAAGTAAATGAATATAAATGCTAAACCATTGAATAAAACATGAATCCTATTAATAGATGAAAGGATGTTAGTAAGTAATGAAAAAAAATGAAGATAAGTATTAATTGAATAAAAAGGAAATCAAACAATAAATGTATGAAATGAAATTAAAATGAGTGAACTTGATCTATTGCTTGAAATTATTGTTTATTTGACTTATAGCTGTTTGGGCAAAGATACTTTAGATTTGTTTGGATGAATAAATAATCTATTAGTTCCATCTAAGACCGTTGAGTAAGTGGTGCACTTGATAGTTTATTTTTCATTCTGTACAATTTAAAGTTTTGAACCCGAACAACTATTTGTTTTGTTGATATGAATAGATAATTGATTTGTGTTGATTTGTATGATGATTTAATATAGGTTGCAAGTGATTGTTGTATGTATTGATTGTTTGTTTATGGCTGAAAACGACCTTAAATATTTCATTTTATATAAATTATTAACTCTTTTTGGATAGTATAAGTGGAATACATGTTACGGAAGCAATTGCTACTGCTTTTGGTTTCATAATTAAGCGTTATTTGTCCGACGAATAGGTACGTTTTCGGATTACGGTTTATAACGTTATTAAATTATTTTCCCATGTGGGGATATATATTATTTTGGAAAATATATGTTATATATTGTTATATTTGATGTTATATTTTCTCCTGAGCCTCCCCGTACAAAGGAGACTCTGCCAAAATTTTCCGTAAATTTTGGACTTAGAAAATATTTTGAAAATGTTTTCCAAACCATATTAATTTGAATATAAAAGATTTAATGGTTTATAAATCTATATATTTTATTTAAATGGTCATATTCTGTAAATTTATTGTTATGAATATAATGTTTTGAATAATATATATTGATTTATAAGTTCCTCTTTCCTTTCTTTTCCTTTTCGGTGATGAAAAGTTTTGAGTGGGCGAGAGTGTAATGACCCGAAAATTTTCAATAACTAAATTTGGTTATCTTAATAAAATTTTATAATTAAATTTAGAAAGAAATAAAAAATTCATAATTTGTATTGGAGTAAATGTTAAGATGAAGTGTAGCAATTGTTATTAAAACTAATTATAGACAATTGGAGTCAAATCCCAATAATGAAAGAGTGGAAATTGTGAACTTGGTTATAAAATGGAAGATAGGTAAATAAAAATAAGTATTGAATGAATCAATGAAATAATACAGTGTTGATGGTAAGCAATAAACTTTTAAATGTAAGAAAAGTAAATAGGTGACAACTAATATATGTTATTTATTTATTTAGTGTGTTAAATGAAATTGGTAATCAAATTGCAATTTAAGGTAATAATGTTAATTTTATCTATTTGGTAATAGTGGATTAATAACGGGAATGAAATGTCAGAATTTTAATGCAAGTTAATAAATAAATAATTAATTCAATGCAATCCCAATTGATTGAAACAACTGCAGGGTTATAATTGATTATAAATAGGAATATTTGGTGATAAATTGAATATAAGAAAAACAAATGAAAATATTGAATTAATCAATGAAGTGATAATAATAAATAGTATTTAAATAAAATCAACGTTCTGTATGTAATTGTTTGGAATGGAAACTTATATAAATATGACTAAGAGTTGGTGGCAACAATTATTATAAAGCAATCATTTATTTAGTCCATTTAATCAAAATTTGAAATAAATTGCAATGAATCTCAATTCAATGTTATATTAGTATAAATTAAGGAAATAATTGGAAATAATGTTAATTCTATTTATAATATGACAATTGGTTGATTTAAAGAATGAAAATCAAGATTTTATTTATTTAATTGAAATGTAAAATTCAATAATTGGATTAATTGCAATTAAATGAAATTAAAATATCTAAATATTACGTTATTTGGAATTAAGATGGAATGTGAGAATATAAGTGTAATGGTTTTGAATCAATTGTTAAATCCATCTATTTGACAATAATGAATGGAATAATTATCAATCTATTTAATTAAATGGAATTATTGGGAATTATAGTTATAGTTTTTAAATATATTGAAATTGAAACTTAACGCTGAAATTGATGAATGAATCAACGTTAAATTGACATCTGAATTTATTTAAATTACTGTAATTGTTTAAGAAATTAAAAATGATAAGAATTGTCAATTATCGAATAGAAATTGAAAATTTGATTTAATTAATTAATTACTGATTTATTTAATTAATGTAAAAATAGCCATTTTGGCCACTGACTCGGATTTCGACGAAACCAGTTTCATCGAATCCGTAATGATGACTTATTGTAGGATTTCAATTTTTGTATCGATCGGACTTGTTGTTTGATTATATGGGCTTGAAACGCTTTGAAGTCGATCAATTGAAATCAATTTGAAATAACTTGATTTGAGCATAACTTCTTCATACGATGGAATTTGAACTTGAAACCTGTTCCATCGCGTTTAAAATATTTAAAAACATCTATTTTGATATATGGGTTGACCCAATTTCGTTCCGGAGTCAAAACGGGCTTTTTGGGTCATTTTATCGTTCAACGCGTTTATCAATCTGGTCCATCTATTTTATTTTCAGCTTTATCTATATATACCTCGTTATAAACCCTAATTTTTCCTTATGGTCATTTGTCTGTACATACAAATTCCTCCTCACCTCCTCATTTCAATGGCAGACAGTTTCAAACCCTATTGCAATTCAAAATCAAAGCCAAATTTCAGATTCCACAAACTATATCAAATTATATATCATCAGAAAGCTCTCGAGGAGCGCAAGATAATTCTGCAGTTCATTCTTCTGTTTGAGTTTTCATTTGACCGGGATTGCTCGAAACAGTCACGGCCGTCCATAGGTTATTTTTTATCGACGACCGATCGTCGAACCGAAGGTGCTGCGACGTGGAGATGACTGAGGAGAGTTTATCTACACAAGTTGGAGGGTGATCGAACGGTTGGGTGGTCACCGAAAATTAAAGTAGGGTTTGGAAAATTTGCGGCGGCTAGGGCTTATCACGTGTGCTGCTCGGCCATGCATGAGGTCGGCAAGGAGGCGACGAACATGGCGCGGCGTGGAGGCCTAGGCGGCGCGCTCAGCCGCCATGGCCAGGGTACGGCGGCGCGATGATGGTTTGGGTGGCGGCTGGAGATTACGTGAATGCATTCTAGGGTTAGAACGATTTGTCTAGTTCACGTGTGAAAAAGGAAGCGGGTGACATGGCTTAGAGGTGTGGTTCGTTCTCTTTTTTTATTTTAATTTTGATTGCAATTGTTCTAATACGAGTATTTTTCGCATACGACGTCCGTTTCACGCAGTTTGTTCCTATGGGTTTGTATTGGAATTCCAGACATTTTGACGCTGGTTTGGAGGGATTCGGAGACTTTTCAAATTTTGGGTTTAAATTTGATTTAAATTCAATTTAAATTCAAAAGGTGAGTGTTTTAACCCACTTACAACTTCTAAAATTTCTTATGTGTGTTAAATTAATTTCTGATGTGATTGGAAATTTATTTATTACTGTGATATATTTTATCATCATTCCAGCTAAATTTAGTTTATTGAATTAAATTTTTATTTAATTTATTATTGCATATAAACCGCCACTTAAATTTATTTATTATTGAATATAAATTGCCAGTAATTACCTGTTATTTATTATCTGTTCTATATTAATGTTTTTGTTTCAATTGGATGATGATTGTGATAAATGGTTGATGATTAATATTGGATGAATGAATTTTGTATTTTATATTGTTATAAACTGCAAGTTGTTATGCATTTTATTTTATTCGGGATTGCGGTGTGAAATGATATATAACCGTATTTTTATTTTATATTACGGATTGAAATGATAAATTCCATATCACTGGACCATTGAGTAGAAAATTATATACAGACACCATGGTCTATACATAAAAATATTTTAAAATGATTTTCTATGGTTTTGTAAAGAAATATATGGTTTTATGAGATATTGATTGGATATTTTATAAATGGTATTTTATATATAGTTAAATTCTTGGTTTTAAGCTATGTACAAAATTGGTTTAAAGTATAAAATAAGTTTAAATAATAAAGTTTGATTTATTAAAATATAATATCGATAAGTAATTACTTAAGTTATACTTTAATATAGAGTTATATTGATTTTTATAAATCAAGGTTGAGTTGATATTTTTGAAATTGATTTGAGATTTTATTTAATTAAGAGTTAGATTTAATAAGAATCATTTGGAATTTATTGAAATTGAGATTTCAAAAGAATATGCTTTTATAACTTAATTCGGGTTTAAGGTGATATACCAAGTCTAAATAAATTGAGGAATATTCAGTTATTGAAATATGAAGTTTTATTTAAAGGATATTGGATTCTTAAGCAAATATTTCAAAACTAAATAATAATAAAGTAAATTTGGTGTGTGTGTATATATATATGTATGAATAATAAAATTTAGTTTTGAAATATTGAATATTTAAGCTTTGAAATATATTGAATTTGAAATGTTTTATTTTGTGAATCAAATCTGTTTTGAAATCGATAAATTTGGAATGGTCTATTTGAAAACCGAATTGAATTGAAATTTATGATTTGGGGATTTGGTTAAATTTAAAATTTAGAAATTCGGGCTGTTTTGGAATTGATTGGTGAAATTTAAGAAGCTAGTTTATTTTATAAAATATTTTAATATTTAAACCATGTAAGGGGTGGAAGTTATGTTTCAAAGTTATAAATTTCAAAGTATTACGTTTTGGAAGTGTTATAGTTTTAAGTCTTTGGTTTCAAAATTTTATAACTTTGAAATACTATGATTTTAAAATGATATTATATTGATTAGGTTTTTAAAACGAAAATGATATCGTACTTTTATGGTTTTGAAATGAATATTATATCCTAGTTTAGAAGTATAAATTATTTTGAAATGACCGCGGTGTTATAATAACGTTTGGTTGTTAAATTGACTGGGATCGAAAGTTGTCATACTCTCTGCCAACTCCGAAAACCACTTTAAAAACCGTGTACACGGTGGTGATTTCAGAATGAAGTAAGATGGCGGCGGCGTTTCCTTTGAGTTAAATATGTGGACCCGACTCCCATGAGTTGACATAAGGTGGCTAAAACATGAGCGATTGACGGGCTAAGAAGGTAGCACCTTTTATCGGACACATCCCTTCGATATTATACTCTGACTTTGGATTGATTCGATGGGCACTTTTGATTTTTGATTTGGGGGTGTGGATCGAGGTGGGCGGTAGTAGGTGTTACACGCTACCACCGGTCCGCAAGTGTAATTGGTATATCTACCCTGGCATTTCCTAGTTATGCCATGTTACATACCCTAGCGCGCCTTGTACTAGTTTGGTTTTCTCCCATAGCCCGTGCAGTATCCTCTGGTGGCTTCCCGATCAGGAGGGACCATGATACTGGATGGACTACTGGGACTATTACGTGGTAAGGGCTGTATGGGTAACCCCTTAACGCTATTAAAAAGTAAGTTTATTTTACTATTACACATTATTATAATAGCGAAATATTACTACATAGTAAATAGTTTAATGGATCCTTAGGAGATATGAATCCCGAGCATTTCTTAAGTTACTGCACTCACGCTAGACACTGGATAGGAGATGTCAAATCCCATAAACATCTCTGATGCCGTTCCAATCATATTATTTACTGTTGATTTGACTTACATAAGATCTTTTAGTTCTGACTCGAGTGTTTTGTATTTTCAATTCGCTCGGGTCAGCCTGAGCATTTCAGGATTTGGAAGACCGTATCTGGAGGACGAAGACGAAGATTTATTATTATCTATTATAGTATTCCACTACATTCATACTGTTCCCGCTGCATTAATTATTATTCTCTAGTATGTGTAACTCTAATATGTATTGTATAAATATAATCGAATATTTTGTAAACAGCTTCATAAACTGTTTATTTGATTATTATATTTTATCGTATCGCTGCAAGATTATGTTTTGTTCTTGTATTTCTCTTCTTTTTATTATTTACCCCATAACAATCCATCCTTCTGTATGATTTAAGTCTGACGTGTGTGGTTTATCGTCGATTTAAAGCGTGCAAAAAGGCGGGATGTTACATACATACATATATATATATATATATATATATATGTATGTATGTATGTATGTATATATATGTATTAAGGTATACTTGAGTTTGGGTTTCAAATCATATGTGTGTGTGTGTGTGTGTGTATATATATATATATATATATATATATATGTATTGAGGTGTAATTTTATATGTGATTTGAAATTTACTTTAGAGAGATTTTGTATATAGTTATTTATAGGCTATATAACTATGTTGTCTGTAATATTTGGTTTTCAAGTAGAAGAAAATATATATGTTTACATATTGAACTTATAATTTTATAGGTATGAATAGTAAACTGGTTATTTTAACCGAGAGAGCTTAAGTATTAATATAATAAATATAGTATAGTATAGTATAGTATATATAGTTTTATATATGTATATTCTGCTACTTTACATATTATATTTATATGTACTTGTTCTTATATATTATTCTTTTCTGTTTATAAAAGATATTTATATATATCTATGTTATAAAGTTACAAGCCTGTACTTATGACAGCATGTGCACCATTTTGCTAGTCCTGTTCATTTTACATATAAAAGAATATTAGCCTTAAAGTTATATAAGTTTTTGAATGTATAAAGTTATAGTTTGGTAAGTTTAATTATATATATGTATTTTATATGTTATACAGTAAAATTATACATTTACAGTAATAGATAAACTTACAGTAGTATATTTTCAAAATATATATGTTATGGTAGTTGTGACGACCGGATTTTTCGACGCTTGAAAATCGACATTAATACGTCTGCTGTATCAAATACTGAACAATCGAATGCCGGAAAATCGAACCATTAGGTTTAAAGAAGAAGGAGGTAGAAGAAGAAATTGAAACTATATCAAAGTCTCACGATCGCAATGGAACAATATATAATAGATAAACGACTAAACTTTAAACACAAAGAACCATATCCATTTTATACATTACATCATCAGAGTACAACACAAATCAACAACACAATTTCAGGACAATTATAATAACTTGTCCTCCCAAAGCTGAATATACAGCTTACACTGCACAACGGAATATAAACCTACAGGAATACGCCTCGTCATCCAGCTCGTCCCCTGAGCTCCATAGCTGTTCATCCAGAATCTGTACTCCATAATACTCGGTCTGACCCAAGCAATATAGTGAAATAACACCCGAGCCAGTCTGGAAATCAGCTTGAGAAAGTACACTCAATTGGATTATTAAAGTTTCAAAATCCTTCTAAAATCAAAGGTATCTCATAAGATCACGCCACAAATAAACATGTTGGGTTTTTACCTTACGATAACCTAAAATATTTTTATCAAACGTCTAATATTATAATAATGTCTATAGAAAGTGAAATAGAATCTAGCTGAAATGCTTGCATCTCACGTTTCAGCAATAGTTGGGCGAAATAAAAACCGTACAGGCACTTATTGGAGATTGTTTCATACAATGGCAGGGCAATTAGGGTACTGCCCGTCAGTATGTGGTCTAGATCACCATACCGAGGAGCCACCCAGATCCCTTGCTATACATGTAACGACCCGATTTTTTGACGTCCGAAAATCGACATCAATACGTCCACTATATCGAATGCCGAACAATCGAATGCCGGAAAACCGAACCGGTAGGGTTAAAGAAGAAAGAGGTGGGAGAAGAAATAGAAACAATATCAAAATCTCACAATCACATCGGAACAATACATAATAGATGAATGACTAATCTTTTAAAAAAAGAACTATATTCGTTTATACATTACATCATCAGAGCCAATATACAACACAACAGCGGAATACAGCATAACAAATACAACATAACAGCGGAAAAATAACATCATATACATGTGATACATCTCGTCATCCAACATGTCTCCTGATCTCCACAGCATACTTTCCTGACTTAGCTTAAGAACTTACTGATAACCTTACACTAGGCTGCCCGTGTAGAAAATTAGGGGCATTCAGAGTTTAGAAAAAGGAACAATAAACTCCGAGTTAGTCAATGGGACTGGTGTAAGAACTTAAAACAGTTATTTGTAAAAAGAGAAATCATTCATACTTTTTGGAAAATGAAACTACCATAAGGTCTCCCGGCACACACTCAAATGCAATCACACATATTTGGGGAGGTTTCTCCTTATAATGGTCAAACATGTTTGATATGCGAAAATCCTTTTGATATTATTATTAGTGCATAGTGTGGAAAACATTTGCAACTATAATATTAATCTTAGCCAGCATATGTGCCATTAAAGTATGCCTACTATAGCTACCATGTTAAATGGCAAGTTCTACAACTAAAATCGTAAAGGGCACATATTATTTTGTTTGGATTTCCAACAAATGGTCAAGGCTAAAGAACTTCCTTTATCCGAATGGATACGCCTCTGGAGGGACGTCCCGAAAACCTAACCAGATCTCTGCCAACACAAGGACGTGTTACCTCCGTAACTAGGTAACTAACTGTCACGAGTATGCCATCCCTTGGTCGTAATCGACCTTTGCCAAGGCGCCTCAAATTCCAACAGCCACATAAGTAAAATATCTGGGTTCCATACCAAAACAGCACTTTTTATCCACATAAGTAAAATATCTGGACTCCATACCAGAATACCACTTTTTATCCAGAAGGAAATGTACATACCCTGAAGGCCGCGACCCCATAACCTTGCTGCATCCTTTCCTGTTTCGACCATTTTCGAGCTGTGAGGTTCGATGAATTCTCGTCCTACAAAGCTTCGCTTTTCACAAAAGCCATGCTACGATCAACCAATGCTCAACACTTAGCATGCCACATTACCAAATTGGGAATATATCACTAATAACTATCAACTACATAATCTCTTAGCTCGTACATCTCAGAGAAGGGTGTTAAGCTAAGAGAATAACTTCTCCGCCACCAGCAGAAATATATTTGACAGAAATCAGCTTTATATCTCAAAGTGTAGTGTCAGACATACATCCATACAAGTCCATCCTGGGTCCGACTAGAATCGAAGGCACTTCATCCAATTAAGGAAAGAAGTCCTTGCAAATCCGGATATTCCCTAATCACATCCGGACTCCCTATCACATAGGGTAAACCTTTATACCGGAGCAAATCGGTGTAGAGAAAATCAACATGCGATCCTTTCATTTTCGAAAATAACCGGTCTTCCACCATCGTCTTCAAAAGCAATTCCATTCTGTTGTATCATTATTCGGAATGGGTTTTCGACTTAATGCCCTCCCTCGGCTTTTTCGAATAATGGGTGCTTATTTTAAACATGTGATACAAATTTCCACTTTTAATCTTTTAATAAAAGATCCATCTTTAAGATCCGATGTGGTTTTCGGATAACCATTTGGAATCCGATCCCCAGTCTCATCGAAATTCAAATGTTGTCTTAAAGGCCAACACTGATAGTCGGCTATTTAACTACCAAATAACATCCATAAACAACCATCAGATTTAAATAATTTCCCAAATTAGTTCTTTCAAAATATCTTTGCAAACTATTTTTTCTAACCTTCAACCCTTTGAAAACAGTTTTCAAATCACTTTCTTCTCATTGAGTAAATTCCAAATATTGTTTATTTCCACTGGGAATCACCAAGACTAAATGCTTTAGATTTTAAAATAATTTAAATCACTTTATCTAAAAATATATACTTTAAAATACTTAAAATAAAAACTATTTAAAAACTTTGTTTAAAATACTAGATATGAAATTTTAATAATAATTTTTCATGTAAAACTTAAGCCAAAACAAATTTGAAATAAAAGTTATTGAATTCTATACAAGTTTTCCAAATAAAAACTTTATCCAAACTATATTTAAAATAAAACTACTTTATAAAATATAAATATTAATAATTATTTTTTTAAATCATAATACCAATTAGCCTTTTAAAATAACTACTACTATAACTAATTTAATAAATATTTAACTTTAAAACTCTAAACAACTTAAATAAATAATTTCTCAAAAACATTCTTTTAAAACAACTTTAAAACTTCCAACTTATGCTTAAAAATCTACTTTGAAAACATACTTGGCTTTTCAACGAAATACACTTTTCTTTCACACCTTTAAAAATAAACCACTATTTATTTTTAAAACAAATTACCCATTCCTTTATAAATTCCCACCGTGAATTTATGCTTCCAAATATCCACAAATATATTATTTCTCTTTATAAAACCCAGTTCATAAATTCCATAGTCTCATTCTCCTTTTAAAACATAGTTTTAAACATTTAATCAGTTATCAAATCGACTTACCAAAATTAACTCTGTTTTTAAAATAAATTCCTTCATTTCTCTCAAACCATTTAAAATCCGAATTTTAAATAAATTCTTCAACTTTTAAACAATACTACTTAAGTTCTCAAAATTCATTTATTTCCATTTATTAAAAAAAATGGTTTTCCCCGTACTTGGAATTTGTTCAATAGAATTTCAAAAATCAATCTTTATCTTTTCCAAATTCCTTCTATAATTTATCTAATTCTTTAAAATTATTTTACTTCAAATTCTCTACTTTAATTTCCTTTCAAAATCCAATTTTTATATTTCTGGTATCTTAAAATACCAAAATACATTCGGCCAAACCTCCCAGCCTTCAATAATTTCAGCTATCAATACAATTAATCATAGATTATCAATAAATCTTACCACAACATATGAAAAAAATTCAAACATTTAAGGAATCCAACGGATACCACCAACCTGTTTCCCTGCATCCATAGATGTTAGCACGATACAAAATACCAATTCCACTTCTAGGTGGAATATCGCGGTATATGGGGTTTTCCGCTTTTGTGCGGGGCGTATAAGGTCTCATCCGCTATATAATGCGGAAAATCAATCACTCCATATATATATATATATATATATATATAAACTACTATATATAATATCACCCAACAGATAAATTATTAAATTCATCCAAGCACATCCAATAATTTAAATTTATTCATTTAAATTAACTAGGCAAACCAAATGAGTGAGAAGATCCCACCTTTACTTTTTATTTTGCAATCCACTTCTACCTTGCCTTGGTTCATGATTTCAGACCTTGTATAAATATTATACAGTTTATTAACATTCAAAAAAAATTGAACAACCTAATTATCATTTAAATAAATTTAGTTAACTAATTTTAAATGATAATTAGACTAGCTTAATTTACAAGTTTTCATCATGTAAATTTTACATCAGGTTATATATATATCATTCTTCCTCAAATAAATATACTAACTCCCTAAAAGTTAATTGGTTCTAATATATTAATATTATCATTTTCTTTACAATAAATGGCAAAGGTAAAGTGTTACCTTTACTGATATAAATTTCCTTTTGCTATAAAGTTTTTCTTCCTTCTAATATATGTATGTATATATATATTTAATAAAATAGAGATCTGTTTTTTCTGAACATATTTTAGACCCTAATCAATAAGTTGATATATTATATACATACACTCTAATCCATGTATATTTATTAAATCAAATTAACCAAAACGGGAATCACTCACTGCAACTATTATACATATTTTTTCAAACCGTATGTAAATATATTTTTATTAAATTAAATAAAAAACAAATAAGATAAAATAGTTACATAACTATTGAAACCCTGACCAATAAATCATGTGACACCCCACCTCTATATCCACGCTAGCCAAGGACACTACTGGGTAATGCCGTCAACTAGCACGGAGAATAAGGCTGTTGAGGAGCGACCATCTGTGTAATTGCTTTAAGTGAGCACCGATATGTCAGATAGTACTACAAACATAAGTCCGACATACCGATACAAACCCAACGCTACTACACAGTGGAAATAATGTCTTCAGAAACAAATATAGAAATAAGCATCACATAAATCAGTCACAGACATCCATATCACAAAGCGGAAAAAGATATGAATATAACACATGAAAGTGTACATCAGAGTAGTGGTCAAACAAGATCCAGAATATCATAAAAGGATGGTTACAAGTGCTAGACAAAAGAATTCGTATACATCTAGGAGTCTATATCTCAAAGGTATACAACAAAAATGTAATAACTCAGGATTTTGGAGATTACTATTAATATAAAATTATGAAGAAGATTATAATTTAATATTGTTTTCAAAAATGAACTGGATAATAAAATAGGGGATTATATTGTTTATTTTGTATAAACAATATCTTGATGAATATAATATGGGATTTGAAATTTAATTAAGTCATATAATTTTACTTGACGCTTATTTGAACATTTGATGGTTGAAATAAGTGCAAATGAATGAAAATAAAGTTTGGAAAACTTTATTTATAGATTTGTGTTGTAAATAAATAATTGTGATGGTTTAATTTGAGTTAATTAGTAATATCGAAAATTTATTCCAATGTTAGCCTTTTATTATAAAATAAAGGAATAATATGAAGAAAATAAAATTTAGAAGTATAAATAGGCTTGGAATGATGTTTTAATGTTATAAAAATGTTAAAACATTATAATACACTTAGTTAGACTTAAAAATAAATTTTATTTGGTTGAAATAGATGAAAATAGTGATTTTTGACTAAAAATGAGAATATCGAAAAATATTGATAAAAATGGATGAAAAATATACATTACTTAGAATTTCACTAAGTATATTTGCCTTTGCTCTTATTGGGTAATGTTTTAGATCCAAAATCCTAAATCTAGAAGCATCTAGTGAGAAGGAATTGCTTCTATTCCTCTATTCATTCCTTCTTCTCAAAAAAATAAAAATAAAATACAACTTACAATAAACCTAAAACAATGGCCTCCATATGAGGAAAAATCAAAATACACTCATTCTCTTGCAAATTCAAGGTTCAATTCAAGTTACACACATAAGTAAGGTAATCTCCTACCTATTTAATCTCAAATTCATATCAATTCTCAGATTTGATCCACTATAATTTAGTTTTGATATTTTTCCATGCTCGCATGTTTGTTCTATAGCTTCTATAGGTTTCTAATTACTAATCCAAGGCTAAAGCTCATTTCTTTGCAAGCAAAATCATTTAATTCGCTGCAAACAAATCCTAAGGCGAGTTACCTCACTCACGCTTGCTGTATACAATCTTGTTTATTCATATTTAGTGTAAAATTGAGTGCATGGCGCTATAAAAATCAAGTTTTGATCATATTTTGTGCTTAATCCAAAAACTGAATTCTGTCCATCTTTGAAGCTGAAACAAATTTGACCATAACCTTTTCGTTTCTTAACCGATTTTGATAATTTTAGATGTTTCGGAAATCTTAATTCTTGTGCTACAACTTTTATGTTTTGTGTTTTCTGTAATTTTGAAGTTAGGTGTGTCAAAATTGAATTGTTCTACTGTAATCCCGAGAGCAAAACCAATATTTGCTCTGTACTTAAGGCTGAAACTAAATTGGCCATAACTTCCTTGTTTCTTAACCAATTTCGATAATTTTATATGTTTTGAAAAGCTTAGAAACTAAGCTACAACTTTTGTTTTATTCATTTTACCAAAATTTGAAGTTATCTATGGTATAATTGCAATTTTTTATCGCTGTCTTGCAAATACATAGATTCAGGCTGAATTTGATGTTTTGTGTAAAATGATCATAACTTTTGAACCAATGATCGTAATTTGAAGGTCTTGGTCATTCTGGAAATCTTAGAAGCTAAACTACAACTTTATTTTATTTATTTTGGCTGATTTTGAGGTTACCTATGCTATAATTGCAATTGTTTGTAGCTGTCCTGCAAATACATAAGTTCAGGCCGAATTTTATGTTTTGAGTAAAACGATCATAACTTTTGAATCATTGATCCGAATTGATTGTCCTTGGTCATTCTGGAAAGCTTGAATCATACGCAACAACTTTCATTCAAAATGTTTTTAAATATTTCAATGTTTTCTAGCTCAAAACAGCGGATTTTATCCGCTGTCTTGTGTTTTGTTCCATGTTGTTAGTGCACTTATTGTTTTCAAACCACTTGAAAATTGTTTTGCATCCATGAACATGTATATGCATGTTCCGTCTTGGTAATTATGGTGTTAAATATTTTATTTTAAATATTTTTAAGAGTATTTCTAAATTATAAAAGTAGATATACTATATTTATTTTATATAAAAAAGTAGAATTTTAATAAAAGGATTTCTTTGGGTTTCGAAAAATTTATTTTAAAACCCGACTACCTTAGTAAATTATTGCGCAAAGATCATAAACTATTATTTTTCCCTTTCGGATGTATAAGAATGAGAATTAAACGATTTAGTAAGGATATATGGTATGAGACATGTGTTCTTGCTTTATCGCTTAATATCGGACATCTACGACCGAAACTAATTTGAATTATTATTTTGAGATGATTTAGAAGTTGCCAAATTTTGACTAAAAATGAGAATATCAAAAAATATTGATAAAAATGGATGAAAAATATACATTACTTAGAATTTCACTAAGTATAATTGCCTTTGCTCTTATTGGGTAAGGTTTTAGATCCAAAATCCTAAATCTAGAAGCATCTAGTGAGAAGGAATTGCTTTTGTTCCTCTATTCATTCCTTCTTCTCAAAAAAAAAAAATACAACTTACAATAAACCTAAAACAATGGCCTCCATATGAGGAAAAATCAAAATTCACTCAATTTCTTGCAAATTCAAGGTTCAATTCAAGTTACACACATAAGATAAGGTAATCTCCTACCTATTTAATCTCAAATTCATATCAATTCTCAGATTTGATTCACTATAATTGAGTTTTGATATTTTTCCATGCTTGCATGTTGTTTCTATAGCTTCTATAGGTTTCTAATTTCTAATCCAAGGCAAAAGCTCATTTCTTTGCAAGCAAAATCATTTAATTCGCTGCAAACAAATCCTAAGGCGAGTTACCTCACTCACGCTTGCTGTATACAATCTTGTTTATTCATATTTAGTGTAAAATTGAATGCTTGGAGCTATAAAAATCAAGTTTTGATCATATTTTGTGCTTAATCCAAAAACTGAATTCTGTCCATCTTTGAAGCTGAAACGAATTTGACCATAACCTTTTCGTTTCTTAACCGATTTTGATAATTTTAAATGTTTCGAAAATCTTAATTCTTCTACTACAACTTCCATGTTTTGTGTTTTCTATAATTTTGAAGTTAGGTGTGTCAAAATTGAATTTTTCTACTGTAACCCCGAGTGCAAAACCAATATTTGCTCTGTGCTTAAGGCTGAAACTAAATTGGCCATAACTTCTTTGTTTCTTAACCAATTTCGATAATTTTAGATGTTTTGAAAAGCTTAGAAACTAATCTACAACTTTTGTTTTATTCATTTTACCAGATTTTGATGTTATCTGTGGTATAATTGCAATTTTTTATCGTTGTCCAGCAAATACATAGATTCAGGCTGAATTTGATGTTTTGTGTAAAATGATCATGACTTTTGAACCAATGATCGTAATTTGAAGGTCTTGGTTATTTTGGAAATCTTAGAAGCTAAACTACAACTTTCTTTTTATTTATTTTGCCTGGTTTTGAGGTTACCTATGCTATAATTGCAATTGTTTGTCGCTGTCCTGCAAATACATAAGTTCATAACTTTTGAATCATTGATCCGAATTGATTGATCTTGGTCATTCTGAAAATCTTGAATCATACGCAACAACTTTCATTTAGAATGTTTTTAAATATTTCAATGTTTTCTAGCTGAAAACAGCAGATTTATCCGCTGTCCTGTGTTTTGCTCCATGTTGTTAGTGCACTTATTGTTTTCAAACCACTTGAAAATTGTTTTGCATCCATGAACATGTATATGCATGTTCCATCTTGGTAATTATGGTGTTAAATATTTTACTTTAAATATTTTTAAGAGTATTTCTAAATTATAAAAATAGATATACTATATTTATTTTATATAAAAAAGTAGAATTTTAATAAAAGGATTTCTTTGGGTTTTGAAAAAATTATTTTAAAACCCGGCTACCTTAGTAAATTATTGCGCAAAGATCATAAACTATTATTTTTCCCTTTTGGATGTATAAGAATGAGAATTAAACGATTTAGTAAGGATATATGGTATGAGACATGTGTTCTTGCTTTATCGCTTAATATCGGACTTCTACGACCGAAACTAATTTGAATTATTATTTTGAGATGATTTAGAAGTTGCCAAATTTTAACGAACATTATTGGTTGGAGAATTACTCTTTTTGAGTACGTTTGATGACGAACCAATCTAGATGTTTTTACAATCGCTGATGAGATGAGGCGACCAAGACGAAAATTTTCCGTTTGGAGAATTATGATTAGAAATAACCGTCATGATGTTGTTTTACTTACCGATGAGGCGAGGTAAGTCTATTTATGAAGTATTCATGAAGTTAAGATGTTTATGATGATTTAAGAAGTTAAGATGGTTATGATGACTTTTACTTGACGATGAAATGAGACAAGTCACGATGGAACCATTACTCGTCGATGAGAAGAGATGAGTATGGTATTATATTGACTTGCCGATGAAATGAGGCAATATTGATGTTAAGTTTTAATTTGAAACTATGGGTAGAAATAACCATCACGAGTTCTTTTACTTGCCTAGGAGATGAGGCAAGTTTTTATGATGGATTGATGATGATTTCGATATTTATGATGAATTTTTACTTGTCAATGAAATGAGACAAGTCTCTATGTCACTTAAAACTCATCCAAGTAAGAGATAAGACGAGTTAGGTATCTTACACTCGCCGATGAGATGAGGCAGTGTTTATTTGATGATGTTTTATGATGGTTTTCTAATGTGGCATCGACTAACGATTAGTAAACCAATAGGTATGAACGTATGGTATGGGACGTACGTTGACGCCTATTGGGTTCCTATTCGAGAAGTTGAGACACATTCACGATGTTACTAGTGCTACAGACCGAGTACTCGATTGGAGTGATCACGATGTTCATGGAGTTATTACTCGACTCCAATCATCACGATGTTATTACTCGGGTTTTTGTGACTAGGTGTCATCAAGATGTTTCTGACTATAGTCAATCAAGATGATCACGATGTTATGATATTATGTGACCCCAAGTCATCACGATGAATGGTACCAAATAATGGTAGTACTAGTCAAGATGTAAATGCACGTGCTGCTTTCCATGAGGTTTTAGGTGTTTCGATTTCACTATTTTGATGATGATGCTTTAGTATAGCCTTATGTATGAAAAAGGCTTATTGACATACATGGTTTTATTTGTGATTTCGAATATGATGTTTTGGATTCTTTCCGGGCTCTATCAAGATGGATTTGAGACATTATATATATTTATACCAATGAGATGATGTATTAATTATGGTAATGCTTTTATGATGAGTGTTGATAATAGATTTAAGATATATTTATATTTATACCAATGAGATGAGGTATAAATGATCATGGAGATTCCTTTATAATGAGTTTAATGATGGATTTGAGATGTATTTATATTTATATCGATGAGATGAGGTATAATAATTAAGAAGTTTCTATTAGATGAGTTTTATTTATGATGGATTCTTGAAGTTTTAATTATCTTATGAAGATTTACTCTATGGTCCATATCCTCACCCATTTCATTCGGTTATATACATAATTAGGTGAACCATGTCAATATAATATACATATTGTATTCCTCTATGCAATCATGACGAACCATTGATGTATCACTCTAGAGATAACTTGATGACTTATATCATTCCATTGGTAACGATGGAATGTTTTTTCCCTTATCTCTTATCATCACATGTACTAATGATAAGTTCTAGCTAGCCTGACCCGTGTGTTTTCACTCAGGTCAGACCGAGTTGTTTCAGGTATAATCTATTGGACTTAGCTTGAAGTTGATGTTGGATATCAGCTCTTCTTTCTCTTGAGTAGTTTTTGTTCTTCCGCATACTCTGATGTATTTATATTTGATTCGATATTTATGATGTGGTCGTGTACCACCTTTATCTGTATTCATATTGTATTGTACTAAACATGTATCAGTATATATATATGATGTTGATTACTGTCCTGTGATGTGCTTTACATTTAGTTATCTATTTTGTTCTCATAGATCCATTAGCCACCTATAGTTTTGGATTAAGCATTTACTCTGTATGTCGATCCATTGAGATAGAAAAGGAAAAAAATTATATTGCATTTATCGACGTATTCAGTAGATGTTTAACACAAAGTTATAGATGGTCGCCCTTAACCAGCCCTATTCTCCGCTTTAGTAGACGGAATTACTTGTTAATTCTCTTTACTAAGGTGGGTCTCGGGGTGGGGCGTTACAGCTTGGTATCAGAGCTGTGGTCAGAACAACGTAGAATAAACACAGAACAGTACATATATCATGATACATCGAAATACAATACGAGTGAATCATTTTCCTTTATTCAAGCTTGTTTTCGAATCGAGCCTTGATTCTTTTTCGATTTTTAGGATTGTTAAGATGGAATATGTCTAGGAATATAGATATATTGTATTCCGTAGTATTCCATAATAGAGAGTTTGATGTCATCATGTCTTATATAAAATCTTATTTGGGATTGTTCTATTCTTATTTTTATCGATACGAGTGAATTCGTATTGATGAAGCTGACTGATTTCTTTGAGCATTCTTGTTGCATTGCTTTGAGAGTTATGATCCTATTAAAGGGATCCACAACGATTGGCTTGTTGTAAGAATTCCGAGTTCTCTATTTGTTGCTGCTTTAGAGAGTATTTGTTTATTACTTACTATCTTGAGATGTATCTAATTTGAGATGGATTGACTTATTTGATGTTAAGTCTGATCCTTTTGTTGTTATATGATCCTATATTTATTTGGGCATCCTAATTTGATTAGGTTATTATTTCTATCATTTTGAAATGTTAGTGATGATTTCGAAGTTTCTGTATTCACTCTTGAGTATCGAGATGTTAATGATATATCTCGAATTCCAGTCAAGGTGACTTTGTTGAGTTTTGTGAATCCGTTTGTTTGACATCCAATCGGGCAATCAAGTGTTGAGGTAACCTTATTCCTAGCTCTTCGGTCATCCTTCCATGACGATTTCCACTAAGGAATGAGGTGAGTTTCTAGATTGTTCAAGTTTGATTGAGTTTATCATTCAGCTTCGTTTGAGTGTTCTTTTCATATACTCAATCAATGTTGTCCTTTAGCATTACTCCGATTGAAGTAGGGATTCGTGGATTGTGTGCTTCTTCTCCTTTGAGAAGAATATCTTGCTTATCCTGTATCTTGATGATTTTTGGGAGTGGCTCATGACATCGTAAGATTGACGAACACTCTATCTTCTTCTGTTGATTTTGAGAATCGAGTATTCAGGGAATATCTTGATGCATTCTCTAAATGTTCTTTGGTCTGAGTTTTGAAGCTATATAAATATAAGTTTTAAAGAGAAATTTGAGCTTTGAGATATAAAAAAATATCAAAGAATATTTTGAGAATATATTTACATGAGTAGTATTTCTTTTATAGAAATAATTTGGGAGTGTTGGGTTGTCCATCGGGTAGTTAAGAGTTCTAGTTGATACTCCTGATCAACGTTATCGATAGGAATCTCCTAAGTGCTATGATGAGATAATCAGACACGATGATTTGTGTTTTAAAAATTGAGATTTTGAAAATAATATTTGAGACTAAATATTAAATTTATTTTTGAATGGTAATTGCGGCCATTGATTTTAGAGACGAGTATCAGAGTGGCGAGGCAGTTTTGATCGTTCGATCGACTCTGCAGCCAACAAACATATCTATTTATTAGAGATTCAGTGGCAAGGCAATGCCATTTATTTATATATTTATTTTGAAATTATAAAGATGAGAATATGTGAGAAAATTATTGAGCTATACTTTATTTAAAATATATTTTGAGATTTTAGAATTATATTATATACATTGGATGTTTTAAGAGAAGAGTTATAAGGGGATTTGAAGATCGTTTTAAACTATTTAAGTGGTTTAATAAAAAGACTAAAGAGAATTTAAACTCTTAATTTATTTTAAGGAATATTATTATGGATTTACAAAATCTTTTGAAAATTAATTTTGAAGCATGAGAAGAAATTTGGACTATTAATTTGAGTTTTAAATTACTTACAAAGTAATATAGTAAAGAGTTTGAAAATTTTCAAATGTTGAAAATTGAGATTTAAAGTTTAAAAGATGTTGAGATTTATCAATTTTACATATCTTGAATTGAAAAGTAATTTGAGCTTATATCCTTATTTCTTGAGTATATTCTATCCTTGAGCTGATAGCAACGATGTGCATTTTTCGCAGTCATTCGTGTTTGGCAGTCTTGTGAGAATCCATTTTATGCGATTTATGTATCTTGTCTATTGAGTCTATCCTTGGTATGAGGGCGTTCTTTCCGTATTATTATGCGGAAAATTGTGTTGTTGGTCATTTTTGTTGCTTAAAGTTTGGGTTTGAATGAGTTTGATCCCGACTCTATTCATAGAGTTTGGAGAAATCTATCTTATTTGATAGATAATTTGTTGAGCTTTTTATTGAGTGTTGATTCGAAGACGGGATATCTTCGAAATCCTTTCGAGTTACTTGGAAAAATTCGATGATTTTCTAGTCGCTATATTAGCATATGATGGACTATTGGATTAACCAAGAAAGTTTTTCCTTATTTCTCTCTACCATTCTATGTTGGGAGAATGAGTGGTTTGAGTTTTGAGCTTGTCTATCACCTTTGTTGATTGAATTTGTATGTTGTTTACAGCCTTTTCCTTTAGAAATTGCGAGGACGCAATTTTGTTAAGGGGGAGAGTCTGTAACAACCCAGGATTTCAGAGATTACTATTAATATTAAATTATGAGGAAAATTATAATTTAATATATTTTTTCAAAATGAACTGGATAATAAAATAGGGGATTATATTGTTTATTTTGTATAAACAATATCTTGATGAATATAATATGGGATTTGAAATTTAAATAAGTCATATTATTTTACTTGACGCTTATTTGAACATTTTATGGTTGAAAAAAGTGCATATGAATGAAAATAAAGTTTGGAAAACTTTATTTATGGATTTGTGTTGTAAATAAATAATTGTGATGGTTTAATTTGAGTTAATTAGTAATATCGAAAATTTATTCCAATGTTAGTCTTTTATTGTAAAATAAAGGAATAATATGAAGAAAATAAAATTTAGAATTGTAAATAGGCTTGGAATGATGTTTTAATGTTATAAAAATGTTAAAACATTATAATACACTTAGTTAGACTTAAAAATAAATTTTATTTGGTTGAAATAGATGAAAATAGTAATTTTGACTAAAAATGAGAATATCGAAAAATATTGATAAAAACGGATGAAAAATATACATTACTTAGAATTTCACTAAGTATAATTCCCTTTGCTCTTATTGGGTAAGGTTTTAGATCCAAAATCCTAAATCTAGAAGCATCTAGTGAGAAGGAATTGCTTCTATTCCTCTATTCATTCCTTCTTCTCAAAAAAAAATACAACTTACAATAAACCTAAAACAATGGCCTCCATATGAGGAAAAATCAAAATTCACTCATTCTCTTGCAAATTCAAGGTTCAATTCAAGTTACACACATAAGATAAGGTAATCTCCTACCTATTTAATCTCAATTTCATATCAATTCTCAGATTTGATTCACTATAATTGAGTTTTGATATTTTTCCATGCTTGCATGTTGTTTCTATAGATTCTATAGGTTTCTAATTACTAATCCAAGGCAAAAGCTCATTTCTTTGCAAGCAAAATCATTTAATTCGCTGCAAACAAATCCTAAGGCGAGTTACCTCACTCACGCTTGCTGTATACAATCTTGTTTATTCATATTTAGTGTAAAATTGAGTGCTTGGCGCTATAAAAGTCAAGTTTTGATCATATTTTGTGCTTAATCCAAAAACTGAATTCTGTCCATCTTTGAAGCTGAAACAAATTTGACCATAACCTTTTCATTTCTTAACCGATTTTGATAATTTTAGATGTTTCTGAAAGCTTAATTCTTGTGCTACAACTTTTATGTTTTGTGTTTTCTGTAATTTTGAAGTTAGGTATGTCAAAATTGAATTTTTCTACTGTAATCCCGAGAGCAAAACCAATATTTGCTCTATACTTAAGGCTGAAATTAAATTGGCCATAACTTCCTTGTTTCTTAACCAATTTCGATAATTTTAAATGTTTTGAAAAGCATAGAAACTAAGCTACAAATTTTGTTTTATTCATTTTACCAAAATTTGAAGTTATCTATGGTATAATTGCAATTTTTTATCGCTGTCTTGCAAATACATAGATTCAGGCTGAATTTGATGTTTTGTGTAAAATGATCATAACTTTTGAACCAATGATCGTAATTTGAAGGTCTTGGTCATTCTGGAAATATTAGAAGCTAAACTACAACTTTATTTTATTTATTTTGGCTGATTTTGAGGTTACCTATGCTATAATTGCAATTGTTTGTCGCTGTCCTGCAAATACATAAGTTCAGGCCGAATTTTATGTTTTGAGTAAAACGATCATAACTTTTGAATCATTGATCCGAATTAATTGTCCTTGGTCATTTTGGAAAGCTTGAATCATACGCAACAACTTTCATTCAGAATGTTTTTAAATATTTCAATGTTTTCTAGCTCAAAACAGCGGATTTTATCCGCTGTCTTGTGTTTTGTTCCATGTTGTTAGTGCACTTATTGTTTTCAAACCACTTGAAAATTGTTTTGCATCCATGAACATGTATATGCATGTTCCGTCTTGGTAATTATGGTGTTAAATATTTTATTTTAAATATTTTTAAGAGTATTTCTAAATTATAAAAGTAGATATACTATATTTATTTTATATAAAAAAGTAGAATTTTAATAAAAGGATTTCTTTGGGTTTCGAAAAATTTATTTTAAAACCCGACTACCTTAGTAAATTATTGCGCAAAGATCATAAACTATTATTTTTCCCTTTCGGATGTATAAGAATGAGAATTAAACGATTTAGTAAGGATATATGGTATGAGACATGTGTTCTTGCTTTATCGCTTAATATCGGACATCTACGACCGAAACTAATTTGAATTATTATTTTGAGATGATTTAGAAGTTGCCAAATTTTATCGAACATTATTGGTTGGAGAATTACTCTTTTTGAGTACGTTTGATGACGAACCAATCTAGATGTTTTTACAATCGCTGATGAGATGAGGCGACCAAGACGAAAATTTTCCGTTTGGAGAATTATGATTAGAAATAACTGTCATGATGTTGTTTTACTTACCGATGAGACGAGGTAAGTCTATTTATGAAGTATTCATGAAGTTAAGATGTTTATGATGATTTAAGAAGTTAATATGGTTATGATGACTTTTACTTGTCGATGAAATGAGACAAGTCACGATGGAACCATTACTCGTCGATGAGAAGAGATGAGTATGGTATTATATTGACTTGCCGATGAAATGAGGCAATATTAATGTTAAGTTTTAATTTGAAACTATGGTTAGAAATAACCATCACGAGTTCTTTTACTTGCCTAGGAGATGAGGCAAGTTGTTATGATGGATTGATGATGATTAAGATATTTATGATGAATTTTTACTTGTCAATGAAATGAGACAAGTCTCGATGTCACTTAAAACTCATCCAAGTAAGAGATAAGACGAGTTAGGTATCTTACACTCGCCGATGAGATGAGGCAGTGTTTATTTGATGTTGTTTTATGATGGTTTTCTAATGTGGCATCGACTAACGATTAGTAAACCAATAGGTATGAACGTATGGTATGGGACGTACGTTGACGCCTATTGGGTTCCTATTCGAGAAGTTGAGACACATTCACGATGTTACTAGTGCTACAGACCGAGTACTCGATTGGAGTCATCACGATGTTCATGGAGTTATTACTCGACTCCAATCATCACGATTTTATTACTCGGGTTAGTGTGACTGGGTGTCATCAAGATGTTTCCGACTATAGTCAATCAAGATGATCACGATGTTATGATGGTATGTGACCCCAAGTCATCACGATGAATGGTACCAAATAATGGTAGTACTAGTCAAGATGTAAATGCACGTGCTGCTTTCCACAAGGTTTTAGGTGTTTCGATTTCACTATTTTGATGATGATGCTTTAGTATAGCCTTATGTATGAAAAAGACTTATTGACATACATGGTTTTATTTGTGATTTCGAATATGATGTTTTGGATTCTTTCCGGGCTCTATCAAGATGGATTTGAGACATTATATATATTTATACCAATGAGATGAGGTATAAATTATGGTAATGCTTTTATGATGAGTGTTGATAATAGATTTAAGATATATTTATATTTATACCAATGAGATGAGGTATAAATGATTATGGAGATTCCTTTATAATGAGTTTAATGATGGATTTGAGATGTATTTATATTTATACCGATGAGATGAGGTATAATAATTAAGAAGTTTCTATTAGATGATTTTTATTTATGATGGATTATTGAAGTTTTAATTATCTTATGAAGATTTACTCTATGGTCCATATCCTCACCCATTTCATTCGGTTATATATATAATTAGGTGAACCATGTCAATATAATATACATATTATATTCCTCTATGCAATCATGACGAACCATTGATGTATCACTCTAGAGATAACTTGATGACTTATATCATTCCATTGTTAACGATGGAATGTTTTTTTCCTTATCTCTTATCATCACATGTACTAATGATAAGTTCTAGCTAGCCTGACCCGTGTGTTTTCACTCGAGTCAGACCGAGTTGTTTCAGGTATCATCTATTGGACTTAGCTTGAAGTTGATGTTGGATATCAGCTCTACTTTCTCTTGAGTAGTTTTTGTTCTTTCGCATACTCTGATGTAGTTATATTTGATTCGATATTTATGATGTGGTCGTGTACCACATTTATCTGTATTCATATTGTATTGTACTAAACATGTATCAGTATATATATATATATACACACATATATATATATATGATGCTGATTACTGTTCTGTGATGTGCTTTACATTTAGTTATTGTATTTTGTTCTGATAGATCCGTTAGCCACCTATAGTTTTGGATTAAGCATTTACTGTGTATGTCGATCCATTGAGATAGAAAAGAAAAAAATTATGTTGCATTTATCGACGTACTCAGTAGATGTTTAAGACAAAGTTATAGATGGTCGCCCTTAACCAGCCCTATCTCCGCTTTAGTAGACGGAATTACTTGTTAATTCTCTTTACAAAGGTGGGTCTCGGGTGGGCGTTACAAAAAACTACTAATCTAAGTAGTTAGCCAAAAGTAAGGATGATAATCCCAGAAGTGAAATCAAGCAGAAGCACTTGTAACATCTCGGTCTGACCCGAGTATTATTTATAAGAAAATAATAAACGGATCAGTCTAGCTATAAATATCAGATATAATGAGATAGAATAAGAGATATGACATTACATATGATAACCATAAAGCCATACCGTGATAAGTATGTAATTGAAAATCAACAAGGGATTAATGAATATCACAAGAATCTTCTCAAAGATAAAAAGGAATGTCATACTCAATAACTTCATTCACAAAAAGTTAATGACACACAAACCCACCAATGCACAAATATTGATAACATATATCAACGAAAATCATGAAAATTGGTGAATTGCAAATTCTAGAAATCGTCAATGGAAATCCAAAAATCACATAAAAGGGGGAGGCCTATCATAAAATGGGAGCCTGAAAACTCACCGACACGTGTATCACAAACGGGACGCTATACCATGGTCGCTAACCATAGAGCCGGTGCAACGACGTAGTACAATGGTACGCCCGAGGAGCCAGAAACTCGAATAGTTCAAAACAACAACGTAGTACAACGGTACGCCCGAAGATCCGAACTCCATAAAAACGTGGGTCGCTAGCCCTCAAAAATTGGGTCGAAACCCCAAGAAATAAATAGGTCGTTAGCCTATAATAAAAGTGAGACGAAACTCAATAAAACGAGGTACCGTCCCCTTCGTGGACAAATAAACATAACATAGCGCTAGTCTAAAACAAAAAAATGATCCTCAATGATCATCAAGAAAGTGTCAAATACTCTAAGCTAGTAAATATAGGAGCTTAGTCTCATGTCCCATAACTACTAGCTTAACTTAAATATTTACGAGCAAATTGTAGATCTCCACTAGAAAATTGTCACAAGAGATTCAGTCGAACAAGTCCAAGAATTAACCAACGAAGTAAACGCAAATGTTTCATACCACTTGGTTTTACTAATTTGTTTAATTAGATTTCTCATATGAGTGAGTTAAAGGTTTGTATATACTAATAGATTGGAAAATAGTTTAAGAAACGAGCATAGTGTTGAAATTATTTTGAAGAAAGGGTTTTGATATTTACTGACAAATCACAAAAATGATTGTATAAACAATCAATCACTAAAATTAACATTCGAAGACGTGAATAAAAATCCAAAGAAATCGATACCGAATCCATCAAAGTGGAAATACCCAAAAATTCCAAAAATAGAAGTTATCAAAGTCGACAAAGGTGATAACAACTAATCGGAGAAGAAGAATCGATTAACAATTGGTAAAGCAATGCAAAATGAGCATAGTAGGCAAAACAGGGAAATAGGAGATTAGGAGCAGGTCGGTTGACTGGACTTCCTGAGTCGGCCGACCGAACCAGAA
This sequence comes from Allium cepa, assembly GCA_030765085.1. Classification (NCBI taxonomy): domain Eukaryota; kingdom Viridiplantae; phylum Streptophyta; class Magnoliopsida; order Asparagales; family Amaryllidaceae; genus Allium; species Allium cepa. The sequence goes on along the minus strand of CM060938.1, from coordinate 444,713,294 downwards.
GTAGAAAGTTTCGGCTACAGCTTCGGTCGACCGGCCTAGGGGGTCTGGTCGGCCAACCTGATGCCTTGCATTTTTATGCCCTAATAATTGAAGTGCAAACTCTCCCAATTCGCAACCGGTCGAGCAACGACGCTAAGGGTTTATGCCAATCGACTACCCGGCCCTATATGCTCCTCGGTGCATCACCAAAGCATGATCAAACAACCAAGCTATGATTTTTAAAGATTTGAACCCAAAATACTAAATTTTTTTTGGAATATTCACAAAACCAATCCAAATCAAAATCAAATGACATTGAATAAGTGTTAGGAATTCATACCTAACAATCAAAGATAATCATAGACTAGATGTGAGATAATAATCTCACCTTTAAGCCCAAAACAAATGAAGAAGAAGCTATAGAGAAATGGCGAGAACAATCACTCTTCAATTCCAACCCAAAGAGCTTGAATCTAAGCTCAAAAGAGAAAAATTTCCTAAATTAGGTTTAGGAATTTCTGAAATTGGTAAGAGAATGAGTTGGAGAAGAAGAAGATGAGGCTTACCAAAGCCTCTTCTATAAATTTGGAGCTAGAACTTGATTTGCAAAATAAAACTAGGGCTTGGAGTTTTAATTTCCCATTCCTCTCTCCATTGTTGTTAAAGCTTGAGTATTAGGAATTAGAAATGAAGTAATGAAGAGGAAAGGGGTGAAGCTTGGGTCTAGTGTGGGCTGAAACAAAACCAAAGCCCTAAGTGAAAAAGTGGAAAAATTCCACTAACTCCAAACATATCAAAGTTTATACTTAAAAAGATCGCAAACGTCATTTTGAACTCAATGGGAGTGGTCTCGAGTCCTAATTTGACTGTTTGCAAAAAGTAGTTTTTTCGGACAAAAATCCGACTAATGGTGAAATATTTAAATAAAATATTTAAATACTCAATCGTAAAATATGCAGGTTGTTACACATCAGAACCCTACAATCGCGACCCCTATAGGAACGCCACCCGTCTCCCACTGGCACGCTCTTCGCTGAAGCAACGCACCCCATCGCGACAACGCCAGACCCCGTGCACACCTACCCCTGCTATCCCTCTACCCTTTAAACATGCCAGATCGCGAACCCATGGCCAAAACCCTCTTCGAGAGTCGCAGCTAACCCTTCCCCTTCTCGGGCACTATGACTTCGATTTGCGTTCGCCATCCACCTGCGTTCAAACTAACTCGATTCGTTCATTTTTTTTCTTCGATCTAGGTTCGACTTCGAATTAAATCAGAGAAGAAGGGGAATAGAGATAACCGGCCTTCGATTTAGTTCGCATGAAATTGATTTGAGCAGAGGTGATTTATTTCTAATTGAGTTTGGCTTATTTGATTTTGATTTACGAATTCAAAACGGAAGGGGAAAAAGTTTTCGTGATTATTTAACAGGTTTCGATATTACAAAGAGGAAGTGGGACGCATGAAAAACAAAAAAGGACATGTGCATCAAATATCTGTACGTGTATGCATGGTCTTGACACAGAATTTTAATGCAACGATATTATTTAAATTTGAATTTAAATTTAAATTCAAATCGTCACAATCACGCATCTCACAATCTCGACCTCCTATTGAGGCATACCACTAGGCATTTATAATGTTAAACCCCTATTTCGAACGTACTGGAAAAGGTTTCGATTCCTAATTCGGTCGTATGGAGTAGATAGCTTTTTGGACCCAATTATAATATTAAATTTTAGATATAAATTTCAGCAATTTTATCTATCGTACAGCCGAATGATCACTCCATACACTTCGAAAATTCAAATCCTATAATAATACACTATTATGGATCCAATGAAACTAGTTTCGTCAAATTCTGATATTGTGCCTCGGAAGGCTATTTTTAAATATCGATTTAAACGATATAAATTCAAATTGAAAAATCACTTCAAATTTCAATTTTAAAGCTTTCATTATCTTCAGGACTAGAAATATAAATTTTATAATCTTTTGAAATATTTTAACAAGCTTGAAATTCTAGATTTCATATCTTATCCAATTTCCAATAATTAAATCCTATAATTTAACTATCAAAATAGATAGTGCTATTTGAAATTCACATTAAACTAACGTTCAAATATTTAAAATCACTCAAATACCAAAAAATTTGGGTCATCACATCCTTCCCACTTAAAAGAATTTCATCCCTGAAATTACTAGTTAGGAAGGATGATCCAAAACCCGTTCACTATTTTCCCAATCCAAATGGTTTTTTAATAACTTCCCAAAAACCAATAGTTTGAACTTTCAAAAACAATTTTTATTAAAAATACTATTATTCTTACTAACTTTCCAAACTCAACCATAACTTCCAAACAATAATATTTCTCAACAATTCACATTAAAATTTAATCCAAATTTCTCAAAAAATTTCTAACTCTCTAAATTTTGAAAAAATTTCGCCAGCATCTCTTTTGCATGGCTAGCTCGGTACAACTACAAAATGCCTCTACGGCCCTCCAGATTTCAAAAGAAAACAAAACGCCAAGTGGCTAAAGCAGAAAATCATCAAATTTAATACAGAAATTTAAATACATACCTTTTTGTTGAGCAATTCAATTTTTTCTTCTGAATTCAAAACATCCATTTATCCTTGCCTTTAGATACCCGTACGCTACTTAGCAATAATGTCCAATTACAACATTCAAAATCATTTTATACACATCTTTACAAAAGTTTCAACATCTAATTCATTCAAGCCCGTACAATGCACTTATATTATCCATACGCAATACCAAATTCGATTGCTCACTCGATCACACAATTTCACTTCCGAACTAGTACCGTCCACCCGACTTTCTAGTGCGAACTTAGATCTGGTTTCTTGATCAGAAACCATCATCCTCCTTGCATAGTCATAAACTATGATGGACAATGTCCAGAAACAACCAAAAATCCATATCCAGGGTTCGTCGTCGAAAATCAAGTGAAAAATCCCAACTCTAATCGATATAACTATCTTGAAATTTTGTGCTCGAATCTAGATCAAATCGTTGTGCGAATAAAATAATATACGTACGTCCTACGTATTTATTCCAATTGATTATTAACTATATCGATTTCTTTTTTTTTATTCACATTTATTTTGATTTTCATTCACTTATCCAAAATTTCCTTTTTTACCCAACTTTTATTAAATCTTCATCCAAATATTTACTTAGAATATTCCTCAATTCCAACTTAACTTAGGAATTTACCATTAACCTTCCTTAAGCTCAAAATAAATATTTTACCCACTTAAAAATTTATTTTCACTTCACTGCTTAAGCTTTCACATCTATTTTCATTTAACTTAAATTTTCAATTCCATTCTGAATTCAATTTACCCTTCATTTTAAATATTGAATTCTGTTCATCTTATCTCAATCCATTTTTAACTAAGCATTTGAATTAGTTCCACCTACTAATTTATTCATATCTCAACCACTTTTATTTCCAGACCATTATTATCTTTACTCCACTTCACTAGTTTTCCATTTACTTACAAATTCAAGATGAATTTCAAGATTTAGTTTTCAATTTCATTTACTTGCAATTGTAAATTCATTAATTCATTTAGAAATTTATTTCCACCTTAATAAATTTTATTTAAGTAATCATTTCACTTAGTCCCCTTAGACCTTTTTTTAAATTCACTTTTACTTAGCTATATTTAATTACACTCCAATTCAATTTAAATTTTATAATTCTATAATTTCTCAAATTTAATTACATTTGCTAATTACTTTTGATTCACCTCAATTAATTAGCCTACCTTCCCACTTATTTGGGTTTTACACTAACTTTCATTTATCCCTTTTCAAGTTGAATCTTATTTCAACAAATTTTAAATTTTTGTATGTTATCAAACTTATTTATATTCCGTAACATTTCAAATAGGATTCCAGAGTCTTTTAAACAATTACTCAACATTTCAAAGTCATATTTGAAATAAATTATATCCAAAATCCTTTGGTAAATTCACTTATCTCTTTGAATTTCAAAACCAAACCCAGTTTTGTTCCAATTTTAAAACAATTTGGCAGCAATTCCATTCCTGAAAACTCAAAAATGAACACCGATGATGTCGCGATCATCATCGAAATTATTTTCCATCGACCGAAAAGAGTTTAGTGCTTTCATGCTTTCAAAAACATTTTCAATATATTTTTAAATTCCAAATCTCACCAGATTTCATATCCACTTCAAAATTATTTCTGAATAATATCCTCATTATTCTTCCAAAATCTTTGAAAATCATTTTTAAACTCAAAAGGAATCAAATTTTCAAATTCCAAATCCTTTTAACTCATATTCAAAAATTACTTTGGAATCTTTGTTTCATTTCCAATTATAAATCAGATTTATAATTTATTTTTACAAATCCCATTTTGTTATACAAATTTATTCCTTAACTTTTGGTTATGATTTCAATTCCTATTTTTTAATTTTTACATAACAATGACAATAATTTAATATTATCACTTCCTAACACCCAAGCATCCATATGTAACTATAATAATTTACGGAAAATTATCTCTTTTATATACAAAAATAATTTGGGTAAAATTATTTCATTTACCATATTTTAAAATAATACTGTATCGGTTTATCTTGTTGAAGAGTTTAGAAACCCCTATCGATAAAATGACATCTCACATATGACAGAATTCATAAACACTCAACCGATAAGTCAACACAATATAAAAACAGTTTTTATATTCACTAACAATTACGCGCTCATATCTATTAATACACTCAAACTCATTCTAGAGTACTACGGACTCTATTTCTAATGAATAATCCCCACCGGAGCCAAGGTTCTCTCTTAACCTTCAGCTATGATACCAAATTTTAACGACTTGATTTTTCGACGCTCGAAAATTGACATCAATACGTCCACTGTATCAAATGTCGAACAACCAAATACTGGAAAATCGAACTGTTAGGGTTAAAGAAGAAATAGGTAGGAGAAGAAATAGAAAAAATATCAGAATCTCACAATCACAGCGGAAAAATACATAATAGATCAATGACTAATCTTTAAAAAAAAGAACTATATCTATTTGTACATTACATTCTCAGAGCCAATATACAACACAACAGCGGAATACAACATAACAGCGGAAAATTAACATCATATACGTGTGATACGTCTCGCTATCCAGCTTGTCTCCTGATCTCCACAGCATACTTTCCTGACTTAGCTCCAGAACTTACTGATAACCTAACTCTAGGCTGCCCGTGCATAAAATTAGGAGCACCCAAATTTTAGAAAAAAGAACAATAAACTCCAAGTCAGTCATGCGACTGGTGTGAGACCTTAAAATAGTTATCTGTACAAAGAGAAATCCGATCACGCTTTTTGGAAAGTGAAACTGCCATAACGTCTCCCGGCAGACACTCAAATGCAATCACACATATTGGGGGAGGTTTCTCCTTATAGTAGTCAAATGTGCTTGATACGCGAAAATCCTTTTGATATTATTATTAGTGCATGGCGTGGAAAACATTTGCAAGTATAATGCTAATCTTAGCCAGCATACGTACCATTATAGTATGCCTACTATAGCTACCATGTTAAATGGCAGGTTCTACAACAAAAACGGTAAAGGGCTCGTATTGTTTTGTTTGGATTCCCAACAAATGGTCAAGGCTAAGGAAGTTCCATTATCTGAATTGGTATGCCTCTGGGGGGAAGTCCAGAGAACCTAACCGGATCTCTACCAACAAAAGGCTGGGTTACCTCTGTAACTTGGTAACTAACTGTTACGAGTATGTCATTCCCCAGTCGTACCGACCTTTAACATGGCGCCTCAAATTCCAACAACCACATAATTAAAATATCTAGCTCCATACCAGAATACCACTTTTTATCCACATAAGTAAAATATCTGGACTCCATACCAAAATACCACTTTTTATCCAGAAGGAAATGTACATACCCTGAGGGGCACGACCCCTATAACCATGCCGCATCCTTTCCTGTTTCGACCATTTTCGAGGTGTGAGGTTCGATGAAGTCTCGTCCCACAAAGCTACGCTTTTCACAAAATTCATGCTTCGATCAACCAACGCTCATCTCTTAGCATGCCAAATTATCAAATTGGGAATATATCACTTATAACTATCAACTACATAACCTATAAGCTCGTACGTCTCAGAGAAGGGTGTCAATCTAAGAGAATAAATTCTCTGACACCAACAGAAATATATTTGGTAGAAACCAGCTTTACAACTCAAAGTGTAATGTCAGACGTACATCCATACATGTCCATCCTGGATCTGACTGGAACCGAAGGCACTTCGTCCAATTAAGGAAAGAAGTCTTTGCAAATTCGGATATTTCCTAATCACGTCCGGACTCCCCATCACATAGGGTAAATCTCTATACCGGAGCAACTCGGTGCAGAGACGATCAATAGGCAATCCTTTCGTTTTTGAAAATACCCGGTCTTCAACCACCGTCTTCGAATGCAATTCCATTCTGTCGTATCATTATTTGGAATGGGTTTTCGACTTAATGCCCTCCCCCGGCTTTTTCGAATAATGAGCGCTTATTTAATACATGTGATACAAATTTCCAATTTTAATCTTTTAAATAAAAGATCCATCTTTAAAATCCGATGAGGTTTTCGGATAACCATTTGGAATCTGATTCCCGATCCCATCGAAACTCAAATGTCGTCTTTATGGCCAATATTGATAGTCGGTTATTTAACTATAAAATAACATCCATAAACAACCATCAGATTTAAATAATTTCCCAAATTGTTTATTTTAAAATATCTTTGCAAACTATTTTTCCTACCCTTCGACCCTTTGAAAACAGTTTTCAAATCACTTTCCTCTCACGGAATAAATTCCAAACATTGTTTATTTCCACTGAGAATCACCAAGACTAAATGATTTAGATTTTAAAATAATTTAAATCACTTTATCTAAAAATATATACTTTAAAATACTTAAAATAAAAACTATTTAAAAACTTTATTTAAAATACCAGTTATGAAATATTAATAATAATTTTTCATGTAAAAATTAAGCCAAAACAAATTTAAAGTAAAAGTTATTGAATTCTATACAAGTTTTCCAAATAAAAACTTTAGCCAAACTATATTTAAAATAAAGCTACTTTATAAAATATAAATATTAATAATTATCTTTTAAATCATAATACCAATTAGCCTTTTAAAATAATTACTATTATTACTAATTTAATAAATTTTTAACTTTAAAATTATAAACAACTAAAATAGATAATTTCTCAAAAACATTCTTTTAAAACAACTTTAAAAATTCCAACTTATACTTAAAAATCTACTTTGAAAACGTACTTGGTTTTTCAGGGAAATACACTTTTCTTTCACACCTTTAAAAATAAACCACTATTTATTTTTAAAACAAATTACCCATTCCTTTATAAATTCCCACCGTGAATCTATACTTCCAAATATCCACCGATATCGTATGTTTCTTTATAAAACCAAGTTTATAAATTCCATAGTCTCATTTAATCAGTTTTCAAATCGACATCCAAATACTAACTCCATTTTTGAAATAAATTCCTTATTTCTCCCAAACCATTTAAAATCTGAATTTTAAATAATTTCCTCAACTTTTGAACAATATTATTTAAGTTCTCAAAATTCATTTATTTCCATTTATTAAAAAAAATCTTTTTCCCCATACTTGGAATTTATTCAATAGGATTCCAAAAATCAACCTTTATCCTTTACAAATTCCTTCCGTAATTTATTTAATTCTCTAAAATTATTTTACTTCAAATTCTCTACTTTAATTTCCTTACAAAATTCCAATTTTTATATTTTTGGCATCTTAAAATACCAAAATATATTCGTCCAAACCTGTAACAACCCGCATATTTATCGATTTTATATTTAAATATTTTATTTAAATATTTTATCGTTAGTCGGATTTTAGTCCGAAAAGCTACTTTTTGCATACGGTCGAATTAGGACTCGGGACCACTCCCATTGAGTTTAAAATGCCGTTTGCGACCTTTTTGAGTATAAGCTTCGATATGTTTGGAGAAAGTTGATTTTTGCTACTTTTTACTTTGGGTTTGGTTTTTGGGCTCAGCCCTATGTTAACTTATACTCCAAAACTGAACCACTCTCCCCATTCTCCCCCACTTCTTTCTCTTTTCAGTTTTCTTAGCATTAATGGTGGGAGAGATTGGAAATTAAAACTCCAAAACCCTAGTTTCTCTTGCAAATCAATTTCTTAGCTCCAAACTCAAGAAGAACCCATCGGTAAGCTTCTCTTCTTCTTCTCCAACTTATTCTCTTACCAATTTCAGAAATTCCTAAACCTAATTTCGGGAATGTTCTTGTTTTGAGCTTAGATTCAAGCTCAATTGGGTTGTGTTGAAGAGAGGTTGATTCTCCATTTGCTTTCAAGCTTCTTCTCGTTTGATTTTGTGAAAAGGTGAGATTTTTATCTCACATCTATGACTATAATTATCTTTGGTTGTTGGGTATGAATTCCTAACACTTCTTCATGTGCATTTTCTCTTGATTTGGATTGGTTTTGTGAATATTCCAATTTTTGGGTTTTTAAGTCAAATTTTTGTGAAATCCTTTTATGGATGTTTGATCATGCTTTTAGTGATGCACCGAGGAGCATATAGGGCCGGGTTGCCGATTGGCATAAACCCTTAGAGCCATTATTCGTCCGGTTGCATTTTGGAAGAGTTTGCTCTTCATTTGATTAAGGCTGAAAAACAGCCCAGGCATGATTCAGTCGACTGAAAACTCTGTTCAGTCGACTGAACCTGCAACCCGAGAGTTTCCAGGCATGATTCAGTCGACTGAAAAATTCTGCACAGTCGACTGAACCTGAAAACAGGAAGTTTCCTGAACTTGGAAAATTTCCAGGTACAGGGTCAGTCGACTGAAAACTCTGTTCAGTCGACTGAACCTGCTGTTTGAGTCCAATTTGCTTTTTGGATTGAATTTCCAATTTAAATCGATTCGTGATGATCCTATTTGTTGTTATCATTTATTATGACCTTGATGACTCCTTTTTAGGGATTTTTGAATATCCATTTTGATGGATTCTTTATCGGTTTCTTTGGATTTTATTCACATCTTCGTATGTGAATTTTAGTGATCGATTGTTCTTACAATCTTCTTTGTGATTTGTCACTTTAAAAATATAAAGGTTTTCTATACTAGTAGAAAATATCAAAACTCTTTCTTATAATGATTTCAACTCTACTTTAATACCAAATTCGTTTATAAAACAGTTTTCCAATCTAGTAGTATATACAAACCTTACCTCACTCGTATGAGAAATCTAATTAAACGACTTAGTAAAACGAGTGGTATGAAACGCTTGCGTTTACCTTGTTGGTTAATTCTTGGACTTGTTCGATTGAAACTCTTGTGACAATTTTCTAGTGGAGATCTACAATTTGTTCGTAAATATTTAAGTTAAGCAAGTGGTTATGGGACATGAAGCTAAACTCATATATTTACTAGCTTAGTGTAATTGACACTTCTCGATGATCATGACGATCATTTTTGTGATTTAGACTAGCAATGTGCGATGTCTCTTTGTCTGCGTGGGAGACTAAACCCCGTTCGTGTGCCAAATTTGTGGGGTAGCAACCCACGGTCTTCGGACCATTCGTGTGTCAGGTCTTCGAACCATTCGTGTGTCAAATTATTGGCTAGCTACCATGAGATAGCTTCTCGTTCATGTGTTACAGCTGTTGGTGAGTTTTCATGCTCCCGTTCATGTGATAGGCCTCCCCCCTTATTTTGTGTGATTTCTGGATTTCGTGTGTCGAATTCTGGAATTTTCTTCTTCACCTATTTTTGTGATTTCTATTGATTTGATTTATCAATTCTTGTGCATAGGTGAATTCGTGTGTCATTGACTGGATTTCTTGTGTTGATTTCTGGAATTTGTGTTTCACCAACTTTGTGATTTCTATTGATATGATTTATCAATTCTTGTGCATAGGTGAATTCGTGTGTCATTAACTTGTTGTGAATACATGTTTTGGGTATGATACCCTTTTTGGATCTTTGAGAAGATTCTTTGATATTGATTAATCGTTTATTGATTATCATTTACATACCTATAGTAGTATGCCATTATGGATATTATACGTCTTTGCCATATCTTATATGTCATTTATTGTGGCTTGGTGAATGAAATCAGGAGTATGACATCCCTTTTTATCTTGAGTAGATTATCGTGATATTGATATATCCCTTGAAGATTTTCAGTTACTTATGTATATATCACAGCGTGGCATTGTGATTATTATGTGTTTAGTCATATCTCCTATTCTATATCATGTTATCTGATATTTATAGTTAGACTGATCCGTTTATTATTTTCGTATAAATAATACTCGGGTCAGACCGAGATGTTACAGGTGCTTCAGCTTGACTTGTCTCTTGGGATTGATTTCTCTGACTTTTGGTTGACTACTTAGATTAGTAGTTTTTGTTGTATACATTAGAGATGTAGACTCCATAATGTATACTTATTCTTTTGTGTAGTTCATGTAACTATTCTTTTGTGATATTGTGGATCTTTTTAGACCATTACTCTGATGTACACTTCCTAGTGTAATATTCATATCTATTTCCGCCTTTGTGATATGAATTGTCTGTGACTGATTTGTGTTATGTTTATTTCTATATTTGTTTCTGAAGATATTATAGCCACTGTGTAGTAGCTTTGAGTTTGTGTCGGTATGTCGGATTTCCTCTTGATAAAGTAGCATGTTATACTATCTGACATATCGATGCTCGCACAAAGCAATTACACGGATGGTCGCTCCTCAACAGCCTTATTCTCCGTGCTAGTTGACAGCATTCACCGTAATGTTCTTGGCTAGCGTGGGTATAGAGGTGGGGCGTCACAGCTTGGTATCAGAGCCAAACTTCGGAACAATATGGAATATTGTAAAAAGGATCATCGTCCTAAGTCCATCTTAGGAGTCGTGCTTTAGGATTTAATTCGAGTCTTCGTACTGATTCATCCTATTTTCCTTATGATTCCTTGTTTATCTATCAAGATTTGCTTGATATTCAATTTGGTGAATAACCTTTTCTTCTTCTTTCTTTCTAAAGGAAGAGAAATGTCTAGACCAGGCCGCCCCAGAGCCGTGCCATCTAGCACTCCACCCCAAGATGGAGTTTTTATGACTGCTCAACAGCTTCTTGATTTGGTAACAAATGCTCAAGCAGCTGGAGCTAACCCGGAACGTACTCACCCAAAGTCGGGATTTGCACGCTTGTGTAGCGATTACACTAATTTGGGTGGGGAGCCATTCAAAGGTTCCGAAACCGTTATTGAAGTACAGGCTTGGCTAAGAACATGCGATCGCATCTTTTCGCGCATGAATCTTATTGACCTTCACCGAGTTCAGGTGGCCTCTAGTATGCACCGAGAAAGAGCATTGGACTGGTACGAGCTTCTTATTTCTGAGATTAATGAAGCGGATCTCACTTGGGAGAAATTCCAAGAACGCTTCGAGTTGAAATTCGTACCGAAAGCTGAGAAAGTGACATTGGCTCGACGATTTATAGACCTTGTTCAAGGTGAGTCCTCCGTGACTAATTACGTCGCCTCCTTCGAGTCGCTTTCCAAATATGGGGTTGAATACATCAACACCCCTCTGAAGAAGAATCAGAGATTTGTTTATGGCTTAAACAAAAGTCTCAAGAAGCCATTACTCCTAAAATTAGAAGTTTCTTTCGACCAACTCGTTGATATCGCTCTTCGTCTTGAAGAGGCGGATAGAGAGGATGATGTTGAAGTGGTGGGTTCCAAACCAAACTTCAACAACAAGAAGAGGCCAAGCAAATTCAAAGGTCCTTATCCCAATAAGAAAGGGAGGCAAGCAACTCCTGCTGAAAAGACCTTTTCCTCTACTCAAAGGAAATGCTATAATTGTGGTTCGAAAGACCATTTTGCGAACAAGTGTTCAAAGCCTCGTACTTGTCGCTATTGCAAAAGCCCGGACCATTTTATGCATGTGTGTCCCAAACTTCAAAATAGGAGGGAGGGAAAGTTGAATGTTGCTCAAGCCCCTGGCAACACATCTCGTGGCCAAGGTATTTCTCATTCTATTCTAGATGGAATTATTTTATTTCGTGATCATCCTATTCGAGTTCTTTTTGATACGGGTGTGTCCCATTCTTTTATATCAAAAGAACTTGTTGATACTTTTTCCTTGGATGTTTTGTGTTTAATGACTTCTTTGAGAATCGCGAATCCGGTTGGTGGATCCGCGACAATCAGTTTATTGTGTAAGGATGTCGAGATTATTTTGTGTGATTTTTCTTTCCTTGCCGACTTGCATATCATGCGTTATTTAGGCTTTGGAATGATTTTGGGAATGGATTGGCTTAACCGTTATGAAGCTCATATCCTATGTCCTGAGCGGACTATTCATCTTCGACATTCTCAATCTGTTAAGCAGATTTCTATTAATCTTAAAGATTCAGATTCCAGCTTGGTTGCATCTTTGTATTCTTTAAATCCTCGTGATGACGATGATGATGACGAGGGTGATATTATTTCTCTTATTCACGTCGTTTGTGAATTTTCCGACATATTTGATCCCATTTTAGGATTACCACCTAAGCGAGCAATTGAGTTCAGAATTAATCTCATTCCTGGAGCTCAACCTATAACTCGCCCTCCGTATCGTATGTCCAATAAAGAAAACGAGGAGATGCGTAAACAATTATCTGAATTAGAGACGAAGCAATTTATTCGCTCTAGTTCCTCGCCTTGGGGAGCTTCAGCTATTTTTGTGAAGAAATCCGATGGTACACTTAGGCTTTGCGTTGACTACCGCAAGCTTAATGATCTTACTATCAAAAATAAATATCCTTTACCTCGGATTGATGATCTATTCGATCAGCTTAGTGGTGCTAGGGTCTTTTCACAATTAGACTTAGCTACTGGATTTCATCAGCTTCGTATTGCAGAGGATAGTATTCCATTGACCTCGTTCCGTACTCGTTATGGATCTTATGAATGGCTTGTGATGCCATTTGGGTTAACCAATGCCCCTGCTTATTTCGTTGACCTTATGAATCGAGTCTTCAAAGATTTTCTTGATCGATTTGTTCTCATCTTTATTGATGATATTCTTGTGTATTCAAAAACCAAAGAGGAGCATGAAAAACATCTTCGGATTGTGTTGGAAACTCTTAGGAGTAATCAATTAAAGGCAAAATTTTCTAAATGCCACTTTTGGCAATCTCGTGTGAAGTTTCTCGGTCACATTATTTCCGAATCCAGAATTTCCATGGATCGTTCAAAGATTGAAGCGATTCAAGATTGGAAGAGACCGGAGAGTGTAACAGAGATTCGTAGTTTCCTTGGATTGGCGGGTTATTACCGTCGTTTTATCAAAGACTTTTCTAAGATTGCCGTGCCTCTCACTAGCTTGACTAAGAAAGGTGTTAAATACATTTGGTCGGACAAATGTGAAGCTTCTTTTCAGAAATTAAAAGAACTCCTTTCTGATGCTCCTATTCTTGTTATTCCAGAGGGGAATCAAGATTTCGTTGTATATACCGATGCTAGTCGCGTTGGTTTGGGTGCTGTTCTTATGCAAAGAGAACGTGTTATTGCTTATGCTTCTAGGCAATTGAAGCCTGCCGAGACTAGATATGCCACTCATGATTTAGAGCTCGCGGCTATTGTTTTCGCCCTTCGTATTTGGCGTCGTTATTTCTTAGGAGAGAAATTTGTTCTTTACACGGATCATAAGTCTTTGAAATATTTATTCTCCCAAAAGGAACTTAATTTGCGTCAACAGCGTTGGCTCGAATTCCTTGCTCCTTATGATCTTGATATTCTTTATACCCCCGGTAAGGGTAATCGTGTCGCCGATGCTCTTAGCCGAAAACAACAAGCTGTTGTTCTATGATGATATCCGAATGGAACGATCTCGAGATTTTATCCACTTGCGAAATTCGAGACCGTGTTTCCGATTTATGCTCATCATTTGTTTTATGTAGCCTTGAGGCTCATCCATCTCTTTTAGACCGCATTCTTGAAGCTCAAAGGCTAGATCCTGAATTGGTTTTTCTTGGCCAAAATATTAAGGATAAAATTGATATTGAAGGACTTTGATATCGATTCTCGTGGCGGCATTTGGAAATTTGGTAGACTTATCGTGCCAAATGTTAGGGATCTTCGTAAAGATATTTTAGAAGAGTCTCATCACTCTAAATTTACCATTCATCCCGGTAGTAGTAAAATGTACGCGGATATGAAGCGACTCTATTATTGGGAGGGAATGAAACTTGACATTGCTAACTTTGTCAAACGTTGCATGACTTGCCAACTCGTTAAGGCCGAACATCAAAGGCCCGGTGGGTTATTGCAACCTTTAAAAATTCCAGTTTCGAAGTGGGATCAAATTTCCATGGATTTTATAGATGGCCTTCCCCGTTCTCGATCGGGTTATGATAGCTTATGGGTAATTATTGATAGACTTACTAAATCCGCCCATTTTATTCCCGTTCGGTCTAACCGAACAGTTCCTCTTTTGGCCAAACTCTTTTTTAAGGAGATTGTTAAATTGCATGGGGTTCCTACTTCAATTGTTAGTGATCGTGATCCATTGTTTACTAGTGGATTTTGGAAGAGTCTTCAAAAAGCTTTGGGAATGAAGCTTAATTTTAGCACCGCTTATCATCCCCAGTCCGATGGACAAACCGAGCGTGTGAATCAAACTCTTGAAGATCTTCTTCGTGCTTGTGTTCTTGATTTTGGTGGAAGTTGGGAAGATCATATTTCACTTGTTGAATTTTTCTATAATAATAGTTTCCTATCTAGTATTGGTATGGCACCTTTTGAGGCACTCTATGGAAGGCCATGCCGATCTCCTTCTTGTTGGCTTGAGGCTGGTGAGAAGCTGGTTTTAGGTCCAGATTTTATTCGGGATTCTACATAAAAGATTGATCTTATTCGTCATAGGATGAAAGAAGCCCAGAGTAGACAAAAATCCTATGCCGATAACTGGAGAAGGAAGTTAGAATTTTCTGTGGGAGATCTTGTGTTTATTCGTGTTTCACCAATGAAAGGTGTTGTACGTTTCAGTCGATCGGGAAAGTTAGCGCCTCAATATATTGGGCCATTTCCTATCACTGAACGTATTGGTTCCATGGCTTATCGCCTTTTATTACCGGCTCAATTTTCTGCTATTCATGACGTGTTTCACGTTTCTCAATTACGGAAATGCCTTCGAGATTCCGATTCTGTTCTTGAGCCCAGTGTTGTGGAAGAGATTGAAGTTTCGCCTAATTTAACTTATGAGCAACATCCTACTCGTATTATTGCTTCGGAAGTCAAACGGCTTCGAAATAAAGATGTTCCGCTTGTTAAAGTTCAATGGTCTTCAAATCCTAATGATTGTTCTTGGGAATCTAGAGAGTACATCGAGCGAACACATCCGGACTTATTTTCTCGTGCTCTTTGAGGTGAACTTCTTATTTCAAACTACTTTTGTGTTGAATATGCTTTTATGGTTGTTACTATATATCTTCTTCTTGTAATATTGCGAGGACGCAATTTCTTTAAGGAGGGGAGTCTGTAACAACCCGCATATTTATCGATTTTATATTTAAATATTTTATTTAAATATTTTATCGTTAGTCGGATTTTAGTCCGAAAAGCTACTTTTTGCATACGGTCGAATTAGGACTCGGGACCACTCCTATTGAGTTTAAAATGCCATTTGCGACCTTTTTGAGTATAAGCTTCGATATGTTTGGAGAAAGTTGATTTTTGCTACTTTTTACTTTGGGTTTGGTATTGGGCTCAGCCCTATGTTAACTTATGCTCAAATCTGAGCCACTCTTCCCCCACTCACCCTCATTCTCTTCTCTTTTCAGTTTTTATAACATTAATGGTGGGAGAGATTGGAAATTAAAAACTCCAAAACCCTAGTTTCTCTTGCAAATCAAATTCCTAGCTCCAAACTCAAGAAGAACCCATCGGTAAGCTTCACTTCTTCTTCTCCAACTTATTCTCTTACCAATTTCAGAAATTCCTAAACCTAATTTCGGGAATGTTCTTGTTTTGAGCTTAGATTCAAGCTCAATTGGGTTGTGTTGAAGAGAGGTTGATTCTCCATTTGCTTTCAAGCTTCTTCTCGTTTGATTTTATGAAAAGGTGAGATTTTTATCTCACATCTATGACTATAATTATCTTTGATTGTTGGGTATGAATTCCTAACACTTCTTCATGTGCATTTGCTCTTAATTTGGATTGGTTTTGTGAATATTCCAATTTTTGGGTTTTTAAGTCAAATTTGTGTGAAATCCTTTTATGGATGTTTGATCATGCTTTTAGTGATGCACCGAGGAGCATATAGGGCCGGGTTGCCGATTGGCATAAACCCTTAGAGCCATTGTTCGTCCGGTCGCATTTTGGAAGAGTTTGCTCTTCATTTGATTAAGGCTGAAAAATAGCTCAGGCATGATTCAGTCGACTGAAAACTCTGTTCAGTCAACTAAACCTGGAACCCGAGAGTTTCCAGGCATGATTCAGTCGACTGAAAAATTCTGCACAGTCGACTGAACCTGGAAACAGAAAGTTTCCTGAACCTGGAAAATTTCCAGGTACAGGGTCAGTCGACTGAAAACTCTGTTCAGTCGACTGAACCTGCTGTTTGAGTCCAATTTGCCTTTTGGATTGAATTTCCAATTTAAATCAATTCGTGATGATCCTATTTGTTGTTATCATTTATTATGACCTTGATGACTCCTTTTTAGGGATTTTTGAATATCCATTTTGATGGATTCTTTATCGGTTTCTTTGGATTTTATTCACATCTTCGTATGTGAATTTTAGTGATCGATTGTTCTTACAATCTTCTTTGTGATTTGTCACTTTAAAAATATAAAGGTTTTCTATACTAGTAGTAAATATCAAAACTCTTTCTTATAATGATTTCAACTCTACTTTAATACAAAATTCGTTTATAAAACAATTTTCCAATCTATTAGTATATACAAACCTTACCTCACTCGTATGAGAAATCTAAATAAACGACTTAGTAAAACGAGTGGTATGAAATGCTTGCGTTTACCTTGTTGGTTAATTCTTGGACTTGTTCGATTGAAACTCTTGTGACAATTTTCTAGTGGAGATCTACAATTTGTTCATAAATATTTAAGTTAAGCAAGTGGTTATGGGACATGAAGCTAAACTCATATATTTACTAGCTTAGTGTAATTGACACTTCTCGATGATCATGACGATCATTTTAGTGATTTAGACTAGCAATGTGCGATGTCTCTTTGTCTGCATGGGAGACTAAACCCCGTTCGTGTGTCAAATTTGTGGGGTAGCAACCCACGGTCTTCGGACCATTCGTGTGTGAGGTCTTCGGACCATTCGTGTGTCAAATTAATGGCTAGCTACCATGAGATAGCTTCTCGTTCATGTGTTGCAGCTGTTGGTGAGTTTTCATGCTCCCGTTCATGTGATAGGCCTCCCCCCCTTATTTTGTGTGATTTCTGGATTTCGTGTGTCAAATTCTAGAATTTTCTTCTTCACCTATTTTTGTGATTTCTATTGATACGATTTATTAATTCTTGTGCATAGGTGAATTCGTGTGTCATTGACTGGATTTCTTGTGTTGATTTCTGGAATTTATGTTTCACCAACTTTGTGATTTCTATTGATATGATTTATCAATTCTTGTGCATAGGTGAATTCGTGTGTCATTAACTTGTTGTGAATACAAGTTTTGGGTATGATACCCTTTTTGGATCTTTGAGAAGATTCTTTGATATTGATTAATCGTTTGTTGATTATCATTTACATACCTATAGTAGTATGCCACTATGGATATTATACGTCTTTGCCATATCTTATATGTCATTTATTATGGCTTGGTGAATGAAATCAGGAGTATGACATCCCTTTTTATCTTGAGTAGATTATCGTGATATTGATATATCCCTTGAAGATTTTCAATTACTTATGTATATATCACAGCGTGGTATTGTAATTATTATGTGTTTAGTCATATCTCCTATTCTATATCATGTTATCTGATATTTATAGTTAGACTGATCCATTTATTATTTTCCTATAAATAATACTCATGTCAGACCGAGATGTTACAGGTGCTTCAGCTTGACTTCTCTCTTGGGATTGATTTCTCTGACTTTTGGTTGACTACTTAGATTAGTAGTTTTTGTTGTATACACTAGAGATATAGACTCCATAATGTATACTTATTCTTTTGTGTAGTTCGTGTAACTATTCTTTTGTGATATTGTGGATCTTTTTAGACCATTACTCTGATGTACACTTCCTAGTGTAATATTCATATCTATTTCCGCCTTTGTGATATGAATAGTCTGTGACTGATTTGTGTTATGTTTATTTCTATATTTGTTTCTGAAGATATTATAGCCACTGTGCAGTAGGTTTGATTTTGTGTCGGTATGTCGGATTTCCTCTTGATAAAGTAGCATGTTATACTATCTGACATATCGATGCTCGCACAAAGCAATTACACGGATGGTCGCTCCTCAACAGCCTTATTCTCCGTGCTAGTTGACAGCATTCACCGTAATGTTCTTGGCTAGCGTGGGTATAGAGGTGGGGCGTCACAAAACCCTAGCCTTCGATAATTTCGGTTACCAATATAATCAATCACAGGTTATCAATAAATCATATCACAGCATATGAAAAAAAAATCAAACATTTGAGGAAACTAGTTGGATCCCTCCAACCTTTTTCCGTACATCCACAGATGTTGGCACAATATAAAATACCAATTCCACTTCGAGGTGGAATATCGCGGTATATGGGGTCATCCACTATTATGATGGACGCATTAGGTCTCATCCGCTATATAATGCGGGAAATCATTCACTCTAATATATATATATATATATATATATATATATATATATATATATATATATAAACTACTATACGTAATATCACCCCATAGATAAATTATTTAATTCATCCAATCACATCCAATAATTTAAATTTATTCATTTAAATTAACTAGGCAAACAAATGAGCAAGAAGATCTCACCTTTGCTGTTTATTTTGCAATCCATTTCAATGTTGCCTTGGTTCACGATCTCAGACTTTGTATAAGTATTATACAGTTTATTAACATTTGAAACAAATCAAACAACCCAATTACCATTTAAATAAATTTAGTCAACTAATTTTAAATGATAATTAGACTAGCTTACTTTATATGTTTTCATCATATAAATTTTACGTTAGGTTATATATATATCATTCTTCCTCAAATAAATATACTAACTCCCTAAAAGTTAATTGGTTCTCATATATCAATATTATTATTTTCTTTGCAGTAAATGGAAAAGGTAAAGTGTTACCTTTACTGATATAAATTTCCTTTCCACTATAAAGTTTTTCTTCCTTCTAACCTGAATATAATATATATATATATATATATATATATATATATATATAAGTAATAAACTAGAGATCTGTTTTTCTGAACATATTTTAGACCCTAAATAATAAGTTGGTATATTATATGCATACTCTCTAATCCATATATACTTATTAAATCAAATTAACCAAAACTGGAATCACTCACTATACATATTATATATATTTTTTCAAACCGTATGTACATGTATTTTTATTAAATTGTAACATTCCATTTTTTATAAAAATTAAAATTAGTAATTAATATATATTTTGGAATTAAATTGAAATTAATTTAAAAAATTTAAAATAAATTAGGTAAGTGTTGATTTGTATATATATGAATAAGATGGTAATTTGCATTAGAGTTTAAAAATTCAAACTAATAAATATTTCAAGATTATTTGAATTTAAAATATATATGTATATATATAGGTAGATTTGAATTTGGATCTGAATTTAAAAATTTAAATAAATGTCATAGTAAAATAAATTGAAATTAATATAATAAAAATGTAATTTATTTAATCTGTAATTAGTTTTAAAACATTTTTCTTTAAATATATGAAATAATATAAAGTAAATGTCTTTATAAACGGAAAATATAAATAAAAAATCAATATAAAATATTTAATGCATGCATAATACAAGTGTTAAGCTTTTAGCACATAAATTTACAAGTGTGATTCACGAAATAAGAAAATAAATCAGTGTAATGATCTTGTAATTAAAATCAGCAAGTGTTATTTTATTTTATTTTTTGAGAAAAATTGATAAAAATAGAAAATGAGCAATATAAACTTTCTACTCTCCTTCTTATCATTCTTTTTATCTTCATTTCCAAAGCCTGTACAAATTCTAAAACCAGAAAACAAAATTTTCAAAAACAAATATGAGAAGAAAAAAATCAAAAACTTTAAAACTAGAAAATCATCAAAGCAAAAACCTGGAGCCTGATTTTTTTTTCTAGATCAAGTAACAACCAGCGACTCAACATCAAATAGAGATTCAACTAGAAAATTAAAGTATCAAGATCAAGCCCAGATCAAAAAAATTCAGCAATCAAAAGCTTTTCCCAGTCATCAAGTTTTAAAACCCAGATTCCTTTCTATTTTTCAAAATCCAAGGTAAGTAAACCTTTTGAAACTTTGGTATTTGATCTCTTGTTTGGATTCATGTTGAAGAAAGATTTAACATTTGCTTGCAAGTGTATAAATCTATGTATATATGTGTAGATGTGGTTGTGCATGTCTGAGGATAGACATATGTCTCTATTTCTAGTTTCTAAGTTTCAAAACCTGTTCATGATTCAAATTCTCTTTCTATAATACTCTTTAGATTTCAGAATTCAAATTAAACATGCTTGTGTAATCATGTTATAAATTTTAAAAATAATTTCAAGCAAATTAATTTAAGAATTTTTTTAAAATCAGAAAATACAGGTGAGCACAGGTCATATCAAAAAATTTAAGAATCCTGTTTTTTGATTTCAGGAATAATATCTGAATCGTTTTCAAAAATGAGGATTTTTAAAGGTAAAATCAATTTTTTTGACGAAGTATTGAGTGAGCATTTTGAAGTTGAACAGTATTGTATTTATTGGAGAATTCTGGCCATCGGTGAAGAATTGAAACTCGTGTTCGTTGTTGGAGCAAGCATGGTAATCAAGGATCATCGTAAAAATGCTCAATGAATTTATAATTCACCGAGGTGGCGGTGCGAGTTCAACTTAGGGTTTTATCCCAGTTTTAATTCGATCCTATTCTCGGAGCAATGGTGTCATAAACGTTGAATCAGACTACATCGGGGCAAGTGGTAAAGAAGCATGGAATGTCGATGAAACTTTGGACCCGATTTCGAAGCCTCTGGCGGCCTGAGGCGGCAGGACGAGGTGGACTCAGGTCATTCGGTTCTGTTCTAGGTTTAGTTATGTTGTTTGATTTTGATTGGTATACGAATATGTTAATCTAGGTGGTCTGGAAGTTTGAGTAGATAATTGTAGACTTGTGGAAGGCGGCAAGGTTGGCTGGAGTTCATCGGAACTCCGGTGCACGTATACAAACCTCTGATGTGTGTCAGTGGTATAAGTTTGGGAAGAAGGCTATGGACTCGAAGTGTTCCCCGGGGAGTTTGCATGCTGGCTCGAGTTTGAGCTCGTGTATTTTCAAGTATGTATCGGGTTTTAACACTTAAACAAAATTTAAGTTTGAAAAAAACAAACGGGTAGGTTTGGAAAAAAATTCGAAGTGAACGGCATGTTGGCTCAGGGGTGGACTCGAGTGGGTCTCGGGTTTGCTGTAAAAACAGTTTTTATTTCGAAACAATATTTAAATTTTAAACATTTTTAAATCCATGCTTTTAAATAATGGTTTCGATTAAGTTTGGATTTTTGAGGAAGATATTTTTAAAGTAATTAAGTTTTAATTTATTTAATTTTGTAACATTATTTATAATTAATCATTTTAAATAAATAAGTAATTGAATTTTTTATTAAGATGAAAGGTTATTTTAATTAACCTTAATGTTTTGAATTAATTCATGTGTTAATGGTGATTAATTATGAGGTTTATTAATTAAAGATTTTAATAATAATTAAATGATTAATTAAGATAAATAACTCATAATTAATTAATAATTAAAGAATAATTAATTAAAGGTTAATTAAATATTAGTTTAAGGCTAATTAATTTATAATTAAGGATTAATTAATTAATTAAGGAATACTTAATTAATAAAAGTGATTAAGATTTATTAATTAATAATTAAGGACTAATTAATTTATTAAGAATAATTAATAATTAATTAATGATAATTAATGAAAATAATTATGTGATTAATTAATTATGATCACATAATTAATTCATCTTAATTATAGATGATTGATTATTATTGAATGCTTTGTATTGATTGATATCTCTGATATGTGATTGTGATACCAAGTGATATGAATTGCTTTGTGTTGAGCTGTGACATCTATGAATATATTACTTTGTGAATGTAAAAACCATTGGCCCGTAAAACGACATTTGAATTTTGTTGCGAAAGGGAGTCGGATTCTAATTGGTTATCCGAAACTCACATCGAACCTTAATGGTGAATCTTTATGATTGATATATCCATGTGTTTTTGAAATTATGCTCTCACTATTCGGTTTAGCCGGGAGAGGACTTTGTGTCATATAACCCATTCTGAATAGTGATACGACGAAATGGATAGCATTTGAAGACGGTGGTGAAGACCGGGTGTCTTCAAGAATGATAGGATAACCTATCGAATGACTTTGCACCGAGTTGCTCTAGTATAGAGATCTCCATATGTGATGGGGAGTCTGATCGGGATTGTGGATGCCAGGATTGCAAGGGCTTCTTTGGAAGTGCCTTCGGTTCCGTTCGAACCTGGAACGGACTTGTATGGTTGTATGTCTGACATTACACTTTGAGATACAAAGCTAATTTCTATCAAATACATTTCTGTTTGGTGGCGGAGAATTTATTCTCTTAGCTCAACACCCTTCACTGAGACGAACGAGCTCAGAGGTTATGTAGTTGATGGTTATCAGTGATATACTCCCAATTTGGTAGTGTGGCATGCTGAGTGTTGCTGATCATTTGTTGATCGAAGCATGGCTTTTGTGAAAAGCGTAGCTTTGTGGATGAGACTTCATCGGACATTACAACCGAGAAATGGTCGAAACAAAAAGGATGCGGCAAGGTTATTGGTGGTAGCGCCCCTTAAGGTATGTGTATTTCTTCTGGATAAAAGGTGGTATCATGGTATGGAGCGCAGATATATTTAATGTATGTGGTTATTAGAATTTGTTGGTGTCGAGGCCTCGGTTAAAGGTCGGTTACGACTTGAGGATGGCATACTCGTGTCAGTAGTTACCTAGTTGCAGAGGTAACCCGGCCTTGTGTTGACAGAGATCTGGCTAGGTTCTCTCGACGTCCCTCCAAGGGCGTACCCATTCGGTGTGGAAAGTTCCTTAGCCTGATCAGTTGTTGAAAATCCAAAAAAACAATAAGAGCCCTGTAAGTTTTAATTGTATAACCTGCCATGCAGCGTGGCAGTAGCCTGCCACAAAACATGGTAGCTACAGTAGGTATACCATAATGGTGGTATGCTGGCTAAGATTAATATAATATTTTCGAAATATTTTCTACACTATGCACTAATAATGATATCGAAAGAAGTTTCTCATATCAAACATGTTTGACTATCATAAGAAGAAATCTCCTCCAGTTGTGCGATTGCATTGTGTGTATGGCGGGAGGTCTTATGCTAGTTTCATTTTCAAAAGCATGAACGAATTTATTTTATAAAATGTTTTTGTACAAACAACTGTTTTTGTTTACTCATACTAGTCCCATGATTGACCCGGAGTTTATTATTCCCTTCCTAAACTCAAGGTGCCCATAATTTCCACACGGGTGGCCTAGAAGCAGGTTATCCGTGCTTTTGGAGCTAGCTTGGATGTAGAAGTCTTTTGGAAGCTGTCGGATTTTGTAAAGATTTTGGTTTAGGAATCTTTTGAAGTCTTTGGAGTTTGGTTTTGAAAGTGCTTATGTAGGAATCTCGCCATCGCTCTCTTTTTTTTAGAGACTCGATTGGAGTTATTATAGCTCTATTGTCTTTTCTGTTTTGAGGTTATCATTCTGTTGTCGTATTGTGTTATAGCACTCTGATGTTGGTGATCAATATTGTATCAAATGTTGTATCTATGATGTTTATCATTGAAATCATCTTTCGTTTCTGCTACTTTTTATTCATCTAATGATGTTATAAGCTCCATTTGAACTGGAGTTCAACGTTTGAATTTCCGAAATTCAAATACAAGTGAGGTATTTGAGGTCGATTTTTGAACGCTGGATTTTAGGACGTGACAAGTGGTATCAGAGCTAAAGGTTGAGTAAGAACTTTAGCTGTGGAGCATAACACATTAGGTGACTCGTTAGAGATAGTGTTAGAAATACGCTAGAATGAGTATATCCCTAAGATATCTCATCTGTATGGTCTTAATCAAGTTTTCCTACTATTTACAGATAGTGTGAATGAGCACTAAAAGAGGACGAGGTAGGGGACAGGGGAAATACCTCTACAACTGGTCAAGTCCCTGCAACAGCGGAAGAAGCGGTTCCCACTCAACCTCAATCGAATCTGGCTGATCTATGTAGAAGTTTTTCCAGACTTAGTGGTAAGCCGTTCATTGGCAAGGAGTCTACTATCGAAGTACAAGCCCAGATTCGATCATGTGAAAGAATTTTTAGAGGATTGAAGTTGGAAGATGATCAAATGCGATTGATAGCTTCTTGGCAACTCCAAGAGGAAGCTCTAGCTTGGTGGGAGACTATTATAGTGTATGAGCTAGAAGATGATTTCACTTGGGAACGATTTAAGGAGATATTTGAGAAACAATATATGCCGTCTGCTGGTATCACCAAAATGTACCAGGATTTTATGGACTTGAAGCAGAGAAGTTTGTCGTTTGAAGAGTATTTGAATAAATTCAACGAATTAT
Source organism: Allium cepa (assembly GCA_030765085.1). Classification (NCBI taxonomy): domain Eukaryota; kingdom Viridiplantae; phylum Streptophyta; class Magnoliopsida; order Asparagales; family Amaryllidaceae; genus Allium; species Allium cepa. The sequence continues at coordinate 444,688,320 of CM060938.1, read as the reverse complement.
CTCGATTTGGTCCGGAGCTGGTGAATACACCTTTGAAAAGGAATGAAAGATATATTCAAGGAATGAACAAGAAATTCCATAAAAGAATGACGGCCCATGTGAAAGAATCCTTTTCCGATTTAATCGATATGGGTTATAGATATCCTATCCTAGATATACAGGAAGTTCTGAAGGAGAAAGGAAATGCATGCAGTCCAAATTGGAAGAAAAGGAAGTTCGGAGGCAAGTAACCATATCAGGGTATGGAGAAGAAGACTAATTAGGAAAACCCGGCTAGGAATATTACTTGTTACAATTGTCGAGAAAAGGGCCATTATTCAAACAGTTGCAAGAATCCAAGGAAACAAGTAAGGAAAGAACAACGTATAAAGACTAGTCAGGGAGCCAGAGAATGCTATAGTTGTCACAAGCCTGGACACGTAGAAAAAGATTGCCCAGCAATGGAGCAAGCTCGGGTAGCGAAAGTGTATGCGATAAAGGATGACCCCTCAACTTCAAAGGCGGATAAAGGAAAAGGAGTTCTAAAAGGTAACCTTCTCATTTATGATAGAATTGTTAGAATTTTGTTTGACACGGGCGCCACACATAGCTTTATCTCCCAACAAACCGTAAATGAATTAAAACTTAAGCCTGAGTTTGATGACGAGCCAATTTGCGTGAAGAGTCCGATGGGTGGTCCGACAAGTCTTTGTCTATATTGTAGGAAGGTTCCTATCTCATATTCTTGTCATCGATTTCCTATCAATCTTTTCGTTCTCGACTTCAACGAATTTGAAATCTTACTTGGAGTGAACTGGTTAACAAAATACGAAGTTAAATTAGATTGTAAAAATCGAATGATTGTGGTCTAAACAAAGTTTGGGAATTTTATTGAAATTTCTTGTGAGGATCCTAGTCCAAAAGGGGATAAGCTGATGTATACTTTGGGATATCCCGAACCTAGTCTGGAATCTATACCTATTGTCCGGGAATTTCCAGACATATTCGAAGAAGTCAAATCTTTACCTCCACACAGAGAGATTGAATTCAGAATCGATTTAGTTCCCAATGCTCGTCATGTTGTTCATGCAAGCCGCAGGATGAAACCAAGGGAAAGGATAGAACTAGTCAATCAAACCCGAGATTTTCTAGAGAAAGGATTTATACGTCCTAGTGTTTTCGGTTGGGGTTCAGCTGTGGTGTTCGTAACCAAGTCTGACGGATCCTTGAGATTGTGCGTGGACTACCACGATCTCAATAAACTAACTCTCAAAAACAAATTCCCTTTGCCTAGAATCGACGATCTGTTTGATCAACTTCACGGCGCTTGATTCTTTTCGAAGATGGATCTAGCCAAGGGATTCCATCAGCTATGAATTGCCGAAGACTGTATCCATTTAACATCTTTCAGGGGTCCTGACACATTCTACAAATGGTTAGTCATGCCTTTCGGATTAACCAATGCTCTCGCATAATTCATAGACTTAATGACCCGTGTATTTTGAGAGGTATTGAATAAATTCGTTCTTGGGTTTATTGACGGTATTCTGGTCTATTCCAAAATCGAAGAGGAGCATGCTAAGCATCTAAGGATTGTTTTGGAAATATTAAGGAAGAACATTCTATTCACCAAAAAATTTAAGTGTCGTTTTTGGGTGAATGAAGTCAGATTTCTTGGGCACATTGCTAACGAAGAGGGAATTTCTATAGATCCTGGCAAGATTTTCGCTATCCTAGACTGGAAGCAACCTACTACTCCGAAGGAAGTCAGAGGTTTTCTAAGGCTAGTGGGATACTATAAAAAATTTGCCTAGGATTTCTCCAAGTTAGTCAGCCTACTGACTAAGCTGACTATGAAAAATTCTAAGTTTGATTGGACTCCGAAATTCGAAGAAGCGTTCCAGTAGTTGAAGAGGAGATTGACTACCACTCCTGTTCTCACTATTATTAACAGGAATCAAGGCTTATCAGTTTACACATATGCTTGTGGTGATGGTGTGGGTGAGGTGCTAATGCAAAATGGTAGAGTAATCGCCCACGCGAGTAGACAATTATGTCCATATGAGAAAAACTACCCAACCCACGATCTCGAACTTCTAGCTATTATCTTTTCCTTAAATCTGGTGTCATTATCTTTTGGGTGAAAATTTTGAATTATTCACCAACCATAAATCTCTGAAATATATCATCACCTAGAAGGATTTAAATCTGAGGCAATAACGTTGGTTGAAATTTCCAGCGTCATGCGACCTAGATATTCAGTATACAACCGGAAAAGCCAACGTAGTACCTGATGCATTGAGTAGAGGACGTGCTGTTCTTGCATGTCTAGTTATCACTCCTACTCTCCTTGAAAAGAATACTAATAAGCAAACAGAAGACAAGTTTCTTCAAGAAATGTATAGAAGAATATGTCATGGTGAGGATTCCAGTTTTGGAATTGATAAAAATGGAGTTATAAGATTGAAAGGCAGGATCTGTGTTCCAGACATTCTGGATCTGAAACAGGAAGCGTTGGATGAATGCCACAAGTCCAAACTTAGTATCCATCCAGGGGTTAATAAGATGTATCAAGATATCAAAAGAACTTTCTGGTGGAAAACAATGAAGAGAGATATATCTATTTATGTCAGTCGCTGTGCAACCTGTCAACAAATCACAAGTGATTAGATGAAGATGGCGGGTTTGCTCCAACCATTGGAGATGCCTAAGTGGAAATGGGATCAAGTATCTATGGATTTTATAGATGGGTTGTCACGCACTCAAAAAGGGAATGAAGCAATTTGGTTTATCGCGGATCGTCTGACTAAGACTGCCCTCTTTATCCTAGTAAAATCTACCCGGACAGCAGCAAGTTTGGCAGAATTGTACATGAAAGCAATCGTTCGTCTCCACGGTATACCCGGTAGTATAGTGAATGATCGCGACCCGATCTTCACTAGTAGATTTTAGGAGGCATTTCAAGCCGCATTGGGAACTAAAATGAACTTCAGTACCGTTTATCACCCACAGTCTGATGGGTAGACTGAAAGAATAAATCAAATCTTAGAAGACCTTTTGCGTGCTTGTATACTCGACTTTGGTGGTTCATGGGAGGACCATTTACATCTGGTTGAGTTCTCATATAATAATAGTTATCAAGCCAGTATCAAAATGGCTCCTGTTGAAGCTTTATATGGACGCCTATGTCGATCACCTGCATGCTGGATCTAGTCAGGTGATAGACTCGTTCTTGGCCCAGATATGATAAAGGAAGCTACTAAAAAGTTGATTTTATTCAAAAAAAATTGAAAATGGTTCAAAGTCGTTAGAAAAGTTATTACGACCATAGGAGAAGAGCTCTAGAGTTTCAAGTTGGAGATTCTGTCTTCCTAAAAGTTTCTCCAATGCGTGGGGTGTTGAGGTTTGAAAAGACTAGTAAGCTGGCACCGCGATATATTGGACCTTTTCTTATACCGGAGAGGATTGGTCCTTTGGCTTATCGTGTGCAGCTACCCAACTGGTTATCTGGCGTACATGATGTGTTTCATGTTTCTCTTCTTCAAAAATATGTGCACGATCCAGACTATATCATTGAGGAGGCTGCTCAGCAAGATTTGGAGATCACACCAAATCTGGCGGTTAAAAGAGAACCGTTAAAGATCATTGATCGAGATGAAAAACAGTTGAGAAACAAAGTAGTGAAACTGGTTAAATTGCAATGGAGTGGTAATCCAAATAACTGTACTTGGGAAACAGAGGATATCATGCATAAGTCCTATCCCAATTGTAGAGTGGATATTTCTGCTAAATCTAGTAAGCCATTTCTCTATCTTTTTCTATAGTCATATATTTTTTGTTTGTTTCTCACTCTTTCAAATTTCGAGGACGTAATTTTCTTAAGAGGGGGAAATCTATAACATTCCAATTTTTATAAAAATTAAAATTAGTAATTAATATAGATTTTGGAATTAAATTGATATTAATTTTAAAATATTAAAATAAATTAGATAAGTGTTGATTTGTATATATATGAATAAGATTGTAATTTGCAATTGAGTTTAGAAAATCAAACTAATAAATATTTCAAGATTATTTGAATTTAAAATATATATGTATATATGCTTATAGGTAGATTTGAGTTTTGAATTTGGATCTGAATTTAAAATTTTAAATAAATGTCTTAGTAAAATATTTGAATTTAAAATAATAGAAATGTAATTTATTTAATCTGTAATTAATTTTAAAACATTTTTCTTTAAATATATGTAATAATATAAAGTAAATGTCTTTATAAAATGGAAAACATAAATAAAAAATCAATATAAAATATTTAATGCATGCATAATACAAGTGTTAAGCTTTTAGCACATAAATTAACAAGTGTGATTCACGAAACAAGAAAATAAATAAGTGTAATGATCTTGTAATTAAAATCAACAAGTGTCATTTTATTTTTATTTTTGAGAAAAATTGATAAAAATAGAAAATGAGTAGTATAAACTTTCTACTCTCCTTCTTCTCATTCTTTTTATCTTCATTTCCAAAGCCTGTACAAATTCTGAAACTAGAAACAAAATTTTCAAAAACAAATATGAGAAGAACAAAAAATCAAAAACTTTAAAACCAGAAAATCTTCAAAGCAAAAACCTGGAGCCTGATTTTTTTTCTGGATCAAGTAACAACCAGCGACTAAACATCAAATAGAGATTCAACTAGCAAATTAAAGTATCAAGATCAAGCCCAGATCAAAATAATTCAGCAATCAAAAGCATTTCCCAGTCATCAAGTTTTGAAACCCAGATTCCTTTCTGTTTTTCAAAATCCAAGGTGAGTAAACCTTTTGAAACTCTGGTATTTGATCTGTTGTTTGGATTCATGCTTGAAGCAAGATTTAACATTCGCTTGCATGTGTATAAATCTGTATATATATGTGTATAGATGTGGATGTGCATGTCTGAGAATAGACATATGTCTCTGTTTCTAGTTTCTAGGTTTCAAAATCTGTTCATGTTTCAAATTCTCTTTCTATAATCCTCTTTAGATTTAAGGATTCAAACTAAACATGCTTATAAAATCATGTTATAAAATTTAAAAATAATTTCGAGCATAATTCTTGGTGAATTTATATTTCACCGAGGCAGCGGTGCGAGTTCAAATTAGGGTTTTATGCCAATTTTAAGCTGTTCTCATAGCAATGGTGTCATAAGCATCGAATCGGACTATATCGGGCAAGTGAAAAAGAAGCATGGAACGTCAATGAAGCTTTGGACACGATTTTGAGGCCTCTAGTGGCCTGAGGTGGCGGGACAAGGTGGACTTAGGTGGTTAAGTTCTGTTCCAGGTTGAGTTAGGTTGTTGGATTTCGATTGGTATACGAATGTGTCAATTTAGGTGGTCTGCAAGTTTGAGTTAACGATCGTAGATTTATGGAAGTCGACGAGGTTGGCTGGAGTTCATCAGAGCTCCGGTGCATGTGTATAAACCTCTGACGCGTGTCAGTGGTATAAGTGTGGGGAAGAAGGCCATGGACTCGAAGTGTTCCCCGAGGAGTTTGCATGCTGGCTTGAGTTTCAATCCGTGTATTTTCAAGTATGTATTGGGTTTTAGCACTTAAACAAAATTTAAGTTTAAAAAAAAATACAGGTGGGTTTTGGAAAAAACTCGAAGTGAAAGGCATGTTGGCTCGGGGGTGGACTCGAGTGGGTCTTGGGTTTGCTATAAAAACAGTTTTTATTTTGAAACAAAATTTAAATTTTAAACATTTTTAAATACATGGTTTTAAATAATGGTTTTGATTAAGTTTGGATTAATAAGGATTTTTGAGGAAGATATTTTTAAAGTAATTAAGTTCTAATTTATTTAATTTTGTAACATTACTTATAAATTAATCATTTTAAATAAATAATGTAATTAAAAATTTGATTAAGATGAAAGGTTATTTTAATTAAGCTTAATCTTTTAAATTAATTCATGTGTTAATGGTGATTAATTATGAGGTTTATTAATTAAAGATTTTAATAATAATTAAATAATTAATTAAGATAAATAACTCATAATTACTTAATAATTAAAGAATAATTAATCAAAGGTTAATTAATTATTAGTTTAAGGGTAAGTAATTTATAATAAAGGATTAATTAATTAATGTAATTAATTAAGGAATACTTAATTAATAAAAGTGATTAAGAATTATTAATTAGTAATTAAGGACTAATTAATTATAATTTAGAATAATTAATCATTAATTAGAGATAATTAATGAAAATACTTATGTGATTCATTAATTATAATCACACAATTAATTCATCTTAATTGTAGATGATTGATTATTATTGAATGCTTTGTATTGTTTGATATCTTTGATATGCGATTGTGATACCATGTGATGTGAATTGATTTGTGCTGAGCTATGACATCTATGAATATATTACTACGTGAATGTGAAAACCCTTGGCCCGTATAATGACATTTGAATTTCGATGCGACAAGGAGTCGGATTCCAGTTGGTTATCCGAAACCCACATCGAACCTTAATGGTGAATCTTTGTGATTGATATATCCATGTGTTTTTGAAATTAATTGCTCACTATTTGGTTTAGCCGGGAGAGGACTTTGTGTCATATAACCCACTCCGAATAGTGATACGACGAAATGGATAGCATTTGAAGACAGTGGCGAAGACCGGGTGTCTTCGAGAACGATAGGATAACTTATCGAATGACTCTGCACTGAGTTGCTATGGTATAGAGATCTCCATATGTGATGGGGATTCCGTTCGGGATTGTGGATGCCCGGATTGCAAGGGCTTCTTTGGAAGTGCCTTCAGTTCCGTTCGAACATGGGACGGACTTGTATGGTTGTATGTCTTACATTACACTTTGAGATATAAAGCTAATTTCTATCAAATACATTTCTGTTTGATAGCGGAGAATTTACTCTCTTGGCTTAAGACTCTTCTCTAAGATGAATGAGCTCAGTGGTTATGTAGTTGATGGTTATCAGTGATCTACTTCCAACTTGGTAGTGTGACATGCTGAGTTCTACTGATCATTTGTTGATCAATGCATGGCTTTTGTGAAAAGCGTAGCTTTATGGACAAGACTTCATTGAACCTCACAACCTGGAAATGGTCGAAACAGAAAGGATGCGACAAGGTTATTGGGGGTAGTGCCCCTTAGGGTATGTGCATTTCCCTTCGGATAAAAGGTTGTATCATGCTATGGAGCCTATATATATTTAATCTATGTGGTTATTGGAATTTGTTGGTGTCGAGGATCGGTTAAAGGTCGGTTATGACCGGGGGATGGAATACTCGTGTCAGTGGTTATCTAGTTATAGAGGTAACCCGGCCTTATGTTGGCAGAGATCTGGTTAGGTTCTCGGTGCTTCCCTCCATAGGTGTACCCATTCAGTGTAGGAAGTTCCTTAGGCCTGACCATTTGTTGGAAATCCAAAGAAATAACACGAGCCCTGTACGGTTTTAGCTGTATAACCTACCATGCAGCCTGGCGGTAACTTGCCATAAAACATGGTAGTTATGGTAGGTATACCATAATGGTGGTATGCTGACTAAGATTAATATTATATTTTCGAAATATTTTCTACACAATGCAATAATAATAATTTCAAATGAGATTTTTCATATCAAGCATGTTTGACTATCATAAGAAGAAATCTCCACCAACTGTGTGATTGTACTGTGTGTGTGTGGCAGGAGGTCTTATGGTAGTTTCATTTTCAAAAGCATGAACGGATTTCTTTTATCAAATGTTTTCGTAAAACCAACTGTTTTTGTTTACTCATACTAGTCCCATGACTGACCCGGAGTTTATTGTTCCCTTTCTAAACTCTGGGTGCCCATAATTTCCACATGGGCAACCCTGAAGCAGGTTATCCATGTTTTTGGAGCTAGCTTGGATCTAGAAGTCTTTTGGAAGCCGTCGGATTCTGTAAAGCTTTTGGTTTGGTAATCTTTTGAAGTCTTTGGATTTTGGTTTTGAAGGTGCTTATGTCAGAATCTCGCTATCGCTCTCTTTCTTTTAAAGACTCTGTTGGAGTTATTATAGCTCTATTGTCTTTTCCGTTGTGGTGTTATCATTCTGTTGTTGTATTATGTTATAGCACTCTGATGTTGGTGATCAATATTGTATCAAATGTTGTATTTGTGATGTTTATCAATGAAATCATCTTTTGTATCCGCTGCTTTGTATTCGTCTAATGTTGTTATAAGCTCCATCCGAACTGGAGTTCAACATTTGAATTTCTGGCAGTCAAATACAAGTGAGGTACTTGATGTCGATTTTTGAACGTTGGATTTCAGGTCATGACTAAATTAAATAGTAATAAACTAATATATAACAGTTACCTAACTACAGAAACCCTAACCAATATGTCGGAACCCTACGATCGCGACCCCTATATGAATGCCATCGGCCTCCCACTAGCACACGCTTCACCAAAGCAACGTGCCCCATCGCGACAACGCTAGACCTTGTGTGCACTGCCCCTGTTATCCCTCCACCCTTCGAATGTGCCAAATCGCGAACCCTTGGCCAGAACCCACTTCGAGAGTCGCAGCTAACTCTTCCCCATCTCGAGCGCCACGACTTCAATTTTTGCTCGCCATCCATCTACGTTCGAACGAACTCGATTCGTTCATTTTTTTCTCTTTGATCTAGGTTTGACTTTGAATTAAAACAGAGAAGAAGGGGAATAAAGATAACCGGCCTTCGATTTAATTTTCGCGAGATTGATTTGAGAATAAGCGATTTATTTTTTAACCGAGTTCAGCCATTATTTGGTTTTGATTTTCGAATTCAAAACTGAAGGGGAAAAGTTTTCGTGATTATTTAACAGGTTTTGATATTACAAAGAGGAAGGGGGATGCGTGCAAAACAAAGGAGGACACGTGCGTCAAATATCTATACGTGTATGCAAGGTCTTGACACAGAATTTTAATGCAACAATATTATTTAGATTTAAATATAAATTCAAATCGTCACATTTATGCAACTCATAATCTTGACCACCTATCGAGGCTTGCCGCTAGGCAATTATAATGTTAAACTCCTATTTCGAACACACCGGAAAAGGTTTCGAGTCCTAATTCGGTCGTATGGAGAAGATAGCTCTTTGGACCCAGTTATAATATTAAATTTTCGATATAAATTTCAGCGTGTTTATCTATCTTGCGACCAAACGATCACTCCAAATACTATGAAAATTGAAATCCGATAATAATACACTATTACAGATCCAATGGAGCTAGTTTCGTCGAATTCCAAGACTGTGCCTCGGAAGGCTATTTTTAAATATTGATTTAAACTATATAAATTCAAAACTGAACAAATCACTTCAAACTTCAATTTTAAAGCTTTTTTTTTCTTCAAGACTACAAAAATAAATTTTATAATCTTTTAAAATATTTTTAACAAGCTTGAAATTCTAGATTTCATATCTTACCCAATTTCCAATAATTAAATCTGATAATTTATCTATCCAAATAGATAGTGATATTTGAAATTCATGCTAAACTAACGTTCAAATATTTAAAATCAATTAAATATTCTAATTTTCAAATACCAAAAATTCGAAGTCGTCACAACATAAGACCGGTGCTACCCCTTACTGGATAGTTCGAATAAGATCACCCCATGGATGGGATCAGCAACCGCTTACACAGCTGAAAGAAATGGACATCTAGACATGGATGATCTTACCCTAATTGGTTGCTAGTCACTTAGCATTGCATGCACCTCCCCTGGTTTAGCCATTCTTGGTTGACGAGGCTCAAGGCTATGCATTACCTTTTTAGCACACATTTACTTAGAATGCTCATCGTCCTCCTGACGATGTTCTGATAGCATTCGTCCATTCAAGTCCGTCCTCGGTCAGAACGGAACCGAAGGCACTACTCCTACTACATCCATTTTGGAATCACCCTTAGGATTAGTAGCGATTAGCCCTTGCACTTCACTGCTCCATCTTCGACTCCAAGCTCTTGTCTTCCTCACGAAACGTTCAAACCGGATCGAAGTGGTTTTCGAGAAATCAATCCCGATCCCTATCTCTTCGAAACGATCAATGCATTGGTCAATATTGATAGTCGGTTATTTAACTATCAAACAACATTCACAAACAATCATCAGACATTAATAATTTCCCAATTTATTTATTTCAAAATATCTCTGCAAGATATTTTCCTACATTTCAACCATTTCAAAATAGTTTTCAAATCACTTTTCTCTCGTGGAATTAATTTCCAAATATTGGTTATTTCCACTGAAAATTACCAAGTCTAAATACTTTAGATTTTAAAATAATTTAAATCACTTTATCCAAAATATATATTTTAAAACACTTAAAATAAAACAATTTTAAACACTTATTTAAAATACTAGTTATGAAATATAATAAAAATTTCCATGTAAAACATAAGCCAAAACAAATTTAAAATTAAAAGTTATTCTATAAGGTATAAATATTGAATAATTATCTTTAATTAATAACACAAGTTAAAACTTTTAAATAACTTACTTATATAAATAACTTTATAAATATTTACTTTAAAAAAATTAAAACCACTAAATAATAATTTTCTAGAATATTTTTTAAAACTACTTTAAAACCTCTAACTTATACTTGGAAATCTTCCTTTGAAAATATACTTGGCTTTTCAGGGAAATACACTTTCCTTTCCGCATCTTTAAAATAACACTATTTATTTTAAAACAAATTACCCACTCCTTTATATATTCCCATCCTGAATTATACTTCCAAATTATCCTCTGATAAATATTTCACTTTATTTATAAACCCTGTTTATAAATCGCATAATCCTATTCTCTTTGGAAATACTACTCCAAATCACTTAATGATTTGAAAATAGATTCTCTAAATTAGATTACCATAGAATTTATTTATTGATTTATTGAAAGTTTATTTCAAAAACCATTAATTTTAGATTCACTTCTTAAATATGATTTTAAATCTCATTTAAAACCGAAGGTATAAATTCCATATTTTATTTCAAAATTCTCCTCTATTTTTCCCAAACTCATTCAAATCTTGAATTTTAAAAATATATTTCTTCACACCAAAAATATTGCTTAAGTCCTTATTTTAAATAAAATCCCTTTTCCCACTTATTCAAAATCCTTATTTTCCCATCCTTGAATTTATTATATATGATTTAAAATCAAACCTTTATCCCTTACCCAAATTCATTTCTTGAATTTATTTGAATTTACTATAATTATTTTACTTAAAAATTTCCCTTTTTATTCCCTTAAAAAATTCCCAATTTTATATATATTTCATTTTTCTCAAATACCAATATATATATTCTACTAAGCCATAGCATTTAACAATTTTAATTCCAAATAAAATCAATATAATCCATCACAGATCGTCACATACAACACATTACTGAATATAAAATAAATTCAACAGTTGAGGAATCCAACTGGATTCCTCCAACCTGTTTCCCTACATCCATAGATGTTAGCACAATATGAAATACCAATCCTACTTCGAGGTGGAATATCGCGGTATAAAGGGTCATCCACTATTATGCGGTGCGCATAGGGTTTCATCCGCTATATAATGCTTAAAATCAATCGCCCTATTATATATACTATATATAATATCACATCCAAACTAATAATAGATCATCAATTCAAGCAATCACTTCAATAATTTGAATTTAACTGTTTAAAATAACTGATAACCAGATGTGAGAGAGATTAACACACCTTTAATTTTTGATTTGCAATCTGATTCAAACTCGACTTGTTTTCTTCACAGTTTTAGACCTTCTACAACGTTTTATGATTTATTAACATTTGAGATAATCTACAATGATTTACCATTTAGTAGACTAAATTGACTAACAATTTAAGTTAAACTAATCATTTTTAACTAATACACATATACACATATACACAGATATATATATATATATATATATATATTTGTAAAAATAATCTATATAGATTTTAAAAATCTATCTTAATTTAAATCCCTATATTTTCCAAATCTAAAATAATTTCTTTTTACCTATATATGTGTATACATTATGTAAATCTATAAATTTAAGAATAAATATTGTTTTATAACTTACTGCAAATTAAAATGTCACCTATTTATTTACTTATTAAATTAAATAAACGTAGATACCTTGCTGCATAGGGGTGAACTCGATGCCACACGACACACCAAACTTCCAGATCACCTCAAGCAACTAGATCAACCAGGAGCGTACTACTCGATGCCTCTGATGTGAGCTATGCCCCACCATACCTTGCCGCTTGATCAAGTCCAGATTCACATGCCCTAGTTCTCGCATTCGCGAGCCTCCTATCGAACTCGCATGCCTCCATTTTCTAGAATTGCGAGTCGCTAGGGTTTCCAGAGGAATTCGAGCATTATTAAACAAGCTATAGGGAGCTAGCGATTTCGATTTGGATTAGAAGAAGGATGGGAATGATTCGTAGATGAATCTGAAAGGAGGGGAAGGAAAGGAAATCATACTTTTAAAAATCTTGATTTCCTTTCCTTCGGCGATTAATTTGCGATTGAACGAAATGGGTTTTTCGTTTTTTAAATGAATTTGATTTTTCACTTTTAAAATGCTCGGCTATGATTTTAAAGAAAGAAGGAGACTCGTATCTCAGGGAGGGACAAGTGTTAGAAAAGGCATGCTATATTTGAATCATAGTAATTTGTTTTTGACTGGTCACAATATAAAAATTAAATTTAAAAGTCTCAAAATCGAGCCAAAAATCTTAACCTCCTATCGAGGCATGCCGCTAGGTGTTCATAAGGTTATACCCCTATTACGTATGCAATTGAAAAGGTTTCGAGTCCTAATTCGATCGTCTGGAGAAGCTTTTTGGATCCAGCTTATATAAAATTTTATATATAAATTTCAGCGCGTTTATTTAGCGTACGATCGCATGTCAACTCTAAACGCTACGAAAATTGAAATCCGATAATTATACACCATTATGGATCCAATGGAATTCGTTTCGTCAAATTCCAAGGTTGTGCCTCGAATGGCTATTTTTAAATATCAATTTAAATGATATACCTTTAAAACTGAGCAAAACACTTCCAAGTTCAAATTTAAAACTTCGATTATCTCTAGTATTGTAAATATAAATTTTCCAAGCCTTTGAAATATTTTTAACAAGCTTAAAAATCAAGATTCAATATTTTACCCAACTTCTACTTATTAAATTCAATAATTTAATTACCCAAATAAACAGTGATATTTGAAATTCAAGTTAAACTAACTTTCATGTATTTAAAATCAACTAAATATTTCAATTTCAAATATCCAGAAATTCCGGGTCTTCACATTCATCCCCCCTTAAAAGAATATTGTCCCCAAATTACTAGTTATGAAGAATTGTCCAATATCCCGTTTACTATTTTTCCAAAACCAAACAATTTTAACAATTTGCCAAAACAAATCTTTTTTATTAAAGACCCACTATCATTTCTACTATCTTTCCAAAATCTTCCACAGTTTCCAAACAACATTATTTACTAATTAATTCAAAATTAAAATAAAATTTTAAATTATCAAAATTTTCTCAAAATTTTTCTAACTCCCTAAATTTTCGAAAAATTTCCCCATTGTCTCCTTTGCGCTGCTAGATCGGTACAACTACAAAATGCCTCTACGAGCCTCTGATTTCAAAAAAAAACAAAAGGCAAGTGGCAAGACCAAAAAATCATCAAATATTATAAAGAAATTTAAAGACATACCTCTATGTTGGCCAATTCAAATTTATCTTCAGAAATCAAAAACATCCATTTATCCTTTGCCTTTAGATACCCATGCTTATCTACCAATAATGTTTACTAGTACAATCAAATTTATTTTACTCATCTCTTTACAAAATTTCGATATTCATTTCATTCAAGCACGTAGAATGGCTGTATATCATCCATACGCAATACCAAATTCGATCGCTCACTCGATCACACAATTTTATTTCCGAACTAGCATCGTCCACCCGACTTTCTAGTGCGGACCAAGATCTGGTTTCTCGATCAGAAATCGTTATTCTCCTTGCATAGCCATACGATATGATAGAGAACATTAAGAATCAATCAAAAATCTATATCCAGGGTTCGCCATCGAAATCAAGTGAAAAATCACAACTCGGATCGGTATAACTACCTTGAAATTCTATGCTCGAATCTGAATCAAATCGTTATGTGAATAAAATAATATACGCACATCCTACATATTTATTCCAATTAATTATTAGCTATATCAATTCTCTTTTTATTCACATTCATTTTGATTTCTATCCACTTATTCACAATTATCATTTTGCACCTTTTTATAAAAGCTTCAGTCAATTGTTAATTTAGAATATTTTTGATACCAAATTTAAATAAGAATTCCACTATCCATTTCTTAAGTTCAATATAAATATTTTATACACTTCTTATATTTATTTTCACTTTACCACATAAGCTACCACATCTATTTCCATTTAACTTAAATTTCAATTCCCTTCTGAATTCAATTTCAAATCTATTTAACTTACTAATTTTATTTATCACTTTATTTCCAAATTAAATTTCAAATCTCAGTTAAAAAGTTTATTTCCAAACTTTTACTCCTCTTATTTCCCTCAAACAAATTTTACAATTTCAATTTACTTAACACAATTCAAAATGAATTCGAATATTCAGTCTAAGTTCCATTTACTTAGAATTTAGATTTAACTCCAATATCCATTTTTCAATTTCATTTACTTATAAATGTAAATTCGTTTGCTCATTTGCAAATTTATTTCACACTTAGTAAATTCTATTTCAATGGCCATTCATTAAGCTCACTTAGACTTTTTCCTTGAACTTATTATTATTTAAGACAATTCAATTTACATTTCATTCCCATTCAAAATTTTAAACTTCTATAATTTTTCCTTAAAATTTACTTTTATCTTACTTGATCCAGTTACACCTCAATTTAATCCAAAATTTCAACTTCAATGAGTTCCCAATTTATTTCCATTCCATGAACATTTTGAATAAGATTCCAAAGTCTTTTAAATGATTTCTTAACATTTCAAAATCATTTTTGAAATCAATTGTATACATAATTCAATCGCATATCAAATTATTCTTTAAATTTTAAAACTAAACCCAGTTTTGCAAACAACTCAATTTAGACATTTTGGACAGCAATTCCTCTCTTGGAAACTCGAAAATGAATATCGATGATGCTACAGTCATCACCGAAGTTATTTTCCAGCGACCGAAGTGAGTTCAATGCATTTATCCCTTCAAAAACATTTTCCAAATATTTTTAAATTCCAATCTCACGAGATTTCAAATCCAATTAAAAAAATTATTTCTCATTATTCCTCCAAAACCTTTGAAAGCCATTTTTTCCAAACTCAAAGGAATTGAATTTCCAAAATTTCGAATTCCAAATCCTTTCAATTCATGTTCAAATATTACTCTGGAATTTTTATTTCATTTTCAATTATAAATCAAATTTATAATTCACATTTACAAATCCCATTTTGTTACATAAATTTCCTTAACCTTTGGTTATAATTTTAATTCCTAGTTTAATTTCCACACCATAATGATAATAATTAAATATTGTCACTTCCTAACAACCAAGAAACCTTATATTATAATAATTTACATGTTTCTTTTATATACGAAAATAATTTGTGGCAAAGTTATTTGATTTACCCATTTTAAAACAACACTTTGTCGGCTTATCTTGTTTAAGAGTTTAGAAATTCCATTGATGACATGGCGTCCCATATATCGATCGGAATCCATAAACACTCAACCGGTAAGCCATCATAATAAAAAAAATTATATTTACTAACAAATATGCGCTCATATCTATTGATAAACTCAACTCATTCTAGAGTACTTGCGGACTCTATTTCTAATGAGTAATCCCTGCCGGAGCCAAGGCTCTCGCTTAAACTTCAGCTCTGATACCACAATGTATCGACCCAATTTTTCGACGTATGAAAATTGACATTAACACGTCCACTGTATCAAATGTCGAGCAATTAAATGCCGAAAATCCGAACAATTAAGGTTAAAGAAGAAGGAGATAGAAGAAGAAATAGAAACAATATCAGAATTTCACAATCACGGCAGAACAATATATAATAGATAAATGACTAATCTTTAAACACAAAGAACCATATCAGTTTTATACATTACATCATCAGAGTACAACTCAATTTCTGGACAGCTATAATAACTTATCCTCCAAAAGCTGAATATATAGCTTACGCTGCACAACGAATATAATTCTATGGGAATATGCCTCATGATCCAGCTCGTCTCCTCAGCTCCACAGCAGTCCATCTAGAATCTTACTCTATAATACTTGGTCTGACCCGAGCATTATAGTGAAATAACACCCAAGTCAGTTTGGAAAACCAGCATGAGAAAAAACACTCAATTGGATTATTAAAGTTTCAAAATCCTTTTGAAATCAAAGATATCTCGTAAGACCATGCCACAAATAAACATGTCGGGTTTTTACCTTACGATAACCTAAAATTTTTTTACCAAAACCATTTGACATTATAATAATGTCTATAGAAAGTAAAATAGAATCTAGCTGAAATGGTTGCATCTCACGTTTCAGCAATAGTTAGGCACAATCAAAACTGTATGGGCGCTTAGTGGAGATTGGATTCCATACAATGGCAAGATTACTGGGGTACAGCCTGTCATAGTACATGGTCTAGATCACCGTACCGAGGATCCACCCTGATCCCCTGCTACACAAGAGCAAAGCTACCGCTTACTGAATAGTCCGAATAAGATCACCTTGCGGTTGGAATCAGCAACCGCCCAAACAGCCGGAAAAAAGGGACATCTAGACAGGGATGATCTTACCCTAATTGATTGCTAGCCGCTTAGCCTTGCCTACACCTCTCCTATTTTAGCCATTCCCAGTTGATGAGGCTTGAGGCTATGCGTTACCTTTTTAGCACACATTCACTTAGAATGCTCACCATCCTCCTGACAATGTTCTAATAGCATTCGTCCATACAAGTCCATCCTAAGTCCAAATGGCCGAAGGCACAACTCCTACTACATCCATTTTGGAATCGCCATATGAATTATTAGCGATTAGCCCTTGCACTTAACTGCTCCTTATTCGACTCCAAGCTCTTGTCTTCCTCATGAAACGTTCAAATCAGATTGAAGTAGTTTTGGAGAAATCAATCTCGATCCCGGTCTCTTCGAAAGCGCATTGGTCAATATTGATAGTCGGTTATTTAACTATCAAACAACATTCAAAAACAATCATCAGACCTTAATAATTTCCCAATTTATTTATTTCAAAATATCTCTGCAAGATATTTTCCTACACTTCAACCATTTCGAAACAATTTTCAAATCACTTTTCTCTCGTGGAATTAATTTCCAAATATTGGTTATTTCCATTGAAAATTACTAAGTCTAAATACTTTAGATTTTAAAGTAATTTAAATCACTTTATCCAAAATATATATTTAAATTTTTTAAAATAAAACTATTTAAAACACTTATTTAAAATAAAAATTATGAAATTTAATAAAAATTTCCATGTAAAACTTGAGCCAAAACAAATTTAAAATTTAAAGTTATTCTATAAGGTATAAATATTGAATAATTATCTTTAATCAATAATACTAGTTATAACTTTTAAAATAATTTACTTATATAATTAACTTCATAAATATTTACTTAAAAAAATTAAAACCACTAAATAATAATTTTCTAGAGTGTTTTTTTTAAACCACTTTAAAACCTCTAACTTATACTTGGAAATCTTCCTTTGAAAATATACTTGGCTTTTCTAGGAAATACACTTTCCTTTTCACATCTTTAAAAATAAATCACTATTTATTTTTAAAACAAATTACCCATTCCTTTATAAATTCTCATCCTGAATTTATACTTCCAAATTATCTTCTGATAAATATTTCACTTTATTTATAAACCCTGTTTATAAATTCCATAATTCCATTCTCTTTGGAGATACTGTTCCAAAACACTTACTTGATTTTAAAATAGATTCTCTAAATTAAATTCCCTATAGGATTTATTTCTTGATTTGTTCAAAGCTTATTTCAAAATCCCTTAATTCCATATTCACTTCTTAAATAAGATTTAAGATCTCATTTAAAACTGAAGATATAAATTCCATATTCTCCTTTTATTTTTCCCAAACTCATTCAAATCTTGAATTTTAAAAATATATTTCTTCATACTAAAAATATTGCTTAAGTCCTTATTTTAAATAAAATCCCTTTTCCCACTTATTCAAAATCCCTATTTTCCTATCCTTGAATTTATAATCCTAGGATTTAAAATCAAACCTTTATCCCTTTCCCAAATTTATTTCTTTAATTTATTTGAATTTACTATAATTATTTTACTTAAAAATTTCACTTTTTATTCCATTAAAAAAATCCCAACTTTATATACATATTACATTTTTCTCAAATACCAATATATATATATATATATATTCAACTAAGCCATAGCATTTAATAATTTTAATTCCAAATAAAATCAATATAATCCATCATAGATTATCACATACATCACAATGCTAAATATAAAATATATTCAACATTTGAGGAATCCAGTTGGATCCCTCCAACCTGTTTTCCTACATCTACAGATGTTAACATAAAATATCAATCCCACTTTGAGGTGGAATATCGCGGTATAAAGGGTCATTCGCTATTATGCGGGACACGTAGGGTCTCGTCTTCTATATAATGCGGGAATTCAATCACTCCAATATATATACACTATATATAATATCACATCCAAACTGATAGTAGATCATCAATTCAAGCAATCACTTCGATAATTTGAAATTAACTGTTTAAAATAACTGATATCTAGATGTGAGTGGGATTAACTCACCTATGATTTTTGATTTGCAATCTAATTCAAACCCGGCTTGTCTTCTTCATAGTTTTAGACATTGTACAACATTATATGATTTATTAACATTTGAGAAAATCTATAATGGTTTACCTTTAATAAACTAAATTGACCAATAATATAATTTATACAAATCATTTTTAACTAATAATTTGATATCAAACAAATTTTCTTTTAATAAATTATCTTTAGTAATAAATAGCTAAATAAGTTTATTAAATAAATTAATCACCCTAAATACATTTGATCTTCGAAACTTAACATATATACTTATAAAATAATATATAGATTTAAAAAAAATTATATAAACCCTTCAAACATTTAAAATTCCTACTTTTTTTTTAAAACCTTACTTATAAATATAATTTCCCTTTAAAAAAAATCTTCTAGTAACTAAATAAATTATATAAGTTAATTGAACAAATTACTTACCAAATTCAGTAGATTAAATATGGATATATATATATATATACACACACACATACATACACATATCTATTTTCCTTTTGAAACTACATATATATATATATTTTAAATTAATCTATATAGATTTTAAAAATCTATCTTTATTTAGATCCTTATATTTTCCTAATCTAAAATAATTTCTGTTTACCTATTTATGTATACATTTAAATTTATAAATTTAAGAATACAAACTATTTTATAACTTACTGTAAATTAAAATCTCACCTATATATTTATTTATTAAATTAAATAAACGCAGATACCTCACTGCCTAGGGGTGAATTCGATGTCACACGACACACCCAACTTCCATATCACCTCGCGCGACTAGATCAACGAGGAGGATACTGCTTGATGCCTCTGACGTGAGTGATGACCCACCATGCCTTGCTGCTCGATCATGTCCAGATGCCCATGCCCTAGTTCTCGCGTTCGCGAGCCTCCCACTGAAGTTGCGTGCCTCTATTTTCTAGAATCTCGAGTCGATAGGGTTTCCAGAGGAATTCATGCATTGCTAAACAGTGTTGAAGGGAGCTTGCAATTTTGATTTGGATTAGAAGAAGGATGGGAATGATTCGTAGATGAATCTGAAAGAAGGGGAAGGAAGGAAATCATGCTTTTAAAAATCTTGATTTCCTTTCCTTCGGCCATTAATTTTCGATTGAATGAAAAGGGGTTTTCATTTTATAAATGAATTTGATTTTTACTTTTAAAATGCTCGACTATGATTTTAAAGAAAGAAGGAGATGCACGTCTCAGGGAGGGACAAGTGTTAGAAAAGGCATGCTACGTGTTGAATCACGGTAATTTTTTTAACTGGTCACAATATAAAAATTTAATTTAAATTTGAATTTAGACCTCTCGAAATCGAGCCAAAAATCTCGACCTCCTATCGAGGCATGCTGTTAGGCATTCGTAAGGTTATACACCAATTGTGAACGCAATGGAAAAGGTTTTGAGTCCTAATTCGATCGTATGGAGAAGATAGCTTTTTGGATCTAGTTTATATTAAATTTTCGATACAAATTTCAACGCATTTATTTATCGTACGATCACATGACAACTCCAAACGCTAAAACTGAAATCTGATAATAATACACTATTACGGATCCAATGGCACTGGTTTCATCGAATTCCGAGACCGTGCCTCGGTTGGCTATTTTTAAATATCGATTTAAACGATATACCTTTAAAATCAAGCAAAACACTTCCAAACTCAAATTTAAAACCTCTATTATCTCTAGTATTGTAAATATAAATTTTCCAAGCCTTTGAAATATTTTTAACCGGCTTAAAAATCGATATTCAATATTTTACCTAATTTCTACTTATTAAATTCAATAATTTAATTACTCAAATAAACAATGATATTTGAAATTTAAGTTAAACTAACTTTCAAGTATTTAAAATCAATTAAATATTTAAATTTCGAATATCCAAAAATTTCGAGTCATCACAGTAGTATACATATGTTGTGTTGTATTATACAAAAGATTTTAACAGTATATAGTAATATGGTAAGTTTGTGTAAAATGAATTTGTTTGGTGATTTTGTTGTTTATATATATATATATATATATTAGTATAATATATTGTTGATTTCAAAGTATATATATAGGAATTTTATTTTTATATGTTCGAAACTAAATATGGATTTGAAAATATATGTTTTGGAATTTATTTTAGAAAACAAATAAATATACATATAATATAATAATAATAATAATGTATATATTTTCAGTTTATTAAAAAACTGATTTGATTTATTTCCACTGATTCTGATTTATCACTTTATCCATCGAACTCGAGTGCATTGTGCTTTGCTTCGAAATCCGTGCTTGGATTCGTAACTCATCTCATTCTCTATCCTCGAAAGGTGAGCAATCACTCACGATTAACATCGTTGTATTTATTAAATTTGATTTCAATTGAAACCGCAATTAAAATATGTTACCGTTAGTTATTTACATTACTATATATGTTATTATCTATATCTGTTCACCTGTGACATCTTGCACCATTCCCTATTATTTATATCGATGATATATGCTTGTTGTTGATATGTTATATTATAATCATCACCGTTCTCACTCTGCAAGTTCCTTGTTAGTATAGAATTCCCTATATGCTGAAATGATACTTACCCGAACGATCTTGTAGAATAGGAGGAAATCATTATGAGTTGAAATGATAGACCCAAGCGATTTTCATTGACATTGAATTTGAGATTGCTGGTTGAAAAGATATGTACCTATAGATATTTACGGATTGAAATGATAAATATTTGTATCACGTGACTATAGGATAGAAAATTATATACAAACACCATTGGTTTATATATATGTATGTATGTATGTATATGTATATATATATCGAAAATGATTTCTAAAGTCTTGAAAAGAAATATATTGTTTTAATAAACATTGATTTTAAGATATTATATATAAATGTATTTCTACAAAGGTTTAAATTTTAGATTTTTGAAATTATATTTCGAAAATTTTATAACTATATGTTAGATTTGAAATCATAAATTTTAAGAATTTACTTATAAATTTTACTATTTTAAAAATATATAAATAGATTTAATATAAAATAAATTTAATAAAATGTTTAAGTATTTATTTAAAATCTTATTTTCAAATATAGGGTTTATAATAATTTTTAATAAATTAAGGTTGGAAAGAGAAATAGAAATTGTTTTAAAATTTGTATTTATTTCAGAATATACTCAAATAAGCATGATGTGAAATTTATTAAATTTGAGATTTTAAAGATATGATTTTTTTTATAACTTGATTTTGGTGTAAAAGTGATTCAAATGAGTATTTTCAAATTTACATAAATCGAAATGGGATATTTAGTTTATGTAAATTTGTAATTGAAGTTTTATTGAAATGTCTTTTTAATGATTAAGTAAATATTTCAAAAAAATAATAATAGTAAAATGAATTTGATTTATATATGAAATTGTCGAATTTAGTTTTGTAAATGTTTAAATATTTAAAGCTTTGAAATCTATTGAAGTTGAAATGGTTTAGTTTATAGTTTATGTCTATATTTGAAACGATATAAAATGGTTTATTGAGATTTGAATTAAATTGAAATGGGATTTGATTTCAATGAAATTTGATTTAAATTGAATTTTTGAATTCGAGTTGATTTGAATCGATTTGTGAACTTTGAGGAAACTATTTTTATTATATAAAGTATTTTAATATACGAAAATATTTTGCGTTATGAATTATTTTTAATATAAACTATTTTTAATATAAAACAAATTTATTATCCTAATTATTTTAATATAAGCTATTTTTAATTTATAACTATTTAATTTATAACTATTTTATTATATTAACTATTTCATTTATAACTAATTTAATATATATAATATTATTAATATCTAAACTGTTTAGGAGGAAAGTGTTATGGATTTCAAAGTATTATAATTTCAAAAGTTATATATTCCAAGTGTTATGATTTACAAAGTATTATAATTTCAAAGTGTTACAATTTCGAAAGATTTATAATTTTGGAAATTGTTATGATTTTTGGAAATGAATATTATTTTAAATGAGAAATGATATCGTACTGATATGGGTTTGAAATAGATATGTTATTTTGGTTTTGAATTATGATATTTTGAAATAAACATGGTGTTATAATAACATTTGGTTGTTAAAGAGACCAGGATCGGTTATTGTCATACTCTCTGCCAATACCAAAAAGCACTTTAACAACTATGTACGCGGTGGAGATTCCAGAATGAAGTGGATGGTGGCGACGATTCTACATGAGGTATATACATGGATCTGACTCCCATGAGTTAGCTTCTGGTGGTTAAACAGGAGCAACTGATGGGCCATGTGAGGTAGCTCCTCCGATCGGACACACTTCTTCGATACCATTCTATTACTCTGTGATTGATTGGGTGCACCCTTCGGATTTTTTTGGAGTGTGGATCGAGGTGGGCGGTCGTTGCGGATTTGCGTTACCACCAACTTGAAAGTGTAATTGGTATATCTACCATGGCATTGCCTAGTTGTGCCATGTCACCTACCATATCGAGCCCACTACAAGTTTGTTTTGTACCATACCTATGGAGTGCCCTCTGACGATGCCCAGTACGGGGGAGATTACGATACTGTATGGACTATGGGAATATATAAAATGTGTTAAAGGGGATATGGGTAACGCCTTAACGCTAGTTTAATAGTTCGCTTTACTCTAGATATATTATAATAATGTATTGTACTACATAGTAGACAGCTCCATGGATTCAGTAGATATTTCACTTGAGTTGGATTTATTGATATAAGAATGTTAATCCTGACTCGAATGTTTTGTGTTTTGCTTTACGCTTAGGTTAGACTGAATGTCATAGCGTTTGAGACTCACCTTTGGAGTTGGAGCTTCGCTTGGAGATCCATCTATCTATTCGTCTTGCAGTTATTCAGTTGACTCCCGTGATATATACTGATCTTGTATTTGTGTAACGGCCCGATCTTTCGACGTCCGAAAATCGACATCAATACGTCCACTGTATCAAATGCCAAACAATCGAATGCCGAAAAACCGAACCATTAGGGCTAAAGAAGAAGGAGGTATTAGAAGAAATAGAAACAATATCAGAATCTCACAATCGCAGCGGAATAATATGTAATAGATAAATGACTAGTCTTTAATTAAAAGAACTATATTTGTTTATACATAACATCATCAGAGGTTAAAAGAATTCATAGCACACAAATGGACAGTTATCATAACTTGTCCTCACAAAACTGACTATGCAGTTAATCATACACAGCAGAATATTCATCAAATACGTGTGATACGTCTCGCCATCCACCTCGCCTCCTTAGCTCCACGGCATCCTTTCCTGTATCTATAATACTCGGTCCGACCCAAGATTTATAATGAAATAACATCCGAGTCAGTTTGAAAAACCAGAGTGAGATACTAAAGTTTTCAAAATCCTTTGAAATCAAAGGTATCTCGTAAGACCACGCTATAAATAAACATGCCGAGTTTTTACCTTATGATAACCAAAACATTTTTATCAAATCCATCTGATATTGTAATAGTGTCTATTGAAAGTAAATTAGAATCTAGCAGAAATGCTTGCATCTCACGTTTCAGCATAGCTGGGCACAATCAAAATCGTACAGGCGCTTATTGGAGATTGGATTCCATTCAATGGCAGGGCTACTGGGGTACCGTCCGTCACAATACGTGGTCTAGATCACCATACCAAGGATCCACCCTAATCACCTGCAACACAAGACCGTAGCTACCCCTTACTGGATAGTCCGAATAAGATCACCCCGTGATCGGGATCAACAACCGCCCATACAGCCGAATAAAGGGACATCTAGACACGGATGACCTTACCCTAATTGGTTGCTAGCCACATAGCCTTGTGTGCAACTCCCCTGTTTTAGCCATTCCCGATTAATGAGGCTCGAGGCTATGCGTTACCTTTTTAGCACACATTAACTTAGAATGCTCATCGTCCTCCTGACGATGTTCTGATAGCATTCATCCATAAGTTCACTCCAGGTCCGAGCGGAGCCGAAGGCACTATTCCTACTACATCCATTTTGGAATGACCTTCGGGTTAGTAGCGATTAGCCCTTGCACTTCACTACTCCATCTTTGACTCCATGCTCTTGTCTTACTCACAAAAACATTCGAACCGAATCAAAGTGGTTTTCGAGAAATTAATCCCGATCTCGATCTCTTCGAAACGATCAGCTCATTGTCCAATATTGATAGTCGGTTTTTTAACTATCATATAACATCCACAAATACCATCAGGCCTTAATAATTTTCCAAAATATTTATTTCAAATATCTTCG
This sequence comes from Allium cepa, assembly GCA_030765085.1. Lineage (NCBI taxonomy): Eukaryota > Viridiplantae > Streptophyta > Magnoliopsida > Asparagales > Amaryllidaceae > Allium > Allium cepa. The sequence continues at coordinate 444,663,073 of CM060938.1, read as the reverse complement.
CAAGATATTTACTACACTTCAATCTTCGAAAATAGTTTCAAATCACTTTTCTCTCACGGAATAATTTCCTCCAAATTGTTTTATTTCTACTGGAAATTCCCAAGTCTTAATACTTTAGATTTAAAATAATTTAAATCTCCTAATCCAAAGTATATACTTTTAAACACTTAAAATAAAAATTATCTGAAACACTTTCTTTAAAATATTAGTTAAGAAATTTAATAATATTTTTTCATGTAAAACTTAAGCCAAAACAAAATTTTAAAATAAAAGTTATTCTATAAGTTATATATATTAAATAATTATCTTTAAATAATAATAATAGTTAAATCCTTTAAAATTATTTACTTATATAATTAACTTAATAAATATTTACTATTAAAAATTTTAAAAACACTAAATAAAAATTTCTTTAAAAACATTCTTTTAAAAACAACTTTAAACCCTAACTTATACTTGAAAATCTTTCTTTGAAAATATACTTGCCTTTTCAGGAAAATACACTTTCCTTTCCACACCTTTAAAAATAAACCACTATTTATTTTTAAACAAATCATCCTTTCCTTATAAATTCCCATCCTGAATTTATACTTTCAAATTATCCTCTGATAAATATTTCACTTTATTTATAAACCCTGTTTATAAATTTCACAATCTCATTCTCCTTTATTCACAGCTTCAACACTCAGTTGGTTTTCAAATCGATTTCAAAAACTGACTCCATTTTAAATTAAATTCCTTTACTTAACCAAATTTATTTCAAAACCCATTTATCCCATATTCATACCTTTATTTATGATTTAAATTGTTATTTAAATCGAAAATTCCAATTTAATACTTTATTTCAACTTCTCATTTTATTTTTGCCAAACTCATTTCAAATCTTAAATTTTAAAATATAATTCTTCGTTCCTTGCAAAACAATATTGCTTAGGTCCTTATTTCAAATAAAAATCCTTTTTCCTATTGATTCAAAATCCCTATTTTTTCATCCTTGAATTTATTATATAGGATTTAAAAATCAAACCTTTATCCCTTTTCCAAAATCGTTCCTTTAAATTATTTGGATTCACTATAATTAATTAGCTTAGAAATTTCCCTTTTAATTTCCTTTAAAAATCCAAACTTTATATGTATATATAACATTTTTATTAAATAACAATATATATTAAACGAAGCCATAGCATTCAATAATTTCGATTTCCAATATAGTCGATATAATCCATCATAGATTATCACATAAATCACATTACTAAATATAAAATAAATTCAACTTTTAAGGAATCCAGTTGGATCCCTCCAAACTATTTCCCTACATCCATAGATGTTAGCACAACAATTAAAATACCAATCCCACTTCGAGGGGGATATCGCGGTATAAAGGGTTATCTGCTATTATGCGGGGTGCATAGGGTCTCATCCGCTATGTAATACGGGAAATCAATCACTCCAATATATATATACCATGTATAACATATCACATCCAATTGATAATAAATTATCAATTCAAGCAAACAACCATTAAATTAAATTTAACTAATTAAATTTAAAAAGGTTAATTCAAATGAGTGAGATTAACTCATCTTTGCCCTTAAATTTGCAATCCACTTCAATATCGGTTTGATTCCACGATTTTCTCGACCTTATGTGAGCATTTTATAGTTCGCTAATATTTTAAATAAATCAGACAATAAATTACCATTTATTTATTTAATTTAAACTAAAAATTTGATTTATCTAATAATTTAATTTTTAACTAACTTTCTTTTAATAAAACATTCTTTAGTAAATAAATAATTAAATAGGTTAACTAACAAATTAATCATCATAATTCATTATTTTAAAGACTAACTAGTAAGTTAAAATTTGTATTTATATATGTATATTTGTTTTTATTTTAAAACTACATATGTATATACCTATAAAAAGAGCCTATATTACCATTCAAAATTTATATTTCTAAATCTTATGTATATATATTATTTTCTATTTTCTGTAAATACATATATTCAATAAATCCTAATGGAAATAAAATCCCTTTTTAGCATATATATATGAAACAGAAATGGTCTTTATATTATGTTGTAATATATATATATATATATAAATCTGTATATACATATATTCAGAAAAGAAGACGAAAATACCACACCTTACTCGATCGAACGCGAACCCGGCCTAGACTAGTCTGCCATTGTCGCCACTACGATCGGCCCCATACTGCATCGCACGTGGCCCTGCTCCCCTCCCAAATTGTGACCACTGCCATCCTTGCTTGGCGTGCCGTGGTAACCCACGAACGACGCCGCTTGGCCTTCTCCACATGCGACTACGGCACCGCCAGCCACTGTGCGCGCGATTCTAAACCCTAGCAAAAATCATGACTTGTCGATTCTCCATGCTACCTCCGCCTCCTCGCGCGAGTGCATGCGCTTCCCTTTAGTGCCGGTGACTCACACGAGCAACCAGACTCCCTCCCCTCTCTTCGAGCGCGACCTACAACATCCTCCCCTCCACCTCGTTCGCTCATTCCTAAGCTCTCCAACGGCTTGACCGGATTTAAATTGAGCAACGTATTTCCTTTTTTTAAGCGATGAATAAAATGAAATTTTAAGGAAGAGAAGCAAGGAGATTTGGGTTTAAATGATAAAGCCATTTATTCGACCTTTATCTGATTTTGAAGTTTTGAATCGGAACGAGATGGATTTCAGAATGATTTTGAAAAGTGGATAACATAACCAACATTTTGTTTTATTTCTAGTTTCGAAATGGACATCTAAGCATGAATAAAAAGGGAAGGAGACACGTTTCTCAGGATGGACAAGTGTTGGATTTGGTCTATAGTAAGTTTGAAGGGAAAACATATATATTATATTTAAAACTCAATTTATATTTAAATCATCTTGAAAACGAAGTCCTAAATCTCGATCTCCTATCGAGGCATGCCATTAGGAGTTTATATTGTTAAACCCCTGTTTTGAATGCAATGGAAAGGTTTCGAGTTCAAATTCGATCATTTTGAGAAGATAGCTTTTTGGACCAGTAATTATTATATTGAATTTTCAATATAAATTTTAACGCATTTATGTACCGTACGATCTCACAACTCCAAACACTACGAAACTTGAAATCCGTTAATAAAACAATATTACAGATCCAACGGAACTGGTTTCGTCGAAACCCGATACTGTACCCCGAAAAGCTATTTTTAAATATCGATTTAAACGATATATTTTCAAAACTGAACAAATAACCTTTAAATTCAATTTCAGAGTTCTATTACCTTCAGTATTATCAATATGATTTTTACTATCCTTCAAATTATTTATAACAGGCTTAAAAAACAAGATTTCATATCCTACCCAATTTCCAATTATTGAATTCAACAATTTAATTATCCGATAATTAGTTGTATTTGAAATTCAAGTTAAACTATCTTCCAAATATTTAAAATAAATTAAATATTCCAATAAAAATCCCAAGCCATTACATTCCTCCATGTTAAAAGAATTTCGTCCCTAAAATTACTAGTTAAGAAGAATGGTCCACACCCCATTAGCTTTTTCCCAAAACCAAACAGTTTCAAACAACTTTCCAAAATAATCTTTTTACTAAAGACATGTTATAACTCTACTAACTTCACAAACTCTTCCATAGTTCTTAACAATATTACTTATTCAACCACTCAAATTATAATTCAAAATCAATTTTTAAATCATCAAAAATTTCTCAACAATTTTCTAACTTTTTAAGTTTCGAAAAATTTCGCCAGCATCTCCTTTGCGCGGCTAGATCGGTACAGCTACAAAGTGCCTCTACATGCCTCCAAATTTGAAAAGAAAACAGAAGCCAAGTGGCTTGATCATAAAATCATCAAATTTCATACACAAATTTAAATACATACCTTTTGACGAGCAATATAAATTTATTTTCTGAAATCAACGTCATCAATTTCCTTTTTGCTTTTAAATACCTGTACCCTACTTGGCAATAATATCTAATCACGGAATTCAAAATCATTTTATGCATTTCTTTATAAAAGTTTCCATATTAATTTCATTCAAGCCATACAATGCACATATATCATCCGTACGCAATACCAAATTCGATCGCTCACTCGATCACATAATTTCACTTCCAAACTTGTATCGTCCACCCAACTTCCTAGTGCGGACTCAGATCTGGTTTCTTGATCAAAAACCGTCATTCTTCTTGCATAGCTACAACTATGATAGAGAATTTTCAAAATCAATCAAAAATCCATATCCAGGATTCGCCGTCGAAAATCGAGTGAAAAATTCCAAATCGGGTCGATATAACTATCTTGAAATTCTGTGCTCGAATGTAGATCAAACCGCTACGCGAATAAAATAATATACGTACATCTTACATACTTATCTCAATTGATTTTTAGCTATATCAATTTTTCTTTTTGTTCGCATTTATTTTGATTTCCATTTACTTATTTACAATCACTATTTCACAACTTAACTTAATCTTCATTACAATATTACTTAGTATATTTCTAATACCAAATTTGACTTAAGAATTTTACCATCCATTTCTTAAGTCCAATATAAATATTTTATATACTTATATTTATTATCCACCTCACCACTAAAGTTTATCATTATTATTATTTTAAATTAGTTCCATTTACTAATTTATTTCGAATTTCAATTCATTATATATCAAACCATTTTTATATAACCATTTCTTTAATTAATTCCATTTACAAATTAGTTTTACAGCTTCACTTTACTTTAAAAATTAAATATCATCCTAATATTCAATTTCAATTCCATTTACTGAAAATTCATATTAATTCGTTTATTCACAAATTATTTTCAACCTTATGAATTTTATTTCATTTTAGTCGCTTAGGCTTATTTTCCACAAAGTTCACTTTCATTTAACATAATCCGGTTAAATTCCAATTCATTTCAAATTTTTAAACTTCTATCAGTACTCCAACTTATTTGATTTCATTCACTAATCTTCTTAATTTACTTTATTTAATTGGCTTACCTTTCTAATCTATTTCGTTTCCATACTTATTTTAATTTAACTCTACTTTAAATTAGATTTTTATTATAACAAATTTCAAATTTTTTAAGTTATCCTACTTATTTATTTTTCCATAAACATTTTTAATAAGATTCCAGAGTTCAAACCATGACTTAAACATTCAAAATCAATTTTGAAAACATATACATCCAAATCAATTTATTTCAAAATCAAACCCAATTTTGCAAACAACCAACTCAAAACATTTTGGCAGCAATTCCTCTTTTGGAAACTCGAAAATGAACACCGGTGATGTCGCGACCATTATCAAAATTATTTTCTAGTGACTGAAAAGAGTTTAGTGCTTTATCTCTTTAAAAACCCTTTTCAAATATTTTTAAATTCCAAATCTCACCAGATTTCAAATCTAATTCAAAAATATTTCTGAATAATATCCTTATTATTCCTCTAAAATCTTTGAAAATCGTTTCCAAACTCAAAAGGAATTAAATTTCTCAAAATTTCAAATCCTTCCAATCTATATTAAATCATTACTCTAGAATTTTATCTCATTTTCAATTACATATCACATTTCATTCACATTTACAAATGCCATTCTATTGTATAAGTTAATTTCTTACCTTTGGTTATAATTTCAATTCTTGTTTAATTTTCACTTACTTATGATAATAATAATCACTTCCTAACAACCAAGCAACCCTATATAGCTTTAATAATTTATGGAAAATTATTTCTTCCATATATACAAAAATAATTTGGGCAAAATTATTTCATTTGTCCTATTTAAAACAATATTATGTCGAATTTTCTATTCAAGCTTTTAAAAACCCCAATCGTTACAGTTGTATGGACTTTTCCGACCAAAGCCCATAAGCCACTTAATAAATCAATCAACACAATATAAAACCATTTTTATATTCACTAACAAATATGCGCTCATATCTATTAACACACTCAAACTCATTCTAGAGTACTACAAACTCTATTCCTATTGAGTAATCCCCACTACAGCCATGGTTCTCGGTTAACCTCCACCTCTGATACCAAATGTAACGGGCCAAGCCAGTGGAAACCGGTAGGCTTTTCAACCATCCCCGACCCACCGTGGCATAAATTGGTACCTCAAATTTGCGTTTACGGCCAACCTCTCGACTCGCAACCAACCCTCACAGGGACACGTAGGGGTAAGAGTCTCCTCCACGCCACCAAACACAAAGAGAGAACCCTCTATCATCTTGTAATGAAGAAAACCAATCCCAGTCTGTTCGAAACGATCAACGCACCGTCCAATACTGATAGTCGGTTATTTAACTATCATATAACATCCAGAAACAACCATCAGGCCTTAATAATTTTTCAAATTATTTATTTCAGAATATCTTTGCAAGATATTTTCTACACTTCAATCTTTGAAAATAGTTTCAAATGACATTTTTCTCGCGGAATAATTTCCACCCAATTGTTTTATTTCCACTAAAAATTCCCAAGTCTTAAACCACTTTATCCAAAATATATACTTTTAAACACTTAAAATAAAATTTATTTAAAACACTTTCTTTAAAATGCTAGTCATTAAATTTAATAATAATTTTTAATGTAAAACTTAAGCCAAAACAAATTTCTAAAACAAAAGTTATTCTATAAGGTGTAAATATTAAATAATTATCTTTAAATAATAATACTAGTTAAAACCATTAAAATAATTTACTTATCTGATTAACTTAATAAATATTTATTTTTTAAAATTTTTAAAAACACTAAATAAAAATTCCTTTAAAAACATTCCTTTAAAAACAACTTTAAACCTCTAACTTATACTTGAAAATATTTCTTTGAAAATATACTTGGCTTTTCAGGAAAATACACTTTCCTTTCCACACTTTAAAAATAAACCACTAATTATTTTTAAACAAATCATCCTTTCCTTATAAATTCCCATCCTAAATTTATACTTCCAAATTATCCTTTGATAAATATTTCACTTTATTTATAAACCCTTATTAAAAATTTCACAATCTTATTCTCCTTTATTCGCAACTTCAACACTTTGTCGGTTTTCAAATTGATTTCCCAACCCGAATCCATTTTAAAATAAATTCCTTTACTTAACCAAATTTATTTCAAAACTCATTTATCGCATATTAATACCTTTATTTATGATTTAAATTCTTATTTAAATCGAAAATTCCAGTTTAATGCTTTATTTCAACTTCTCTTTTTATTTTTCCCAAACTCATTTCAAATCTTAAATTTTACAATATATTTCTTCGTTCTTTGCAAAACAATATTGCTTAGGTCCTTATTTCAAATAAAAAATCTTTTTTCCCATTTATTCAAAATCCCTATTTTTTCCATCCTCAAATTTATTATATAGGATTTAAAAATCAAACCTTTGTCCCTTTTCCAAAATCATTCCTTTAAATTATTTGGATTCACTATAATTAATTTACTTAGAAATTTCCCTTTTAATTTCTCTACAAATCCAAACTTTATATATATTTCATTTTTTCCAGATACCAATTTATATTCAACCAAGCCATAGCATTCAATAATTTCGATTCCCAATAGAACATATATAATCTATTACAGATTATCACAAAAATCACATTACTGAATATAAAATAAATTCACCTTTTGAGGAATCCAGTTGGATCCCTTCAACTTGTTTCCCTACATCCACAAATATTACCACAACAATTATAATACTAATCCCACTTCGAGGGGGACATCACGGTATAAAGGGTCATCCGCTATTATGCATGACGCATAGGGTCTCATCTACTATATAATGCGAGAAATCAATCACCCCAATACACACACACACACCATATATAACATATCACATCCAATTGATAATGAATTATAAATTCAAGGTAACAATCAATAAATTAAATTTAACTATTTAAATTTAAAAAGAGTAATCCAAATGAGTGAGATTAACTCACCTTTGCCCTTAAATTTGCAATCCACTTCAACCTCGATTTGATTCCACAATTTTCTCGACCTTGTACGAACATTTTATAGTTCATTAATATTTTAAATAAATCAGACAATAAATTACCATTTATTTAATCAATTTAAATTAAAAATTTGGTTTATCTAATAATCTAATTTTAACTAACTTTCTTTCAATAAAATATCCTATAGTAACTAAAATGATTAAATAGGTTAACTAAATAAATTAATCATCGTAATTCATTATTTTAAAGACTAACTAGTAAGTTAAAATAAAAATGTGTATACGTATTTTTTATTTATTTTAAAACTACATATGTATATACCTATAAAAATAGCCTATATTACCATTCAAAATTTATATTTCTAAATGTTATGTATATATATTGTTTTCTATTTTCTGTAATATGTATATTCAATAAATCCTAATGGAAATAAAAGCCCTTTTTAGCATATATATGTTAAACAGAAATAGTTTTTTATATTATGCTGCAATATATATATATATATATATCTGTACACACATATATTCCGAAAAGAAAATGAAAGTACCTCACCTTACTCGATCGAACGCGAACCCGGCCTCGACCAGTCTGCCATCATTGCCACTACGATCGGCCACATAATGCATCGCACGCGGCCCAGCTCCCCTCCCAAATCGCGACCTCCGTCATCCTTGTTTGTCATGCCGTAGTAACCCACGAACGACGCCGCTCGGCCTCCTCCGCATGCGACTACGTCCCTGCCAGCCACCATGCGCGCGATTCCATGCCCAAGCAAAAATCGCGACTTGTCGATTCGCCATGCTACCTCCGGCTCCTCGCATGAGTGCATGTGTTTCCTTCTAGTGCCGGGGACCCACGTGAGCCACCACACTCCCTTCCCTCTCTTCGAGCGCGACCTACGACTTCCTTCCCTCTCCCTCGTTCGGTCTTTCCCGAGCTCTCGAGCGGCTTGACCGGATTTAAATTGAGCAACAAATATCCTTTGTCTTAAGTGCTAAATCGAATGAAATTTTAAGGAAGAGAGGCAAGGAGATTTGGGTTTAAATGATAAAGCAATTTATTCGACCTTTATCTGATTTTGAAGTTTTGAACTGGAACGAGATGGATTTCAGAATGATTTTGAAAAGAGGATAGTATACGCGACATTTTATTTTATTTTTAGTTTCGAAATGGACATTTAGAGCGTGAATGAAAAGAGAAGGAGACAAGTTTCTCAAGATGGACTAGTGTTGGATTTGGTCTACCGTAAATTTGAAGGGAAAACATATATATTATATTTAAAGTTCAATTTAAATTTAAATCGTCTTGAAAACGAAGCCCTAAATCTCGATCTCCTATTGAGGCATGCCGCTAGGTGTTTATAATGTTAAACCCCTATTTCAAACGCGATGGAAAAGGTTTCGAGTCCAAATTCGATCGTATGGAGAAGATAGCTTTTTGGACCAGTAATTATTGTATTGAATTTTCAATATAAATTTTAGCGCGTTCATATACCATACAATCACATGACAACTCTAAACATTACGAAACTTGAAATTCGATAAAACAATATTACAGACCTAATGGAACTGTTTCGTCGAAATCCGAGACTGTGCCCCGGAATGTTATTTTTAAATATCGATTTAAACGATATATTTTCTAAACAAATCATCTTTAAATTCAATTTCAAGAGTTCTTTTACCTTGAGTATTATCAATATGAATTTTACAATCCTTCAAATTATTTTTAACAGGCTTAAAAAATAAGATTTCATATCCTACCCAATTTCTAATTTTTAAATTCAACAACTTAATTATCCGGTAATTAGTTGTTTTGAAATTCAAGTTAAACTAGCTTCCAAACATTTAAAATCAATTAGATATTCCAATAAAAATCACGGGTCGTTACAATTTGACTATTGTATTGAGACTTCTATGTATTCGAGACTTCTGTTGTATCTGGTTTTAACTCTGTTTCATATATATATATATATATACATATATATATATATATATAGTAGCTTCATGAACTACTATTCTTTTGCTTCCGCTGCTTATAGTTAAATTACTCCGTGTCTGTGATTTTGTGATTATATTACTTACTGTATATATTGAGTTTTACCAAATATAAATTAACAATCTGATATTTTGTGCAATTCAAATATGACATGTGCGGATGCGAATGGTTGAAAATATCGGGATGTTACAGTTGGTATCAGAGATATGGTTTTAGGCAAAACTTAGCATATAGAGTAAATTTAATTACAGAATCACCTTCGTTCAAGCTTGAGTTCCTTCTTCTTTGATACGGGTTTCCTTTGAATTTTGAAACATTCCCCTTTGTTCTGAAATCCATTATTGTCTCTTCCTATTCGTATTTCCTTGATTCTAGAGTATCTCATAGCTCCACTCCATGATTTGTAAATGGGTGAAACTCCTCTACAATGAACATTGATTCACCGGATATTTTTGTATCCTCGGTTTACAGTGCTACTATTCTCTTGCTATGCCCGTATGTTTCTCTAGTAAATGACTAGGGCAATCCTCTTGTGATCGTATGTCGATTTGCCGTAGAATTTTGCATCAATCTTATCTTTAAAGTCACGGTTGGCCCGGTTAAGGTCGCCCACGATTTATAAAAGTCTATCCATCTTTTCTCTTTTGAAATTTAATTATCTTATCTCCCTTTCGAGCCTAGCTTTTAGCTCAGATTTCTTCTTGATTAAAGTCCCCTTGAATTTGAATCTCTAGCCTTGTTCTAGAATTTATTCTGGAATCATCAAGAGATGGAGTGTTTTTGTAATTAGTATAAAAATATTTTATATTGTGTTGTTTGAGTTATTAATGTTGATTTGGAATTTCGATCGATTCGTCTGATCAACGGTATCGATAGGAATTCCAAAACAACTGAACAGAGCAAACTGGCACAATATTGTTTTCAAGTTTGGTGAATAGAATAATTTTGTATAATTATATTATGTATATAAGTATAAATCTTCTGACATTAAAAAGTTAAATGAATTAGTTGTTAGAAATGAAATATTTGATTTTCATTTATTATTTTGTAAACCATTGACTATTTCCACATAATGAATAAATGAAATTATAAGCATGGTTTATAAAATGATTTGGAATTTGAAATCAATTTAAATTAAGAATTTGAGAATTTTAATTTCCTATGGTTTTTTGGTTTTAAAGTTTTAAAATGTATATTATTTATAGTATTTTCAAATATAAATCATTTCCAAAGAATTTTTAAAGTTTTAAATCAAAACTCTTCTCTTTTGTTATGGGAAATTAATTTCGGTGATGACGGCCGCATCATCGACATTCATTTTCGAGTTTCAGAGTGGAGAGACTAATTAGCAGCTTAGCTACACTTTTGTTTTGAAAATGAATTTCATTTGAATTTCTTAGGTATGACTTTATTTATAATATATAGGGGTATATGTTTGATTTAACATATAAAATATGTGTGTATATATATACAAACATACACATATGTATATTTTATCTCTAAATAGTTTGAATTGAACTCGAAAATTTAACTCTTAAATTTTGAATAAATATTTAAAACTTGAAATAATTGAACTTGCAAATTTTACTTGTATAATACTCAATTGCATTTTAATACATATAATTTATCGAACTTACTTAGAAGTTAACTATACAATTGAGCGGTATACAATATAAAATGATGTTAAAGGAATTTTAAATAAAATTTGAATGGTTGTAATAAGTGTTTATACACTAAATCTATGATTATAGGAAATGTTAATTTAGATAAATTGGATAATAAGATAATGAATAGAAAAATATGAATTAAGGAATAGTTAAGATTTAATCATAAGAGAAATTTAACTTATGTGGAATCCAACGGATTAAACCAAATTGTTGAAAATTAATTTATTTAAACTGAAATTTATATGGTTTTAAATCAATTATTTTATTTTGTTTTCAATCTATTTTTCTTTCTGGTCGTTTCTATTCTCTTACCTTATTTCTTTTCAGGGACGTAAAGTTTTGAGTAGGAAAGAGTGTAACGACCCATAAATTTTAACTGTTTTTGTAACGTAATTAACTAAATTTTTGTGAAATTTTAAATGATTGAATTTGAAAATGAAAATTCGATATTTGGAGTACGTATATTTAAGTATAGAAAATGGTAAATTTTCTTCTGAAAATATGAAAGTTTATTTTATTGTATAATTTTATTTAAATTAAATTGGTTTTTATTTGATGATAATAAAATGTTCTACAAACCTGAATATTTTTATATAATAAAGTTGTAGATCATCTTTTAAGTGAGACGTCATATTCATTTCGTCAAATTTGGATTGCTATTGCTCCATTCACCTTAATTTCGGCGTTTTAGCAGCATTTTCGGTACCGATTATTGATTTTTGATAGGATGGTCATACCACCAATATCTGTGTATCGTTTTGATCGTCTCATTATGCTGATCTTCGCAGTATATTCATATCGGTATTTTGGTGTCCGATACGCGACGAAACCGTGCAACGGTTAACCTGATCGGTACACGTTTTGAGCCTTTTGAATTTCTTATGTCTGTTTATTATGTAGTATAAATCAATTAGCCCTTGCTTTTAATTATTCCTGAATTCATTGAATTCACGTACCTGACCATCACTATTTCCATTGTTGTTACTGTTCACATTGATTGATATACTGTTGCTAAATTCAGTTGCCTTTTTCCTTTTTCCCGTGTGACTGGCTCTCTTTCTTCTTAATTCATTTGAATATATATATATATATAAAACTTGATATGTATAACGTCTGGATACATTTTTCCTGAAGCCCCCTCTCTTGCCTAGCCCATTTCCTCATGCATCTCCGACCTGGCATCACCGAAGCACCCACCACGACCACCAATCTCCTCCTCCATACCACTCTCTAGCGTTCACTAACCCCGACATCTCCACCCAGTGGCCATCAAAACCCACCATCAGCCAACCCCTTCATCGCAACTACTTGCCTGCATGCTTTCCCATGGCAGCCCCAACTCAAACCCGTACATCATTCGCCTTCTCCACCCAGATCTCACCCACTCGGCCGCCAGCAAACAAGTCACCCATCCCCTGCAGCAAACACCCCGACGTTGAATCCACCACCTTACTTTTTTCCTTTTTGTTGCCGAGCTCCTCCGCGTAAATGCCCAGCCTCTCTTCCTTCGCCTCGCGCAGCTAAGCTCCACCTCAATCTCATCACCACTGTGCCTCTCCTCTCAGACCCACCTAAGCCAGCAGCCACATATATTTGGAGGTGTGCATATATATACATATGTATATATGTATATATATATATTATGTAAGTATGCATTTGGTTGCAATTCAAGTATTACTATATATATAAGATTTACTTTGAAGTATTCATATTTGAAGGTGTGTGTATATATATATATATTTGAAATCATGAAATAATATGTATGTTGTATATTTGTTAGCTTCTGGTCTGCATGTATATATTTCTAGTATTTATATATAATATGGTAAGATTTCACAAATTTTAACGGTGGGTTATCATATATATATATATATATATATATATATATATATATATATATATATATATATATTGTATCATGTGGTTTGGCCTATTGCTTCCTTCGTATGTTTAAAGAATAGAATGTGCTTTATATATATATATATATATATATATATATATATATATATATATTAAAGTATACTTGAGTCTGGGTTTCAAATCGTATATGTTGAGGTGTAATTTTATATGTGATTTGAAATTTTCTTCAGAGAGATTTTGTATATAGTTATTTATAGGTTATAAAACCATATTGTCAATAATGTTTGGTTTTCAAAGAAGAAAATATATATGTTTACATATTGAACTTATAATTTGATAGGCATGAATAATAAACTGGTTATTTTAACTGAGAGAGCTTAAATATTAATATAATAAATATAGGATAGTATAGTGTAGTATATATAGTTTTATATATGTATAGTCTCATACTTTACATATTATATGTATATGTACTCGTTCTTATATATTATTATGTTTTGTTATAAAAGATATTTATATATATCTCTGTTATAAAGTCACAGGCATGTACTAGTGACAGCATGTGCACCATTTTTCTAGTCCTATTCATTTTATATATACAAAAAGAATATTAACCTTAAAGTTATATAAGTTGTTGAATATATAAAGTTATAGTTTGGTAAGTTTAATTATATATTTTGTATTTTATATGTTATACAGTAAAATTACAAATTTACAGTAATAGATAAACTTACGGTAGTATATCTTCGAAATATACACACGTTATGGTAGTATACATATGTTGTATTGTATTATACAAAAGATTTGAACTGTGTATGATAATATGGTAAGTTTATGTAAAATGAATTTGTTTAGTCATTTTGCTCTCTCTCTCTCTATATATATATATATATATATATATGTGTGTGTGTGTGTGTGTGTGTGTGTGTTTATATATTAGTATAATATACTGTTGATTTCAAAGTATATATATACATAGGATTTTTATTCCTGTATGTTCGAACTAAATATGGATTTGAAAATATATGTTTTAAAATTTATTTTAGAAAACAAACAAATAAATATATATATATAATGTAATAATAATGTATATATTTTTAGTTTATAAAAAAAACTGATTTAATTTGTTTCCGCTGATTTCGATTTATCAGTTTATCCATCAAACTCGAGTCTATCATGCTTTGCTTTGAAATCCATGCTTGGATTTGTAACTCATCTCACTCTCATTCATCTCTAGCCTCGAAAGGTGAGCAATGACTCACGCTCAACATCCTTATATTTATTAAATTTGATTTCAATTGAAATGGCAATTGAAATATGTTGTTAGTTATTTACATTACTATATATGTTATTATCTGTATCTGTTCACCCGTGACATCTGACACCATTATTTGTTATTTATATTGATGATATATGCTTGTTATTGATATTTTATATTACTATCATCACTGTTCCCACTCTGCAAGTTCCCTGTTAGTATATAATTCCCTATGGGTTGAAATGATATGTACCCGAACGATCTTGTAGAATAGGAGAAAATCATTATGAGTTGAAATGATAGACCCAAGCGATTTTCATTGACATTGAATTTGGGATTGCGGGTTGAAAAGGTATACACCCGTAGATATTTAAATTACCGACTGAAATGTTAAATATCGGTATCACTTGACCGTAGGATAGAAAATTATATATAGACACCGTTGATTTATATATATATGTATATTGAAAATGATTTCTAAAGTTTTGAAAAGAAATATATCGTTTTAATAAACATTGAATTTAAGATATTATATATAAATGTATTTTTATAAAGGTTTGAATTTTAGATTTTTAAAATTATATGTTTTGAAAATTTTATAATTATAAGTTAGATTTGAAATTATGAATTTCAAGAATTTACTTATAAATTATCTGTAACGACCCGATATTTTCAACCATTCGCATCCGCACATGTCGGACTTGAATTGCTAAGAATACCGCGTTGTAAATAAAATTTGGCAAATCTCAGAATATACAGTAAATACATAGTCACAGATCACAGACACAGAGTAAATAATAATGCAGCGGAAATAAAAGAGATAGTAGTTCATGAAGCTACTATATAAAAATAAGATACATCAGAGTTAAACAAGATACAACGGAAGAGTAACAAGATACATCGGGTATAAATCAGAATACATCACTGAAATCACTGGATACAAAAAGCAAAATAGATGGCTAGATCTTCAAGGAAAGCTCCAGCTCCAAAGGTGAATCTTGAATGCTAACTCACTCAATCTGACTCGAGCGTAAAGCAAAACACAAAACACTCGAGTCAGGACATAAATACTTATGAACTGTAAATCAACTCAAGTGAACAGTAACAAAAATGCATCAGTAACTTAAAGGATGCTTGGGATCGCCCATCCTTTAAGGATCCGTTAAACTATTTACTATGTAGTAATATTGCGCTATTATAATAGTGTCTACAGTAAAATAAACATACTTTTAAACAGCGTTCCGGGCTACCCATATCACCCTTCACACATAATAGTCCCAGTAGTCCATCCAATATCATGCCATCTCCACTCCGGGTGACTGTCAGAGGATACCACACGGGCTACGGGAGAAAAACAAACTCGTAGTAAAGGCTCGGTATGGTAGGTGACACGGCACACAAGGCAATGCCAGGGTAGATATACCAATTACGCACACGGGCTGGTGGTAACGCAGCAGCCACATACGCCCACCTCGGAACACACTCCCAATCAAAATCGGAGGATGGCCATCTAATCAATCACCAGTAAGAGTATAGTATCGAAGGAATGTGTCCGACCAGAGGTGCTACCTCCTTTGGCCCAAGATCGCTCCTGTTTTAGCCACCTTATACCAACTCACGGGAGTTGGGTCCACGTAATATACCTCAAGAACGTCGCCACCATCCTACTTCATTCTGGAATCTCCACCGCGTACACGGTTGTTAAAGTGGTTTTCGGAGTTGGCAGAGAGTATGACAACTTCCGATCCCGGTCTCTTTAACAACCAAACGTTATTATAACGCCGTGGTCATTTCAAAATAGTTTATATTCCAAAAAGATCAAATCATTTCATTTCAAACTATATTTCTTTCAAAATAGTTTATACTTCGAAACCATAAACCATTTTTATTTCAAAACTATTTATTCAATCAAAATAGTTTATACTTCGAAACCAAAAGCATTTCAAACATATATTCATTTCAAAATCATAATATTTTCAAAGTATAACTCTTTCGAAACCAAAATACTTGAAACAATTACACTTTGAAAATCGTAACATTTCAAAATCATACATTTGAAATCATCGAATATTCATTTAATTCTTTACATTTTTACAATTCATTTAATTAATCCCAAATTTTCAATTTCCAACTTAATTCAATTCAAACCATCAGTTTCAATTAAATTTCCCTATAACCATTTCAAATCATATCATTTTCAAATATAGATTTGATCCACAAATTAAACTATTCAATTTTTAATAAATTTCAAAGCTTTAATATCCCGCATTTCAAAACTAAATTTTATAATTTCATATATCTAAAATCTAGTTTCATTATTACTTAGTTTTGAAATATTCATTTCATAAATCTAATACTATTTAAATAAACTCAATTTACAATTAAACTAAATATCCTTTCATACCAATATAAACTTCAAATATTCATTTATCAAAAGTACATATCATTCTAATTCATATTCTTTATCAAAATAAAGATCAAATCATTTCCAAACCTTATTATCAAATCATTATTTGAATTCAAATTCAAATTCAAATACTCAAATTTAAATATCATTTTTAAATCAAATAAGTCATTCATTTGTTATTTCAAGTATCATTACAAAATACATTAAAAATTCCGTTCAAAAATTCATTTATCTCATTACATTTCATTCCATTTAACACATAACCAAGTAAACCTTACTTAAATTCAAATTCAAATTTAAATTCCTTAAAAATTCAAATTTAAATATTAAAATATATTCAAAACTTCTTAAATTTCACAATTAATCAATTTCCAAAATTTAAATCATTTAACACTTTAAAATATAACTCAAACAGTGTTAAAACTATAACATTTCAAACATTGTCAAATTATAGCAACGACAGCATTTATAAAGTGCTATCGTAGCTTATAGCTTCCAAAAATGGTTTAGTTCAAGAATAACGGCATTTATAAAATGTCGTAATAGATATTTAGTTATTTCAAACATTGTTAGATTCAAAACAATAGCATTTAAAAATGCTGTCAAAAGACTACAACACTTTGAAAATGCTATGAATTCCAGATTTCATTTTTGCTTTTCAAAAAAATAATAAAACTCCAAATTTTATTATAACTCAAAAATCATATTTCTAGACTTCAAAATTTCACATTTAAAATCATTTTAACATATGATTTAACACAACAAAATTTTTAGATCAAATATTCAATTAAAAAAAAACTCCATTCATTTATTAAGTCAAAATTCACTGTTTATTAACATATAAATTAAATAAAACTTAAAATTTTACTTCATATATAATTTTAAAATTTTAAATTTAATTTCCATTATTTATTTACATTTTAAAATAAAATTTAAAGTCTAAAATCTCAATTATTTCACATTGACGTACTCAAATTCACAATTTCAAGACTTAATATTTAATTTTCTTAAAACCATAAAATATATATTTTTAAATCAAAATTTCATACTTTTAAAAATACATATTTTAATAAATATCATTTAAAAATATACCACGGGGTCTGTGTATAATTTTCTAACCTAGGTCAAGTGATACGGATATATATCATTTCAATCCGCAGTTTACAAAGAAAACCCGGGTTCTATCATTTCAAACCCGTAATCCCAAGTCAAATAAAATACAATAAAAATCGCTCAAGCCTATCATTTCAGCCCATAACGATTTTTCCCTAATCTAAAGTCCGTTTGGGTATGTATCATTTCAACCCATAGTGATTCTATTCTAACAGGGAACTTGCAGTGTGAATATATGCATAAACAATATAAACAATGTCAGTGTCACAATATAATGTCATATATCACATGTCAGGTGATAATTAACAGTTTTAATATGGTAATAACATGGCATAGCATATCATATGATCATCATTAACTTGCATAACATTTTATATTACTAAACACTTGTCATCAATTCACTATTTCATAAGTATAAATGTCAGAGTGAGAAAGACTCACCATTTACGAAGCTAGAGACAAACATCACACACAAGAGCAATTCCAAAGGCACGACAAGCACGATTTGATTTGAATTGATGGAGACCCTTGTAAGCAACACAAAATATAACATACATAAGCACAAATATAGATATCGACATACAAATACAATCAACAACTTTAGTTTGCAGAACAGTTGCAAAACAAGAGAGATGACCAAACCTTAGAAGCAAAAGACTTGCACACGACAACATAAGCTTGACACATGATCAAATGGGCTTGCTCTCACCATACTAGGCTCAGCCTAGATGCCAACATGGATCAGGTTTGGGTCAATATGGGTTCATATGGCTCGGCCTAACTTGGATATGAAGGAGTGGAAGTTGTGACATGAGAAATACAAAAGTCAAGGCAATTAAGTGGATTTTTGGTGCAACTATAGGTTCGTCCTACCATGGCTTGGGCTTGGTCATGCAAGGGGATGGTCAGGTGGTGGATGGAGTGGGGGCCAGAGGGGGTGGAGGGACTGGTGGCGGCGGCCATGGAGGTGGTTTAGGTTAAAAATGAAGGCTATGGCCTTAAGGGTTTGGCTAGGTTAGTTTGGTGGAAATTTTGTGCAAATTTTGTGGTGGCAACATCAACGGATGGTCATGGCTACTGTCTTCGTCAGAGGAGAGGCTTATGAGCTGCTGGAGATGATGGTGGAGAGGATGGTAGTGGTGGTGGTAGAGGCTAGGCCTAGAAAAATACAAGAAGGATCGATGCAAAAATCATTTGGAAAATCATAAAAACAAGAAGAAAGATGATAGAATTTACCAAATTTTTGTAAAACAAATGGCCATGAGTTTTTTTCTCAAGAAAGATGATAAAATTTTTGTGAGAAAGAGTGAGTAATGTGGCTGAAAGATGAAGTAGGGTACGGCCAAAGCATTGATGAATGGAGTTTGGAAAGTGAAAGGTCGGAATGCAAAAGGACTAAGCATACAAAAGATCTCAAACTCTTCATATATTCATTATTTCTTTTTAAATTTTTATATAACCGAAAAAAAAAATATAAATTCAGTTAAAATACGAAAATATAGTAAATAAACAAAAATAAATTAATTAATTATTAATTATATATAGTTTAATTAAATAAAACAGCAAAATTTGCAACTAGTCTTGAAAATATGAAAAATAAGTGCAATGAACTTGGGAAAATTTTTATGTACTTAAAAATATTTATAAATAAAGATAAGAACACAAAATAAAAAGGAAATCACAAAAATAAATAAATAAATTTTAATTTAAATATAGTTTAGATGAAGAAAATAGCAGAAAAAGGAAAACAGCCTTTTAAAAATAGGAAATCATCATAGTAAATTTTAGAAAAATTCTATTATTATTTCAAAAATATTTAAAAGTCAAAATATACATAATATAACATATTAAAACATATTAAAATAAAATATGACAAAGAAAAATAAAATTTATACAATTTAAAATAACAAAATTGCAAAATAAACAATTTATACTCAAAATTGAAATGTACATATCTTTTGCAGTTTAACTCCGTTTTCCACGAAACAAAAGCAATGTTCAAGTTATTAAATCTATTTTCATAATAAAAGATAAAATTTAAAATTTCAAACTTTTAAATTTTTAAGTTAAAAGTCAAAGTTTGACTATTTTGACCAAAATCAACATTTTCTGGAAATATTCAATTTATGCATGTTTGAAATTCTAATCCACATCAAAATCAACATTTATATTTAAATTAACAAAATATATTAATTTTAATAAATAAAATAAAATTTTTAAATTAGGAATTTAAATTAAAATAATTAAAATATACAATTACAATAATCAGAAAATACAGGGTTGTTACACTCTCCCCTACTCAAAACTTTTCGTCCCCGAAAAGGAATGAGGTACGGGAAAGCGCAGAAAAAGATTGAATGAAATAGTATTAAGACAAGATGACAAGAAGATTAAAATTATACCTGATAACTGTTGCTATAGGTAAGTTTAACAAGGTGGAGATGATCTTTCCAACATCCTCCAGAATCAAGAACACAAGCATGAAAAGAATCTTTTAGAATCTGATTCACCCTTCCCGTTTGACCGACGGTCTGTGGATGGCAAGCGGTGCTTAGATTCAAAGATGAGTGCCAAAGATTATTAAAGATTTTAGAAAGATTTCTAAACAGACTGGTATATGCAATAGCCTCCCATTCTGTAGCAAGATAAGGGAAATTAGGACAACCAAAAGATAGTTTGAAAAACAAAATAAAATAATAAATTTAAAACCATAAAATTTCAACTTAAACTGAAAATTAATTTTACATAAGTCAAATAAATCATAAGCATCTCTAATTTCATTATCTTATCATCCAATTATCTTAAATCAACAAATCCCTAAAATCATGTATTTGAAAAATCTTTTATTATACTCAAAATGTACCAAATAAAATTTAATACTTCTTCACTACTAATTAAAATTAAATTTATTTCTCTCAATATATTTTATCACCTATGTTAAATATACTCACACTCATTGCAACTGCCTTAAATTTATTCTTAGTTCCTTTATCATCATTTTATATTGTAAATTATTCCATTACCCTTTTTCTTTATTTACCTCTGTTAATCCTTTTATAACTAAAATTTAAGTATATAACATTTATAATAACCACTCAAATTTTATTTATAAAATCTTTTTTTTATATTGTATATTATCCAATTACATATTCAACTTTTGAAAATTAAGGTAAGTTATATTGGAATGAAATTGTGTATTATACAAATAAAACTTTCTAATTAAATTATTTCAAGCTTGAATATTAATCCGAATCTTGAAATTATACTTAGAAATTATCTTTGAAGAAAAAATTTAGGAATTAAATTTCCGATAAATTCCAAACTATTTAGAGATAAATAAATGCTCATATACTATATATATATATATATATATCCATTCAAATTTAAATCATATATCAGCATATGTTATAAATCCATTCTTATTTTAGAAATTAAAATCAATTAAATTTTCCCAAAACAAAACTGTAGCAAGACTACAGAATGGTCTCTTCACTTCGAAACTCGAAAATGAACGTCGATGATGTTGCAGTCATCACCGAAATTATTTTCCAACGACAAAGAGAAGAGCACTACATTTAAATTTAAAATTCTTTGGAAACAAATTTCTATTCGAAAATACTTTAAATAATATATCCTTTAAAACTTTGAACACAAAGTTTGAAATCCATCGAAAATTAAATTCTCAAATTCTTGTTTTACATTCATTTTAAATTTCCAAATAAATTTATAACCATGTTTATAGTTCAATTAGATATATGAAACAATAGAACATGATATATAAAACAAATATTATTTCTTAACAACCAATTCAAATAAAATCCAGATAAAGATTTATAATATAGTTACAAAATTTATTTCACAAAATTTATTTCCTTACTAAATTTTAAAAACATATTGTGTCAGTTTGCTCTGTTCAAGTGTTTTGGAAATCTTATCGATAGCGTTGATCAGACGAATCGATTAGAAACCCAAATCAACATCAACAACTCAAACAACACAATATATAAAACATTTTAAATATTAGTTTACAAATACACTTCAAGAATAATTTGAAGATAAGTTGGAAACAAAGATGAGATAATTAAATAACAGAATAGAAAGATGGATAAGCTTATATAAATCGCGGGCAAGCTTAACCCGGTCAACCGTGACTTAAAGAATAAGACCGATGTGGATTTCTAGGGTAAATCGACATTCGATCTCAAGATGTAGAGTTCAAAATTATAAGAGATACTAGCATCTAAACCGAGGATATAGAATCTCTGGAGAATCGATGTTGTTGTAAAGGAGTTTTCCCCTTTACAAATAAATTTGAGGTTGGCGAGACCGCCTACTCATTATGAAGATCTTTTGAAGTTGAGTTATGGGATACTCCAGAAACAAAAGAAGACAAATAGTGAGGGACACGAATGGATTTTGAAACCACAAGGAATGTTCCAAAATTCAAAGGAATCGAGTCAAAAAGAAAGAGGTTTAAACTCGAATGAAAGTGATTCTGTAAATACATTTACCATATATACTGAGTTTTGCCTAGAGCTACCAAAGCTCTGATACCAACTGTAACGACCCTATATTTTCAACCATTCGCATCCGCACATGTCGGACTTGAATTGCTAAGAATACCGCGTTGTAAATAAAATTTGGCAAATCTCAGAATATACAGTAAATACATAGTCACAGATCACAGACACAGAGTAAATAATAATGCAGCGGAAATAAAAGAGATAGTAGTTCATGAAGCTACTATATAAAAATAAGATACATCAGAGTTAAACAAGATACAACAGAAGAGTAACAAGATACATCAGGTATAAATAAGAATACATCACTGAAATCACTGGATACAAAAAGCAAAATAGATGGCTAGATCTTCAAGGAAAGCTCCAGCTCCAAAGGTGAATCTTGAATGCTAACTCACTCAATCTGACTCGAGCGTAAAGCAAAACACAAAACACTCGAGTCAGGACATAAATACTTATGAACTATAAATCAACTCAAGTGAACAGTAACAAAAATGCATCAGTAACTTAAAGGATGCTTGGGATCGCCCATCCTTTAAGGATCCGTTAAACTATTTACTATGTAATAATATTGCGCTATTATAATAGTGTCTACAGTAAAATAAACATACTTTTAAATAGCGTTCCGGGCTACCCATATCACCCTTCACACATAATAGTCCCAGTAGTCATGCCATCTCCACTCCGGGTGACTGTCAGAGGATACCACACGGGCTACGGGAGAAAAACAAACTCGTAGTAAAGGCTCGGTATGGTAGGTGACACGGCACACAAGGCAATGCCAGGGTAGATATACCAATTACGCACACGGGCTGGTGGTAACGTAGCAGCCACATACGCCCACCTCGGAACACACTCTCAATCAAAATCGAAGGATGGCCATCTAATCAATCACCAGTAAGAGTATAGTATCGAAGGAATGTGTCCGACCAGAGGTGCTACCTCCTTTGGTCCGAGATCGCTCCTGTTTTAGCCACCTTATGCCAACTCACGGGAGTTGGGTCCACGTAATATACCTCAAGAACGTCGCCACCATCCTACTTCATTCTGGAATCTCCACCGCGTACACGGTTGTTAAAGTGGTTTTCGGAGTTGGCAGAGAGTATGACAACTTCCGATCCCGGTCTCTTTAACAACCAAACGTTATTATAACGCCATGGTCATTTCAAAATAGTTTATATTTCAAAAGGATCAAATCATTTCATTTCAAACTATATTTCTTTCAAAATAGTTTATACTTCGAAACAATAAACCATTTTTATTTCAAAACTATTTATTCAATCAAAATAGTTTATACTTCGAAACCAAAAGCATTTCAAACATATATTCATTTCAAAATCATAATATTTTCATAGTATAACTCTTTCGAAACCAAAATACTTGAAACAATTACACTTTGAAAATCATAACATTTCAAAATCATACATTTGAAATCATCGGATATTCATTTAATTCTTTACATTTTTACAATTCATTCAATTAATCCCAAATTTTCAATTTCCAACTTAATTCAATTCAAACCATCAGTTTCAATTAAATTTCCCAATAACCATTTCAAATCATATCATTTTCGAATATAGATTTGATCCACAAATTAAACTATTCAATTTTAATAAATTTCAAAGCTTTAATATCCCGCATTTCAAAACTAAATTTTATAATTTCATATATCTCAAATCTAGTTTCATTATTAGTTAGTTTTGAAATATTCATTTCATAAATCCAATACTATTTAAATACACTCAATTTAAAATTAAACTAAATATCCTTTCATACCAGTATAAACTTCAAATATTCATTTATCAAAAGTACATATCATTCTAATTCATATTCTTTATCAAAATAAAGATCAAAACATTTCCAAACCTTATTATCAAATCATTATTTGAATTCAAATTCAAATACTCAAATTTAAATATAATTTTTAAATCAAATAAGTCATTCATTTGTTATTTCAAGTATCATTACAAAATACATTAAAAATTCCATTCAAAAATTCAATTATCTCATTACATTTCATTCCATTTAACACATAACCAAGTAAACCTTACTCAAATTCAAATTCAAATTTAAATTCCTTAAAAATTCAAATTCAAATATTAAAATATATTCAAAACTTCTTAAATTTCACAATTAATCAATTTCCAAAATTTAAATCATTTAACACTTTAAAATATAACTCAAACAGTGTTAAAACTATAACATTTCAAACATTGTCAAATTATAGCAACGACAGCATTTATAAAGTGCTATCGTAGCTTATAGCTTCCAAAAATGGTTTAGTTCAAGAATAACGGCATTTATAAAATGTCGTAATAGATATTTAGTTATTTCAAACATTGTTAGATTCAAAACAATGGCATTTAAAAATGCTGTCAAAAGACTACAACACTTTGAAAATGCTATAAATTCCAGATTTCATTTTTGCTTTTCAAAAAAATAATAAAACTCCAAATTTTATTATAACTCAAAAATCATATTTCTAGACTTCAAAATTTCACATTTAAAATCATTTTAACATACGATTTAACACAACAAAATTTTTAGATCAAATATTCAATTAAAAAAAACTCCATTCATTTATTAAGTCAAAATTCACTGTTTATTAACATATAAATTAAATAAAACTTAAAATTTTACTTCATATATAATTTTAAAATTTTAAATTTAATTTCCATTATTTATTTACATTGTAAAATAAAATTTAAAGTCTAAAATCTCAATTATTTCACATTTACGTACTCAAATTCACAATTTCAAGACTTAATATTTAATTTTCTTAAAACCATAAAATATATATTTTTAAATCAAAATTTCATACTTTTAAAAATACATATTTTAATAAATATCATTTAAAAATATACCACGGGGTCTGTGTATAATTTTCTAACCTAGCTCAAGTGGTACGGATATATATCATTTCAATCCGCAGTTTACAAAGAAAACCCGGGTTCTATCATTTCAAACCCGCAATCCCAAGTCAAATAAAATACAATAAAAATCGCTCAGGCCTATCATTTCATCCCATAACGATTTTTTCCTAATCTAAAGTCCGTTTGGGTATGTATCATTTCAACCCATAGTGATTCTATTCTAACAGGGAACTTGCAGTGTGAATATATGCATAAACAATATAAGCAATGTCAGTGTCACAATATAATGTCATATATCACATGTCAGGTGATAATTAACAGTTTTAATATGGTAATAACACGGCATAGCATATCATATGATCATCATTAACTTGCATAACGTTTTATATTACTAAACACTTATCATCAATTCACTATTTCATAAGTATAAATGTCAGAGTGAGAAAGGCTCACCTTTTACGATGCTAGAGACAAACAACACACACAAGAGCAATTCCAAAGGCATGACAAGCACGATTTGATTTGAATTTATGGAGACCCTTGTAAGCAACACAAAATATAACATACATAAGAACAAATATAGATATCGACATACAAATACAATCAACAACTTTAGTTTGCAGAACAGTTGCAAAACAAGAGAGATGACCAAACCTTAGAAGCAAAAGACTTGCACACGACAACATAAGCTTGTCACATGATCAAATGGGCTTGCTCTCACCATACTAGGCTTTGCTTAGATGCCATCATGGCTCAGGTTTGGGTCAATATGGGTTCATATGGCTCGGCCTAACTTGGATATGAAGGAGTGGAAGTTGTGACATGAGAAATACAAAAGTCAAGGCAATTAAGTGGATTTTTGGTGCAACTATAGGTTCGGCCTACCATGGCTTGGGCTTGGTCATGCAAGGGGATGGTCAGGTGGTGGATGGAGTGGCGGCCAGAGGTGGTGGAGGGACTGGTGGTGGCGACCATGGAGGTGGTTTAGGTTAAAAATGAAGGTTATGGCCTTAAGGGTTTGGCTAGGCTAGTTTGGTGGAACTTTTGTGCAAATTTTGTGGTGCAACATCAACGGATGGTCATGGCTACTGTCTTGGTCAGAGGAGAGGCTTATGAGCTGCTGGAGATGATGGTGGAGAGGATGGTAGTGGTGGTGGTAGAGTCTAGGCCTAGCAAAACACAAGAAGGATCAATGCAAAAATCAATAGGAAAATCATAAAAATAAGAAGAAAGATGATAGAATTTACCAAATTTTTGTAAAACAAATGGCCATGAGTTTTTTCTCAAGAAAGATGATAAAATTTTCATGAGAAAAAGTGAGGAATGTGGCTGAAAGATGGAGTAGGGTACGGCCAAAGCATTGATGAATAGAGTTTGGAAAGTGAAAGGTCGGAATGCAAAAGGACTAAGCATACAAAAGATCTCAAACTCTTCATATATTCATTATTTCTTTTTAAATTTTTATATAACTGAAAAACATATATAAATTCAGTTAAAATACGAAAATATAGTAAATAAACAAAAATTAATTAATTATTTATTAATTATATATAGTTTAATTAAATAAAACAGCAAAATTTGCAACTAGTCTTGAAATATGAAAAATAAGTGCAATGAACTTGGGAAAATTTTTATGTACTTAAAAATATTTATAAATAAAGATAAGAACACAAAATAAAAAGGAAATCACAAAAATAAATAAATAAATTTTAATTTAAATATAGTTTAGATGAAGAAAATAGCAGAAAAAGGAAAACAGCCCTTTAAAAATAGGAAATCATCATAGTAAATTTTAGAAAAATTCTATTATCATTTCAAAAATATTTAAAAGTCAAAATATACATAATATAACATATTACAACATATTAAAATAAATTATGACAAAGAAAAATAAAAAATTTACAATTTAAAATAACAAAATTGCAAAATAAACAATTTATACTCAAAATTGAAATGTACATACCTTTTGCAGTTTAACTCCCTTTTCCACGAAACAAAAAGCAATGTTCAAGTTATTAAATCTATTTTCATAATAAAAGATAAAATTTAAAATTTCAAACTTTTAAATTTTTAAGTTAAAAGTCAAAGTTTGACTATTTTGACCAAAATCAACATTTTCTGGAAATATTCAATTTATGCATGTTTGAAATTCTAATCCACATCAAAATCAACATTTATATTTAAATTAACAAAATATATTAATTTTAATAAATAAAATAAAGTTTTTAAATTAGGAATTTAAATTAAAATGATTAAAATATACAATTACAATAATCAGAAAATACAGGGTTGTTACACTATCATATTTTTAAAATATATAAATAGATTTAATATAAAATAAATTTATTAGTATGTTTAAGTATTTATTTAAAATCTTATTTTCAAATATAGAGTTTATAATAATTTTTAATAAATTAAGGTTGGGAAGAGAAATAGATATAATACTAATTTTTTATTTATTTAAGAATTATACTCAAATAAGTTTGATTTGAAATTTATTAAATTTGAGATTTTAAAGATATGATTTTTTATAACTTTATTTTGATTTAAAAGTGATTCAAATGAATATTTTCAAATTTACATAAATTGAAATGGGGTATTTAGTTTATTTAAATTTGTAATTGAGGTTTTATTGAAATGTTATTTGAATGATTAAGTAAATATTTCAAAACTAAATAGTAGTAAATTGAATTTGAACTATATATGAAATTGTCGAATATAGTTTTGTGAATGTTTAAATATTTAAAGCTTTGAAATCTACTGAAGTTGAAATGGTTTAGTTTAGAAATGATATAAAATGCTTTACTGAGATTTGAAATGAATTGAAATGGGATTTGATTTCAATGGAATTTGATTTAAATTGAATTTTTGAATTCGAGTTGATTTGAATCGATTTGTAAACTTTAAGGAAACTATTTTTATTATATAAAATATTTTAATATATGAAAATATTTTATTTTATGAATTATTTTTAATATAAACTATTTTTAATATAAAGCTTTGTTATTATCCTAATTATTTTAATATCAACTATTTTTAATTTTTAATTTATAACTATTTAATTTATAACTATTTTATTTATAACTAATTTAATATATATAACATTATTAATATCTAAACTGTTAAGAGGATAGCGTTATGGATTTCAAAGTATTAAGATTTCAAATGTTATATTTTCCAAGTGTGATGATTTCAAAAGTATTATAATTTCAAAGTGTTATGATTTCAAAAGAGTTATTGTTTAGGAAAGTGTTATGATTTATGAAAATGAATATTATTTTAAGTGAGAAATGATATAGTATCTATATGGGTTTGAAATAGATATGTCATTTTGGTTTTAAAGTATGATATTTTGGAATGACCACGGTGTTATAATAATGTTTGGTTGTTAAAGGGACCGGGATCGGTTATTGTCATACTCTCTGCCAATACCGAAAACCACTTTAATTATGCGATGGTGATTCCAAAATGAAGTAGGATGGTAGCGACAATCGTATATGAGGTATATACGTAGACCTGACTCTAGTGAATTAGATTAAGGTAGCTAAAATGGGAGCAATTGACGGGCCAAGTGAGGTAGCTCCTCTGATCGGACACACTTCTTTGTTACCATTCTATTACTTTGTGATTAATTAGGTGCACCCCTCAGGTTTTTTTGGAGTGTGGATCGAGGTGGGTGGTAGTCGTGGCTATGCGTTACCATCAGCCCGGAAGTGTAATTGGTATATCTACCGTGGTATTGTTTAGTTGTGCCGTGTCACCTACCATGTCGAGCCCACTACGAGTTTGTTTTGTGCCATACCTATGGAGTGCCCTTTGACAATGCCTAGTACGGGGGAGATTACGGTACCGTACAGACTATGGGAATATATAAAATGTTTTAAGGGGGATATGGGTAACAACTTAACGCAACTTTAATAGTTTACTTTACTATAGACGTATTATATTAGCGTACTATACTATATAGTAGATAGTTCTATGGATCCTTAGAGGATGGTTATCCAAACATGCTTTAGGTTACTTGTATTTCAGTTGATATTTTACTTGAGTTAGATTTATTGATATAAGAATGTTAATCCCGACTCGAGTGTTTTGTGTTTTGTTTTTGTAACGCCC
Organism: Allium cepa; assembly: GCA_030765085.1. Taxonomy (NCBI): domain Eukaryota; kingdom Viridiplantae; phylum Streptophyta; class Magnoliopsida; order Asparagales; family Amaryllidaceae; genus Allium; species Allium cepa. The sequence goes on along the minus strand of CM060938.1, from coordinate 444,633,276 downwards.
CACCCCAAGACCTACACTAACAAAGGGTATTACGGAGTAATACTGTCTGCTAGTGTAGAGAATAGGGCTGGTTAGGAGCGACCATCCGTAAGCTTTGCCTTAAACAAGTATTGGATACGTCGATTGGGTGTATTGATTTTTTTTTTTTTTGGGATCAACCTACCCAATAAATGTTTAACACAAAACTATAGTGGCTAATGGACCTATCCAGAACAAAATACAACAACAACAACAAAGAGACAACATATCGCAGAACAGCAAACGCACATATATACAGATACATCATCAGTACACTACATAGTGATACATAAGTGAGTGATAACACGGACCACATATATATACATCATGTCTCAAAAGAATATACATAGGATAGCAAAATGGGCCATAGCGAAAGCAGCTACAAGGGAATCTACAGCAGGTGGTTAACCTGAAACAACTCGGTCTGACCCGAGTACATAAAATACACGGGTCAGTCTAGCTTAAATAAACTGATTAGAGAATGATAGGTGAAGTATAAGGATAATAAATAATAATTCTTCTCAATAGAGAAGAAGCAACAACAACATATGTCATCTCATAATTCATGAGATGATAACAACTAGAATATCATACGAAATTCTCATGAAAAGGGGTAACAACAACAACATCGATTAAATCATGAATAAATGCCTCATATCATCGGCTTCAACATCGACATAATAAAAGACTTCCATCAACAACAAAACAACAAGATGCAAACCACATCATAGCACCAAATAGGGCACGTAAGTTCCCAACAACCACATAATGTATTCACCATATGAAAATCTTCAAATAGCACATAGGCTATATATATATACATATAACTCCAAGAACAATACTACGGTGAACATATGAAAAACAACAAAAAAAATCTAAAATTCAATAAGAATGAAATCTAGAAATAACAACAACAACGGTATGGATCCATAACAACAACTGCACGTGCACATAATAAGTGGCCCCCCCGGCCTTGCCAAGTACTATAATAGTGCACTTATCAACGTTGGCCCCCCCGGCCTTATGTATATATATGGCTCCACCGACCTAGCACTAGTGGCCCCCCCGGATTTGGCCCCCCCCGGCCTAGTACTGGCAACAACAACGGAATGTGTTACTAACTACCAAATGTGTGTAGCTTCAAAGGAACAAGTCCGGAATTAACCGGTATAACAAATCTACGTGTCCCATACCACGTGGTTTATTATACCGTTTAAGTCACTTCCTCGTTCTCTCGAAGAGTGCAAAAATATGTGTTCTTTTATATAGAAAATACTTACTTCGAGAAAACGGGTTTTTAAACGATTTTGAAAATTATTTGAAAATTGTTGCTTTGAAATTCTCTTTATTATAGAGAAAACATATATACATATATAGCTTTAAAATTAATTATAAATTTTTATAAAACATTTACTTTTAAAGCTTTTTCATCTTTTCTTTTTAAAAAAACCATTTCGAAAACAATTCAGAAAACACGTGCACAGAAAAAGCAAAAATGGATAAAAATTCAAAAATTAACATACGACAAAACCCAAGTGAAACCATCAATTCGCAGTGAAAATCGGCATTAATGTCGGCATTTCGATTAGTTGGAGTTATCCCTTTAGAACCATCTCTAAAAAAAATGCTCGAAATCATCGAATTTAAAAACAATTCAACGGAAAATGGTCAAACATTGCAAAAGAACTCAGGCCTGCGGCTTGTACTGCCAGTTTTCACCTTTTAAACTCAAAATTTGAGAAAACATAAAACATATAAGTTGAAGATAATTGCCATAGCTTAAAGTCAGAAAAAGAATCAACCAATTCGGACATTCGAGTCAAAAATTATGGCAATAGTAATTCTCAGGTATAAAATTATAAAACTGAGAACAATATACATAACAACAGGGCTGCGGCTTAAAGAGCCATTTTGACCATGTAGAAGCTAGAATTTGTTAAATCTTAAAACACGAAAGTTGAAGAGCATTGAAAAAACTAAATTACAGAAAAAAAATCACCCAATTTGGATTACTGACCCAAAAGTTATGATGATTTTAATTCTCAGGTCTAAAATTACAAAACTGTGAACAATTAACATAACAACATGGCTGCGGCTTAAAAAGCCAATTCGACCTTATATGTCACAGAATTTGATAAATCATAAAAAATGAAAGTTGTAGAGTATTGTCGTGGCTAGAAGTCAAAAGAAGAATCGCCCTATTTGGACTTACGAGTCAAAAGATATACTCAAAACAATTTTCAGGTCTGGATTCATTGTCACTGTCATTTGCTCTCGGTACAGCGACAAAGAAGTGCATTTTCGACCAAGTTAAACTCACAAATTCATAAAGCTCAAAACATGAAAGTTTTAGCTAAAAGCCTAAGCATTCCAGAACATCCAAAATCATCAAATTTGGATAAGAAACGAGAGAGATATGATTAAATTAGTTTCAGGTTCAACTCTGGAAATTGTTTTCCAGCAAACAACAAAGAAGACAACATGTAATTGGCATTCAAGCTTATTTAAGTTAGAAGTGTGAGATAATACTCACCTTTGAATTTGTTTGCAGCGAATTGACAATTTTTGCAAGCAAGTATTTGAAGATTTAGCCTTGAATAAGCTCTAGAAACCTGTAGGAAAGAAGATAACACACATGCAAACCGAAAAAAAATAAATTACAGTAACAACCCTTTCTCAAATCAAAAGGTGGATGCAATAAATTAGGGTTTTAGAGAGATTACCTGTAGGAGATTTTAATTCCTTAATCTTTTTATAATTTAATTTAGTTTGGAGGCTTAGAAATTTGATTTAGAGCTTTGAAGAAGAACCCATTTTTGGGTTTTGGTTTTTCTCAGAGAAAGAAAGGAATGAAAGGAAGGAGGAGATGAATTGTACGTACAGGCACAAGTTTCCTCTCCTCTAGAAAATGGTTTTGGGCTTGGGTTAAATTTTGCTTACCCAATAAGCAATAATGTCATAATACTTAAACAAATTTTAGTTAAGTTATACTATTAACATGTTTACACCATTTTCATCACTTAATTCACCAAATAATTTATACAAAACATGTTTCTATCTTTATAAAAATGCAACTAATATATTTTAAAATTACTTTAGGCACTAAAATAAATTTTCATCATGAAAATTTCATTTTGATCAAATACTTAAATTTACACTATTATTTACACAAAACAACATTTTAATCAACAAAAATTACACAAAAATCATTTCCTTGTCCAATTCATCATAAAAACTATATTAAGATTATTCTTACACCCAAATGTCGTTTTTAAATAAAATTCCAAATTTTTATTTACAATATTTACCATATTTAATTTTTAATACATCATTAAAATTAACAAAAATCACTATTTGACCACTATTTCCACAATTATTACATTCTACCAAAATAAAACCATTCAATGTTCATTATTACCCCCAAAATAACTTAATAAAGTTTTCGAAACTTTATTCTCTCCATTTTATATTTATCTACAACAAATAAATGTCGAATTAATTGTTTTTATCTTTTATTTAATTAATTCACAACCAAATTAACATAATTCCACTATCCACATTTAATTTCCAACCAAACCATCTTATTACCATTTTATTTCACCAAGTACACATTGTTTATTATAAAACAGACAATTTTTAACAAAAGTTTACATCTCCAATTTATTTTATTTATCCATTTTAAATTATAATCATCGTTATAATTTATTTTCACAGGTAATCACAAAACCAAGGTTGTTACAGACTCCCCCCTTTATAGAAATTGCGTCCCCGCAATTTCTTAAAGAAGAGTTGTATTCAACACAATTTATTTCATCTAGCAAAGGAAAATAGATAGGCTTGAGTTAAAAATTCTCACCTTCAACGTGAGAAGATAGAAAGTCAGGATAGGATCGCTCGATAAATTCTCTGGTTTCCCATGTACAGTCTTTTGGATTAGCGGACCATTGAATCTTCACGAGCGGTACATCCTTATTTCGAAGGCGTTTGACCTCTGAAGCAAGCATACGGAATGGATGTTGCACAATAGATAAATCAGGTGAGATCTCAAGCTCTTGCATATTAGGTGGATCAATAACAGAATCTGAATCACGAAGGCACTTCCGAAGCTGAGAGACGTGAAACACGTCGTGAATACTAGAAAACTGGGCTGGAAGTGATACTCTATAAGCAACCGGGCCAATGCGCTCTGTAATAGGAAATGGTCCTATATAGCGAGGAGCCAATTTACTAGTCCTACTGAAACGCATTACCCCCTTCAAAGGAGATACACGAATAAAAACGAAATCACCCACCGAGAACTCGAGAGGCTTCCTACGATTGTCCACGTAGGATTTCTGACGGCTCTGTGCCTCTTTCATTCTCTGACGAATAAGAACAATCTTCTCAGAAGAATCACGAATAAAATCTGGGCCAAGAATAAGCTTCTCTCCAGATTCCAACCAACAAGAAGGTGATCGACATGGTCTTCCGTATAAGGCTTCGAAAGGAGCCATACCGATACTGGACTGAAAACTATTGTTGTAGGAGAATTCTACAAGAGGTAGGTGATCCTCCCAATTACCACCGAAATCTAAAATGCAAGCACGGAGAAGATCCTCAAGAATACGATTTACCCATTCAGTCTGTCCATCAGACTGCGGGTGATATGCTGTGCTGAAGTTAAGCTTTGTTCCCAAAGCTTGCTGAAGACTCTGCCAGAAATGACTCATGAAAAGCAAATCACGGTCACACACAATCGAACTAGGAACTCCGTGAAGTCTCACGACTTCCTTGATATATAACTTGGCCAAATGTGGAGCACTCCTATTAGACTTAATAGGAATGAAATGTGCTGATTTGGTAAGGCGATCAACAATAACCCAAATGCTACAATGACCCGATCTCGAACGAGGTAGGCCGTCAATGAAATCCATTGAAATCTGATCCCATTTCCACAATGGAATCTCTAAAGGCTGAAGGAGACCAGAAGGTCGCTGATGTTCGGCTTTTATGAGTTGACAAGTCATGCAATTACTTACATAACTTGCAACATCACGCTTCATGCCTTCCCAATAATAAAGGCGATGCATATCAGCATACATCTTACTACTACCGGGATGAATGGTATACTTAGAACGATGACAATCATCGAGAATGTCACGCCTAAGTGCAGAATCAGAAGGCATGACAAGACGGTTATTCTTGCGAAGACACCTATAAGAATCAATGCTGAACTCCCACAACTCCTCATCACGGGACCCAGACTCACAAATCTGGATAAGGTGCACAAGGTCGGGATCACGCCGCTGAGCATCGACAATACGATCCAATAAGCTAGGTCGAGCTTCCAAACTGAATAATAAAATAGGAGAATCAGAAGATGGAGCTCGATCACGAATATCACAAAGGGATAAGGTCTCTAGAACATCCCACTCGGCTAGCATCATAGAAACAACAGCCGAATGTTTGCGACTAAGCGCATCAGCAACACGATTACCCTTACCAGGGGTATAATGGATATCGAAGTCATAGGAGGCAAGGAACTTGAGCCAACGTTGTTGCCTCATATTGAGCTCCTTCTGAGTGAAGAGATATTTCAAGGACTTATGATCGGTGTATAGAATGAAGTGCTCGCCTAATAGATAATGGCGCCAAATCTTCAAGGCGAAGACGATGGCGGCCAACTCGAGATCATGAGTGGCATAGCGTACTTCATTTGGTCGTAGTTGCCTAGAAGCGTAAGCAACTACCTGATCCTTCTGCATAAGCACGGCACCGAGGCCACATCTACTAGCATCGGTGTAGACAACAAGATCTTGATTCCCTCCAGGAACCACTAAAATAGGAGCATTAGTGAGGAGCTCCTTCAACTGTTGAAAAGAAGCTTCGCACTTGTCGGACCAAATAAATCGAATGCCTTTCCGAGTAGGGCTGGTGAGAGGAAGCACAATGCGGGAAAAATCCTTAATGAATCGCCGGTAGTAACCCGCTAATCCAAGGAAGCTGCGAATCTCATGAACATTCTCAGGCCTCTTCCAATTCTGGATGGATTCAATTTTTGATGGATCGACCGAAATACCTTCGGAGGAAATAACGTGGCCTAAGAACTTAACCTTATTCTCCCAGAAGTGGCACTTGGAGAATTTTGCTTTAAGCTGATGATGACGAAGAGTACTCAAGACAATTCTCAAGTGATTAGCATGCTCGGCTTCAGACTTCGAATATACAAGGATGTCGTCAATGAACACAAGGACGAACTTATCGAGATATTCACGGAATACTCGATTCATAAGATCGACGAAGAAAGCAGGAGCGTTCGTCAAATCGAATGGCATAACAAGCCACTCGTAAGATCCATATCGAGTGCGGAAAGCTGTAAGAGGAATGTTATCTTTCGCAACTCGGAGCTGATGGAAGCCAGTGGCAAGGTCGAGCTGAGAGAAAACCTTAGCGCCACTCAACTGATCGAACATATCGTCGATCCTAGGTAAGGGATACCTATTCTTGATGGTCAACTTGTTAAGCTTGCGATAGTCAATGCAAAGCCTAAGAGTTCCATCAGACTTCTTCACAAAGACGACCGCGGCACCCCATGGTGAAGAACTAGACTGAATCAACTGCTTGGACTCAAGCTCTAAGAGCTGCTTCTTGAGTTCCTCATTTTCTTTTGTAGACATCCTCGTTGGAGGACGACCAACTGGCTGCGCGCCTGGAATGAGATCAATGCGGAACTCAATCGCCCGCTTGGGTGGCAAACCCGAAACAGGCTCAAATACATCAGAGAATTCACTAACAATAGGAATACGAGATATATCATCATCATCTCGTGAGTCGAGAGAAAATAAAGATGCTTCGGAATCATCCACATTCCGAAGAACAAGTGATAGGTGAGTAGACGAATCTGGATGTCGAATATATAAAATTCTCTCAGAACAAATAATCCTGGCATCGTATCGCACTAGCCAGTCCATACCCAAAATCATATCAAATCCAAGATAGTGAATAACGTGCAGATTCGCACGGAAAGAAAAACCACAAAGAATAATCTCAACATCATCACAAAGCATACTAAGGGTTGCGGATCCCCCAATAGGATTTGCAATCCTCAAAGAAGTAATAAGGCAAGAAACATCCAACTGTATATCATCAACAAGCTCCTTCGATACGAATGAGTGTGATGCACCCGTATCGAAGATGACTCGTATAGAACGATCACGAAACAAAATGGAACCTTCAAGAACAGAAGAAAGGGTACCTCTAGGCTGAGAAGAACCACCAGAAGCATCAACAACATTAAGCTTTCCAAAACCAGAAGACTTTGGCTTGATAGGGCAAGAAGAAGACCAATGTCCCTCTTTCTTGCAATTACGGCAAATGCGAGGCTTGGGACAATCTCTAATCATATGATCAAAAGAGCCACAATTGTAACACGACTTCTGGGTAGGAGGCTTTCCACTAGGCTGAGAACTAGGACCAGATCCAATGGGCTTCTTCTTCTTGGAAGGGAAAAACTTCCGCTTATGAAATGGGAACTTCTTCTTATTGGGGTTCTTGCAAACCTCAACCTCTTCACCACTCTCGCACTCCTTCTCGACGGCTTCGAGATGAAGCGCCGAGTCAATCAACTCCTCAAAAGAAAGCTTTAGCTGGAGCATCAAAGATTTCTTCAAATATTTCTTGAGGCCAGAAACAAACTTAAGATTCTTCTTATATGAAGTGCTAACGTATTCGAGACCATATTTGGACAAGGCCTCGAAAGAAGAAACATATTCTGAAACAGAAGACTTCCCTTGCTTCAACTCAAGGAACCGACGGGCTAAGAGAGCTTTCTCAGATTCAGGAACGAACTTAAGTTCGAATCGCTCCCTAAATTGTAGCCAAGTAAGAGTGGACTCATCAATCTCAGCAATAAGAAGCTCGTACCAATCAAGAGCACGCTCTTGCAACATACTAGATGCTACATGAACTCGGTGGTGGTCAGAAAGCTCTATGCGAGTAAAAATGCGTTCGCATGTACAAAGCCATGCCTGGACCTCAAGAACAGACTCTGAGCCTTTGAAAGGCTTGCCTCCAAGATGAGAAAAATCACTACACATTCGCGCAAAAGCAGACTTGCGCGAAGGAGACGAAGGAGTAGGAACTGGAGGCTGAGTGCTCTTAAATAACTCCATGAACTGATCGACAAACATATAAACGCCATCCGGATGCGAGCCGCTGGATTGCCCAGCATCCGAGCGTCGTCCTCTGCCTCTTCCAGCCATTAGCTGAAAGTTAAGATAAGATAAAGATTATTCACATGGTAGATATCATTAATTCAAATATGGAATACTACGGAATTAAAATGCATTCCTAGACGTATTCCCAAACTTCTATCTACCCCAAAGGACATGGAAAGAACAAAGACACGATGATTCAGGGATTCGTAACACTTGTATTACACTTTGATGTACCATAAAATGTGTTTCTGTTCTTTGTTTATCATATTTTGTTCTGAACCATGCTCTGATACCAAGCTGTAACGCCCCACCCCAAGACCTACACTAACAAAGGGTATTACAGAGTAATACTGTCTGCTAGTGTAGAGAATAGGGCTGGTTAGGAGCGACCATCCGTAAGCTTTGCCTTAAACAAGTATTGGATACGTCGATTGGGTGTATTGATTTTTTTTTTTTGTGGATCAACCTACCCAATAAATGTTTAACACAAAACTATGGTGGCTAATGGACCTATCCAGAACAAAATACAACAACAACAACAAATATACAACACATCAGAGAACAGCAAACGCACATATATACAGATACATCATCAGTACACTACATAGTGATACATAAGTGAGTGATAACACAGACCACATATATATACATCATGTCTCAAAAGAATATACATAGATCAGAGCACACAAAAAGATAGCTAAACGACAACACAAAAGGTGGACTAGCATCCAAAGGATAGCAAAATGGGCCATAGCGAAAGCAGCTACAAGGGAATCTACAGCAGGTGGTTAACCTGAAACAACTCGGTCTGACCCGAGTACATAAAATACACGGGTCAGTCTAGCTTAAATAAACTGATTAGAGAATGATAGGTGAAATATAAGGATAATAAATAATAATTCTTCTCAATAGAGAAGAAGCAACAACAACATATGTCATCTCATAATTCATGAGATGATAACAACTAGAATATCATACGAAATTCTCATGAAAAGGGGTAACAACAACAACATCGATTAAATCATGAATAAATGCCTCATATCATCGGCTTCAACATCGACATAATAAAAGACTTCCATCAACAACAAAACAACAAGATGCAAACCGCATCATAGCACCAAATAGGACACGTAAGTTCCCAACAACCACATAATGTATTCAACATATGAAATCTTCAAATAGCACATAGGCTATATATATACATATAACTCCAAGAACAATACTATGGTGAACATATGAAAAACAACAAAAAAAATCTAAAATTCAATAAGAATGAAATCTAGAAATAACAACAACAAAGGTATGGATCCATAACAACAACTGCACGTGCACATAATAAGTGGCCCCCCCGGCCTTGCCAAGTACTATAATAGTGCGCTTATCAACGTTGGCCCCCCCGGCCTTATGTATATATATGGCTCCACCGACCTAGCACTAGTGGCCCCCCCGGCCTTGGCCCCCCCGGCCTAGTACTGGCAACAACAACGGAATGTGTTAATAACTACCAAATGTGTGTAGCTTCAAAGAAACAAGTCCGGAAGTAACCGGTATAACAAATCTACGTGTCCCATACCACGTGGTTTATTATACCGTTTAAGTCACTTCCTCGTTCTTTCGAAGAGTGCAAAAATATGTGTTCTTTTATATAGAAAATACTTACTTCGAGAAAACGGGTTTTTAAACGATTTTGAAAATTATTTAAAAATTGTTGCTTTGAAATTCTCTTTATTATAGAGAAAACATATATACATATATAGCTTTAAAATTAATTATAAACTTTTATAAAACATTTACTTTTAAAGCTTTTTCATCTTTTTTTAAAAAAAAAACCATTTCGAAAACAGTTTAGAAAACACGTGCACAGAAACAGCAAAAATCGATAAAAATTCAAAAATTAACATACGACAAAACCCAAGTGAAACCATCAATTCGCAGTGAAAATCGGCATTAATGTCGGCATTTCGATTAGTTGGAGTTATCCCTTTAGAACCATCTCTAAAAAAAAAATGCTCGAAATCATCGAATTTAAAAACAATTCAACGAAAAATGCTCAAACATTGCAAAAGAACTCAGGCCTGCGGCTTGTACTACCAGTTTGCACCTTTTAAACTCAAAATTTGAGAAAACATAAAATATATAAGTTGAAGATAATTGCCATAGTTTAAAGTCAGAAAAAGAATCAACCAATTCGGACATTCGAGTCAAAAGTTATGGCAATAGTAATTCTCAGGTATAAAATTACAAAACTGAGAACAATATACATAACAACAGGGCTGCGGTTTAAAGAGCCATTTTGACCATGTAGAAGCTAGAATTTGTTAAATCTTAAAACACGAAAGTTGAAGAGCATTGAAAAAACTAAATTACAGAAAAAGAATCACCCAATTTGGATAAATGACCCAAAAGTTATGATGATTTTAATTCTCAGGTCTAAAATTGCAAAACTGTGAACAATTAACATAACAACAGGGCTGCGGCTTAAAAAGCCAAATAGACCTTATATGTCACAGAATTTGATAAATCATAAAACATGAAAGTTGTAGAGCATTGTCGTAGCTAGAAGTCAAAAAAAGAATCGCCCTATTTGGACTTACGAGTCAAAAGATATACTCAAAACAATTTTCAGGTCTGGATTCATTGTCACTGTCATTTGCTCTCGGGACAGCGACAAAGAAGTGCATTTTCGACCATTTTAAACACACAAATTCATAAAGCTCAAAACATAAAAGTTTTAGCTAAAAGCATAAGCTTTCCAGAACATCCAAAATCATCAAATTTGGATAAGAAACGAGAGAGATATGATTAAATTAGTTTCAGGTTCAACTCTGGAAATTGTTTTCCAGCAAACAACAAAGAAGACAACATGTAATTGGCATTCAAGCTTATTTAAGTTAGAAGTGTGAGATAATACTCACCTTTGAATTTGTTTGCGGTGAATTGACAATTTTTGCAAGCAAGTATTTGAAGATTTAGCCTTGAATAAGCTCTAGAAACCTGTAGGAAAGAAGATAACACACATGCAAACCAAAAAAAAAAATACAGTAACAACCCTTTCTCAAATCAAAAGGTGGATGCAATAAATTAGGGTTTTAGAGAGATTACCTGTAGGAGATTTTAATTCCTTAATCTTTTTATAATTTAATTTAGTTTGGAGGCTTAGAAATTTGATTTAGAGCTTTGAAGAAGAAGCCATTTTTGGGTTTTGGTTTTTCTCATAGAAAGAAAGGAATGAAGGAAGGAGGAGATGAATTGTACGTACAGGCACAAGTTTCCTCTCCTCTAGAAAATGGTTTTGGGCTTGGGTTAAATTTTGCTTACCCAATAAGCAATAATGTCATAATACTTAAACAAATTTTAGTTAAGTTATACTATTAACATGTTTACACCATTTTCATCACTTAATTCACCAAATAATTTATACAAAACATGTTTCTATCTTTATAAAAATGCAACTAACATATTTTAAAATTACTTTAGCCACTAAAATAAATTTTCATCATTAAAATTTCATTTTGATCAAATACTTAAATTTACACTATTATTTACACAAAACAACATTTTAATCAACAAAAATTGCACAAAAATCATTTCCTTGTCCAATTCATCATAAAAACTATATTAAGATTATTCTTACACCCAAATGTCATTTTTAAATAAAATTCCAAATTTTTATTTACAATATTTACCATATTTAATTTTTAATACATCATTAAAATTAACAAAAATCACTATTTGACCACTATTTCCACAATTGTTACATTCTACCAAAATAAAACCATTCAATGTTCATTATTACCCCCAAAATAACTTAATAAAGTTTTTGAAACTTTATTCTCTCCATTTTATATTTATCTACAACAAATAAATGTCGAATTAATTGTTTTTATCTTTTATTTAATTAATTCACAACCAAATTAACATAATTCCACTATCCAAATTTAATTTCCAACCAAACCATCTTATTACCATTTTATTTCACCAAGTACACATTGTTTATTATAAAACAAACAATTTTTAACAAAATTTTACATCTCCAATTTATTTTATTTCTCCATTTTAAATTATAATCATCGTTATAATTTATTTTCACAGATAATCACAAAACCAAGGTTGTTACATACACTCGGGTTATATTGAGTGTCATAGCGTTTGAGACTCATCTTTGGAGTTGGAGCTTCGCATGGAGATCCATCTGTCTATTCAGCTTGTAGTTATTGAGTTGACTCCTGTGATTTATACTGATCTTGTATTTGACTATTGTAGTGAGACTTCTATATATTCGAGACTTATGTTATATCTTATTTTAACTTTGTTACATATATATAGTAGCTTCATGACTGCTATTCTTTGTTTCCGCTGCTTATGGTTATATTACTCTGTGTTTGTGATTTTGCGATTATTTTATTTACTGCATATGCTGAGTTTTTCCAAATATAAATTAACAATCTGATATTTTGAGCAATTCAAGTTTGACATGTGCGGATGCGAATGGTTGAAAATATCAAGATGTTACAAACATCCAGTGAAATTCTTAAAACATATATGAAAAGTACCGCTCAAAATCTGATGTCAAATAATGACGTTACAATAGCAGTTGCTCGCTGCTAATCCAGTATTTATGCAATGGACACAAAACTTTCCAGAAGAACCTTCCACCTTCTGGATTCTAGAAAAATATCATAGCCATTTCGTAAACAAGGGTCCATCGACCCCTGCTATAATGGTACGCTGCAGATTCAATGATTTATGCAATGGATGCACTTCCTTCCCAAAAGATCCATAAACAACAGATCCCAGGATTGAAAGCGCCTCCTTTAGGTAAATTAAAGAACCATCCGCCCTTAAAAAATCGATGAACTCATGAGTTTAAGTCCGGACAACCACATCGGTTCGAATATGTAACAACCCAGAACTTGACCACTTAAAAATATAACAATTAAAGTGATTTTAAATATAAAATATAAAAGGTTTTATGATTCAAACAATATTAGATATGATTTAGAGATAGAAATATACATAAATATAGTAACATTTGCTTATATCGATAAAAGTAACAAAATCTTGTTTTCAGAAAAGAAAGTTTAAATGGTTTAATTAATTATTTTAATTTATTTATGAGTTTTTATATTTTTAAATAACATTATACAAATTTATTTTTAATTTTGGTTTACATCAAAAAATAGTTTAACTAAAACGTCAAAATATGACCGTGGAATATTTTCTCAAAAATCAACGTTTTGTCGATTTAAAGTTGTCGCAACGTTGTTGCATCTTTATGTATATAATTTAATAAATATTTTAACATATAAAGATAGTTAATAATTAACTAAACAAGGTTACTTTTAATAAGCACATTTATAAAATTCTAAAAAGTAATTAGCAAAAGTAAACTAAAGAAGACAAAACACATGTGACATCACATGTGACATAAAGTAAAGTAATGTGGCATAAAGTAAAGTAATTATTCTTATTCTTTACTTAACTATTAAGTGATTGAATTTTAAAAGTATGATATGATGTGGATGGTAAGTGTTGAATTAAATAAGTTTACTTAATTGTTAGGAAAGGTAATTTAAGTAAAAACACAAATTTATATTTTATTGTCAAATATTTTCTATAAATATCCGTCCTTTTCTTCTTCACTTTTACACCATTTCTTCTCTACTTTCTTAAGCTCTCTTACATCCATTAATGGCTATTCACCTTAACAAAGTTATGCCAAAATATTCCCAAAAATAAAACAAAGACAAAATATCGGCAAAACTCCGTCCAAACCACTTCAAAATTCCTCCACCCCCTCTTATTGCTCATGCCCACTTTCAACATGAAGCCAAGCCTAAACCTCCTTGGAACTCACGACCCAAAGCTCCAAAGACCTCCACAAGTCAAGTCAAGCCACCTAGAAGCCTTAAAACAAGTATTCGTGAGCACCCGATTGAAGTTAGGAAACTTATAATCACTTTAAAGTTAGTTCAGTTCCAAACAAGGTGAGAAATCCTAATTTATATGTATATATTTGGTTGTGATGTTGTGATATGTTTGTTTGGATGTAAGGTTATGATATTAATTTTCATATATTGTTTACTGCATGATAATATTGAAACAAGTCACGGATTTACACGACGTATAATCACATGGAAATCACTTTTCAAAAGAAATGGAAGGTGATATCAAATCATTTATACCTTGAAAAAATGTTTAATTATGCTTTAGAAATGATTCCTAAGTGTTTAAACTTGTCCTGAAAAAGTTTGGATATGAATCTCAAAATACACCTAAAAATTAACGCGACACGTAACGGTAGTTCGTGTGTTCACGTCAAAGTTCAAATGGACATACAAAGTGGAATATAGTTTAGAATTCTTCAAACTAAGAATTTTTTGAATTCTTATATCCATATGTTTCATATAAAAAAAGAAAATCAAGATTTCATCATATATATTTTGAAATATGGCAAAATCAATTTTAAAAAAAAAAATTATTTTTTACTAAATGACCAAAGTTGAAAATTGATAAAATAATCGATTTATAAATATGAAATAAAATAGAAGATTTTTCAAAATGTTTTTATAGTGATTTAAGTTAAAAATATGGTTTTCTAAATGATATAAAAGTCGTTCTGAAGAATATAGCTTATAAAGCACTTTTTGCAGCACTATTTGCAACACTTTTTGCAATACTTTTCAATACCTTTTGAAATAATGGTTGGAACTAAACAATTCTTCTCCAAGTCTTATGTAAATGTTATTAAGTAAATAACGAAGCATTCTATAAGAAGTTTTAACAATTTAACTTTAACATTCCCGAAGTTTAGCCAAGTTTAATTTGACAATTAATTTAATTTTTGAATTTAATTGTGAGATTATTTGTGAATTAATTAGAATTTTTTTAGAATAAGTAAATAATTTTAATATACAAATAGTATTTTGGTTTGAAATTTAAGGATAAGTATTTTACAAATAAAAATTGGATTTAAATAAAATAAATATATTGGAAATGAATTTGATTTATAATTTATTTTTTAATAAGAATTTGTTTCTAATTATTTAAAAATGCATTAAAATTTAAAAGTGATGTTTGAATTTGATATAATAAATTTTTCCAAGGCTAATTAAAATGAAACTCTAATATATTTATTCATGTGTACTCAAATTTTAAAACTATTTATCTTTGAAGGATTATATAAATGATTAATAAAGAAATGTATTTATTTAAATAAGAAATATGATATAAAGTTATCTTTAAAATATTATTTTTAATGTTTAAAATATAGTAAAATTTTAAAATTTGTTTAAAAGTTAAATTTTATAATATCCATATGCGTGTTATTTAATAAAGTATAATTTGTTTTAAAAGTTAATGTTTTCTTAAGATTTTATAAAGGAGAATGTGTTTATTGAATAATAGGAATTTATATATGAAAACATTTGTTATAACAAGTGTAAACAAAACAAGACACATATGTTGAGATATGAAATTATATATGCATAAAGGATTAAAAACAAGATTTATAAAATAATTTAAATAAAGGATTTAAACACAATTTTTATTACAAGTAACATGTTTATGTGAAAACAAGTGGCATTAATTTTGTTTTAAATGAATTAAACTTTATATTGAAAAATAAAAACTAAATTACATTTCTTTTCTCATATCTTAAAATCCGAAAATAGTAAATAGAAGAAGAAGAAAAAGAGAAACAAAAATCATCTTAACATCCAACAAAATACAGATCAAAACTTGAAACAAATCAGGTTATCAATCCAATTCCAGAATCTCACCAAATTTTCAAAAGCCTGGAAATGTAGCCTGTAATCAAGCAAACCTGGAACAAAATTAAGCTACAAATCAAATTTACAAGCCTGGAATTAATCAAAGCAACTTCTGTTTTGAAAGCAAGCTCAGAAAAAAGTGTGAAACAACAAACAAAGCTTGGAATAATTCAATCTTTTACAATTGCAAAAGCCTGAAGCAAGTCTGGGTCAAAAAGATTCAAGTTACAGGCTTAAAATAATTCCAGTTCTCTGCTTTCAAAATTGGACCACGTGAGAAAACTTTAAATTTGAACCCTTAATTTGTTTGATATCTGTTTTTTTGTGATAATCATTTGAGTAAGAATGTTGCATGAATATCTTTAAACTAGAAAATGGTTGAACTCCTTTAATGTGCATGTTTGTTTAAGCATATTTATACTTCTCTGTTATATTCCAGACTTCAGTTCACCCAATAAAACTCATATCTTCGTATCTGATCTATTTCAAGTTGGGATTTTTAAAGGAAAAAGGATCGTACAGGTGTTAGTTGATTTTGAAAATTGGTTTTAGATGTTTATATTAAGGCAATACTTTAAAAACAATAAATTACGGTAAAAATAAACAAACTCTGGAAATTCGATCATCAGTTTTTCATAATCAGATTACATGATTAGAATCGAAACTAAAAATGGTGAATTTTAGAAATAAAATCAAAATTTTTAATTTAGTATTGGATACGAATTGGTAAGATGAACGGAATGGCTATTTCCATCGATTCCCAGCGATTAACGGTGTAATGGGTGTCAAGCTTGAGATAGGAAGTGGTTAATGGATGGAAGATCATCGAAAAGAAATGCTCATTTGTATTCTAGTTTTCCGTGGTTGCCATGCGTGACCGAAGTAAGGTTTAGGGTTCGTGTTTGGTCGATGCTAAAACCGAGACAATGGCGTGAAGGTAGGTGATCTGGGGATGATCGGTGGTAGGGGAAAAGGTCCATGGTAGAGTGATGAAGCTCTGGTCATGGTGGTGTGGATGCTATGGGTTGGGAGCATCAACGATTGGGGGGATTTCCGATCGAGTTATGGCTATAGATTTTTGAACAAGAGGCTTTATTTTGATTCGATATCGAAATGATGGAACTGGGTTGTCAAGTTGAATGACGAGGTCATCATCGACCTATGGGGACAAACAGTGATGGTCGGAGAGATTCTGGCCATCTGTGCATGTGCACGTGAACGTTTTGAGCTGGGTTGTTTGTGATGTTGGGAAAGAAAGGTGAATCTCGTGTTCAAGCTCGCGGAATCTATAGTTTGGCTCGAAGCATACGAAATTGAAATGGCTCGTGAAGATTTAAGTTTTGCTTGGGTTTTTGTTTGTTTTGTCTCGGGTCACTAGTTTTAATGTAAAAACAGATTTTAAACTTTAAAATCGATCAAGTTTTATTTTGAAACAATTTTTTTAAAACAGATTTTTTTGTAAAGATTAGATGTTAACCAAGTTTTAAATTGGTTAAGAAAGTTTTTGAATAAAATTGTGTTTAAAATTAACCAAGCTTTAAAATGTTTAAAAATATACACGACCTTTACTTTTTTAGGTTTATTTGAAATAAACTTAATAATATTACAAATGTTTTAATTGTTAATCAACTTTTAAAGTCCAAGTCAATTCGTTAAAGGATATTAATTCTTAAAGTTAATTACTTAATAAAAGTAATTAAGGTAAATTAATTTAACGATTTAAGTTTGATTTAAGTTGTTAAAGATAATTATTTAATGTAAGGAATTTTAAGGATTATTACTTAATCAAAGATTGATTAAGGTTAATTAATTTCATAATTAAGAATAAATTAGTTAATTAGAAGATTAATTAATATATAAGTAATTAGAAGTAATTAATTACTTAAAGAAAATTACTCAGTTAAAAGTAATTAATTCATGATTAAGGTAAATTAAATAATTAGGGATAATCACTTATATAATTAATTAAGGATAATTAATTAAATAGTAATTAATTAAGGGTTAATTAATTTATTAATTAAGTTATTAAGGATAATTAATTGAGGTTGATCAATTAATAATTTAAAGTTAATTAATTTATAATTGATTAGTTAACCTGGATTAGTGATTAATCTAGTTTCAATTAATCAGGTGATCAATTTATCTTCCTTATGGATGACTATATTCTATTGAACTGTTGTGAATTGTTTGATATCTCTGCTGTGTGATGCTTTGTAATTTGAATTTTTTTTTTATTTCAAGCTGTGATGAGTGTAATTTATTTTATCCGTGGTAAATGTATATTATTTATCTATGAATCTGTGTATGGACGATAAGCGTTATAGAGATATACCGCTTATCGATAATTGTTGTCCTTGAATCTATGATAATAAATGATGTTGCAATATTATGTAAAACCCTTGGACTACACCATACACACACAAATATGGATTGTACGAGGAAATTGGTTAAGTCGTAGATTTTTGAAATGGTTTTGAATTTGAAGTTTGAATCCAAATGGTTTTGGAAATAAAATTGAGTTGAATGTAAAAAGCTTTTGAAAAGAAGTTTTGAAGGTGAAAGTTATTTTGAATAACTTGATAAAATTTTGAAATTTAAATAATTTGATTTGAATTAAAAATTTGCAATTGAATTCTATGTTTGGAAACTATATTTAAAAAATATTATACAAGTTATAAATGTGTTTATATGTTTTTTAAACCATTTTAAAAATATTGTTTTGGGAATTTGAATTTAACCCAAGGACTTTAACTTGTGTAAATGAAATAAGATTTTTCGAAACAAAAATCATTTGTTTTCAAATAATAATAACTTTCATATAAAGAAAAAATTCAAATTGTATTTTGAAATGGAATTGAGAATTGTTTTGAAAGTTAAGAATGAATCTTTGTGAAAAGATGAATGAACCTTGTTTGAAATTGAAGAGGATTTTAAATAGCGTATCTTTTATGTAAAAGGTTTGAAATGGGAATTGCTTTGAAATCTGTGAATAAATCTTTGTGAAGGAAGTGTGAAATTTGTTTCCAAATTGAAGAAAATCTTGAGGGCGTATCTTTTATATAAAAAGATAGGGAATTGTAAGTAGTTTTGAAAACTACGAATTAACCATTATGGAAAACTGGTGAACTTTGAGAAGTGGATCTTTTTGTTTAAAAGATTAAAATGGTAATTTGTTCAACCTTTGAATGAAAAGTTTTAGGTAACAAATTGTGATTTAACTGAGATCCCAATATCCATATGCTTTTAAATATTACGCTCACTATTCGTTAAGCCGGGAGAGGACCTTTGTGTCGTGTAACCCATTCCGACTAGTGATATGACGAAATGGATAGCACTTGAAGACGGTGATGAAGACTGGGTGTCTTCAGAATGATAGGATAACCTGTCGAATGACTTTGCACTGAGTAGCTACGATATAAAGATCTCTATATGTGATGGGGAGTCCGATTGGGATTGGGGATACCTGGATTTGCAAGAGCTTCTTTGGAAGTGCCTTCGGTTCTGTTCGAACCCAGAATAGACTTGTATGGATGTGTATCTGACATTACACTTTGAGATGTAAAGTTGGTTTTTGTCAAATACATTTCTATTTGGTGGAAGAGATTTATGCTCTTAGCTAACACCCTTCTCTAAGACGTACGAGTTCAGAGGTTATGTAGTTGATGGTTACTAGTGATAAATTCCCAATTTGGTAATGTGGCATACAAAGTGGTGATGATCATTTGTTGATCAAAGCATGCCTTTTGTGAAAAGTGTAGCTTTATGGACGTGACTTTGTCGAGCCTCACAACCCGGTAATGGTCGAAACAGGAATCGTGGCAACAAGGTTATTTGAGGGTAGCGCCCCCTGAGGGTATGACATTTCCTTCTGGATAAAAGGTGATATCATAGTATAGAGCCCAGATATTTACTTATGTTGATTTTGAAAGTGGTATCATGGTATGGAGCCCAGATACTTTACTATGTGGTTGTTGGTGTCGAGGCCTCGGATAAAGGTTGGTAACGACTGAAGGATGGCATACTCGTGTCAGTATTTACTTCCGGGCAGGGGTAACCCGATCTTGTGTAGCAGAGATCCGGTTAGGTTCTCGGGGACGTCTTTCCAGAGGCGTTCCATTTTATGTGGGAAGTTCCTTTGCCTGACCATTTTTTGGAAATCCAATCATCCAATACGCACCCTTTACGATTGCAGTCTTATAACCTACCACCTCAAGTGGTAGCTATAGTAGGCATGGTATAATGGTACTAATGCTAGCTAAGATTAATATTATACTTCCAAAATATTTTCCACTATGCACTAATAATAATATCAAAAATAATTTTGCGTAGTGAGCATGTTTGACTATCATAAGGAGAAATCACCTCCAAGTGTTCGCTTGCATTGTGTGTGTGGAGGGAGGCCTTATGGTAGTTTCATTTTCCAAAAAGCATTACGGATTTCATTTTAAATTTCTTTTGTTCAAACCAAATGTTTTTGTTTACTCATACTAGTCCCATGACTGACCTTGCTTAGTACAACGTGATAGGGGGTTCTCGCTTTGCGTTTGGTGCCAAATGGGAGACTCTTACCCCTACTGTCCTCAGGGAGGGGTTGGTTAACGGGTAGGTGAAGAAGTCGAAAGGCTGGCCGTAAAAGCAAGGGCAAGGTACCATTTTCAGCCACGGCGGGGCTGGGATGGTTGAAAGACCTACGAGTCGAGATTGGCTGCTGTTGATGGTTGAAAAGCCCAGACTATCACAAGTGGTATCAGAGCTAAAGGTTGAGTAAGAACTTTAGCTACGGAGTGTAACATATTAGATGACTCATTAGAGATAGGGTGAAGTATGCCCTAGAATGAGTACAACCTGTAAAACCAAAAACCCAAATTACTCAGTATATTTTCTTTAATTGTTGTTATTCCCTATGATATCTCGTTCGAATGCCTAAATCAGTTTTCTTACTATTTACATATAGTAAGACTGAGTGGAAGAAGAGGAAGAGGTAAGGGACGGGGTAGTGCCACTTCAACTGGTCAAGTCCTTGCAACAGCAGCTATTCCCACTCAACCTCAGCCGAATCTGGCTGATCTGTATCAAAGTTTTACCAGATTGGGTGGAAAGCCATTCTCAAGCAAAGAATCTACTGTCGAAGCACAAGACTGGATCCAATCAAGCGAAAGAATTTTTAGAGGGCTGAAGTTGGAAGACAATCAAATGAGATTGATAACTTCTTGGAAACTCCAAGAGGAAGTTCTAGCCTGGTGGGAGACAATTACTGTGGATGAGCCGAAAGAAAAGTTTACTTGGAGTTGTTTCAAAGAAGTGTTTGAGCAGCGATACATGCCATCTGCTGGTATATCCCGAATGTACCAGGAGTTCATGAATTTGAAGTAGGGAAGCTTATTGTTTGAGGAATACTTAAACAAATTCAACAAATTATCTCAGTTTGGTCCGAATCTAGTGAATACACCTTTGAAAAAGAATGAAAGATTCATTTGTGAAATGAATAAGAAGTTCCATGAGAGGATGACTACTCACGTAAAGGAATCTTTCTCTGAATTGATCGATATAGGCTATCGATGTGCTACTCTAGATAAACAAGATGTTTTAGAGGAGAAAGCAAATGCAAACAATCCAAACTCAAGGAACTCATTTTATAAAACCTAGAACTCAAGCTACTCAAGGATAAATACCTAGAAGTTTCTTTAATTGTCATCAATCAGGACACATGATAAAGGACTGTCCCTTAATAAAGAAAGGAAAACAAGCGAAAGTGTACGCTACCAAGTATGAGCCTTCAACCTCCCAAGATGTAAAGGGAAAAGGAGTGTTGGAAGATAAATTTTTTATCAAAGATGTTTTAGTTAGATTATTATTTGATACAATAGCTTCTCGTAGTTTTATTTCTAAAACAATGGTAGATGAATTGGAACTTAAAACTAAAATTGTTGACGACCCTATCTGCATGACGAATCCTATAGGAGGTTCCACTAATCGTTGTATGCATTATGAAAAAATCCCAATTACCTATCCTCCCTATCACTTTCCTTTTGACCTTTTCATCTTAGATGTAAATGGATTTGTAATTTTACTCAATATGGATTGGTTGGTTAAGTATAGAGCTATGCTCAATTGCGATAATAGAATGATATATTTATGGACCATTTTTGGGAAAATCATATAAATATCTTGTGAAGGTCCTAGTCTAAGAAGGGATACTTTTCTTTACGCTTTAGATACATCCCAGACAGGATTAGAAACAATACCTATTGTTAAAGAATTTGCAGATGTTTTTGAGGAAGTAAAAAGTTTGCCCTCACATAGAGAAATTGAATTTCGTATAGACTTAGTTCCTGGTGCGGTGCCAATTGTGATGACCCAGAATTTTTGAGCATTTGAAATTGGAATATTTTATTGATTTTAAATATTTGAAGGGTTAATTTTAAATTGAATTCCAAATATCACTATTTATTTGATAATTAAATGATTAAATTCAATAATTTGAAGTTGGGTAAAATGTTAGATCTGGAGTTATAAGCTTGTCAAAAATATTTCAAAGGCTTATAAAATTTATATTGATAATACTGAAAATAATAGATGGGGTAAAATTGAATTTAACAGTAGTTCCTTCAATTTTAAAAATACATCGTTTAAATTGGTATTTAAAAATAGTCTTCCAAGGCACAGTCACGGAATTCGACGAAACAAGTCCCATTGGATCCGTAATATTATATTATTATCGGATTTCAATTTTCGTAATGTTTGGAGCTGTTGTGTGAGCGTATGACATATAAACGCGCTGAATTTATATCGAGAATTTAATATAATAACTGGGTTCAAAAAGCTATCTTCTCCATACGATCGAATTAGGACTCGAAACCTTTTTCATTGCATTTGGAATAGGGGTATAACACTATAAACGCCTAGCGGCACGCCACGATAGGAGATCGAGATTTTAGGCTTCGTTTTCGAGACGATTTAAAATTTAAATAATATAATTTTATATTTTGACAAGTCAAAAGCGAATCACATCAAAACTTTTTTCCTCTCTCTTCAAAGTAACTATAGCCAGCATTGAACACGCTAACCTCTTTTCAAATATCACACCCCCCTTTCCTTATTGAACAAGCTGATAAAAACGAAACTCTGGATAGGTCGTTTCCTAAGAAAACCCCTAAATTTCCATAGGCGAAAATACAAATCAAAATGAACTTTCTCTTCTGAACAATTCACGTTTCCATTCCCTAGCCCTAAATCGCGATTTCCAGATCTCAAATAAAAAAAATCAATCAGAATCAAATCAAGGGTGCAAACGACTTGACAAGCAGCACAGTTGAATGAGGTAGCGAGGTCGGCAAGCGCGATGTCAGCAAGCTATGTTCCTTTGGCACCGGAGGGGCTGCGATCGTTGGTGAAGGCTAAGGAGGTGGGATCGATGTGTATAGAGGAGGCGTGTATGCATGGGGTTTCGGCGGCACAAGTGGAAGATAGAGGTGGCGCTCGCTAGGCGGCCGCGTTCGAGGGTAGAGTTTCGTCTAGGAGGGAAAGGCTGCGGAGGTATGTGTATATATTTTTATGTTTATTATGCAGTTCTATATATATATATATATGTGTGTGTGTGTGTGTGTGTGTGTGTGTGTGTGTGTGTGTGTGTGTGTGTGTGTGTGTGCATATAGATTAGGTAAATAATAACAGTAAGTTTATAAAACTGTTTGTTTTTCAATTTATATATTATATGTATAGTAAAGTTAATTACTGTTTATATTTTTTCACAGAAAAAGAAAAAAATCAATACATATGCAGCAAAACGGAAAGGGAATTGACAGTAAGGTTTTAAGATTGAATCAGTTGTATATATATAAGGATTTTGAATGTAGAAGTGTTTCTTTGAAATTAGACTTCGAATCCACATATATAATTTTTTACAAGTATAAGGGTTTCAAAGAAAGTATATTAATATAAATATATCCTTATAAAAATACATATACTTACACATTTTTATTTTACTAAATTATTGTAAAATAATTTATTTAAATGATTAGTTTGTTAATAAACTTATTTAATTATTTTAGTTACTAAGAAATATTTATTATAGGGAATTAGTTTAAAATTTGATTATTAGTTAAAAACTAAATTACTAGTTCAAAATTAAATAAATGAATAGTAATTAATTGTTCGATCGATTAAAATATTAATAAATCATCTAATATTATACAAGGACAAAAATCGAGAAAATACAACTCGGAATGGAACTGGAGTGGAATAGACCGCAAACTAAAATCAAAGGTGAGTTAATGTAACAACCCGCATATTTTACGATTTAGTATTTAAATATTTTATTTAAATATTTCATCGTTGGTCGGATTTTAGTCCGAGAAGCTACTTTTTGCAAACAGTCGAATTAGGACTCGAGACCACCCCCATTGAGTTTAAAATGACGTTTGCGACCTTTTTGAGTATAAACTTTGATAAGTTTGGAGTTAGTGGAATTTGCTACTTTTTCACTTAGGGCTTTGGTTTTGTTTCAGCCTATTAGACCCAAGCTTCACCCCTCTTCTCTTCATTACTTCATTTCTATTTCCTAATACTCAAGCTTTAGCAACAATGGAGAGAGGAATGGGAAATTAAAACTCCAAGCCCTAGTTTCCATTGCAAATCAAGTTATAACTCCAAATTTATAGAAGAAGTTTGGTAAGCCTCCTCTTCTTCTTCTCCAACTCATTTTCTTACCAATTTCAGAAATTCCTAAACCTAATTTAGGAAATGCTTCTCTTTTTAGCTTAGATTCAAGCTTGTTGGGTTGGAATTGAAGAGTGATTGTTCTTTCCATTACTCTGTAGCTTCTTCTTCATAGTTATGGGTTTAAAAGTGAGATTTTTATCTCACATCTTAATCTATAATTATCTTCGATTGTTGGGTATGAATTCCTAACACTCATTCTTGTGCAATTAATTTTGGTTTGGATTGATTTGGTGTATATTCCAATTTTGGTGTTTTGAAATCAAAATCTATGAAAATCTTATTATGGATATTTGGACATTAATATTTAAGGCGTATCGAAGAGCCGTTAGGGATGGGTTGTCGCGTGGCATAAATCCTTAGTCGTCATTTGCTCGTTCGGTCGCTTCCGATATTCATTTGGCCATTTTTAGTCGAGGTTCAGTGAATGCCCTGGACCACAGTTTCAGACGTCTGAATCCTTATTTCAGACGTCTGAATATTATGCTGGGAATTTTTATTCCCCAGTATTCAGACCTCTGAATATAAATTCCAGACGTCTGAATTTGCTTATGAGCAACCAAAAAGGAAATAGGAAAAAAATGCCTATTTCGGACGTCTGAAATGTAGGGTTCAGACGTCTGAATTGTGTTTTAGAAAACATTTATTTTTTCGGATTCGGACGTCTGGATCCTTGATTTCAGACGTCCGAATCTGCTGTCTGGGCTCTATTTTTCCTATTTAGCTTGAGTTTCCAAATTTAATCGTGTTGATTCCCTTTTGTTGTTATCATCTATTATCGACTTTGATGACATTTTCTTTGGGATTTTTGGAGATATCCATTTTGATGGATTTGATATCGATTTCTTTGGAATTAATTCACGTCTTCTTATGTGAATTTCAGTGATTGATTGTTTTTACGATCATTTTTGTGATTTGTCACTTTAAAAGTATAAAGGTTTTCTATACTAGTAGTAAATATCAAAACTCTTCCATTAAAACGATTTCAACACTATTTTATTACGAAGCTCGTTTCTTAAACCGTTTTCCAATCTATTAGTATATACAAACCTTTACCTCACTCGTATGAGAAATCTAATTAAACGGCTTAGTAAAACAAGTGGTATGAAACGCTTGCATTTACTTCGTCGGTTAATTCTTGGACTTGTTCGATTGAATTTCTTGTAACAATTTTCAAGTGGAGACTTATAGTTGCTCGTAAATATTTAAGTTAAGCTAGTGGTTATGGGACACGAAGCTAAGCTCATATATTTATTAGCTTAGTGTAATTGACACTTCTTGATGATCAATGATGATCATTTTGTGATTTAGACTGGCGATATGCTACGTTTCTTTGTCCACGTAGGGGACGGTACCTCGTTTTATTGAGTTTCGTCTCGTTTCTTTATAGGCTAACGACCTATGTATTATTTGGAGTTTCGACTCAATTTTTGTGGGCAAGCGACCCATGTGCTTTTGTGGAGTTTGGTCCACTGGACGTACCTTTGTACTACGTTGTTATACCAACTTATCAGGATCATCGGGCATACCATTGTACTACGTCGTTGTTCTGAATTATTCGAGTTTCAGATTCCTCGGGCGTACCGATATTATACTACGTCGTTGAACCGGCTCTATGGTTAACGACCATGGGATAGCGTCCCGTTTGTGATACACGTGTTGGTGAGTTTTCATGCTCCCGTTTTGTGATAGGCCTACCCTTTTTTATGGTTTCTGGATTTCTATTGATGATTTCTAGAATTTGTGATCCACCAGCTTTATGATTGGCATTGATATGATGTCGACATTTGTGAGTTGGTGAATAAAACTAAAGGGTGTGACATTCTTTTGATCTTTGAGAAGATTCTTGTGATATTGATTAATCTCTGGCTGGTTTTCAATTACATACTTATCATAGTATGGCTTTATGGTTATATTACGTTTTTTTCATAACTCTTATTCTATATCACTTTATCTGATATTTGTAGTTAGACTGATCAGTTATTATTTTCTTATTAAATAATACATGGGTCAGACCGAGATGTTACAGGTGCTTCTGCTTGACTTCTCATCTGGGATTATGACCCAGACTTTTGGCTAACTACTTAGATTAGTAGTTTTTGGTTGTATACATTTGAGATATTGACTCATTGATGTATACTTATTCTTTTGTGTAGCACTTGTAGCTATTCTTTTGTGATATTGTGGATATTGTATGACCACTACTCTGATATACACTTTCATGTGTAATATTCATATCTATTTCCGCCTTTGAGATATGAACTTCTGTGACTGATTTATGTTATGCTTAATTCTATATTTGTTTCCAAAGATATTATAGCCACCGTGTAGTAACTTTGAGTTTGCATCGGTATGTCGGATTCCCTCTTGAAATGCAAGTTATATTTTTATCTGGAATATCGGTACTCGCACAAAGCAATTACACGGATGGTTGCTCCTCAATAGCCTTATTCTCCGCGCTAGTTGACGGCATTACCCCGTAGTGTCCTTGGCTAGCGTGGGTATAGAGGTGGGGCGTCACGGTTTGGTATCAGAGCCAAACTTTGGAACAATGTAGAATAATTTAACAAGGATCAGAGTCCTAAGTCCATCTTAGGAGTCGTGCCTTAGGATTTAATTCGTGTCTTCGTACCGTTCTAACCTATTTTCTTTTATGATTCCTTATTTTAACAATCACTAATATTTGATATTCAATTTGTTAATAAACTTTTTCTTCTTCCTTCTTCTTTCTTAAGGAAGAGAAATGCTTAGACCAGGCTGTCCCAGCGCTGGTCAATCTAGTGCTACTCCCCGGGATGAGTTTTTATGTCTACCCAGCAGCTTCTTGACCTAGTAAAGAATGCTCAAGCGGCCGGTTCTAATCCGAAACCTACTCGCCCTAAATCCGGGTTTGCACGCTTGTGTAGTGACTGTACCAACTTGGGTGGGAAGCCATTTAAAGGTTCTGAAACCATTATTGAAGTCCAGGCTTGGCTAAGAATATGCGATCGAATCTTTTAACGCATGAATCTTATTGATCTTCACCGTGTTCAGGTGGCCTCTAGTATGCTCCTAGAAAGAGCCTTAGACTGGTACGAGCTTCTGGTCTCTGAAATAAATGAAGCGGATCTTACTTGGGAGAAATTCCGGGAACGCTTCGAATTAAAATTTGTTCCAGAAGCTGAGAAGGTGACTTTGGCTCGCCGTTTTATTGACCTTGTTCAAGGTGAATCCTCTGTGGCAGATTATGTTGCATCCTTCGAGTCCTTTCCTAAATACGGGGTCGAGTACATAAACACCCTATTGAAGAAGAATCAGAGATTTGTTTATGGCTTGAACAAAAATCTCAAGAAGCCATTACTTCTAAAGTTAGAAGTTTATTTTGATCAACTCATAGATATTGCTCTTCGTCTTGAAGAGGCGGATAGGGAAAGTGATGTCGAAGTTGTGGGTGCCAAAACAAACTTCAACAACAACAAGAAAAGACCTATTAAATTCAAAGGTCCTTATCCCAATAAGAAAGGGAAGCAAGCAACTCCGGTGGCAAAGATTTCTGCCCCTAGTAGTGGGCAATGCTACAATTGTGGTACTAAAGACCATTATGCCAATAGATGTCTGAAACCTCTCTTTTGTCGCTATTGCAAAGGTTCGGGTCATCTTTTATCTTCATGTCCCAAACTTCAAGGCAAGAAGGAGGGAAAGTTAAATGTTGCACATGCCGCTAGCAACACTTCTCGTGGTCAAGGTATTTCTCATTCTATCCTTGATGGTATTATTTTATTTCGTGATCAACCTATTCGAGTTCTTTTTGATACGGGTGCGTCCCATTCTTTTATATCAAAGGAACTTGTTTATACTTTTTCTTTAGTGTTGTTTCTTTAATGACTTCTTCGAGAATTGCGAATCCGGTTGGTGGATCCGCAACAATTAGTTTACTTTATAAAGATGTCGAGATTATTTTGTGTGATTTTTCTTTCTGAGCCGATTTGCATGTCATGCTTAGGCTTTGGAATGATTTTAGGAATGGATTGGCTTAACCGCTATGAAGCTCAAATCCTATGTCCTGAGCAAACTATTCATCTTCAACATCCTCAATCAGTTAAGCAGATTTTTGTTGATCTTAAAGATTCGAATTCCAACTTGGTTGCATCTTTATATTCTTTAAATCCTCATGATGACGATAATGATGATGGGTAAGATGTCATTTCTCTTATTCACGTTGTTTGTGAATTTTCCGACATATTTGAGCCCGTTTTAGGATTACCACCTAAGCGAGCAATTGAATTCAGAATTAATCTAATTCCTGGAGCTTTACCTATTACTCGTCCTCCTTATCGTATGTCCAATAAAGAAAATGAGGAGATGCCGAATTGGAGATGAAGCAATTTATTCGCTCTAGTTCCTCTCCTTGGGGAGCTTCAGCTATTTTTGTGAAGAAATCTGATGGTACACTTAGGCTTCGCGTTGACTACCGCAAGCTTAATTATCTTACTATCAAGAACAAATATCATTTACCTCGGATTGATGATTTATTTGATCAACTTAGTGGTGCTAGAGTCTTTTCACAATTGGACTTGGCAACCGGTTTTCATCAGCTTCGTATTGCAGAGGATAGCATTCCTTTGACATCATTCCGTACTTGTTATGGATCTTATGAATGACTTGTTATGCCATTTGGTTTAATGAATGCTCCGGCTTATTTCGTTGACCTTATGTATATAGTTTTCAAAGACTTCCTCGATCGATTTGTTCTCATCTTTATTGAAGATATCCTTGTGTATTCTAAAACCGAGGAGGAGCATGAAATGCATCTTCGGATTGTGTTGGAAACTCTTAGGAGTAGTCAATTAAAAGCAAAATTTTCTAAATGCCACTTTTGGCAATCTCGTGTGAAGTTTCTCGGTCATATTATTTCTGAATCCGGAATATCAACGGATCCTTCAAAGATTGAAGCGATTCAAAATTGGAAGAGACCGAAAAGTATGACGGAAATCCGTAGCTTCCTTGGATTGGCGGGTTATTACTGTCGTTTTATAAAAGACTTTTTCAAAATTTCCATGCCTCTTACTAGTTTGACAAAGAAGGGAGTTAAATACATTTGGTCGGACAAATCTGAAGCTTCTTTTCAGAAATTAAAAGAACTCCTTTCTGATGCTCCTATTCTTGTTATTCCCGATGGGAATCAAGATTTTATTGTTTATACCGATGTTATTCGTGTTGGTTTGGGTGTTGTTCTTATGCAAAGAGAACGTGTTATTTCTTATGCTTCAAGGCAATTGAAGCCAGCCGAGACTAGATATGCCACTCATGATTTAGAGCTCGCGGTTATTGTTTTCGCCTTTCGAATTTGGCGTCATTATCTTTTGGGAGAAAAAATTATTCTTTACACCGATCATAAATCTTTGAAGTATCTATTTTCTCAAAAGGAACTTAATTTGCGTCAACATCGTTGGCTCGAATTCCTTGCATCTTATGATCTTGATATTCTTTATACTCCCGGAGAGGGAAATCGTGTTGCCGATGCACTTAGTCGTAAGACACAAGCGGTTGTTTCTATGATGATATCCGAATGGAATGATCTCGGGGTTTTATCCACTTGTGAAATTCGAGATTGTATTTCCGATTTATGTTCATCTCTTGTTTTGTGTAGCCTTGAGGCTTATCCTTCTCTTTTAAACCGCATTCTTGAAGCTCAAAAGCTAGATCCCGAAGTGGCTCTTATTGGCCAAAATTTTAGGGATAAAATTAATATTGAAGGTTTGAAAGACTTTGATATTGATTTTCGTGGCGGTATTCGAAAATTTGGAAGACTTATCGTGCCAAATATTAGTGATCTTCGTAAAGACATTTTAGAAGATTCTCATCGTTCTAAATTTACCATTCATCCCGGTAGGAGTAAAATGTACGCGGATATGAAGTGACTTTATTATTGGGAGGGAATGAAATCTGATAATGCTAACTTTGTTAAGTGTGTCATGACTTGCCAACTTGTCAAGGCCGAGCATCTAAGGCCCGGTGGGTTATTGCAACCTTTAGAAATTCCAATTTGGAAGTGGGATCAAATTTCCATGGATTTTATTGACGGCCTTCCCCGTTCTCATTCGGGTCATGATAGCTTATTGGTGATAGTTGATAGACTTACTAAATCCTCCCATTTTATTCCCGTTCGATCCTTTCGAACCGTTCCTCTTTTGGCCAAACTCTTTATTAAAGAGATTGTTAAATTACATAGAGTTCCTACTTCTATTGTTAGTGATCGTGATCCATTGTTTACTGGTGGATTTTGGAAGAGTCTTCAAAAATCTTTGGGAATGAAGCTTAATTTTAGCACCGCTTATCACCCCCAGTATGATGGACAAACCGAGCGTGTGAATCAAACACTCAAAGATCTTCTTCATGCATGTGTTCTTGATTTTGGTGGAAGTTGGGAAGATCATATTGCTCTCGTTGAGTTTTCCTATAATAATAGCTTCCAATCTAGTATTGGTATGGCACCTTTCGAGGCACTCTATGGAAGGCCATGCCGATCTCCTTCTTGTTGGCTTGAGGCCAATGAGAAGCTGGTTTTAGGTCCAGACTTTATTTATGATTCCACAGAAAAGATTAATCTCATTCGTCATAGGATGAAAAAATTTCAAAGTAGGAAAAAATCCTATGCCGATAACCGAAGAAGGAAATTAGAATTTTCTGTGGGAGATTTTGTGTTTGTTCGTGTTTCACCTATGAAGGGTGTTGTACGTTTCAGTCGATCGGGAAAGTTAGCACCTCGATATATTGGTCCATTTCCCATCACCGAACATATTGGTTCCGTGGCTTATCGCCTTTCATTACCGGCTCAATTTTCTGCTATTCATGACATGTTTCACGTTTCTCAATTACGGAAATGCCTTCGAAATTCCGATTCTATTCTTGAGCCCGGTGTTGTGGAAGAAATTGAAGTTTCGCCCAATGTAACTTATGTGCAACATCCTATTCATATTATTGCTTTGGAGGTCAAACGCCTTCGAAACAAAGATGTTTCTCTTCTGAAGGTTCAATGGTCCTCAAATCCTAAGGATTGTTCTTGGGAATCTAGAGAATTCATTGAGCGAACACATCCGGACTTACTTTCTCGTGCTCTTTGAGGTGAACATTTTATTTCAAATTTCTTTTGTGTTGAATATGCTTTTATGGTTTTTACTTTATATTTTCTTCTTGAATATTGCGAAGACGCAATTTCTTTAAGGAGGGGAGTCTGTAACAACCCGTATATTTTACGACTGAGTACTTAAATATTTTATTTAAATATTTTATTTAAATATTTCATCGTTAGTCAGATTTTAGTCCGAGAATCTACTTTTTGCAAACGGTCGAATTAGGACTTGAGACCACCCTCATTGAGTTCAAAATGACGTTTGTGACCTTTTTGAGTATAAACTTTGATATGTTTGGAGTTAGGGAATTTTTCTAGTTTTTCACTTAGGGCTTTGGTTTTGTTTTAGCCCATTAGACCCAAGCTTCACCCCTCTTCTCTTCATTACTTCATTTCTATTTCCTAATACTCAAGCTTTAGCAACAATGGAGAGAGGAATAGGAAATTAAAACTCCAAGCCCTAGTTTCCATTTGCAAATCAAGTTATAGCTCCAAATTTATAGAAGAAGCTTTGGTATGCCTCCTCCTCTTCTTCTCCAACTCATTCTCTTACCAATTTCAGAATTCCTAAACCTAATTTAGGAAATGTTTCTCTTTTTAGCTTAGATTCAAGCTTGTTGGGTTGGAATTAAAGAGTGATTGTTCTTGCCATTACTCTATAGCTTCTTCTTCATAGTTTTGGGTTTAAAACTGAGATTTTTATCTCACATCTTAGTCTATAATTATCTTCGATTGTTAGGTATAAATTCCTAACACTTATTCTTGTGCAATTGATTTTGGTTTGCATTGATTTGGTGTATATTCCAATTTTTGGTGTTTTGAAATCAAAATATATGAAAATCCTGTTTTGGATATTTGGACATTAATATTTGAGGCGAATCGAAGAGCCGTTAGGGCTGGGTTGTCGCGTGGCATAAATCCTTAGTCGTTATTTGCTTGTTCGATTGCTTCCGATATTCATTTGGCCATTTTTGGTCGAGGTTCAGCGAATGCCCTGAACCATAGTTTCAAACGTCTGAATCCTTATTTCAGACATCCGAATATTATACTGGGAATTTTTATTTCCCGGTATTCAGACGTCTGAATATAAATTCCAGACGTCTGAATTTGCTCGTGAGCAACCCGAAAGGAAATAGGCAAAAAAATGCCAATTTCAGACTTCTGAAATATAAGGTTCAGACGTTTGAATTGTGTTTTGGAAAACATTTATTTTTCCGGATTCAGACGTCTGGATCCTTGATTTCATACGTCTGAATCTGTTGTCTGGGATCTATTTTGCCTATTTAGCTTAGGTATCCAAATTTAATCGAATCGTGTTGATTCCCTTTTGTTGTTATCATCTATTATCGACTTTGATGACATTTTCTTTGGGATTTTTGGAGATATCCATTTTGATGGATTTGATATCGAGTTCTTTGGAATTAATTCACGTCTTCGTATGTGAATTTTAGAGATTGATTGTTTCTATGATCATTTTTGTGATTTGTCACTTTAAAAATATAAAGTTTTTCTATACTAGTAGTAAATATCAAAACTCTTCCATTAAAACGATTTCAACACTATTTTATTACGAAGCTCGTTTCTTAAACCGTTTTCCAATCTATTAGTATATACAAATCTTTACCTCACTCGTATGAGAAATCTAATTAAACGGCTTAGTAAAACAAGTGGTATGAAACGCTTGCATTTACTTCGTCATTTAGTTCTTGGACTTGTTCGATTGAATTTCTTGTGACAATTTTCGAGTGGAGACTTAAAGTTTGTTCGTAAATATTTAAGTTAAGCTAGTGGTTATGGGACATGAAGCTAAGCTCATATATTTAATATCTTAGTGTAATTGACACTTCTTGATGATCGATGATGATTATTTAGTGATTTAGAATGGCCATATGCTATGTTTCTTTGTCCACGTAGTGGACGGTACCTCGTTTTATTGAGTTTCGTCTCATTTCTTTTATAGGCTAACAAACTATGTGTTATTTGGAGTTTCGACTCAATTTTTGTGGGCAAGCGACCCATGTGCTTTTGTGGAGTTTGGTCCATCGGACGTACCTTTGTACTACGTTGTTGTACCGACTTATCGGATCATCGGGCGTACCGTTGTACTACGTCGTTGTTTCGAATTATTCGAGTTTCAGTACTGATATTGTACTACGTCGTTGAACCGGCTCTATGGTTAGCGACCATGGGATAACATCCTGTTTATGATACACATGTTGGTGAGTTTTCATGATCCCGTTTTGTGATAGGCCTCTCCTTTTTTGTGATTTCTGGATTTCTATTGATGATTTCTAGAATTTGTGATCCACTAGCTTTTATGATTGGCATCGATATGATGTCGATATTTTTGACTTGGTGAATAAAACTAAAGAGTATGACATTCTTTTGATCTTTGAGAAGATTCTTATGATATTGATTAATCTCTGGCTGATTTTCAATTACATACTTATCATAGTATGGCTTTATGGTTATATTACGTTTTTTTCATATCTCTTATTCTATATCACTTTATCTGATATTTATAGTTAGAATGATACGTTATTATTTTCTTATTAAATAATACTTGGGTCAGACCGAGATGTTACAGGTGCTTCTACTTGACTTCTCATCTGGGATTATGACCCTGACTTTTGGCTAACTACTTAGATTAGTAGTTTTTGGTTGTATACATTTGAGATATTGACTCATTGATGTATACTTATTCTTTTGTATAGCACTTGTAGCTATACTTTTGTGATATTGTGGATCTTGTTTGACCACTACTCTGATATACACTTTCATGTGTAATATTCATATCTGTTTCCGCCTTTGAGATATGGACTTCTGTGACTTATTTATGTTATGCTTAATTCTATATTTGTTTCCGAAGATATTATAGCCACCGTGTAGTAACTTTGAGTTTGCATTGGTATGTCGGATTCCCTCTTGAAATGCAAGTTATATTTTTATCTGACATATCGGCGCTCGCACAAAGCAATTGCACGGATGGTCGCTCCTCAACAGCCTTATTCTCCGCGCTAGTTGACGGCATTACCCCATAGTGTCCTTGTCTAGCGTGGGTATAGAGGTGGGGCTTCACAGTTAATCTCACTCATCAGGGTTATTTACATTTAAATAGTTAAATTTAAATAATTGATTGAATGATTGAATTGTTTTGGATGTACTATATTATATATGGTAGTATATATATATATATATATATATATATATATATAGAATATATTGGAGTGATTGATTTCCCGCATTGTATAGCGGATGAGACCCTATGCGCCGCATAATAGCAGATGATATTATATAAATGCCATATACTTCGATATTCCACCTCGAAGTGGGATTGGTATTTTATACTGTGCTAACATCTGTGGATGCAGGGAAACAGGTTGGAGGGATCCAACTGGATTCCTCAAAATTATTGAGATTGTTTAATATTCTGTGTTATGAATATTTGATATTCTGTGATGATCATATTGATAATTGGAATATTGAATGCTATGGTTTGCTTGATAGTATTTCAGTTCACTGAGTTATCAAAATATATAGAATTGGATTTTTGGAAAGAAATAAAAGTGTGAATTTTTAATTAGAATAATTATAGAGCATCTGAATAAATTTAAGATGAATTGGAAAAGAATGAAAGTGGTTTTAAATCTTAATTAATAAATTCCAAGTATGGAAAAAGGGGATTTTGAATAAACGGAGAGAGAATGAATTTTAAAATTAAAGTGATATTATTAAAGTAATAAAAGAATTTATTTTAAATTTCAAGGATTAAATTTATTTTAAAGGATAAAAATGGAATTTAGAAAAGTATG
Source organism: Allium cepa (assembly GCA_030765085.1). Lineage (NCBI taxonomy): Eukaryota > Viridiplantae > Streptophyta > Magnoliopsida > Asparagales > Amaryllidaceae > Allium > Allium cepa. The sequence goes on along the minus strand of CM060938.1, from coordinate 444,597,650 downwards.
AAAGTAATATTTCAGTTAAATAAGATTTTAAACCATATTTGAAAGGTAAAAGTGAAGTTGATGGATTTTGTAGTTAAATTGAGAAAATAAAGTACTCTATTTCAAATTGGAATAAAATCAAAAATCGATTTGGCAATTGATTTAGAATTTGAAATTATTTTTTTGAAAGAAGATGAGACTTTGGAATTTATAAACTGGGTTTATAAAAGTAGTAATATATCAGTGGATATTTGGAAGAATAAATTCACGGTGGGAATTTATTAATGGAATGGGAAAATTTGTTTAAAAATAAATAGTGATTTATTTTTAAATGATGTGAAGAGAATTATATTTCCGTGGATAGCCAAGTACGTTTTCGAAGTAAATTTTTTAAATATAAGTTAAAGGCTTTAATGTTGTCTTAAAAAGTATGTTTAGGAAATTTAATATTTCTAAATGTTTAAATTCCATGATAAGTATTTTTTTTAATCTATTTATAGCAGTAATCATTCAAAAGGTGGCTTGGTATATTGGTTTTAAAAGTTAGAAATTCAGTTTTATATTGCACAAAGTAGTTTTATTTTAATTATTCTTAAAGTATATATTTTAGTAAATATTAAAGTAATTTTTAATTTAAATGTTTAAAGTATATTTTATAATAAAGTGTTTTAAATTATTTTAAAATCTAAAGTGTTTATATTTGGTGATTTCAGTGGAAATAGAAAATATTTGGGAAATTTATTATGTAAAAGGAAAATGGTTTGAAAACTGTTTTCAAAAAGGTTTGAAAATGGAAATATATCTTGCGAAGATCTTTTGAGGATAATAAATAATTCGAGAAATTATTTATTGTTTGATGGTTGTTGTGAATGTTAATTGATAGTTAAATTACCCGACTATCAATATTGGCCAATGCGTTGATTGTTTCGAAGAGACCGGGATTGGGATTTATTTCCTGAAAACCACTTCGATTCGGTTTGAACATTTTCGTGTGGAAAACAAGAGTTTGGATTCGAAGATGAAGCAGTGAAGTGCAAGGGCTAGTGGCTGCTAATCCTGAGGATGTTTCCAAAATGGATGTAGTAAGAGTAGTGCCTTCGGTTCCGTTCGAACCCAGGACAGACTTGTATGGATGAATGCTTTCAGAACATCGTCAGGCGGGCAAAAAGCATTCTAAGTGAAACGTTCTAAAAGGTAAAGCTTAGCCTCAAGCCTCATCAACCGGGAATGGCTGAAAATCAGGGGTTATGCAGCAAGGCTAGGTGGGTAGCGCCCATTAGGGTGAGGTCATCCCTGTCTAGATGTCCCTTTTTATTCAGCTTAGTGGTGCGGTTGTTGTTCCTAACCGTGGGGTGATCTTACTCGAGATTATCCAGTAAGGGGTGGTCTCGGTCTTGTGCTGCAGGGGGTCGGAAGTGATCCTCGCTATGCTGATCTAGACCAGGTACCGTGATAGGTGCTACCCCAGTGCCTAGTCATTAGTTGGAAATCCATTTTCGCTACGCGCCCGTATGGTTTTGATTGTGCCCAACTGTTGTTGAAATATGAGATGCAAGCATTTCAGCTAGATTCTATTTTACTTTCTATAGACACTATTATAATATCAGAGAATTTTAATAAAAAGTGTTTTAGCTATCGTAAGGTGAAAACCCGACATGTTTATTTGTGGCGTGGTCTTTCGAGATGCTTTTGATTTCAAAGAATTTTTGAAACTTTAATAATCAATTTGAGTGTGGTTTTCTCACGCTGGTATTCCAAACTGACTCGGGTGTTATTTAACTATAATGCTCGGGTCAAACCGAGTATTATAGAATACAGGATATGATGCTGTGGAGCTCAGGAGACGATCCGGATGGCAATATGTACTTCCATACTTGATGTTTATTCCGCTGTGTATTCAATTTTGAGGACCGGTTCATATGACTGTCCAGTTGTATGTTATTGATGTTGTTGAACTCTAATAGTGTATTCTGATGATGTATGTATAAACAGAAATAGTTTTTTTTGTGTAAAGATCATTGATTATCTATTATATTTTATTCCGTTGCGATGGTTAGATTTGAAAGTACGGTGTGTATACAATTATATGTGCTAATATAGTACACACGGATCGTGTAATATGGACTACAATATAAATGCGGAAATAGATGATAATAGCATAGTAAATAAAAAATAGAAAAATCACACCAGAGATTTTTATACTGGTTCGGAGCACCGTCCTATGTCCAGTCCCAGACTTCTATCTGGATTTTCACTATTAACAACCTCGCTTCACCCGGAGGAACAGGTTTACAACACCCGAACAACCGAACGGGATTTCACGCCTCTAATACACTGAGGACTTCAACACTTGCCTCTTACAACACAGAGGACTTCAACAAAAGAACAAATACAATTGTTGTTGACAACTTGTGTTCTTGAAAACACGGATTTGTCACTAGCAGTACACCCTTCCTATAATCTTATCCTCAAAGTATGCGAATGATGTTTTGAAAAGATTAAGGAAAGTATATTACTTATTGAATCAAAAGATATGAAATAGTTTCAATGATTCAATAAATAATCGAGAGCTTTTAGAATGCAGGAGTATGTAGAAAGTAAGATCAGAGATTAGATTAAAAAGCATATAAAATCATGTTATTTTTAATCAACGAATTAGATGAGTTTATATAGATAAGAATGGTTGTAACTCTTTGTGAGCAGTTGCCATTAAGAGATATGATCTTTGGTGAAAGGTAAGAGATGCAACCTTTGGAGAAGAGAAGTGTCTTTTGGAAAAATTGCTTTCTGTTTAAAAACGGTCGACAGGTTAAAAAGTGACCAGTAGACAGGAATTCAAATATATATACGTTATGTGCATGTGTTCACGTTCAGTGTGCAAATTATGCAGGAACGGTCGACCGCATATATTGTGACCGGTCGACCGGTCCCTGTAAAGTTGCACACTGAATGTGCAACTACATTCTAATCGTATATATATTAATTTTCTTGAAAATGCATGATTATTTGAGGATAGATTTTAACAAGTTTATCACTAATATAATATCAAATAATCAATCTACAATCTAGAGTACCATATGTAGCTCTTTATAGCCATAATGACCTTGTTTTGTCGATCGCCTTTAGTTATTTGTCAGAAATCAAAACCTTCATAAAACTTGTGACTCAACATTCTCCCCCTTTTTGATTGATGACAATATATATCTGCAAATCTGAATCTCCCCCTGAGTATGTGATCTCTCTCTTTGAATTCTTATATATGTACGTTCCTACAAACAATTGTTAGCCCTTTCTCCCCCTTTGTCATCGACAAAAAGGAGTAACAGATACGCAATTGCTCACATCGAATTTGCCGATGATATAGCCTTTTGAATTGCCTCCAAAAGTGACGAAGCCACCATCTGAGTATGTAATATTTGTTAATAATCTCTTGTCTCCCGTCATGTGCTTTGAGCAACCACTGTCCAATATCCACTTTCCTCTTTTCTTAAGTGGGACCTGCAAAAAATAGAATTAAGTCCATGGTACCCACTTTTTATAGGGTCCTAAGAGTTAGGTCTTAGGAGTCCAAACCCATATGGGTCCGGTATCCCCTTTATATATATAATTATTATTAAAATGCACAGTATTCATGAATTGCTGAATGTATTTGTTCCTAATCAAATTGTTATTTGTTTTAGGAACCCATATTTTGATAGTCTTGACATTTTTCTTTTGAAATTTCACAACTGGTTTTGGTTTGGAATATAATAAACTAAGTTTTTTCTTAGCTTCAGTTTTTTGTACTTTCTTCTTCCTTTTATTTCCAAGATGTTTCTTGGTTTCTTGTTTGTTATATCCCAATCCTTGTTTGTCTGAAATAGATTGTGAACTTTCAATGATTTTTGTCGAATTTTCTCGACCTTTGTTAAAGTTAGAAACATTTTGAGTAATGTCATCAAACTTTGTTTGTAAGCTAGCTTTTTCTAGGTCTAGAATTTTGACTTTTGCTTTAAGCTCATGATTTTCAGTAGTGAGAGCATTATTTTTCTCTTTTTGAGCTTCTATTTCTTGACTCAAAAGAGATATTTGAGAGTCAACATTAGATGATGATTCTTGAATATTTTCAAGTTCCTCTTCTAATATTTTCTTCTCATCTTTTAACATATCTCGTTCAAACTCTGCTCTACTTAAATCTGCTTTGACTACTTTTAATTGACGTTTTATGTCTTTATATTTGACTATCAATTCAGCATTAATATCAAGTAATTCATCAGATGTAGGAATTTGTACCTCATCTTCTGTTGCCATAAAACAAACATTAGCTTGTTCATTCTCTGAATCACTTTCACTTTCTGATGAAGATGACTCTGAATCATCCCATGTTACTGAGAAAGCTCGTTTCTTAGATTTGTCCTTCTTATATTTGAATTTGTCATTTTCTGACTTCTTCTTTTGTTCTGGACAATCCTTCTGCATGTGTCCCTTTTTGTGGCAGTTGAAACATTCTATAGCAGATGAAGATGGTTTGTTTGATCCAGGTTTCCTTTTATTGTAATGACTAACTTTTTGATATTTTAGGAATTTTTTGAATCCTTTCGCAATGAATGCCAAATCTTCGTCTTCAGAATCTGATTCATTTTCATCTTTCTCAACATGAAATGCTACATTTTTCTTTTCTTCTTTCTGTTCTTTTCTAGCCTGCAAATTTGCTTCATAGGACATTAAATTTCCTATCAATTCATCTGGCTTCATGACGGAAAGGTCATTAGCTTCTTCAATTGCTAATACTTTTCCTTCCCATTCACTAGTCAGAGAATGTAGGACTGTTGAAACAACATCGAAATCAGAATACTTTTGTCCTAAGCCAATAAGTGCATGGTGAATAGTTTGAAACCGTGAATACATGTCATTTATTGTCTCATTTGGTTTCATTTTGAAATTTTGAAATTGACTTTTCAGCATGGCTATTTTGGCTTGTTTAACTTTGTTGGTACCTTCATGAGTGATTTTTAGTGTTTGCCAAATTTGATATGCAGTAGTGCAGATACTAACAAGGTTATATTCATTTTGATCTAATGCACAGAACAACATATTTATTGCTCTTGCATTTATGGCTGCTGCCGTTTTCTCAGCTGCAGTCCATTCTGAATAATCAGTTGTTGGATTCACTATTTCTTTTTGAGTGGCATTCCAAGCATCATAGCTATTTGATTGCATAAAGAATGACATACGTGTTGCCCAATAACTATAGTTAAGACCATTGAAAAATGGAGGTCTTTGTGTCGATTGACCCTCCGTGTAAGTGGTGTTTTGAGTGCTAGTACTTACGTTATTTGCCATATTACTATAATATATCAAATAACTGTGTTACGGTTATATGATGACCGTGCTCTGATACCAAATGAAAGTACAGTGTGTATACAATTATATGTGCTAATATAGTACACACGGATCGTGTAATATGGACTTCAATATAAATGCGGAAATAGATGATAATAGCATAGTAAATAAAAAATAGAAAAATCACACCAGAGATTTTTATACTGGTTCGAAGCACCGTCCAACGTCCAGTCCCAGACTTCTATCTGGATTTTCACTATTAACAACCTCGCTTCACCCGGAGGAACAGGTTTACAACACCCGAACAACCGAACGGGATTTCATGCCTCTAATACACTGAGGACTTCAACACTTGCCTCTTACAACACAGAGGACTTCAACAAAAGAACAAATACAATTGTTGTTGACAACTTGTGTTCTTGAAAACACGGATTTGTCACTAGCAGTACACCCTTCCTATAATCTTATCCTCAAAGTATGCGAATGATGTTTTGAAAAGATTAAGGAAAGTATATTACTTATTGAATCAAAAGATATGAAATAGTTTCAATGATTCAATAAATAATCGAGAGCTTTTAGAATGCAGGAGTATGTAGAAAGTAAGATCAGAGATTAGATTAAAAAGCATATAAAATCATGTTATTTTTAATCAACGAATTAGATGAGTTTATATAGATAAGAATGGTTGTAACTCTTTGTGAGCAGTTGCCATTAAGAGATATGATCTTTGGTGAAAGGTAAGAGATGCAACCTTTGGAGAAGAGAAGTGTCTTTTGGAAAAATTGCTTTCTGTTTAAAAACGGTCGACAGGTTAAAAAGTGACCAGTAGACAGGAATTCAAATATATATACGTTATGTGAATGTGTGCACGTTCAGTGTGCAAATTATGCAGGAACGGTCGACCGCATATATTGTGACCGGTCGACCGGTCCCTGTAAAGTTGCACACTGAATGTGCAACTACATTCTAATCGTATATATATTAATTTTCTTGAAAATGCATGATTATTTGAGGATAGATTTTAACAAGTTTATCACTAATATAATATCAAATAATCAATCTACAATCTAGAGTACCATATGTAGCTCTTTATAGCCATAATGACCTTGTTTTGTCGATCGCCTTTAGTTATTTGTCAGAAATCAAAACCTTCATAAAACTTGTGACTCAACAAGATTCTGATGTTGTTTTCTATTTTCTTCTTCTTCTACCACTTCTTCTTTAACCCAAATGGTTCGTGTTTCCATTCATCCTGTGTTGATTGATGGAGAATAGTGTCGACTCACAGGATACGGGTTTACGGGTCATTATAGTTGGTATCAGAGCTTAGATTGGTGATAACCTTGGCTCTGGTGGGAATTACTCATTTAAAATAGAGTCTGTAGTATTCTAGAATGAGTTTGAGCGTATTAATAGATATGAGCGCGTATTTGTTAGTGAATATAAAATGGTTTTATATTGTGTTGATTGATTTATTGAGTGGCATATGAACCTTCATTTGCACAGTCTGGACGACTGTATCGAAGGGGTATCTAAACACTTGAATAAAACAATTGACACGGTATTGTTTTAAAGGTGGGTGAATGAAATAATTTTACCCAAAATATATTTTGATATAAAAGAAATAATTTCTTAAATTGTTATATAACTTGGATGTTTGGATGATAATATCTTAAACGAATAAGATTAAAAAAATTAGAATGACTTGTATAATCAAATGGAAATTTGTATGAGCATGAATTATACAAATGAATTATAGTTAAAATTTGATTTAAATAAAATCTGTAAATTTAAAACCCCGGAGATTTTGGAAGTGTTTTTCGAAGTGATTTGAAGACAAATATTAGCATTTTTATTTTGGAGGTATTTCTGAAAGGAAATTGTTTCAAATAAATTTTGGAAAGGGATATAGCATTGAGCTCGCTTCAATCGCTGGAAAATAACCGCGGTGATGACTGCAGCATCATCGATGTTGATTTTTGAGTTTCTAAGTGACGGGTTGCTGCCAAATTGATTTATTCAGAAGAACTAGTTTTGTTTTTGAAAGTTCAAAGGAAATTTTTGGGGATAAATTAAAAAACAGGATTGGTTTAAAATTTGAGAAGTGTGATTTTGGGATAATGGTGATTTCAAATAATTTGAAACCAAAGGCCGGGTGTTTAAAATTACCGAATCCTTTTTTGACTTGAAAATCATAATGAGGTAAGTTATGAACTTATAAAAAGTTGAGAGGATTTTTAAATAAGGAAGGAAAATATGAGCTTTGAAAGTTGGAATTAAAATTTAAAGTGAAAGGTTAAAAATTAAATTTACTTGGATTGAGGAAGAAAATTGAATCGGATTGAAGTCAACTTAAACTAAGTTTAATGATATTGGGTTGGATTTAAATTAAGTGAAACTAAAATTGAATTGAAATAAAATTCAGTGAGTTATAGATAATATTTAATGGAATGAAAATGCTTAAATAAAATTAGTAAGTAAATTAATTAATTTGAATAGGTAAGCAAATGAATATTGGAAGGATAATTAATATATATTGTGTTAAGTAAAGGTTTGGAAATAAACTTTTATTTGAGATTTAAAATAAATTAGTAAATGTAACTAAAATAAAATAAGTATGGAAACGAAATAAGTTAGAAGAGTAAGTCAAATTTAATGAACTTAAACTAAGTTAATACTATTGTGATTGGATTTGAAGTAAGTTGAAAGGCATTAGAATCAAATTAAGGTGAATTGTGTGGGATGGTATTAAATGAAATTAAGTCCTTGCTTAATAAAATTCAAAAGAATGGTATGTAGCTAGATTTAACTTGAGTTAGATTGGGTTTTTGGATCTAGCCACTTGGCTTTTTGTTTTCTTTTGGAAATTGGGAGCCCGTAGAGGCATTTCGTAGTTGTATTGAGCTAGTCGCGCAAAGGAGAGGCTGGCGAAATTTTTCAAAAATTTAGCGAGTTAGGAAATTTGTGAGAAATTTTGAAAATTTAAAACTTGGTTTTGAATTATAATTTGAATGGTTGAATAAGTGAAGTTGTTTGGGGACTATGGAAGAGTTTGGAAAGTTAGTAAAGATGGATAGTGTGTCTTTAATAAAGATTGTTTGGTTGTTGTTAAAAGCTGTTTGGTTTTGGGAAAATAGTAAATGGTATTGGACCATTTTTCCTAACTAGTAATTTCGAGGACGAAATTCTTATAAGGGGGAAGGAATGTGACGACCCGGAATTCTTTTAAGGATGGACGAATGGAAAAAGTCAATCATGTTTTGAAAGATTTTTTAAGAGCATGTATTCTAGACTTTGGAGGCTCATGGGAGAATCATTTACATTTAATAGAGTTCTCTTACAATAATAGCTATCAAGCTAGTTTCGGCATGGCACCGTATGAAGCTTTGTATATTTGTCCATGTAAATCATCAGCGTGTTGGATAGAAACCGGAGATAGGTTAGTGCTTGACCCAGATATAATACAAGAAGATTCAGAGAAAGTTGATATGATTAGAAAGAAGCTAAAAGAAGACCAAAGTACACAGAAGAGTTATGCAAACCGAAGGTATAGAAATCTGAAATTATCAGTTGGAGATTAAGTCTTTCTGAAAGTCTCTCCAATGAGAGGAGTAATAAGATTTGAAAGAGCTGGGAAATTAACACCTCGATATACTGGAACTTTTTCCATTCTCGAACGAATCAGCCCATTAGCTTATTGAGTACAATTGCATGAAAGATTGTCAAGTGTACACAATGTTTTTCACGTATCACATTTACGGAAGCATGTAATGACCCAGAAAAAATCATAGAAATGGCTGCCCAGGATGACTTGAAGATAGAATCAAACTTAGAGGTTAATAGAAGGCCTGTTCGAATTGTGGATCCAGATAAAAAACGATTAAGAAGGAAAGTAGTACGATTGGCCAAAGTTCAATGGAGCGGGGATGCTGATGATTGCACATGGGAAACAGAAGATAGAATGAGAAAAGCATATACCGAGTTTAGGATCGATATATAGACTTTATCTATCCTTTGGGTGTACTCAACTCATGTGGTATAATCACTTATTGTATATATTTCATCTTATTGAATAAATATTTCCTTTTGAGCTATTTCCTTCTTTCCTAATTTCGAGGACGAAATTCTTTTAAGTAAGGAAAAATGGAACGACCTAGAATTTAACCACTTAAAAATATACACTTAAAGTGTTTTTAAATGTAAAATATAAAAGGTTTTATGATTCAAACAATATTGGATATGATTTGAAAATAGAAATATACATAAAAATGCTAACATTTTCTTATATCAACAAAAGTGGCAAAATCCTAATTTCAACAAAGAAAGTTTAAATTGTTTAATTAATTATTTTAATTTATTTATGAGTGTTTATATTTTTCAATAACATTATACAAATTTATTTTTAAATTTGGTTTATATAAATAAATAGTTTAACTAAAACGTCAAAATATGACCGTAGAACATTTTGTCAAAAATCAAAGTTTTATCGATTTAAAGTTGTCGCAACGTTGTTGCACCTTTATGTACATAATTTAATAAATATGTTAACATGTAAAGTAGTTAACAATTAACTAATGATCACTTTTAATAACCACATTTAGAAAATTCTAGAAAGTAATTAGCAAAAGTAAACTAAAAAAGACAAAGCACAAGTCACATCACATGTGACATAAAGTAAGGTAATATGACATGAAGTAAAGTAATCATTCTTATTCTTTACTTAACTCTTAAATGTTTATATTTTAAAAATGTGATGTGATGTGCATAGTAAGTGTTGAATTAAATAAGTTTACTTAATTCTTAAGGAAGGTTATTTAAGTAAAAACACAAATCAATATTTTATTGTCAAATATTTCTATAAATACCCATACTTTTCTTCTTCACTTCTACACCATTTCTTCTCTACTTTCTTAAGCACTCTTACATCCATTAATGGCTATCCATATTAACAAAGTTATGCCAAAATATTCCCAAAAATAAAACAAAGAAAAATGTCAATAAAACTCTGTCCGAACCACTTCAAAACTCCTCCTCCCCCAACCCCTTCTTATTGCTCACGCCCCCCTTCACCATTAAGCCAAGCCTAGACCTCCTTGGAACTCATGCCCCAAAGCTACAAAGACCTCCATAAGTCAAGTCAAGCCACCTAGAAGCCTTAAAACAAGCATTCATGAGCACCCGATTGAAGTTAGGAAAGTAATAATCACTTTAAATTTAATTCAATTCCAAAGAAGGTGAGAACTCCTAATTTATATATATATATATATATATATATATATATATATATATATATTTGGTTGTGATGTTGTGATATGTTTTTTTGAATGTTTAGTAATGATATTGATTTCCATATGTTGTTTATTGCATGAAAATATTAAAACAAGTCACGGATTTACACGACGTATAATCACATGAAAATCACTTTAAGAGAAATGAAATTGATATGAAATCATTTATACCTTGAAAAATATTTAAATATGCTTTAGAAATGATTCCTAAGTGTTTAAACTGGTATTGGTAAATTTTGGATATGAATCTCAAAATACGTCTAAAATTTGACACGTCGCGTAACAGAAGTTCGTGTTTTCACGTCAAAAGTTCAAATGAACATACGAAGTGGAATATAGTTCGGAATTCTTCGAAGTAAGAATTTTCCAAATCCTTATATCCATATCTTTCATATAAAAAAGGATAATCAAGATTTCATCTTATATTTTTTTGAAATATGACAAAAACAATTTTCAAGAAAAATCATGTTTTTGCACTAAACGACCAAAGTTGAAAATTGATAAATAATCGTTTTAAAAATATGAAATAAATTCAAAAAATATTTTAAAATGTTTTTAAAATGATTTAAGTTAAAAATATGGTTTTCTAAATCATACAGAAGTCGTTTTGAAGAATATAGCTTTTATAGCACTTTTTGTAACTCTGTATGCAACACTTTTTGCAACACTTTTCAATAACTTTTGAAATAAAGATTGGAACTAAACAATTCTTTCCCAAGTCTTATGTAAATGGTTTTAAGAATAATAAAGATTCTAAAAGAAATTTGAACAATTTAACATTATGTCAAAGATGGTTAAACAAATAGTTAAGTGATTTAAAAAGGGGAAATGAGTATGCGGAAACGACTAACACATTTGTCCTGCTTGTGAGATCTAAAAGTAAAAACAAGGTGTGTAACTAAGTTTAGGGATGGAGAAACTAGTTCCCTGAACTTACCTGGCCTCAGTTTTCTTTTTTAGGCGAGGGGTGGAACATATCGAAAGGAAAGCCTGAATGCTCAACTTGGATTTTATAGAAATAATCTTCTTATACTCATTATTAAAATCCAAAGAGGGAACATGTCCTATTCATGGAATTTAAAAGGTGATCTCACCATTATCCCGCCCATATCACTCGTTGAATACGAAAATTGATTTTGAATAAAAGTAGAAAGATTTCTATAATCTTATTTTCACAAAAGACACTCTTTAAAAATGAATTGAGAAATATTCAAAAAAAAATGTTTAAATGATTCCGTATTCACTCAAAGAATATTTTGAAAATATATATCTCTCGAAGATATTTTGGTAAAGGATAATGAATGAATTGAAAAAAATCACCTAATTACATATTTTTATCGATGATTGGATTTCGAAGGAACCGGGTTCGGATTTAGATGATTCCTATTTGGAAACCACTTCGGACCAGTTTACATGTTCGAAGAATGAAGATGTTTGAAGATGGAGATATTAAGACGAATAATAACAAGGGACTACTTGTTGATTGATTGGGGATAAACTCCCGATTCACTATATTGTAGCAGTGGTCTCTTTGTTATGAAAAAACTCAAAACCACAAGGGCTTCTCGCCTAGGCCGAGGAAAGTACGTTCAATTCGTTAAGTCTCAAAATGAACTTGTATGGATTATTGCCTGACCTTACATTCTAAATCATAATGAATGGTCTCTATATATGTATATCAGTCGGTGGCGGAGAAGACACCTTCTCTTAGCTTAACACCCTTTCCTGAGACATATAAGCTCAGGAAATTATACGTTTATAGAAATCAGTCATGTGAATGTGGAATGGCAACGTGGAACTTAAAGTGAAAGAAAATGTGCTATGTGAAAAGGTAATCAGTAACCATTGCCTCAAGCCTCATCAACTGAAAATGACCGATATATGGTTAGTTGCGGCGAGGCTAAGTGGGTCTTTCCCAATTAGAGTATGATCGTTCCCTTCTAGATATATTTCTTTCCACTATGACGTTCGGGATGTAAATTAATATGGTGTATGGAAATCGAGCGCTCGAATAAAGGTCGGTAACGACCTGGGGATGACATATTTGGTACTACCTAGTTATAGAGATAAAGCAGTCTTATGTTGGTGGAGGAGCTTTATGATGGTTCCTTGGGACATCCATCTAGACGTGCACCCATCCGAAGGTAGTCCCTTCACCTGATCATTTGTATGGAAATCCATTCTCCAATAAGAACTTACGGTTTTGTTTGTTGAACCTAATATGTTGGAATTTAATAATGGAAACATTTCGGCTAAGATTAATACGCTTATTTGCAAATGTTTTCAAAGAAAGTCATTAAAAATAATATTCCCAAATTTAACGTAGTAAAGAATTTTTGTTATCAGACGGTAAAAACCAGTTCCATTTTTATGTGTGGTGGAGTCTTATGAGATACCATTTTGTTTTCAAAACATCATACTTTGAGTTCTCACACTAGTCCTATGACTGACCTGGAGGTTGTTTTTCCCTTTAAACTCTGGGTGCTCTATTTTTCGGGCAGCCGTGTAGTCTGGATACATTAGGAGCATATTAGAGCGTATTGGGGAGCATTTTGGAGAAGTTTTTGGAGCTTTGAAGATGAAGTACCTTATGTAGATAGCTACCCATTTTCCGCTATGTTATGTAGTATGTATTTCCCAGTATAAGTACGGATAGACAGTTTTAACTATTGTAACGACCCTGACTCGACCTTCGAAAATCGACACTGAATACATTACCCGTATTCAAATGTCGCAGATCCAAACGTCGAATCTGGATCGCCGGAGCTTACACACATTAAGTAAACAACACGGCGGAAGAAAATGAATATATCATTGATATACAACATTCAATACAACAATGATACCGTAACATCCCGCCTTTTTGTACGGTTTAAATCGACGCTAAACCACACATGTCAGACTTAAACCATACAAAAGGGCGAATTGTTATTGGGGTGAATAAGAAAAAAGGAAGAAAGAAATAAAACAAATAGAATCTCACAGTGGAACGAAAAAATATAATAATCAAATAACAGTTCATGAAGCTATTTTACAAAACATTTGATTATACTCATACAGCACAGAATCAGAGTTACACATACCAAAATAATAAATAACAATGCTACGAAACAATATTGTAAATAATAGTAATACAATCTTTGTCTTCGTCTTCCAGAAGTAAGGCCTTCAAATCCTAAAATGCTCAAGCTGACTCGAGCAAATTGAAAGGACAAACACTCAAGTCAGAACTAAAAGATCTTATATGAGTTAAATCAACAGAAATAAATATGAGTGGAATGACATCAGAGATGTTTACGGGATTTGACATTTTTCTATCCAGTGTGTAAGGTGAGTGTAGTAACTTAATAGATGCTCGGGATTCACATCTCCTAAGGATCCGTTCAACATTTACAATGTAGTAATATATCTCTATTATAATAATGTCTACAGTAAAATAAACTTACTTTTAAATAGCGTTAACGCTTTGCATTTTCCACCTTAACACGTAATAGTCCCAGTAGTCTATCCAGTATTATGGTTCCTCCTGATCGTGAAGCCACCAGAGGATACTCCACGGGCTACGGGAGAAATCCAAACTCGTACAAGACACGATAGGGTAGATGACACGACACAACAAGGCAATGCTAAGGTAGATATACCAATTACGCACACGGGCTGGTGGTAACGCGTAGCAAGTACACCCGCCCACCTCAAGCCACACCCCCAAATCAAAATCAAAAGTGGCCACCAAATAAATCCCAAATTCATAATATAATATCGAAGGAGTGTGTCCGATCATAGGAATGACCTCATTGGCCCGAGATCGCTCCTATTTTAGCTACCTTAAGCCAACTCATGGGAGTCGGGTCCACGTATATACCTCAAAGGAACGTCGCCACCGTCCTACTTCTTTATGGAATCTCCACCATGTACACAGTTGTTAAAGTTGGTTTCAGAGTTGGCAGAGAGTATGAAAACTTTCGATCCCGGTCTCTTTAACTTCCAAACATTATTATAACACCGTGGTCATTTTTAAAATAGTTATACTTTAAAACCAAATATCATTGCCATTTCAAAACCAAATCAATATGATATCATTTTCATTTCAAATATATCCTTTTCAAAAATCATAACACTTTCAAAGTTATAACATTTTGAAATCAAAACCCTTGAATTTAACACTTTCAAATTATATTACCTTGAAACTCATAACTTTGAAACATAAGTTCCACTAAGTAAATGGTTTAAATATTTAAAATACTTTATATAATAAAATATCTTCTTCAATTTCACAAATCAGTTCCAAAACAACTCGAATTTCTAAATTTTAAATTTAACCAAATCCCAAATCATAAATTTCAATTCAATTCAGCTTCCAAATAAATTATTCCAAATTTATCGATTTCAAAACAGATTGGATCCATAGAATAAACCATTTAAAATTCAATATATTTCAAACTTTAAGTATTCAACAATTTCAAAACTAAGTTTGGTAATTTCATATATATATGTATGTATATATATATATATATATATATATATATATATATATATCAAATTCAATGTTCTATTAGTTAGTTTTGAAATATTTTACTTAATAAATCCATTATTATTTAAACAATCCCAAATTTCAAATAACTAAATATTTCCTTTAATTTATTTATACTTGAAATATTCATTTAATTCGCCTTAACCCAAAATAAAGTTATAAAAATCATACATATTAAAATTCCCAATTTAATAAATTTCACATCAAACTTATTTGAGTTTAATTCTTAAATAATTTCAAATTCAAATAGATTTCCAATTTATCTTCCGACCTTAATTTACTTAAGTCACTATAAACTCTACATTAAAATAAAATTTAAATACTTAACCATATTATCTTCAATAAAAATCAAACTTATTATTAAGCTTATTCTATATTAAAAACAAATTATACATGGCTCAAAATCAAGAATAAAATATATTTATATAATATCTAAAATCAATAATTATCTAAAACCATATATTTCATTTCAAAACCATAGAAATCATTTCAACATTTTTTATATATAGACCATGGTGTATGTATATAATTTTCTATCTTATGGTCAAGTGATACGGATATTTATCATTTCAATCCGTAATTTAAAAATATAAATACGGTTATGTATCATTTTAGACCGCGATCCCGAATGAAATAAAATCTATAACAACTTGCAGCTTATAACTATATAAACACAACATCCATTCATCCAATACCAATCATCAAACATTTGTCACAATCATCATCCAATTCAATCAATAACATCAGTATAGAACAGTTAATAAATAACAGGTATTTACTGGCAGTTTATATTCAAAAATAAATTAAATAACTATTTTATTCAAATAAATTCAAATAAACTGAGATGATGATTCAAAATATGCCAAACAGTCATACATAAATTTCTAATCACATCATAAATCGATTTAAAAACATAACAAATTTTAGAAGTTGTGAGTGGGTTAAAACACTCACCTTTTGAATTTAAATTGAATTTAAATCCAATTTAAACCCAAAATTTGAACAGTCTCGGAATTCATCCACACCAACCTCAAAATTTCCAAAATATCACTACGATCCCAATGTAAAAAGCCGCGCATAAATTGGACCTCGTATGTGAAAGATACTCGAGTTAGAAGCTTTAAAATTTAAATAAGTAAATAGAAGAATAAAAGAAAACAAAGCCAACCACACAATGCCACGTCAACCGTCCCTTCTTTGTGAGCACGTGCCTCGAACTAGAACCGCACACGAGCCATCACCGTTGACCGTCACCTTTGACCGCGGTTTCCCAAAGCCTCTGGCCACCATCGCGATACCGACCACAACCATTCTCACCGTCACGACGAGCCTTACCTACCAGTACCACAAACTTCACCTCCGGCCGCTGCATGTCGCCGCCTTCTACCAAACCCTAATCCAATTACTGCTGTAGATCCAACCGTTGATTCGACGAATGACCACCACCGATGAGTAGCGTACGATGATATCCACCGCCCTGACTCTTCAATCGAAGATCGGTCGTAGTTGATCGCGATACGACGAACGGTCGTAGTTTGTTCGTCAATTTTCGGTCAGACAGAGCTTCAAATCAGAAAACGAATTTCAAATCTGAGATGCGCTCGTCGAGAGCATCAGATCGATATATAATTTGATGATATTTGAGGAGTCTGAATTTTGAAGTTGGCTTTTAAATTGCAATTGGATTGAGGAGTTTTAGGGTTTTCAGCCATTGAAAAGAGGAGCAACAAAATTGTCTATACGTACAAAAATAAGAAAAAGAAAGATTGGTAGGGTTTATAACGACATATATATAGGCAGAACGCAATAGAACAAATGGGCTTGATTGGTTTTGGAAAGTTGGACGATAAATGGCCCGGAAAGCCCGTTCTGACTCTGAAACGAAAATGGGTCAACCCATATATCTAAATAGATGTTTTTAAATATTTTAAACGCAATGGAACAGGTTTCAAGTCCAAATTCCATCGTATAAAGAAGTTATGCTAAAATCAAGTTATTTTAAATTGATTTCAATTAAATAGATTTCTAGGCGTTTCGAGTCCATACGATCCAACGACAAGCCCAATCGTTACAAAACTTGAAATCCTATAATAATTCACTATTACAGATATGATGTAACTAGTTTCGTCGAAATCCGTGACAGTGTTCAAAATGGCTATTTTCTAGTTAATTAAATAAATTAATACTAAATTAGTTGATCAAATTCCAATTCAAATTTAATAAATCACAATTTATCTCATTTTAAATTACTTGGACATTTACCATAATTTAACAGAAATTTAGATGTCACTTTAATGTTGATCATTCACCCATTTCAGCGTTAAATTTCATTTTCATGAAATTCAGAAATTTATAAATTTAAAATTCAAAAATCCATTTATTAATTTAAATATTTAATTTCATTTATTTGCAGTTAATCCAATTACTATAATTTAAATTCCAATAAATAAATAAATCTTGATTTCCATTCTTTTTATTTTGAATTATCATATTATTATAAATAAAATTAACATTACCTTCAAATATTAGCCAAATTTACATTAACATAATATTTAGTGACATTTGTTGTAATAAATTCCAATTCAATTTAGCGGATTAAATATATATGGAACTTATAATAATTGTTTCCATTAACTCTCAATCACATTCTTATAAGTTTATCATTTCCAAACCAATATTAAAATTACTTACAGAATATTGATTTTTATTCAATTACCATTCATTATATATTAATTCATTAATTAATTAAATATTTATGTTTGTATTCTTATATTCAATTTATAGCCTAGTATAACACTTACACTATTTCATTTATTTAATTTCATTCAAACTATCAATAATTAGCTTTATTTACCATTGCTACATTTCAAATTAACATTCATCTCACTATAACTCTAAAGTTTTTATTTCTTTCTAAATTTAGTTGCAAAAGTCTTATTAAATTAACCAATTTAATTATCGAAATTTATGGGTCGTTACACTCTCCTCTACTCAAAACTTTTCGTCCCCGAAAAGGAAAAAGGAGGGAAACAAGGAATTGCGTAAACAATACATCTTATTCAAAAATATTAACTTTATAGACAAATAAATTTACAAAATTAATTAATTTAAATAAAATATACCAATTTATAACCATTAAATCTTTTTATACTCAAATTAATAAAGTTTGGAAAATATTTTTCAAAAATCTTTCTAAGTCCAAAATTTACGGAAAATTTTGGCAGAGTCTCCTTTGTACGGAGAGGCTCGGAAGAAAATATATCAAATATAACAGTATCTACAAATATCTTTCAAAATAATATATCCCAACAACGGGAAAAACAATATAATAACTCTATAAAACCGTAATCCGAGAACGTACCTATTTTTGGGGAAATTAACGCTTAATTATGAAACCAAAAGCAGTAGCAATTGCTTCCATAACCTGTATTTCACTTATATAATCCGAAAAAGGTTAATAGTTAAATGAAATATTTAAAGTTGTTCCAACCACTAGAAAACAAATCAATATAAACAACAATCATTCACAACCAACAGCATACACATCATCATATAAAATCAACACAAATCAATTATCCATTCATATCAAACAAAATAAATAGTTGTTCGGGTTTAAAACTTTAAATTTTACAGAATGGAAAATAAACTACTAAGTGCACCATTTACTCAACAGTCTTAGATGAAACTAAATAGATTATTCATCCATCCAAACAAATTTAAAGTATCCTTGCCCAAACAAACATAAACCAAAACAAACAACAATTTCATGCAATAAATCAAGTTCATACTTTTTAATTTCATTCATTTTCATTCATTTGTCCATGATGTTCATGTTCCATCCAATTCTTTAGCATTCCAATTCATTCACTTAAGTTTATAATAATTTATTTATAATACTTACCTATTTATATTTAATTAGTAGCCTTTCAATTATACTTAAGTTTATAACAACTAAAACATCAAATTCTTATTTATTAAATAATTTCATTGATTACTTTCATTATTTCAAATTTTTACTTGTACAATATCCATTACATTTTCTTATAAGCATTAGAACTTTTAAAATTCCGTAAGTTATATATATGCTTTTAAGGATGTAACTGAAAGTTACCCAAGTTCATTTTATTTATTTTAATTAACTTAATATTCAATAATAATATCCTTTGTTTCATAGGTTACAATTTCAAGTTTCTTTTAATCCCATTTATAACTTAGCATTAAATCTCTTATTTCATTTAGAGGTTTCAATTATTAGTTAAATTCCATTTCACTACAGTAATTGAAATTATTAATTAACGGAAACTTAAGAATTAAATACCGGGTTTAATTCAAAATCATTTTGAAATAATAGATAAATGTATATACTTGCAACTTATATATCCAATTATAGTTTAAATAATTTAAAATTTATATTTGTTTATCAAAATAAATCTGCAGTAGAACTACTAAAGTGGCATTCCCACTTCGAATCTCAAAAATGAATACCGATGATGCATGCACTCATCACCGAAATTATTTTCCAGCGACAGAGAGGGGAGTACACAACTTATCACTTTCAAAAGTTTCTTCAAAACAATTCTTTCAAATCATATCAAAATATTTATATCAGAAAATGCTTCTAAATAATATTATTATTATATTCCAAAATCATTTGAAAGAAATTTTCAAAACCCGGAACTTAAGTTCTAAATTCCCAATTTTATATTCATTTTCTTTGTAAATTTTATTTCTCAATCAATATTTATAAAATTCACAATCTAACAACGAATCTATAACAACCAAATATATCCTTTATAAAATATATTATTTTATACATAAAATATACAATCGGCAAAATTATTTCATTTACCTATATTTCAGAACAAATATTGTGTCGGTCTGTCCTATTAAGAGTTTAGAAATCGCTATTGATGTCATAGCGTCCTATGCAGCAACCAGAATTTATAAATAGAAAACGAAACAAATTAACGCAATATCAAAACCTTTTATAACACTAATAAATACGCTCCCTCATATATATACGCTCAGCGACTCAACATCGGGTATTACTACCATATTAATAAAGAGTCAGATCCCACAAAGCTAAGGTTTATCGCTAAACCAAAGTTCTGATACCAAATCGTAACATCCCACTTTTTTGTATGGTTTAAATCGACGATAAACCACACACGTCAGACTTAAACCATACAAAAGGGTGAATTTTTATTGGGGTGAATAAGAATAAAGAAAGAAAGAAATAAAACAAGTAAAATCTCGTAGCGGAACGACAAAATATAATAATCAAATTACAGTTCGTGAAGCTGTTTTATAATTTTTTTTTTATACTTATACAACACAGAATCAAACTTACACGTACCAGTATGCTAAAGAACAATGCAGAGGAACAATATAGTAAGTAATAGTAATACGATCTTCGTCTCCTCCTCCAGAAGTAAGGCCTTCAAATCCTAAAATGCTCAGGCTAACCCGAGCGAATTGAAAGGACAAACACTCGAGTCAGAACTAAAAGATCTTATGTGAGTTAAATCAACAGAAATAAATATGAGTGGAATGACATCAGAGATGTTTACGGGATTTGACATATCCTATCCAGTGTCTAACGTGAGTGTAGTAACTTAAGAGATGCTTGAGATTCACATCTCCAAAGGATCCGTTAAACTATTTACTACGTAGTAATATTTTGCTTTTATAATAGTGTCTATAGTAAAATAAACTTACTTTTAAATAGCATTAAGGCTTTACATTTTCCACCTTAACACGTAATAGTCCCAGTTGTCCATCCAGTATCATGGTTCCTCCTGATTGGGAAGCCACCAGAGGATACTCCACTGGCTACGGGAGAAATCCAAACTCGTACAAGACGCGAAAGGGTAGGTGACACGACACAACAAGGCAATGCCAGGGTAGATATGCCAATTATGCACATGGGCTGGTGATAACGCGTAGCAGCTACTACCGCCCACCTCGAGCCACACCCCAAATCAAAATCAAAAGTGGCCACCAAATAGATCTCAAAGTCAGAATGTAATATCGAAGGAGTGTGTCCGATCAGAGGAATGACCTCATTGGCCCATGACCGCTCCTGTTTTAGCCGCTTTAGCCAACTCATGGGAGTCGGGTCCACGTATATACCTCAAAGGAACGTCTCCACCATCCTACTTCATTCTGCAATCTCCACCGTGTATACAGTTGTTAAACTGGTTTTCGAAGTTGGCAGGGAGTATGACAACTTCCAATCTCGTTCTCTTTAACAACCAAACGTTATTATAACACTGTGGTCATTTTTAGAATAGTTTATACTTTAAAACCAAATATCACTGCCCTTTCAAAACCAAATCAATGCGATATCATTTTCATTTCAAATATATCCTTTTCAAAAATCATAACACTTTCAAAGTTATAACATTTCAAAATCAAAATCCTTGAATTTAACACTTTCGAATTATATTACCTTGAAACTCATAGCTTTGAAACATAACTTCCACCATGTAAATGGTTTAAATATTTAAAATACTTTATATAATAAAATAGCTTCTTCCATTTCACAAACCAATTCCAAAACCACTTGAATTTCTAAATTTAAATTTAACCATATCCCAAATCATAAATTTCAATTCTGTTTTCAAATAAATTATCCCAAATTTATCGATTTCAAAACAGATTGGATCCACAAAATAAACCATTTCAAATTCAATATATTTCAAACTTTAAATATTCAATAATTTCAAAACTAAGTTTCGTAATTTCATATATATGTATGTATGTATGTATGTATGTATGTATGTATGTATGTATGTATGTATGTATGTATGCATGTATGTATATATGTGTATGTGTATCAAATTCAATTTTCTACTATTTAGTTTTGAAATGTTTTACTTAATAAATCCATTATCAGTTAAACAAATCCCAAATTTTCAAATAACTAAATAATTCCTTTAATTTACTTATACTTGAAATATTCATTTAATTCGCCTTAACCCAAAATCAATTTATAAAAATCATACTTAATAAAATTCCCAATTTAATAAATTTCACATCAAACTTATTTGAGTTTAATTCTTAAATAAATTAAAATTCAAATAAATTTCCAATTTATCTTCCAACCTTAATTTATTTAAGCCATTATAAACTCTATATTAAAATAAAATATAATACTTAACCATATTATCTCAATAAAAATCAAACTTATTACTAAACTTATTCTATATCAAAAACAAATTATACATAGCTCAAAATCTAGAATAAAATACATTTATGTAATATCTAAAATCAATAATTATATAAACCATATATTTCTTTTCAAAACCATAGAAATCATTTCAACATTTTTTATATATAGACCACGGTGTCTGTTACAATTTTCTATCCTATGGTCAAGTGATACAGATATTTATCATTTCAATCCGTAATTTAAAATATAAATACGGTTATGTATCATTTCAAGCCGCAATCCTGAATGAAATAAAATCCATAACAACTTGCAGCTTATAACAATATAAAATACAATATCCATTCATCCAATATCAATCATCAAACATTTATCACAATCATCATCCAATTCAATCAATAACATCAATATAGAATGGTTAATAAATAACAGGTATTTACTGGCAGTTTATATTCAAAAATAAATTAAATAACTATTTTATTCAAATAAACTAAAATAAACTGAGATGATGATTTAAAATACGCCAAACAGTCATAAATAAATTTCTTATCGCATCATAAATCAATTTAACAAACGCAAGAAATTTTGTGAGTGGCTTAAAACACTTGTCTTTTGAATTTAAATTGAATTCAAATCAATTTAAACCCAAAATATGAATAGTCTCAGAATTCATCCAAACCAGCGTCAAATTTTCTAGAATTTCAATATGATCCCAATGTAAAAAACCGCGTGTAAATTGGACCTCGTATGTGAAATACATTCGAGTTAGAAGTTTTAAACTTTTAAATAAATAAATAAAAGAAAAAAGAAAACAAAGCCAACCAGACATCGCCACGTCAACCGTCCTTTCTTCGTGAGCATGCGCCTTGAACCAGAACCGCACACGAGCCATCACCGTTGACCGTGACCTTTGATCGCAATTTCCCAAAGCCTCCGGCCACCATCGCGATACCGACCACCACCAATCTCACCGCCACGACCAGCCGCACCCACCAGTTCCACAAACTTCACCTCCAGGCACCCCGAACGCCGCACGCCGCTACCTTCTACCAAACCCTAATCCAATTACTGCTGCAGATCGGACCGTTGATTCGACGAATGACCACCACCGATGAGTAGTGTACGATGATCTCCAAGGCCTTGTACCCTTCAACGATGATCGGTCGTAGTTGATCGCAACCCGATGAACGATCGCAGTTTGTTCGTTAATTTCTGGACAGTCAAAGCTTCAAACTAGAAAACAAATTTAAAATCTGAGATGTGCTCATCGAGAGCTTCAGATAGATATATAATTTGGTATTATTTGAGGAGTTTGAATTTTGAAGTTGGCTTTTGAATTGAAATTGGATTGAGGAGTTTTAGGGTTTCAGCCATTGAAAAGAGGAGCAACAGAAGTTTCTGTATGTAAAGAAATGAGAAATAGAAAGGCTGTTAGGGTTTATAACGACACATATATAGGCAGAACACAATAGTGCAAATGGGCTTGATTGGTTTTGGAAAGTTGGACGATAAATGGCCCGAAATGCATGTTCTGACTCCGGAACGAAAATGGGTCAACCCATAAATCGAAATAGATGTTTTAAAATATTTTAAATGCAATGGAAGAGGTTTTAAGTCCAAATTCCACTGTATTAATAAGTTATGCTAAGATCAAGTTATTTCAAATTGATTTCAATTGATTTCAATTAAATTGATTTTTATGTGTTTCGAGTCCGTACGATCAAACGACAAGCCCAATCGTTACCAAACTTAAAATCCTACAATAAGTCACTGTTACAGATCCGATGAAATTGGTTTCGTCGAAATCCGAGATAGTGGTCAAAATGGCTATTTCCTAGTTAATTAAATAAATTAATATTAAATTAATTAAATCAAATTCCAATTCAAATTTAATAAATCTCGATTTCTCTCATTGGACATTTGCCATAATTTAACACAAATTTAGATGTCACTTTAATGTTGATTCATTCATCAATTTCAGCGTTCAATTTCATTTTTATTAAATTCAGAAATTTATAAATTTAAAATTCCAAAATCCATTTATTAATTTAAATATTTAATTTCCTTTATTTTCAATTAACCCAATTACTATAATTTAAATTCCAATAAATAAATAAATCTTGATTTCCATTCTTTTTATTTCCAATTATCATATTATTATAAATAAAATTAACATTACCTCCAAATATTAACTAAATTTACATTAACATAACATTTAATTACATTTGTTGTAATAAATTCCAATTCAGTTTAACGGATTAAACATATACGTAACTTATAATATTGTTGCCATTAACTCTCAATCACATTCTTATAAGTTTATCATTTCCAAATCAATATTAAAATTACTTATAGATTATTGATTTTTATTCAGTTACCATTCATTAAATATTAATTCATTAATTAATTCAATATTTACGTTTGTATTCTTATATTAAATTTATAGCCTAGTATAACACTTACATTATTTCATTTATTGTAATTTCGTTCAAACTATCAATAATTAACTTTAATTACCATTGCCACATTTCAAATTAACATTCACCTCACTACGACTATAAAGTTTTTATTTCTTTCTGAATTTAATTACAAAAGTCTTATTAAATTAACTAATTTAATTATCGAAATTTGTGGGTCGTTATAGGTACAATGGATATCACATAATCAGAGATACAAGATAACAGCAAAAGAAATAACATGACTGGATGGTCTAGACTTTGAAACCGTTGACAGCGGAAAGAAAAGTCCAGTAGAATTTCCAAGAGGGGAAGCGAAGATCCAACGGAATGCATATCCATTGCCAAATCCCCAAGGACTCTAATCCAAAAGCTCGAACCATCATCATTACATTGTATTAAGCAAGGTCAGCCTGAATGCTGAAGAGAAGAAAATGCTATTGCTGAGTCCAATGGCTAAGGCTACCGAATCTACAACTACTATTTGATTATCTGAAAATCCCAACTCTAAGCTGCCCGTGTGGAAAATTGTAGGCACCCAGAGTTTATAAAGGCAACAATAAAGTCCAGGTCAGTCATGGCTGGTGTGAGCATACAAAAATAGTTTATTTGAACAAAATAAAGAAAAAGAATTTATAAGAAATTCGCTATGCTTTTGGAAATGAAACTACCATAAGGCTCTCATCGCACACACAATGCAAACGTAGAATTGGAGGAGATTTCTCCTTATGACAGTCAACAATGCTTGATACGTGAAAACCTTCTAATATTATTATTACTGCATATGCAGAAAACATTTCGAATGTATAATATTAATCTTAGCCAGTATACCACATTTCGTCGTATGCCTACTATAGCTACCATGTTCAATAGCAGGTTACCGCCACATTCCATGGCAGGTTATACAACTAAAACCGTACAGGGCGCGTATTTTTTCTTTGGATTTCCAACAATGGTCGGGAAAAGGAACTTCCTATACCAAATGGAACACCTTTGGAGGGACGACCCCGAGAACCTAATCGGATCTCTACCAACACAAGGTCGGGTTACCACCATAATTAGGTAACTATCGACACGAGCATGCCATCCCCCGGTCATTACCGACCTTTATCCGAGGTACCTCTTCACCAAAAACCACAAAGCAATAAGTTTGCAGCAACCATACAGGTTAAATATCTGGGCTCCATACCATGATACCAACTTTTATCCAGAAGGAAATGGACATACCCTCAGTGGGCGCTACCCCAAATAACCTTGCTGCACGAATCCTGTTTTGACCATTATCGGGTTATGAGGCCCGACAAAATCTCGTCCATTCTTTGAACAACAAATGATTAACAGCACTTCGCATGCCACATTACCAAATTGGGAATGTATCACTAGTAACCATCAACTACATAACCTCTAAGCTCGTACGTCTCAGAGACTGGTGTTAAGCTAAGAGTATAAATCTCCGCCACCAAACAGAAATGTATTTGATAGAAACCAGTTTACATCTCAAAGTGTAATGTCAGACACACATAAATACAAGTCTGTTTCAGGTTCGAACAGAACCGAAGGCACTTCAAAAGAAGCCCTAGCAATCTGGATAATCCCTAATCACGTCCGGACACCCTATCACAAAGGGTGATCAAATCCCAATAATGGGGATCAACCGGTGCATAGACATTCGACGAGTTATCCTTTCGCTTTCGAAAATATCCGGTCTCCACCACCGGTCTTCAAATGCAATCCATAACGTCATATCATTATTCAGAATGGGTTATACGACACAAGTCCTCTCCAGGCTAAACTGAATAACGAGCGCTTAATTTGAAAAGCATATGGATATAGTGGGATCTTAGCTAAGTCACTACTTAAAGCCCAAAACATTTTTTCACATGGTTTGAACAAATTATCGTTTTCAAATATTTGAACAAAAAGATTCGCTTCACTTTGAAAAAAAATTCTCAGCAATCTTTCACAAAGATTCATTTATAGCTTTCAAAACCATTTCCATTCCAAATCATTTATACAACAAATGCACTTTTAAGATCCTCTTCAATTTAAAAACAAGGTTCACCAATCTTTAATAAAGATTCATTCATAGCTTTCAAAAAAAATTAATTTCAAACTTGAAATCCTTTCAACACAAATTAGAAATCCTTTCTTTATATGAAAGCTATTATTATTTGAAAATTAAGAGTTTTTGTTTTGAAAAATCCGATCAAATATGCATAAGTTATATCTTTAAAGTATAAATTTGGGTTAAATTTAAATCCCAAAATAATACTTTTAAAATAATTTAAAGATGGTTTAAAATCCATATATATATATATATATATATATAACATGTATAACCTTTCAAACCAAATTTCCAAAATAATTTCAAATCTTAAATAAGATATATTATATTCAAACTACATTTCAATTTCAAACTTCCTTTTCAAAAGCTTTTCATATTCAACCTAAATCCATTTCCAAAACCATTTGGATTCAAAATTCAACTTTTAAAACCATTTCATAATATTAAATTCAAATATCTATGACTTAACCATTTTCCTTATGCAAATCCATATTTGTGTGTGTATGGTGTAGTCCAGGGCTTTTACACAATAGTGTAACATCATCAATCATTACAGATTCAAGTATAGCATTATTGATAAGCAGTGTAATCTTATAATGCATATCCACATTCATATATTCACGGATAAATAATATAAATGTATCACATATAAATAAATTAAATTCATCATAGCTCACATCAAAACAATTCATATTACAAAGCATCACATATCAGGCATATCAAACAATTCAAAGCATTCAAGACAATTCAAACATCCATAAGTATCCATAAGTAAGATCAATTAATTATCTGATTAATTAAAACCAGATTAATTACTTATGAATAAATTACTAATCCTGCTTAATTAATATTAATTCATTACAACCATTTAAATTAGTTAACCTTTAATAATAAATTAATTAACCTTAAATTATTAATTAATCATCCTTAATTAATAATTAAATCAATCTTAAATAATTAATCTCTAATTATTTAATTATTCTAAATTAATTATATTAATTAATTAACCCTTAATTAATAATCATTAATTAATAAATCACCTTGATTAATTATCCTTTAATTAATCACATTAATTAATTAACCTTTAATTAATTAATTATTCTCAAATTAAATTACCTTAATTAATTACCTTTTAATTAATTATCCTTAATTAATTACATATGATTATCCCTAATCAATTCCATAAATTAATTAACCTTTAATTAATTATCATTAAATTAATTACCTTAATTAATTAATCACATTAATTAATCAACCTTTAATTATATTAAAGTAATTAACCTTTAAGTATTTACATTAATAAATGATCCTTTACTTACACAAGTCATTAATAAATCAAAGATAAATCATTTACCTTTATTAACCACTTAATCATATTATTAATCATTAAATAAACCTTTGAAAATAATTTATCATTAGCATATGGGTTAACTTAAGATCAAAAACATTTTTACTTTCTTAAATCAACTAATTGATTACAATATTTTAAATTAACTTGATTAATTTAAATAAAAGAAAATTACACAATTCTTATTTATCAAACATTTAGATAAACATCAATCATTTACAAGAAAAATTTTATTTAAGAAAATAGTTCAACTTGGTTTATCTAAATTTTATAAACTTGACTTATTTCAGACTTAAACCTATTGCATGAATCACTCATGCTAACCCGAAGACAATCCCGAGTTTTCCCCGAGTCTTTTCCCCCTTCTTCCTTTTGATTCTGTTTTATTTTAAATTTTAAAAACAGTTGTATAGATCAAACCAGTTCAAAAATACTCGGAAGCAAACCCAAGTCATCGATCCTATTTCTCGAGAACGTCCTCAAGTTTAACTTCTTCTTCTCAAAACTCAACCTCATAGGCACCACTACGACACCGTGCACATGCACAGGTGATCTGGACGCCTCCGACAATGCTCTAACCCTCCATACTTCGGCGACAACCTACACAATCTTCACGAACAACCAGCATTTTGATTTAACGACGAATTTGAGATCAAGCTATATGGTTTCAACTGGATACTAAACTGGATCCCCCAAATCCTCCTCAACACACCGCCACCGATCATCTGGACCCAAGCCCCTACGACCAAAGCTTCGCCATTCAACTGTTCTTCGATTCCACCCGGTGCGGTAGCACTTGATCCTCCACCGACGATAAAAATGCCACAAAAAATCACCACGACCCAAATGAGGCATTGAACCCTAAATCATCAATGATCGGCCGCCACTGCATCTTATAAAATTACTTACTATTTTTCCACGCATCCACATACCCTCAGCCTCCTTCAGCAACAACCCCGACCCGTTGTCGATCGGCGGCAATCGATAAAAAGGCCAAAACCAATCAACTCAAATTATCACAACAATTACCATGATAAAAATCATGATGTTACCTTTAAAATTCACCAATTTCAAAAGCGAATCTGTTGATATCAACAAAACTCGAAATTAAAAACTTTAAATTTCCAGATTTAAAAGAATCTATTGTGATTTTTTATTTTTTGAACATTTACTAAATATAAATGCTTAGAATTCTTTTTAAAATTTCAATCAGGTAATTATAACAAAATTTCAGAGTTTATCACCAAAATTAGTTTAAATTTTGAGATATGAATTTTTTTTCTTGAATTTGACCAACCTGTTACTAAACAGAAACCTGTATAGACAGGAGTGCACACCTATTACATATATATACACACAACATGCAAGCATATTTAACAACTCAAACAACATTTTCCATAACAGGTTCAAGCATCAAACACAAACATCAAGATATGGAGGCAGATTCAATGAGTTTGCTCACCTTGTTTTGAAGTGCAACAACCCGTATATTTGTACCATTTAAATTGACGATATTCCATACTTGTCAACTTAAATAGTACAAAGCACGAATCATTAATGGAGTATATATATATATATATATATATATAAATGAGAATCATCGCAGAATCATAGAAATACAACATCACAAAATAGTGCAACGGAAATACAACATAGTCATAAGAGTAGTTCATGAAGCTGCCAATAAATACAACAATGTCTCAGATGAAATAAAATAGAACAACATAGATGTCCAATAGTCCAAATAGAAAGAGCAATACTGATAAGATAGGATAATGATAGTCTTCGGTCTTCAGCTCCAAGTAAAAACAGCAACAGCAATCCTCAGTCTGATCCGAGCATATGCACAAACAAACACTCGAATCAGGACCTATATTCTTATACAGATAATTGGTTCAAATTCAAATAACAATAACTCAAAGATGAATGGAATAACATCTTTAAGGATCCGTTAAACTATTTATACATAGTAATGTACGATAGATAGACAATGTCTAACAGTAAAGTAAATATCAAAATAGTGTTAAGGCGTTACCATTGTCCCCCTTAACACATTTCATATAGCATTATAGACTATACAGCACTGTAAACTCCATCGTAAACTAGTGGTATATGAGGGAGTACTCCATAGGTATAATACAAAACAAAGTCGTAGTGGTCGCGTATATGAGAATACAAGTATGACAAGGCACATGAGGCAATACCCAAGGTAGTGAAACCACCGTTTTCCTGATCTGGACTGGTGAAAATGCATCGCCGCAACGATCGCAACATCGCGAAACAACACTCCAAATTCAAGGGTGCGCACCAACCAATCACAAAGTAAATGAGTAGTTTACGAAGAAGTGTGTTTGCTCGAGGTAGCTAACCCCATTTGGCCCAGCACGGCTCCTGACACAAGTGTCAAGTCTATCTATTATCGTTCACTTTCTTCAATCATCAATGTTCGCCAATCCAACCACTTCATTCTGGACCACACTCCGCGTATAGTTATTAAAGTGGTTTTCGGTTTAGACAGTGAGTATGTCCCTAACCAATTCCGGTTCCTTTAATAATCTTCGTAATTAATTTACCAATTGGTCGTTTAATATATTTCAGACAAATTCAATTTCAATTTCAATTATAATTCGTAATCAACATTCTGTTAGTCTTTCTAAATCAAATTCCAAAATTTACGTTTCATGAATTCACCATTTCATTTCAAAATTTCTATAATTCAATTTCAAAGTTCAATTTTAAAATAATTCAAATATCCATTTAATTTCGTAAGTTCATTCCAAAATTATCTAACTTAATTTAACATTCAAATTGAGTTAAACTCTTTATGGATTTCATTTGATATTCATTAAATTAATTTATCATTAAACAGTTTCAATTGAATTTCCAATTCATTACATTACTTTCTTAAGTATAACTTCATTGGTAAAGTTTACAAATTTAATTTAAATTAAATTTGTCAAATTAAATTCTTTAAATTTCAAATCTTTCATTTGTTCGATAAACGCATTCTATTTCTTATTGAAGAAATTCAATTCATTCATTTATTACCTTCATTATGAATTTCCAAACTCAATTAAAAAAATTAGTTTCACTTATTCAAAATTCGATTTCTCTTAATAAGAAAATCCAATTCAATTTAATTTAATCATTAAATAATTCAATCTATTCAAATTATCAATAATTTCAAATCTTAATTATTAATCATTTCAAACTTAATTATTAACATTTCCAAAACTTAATTATCAAAAATTTCAAAACTTAACTTTTAATGATTTCAAACTTCGTTATTAATAATTCCAAACTTAATTATTAATAAATTTCAAGACTTGATTATTA
Source organism: Allium cepa (assembly GCA_030765085.1). Taxonomy (NCBI): domain Eukaryota; kingdom Viridiplantae; phylum Streptophyta; class Magnoliopsida; order Asparagales; family Amaryllidaceae; genus Allium; species Allium cepa. The sequence goes on along the minus strand of CM060938.1, from coordinate 444,566,154 downwards.
ATAGTTCCAAATTAATTATTACTAATTTCAACTTAATTATTAATAACTCCAAAATTAATTATCAATTAATTCTAAATTTAACTATTACATAATTAAATTTTAAACTATAATCTTTTTCAATTACGACGTTCGTATCTGTTTCAAATTTAAATATTCACATTTACATTCATTCGAATTTAAATTCCAATTTTTATTCAAAACCTTGTTATTAGTCAAATAAGACTTTATTTTATTTTAAATCAAAACATTGACCGATCGGTTTTAATTTAATTTTCTATCCTAAGTCAAAGTTATTTGGGTATTTATCATTTCAACCCGATTCCATTTTAATTCAAAAATCAAGCATACATAGGGAACTTGCAATGTGATAACTGGGATGGTGTCAAAGTAAATAAACAAGCAATAGCATCCATATATAATAATTTAACAATTTATTTAAATAATCATGAAATAATCGTATTAATTTACATTTGTTGTTTTTGCAAATTAATATAATTATTCCTAGAATCTACACTATCATTTCATGTAGAATAATGATTATTACAATTACGGTTTTTCACTTGTCGTTCAATTTCAATTTCAATACTACAACAACCAATCAATTATGCGTTCAAAGGTACAAATTTTATTTATCAAATTCTACGTGTCGATTTAATTAAGAATTAAAAGGTCAAGTTTAACTAATCAATATTCAACATATGAAGGGGTCAAGTTTAACAAATAAAGTTCGACATATATAATCTCTTTTAATTTGTTAACTATCCTATATCAAATTTAACTTGCAAATTATTTATCACTTAACAATAACAATCAACATCCAATTCAACATCACATAGCAATCATTCATAAATCAAGCTTGTATAAGAATATAGTCGTGAAATTTAATTCACCTTTCGTGGATAAAGAAATGGACCCAAAGGAAGAAGAAGCACGAAAAAAAATCGGTACAACACGAACAACGGACACTGCAAATATCGATAAAAGAGACAATGTTAATTCAATGAACGTTATATATAGTTTTAAAATTATATAACTGCGCTTACCGGTAATGAAGGAAATAACTAAGGCTGTGAGATTGATACTGCTACGAAAAAATCAAACAGTTGCTACAACAACAACAGGGAAAACGAAAATTGGTTACAACTTTAACCCATGCCTCAGCTCATATACATCCGTATATAAATATGTGTCAGCACAAAAACATAAAATAAATAAATGAGTTGCAAAAGCCTGTAACTCACTACTGTACGCAACAGTAAACATCTTATACTTCTTTTCCTTTTTTATAAACAGTGCCGAGACTCATATCATCAAATTAATGCACTATATCACTGTACGACACTCATCCCCTTCAGCCTGAAGCTACTCCTATCATACGCACGCAACACAACACACTTTTTTTTTCAACACCATTGTTTCTTCGCATAAACATAGACCCTCCCTCCTCCATGCACGTGAGCATGCATAGCATGGCTTGGCAATGGCGAGGCGAGTAAGGTGCTGGGTTCTGAGTTCGCAGGGCGGAGGAGGTGTGGTAGGCTGGTCAGGGGGTGCGCGACGAGTGGTGTCACTCGGTGAATGGGGCGAGGTGGTGAGATGGCCGAAGTGAGGAGTTGCGTTCTAGAGGAGGGTTTTTAGGGAAAGTGATGCAGTCGGTTGGTGGTGGCGCGGCATAGTCGGTGGAAGTGGAATGGTGACGTGCGGTGAAGAGTGAGGGATTGGCGGAGCAACAAGGGAGGGTAGTGGCTGCCGAAGTGGGAAGAGGGCGTTGAACGCGGTGGTGCTTGCAGCAAAGTCTTGGTGGAGTTGGAGAATGATCGTGTGTGTAGGGTGGGCAGAGGAAATGATGTAGGAGAGATTGCATTCTTTTGGAAAAAAATGAAGGAATAAAGTGAGAAGAAGGATATGAGGGGAATAGAAAAGGAGTTTTACCTGTAAACTTTTGGAAGAGACTGAAATGAATTGAACAGTGAAAAGTAACGTATGAATATATTTCTTTAACTTACTGCTTCGTAACATTTATATTTATCATCGAATACCGAAACGTCATTGTTATCCCAACTTTTGGCAAAGTCGAGATATCTAAAATTTACTAAGAATCGATAATTATTATTCTTGAATATCAACGGTGCATTGCATGATAACCATGGATATCGATAAATTTTGTCCGAGTCCGAATCGTGCCACAATTGACAAGACATGATGAGCAAAGCTGTAGATGCCAGCATTTCAAATTTCAAGTCAATCTGAGTTCGTACGCTCAAGTTATGATCGATTGAAGATAGAGGAGATAGCCCTTGTTCGAATCCATAGACAAGGGTTCTGTTCGTATCCCTCCATCTAAGCTACTTCGTGTCCATCAAGTTGTAGTGCTTCGAATCCATGGAGTCATTCCACTTCGAATCCATCAGCTTGGAGTACTTCGAATCCATGAAGTTCGTACCCATCCACATGTCTCAGCTCGACTCCATCTAGTTCGCATCCATCAGCGAGCAATAGTTCGAATCCATCAGAAAACCGCTCTTCGAATCCATCGGTGACTTCATTTCGCATCCATCAACAGATATTGTGCTTCGTATCAATCAACCAATGCCTGCTTCGTATCCATCAGCAGAAGATATATTCGAATCCATAAATGTTGTTAGACTTCGTACCCATTGCGTTCCCATCGGTCAGAAAGGAATTAGCCTCACGTCTACCTGGTTCAAATCCACCGAGATGAAGTCCTTCGAATCCATGAAGTTACTCCACTTAGAATCGATCCTGTTACAACAGCTTCGTATCGATCGGCCAGAGCATACCATGATCGATACGAACGAGCCTCTGTTCGAATCCCTGAAAGCCCTCGAATCCACTAAGTCAAAGTGGCGATGATCATGGAGTCGACCCAGTCAAATCGGAGTGAAAAGGGGATCGACACGAAGAATGCGCACCACGTCATCACGAAAGTGCGTGGAACCATCGAGTCGAACCTATCGATTCGAACGGCATCGAGTCGAAGCAAGCAACCTGCTCGAGAATAGCAATTGGAATCGTCCATATCTTGAGATCTACAAGTCCAAATGCAAAGAAATTTTTATAGGACCTTACATACATGTTGAAGAATGTCCACGCCAAATTTTGTCACGAATGGATGGTTTCTTGATCGATTCGAATGGAGTTCGAGTCGACCGAAAGTAGGCCTAAATTTCCTGAGGCCGGGCATGTGGGCCCCTCACATGCCAGAAGTGGTCTACCGGATTTTTAGGAGAAATATCAGCCTCCTACAGGTATAAATAGAGCCCAAGGTCATTCAGAAAAGGGGATCGGAATTCTGAAGCGCCAAGACTCTATCGGATTCAATTCTATACCTTATCTTCGATGTTGCATTCAAGTTTCAAAGCTATAATCCATTGTAACTTGTCGTAACCAACTGTAATCATCAAGAGAACATCAATAAAAAGAAAAACCTTTGAAGTGGACGTAGGCCGGAGACAGCCGAACCACTATAAATCGTGTGTCCTTGTTCATTATTTCTGAATTGCTACTTGTTGCTTGCTTAAATTTGTGGTTGTGTTTGAATATTGTTGATTAATATTCATACACTAGTGCTTTCACAACACTTGGGGTTTGTGACAAATTTTAACGCAAACACTCATACCCTTTTTCAGTGTCATCCCCTAGCTTCCAACTACCCACTTGAATGCATCAACTGAGATTAGATTGTTTTTAAATTTAGGTTGGTGCGATTTAAAGATTTTGGGTTGTAATTTCGTTTTAACCGGTCCGATTGGAACGATTTAAATTAACGTGACAATTTCCCTCGGACTCCGATTAGCACGAATAAATATACCGTTATGATCAGTGCGACGATGCGCTTCCAACGGTGCACAGATTATTGCGATACGATGATTTTATAAAATTCGCATTTACGCCGCTTAAATTGTACGTTTTGCAAAACAATTTAAACGGAACAGGAAATGACAGTTTTTGACGAAACGAATTACATTATCTGATTAGAATAATTTTTACAACATAACTGTGTAAAAATATTTGGATTTGAAAGGTAAATTTTACGCAGCTTTATATGGACTGATATACAGTAAAACGCGAACGAAGTTTACTGTAATATTTTACGACGAAACTTTTTCTATACTCATATCTAACTAGACGTATCCTATAAATAAAGTTTGGACGTAAATTGAGATCGTTTATAAATTTCAAAATTTTATATTGAAACGATGGATTTTAAAATTTTAAACAGGGTCGGAAATTCAGGATCGTTACAATCTCCCCCACTCTAAACTTTTCGTCCTCGAAAAGGAACGAGATTAGTAAAGTAGGAATGAAATAAGCAGAAAATTTAAGATAGATTTTGAGAAATTTGAATTTTACCTGAAATTAGTAATTCGGGGTTTGAATCCTGAATAATATCCTCAGTCTCCCATGTGCAATCTCACTCATCTGCACTCCATTGGACTTTGACGAGATTTACCGATTTCCTTCTGAGTTGCTTTATCTCACGATCGACTATCCGAAGCGGCTTTCGCTCAATAGTCAAGTCAGGCTCAATAACTATCTCCTCCAACTGAGCAGTAGGGATGGTCATCGATGGATCGTGCACAACTTTGCGCAGAAGTGAGACGTGGAACACGTTGTGTACACCAGCGAACTTCTCTGGTAATGCAACTCTATATTCCAATGTTCCAACTCTTTCTGTAATCTTAAACGGACCAACAAATCTCGGAGCTAGCTTTCCTTTCCTTCCAAATCGAACAATATTCTTCAAAGGCGACACTTTCATAAATACTTTGTCTCCTACGCTGAATTCAGGATCTCTTCTCCTTTTGTCAGCGTAGCTCTTCTATTTATCCTATGCCGTCTTTATCTTCTTCCTGATTTCTTCGACCTTTTCAGAAGCTTCCATAATTATTTCTGGACCAAGCACTAACCGATCACCCGACTCTATCCAACAAGCTGGCGATTGCCACGGTCATCCATATAAGCCTTCGAATGGTGCCATACCAATGCTTGCCTGGTTTATTACAGATGATTGATTCAAATTCAAATATACTTATTCAAATTTGAAATTAAATTTCTTTACATGGTAACTATTATTATAAGTGAATTCAACCAAATAAAGATGGTCTTCCCAGGATCCACCGAAGTCAATAATACAAGCTCGGAGAAGGTCTTCCAAAATCTGATTCACCCTCTCCGTTTGGCCATCTTTCTGAGGATGATATGCAGTGCTCAGGTTCAGTTTGGTGCCCAAAGTATCCTGAAATGGCTTCCAGAATTTACTGGTGAAAATAGGATCTCTATCGCATACAATACTGGATGGTACACCATGAAGTTTAACAACTTCTCTCATGCATATCTCGGCCAAACTCAAAGCAGTACGAGTGGACTTAACTGGAATAAAGTGAGGGGACTTCGTCAGTCTATCGACAATCAGCCAAATGCTTTCGTTACCCTTTCTATTCCTTGGCAGCCCATCAATAAAGTCCATAGAAATCTGCTCCCACTTCTAACCTGGAATCTCTAGTAGCTGGAGCAAACCTGCTGTCTTCCTGTGGTCAGCTTTAACTTGTTGGCAAGTTGTACATCTTCTAACATATGTAGAGATATCGCGCTTCATCCCACTCCACCAATATAACTTCTTCATATTCTGGTACATTTTAGTAACACCGGGATGAAATGAAAGTGAAGAGTGATGGTTTTCTCTCAGCACTTCCTGCCTAAGACCATCAACATTAGGGACACAAATGCGATTATCAAAACTCCATTACTATCCGCATGTGCACCCAATTTATTGTCAGCATTACCAACTCTACCGAGAACTATTTCTTTGATGCGATAAAGGAAAGTGTCCTCGTATTGCTTGGCTATAATATGATCCATCAGAGCTGGGGAGACGGAAAGCTGGAATAACATTCCTTCAACAAGATTACAACATGCCATTGCTTGGTTTCTGCTCAAAGCATCGGCTACGTCATTTGCTTTCCCTGGAGTATAATTAATATCCAGATCATATGCAGCTAAAAATTCGAGCCATCGGACTTGTCTCTGATTCAAATCATTTTGCGAGAAAATATACATCAATGACTTGTGGTAAGTGAATAACTCGAATTTGGTTCCCGATAGATAGTGCCTCCATAGCTTAAGAGCAAATACAACCACAAGAAGCTCTAAATCATGGGTTGTGTAATTTGCTTCATGGGTCTTTAACTTACGACCAGCATATGCAATAACCTTTCCTTTCTGCATTAAGACTGCACTAAGACCATCACGACAAGCATCTGTATAGACGGTCAATCCTTCGCTACCATCAATAACTGTAAGAACTGGGGAAGAAGTCAACCTTCGCTTCATCTCATTGAAAGATGCTTCGCACTTTTCACTCCAAATAAATTTCACATTCTTTCTGGTCAGTGCGGTGAGTGGGGCAGCGATACGAGCAAAGTTTTCTATGAATCTGCGATAATAGCCAGCCAAGCCCAAGAAACTGCGGATATTTGTAGGAGTTTTGGGAGTCTCCCAATCCTGCATATTTCAAGGATTCGAATTTAGATATTGATAAATTGTTTAGATAGAATTGACAAGTAAGAATAGAACTTACATTGATTACGGCGATCTTAGCTGGATCGACCGAAATCCCATTCTCCGCAACAATATGGCCAAGAAAACGAACTTCATCTCGCCAAAAGTGGCATTTCAAAAACTTGGCTTTAAGCTGGTGTCTGCGATAAGTTTCAAGAACAAAAGCCAAATGTGACCTATGCTCTTTCTCATCTTTAGAGAAGAAGAGAATATCATCGATGAAAACCAGAACGAACTTGTTAAGAACATCCCGGAAAACTTTATTCATCAAGTCGACGAAATAAGCTAGAGCATTAGTGAGGCCGAACAGTATAACTAGCCATTCATAGAATCCATTTTCAGTGTGGAATGCTGTTTTAGGAATACTATCTTCAGCGATTCTGAGTTGATGGAAGCCAGTAGCCAAATCAAGTTGAGGGATGACTTTAGCTCCATGAAGCTGGTCGAATAGATCGTTGATGCGGGGCATCGGATACCTGTTCTTGTATGTGAGCTTGTTTAGCTCTCTATAGTCCACACACATTCTGAGAGAGCCATCAGATTTTGTGACAAATGCAACTGCAGCAACCCATTCTGAATGACTGCGCCGAATCAAGCCTTTGGAAAATTGATCTTCAATTTGAACATTCAATTCTGCCTTTTCTTTAGGAGCCATTCTCCTTGGAGGAAGAACTACTGGTCGTGCACCAGGAATAAGGTCGTTGCGGAATTCGATTTCCCACGGTGGTGATAGAGAATTGACTTCTCCAAACACATCAGAAAACAGTTGAACTGCTGGAGTGGAGTTAAGTTCATTTGGATGAGACTCAAGAGAGAATATAAAACTCCCAGCATATTCTTGAGGTGATTTGCCTTTAATGACTAAAGGCATACTCTTGTCATCGATAAGAGAGACGGTTCGAGCTTTGCATGATATAACGGCTTTGAACTTTCGCAGCCAATCAATGCCTAATAGTATATCGAATGCCTCGAATCCAAGGACATAGAAATCCCAAGTGAAATGGCGAATGCCATGCATAAGGGTGACATATTTGCAAACCCTTTTGAGGTTAGCGGGCCCTCCAATAGGTTTAGATACACATAAGGAAATAGATGCAAGAGTGGGTTCCAAACCAAGTTTATCACATAAATCAATAGATATGAAGCTGTGTGTAGCTCCGACGTCAAGTAGAACTCTAACAGGCAAGGTATGCAACATAAAAGTACTTTGCAAAGTACCTTGATTATCAGGAACTTCCAGGGCGGGGAACTTCCGGGGCAGGTGTGGAAAGAGCAAAGACTCCTGATGGTGTACCTCTCTTCTGTGTTGGGCAGTCTTTCTTGAAGTGTCCAGGTTGTAAGCAGATATGACACACATCCCTCCTAGTCATCTGTGCCGATGGCGAAACAGCTGCGCCCTTTGAAGATGGGCAGCTACTAGCATAATGACCCTTTTGGTTGCAGTTGAAGCAAGTTATAGATGATATTCAATGGGCTTCTTCTGAGAATAGCCAAGCCCGGACTTCTTCTGCCAGTTCTTCTTCTGTTGTGCAAAATTTGGCTTCCTCTTCCGAGTCTGACTAGAGGATGGGTGAGTAGCTGGAGCCTTAGCGACTGATGTTTCCTTTGGCTTTCCCTCTTATCGAAGAGCAAAATCCATCAACTCAGTGAAAGTTCCATGGACATGAGCGGTGAGGAGCTCGTAATACTCAGGGCGTGCGCTATGTATGAACTTCTCATTCTTAAGCAGAGGTGTATCAATCAAGCCAGGTCCGAACTTAGATAGTTCGTTGAATTTCCTTTCATACTCAGTGAAGGTCATGTTGCCCTGCTTGAGAACCATAAAAGACCGATAGAGTTGGGCCTTCCCAACAGCTGGCATCTACTTAGCCATAAAGGAATTCCTATTCACAAGTGGTATGAAAACGAATCAAAATTTGACGAGAAAGGAATTTTATTTAGATGAAACTTTAGATAGATTACCACCTAAACTGGGCCCAAGTGATGGTTTCCTCATCAGTACGAGAAGTGACTGACTCCCACAAATCCTATGCAGCATCCTGAAGCTGCCATACGGCCAACTTATGCTTCTGAGCGTCTGTGATCTCCAAGCCAGTAAAAATCCTCTCCAAACTCTTTAGCCATTGCTGTGCTTCGATGATACTCTCGGAGCCAATGAATTTGACTCCGCCAAGCTGAGTGTACTCCTTGCTAAGAGTGGAGAATTTGACTGCGGGGGCTGGGGCATATGGTTCGGGAGCGTTTCCCCTACCCCTGCCGCTAACATTTCTTCTGGTAGTCATCCTGGAATACCAAAAGTGATTTTAGAATCAAAGATAGAAATTTATGGAACTTAAAGAAATTCAAATCGAATAAATTCAATAAGAAGAATGGAATCAAAGGATATGGATTCTGAAATTATTCTCCTCATTCTAAGGTATGTTTGCCCTATCTCTAATGAGCTTTAAACTCCACAGGCTAAGGTTATCGGGAACCAAAGCTCTGCTACCAACTGTAACAACCCGTATATTTGTAGCATTTAAATTGACTGTGACGACCAAGAATTTTCAGCAATTTAAAAACAGGATAATTAAAGTGATTTTAAGTATTTAAAAAATTAATTTTAACTTGAATTCAAGATATCAATATTTACTTGATAATTAAATCATTAATTATATAGTTTAAATGTTGAATTTAATAATTGAAACTGGGTAAATCGTTGAATCTGAGAGTCTAAGCCTATTTAAAAATATTTTGAAGGCTTATAACATTTATAATGATGATACTGAAGATAATAGAATGTTGAAATTTAATTTAAAGTTGATTTGTTCAGTTTTAATAATATATCGTCTAAATTGAATTTAAAAATAGCCTTCCGAGGCACAGTCTCGGAATTCGACGAAACCGGTTCCATTGGATCCGTAATAGTTAGTTATTATTGGATTTCAATTTTCGTAGCAATCGGAGTTGTCGTTTTACCCTGGCAGCTCAAAACGCTTAGAACTATTTTAATCAATTTAATTCCAAATTTATCGTTTTCTCCCGTAACTGGCGCATACGATCAAATTAGCTTCCGAAACACGTTCCATCGTGTCCGGAATACGGGTAAAACCTTATAAACGTCTGTCGGCATGTCTGATTCGGGGTTCGGAATTGCGCGTTATACAACGAGATATTTTCAATATTATATTATTTTATAAAGCGTACTCAGGAAGCTTATCCTCCAAATACATATTTTTCCATCCCCTCTCCTTCGAACAGTAGAATCGAAAAAAAAGGAAGAAAAAAAAAGAGTATGGCCGAAGCCTTCGATCTTAAGAATCTACATGATTCGAATTTATATTACCTCCTCCCTCAGCTAAACATATAGAACCGAAACCTTTTCCTCTCTCTCAAATCAACTTAACAAGGCGACGTTTCAATTCCTGGAGCTAGCAACAGTCGCGCGCGCGTAGGTTAAAAGGGGGAAGAGGTTACAGCAACTGTCACGGTCAAGTTAGGGTTCGCGCTTCGAGATAGATGAGGATGGGGGGAAACTCGAGCTTCAAGCTCGTACGCCAGAGCAGGGGGATTTAGGGTTCGCGTTCGAATTAAGGAAACGACATCGAGGTCGCGTTCGATTTTGGCGATGCTGAGATAGGAGGTAATGTTCGTGTTCAACGAATGGAGGAGCGGCTGCAAAACGGGGTGGCTCGAAGGGTTTTAAGGTGGAAATGGTTGCGATGGCGCATGTGACAGTCAGTGTTGGAAGAGAAGCTTGGCTATGACTAGGTGAGGTTTAATCTGCCCTATGTTAATTTAATTCAATAAACGTATATAAGAAAAAAATTGTGGTGGCCTGGGAGTTAGTTCGGAAACAAAACCTATTTTGACTCAGTTAATGATAGGGATTAGCAAGTATTTAAGTTAAAACAAATTCAAGTTTGATACTAAGTTTCCTTAGAAATGATTTCCTTTAATAATGGATTAATTAAGGGATTGGTTAATTAATTAATTAATTAATTAATTAATTAATTTAGTGGTAATTAATTTAAAATATGATAATTCACAAGTTAAGTGTCAGTAAATTTAATTATAATTGAGACTGGAATTGATAACCAATATATTTCAAATTTTCTTATACGAGGTTAAAATCAAATAGGAATGGATTGCATACAGTAAAAGCAAAGGTGAGTAAATCTTACTCTGATGAATTTTCTATTTGAATTTCAATGGTCAAATTTAAATATATGGTTGAATGATTGAATAAATTTGATGTGCACTATGAATTGATGATATGGTGCTTGTGATTTTGGATGATTCTCGAGTTAATTTTGATTTGACTCGAAATAGTGGGGTTTAAGTTGTTCAGACTTAAATCATAAAAAAATGAATTGTTTCCATTTTAATGTTAATGAGGATTTAATGATTTGTGATTCATTTAATCAATTAAGGATTTGGGTGATTAATTTAGTAATTAAAGGTTTGAATTAATTAAAGTTTAAGTTAATCTATTAAGTTAATTAATCTGGAATAATCAAGAGATGGTTTGATAATAAATTACTTAATGTAATTAATAAAATAGAATTACTTTGTGTAATTAATCAAGAGATTAATGGAAATAACAAATTACGGAGTAATTAATTTATTAATGAAGCAAATAAGAAGTTAGTTAATTACAGGTTGAGGTTGATCGAGAATGATTAATATTGTGGTCGAGTTAAAGTAAAATATAATTAGAAATCTTTAATTTATATAATGAAGTAATTAAAGATTTGATTAATTGAGATTAATTAATTCATAATAAGAGACCTATGAGAAGTTAATTAATATAAGTAATTAAGAATTAACGTAATTGATTATAGTAAATTTATTTGGGAAGTAATTAAAGATTACTCATTGATTGGTAAGAGTAATTAATATCGTGGAATTAATTAAAGAGAATTACTTGAATGGAATTGGAAGATAATTAATTCAGGGTTGTTAATTAAGATGAATGGATATAGAGGAATTGATTACTTAATAGATTTGGAATTAATTAATAATCTAAGTAATTGGGGTTTGGAATTCAATTAGAATCAATTGAATTGGCTTGTATGAGATTAAACTCTAATTATGGATGATTGAGTGGTATTGGATGTTTGAAATAAGGTGATATCTATGATATGAAAGTTGTGGTTTTCATTTGGATGGCTTGGGATAGGATAGCATGAGTTTCGAAGAGACCGGGGTCGGGTGTTGGAAATACCCGAAACCACTTCGAATTTTATAAATTGATTTGAGAAATCAAAAGGCTGAAATGGGATGAGTTAAGTAAATTGGATTGTTTTATCTAAGTTTGGTACTTAGAAATTTATATGCGAAATAAACGTTATTTATAGAAACTTGGGAATTGATATAAGTTACCCCGGGTTTATATAAGTTGTTTGATTGGTATTCCTTGTTAGTTGGGTTTACTCACGCTGGTTTCCAGCCTGACTTGGGTGTTACTTTGATGTAATACTCGGGTTAGACCGAGTATTACAGATTTTCAGGTGGGTACGTGCTGGAGCTCAGGAGGTGAGCTGAATGGCAGGAGCGTATAGAGTATTTCCGCTGTATTTATATTATTGTTAATCTGGGACTTGATAATTGTAAATATTCAGTGACTATATATAATGTGAAACTCTGATGTATATTAAATGTAGTCGATAGATATAATATTCTTTTGTACGCTATTATTATTTATTATCATATTTTATCCGCTGCGATTGTGAGATGTTTGGTGTTTCTGTTCTTCTTCTTCTATCTCTTTCTTCTTTTTTATAACTATCTGGAATTTTCGGCTACGAAAATTTCGGTTCGTTACATTTGGTATCAGAGCTGAAAGGTTAAGCGAGAACCTTGGCTTTGGTGGGAATTACTCATTGAATAGAGTCCGTAGCACTCTAGAATGAGTTGAGTGTGTGTGTGTGTATATATATATATATATATATATATATATATATGAGAGCGTACTTGTTATTTGCTTATAAAGATTTTTAATGATTTTATATAAAAATATATATTTTGATATATATAGCAATATTTCCTTCTAAGGAATATCTAGATGATTGGTTGTTAAATTATTGAAATTAAGTTAAGAAGTAAAATAAAATACGACCAAATTGAAACTTATAACCAAGTTGAAGAGTAAACTTATATAACAAAATGGAATTTTAAATATAGATTGTAAATGTAATTTATAAATTGAAATAAACTTCATAAATAAATGAGATTATAATTTGAAATAGAATTCCAGAGAATATTTGAAATAGAGTAAGATGAAAATTCCGGAGTAATGTTTAAATATGAATTTGATGGATTGGGAGTTTGGAATTTTGGGAAAAATTAAAATTCCTTTGGGTTTGAAAGTGGTTTCCAAGGGTTCCGAAGAAAGAATAGTATTATTTCAAAAATATTTTTGTGTTTGTAATTTGGAAATTTGTTTAAACTCTGGAATCTTGATTAAATGTTTATGGAATAATAAAAATATATTGGCTAAATAAAATGTATAATTCTAAGTTAAAAGTAAATGTGAATGTAATTGATTATAAATAGAAGGTGTAAAATTGAAATTATACTTAAGATTGTAAGTTTAAAGATCAAATGGAATTTGATCTGAAATTGGAAGGAAATTGAGAATCAATTCAATTTGAATTGGGAATGAATCAAGTCCAATGGAAATTGGAGTTAATTAAATTGGGATTGGGTCAATTTAAATGGAGTGGAAATTTAAATTGAATTGTTGGGGAAGTGAACAGTTTTGACTCTAAACCATTTTCAATGTAAATTGTTTTAATATAAATAGTTTTAAATCTATTTTCTTATCTATTTACTATACAACTTTCTTTTTAAACCCAAACTATTTTATACTGGTTTTTTTGCTACTACTTTTGGAACTCTTTAACTATTTTACAACTGTTTTATAAACTAATTACTAATGTTCAACTAAGTTATGAATTAATTACTATTTTACAATTATTTTGCAATTATCTAAAAAAAAAAATCTGAAACTATTTAGCTATTTTTCAAAGTATTTATCTATTTTTAAATTTTCAAGCTATTTTCTAAATATAAACTGGTCGGAGTTTAAACTGTTTATGATTAAATACCCAACTGGGATAAGAATTTAGGTGATAATCCAAATGGGGATTAAGGCAAATGTAAATAAGTGAATGGAAATTTAAGTGAATGTGAATAGAAAGGAATTGATATTGGAAAGTGTAATCAAATGTGAATATTTGATTTTAGGTAAACAAAGTCATATCTTTGTTATATATTCTTCCCTTGTTGAATCTATTGTGGGAAGAAAAGGGATTTTGGAAGTGTTTGAAGTATAAAAGGAATTTTATACGAGTTTAAAGTGATCCAAGGTTTTAAAAATTATATATATTCGTATATATATATATATATATATAAAGGATCTTATGAGGATTTTGGAAAAGGTTTTGGGAACCTTTGGATTTGGAAAGGCTTTTGGTTTTTGGGTAAAATCAATATTGAATTTGGAAAGCCTAGTTTGAAGAATTATCGATTTTGGAATAATCGATTTTGTGTAAAGGAGCTTTGATAAAATTCATACTAGGTGTATGATTTGAAAGATACTATATGTGTATAGTATAAAGTGTTTTGATGATAGCTCTGGGGAAAAAGGCACTCCCTTGAAATGGACTTCTTAGGAGTGCCACCGGGTGGTGCTGCCTTGAGCCCCAAGGGGGGTTCTAAAGTTGATCCTGTGAGGAGTCTGGACAAAACTAGTTCCTGAGGATTATGAGTTGAGTTTACCATAGCGTAAGTCGTGTGTGCCGCGGAGAGCCAACAGTTACATGGACTTTTGTTGTGACTGCAACGTAACCCAGGATGTAACTGCGACCTATGGTAACATTGCGAAAGTCGTGTGTGCCGCTGAGAGCAAACAGTCTGCGGTTGAGTTTATCTCGGTAGACTGCGAGCTATGTAGGAGTGGAGAAGTTTCATTTCGACAGCGAAAATCAGAGTGCCACGGAGAGCCTGCAGTTACATGGACTTTTGCTGTGACGGCAACGTAACCCTGGATGTAACTGTGATCTGTTGTGTGGGATCCATGGCGTAATCGAGAGTGCACGGAGAGCCTGCAGTTACATGGACTTTTGTTGCGACTGCAACGTAACCCTGGTATGTAACTGTGACCATGGAATGGGGATGATGATTTCCAGAGCATCCTCACTAAAAAAATATGTCCTCTATTTTCAAAATTGTTTTCTATATTTCAATAAAAAAAATTTCCAAGTATTTTCACTGGGCGTTGAAAACGGGTTTACCAAGTACTTATAGATTTTCAGTCCTACGCCTGATCAACGTATGACTGAATTTCTGTGAGAACAAGGATGGACTGGTTGAGACATCGAGTTATAAGAAATATTTTTATAAAAAGCTATTTTAATTGTATTGTCTAAATTTGAAGGCATTCCTAAATTTTAAAGTAAAAAGGGGATTTCAAACTAGAATTATAAAATAAAATTGGACTCGGGAAATTTTAATGAAGCGATTCTTTGAAATAAAATCACATATTGATTTGAAAGTTGGAAGTAAGCTAATTAACAAAATAATTACTTGATGGAGTATGTTAATAAAATTTAACTTTGGTTAATAAATGGATTGTAAATTAATAATGGAGTTTGGAAATGAATTCAAATTGTAAATAGAACTCAACTTGGATTTAATAATGAAATAAATTAGAAGAGATGTTGTAAAAATAAAATAGGGCTGGATTGAAAAAGAAATGTGATGGTTTGAATTATAAATAAAATTCAAGGGTGATTTGAATAATATTTAATGAGATTTGCAAGTGGATTGGATATAAGAGAAGTGATTATAATAGAAATAGTTTGAGTTGCAAAGCAAAATCCAGGTGAATAGAAATAAATTGAGATGGCCTTGTATTAATATAATAAATTCGAAATAAACAAGTAAATTAAAAAATTTAATGGGATCACTGAAATTATATAATAAATGGATGAAGCCTGATGAATAAAAAAAAATTGAATCAAACTTTAATTGGAATTGGATTATCAGACTGGACTTAAGTTCGGTGGCATATGTGCCTGGACATTGTTTTGATAAATTGAGCAGGTGGATTAAATTTACAATGAAGGAGATGGACTAACTGAATTAAATGGAATTTGATTTAATGAGAATCAAATTTAATGGAAGTGAACTTAAGTTGATGTTGGAATAAATTAAAGTAATTAACTTAAGTTTAAAGTTTATGGAAGCTTGGCTTCGAATAAGGATAAAAGCCTATTAAATTAAAGCTTGGATAAAATTAATTTCGAAATGGTTATAAATTTAGAAATATTGAATATGCTAAGCTTAATAAATAGTTTGAATGAAGTCAATAAGGTGATGAAATGAAATGCGTATGTATGGTTGGTGAATAAATTAAAATGGAATTGAATTAAATAAAACTGAGTTGGAATCAATTTTAATTGGTTATAAAACTTAAACAATTAATTATTCACATGGATGTTATCAAATTGCGTAGAAATAATTGTTGTTTAACGTAAACTGGATTTAATTAAATTTTATGGATTAGTGGAAGCAAATATAATTGATTTTTGAGTTAATTGAAGTGAATATGAGTTTGTTTTTCTTAAAAATGAATTGAATGTGAACAGTTGCATTGTAAACCATTATAATTGAATGTAATGGCATATAAATTTGGTTGAAAGCAATTAGATTAGCTTTAAATTATATAAATCGCTTGTGGTAAGCGGTTGGTGTTTGTTGTTTTTGAAATGCTTGTGTTTAACCATTGAAAGTAAGTGAAATGCTAACAGAATTTTTATATATGGCACTTACATATTTAAACTGAGTAAGTACAGGTACAAGGAAGCCGTTTGGCAAGATTTGGGGTATGCTAATTGCTAAAATAAATAAGCTGCTTACTTAAAAGCTAAATAAAGGTACGCCTACGCAATTAAAATAGGAAATATGAACTGTTTTTACTTTTCCGACCGTGTGGGTCGATATATACATATTTATATCTTTTGTCAAATTGCAAAAGCTCCTCCGTACAAAGGAGACTCTGCCAAAATTTTCTAAAAATTTTGGGAGTTAGAAAACTTTTGAAAATTTTTATTAACGACAAAACAATTTCAAATTTGAAACCAAAGTAAATCAGTAAATGAAACTAATATGAATAAGTTATAAATGGAAAATAAAATTTAATATTCATAATTGAAGACGTATTAAATTCGCATGAAAGAAGGAAAACTAATTTGCATAGAAGTATATGTGAAAACTCCTGTAAGAAAAAGTATAAATGATTTGAAAGGTTACGATTGAATATTGTAGCTCAGTAAAATATGCAGGTATAAAAAGGTAAAAAGAAAGTTGGATTTGATTTCCAAAAGATAAATGTGAATTGCCCGACAAAAAAGTATGTATTTAAAATTCTGTATGAAATTGGATTGGGTTTTTGATGTAGCCACTTGGCTTTTGTTTTCTTTTTGGTATTTGGGAGCCCGTAGAGACCTTTTTGTAGTAGTACCGAGCTAGCCGCGCAAAGGAGACGCTGGCAAAAATTTTCGGAAATTTAGGGTGTTAGAAAAATTTTGAGATAATTTTGATAATTCGAACTATGGTTTTAAAATTGAAATTTAAATGATTGAGAAGAGGGTATTATTTAGTACTATAGAAGGTTTTGGGAAGTTGGTTAAGGTAATAGTGGGTCTTTCATAAGTGATAGTTGGTAGGAAGTTGAATTGTGAGTTTTGGGAAAAGTAAAAGGGTATTGGCCCATCCTTCTTAGCTAGTAATTTCGGGGATGAAATTCTTTTAAGGGGGGAGGAATGTGACGACCAAGAATTTTCAACAATTTAAAAACAAGATAATTAAAGTGATTTTAAGTATTTAAAAAATTAATTTTAACTTGAATTCAAGATATCAATATTTACTTGATAATTAAATCATTAATTATATAGTTTAAATGTTGAATTTAATAATTGAAATTGGGTAAATCGTTGAATCTGAGAGTATAAGCCTATTTCAAAAGTATTTTGAAGGCTTATAACATTTATAACGATGATACTGAAGATAATAGAATGTTGAAATTTAATTTAAAGTTGATTTGTTCAGTTTTGATAATATATCGTCTAAATTGAATTTAAAAATAGCCTTCCAAGGCACAGTCTCGGAATTCGACGAAACTAGTTCCATTGGATCCGTAATAGTTAGTTATTATTGGATTTCAATTTTCGTAGCAATCAGAGTTGTCGTTTTACCCTGGCAGCTCAAAACGCTTAGAACTTTTTTAATCGATTTAATTCCAAATTTATCGTTTTCTCCCGTAACTGGCGCATACGATCAAATTAGCTTCCGAAACACGTTCCATCGTGTCCGAAATACGGGTAAAACCTTATAAACGCCTGTCGACATGTCTGATTCGGGGTTCGGAATTGCGCGTTATACAACGAGATATTTTCAATATTATATTATTTTATAAAGCGTACTCAGGAAGCTTATCCTCCAAATACATATTTTTCCATCCCCTCTCCTTCGAACAGCTGAATCGAAAAAAAAAGGAAGAAAAAAAAAAGAGTATGGCCGAAGCCTTCGATCTTAAGAATCTATATGATTCGAATTTATATTACCTCCTCCCTCAGCTAAACATATAGAACCGAAACATTTTCCTCTCTCTCAAATCAACATAACAAGGCGACGTTTCGATTCCTGGAGCTAGCAACAGCCGCGCGCGCGTAGGTTAAAATGGGGAAGAGGTTACAGCAACTGTCGCGGTCAGGTTAGGGTTCGCGCTTCGAGATAGATGAGGATGGGGGGAAACTCGAGCTTCGAGCTCGTACGCCAGAGCAGGGGGATTTAGGGTTCGCATTCGAATTAAGGAAACGACATCGAGGTCGCGTTCGATTTTGGCGATGCTGAGATAGGAGGTGATGTGCGCGTTCAACGAATGGAGGAGCGGCTGCAAAACGGGGTTGCTCGAAGGGTTTTGAGGTGGAAATGGTTGCGATGGCGCATGTGACAGTCAGTGTTGGAAGCGAAGCTTGGCTATGACGAGGTGAGGTTTAATCTGCCCTATGTTAATTTAATTCAATAAATGTATATAAGAAAAAAATTATGGTGGCCTGGGAGTTAGTTCGGAAACAAAACCTATTTTGACTCAGTTAATGATAGGGATTAACAAGTATTTAAGTTAAAACAAAATTCAAGTTTGATACTAAGTTTCCTTAGAAATGATTTCCTTTAATAATGGATTAATTAAGAGATTCGTTAATTAATTAATTAATTAATTAATTTAGTGGTAATTAATTTAAAATAAGATAATTCACAAGTTAAGTGTCAGTAAATTTAATTATAATTGAGACTGGAATTGATAACCAATATATTTCAAATTTTCTTATACGAGGTTAAAATCGAATAGGAATGGACTGCATACAGTAAAAGTAAAGGTGAGTAAATCTTACTCTGATGAATTTTCTATTTGAATTTCAATGGTTAAATTTAAATATATGGTTGAATGATTGAATAAATTTGATGTGCACTGTGAATTGATGATATGGTGCTTGTGATTTTGGATGATTCTCGAGTTAATTTTGATTTGACTCGAAATAGTGGGGTTTAAGTTGTTTAGACTTAAATCATAAAAAATGAATTGTTTCCATTTTAATGTTAATGAGGATTTAATGATTTGTGATTCATTCAATCAATTAAGGATTTGAGTGATTAATTTAGTAATTAAAGGTTTGAATTAATTAATTAAAGTTTAAGTTAATCTATTAAGTTAATTAATCTGGAATAATCAAGAGATGGTTTGATAAGAAATTACTTAATGTAATTAATAAAATAGAATTACTTTGTGTAATTAATCAAGAGATTAATGGAAATAACAAATTACGGAGTAATTAATTTATTAATGAAGCAAATAAGAAGTTAGTTAATTACAGGTCGAGGGTGATCGAGAATGATTAATATTGTGGTCGAGTTAAAGTAAAATATAATTAGAAATCTTTAATTTATATAATGAAGTAATTAAAGATTTGATTAATTGAGATTAATTAATTCATAATAAGTGACCTATAAGAAGTTAATTAATATAAGTAATTAAGAATTAACGTAATTGATTATAGTAAATTTATTTGGGAAGTAATTAAAGATTACTCATTGATTGGTAAGAGTAATTAATATCGTGGAATTAATTAAAGAGAATTACTTGAATGGAATTGGAAGATAATTAATTCAGGGTTGTTAATTAAGATGAATGGATATAGAGGAATTGATTACTTAATAGATTTGGAATTAATTAATAATCTAAGTAATTGGGGTTTGGAATTCAATTAGAATCAACCGAATTGGCTTGTATGAGATTAAACTCTAATTATGGATAATTGAGTGGTATTGGATGTTTGAAATAAGGTGATATCTCTGATATGAAAGTTGTGGTTTTCATTTGGATGACTTGGGATAGGATAGCATGAGTTTCGAAGAGACCGGGGTCGGGTGTTGGAAATACCCGAAACCACTTCGAATTTTATAAATTGATTTGAGAAATCAAAAGGCTGAAATGGGATGAGTTAAGTAAATTGGACTGTTTTATCTAAGTTTGGTACTTAGAAATTTATATGCGAAATAAATGTTATTTATAGCAACTTGGGAATTGATATAAGTTACCCCGGGTTTATATAAGTTGTTTGATTGGTATTCCTTGTTAGTTGGGTTTACTCACGCTGGTTTCCAGCCTGACCCGGGTGTTACTTTGATGTAATACTCAGGTTAGACCGAGTATTACAGATTTTCAGGTGGGTACGTGCTGGAGCTCAGGAGGTGAGCTGAATGGCAGGAGCGTATAGAGTATTTCCGATGTATTTATATTATTGTTAATCTGGGACTTGATAATTGTAAATATTCAGTGACTATATATAATGTGAAACTCTGATGTATATTAAATGTAATCGATAGGTATAATATTCTTTTGTAAGCTATTATTATTTATTATCATATTTTATCCGCTGCAATTGTGAGATGTTTGGTGTTTCTGTTCTTCTTCTTCTATCTCTTTCTTCTTTTTTATAACTATCTGGAATTTTCAGCTACGAAAATTTCGGGTCGTTACATTGACGATATTCCATACTTGTCAACTTAAATAGTACAAAACACGAATCATTAATGGAGTGTGTGTGTGTGTGTATATATGAGAATCATCACAGAATCACAGAAATATAACATCATAGAATAGTGCAGCAGAAATACAACATAGTCATAAGAGTAGTTCATGAAGCTACCCATAAAGACAACAATGTCTCAGATAAAATAAAATAGAACAACATAGATGTCCAATAGTCCAGATAGAAAGAGCAATACAGACAAGATAAGATAATGATAGTCTTCGATCTTCAGCTCCAAGTAGAAACAGCAACTGCAATCCTCAGTCTGATCCGAGCACATGCACAAACAAACACTCGAATCAGGACATATATTCTTATACAGATAATATGGTTCAAATTCAAATAACAATAACTCAAAGATGAATGGAATAACATCTTTAAGGATCCGTTAAACTATTTATACATAGTAATGTACGATAGATAGACAATGTCTAACAGTAAAGTAAATATCAAAATAGTGTTAAGGCGTTACCATTGTCCCCCTTAACACATTTCATATAGCATTATAGACTATACAGCACTGTAAACTCCACCGTAAACTAGTGGGATATCAGGGAGTACTCCATAGGTATAATACAAAACAAAGTCGTAGTGGTCGTGTATATGGGAATACAAGTATGACAAGGCACATGAGGCAATACCCAAGGTAGTGAAACTACCGTTTGCCTGATCCGGACTAGTGAGAACGCATCGCCGCAACGATCGCAACACCGCGAAACAACACTCCAAATTCAAGGGTGCGCACCAACCAATCACAAAGTAAATGAGTAGTTTACGAAGAAGCGTGTTTGCTCGAGGTAGCTAACCTCATTTGGCCCGGCACGGATCCTGTTTTAGTCATTTCCAATTTGACACAATTGTCAAGGCTATCCATTATCGTTCACTTTCTTCAATCATCAACGTTCTCCAATCCAACCACTTCATTCTGGATCACACTTCGCGTATAGTAATTAAAGTGGTTTTCGGTTTAGACAGTGAGTATGTCCCTAACCGATTCCGATTCCTCTAATAATCTTCGTAATTAATTTACCAATTGGTCGTTTAATATATTTCAAACCAATTCAATTTCAATTTCAATTATAATTCGTAATCAACATTCCGTTAGTCTTTCTAAATCAAATTCCAAAATTTACGTTTCATGAATTCACAATTTCATTTCAAAATTTCTATAATTCAATTTCAAAGTTCGGTTTTAAAATAATTCATATATCCATCTAATTTCGTATATAAGTTCATTCCAAAATTATCTAACTTAATTTAACATTCAAATTGAGTTAAACTCTTTATCGATTTCATTCGATATTCATTAAATTAATTTATCATTAAAAAGTTTCAATTGAATTTCCAATTCATTACATTACTTTCTTAAGTATAACTTCATTATTAAAGTTCACAAATTTAATTTAAATTAAAATTTTCAAATCCAATTCTTTAAATTTCAAATCTTTCATTCGTTCGATAAACGTATTCTATTTCTTATTGAAGAAATTCAATTCATTCATTTATTACCTTCGTTACAAATTTCCAAACTCAATTAAAGAAATTAGTTTCACTTATTCAAAATTCGATTTCTCTTAATAAGAAAATCCAATTCAGTTTAATTTAATCATTAAATAACTCTATCTATCCAAATTATCAATAATTTAAAATCTTAATTATTAATCATTTTAAACTTAATTATCAAAAATTTCAAAACTTAATTTTTAATGATCTCAAACTTCGTTATTAATAATTCCAAACTTAATTATTAATAAATTTCAAGACTTGATTATTAATAGTTCCAAATTAATTATTGATAATTTCAACTTAATTATTAATAGCTCCAAAATTAATTATCAATTAATTCTAAATTTAGTTATTACATAATTAAATTTTAAACAATATTCTTTTGTCAATTACGACGTTCGTATTTGTTTCAAATTTAAATATTCACATTTACATTCATTCGAATTTAAATTCCAATTTTTATTCGAAACCTTGTTATTAGTCAAATAAGCCTTTATTTTATTTTAAATCAAAACATTGACCAATCGGCTTTAATTTAATTTTCTATCCTAAGTCAAAGTTATTTGGGTATTTATCAGTTCAACCCGATTCCATTTTAATTCAAAAATCAAGCATACATAAGGAACTTGCAGTGTGATAACTGGGATGGTGCAAAGTAAATAAACAAGCAATAGCATCCATACATAACAATTTAACAATTTATTTAAATAATCCCGAAATAATCGTATTAATTTACATTTGTTATTTATGCAAATTAATATAATTATTCCTAGAATCTACACTATCATTTCATGTAGAATAAAGATTATTATAATTACGGTTTTTCACTTGTTGTTCAATTTCAATTTCAATACTACAACAACCAATCAATTATGCGTTCAAAGGTACAAATTCAAATTCTACATGTCAATTTAATTAAGAATTAAAAGGTCAAGTTTAACTAATCAATATTCAACATATGAAGGGGTCAAGTTGAACATATCAAAGTTCGACATATATAAGCTCTTTTAATTTGTTAACTATCATATATCAAATTTAACTTGCAAATTATTTATCACTTAACAATAATAATCAACATCCAATTCAACATCATATAACAATCATTCATAAATCAAGCTCGTACAAGAATATAGTCGTGAAATTTATTTCACCTTTCGTGGATAAAGAAATGGACCCAACGCAAAAAGAAGCACAAAAAGAAATCGGTACAACACGAACAACGGACACTGCAAATATCGATAAAAGAGATGATATTAATTCAATGAACGTTATATATAATTATAAAATTATATAACTACGCTCACCGGTAACGAAGGAAAGAACGAAGGCTGAGAGATTGATGCTGCTGCGAAAAAATCAGACAGTTGCTGCAACAACAATAGGGAAAACGAAAATTGGTTACAACTTTAACCTATGCCTCAGCTCATATACATCCGTATATAAGTATGTGTCAGCGCAAAAAAAAAGAGTTAAAAAAGCCTGTAACTCACTACTGTACGCAACAGTAAACATCTTATACTTCTTTTCCTTTTTTATAAACAGTGCCGAGACTCATATCATCATATTAATGCACTATTTCACTGTAGGACACTCCTCTCCCTTCAGCCTGAAGCTACTCCTACCATACGCACGCAACACAACACACTCTTTTTTTTTCAACACCATTGTTTCTTCGCATAAACATAGACCCTCCCTCCTCCATGCACATGAGCATGCACATCATGGCTTGGCAACGGCAAGGCGAGTAAGGTGCTGGGTTCTGAGTTTGCAGGGCGGAGGAGGTGTGGCAAGCTCGTCAGGGGGTGCACAACGAGTGGCGTCACTCGGTGAATGGGGCAAGGTGGTGAGATGGCCGAAGTGAGGAGTCGCGGTCTGGAGGAGGGTTTTTAAGGAAAGTGATGCAGTCGGTTGGTGGTGGCGTGGCATGGTCGGTGGAGGTAGGATGGTGACGTGCGGTAAAGAGTGAGGGACTAGTGGAGAAACAAGGGAGGGCAGTGGCTGCCGAAGTGGGAAGAGGGCATTGACCGTGGTCGAGGCAGATTCAATTAGGTAATTATAACCAAATTTCTGAGTTTATCACCAAAATTTGTTTAAATTTTGAGATATGAATTTTTTTCTTGAATTTGACCAACATGTTACTAAACAGAAACCTATATAGACAGCGTGCACACCTATTACATATATATACCACAACATGCAAGCATATTTAACAACTCAAACAACATTTTTCATAACACGTTCAAGCATCAAACACAAACATCAAGATATAGAGGAAGATTCAATGAGTTTGCTCACCTTGTTTTGAAGGATAGCCCAGAAATGATTTTGATTCTTGAAATTGATCTGAAGCTTCTTGTTTGAGTTGTTGGATTCACTTTAATCTGGGACTTGTCTTTAATTCAACTTGCTTTTGATTTGATGCTCTGATCCTTATATTGCTTTAGTTTGATTTCCCTGGCTTGATATGTTTTTGTTTTAAATTTGCTGAGTTGCTTCTAGATTTTGGTTTTGAATTGCTTACTTGAATCTTTTCTTTGATCAGGATTTACTTTTAGATTTGATTCTCTGGTTTTGAGTTTTGAATCTTGTTTTAGACTTTTTGATTTGGTTTTTTTATTTTTTTGGTCTTGATTTAGAAAGAAGGATAAAGAAAGAATATTGAGAAGTAAAGAAAAATGACCTGGTTTTGTTTTTTTAAGTTTTACAGCTTTTGATTTTTCAGATATATTTTTTTGAAAATAAAGATGAATACTTGACACTTGTCCTTATGCTAGCTAATTTGATTACAAATGTTTTAAACCTTTAATTATTTTCTTTCTTATGCATGTATATAAATTTTTAAATTAAAAGAAAAGGAATTTGCTTGCCATATGTCTATTTTAATTACACTTGTAATTTGCATAATCTTATTTGTTTACAAATGTCATAATATCAGTTTTATATTCAAAACCCTCTTTTTTGTAACAAACCGAAAATTTTGATCCTGAAAATTCCAGATAGTTATACAAAAGAAGGAAAGAGATAGAAGAAGAAGAAACAGAAACACAAAAACATAGATTCTCACATTCGTAGCGGATCAAGATATAATATCAAATAATTATCATTTATACAAAGAAAGTTGTATCAGTAAATTTACCTTTTTAATACATCAGAGTTACAACATTTCACAATCGTTGGACAGTTATAATAACTTGTCCCAGATAAATAACAATATATCACAGCGGATTACACTCCATACGTTCCTTCCATCCAGCTCGTCTCCTGAGCTCTAGAACGTCCTTACCTGAAAATCTGTAATACTCGGTATAACCCGAGCATTACATCAAAGTAATACTTAGGCCAGGCTGGAAACCAGCGTGAGTAAACCTATCTAACAAACATACAACCTTTTAAAACCCGGGTAACTCGTATCTTATCGTGAGTTCTCAACTTGCCATAATCAAAACTTATTTCACACATAATCCTTTAAGTATCATTACATAATTAAAATGGTTCAGTTTTACTTAAATTATTCCATTCCAGTCTATAGATTTCACATATCAAATCCTATAAAGAATCATAGTAGATTATAAATCGAAGTGGTTTCGGGTATTTACTGATACCCGACCCCGGTCTCTTCGAATTCCAAAACGCCATCTTTTAAAACCAAGTTGTTTTAAAGTTAAACAATTCAATTCAATACTTTGAGTTTACACAGCATTCATAATAGATACATATCACACATTCATCACAGATATATTCAATATCTCGTCACAGAATATCACAGATTATTATCCAATAGATATCAATCAATTCAGACATTCTACTCAAACAATCATCCATAAGCAGAGATTTTTAATACATATTGTAATTAATTTAATTAATTCAAACTAAATTAATTACTTAAGAATTAATCACTTAGCCTTATTTAACCAATCTTTAATTGATTATAAACCATTTAACTAATTTAATCATACCTTAATTTAATTAATTAATCTTAATCAAAGATTAATTATTCTTTAACTATTAATTAATAAATCTCAATTAATTACAAATTAATTATTCTTTAATTAACAGTTAATTAATCCTTAATTATTAATTAAACTCTAATTATAAACTAATTAACCTTAATTATAAATTAATTAATCTCTAATTAATTAACTAACATTTTTAATTATAAATTCATTAATCCTTAATCATTAATTAATTAAATTAATTAATTACTCTTAATTACTTCATTTAATTTAATTAGTCATTATTTATCAAAATCTTAATTAACTTTTAAGACAAATCTTTATCTTTATTGTTGACTTACTTATCATAATTTAAATACATTTTAATCATTCCATCTTTTTAAATTAACTTTTAAATTTAAACTTAAGATTAAAATAACTTTCAACTCAACTTAACACATTTTAAGTAAAACAAATTTCAAATCTTCCAAATCAAATGTTTAAGAAAATATTTATTTTACAAAATAGTTTTAAAATTAGATTCAATTTAAATTTAAAAACTTGTTTTATAAAAACTTTAAAAATCTGCATTTAAACTTCTTCGGGTTTTACCCAAGATTAGTTCGAGTCTAGACTCAAGTTTTCTTCCATTTGCAAAGGCTTTACAAAATTTTTAAAACTTATTTGATTAAATTTTAAAAACTAGGCCAAATATCTCTCTCGCAAACAATCTTAAGAATAAACTCGAGCAAAACTACCCCCGAACTGGAGCTTCAACCCGAGTAACTTCTTCGTTCCCAAACATCAATGCACACAGAAACCAGGTGAAGTGCACCAACGCCGACGATGCTCTGGCACCCCTTGACCATCCTCAACAAGTCGCCTATCGTCAGACAATCCACTCCAGCCAACAATTCGATACAACAAAACCCAAATCAAAATCGAGCCATCCTATTGAAACTCGAAAACCCAACCTCACCTGAAACTCACCTCGACAAGGACACTCGGACCACCGAAAGCTCTAGAGCTCCGGCCACACTTCCGTCCACGACCCAAGCATCTTTCCCCCCACGTTTGGCTTGACTAGACATTTTGACGACGTAGCAATAACCCAAAACCCAAACTCGACTATAAACCATCCTTAAACCGTAGTTCCGACCACTACCGACGCCATGCCCTATGATCGACACTTCCATCATTTGTCCCCACGTCCCCAATCACCAATCTAGCTCTGACCAAAACCCCGACGATGCAAGAACGTCCAGTCACCAGATTTTCTCCAACAAAACATTTTTGATCATCCTAGAAATGCAAACTCAAATCCAAACTAAAATTCATGATTTTTGATTTAAAATCCCTATTTTCCAGAGACGATTCAAGTTGCATACTCGAATCAACAAATTTCATTGTTTGATTTTTCACATTTTAAAACATATTACTGTATTTCCTCAGGTTCAAAAGGTTTTCAAACTTAATATACTTAAACATGTTTTTAAAACCTAAATTATGTTTACAAAAACCTATTTTGTTTGAAACTCTAAGCCTAACAATGATTGGGTAAGAAGTTTTGAATATTTTTTTTGAAGTGTTTAAACTCTGTGCTTTTTGAAATAGAGAAGAACAGGCTCAATAACATGCACAGATCAAATACAAACATATATATCCAGAGATTCATACTTATATATACATATGTAAAACACAAATCCAATCCACAATCACATGCACGGATTTGGATCTATTTAAGTTTTTAAAGAAAAAGGTTACTCACCTGATCTAAAGATGAACAGAGCGTTTTATTTTGAAAACACTTTAAAACTTGATTTGTTGGAATAAAGATGCTTCTGATTTAAAATCTGCATTGCTGAAGTAGGAGCTTTGTTGCTGAAACCTGATTACAAAAAAAAAAATTGTAGTTGATTGCTTTTGAAAATCTCAGATTTGAAGAAGTTCAGGCTTGATTTTCATCTCGGGTTTTTAAGAAAAATGCAGGCTTTGTTTTTCATGTTGAAAATGGTATGCAGTTTATTGTTTGATAAATCTCTGGTTTATGGGGGTATTGATCACAAATTGTGTAGTGAATTGATTTCATAATTGTGAATTTCAGATTTGCTTTTGAAATTGTTACAGGCTGAAGTTTTTCTTTAGTTGTTGATTGGAGATGATAGAAAAGAAATGAAGAGGGGGAAAGCATACGTACTTATAAGTTAATTTGTGATTTTAAATAAAAATAAAAGAAAATGAAAAAATAAAAAGAAAACTAAAAACAAAGGACAGTTGTAAAATCTCTTAACATTTGTCATAAGCATTAACTTATTACTTGACACTTGTTAAAACAAGCCTTTAGATATTAACACTTGTCATTTAAGTAATTAGTATTTATTTAAATGTTAACATAAAGCTTTATTTTAATTTATAATCACTTATTTAAATATATACATGAATTAATTTAAAGAAAATATAATAAAACCAATTACATAAAAATAAAAGCTTATACATATATTTTAAATCCAATTTTTTTTAAATATCTCTCTTTTGAATTTCAATTTTAAATCCAAATTCAAATTCAAATTCAAATTTTAAAAATCCAATTTAAAATCAATTGAGTAATACATACATATTTTAAAAAAACCCAAATGCAATTTATAATTAATAATTCTATTTAAAAATATTTATCTATATTTAAAAACAACCCATTATCATTATTGTTTGAAAAT
This sequence comes from Allium cepa, assembly GCA_030765085.1. NCBI lineage: Eukaryota > Viridiplantae > Streptophyta > Magnoliopsida > Asparagales > Amaryllidaceae > Allium > Allium cepa. The sequence goes on along the minus strand of CM060938.1, from coordinate 444,537,279 downwards.
AACAACTTTATCGATTTAAAATAATTTAAAAAGGGGATTATCACATTTAATTTTTCTTGATATTTTCGGATATCACATTCCTCCCCCCTATGAATCTTTTCGTCCTTGAAAAGAAACGAAGCCAGAATTTATTAAAATACCTAATATATGTTAAATTTTCTCTTTGAACATTTTTAGAACACTTTAAAATCTAAATAATATTGCTAAAATAGGTTTTATAAAAATATCATTTTATAAATCAATGTTTCAACAAGTCCGTCCTCGTTCTCACAGAAATTTGGTCATACGTTGATCAAGCGTAAGACTGAAAATATGTAAGTACTTGGTAAACCCGTTTTCAACACCCAGTGAAAATACTTGAAAAATAATTTGTTCAAAATATAGAAAACATTTTGAAAATAGAGGAAATATCTTTAGTGAGAATGCTTTGGAAATCATCACCCCTATCCATGGCCGCAGTTACACCCTGGATTACGTTGCCATCGCAGCAAAAGTCCATATAACTATAGGCACTCCGCGCCCCTCGATTAGGCCCTGAAACCCGATCGTAGTCACATTCCAGGGTTATGTTGCCATCACAACAAAGTCCATGTAACTATAGACATCAGCGCCCTCAATTTTCGCTGCCAAATGAAACTTCACCACTCCCACATAGGTCGCAGACTACATTAGACAAGTCCCAATTCAACCTTAGGCTCTCCCGGCCTCTCGACTTTCGCTATGTCTTCATAGGTCGCAGTCTACCGAAGTAAAACCAAACGTACATTATTGCCTCTTAGTGGCATGCACAACATCCGCTATGTCACCATAGGTATAAAATCAAACGTAGACTGTTGGATCTTAGCGGCACACACGACTTCCGCTATGGTCTACAGTAGATCGCAGTGACATCAAGTTAAACTGTCATCACAGCATAACCCAAATGTCTCTGTAGGCATCACCGCCCTCGACTTTCCGTACACACTACACATAATCCTCAGGAACTAGTTTGTCCGAACTCCTCACAGGATCAACTATAGAACCCCCTTAGGGTTCAAGGCAGTACCATCCCGTGGTACTCCTATGAAGTTCATTTCAAGGGAGCGCCTTTTTTTCTAGAGCCATTTTCATAACACTTTATACTATACACATATAGTATCTTCCGAATCATACACCTAGTATGAATCCCATATAAATCTCCTTTTCACAAAATCGATTATCCCAAAATCGATAATTCTCAACTAGGCTTTCCAAACTTTCAAAATTGATTTTTCTCCAAAAATCAAAAGCCTTTCCAAAATCCATAGGTTCCAAAAAACTTTCCTCAAAATCTTACTCATAAGATCCTTTATATATATATATATATATATATATATATATAATCTTGAAAAATCTTCAGATCACTTCATACTTGTATAAATTTTCTTTTTATACTTCAAATACTTTTCAAAAACCCTTTTCTTCTGGCTATAGATTCAACAAGGGGAGATTTATCTTATATAACAAAGATATATAACTTTGTTTATTCCAAATCAAATATTTAAATTTGTTTACTCTTTTATAAAGTTATTAACCACATTAGTTTTTATAAATTAAATTTCTACCGTAGAAATATCCAATTTCCACTTTATTTCATCATATATTTCACAAAATATACTTTTCATTTGAAAACCATTTTACAATTCTTATTTAAATTTGGGTATTTAATCATAAACATTTTGCACTCTGACCAGCTTATATTTAAAAAATAGCTTGAAAAGTTTAAAATAGATAAACAATAGAAAAATACTTATTAGTTTGTAAAATAGCTGTAAAATAGTTAAGTAATTGTAAGATAGTTGGAAAATATTCAAATAGTTATACAAAATTTAAATAATTGCAAAATAGGTGTAAAATAATAATTAGTTATAAGGTAGTTGAAAAACGTTAACTAGTTTATAAAAAAGTTGAAAAATTGTTAAATAGTTCTAAAAATAATTGTAAAACAAGCATAAGATAGTTTTAGATTTAAAAAGAAAAGTTGTATAGTAAATAGCTAAGAAAAATAGATTTAGAAACAGTTTACAATAAAATAATTTATTTGAAAATATTCCAGAGTCAAACTATTCATCCTCCCAATCTACATTTTCAATCAATTTCCCATCAAATTGATCAGATTCCAATTCAAGTTGAATTATCCTCAATTTCTTTTCTATATTCAATTCAAATTCCATTTGTATTCAGCTTTAATCACAATTTCAATTAATTCAAATAAATTTCAAATTGAACCAATTGCAATTTGTAAACATTTCAATTCCGATTTGAATTAATCCCAATTCCCATTTTAATTTGAACTCATTCAACTTCAATTTCATTTCAAATCAATCCAATTCAAATTTTCCATTTGAATTTTTTTAAACATACACATTTTCATTCGCAATTCCAATTAATTGAAATCAAATTCAATTTGAACTAATTCATTTCAAATTTCAATTTAAACCATCCTGAATTATATAAATTCGAGTTAAAATTTTTAAATTTTGATTTAATCCTTTAAATCAAATCAACTTATGTCTTTATACCATTTAACTCTGAATCCAAATTCCATTTTTCAAATTATCCTTACTTAACCTATTTCAAAGTTCAAATAAGAGTTCAAAACAAATTTTATCATTTAAAAAAATTCAATTTATTACCCAATTTTATCTTCCAACCTTGAAACCGATTCTTAACAATTCTAATTTACAATTTCAATTCTTAACATTCAAATTTTAAGTTCAAATTGATTTCAAACCCTAAATTTCAAATCAATGTTTTATTTCCTTTTTATCTCAATAATGGATATATTACCACAATCCATTTCTTTATTCATTTAAACAAATCAAATTCACAGTTTAAAAATTATTAATAACAATAGGATGATATTATCCAAATTTATTGTAACGACTGTGATTTTTCGTTGCCGAAAAACCGAAATGTTAGGGTTTAAGAAAAAGAAAAAAATAGAAGAAAAGAGGAAAAGGTAGAACAGAACAGAAAGAAATAACAGAACAACATCATAATCTCACAATTCGCAGCGGAACAACATATAATAGATAAATGAATAATCTTTAAACAAAGAACTATATCAGTTATTACATTACATCATATTACATTACATCACATCATCAGAGTGTACAACAACAAAAAAACAGCGGAAAGAAATACTATATACAAGTAATACGCATGCCATCCAGCTTGCCTCCAGCAACTCCTGAATTCCAGAATATCCTGATAAACCTGTCTCTTGACTACCCGTGTGGAAATTGGTGGGCACCCAGAGTTTAGGAAGGAAAACAATAAACTCCGAGTCAGTCATGTGACTGGTGTGAGAACTCAAACAGTTTATTTATCTTTAAAATCAAAATAGAGGAATATTTTTAAAGTCAATTCGCAACGCTTTTAAAAATGAGACTACCATAAGGCCTCCCGCACACACACACATGCAAACGCAGAATCGGAGGAGATTTCTCCTTATGATAGTCAAAGATGCTTGATACGCATTAAAAAGAAACATTTGATATTATTAGTAGTGCATAGTGTAGGAAAATATTTTGAAAGTAGAATATAAATCTTAGCCAGCATAAGCATTCCGCACTTATGCCTACTATAGCTACCATCCAAACAGTGGGGCGCCACCATAAGTGAATGATAGGTTCTACAACTAATACCGTACAAGATCGTATTGTTTCTTTGGATTTCCAACAAATGGTCAGGCCAAGGAACTTCCCATTGCCACATGGAAACGCCTCTGGAATGACGTCCCGAGAACCAAACCGGATCTCTGCCAACACAAGGCCGGGTTACCCCTAACTGGGTAACTACTAACACGAATATGTCATCCCCCGATCGTAACCGATCTATCCGAGGATCCTCGATTTCCAACAACCATAAAATTTGCAGCAACAACATAGGTTAAATATCTAGGATCCATACCATGATACCACCTCTATCTAGAAGGAAGGACATACACTAAAGGGGTGCTATCCCCTAATAACCTTGCCGCATCCTTCCTGTTTTGACCATTTCCGGGGTGTGAGGTCCGACGAAGTCTCGTCACAAAGCCACGCTTTATACAAAAGCCGTGCTTTGGGTCAACAAATGATCATAGAAATGATCACTAAGATAAATGATCAAATAAATGATCCTATCACAAATGATCAAACAATGATCATTTCACAGCAACACTCAGCATGCCACACTACCAAATTGGGAGTATATCACTAATAACCTTCAACTATATAACCTCTGAGCTCGTACGTCTCAGAGAAGGGTGTTAAGCTAAGAGAATAAATTCTCCGCCACCAACAGAAGTATATTTGAAAGAAATCAGCTTTATATCTCAATTTGTAATGTCAGACATACAATCCATACAAGTCTGTTCCGGGCTCGAACAGAACCGAAGGCACTTCCAAAGAAGTCCTTGCAATCCGGATATTCACTAATCACGACCGGACTTCCCGTCACTAAGGGTGATAAAACCTCTATATCGGAGATCAGCCGATGTAGAGTAACTCGACGGTAATCCTTCCGTTTTCACAAATATCCGGTCTTCAACACCGGTCATCAAATGCAATCCAGTACGACGTATCACATATTTAGAATGGGTTATACGACCCTAAGGTCCTTTCCCGGCTAACCCGAATAGTGAGCGCTTATTCAAAAATAAGTGTGGCATTCAAATTCAAACAATCACAACAAATACCTATTTAAAGGTAAATATTGTTAGTCGGATTATTTAACTATCAATAGGCATGCTCAACATCACCAAATTCCAAATAATTTCCCAAATTATTTACTTTCCAAAATATCTTTACTAGATATAAAATTTCCCACACTTCAAACATTTGAAAACTAATTTTCAAATCACTTTTCAATCCTTTACCATTTTTGAAAACAAATTTCAATCATTTTCCTTTCTCGGAAATACTTTCATTTCAAAATGGTTTATTTAAACCAATTAAATAAATCCTTAACGATTTACTTTATATTTACGTTCCAAATCCGTAAATTAATTCCCATAATTTCAAAAATAAATCAACATTTATTTTTAAACAAATTCCCCTTTTTATTTATAAATTCCATAGTGAATTTACATTCCAAAATATTTATGAATATACGATTTCAATTATTCATTTTCAATTTACCTTCAAAAGGATAAATTCTCAAAACATTTCATTTCACATTAGAAAAACATTCCCATACTTATTTATTCATAAGTAATTCACAAATCCATTCAATTTCAACACTTGGAAAATATTCAATATACTTAAATCGAAAATTAAGTATGTATTTCATTCTTTAAGAAATCATTCTCTTAAACACATTTGTTTGGGCAAAACGAATGTTACGTAAAACATCGTTACGACGACCCAAAATCACTAGTATAGGATTCAAAGTTTAAATAGATATATAAATCCCAATACTATACAAAACATTTCCTTTCGAAAACCATTTACTATAACAACAGTGTTATAGTCCACCATTTCCTTCTATTTCTCGAAAACGTCTATTTCAACAGTGAATGTTGAAATCTATGTATTCGATACTTAATGCATTTTAAAACGTCTTTAAAATCATTAACTTCATTTCATAATGTTCCTTCCCCAAAAACATATCTATTTCATTTAATAATATATTCACCGTCCAGAATCGTGAATATAATTCCTTTCATATATTCCTATATCCAACTTATCAAATTCAATTGATTTCGGATTTATAAACAACGTTTATAAACTCCATTTATATTTTTATAAACTTCTATTTATAAAAATCCTTTTTATATCTCATTTTAAATGCCAAAATCCGATTTATAAGTTGATTACTTATAAATCTTATATTTTACAAAATCTATCCATTTTATAACTTCACAATTTATAAATCTATAATTTGCGTTCACTTATGAAATCCATTTTTATTTCATTTTTAATACTTATAAAACTTGTTTTAATATTCCAATATTTTTAATTTATAAAATATCAATTTTATAAGTCTTTTATACACATCGTTTTTAATAATTCAAAAATCCCAATTTAAAACAATTTATAAATTAATTAACTATTTATTTCCAAAAATCTCATTTCGGTTATATTTCTCAAAAATCTAAATTTTTATAACATAAAAATTTATAACGTCTTAATTATTTAAAATGAATCAATTCAAAATTTAATAAAAACATATACTTTGAAAAATCACTTTAAAATTCCTTTTAAAACCAAAATCATTATTTTTAAAACTTCAGAAATGGATCCGATGATGCAACATCACCAAATAGTCAATCACGACATCCAAATATCATATATCGATATGATAATCAACAAATATCAAAATATCTGTAAATAAATCAATACGGTTGAGGAATCCAGTTGGATCCCTCCAACCTGTTTCCCTGCATCCACAAACATTAGCACAATACCAATTCCGCTCCAGCACGAAATTATCGCGGTATATGGGATTTATAAAATACTTATCTGTTTAATAGACGGCGCAATAGGGTCTCATCCGCTATAAAATGCGGGAAATCAACAACTGCAATATATACATATGCCAATATATATATATATATATATATATATATATATATATATATATAGCTATTATATATAATACCAATTTCACTGTTTATGAAATATTCGCGGTATATGTTTTTAATAAATAACCTCCGCTTACTAACGGCGCATAATGTCTATTTTAACAATCTATAGATAACAGTCATCATTCAAACATACATTCAGGAATTTTAAATATAACTATTTAAAATAAAAATCGAAACCGATTCGATTGAGTGAGAAGTTCTCACCTTGATTTCAATTTCGTTTTAGCGATTTATTTCGAATAAAATTAAACGGACGTTTAATTTTACCCGAAATTCTCACTAACTCCAAACGACTCCAATCGAATTCCATAGCGTAGTGCTCGTCCATACGATTCGAACGCAACTGGTTTCGCGCGTTTTCGACCTCGTATGAAAAAGATATGATTTTTAGAAGTTACACGATTTTAAACTATATAAATTTATAATCTATTTTACAATTTTCAACCAAACTAAATCATAGCCGCATGATACCTCCTCTGCAAATCTCCACCGTCACCTTCCATCTCCCTTTATTCTTCATTCAATTCCAGGCCGCGCATAAGAAAACCCAACGCAACTTCTAGGGTTTCGAACCGCGACCTTCCACCATCACTTTTAGGTCGATCAAGCACCATAGCTTCGAAGCCCTTCACCCATGCTACCTTCGGCCTAAGACCGACCCCACCTACTGCCGCCATTGTCGAGAAAATTGCCTTCAAAGTCGCGACGTTCATGGTCCATTATTCCACGATCTACTCGCCCATATTTGATCATGACCGTTGGATGTGAAGTAATCGAGGAGATCTACGATTTGTCAGTTGGAGTTTTCTGGAAATAAGGCGTGGATTTTGAGTAAATGGAGGAGGAAGAAGCAAGATTTTCGGCCATTGGTCGTTTGAAGGTGGCGGCCCTGAAGATGGACCTAGGGTTTCTAGTTTTTGTTGCAAAATGAAATTTATAAGTCCTTATATAGAAAATTTTACAAACACTATTCATCCCGGATTTTCCAAACTCCAAACGAAGCATGCTAGTTGGCGTTTCTAAGGTTTACGCCGTGTTCCGAACACAATGGAACGTGTTTCGGGAGCTAATTCGGTCATCTGTGCGAGTTATGGCAATAAACGTTCAATTTAAAATTAAACCGATTAAACGATTTTCTAGGCGTTTTAGCTTGCACCGGACTAATGATAAATCCGATTGAGACGAAATTTAAAACCATACAATAATATCACATTACGGATCCGACGAAACTAGTTTCATCGAAATCCGAGACGTTTTGAAAAATGACTATTTTAACTCGCCAAATTAATATTAAAAACAATTTCGATGCTTTTCGAGCTGCCACGATCAAACGACAACTCCGATTGCTACGAAAATTGAAATCCGATAATAACAAACTATTACGGATCCAATGGAACTAGTTTCGTCCAATTCTGAGACTGTTCAAAAATTGGCTATTTTACAGTCGATAATTAAATATTAAAATATTCAATTTTCACTAATAAACTCTAAATTCAATTTTAAAAGTTCTATAACATCATTCTAACTCCAACATGATAAAAAAGAATTTTACAAATCAATTTCAATCATATTAAACCCAATTTTCAATTATTTTCATATTTTCACTATCAAATTATCGATTTAATTATTCAATTAAATCAAATTATTCGAAATGAAATTTATTCGACTTATAAATTTCACTTATTAATATTTAAAATTAATTAAATATTCCAATTTTAATTAATTAAAATTCTGGGTCCTTACATACTTCCCCCCTTAAAAGAATTTTGTCCTCGAAATTACCAAGTAAGAAAAGGTTACAGAATCCATTTACTTTCCAAAATCCATAGTTAAACTTCTTACAATACTTTACTAAGTTTTCAAATCATACTTAGTTATCTTTCAAAACCAAACTATATCATTTAACTTTCAATTCCAAAATCAAAGTTATAGTTTTCACAAATTTCCCAAATTTTCTAAAAAATATTCTAACGCCTTAAATTTTCGAAAAAATTTGCCATAGTCTTCTTTGCGCGGCTCGATCCAAAAAAATAAATGACAGTGCATATATCACAAATATACATCTCATCAAGTGATGAGGCATCCCGCAGGGAAAAAAGTGTAAAAGTACGGTATTTAATCCGAGATATGTACCTTATATTTTATTAGCGAGCATATACGGCTAATATAGCACCAAAGCGAGCTCCAAAAGCGAAGCAAGCGCAATCCGCACCTACTAAATACTCAACAAACAACATGAGAATCAAGCATATATGAAAATAGTACCAATATACAACATATAGCAACATAACAACTGCATGTGCCAACATAACAATGCAATAAAACAACAAATGCAAACATCAACCAACTATCATCCATAACCAAATCAATATTCATTCATATTCTCATTAATATTCAATGAATTGGTTTTCAATTTAAATCACATTTGATTCATTTACATTGGATTTTACTAACATTCATTCATATTCAATTTTAATTAGTTTGCATTCACTAATTTACATTCATATTAGTTCACTTCCAAATCAAATTCAATTCTATTCAAATTTATTTATTTCTAATTTGAATTCAATTACTTTAGCTTCTAATTTCGCTAATTCAATTTCATTAACACTTAATGAATTTATATACAATCAACTAACATCTATATTACAACCAATTTTTAGTCAATACAACCAAATTTATTCACTTTACATTCAATTTGGTTCAACACATTTAATTCCAATTGGATCATATTAAATTGACTTTCATTCAATTTATTCAATTTCCAATAACATTAGCTTTTAATGAATCTACACTTACATTCATTATTTCATATCAATTCTTTACATTTAATTGATTAACATTCAATCCATTCATTCAATTCAATTACAAAAGTTGAATTTCATTTACATAACTTAAGTTCATATCTATCACTTAACTTTATTAATTTACTTTGATACCAATATCAACTTCATTCAACCTCTCTTAAGTTATATTTCCATTTTACAAACATCACTCGGTTTTAGTTAACTTAAATTCCCACTTATAAATCAATTCAGCTTCCAAATTCTAAAGTAAATTTCCATTTAACTTTAAATTCATTTTTATTTACAACTTATATTCATAAATATATTCATATAGTTTCACTTCTTATATATATAAGATTTTTTCTCACAATTGTAAATCACTTTAATTATAATTCAATTCTTATAATTCATTTGCTTATACAATTATTCTTTTATTTAGCTTATTCAAACAACTAAACAATCAACTTATATACCCTTTAATAATTCTGAAAAATTATTTCTTTATATATAAAAATATAATCAAGGTAAAACTATTTCATTTACCCAATTTAAAATCAATATTGTGCCGAATTGTTCTATTCAAGTGTTTAGAAACTCCTTCGGCATAGTTTTGTAGACCGTGCTGACGAAAGTTCATATGCCACTAAATAAATCAATCATCACAATATAAAACAATTTTATATTCACTAACAAATACGCTCTCATATCTATTATTACACTCAAACTCATTCTAGAGTAATACTGACTCTATCTCTAATGAGTAATACCCAACAGAGCCATGGCTGTCGCTTAACCATATGCTCTGATACCAAATGTAATGACTGCGATTTTTTGTTGCCGAAAAACCGAAATGTTAGGGTTTAAGAAAAAGAAAAAAATAGAAGAAAAGAGGAAAAGGTAGAACAGAACAGAAAGAAATAACAGAACAACATCATAATCTCACAATTCGCAGCGGAACAACATATAATAGATAAATGAATAATCTTTAAACAAAGAACTATATCAGTTATTACATTACATCATATTACATTACATCACATCATCAGAGTGTACAACAACAAACAAACAGTGGAAAGAAATACTATATACAAGTAATACGCCATGCCATCCAGCTTGCCTCCAGCAACTCCTGAATTCCAGAATATCCTGATAAACCTGTCTCTTGACTGCCCGTGTGGAAATTGGTGGGCACCCAGAGTTTAGGAAGGAAAACAATAAACTCCGAGTCAGCCATGTGACTGGTGTGAGAACTCAAACAGTTTATTTATCTTTAAAATCAAAATAGAGGAATATTTTTAAAGTCTGTTCGCAATGCTTTTAAAAATGAGATTACCATAAGGCCTCCCGCACACACACACATGCAAACGCAGAATCGGAGGAGATTTCTCCTTATGATAGTCAAAGATGCTTGATACGCATTAAAAAGAAACATTTGATGCTATTACTAGTGCATAGTGTAGGAAAATATTTCGAAAGTAGAATATAAATCTTAGCCAGCATAGGCATTCCGCACTTATTCCTACTGTAGCTACCATCCAAACAATGGGGCGCCACCATAAGTGAATGATAGGTTCTACAACTAATACCGTACAAGATCGTATTGTTTCTTTGAATTTCCAACAAATGGTCAGGCCAAGGAACTTCCCATTGCCACATGGAAACGCCTCTGGAATGACGTCCCGAGAACCAAACCGGATCTCTGCCAACACAAGGCCGGGTTACCCCTAACTGGGTAACTACTAACACGAATATGTCATCCCCCGATCGTAACCGATCTATCCCAGGATCCTCGATTTCCAACAACCACAAAATTTGCAGCAACAACATATGTTAAATATCTGGGCTCCATACCATGATACCACCTCTATCCAGAAGGAATGACATACACTAAAGGGGTGCTACCCCCTAATAACCTTGCCGCATCCTTCCTGTTTTGACCATTTCCGGGGTGTGTGGTACGACGAAGTCTCGTCCACAAAGCCACGCTTTATACAAAAGCCGTGCTTTGGGTCAACAAATGATCATAGAAATGATCACCAAGATAAATGATCAAATAAATGATCCTATCACAAATGATCAAACAATGATCATTTCACAGCAACACTCAGCATGCCACACTACCAAATTGGGAGTATATCACTAATAACCTTCAACTATATAACCTCTGAGCTCGTACGTCTCAAAGAAGGGTGTTAAGCTAAGAGAATAAATTCTCCCCTACCAACAGAAATATATTTGAAAGAAATCAGCTTTATATCTCAATTTGTAATGTTAGACATACAATCCATACAAGTCTGTTCCGGGCTCGAACAGAACCGAAGGCACTTCCAAAGAAGTCCTTGCAATCCGGATATTCACTAATCACGACCGGACTTCCCGTCACTAAGGGTGATAAAACCTCTATATCGGAGATCAGCCGATGTAGAGTAACTCGACGGTAATCCTTCCGTTTTCACAAATATCCGGTCTTCAACACCAGTCATCAAATGCAATCCAGTACGACGTATCACATATTTAGAATGGGTTATACGACCCTAAGGTCCTTTCCCGGCTAACCCGAATAGTGAGCGCTTATTCAAAAATAAGTGTGGCATTCAAATTCAAACAATCACAACAAATACCTATTTAAAGGTAAATATTGTTAGTCGGATTATTTAACTATCAATAGGCATGCTCAACATCACCAAATTCCAAATAATTTCCCAAATTATTTACTTTCCAAAATATCTTTACTAGATATAAAATTTCCCACACTTCAAACATTTGAAAACTAATTTTCAAACCACTTTTCAATCCTTTACCATTTTTGAAAACAAATTTCAATCATTTTCCTTTCTCGGAAATACTTTCATTTCAAAATGGTTTATTTAAACCAATTAAATAAATCCTTAACGATTTACTTTATATTTACGTTCCAAATCCACAAATTAATTCCCATAATTTCAAACATAAATCAACATTTATTTTTAAACAAATTCCCCTTTTTATTTATAAATTCCATAGTGAATTTACATTCCAAAATATTTATGAATATACGATTTCAATTATTCATTTTCAATTTACCTTCAAAAAGATAAATTCTCAAAACATTTCATGTCACATTGGAAAAATATTCCCATACTTATTTATTCATAAGTAATTCACAAATTCATTCAATTTCAACACTTGGAAAATATTCAATATACTTAAATCGAAAATTAAGTATATATTTCATTCTTTAAGAAATCATTCTCTTAAACACATTTGTTTGGGCCAAAACGAATGTTACGTAAAACATCGTTACGACGACCCAAAATCACTAGTATAGGGATTCAAAGTTTAAATAGATATATAAATCCAAATACTATACAAAACATTTCCTTTCGGAAACCATTTACTATAACAACAATGTTATAGTCCACCATTTCCTTCTATTTCTCGAAAACGTCTATTTCAACAGTGAATGTTGAAATCTATGTATTCGATACTTAATGCATTTTAAAACGTCTTTAAAATCATTAACTTCATTTCATAATGTTCCTTCCCCAAAAACATATCTATTTCATTTAATAATATATTCACCGTCCAGAATCGTGAATATAATTCCTTTCATATATTCCTATATCCAACTTATCAAATTCAATTGATTTCGGATTTATAAACAACGTTTATAAACTCCATTTATATTTTTATAAACTTCTATTTATAAAAATCCTTTTTATATCTCATTTTAAATGCCAAAATCCGATTTATAAGTTGATTACTTATAAATCTTATATTTTACAAAATCTATCCATTTTATAACTTCACAATTTATAAATCTATAATTTGCGTTCACTTATGAAATCCATTTTTATTTCATTTTTAATACTTATAAAACTTGTTTTAATATTCCAATATTTTTAATTTATAAAATATCAATTTTATAAGTCTTTTATACACATCGTTTTTATTAATTCAAAAATCCCAATTTAAAACAATTTATAAATTAATTAACTATTTATTTCCAAAAATCTCATTTCGGTTATATTTCTCAAAAATCTAAATTTTTATAACATAAAAATTTATAACGTCTTAATTATTTAAAATGAATCAATTCAAAATTTAATAAAAACATATACTTTGAAAAATCACTTTAAAATTCCTTTTAAAACCAAAATCATTATTTTTAAAACTTCAGAAATGGATCCGATGATGCAACATCACCAAATAGTCAATCACGACATCCAAATATCATATATCGATATGATAATCAACAAATATCAAAATATCTGTAAATAAATCAATACAGTTGAGGAATCCAGTAGGATCCCTCCAACCTGTTTCCCTGCATCCACAAACATTAGCACAATACCAATTCCGCTCCAGCACGAAATTATCGCGGTATATGGGATTTATAAAATACTTATCTGTTTAATAGACGGCGCAATAGGGTCTCATCCGCTATAAAATGTGGGAAATCAACAACTGCAATATATACATATGCCAATATATATATATATATATATATATATATAGCTATTATATATAATACCAATTTCACTGTTTATGAAATATTCGCGGTATATGTTTTTAATAAATAACCTCCGCTTACTAACGGCGCATAATGTCTATTTTAACAATCTATAGATAACAGTCATCATTCAAACATACATTCAGGAATTTTAAATATAACTATTTAAAATAAAAATCGAAACCGATTCGATTGAGTGAGAAGTTCTCACCTTGATTTCAATTTCGTTTTAGCGATTTATTTCGAATAAAATTAAACGGACGTTTAATTTTACCCGAAATTCTCACTAACTCCAAACGACTCCAATCGAATTCCATAGCGTAGTGCTCGTCCATACGATTTGAACGCAACTGGTTTCGCGCGTTTTCGACCTCGTATGAAAAAGATATGATTTTTAGAAGTTACACGATTTTAAACTATATAAATTTATAATCTATTTTACAATTTTCAACCAAACTAAATCATAGCCGCATGATACCTCCTCTGCAAATCTCCACCGTCACCTTCCATCTCCCTTTATTCTTCATTCAATTCCAGGCCGCGCATAAGAAAACCCAACGCAACTTCTAGGGTTTCGAACCGCGACCTTCCACCATCACTTTTAGGTCGATCAAGCACCATAGCTTCGAAGCCCTTCACCCATGCTACCTTCGGCCTAAGACCGACCCCACCTACTGCCGCCATTGTCGAGAAAATTGCCTTCAAAGTCGCGACGTTCATGGTCCATTATTCCACGATCTACTCGCTCATATTTGATCATGACCGTTGGATGTGAAGTAATCGAGGAGATCTACGATTTGTCAGTTGGAGTTTTCTGGAAATAAGGCGTGGATTTTGAGTAAATGGAGGAGGAAGAAGCAAGATTTTCGGCCATTGGTTGTTTGAAGGTGGCGGCCCTGAAGATGGCCCTAGGGTTTCTAGTTTTTGTTGCAAAATGAAATTTATAAGTCCTTATATAGAAAATTTTGCAAACACTATTCATCCCGGATTTTCCGAACTCCAAACGAAGCGTGCCGGTTGGCGTTTCTAAGGTTTACCCCGCGTTTCGAACACAATGGAACGTGTTTCGGGAGCTAATTCGGTCATCTGTGCGAGTTATGGCAATAAACGTTCAATTTAAAATTAAACCGATTAAACGATTTTCTTGGCGTTTTAGCTTGCACCGGACAAACGATAAATCCGATTGACACGAAATTTAAAACCATACAATAATACCACATAACGGATCCGATGAAACTGGTTTCGTCGAAATCCGAGACTTTTTGAAAAATGACTATTTTAACTCGCCAAATTAATATTAAAAACAATTTCGATGCGTTTCGAGCTGCCACGATCAAACGACAACTCTGATTGCTACGAAAATTGAAATCCGATAATAACAAACTATTACGAATCCAATGGAACTAGTTTCGTCCAATTCTGAGACTGTTCAAAAATTGGCTATTTTACAATCGATAATTAAATATTAAAATATTCAATTTTCACTAATAAACTTTAAATTCAATTTTAAAAGTTCTATAACATCATTCTAACTCCACTATGATAAAATAAAATTTTACAAATCAATTTCAATCATATTAAACCCAATTTTCAATTATTTTCGTATTTTCACTATCAAATTATCGATTTAATTATTCAATTAAATCTAATTATTCGAACTAAAATTTATTCGACTTATAAATTTCACTTATTAATATTTAAAATTAATTAAATATTCAAATTTTAATTAATTAAAATTCTTGGTCGTTACATTTATTTTAAAATATTCATCCATTTTCAACTTGTAGATCTCAAACCCATTTTGAGATCACACAAACTCCCAATTCAAATCAACCATTTAATTTCCCAAGTTGAGTCTTAATTTCATCTTGAAATTTCCAATTCAGGTTGCTTGCCCTAAACTTATTTAACTTTCCCTAAGTTAAATTCAATTCAATTTACTCTGGTCAACATCATTCAATTTAAACATCCATTTCAAATTTTAAACTTCTCATTATTATCCAATCCCATTTATAAGTTCAAAAACTTATTACTTTGGTTTTTCACATCACATTCTAAGGAAAATCAAAACTCATCACTTTAGAGTTTAGTTCAAATAATCTTTAGTTCCAATTTATAAGTCGTACTCACCCAAATGTTTTACTTCCTTAAAACATTTCATTTTGCTTGCTCATTAACACACATTTCATTATTAAATACAACAACCATTTATGATAATAACCAAGATTATCATATCTGGAAGCCATTTATTATCGTCTTATTTTGAAAACTCTTTTGAATTTCATGATTTTAATTCCAGTAGAATCCATTTCAAACTTACCTTCATTCAATTTCAATTTGGTTGTATTACTATTATCGCTTAATTCTCATTATTTTATTTAATTCTAATAGTCAACATCCAATTTCTTTAATATATTTAATAATTAGAAATATTATTCTTTATATATGAAAATCATTTTTAAAATCATTGTATAAGAAAATAACAGGTACGCTCTCATATATTTATATACACTCAACTCATTTTAGGGTATCATTTTCCCTATACTTAATGAGTACTCCCACCAGAGCCAAGATTCTTGCTTAACCTTGCTTTGATACCAAAATGTAGCGACCCGGAAATAATATTAAAATAATTTATTTAAAAATAGTCCGAGTCAAAGTATTCATCCCCCCAATCTCCATTTTCAATCATTTTCCTATCAAATTGGTCAGATCCCAATTCAAGTTGAATTATCCTCAATTTCTTTTCTATATTCAATTCAAACTCCAGAGTCAAACTATTCATCCTCCCAATCTCCATTTTCAATCAATTTCCCATCAAATTGATCAAATCCAAATTCAAGTTGAATTATCCTCAATTTCTTCTCTATATTCAATTCAAATTCCATTTGAATTTACTTATTTAACTTTAATCACAATTTCAATTAATTCAAATAAATTTCAAATTGAACCAATTTCAATTTCCAATCATTTCAATTCCAATTTGAATTAATCCCAATTCCCATTTGAATTTGAACTCATTCAACTTCAATTTCATTTCAAATCAATCCAATTCAAATTTTCCATTTGAATTTTTTTAAACATATACATCTTCAATCACAGTTCCAATTAATTTAAATCAAATTCAATTTGAACTAATTAAATTCAAATTTCAATTTTAAACCACCTGAATTATATAAATTCGAGTAAAAAATTTTAAATTTTGATTTAATCCATTAAATCAAATCGATATATATCTTTAAACCATTTAACTCTGAATCCAAATTCTGTTTTTAAATTATCCATACTTAACCTATTTCAAAGTTCAAAATAGTGTTCAAAACAAATTTTATCTTTTAAAAAAATTCAATTTACTACCCAATTTTATCTTCCAACCTTGAAACCGATTCTTAAACAATTCTAATTTACAATATCAATTCTTAACATTCAGATCTTAAGTTCAAAGTGATTTCATACCCTAAATTTCAAATCAAAGTTTTATTTCAATTTTATCTCAATAATGGATATATTACCACAATCCATTTCTTTATTCATTTAAACAAATCAAATTCATAGTTTAAATATTATTAATAACAATAGGATGATATTATCCAAATTTATTTTAAAACATTCATCTATTTTCAACTTCTAGATGTCAAATCCATTTTGAGAGCACACAAATTCCCAGTTCAAATCAACCATTTAATTTGGCAAGTTAAATAATT
The DNA here is from genome assembly GCA_030765085.1 of Allium cepa. Classification (NCBI taxonomy): domain Eukaryota; kingdom Viridiplantae; phylum Streptophyta; class Magnoliopsida; order Asparagales; family Amaryllidaceae; genus Allium; species Allium cepa. Next base: position 444,519,705 of record CM060938.1, on the reverse strand, counting down.
TCATCTTGAAATTTCCAATTCAGGTTGCTTGTGCTAAACTTATTTAACTTTTCCTAAGTTAAATTCAATTCAATTTACTCTAGTCAACATTATTCAATTTAAACATCCATTTCAAAATTTAAACTTCTCATTAATATCCAGTCCCATTTATAAGTTCAAAAACTTATCACTTTGGGTTTTCACATCACATTCCAAGGAAAATCAAAACTCATCACTATAGAGTTTAGTTCAAATCATCTTTAGTTCCAATTTATAAGTCATACTTACCCAGATGCTTTACTTCCGTAAAACATTTCATTTTGCTTACTCATTAACATACATTTCATCACTAAATACAACAACCATTTATGATAAAAACCAAGATTATCATATCTGGAAACCATTCATTATCATCGTATTCTGAAAACTCTTTTGAATTTCTTGATTTTAATTCCAGTTGAATCCATTTCAAACTTACCTTCGTTCAATTTCAATTTGGTTGTATTACCATTATCACTTAATTCTCATTATTTTATTTTATTCTAATAGTCAACATCCAATTTCTTTAATATATTTAATAAATAGAAATATTATTTCTTTATATATGAAAATCATCTTTAAAATCATTTTATAAAAAATACCAGGTACGCTCTCATATATTTATATCCACTCAACTCATTTTAGGGTATCATTTACTCTATCCTTAATGAGTACTCCCACTAGAGCCAAGGTTCTCGCTTAACCTTGCTTTGATACCAAAATGTAACGACCCGGAAATAATATTAAAATAATTTATTTGAAAATAGTCTAGAGTCAAACTATTCATCCTCCCAATCTCCATTTTCAATCATTTTCCCATCAAAGTGATCCGATCCCAATTCAAGTTGAATTATCCTCAGTTCCTTTTCTATATTCAATTCAAATTCCAGAGTCAAACTATTCATCCTCCTAATCTCCATTTTCAATCAATTTCCCATCAAATTGATCAGATCCCAATTCAAGTTGAATTATCCTCAATTTCTTCTCTATATTCAATTAAAATTCCATTTGAATTTACTTATTCAAATTTAATCACAATTTCAATTAATTCAAATAAATTCCAAATTGAACCAATTTCAATTTCTAATTATTTCAATTCCAATTTGAATTAATCCCAATTCCCATTTGAATTTGAACTCGTTCAGCTTCAATTTCATTTCAAATCAATCCAATTCAAATTTTCCATTTGATTTTTTTAAAACTTATACATCTTCAATCACAATTCCAATTAATTCAAATCAAATTCAATTTGAACTAATTCAATTCAAATTTCAATTTTAAACCATCTGAATTATATAAATTCTAATTAAGTTTTTTAAATTTTGATTTAATCCTTTAAATCAAATCAACTTATATCTTTAAACCATTTACTCTGAATCCAAATTCCATTTTTAAATTATCCTTACTAAACCTATTTCAAAGTTCAAATAAGAGTTCAAAACAAATTTTATCTTTTAAAAAAATTCAATTTATTACCCAATTTTATCTTCCAACCTTGAAACTGATTCCTAAACAATTCTAATTTACAATTTCAATTCTTGACATTCAAATCTTACGTTCAAAGTGATTTCATACCCTAAATTTCAAATGAAAGTTTTATTTCATTTTTATCTCAATAATGGATATATTACCACAATCCATTTCTTTATTCATTTAAACAATTCAAATTCACAGTTTAAAGATTATTAATAACAACAGGATGATATTATCCAAATTTATTTTAAAACATTCATCCATTTTCAACTTCTAGATCTCAAACCCATTTTGAGATCACACAAACTCCCAATTCAAATCAACCATTTAATTTCATTAGGTAAATATTAATTTCATCTTGAAATTTCCAATTCAAGTTGCTTGTCCTAAACTTATTTAACTTTCCCTAAGTTAAATTCAATTCAATTTACTCTAGTCAACATTATTAAATTTAAACATCCATTTCAAATTTTAAACTTCTCATTAATATCCAACCCCATTTATAATTTAAAAAGTGATCACTTTGGGTTTTCACATCACATTCCAAGGAAAATCAAAACTCATCATTTTAGAGTTTAGTTCAAATCATCTTTAGTTCCAATTTATAAGTCATACTTACCCAAATGTTTTACTTCCTCAAAACATTTCATTTTGCTTACTCATTAACACACATTTCATTATTAAATACAACAACCATTTATGATAATAACCAAGATTATCATACATGGAAACCATTCATTATCATCTTATTCTGAAAAATCTTTTGAATTTCATGATTTTAATTCCAGTTGAATCCATTTCAAACTTACCTTCATTCAATGTCACGCCCCACCTCTATACCCACGCTAGCGAAGAACATTACCGTGAATGCTGTCAACTAGCACGGAGAATAAGGCTGTTGAGGAGCGACCATCTGTATAATTGCTTTGTGCGAGTACCGATATACCGGATAAAAATATAACTTTTCATCTCAAGAGGAAATCCGATATACCGACACAAACTCAAAGCTACTACACAGTGGCTATAAAGGTCTTCGGAAACAAATATAGAAATAAACATAACACAAATCAGTCACAGACAATTCATATCACAAAGGCGGAAATAGATATGAATATTACACATGAAAGTGTATATCAGAGTAGTGGTCTAAAAAGATCCACAATATCACAAAAGAATAGTTACATGAACTACACAAAAGAATAAGTGTACATTATGGAGTCTATATCTCAAATGTATACAACAAAAACTACTAATCTAAGTAGTTAACTAAAAGTCAGAGGAATCAATCCCAAGAGAGAAGTCAAGCAGAAGCACCTGTAACATCTCGGTCTGACCCGAGTATTATTTAATAAGAAAATAATAAACGGATCAGTCTAGCTATAAATATCAGGTGAAACGATATAGAATAAGAGATATGACTAAACACATAATAATCATTATGCCAAGCTGTGATATATATAAGTAATTGAAAATCAACAAGAGATTAATCAATATCACCAAATCTACAAAAGAATCAAAGAAATGTCATACTCCTTATTTCTTTCACCAAACCACAAATATTGACGATAATTTCAACGTCAATCACAAAAGTCAATGACATACAAATTCACCAATGCATAAATATTGACAATAATATCAATATCAATCACAAAAGTCAATGACACACAAATTCACCAATACACAAATATTGATAATAATATCAATGTCAATCACAAAAGTCAATGACACACAAATTCACCAATCCACAAATATTGATAAAACTTATCAATGGAAATCACGGAAATTACAAATTCTAGAAATCATCTCAAGAAATCCAGAAATCACAAAGGGGGGGAGGCCTATCACAAACGGGAGCATAAAGCGCACCAACACGTGTATCACAAACGGAATGCTAATTCCATGGTCGCTAACCATCACAAATTGAGCCGAAGCTCCACAAACGGCCCGAAGACCATGGGTTGCTACCCCACCAAATTGAGTCGAAACTCCACAAAACGGGGTTTAGTCTCCCTCGCAGACAAAGAGACAACGCACATTGCTAGTCTAAATCACAAAGATGATCGTCATGATCATCAAGAAGTGTCAATTACACTAAGCTAGTAAATATATGAGTTTAGCTTCATGTCCCATAACCACTAGCTTAACTTAAATATTTACGAACAAACTGTAAATCTCCACTAGAAGAATGTCACAAGAGATTCAATCGAACAAGTCCAAGAATTAACCGACGAAGTAAACGCAAGCGTTTCATACCACTTGTTTTACTAAGTCGTTTAATTAGATTTCTCATACGAGTGAGATAAAGGCTTGTATATACTAATAGACTGGAAAACGGTTTAAGAAAATGAGCTTTGTAATAAAATAGTGTTGAAATCATTTGAAGAAAGAGTTTTGATATTTACTACTAGTATAGAAAACCTTTATATTTTTAAAGTGACAAAACACAAAGAAGATTGTAGGAACAATCAATCACTAAAATTCATATACGAAGATGTGAATAAAAATCCAAAGAAATCGATACCAAATCCATAGAAATGGATATTTCCAAAAAGATCCATAAAAAGAAGTCATCAAAGTCGATAATAAGTGATAACGATTAATAGGATCGCTAAAATCGATAAACAATGGAAATTCACACAAAACAGCCTGAATAGGCAAAAATAAACATTTCCAGACGTCTGATTTGGAATCCAGACGTCTGGATTTGTTCTCTGGAAATAACCCAGAGAACACTCAGACGTCTGAAACCTCAAATCAGACGTCTGAGACCTATCCAGACATCTGGTTTGATGGTTCAGACGTCTGAAAATAGTCTCTGGCTTTTTTTTATAATACGCGTGCATACATTTTTACTTTCCAGGTCCAAACCAGACGTCTGGACTTGGTCACCAGACGTCTGAAATTGCCTGGTAGGCAAAAATCAGCCTTGCCCAAAAATGGGCGAAAATCCAAACGGAAGCGATCGGACGAGCGACGACGACTAAGGATTTATGCCTAGCGACAATCCGGTCTTATAGGCTCTTCGAAACACCTCAAATATCGTAATCAAACATCCATAAAAGGATTTTCACAAAATTGGAATATTCACCCATTCGATCCAAATCAAAAGCAAATGAATATGCACAAATGTTACGAATTCATACCTAACCACAAAGATGGATATAGACATAGATGTGAGATAAAAATCTCACATTTTCACAAAATCAAACAAGAAGAAGCTTGAAAGCAAATGGAGAATCAACCTCTCTTCAACACAACCCAATTGAGCATGAATCTAAGCTCAAAAACAAGAACATTCCCAGATTAGGTTTAGGAATTTCTGAAATTGGTAAGAGAATAAGTTGGAGAAGAAGAAGAGAAGCTTACCAATGGGTTCTTCTTGAGTTTGGAGCTAGGAATTTGATTTGCAAGAGAAACTAGGGTTTTGGAGTTTTTAATTTCCAATCTCTCCCACCATTAATGTTATAAAAACTGAAAAGAGAAGAGAATGAGGGTGAGTGGGGGAAGAATGGCTCAGATTTGAGCATAAGTTAACATAGGGCTGAGCCCAATACCAAACCCAAAGTGAAAAGTAGCAAAAATCAACTTTCTCCAAACATATCGAAGCTTATACTCAAAAAGGTCGCAAACGGCATTTTAAACTCAATGGGAGTGGTCCCGAGTCCTAATTCGACCGTATGCAAAAAGTATCTTTTCGGACTAAAATCCGACTAACGATAAAATATTTAAATATAAAATCGATAAATATGCGGGTTGTTACAGACTCCCCTCCTTAAAGAAATTGCGTCCTCACAATATTTAAGAAGAGAACATAAAGTAACAACCATAAAAGCATATTCAATCACAAAAGAAACTTGAAATAAGAAGCTCACCTCAAAGAGCACGAGAAAGTAAGTCCGGATGTGTTCGCTCGATGTACTCTCTAGATTCCCAAGAACAATCCTTAGGATTTGAAGACCATTGAACTTTAACAAGTGGAACATCTTTATTTCGAAGTCGTTTGACCTCCGAAGCAATGATACGAATAGGATGTTGCTCATAAGTTAAATTAGGCGAAACTTCAATCTCTTCCACAACACCGGGCTCAAGAACAGAATCGGAATCTCGAAGACATTTCCGAAGTTGAGAAACGTGAAACGTGAAACACGTCATGGATAGCAGAAAATTGAGCCGCTAACAAAAGGCGATAAGCCATGGAACCAATACGTTCGGTGATAGGAAATGACCCAATATATCGAGGCGCCAATTTTCATGATCGACTGAAACGTACAACACCTTTCATAGGTAAAACACGAATGAACACAAGATCTCCCTCAGAAAATTCTAACTTCCTTCTCCGGTTATCGGCATAGGATTTTTGTCTACTCTAGGCTTCTTTCATCCCATGACGAATAAGATCAATCTTTTCTGTGGAATCACGAATAAAATCTGGACCTAAAACCAGCTTCTCACCGGCCTCAAGCCAACAAGAAGGAGATCGGCATGGCCTTCCATAGAGTGCCTCAAAAGGTGCCATACCAACACTAGATTGGAAGCTATTATTATAGGAAAATTCAACAAGTGAAATATGATCTTCCCAACTTACACCAAAATCAAGAACACAAGCACGAAGAAGATCTTCAAGAGTTTGATTCACACACTCGGTTTGTCCATCGGACTGGGGGTGATAAGCGGTGCTAAAATTAAGCTTCGTTCCTAAAGATTTTTGAAGACTCTTCCAAAATCCACTAGTAAACAATGAATCACGATCACTAACAATAGAAGTAGGAACTCCATGCAATTTAACAATTTCTTTGATAAAGATTTTGGCCAAAAGAGGAATGGTTCGATTAGATCGAACGGGAATAAAATGGGCGGATTTAGTAAGTCTATCAACGATCACCCATAAGCTATCATGGCCCGAATGAGAACGGGGAAGGCCGTCAATAAAATCCATGGAAATTTGATCCCAATTCCAAATAGGAATTTCTAAAGGTTGCAATAACCCACCGGGCCTTTGACGTTCGGCTTTAACGAGTTGGCAAGTCATGCAACGCTTAACGAAGTTAGCGATGTCAAGTTTCATTCCCTCCCAATAATAAAGTCGCTTCATATCCGCGTACATTTTACTACTACCGGGATGAATGGTGAATTTAGAACGATGTGAATCTTCTAAAATATCTTTACGAAGATCACTAATATTTGGCACGATGAGTCTACCAAATCTCCGAACGCCGCCACGAGAATCGATATCAAAGTCTTTCAATCCTTCAATATCAATCTTATCCTTAATATTTTGGCTAAGAAGAGCCAATTCGGGATCTAGCCTTTGAGCTTCAAGAATGCGGTCAAAAAGAGAAGGATGAGCCTCAAGGCTACATAAAACCAAAGATGAACATAAATCGGGAACACGCTCTCGAATCTCACAAGTGGTTAAGATCTCGAGATCGTTCCATTCGGATATCATCATAGAAACAACAGCTTGTTGTTTACGGCTAAGGGCATCGGCGACACGATTACCCTTACCGGGGGTATAAAGAATATCAAAATCATAAGAGCAAGGAACTCGAGCCAACGCTGTTGACGCAAATTAAGTTCCTTTTGGGAGAATAAATACTTCAAGGACTTATGATCGGTATAAAGAACAAATTTCTCTCCTAAAAGATAATGACGCCAAATACGAAGGGCGAAAACAATAGCCGCGAGCTCTAAATCATGAGTGGCATATCTAATCTCAGCAGGCTTCAATTGCCTAGAAGCATAAGCAATAACACATTCTCTTTGCATGAGAACGACACCCAAACCAACGCGACTAGCATCGGTATAGACGACGAAATCTTGATTCCCCTCGGGAATAACGAGAATAGGAGCATCAGAAAGAAGTTCTTTTAATTTCTGAAAAGAAGCTTCACATTTGTCCGACCAAATGTATTTAACACCTTTCTTCGTCAAGCCAGTGAGAGGCACGGCAATCTTGGAAAAGTCTTTGATAAAGCGACGGTAATAGCCCGCCAATCCAAGAAAACTACGAATCTCTGTCACACTCTCCGGTCTCTTCCAATCTTGAATCGCTTCAATCTTTGAAGGATCCACGGAAATTCCGGATTCGGAAATAATATGTCCGAGAAATTTCACACGAGATTGGTAAAAGTGGCATTTCGAAAATTTTGCCTTCAATTGATTACTCCTAAGAGTTTCCAACACAATCCGAAGATGTTTTTCATGCTCCTCCTCGGTTTTTGAATACACAAGAATATCATCGATAAAGATGAGAACAAACCGGTCGAGAAAGTCTTTGAAAACTCTATTCATAAGGTCAACGAAATACGCCGGAGCATTCGTTAGACCAAATGGCATAACAAGCCATTCATAAGATCCATAACGAGTACGGAACGATGTCAAAGGAATACTATCCTCTGCAATACGAAGCTGATGAAATCCAGTAGCTAAGTCTAATTGTGAAAAGACTTTGTCACCACTAAGTTGATCGAATAGATCATCAATCCGAGGTAAAGGATATTTATTTTTGATAGTAAGATCATTAAGCTTGCGGTAGTCAACGCAAAGCCTATGTGCTCCATCGGATTTCTTCACAAAAATAGCTGAAGCTCCCCAGGGCGAGGAACTAGAGCGAATAAATTGCTTCGTCTCCAATTCGGATAATTGTTTGCGCATCTCCTCGTTTTCTTTATTGGACATACGATAAGGAGGACGAGTGATAGGTTGAGCTCCAGGAATAAGATTAATTCTGAACTCAATTGCTCGCTTAGGTGGTAATCCTAAAACGGGATCGAATATATAGGAAAATTCACAAACGACGTGAATAAGAGAAATAATATCACCCTCGTCATCATCATCGTCATCACGAGGATTTAAAGAATACAAAGATGCAACCAAGCTGGAATCTGAATCTTTAAGATTAATAGAAATCTGCTTAACAAATTGAGGATGTCGAAGATGAATAGTCCGCTCAGGACATAGGATTTGAGCTTCATAACGATTAAGCCAATCCATTCCCAAAATCATTCCAAAGCCTAAGTAACGCATGACATGCAAATCGGCTAGGAAAGGAAAATCACACAAAATAATCTCGACATCTTTACACAATAAACTGATTGTCGCGGATCCACCAACCGGATTCGCGATTCTCAAAGAAGTCATTAAACACAAAACATCCAAGGAAAAAGTATCAACAAGTTCTTTTGATATAAAAGAATGGGACGCACCCGTATCAAAAAGAACTCGAATAGGATGATCATGAAATAAAATAATTCCATCCAGAATAGAATGAGAAATACCTTGGCCACGAGATGTGTTGCCAGGGGCTTGAGCAACATTAAGCTTTCCCTCCTTCCTTCCCTGAAGCTTGGGGCATGAAGATATAACATGTCCGGGAACTTTGCAGTAGCGACAAGAGAGAGACTTTGGGCACTTGTTCGCATAATGGTCCTTCGAACCACAATTATAGCATTCCCCACGGCCAAAAGAAGAAGTCTTTGCCACGGAGGTTGCTTGTTTCCCCTTTTTATTGGGATAAGGACCTTTAAATTTGTTTGGCCTCTTCTTGTTATTGTTGAAGTTTGGTTTGGAACCCACCACTTCAACATCATTCTCTCTATCTGCCTCTTCAAGACGAAGAGCGATATCAACGAGTTGGTCGAAAGAAACTTCTAATTTTAGAAGTAATGGCTTCTTGAGACTTTTGTTTAAGCCATAAACAAATCTCTGATTCTTCTTCAGAGGGGTGTTGATGTATTCAACCCCATATTTGGAAAGCGACTCGAAGGAGGCGACGTAATCAGTCACGGAGGACTCACCTTGAACAAGGTCTATAAATCGTCGAGCCAATGTCACTTTCTCAGCTTCTGGCAAGAATTTTAATTCGAAGCGTGCCCGGAATTGCTCCCAGGTGAGATCCGCTTCATTAATCTCAGAAATAAGAAGCTCGTACCAGTCCAATGCTCTTTCTCGGAGCATACTAGAGGCCACCTGAACTCGGTGAAGGTCAATAAGATTCATGCACGAAAAGATGCAATCGCATGTTCTAAGCCAAGCTTGGACTTCAATAACAGTTTCGGAACCTTTGAATGGCTCCCCACCCAAATTGGTGTAATCGCTGCACAAGCGTGCAAATCCCGACTTTGGGTGAGTAGGTCCGGGTTAGCTCCAGCTGCTTGAGCATTAGTTACCAAATCAAGAAGCTGTTGAGCAGTCATAAAAACTCCATCCTGGGGTGGAGTGCTAGATGGCACCTCTCTGGGGCGGCCAGGTCTAGACATTTCTCTTCCTTTAGAAGGAAAGAAGAGGAAGAAGAAGGTTATTCACCAAATTGAATATCAAGCAATCTTGATAGACAAAACAAGGAATCATAAAAGAAAATAGGATAAGACGGTACGTAGACCCGAATAAAATCCTAAAGCACGACTCCTAAGATGGACTTAGGACGATGATCCTTGTTATAATATTCCATAGTGTTCCGAAGTTTGGCTCTGATACCAAGCTGTCACGCCCCACCTCTATACCCACGCTAGCCAAGAACATTACTGTGAATGTTGTCAACTAGCACGGAGAATAAAGCTGTTGAGGAGCGACCATCTGTATAATTGCTTTGTGCGAGTACAGATATACCGGATAAAAATATAACTTTTCATCTCAAGAGGAAATCCGACATACCGACACAAACTCAAAGCTACTACACAGTGGCTATAACGGTCTTCGGAAACAAATATAGAAATAAACATAACACAAATCAGTCACAGACAATTCATATCACAAAGGCGGAAATAGATATGAATATTACACATGAAAGTGTATATCAGAGTAGTGGTCTAAAAAGATCCACAATATCACAAAAGAATAGTTACATGAACTACACAAAAGAATAAGTATACATTATGGAGTCTATATCTCAAATGTATACAACAAAAACTACTAATCTAAGTAGTTAACCAAAAGTCAGAGGAATCAATCCCAAGAGAGAAGTCAAGCTGAAGCACCTATAACATCTCGGTCTGACCCGAGTATTATTTAATAAGAAAATAATAAACGGATCAGTCTAGCTATAAATATCAGGTGAAACGATATAGAATAAGAGATATGACTAAACGCATAATAATCACTATGCCAAGCTGTGATATATATAAGTAATTGAAAATCAACGAGAGATTAATCAATATCACCAAATCTACACAAGAATCAAAGAAATGTCATACTCCTTATTTCTTTCACCAAACCACAAATATTGACGATAATTTCAACGTCAATCACAAAAGTCAATGACATACAAATTCATCAATGCACAAATATTGACAATAATATCAATATCAATCACAAAAGTCAATGACAGACAAATTCACCAATGCACAAATATTGATAATAATATCAATGTCAATCACAAAAGTCAATGACACACAAATTCACCAATGCACAAATATTGATAAAACTTATCAATGGAAATCACAAAAATTGGTGAAACACAAATTCTAGAAATCATCTTAAGAAATCCAGAAATCACAAAGGGGGGGAGGCCTATCACAAACGGGAGCATAAAGCGCACCAACACGTGTATCACAAACGGAATGCTAATTCCATGGTCGCTAACCATCACAAATTGAGCCGAAGCTCCACAAACGGCCCGAAGACCATGGGTTGCTACCCCACCAAATTCACAAAACGGGGTTTAGTCTCCCTCGCAAACAAAGAGACATCGCACATTGCTAGTCTAAATCACAAAGATGATCGTCATGATCATCAAGAAGTGTCAATTACACTAAGCTAGTAAATATGCGAGTTTAGCATCATGTCCCATAACCACTAGCTTAACTTAAATATTTACGAACAAACTGTAAATCTCCACTAGAAGAATGTCACAAGAGATTCAATCGAACAAGTCCAAGAATTAACCGACGAAGTAAACGCAAGCGTTTCATACCACTTGTTTTACTAAGTCGTTTAATTAGATTTCTCATACGAGTGAGATAAAGGCTTGTATATACTAATAGACTGGAAAACGGTTTAAGAAAATGAGCTTTGTAATAAAATAGTGTTGAAATCATTTGAAGAAAGAGTTTTGATATTTACTACTAGTATAGAAAACCTTTATATTTTTAAAGTGACAAAACACAAAGAAGATTGTACGAACAATCAATCACTAAAATTCACATATGAAGATGTGAATAAAAATCCAAAGAAATCGATACCAAATCCATAGAAATGGATATTTCCAAAAAGATCCATAAAAAGAAGTCATCAAAGTCGATAATAAGTGATAACGATTAATAGGATCGCTAAAATCGATAAACAATGGAAATTCACACAAAACAGCCTGAATAGGCAAAAATAAACATTTCCAGATGTCTGATTTGGAATCCAGACGTCTGGATTTGTTCTCTGGAAATAACCCAGAGAACACTCAGACGTCTGAAACCTCAAGTCAGACGTCTGAGACCTATCCAGACGTCTGGTTTGATTGTTCAGACGTCTGAAAATAGTCTCTGGCTTTTTTTTATAATATGCGTGCATACATTTTTACTTTCCAGGTCCTATCCAGACGTCTGGACTTGGTCACCAGACGTCTGAAATTGCCTGGTAGGCAAAAATCAGCCTTGCCCAAAAATGGGCGAAAATCCAAATGGAAGCGATCGGACGAGCGACGACGACTAAGGATTTATGCCTAGCGACAACCCGGTCTTATAGGCTCTCCGAAACACCTCAAATATCGTAATCAAACATCCATAAAAGGATTTTCACAAAAATTGGAATATTCACCCATTCGATCCAAATCAAAAGCAAATGAATATGCATAAATGTTACGAATTCATACCTAACCACAAAGATGGATATAGACATAGATGTGAGATAAAAATCTCACCTTTTCACGAAATCAAACAAGAAGAAGCTTGAAAGAAAATGGAGAATCAACCTCTCTTCAACACAACCCAATTGAGCTTGAATCTAAGCTCAAAAACAAGAACATTCCCAAAATTAGGTTTAGGAATTTCTGAAATTGGTAAGAGAATAAGTTGGAGAAGAAGAAGAAGAGAAGCTTACCAATGGGTTCTTCTTGAGTTTGGAGCTAGGAATTTGATTTGCAAGAGAAACTAGGATTTTGGAGTTTTTAATTTCCAATCTCTTCCACCATTAATGTTATAAAAACTGAAAAGAGAAGAGAATGAGGGTGAGTGGGGGAAGAGTGGCTCAGATTTGAGCATAAGTTAACATAGGGCTGAGCCCAGTACCAAACCCAAAGTGAAAAGTAGCAAAAATCAACTTTCTCCAAACATATCGAAGCTTATACTCAAAAAGGTCGCAAACGGCATTTTAAACTCAATGGGAGTGGTCCCGAGTCATAATTCGACCGTATGCAAAAGGTAGCTTTTCGGACTAAAATCCGACTAACGATAAAATATTTAAATATAAAATCGATAAATATGCGGGTTGTTACATTAAATTTCAATTTGGTTGTATTACTATTATCCCTTAATTCTCATTATTATTTTTTAATTCTAATAGTCAGCATCCAATTCCTTTAATATATTTAATAATTAGAAATACTATTTCTTTATATATGAAAATCATTTTTAAAATCATTTTATAAGAAAATAACAGGTACGCTCTTATATATTTATATACACTCAACTCATTTTAGGGTATCATTTACCCTATCCTTAATGAGTACTCCCACCAGAGCCAAGGTTCTCGCTTAACCTTGCTTTGATACCAAAATGCAACGACCCGAAAATTTCAATCCCAAAAATTCCAGATATTTATAGAAAAGAAGTAAAGAGATAGAAGAAGAAGAAACAGAAACACCAAAACACAGATTCTCACATTCACAGCGGATCAAGATGTAGTATCAAATAATTATCATTTATACAAAGGAAGCTGTATCGGTAAATTTGCATTTTTAATACATCAGAGTTACAACATTTCACAATCAGTGGACAGTTGAAAAAACTTGTCCCAGATAAATAACAATATATCACAACGGATTACACTCCATACGTTCCTGCCATCCAGCTCGCCTATTGAGCTCCAAAACGTCCTTACCTGAAAATTTGTAATACTCGATCTGACCCGAGCATTACATCAAAGTTACACTCGGGTCAGGCTGGAAACCAACTTGATTAAACCCATCTAACAAGAAATACAAATGTATACAATCTTTTAAAACCCGGGTAACTCGTTTCTTATCACGAGTTCTCAACTTGCCTTAATCAAAACTTATTTCACACATAATCCCTTAAGTATCATTACATAATTCAAATGGTCCAATTTTACTTAAATTATTCCATTCTTGTCTATGGATTTCACACATCAAATCTTATAAAGAATCATAGTAGATTATAAATCGAAGTGGTTTTGGGTATTTACTGATACCCGACCATGGTCTCTTAGAAATACAAAACGCCATCTTTTAAAGCCAAGTTGTTTTAAAGTTAAACAATTCAATTCAATACTTTGAATTCACATAGCATCCATCAAAGGTAAATATCACGCATTTATCACAGATATATTCAATATCTCATCATAGAATATCACGGATTATTATCCAATAGATATCAATCAATTCAGACATTCTACTCAAACAATCATCCATAAGCAGAGATTTTTAATCCATATTGTAATTAATTTAATTATTACTTAAGAATTAATCACTTAGCCTTTCTTAACCAACCATTAATTAATTATAAACCATTTAATTAATTTAATCATACCTTAATTTAATTAATTAATCTTAATCAAAGATTAATTATTCTTTAATTATTAATTAATAAATATCAATTATTAATTAATAGAACTTAATTACAAATTAATTAAGCTTTAATTTTCAGTTAATTAATCCCTGATTATTAATTAATTAAACTCTGATTATAAACTAATTAACCTTAATTATAAATTAATTAATCTCTAATTAATTAATTAACATTTTTAATTATAAATTCATTAATCCTTAATTATTAATTAATTAAATTAATTAATTACTCTTAATTACTTCATTTAATTTAATTAGTCATTAATTATCAAAATCTTAATTAACTTTTAAGATAAATCTTTATCTTTATTAATGACTTGCTTATCATAATTTAAATACATTTAAATCGTTCCACCTTTTTAAATTAGCATTTAAATTTAAACTTAAGATTAGAATAACTTTCAACTCAACTTAACACATTTTAAGTAAAACAAATTTTAAATCTTCCAAATCGAACGTGAAAATATTTATTTTACTGAATAGTTTTAAAATTAGATTTAATTTAAATTTAAAAACTTGTTTTATAAAAACTTTAAAAATCTGCATTTAAACTTCTTTGAGTTCTACTTGAGATTAGTTCGAGTCCAAAATCGAGTTTTCTTCCATTTGCAAAAGCTTTGCTAAAATTTTAAGACTTATTTGATTAAATTTGAAAAACTGGGCAAGCATCTCTCTCACAAAAAATCTCGAGAATAAACTCGAGCAAAACTACCCTCTAACCCGAGCTTCAACCCGAGTAGCTTCTTGGTTCCCAAACATCAATGCACACAGAAACCAGGTGAACGTGCACCATCGTTGACGATTCTCCGGCCCCCCTTGTCCATCCTTAACAAGTCACCGATCGTCACAACAGTCCACTCCAGCCATCGATGCGATACCATAAAACCCAAATCAAAATCGAGCCTTTCTGTTGAAACTCGAAAACCCAACCTCACCTGAAACTCACCTCGACAAGGACACTCCGACCATCAAAAGCTCTGGAGCTCCGACCACACTTCCATCCATGACCCAAGCATCTTTCCTCCACGTTTGGCTTGACTCGACATTCCGACGACGTAGCAGTAACCCAAAACGCAAGCTCGATTAAAACCATCCTTAAAACGTAGTTCCGACCACCGCTGACGCCACGCCCTATGATCGACACTTCCATCATTTTTCTCCACGTCCCTAATCACCAATCTAGCTCTGACCAAAACCCCGATGATCCAAGATCGCCCAATCACCAGATTTAGCCCAACAACACATTTCTGATCATCCCAAAAATGCAAACTCAAATCCAAACTAAAATTCATGATTTTTGTTTTAAAAATCATATTTCCCAGAGATGATTCAATTTGCATACTCGAATCTACAAATTTCATTGTTTGATTTTTCACACTTTAAAACATATTACTGTATTTCCTCAAGTTCAAAAGATTTTAAAACTTAATATACTTAAACATGTTTTTAAAACCTAAATTATGTTTATACAAAACTATTTTGTTTGAAACTCTAAGCCTTTGGGTAAGAAGTTTGAACTTATTTCTGAAATGTTTAAACTCTGCACTTTTTGAAACAGAGAATAACAAGACCAATAACATGCACAGATCAAATACAAACATATATATATATATATATATATATATATATATATCTAGTGATTCATACTTATATGTACATATGTAAAACACAAATCCAATCCATAATCACATGCACAGATTTAGATCTATTTAAGTTTTTAAAGAAAATGGTTACTTACCTGATCCAAAGGAGAACAGAGCACTTTATTTTGAAAACAGCTTTTGACACTTTAAAACTTGATTTGCTGGAATAAAGATGCTTCTGATTTAAAAACTGCATTGCTGAAGTATGAGCTTTGTTGGTGAAACTTGATTACAAAACAAAATTGTAGTTGCTTGCTTTTGAAAATCTCAGATTTAAAGAAGAAGTCCAGGCTTGATTTTCATCTCAGGTTTTTAAGACAAATGTAGGTTTTGTTTTTTATGTTGAAAATGGTATTCAGTTTATTATTTGATAAATCTTTGGTTTCTGGAGGTATTGATCACAAATAGTTTAGAGAATTGGTTTCAGAAGTGTGAATTTCAGATTTTCTTTTGAAATTGTTACAGGCTAAAGTTTTTCTTTAGTTTTTGATTATAGAAGATAAAAAAGAAATGAATAGGGGGAAAGCATATGTATTTATAACTTAATTTGTGATTTTAAATAAAAATAAAAGAAAAATACAAATAAAATAAAGGACACTTGTAAAAACTCTTAACATTTGTCATAAGCATACTTATTACTTAACACTTGTTAAAACAAGCAATTAGATATTAACACTTGTCATTTAAGTAATTAATATTTATTTAAATGTTAACATAAAGCTTTATTTTAATTTATAAACACTTATTTAAATATATACATGAATTACTTTAAAGAAAATATAATAAAACCAATTACATAAAAATAAAAGCTTTTACATATATTTAAATCCAAAACATTTTAAAATATCTCTCTTTTGAATTTCAATTTTAGATCGAAATTCAAATTCAAATTTTAAAAATCCAATTTAAAATCAATTCAATAATACATATATATTTTAAACAAAGCCAAATTCAATTTGTAATTAATGATTCTGTTTAAAAATTTATTTATTTATATTTCAAAACAACCCACTATCATCATTGTTTGAAAATGACAACTTTATCAATTTAAAATAATTTAATAATGGGATTATCACATTTAATTTTGCTTGATATTTCCGGGATATCACATATTTAATAATTTTACAAATTTTATTTTAAACCCTTTTGCATTTACATTTTATATCTTAACATATGTTTTTATATATATATGTTTTTATTGTTACGTATTTCTACATACAAACCTTTTCATTATTCAAAAATATTTAATCTATATACATTTACTTTTATAACTTTTTACATATCCTTAAGAAAATGATTTTAAAACTAATTTTATATTAATAAGTGATCACATATATATTTTATATATATAAGAGAATTTAACTTAAACTAATCTTTTAAAATAAGTGATCACACAAATTCTTATTAATTTTTGGAATATTGTTTTCAAATCCAATTTATTTTCAATATATTTATTCTTGAATTTCAAATCAAAATTTTATTCCAAAATACATATTGTTATTTATTTCTGGAAAATTTCACATTAATTCATCATTAAATTCACAATTTAATTCCAAAAATTAAATTAATCACTTTATTAATATTGGCTAAAATCCGAAAATGTTATTGATTCCTTCCTTAAGAAAATTTCGTCCCCGAAATTTGCTAGATAGGGTGACGACTCAGAACAGATCAAACTGAATATCTATTTTGTATTTGGCTTACCAAATCAATATTTTCAATAATTATGAGAACAATTCAATCGATACTTTGCGAAATACTCGGGTCATCAGGTCTACAAAATATATAGGGCATTGGTTAGTTCGAAGGGATAACTAACTGTTCGTAGAATATATCTGGGCCCCAAAGAATAGAAAATAGATCCAATTTTCTATAATTCTCAAACATTTGGTATAGATTCCAACTCAGGTCGGAGTATCTCAAAGTTTACACTGGCTTATCCCTCTTCGGACTTCGATGCACACAAGAAATCACAAAAAAAAAATCAAATTTGGTTTTGACCAAAATTGTTTGATTGATACAAATCTTCATATTTTCCTAACCAATTTATTTCAACTAAAAATTTCGAATTCATTAAAGTTAAAAACGGGAAGATTGATAAGAAACCGATGAAGATATGAAGTAAGGATTTTCTACAACGATTCGTAGGGCCAACACTACTCCAAAGCTTCCTCCCGGAGCTGCCACGAAGTCATCAGAGAATTTGAAATTGAATGACATCAAAAAGATTGATATAGATAATTGTTTTCGTTGTTGCTATAGGGTATTGACCATTTGTAGTGGTACTTCCATATCCCCTACCTCGTCCTCTTCATGCACTCGTACTCAATATCAGTGAATAGTATGTTATCCCACCTTTTGGTCAAAGCTGGAATATCAACAAAATGGCGAGGAATGATGGATATCTGGATTGGAGATCGATTGGAATCAAGGCTGCAATCGACGTCGTCAAAATTTGATTGAGCTCTGATCGGGACGAAATTGATTGGGGACGATGATGAGGACTAGGAGAGGCTATGCTTTAAGTTTCAGGTCAATCGAAGTTCAAATGGAGGAGATATGATCGATACAAGGTAGGAAGGGCATACTGTTCGAATCCATCAAGGGGTCGAGGTGATGCACATTTCGAATCCATCAGATTCGTATCCATCAGGTTTTGTTCAGTTCGACTCCATCAGGTTCGTATCGATCGAAGGCATGGCGTGATGGTGGTTCGAATCGATACGTTTCGTATCAATCAGATGGGAAGAGGCGGCATGTCTCGAATCGATACTCTCGTATCGATGGCAGAATACGTTGGCACTTTGGAATCCATCGGGTGAAGGTTTGTTCGTGTCCATCAGGTAAAACCATGTTCGTATCCATCAAGTAAGGTCTCGTTCGTGTCCATCCCAAGGATGAGGTTCGTGTCCATTTCTATGACCACTTCGTATCGATCCCCCCATATCGTATCCACCAACACCAATGGGATCGATACGAAGGAAGGCACGAGTGGATGGATGCGAACGAACGATGTTATGAATATGAACAAGCACGAGATGCAGAAACGAACAAGGAAGATCCACGAATCAAGGGAGTAACGGTGAAGAATGCCCATATCTCTAGGAAAAGAAGCGTTCAACACGGCGACAAAGGTGGATCAACCCAGGTATTTCACGACACGTCATCGATGCGCACGCGTTTTGGATCGAGTCAAAGGAGATGGATTCGAAGCAATGGATTCGAAGACGACAGCCAACTGGCAACCCAAATTTGAATTGATCATATCTCCTACACCGATGACCCAAATGCAATGAAAGTTTCACAGCGGCTTGCAAATAAGATAAGGAATGTTCCTACGAAGTTTCAGCTCGATTGGATCATTTCTTGATGGGTACGAAATCACTTCGTATCGATCACAATCGAGTCGAAACTTGGTGGGGTCGGTCGTGCGGGCCCACTCACGTGCCAGAAGAAGTCTCCCAAAGTTTGAGCACGATCTCAGCCTCCTACGCCTATAAATAGAGCCCCAGAGCCTACAGAAAAAGGATCTTTTTGGCGATTGGACGTCCAGACTCTGCCGGATTCATTTCTATACTTCAATGCAACTATTGTACTATTAATTCTTCATTATTACTGATGTAATCATCTGTAACCAGCAAGGATAATCAATAAAAGGATAAAACTTTGGAGTGGACGTAGGCCGGAGATAGCCGAACCACTATAAATCTTGTGTCTTTGTTCATTATTTCTGAATTACTGTTTGATATTTGTTGAGATCTGATTTTTTTGCTTGAATATCATTGGTTTGTGTTCATATGCTGGTGCATTCACGGTATTTGGGGTTTGCGATCAATTTTGACGCAAACACTTTGGTGCTTTCGCTGAGAAGGACTAGCTCCTGCTACATCGGGTTTGAAGTTCAGATTTGAAGGGTTTGAGCAGTCTTGGTTTGAGGGCAATGACTAGGCAAAATAGTAGAAGACAAAGGGCTGAGAGAAGCCAACAAGGAGGAAGCCAGGAGGCATCCTCTGGAGCAGGAGAAGGACAGGCTTCCGTCTACATCACCAGGGATGAAATGGAAGCTATGGCAAATTCTTTGCAAGAGAGATTGTTGAAGAGCCAATAGGAAATGATGCAAACTTTCTTTAAGAAAATGAGAGCTGCAGGGATGCAGAACTTAGGAACAGCTACAACAGCCGTGAATGCGGGACAAGGGACTAGGGTAGTGGAACCCAACGGAGGACAGGATACAGAGCCAGAAGGCAATCAGCAAGGGCTTGGGGGCAGGCCCGCAGGATCCAACACAGGAGGACCTTTGGAAGGAGTTCAACAGGCTAGGGCCAACGTTGCTGAGCCACATGAGGAATATGTGCCGGAGTTCCCTCGGGGGCATGGGGGGCAACCCCTAATGGACAATACTGGATTAGTAGAGATAATCAGGAAATCTGTGCGAGGTGGTTTGACCAATAGAGACTTGGAAGGAGTGAATAGGAGTCCGATTGCTCGGGAAATAAGGATGGCTCAGAATCCACTTAAGTTCATGCTACCTAGCGTGGATGTGTATGATGGTAAGGCAGACCCAACTGATCACTTGAACCAGACACATGGAGGTGTGGGGGCATCGCAGGAAGTAATGGCACGATGTTTTCCTTTGTACTTGACAGACTTAGCTGCAATGTGATTTAGGCAGCTGGGAGAAGGATCTATCAGGACTTGGAGGGGAATTGGTGGAAAGTATTTTTGGACAGCTTCGGGTTCATGTCAAGAGACCGAAGAACGTGATGACATTGACATCGGTAAAACAGAGGATGAATGAATCGCTTAGAGCTTTTCTAACTCGATTCAGTGTGGCAGTAGCTTGGGTAGATCGGCCTGATCCATCAATGGTTTTAATGGCGGCAGTATCAGGAGTCAAGGAGGATTCGGATTTCAAGGTATCTCTGATACGAGATCCCCCACAGGATCTCGAGGAATTCTTTCACGAGGCAGAGAGGTTCCTTCGGTAAGAAGATGCGAGTATGGATTTAAAGGTGAAAAAGGTTAATGCAAATGAGGGTGGAGGACCATCCAGCAAAGGTTTGGATAAAGACAAAGGGAAAAGGAAGTTGGACGATGATTCTAGAAACGCTAGGAAGCGATGAAAGGATCCAAAGTTTTCCACATACACAGGATTGAACGAGACGCTGGAGCGGATATACCTGGATACTCGGAATCGCCTTCCCTACCGAAGGCCGGCTAGGAGAGAACCATCAGAACGGGAGAGGACATTAGGAAGGCATTGCCTCTTCCATGATTTAGATGGACATGACACCAACAGCTGCAGGCACTTAAATGATATAATCGAGGAGCATGTAAGGAATGGACAGTTGCGGCAATTTGTCGGAACTCGGAATGCAGCGGTGGAATAGGAGCAACCACCAACTACCTCACACCATGACGATGTGAGGCCCAGAGATGACGGTCGATTGATTATCCACTGAACAGGATAATATGAAATAAGTAACAAGCTACTGGCAAACGGCCAAGTCATTTACACATGTACGGGAACGAAGATAGCCCCTAGGCATGCTCTGAATGATGATAAACCGCGATGTTATGGTTTGTGAAATTTGTTTTTTGTTTTGGATTGGACACTGGTTCTTTTTCTGGTTTAGTTTTGGAGTTTGGATTGAACTCCTAGTTTTGTTTGCTTTCTGGTTGGGATTTTCCTTTGGATGATTGTTTTCGGTTTTGGATGCTGGTTTGGATTTTTTATTTTCTGGTTTTGATTTGGATTTCGGATTGAATTTTGATTGGATTTTATCTGATTTTTGATAAAAGGTCGTCGGGTATGGATTGTGCCAGGCAACGGGTGGGTCGCTTTGCCAGAAAGCGGTAAATTGACTCATTCAGGTCGTCGAGTATGGACTATGCTCGGCAAGGGTCTGGAGTGACCAGGATTCGGCCTAGGACTTAGGCCCTATATTATTGATTATTGTTTCAAGTTGTTGTGTATGGATTATGATTAACAAGGGTCCGGAGAGACCGGGATTCGGCTTAGAACTTAAGCCATGGCTTTGTACAACGTCCAGGGACACTAGACCACGGTCGTCAGGTGTGGGTTGCGCTTGGCAAGAGCCCGGAGAGGTTAGCTCAACGTCCAGGGACACTGGACCACGACCGTCAGGTGTGAATTGCGCTTGGCAAGAGCCCGGAGAGGTTATGGATTCGAATATCGACCCGGAGGGGTCCTGAATTCGGTTATTGGCTATTGGATAAGGATGGATTAAGACTCGGTTGTCGACTTCGAATGGATATGGAATTGGCTAAGGCTTTGGTTATTGAATTTGGAATTGGGCATCATCTCGGAGCAGTCAAGGATGACATACTCCGACGATATGACTATGGACTTTGGATATTGGAATTGGAACTATTCAAAACACGCCTTCTTATCACAAGGCATGTTTTAGGGGGCAAAATGTTATCCCACCTTTTGGTCAAAGATGGAATATCAACAAAATGGCGAGGAATGATGGATATCGGGATTGGAGATCGATTGGAATCAAGGCTGCAATCGACGTCGTCAAAATTTGGTTGAGCTCCGATCGGGACGAAATTTATTGGAGACGATGATGAGGACTAGGAGAGGCTATGCTTTAAGTTTCAGGTCAATCGAAATTCGAATGGAGGAGATATGATCAATACAAAGTAGGAAGGGCGTACTGTTCGAATCCATCGAGGGGTCGAGGTGATGCTCATTTCGAATCCATCAGATTTGTATCCATCAGGTTTTGTTCAGTTCGACTCCATCAGGTTCGTATCGATCGAAGGCTTGGTGTGATGGTGGTTCGAATCGATACGTTTCGTATCGATCAGATGGGAAGAGCCGGCATGTCTCGAATCGATACTTTCGTATCGATGGCAGAAGACGTTGGCACTTTGGAATCCATCAGGTGAAGGTTTGTTCGTGTCCATTAGGTAAAACCATGTTCGTATCCATCAGGTAAGGTCTCGTTCGTGTCCATCCCAAGGATGAGGTTCGTGTCCATTTCTATGACCACTGCGTATCGATCCCCCCATATCGTATCCACTAACACCAATGGGATCGATACGAAGGAAGACACGAGTGGATGGATGCGAACGAACGATGTTATGAATATGAACAAGCACGAGATGCAGAAACGAACAAGGAAGATCCACGAATCAAGGGAGTAACGGTGAAGAATACCCACGTCTCCAGGAAAAGAAACGTTCAACACGGCGACAAAGGTGGATCAACCCAGGGATTTCGCGACACGTCATCGATGCGCACGCGTTTTGGATCGAGTCAAAGGAGATGGATTCGAAGCAATGGATTCGAAGACAACAGCCAACTGGTAACCCAAATTCGAGTCGATCATATCTCCTACACCGATGATCCAAATGCAATGAAATTTTCACAGCGGCTTGCAAACAAGATAAGGAATGTTCCTACCAAGTTTCAGCTCGATTGGATCATTTCTTGATGGGTACGAAATCACTTCGTATCGATCACAGATCGAGTCGAAACTTGGTGGGGTCGGTCGCGTGGGCCCACTCACGTGCCAGAAGAAGTCTCCCGAAGTTTGAGCACGATCTCAGCCTCCTATGCCTATAAATAGAGCCCCCGAGCCTATAGAAAAAGGATCTTTTTGGCGATTGGACGTCCAGACTGCCGGATTCATTTCTATACTTCAATGCAACTATAGTACTCGTAATTCTTCATTATTACTGCTGTAATCATCTGTAACCAGCAAGGATAATCATTAAAGGATAAAAATTTGGAGTGGACGTACGCCAGAGATAGTCGAACCACTATAAATATTGTGTCTTTGTTCATATTTCTGAATTACTATTTGATATTTGTTGAGATCTGAAATTTGTGCTTGAATATCATTGGTTTGTGTTCATACGCTGGTGCTTTCACGGTATTTGGGGTTTGTGACCAATTTTGGCGCAAACATAGTAAGAGAATTTACTGAGGCATACTAACAAGATATCTTGGGGAATATACTCATTATAGGGTATACTTCACCCTATTTGTAATGAGTTACCTAATGTATTATACTCCAAAAGCTAAATTTCAACCTTCAGCTCTGATAACACTATAATGACCCTGACTCAACTTTCGAAAATCGGCACCGAACACATCACTCGTATTCAAATGTCGCAGATCCAAACGTCGAATCTGGTTTGCAGAAACTTATAACACATTAAGTAAACAACACGGCGGAAAAAAATGAATATATCACTGATATATAATATTTGATACAACAATGACACAATGAATATCATATAATCAGAGATACAGGATAACAACGGAAGAAATAACACAACTGGATGGTCTAGAATCTGCAACCATCGACAGCGGAAAGATAACTCCAATAGAATTTCCAAGAGGGAAAGCGAGGATCCAATAGAATGCATCTCCAATTCCAAAGCTCCAAGGACTCCAATCCAAAAGCTCGAACCATCATCATTACATTGTATTAAGCAAGGTCAACCTGAATGTTGAAGAGAAGCAAATGCTATTGCCGAATCCAAAGGCTTAAGGCTGCCGAATCTACAACTACTATTTGATTATCTGAAAATCCCAAATCTAGGCTGTCCATGTGGAAAATTATGGGCATCTAGAGTTTAGAAAGGGAATAATAAACTCTAGGTCAGTCATGAGACTGGTATGAGCAAACAAAAACAGTTTATTTGAACAAAACAAACAAAAGGAATTTAAAAGCAATTCACTATGCTTTTTGGAAAATGAAACTACCATAAGGCCTCCCGCGGCACACACAATGCAAGCATATTTAACAACTCATGCAAAAAATTTCATAATAGGTTCAAGCATCAAACATCAAGATATGGAGGAAGATTCAATGAGTTTGCTCACCTTGTTTTGAAGAACAGAGGATAGCCTGGAAATGATTTTGATTCTTGAATTGATCTGAAGCATCATGTTTGAGTTGTTGGATTTACTTTAATCTGGGACTTGGCTTTAATTTAACATGCTTTTGATTTGATGCTTTGATCCTTATATTTCTTTAGTTTGACTTCCCAGGCTTGATCTGTCTTTGTTTTAAATTTGCAGAGTTGCTTCTAGATTTTGGTTTTGAATTGCCCAGTTGAATCTTTGCTTTATCAGGTTTCACTTTCAGATTTGATTATTTGGTTTTGAGATTTGAATCTTGTTTCAGACTTTTTGATTTGGTTTTGTTTTATTTTTTCAGTCTTGATTTAGAAAGAAGGATGAAGAAAGAATATTGAGAGGTAAAGAAAAATGACCTGGTTTTGTTTTTTTTTTAAGTTTTTCAGGTATTCATTTTTTAGAAATTTTTTTTTTTGAAAATAAAGTTGAATACTTGACACTTGTCCTTATGCAAACTAATTTGATTACAAATATTATAAACCTTTAATTATTTTCTTTCTACTACATGTTTATAAATTTTTAAATTAAAAGAAAAGAAATTTGCTTGCCACATGTCTATTTTAATTACACTTGTAATTTGCAAAATCTTAATTATTTACAAATGTCATTAATATCACTTTTATGTGCAAACCCCTCTTTTGAATAATTTTACAAACTTTTTTTAAACCCTTGTGCATTTACATTTTATATCTTAACATATGTTTTTTTATATATGTTCTTATTGTTATGTATTTTTACATACAAACCTTTTCATTATTCAAAAATATTTACATATACATTTACTTTTATTACTATTTGCATATCCTTAAGAAAATGATTTTAAAACTAATTTTATATTAATAAGTGATCACACATATATTTTTTATATATAAGAGAATTTAACTTAAAATAATCTTTTGAAAATTATTACATAAATTCTCAAATCATATCTTTCAAATATTAATATATGTATTAGAAAACAAATTCTTATATTAGAATATAGTTTTCAAATCCAATTTATTTTCAATATATTTATTCTCGAATTTCAAATCATTTTTTTTCCAAAATACATATTTTTATTTATTTCTGGAAAATTTCACATTAATTCATCATTAAATTCACAATTTAATTCCAAAAATTAAATTAATCACTTTATTATATTTGGCTAAAATCCAAGATTGTTACAACTATCCCGCTAGATTTGTATTTGACACTGATCATTTATGTATAATTAAAATATTGAATGTGATGTGAGATTCCATTATTGCGCTATCTTCTATCTTTACTTTCTTTTACACCCCTGATAGTCTGCCTCCATGGCACTTGGATTTAAGGCACGTGAATACCGTGGATGTATTAGTGTCGATTTCAGATGGTCGAGGAGATGGGTCGTCACAGAATCTATTTCTGAATTCATCCAAGTGTATTAGGGTTTTTTGGTCGAATCCATTCCTCAATTCCCCAAGTCTATCTGGGTCGAAGCATATCATACTATACTTCTTCGCGAAGGGTACTTCTCTGTTCCTTTTACTTCCAAGTATATCATACCATATATAGCACCCTTTCAAAATCTTAACATTAAATACCACACTTATATAAATTCCATTATATACAATATTTCATTTTCAAATAAAGTACCTTTCAAAATCAATAGTCTTCAAAATCATCTCATACTTATACAAAGTCCATCTTATATAAGAGTCAGACATTCCAAAATCAAATACTTAACAATATCAATGGTCTTCAATCCCTAAATAAATTTCAACAATCACTTCAGTTTCATACATATATGATGTCTTATTTATATAAAAATAAAAGTTTCATTTCAAAATTATTTACATTGCCTTAATCATATAGGGTTGAACATCTTTTCTTTATAAAAGGTTTTGATCCAAATGGTTTCGAATCTAAAATAATTTTGTATATAAAATAGTTTGTATGTAAAATAGTCTGCAAAATATTTTTGTATATAAAATAGTTTTAAATATAATGATAGTTTTTTTCTTTCTTAAACCAATTTATATTAAAATAACATCCACTGAACCACTTATAATTTCAATGTCAAAACATATTAATTATATTACATCACGTAAGATGTACGTGTGTCATCACACAATATCACATTACGACGCTCGCTCGATCACACAATTTCGCTTTCGAACTAGTATTGTTCATTCCACATCCCTAGTGCGGACTTTGATAAGGTTTCTTGACTAGGAACCATCATTCTCCTTGCATAGCCATATATTATGATAGAGAATTTCAAAATCAAACCAAAAATCCATATCAAATATTCTCCATCAAGAATCAAATGAAAAATCCTAACACGAAATTAAGTAATCCACCTCGAACTTGTGTACTCAAATGTAGATCGAATTATTTATGCAAATAAAACAATATATACAACTTACGTATTTATTCCAATTTGTTTTATCATGATTACATTTTCAATTCACATTTTAAATCTCATTCATTTATACACATTTTATCCCTTATCAATTAATAAAATAAAAAGAATTCTCCATTTAATGACAAAATCACTAATAAATAACATTACTACATCTCTCTTCATTTTAAATCACTTCATTTTCACATATAGTATTTCTCATTTAATACTATATTTATTTGCGAATCATTTCATAAGAAATTTCATTAGGTTTATAGCCGATTTATAATGGCTTGACCTCTTTTGTAAGACATTATTCGAGTTTAAAGTTATCACAACATAAATTATAACCATTTCATACAACATCCATTTATTTCATCAACAATTTACAAGTTGTACTTTATTTATAATCATTTCATTTTATAGTTCATATTTGTTTATCCAACTAGTTTTCATTTTTTACCTTTCAAATTATTTATGACACATTTCAAAAAAATTAACTTAGTTTATAAACACTTTTAAAACCATTTAACTTTATTTATAGCACATTTTTTCCAGTTTCAACTCAAACACTCCAATACTTAAATTCACACATATAGCACCATATTTCATCATAAAAGTTCATACAAAGCTTCAGAACATTTTCTTAACATAAATATTTTTTCGTTCACTCAATTTTCCTTTTCAAATTAAGGTTATAAAATTCAATTTTAATAATTTTATAAAATTACTAAGTTTTTAACACTAAAATTAACTTCAAAATTTTGGACTATCTAGAATTTCATAACATTCCATTTTATTTCAGTAGTTGAAACTACCAATCAACAAACAACAAGATTCATAACAAAACATTTCAATTACATAAACAAATATCCCAATTATTAACTTTTGAATAATACTACTATTATTCACAAAATATTAGGAAACCAATTTGTAAAACATCAGAATTTTAGTTCTCAAATTTTTAGTTTAAATTCCCTTTATTAAGACTAAACTTAGATATAATGTTCGTATAATCATGGACTTAATTTTCTTTAACATACCATTATTAAGCTAGTGAATCAACAATAACAGCCAACGCTTGTAAACTGACTAAATACAACTGATCAATGATAAATGATGATAATTAAATTTATCATTTCCTAAAACAAACACATTACAAATAACTTTATTAGTTATAAATAAATTCATTCCTAGTTACAAAAAAATTCGTTCCCTTATATATAACTTATAATGTTAGGAAAAAAATTATTTTATTTCAAAACTATAGAAAACATTTTATAGCACTAACAAATACGCACTCACGTGTGTTTATACACACATACTCAAACTCATTCTATGGTATTACTAAAACTATCTCTAGTGAGCAAACCCAAACAGGCTAAGGTTATCACTAAACAGAAGCACTAGTACCAACTGCAACAACTCGCCTTTTTGGACTATTTAAGTTGATAATAAACCACACATGTCTAACTAAAACTATTCAAAAGACAAATTATTCATGTGATTGTTCAAATGAAAAAAGATTCAAAAGAACAAAATACAGAATCTCGCAGCAGAAATGTAATGACTCGAAAATTTTAAACCATTAAAATAATGTAATTAACTAAGTTTTTATTGAAATTAAATAATAAAATTTAGAAATGAAAATTAGATATTTGTAATGCATCTATTCAAACATAGCAAATGACAAATTTTCATTGGTAAATATGAAAGTCGATTCTGTTTTGTAATTTTTGAATTCTATTTAAAATTGGTTAAAAATTTGAATGAAATAAATATTTTCAAAATTGGAGTATTTTATATGATAAAAATGTAAAATCATTTTATGAGAGAGACATCATAGTTCGTTTCGCCAAATTTGGACGGCCTAGCCCCGGTTATCTTATTTTCGATGTTTTAACAGCATTTTTCGATATCCAATACATGGCAGAATCGACAAAACGATCCCCGCAACGGGTCCGTATTTGTGTTTTATCTCCTTTATCTTTTCAATTGCCACCACTGGATTTCAAAAGTTCTTTGCATTTATGATTTGTATTTCGACTGGTGACTTTTCCTTTTCTCACCTTTTAACGACATGCCTTTTTGGACATTTTAAGCAGACACACACGTCAGATTTAAACGTGCAAAATGACAGATTGTTATTGAGTTAAATAAGAAAAATCAGAGAAAAAATAAAATAGAATCTCACAACGGAGCGACAACCTATAATAAATAACAGTTCGTGAAGTTGTTTAAAAACATTTGATTATACTTATATAAAACAAAATCAGAGTTACATACAATAGAGATAAATAACAATGCAACGGAATAGCATGGTGCAGTAGGAATAATATAATAAACAATAGTACAAATCTTCATCTTCATCCTCCAAAAATAAGGTCTTCAACCCTGAAATGCTCAGGCTAGCCCGAGCGAATTGAAAAGACAAAACACTCGAGTCAGAACTAAAAGATCTTATGTAAGTTAAATCAACGATAGAAATGAGTGTAACGACGTCAGAGATGTTTATGGGTTTTACATCTCCTATCCAGTGTCTAACGTGAGTGCAGTAGCTTAAGAGATGTTCGGGATTACCATCTCCTAAGGATCCACTAAACTATCTACTATGTAGTACAATACGCTATTATAATATGTCTACAATAAAGTAAAAGTATTAAAATAGAGTTAAGGCATTAGCCATATCACCCTTAACACATTTTATATATTTCCATAGTATATAAAGTACTCTAAGCTCCTCCATAAACTGGAGGTTTACCCAGAGGGTGCCTTATAGGTATGGTATAAAACAAACTCGTAGAGGGCGCTTTAGGGCATGTGAACACGACACTCGAGGCAATGCCTGAGTAGATATACCAATTGCGGATTCGAACTGGTGGTAACGCATAGCAGCTACTATCACCCACCTAGGACACACTCCCAAATAAAAATCCAGGGTGGCCACCAAATCAATCACAAAGTAATAGAATGGTATCGAAGAAATGTGCCCGATCGGAGGTGCGACTTCACTTGGCCCGACATGGCTCCTGTTTTAGTCACATCTAAGCTGACTCATGGGAGTTAGGGTCACATCATGCCTCATATAGAAATCGTTTACCAAACCATCCTACCTCATTTCTGAAATCTCCACCACATGCGTAGTTGTTAAAGTGGTTTTCGATATTGGTAGAGAGTATGACAATATCTGATCCCAGTCTCTTTAACAACCAATCACTTATTACACACCGGATGGTTCTTTTAGATTTTAAAAACCCTTTCATAATTGATATCAAAATATCATATTTAATTCAAATCATATCACTTTCGAAATTATGTTTACAGTCGAAATCATATTCACCTTTGAAATCAAATCACCTTTGAAATCATTGTTCCAAAATTATATTTCCTTTTACAGTCATATTTCCAAAATAGGTTAAACACTCATTTAAAAATTTATCATACTAAATCAAATACGTTTTTTAAATCCCAACATAGGTTATAATGTCATTTAACCTTATTCACTTTAAAATCGAGGATTTGAATATAAACCCATCTACTTTACTTAGTTTGGAATTTAGAAAAATAGTTTAGATAGTTATAAATAGTTTAACAAAGTTGAGAATAATTTTTAGGGTAGTTAGAATAATCTAAATATTCTAAAATAGATTTAAAAAGGTTTTAAACTGTTTTAAGATATTTAATAGATTTAAAATATTTTAAATATAATTGAAATAGATTAAATGGCTTTAAAATAGACCAATTAGATTTTTTAATAAATTAAAATGGTTTAATTAGTTTGAAATAAATTAAATTGGTTTAAAATAGGTTAAAATAATTTATATAGTCAATATAGGTTAAAACAGTTTAATAAATTTAGAAATCTTAACAATTAGAATCTTTAAAATAATATATACATATACAGTTTACATTAAAACATGAGTTTGAAATTTATATCAATTTAACTACTTATTTCATTCTAACACATTTGGACATTTCAATTTCCAAACACCCAATTTCAATTTCGATTCAAATTCTCCATAAATATTAAATTCAATATTTATTCATCCATGTTTGAAATAACAATTTAAATTATTCTAATCTCAATATGTTTACAAGTTATAGTTCAAACAATTTTATAACTCAATTTCGATAAACATAAAACTTGATTTTTCAATTTAGTTCCTTAAAGCAATTTCTTTAAACCAATTCACATTCCAACATAAAACTTGATTTTTCAATAATAATTCAATTTATACAAATTAAATTTCATTTCAAAATATCATTTAATTAAATTCAAAAATTAAGAATCTTAAAATCATTTAATTTAACCAATCTAGTGTCCGTATATAATTCTCTACCCTAGTGTCAAGTAATATGGATATTTATCGTTTCAATCCGTAATTATTTTATATTTATGTGTGTGTCTATATATATATATATATATATATATATATATATATCATTTCAATCCGTAATCCCGAAAAAATAAAAATCCATAAAATCACTAAAGTCTATCAGTTTAACCCATAATGATTTTTCCCAAATCTATAGATCATTCGGGTATATATCATTTCAACCCATAGTGATTTTTCCTAATAATAACTAAGGAAACTTGTAGAGTGATAACAATATATAAATCAAACATAACATCCATTCATCCAAAATCAACAAACAAACATCCATCAGAATTATCAGCAATTAAACCAATACATTTCCACAATTAACTGACTATTATTCACAAGTTATTAATAGGAAATTTTAACTTCAGAAATAAATTAAATGACAATTTAATTTAAAATAAATTCAAATTAATACGAATAGCAATTTAAAAATGTAACGACCCGATATTTTGGACCATTCAAATCGATAATAAAACCATACAAGTTTGACTTGAATAATTCAAAATACTGAATTGTTAATTTATTTTTGGAAAAACTCAGCATATGCAGTAAAATAAATCAATCACAGAATCATAGATACAGAGTAGTACAATAATACGCAGCGGAATAAATAAATAGTAGTTCATGAAGCTACTATATAAACATCAGAGTTAGAAATAAAATACAACGATATATCTCAAATGCGGTGAAGTCTCCAGTATGAGCAAATGACTTCTCTGAACCAATCAACTAGAAGGGCTGAAAGCAGAATCGACGGTTGGATCTCCAAACGAAGCTCCAAACTCTAAAGGTGAGTCTCAAATGTTGTATCACTCAGTCTGACCCAAGCATAAAGCAAAATACAAAACACTCGAGTCAGGATTAACATTCTTATATCAATAAATCTAACTCAAGTGAAAAATCAACTGAAATACAAGTAACTCAAAGGATGTTTGGGATAACCATCCTCTAAGGATCCGTGAAACTATCTACAGTGTAGAAACATACACAATAACACCGTGGTCGTTTCAAATTAATTTAAACTTCAAAACCAAAATATCATTTTCATTTCAAATATATCTATTTCCTAAAATAGTATATTTATATTAAATAATTTATAAAGAAAGTATTTGTAATTTCCTTAAACTTCACAAATCGCTTCAAAATCAACTCGACTTTCCCACCCAAATTTAATTCAAATTTTATCAATTTCAAATACAGATCTAAACCATAAAGTAAACCATTCAAATTCCAATATATATTCCAAATCTTTAATATTTGACATTTTCAAAGTAAAATTTAATAGTTTCATATAGATCTGGATTTAACTTCATTTTTATTTAATCAGGGAATATTCACTTAATAAATTCAATATCATTTAACTAGCCTAAAATTACATTTTTACTAAATATTTCCTTAAATTTATTTAAACGAGAAATATTCATTAAACTACTTAAATCAAGACCAAGTTATAAATCATATCTTAAACCTCAATTTCAATAAGTTTCAAAGCGGTTTAACTAAATAAAATTCTTTATTGAATATAATTTCAACTAAATTCAAATTATCTTCCCAACCTTAAATTATTCAAATTATTACCAAAGTTTACTTTGAAATATAAATTTAAATACTTAAACATATTATATATATTAGGACAATCTTAATTAAATTAAATATTTTTATTAAATCTATATATATCATTACCATTTATATATAATACTTTAAGAATCAACCTTAATTAAAATCATATATTCCTTTCCAAAACTATAGAATTTATTTTCAAAATATTTATCTACGGATAACAGTGTTTGCATATAATTTCCTATCCTATGGTTAAGTGATACGGATATTTGTCATTTCAATCCGTAATTTAAATACATACGGGTAGATATCATTTTCGACCCGCAATCCCAAATTCAATTCAATTGAAAATCGCTTGGGTTTCCCAAATTCAATTCAATTGAAAATCGCTTGGGTTTATCATTTCAACCCATAACGAAATTCTCCTATTCTAAAGTCCGTTCGGGTATGTATCATTTCAACCCATAGTGCATTCTAAACTACAAGGAACATCTAAAGTGATAACGGATAATATAATAATATAACAGGCATATATCATCAATAACAGTATAATATAAACAATACGATATGGTGTCATATCCCATAGGAGAACATTTACAGATGATAGCATATATTTAATAATTTAAATAACTACGGTAGAAAATTTCAATTATTCGTTTCAATTGAAATCAAATTTAATAAATATAAGAACGTTAATTGTGAGTGATTGCTCACCTTTCGAGGCTAGATAGATTGGACAACGAAATGAGTTGCAAATCCAAAGCAAAGTGAGATGGGCACGAATTCGATGATCAAAGCTGATAACAAGGAATATACGAAATCGAATCAGAATTGCATTGATGAAAATAATTGATATCAGTGAACTTATATATATATACAACTATATATAATCATATGTATAGAAATCATATATTAAATTTAAACACATTTTATGTTTAACTATATATATGTATTTTGAAATCATTGTTTTGAATTAGAACACGCATACAAAAAAAATCAAATATACATAACTTAAACTTATATTTGTATAATTTAACAACATATACAACAGATAGTTGAAACTAACATATATTTAATTTATATAATCAAACTTATATAAAAACAACACTCTTATCAAGTCACGTATATAGATATACCTCATCTATATAATATATTGACTTAAACACTTGACCGTAATAATTCAAATATAAACTTATATAACGAATTCTATTGTAACAATATATCCTATATTTAGAACCGAATACTGTAACTAACCCAGAACCATAAGCTTGCATTAACTTATATTTCATATAGTATAAAACATCCTACATAAAACAACTTTATAATATACAACATATAATACTTATATACTCCTCTATATTATATTCAAACAAGACATACTATAACATGTAAAGTGAACTATAGATTTGACTATGAAACACACGTTTTAAAACACCTATATAGAGACTGAAAAGTACGAGTATATATAAACTATATATGTTTACAGTAAAATAACTAAACCTGTATATCTCAATATAAGTAGGACTCACAAATCATATTATAATTGAAATTGATATTAACAGTCTGCATACATATATACTCTGTAGCTTTAAAATCTTTATAACCTTATGTACAAAAACCATCAACAAACCATTATATACTAGGTACTAATATATATGTGCTTTACTGCAAACTATATAAGCCAAAATCCAACAGTATGATACACAAATATATATATATATATATATATATATATATATATATATGAATAGTACAACGCATATATGTACCCTTAAATCCAACCTTGTTTATACACATACGCTCCCTTTACGGAAAAAATAATAATAATATAAAATACTGCATATATAAGGTACGGAGTGAAACAAAACAAAAGATTAAGTGCATATATAAACATACTTTAAAACATTGTATATAAACCAATAACTAATAAAGTATATAATAAAATATATACTCATCTACCTCAATGTAGCAGAGGAGGAGATGGGAAACACCGGCCGAGGGAAGGAGGAGAGATGGTGGTATGGGTTCAGTGGCACACTGCAGGTGGTGGTGGAGTAAAGTGGATGCCGACGAGGTAAAGGCGGACTCTCAGTGGGTAGAGGAGATTAGGCTGAGCTTGGCTAGAGGAGATGGATAAGAGAGAGGCTAAGCTAGGTGGACGGTGTGGTGGTGGTGGTCGAAGGTGAGGCTTTCGGCAAGGTTAGGGAGGCACGACCGGCTTGGAGGCAATGCTCGGTTGAGCTGATGAGGTTGCGGAGATGGGACGAACTGGACTGGGTTGACGGCTTTGGCACGGTTGATGTGGGAAGCAATCCGGTCGGGCGTGGGAAGAGAGGCGGTGCGACAGTGGGTATTAGGATTGGAAGTGGAAGAATGTGCGTGGGAGAAGGCATGATGGTGGCTTTGAAAGAAAAGATGAATAGGTGGAAGGGTAGAGAAGTTCAGGCAAAATGAAGAGTAACCATTTTCCTTTCAAATAAACAGAACAGATTGGTTTGAAAAACGCAATATATATTTCATTTAATATGAAGAAGAATACAGAACGAATTTATAAAGTTTGAAATGCTGGGTACAGCAATAGTCACGACCATTGACTCTGCAAAATAAATGCTAGTAGCCATTTCTTTTAGCCATTTGAAATTTGAATGGACACAACTATCGAAAAGGTTGAAATTTCGTAGCCGATACGGCTGTCCATTTCATGGTTTTCACTGCGTATGGGCAAAGCAATACAGAGATGAATATACTATGGAGAACAACACGATGAGATGATCAAAACTGTATACAGATATTAGTGGTACGATCATTCGATCTAAAATCAATTTCGGTACGAAAATGCTGCTATTTCTTCAAAATTAAGATCGAGGGAGCAATAACAGTCCAAAATTTGAGAAATGAAATATGATGTCTTGCTTAGAAGATGATTTACAAATTTATTATATAAAAATATTCAGCTTTGGAAAACATTTTCTTACCATCAAATATTAACTGATTTGAATTGAAATAGAATTACATAATAAATAAAACTTCCACATAATTAATTGAAAATTTACCATTTGCTATGTTTAATTAGATGTATTCAAAATAATGAATTTTTTATTTTCAAATTTTCTTGTTTAAAATTTAACAATATTTCAATTAATTTAATAAATAAAATCAATAAAATTTTGGGTCGTTACACTCTCCCCCACTCAAAACTTTTCGTCCCCGAAAAAGGAAGGAGATATGAGAATAGAAACAACTAGAAAATTAATTAAACTGTATAAATTTTACTTCAGATATTCGTTTGAAAACTTCATTTGAAATTCAATTTTCTTTAATACTTCGATATTTTTCAAACCCACTTGTAAAGTTTCTTGCTTCCTTTATAAGTACCATTTATATGTTTAAATAACACCTTTATAATATACGAAAACTGGTTCAAAAATATTATTTACATCATTCATTATATTTACAATGAAGCTATTGAAAACATTAAATCCGTAATCCATAAATTTATAAATTTTATCTCAAGATATTTTTCAAATAGTATTAATAATTCAATGGTCATCTACTTAAAATATGTTTTATTCAATTAATAGCTTCTAAATATCTATAATGCTAATAATTCTCTATTAAACGATGTAGTATATAAATAAACAATATTTTAAAAGGATATATTCAAAAGGGAAAAGAAGGTAGATTCCGCAAAACAGAATATAGGTAAAAAAATAAAGATGAGCAGATAAGGTAGATTCAAAAGGATAATATCAGACATGAATAGTTAATTCAAACCATAAGAATTTCAATTTCAAATATTAATACAAAATTCCTTTGTTGGAAATACTTTTATAATAAAATACCTTTATAATAAAATACTTTTATATCAAAACAAATTTTCCTTTCGAAAATACTTTTATAACTCGATGTTTTAACAAGTTTATCCTCGTTCTTGCAGGCTCTGGCCATGCGTTGATCAGGCGCAAAGCTAGAATTCTTTAAGTACTTAGTAGACCTATTTCAATACCCAGTGAAAATACTCGAAAAACCTTCAAAACCGATATAGAAAGTACAGTCCAAAAAAAATCACCTGGATCGCAGATGCACAATGGTTACGCCTGGATCCCCCAAGGAAACATCCATACCTTTATGTAATCATGGCCTTGCGAATTACCCCATGATAACCAAACCCCATGGGCCGCATGATACATAACAATGGTTACGCCTGGATCCTCCAGGAAACATCCATACCCTTTAAGAAATCTCTGCCTTGCAGAATACGCTACCCAAAAAACAACCATGCATTACGCCATGGTAGGACACTCGAGTATCACATCCGAAAAACCAGAATGAGAGAAAATAATATCGATAGAATGAATCCATAATGTGGCCACAAAGCGGATATCAAGCAGAAGGCACTTTCTATATCATTACTTTGGAAATATATATCATATAGTACCTTTCAAATCCATTTCAAATATCATATGTATATAAAGTCCATTATATATAAGATTTCATTCCAAAATCGAATACTTTCCAAAATCAATAGTATATCGAATCACACTTATATAGACTTCGATTATATAAGATTTTGCTTTTCAAATTGAGTACCTTTCCAAATCAGTAGTTTTCAACTCAACTTCGTACTTATACAAGTCAATTTTATATAAGTTCGATAACTTCCAAATCAAGTATTTAATAAAACAAGGTTCTCAATTTCAATTCGTTTCAATATCAGTTCATTTCCAAAATCATGTATGGTTTCACGAAATTATTCTTCTAAATTGAAATATCTTCCATTTTCAATGTTTCCAAAATAATAGGTTTAGAAAATAACCCTGGTTTCCAAATCGACATAATTAGGTCAAACAAATTCAATTCCAAAATCATCATATAAATACTGGGTTTTTAAATTCCAATCTATTTTCGGAACCAAATATTTTTCTCAAAATTAATTATACACAAAATGATTACTAAGTTTAAAACCATCACTTTAAACCCTTAAACAATTTATTTCTATTTGAAAGATCCAATTTTACCCTTTGCAAATTATTCAAAACTAAATTTTATTCAAAACATTTCATATTAGTATAATTCAAAATAGTCTCATTCATTTACTTAACGAAACGGTTTCAAACTTACTTAAATCATATTACTTCATACTTTGAATATACAAACTAAACTTATATACTTTAACAAATACTTTATACCGTCGAAATTACTTAGTATTGAAAATTAAACTTTGATTTGGAAGTGTTCGAACATTCAAAATAGTTGGAGAAATCAAATTTCAAATCCAAGAGTTGGAAATCAGCAACAATCAATTTCAATAGATAGGGTTAAATCCGAAACTCAAGGAATGAACACCAGGCTCGCTTCAAATCTTTCATATATCTATACTTATATCTTTTGAATATCAAATCATACTTCGGAATTTGAAATCAAAATTAGTTTGATAAAATCACCCATGTAGAAAAGCTACTAAAGTGATCTCTCCCCACTCTGAAACTCGAAAAGTAATATCGATGATGTGTGCACTCATCACCGAAATTATTTTTCAATGACATAAGTGAGTTCTGGACTTCCATTTTTTTGAAAAATTCTTTGAAATTTCTTTGAAATCATTGAAACTCATTTGAAGCCAACTGAAACATTTATTATTTGGAAAGTACTTTTAAATCGTATTATTATTATGTATTTTGCAAAATCTTAAAACCAATTTCAAAATACCAGAGTTCAATTCCTCAAATTTCGAATTTAAAACCCTTCAGTTATAAACCATTTTTATATAAATAAAAAAAATTTCAAATTTCAAATCCTTTCGAAACTTCACATTCTTGCTTTAAAAGGTATATAATCCTTATTGAAAACATTTCCACTTTTATATAGAACATAATCATTCTTTTAATTTCGGTATATAAAACAATTTCAAAAATACAAACAAACCCGATTTTCAAAGGATGGTTCTAAAATGAATTTCAAAACAACGATAGGCTCAATCAAAGAGGAAATAATAAAATTTCAAAATAGGAGATGTATATACTCTCATAAATCGTGGGCGACCTTAGCCGATCAACCTAGATTTCAAAATAAGATCGGTGTAGAATTCCGAGGCAAATCGACGTTCGATCGCCAGAGATAGAATTCGGCATAACAAGAGATAGCAGCATCAAAACCGAGAGATATATAAATCTCCGATGAATCAATGCCAATTGAAAAAGAGTTTCACCCCTTTACAAATCACTCAAAGACGGACGGGATCGCCTATTCTTATAGAGATCATTCGAAGTGGAGTTATAGGATACTCCAGAGTCAAGAAACATGAATGAGGAGAGAAGATAATGGATTTTAGGAACCGTAGGGAACGTTCCAAATTTCAAAGGAAAAACCGAATCAAAGGGAAAGAAATTCAAGCTCGAACGAAAGTGATTCTGCAAATAAGTTTACTATATATGTTAAGTTTGCCTAGAGCCAAAGCTCTGATACCAACTATAACGACTCGATATTTTGGACCATTCAAATCGACAATAAAACCATACATATCTGACTTGAATAATTCAAAATACCGAATTATTAATTTATTTTTGGCAAAACTCAGCATATGCAGTAAAATAAATCAATCACAGAATCATAGATACAGGGTAGTACAATAATACGCAGCAGAATAAATAAATAGTAGTTCATGAAGCTACTATATAAACATCAGAGTTAGAAATAAAATACAACGATATATCTCAGATGAAGTGAATTCTCCAGTATGAGCAGATGACTTCTCTGAACCAATCAACTGGAAGGGCTGAAAGCGGAATTGACAGTTGGATCTCCAAACGAAGCTCCAAACTCTGAAGGTGAGTCTCAAATGTTGTATCACTCGGTCTGACCCGAGCGTAAAGCAAAATACAAAACACTCAAGTCAGGATTAACATTCTTATATCGATAAATCCAACTTAAGTGACAAATCAACTAAAATACAAGTAACTCAAAGGATGTTTGGGACAACCATTCTCCAAGGATCCGTGAAACTATCTACAATGTAGAAATATACACAATAACACCGTGGTCATTTTAAACTTCAAAACCAAAATATCATTTTCATTTCAAATATATCTATTTCCCAAAATAGTATATTTATATTAAATAATTTATAAAGTAAAGTATTTGTAATTTCCTCAAACTTCACAAATCGCTTCAAAATTAACGCGACTTTCCCACTCAAATTTAATTCAAATTTTATCAATTTCAAATACTGATTTGAACCACAAAGCAAACTATTTAAATTCCAATATATATTCCAAAGCTTTAATATTCGACATTTTCAAAGTTAAAGTTAATAGTTTCATATAGATCTGGATTTAACTTCATTTTTATTTAATCAGGGAATATTCACTTAATAAATTCAATATCATTTAACTAGCCTTAAATTACATTTTTACTAAATATTTCCTTAAATTTATTTAAACAAGAAATGTTCTTAAATTACTTAAATCAAGACCAAGTTATAAATCATATCTTAAATCTCAATTTCAATAAGTTTCAAATCGGTTTAATTAAATAAAATTCTTTATTGAATATAATTTCAACTAAATTCAAATTATCTTCCAAACCTTAAATTATTCAAATTTTTACCAAGTCTACTTTGAAATATAAATTTAAATACTTAAAATATTATATATATATATTAGATCAATATTAATTAAATTAAATGTTATTATTAAATCTTTATATATCATTACCATTTATATATAATAATTTAAGAATCAACAGTAATTAAAACTATATATTCCTTTCCAAAACTATAGAATTTATTTTCAAAATATTTATATATGGATAACGGTGTCTGTATATAATTTCCTACCCTATGGTGAAGTGATACAGATATTTATCAATTTAATCCGTAATTTAAATACATACGGGTAGATATCATTTTCGACCCGCAATCCCAAATTCAATTCAAATGAAAATCGCTTGGGTTTATCATTTCAACCCATAACGAAATTCTCCTATTCTAAAGTCCGTTCAGGTATGTATCATTTCAAACCATAGTGAATTCTAAACTACAGGGAACTTCCAGAGTGATAACAGATAATATAATAATATAACAAGCATATATCATCAATAACAGTATAATATAAACAATAGGATATGTGTCATATCCCCTAGGAGAACAGTTACAGATAATAGCGTATATGTAACAATTTAAATAACTACAGCAGCATATTTCAATTATTCGTTTCAATTGAAATCAAATTTAATAAATATAAGAACGTTAATCGTGAGTGATTGCTCGCCTTACGAGGCTAGATAGATTGGATAACGAAATGAGTTACAAATCCAGAGCAAAGTGAGATGGGCACGAACTCGATGATCAAAGCTGATAATAAGGAATAGACGAAATCGAATCAGAATTGGGTTGATGAAAGTAATTGATATCAGTGAACTTATATATATACAACTATATGTAATCATATGTATAGAAATCATATATTTAAATTTAAACACATTTTATATTTAACTATATATATGTTTTAGAAATCGTCGTTTTGAATTAGAACACATATGCTAAAAAAACAAATATACATAATTTAAACTTATATTTGTATAATTTAACAACATATACAACAGATAGTTGACGCATATTTAATTTATATAATCAAACTTGTATAAAAACAGCACTCCTATCAAATCACGTATATAGATATACCTCATCTATATAATATATTGATTAAACACTTGACCATAATAATTCAAATATAAACTTATATAACGAAATCTACTGTAACAATATATCCTATATTTAAAACCCAATACTGTAACTAACCTAGAGCCATAAGCTTGCATTAACTTATATTTCATATATTATAAAACATCTTACATAAAACAACTTTATAATATACAACATATAATACTTATATACTCCTCTATATTATATTCATGCAAGATATATTGTAACATGCAAAGTGAACTGTAGATTTGAATATGAAACACACGTTTTAGAACACCTATATAGAAACTGTAAAGTACGAATATATCTAAACTATATATGTTTACAGTAAAATAACTAAACCTGTATATCTCAATATAAGTAGGACACACAAATCGTATTATAATTGAAATTGATATTAACAGTCTGCATACATGTAAACTCTGTAGCTTTAAAATCTTTATAACCTTATGTACAAAAACCATCAACAAACTATTATATACTAGGTACTAATATATATATGCTTTACTGCAAACTATAAAAGCCAAAATCCAGCAGTATGATATATATATATGAATAGTACAACGCATATATGTACCCTTAAATCCAACCTTGTTCATACACATACGCTCCCTTTACAAAAAATAATAATATAAAATACTGCATATATACAGTACAGAGTGAAAAAAAACAAAAGATTAAGTGTATACATAAACATACTTTAAAACATTATATGTAAACCAATAACTAATAAAATATATGCTCATCTACCTCGATGTAACAGAGGAGGAGAGGGGAAACACCGGCCGAGGGAGGAAGGATAGACGGTGGTATGGGTTCAATGGCACACTGCAGGTGGTGGTGGAGGAAAGTGGATGCCGACGAGGTAAAGGCAGACTCTCGGTAGGTGAAGGAGATTGGGCTGAGCTTGGCTAGAGGAGATGGATAAGAGAGAGGCCAAGCAAGGTGAACGATGTGGTAGTGGTTGATGGTAAGGCGTTCGTCAGGGTTAGGGAGGCACGACCGACTTGGAGGCGAGGCTCGGTTGAGCTGATGAGGTCGCGGAGATGGGACGGACTGGGTCAGGTTGACGGCTTTGGCATGGTTGTTGTGGCGAGCGATCCGGTCGGGCGTGGGAAGAGGGGCGGTGCGGCAATGGGTATTAGGATTGGTAGTGGAAGAATGCGCGTGGGAGAAGGCATGATGGTGGCTTTGAAAGAAAAGATGAATAGGTGGAAGGGGTAGAGAAGTTCAGGCAAAATGAAGAGTAACCATTTTCCTTTCAAATAAACAGAACAGATGGGTTTGAAATACGCAATATATATTTCATTTAATATGAAGAAGAATACAAAACGAATTTATAAAGTTTGAAATGGTAGGTACAGCAATAGTCACGACCATTGATTCAGCAAAATAAATGCTAGTAGCCGTTTCTTTTAGCCGTTTGAAATTTGAATGGACACAACTATCAAAAAGGTTGAAATTTCGTAACCGGTACGGCTGTCCGTTTCATGGTTTTCGCCGCGTACGGGCAACGCAATACAAAGATGAATATACTATGGAAATCAGCACGATGAGATGACCAAAACTATATACGGATATTATTGGTACGATCATTCGACCAAAAATCGATATCGGTACGAAAATGCTGCTATTTCTTCAAAAATAAGATCGAGGGAGCAATAATAGCCCAAAATTTGAGAAACGAAATATGATGCCTTGCTTAGAATATGATTTACAAATTTATTATATAAAAATATTCAGCTTTGGAATACATTTTATTACCATCAAATATTAACTGATTTGAATTGAAATAGAATTACAAAATAAAATAAACTTCCACATAATTAATTGAAAATTTACCATTTGTTATGTTTAATTAGACGTATACCGAATAATGAATTTTTTATTTTCATATTTTCTTGTTAAATTTCTCAATATTTTAATTAATTTAATAAATAAAATCACTAATATTTTGGGTCATTACAAAAAATATCAAACAGCCATAAATAAATTCCTAATCACATCACAAATATAATTTTACTAGCATAAGAAATTTTAGAAGTTGTGAGTGGGTCAAAACACTCACCTTCGAATTTAAATCAAATTAAAATCCAAGGTAGGGTCCAAAATTTAACAGTCTTAGAATTTGTCCAAACCAGTTTCATAAAGTCTGAGATTTCGAGACGATCCCAACGAAACAAATCATTTGCGAATTGGACCTCGTATGTAAAAGTTACACGTTCTAGAATGATTTGAAATTTAAGTATAAAAATAAATAAAATTAAACACGTTCA
This sequence comes from Allium cepa, assembly GCA_030765085.1. Lineage (NCBI taxonomy): Eukaryota > Viridiplantae > Streptophyta > Magnoliopsida > Asparagales > Amaryllidaceae > Allium > Allium cepa. Next base: position 444,475,652 of record CM060938.1, on the reverse strand, counting down.
CCTTCGGCCCTTCGTTTCAACGCATGATCCCTCACCTACGAACGGTCGCTACTTCAACCACCTAATGCTAATGCCTCGTGCCACACGACCAGGATCAGACTACTCCACCACAAGCGCCACCTCCGACACCCCACATGTCAACGCGTGGCCCCAAGCACTCCAAACCACGTCCGCCGCCACCACCATTCAAGGCTAAAATCAAACGAAATCGTAAATCCATAGATGCAAATAAGCCTACGGATGCACTTGGCTCGTCAACAGCAACAAGCCTATAGCCTCTTATCATCGCCAAGATGTCAATCCATCATAAAAATCGAAACCCTAGTTTCGATGACCACGATTAAATCATTGTTTTTCGGACACACAGAGAACCAAATCGAAAAAAAGACTGTAGATTTGACTTGTGCTCGTCGAAAGCTTTGAATCGATATAAAATATGGCATATTTTGGAGAAGTTTGACTTTGAAATTGAAATTTGATTTGAAATTGAACTGGGAGTTTGAATTTGGTTTGTCTGCCATTGGAAAGAGGAGATGAGAAAGAAATGTACGTAGAGATAGTAGAAAATAAAAGACTGTTAGGGTTTATAATGTACTATTTATAGGTAGGTCAGAAATAGAAATGAATGGACAAGATTAATTTCAAAGTTGAACGATAAATGACCCGAAAAACCCGTTTCGTTCCCAAAACGAAAATGGGTCATCTCGTATACCAAAATAGACGTTTTTGATAATTTTAAACTTAATGGAATAGGTTTCAAGTCTTACTTCCATCGTATGAAAAAGTTATGTTAAAATTAGCTTATTTCAAATTGATTTTAATTAAATTGATTTCTAGGTGTTTCGAGACCGTACAATCAAACGACAAGTTCGATCATCACCAAACTTGAAATCGTACAATAATTCGCTATTACGGATCTGATGAACCAGTTTCGTCGAAATTCGAGTCAATGATCAAAATGGTTGTTTTCATGTTAATTAAATAGATTAGCATTAAATTAATTAAATCACTTTTCGATTCAAAATTTAATAATTTACAATTACTGCCATTTTAAATTACTTGGACAATTACCATAATTTAAAACAAGTTTGGATATCAATTCAAAGCTAATTATTTTACCAATTGCATCTTTTGATATCAACTGTAACTACAACCAATTATTTATAATTAATTCTAATAAACTGATTTTATTTGAATTCAATCTTTATACTCAGTCAATTATTATTCTATAGACATAGTCAACATTGGTTTATCTTTCATTACATTAAATTTTTTCAATTTCCATCTTTTATTTGTATTAACTACTATATTTCCATTATATTGAACTTTTATCAGTTTTACACATTAGTTAAAGTTTAAAATCCAATTTAATTTATTTATCTTGATTTCACTCTTTTAATACATCAGTTATTTCCTTATGAATATAATTACATTTCTATACATTTTATTTGTCTTAACTCGCATTATTGTAACATTTAATTTCATTTAATTATAATTTTATTTCCCTTTTGATTAACAGACTAAATAAATAGGTAACACATAATAATTATTACCATTAACTTTTAATCACACTTATAAGTTTGTTATTTACAACCAAATGTTATGTTTACTTACCTAATGCAAATTTTATTCAATTGTCATTTATTACATACTATTTCATTAATTAATTCAACATCACATTTGTTTTCTTATATTCAATTTATAACCCAGCATAACATTTAAAATTTTCAATTAATTGGAATTTTATTAAATAGTTAATAATTAACTTAAATTAACATTATTACATTTAATTCCAATTATTATTTAATTAATAAATTACAAATTTTTATTTCTTCCAATATTAGATAGCAAAACTTATTAAATTAACAAATTTTTATTATCGAAAATTACGGGTCGTTACACACCTTTTCAAATTTATAAATATGAATATTGCCTCATCTATTTTATTTTTTTACTGTTCTCTTTCATTTTTTTGTCTACTAACCTTCTTAAAAAAAGGTTAAATTTACGTTCCTCTTCTTCATGCATGCTTCTGCCATCAATTTTCACGCACTTTCCTCCTTACTCGAAGACGTCCTCGAGAAAACCCACCACTAACTCGAAGAAAACCAAAATCGTCATTTCATCTTCGCTCCTCCTATGACCCGAAGCCCAACCCAAAGCAACCCTCTCAGAAACCCAAAGCGCAATGCAAAGTAGCCACCATCGAAACCCAGAAACTTCATCGAGACCCCAGATTTCGAAAACTTGAAGCAACCTCCTTTTACTTGAAGCCGATCCCGAAGCATGCCCCTTGGCGACTCGAAGCAAATGCAAAATTCTCGATTTTTTTCCAAAACGTGAAGCGCCCTTCCCTAACCTGAAGTCAAACCCTAACCTGAAATGTCGACAAATGTCATTTTTTTGTCTTTTTGTATTTGGCGACAATTTTTCATGTTATTTATTTTTGTTCCTTCTAATATCTATAAAACAAATGTATATATGTATTTCATATGTATATATATTTGTTTTTCGTCGAATTTAGTGCTAAATCTGTTTTGCTTGTCGTAGTTATTTTAAGTGTCATGCTGTGTCCGTGTCTATATCTGGGTTAGTTGCTTTTCAATTCCATCGTTCTCTAGCCACGAAAGGTAAGCGATCACGCATGATTAACATTCTTATATTTTGTAAATTTATTTCACATGAAATGATGATTTTAATGTATTGTTAAAATTTAGCTTGTTAGTAATTAAATTATTGAACATGATATGTTATTAATTGAATTGTTCACCTATGATTGATATATGACACCATAACCTGTTGAATATATATTATAATTAAATTATTACTTATGATATATGCTTGTGGTTGATATGTTATGCTATTTTTGTAACGTCCCTCCTTTTTGTACGCTTTAAATCGACGATAAACCACACACGTCTGATTTAAACCATACAGAAGGGCAGATTGTTATGGGGTAAATAAGAAAGCAGAGAAAAGAAAAAAAAAGAATCTTGCAGCGGAACGATAAAATATAATAATCAAATAAACAGTTCATGAAGCTGTTTTACAAAATATTTGATTATGCTTATACAATACATATCAGAGTTACACATACCAGAGAATAATCAACAATAATGTAGTGGAACAATGTGATGTAGTGGAATAATATAATAAATAATAGTAATACAATCTTCGTCTTTGTCCTCCGAAAGTAAGGCCTTCCAAATCCTGAAATGCTCAGGCTGACCTGAGCGAATTGAAAAGACAAAACACTCGAGTCGGAACTAAAAGATCCTATGTAAGTTAAATCAACATGAATAAATATGAGTGGAACAGTGTAAGAGATGTTTACGGGATTTGACATCTCCTATCCAGTGTCTAACGTGAGTGCAGTAACCTAAGAGATGCTCGGGATTCACATCTCCTAAGGATCCGTTAAACTATTTGCTATGTATTAATATTTCGCTATTTTAATAATTTCTATAGTAAAATAAACTTACTTTTAAATAGGGTTAAGGGGTTACCCATTGTAACAACCCTGTTTTTTGTAATTACTTTAATTGTATATTTTAATTATTTTAATTTCTTGATTTAAAAAATTTATTTTATTTATTTAAAATGAATAATTTTTTTTATTTTAAATATAAATTTTGATTTTTGTGTGAATTATAATTCCAAACCTGAATAAATGGAATATTTCCAAAAAAGTGGATTTCTGGTCAAAATGGTCAAACTTTGACTTTTAAATTTAAAATTTAAAATTTTGAATTTTTTAATTTTATCTTTTATTATGAAAATAGATTTAATTTCAAGAATACTTCTTTTCGTTTCGTTGAAATTGGATTGATATTGTGAAAGTTATGCTTTTTACAATATTGTGTGTAAATTGTTTATTTAACAAATTTGTTTATTTAATGTATATAAGTAATATTTTGTTTGTAAAATCATGTTCTTATTTGTGTAACATGATTTTTTTTGCATATATTTTATTTTTAAAACATTTTAAAGTATATTTATAATGTTCAAATGTTGATTGTATATTGTTTTCAATCTTTAATTATGGTTTCCATTAAATAAAGTATTTTCTTTATTTATTTCCTACTTTTCCTAAAACCATTTATTTATTCTTCATAATATCTATCTCTACCTTATTTTTCTTATTTAAACATTCATTTAGTAATTAAATGGATAAGTATTTAGATCCCTATTTATTTCTTGGAAAGAAATCTCAAATATATATACGTTATTGTTTTAAAAGGCAAACCTTTAAATGTTTATTTTAATTAATATAAGTAATATTTTGGGTTGACATATCATGTTATAATTATGTATATATATGTAACATTACATGTTATGTACATATTTACAACATTTGTCCGTTTTTGTTTTATTTAATTTGGATATATACTTTGTAAATTAAGTAACATACAAAGATGTAAATAGCAATTAATTTATACGTTTCTATAACTGTTTTCTTATGTATTTATAGAGTGTTTATATAAACTGTATGTATTTATTGAATTTTCTTTGTCATATATTTTATTAAATAGATGGGAAACAAATCAAATACATTACCGATTTTTAATTAAAGGCATGCGTACGTTTGATTTATTGTCTCTTTATCTTTCCATCCATTAATTTCATACCATAACTCCTACATATGTTGCCGTTTATTTCCTTGATCCCTAGTCATGTATTTTGAATATTACATAAAAGAAAACATCTCTTTCTCATTCATTATACACGCCATTTTTAAATCTGAAGAGAAAGGTAATGACTTCCTTCTCTTTTCTCCACTTTTCTTCTTTGTTTTGCCTTGTTTTTCACTTGATTTTGCTTGATCTTCACATATGGTTCTCGGCATAACCCCTTCACCATCACCACCACCGACCACCACCACTTCTTCCCCACCTAATCCACGGCCTAACCGCCATACTCCTCTTACCTGAAAGCGCCATGGCCTACCCTTGAACAAAACGTCACAAAAACTATGAAAAACTCCACAAAACCATGCTAACCAAGCCCTATATGCCACACCACCTTCATTGCTTTCCATGGCCACCTCCTTAGCCACCACCATCATCAATCGCTACCTTTGAACATCATTAGTAACCTCTAACTTAAACTGTAGCAACCACTGGCTGAGCCCAAATATGCCTTTGACCGAGCCCAAATTGAACCAAAACCCTTTCTAGCCTTGCCTTTTGACCTTCCACGCTTTGTAACTTCCGAGCCCTTCCTACCCTTGACCAAGCCTTGTTATTTTCAATCCAAATATGATCCTTTACCACCTGAAACATGTCATGACTAAACCAACTTAGCCTTAAGACCGAGCACATGTTGAGTCAAGGGCAAGCAAAACTTGTTTGAAACTTGGTGATGTCTTTGTTTATCTCTATTTCAATTTGTTTCAATAATTTTGGTATTGTATTTATATTTATGTACAAGGTATACATCTTGGTTCTCTTCCCACTTGAATCAAATCATGTTATCGTGCTTTCCGAATTCTCTTTTGTGTGTGTTGTTTGCTAACTGCAGCTTTAAAGAGGTGAGTAATTCACACTTGACATATATGCCTATATAATTGTGAAGTGACACCAAGTGAATGTGTAGAAACTTTTATATTATTTTATACCTGCGTGTGATATCATTTATATGATGTTTAACCCTGTTATTAAATTGTCACATCGTCTGTTATATTTTTTATTTATTTCTGTTTCTCACACTACAAGTTCCCTGTATAATAGAATCACTGTGGGTTGAAATGATACATACCCGAGCGAACTTTAAAATAAGGAAAATCATTATGGGCTGAAATGATAGGCCTGAGTGATTTTTATTTATTTATATTTGTCTTGGGATTTCGGGTTTGAAATAATCAAAACCCGAAAATTTTACTGATTACGGATTTAAATGATAATTTCTGTATCACTTGATTTAGGTGTGAAATATTTTTCGGACCCGTGGTTGATTTCAAAATATGATTTCTTATAAATTTCATGTATTGTAAATGAAAGGAAAAAAAATGAAATTTGACTTATATTGGATTTAAAATGGTTAAGCAGTGATTTTCTAAAAGGTTAAATGTTATAAGTTAATAGATGGGTTGAGTGTACTATGAAAGTTTGATTTAACTAAATAATGGGAATTTAAGGGAAAAAATGGAATTATAAGATTAACTTGGTAATTTATATAATTGATGTATGAACTGGATAAATATAAAGCAAAAGAAAATATCAAGTTATTTGTAAAATAAAGTTAAGCAACTTAAAGTGTATATTGAATTTAGGTAATTGGTTTAAAATGTTAAATAAATGGATAGTTAAATGGAAATTTTGGAATTTAACTTAACTTGGAAATGTGAAATTGGTTTAACATCAAAGGTTAAGTTAAAAAATTAAAAATGGAATTTAAGTTATATAAATAAAATGCAAATTAAGTTATATTTGGAAAATGGTAATAAAAAATTTAAGTGTTAAGTAATTTGTTAAAATGTGAAGAATAGGAAATTGTACACTTGAATTTATTAATTGAATTATTGAAAATTTGATTTCATTTATTGGAAATTTACTTTATAAATATCATAAGTTAAAGGTATTTTAATGAACATTTTCTAGTGTTAAAATATGATTTTTATAATGTTTAAAGGGTTAAAATCAATGTTTATTTGTGGCTGGAATTTCAATATTTGAAGTGTTTAACTGAATAAATGAACTCAGAAAAGGCTAAATTTTTGGGAATTGAATATTTGATTTGAAGGAATAATGACTTCACTTTTTTAATTGTTTAAATGAATGACTTCAATCCGAAATTATAAATCATTTTGAAATTTATAACCACAGGTACACTGCTTTGTGTGTCTCGTGATTTCCTTGTGATTGTTTGATGCATACCTTTGATTTTAAGAGTGTGGCTAGAGGTGAGCGGTTACTGCAGCTCTACGCCACCCTTGTCACAATAACACTGTTATTTGCATTATTTACTTTAATATGGATATTTCTATGATAGTTTTTATTACTATTTAATTGATGGTTTGACTGATCGTTAAAGGATGGGCGATCCCAAGCATACTTTAAGTTATTATGCATTGCTATTACAGTTCACTTGAGTTGGTTTACATTGTATAAGTATGTATGTCCTGACTCGAGTGTTTGTGTTTTACTTTACGTTCAGGTCAGCCTGAGAATCACAGCTTTGGATTAACCTTTTGGAGCTAGAGTTTTGCTGGAGCTCATCTGTCTATCTATTCGTCTACTTCTTCCAGTTAGTTCCTATTCGGTATCTTTCTCTGTGTTGTTGTTTATGTATCCTGACTTCTATTGCATCTATTTTACTATGTGATTTTGTATATGTTTTGAGGGTATGTACATAGTAGCTTTATGAACTACTATGGTATTTTATTTCTGCTGCGAGTATTCTGATATTTCTGTGTCAATGATTTTATTTGCTCCAGATTTCTTAACAACCCACTGTTTTGAAGTATTCAAGTCTAACATGTGTGGATTATTGTCGATTTGACTGGTCCGAAATAGTGGGTCGTTACATTTGGTATCAGAGCTTTGGTTTTAGGCATACCTTAGCCTGAGGAGCAAAAACTCATTAGAGATAGGGTAGAAATACCCTAGAATGAGTGAAATCAATCTCAGAATCATTTCTTTGTGAGAGAACGTTTTTTCAAAGTATAAAATGATTTTCAAATGATTTCGAAGGATTTTTAAAGATTATTTTGGTATAAATTTTCTTATTTTGAAATCAAGATTTTCTAAACTTCATCCCTTATGTATCCACCTTGTTAGTAATCTCTTGGTTAGTATTCTTATCGATTAGGATTCGTTGAACTTTGGAACGCTCCCACTTGTTCTGAAATCCAGTCTTGTCTTCCCTATTTTATCCTTTTGATTTGGGGAATTCCGTAACTCCACTTTGAATAACCTCTATAAAGATCGGTGATTCCGCAAATCTTTGAATGATTTGTAAAGGGGTAAAACTCCTTTACAACTGGCATTGGTTCATCGGAGATTTCTGTATCATCGGTTTGCGATGCTATCTATCTTCTGCTCTACCTAGATTCTTTCTCTGGCGATCGAATGTCGATTTGCCTTAGATTTCCACATTGATTATATTCCGGAAGTCGCCATTGACCGGTTAAGGTCTCCCGTGATTTATAAAGGCTTACCCATCTTCTATTTGGTAATTTAATTACCTCTTCTTCGTTCGAGCTTATCTTTGAATCAAAATTCTATTTGATTAGGGTTCCTCTAAATTTGAATCTCTGTTTGTTTTGAAATCTATCCTTGGATCATCCCTTGGAAATTAGTGGTTAGTTCTATTTTGAAATTTGTGCATACATCGAAATTATTATTTTTTATAAGCATGACCGCATTTTCATATAAAAATGAAATGTTTTCGATAAGGATTATGTACCTACTAAAAATGAGATTTTGAAATTTTGAAAGGATTTGAAATTTTGAAAATTTATAAGGAATTCGATTATATAAAAGTATTTATAAGTGAAGGGTTTTGAAATTGAAATTTGAGAGATTGAACTCCTGTATTTTGAAAATTGGTTTTAAGGTTTTGAAAATATATGATAATATGATTTGAAAGTATTTTACAAATAAGAAATGTTTCAAATGACTTCAAATGAGTTTCAATAATCTCAAAGAAATATCAAAGTAGTTTTAAGAAAATAGAAGTCCAGAACTGTTTCCTGGAGATTTGACCAGGCAACTTAGTACTCGGCATACCAAAGGCGCTCGGCCTTTAAGTGGTTCAGCACCATTGTTCGGCCAAAGATAACATTCGGCACAATTGCTCCACTCGGCATTCAGCATGTTCTGCCATATCATTCGGCCTCCCTGGCACGTTCAGCATCCCAAAGGATACTCGGCCTCGCAAGCACGTTCGGCCAAAGTGAACGTTCGGCCAAAGTAAATGTTCAGCCTACAAGGAACACTCGACAAGAGTATGTTCGGCATCTCTGAACGCTCGGCCTGGCAAACCAACATTTTATACTACTCGGCATCACATCGTTCGGACCAAAGCACGTTTGGCCTCCCAAGAATGATCGGTAATCAAAGGTGGTTCGGCCTTCTCCCCAGCACGTCCGGCCTTGATTATCGCTCGCCCTATTCCTCCCACACAACAAAGAAGTCGTTCGGCATGGAAAGAAGGGTTCGACCTTTCCGTTCGGCCTGTTCAGTTCGACGCACATGGCACGTTCTACATGGACCGAGTTATCCAGCTACTTGGCCCACCAGAGAAGTCCAACCCACCTTCGTCTATAAATAGAGGGGCAGGGGAACAGAAAAAGGGGGAGATTTGAGAGAACACTGGGAAGACTCTGCTATTTTCAAGACTCGTTCCAGACTTATTTCTTTTACTTTGCAATTGTATTCTAGTAACTAAAAACGGATTGTATCTGTAATCACCCATCAAGGAAATCAATGGAAATCAACTTCAAAGTGGATGTAGGCAGTTACGCCGAACCACTATAAATTTGGTGTTCTTGTTCTCTGCATTTAAATTTACACTCTATTCTCTGTTTTAGTTTGCTTTCTTCATTAATCTCTCTACACAATCTTTCTAAGGGTGTTAGTGACCAATTTTGGTGCTAACATTTTGGTGCTTTCACTGAGAATTGAATTCTCGAGCTATTAGGATCTACTTTGTAGCTACTGGATTGCATAAGTCCCCCGAAGGAGATCCATAATCATCCGTAGGCATTTGTTGATTCAACTCAGAGTTACTACCAATAACTCTACCATGAGAAGACCACGGACAAGATCAGCCTCTCAAAATGCAGATGCCCATGAAACTACTAGTGTGCAACAATTCGGGCCTGGCAATCAGCAAGCTGCTTACGGTGCAGGACCCTCCAACCAAAACCGAGCAGAAGTTGTTTCCTGAGCGGAATTCAATGACTTGATAAGAGAACTTAAGGAGAGTAGAAAGCAGCTTGCTGAGAAAATGCAAGTCAATGCTGACCTCATAACCCAGCTTACTCAGCAGCAGCATCAGAATGCTGGAGGTAGCCCTGCCACTTACTCTGAAGATGATAGTTCGACTTCTGCTGACGAACCTCCTAAGCGTAGATGCCGTAAGGATGAAAATGCACAAGTAGGTGCCACTGATCGATCTACTAGAAATCAAGCCCGTGGAACGGAACCCCACTTCCCTTCTTCTACACAAACCTCGGACTTGACAACTATGATCAGGCAGTTGATGAGAGAAAATCAAGGCTTGACTAATGAAGATTGGGGAGTGTCGAAAAGCCATACTCCCTTCACGGACCCCATTCTACAGTCTGAATATCCGAGAAAGTTCAGCATGCCCACCATTCCAGCCTATGAAGGGAAAACTGATCCTACACAGCATGTAATGAGGTATGGATGGATGATGGATTCAGCAAGGGCCAATGATGCCGCCAAGTGCAGGTGCTTCCCGATTACTCTATCCGGAATTGACACTATGTGGTTTACTCGACTTCTCCCATGATCAATATCCAGCTTCGATGAATTAGCAATGAAATTCATAGAACAATTCAGGATACACACCACCCGTCCAAAGGACGTGATGTCCTTATCAAGTGTGACCCAAGCTCCAGGAGAGTCATTGAAAGCATACTTGCAGAGATTTCATGTTGCTGCTACCGAAGTGAGCAATACTAACGACCATGCAATTTTGATGACAGTGATGCGTGGAGTGGATCCCGATTCTGAATTCGGAGATTGGTTGGTAGGAAAGTCCCCAGCCACACTGGAGCGTTTTTATTCGAAAGCTCATCAGTTCATAAGGAGAGAAGAAGCTCGGTGGACAAGGAAAGACAAGGCACCAGGGCCCGTTCAGGAATCTGTAAAGAGCAACATCGCCGTGAAGACTACTGGCAATAACCTTGGAAAGACTCAAGCCAGCGTCCAGAACAAGCCCAGGCTGTCTAAAGAATCTGGAGGTGGAAATCCTGGAAGGAAGAAGGAAACGGGAAGATGGAAGTCAAGAATCCCAACCTGCAACGAATACACTCCACTGAATGCATTTCTTGAGAACATCTACTTATCAACCTGCAACACTTTTCAATACAGAAAACCACGCCTAAAGGAATCAACAGAGGAGCAGAAGCGGACAGGAAAGTATTGCCGCTTTCACGAGGCTTATGGGCACAACACAGAGGAGTGCAGGCATCTTCATGACGCTATTGAGAAATTGATTAGGCACAAGAAGCTACAGGAATTTGTCAAAGACCCACAGGACGGAAAGCAAGAGACATCGGACCCTGGACGAGGGCCAGCCCCACACTAACCAGAACAACCTACTCGGACTGTGGGTAGATTGGTCATTAACACGATTGCTGGCGGACCTCACCCTACGGATAAGAACTGGCAGGAGATGGAACGATATGCTAACTCTCTGAGACATGCGGATTATGAGTGCTGTTCGAATGTGGAGGACAGAACTCCCGCAAAGCAGCAGCGCACAATGAATGATGACATCGTGTTGAGAAGCAGAGATGCGGATAAGATAGAGGCCACTACTATCAACCCAATGGTCATATCCGCGACCATCGGGACGTCATTCGTAAAGAGAATTCTAATTGATTGCGGAAGTTCCGTTAACATAATCTTACGGAAGGCATATGACCAAATGAAACTGGAAACCATGGATTTGAAACCATTCAAAGCCAAGATCCAAGGCTTTAACGGCGCTGCAAATGATGCCATGGGATATGTGGAATTACCCGTCGAACTGGGGCAAGGTGAACGTAGGAGAGTGCGAATCCTACCATTCATAGTGTTGGACGTCGATTCCCCATACAACGTGTTCCTAGGACGTCCAGCCCTTGCGGAATTCAGGGCAGCCATGGCCCCATGGTGTTTGACGTTAAAATTTCCCACAGACAAAGGAGTAGGAGTAGTGCACGGCGATCAGGCAACCGGTCATGCATGCTATGTGGCTGAGCTCAGAGAGGCGCAACGTAGGGAGAAGGGAAAGGTTGCGGACAGCTCGGTCCGGACCTAATACTCCGATGATTGACAACTAGCGCCCGAGCCCTGGCTCGGGCGACAATCTCGGATCCATAGAGACATAGTTCCAAGAGATGATGATGTGGAACCCAGGGAAACAAATGCAGCACCGGCCGAACTGACCATTGACATCTCAGTTAGCTGCAACGACCCATCACGAGTTCTTAAAATAGGATCACAACTAGACCCCGTAGCAGCTAAAAACCTTATTGATTTCCTCCGAGCGAACCTTGATGTTTTTGCTTGGACGCATTCTAATATGTGTGTATTTCTCTTCAAATTACGAGTCATATGTTGAACATAGACCCAAAACATGTCCCTTTGAAACAGAAAAGGAGAGGCATGGACCCAGAGAGGTCCGCTGCCCTCAAAGAGGAGGTGGACAAACTAAAAACTAACGGGTTCATCCGCGACGCCCTCTACCCTGAATGGGTGTCTAACCCGGTGTTAGTAAAGAAAGCAAATGGAAATCGGAGAACTTGTGTCGATTGCTCTGATTTAAAAAAGCATGCCCGAAGGATAACTTTCCATTACAAAGGATTGACCAACTGGTCGATTCAACAGCCGGACAAGAGTTACTATCATTTATGGATGCATACTCTTGTTACAATCAAATTCCGATGTACATCCGGGACCAAGAACACACCAGCTTCGTCACCAACGTCGGGTTATATTGCTACATAGTAACGCCCTTCGGATTAAAAAATGCAGGAGCAACTTATCAACGTCTGGTAAATCGAATATTCAAAGATCAGATTAGGAAAACAATGGAAGTCTATGTGGATAACATGCTTGTGGAGTCACGGCAGTCAAACGACCACATTCGAGACTTAACAGATATGTTCGATATACTCAGGCACTACGGGATGAAGATCAATCCTCTGAAGTGTTCATTCGGCGTAGCTTCAGGAAAGTTCTTGGGTTTCATTGTGAATGCGCGAGGGATTGAGGCTAACCCGGAGAAGATCCAGGCTATCCGAGATATACAGGTACCCAGAACCATAAAGAAGGTGCAGAGCCTGAATGGAAAAGTGGCTGCGTTAAGTCGATTCATATCCAGAGCTACAGATAAGTGTATTCCCTTCTTTGACGTTATAAAGAAAGGAAAGAGAAACTTCAAATGGACGTCCGACTGTTAGGAAGCATTTTAGACTCTGGTAAGGCACTTAGAAAGTCCCCCGGTACTATCGAAACTAGTAGACCACAAGACGTTGTATGTGTACCTTGCTATCTCCCAGCATGCCATCAGCACTGCCTTGGTCCGCGAGGAAGACCGAGTTCAAAAGCCAGTTTACTGTGTTGGTTAACGCTTGACGGGGGCGGAAAGGAATTATCCAAAGATTGAGAAACTCGCCTATTGCTTGGTGATTGCGTCACGCAAGCTTCATCCCTACTTTCAAGCACACTCAATCGGTGTGTACACAGACCAACCCTTGCGACAAGTACTCCAACGACTGGAAACTTCCGGAAGGATGTTAAAATGGAATATTGAGTTGAGCCAGTTCGACATTGCCTTCCTGCGGCGAAGGGCCATACAAGGACAGGCACTAGCTGACTTCATCGCCGAATTCACCCTGCCAGATGAACTGAGCAGTCAAAGGGTCATACCTCCCGTTCGTTGGAAGATGTAAACCGACGGGGCATCTAACGACCATCGCTCGGGGGCAGGCATAGTCATCGTAACTCTGGAAGACCGATCAATCTGCTATGCTTTGAAGCTTGAGTTTGCAGCAACAAATAACGAAGCCGAATATGAAGCATTGATTGCTGGCTTAAGACTCGTTATCAAACTGGGAGTGAAGTCGATTGAAATCTTCTACGATTCATAGCTGGTAGTATACCAAGTGCGGGGAGACTATCAAGCAAAGGGACAGAGACTGACTCCTTACCTCGCTCGGGCTCGAGAGTTACTGGCAAGTCTTGAATATTACGCCATCTCCCATATCCCACGCGAACAGAATAGAGAAGCTGATTCATTAGCAAAATTCGCAAGCACTGGCGATGCACAACAAATGGGGTTATTCCCTATTGAGACCTTGCTTGCTCCAAGTATAGACACGATGGAGATAGATTTCGTGTCGGAAACAGAACTAGAAAAGGAATCGTGGTTGACCCCGATCAAACAGTACTTGCTACAAGGGGATTTGCCTGAAAAAAGGAGCGAAAGACGCCAAGTCCTTCGTAAGGGTTCGCGTTATGTAATACAGGACGAGATAATGTATCGGAGGCGATTCTCGACCCCCTTACTCCAATGCATGGCCCATGACGAGATAAAACGGGTACTGAAAGAAGACCATGAGGGAGAGTGTGGGGATCATACCGGAAGGCAAACATTGGCAAAGAAAATCCTCTATTGTGGATACTTTTGGCCAACCGTGAATCATGACGCTGCAGATTATGTGAGGAAATGTGAAAAATGCCAGATATACGCGAAAATTCCAAGAGCTCCGTCGACGGAACTCACAAAATTGTTAGTCCCTGGCCATTTGCAATGTGGGGAATTGACCTGATTGGTTCTTTACCCATAGCCAAAGGAGGCGCGAAATATGCAATAGTGGCAGTCGATTACTTTACCAAATGGGCAGAGGCAGAGCCTATGGAAACGATCAGCAAGAAAGTCATTAATTTCGTTGTACGAAATATCATATGTTGTTTTGGCCTTCCATGGACCATCATAACAGACAATGGAACTCAATTCGAAAGCAAAGAGTTCAAAGAATTTTGTCAGAAATGTGGCATTGAGAAAAGGTTTGCAGCAGTTGCACATCCAAATGCGAATGGACAGGTGGAAGCCGTAAACAAAATAATCAAGTCCATATTAAAAAAGAGTTTGGAAAAGGCTGGAAAAAAGTGGGTAGATGAACTCCCAATGGCGCCATGGGCTTATAGAACTACCCACAAGACCGCGACTGGCCGCACTCCATTCGCATAGGCATATGGCACGGAAGCTGTCATACCCGTGGAACTTGAGGTTCCATCACATCGGGTAACTTATTACGACCCTGCAACGAACTAGGATCTCTTACTGGAATCATTGGACTTTATTGATGAAAAACGCGAAGAAAATGATTTGAAAGCAGCCTCATACAGACATCGAGTCGCTAGATATTATAATGGAAAAGTGCAACCAAGAACCTTTGATGTGGGAGACCTCATTTTGAAACGAGTCTTTCCAACTCCATCTCACATGAATCCCGCATGGGAAGGCCCATAAGTCATCGAACAGAAGCTTGGAGAAGGAACATTCAAGTTAGCGACCGTCGATGGTGCGACACCCCCCGAGTATGGAACAGCAAGCACTTGCGACGTTATTACATCAAATCTGTTCCCTTCATGCAGTAATTGCATCTATTTCCAGTATGTTTTTATTCCTAGTTCTTGGCATGTAATGAAACAGTCTAGTGCTTTCATTAATAAAGGCTTGAGGCCATATTTTTCATGAATGATTAATGTTTCTGCGTATGATAATCCTGTGACAAGCAATTACAATTATATTATTCTGCTGGCTATGAACGCTCAAAGCAGTTAAGAAATCTCCAAGTCCCGGAGTGTGGACTGGAGTACTAGAAGTCCCCGAAGTGCGAACTCGAGTATAAACGAATAAAAATCTCCAAGTCCTCGGAGTGCGGACTGGAGTACTCGAAGTCCCCGGAGTGCGGACTCCAGTATAAACGAGTAAAAATCTCCAAGTCCTCGAAGTGCGGACTGGAGTACTCGAAGTACCCGGAGTGCGGACTCGAGTATAAACGAGTAAAAATCTCCAAGTCCCCGGAGTGTGGACTGGAGTACTCGAAGTCCCTGGAGTACGGACTCGAGTATAAACGAGTAAAAATCTCCAAGTCTCCGGAGTGCGGACTGGAGTACTCGAAGTCCCTGGAGTGCGTACTCGAGTATAAATGAGTAAAAATCTCCAAGTCCTCGGAGTGCGGACTGGAGTACTCGAAGTCCCCAGAGTGTGGACTCGAGTATAAACGAATAAAAATCTCCAAGTCTCCAGAGTGCGGACTGGAGTACTCGAAGTCCCTGGATTGCGGACTCGAGTATAATCGAGTAAAAATCTCCTAGTCCTCGGAGTGCGGACTGGAGTTCTCGAAGTCCACGGAATGCAGACTCGAGTATAAACGAATAAAAATCTCTAAGTCCCCAGAGTGCGGACTGGAGTACTCGAAGTCCCCGGAGTGCGGACTCGAGCATAAGCGAATAAAAAACTCTAAGTTCACGGAGTGCGGACTAGAGTACTCTAAGTCCCCGTAGCGCGGACTCAAGTATAAACAACTTCAAAATCTTCAAGTCCCCCGAGTGCGGACTGCGATATTCTAAGTCCCCGAAGCGCGAACTCGAGTATGAACAGTAAAAATTCTCCAAGTCCCCAGAATGCGGACTGGAATATATCACAGTCACAAGGAAAACTGAATAATAAGAATATTTTGAAAAGACAAAAAAGGGAACTAAACTTTATTCAGGAAAAGTTTTCTGCTACAAGCACTCCAAAATTCGGAGCCAACGTTCTATCCACAAAAATTACAGAAATTATTACGCAACTTAAACTGACTCTCGTTGAATGAAGACAGTAGTCATTTCTTGTGCCTCTTCAGCTTCTTCCCAAACGACTCTTCCCCAGAGCGTTTACCCTTGGAACCTTTCCTTGATGGAGGAGTAACCACTGAAGAAGTAGGGGGAACATCCAAGGGCTTGGACCTGCCGAGAAGGATGACCTTCAATGGCTTGTTCAAGGGATCATCTAGGTCCACTTCACACAGCTCAATCTTGATAATGACTGTATCTCTTTTCTCTTTCTCAAGCTGCTCCTTCATGCTCAATTCAGATGTATGCTCAGAGGCGCCTGTGACTTCTACTTCATAACTCCCAGAGGAGGAATCGGATTTGCCTTCGTCAAGCGCCCCGATCAGTTGAGCATCTGGTCCAGGAACCTCACCATCATGAGCAACCCCACCGGACTTTTCCACCTCCTTGGAGACATTGCTCCTCGGAGTAGGATCGAGGTCGGAACGACCTGCACAAAATCAGAAAAGATGAGCATTAGAATGCAGTAGTACTTTACAAAGAATGATGACTTTCAAAATCTCAAAGTGGAAAGTTATCTACCAGGCCCTTGCAAACTCTCTGCCGTCGAAGGAGTTTCTCCCTCCAGGATAGGAGACAAAACATGAATGCCCAGGACGGGGCCTTCCGGATCATAGCCAGTGTGCTGTTCAAAGGGATCAAGTGTCGGCCGACCGGCCGGCTGGGAAGGCATATGAACAAGAGACTCGGCCCCGGATAGGCCGGCAACAACTTCTTTCCTTTTCCTCGAGGGGGAGCCTCTGCAGTAAAGAGCCTTGGCCTCCGATAGGTCCGAAGGCTCATTTCCCATCAGAAATTCCTTTATTAGATCCTCCTCGTCAATCTCCTCGACACCACGCTTGGCCTTCCTGATCTGAATTAAAGTTTCCCACGCCTCGAACAACGATTCAATATAGCCATCACCCAAAAAAGTTAGGTCACGGTGCATGAGCACGCGGGCGTTGAATTAGGTAATGAGTGGGTCGAACGCAGTCTTGATCTCCTCTCTACCTTCCTCCCTGGCAGCCTCAAGGCGGGAATCGATATCCGTCAACACCATCCTCTTGCCCTCCTCACGGGCCTCGCTCTTTAACATCTCAACCCTGGAGAGCTCGCCCTCGAGTTGTTCTTTTAAAAGTCGGGTGGCGACGATCTCGTCACAGTATCACTGTGACTCTTCCTGGGCAGTCGTTTTCTCCTCCCTCTCTCTGCGGAGAAGCTCTTCAAGTTCCTTGACCCGAGCGCTGAGCGCATCCCTCTCCTTTTGAATGGAATCCTTCTCTAAGGCCAAAGCCCAAAATCGTTGGACTACCTCGTCAAGCTCTTTCTTGTGAGTTTATTCCAAGCGAGTGACAGCCTCGGCAGTATCCTTGGCACTCCGGTGGGCGGCCTCGAGTTTAGATTTATAAGTGGCGATTTCTTCGTCCTGGGCCTTAATGATGTTTTTATCGTAGGCAGCCTCAAGTTTCAAACGGTCTATTTCATGATGGTGCTCCACAGAGACTTCGGAGAGTTTCTCAGCTAGGTGGATGAACGCGTCATGTTGAACATAGACGTCGTTGGTGCAGGCAATGGCGTTTTTCTTAACATCTCCGGGTATAGAATGAATCGCCGGAAGGAACTTCAACCCATCGAAGCAGATCTTGGGAAATGTAGCCTTGAGCTCGCTCAGTCTCTCTGATACTGTGGGATCGGTGCAGGAGTAGGAGGAGACGGCTTTGCAAGTTTGCCCCTTCTATGAGAATCTCGGGACTGTCGAGTAGAAGAAGAATCAGAGCGTTGATCTCGGGGGATATCAGACTGCGACCCCTTGTAACCAGGCTGATCCTGACTTTGCCCCGAATGAGAAGGGGTGTGTTGGTGATGCTTGGGTTGGTAATACGTTTTCTTCTGAGATGATGAGTCCCGAGAATGACTGTCCCCACCACCATCACCATCTCTATCTCGACGTCTCTCGGGACCCGAGTCCCGCCCGGACGAATGAAAATTAGAAGAGCCATGGAGGCGATCGAATCCGTGGGAGCGTCCGATGTCACCTGCAAGAAATTCAAATAACAGTGAATTAGTAAGGGGAGTTATATAAAAAAAAATCTAAGACTTGAGGTGCAAGTGTTCGTGTGTGTCCTAGTGTTTCCCCCAGACGGGCCAGTAGCCTTGCTAATAGGGGTTTTCTCTCCCTGACTTTGGGACGGAATTCCCACATCGCCTCTGACAGGCGAATGGAATTTGAATTCCTCCAGATCGCCAAAATCATAGTTAAGCAGATCATCGAAGATGGAGAGATTCGATAGGCCCTTTAAAGAACTTTCCACTCGCTGTGAAGAAGCCTCTTTCTCTACGGGGATGAGCGTAACTTTGGAAGTTCCGCCAACCTTCTCCTTCCTAATCCTATACATCAACTTCTTTTTTCCCTTCGAAGGGGAAGATGATGTCTTAATATCATGCACCTCGACCAGTGGATCTGGAGTGGGACCCACATTCTCACCTTGTTTTTCAGGGTGCTCACCCTCTTTGATCTCCCCCTCCTGTGCACCGGGGGTGTGGCGTGATGACGATCCAGCCAAACTTTTCCCTTTACCAGATTTGGGCTTAGGAGCGAAGGCGCCCTCGGGAAGACTCACCCGACGACCTTCGGCTAACAGCCCGAACCTCGACAACGACTCATTCGAGATGAGAGTTTGAATGTCTCATTCTTCGGCAGGAAGAGCCCTGATAGCTTCAACAGCCTTAGAGTGACCACGGTCCTCAGGACGGGGACTGACATCTGGAAAGATAAAACTAGAGTTAGGAAAAACATAGCATCGATAAAAACATGAGGACCATTCAAAGAAGAAGACTTACTTCCTTCAACCCATCTCCTCGCGAAGCCGGGAGGGCAGCGTACATAGAATCATTCCTGTTTGTATAGGGAAAACTTGCTCCAAGCTCCGGTTAGAATTTGTCACCTGTGATACGGCTCGAGAAACGAGATAAAGGGGCTATCCTTCCGCTTCTTGATCATGTAAATATATCTGATGTCGTTGGGAGTTGGAGGTCAAGAGAAGACGACCATGAAGAGGAGGTAAGTCCCATATATGAACGCGTGTCCGTTGGGGTGTAGCTGCGACGGGGAGACGTCGATATGTTGCAACACATCCCGAAGGAACAAATTGAACGGAGGCACGCTGCCCACCCAGCACATAAATTTATTGTAGGCGTTGTATCCGACTAGGGGCAGGTTTTGGACGATCACGGCCCGACGGAACCAACACGTTGGCGAAAGGGATTCCGTGAATCGAACATATCCACCGGAGCGTGGCTTCGTTAATCCTCGAAGCCTGTGAATCGATCGGATTATCCAGGAGGATCGTTGACTCCAGGGTATCAGGAGCAAAATCATGAGCGGGGGAGGTCGAGGGATTAGATGCGTCTGTGCCCCCTTGTTGGAAGACGGCTCGGGCCTGTTTGAGATGGTGGCGGAGCTGGATCTTTTAGAGATCTTCAATAAATAGCGGATCTGACAAAACACCTGTGTGAACTATACTTGAAAAATAATTGATGTCAGTATTAACAACACGAATAATCCCCCTCGTGTTGTGTGAACTAGTGCAATCAATCGTGTATAAGCATTGAAAATTTGGAAGTCGCAAGGTAACTAATATGAAACTAAGATTATAACCCTCGCCTTCGAAGACCGTCATCGCTGACTGTCTCCAAAAGCCCGCCATACGGCGTTTACAATTTCAAGTTCAGGAAGCGTTAGAGGAACTTATCTGATTACGTCAAGTAATGTTCAAATTTATGGCTACTGGAAGTAGGAGGTAATTAGTTCAAATCGGTTCAATATGCTAGCATGTTAGAGTCATTGCCCTTGTTTTACGACCGTTCGGCATGCTTTGTTCGGCACGTTTGTTCGGCATTTAAGTGTAGTTCGGTTAGGCATTATTCGGCACGTCTGTTCGGCATTTATGCATCATTCGGTGTAAGGTTGTTCGGCCTTGATATGGCTCGGCATTGATGTTTGTTCGTCTATGCTGTTGTTCGACGAAGTTATCGCTCGGCCTACAACTCTCGTTCGGCCTAACTACAGTTCGTACTGGGTAGCGCTCGACAGGGTATCGTTCGGCCAAAATACCATTCGGATGATACAACACCCAGCCTCCCCACTGACTCACGCTAACTCCCTAACCTTCCATCCCATCGTTCGGCCAATGATGTGCCATGCTGAACCTAGGTTAGGCCGAGCTTCGACGCTCAGCACGGCCTTCAAATTTTCCTCTCCTCCACCTTTTCTCTTTCCCAAATCTCGTTCGATACAAGGGTTCCATACCGAACCACAACATCTGTCCCAAACAACTAGTCAACCCCTACGAATGATCATCCCTAGCCACTTCTCCTTACCTCACCTCGCTCGGCCTTGCAGATATCCTAATCGGAGTTTGGGTCCTCCGCCCACGTAGCCCGTTCGACCACGATTCTGACCTAAGCCGATTGATCGAAACATATCAGGGAAAGTAGTTGGATAAAGGGATTTTACCTAGTTCGTGGATCGAGCTTTAGGTAGGGTTGAGAAGTCCTTAGAATCTACTGACAGGGGTAGTTCGAAAGTTCGAAATTGCAGAAGTGAAAGTAAAGAAAAAGGAGGAAGAAGGAGAGGTCGGGTTTTATAAGGAAGAAGAAGAAGTTGAAGAGACTGTGACCGGTTCTACCGGTCAAAGCGATACCGTTCCGCTAACATGGATCGTTCGACTAACATGGATCGTTCGGCTAACGTGGATCGTTCGGCAAACGTGGATCATTCGGAATCTACACCACGTTCGGCCAGGAGAGTCATGCGTCCCCCAAGAGTGATGACTAAGGTTCGAAGTGAAGCATGGAAGGCGAATAATCCAAAGCGTATCACGTTCGGTCACGTAACACACTTTGGGGGGCAGGTGTTTCTTGGAGATTTGATCAGGCAACTTAGTACTCGGCATACCAAGGGCATTCAGCCTTTAAGTGGTTCAGCACCATTGTTCGGCCAAAGATAACGTTCGGCACAATTTCTTCACTCGGCATTCAGTACATTTGGCCATATCATTCGGCCTCCCTGGCAAATTCGGCATCCCAAAGGATACTCGGCCTCGCAAGCACGTTCGGCCAAAGTGAACGTTCGGCCAAAGTAAACGTTCGGCCTACAAGGAACACTTGGCGTAGTGTATGTTCGGCATCTCTGAACGTTCGGCCTGGCAAACCAACATTTTATACCACTCAGCATCGCATTGTTCGGACCAAAGCGCGTTTGGCCTCCCAAGAATGTTCGGTAATCAAAGGTGGTTCAGCCTTCTCCCTAGCATGTCCGACCTCGATTATCGCTCGGCCTATTCCTCCCACACAATGAAGAAGTCGTTCGGCATGGAAAAAAGGGTTCAGCCTTTAACCGTTCGGCCTGTTCAGTTCGACGCACAGGGCACGTCCTACCTGGACCGAGTTATCCAGCTACCTGGCCCACCAGAGAAGTCCAACCCACCTTCATCTATAAATAGAGGGGCAGGGGCACAGAAAAAGGGGAGATTTGAGAGAATACTGGGGAGACTCTACCATTTTCAAGACTCATTCCAGACTTATTTCATTTACTTTCCAATTGTATTCTAGTGACTAAAAAACGGATTGTATCTGTAATCACCCGTCAAGAAAATCAATGGAAATCAACTTCAAAGTGGATGTAGGAAGTTACGCCGAACCACTATAAATTTGGTGTTCTTGTTCTCTGCATTTAAATTTACACTCTATTCTCTGTTTTAGTTTACTTTCTTCATTAATCTCTCTACACAATCTTTATAAGGGTGGTAGTGACCAATTTTGGTGCTAACAAGAACCCACTTGTGTCGTTGGAAAATAATCTCGATGATGAGTGCACACATCGTCGACATCGATTTTCGAGTTTCAGAGTAGGGAGAAGCCACTCTAGTAGCTTTGCTATGAAAGTGATTTTGTGAAACCAATTTTGATTTTAGATTTCGAAGTATGATTTGATTTTCGAAAGATATATGTATATATATTTGAAATGATTTGAAGTAAGCCCGGTGTTCAGTCCTCGAGTTTCAGATTTGATTTAGTATAAATCTATTTATAAAATTGATTTACTAATTTGTTGCTAGTTCCCAACTCTTGGATTCGAAATTTGATTTCACTTACTATTTTGAAGGTTCGAACACTTCCAAATCGAGGTTTAATTTTCGAAGCTAAGAAATTTCGAAGAATATAAAACATCTAATAAAGTATATAAGTTTAGTTTTGTATGTTTAAAGTACGAAGAGTATGACTTAAATAAATTTGAAACTTTTGTTAAGTAAATAATTTGCAAAAGAAAATTTGGATCTTTTGAATATAAATAAATAGTTTAAAGGTTTTAAAGGGATAGTTATAAATTTAGAAACCATTTTGGGTATAATTGATTTTGAGAAATATTTGGTTTTGGATATAAATTGTAATGTAAAACCCAGTATTTATATGATGATTTTGGAAATGAATTTGTTTGACTTAAATTATGTTAATAAGGAAACTTGGGTTATTTTCTAAACCAATTATTTTTGGCAACTTTGAATTGCCGATATTTCATTTGGAAGAAATTATTTAGTGAAATCATATATGATTTTGAAACTAAATTGATATTGAAATAGATTGAAATTTGAGAACCATATGTTACTAAATACTTGATTTGGAAGTTATCGAACTTATATAAAATGGATTTGTATAAGTATAATGTTGATTTGAAAACTATTGATTTGAAAGGTACTCAATTTGGAAAAAGAAATCTTATATAATCGAAGTCTATATAAGTATGATTTGATATACTATTGATTTTGGAAAGTATTCGATTGGAAAACGGAATCTTATATATAATGGACTTTATATAAGTATGATATTTGAAAGTGATTTGAAAAGGTGCTATATGATATATATTTTCGAAATAAAGATATGGAAAGTGCCTTCTGCTTGATATCCGCTCTGTGGCGACATTGTGGTTTCATTATATCAATATTATTCTCTCTGATTTTTGGTTTTCCGGATGTGATACTCGAGTGTCCCACCGTGGCGTAACCCATGGTTTTTTTTCGAGCGTGACTGCATAGCGTAATTCACCTAGTTGAGATGGCCTAGGGGTACGGATTTTTTCTTAGGGGATCCAGGCGTAATCATTGTGTATCCTGTGAACTACGTAGGTCGCATTAGTAGCAAAATCCGCCTGGCTGAGGAGACCTAGGGGTACAGATTGTTTTCTGGGGGATCCATACATAATCATTGTGTATCCTACAGTCTACTAGTCATCATGGCATAACTCGTAGGGCTGAGAAAGCTTACGAATATGGATTGTTTCCTGGGGGATCTAGGCGTAACCATTGTGTATCTGCGAACCATGTTTGGACAAAGGTTTTGGTTTGGTTGTTTTCTTTGGATTGTACTTTCCATATCTGTTTTTAAAAGTTTTTCCGGTATTTTCATTGGGTGTTGAAACAAGTCTACTAAGCACCTAGAGAATTCTAGCTTTACGCATGATCAACGCATTGCCAGAGCCTACAGAAATGAGGATAAACTTGTTAAGACATCGAGTTATAAAAGTATTTTATAAAGTATTATATAAAGGATATTTTGATCATTTATTTTACCCTTTTAAATAATTGAAATTTATATAGCTTTAAAACAATGGTCCATCCTTGTCTTCCAACCTATTTTCCTTTCTAGATATTCCTATCAATCTATTTTCCCTTCTAGCCATTCCTATTCTCCACCTTGTTAAACTTACCTATAACAACAGTTATCAGGTATAATTTTAATCTTCTTGTCATCTTGTCTTAGTCCTATTTCATTCTATTTTTTTCCGTGTTTCCCGTACCTCCTTCCTTTTCGAGGACGAAAAGATTTGAGTGGGGGAGAGCGTAACAACCCTTTTTTTGTAATTACTTTAATTGTATATTTTAATTATTTTAATTTCCTGATTTAAAAAAATTATTTTATTTATTTAAAATGAATAAAAAAATTATTTTACATACAAATTTTGATTTTTGTGTGAATTATAATTCCAAACCTGAATAAATGGAATATTTTCAAAAAAATGGATTTCTGGTCAAAATGGTCAAACTTTGACTTTTAAATTTAAAATTTAAATTTTTGAATTTTATCTTTTATTATGAAATTATATTTAATTTCAAGAATACTACTTTTTGTTTCGTTGAAATCGGATTAATATTATTAAAGTTAAGCTTTTTACAATATTGTGTGTAAATTGTTTTATTTAACAAATTTGTTTATTTTAATTTATATAAATAATATTTTGTTTGTAAAATCATTTTCTAATTTTTGTAACATGATATGTTTTGCATATATTTTATTTTTAAAACATTTTAAAGTATAGTTATAATGTTCAGATGTTGATTGTATATTGTTTTCAATCTTTAATTCTGATTTCCATTAAATAAAATATTTTCTTTATTTATTTCCTACTTTTCCTAAAAAAATATTTATTCTTCGTAATATCTATCTCTACCTTATTTTTATTATTTAAACATTCATTTATTAATTAAATGGATAATTATTTAGATCCCTATTTATTTCTTGAAAAGAAATCTCAAATATATATATATACACACACACACAAACACACACGTTATTGTTTTAAAAGGCATACCTTTAAATATTTATTTTAATTAATATAAGTAATACTTTTGGTTGATATATCATGTTATAATTGTGCATATATATGTAACATTACATGTTATGTATATATTTACAACATTTGTCCGTTTTTGTTTCATTTAATTTGGATATATACTTTGTAAATTAAGTAACATACAAAGATGTAAATAGCAATTAATTTATACGTTTCTATAACCGTTTTCTTATTTATTTATACAGTGTTTATATAAACGGTATGTACTTATTGAATTATTTCTTTGGCATATATTTTATTAAATAGATGAGAAACAAGTCAAATACGTTACCTATTTTTAATTAAAGGCATGCATATGTTTGACTTATTGCCTTTTTATCTTTCCATCCATTAATCTCATACCATAACTCCTCCATATGTTGTCGTTTATTTCCTTGATCCCTAGCCGTATATTTTGTAGATTATGTGAAAGAAAACATCTCTTTCTCATTCATCATAAACGCCATTTTCAGATCTGAAGAGAAAGGTAATGGTTCCTTCTCTTTTCTCCACTTTTCTTCTTTGGTTTGCCTTGTTTTTCACTTGATTTTGCTTGATCTTCACATATGGTTCTCGGCCTAACCCCTTCACCATCACCTCCACCGACCACCACCACATCTTCCTCTACCTAATCCACGACCTATCCACCATACTCCTCTAACCTGAAAGTGCCATGGCCTCCCCTTGAACAAAACTTCACAAAAACTATGAAAAACTCCACAAAACCATGCTAATCGAGCCATATATGCAACACCACCTTCATTGCTTGCCACGGCCGCCTCCTTAGCCACCGCCACCATCAAGCACCACCTTTGAACACCATTACTAACCTCTGACCTGACCTGTAACAGCCTCTGGCTGAGCCCAAATATGCCTTTGACCGAGCCCAAGTTGAACCAAAACCCTTTCTAGCCTTGCCTTTTGACCTTCCACACTTTGTAACTTCCGAACCCTTCCTATCCTTGACCAAGCCTTGTTATTTTCAGTCCAAACCTGATCCTTTACCACCTGAAACATGTCATGGCTGGACCAATTTAGCCTTAAGGCCGAGCACATGTTGAGTCAAGGCATGCAAAACTTGTTTGAAACTTGGTGATGTCTTTGTTTATCTCTATTTCAATTTGTTTCAATAATTTTGGTATTGTATTTATATTTATGTATGGTCTTGTTTTATTGTTATATACAAGACATACATCTTGGCTCTCTTCCCAGTTGAATCAAATCGTGGTATCATGCTTTTCGGATTCTCTTTTGTTTGTGTTATTTGTGAACTCCAGCTTTGAAGAAGTGAGTAATTCACACATGACATGTATGCCTATATAATTGTGAAGTGACACCAAGTGAATGTGTAAAAACTTTTTTATCATGTTATACCTGCTGTGTTATCATTTATATGATGTTAAACCTTGTTATTAACTTGTCACATCATCTGTTATATTCTATTCTGTTACATTACTTATTTATTTATATTTCTCACACTGCATGTTCCCTGTAGAATAGAATCACTATGGGTTGAAATGATACATACCCGAACGGACTTTAGAATAGAAAAAATCATTATGGGCTGAAATGATAGGCCTGAGTGATTTTTATTTATTTGTATTTGTCTTGGGATTTCGAGTTTGAAATAATCAAAACTCGAAAATTTAACTGATTATGGATTTAAATGATAACTTCCGTATCACTTGATTTAGGTGTGAAATATTTTCCGGACCCATGGTTGATTTCAAAATATGATTTTTTTTATAAATTTCATGTATTGTAAATGAAAGAAAAAAAAATGAAATTTGACTTATATTGGATTTAAAATGGTTAAGCAGTGATTTTCTAAAAGGTTAATGTTATAGGTTAATTGATGGGTTGAGTGTAGTATGAAAGTTTGATTTAACTAAATAATGGGAATTTAAGAAGAAGAAATGGAATTATAAGATTAACTTGGTAATTAATATAATTGATGTATGAATTGGATAAATATAAAGTAAAAGAAAATATCAAGTTATTTGTAAAATAAAGTTAAGCAACTTAAAGTGTAATTAGAATTTAGGTAATTAGTTTAAAATGTTAAATAAATGGATAGTTGGATGGAAATTTTGGAATTTAACTTAACTTGGAAATGTGAAATTGGTTTGACATTAAAGGTTAAGTTAAGAAATTAAAAATGGAATTCAAGTTATATAAATAAAATGGAAATTAAGTTATATTTGGAAAATGGTAATAAAAAATTTAAGTGTTAAGTAATTTGTTAAAATGTGAAGAATAGGAAATTGTACACTTGAATTTATTAAGTGAATTATTGAAAACTTGATTTTATTATAGGAAATTTACTTTATAAAAATCATAAATTAAAGTTATTTTAGTGAACATTTTTTAGTGTTAAAATATGATTTTTATAATGTTTAAAGGGTTAAATCAAAGTTTATTTATGGCTGAAGTTTCAATATTTGAAGTGTTTAACTAAATAAATGAACTCAGAAAAGGCTAAATTTTTTGGAATTGAATATTTGATTTGAAGGAATAATGACTTCACTTTTTTAATGGTTTAAATGAATGATTTTAATCCAGAATCATAAATTGTTTTGAAATTTATAACCACGGGTACACTGCTTTGCGTGTCTCGTGGTTTCCTTGTGATTGTTTGATGCACACCTTTGATTTTAGGAGTGTGGCTAGAGGTGAGCGGTTACTGCAGCTCTATGCTACCCTAGTCACAATAACACTGTTATTTGCATTGTTTACTTTAATATGGATATTTCTAGAATAGTGTTTATTACCACTTGATTGATGGTTTGATTGATCCTTAAAGGATGGGCAATCCCAAGCATCCTTTAAGTTATTATGCATTGCTTTTACAGTTCACTTGATCTGATTTACATTGTATAAGTATGTATGTCCTGATTCAAGTGTTTGTGTTTTACTTTACGCTCAGGTTAGCCTGAGAATCACAGCTTTGGATTCGCCTTCTGGAGCTAGATTTTTGTTGGAGCTCATATGTCTATCTATTCGTCTACTTCTTCCGGTTAGTTCCAATTTGGTATCTTTCTCTGTGTTGTTGTTTATGTATCATGACTTCCATTGTATCCTTTTTGCTATGAGATTTTGTATATGTTTTGAGGGTATGTACATAGTAGCTTCATGAACTACTATGGTATTTCATTTCTGCAGCGAGTATTCTGATATTTCTGTGTCTGTGATTCTGTGAATGATTTTATTTGCTCCAAATTCTTAACAATCCACTGTTTTGAAGTATTCGAGCCCGACATGTGTGGATTATTGTCGATTTGAATGGTCCAAAATATTAGGTCATTACACCCATATAGCCCTTACCATGTAATAGTCCCAGTAGTCCATCCAATATCATGGTCCCTCCTGATCGGAAAGCCACCAGAGGATACCACACGGGGTACGGGAGAAAACCAAAAATCATACAAGACACGATAGGGTAAGTGACACGGCACAACTAGGCAATGCCAGGGTAGATATACCAATTACGCTTCCGAACAAGTGGTAGCGCGTAGCAGCTACTACCGCCCACCTCGAGCCACACCCCCAAATTAAAAATCAAAAGTGGCCACCAAATCAATCCAAAGTCGGAGTATAATATCCAAGGGATGTGTCCGTTAAAAGGTACTACCTTCTTAGCCGTCAATCGCTCCTGTTTTAGTCACCTTATGCCAACTCAGGGGAGTCGAGTCCACGTATTTACCTCAAAGGAAACGTCGCCGCCATCTTACTTCATTCTGGAATCTCCACCACGTACATGGTTGTTAAAGTGGTTTTCAAAGTTGGCAGAGAGTATGACAACTTCTGATCACGGTCTCTTTAACAACCAAACGTTATTATAACACCGCGGTCATTTTAAAATAATCATAATTCAAAACTAGAATATAATATCCATTTCAAAGCCATATAAATACAATATCATTTCCGTTTTAAAATCATAAAATTAAGCAACTTATAGTGTAATTTGAATTTAGGTAATTAGTTTAAAATGTTAAATAAATGGACAGTTAAATGGAAATTTTGGAATTTAACTTAACTTGGAAATGTGAAATTGGTTTGACATTAAAGGTTAAGTTAAGAAATTAAAAATGGAATTCAAGTTATATAATAAAATGGAAATTAAGTTATATTTGGAAAATGGTAATAAAAAATTTAAGTGTTAAGTAATTTGTTAAAATGTGAAGAATAGGAAATTGTACACTTGAATTATTAAGTGAATTATTGAAAATTTGATTTTATTTATAGG
Source organism: Allium cepa (assembly GCA_030765085.1). Classification (NCBI taxonomy): domain Eukaryota; kingdom Viridiplantae; phylum Streptophyta; class Magnoliopsida; order Asparagales; family Amaryllidaceae; genus Allium; species Allium cepa. The sequence continues at coordinate 444,446,173 of CM060938.1, read as the reverse complement.
AAATTTACTTTATAAAAATCATTAATTAAAGGTATTTTAATGAATATTTTTGAGTGTTAAAGTATGATTTTTATAATGTTTAAAGGGTTAAAATCAAAGTTTATTTATGGCTGAAATTTCAATATTTAAAGTGTTTGACTAAATAAATGAACTCAGAAAAGGCTAAATTTTTGAGAATTGAATATTTGATTTGAAGGAATAATGACTTCACTTTTTTAATGGTTTAAATGAATGATTTTAATCCAGAATCATAAATCATTTTGAAATTTATAACCACGGGTACACTGCTTTGCATGTCTCGTGGTTTCCTTGTGATTGTTTGATGCGCACCTTTGATTTTAGGAGTGTGGCTAGAGGTGAGCGGTTACTGCAGCTCTATGCTACCCTAGTCACAATAACGCTGTTATTTGCATTGTTTACTTTAATTTGGATATTTCTAGAATAGTGTTTATTACAACTTGATTGATGGTTTGATTGATCCTTAAAGGATGGGCAATCCCAAGCATCCTTTAAGTTATTACGCATTGCTTTTACAGTTCACTTGATCTGATTTACATTGTATAAGTATGTATGTTCTGACTCGAGTGTTTGTGTTTTACTTTACGCTCAAGTTAGCCTGAGAATCACAACTTTGGATTCGCCTTTGGAGCTAGAGTTTTGCTGGAGCTCATATGTCTATCTATTCGTCTACTTCTTCCAGTTAGTTCCTATTTGGTATCTGTCTCTGTGTTGTTGTTTATGTATCATGACTTCCATTGTATCTTTTTTGCTATGAGATTTTGTATATGTTTTGAGGGTATGTACATAGTAGCTTCATGAACTACTATTGTATTTTATTTCTGCTGTGAGTATTCTGATACTTCTGTGTCTGTTATTCTGTGAATGATTTTATTTGCTCCAAATTTCTTAACAATCCACTGTTTTGAAGTATTCAAGCCCGACATTTGTGGATTATTGTCGATTTGAATGGTCCAAAATAGTGGGTCATTACACCCATATAGCCCTTACCACGTAATAGTCCCAGTAGTCCATCCAATATCATGGTCCCTCCTGATCGGAAAGCCACCAGAGGATACCACACGGGCTACGAGAGAAAACCAAAAATCGTACAAGGCACGATAGGGTAGGTGACACGGCACAACTTGGCAATGCCAGGTTAGATATACCAATTACGCTTCCGGACAAGTGGTAGCGCATAGCAGCTACTACCGCCCACCTTGAGCCACACCCCCAAATCAAAAATCAAAAGTGGCCACCAAATCAATCCAAAGTTTGAGTATAATATCCAAGGGATGTGTCCGTTAAAAGGTACTACCTTCTTAGCCCGTCAATCGCTCCTGTTTTAGTCACCTTATGCCAACTCAGGGGAGTCGAGTCCACGTATTTACCTCAAAGAAAATGCCGCCACCATCTACTTCATTCTGGAATCTCTACCACGTACAAGGTTGTTAAAGTTTTTTTCGGAGTTGGCTGAGAGTATGACAACTTCCGATCCTAGTCTCTTTAACAACCAAACGTTATTATAACACCGCGGTCATTTTAAAATAATCATACTTCGAAACCAGAATATAATATCCATTTCAAAACCATATAAATACGATATCATTTCCGTATTAAAAACCTAAATCAATATAATATCATTTCATTTCAAATATATTCTTTTTCCAAAATAAAAGCACTTTCAAATTTATATACTTCGAAACCAAAACCACTTGAAATATAACACTTCCATATTATAATACTATGAAACTCAAACTTCGAAACATAACTACACCACATAAATGGCTTAAATATTAAATTACTTTATATAATAAAATAACTTATTCAAGTCAAATTCCAAATACAGATTCGAACCCCCAAATAACCATTTTAATTTCCATATATTTCAAAGCTTTAAATATTCCACCATTTCAAAACTAATTCTTTGATAATTCCAACTCTATCAATTTCAATTACTATTATTTAGATTTGGAATGTTTACTTAATAAATCAAATATCATTTAAGTAAAACCTTTAAACTTCAAATAAATGGATATTCTTTCAGTCTGACTAACTTGATATATTCATTTAAATCAACTTGATATTTATTTAAATCACTCTAAACCAAAATCCTGTTATAAAAATCATACCCTTTAAATCTCAATTTTTATTTAAATTTCATATCAATTTTATTCGGGAACAATTCTTAAATACTTTAATTCAAATCACATTCATATTTATCTTCGAACCTTATTTTTTTTTATTTAAGTCATTATAGACTCTGTATACAATAAAATTTGAACAGATACTTAACCATATTATATAAAAGCAATCAAACTTAATTATTAAACTGGTTTTTGTTAAACAAATTAATACATAGCTCAAATTCAAGAATTTAACTATATATAAAATAATATTTATGTAATATCAAAAATCAATACTTATTAAACCTTATATTTCTATCAAAACCCCTAGAAATCATTTTAAAATATTTATATATAGACCGACGGTGTCTATAAATAATTTTCTATCCTACGGTCAAGTGAACGGATATTTATCATTTCAATTTGTGATTTAAAATAAAATTTCGGTTGTGTATCATTTCAACCCGCACTCCCGAATGAAATAAAATGCATAACAACTTGCAGTTTATAAAAATATAAAATACAACATCCATTCACTCAATATCAATCATCAACCATTTATCACAATCATCATCAAATTCAAACAATAACATCAATATGGAACAGATAATAAATAACAGGTTATTACTGGTGGTTTATATTCAGTAATAAATTAATTTAACTGGAAGTTTATATGCGATAATAAATTGAATAACAATTTAATTCAATAAATACAAATTAGCTGGAATGACGAGAAAAATATACCAAACAGTAATAAATAAATTTCTAATCACATCAGAAATTAATTTAACACACATAAGATATTTTAGAACTTGTGAGTGGGTAAAAACACTCACCTTTCGAATTTAAATTGAATTTAAATCCAATTTAAACTCAAAAATTCAACAGTTTCAGAATTCGTCCAAGCTAGCGCCAAAATGTCCGGAATTCCAATAAGAACCTAGCAGAGAAAACCGCGCGTGAAACGGACCTCATATGTGGAAGTTATTCGCGTTAGAAGATTGAAAGCAAAATTAATAAAAAAATATAAAATAAAAACATACAACTCACACTGCCACGTCATCACCTTTCCACTTTCACGCAAATGGCACAACACAGAAACCCAAATCACGCAACTCACGCACACGAACAGGAAGCTGCCATCAACCACGATCGAACTGCCAAAGTCGCATGCGCCACCCCTAGTTCTCGTGCCGCCGCACCGCACTACTCCCTAGGGTCGCCTCCTCCTCCGCGTGATCTAACGCCCCCAAAACTCACAGCGCCGCCGGCCACATCTAGCCCTAGGTCAAATTATTGCGACGTATCCAACCATTGAATCGACCAACGAACAACGCTGCTGCACTCCCCTTGGTCCTCTCTACCCGACCGTGCCTTCAATTTCTCGTTCGGATGAAGTTCATCAACATGTGATGAAAGGCCATGAAAAATCCCTCAAATTCCGAGCACTCAGAAACTCAAAACGAAAAACGAATCACAGATTTGACTTGTGCTCGTCGAGAGCTTCAGATCGATATAAAATTTGATAGTATTTGAGGAGTTTGAAATTTTGGCTTTGGATTTGATTTGGAATTGTATTTGGGAATTAGGGTTTGCAGCCATTGGAAAGAGGAGCCAATAAATCATACAGAAATGATGAATAAGAAACGAATTATGGTTTATAATAGGGTATATATAGGCAAAGTTGAAATAGAATAGATGGACCTGATTAATAAACGCGTTGAACGATAAACGGCCCGAAAAGCCCGTTCTGACTCCAGAACGAAATTGGGTCAACCTGTATATCAAAATAGATGTTTCAAAATATTTTAAACGCAATCAAATAGGTTTCAGGTCCAAATTCCATCGTATGACAAAGTTATGCTAAAATCAAATTATTTCAAATTGATTTCAATTGATTTCAATTAATTGATTTCTAGGCGTTTCAAGCCCGTACGATCAAACGACAAGCCCGATCGCTATGAAAGTTGAAATCCTAAAATAATTCACCATTACGGATCCGATGAAACTGGATTCGTCGAAATCCGAGTCAGTGGCCAAAATGTCTATTTTTACATTACTTAAATAAATTAAAAATAATTTAATTAAATCACTTTTCAATTTCAATTCTATAATTAGCAAATTTCACCAATTTTAACTTTCTTAATCATTTACACTAATTTAACCAAATTTAAATGTCAATTTAAAGTTGATTAATTTATAATTTCAGTGTTAGCCTTAATTCCTTTAACTTCAGAATTATAAATTTAATTTCCAAAAATCCAATTTAATTAAATAAATTAATGATTATTCCATTCATTATTGTCAAATAGATGGATTTAATATTGGATTCAAAAGTATTACATTAATATTCTCACATTCCATCTTAATTTCAAATAACGTAATATTTAGATATTTTAATTTCATTTAATTGCAATTAATCCAATTGTTGAATTTTACATTTCAATTAAATAAATAAAATCTTGATTTCCATTCTTTAAATCAACCAATTGTCATATTATAAATAGGATTAACATTATTTTCAATTATTTCCTTAATTTATACTAATATAACATTGAATTGAGATTCCTCGCAATTGATTACAAATTTTGATTAAATGGACTAAATAAATGATTGCTTTATAATAATTGTTGCCACCAACTCTTAATCATATTTATATAAGTTCTCATTTCCAAATAATTACGTACAGAACGTTGATTTTATTCAAATAATATTTATTATTATTACTTCATTGATTAATTCAATATTTGCATTTGTTTTTCTTATATTAAATTTATTATCAAATATTCCTATTTACAATCAATATAACCCTGCAATTGTTTCAATCAATTGGGATTGCATTGAATTAATTATTTATTTATTAACATGCATTAACATTCTTACATTTCACTCCCGTTATTAATCCATTAATACCAAATAGATAAAATTAACATTATTGCCTTAAATTGCAATTTGATTACCAATTTCATTTAACACACTAAATAAACAAATAACATATATTAGTTGTCACCTATTTACTTTTCTTACATTTAAAAGTTTATTACTTACCATTAACACTGTATTATTTCATTAATTCATTCAATACTTACTTTTATTTACCTACCTTCCATTTTATAGCCAAGTGCACAATTTCACTCTTTCATTATTGGGATTTTACTCCAATTGTCTATAATTATTTTTAATAACAATTGCTACACTTCATCTTAACATTTACTTCAATATAAATTATAAAAAAAATTATTTCTTTCTAAATTTAATTACAAATTTTTTATTAGAATAGCCAAATTTAATTATTGAAATTTTTTGGGTCGTTACGCTCTCCCCCGCTCAAAACTTTTCGTCCCCGAAAAGGAAAAGAAGGGAAAGAGGAACTTATAAATCAATATATATTATTCAAAACATTATATTCATAATAATAAATTTGTAGATTAGGATAGTTTAAATACAATATATATTTATAAACAATTAAATCTTTTATATTCAAATTAATAAAGTTTGGAAAACATTTTCAAAATATTTTCTAAGTCCAAAATTTACGGAAAATTTTGGCAGAGTCTCATTTGTACGGGGAGGCTCGGGAGAAAATATAATATCAAATATAAAAATATATAACATATTTTTTCCAAAATAATATATATCCCCACACGGGAAAATAATATAATAACGTTATAAACTGTAGTCCGAAAACGTACCTATTCATCAGGAAAATAACGCTTAATTATGAAACCAAAAGCAGTAGCAATTGCTTCCATAACCAGTATTTCACTTACAATCCTAAAAGAGTTAATAATTTATATAAAATGAAAAATTTAAGGTTGTTTTCAACCACCAACAAACAATCAATACATACAACAATCGCTTGCAACCTATATACAATCAACATACAAATTAACACAAATCAATTATCTATTCATATCAACAAAACAAATAGTTGTTCGGGTTTAAAACTTTAAATTGTACAGAATGAAAAATAAAATATCAAGCACACCATTTACTCAACAGTCTTAGATGGAACTAATAGATTATTTATTCATCCAAACAAATTTAAAGTATCTTTGCCCAAATAGCTATAAGCCAAACAAACAACAATTTCAAACAATAGATCAAGTTCACTCATTTTAATTTCATTTCATACATTTATTGTTTGATTTCCTTTTTATTCAATTAATACTTATCTTCATTTTTTTCGTTACTTACTAACTTCCTTTCATTTACTAATAGGATTCATGTTCTATTCAATGGTTTAGCACTTATATTCATTTACTTAGGTTTCCAATTGTTTACTTACAATACTTACTTTCTACCATATTTTATTGTAGTACATTTCAGTTATAACTTAAGTTCATAACCCTATAACATCAAATTCTTATTTATTAAAGAATTTCATTGAATACTTTCATTATTTCAAATTTTCACTTGTATAATATTCTATTACAATTTCTTATTAAACATCATAACTTTTATTACTAGGTAAGTTATATATATGCTTCGTAAGAATGCAATTGAAATTTATAAAAGTTTATCTCATTTCCTTCAAATTAATTTGATGTTCAAAAATCATACCATTTGTTTATAAGTTACTAATTTCAACTTCTAAAAATTTCATTTATAACCTAGCATTTAATCTCTTATTTTAATTAGAGGTTCCAATTATTAGTTAACTTCCATTTCAGTTCCCTAATTAAAACTATTAATTAACGTAAATTTAAGAACTAAATACCGGGTTAAATTTCAAATCATTTTAAAATAATAGGTAAATGTATATCCTTACGACTTATATATATCTAATTATATTTAAAACAATTTAAAATTTATATTTGTTTATCGAAATAAATCTACAGTAAAACTACTATAGTGGCCTTCCCACTTCGAAATTCGAAAATGAATGTCGATGATGCGTGCACTCATCACCAAAATTACTTTCCAGCGATAGAGAGGGGAGTATAGAACATATTTCTTTTCAAAGTTTCTTCAAAACAATTCTTTCAAATTATATTGAAATATTTATATTACAAAATACTTCTAACAATATTATTATTATATCCCAAAAATTGTTGAAAGAATTTTCAAAACCCCAGGACTTAAGTTCTAAATTCCCAATTTACATTTATTTTATTTTCTTCAAATTTTGTTTTCAATCAATATTTATAAATTTCACTACTTAACAACCAATATATTACAACCAAATATAGCCTTTATAAAAAATTATTTTAAATATAGAAAATATAATAGGTAAAATTATTTCATTCACCTATATTCAAAAACAAATATTGTGTCGGTCTGTCCTATTAAGTGTTCAGAAATCCCTATTGATGTCATAGCATCATATGCACCAACCAGAATTTATAAATACAAAACGAAATAAATTAACACAATATATAAACTTTTATAACACTAATAAATATGCTCTCACATATATGTACACTCAACGACTCATCACAGGGTATTACTACCCTATTGATAAGAGTCAGACCCCAGAAAGCTAAGGTTTATCGCTAAACCAAAGGTCTGATACCAGATGTAACATCCCGCCTTTTTGTATGCTTTAAATCGACGATAAACCTCACACGTCAGACTTAAACCATATAGAAGGGCGGATTGTTATGGGATAAATAAAAAAAGCAGAGAAAGAAAAAACAAAATAGAATCTTGCAGTAGAACGGTAAAATATAATAATCAAATAAACAGTTCATGAAGCTGTTTTACAAAATATTTGATTATACTTATACAATACATAACAGAGTTACACATACCAGAGAATAATCAATAACAATACAGTGGAACAATGTGATGCAGTGGAATAATATAATAAATAATAGTAATACAATCTTCGTATTCGTCCTCCAAAAGCAAGGCCTTCCAAATTCTTAAATGCTCAGGCTGACCCGAGCGAATTGAAAAGACAAAACACTCGAGCTAGAACTAAAAGATCTTATGTAATTTAAATCAACAGGAATAAATATAAGTGGAACGTCGTCAGAGATGTTTATGGGATTTGTCATCTCATATCCATTGTCTAACGTGAGTGCAGTAACTTAAGAGATGCTCGGGACTCACATATCCTAAGGATCCGTTAAACTATTTACTATGCAGTAATATTTCGCTATTATAATAATGTCTATATAAAATAAACTTACTTTTAAATAGCGTTAAGCGATTTTATAGCCCTTATCATGTAATAGTCTCAGTAGGCCATCCAATACCATGGTCCCTTCTGATCGAGAAGCCACCAGAGGATACCACATGGGCTACGGGAAAAATCAAACTCGTACAAGGCGCGATTGGGTAGGTGACACGGCACAATTAGGCAATGCCAGGGTAGATATGCCAATTACACTGCCGGACCGGTGGTAGCGTGTAGCAGCTACTACCGCCCACCTCGAGCCACACCCTCACATCAAAAATCAAAAGTAGCCACCGAATCAATCCAAAGTAAGAGTGTAATATCAAAGGGATGTGTCCAATAAAAGGTGCTACCTTCTTAGCCCGTCAATCGCTCATGTTTTAGCCACCTTATGCCAACTCACGGGAGTCAGGTCCATGTATTTACCTCAAAGGAAATGCTGCTACCATCCTACTTCATTCTGGAATCTCCACTATGTAAACGGCTGTTAAAGTGTGTAACAACCCGCATATTTATCGATTTTATATTTAAATATTTTATTTAAATATTTTATCGTTAGTCGGATTTTAGTCCGAAAAGCTACTTTTTGCATACGGTCGAATTAGGACTCGGGACCACTCCCATTGAGTTTAAAATGCCGTTTGCGACCTTTATGAGTATAAGCTTCGATATGTTTGGAGAAAGTTGATTTTTGGTACTTTTCACTTTGGGTTTGGTATTGGGCTCAGCCCTATGTTAACTTATGCTCAAATCTGAGCCACTCTTCCCCCACTCACCCTCATTCTCTTCTCTTTTCAGTTCTTATAACATTAATGGTGGGAGAGATTGGAAATTAAAAACTCCAAAACCCTAGTTTCTCTTGCAAATCAAATTCCTAGCTCCAAACTCAAGAAGAACCCATTGGTAAGCTTCTCTTCTTCTTCTCCAACTTATTCTCTTACCAATTTCAGAAATTCCTAAACCTAATTTTGGGAATGTTCTTGTTTTTGAGCTTAGATTCAAGCTCAATTGGGTTGTGTTGAAGAGAGGTTGATTCTCCATTTGCTTTTAAGCTTCTTCTTGTTTGATCTTGTGAAAAGGTGAGATTTTTATCTCACATCTATGTCTATATCCATCTTTGTGGTTAGGTATGAATTCGTAACATTTGTGCATATTCATTTGCTTTTGATTTGGATCGAATGGGTGAATATTCCAATTTTTGTGAAAATCCTTTTATGGATGTTTGATTACGATATTTGGGGTGTATCGAAGAGCCTATAAGGCCGGGCTGTCATTTGACGTAAATCCTTAGTCGTCGTTGCTCGCTCGATCGCTCCCGACATCGTTTGGGCCATATGGCCTACGCAAATTGTTGCCCTTACTAGGTTTTCAGACGTCTGGAGACCAATGCCAGACGTCTGGTTTTGCAACCTGGAGAAAAATAAAATACGGTAGAGGAATAAATAAGGCAGTGCCTAATTTCAGACGTCTGAATTATTGTTTCAGACGTCTGGAATAAGGTTAGACGTCTGATTTGTGTTTTCAGACGTCTAGTTGGTTTTTTAGAATATTTCCATAAACTAAAACCAGACGTCTGAACTTTCCCCCAGACGTCTGAATGTTTTTCAGACGTCTGATTTTAGGTTTCAGACGTCTGGATGGTTTTCTGGGAAATTTCCAGAAACCAAATCCAGACGTCTGGACAACCCCTCAGACGTCTGGAAATCACTAGTTTTGCCTATTTGCTAAATTTTGAGTATATTTCCAACTTTAATCGATTCGTGTTGATTCCCTTTTTGTTGTTATCATTTGTTATTGACTTTAATGACATTTTCTTCGTGATTTTTAGGAATATCCATTTCTATGGATTTGGTATCGATTTCTTTGGATTTTATTCACGTCTTTGAATGTGAATTTTGGTGATTTATTGTCCTACAATCATTTTTGTGATTTGTCACTTTAAAATTATAAAGGTTTCAATACTAGTATTAAATATCAAAACTCTTTCATCAAAACGATTCCATACTATTTTATTTACAAAACTCGTTTTTCTCAAACCGTTTTCCAATCTACTAGTATATACAAACCTTTACCTCACTCGTATGAGAAATCTAATTAAACGACTTAGTAAAACAAGTGGTATGAAACGCTTGCGTTTACTTGTTCGGTTAATTCTTGGACTTGTTCGATTGAATCTCTTGTGACAACTTTCTAGTGGAAACTTACAATTTGTTCGTAAATATTTAAGTTAAGCTAGTGGTTATGGGACATGATGCTAAACTCATATATTTTGCTAGCTTAGTGTAATTGACACTTCTTGATGATCATGACGATCATCTTTGTGATTTAGACTAGCAATGTGCGATGTCTCTTTGTCTGCGAGGGAGACTAAACCCCGTTTTGTGGAGTTTCGACTCAATTTGGTGGGGTAGCAACCCATGGTCTTCGAGCCGTTTGTGGAGCTTCGGCTCAATTTGTGATGGTTAGCGACCATGGAATTAGCATTCCGTTTGTGATACACGTGTTGGTGGGCTTTATGCTCCCGTTTGTGATAGGCCTCCCCCCTTTGTGATTTCTGGATTTCTTGAGATGATTTCTAGAATTTGTGTTTCACCAATTTTCATGATTTCCATTGATAAGTTTTATCAATATTTGTGCATTGGTGAATTTGTGTGTCATTGACTTTTGTGATTGACATTGATATTATTATCAATATTTGTGCATTGGTGAATTTGTGTGTCATTGACTTTTGTGATTGGTATTGATATTATTGTCAATATTTGTGCATTAGTGAATTTGTGTGTCATTGACTTTTGTGATTGACGTTGAAATTATCGTCAATATTTGTGGTTTGGTGAAAGAAATAAGGAGTATGACATTTCTTTGATTCTTGTGTAGATTTGGTGATATTGATTAATCTCTTGTTGATTTTCAATTACATATATATATCACAGCTTGGCATAGTGATTATTATGTGTTTAGTCATATATCTTATTCTATATCATTTCACCTGATATTTATAGCTAGACTGATCCGTTTATTATTTTCTTATTAAATAATACTCGGGTCAGACCGAGATGTTACAGGTGTTTCTGCTTGACTTCTCTCTTGGGATTGATTCCTCTGAATTTTGGTTAACTACTTAGATTAGTAGTTTTTGTTGTATACATTTGAGATATAGACTCCATAATGTATACTTATTCTTTTGTCTAGTTCATGTAACTGTTCTTTTGTGATATTGTGGATCTTTTTTAGACCACTACTCTGATATACAATTTCATGTGTAATATTCATATCTATTTCCGCCTTTGTGACATGAATTGTCTGTGACTGATTTATGTTTTGTTTATTTCTATATTTGTTTATCCGGTATATCGGTACTCGCACAAAGCAATTATACAGATGGTCGCTCCTCAACAGCCTTATTCTCCGTGCTAGTTGACAGCATTCACAGTAATGTTCTTGGCTAGCGTGGGTATAGAGGTGGGGCGTGACAGCTTGGTATCAGAGCCAAACTTCGGAACAATATGAAATATTATAACAAGGATCATCGTCCTAAGTCCATCTTAGGAGTCGTGCTTTAGGATTTTATTCGGGTCTACGTACCATCTTATCCTATTTTCTTTTATGATTCCTTGTTTTGTCTATCAAGATTGCTTGATATTCAATTTGGTGAATAACCTTCTTCTTCCTCTTCTTTCTTTCTAAAGGAAGAGAAATGTCTAGACCTGGCCGCCCCAGAGCCGTGCCATCTAGCACTCCACCCCAGGATGGAGTTTTTATGACTGCTCAACAGCTTCTTGATTTGGTAACTAATGCTCAAGCAGCTGGAGCCAACCCGGAACCTACTCACCCAAAGTCGAGATTTGCACGCTTGTGCAGCGATTACACCAATTTGGGTGGGGAGCCATTCAAAGGTTCCGAAACTATTATTGAAGTCCAAGCTTGGCTTAGAACATGCGATCGCATCTTTTCGCGCATGAATCTTATTGACCTTCACCGAGTTCAGGTGGCCTCTAGTATGCTCCGAGAAAGAGCATTGGACTGGTACGAGCTTCTTATTTCTGAGATCAATGAAGCGGATCTCACCTGGGAGCAATTCCGGGCACGCTTCAAATTAAAATTCGTGCCAGAAGCTGAGAAAGTGACATTGGCTCGACGATTTATAGACCTTGTTCAAGGTGAGTCCTCCGTGACTGATTACGTCGCCTCCTTCGAGTCGCTTTCCAAATATGGGGTTGAATACATCAACACCCCTCTGAAGAAGAATCAGAGATTTGTTTATGGCTTAAACAAAAGTCTCAAGAAGCCATTACTTCTAAAGTTAGAAGTTTCTTTCGACCAACTCGTTGATATCGCTCTTCGTCTTGAAGAGGCGGATAGAGAGAATGATGTTGAAGTGGTGGGTTCCAAACCAAACTTCAACAATAACAAGAAGAGGCCAAACAAATTTAAAGGTCCTTATCCCAATAAAAAGGGGAAACAAGCAACCTCCGTGGCAAAGACTTCTTCCTTTGGCCATGGGCAATGCTATAATTGTGGTTCGAAGGACCATTATGCGAACAAGTGCCCAAAGTCTCTCTCTTGTCGCTACTGCAAAGTTCCCGGGCATGTTATATCTTCATGCCCCAAGATTCAGGGCAGGAAGGAGGGAAAGCTTAATGTTGCTCAAGCCACTGGCAACACATCTCGTGGCAAAGGTATTTCTCATTCTATTCTGAATGGAATTATTTTATTTCGTGATCATCCTATTCGAGTTCTTTTTGATACGGGTGCGTCCCATTCTTTTATATCAAAAGAACTTGTTGATACTTTTTCCTTGGATGTTTTGTGTTTAATGACTTCTTTGAGAATCGCGAATCCGGTTGGTGGATCCGCGACAATCAGTTTATTGTGTAAAGATGTCGAGATTATTTTGTGTGATTTTCCTTTCCTAGACGATTTGCATGACATGCGTTACTTAGGCTTTGGAATGATTTTGGGAATGGATTGGCTTAATCGTTATGAAGCTCAAATCCTATTTCCTGAGCGGACTATTCATCTTCGACATCCTCAATCTGTTAAGCAGATTTCTATTAATCTTAAAGATTCAGATTCCAGCTTGGTTGCATCTTTGTATTCTTTAAATCCTCGTGATGATGATGATGACGACGAGGGTGATATTATTTCTCTTATTCACGTCGTTTGTGAATTTTCCGATATATTCAAGCCCGTTTTAGGATTACCACCTAAGCGAGCAATTGAGTTCAGAATTAATCTTATTCCTGGAGCTCAACCTATCACTCGTCCTCCTTATCGTATGTCCAATAAAGAAAACGAGTAGATGCGTAAACAATTATCCGAATTGGAGACGAAGCAATTTATTCGCTCTAGTTCCTCGCCTTGGGGAGCTTCAGCTATTTTTGTGAAGAAATCCGATGGAACACTTAGCTTTGCGTTGACTACCGCAAGCTTAATGATCTTACTATCAAAAATAAATATCCTTTACCTTGGATTGGTGATCTATTTGATCAACTTACTGGTGCCAAAGTCTTTTCACAATTAGACTTAGCTACTGGATTTCATCAGCTTCGTATTGCAGAGGATAGTATTCCTTTGACATCGTTCCGTACTCGTTATGGATCTTATGAATGGCTTGTTATGCCATTTGGTCTAACGAATGCTCCGGCGTATTTCGTTGACCTTATGAATAGAGTTTTCAAAGACTTTCTCGACCGGTTTGTTCTCATCTTTATCGATGATATTCTTATGTATTCAAAAACCGAGGAGGAGCATGAAAAACATCTTCGGATCGTGTTGGAAACTCTTAGGAGTAGTCAATTAAAGGCAAAATTTTCGAAATGCCACTTTTGGCAATCTTGTGTGAAATTTCTCGGTCATATTATTTCCGAATCCGGAATTTCCGTGGATCCTTCAAAGATTGAAGCGATTCAAGATTGGAAGAGACCGGAGAGTGTGACAGAGATTCGTAGTTTTCTTGGATTGGCGGGCTATTACCGTCGCTTTATCAAAGACTTTTCCAAGATTGTCGTGCCTCTCACTGGCTTGACGAAGAAAGATGTTAAATACATTTGGTCAGACAAATGTGAAGCTTCTTTTCAGAAATTAAAAGAACTTCTTTCTGATGCTCCTATTCTCGTTATTCCCGAGGGGAATCAAGATTTCGTCGTCTATGCCGATGCTAGTCGCGTTGGTTTGGGTGCCGTTCTCATGCAAAGAGAACGTGTTATTGCTTATGCTTCTAGGCAATTGAAGCCTGCTGAGACTAGATATGCCACTCATGATTTAGAGCTCGCGGCTATTGTTTTCGCCCTTCGTATTTGGCGTCATTATCTTTTAGGAGAGAAATTTGTTCTTTATACCGATCATAAGTCCTTGAAGTATTTATTCTCCCAAAAGGAACTTAATTTGCGTCAATAGCGTTGGCTCGAGTTCCTTGCTCCTTATGATCTTGATATTCTTTATACCCCCGGTAAGGGTAACCGTGTCGCCGATGCCCTTAGCCGTAAACAACAAGCTGTTGTTTCTATGATGATATCCGAATGGAACGATCTCGAGATCTTAACCACTTGTGAGATTCGAGAGCGTGTTCCCGATTTATGTTCATCTCTTGTTTTATGTAGCCTTGAGGCTCATCCTTCTCTTTTTGACTGCATTCTTGAAGCTCAAAGGCTAGATCCCGAATTGGCTCTTCTTAGCCAAAATATTAAGGATAAGATTGATATTGAAGGATTGAAAGACTTTGATATCGATTCTCGTGGCGGCGTTCGGAGATTTGGTAGACTCATCGTGCCAAATATTAGTGATCTTCGTAAAGATATTTTAGAAGATTCACATCGTTCTAAATTCACCATTCATCCCGGTAGTAGTAAAATGTACGCGGATATGAAGCGACTTTATTATTGGGAGGGAATGAAACTTGACATCGCTAACTTCGTTAAGCGTTGCATGACTTGCCAACTCGTTAAAGCCGAACATCAAAGGCCCGGTGGGTTATTGCAACCTTTAGAAATTCCTATTTGGAAGTGGGATCAAATTTCCATGGATTTTATTGACGGCCTTCCCCGTTCTCGTTCGGGTCATGATAGCTTATGAGTGATCGTTGATAGACTTACTAAATCCGCCCATTTTATTCCCGTTCGATCTAATCGAACCGTTCCTCTTTTGGCCAAAATCTTTATCAAAGAAATTGTTAAATTGCATGGAGTTCCTACTTCTATTGTTAGTGATCGTGATCCATTGTTTACTAGTGGATTTTGGAAGAGTCTTCAAAAAGCTTTAGGAACGAAGCTTAATTTTAGCACCGCTTATCACCCCCAGTCCGATGGACAAACCGAGCGTGTGAATCAAACTCTTGAAGATCTTCTTCGTGCTTGTGTTCTTGATTTTGGTGGAAGTTGGGAAGATCATATTTCACTTGTTGAATTTTCCTATAATAATAGCTTCCAATCTAGTATTGGTATGGCACCTTTTGAGGCACTCTATGGAAGGCCATGCCGATCTCCTTCTTGTTGGCTTGAGGCCGGTGAGAAGCTGGTTTTAGGTCCAGATTTTATTCGTGATTCCACAGAAAAGATTGATCTTATTCGTCATAGGATGAAAGAAGCCCAGAGTAGACAAAAATCCTATGCCGATAACCGAAGAAGGAAGTTAGAATTTTCTGAGGGAGATCTTGTGTTCATTCGTGTTTCACCTATGAAAGGTGTTGTACGTTTCAGTCGATCGGGAAAATTGGCGCCTCGATATATTGGGACATTTCCTATCATCGAACGTATTGGTTCCATGGCTTATCGCCTTTTGTTACCGGCTCAATTTTCTGCTATCCATGACGTGTTTCACGTTTCTCAACTTCGGAAATGTCTTCGATATTCCGATTCTGTTCTTGAGCCCGGTGTTGTGGAAGAGATTGAAGTTTCGCCTAATTTAACTTATGAGCAACATCCTATTCGTATCATTGCTTCGGAGGTCAAACGACTTCGAAATAAAGATGTTTTGCTTGTTAAAGTTCAATGGTCTTCAAATCCTAAGGATTGTTCTTGGGAATCTAGAGAGTACATCGAGCGAACACATCCGGACTTACTTTCTCGTGCTCTTTGAGGTGAGCTTCTTATTTCAAGTTTCTTTTGTGATTGAATATGCTTTTATGGTTGTTACTTTATGTTCTCTTCTTAAATATTGCGAGGACGCAATTTCTTTAAGGAGGGGAGTCTGTAACAACCCGCATATTTATCGATTTTATATTTAAATATTTTTATTTAAATATTTTATCGTTAGTCGGATTTTAGTCCAAAAAGCTACTTTTTGCATACGGTCGAATTAGGACTCGGGACCACTCCCATTGAGTTTAAAATGCCGTTTGCGACCTTTTTGAGTATAAGCTTCGATATGTTTGGAGAAAGTTGATTTTTGCTACTTTTCACTTTGGGTTTGGAATTGGGCTCAGCCCTATGTTAACTTACGCTCAAATCTGAGCCATTCTTCCCCCACTCACCCTCATTCTCTTCTCTTTTCAGATTTTATAACATTAATGGTGGGAGAGATTTGAAATTAAAAACTCCAAAACCCTAGTTTCTCTTGCAAATCAAATTCCTAGCTCCAAACTCAAGAAGAACCCATTGGTAAGCTTCTCTTCTTCTTCTCCAACTTATTCTCTTACCAATTTCAGAAATTCCTAAACCTAATTTTGGGAATGTTCTTGTTTTTGAGCTTAGATTCAAGCTCAATTGGGTTGTGTTGAAGAGAGGTTGATTCTCAATTTTCTTAAAAGCTTCTTCTTGTTTGATTTTGTGAAAAGGTGAGATTTTTATCTCACATCTATGTCTATATCCATCTTTGTGGTTAGGTATGAGTTCCTAACATTTGTGCATATTCATTTGCTTTTGATTTGGATCGAATGGGTGAATATTCCAATTTTTGTGAAAATCCTTTTATGGATGTTTGATTACGATATTTGGGGTGTATCGAAGAGCCTATAAGGCCGGGCTGTCATTTGACGTAAATCCTTAGTCGTCGTTGCTCGCTCGATCGCTCCCGACATCGTTTGGGCCATATGGCCTAGGCAAATTGTTGCCCTTACCAGGTTTTCAGACGTCTGGAGACCAATGCCAGACGTCTGGTTTTGCAACCTGGAGAAAAATACGGCAGAGGAATAAATAAGGCAGTGGCTAATTTCAGACGTCTGAATTATTGTTTCAGACGTCTGGAATAAGGTTAGACGTCTGATTTGTGTTTTCAGACGTCTGGTTGGTTTTTTGGAATATTTCCAGAAACCAAAACCAGACGTCTGAACTTTCCCCCAGACGTCTGAATGTTTTTCAGACGTCTGATTTTAGGTTTCAGACGTCTGGATGGTTTTTTGGGAAATTTTCAGAAACCAAATCCAGACGTCTGGACAACCCCTCAGACGTCTGGAAATCCCTAGTTTTGCCTATTTGCTAAATTTTGAGTATATTTCCAACTTTAATTGATTCGTGTTGATTCCCTTTTTGTTGTTATCATTTGTTATTGACTTTGATGACGTTTTCTTCGTGATTTTTGGGAATATCCATTTCTATGGATTTGGTATCGATTTCTTTGGATTTTATTCACGTCTTTGAATGTGAATTTTGGTGATTGATTGTCCTACAATCATTTTTGTGATTTGTCACTTTAAAAATATAAAGGTTTCAATACTAGTATTAAATATCAAAACTCTTTCATTAAAACGATTCCAACACTATTTTATTTACAAAACTCGTTTTTCTCAAACCGTTTTCCAATCTACTAGTATATACAAACCTTTACCTCACTCGTATGAGAAATCTAATTAAACGGCTTAGTAAAACAAGTGGTATGAAACGCTTGCGTTTACTTGTTCGGTTAATTCTTGGACTTGTTCGATTGAATCTCTTGTGACAACTTTCTAGTGGAAACTTACAATTTGTTCGTAAATATTTAAGTTAAGCTAGTGGTTATGAGACATGATGCTAAACTCATATATTTACTAGCTTAGTGTAATTGACACTTCTTGATGATCATGACGATCATCTTTGTGATTTAGACTAGCAATGTGCGATGTCTCTTTGTCTGCGAGGGAGACTAAACCCCGTTTTGTGGAGTTTCGACTCAATTTGGTGGGGTAGCAACCCATGGTCTTCGGGCCGTTTGTGGAGCTTCGGCTCAATTTGTGATGGTTAGCGGCCAGGGAATTAGCATTCCGTTTGTGATACACGTGTTGGTGGGCTTTATGCTCCCGTTTGTGATAGGCCTCTCCCCCTTTGTGATTTCTAGATTTCTTGAGATGATTTCTAGAATTTGTGTTTCACCGATTTTCGTGATTTCCATTGATAAGTTTTATCAATATTTGTGCATTGGTGAATTTGTGTGTCATTGACTTTTGTGATTGACATTGATATTATTATCAATATTTGTGCATTGGTGAATTTATGTGTCATTGACTTTTGTGATTGATATTGATATTATTGTCAATATTTGTGCATTGGTGAATTTGTGTGTCATTGACTTTTGTGATTAACATTGAAATTATCGTCAATATTTGTGGTTTGGTGAAAGAAATAAGGAGTATGACATTTCTTTGATTCTTGTGTAGATTTGGTGATATTGATTAATCTCTTGTTGATTTTCAATTACATATATATATCACAGCTTGGCATAGTGATTATTATGTGTTTAGTCATATATCTTATTCTATATCATTTCACCTGATATTTATAGCTATACTGATCCGTTTATTATTTTCTTATTAAATAATACTCGGGTCAGACCGAGATGTTACAGGTGCTTCTGCTTGACTTCTCTCTTGGGATTGATTCCTCTGACTTTTGGTTAACTACTTAGATTAGTAGTTTTTGTTGTATACATTTGAGATATAAACTCCATAATGTATACTTATTCTTTTTTGTAGTTCATGTAACTATTCTTTTATGATATTATGGATCTTTTTAGACCACTACTCTGATATACACTTTCATGTGTAATATTCATATCTATTTCCGCCTTTGTGATATGAACTGTTTGTGATTGATTTGTGTTATGTTTATTTCTATATTTGTTTCCGAAGACCTTTATAACCACTGTGTAGTAGCTTTGAGTTTGTGTCGGTATGTCGGATTTCCTCTTGAGATGAAAAGTTATATTTTTATCCGGTATATCGGTACTCGCACAAAGCAATCATACAGATGGTCGCCTCAACAGCCTTATTCTCCGTGCTAGTTGACAGCATTCACAGTAATGTTCTTGGCTAGCGTGGGTATAGAGGTGGGGCGTGACAAAGTGGTTTTTGGAGTTGGCAGAGAGTATGACAACTTCCAATCTCGGTCTCTTTAACAACCAAACATTATTATAACACCGCGGTCATTTAAAAGAATCATACTTCAAAACCAGAATATAATATCTATTTCAAAACCATATAAATACGATATCATTTCCGTATTAAAAATCCAAGTCAGTATAATATCATTTTATTTCAAATATATTCTTTTTCCAAAATCATAGCAATTTCAAATTTATATACTTCGAAACCAAAACCACTTGAAATATAACACTTCCAAATTATAATAATTTGAAACTCAAACTTTGAAACAAAACTACACCACTTAAATGGCTTAAATATTAAATTACTTTATATAATAAAATAACTTCTTCAATTTCACAAATCAAATTCCAAATACACATTTGAACCCCCAAATAACCATTTTAATTTCCATATATCTCAAGCATTAAATATTCCACAATTTCAAAACTAATTCTTTGATAATTCCAATTCCATCAATTTCAATTACTATTATTTAGATTTGGAATATTTACTTAATAAATCAAATATCATTTAAGTAAAACCTTTAAACTTCAAATAAATGGATATTCTTTCAATTTGACTAACTTGATATATTCATTTAAATCAACTCGATATTTATTTAAATCACTCTAAACCAAAATCCAGCTATAAAAATCATACCCTTTAAATCTCAATTTTTATTTAAATTTCACATCAATTTTATTCGAGAACAATTCTTAAATACTTTAATTCAAATCACATTCATATTTATCCTCTGTAACGTCCCGCTTTTTCGTACACTTTAAATCGACGATAAACCACACATGTCAGACATAAACCATATAGAAGGGCGGATTATTATGGGGTAAATATGAAAAAGAGAGAAAGAAAAAAAATAGAATCTTGCAGCGGAACGATAAAATATAATACTCAAATAAACAGTTCATGAAGTTGTTTACAAAATACTCGATATACTTATATAATACATATCAGAGTTACATATACCATAGAATAATAACTAATAATGCAGCAAAATAATGTGATGCACTGGAATATAATAAATAATAGTAATACAAATCTTTCGCTTTTTCCCCTAGAATAAAGTCTTCAAATCCTAAAATGCTCGGACTGACCCGAGCGAATTGAAAAGACAAAACACTCGAGTCAGAACTAAATGATCTTATGTAAGTTAAATCAACGGTAAAATATGAGTGGAACGACGTCAGAGATGTTTATGGGGTTTGACATCGCCTATCCAGTGTCTGACGTGAGCGCAGTAACTTAAGAGATGATCGGGATTCACATCTCCTAAAGATCCGTTAAACTATTTACTATGTAGTAATATTTCGCTATTATAATAATGTCTATAGTAAAATAAACTTACTTTTAAATAGCGCTAAGGAGTGACCCAATATTCCCCTTAACACATAATAGTCCCAGTAGTCCATCCAATATCATAGTCCCTCCTGATCGGGAAGCCACCAAAGGATACCACACGGGCTACGGGAGAAAACCAAACTCGTACAAGGCGCAATAGGGTAGGTGACACAGCACAACTAGGCAATGCCAGGGTAGATATACCAATTACGCTTCCGGACCGGTGGTAATGCGTAGCGCGCAGCTACCGCCCACCTCGAGCCACACCCCCAAATCAAAAAAAATCAAAAGTGGCCATCGAATCAATCCAAAGGACAATGTGTAATATCGAAGGGATGTGTCCGATCAAAGATGCTACCTCAATAGCCCATCAATCGCTCCTGTTTTAGCCACCTTTTGCCAACTCATAGGAGTCGGGTCCACGTATTTACCTCAAAGGAAACGCCGTCACCATCCTACTTCATTCTGAAATCTCCACCGCGTACACGGTTGTTAAATTGGTTTTCGGAGTTGGCAGAGAGTATGACAACTTCCCATCCCGATCTCTTCAACAACCAACCGTTATTATAACACCGCGGTCATTTCAAAATAATTTATACTTCAAAACCAGGATTTAATATTCATTTCAA
Organism: Allium cepa; assembly: GCA_030765085.1. Taxonomy (NCBI): domain Eukaryota; kingdom Viridiplantae; phylum Streptophyta; class Magnoliopsida; order Asparagales; family Amaryllidaceae; genus Allium; species Allium cepa. The sequence continues at coordinate 444,424,669 of CM060938.1, read as the reverse complement.
AACCATATAAATACGATATCATTTTTCTTTTAAAAAAACCAATCAATATGATATCATTTTCATAAAATATAAATCAATATAATATCACTTTTATTTCAAATATATCCTTTTTCCCAAATCATAGCATTTTCAAATCATAATACCTTGAAACCTATAACTTTGAAACAAAACTTCCAATAATTAAATGGTTTAATATTAAATTACTTTATATAAGATTCTTCTTTAATTTCACAAATCAATTCCAATTACAGATTTGAATCCCCAAATAAACCAATTCAATTTCAATATATTTCGAAGCTTTAAATATTCCACAATTTCAAAACTAATTCTTTGATAATCTCATTTACATCAAATTCAATTACTATTGTTTATATTTGACACGTTTACGTAGTATATCCAAATCATTTAAGAAAACTTTTGACTTCACATAACTGGATATTCTTTCAATTTATTTAACTTGATATATTCATTTAAATCAATTTTATATTCATTTAAATCACTCTACACCAAATCATGTTATAAAGATCATACCCTTTAAAATCTTAATTTTACTTAAATTTCAAATCAATTTTATACGAGTGCAATTCTTAAATAATTCAATTCAACCAATTTCATATATATCTTCCAACTTAATTTTTATTTAAGTCATTAAAAATTATGTATATACAATATCTTAAATAGGTACTTAACCATATAATATAAAACAATCAAACTCCATTATTAAACATATTTTATTAAACAAATTTATACATAGCTTAAATTCAAGAATTTAACTACATATATATATATATATATAAAATAATATTTATATATTATCAAAAATTAATATTTATTAAACCGTATATTTCTTTCCAAAACCCTAGAAATCAATTTCAAATTATTTTTATATATATAGACCACGGTGTTTGCATAAAATTTTCTACCCTATGGTCAAGTGATACGGATATTTATCATTTCAATCCGTAATTTAAAATAAAAATACGGTTATATATCATTTCAAACCATAATCCTGAATGAAATAATAATAAATCCATAACGAACTGGCAGATTATAATGATGTAAAATAAAGCATCCATTCATCCATTATCCAAATCACATTTCCATTCACAATCATCATCCAAAACAATCAATCAATATCAATATGTAACTGATAATATATCGTAGGTATTTAATAGGCAGTGATATTCAATAATAGATTTAATAACGGTTAAATTTTTAATAAATGTAGTTAATTGAGATAATGCTTTAAAATATACGAAAAAGTCATAGTTTAATTCAAAATCACAACATAAATTAAATTTAACAAGCATAAGAAATTTTAGAAGTTGTGAGTGGGTTAAAACACTCACCTTTTGAATTTAAATTGAATTCAAATCCACTTTAAACCCAAAAATTGACCAGTCTCAGAATCCGTCCAAATAAGTGCCAACATGTCCGAAATTCAGATATGATCCTAACAAAAGAAACTGCGCGTAAAACGGATATCGTAAGCAAAAGTTATTAAGATTAGAACACTTTAAAGTTTAATTTAAATTAAATAAATAGAAAACAAAAGAAAAAATCACCAAGGCCACGTAGGAATTCTTCCTCACGTAACACGGTCAACGTAGAACACAGCACACCGAAACCCAATCGCAACCACGTACAGGCCGCTGCCTCAACATCGCACGCGCGTGCTACCAAGCATCGCCGCCGCTAGGTCTAGGTCGCGACCACCTCCTCGATGACGATGACAATCACACGGAAGGGCAGCCGCCGCCGTGGCTTTTTAACCCTAGTTGAATTTTTCTCGATGATCTAACCATTGATTCGACGAACGAACGCCACTGATGCACTCCCTATAGTCCACTCTACAATACCCAGAAATGATTTGACGATCCGACAACGTTCATCGACGTGCGATGAACGACCATGAATGATTCCACTGATTCCGGATGCGCAGAAACTCCGATCAAAAAACAGACAGCGGATCTTGATTGCGCTCTTCAAGAGCTTTCCGACAATATATAATTTGATATTCTTTGTAGAGTTGGAATTTTAGGCTTTGGATTTGATTTGGAGTTGTAATTGGGAATTTTTGTTTTGTCTGCCAATGAGGAGGAGGACCATCTAAATTATACGTATAGAAAAATGAGAAATAGAAAGGCTAGGGTTTGTAACAGGGTATTTATAGGTAGGGTTGAAATTGAATGGATCTGATCGATAAACGCGATGAACGATATATGGCCCGAAAAGCCCGTTTCGACTTCGGGACGAAATTTGGTCAACCTATGTATCAAAATAGATGTTTTACAATAATTTAAATGCAATGGAAAAGATTTCAAGTCCAAATTCCATTGTATGAAGAAGTTATGACAAAATCAAATTATTTCAAATTGATTTCAATTTCATTGATTTTAAGGCGTTTCAAGCCGATACGATCAAACGACAAGCCCGATCGTTATGAAATATGAAATCCTACAATAATTCACCATTAATAATCCAATGAAACTAGTTTCGTCGAAATCCGAGTCAGTGGCCAACATGGCTATTTTTACATTAATTAAATAAATTAATAATTAATTAATTAAATTCAATTTTAAATTTCAATTCTATAATCGAAAATTTCATCAATTTTAACTTTCTTAATCATTTACAATGATTTAAACAAATTTAAATGTCAATTTAGAGTTGATAAATTTATCAATTTCAGTATTAACCTCAATTTCACTTAATTCAAAATTATAAATTTAATTTCCAATAATTCTATTTACTTTACTTTTCATTCTATTATTCAATTTGTTATTATCAAACGGATGAAATTAACATTGGATTCAAAATCTATTATCTTAATATTCTCAGATTTCATCTAAATTTCTATTAATAAATGTTTAATTTCATTTATTTGCAATTAATTCAATTATTGAATTTTACACTTCAATTAAATTAATAAATCTTGCTTTCTATACTTTAAATCAACCAACGGTCATATTATAGTTGGAATGGATATTACTTTCAAATATTATCATAATTTACATTAACAAAATATTTAATTATATTTATTAAAATTTATTTCCCAATTTACTAAATAAAATCAATTAAAATATTGCAATTGTGCATTAACTATAATTTCCGCTTATATTGAAATTTTGCCAAATATAACATTTTCACTACTTCCTTTATTGGGATTTCATTTCACATTAACGTAACATTTATTTATATTTATTAAAATTTATTTTGAATTTCAATCAACAAGCTAATAAATAGGTAACATACAAAATCATTACCGTTAATCTTTAGTCTCATAAATAGGCTTTTATTACTTACAAATCAAAGTTATCATTTATTTTCATAATGCTAATTTCATTCACTTGTGCTCAATCTATAGCCAAACATAACATTTAGATTTCTTTTCATTAATTGGTATTCCCTTCAATTCATAAATTTATTAACCTTGACTAGTATTATTTACCTTTCATTTACTTAGCACATTCTCAATCCCATTAATGTAACATTTAATTATTTTTATTAGAATTTTATTTCCCATTCCAATTCAGTCAACAAATTAAATAGATAACTTATAATAATTGTTTACAAGCCAAGGTTACACTTAAGTTTATCATACATAAACTAAATTTTATAATTACATACATAATACCGAATTCATTCAATTACTGTTAATAATATACGAATTCCTTTAGTTATTGTAACGACCCGCTATTTTGGACTATTCGCATCCGCACATGTTGGACTTGAATAACTCAAAATATCGAATTGTTAATTTTAAATTTGGCAAAACTTAGATATACAGTAAATAAATAATCACAGAATCACAGACACAGAGTAATAATATGCAGCGGAAGCAAAAGATAGTAGTTCATCAAGTTACTATATATATAAGTGAGTTAAATAAGTTACAACAGATGTCTCGAATACAAAAGTCAAATACAATATCAGAATACATCACTGAAATCAACTGAATATCTGAAAGATGGATAGATAGCCGGATCTCCAAGCGAAGCTCCAACTCCAAAGTGAGTCTCGAAAGCTGAACCACTCTGTCTGACCCCGAGCGTAAAACAAAATACAAAACACTCGAGTCAGAATTAACATTCTTATATCAATAAATCGAACTCAAGTGAAATAAGAGTTGAAATACAATAACTCAAAGAATGTTTGAATAACCATCCTTTAAGGATCCGTTAAACTATCTACTATGTAGTAATATACGCTAAATAGATAATGCCTACCAGTAATATAAATATCAAAATAGTGTTAAGGTGTTACCATTATCCCCCCTTAACACATTTATATAAGCGTTATAGTCTATACAGCACTATAAACTCCACCGTAAACTAGTGGGATATCAGAGAGTACTCCATACGTGTAACACAAAACAAATTCGAAGTGGTCGCGTATATAGGGATACAAGTATGACAAGGCACATGAGGCAATACCCAAGGTAGTGAAACTATCGTTGCCTGATCCGGACTGGTGAAAATGCATCGCCGCAATGATCGCAACACCGCGAAAAAACACTCCCAAAATTTCGAGGGTGCACTAATCAATAATAAATAATGAGTAGTTTACGAAGAAGTGTGTTCGCTCGAGGTGGCTAACCCCATTTAGCCCGGAACGGCTCCTGTTTTAGTCATTTCCAATTTGACACAAGTGTCAAGGCTATCCATTATCGTTCTTTTTTTTCCAGTCATCACGTACATCATTCCAACCACTTCATTCTGGATCACACTCCGCATATAGTTGTTAAAGTGGTTTTCGGTTTAGACAGAGAGTATGTCCATAACCGATTCCGGTCTCTTTAATAACTTTCGTAATTATTACACCGATTGGTCATGTTATAAATTTCAAAACCAAATCAAATTCAACCTCAATTAGAAATTTTAAACAAATATTCCATTCGTCTTTCTATATCAATTTCCATAATTTACGATTCAAAACTTCCAAATTACCAATTCAAAATCTTACAATTCAATTTCAGCTTTTATTTAAAACAATTCATATATTGATTCAAGTTCGTATATAAATTTCATTTCGAAAACATTTAAATTAATTTAATTTAACTTTCCAATAAATTTAATTCACTGATTGATTTCATTCAATATTCATTTAGTAAATTTATCATTCAAAACAATTTCTATTTAATTTCCAATTCATTGAATCGATTACCTAAGTTCAACTTCATTATGTCAAAACTTCAAATTGAATTAAATTAGATTCATCAAATCAATTCTTTGAATTACAAGACTTACATTAATTTCAATAAATCACATTTTTATTTCTTGTTAAAGAAATTTAATTCCACATAATTTACTTAGTTACAAATTTCCAAACTCAATAAAGAATTTAATTTCACATATTCAAGAAGTTCAATTTCACTTATTAACTTACTTAAATTTTCCACAACTTAATTAATAAAGAAACCCAATTTCATTTATTAACGTAGTTCATATTCACTTATTCGAAAGTTCAATTTCCTTTATCAAAGAATTCAAACTTTTATTTAATTATCAAATAATTCAATTTTATTTAATTATTTAATAATTTCAAAACTTAATTAATAATTTAAAATTTTAATTATCAATTAAATTCCAAAACCTAATTATCAAATAATTCCAATCTTAATTATTAAATAATTCCAAACTTAATTATTAAATAATTTCAAAGCTTAATTATTAGATAATTTCAAAGCTTAATTCAATCATTTCTTAATTTAAACAACGTTCTTCACAAATTACTTTATTAATATTTTGTTCAGATTATTAAATATTAACATCTTCCTTGCACTAAAATTCAAATTCCAACTTCATTTCAAACTTATTCTTTATTTAAATAAAGTCATTATTTAATTTTTAAATCAATTTTGACCAACCAGGTTTTATTTAATTCTCTATCCAAGGTCCAGTTCATTTGGGTATTTATCATTTCAACCCCATTCCATTTCAATTCAAAAATCAAAGCAAAGCAAAGGAAACTTTCAGTGTGATAACTGGGATGGTGTCAAAGTAAATAAACAAGCAACAGAAAACATCAACAACAATCCAATAATTAATTCAAATAATCCCGAAATAATCATATTAATTCACATTGTTGTTTGTGCAAATTAATATAATTATTTATAGAACCTACACTATCATTTCATGTAGATTAAAGATTAATACATTATGGTTCTTTATTTGATATTTATTATTCAATTTCCTACATCGTCAGTTTAAACAACATACATTCAATGGTTCAAAGTGTAATTAACCAAATCCTACGTGTCAATTAATTTAACATTAAAGGGGTCATATTATATGAATTTAACAAATCCAATTCAACACATATTTCGAATTTTAAACTATTAACTATCCTACATCAAATTCAGTTGCATACTATTTATCACTTTATATATTACAATTTAACATCCAATATAAACAATAAACAATCAATCACTTATCAACCAAATGGAATTATCATTGTATAATAAACAGATAATGGTGTTAGATGTCACAAGCGAACTGATCCAGGTAATAGCATATATAACAGTTTAAATAATCAACAACAGCATATTTCAATTGTCGTTTCAATTTGAAATAAATTTATTAAATAAAAGAGCATTAATCGAGAGTGATTGCTCACCTTTCGAGGCTACAGAGAACAGGAGATGATGCGGATACACACGAAAGCACTCACACTGAAATTGAGTTACGAATCCAAGCACGAATTCCAAAGTAAAGCAAGATCTGCACGAATTCGATGGTCAAAGCTGATAATGGAATCGACGAAATAATTAGAATCGATCCGATAGAAACAGAAATTTATACATATATTATTTTCATGAGATCGGTATTTTAATTTTTCAAAAAAATATATATCAAAACAATTATATATATAATTATAATCATTGTTTTAAGTTAAACACATATATAAAAATTAAATCCTTATATATTAACTAATACACACACACACACACACTTGAAATCTACAATATATATCACTAATATACAAGTTATATACCATACATCACATCAGTATAAGTTTATATAATAACATCTAACTTATATGTGTTGACAACATGTCATATAGTACCAATATAAACTTATAAAACATAATTTACTGTGACACCATATATATTTCATGTACTAGCAGACATTACCCGCATATACTGACTTTTGAACACAACAGCTTATATATAATTTTTAAAACATACGAACCTCATATGCAACAACATGCGCATCTATGTATTAATATATATATATATATATATATATATAATAATAATAAAACACATATAATGTTTTATTCCAAATCTAGTATACAGTATAGATTATATCCTTTATAAGATTTAACAGATATACTAAAATACATACATATATACAATATATGCATGTATTACAAATCCTTTCTTCATAAAACACTTTGCAAATTTAAAACGAACCTTTATTAAATATTTGAAACCAAACAGACTTAGACACATATTTGTGTAAACAATTTTCTAAGCTAATATTTTCAGACTCGCTATTACTTTTATAAAGTTTTTTTTTCTTTTTTTTTTCTTTTTATGAACTGCAAAAGTGTGACGCCCCACCTCTATACCCACGCTAGCCAAGAACACTACGGTGTAGTGCTGTCAACTAGCACGGAGAATAAGGCTGTTGAGGAGCGACCATCCGTGTAATTGCTTTGTGCGAGCACCGATATGTCAGATAGTAAAAACATGCTTTTAATTTCAGGAGAGAATCCAACGTGCCGATGCAAACTCAAAGCTACTACATAGTGGCTATAATAGTCTAGGACAAAATATAAACTAATAACACAGATAAATATAAATGCGGAACACAGATAAAACAAAAAATCTCATATATATAATAACTGATGTCAGTTACAATACATTTGACACGGTACATGTGATACAACTACAACAGTCGATTCAGGAAGTTACATATACAAGTACATTAACGTACATAATATACATGAATATATATCTTCCTAAACAATAATACAGGCTACTACAAATGACGACTACTCCAAAAGATATGAAAGAACTTCATAGCTCTAGCAGCAACCCAAAGCAGAATATCTACAACCTGAAATACTCGGTCTGACCCGAGTATTAGATTCAAAAGAAAATAATACTCGGGTTAGTCTAATTCAAACTCAGTTATTAGTGCACAGAAGCAATAATAATGAAATAATGAACAGACAACAGTAATTAAACCAAATCAGAATGCAATTCAGAATATTGAATTGAATAAACAAAACAGTTCAAACCATTGAAATATCGATTAAAATATTAATTCAAGTAGGGCTGCAGTTCACGCACGCGTGCACTGCCTCGCCACTACGGAATATGGAATACGCAAAAAGATCCATAAGTCGAAACAAAATAGAATATCATACACGCCAAACCGTGTGGCTGCAGTTCACGCTTACGTGCACTGCCTTGCCACTATAGTGATGTCGTGCCCAAAAACTCAATACCGTGTGGCTGCAGTTCACGCTTGCGTGCACTGCCTTGCCACTATAGTGATGATGTACACAAAAGATCAACGAACCAAAATCAATGAAATACCAATAAAATTAATACGGTGTGGCTGCAGTACACGCACGCGTGCACTGCCTCGCCACAACATACCATCACAACTCCAATTATTAACAGCAATCAAAACTAAAGAGGTCAAGTCACGACTTTCGTGACTCAACACTACTACAAACAAAATGAATCATAAATTACAACCCAAAGGTTAACAATTCAAAGAAATGCATATAATCATGCATCAGTGAAACCAAAACAGTGCAGTGGTGCCAAAAGAACATGAATACTTATATACCAGCAGTGTAAATGTTACCATGAATTGGCAATGTTACACTACAAGCTAGAACAGTGCACATAGGAGTGCAAGGGCAATCAATATCCATCAAAGACAACTGACAACAACATGTATTGCATCAGTGAACAACTAAAGACATGCATATACAAGAATGCAAACTATACAAAGTGCATGCAACAAAAAGATCCAGACTGCCATGATCAAAAAAAACAAAAGTCTACAATGAAACTAGAGAGGGTATCAACATTAGAGACTTAGCATATATTCCAGAATATATGCATACACACATACATATGTATGTATGCACATATATATAGTCTCGAATAAACAGGAGTAATGTGCAACAAAATGGATCAGTGGAGTACATAGGTACACGAAGTCCATCAGCAAATGAATCATCACCAATGAAAAGTGCAAACAGAATCAGCAGGAACAAACTAGCATCAAAATACAACAAAATAACAGTGACAACAATTGTATAGCAAGTTCATGCGAGCCTACAAGATGATATGCACATGAACACTTGATTCATCACTGAGACATGAATGCATAGAGTAAAGGCATCAGTCGACAATGAAACATCTAAAATATTTTCACAAATCGAGTTTTCAAAACTTTCAGAAATAATTAACTGAATGCATTGCGGTTGTTACAAAAATCCAAAACTGAAAACCGCAAACCAAACAAGGCCTTATACTTTCCTGAAAATACTTTCTGGCCCACGTCAATGGTGTGGTAGTTTGGAAACCTGCTGAATAGCAGGTACCAAGTGCAGCCATTGAATAACTATAACTGCGAGGCAGCTGGTGGAAATTCCCAAGGAAGCATGAAAGAGAGAGGAAGAAGAATAAGAAAAGGAAAGAAATAATTGTGTCGAAAGCAGGTTCAACAAGTAGGATTGTCTGACAACCATTTATTGTTGATGGCAAATTTTGTTGAGAGATCAAAAATTACTCTGCTTACACCAAAAATCTCAACAAATCAAAATTCCCCAAGTTTTACTTTACAACACACCAAAAATTAAACAGTGTCGTGATAATCAAACTACCGAAAACACGAAATCAAACTAAGTCAGATCTTAATACCGAGTCAAAAATCAACGGTATCGAGACGAGAAAGTCGAACGACTGAAGAATGAAATAGATGTGAGTGTTACTCACCTTGTCGACGAATTGAAGCAGTCGAGCATCACAGAGACGCGCGACGCTAGAGCAACCGAGGGAAGACGAGCGAACAACGAGATGATGCCGCCATTAATCTTCTTTCGTTCGATTCTTAACCTAGGGCTTGAAAATAATAAAGGGGGGCGGGATTAATTTTAATCACGGCATCAAACAAATGGGCCGAACGATTTTTAAAGCCCGTCAAACTTTTATAACAATTTATAAAAGAATTTTAATTCAAATTTAAAAACTTCAAATGGAAATTTGTGACAATATTAATCGTTTTATGTCGATTATAAATCGATGCGAAATACCGGGTTGTTACAGACTCCCCTCCTTAAAGAAATTGCGTCCTCGCAATCATAAGGAATAAATGGACAAAAGGTAACAACCACAAGAGCATGAAAGAATAAACTCGGACGTGTTTGCTCGATGAATTCTCTGGATTCCAAAGTGAAACCCATAGGATTTGAGAACCACTGAGCTTTCACGAGAAAAACATCTTTGTTTCGAGGGTGCTGAACCTCAGAAGCAATGATGTGAATAGAAGGTTGCTCAAGAATAAGGATCGGAAATCCAAAAGGCATTTCCGGAACCAGAAGACGTAGAAAACGTCATGAATAGTAGAAAATTGAGCCGGCACACTGGCGTAGTACAATATAAACGCCAAAGAAATCTTTTAATTTCATAAAAGAAATTCACAAATTCTCATCAAAAATCTAATTATCAATAGATAATTCAGAAATCTCAAATCACAAATATTCGATTATCAAAAACGATAATCAAATCAACAAGTATTCGATTATCACAATCGAAAATCAATCATAAATCACAAATATTTAATTATCACAAACGATAATTAAATCTCAAATATCTAATTATCACAAGCGATAATTAAATCTCAAATATCTAATTATCACAAGCGATAATTAGAAACAATAAATATCTGATTATCAAAAACGATAAATCAGAAATCATAAACATCCAATTATCAAAAGGATAATCAGAAATTACCACAATGGTAATCAAATTTCAAATCACAAATTTTTCAATTAACGAGTCCGAAATTAACCGAAATAGCAAACGCACATGACCCATAACCACGAGTTTTACTAAATCGTTTAATTCACTTCATCGTTTCCTTGAAAGTGCAAAATTGTGTATTTTAAATAAATAACATTTTACGTTCTCAAACGGACAAGTCCGGAATTAAGCGAATCAGTAAAAGAAAGGGGTCATAGTCCTCGATTTTTCTGAAACGTTTAAATCGTTTCCTCATTCTTTTGAAAGCGTAAACTGTAAAAATTTTGAAAACCATTTTGATTTATATTTAAAACAATTTTTAAAACACGTGATTAAAGCAGCAACATCCGTAGCAACTTCGACATACGTCAAAATTTCATCGAAATAATTGGCATCAAAATATAATACCAATGAATTTTCATTTATCGAAAATGTCGTAGGAATCTTTTCAAAGATAAAAAAGGATATCGTACCCTAAACTTGTATTCATAACAAGTCAATAACACACGAATTCACCAATGCACAAGAATTGATAAAACTTATCAATAGAAATCACGAAAATTGGTGAAGCACAAATTCTAGAAATCATCACAAGAAATCCAGAAATCACAAGATGAAAGTATGAAAACTCGAACGGAGTATGAAATAGAATAAAAGATATGGCATAACATAAAATATCCATAATGACATACTACTATAAGTATGTAAATAATGATCAACAGGAGATCAACCGATAAGAGGTATGGCATAAATATGAAATATCCATACTGACATACAACTATAAGTATGTAAATAATGATCAACATGAGATCAACCGATAAGAGATATGGCATAAATATGAAATATCCATACTGACATACAACTATAAGTATGCAAATAATGATCAACAGGAGATCAACCGATAAGAGATAATCAGTATCACAAGAATCTTCTCAAAGATCCAAAGAGGTATCATACCCCAAATTTGTACCCATGACAAATCAATAACATATGAATTCACCAATGCACAAAAATAGGTGAAGCATAAAATTTCCAGAAATCAACATAAGGAATCTAGAAATCACAGAAAAAGGGAAAGAGGCCTATCACATGACGGTCCGAAGACCATGGGGAGCTACCCCACATGTGTGAATGGAATCACACAGATTGAGGTCAAGACTAACCAAAAAGCAAAAAGGTATGCGTGAGTGGAATCACACAAGTGGTGTCTAGTCTAACCTTGCAATGAAAGAGACATCGCGCAAGCTAGTCTAATTCATAAAGCGATCATCAAGATCAACGAGAAGTGTCAATTACACTAAGCTAGTGAATATAAAAGTTTAGCTTCATGTCCCATAACCACTAGCTTAACTTAAATATTTACGAACAAATTGTAGATCTTCACTAGAAAAATGTCACATATGGTTCAATCGAACAAGTCCAAAAATTAACCGACGTAGTAAACGCAAGCGTTTCATACCACTTGTTTTGCTAAGCCGTTTAATTAGATTTCTCATACGAGTGAAATAAAGGTTTGTATATACTAATAGATTGGAAAACGGTTTAGGAAAAGATTTTGATATTAAAAATAGAGTTAAAAACATTTTGATAAAAGAGTTTTGATATTTACTACTAGTATTAAAACGTTTATATATTTTTTTAAAGTGACAAATCACAAAAATGATTGTAAAAACAATCAATCACAAGAATTCACATACGAAGACGTGAATAGAATCCAAAGAAATCGATACCGAATTCATCGAAAGGTATGTTCACAAAAATTCCCGAAGAAATGGTCATCAAAGTTGCTAATAAATGATAGCAACAAATCGGGAAATAATCAAAAATCGATTAAATTTGGAAACCAAATCAATTCACTAAAATTCACATTCGAAGACGTGAATAAAATCCAAAGAATTCGATTCTAAATCCATCAAAGTAGGAATATCCGAAAATTCCAGAAATAGAAGTTTTCAAAGTCGACAAAGATGACAACAACTAATCGGAAAAGAAGAATCGATTGACAAATGGAATAACGAAACAAAACGAGCATAAATGCATAAATGACTTCAACAAAAATAAAAATCAAGTCAATGCCGAAGTCAACAATTAATTGCCATAATAGAGTACAAAACGATTCAACATCATCTTCAAAGGACTCAACGGCAAACCAAGTCAGAGTCTTGGAAATCAAGAATTTAGAAATTTCTCAAAAAAAAAAGTGACCGAAGTCGAATGGAATTCAAGAGGAGGAAAACATAAAATATCAAGTTCAGAATTGCTGAGATTCGAACAAAATCAATCATCGGCTAAATCAAATCAAAGCCGAAAACACAAGAATCAAAATCAAATGCATATGAATAAGCGTTAGGAATTCATAACTAACAATTCAAAGAAAATCATATGCAAATATGAGAGATAAAACGTCGACAAATAGTTGTAACACATGTACTATCTAAGTTACGTTTTATATTTTGTTCTAAACCCCAGGCTCTGATACCAAGCTGTGACGCCCCACCTCTATACCCACGCTAGCCAAGAACACTACGGTGTAGTGCTGTCAACTAGCACGGAGAATAAGGCTGTTGAGGAGCGACCATCCGTGTAATTGCTTTGTGCGAGCACCGATATGTCAGATAGTAAAAACATGCTTTTAATTTCAGGAGAGAATCCAACATGCCGATGCAAACTCAAAGCTACTACACAGTGGCTATAATAGTCTAGGACAAAATATAAACTAATAACACAGATAAATATAAATGCGGAACACAAATAAAACAAAAAATCTCATATATATAATAACTGATGTCAGTTACAATACATTTGACACGGTACATGTGATACAACTACAACAGTCGATTCAGGAAGTTACATATACAAGTACATTAACGTACATAATATACATGAATACATATCTTCCTAAACAATAATACAGGCTACTACAAATGACGACTACTCCAAAAGATATGAAAGAACTTCATAGCTCTAGCAGCAACCCAAAGCAGAATATCTACAACCTGAAATACTCGGTCTGACCCGAGTATTAGATTCAAAAGAAAATAATACTCGGGTCAGTCTAATTCAAACTCAGTTATTAGTGCACAGAAGCAATAATAATGAAATAATGAACAGACAACAGTAATTAAACCAAATCAGAATGCAATTCAGAATATTGAATTGAATAAACAAAACAGTTCAAACCATTGAAATATCGATTAAAATATTAATTCAAGTAGGGCTGCAGTTCACGCACGCGTGCACTGCCTCGCCACTACGGAATATGGAATACGCAAAAAGATCCATAAGTCGAAACAAAATAGAATATCATACACGCCAAACCGTGTGGCTGCAGTTCACGCTTGCGTGCACTGCCTTGCCACTATAGTGATGTCGTGCCCAAAAACTCAATACCGTGTGGCTGCAGTTCACGCTTGCGTGCACTGCCTTGCCACTATAGTGATGATGTACACAAAAGATCAACGAACCAAAATCAATGAAATACCAATAAAATTAATACGGTGTGGCTGCAGTACACGCACACGTGCACTGCCTCGCCACAACATACCATCACAACTCCAATTATTAACAGCAATCGAAACTACAGAGGTCAAGTCACGACTTTCGTGACTCAACACTACTACAAACAAAATGAATCATAAATTACAACCCAAAGGTTAACAATTCAAAGAAATGCATATAATCATACATCAGTGAAACCAAAACAGTGCAGTGGTGCCAAAAGAACATGAATACTTATATACCAACAGTGTAAATGTTACCATGAATTGGCAATGTTACACTACAAGCTAGAACAGTGCACATAGGAGTGCAAGGGCAATCAATATCCATCAAAGACAACTGACAACAACATGTATTGCATCAGTGAACAACTAAAGACATGCATATACAAGAATGCAAACTATACAAAGTGCATGCAACAAAAAGATCCAGACTGCCATGATAAAAAAAACAAAAGTCTACAATGAAACCAGAGAGGGTATCAACATTAGAGACTTAGCATATATTCCAGAATATATGCATACACACATACATATGTATGTATGCACATATATATAGTCTCGAATAAACAGGAGTAATGTGCAACAAAATGGATCAGTGGAGTACATAGGTACACGAAGTCCATCAGCAAATGAATCATCACCAATGAAAAGCGCAAACTGAATCAGCAGGAACAAACTAGCATCAAAATACAACAAAATAACAGTGACAACAATTGTATAGCAAGTTCATGCGAGCCTACAAGATGATATGCACATGAACACTTGATTCATCACTGAGACATGAATGCATAGAGTAAAGGCATCAGTCGACAATGAAACATCTAAAATATTTTCACAAATCGAGTTTTCAAAACTTTCAGAAATAATTAACTGAATGCATTGCGGTTGTTACAAAAATCCAAAACTGAAAACCGCAAACCAAACAAGGCCTTATACTTTCCTGAAAATACTTTCTGGCCCACGTCAATGGTGTGGTAGTTTGGAAACCTGCTGAATAGCAGGTACCAAGTGCAGCCATTGAATAACTATAACTGTGAGGCAGCTGGTGGAAATTCCCAAGGAAGCATGAAAGAGAGAGGAAGAAGAATAAGAAAAGGAAAGAAATAATTGTGTCGAAAGCAGGTTCAACAAGTAGGATTGTCTGACAACCATTTATTGTTGATGGCAAATTTTGTTGAGAGATCAAAAATTACTCTGCTTACACCAAAAATCTCAACAAATCAAAATTCCCCAAGTTTTACTTTACAACACACCAAAAATTAAACAGTGTCGTGATAATCAAACTACCGAAAACACGAAATCAAACTAAGTCAGATCTTAATACCGAGTCAAAAATCAACGGTATCGAGACGAGAAAGTCGAACGACTGAAGAATGAAATAGATGTGAGTGTTACTCACCTTGTCGACGAATTGAAGCAGTCGAGCATCACAGAGATGCGCGACGCTAGAGCAACCGAGGGAAGACGAGCGAACAACGAGATGATGCCGCCATTAATCTTCTTTCGTTCGATTCTTAACCTAGGGCTTGAAAATAATAAAGGGGGGCGGGATTAATTTTAATCACGGCATCAAACAAATGGGCCGAACGATTTTTAAAGCCCGTCAAACTTTTATAACAATTTATAAAAGAATTTTAATTCAAATTTAAAAACTTCAAATGGAAATTTGTGACAATATTAATCGTTTTATGTCGATTATAAATCGATGCGAAATACCGGGTTGTTACAAAAAGAATAAGCAAACCTATATTATACCGTACGAGTCTGCATGTTCACTTATATATATTGCAACTTTAAACCATTGTTTACTAAAACAAATATATTACTTTTCAAATATTTTGTAAATATATAATACTTTAGAACATGATAATGCAGCTTATATACGTACACGCACACTTCCATAAGTCACATAATATACTATATGTAAACTATAAAATTCCAAGATGTAGGCTATTCTTACTGACACCTCATAACTATCAACTTATAAATCAAATAACACTCAACATATACTATATGTATATGTTTATATAAATAAGAAACTGCTATGCTATAAGAATTCATATACTACATACATAAATTTCGTACGCTATATATATACCATGATCTATATATATACTTAAAAATGCAATAGTAGATGAGTATAACTCCACCTTTTATGTACTCAAAACATACTTATATTACAAAAATGTACCGATCTTATAAAGATTATATGTTTTGAATATAAGGAAATGCTCACGTAAGGGCTGAAATTTATATATGATACTCACCAACAGTAACGACCACAAGGATAAAAGGCAACGACTGTAATAAATTGAAGGCGGTGGAAGGTTGGAAGCTCGGCCAAATCTGGGTGGACGTAGGTATATGCGGGCGGAGCTTGGTTTCTGTTGTGGCCGAAGCCATGAAGATTTGATGACCCGTGGCAAGCGACGTACGGAGGCGGAGTGCTCGGCAATCGGGAAGGCTGCTGGACAGTGGCAGCTATTGGTGAACTCGGCTAAGGTGCTGGGGACGAAGGCAGTCTGCAGAGGCCGAGTTGTCTGGCGCGGGTGGTGGTTTACGGGGGAAAAGATGTGGAGGCGAGCAAGAAAAGCAGGCCGAAGATGAGAGGGAAGGCTGTGAGGTCGGGTTGCCGAGTGGAAGGTGGCGGTGGTGTGGAGTGCTGAGGTGTTTGTGGCTGCCATAGCGAGGGAGGTGGTGAGTGTAGGCGTCGGGTCGTGCTTGCATGGAGGAAGGTGGGTTGCAGCAAGAATGGAGATGTGTTTCATGTGAGCTTCAGGAGGTTGAGAGATAATGTTGCATGTAAAGATGGAAGATGCACACTACAGGCAATGCATGCAACATGAGTTGAAAGTCTTTTACACAAACACACACACACACACACACACACACACATATATATATATATATTGCCAGAGAAGAACAAAAATAATAAGGAAGAAGAATTGAGGAGGGAGGTAGTACTAGCAGCGAATAAGGGTGATTAATGAATGTGTTGAACATGCTCGGTTTCATTTTTAGTTAAATTTTTCTACAATTAATTTACTGCCCGAATTCCAAAACGTCACACAAATTTCCAAGCCAACACCCAACCTCCAACTACCCAAATAAATGCACGGCAGCTGACAAATTTTCAAATTTTGAATGGGTACAATTTGTTTAAGTTTGGGCTGAATACGGTTTAACCGGTCCGCTTGAAATGGTTAAATTAACGCGACGATTTTTCGTCGGACTCCGATTTGCACGAATAAATATATCATTTTGATCGGTGCGACGAGGTGATCAAAACGGTATGCATATATTATTGGTTTGATTGAATTATAAAAAATTTAAATTTTCTGCTATGAAAAATGCAAGAAAAACGCAGAAAAATAAGATCGACGGAGCTAAAGAAGTCCGAATTTGGAAAAATGAAAAATGGCGTTTGTTCAGCAGATGGTTTAGAATTTTCCTATGTAAAAATATTTAGGTTCCGAAAATATTTTATTTTCATCGCTTTTTAACTGATTAAATTGAAGTAAATTTACGCACGAAATAAACTTTCATATTTTCGGACGAAAATTTACCAATTGCTATGTTTAACTAGACATATTTCAAATATCAAATTTATATTTTAAAATTTTATTTTTTAATTTTTATTAAATTTTACACAAATTCAGTTAATTAACTTAATTAAAACCGTTAAAATATCCGGGTTGTTACACTCTCCCCTACTCAAAACTTTTCGTTCTCGAAAAGGAAAGAGGTAGGAGAATAGAAACAACGAGAAAGAAAATAGATTTCAAACAGAGTAAAACAATTAATTCAAGCCATATAAATTTCAATTTTCCTTAATTAATACACAATATTTGATTTAAAATTCAAGGTATTTCAATAAGTTGATTTGATACAATTTATTAATATTTGATACCAAAAGATTTCTTCAAAACAAAATTTTATTTTATTTATCTCATTTATTATTCTATTACTTTTTATTCTAATTATCTTCATAAACATTTTATAATTAAAAACTTAAGGGTAAAACATTTATATTACGCACTCAAATTTTCATTTATAAAGACATTTTATATTGTTTACTATCCAATTACATAGTTAACTTTTGAGCGGTTTAGGTAAGTTATATTGAATGTAATTGAGTATTATACAAGTAAAATTTTTAATTTAATTATCCAGGCTTAAATTTTTATTCAAAATTTCGATTTCATTTTATAATTGAAATTATCCTTTAGCAAATAAATTTAAGAATTAAATTTTCGAGTGACTTCAAATTTATTTAGAGATAAATAAATATATATAATATATCAAGTCAGAGTTAAATCGTATATCCATATATATTACAGATCAAATCATATTTTAAGAAATTCAAATCAATTTATTTTTACAAAACAAACCGTAGCAAAACTACGGAATAGTCTCTCTACTTCGAAACTCGAAAATGAATGTCGATGATGCGGTCGTCATCACCGAAATTATTTTCCAGCGACAAAGAGAAGAGCACTTATTTGACCGTTTAAAAATTCTTTGAAAACCATTTCTATTTGAAAATATTTTAAACAATATACATTTTAAAACCTTAAAAGCCCAAGTTTGAAATCGCCAGACATTAAATTCTCAAATTCTTGATTTTAATTCATTTCAAATTCCAAATTCCAAATCAAATTATAACCAAGTTTTTATAAATTCATTTATTTATATTATGCAATAGCCTATGGTTTCAAAACAATAAATGAAAATAAAATAACATCATTTCTGACAATCAATTTATTGACAGTTTAGTTAAGGAAAATTCATATTGATATATATCGTACAAACTTTATTTTATTTTCCAAATTTGAAACAATATTGTGTTAGTATTCTCTGTTAAAGTGTTTTGAAAATCCTATCGATAGCGTTGATCAGACGAATCGATCGAAAACCCAAATCAACATCAACAACTGAAACAACACGATATATATTAAAATATTTAAATATTAATTTACAAATGCACTTCCTCACTTGACGATACAAGAATGGATTTCAAAATAAGTATAGAGATTCAAATTTGATAGAAATCATAACAAAGATAATTTTGATTCGATAATAGGTTTGAAACAAAGATAAGATGTTTTAAATAACAAAATCGGGAGATGGATAGCCTTATATAAATCGCGGGCAACCTTAACCAGATCGACCGTGACTTTAAAAATTAGATCGATGCAGAATTCCGAGGCAAATCTACATTAGATCACAAGAGATAGAATTCAAGCATAACGGGAGATAGACAACATCGTAAACTGTGGATACAGAAATCTCCGGTATATCGATGCCTATTATAATGGAGTTTCACCCATTTACAAATAATTCGAAGATTGGCGAGACCGTCGATTCGTTATAAGGATCATTCGAAGCGGAGTTATGCGATGCTCCAGAATTGAAACAAGACGAATAGTGAGGGACACGAATGAATTTTGGAACCACAGGGAACGTTCCAAAATTTAAAGGAATCGAGTTAAAAGGAAGAGGTTGAAACTCGAATGAGAGTGATTCTGTAAATACATTTACCCCATATTCTAAGTTTGGCCTAGAGCTACCAAAGCTTTGATACCAACTGTAACGACCTGCTATTTTGGACTATTCGCATCCCCACATATCGGACTTGAATAATTCAAAATACCGAATTGTTAATTTAAATTTGGCAAAACTCAGATATACAGTAAACAAATAATCACAGAATCACAGACACAGAGTAATAATATGCAGCGGAAGCAAAAGATAGTAGTTCATGAAGGTACTATATATATAACTGAGTTAAATAAGTTACAACAGATGTCTCGAATACAAAAGTCAAATACAATATCAGAATACATCACTGAAATCAACTGAATATCTGAAAGCTGGATAGATAGCCGAATCTCCAAGCGAAGCTCCAACTCCAAAGTGAATCTCGAAAGTTGAACCACTCAGTCTGACCCGAGCGTAAAGCAAAACACAAAATACTCAAGTCAGGATTAACATTCTTATATCAATAAATCTAACTCAAGTGAAATAACAATTGAAATACAATAACTCAAAGGACGTTGGAATAATCATCCTTTAAGGATCCGTTAAACTATCTACTATGTAGTAGTATACGCTAAATAGATAATGCCTAACAGTAACATAAATATCAAAATAGTGTTAAGGCGTTACCATTATCCCCCTTAACACATTTATATAAGAATTATAGTCTATATAGCACTGTAACTCCACCGTAAACTAGTGGGATATCAGGGAGTACTCCATAGGCATAACACAAAACAAATTCATAGTAGTCGTATATATAGGGATACAAGTATTACAAGGCACATGAGGCAATACCCAAGGTAGTGAAACTACCGTTGCCTGATCCAGACTGGTGAAAACGCATCGCCGCAACGATCGCAACACCGCGAAACAACACTCCTAAAAATTCGAGGGTGCACCAATCAATAACAAGTAATGAGTAGCTTACGAAGAAGAGTGTTCGCTCGAGGTGGCTAAACCCATTTGTCCCGGCACGGCTCATGTTTTAGTCATTTCCAATTTGACACAAGTGTCAAGGCTATCCATTATCGTTCTCTTTTTTTCAGTCATCACGTACATCATTCCAACTACTTCATTTTGGATCACACTCCGCGTATAGTTATTAAAGTGGTTTTCGGTTTAGACAGAGAGTATGTCCATAACCGATTCCGGTCTCTTTAATAACTTTCGTAATTATTACACCGATTGGTCATGTTATAAATTTCAAAACCAACTAAAATTCAACCTCAATTAGAAATTTTAAACAAATATTCCGTTCGCCTTTCTACATCAATTTCCATAATTTACGATTCAAAACCTCCAAATTAGCAATTCAAAATCTTACAATTCAATTTCAACTTTTATTTAAAACAATTCAAATATTGGTTCAAGTTCGTATATAAATTTCATTCCGAAAGAAATTTAAATTAATTTAATTTAACGTTCCAATCAATTTAAATTCATTGATTGATTTCATTCAATATTCATTTAGTAAATTTATCATTCAAAACAATTTCTATTTAATTTCCAATTCATTGAATCAATTACCTAAGTTCAACTTCATTATATCAAAACTTCAAATTGAATTAAATTAGATTCATTAAATCAATTCTTTGAATTACAAGACTTACATTAATTTTAATAAATCACATTTTTATTTCTTGTTAAAGAAATTCAATTCCACATAATTTACTTAGTTACAAATTTCCAAACTCAATAAAGAACTTAATTTCACATATTCAAGAAGTTCAATTTCACTTATTAACTTACTTAAATTTTCCACAACTTAATTAATAAAGAAACCGAATTTCATTTATTAACGTAGTTCAAATTCAATTATTCAAAAGTTCAAGTTCCTTTATCAATGAATTCCAATTTTTATTTAATTATCAAATAATTCAATTTTATTTAATTATTTAATAATTTCAAAACTTAATTAATAATTTCAAATTTTAGTTATCAATTAAATTCCAAAACCAAATAATTCCAATCTTAATTATTACATAATTCCAAAATTAATTATTAAATAATTTCAAAGCTTAATTATTAGATAATCTCAAAGCTTAATTCAATCATTTCTTAATTTAAACAACGTTCGTTCACAAATTACTTTATTAATATTTTGTTTAGATTATTAAATATTAACATTTTCCTTTCATTAAAATTCAGATTCTAACTTCATTTCAAACTTATTCTTTATTCAAATAAAATCATTATTTATTGTTAAATCAATTTTGACCAATCAAGTTTTATTTAATTCTCTATCCTAGCTCAAGTTCATTTGGGTATTTATCATTTGAACCCTATTCCATTTCAATTCAAAAATCAAAGCAAAGCAAATGGAACTTGCAGTGTGATAACTGGGATGATGTCAAAGTAAATAAACCAGCAATAGCAAACATTAACAACAATCTAATAATTAATTCAAATAATCCCGAAAGAATCATATTAATTCATATTGTTGTTTGTACAAATTAATATAATTATTTCTAGAACCTACACTATCATTTCATGTAGATTAAAGATTAATACATTATGGTTCTTCATTTGATATCTATTATTCAATTTCATACAACGTCAATTTAAACAAAATACATTCAATGGTTCAAAGTGTAATTAACCAAATCTTACATGTCAATTAATTTAACATTAAAGGGGTCATATTATATGAATTTAAAAAATCCAATTCAACACATATTTCAAATTTTAAACTATTAACTATCCTACGTCAAATTCAGTTGCATATTATTTATCACTTTATACATTACAATTTAACATCCAATATAAACAACAAACAATCAATCATTTATCAACCAAATGGAATTATCATTGTATGATAAACATATAATGGTGTCAGATGTCACAGGTGAACTGATCCAGGTAATAGCATATATAACAGTTTAAATAATCAACAACAACATATTTCAATTGTCGTTTCAATTTGAAATCAAATTTAATAAATAAAAGAACATTAATCGTAAGTGATTGCTCACCTTTCGAGGCTAGAGAGAACAGGAGATGAGACAGATATGCACAAAAGCACTGATATTGAAACTGAGTTACGAATCCAAGCATGAATTCCAAAGTAAATCAAGATTTGCACGAATTCGATGATCAAAGTTGATAATGGAATCGATGAAATAATTAGAATTGGTCCGATAGACACAGAAATTTATACATATATTATTTTCATGAGATCGGTATTTTAATTTTTTTTTAAAATATATCAAAACAATTATATATATAATTATAATCGTTGTTTTAAGTTAAACAAAAATATTAAAATAAAATCCTTATACATTAACTAATACACACACACACACTTGAAATCTACAATATATATCATTAATATACAAGTTATATACCATACATCATATCAGTATAAGCTAATATAATAACATCTAACTTATATGTGTTGACAACATGTCATATAATACCAATATAAACTTATAAAACATTATTCACCGTGACACCATATATATTTCATGTACTAGCGGACATTACCCGCATATACTGACTTTTGAACACAACAGCTTATATACAATTTTTAAAACATACGAACCTCATATGCAACAACATGCGCATCTATGTATTAAGATATATATATATAATAAAACGCATATAATGCTTTATTCCAAATCTAGTATACAGTATAGATTATATCCTTTATAAGATTTAACAGATATACTAAAATACAAACATATATACAATATATGCATGTATTACAAATCCTTTCTTCATAAAACACTTTGCAAATTTAAAACGAACCTTTATTAAATATTTGAAACCAAACAGACTTTGACACATATTTGTGTAAAAAAAATTCTAAGCTAATATTTTCAAACTCGCTATTACTTTTATAAAGTTTTTTTTTCTTTTTTTTTCTTTTTATGAACTGCAAAAGAATAAGCAAACCTATATTATACCATACGAGTCTGCATATTCACTCATATATATTGCAACTTTAAACCATTGTTTACCAAAACAAATATATTACTTTTCAAATATTTTGTAAATATATAATACTTTAGAACATGAAATGCAGCTTATATACGTACACGCACACTTCCATAAGTCACATAATATATTATATGTAAACTATAAAATTCCAAGCTGTAGGCTATATCTTACTGACACCTCATAACTATCAACTTATAAATCAAATAACATTCAACATATACTATATGTACATGTTTATATAAATAAGAAACTGCTATGCTATAAGAATTCATATACAACATACATAAATTTCGTACGCTATATATATACCATGATCTATATATATACTTAAAAATGCAATAGTAGATGAGTATAACTTCACCTTTTATGTACTCAAAACATACTTATATTACAAAAATGTACCGATCTTATAAAGATTATATGTTTTGAATATAAGGAAATGCTCACGTAAGGGCTGAAATATATATATGATACTCACCAACAGTAACGACCACAAGGATAAAAGGCAACGACTGCAATAAATTGAAGGCGGCGGAAGGTTTGAAGCTCGGCCAGATCTGGGTGGACGTGGGTATATGCGGGCGGAGCTTTGGTTTCTGGTGCAGCCGAAGTCATGAAGATTTGATGACCCACGGCAAGCGACGTATGGAGGCGGAGTGCTCGGCAATCGGGAAGGGTGCTGGCCAGTGGCAGCTATAGGTGAACTCGGCTAAGGTGCTGGGGACGAAGGCGGTCTGCGGAGGTGGAGTTGTCTTGCACGGGTGGTGGTTTGCGGTGGAAAAGATGTGGAGGCGAGCAAGAAAAGCAGGCCGAAGATGAGAGGGAAGGCTGTGAGGTCGGGTTGCCGAGTGGAAGGTGGTAGTGGTGTGGAGTGGTGAGGTGTTTGTGGCTGCCATGGCGAGGGAGGTGGTGAGTGTAGGCGTCGGGTCGCGCTTGCATGGAGGAAGGTGGGTTGCAGCAAGAATGGAGAATGTGTTTCATGTGAGCTTCAGGAGGTTGAGAGATAATGTTACATGTAAAGATGGAAGATGCACACTACAGGCAATGCATGCAACGTGAGCTGAAAGTCTTTTTTTATATATATTGTCGAAGAAGAACAAAAATAATAAGGAAGAAAAATTGAGGAGTGAGGTAGTACTAGCAGCGAATAGGGGTGATTAATAAACGTATTGAACAGGGTCGGTTTCATTTTTAGTTAAATTTTTCTACAATTAATTTACTGCCCGAATTCCAAAACGGCACACAAATTACCAAGCCAACACCCAACCTCCAACTACCTAAATAAGTGCATGGCAGTTGAAATTTTTTCAAATTTTGAATGGGTACAATTTATTTAAGTTTGGGTTGAATACGGTTTAACCGGTCCGCCTGAAATGGATAAATTAACGCGGCGATTTTTCGTTGGACTCCGATTTGCACGAATGAATGTACCCTTTTGATCAGTGCGACGAGACGATCAAAACGGTATGTAGATATTAGTGGTTTGATTGAATTATAAAAATTTCAAATTTTCTACTACGGAAAATGCAAGAAAAACACAGAAAAATAAGATCGACGGAGCTAAAGAAGTCCGAATTTGGAAAAACGAAAAATGGCGTTTGCTCAGAAGATGCTTTCGAATTTTTCTATGTAAATATATTTATGTTCCGAAAACATTTTATTTTCATCGCTTTTTAACTGATTAAATCGAAATAAATTTACGCACGAAATAAACTTTCATATTTTCGGACGAAAATTTACTGGTTGTTATGTTTAACTAGATGCATTTCAAATATCCAATTTATATTTTAAAATTTTATAATAAATTTTTATTAAATTTCACACAAATTCAGTTAATTAACTTAATTAAAACCGTTAAAATATTCGGGTTGTTACAGTTACACAGCACTTACACTTATTTACTTATTTTATATTTTATACCCAAGTGCAACAATTTAGACAATTTCATTTTCATTGTGATTTCACTTAAATTGTCAATAATTAGTTCTAAATAACCATGGCTATAATTCATTCTTAACATTTACTTACATATAAATTATAAAATTTTTATTTGTTTCTAAATTTAATTACAAAAATCTTATTAATTTTACCAATTTTAATTATTGAAATTTTCGGGTCGTTACACTCTCCCCCACTCAAAACTTTTTCGTCCCCGAAAAGGAAAAAGAAGCGAAAAGAAAGAATTGAATAAACAATACATCTTATCAAATATTAACTTTATAAACAATTAAATTTACAAAATTAATTAATTTGAATAAAATGCACTAACTTATAACCCCTAAATCTTTTTATACTCAAATAAATAAAGTTTGGAAAATATTTTTCAAAAATCTTCTAAATCTAAAATTTACAGAAAATTTCGGCAGAGTCTCCTTTGTACGGGGAGGCTCGGGAGAAAATATAATATCAAATATAACCATATACAACATATAATTTCCAAAATGATATATATCCCAACCCGGGAGAAAAATAATATAATAACGCTATAAACCGTAATCCGAAAACATACCTATTTGTTGGGGAATTAATGCTTAATTATGAAACCAAAAGCAGTAGCAATTGCTTCCATAACCTTTATTTCACTAATATAATCCAAAAAGGTTAAGAATTATATAAAATGAAATATTTAAAGTTATATCAAACACTGACAACAAATCAATACAACAATAATCACTTGCAACCAGGCATACAACCATCACATAGAATCATCACAAATCAATCATTCATTCATATCAAACAAAACAAATAGTTGTTCGGGTTCAAACTTTAAATTGCATAGAATGGAAAATAAACTACTTAGTGCACCATTTACTCAAAAGTCTTATATGAAAGTAAATAGATTATTCATACATCCAAACAAATTCAGAGTATCCTTGCCCAAATAACCATAAGCTAAAACAAACAACCAACAAAGTCAGAAAATAGATCAAGTTCATTCTTAATCATTTCTTTTCATACATTTATGGTTTGATTTCCTTTTTATCCGTCTACTGATTTGTCTTTTTATTTTACATTTACTTCTTACAACTTTTATTTATTTTCATTATTCATTTATTTAATATACTTACCCTTCAATTATACTTAAGTTTATACCAACTACAACTTTCAATTCTTATTTATTAAAGAATTTCATTGAATACCTTCATTATTTCAAATTTTTACTTGTAAAATATTCTATTACAATTTCTTATTAAATATTGTAACTTTTATTATTTGGTAAGTTATACCTATATGCTTTTAAGAATGCAATTGAATGTTACACAAGTTTATTTTATTTCTTTTAATTAATTCATTGTCCAATAATTTTATCTTTTGTTTTATAGGTTACAATTTCAACTTCCTCGAAATTTCGTTTATAACTTAGTATTAAATCAATTATTTTATTAAAGGTTCCAATTATTATAAGTTATATTCCATTTTACTACACTTAATTTGAACTATTAATTAACAGAAACTTAAGAATTAAATACAGGGTTAAATTTCAAATCATTTTAAAATAATAGATAAATGTATACTTTATATATCTAATTATATTTAAAACAGTTTAAAATTTATATTTGTTTATCAAAATAAGTCTACAGTAAAACTACTACAGTGTCCTTCCTACTTCGATACTCGAAAATGAATATCGACGATGCATGCACTCATCACTGAAATTATTTTCCAGCGACAGAGAGGGGAGTACAACTATTTCTTTCCAGAGCTTCTTTAAAAAAATTCTTTCAAATTATATTGAAATATTTATATCATAAAATACTTCTAATAATAATATTATTATATTTCAAAATCATTCAAACGAAATTTTCAAAGCTCCGGAACTTAGGTTCTAAATTTCCAATTCTTCATTTATTTTATTTTCAATCTCATTTCAACTATTATTTGAAAAAATTATTACCTAACAACCAATATAATGCAACCAAATATATATTTATTTACAAAAATTTATTTTATATATAGAAAATATAATGGGCAAAAAAATTTCATGCACCTATATTTAAAACAAATATAGTGTCGGTGTGTCCTATTAAGTGTTTAGAAATCCCTATTGATGCCATAGCGTCTCATGTAGCAACTTGAATTTATAAATACAAAACGGAACAAATTAACACAATATTAAAACCTTTTTATAACACTAACAAATACGCTCTCTCATATATATACATTCGGCGACTCATCATAGGATATTACTACCCTATAAATAAAGAGTCAGACTCCACAAAGCTAAGGTTTATCGCTAAACCAAAGCTCTGATACCAGATGTAACATCCTGCCTTTTCGTACACTTTAAATCGACGATAAACCACATACGTCAGACTTAAACCATATAGAAGGGCGGATTGTTATGGGGTAAACAAGAAAAACAGATAAAGAAAAAAAATAGAATATTGCAGAGGAACGATTAAATATAATACTCAAATAAATAGTTCATGAAGCTGTTTACAAAATATTCTATATACTTATATAATACATATCAGAGTTACACATATCATAGAATAAAATATAACAATGCAGCGGAACAATGTGATGCAGTGGAATATAATAAATAATAGTAATACAAATCTTCGTCTTCTTTCTCCAGAATAAAATCTTCAAATACTGAAATGCTCGGACTGATCCGAGCGAATTGAAAAGACAAAACACTCGAGTCAGAACTAAAAGATCTTATGTAAGTTGAATTAACGGTAAAATATGAGTGGAATGGCATCAGAGATGTTTACGGGGTTTGACATCTCTTATCTAGTGTCTAACGTGAGTATAGTAACTTAAGAGATGCTCGGGATTCACATCTCCTAAGGACCCGTTAAACTATTTACTATGTAGTAATATATCGCTATTATAATAATGTCTATAGTAAAATAAACTTACTTTTAAGTAGTGTTAAGGAGTGACCCAATATTCCCCTTAACACGTAATAGTCCCAGTAGTCCACCCAATAACATAGTCCCTCCTGATCGGGAAGCCACCAAAGGATACCACACGGGCTACGGGAGAAAACCAAACTCGTACAAGGCACGATAGGGTAGGTGACACTGCACAACTAGACAATGCCAGGGTAGATATACCAATTACGCTTCCGGGCCGATGGTAACGCATAGCGCGCAGCTACCCCCACCTCGAGCCACACCCCCAAATCAAAAAAAATCAAAAGTGGTCATCGAATAAATCCAAAGGTCAAAGTATAATATCGAAGGGATGTGTCCGATCAAAGGTGCTTCCTTATTAGCCCATCAATAGCTCCTGTTTTAGCCACCTTATGCCAACTCACGGGAGTCGGGTCCACATATTTACCTCAAAGGTAACGCCGCCACCATCCTACTTCGTTCTGGAATCTCCACCGCGTACACGGTTGTTAAAGTGGTTTTTGAAGTTTGCGGAGAGTATGACAACTTCCGATTCCCGGCCTCTTCAACAACCAACCGTTACTATAACACCGCGGTCATTTTAAAATAATTTATACTTCAAAACTAGGATATAAGATTCATTTCAAAACCATATAAATACGATATCATTTTCGTTTTAAAAGAAACCAAATCAATATGATATCCTTTTTATAAAACCCAAATCAAATAATATCATTTTTATTTCAAATACATCCTTTTCCCAAATCATAGCATTTTCAAATCATAATACCTTGAAACCCATAACTATGAAACATAACTTCCAATACTTAAATGGTTTAATATTAAATTACTTTATATACGATTCATCTTTAATTTCACAAATCAATTCCAATTACAGATTTGAATCCCCAAATAAACCATTTCAATTTCCATATCTTTAGAGGCTTTAAATATTCCACCATTTCAAAACTAATTCTTTGATAATCCCATATACATCAAATTCAATTACTATTATTTATATTTGAAACTTGTACGTAATAAATCCAATATCATTTAAGAATTTTTTTAACTTCACATAACTGGATATTCTTTCAATTTATTTAACTTTATATATATATATATATATATATATATATATATTTGAATCAATTTTATATTCATTTAAATCACTCTAAACCAAATCACGTTATAAAGATCATACCCTTTAAAATCTCAATTTTACTTAAATTTCAAATCAATTTTATTCGAGTATAATTCTTAAATAATTCAATTCAACCAATTTCATATATATCTTTCAACTTAATTTTTATTTAAGTCATTAAAAAGTTTATATATACAATATCTTAAATAGGTACTTAACCATATAATATAAAATAATCAAACTCCATTATTAAACATATTTTATTAAACAAATTCATACATAGCTTAAATTCAAGAATTTAACTATATATATATATATATAATATTTATATAATATCAAAAATTAATAGTGATTAAACCGTATATTTCTTTCTAAAATCCTAGAAATCAATTTCAAATTATTTTTATATATATAGACCACGGTGTTTGTATAAAAATTTCTACCCTATGGTCAAGTGATATGGATATTTACCATTTCAATCTGTAATTTAAAATAAAAATACGGTTATATATCATTTCAAATCGCAATTCCGAATGAAATAAAAATAAATCCATAACGAACTGGCAGATTATAATGATATAAAATAAAACATCCATTCATTCATCATCCAAATCACACATCCATCACAATCATCATCCAAAACAATCAATCAATATCAATATATAACTGATAATATATAACAGGTATTTAATAGGCAGTTATATTCAATAATAGATTTAATAACGGTTAAATTTTAAACAAATGCAGTTAACTGAGATGATGATTACAAATATACGAAACAGTCATAGTTTAATTCAAAATCACAACATAAATTAAATTTAACAAACATCAGAAATTTTAGAAGTTGTGAATGGGTTAAAACACTCACCTTTTGAATTTAAATTGAATTCAAATCCAATTTAAACCCAAAAATTGACCAGGTCCAAACTAGTGCTAAAATGTTCGGAATTCAGATACAATCCTAACAAAAGAAATCGCACGTAAAACGGATATCGTAAGCAAAAGTTATTAAGATTAGAATACTTTAAAGTTTAAGTTAAATTAAATAAACAGAAAACAAAACAAAAAAAATCACCAAGGCCACATAGGCATTTTTCCTCACGCAACACGGTCAACGCAGAACACAGCACACCGAAACCCAATCACGACCACGTACAGGTCACCGCCTCAACATCGCACGCGCGTGCGACCGAGCATCGCCGCCACTAGGGCTAAGTCGCGACCACCTCCTTGATGATGACGACAATCACACGGCACGGCAGCCTCCGTCATTGATTTTTAACCCTAATTGAATTTTTCCTGATGATCTAACCATTGATTCGACGAACAAATGCCACTGATGCACTCCACATCGTCCACTCTACAATACACAGAAATGATTCGACGATCCGACAATGTTCATCGACACGCAATGAACGACCGTGAATGTTTCCACTACTTTCAGATACGCAGAAACTCTGATCGAAAAATAGATGGTGGATCTGGATTGCGCTCTTCAAGAGCTTTCCGATGATATATAATTTGATATTGCTTGTGGAGTTGGAATTTTTGGCTTTGGATTTGATTTGGAATTGTAATTGAGGATTTTTTTTTGTCTACCATTGAGGAGGAGGACCATCTGAATTGTACGTACAGAAAAATAAGAAATAGAAAGGCTAGGGTCTATAACAGGGTATTTATAGGTAGGGTTGAAATAGAATGGACCAGATCGATAAACACGTTGAACGATATATGGCCCGAAAAGCTCGTTTCGACTCCGTAACGAAATTAGGTCAATCCATATATCAAAATAGACGTTTTAAAATAATTTAAACCCAATGGAAAAGGTTTCAAGTCCAAATTCCATCGTATGAAGAAGTTACGACAAAATCAAATTATTTCAAATTGATTGCAATTGATTTTAATTTCATTGATTTTAAGGCGTTTCAAGCCCATACGATCAAACAACAAGCCCGATCGTTATGAAACTTGAAATCCTACAATAATTCACCATTACGAGTCCGATGAAAATAGTTTCGTCGAAATCCGAGTAAGTGGCCAAAATGGCTATTTTTACATTAATTAAATAAATTAATAATTAATTAATTAAATCTAATTTTTAAATTTCAATTCTATAATCGAAAATTTCATCAATTTTAACTTTCTTAATTATTTACAATGATTTGAACAAATTTAAATGTCAATTTAGAGTTGATAAATTTATCAATTTTAGTATTAACCTCAATTTCATTTAATTCAAAATTATAAATTTAATTTCCAATAATTCTATTTACTTTTATTATTATCAAACGGATGAAATTAACATTGGATTCAAAATCTATTACCTTAATATTCTTAAATTTCATCTAAATTTCTATTAACGTAATAAATAAATGTTTAATTTCATTTATTTGCAATTAATTCAATTATTGAATTTTACACTTCAATTAACTTAATAAATCTTGCTTTCTATACTTTAAATCAACCAATAGTCATATTATAGATGGAATAGACAGTACTTTCAAATATTATCATAATTTACATTAACAAAATATTTAATTATATTTATTAAAATTTATTTCCCAATTTACTGAATAAAATCAATTAAAATCTTGCAATTGTGCATTAACTATAATTTCCACGTATATTGAAATTTTTCCAAATATAACATTTGCATTACTTCCTTTATTGGGAATTCATTTCACATTAACGTAACATTTATTTACATTTATTAAAATTTATTTTCATTTTCAATTAACAAGCTAATAAATAGGTAACATACAAAATCATTACCGTTAACCTTTAGTCTCATAAATAGACTTTTATTACTTACAAATCAAAGTTATCATTTATTTTCATAATGCTAGTTTCATTCACTTATGCTCAATCTATAGCCAAACATAACATTTAGATTTCTTTTCATTAATTGGTATTCCCTTCAATTCATAAATTTATTAACCTTGACCAGTATTGTTTACCTTTCATTTACTTAACACATTCTCATTCCCATTAATGCAACTTTTAATTATTTTTATTATAATTTTATTTCCAAGTCAATCAACAAATTAAACAGATAACTTATAATAATTGTTTACAAGTCAAGGTTACACTTAAGTTTATTATAATTCAACCAAATTATATAATTACATACATAATACCGAATTCATTCAATTACTATTAAGAATATACAAATTCCTTTAGTTATACAAAACTTACACTTATTTACTTATTTTATATTTTATGCCCAAGTGCAACAATTTACACAATTTCATGTTCATTGTGATTTCACTTAAATTGCGAATAATTAGTTCTAAATAAGCATAGTTACAATTCATTCTTAACATTTACTTCAATATAAGTTATAAAATTTTTATTTCTTTCTAAATTTAATTGCAAAAATCTTATTAATGTAACCAATTTTAATTACTGAAATTTTCGGGTCGTTACATCCTCCAACCTTTTTTTTAAAAGCCATTATAGACTCTGTATACAATAAAATTTGAACGTATACTTAACCATATTATATAAAAGCAATCAAACTTAATTATTAAACTTGTTTTTATTAAACAAATAAATACATAGCTCAAATTCAACAATTTAACTATATGTAAAATAATATTTATGTAATATCAAAAATCAATACGTATTAAACCGTATATTTCTAACCAAACCCATAGAAATCATTTTAAAATATTTATATATAGACCGACGGTGTCTGTATATAATTTTCTATCCTATGGTCAAGTGATACATATATTTGTCATTTCAATCAATAATTTAAACTAAAATTACGGTTATATATCATTTTTGCGCAATCCCAAATGAAATAAAATGCATAACAACTTGCAGTTTATAATAATATAAAATACAATATCTATTCACCCAATATCAATCATCAACCATTTATCACAATCATCGTCCAGTTGAAACAATAACATCAATATAGAACAGATAATAAATAGCAGCTAATTACTAGCAGTTTATATTCAGTAATAAATTAATTTAACGCAGTTTATATGCAATAATAAATTGAATAACAATTTAATTCAATAAATTCAATTTAACTGGAATGATGATAAAATATACCAAACACCAATAAATAAATTTCTAATCACATTAGAAATTAATTTAACACACATAAGATATTTTAGAAGTTGTGAGTGGGTTAAAACACTCACCTTTTGAATTTAAATCCAATTTAAACCCAAAAATTGAAGAGTCTCAAATTCATCCAAATCAGTGCCAAAATGTCCGGAATTCCAATATGAACCTAGAGGAGAAAACCGCGCGTGAAACGGACCTCGTATGTGGAAGTTATTCGCGTTAGAAGATTGAAAGCAAGATTAATAAAAAAACAAAAAAACAAACAACTCACACTGCCACGTCATCACATTTCCTCTTGCACGCAAATGCTACAACACCGAAACCCAAATCATGCAATCACGCACACGAACAAGAAGCCGCCATCAACCATGATCAAACTGCCGAAGTCGCACGTGCCACCCCAGTCCTCGTGCCGTCGCACCGCACTGCTCCCTAGGCTCGCCTCCTCCTCCGCGTGCTCGAACGCCCCCAAAACCCATATCGCCGCCGGCCACATCTCGCCCTTGGTCGAATTATTGCGATGCATCCAACCGTTATTTGATAAGATTGCTCGGGTATAATCAAACTCGTAACAATTTTCAAACTTATATGTTAGGGAAAATTGTTACAAAATTTTAGCATATTGGACTCTATAATCAAACTGTAAAAGTTCACACGATTATTTGATCGGAGCGGTTCCAAATAATGAGGATACCGGTCCCGGTCTCTTCGAAATGAAAATGATAAATTTTAAATGTCTTAATCGTTTTATATAAACAATTAATATTCAGGGTGATAACATTCACATATAGAAATCCATTACATATGTTTATTTCAAATAAAAAGTATCAACCTTTTCTTTTTAAAACTACGGCCCAACGAATTCAACCAGCCCAAGTGTAACAACCCATAATTCTGTAAATATTTTGTTATTAAATTTTATTTGGAAATTTTAATTTTAAATCATTTAAAATTAAATTTTGGAATTTTCTAATGTAAATATGGATTTCGTTTGTAGTTTATATTCCAAATATAATAAAATAAATATTTTCTGCAAATTTTATATTTTGGTCAACTTTGGTCAATTTTGGCTTTCAGTTGAGATTTAAATTTGAATTTGAATTTCAAATCTTATTCTTTGAAGCAGAATATAATTGTTATATTCGATTTGATTTTCGTTTCGTTAAATTCTTATACTTTTTAAATTGGATAAAATACAATATTAAATACCCAATTACTTTTTGTATTTTATTTTCTGTTTTCCCTACGTTCATTCTCAATTTTATATTTCTATTTTATTTTGTTTAGACATTGATTTTATTTATTGGGTTTTACTTGTTTATATTTTTATAAATGGCTTGGAAAATCAAAGAGACATAGGTTACATGTTTTAATTCATGCCTTTTCTTTTGCCTATCCTCTTCGTTTCTTTTCTAACCATTCACCACTAACTCTAGCCGTCCACTTCTTTAATTTCACACATATAAAACATCTCAACACTTCGCATTTATCATTTGCGTGAACAAAAATATACAAGCTCTAATTCCATGGCTCCCTTCTCTTCCTCCTTTTCATTTTCCTTTTTCTCTCTTTTGCTTTGCTCAAGCATGGTTCGGCCATCAAGCCTCTAGCCGACCTCACCATCTCTACCACACCACAACAACTGACCATATCACCTCCTCATCACCTCCTCCACCCTTTGCCGTGACCTTAGAACCAAACAACATCACCACTAAACTAATACAAACCTTAGCTGGGCCATATTGTCCACCTTCCTCTTCCATTGCCTCGGCCACAACCCAAAAATCCACCTTCTCTCCTCCATGCCGTGACCATCCACCAACCCTAGCCGTACCTTATGCGCCGCCGACCAAACCGAACACATCATGGCCGACCACTTTAGGCATAGGGCCGAGCCTAAGTGTGCTTGACCTTCCAATTTCCTTTGCCTTTTTACCTTCTACATGAATATAACTTACTACTTTTCCACTTCCATTTCCCATAGCCTTGCCAAACACCACCTAGCCGAGCCTAGCATACCTCAAACTCACCATGACCGAGCACTAATGAAGATGGCCGAGCATATGTCCAACATGGCCGAGCCCATTTGATTGATGAAAGAAAAGTTATGTCATGTTGATTCATAGTTTCCATTGTTTAATTCATCTTTTGTTTGTGTTGAATCATATACTTATATATGTTTGGTATTTGTTTGTGTACAAGATTTGGATTATGACTCTTCATTCACTCAAAAATCTTGTTCGTGCTTTGTCGTGCTTTTCGGAATTTGGATTTGTGTTTTGAATTTGATCTCTATCTTTAAAAGGTGAGTTATTACTCCATACAATCGTACTTATATAAATATGAAACTATGTCACTTGAACTGTAATACTTGATATGCTATATTCTATGCTCATATCTGCTTATTATCTGACAATATATGATGATATTATCTGATTATATATCTGTTGCACCACCTAACATTGTATGATATGTTTTACCGTTTATTTATTTACTGTTTCCCACACTACAAGTTCCCTGTAGAATAGAATCACTATGGGTTGAAATGATACGTACCCAAACAGACATTAGAATAAGGAAAAATCGTTATGAGTTGAAATGATAGGCTCAAGCGATTTTTATTTAGTTTATTTGACTTGGGATTGCTGGTTTGAAATGATAGCACCCGGATTTTTATTTTAAATTATGGATTGAAATGATACACATCTGTATCACTTGACCTAGGTTAGAAAATATTATACGGACCCATGCTTATATTTTAAATAATACTTTCTTAAAAAAATATAAGTATTTTTGGATTTTAAATTATACGAAATTTTAACTTAAATTTTATTTAATGATTTAAAGCATAAAGTGATATTGTTTCCTATAAGTTAAAAATTTATAAGTCAATTTTGGGTTTTAAATTGAATTTAAAGATTTTATTTATGATGGTTATCTTAACAATTAAATTTTGATTTGATATGGTGTTTTAAAATCTAACCTAATAATGGTAATAAATTTTATTTTATGAAAGGAAATGTTTTTGTATAATAAGTTCATAGTGATTTTCTATAAGTTAAATTGTATAAGTAAAATTTGTATAAAATGTAATCTAATTATGGCTTAACTTTATGATTGAAATTTTGGTTTTCAATTGGAAAAATAGAAGCTTAACTTACTAAAAGAATATCTTATTTATGAAATAGGTATTTTGAAAATAAAGTACTAAGTTATTGGTTGAAATAAAAATTAAGTAAAATAGTGTAATTTTGAATTAATAAAAGAATTATAATTAATTTGGATATTTTATTTATAAAAATTTATTTATTTAATCATAAGTTAAGTGATAATCAAATGAATAATTTTGAAGCTTGAGATATGATTTTATATGTTAAAATGGCTAAAATTTGAGTTTTAATGTTTCTGAAATGTTATAATGAATCTGGAAATTTTATTGGTAGCATTTCCAAAATGTTATGGCTTTAAGATAACATTTGCTAAGTGATACCATTTCTGAAATTAAACTATTGCCTGAAATAACTAAATACCTATATCAGCACTTTATAAGTGCTGCTATTTCTGAATTTGAACTAATGCTGAAAACACCTATATATCAACTACGACACTTTATAAGCACTGCTGTTTCTAAAAATTGAACTGCTTTGAAATATTAATACTTACTGTATCACTTCTTAAGTGCTATTGTTTTTGAAATTGACAATGTTTTTGAAATACTAATATATCTACCGTAACACGTTATAGGTTCTATTGTTGCTGAAAATACAATGTTTTGGAAAGTTTATAATTGAACGAATGAACTTTGGAAATGAATATATTTTTGAAATATGTTGACACTGAATTAAAATGGTTTAAATGGATATGTTCTGAGGTGAAATATAAACCATTTTTGAAATTTATAAGTTAATACAATGTTTTGAAATTGGTATAATTGAATGAATGAACTTAAAAATTGCTATAACTTTGGTAATGAATATTATTTTAAAAGTGTTATGATTTTCAAAGTATTATGATTTCCAAACGATAACATTCTAAAGTGATATGATCTCAAAGTATTATGGTTTCAAATTGTTTGTTGCGGAGTCGTTATAACTCTGAAAGTACTATGGTTTTGGAAATGAATTTATTTAGGATTATATTTAATTGAGAATTGTTTTTGAATATATTGATTTGAAATCGAAGATTTAAGAATACGATTTTATAAAGTGGTTTGGATTTAAGATGATTTAAAAAGGAATATTTAAAGTTTAAATAATTGAAGGTAATATTCAGTGATTTGAAAAGTTGGGTTTTATTTAAATGATATCCTATTGATTTGATTTTTAAATGGAAATGATATCATATTGATTAGTTTGAAATGAAATTGATATTATAGTATTTAGTTTTGGAATGGAAATGATATTCTATTGATTTGGGTTTTTAAATGGAAATGATATCCTATTGATTTGGTTTTGGAATGGATATGATATTTTGGTTTTGGAGTATAAACTATTTTTGAAATAAAAGTCCATGGGTAATAATAAACGGTTGGTTTGTTAAAGAGACGGGGATTGGATATGGGCATACTCTCTGTCGATACCGAAAACCACTTTAACAATCGTGTATGTGGTGGAGATTCCAAAATGAAGTAGGATGGTGGTGACGTTCTATTGAGGTATGTACGTGGACCCGACCCCTATAAGTTGGCATAAGGTGGCTAAAACAGAAGCGATTGATAGGATAATGAGGTATCTCCTCTTATCGGACACATTACTTCGTATGCCATTCTATTACTTTGTGATTGATCGGTGCACACCTTTGATTTTGGGAGTGTGGCTCGAGGTGGGCGGTA
This sequence comes from Allium cepa, assembly GCA_030765085.1. Classification (NCBI taxonomy): domain Eukaryota; kingdom Viridiplantae; phylum Streptophyta; class Magnoliopsida; order Asparagales; family Amaryllidaceae; genus Allium; species Allium cepa. Next base: position 444,385,797 of record CM060938.1, on the reverse strand, counting down.
GTGGCTGCTATGTGTTACCACTGGCACGGAAGCATAATTGATATATATACCCTAGCATTGCCTAGTTGTGTCGTGTCACCTACCCTAGCGTGCCCTCCACAATTTTGTTTTGTGCCATAGCCTGTGGAGTATCCTCTGGTGGCTTCCCAATCAGAAGGGACAGTGATACTGGATAGACTACTAGGACTATCTATGTGTTAAGGTGGAAAATGTAAAGCCTTAACGCTATTTTTAAGTATGTTTACTTTATTTCTAGACATTATTATAAATAGCATATCTTACTACATAGTAAATAGTTTAACCGATCCTTAGAGGATAGGCGGTCCCATGCATCCTTTAAGTTGCTTGTACATTTAGTTTACAGTTCACTTGAGTTGGTTTACATTGTATAAGTATGTGTCCTGACTCGAGTGTTTTGTGTTTTGCTTTACGCTCGGGTCAGACTGAGTGATACAGCATTCGAGACTCACCTTCGAAGTTGGAGCTTTGCTTGAAGATCCAGCTATTTATTTTGCTTTCTGTTATCCAGTTGATTCCAGTGATGCATTCAGATTTGTACTTGATTATCATATTGAGGCTTCTATTGTATCTTGTTACTCCTGTTGTATCTGGTTTAACTCTGATGTATATATGTAGTAGTAGCTTCATGAACTACTATTTCTTTGCTTTCGATGCACTATACTTAGCTGTGTCTATGATCTGTGATTTATTTATTTACTGTATATTCTGAGTTTTGCCAAATTTAAATTAACAATTTGGTATTTTGAGCTATTCAAGTTAGACATGTGTGGTTTTATTGTTGATTTGAATGGTTCAAAATAGCGGGTCATTACAGGTGGTATCAGAGCTTTGGCTCTAAACAAAACTTAGCATATATGGTGAATTTATTTATAGAATCACTTTCGTTCGAGCTTGAATCTCTTCCTCTTTGACTCGGTTTCCTTTGAATTTTGGAACGTTCCCTGCGGTTCCAAAATTCATGCTTGTTCCCCACTATTCATCTTCTTTTGATTTTGGAGGATCCCATAACTCCACCACGGATGATCTTTACAATGAATTGGCGGTCTCACCAATCTTCAAATGACTTGTAAAAGGGGTGAAGCTCCTTTACAATAGGCATTGATTCACCGGAGATTTATATATATCCTCGGTTTAGATGCTAGTATCTTTGGTTATCTCGAATTCTATCTCTTGAGATCGATTGTGGATTTGCCTCAAAATTCCACATTTGATCTAATTCTTGAAATCACGGTCGACCCGGTTAAGGTGCCCGAGATTTATATAAGCTTATTCATTTCCTTATTCTGTTATTTAATCATCTTATCCTTATTCCCAACTTATCTTCAAATCAGAAGTCTCTTTGATTTGAGTCCTTTAAATTTGAATCCCTATCCTTATTTTGAAATTTATTTCTGTATTTGTAAATCTATATTTAATTTTTTTTTGTTATATATGTTATTGTTTGAGATGTTGATGTCGACTTGGGTTTCCGATTGACTCGTTTGATCAACGTATCGATAGGATCTCTAAAACACTTGAACTGAGCAAACTGACATCATATTGTTTTCAAACTTGGAAAATGAAATAAATTTTGTGTAATTATAGTATATATAAGTTTGATTTACTGAATTTTGATAACTAATTTAATAGGTTATTAAGAAATAATATTTGACTCTGTAAATATAGCATGTAATCATTAGCTTTTGTTTCATACATAAATAATTGAACTATAAAACATGGCTATAAATTAATTTGGAAATTTAAGTGAATTTAAAACAAGAAACTAAGAATATAATTTCCGATGGCTTTAAACTTTGTGTTTAAAGTTTTAAAGGGTGTATTATTTGAAGTATTTCAAGTAGAAACTGTTTCAAAGTATTTTTAATTTGTAAATCAGTGCTCTTTTCTATGTCGCTGTGAAATAATTTCGGTGATGACTGCAGCATCATTGACATTCATTTTCGAGTTTTGAAGTGAAGAGACCATTATGTAGTTCTGCTACAGTCTAGCTTTGGAGTATTAAATTTATTTGAATTTGTAAAATATGACTTGATTGATAATATATAAGCATATGATTATAGAGTTGATTTAACAAATTGTGTGTGTGTGTGTGTGTGTATGTGTGTGTGTGTGTGTATATATATATTTGTCTCTAAAATAGTTTGAAGTTAATTGAAAATTTAACTCTTAAATTTTTCTTAAAGTATAATTTCAATTATAAAAGGTAAATCAAAAGTTTTAATAAATATTTAAGCTGGAGATAATTGAATTAGAAAGTTTTATTTGTATAATACTCAATTGCATTCCAATATAAGTTGCCCTAATTATTAGAAGTTAGAAATGTAATTAAATAATTTACAATATAAAATGGTGTTAAAGGGAATTTATAAACAAATTGGAGTGGTTATAATAGGAGTAAATATACTTAATATATGTGATTAGATATATTAAGTGAAATAAATTTGATAATAATTGGAATAAAGAAGAATTAAAGTTATTGAATAAATTATGAGTATAATAAACGATTTTCAAATCTATTATTTTAGAAATTATTAATTTAAGATGATGATAAGATAATGAAATTTGCAATAGTAAGATTTATTTAACTTAGGAGGAATCAGATGAATGATATCAATTATTAATTTAAGTTGAAATTTTCATAGGTTTAAATTTATCGTCCTATTTTATGTCCCAGTCTATTTGTTTCGGTTATCCCTATTCTCCTACCTCCTAAGTGGGAGATTGAATTTCAAATTGATCTTATTTCTGGAGCTACTGCTTTCTCTCAGCTTGATCTTGCCACAGGTTTTCACCAGCTCAGTGTTGCTGAGGAAAGTATTCCTAAGACTACTTTCCGTACTGAGAATAGTTTCCATGAATGGTTAGTCATGCTCTTTTGGTTTGACTATTGCCCAACTTTCTTTATTAATTTGATGAATTTCATGATGTGCTTAACAAATCTGATTCTAATCTTTGTTGATGATACTCTTACCTTCTCTAAGTCTGAGGAGGAGCATGGATGTCATTTGAGCTTTATTTTGGAGACTCTTAGGGTCATCACCGAAAGCTAAATTTTCGAAATGTCATTTCTGGAAGGATGAAGTCCAATTTCTCGGACAGATTGTTTCCAGTAATGGAATTTCTCCTTATCTTGCTGCAGAATGGGAAGGCTATTGCTTATACTAGTCCGTTTTAGAAATTTTTCAAGGATCTTTGGGTACTCACCTGAATCTGAGCACTACTTACCATCCACAAACCGATTGTCAAACGGAAAGAGTGAATCAGATTCTCGAGGATCTTCTTCGTACTTGTGTTTTGATTATGGGGATCTCGGGAAAATCAACTCTATCTTGTTGAATTTACCTATAACAATAGTTATCAGGTATAATTTAAATCTTCTTTTCATCTTGTCTTAATCTTATCTCATTCAATCACGGTTTCTCTGTTTCTGTGCCTTGTTCCTTTTCGACGACGAAAATTTTTGAGTGGGGGAGAGTGTAATAACCCATTATTTTGTAAATATTTTTTTATTAAATTTTATTTGGAAACTTTAATTTTAAATCATTTAAACTGAATTTTGGAATTTTCCAAAGTAAATATGGATTTCTTTTGTAATTTATTTTCCAAATATAATAAAATAAATATTTGATGCAAATTTTATATTTTGGTAAACTTTGGTCAAACTTTGACTTTCAGTTGAGACTTAAATCTGAATTTTAATTTCAAATCTTTCTCTTTGAAGCAAAATATAATTCTGATATTCAATTTACTTTTCGTTTCGTTAAATTTTGCACTGTGCTTTTTAAATTGGATAAAATACAACAATTACACGCAATTACTTTCTGTATTTTATTTTCTATTATTCCTATGTTCATTCTCAATTTTATATTTCTATTTTTTTGTTTAGACTTTGATTTTATTTATTGGATTTTACTTGTTTATATTTTTATAAATAGCTTGGAAATCAAAGAGACATAGGTTATATGTTTTAATTCATGCCTTTACTTTTGCCTAGCCTCTTCGTTTCTTTTCTAGCCAATCACAACTAACTCTAGCCGTCCACTTCTTTAATTTCTCACGGACAAAACATCTCAACACTTCTCATTTATCATTTGCGTGAAAAAAATATACAAGCTCTAATTCCATGGCTTCCTTCTCTTACTCCTTTTCATTTTCCTTTTTCTCTCTTTTGCTTTGCTCAATCATGGTTCGGCCATCAAGTCTCTAGTCGACCTCACCATCTCTACCACACCACCATGACCGACCATATCATATTCTCATCACCTCCTCCACCCCTTGCCGTGTCCTTAGAACCAAACAAAATCACCACAAAACTAATACAAACCCTAGCTGAGACATATTGTCCACCTTTCTCTTCCATTGCCTCGGCCACAACCCATAACTCAACTTTCTCTCCTCCTTGCCGTGACCATCCACCAACCCTAGCCGTACCTTATGCACCACTGACCAAACCCATCACATTATGGCCGACCATTTTAGGCATAGGGTCGAGCCTATGTGTGCTTGACCTTCCAATTTCCTTTTCCTTTTTGCCTTCTACATGAATATAACTTACCACTTTTCCACTTCCATTGCCCATAGCCGTACCAAACACCACCTAGCCAAGCCTAGCATACCTCAAACTCACCATGGCCGAGCACTAATGAAGATGGCCGAGCCTATGTTCAACATGGACGAGCCCATTTGATTGATCAAAGCAAAGTTATGTCATGTTGATTCATAGTTTCCATTGTTTAATTCATCTTTTATTTGTGTTGAATCATATACTTATATATGTTTGGTATTTTTTTGTGTACAAGATTTGGATCATGACTCTTCGTTCACTCAAAAACCTTCTTCGTGCTCTATCGGGCTTTTCGAAGTTTGGATTTGTGTTTTGAATTTGACCTCTAGCTTTAAAAGGTGAGTTATTCACTGTAGACAATCGTACTTATATAAATGTGAAACAATGTCATTTGAATTGTAATAGTTCATATGCTATGTTCCATGCTCGCATCTGCCTGTTATCTGACATTATATGATGATATTATCTGATTGTATATCTGTTGCACCACCTGACATCATATGTTATGTTTTACTGTTTATTAATTTACTGTTTCCCACACTGCAACTTCCCTGTAGAATAAATCACAATGGGTTGAAATGATACATACCCGAATGGATATTAGAATAAGGAAAAATCGTTATGAGTTGAAATGATAGACTCAAGCGATTTTTATTTAGTTTATTTGACTTGGGATTATGGGTTTGAAATGATAGAACCCGGATTTTTACTTTAAATTACGGATTGAAATGATACACACGCATACATACTTATTTTAATAGTTAAGCAGAAAATAATATATGTAAATAGGGTTTTGAAAATGGAAATATTAAATATTGTAAAGTTTATACAAAGGACTTTGATCTTTGATCTATATGGATTTTTTTGTCTAAGTGAGTAACAAAGTATACCCATTTTAATTTACTAGTTTAGGTTAACAATAATTTATTAAGGTGATTAGAGTGCTTAATAAACTTATTTAAATTATCTAGTTACTAAAAGTTATTTTAAAGGGAAGAATGGTTTAAATTAAATAATTAGTTAATTAAATCCATTTAAAAGAAATTATTTGTTCGATCAGTTCAAAGTGTTAATAAACCTTGTAATGTTTGTTACAAGGTTTAAAAATCATGAAAACAAGTTGGAAGGGAAATGGATTGCAAAACAAAAGGAAAGGTGAGATCTTCTCACTCAATTGAATTGCTTTGTTTAATTTAAATAGTTTAATTTAAATTTTGTATGTGCTTGGATGAATTTGATAATTTATATGCTGGGTGATATTATATATAGTAGTATATATACATATATATTGGAGTGATTGATTTTCCGCATTATATAGCGGATGAGGCCCTATGCGCCGCATAATAGCGGATGATATGATATAACTCTATATACCGCGATATTCCACATTGAAGTGGAATTGGTATTTTATATTGTGCTAACATTTGTGGATGTAGGAAAACAGGTTGGAGGGATCCACTTAGATTCCTCAAATTGCTTGAATTTATTTCATATGATGTGATATGATTTATTAATAATCTATGGTTGATAATATTGGTAATTGAAATTTATTGAAGGCTATGGTTTTGCCGAACATATTTTGGTATTTTAAAATACCAGAAATATATAATTGGATTTTTGAAAATTGAAGTAGAAAATTTTAAGTAAATTAATTTTAGAGAGTTGGGCAAATTAAAAGAAGGAATTTGGAAAAAATATAAAAATTGATTTTTGAAATCCTATTGAATAAATTCCAAATATGGGAAAAAGATTTTAGTAAATTTTGGAAATCAATTTGGAATTTGATTTGGTGTTTTGAAAGTAAATTTTGGGAAATTGATTTGAAAATTGTATATCAGCAGGTATCTGGGAAAATATAAATTCATGAGGGGAATTTATAAAGGAAGGGTAATTTTTTTTACGAATAAATATTGGTTTCTTTTTTTATAATGTGGAAATAAAATTTACGAATTTAGGATGTAAATTAAGATAAATCGAGAAAGATTTATTAATTGATTTAAATGGCCTACTTTGGAAAGGAAAGTGCATTATCCCTAGGAAGCCGAGTATGTTTTCAAAGGAGCTTCTAAATATAAATTAAAAGTTCTAAAATTGATTTTAAAAAGGATGTTTTTGGAGAAATTAGTTTCTTAAATTATTTTTGAAATTTTAAAAGTAGATGTTTATTAAGTTAATAATAGAAGTGATTATTTTAAAGATTTAACTAGTAATTGATTTAGAAGTTGGTTATTTAAATAATTATACTCTATCTAATAAATTTATTTTTAAAATTAGTTTGGGCTTAAGTTTTATATGAGATATTGGTATAAAATTTCATAACTAACATTTTGAATAAATATTTTAAAATAGTTTTTATTTTAAGTGTTTCCAAATATATATATATTTGGATATGTGATTTAAATTATTTTAAAGTATTCGGACTTAGTAAAATTTTGCAGTGAAAATAGACAATATTTCAAAATTTATTTCGTGAAAGGAAAGTGATTTGAAAATTATTTTCAAAGGAATGAAGCTCAAAAAAATATATCTTGAAGATATTTTGAAATAAATAATTCAGGAAAATTATTTAAATCTGATGGTTGCTATGAATGTTGTCTGATAGTTAAATAACCGAATATCAATACTGGCCTTTAAACAGCATTTGAATTTCAATACGAACGGGGGTCGGATTACAAATAGTTATCCGAAAACCACATCGAATCTTAGTGATGGATTTTTTTTTTAAAAGATCAAAGTGGAAATTTGTGGTGGCTTACTTGAAATCTAAATGTAACCACTTATTTTTAAAATAAGCGCTCATTGTTCGGATTAGCCGGGAGAGGGCATTGAGTCATAAAACCCATTCTGAATAATGATACAATGAAATGGGATTGCATTTGAAGATGGTGTTGAAGATCGGGTATTTTCAAAAACAAAAGGATTACCGGTCGAATGTCTTTGCATCGAGTTGCTCCGGTATAGAGATTTATATCACCCTATGTGATGGGGAGTCCAGACGTGATTACAGAATATCTAGATTTGCAAGGGCTTCTTTCCTTAATTGGAGGAAGTGCCTTCGGTTCCATTCAGACCCAGGATAGACTTGTATAGATGTATGTCTGACGTTACACGTTGAGATGTAAAGGTGGTTTCTATCATATACATTTCTATTGGTGACGGAGAATGTATTCTCTTAGCTTAACACCTTTCTCTTAGACATACGAGTTCAGAGGTTATGAAGTCGATATTCACTAGTGATTTATTCCCAATTTGGTAATGTGGCATGCTAAGTGTCGATCATTTGTTGATTGAAGCATGGCTTTTGTAACGACCCGTAAATTTTGATAATTAAATTGGTTAATTTAATAAGATTTTGTAATTAAATTTAGAAAGAAATAAAAAAATTATAATTTATAATTTATAATGAAGCAAATATTAGTGTAAAGTAAGGAAATAATTGGAAATAATGTCAAATTCTATTTATAATATGATAACGGGTTGATTTAAAGAATGAAAATCGAGATTTATTAACTTATTGAAATTTAAAATTCAATAATTGGATTTATTACAATTAAATGAAATTTAATATTTAATTATTACGTTAACTGAAATTAAAATGAAACTGAGTATTACATTTATAAGTTTAAGACAATAATTACAAAATATAAAGGTAATAGGATGAATTGAAATGTTAGTTTATTTGTAAAGTAATAAGTGATGTAATAAAGGAATGGAATCAAGATACATAAATTAATTGAGACTTAAATTACAAATAATGTGTGAATTGACCGAAATATAGTAAATGGAAATATGATAGTCAATAAATAAAGGATGGAATGCGAGCACTAATGTAATGAATGTAGAACAAATATTAATTATGTTTATAGAAAGGAATAATAGAGTGAAAAGTAAATTAATTGGAATTATTGAAAATTTAATTTATAATTTTTGAATATAATGAAACCGAAAGTTAACACTGAAATTGATAGTTTTATCAACTCTAAATTGACACATAAATTTGTTTTAATTAGTGTAAATGATTAAGAAAATTAAATGGGGTAAAATTTGCCAATTATAGAATTGAAATTTAAGATTTGATTTAATTAATTAATTATAAATTATTTAATTAATGTAAACATAGCCATTTGGGCCACTGACTCGGATTTCGACGAAACCAGTTTCATTGAATTCGTAACGGTGAATTATTGTAGGATTTCAAGTTTCGTAACGATCGGCTTGTCGTTTGATCGTACGGACTCGAAACGACCAGAAATCAATTAAATTGAAAACAATTGAAATGAATTTGAAATAACTTGATTTTAGCATAACTTTTTCATATGATGGAATTTGGACTTCAAACCTATTCCATTGCTTTTAAAATATTTTAAAAAATCTATTTTGATATATGGGTGATCCAATTTCGTTCCGGAGTCAGAACGGGCTTTTCGGGTCATTTTATCATTCGACGCGTATATCCAATCGATCCGGTCCATTCTAATTTCAGCTTTCCTATATATACCATGCTATAACCCCTTCCCATTCCTTAAGTTCATTGTTTTGTACGTACCATTCCATCAGCTCCTTCTCTTTCCAATGGCTGCAAACCCAAATTTCAATTGCAATTTCAAATAAATTCAAAGCCAAAAATTCAAACTTTTCAAACCATATCATACTTTATATCGTCGGAAAGCTCTCGAAGAGCGCATATCAATTCTTTGATTTGTTTTTGGATCTGCATTTTGGTGTGGCTAGAAATCGTTTATCTGTTTTCGGTCGCTCATCGCGCGACGATGAACTTCGCCTAATCGACAAATCGAAGGCATGGTTGTGTGGAGAGGGTCTTGCGGAGTCCATTGGCACCTGGAATTCGTTGAATCAACGGCCAGATTTGCCTAAAAAATTCAACCTAGGGCTTTGCTTCATGGCAGCGGCTGAGTCAAATTGGGGCTGCGATTGGATGAAGGTGTTCGGGCTCTTCGCGCACGAGTGGCTGTGGTGGGGTATGCGGTGTCGGCGAGCGCGATGGCGGCCGATCGTGGAGCGTGGCGCGTGTTTTGGGAGTTGGCTGCGATCGGTGGTGGCTCATTTTCGAGGTAGGGTTTAGAAAACCTTTAGCAGCCGTGCGTGAGAATTGCATAGGTGACGTGGCTTCATTTGTTTGGTCAGGGGCTTTTTATTTTTATTTTTATTTAATTTCAAAATTCAAGCATTCAAACATGAATAACTTTAGCATACTTTGTTCGATTTACGCGCAGTTTCTTTTGTTAGGATCGTTTTCAAGTTTCGAAGATTGTAACATAGGTTTGGACCAATTCGGAGACTGTTTAAATTTTGGGATTAAATTGAATTTAAATTCAATTTAAATTCAAAAGGTGAGTGTTTTAACCCACTCACAACTTCTAAAATTTCTTATGTGTGTTAAATTAATTTTTAATGAGATTAGAAATTTATTTATGACTGTTTGGCATCTTTCTTATTCATCATCTCAGTTAAATTGAATTTATTGATTAAAATAGTTGTTTAATTTACTATTGAATATAAACTTCTAGTTAAATAGTTATTTAATTTATTATTGAATATAAATTGCCAGTAAATGCCTGTTATTTATTTTCTGATTATATATTGATTGAATTGGATGATGATTGTGATAAATGGTTGATGATTGATATTGGATGAATGGATGTTGTATTTTACATTGTTATAAACTGCAAGTGGTTATGCATTTTATTTCATCCGGGATTGCGGTTTGAAATGATATATGACCATATTTTATTTTAAATTACGGATTGAAATGATAAATATCTGTATCACATGACCATAGGGTAGAAAATTATATACAGACACCGTGGTCTATATCTAAAATATTTTAAAAATGATTTCTATTGTTTTGAAAAGAAAAATATGGTTTAATGAATATTAATTTTGATATTATTTAAATATTATTTTTATATATAGTTAAATGCTTTAATTTAAGCTATGTATAAGTTTGTTAAATAAAAATTAAGTTTAATAATAGAGATTGATTTTTTTATTTATATAAATGTAAGTAAGTATTTAAATTTTATTTAAATATAGAGTGCGTAATGATTTAAATAAATTAAGGTTGGGAGATAAATTGGAGATTTATTTGAAATTAGATTTATTTAAGAATTAAACTCAAAATGGTTAATGTGAAATTTATTAAGTCAAAAATTTTAAAAGGTGTAATTCTTATAACTTGATTTTGGGGTCAAGGTGAATTAAACGAGTATTTCAGGCATAAATGAATTGAATGAAATATTTAGTTATTTGAAATTTGAGTTTTATTTAAATGATAATGGATTTATTATGTAAATTATTTCAAACTAAATAAAAGAAAATTTAATTGTTAAATCGAAATTATCAAATTTAGTTTTGAAATTTTAGAATATTTAAAGCCTTCAAATATATCGAAATTGAAATGTTTTATCGAAATTGAAATGTTTCGAAGTTATGAATTTGAAAGTATTATGTTTTAGAAATGTTATAATTTTAATGTTTGGTTTCAAAGTGTATAAATTTGAAAGTGCTATGATTTTGGAAAAGGGATACATTTGAAATAAAAAAATGATATCATATTGATTTGGGTTTTGAAGTGGAAAATATATCGTATTTATATAGTTTTGAAATGGATATTATATTATGGTTTTGAAGTATAATTATTTTGAAATGACTACGGTGTTATAATAACGTTTGGTTGTTAAAGAGACCGAGATCGGAAGTTGTCATGCTCTCTGTGTAACAGCCCGCGAATCCATACCCCTAGAGTCGACACTATTCTCCCTCAACCAACTCAAGATGTACGGAAATACGAACCAATTGGTTTAGAGAAGAGGTAGAAGAAGAAAATATAAAACAACATCAGAATCTAACCATCGCAATGGAATAAAATATAATAGATAATAATGATTTTCACACAAAAACAAATACATCAGTTTATACATTACATCATCAGAGTATACATAACACACAACTGGACAGTAATCATAACCTGTCCTCACAATCTGAATACACAGCGGGATATTTGACACAAATACGGAAGTACGTATCGCCATCCATCTCGTCTCCTGAGCTCCAATGCATCCTTTTCTGCACCCTATAATACTCGGTCTGACCCGAGCATTTAGTTAAATAACACCCGAGTCAGTCTGGAATACCAGCGTGAGAAAACCAGACTCAATTTGATTATTAAAGTTTCAAAATCCTTTGAAAATCAAAAGCATCTCGTAAGACCACGCCACAAATAAACATGTCGGGTTTTTACCTTACGATAACCAAAACACTTTTTATCAAATTCCTCTGATATTATAATAGGGTCTATTTACAAATACTTATTAAAATAGCAGAAATTGTTAGATGATTAAATTCCAGCTACTAGTCACAAAGTGGGTAATACAAACAAAAACCATAAAAGGCGCGTAGGGAAAATGGATTTCCAACTAATGACTAGGCACCGGGGTACCACCTGTCACGGTACGCGGCCTAGATCGCCGTACCGGGGATCACTTCCAATCCCCTGCAACACAAGACCGGGACTACCCATTATTGGATAATCCCATGTAAGATCACCCCACGGTTGGGATCAGCAACCGCACCAATAAGCCGAAAAAAGAGACATCTAGACAGGGATAACCTTACCCTAATGGGCGCTACCCACCTAGCCTTGCTGCATAAACCCTGATTTTCAGTCATTCCTAGTTGATGAGTCTTGAGGCTAAGCGTTACCTTTTAGAACGTTTCGCTTAGAATGCTCATCGTCCACCTGACGATGTCCCGAAATCATTCATCCATACAAGTCCGTCCCGGGTTCGAACGGAACCGAAGGCACTACTCCTACTACATCCATTTTGGAAACATCCTCAGGATTAGTATCGACTAGCCCTTACACTTCACTACTCCATCTTCGAATCCAAACTCGTCTTCCTCACGAAAACGTTCAAACCGGATCAAAGTGCTTTTCGAGAAATTAATCCTGCTCTCGGTCTCTTCGGAACGATCAGCGCATTGGCCAATATTAGTAGTCGGTTATTTAACTATCAATTAATAGTCACAAACAACCATTAAACATAAATAATTTCACCAAATTATTTATTAACCTCAAAATATCTTCGCAAGATATATTTCCATTTTCAAACCCTTTGAAAACAGTTTCCAAACCACACTTTTCTCATGAAATCAATTTCCAAATATTTATTTCCACTGAAAACACCAAGCACAATACTTTAGATTTTTAAAATAAATTAAAAATCTTTATTATAAAATATCCTTTAAAACATTTAAATTAAAAACTACTTTAATACTTATTCAAATTATATTCTTTAAGAATATTTAAAATAAAACCACTTTGTACAATATAAAACTAAATTTCTAACTTTTAAACATAATACCAAGCCACCTTTAAATAATTACTGCTATAATAGATTAAAAGGAAATACTTACTTTAGAATTTAAACATTTAGAAATAATAAGATTTCTAAAACATGCTTTTTAAAACAACAATAAGGTCTTTAACTTATATTTAAAAATTTACTTTGAAATCGTATTTGGCTATCCAGGGAAATATACTTCTCTTCACATCCTTTAAAAATAAATCACTATTTATTTTTAAACAAATATACCAAATTCTTTAATAAATTTCCATCATGAATTTATTTTTTTCCAAATATCCCCTGATATATTACTTCCCTTTTATAAACCCAGTTTATAAATTTCTAAGTCACGTTCTCCTTTAAATTCCAATTTCAACACTTAAATCAGTTTCCAAATTGATTTCCAATTTACTTTATTTTGAAATAAATTCCTTTACTTACTCATTTATTTCAAATCCAATTGACTTCAAATTTTTTTTATTCCTTATTTATGATTTAAAATATTTTAATTGAAACACCAATTTCAGATTTTCCAAATTTCTTCTTTATTCTTTTAAGTAAATTTTAAACCTTGAATTTTAAATTAAATTCTTTCATTCCTTTGAATAACATCACTTAAGTTGTAAAATTCATTATTTTCCCTTTTTATTCAAATCCCCTTTTCCATACTTGGAATTTATTTATTATTATTTTAAAATCACCTTTTATTCTTTTCCAGTTCATTCTTCAATTTATTCAATTCTCTATATTATTTAACTTAAAAATTCCCTCTTTTATTTTCTTTTCAAAAATCCAATTCTATATATTTTGATAACTCGGTGCACCGAAATATATATTTCAGTAAACCATAGCATTCAATATTCCAATTATCAATATAATTCGTCACAGAATATAAAATATTCATAACACAGAATATTAAACAATCTAAATAATTTTGAGGAATCCAGTTGGATCCCTCCAACTTGTTTACCTGCATCCACAGACCTTAGCACAATAAAATACCAATTCCACTTCGAGGTGGAATATCGTGGTATATAGGTTTTAAATATAATATCACCGCTATTATGCAGCGCATAGGGTCTCATCTGCTATATAATGCGGAAAATCAATCACTCCAATATATACTATATATACTACTATATATAATACAACACATTAAATCAATTCAATCATTCGACTAATTATTTAAATTTAACCATTTAAATTTAAATAACAACCTAGAAGAGTGAGATTAACTCACCTTTACCCCCTAAATTTGTGAATTCACTTCATTCTCGATTTGATTCCACGATTATTTTTTATGCCAAAGCCAGCGGGCTTAAAAGGACCCCTACCTTGTATTTATACCATGCAAAAATTATAGGTATAAATAGGAATTACAGAGACAAACAAGAGAGAAGAGACAATAAAAACGAAAAAAACAAAGCCATAAGATACAACTACAAGCAGCACTGGAGGAACACTAAGGAATAAGCAGAGCATGAACCAAAGTAGTCAGCCAAAGCCATCACCAAGATGAATAAAAACAGTCAAAGCACACCACCACAACAAGACCCAAGGCAGCAGCACAAAAACCCCAAGCAGTACACTATAAGAACCATCAAAGCATGACAATTAGGAAGCAACAAATTGTTTGGCAATAGAGAGGAACAAAATGTGTTTAGGGTAGAAGTGCCATAAAACACCCTCTTGTTCCTTTCCATCCAAACCAAATATACAAATTTCTTGAGAAGCTTTAATAATAAAATAATCTTACTATTCTTCCATCTAGTTGCTTTGAAGATCTTAAACCATTCAATAGAAGAAATCATACTAGGATTGTGCAAATTAAGTGACCTCAAAACTCTTTGCCAGATGAAGAAAGAGTAAGGGCAGTTAAAAAATAGATGGCAGATACTCTCATCTTCCTGGCAACATAGAAGACATGAAGCAGAAATAACTAGATTTCTAGCCTAAACTTATCAAGAGTATTAATACCATTCCTTATCATCTTCCATAGCATGATATTTTCTTTAGGGATGGAACAATTGCTCCAGATTCTAGTGTGCCAAGGGAAGCAGGACAAAGCCTTGGAAGTGGACTTATAAACAGCAGCAATAGAATGAATCTTCCCTGCCCATAAATCATGGACATTACCCTTTAAGTAAACATTGTTCTAAATATTATCCCACACCTGTCTGATAGCATAAGAACTAGAGTAAGGAAGGTTAATGCAACCATTAGACCAGAATGAGCACACCTTAGCATTATCATTGATCCCAGACTGGACCCTTAAATTAAAATTAATAACGTTCGCAAGAATACAGCCTTGAGCAGACCAACGATCAAACCAGAAAGAAGTACCTTCATTCTTAATGCATTTCTGAAAAAAGGCGAGAAAGGAAGACTTGCATCTGAGAATATTCCTCCAAACCAAGCTACAATCCCTAGGGATATCCATAGTCCATAGATGCATATTCTTGATCAAAAAACTCCTAGTCCAAGAAGCCCAGAGGTTGTTAAAATTATTCATCAATTTATCAATTCTAGTAGACAGAGCAGCCATATTCCAAACCTTGATGTCCAAAATTCCAAGATCACCAGACTTGAAGGGACAACAAACAGAACTGAAGGCAATTGGAATCAGTTTCTTAGAAAAAGGATTGTCGTGCCAAAGAAAATGATTTAACGCAGAATTAACCATAGATAATAACTTAGCAGGCAAAATATATATTCTTGCATAGTATAAACACATGGAAGAAGCAATGGATTTAACAACAATCAACCTACCAGCCATAGATAAGCATGACTCAGACAAAGAAGATAATCTAGCAGTGATCCTTTCAAACAGCTGAAGACATTGGTTAGATATGATCATAGAGGAGCACACGGGCATACCAAGATAAGACTCATTTTCATCAAAGGGAGATATACCAGGTAATGTAGAAATAAAACACTTATGGTTATCATCTAACCCAGCAATTTTAGTCTTAGATTTGCATCCATTAATAACCAAACCAGTTAACAACTTGAAAGAAGCCAAAACATTCATAACACCATTTATTGACTTAACATTAGGTTTAGTAAACAACATTAAATCATCAGCAAAGAGGAGAGAGGAAATTTTCAAGCTCTTACAAAGAGGGTGATGGTCAATAAGCATATGAGACATAGCATTATTGAGAAGGCAAGTGAATAATTCCATGATACACACAAATAGATAAGGAGAAATGGGGTCCCCCTGCCTAATCCTTTGAGTAGCACCGAAATAACCAAAGGTATCACCATTTTGACGAATAGAGAATTTAATAGAAGAGATACATGTGTATATCCAGGCCAAAAAAGGGGTGGGGAAGTTCATTTTATAAAGAGTGTATATGATTGATTTCCAACTAACAGTGTCATAAGCCTTTTGAACATCTAATATCATTACACATCTGGGAGAAATATTAATTCTGTTATAGCCTCTCATTAGCTCATTGGACAGAAGAATATTATCAGTATTGTCCCTATGAGGGAGGAAAGCACATTGGTTATGAGAAATGGTGGTATCTAAAACATGCTTTATCCTAACAGCCATAATTTTAGAGATGATTTTATATATTACATTGCAGCAGGCAATTGGTCTAAATTGGGAAACAGAAGAAGGTAGCTGAACCTTAGGAATCAAAGAAAGGTTGGTGGCATTAATTCCAGCTAGAAGCTTATTGTGTTTGAAGAAATTAAGGATGGCTTTAATCACATCATGACCAATAATTTCCCATGTAACTTTGAAAAAATGGGCATTAAAGCCATCTAGCCCAGGGCTTCTAGCACCCTTCATACTGAAAATGGTATCCTTAATTTCCTCAGGAGATACTTCCCTAATAAGAAGATCCTTATTACTGTTTGATATGGAAGGAAGTGAAACTTGTGAGAATGAATGCATAGAAATATCATGCAGGTTATGGTTGGAAAGAAGGGACTTATAGTAGTCCAGGAAAGCATCCTAAATAGTATCATTTGTAGTGCAAGCATTGCCACACATATCAATAATCTTATCGATATTAGCAGAAGCATGTTTTATTTTTAACGAATTATGAAAAATAGCAGAGTTCTTGTCCCTAAGGATTTTCCATTTTAGTCTGGCCTTTTGCATAACCATTTTGATCTCCTCCCCAAGAGAAAAGGATAAACTGAGCGTGAGATTACTCTCATGTTCATTAAGTAAAGCATTATTAGGATCAGAAAGGATATCTCTCTACACCTGCAACAAATTATCTCTAATCGAGGAAGAAAAGCTACTTCCATTCCCATAGTTAGCCTTAGCCCAACTCCTCAACTTGTTCTTCAAATCCCTAAGCTTAGTCTGCAAAATGAACATAGGATTACCAAAAACATGCATATTCCAGCAGTTAGCAACAATACTAAGAAAGTCAGGATTATCGGTCCAATTATTAAAAAATGAAAAAGAGGAGTGTCTTCTCGCAGTGACCGTGCCCTAGTCCAAATCAAAGGGGAATGATCAGACAAAGATGGAGGGGGAATCAAGGTGTTTAGCTTAGGCCATTTCAAGATAGAGGAATTTTTTTGATAAGATCTATCCAAAACACAAAGAGTTTTATTACCAAATCCGCTAGAATTATTACAAGTGTAGAAACAACCAGAGGAAGCAATAGGGAGGGGATGAGCATTATAAATGGAGTTATTTAGAGGCCTAGTATGTTGATAAGTAAGTGGAGAACCTCCACTTTTATCAGTAGACAGTTGCATACAATTCCAGTCCCCAAAACAAAGCCAAGGAGAGTTAGCTGTGTGAATACTAGGAAGTTTACCAAGGAACAATTGTCTATTGGAAACATAATTTTCAGCATGGACCACGGTTAAGAAGAACTCAGAAGCAGAAGGGATATGTATGATTTGAGAGTGAGAGTATTGTCGATGGACACATAAAGGATTAAAGGAAAATATAGAAGGATTCCACATAATCAGGATCCTACCAAAAGGAGCTTGAGCCAGATTATGGATAAAACTCCAATTATGATTAATTAGAGACACAGCTTTAGTAGTAGTTGAATAATTCAGCTTGGTCTCAGCAATAGCCATCAGCTGAATATTATGAGTCATTATACAGTTGCTAATTTCCAATTGTTTGGCCTGGGAATTAGAACCCCTAATATTCCAAAACCCTATCCTGACGATTATCATTGAGATTTAGATAAGGAAGACCTAGTTCTGACACCAATGGGTGAACCAGAAATATCGTCAAAATTGGATATTTGGACTGCGGATTGAGATATGGAGTATTGGATTCCATTGTCATTGTCATTAGAGGAAGGAACAAATTTCTTGGGTCTGCCATGTTTTGATTTTGAAGAAGATTCCATGTTAGACGCATTACAAGTTGAGTGATTTGGGACAGAAGCCATACTATTGGAAAGATTATTATCATAAGGAATAATATCATTGAATAGGTGGGATGGCAATGAGATTGAAGAGTAAGGAGATTTGAAAGGAGAACATGAAGAAGAAGGGAGAGGAGGGGGAAGAAGAGGAATTGAAGATGGAGATACGTGCATGTCAGTGTGCAAGTCAGAAGGGGACGCACATGAAGAGATTATGGGATTCCCTGAAGAGTCATTAATTTAGGGAGGATTGAGAGAGGGTAAGTTTTCTGATGGAAGGGAATCATTATTCAAAAGTTGAAGAATTGAAAAAGGGTTTTAAGTTGAAATAGAATTATCCAACCCCACAACAGCATTAGCCATATCACATGAACCATGCAAAGATGGAGGCTGCATGTGAGCATTAGTTGAACAACAACGATCATTCATATTGATCTCAGGAATTATTTCATTATTCATGTCAGACTGATTTCCTTTATCTTTTCCAATTACATTTGATACTTCCACTCTGTCTACAGCACCTGCTTGATCTTCATTCTCCTTATTATTTGGTGTAACTTTAGTGATATCAACCACGACAGTAGCATCAGGAATAGGATTTATCTTCCTCCATATCTTCTGAACAGATTTTTCTTTCCTTCTTGTCCTAACAGAGAACAACATTGTCCCTTTACTTTGATTGTCTCGAACTTGGCATGGGTCATCAGCTCCATCCACAATATCTCCAATTTCCTCCTTATCACCAAATTCATTCTTTTCTGTTTCTTGACTAAATTCACACTGGCTAGAAGCATGACCAAACACATGACAGTGAATGCATATCAGAGGTTTCCAAGCATATTCAATCAAAACATTTGGACTGGAATCGTCACCCACAACAATATAATCAGGCAATTCCTTATCAGGTGATATTTCAATTAAGCATTTGGCACACTCAAATCGTTTCATTCTTTCAGTATTCTCATCATAACAAATTCTCATCATAACAAATCAATCTCCCAAGATGGCACGCAAGCCAATTAATGCCCAACAATGACCAAGTAAGAACAGGAATTCGATAAAAATGGACCCATATAGGAACAGACTTAACTGATGCATGAGCTGATGCAAAGGATGGGTTCCATTTCTATATTAAGAACATTTGGCCTTTGATAAAGATGGGGTCTTTCATAAGAATATTGAGCTTATCCTCCGCATTGGAGAACTTGAAATAGTAGTTCTGCTTGTCAGAAAATATCTCATATGATCCTTTAAGTTTCCAAACTTTTTCCAAATGAGATTTAACTGTCATGAACTTGACCGTTCCAGCAAGGAAAAAGCCAACCAAGCACTCAGACCAAACTTTGATTCCTTCATTTACAACTTCCTTCGGTGGAACAAGAGGGACATTAGAGTAATGTAAGTCAAAGTGAACAGGAGTGTAAACACTAGCATTCTTGGGTTTAGAGGTAAAAAGAGATGACCATTTAGACAAAGGAGCTAGGACAGGAACAGGATCAGGAAGAAGGATGAGAGACCAGATTCATAGGAGGAAAGAGGAGGGAAAGATAGGTTAGACAGAGGATGGGGAGGGATTGGAGAAGAAGGTGGATCAGGGGGATGGGGGGGGAGTGGTTGACTGACCGGGTTCAGGACAGAAGAAGGAGCGGTAGACAAGACAGGAGGAGGGGGGATGGACGAGGAAGGTAAGGACGGGACAGACGGTGAGGAGGTAGGTATTGGAATGGCAGGGGAAGCATTTGCACCATGAGAGGACATGTTATCACGATTATCGACCTTGTATAAAATTATGGGTTTATTAACACTTGGAATAATCAGATAATTTGTTTCCCTTTAATAAATTAATTAGTTAACAACTCAATTCTAGCTAAATAATTATCTCTTTTTAAGGAATCTTTTAGTGGCCAAAATAAATTAGCTAAGTTAATTGAACAGATTTATCCCCATGTATATTATTTAAAACAAACCTAGCAAATTTAAAATATGTATATTTCCAGTAAATAACCAGAATAATGTTTGCTCTACTATAGTTATTGTTATTCTGTTTACCGTTTAACTTAATATAAATTTTCCAAACTGTGAGAACGTTTTATGAATTAGAAACAAAATAAATTCAAACCTCACTGCTAGCACATATCGGCATCGACCCCGCCTCACTCTCGAACCACCATGCTTCGTGGTACATCCCTGAGTTATGCTCCTCCTCTCGAACCAGTCAACAACATCGCCTCCTTTAGGTGGCGTCAAAGACCACTGCATACCACACGAGCCGCCATCACCTTTTTTCGATGACCAAGCTCCTCCGCCTTCGAATCGCGTACCACTTCTAACATCGACCCAACATCAGGCGCGCTACCCCGCCCGTAGCCGCGACCTCACCGCTGCCGAGATATGAGACATCGATCTCCTCTTCTCGCCTGCTCACGAACGCACCGACCTCCACTCCCTTTTAATAACCTTGCCGCCTCGAATCCGCTAGCTCGAGTTTGAATCGAGAATTGAAAGAGGACACCAATTCTTGTTAACGAACGAATTTGATTTTCAAACTCATTCAACCCTTTTTTTCTCGACCAAATTTGGGATAAAAGAATAAAGGGTCAGCTATTTCATTTATCTTGAACGAGAGGGCAGTGCAATTTCAGGATAGTTGGTAGCGTATGAAATAAGGAAAATAGCTACAGTGCTTTGGAAAGGACTGGAAAAGGGTTGATGTGAAATTAATTTCAACAGTAGTTGACTATTATAAGTATTCAATTTAAATTCAAACCGTTACGATAAATGCAACTCAAAAACTTGACCTCCGATCGAGGCGTGTCGCTAGGCATTTATAATATTAAACCCCTATTTCGAACGAAATGGAAAAGGCTTCGAGTCCCGATTCGATCGTATGGAGAAGATAGCTTTTTGTCTAGTTATTTTATTGAATTTCGATATAAATTTCAACGTGTTTATATATCGTACACTCACATAACAACTCCAATCACTATGAAAATTGAAATCCGAAAATAATACAGTATTACGGATCCAATGGAACTAGGTTCGTCGAAATCCGAGACTGTGCCTCGGAAGGCTATTTTTTTAAAACGTCAATTTAAACGATATATTTTCAAAACTCAACAAAACACTTACAAATTCGATCTCAACACTTTTACTATCTTCAATACTATCAATATAAATTTTACAAGCTTTTGAAATATTTTTAACAAGCATGAAACTCCAGATTTTATATATTAGCCAATTCCCAATTATTAAATTAAATAGTTATATCATCCAACAAACCGCTATATTAAATTTTGAATCTACTTTATTGAATAAAAACCAAACTTTTCATATTCAATATCAATTAAAATCCATATTAAATATTAAAACCCATTTGTATATTCAAACTCAACGCTGAAAAAAATCCGGGTCGTTACATTCCTCCCTCCTTAAAAGAATTTTGTCCCCGATATTGCTAGTTAAGAAGAATGATCCAATACCCATACTATTTTCCAAAACCAAACAGTTTTTAACAACAACCCAACAATCGTTATTAAAGACACACTATCCATTTTACTAACTTTCCAAACTTTTCCATAGTTCCCAAACAACTTTACTTATACAACCACCCAAATTATAATTCAAAACCAAGTTTTAAATTTTCAAAATTTCTCAAAACTTTTCTAACTCCCTAAATTTTTGATAAATTTTGCCAGCGTCTCCTTTGCACGGCTAGCTCAGTACAACTACAAAATGCCTCTACAGGCTCCCAAATTCCAAAAGAAAACAATAGGCCAAGTGGCTAGATCAAAAATCCAATCAAATTTCATACAGAAATTTAAACACATACCTTTTTGTCGAGCAATTCAAATTTATCTTCTGAAATCAAAACTAATTTTTCCTTTCCCTTTATAATACATGCATATCCTACTTAGCAATAATATCCAATCGCATATTTTATTAAATCTTCACTCAAATGCTTATTCAATATATTTTCCCGACACCCATATTACTTAAGAATTTTACCTTTTTTCCTTAAGTTCAATATAAGTATTTTATACACTTCTTATATTTATTTTCACTTCACAACTTTAGTTTATATCAACTTTTATTCAAATTGATTCTCCCATTTCCATATGAATACAATTTATCTTTAACTCTGAATATTAAATTTTATCTTCCACTTATAACCGATTCATTTCATTATTTTAAATTAGTTTCATCCACTAATTTACTTCAATTTCTAATTTGAAATCGTTTTGTTGCTAATAAAAAATTTCCCAAAAAATTTTCTAACTCCCAAAATTTTCGAAATTTTTTGGCAGAATCTCCTTTGTACGGAGGAGCTTTTGCAATTTGACAAGAGATATAAATATATACACATCGACCCACACTGTCAAAAAAACAAAAACAGTTCATATTTCCTATTTTTATTGCGTAGGCGTACCTTATTTAGCATTTTTAAGCAAGTGGCTTATTATTTTACCAATCAGCGACACCAAAATCCTGCCAAACGGCCTTCAGGTACCTGTACTTACTCAATTTAAACATATAAGCACTATATATAAGAAGTTTAAAGCATTTCACTTATATTTAAATAGCTAAAACATGGATTCTATAACAATGCATGTTATACACTTTCATAAGCACATATGTAAGGTTTCGACACTTATTTCAATTGCTTTCAATCAACTCATGTGCCATTTCATTCAATTTTAAATGGTTTACACTTCATTTTCTTACATTCAATTTATTTTTAATCCAAACAAGCTCATATTCAACTCAATCGATTTCAAAATCAATTTTATTTCACTTCTATCAATTCATAGAATTTTATTTAATCTCGTTTTCATCAAACGACAATTTATTTCTACGCAATTCAACTATGTTCATGTGAATAAATAATTACTTAAGCTTATAGCCATTTTAAATTGATTTCAACTCAATTTATTTTAAATTCAATCCCATTTCTAGTTTATTCACCAACCATACATTTGCATTTCATTCCATATTCGCCTTCATTTCATTTGAGATCATTTTATTAAGCTTGAACATTCCATGCTTATATATTAATAACCATTTCCCAGTTTAAATTTACCCAAGCTTTTATTTAATGGACTTTTACCCTTACTCGAAGCTAAGCTTCCACTAATTTTAAACTTAAATTAATTTACTTCAAATTATTCAAATTTCATACTTAAGCTCATTTTCATTTTACAAATAAATTTTCCTTTTCAATTTAACTTGAGTCTATTTCAATCAAATCTCATTTCAGTCTATAAATTTATTTGATTAGTTATTATAAATTTTAATTTCCAAATTCAATTCTTTCTCAATTCATTTAACTAATTACAAGGCCATTTTCAATTTCTTCCCACTCATCTGGGTATTATTTGCAACTAAAAACGTCCCTATTTTAATCCAATTTCGTTTTATTTGGCAGCATTTTCAATTATATTTACTTCACTAACAATTCAAGTCGAATTTGATTTATAACCCGAGTTTTATTTCCAAACATCATTATTAACTAACAATTCAGCTTCTATTTAACTACATTAGGTTCCATTTGCATATTTTGTAACAACCCGCATATTTATCGATTTTATATTTAAATATTTTATTTAAATATTTTATCGTTAGTCGGATTTTAGTCTTAAAAGCTACTTTTTGCAAACAGGCGAATTAGGACTCGAGACCACCCCCATTGAGTTCAAAATGCCGTTTGCGACCTTTTTGAGTATAAGCTTCGATATGTTTGGAGAAAGTTGATTTTTGCTACTTTGTACTTAGGTCTTTGGTTTGGGCTGAGCCACTTATGTATTCAGTCCCAACTCCTCTCCTCTTCATTCACTTCTTTTCTATTTTCCTAACATTCAAGCTCAAGCAAAAATGGGGGAAGAGAAAAAGAATTAGGAAATCCTAAGCCCTAGTTTCCATTAGCAAATCCATCTTCTAGCTCCAAACTCAAGTGAACCCATTAGTAAGCATCTCCTTCTTCTTCTCCAAACATTTCTCCTTCCAATTTCAGAAAATTCCTAAACCTAACTTAGGAAATGTTTCTCTTTTAAGCTTAGATTCAAGCTTATTGTGTTGAGATTGAAGTGTGGTTGATCTTCCTTCGTCTTCAAGCTTCTCATTCATTGTTTTCGGATTCAAAGGTGATATTTTTATCTCCCATCTATGCTTATATTTATTTTCGATTGTTAGGTATGAATTCCTAACACTTATTCGTGTGAAATTGCTTTTGGTTTGGATTGATTTGGTGAATATTCCAATTTTTAGCGTTTTGGGTTCAAATCCTTAAAAATCCTAACTTTGATGTTTGAATGTGTTTTTGATTGTGCATCGAAGAGCTTATAGGGCCGGGTAGTTGATAGGCATAAACCCCTTAGCGCCGTTGCTCGAGCGAATGCAATTTGATTGAGTTTGCACCTCCTTTGAAATAGGGCAGGGGAGTGCTGGCAACAAGTTCGGCCGACCGAGCCCCTGGGCCGGTCGACCGACCTGCTATCCAGGCACTTCCTGCCTCTGTTTGGAAGTGCCGATTACAGGCCTCGGCCGACCGAGCCCCTGGGCCGGTCGACCGACCTGGTGCCCCGGGCACTTCCAACCGCTGGTTCGGTCAACCGACTCAGGGAGTCCGGTCGACCGACCTGCTGCTATTTGCCAACTATGCCTATTTTGCCTAGTTGTCTGAAATTCCAACTTTAATCGACTTGTGTTATTTCCCTATCTGTTGTTATCATTTGTTATTGACTTTGATGACTTATATTCTTCGGGAATTCTTGGAATATCCATTTTGATGGATTCGGTATCGATTTCTTTGGATTTTATTCACGTCTTTGAATGTGAATCTTTATGAGTTGATTGTTTCTACAATTACTTCTATGATTTGTCACTTAAAAATATAAAGGTTTTCTATACTAGTAGTAAATATCAAAACTCTTTCCTCAAACGATTTCAGTACTATTTTAGTACCAAATTCGTTTATAAAATCGTTTTCCAATCTATTAGTATATATAAACCTTTACCTCACTCGTATGAGAAATCTAATTAAACGACTTAGTAAAACAAGTGGTATGAAATGCTTGCGTTCACTTTGTCGGTTAATTCTTGGACTTGTTCGATTGAATCTCTTGTGACAATTTTCTAGTGGAGACCTACAATTTGTTCGTAAATATTTAAGTTAAGCTAGTGGTTATGGGACATGAAGCTAAGCTCATATATTTACTAGCTTACTATAATCGACACTTCTCGATTGATCATGACGATCATCTTTGTGATTTAGACTAGCAATGTGCAATGTCTCTTTGTCCATGTCGAGGACGATACTTCATTTTTGAGGAACTTCGGATCGCCAGGAGGAGCTTCGGCTCAATGTCCGCAATGGGGGACTATACCCTGTCATGAGGAACTTCGGTTCACCAGGAGGAGCTTCGGCTCAATGTCCGCAATGAGGGACTATACCCTGTCAGGAGGAGTTTTGACTCACCAGGAGGAGCTTCGGCTCAAAGTCCGCAATGGGGGACTATACCCTGTCAGGAGGAGTTTTGACTCACCAGGAGGAGCTTCGGCTCAAAGTCCGCAATGGGGGACTATACCCTGTCGGGGGAGTTTTGACTCACCAGGAGGAGCTTCGGCTCAAAGTCCGCAATGGGGGACTATACCCTGTCTGGAGGAGCTCCGGCTCATTTTTAAGGGATTGGCCATCTTTTTTTCTTGTGATTTCTGGATTTCGTGTGTTGAATTCTGGAATTTATGATTCACCTATCTTCGTGATTTCTGTTGATTTGATTTATCATTTATTGTGGCTTGGTGAATGAAATTAGGAGTATGACATTCCTTTTGATCCTTGAGTAGATTATTGTGAAATTGATTAATCTCTTGTTAATTTTCAATTACTTATATATCGCAGCTTGGCATTGTGATTATTATATGTTTAGTCATATCTCTTATTCTATATCATTTCATCTGATATTTATAGCTAGACTGATCCGTTTATTATTTTCTTATTAAATAATACTCGAGTCAGACTGAGATATTACAGGTGCTTCCTCATGGCTTCCTATCTGGAACCATCTTCTGACTTTTGGCTAACTACTTTAGTTTAGTAGTTTTTGTTGTATATATTTGAGATACAGACTCTATGATGTATACTTATTCTTTTGTCTAGCACGTGTTGGTACTCTTTGTATTATTGTGGATCTTTTTGACCACTACTCTGATATACACTTCCATGTGTTAATTATATATATTCATATCTATTTCTGCCTTTATGATATGAATTGCCTGTGGCTGATTTATGTTATGTTTATTTCTATATTTGTTTCTGAAGATATTACAGCCACCGTGTAGTAGCTTTGAGTTTTTGTCGGTATATCGGATTTCCTCTTGATAAAGTATTGCATGTTATACCATCTGACATATCGATGCTCGCGCAAAGCAATTACACGGATGGTCGCTCCTCAACAGCCTTATTCTCCGTGCTAGTCGACAGCATTACTCCGTAGTGTTCTTGTCTAGCGTGGGTATAGAGGTGGGGCGTCACAGCCTGGTATCAGAGCCAAACTTCGGAACAATATAGAATAATTTAGCAAGGATCATGTCCTAAGTCTTTCTTAGGAGTTGTGCTTTAGGATTTTATTCGGGTCTTCGTACCGTTCTATCCTACTTTCTTTTATGATTCCTTGTTTTATCTATCAAGATTGCTTGATATTTATTTGTAGAGTAACTTTTTCCTCTTCTTTCTTTCTTTCTTTCTTAAAGAAGAGAAATGGTTAGACCTGGCCGTCCCAGCGCCAGTCAATCTAGTGCTACTCCTCAGGATGGAGTATTCATGTCTGCTCAGCAGCTTTTAGATCTCGTGAAGAACGCTCATGCAGCCGGTCCCACTCCAGAGCCTACTCATCCTAGATCCGGTTTTGTACGCTTGTGCAGGGACTACACCGATTTAGGTGGAAGGCCATTCAGGGGATCCGAGAGTGTTATAGAAATTCAGGCTTGGCTCAAATCATGCGATCGCATCTTTTCTCGCATGAACCTTATAGACCTTCATCGAGTCCAAGTGGCTTCTAGCATGCTCCAAGAAAGAGCATTAGATTGGTATGAGCTTTTGGTTTCTGAAATTGTTGAGACGGATCTCACTTGGGAGCAATTCCGGGAAAGATTCGAATTGAAATTTGTGCCGGAGGCTGAAAAAGTAACTTTGGCCCGGCGTTTTATTGACCTTGTTCAAGGTGAATCTTCTGTGACAGACTATGTCGCATCTTTCGAATCTCTATCCAAATACGGGGTTGAATACATTAACACCCCATTGAAGAAAAATCAGAGATTTGCCTATGGCTTGAATAAGAATCTTAAGAAGTCATTACTCCTGAAACTTGAGGTTTCATTTGACCAGCTTATTGATATCGCTCTTCGTCTTGAAGAGGCCGATAGAGAAATTGATGTCGAGGTTGGGAGTGCCAAACGGAACTCCAACAACAACAAGAAGAGGCATCCCTTTATTAGGTTTGAAAGTCCTAATCCTAACAAGTGGGCGAAGCAAGAGACTTCTATAGCAAATGCTCCCATCCCTAATCGCGGAGAATGCTACAATTGTGGCTCTAGGGACCACTATATAAATAGGTGTCCAAGGCCTATTTCTTGCCGCTATTGCAAAAGTGCGGATCATTATATCTCTTCGTGTCCCAAGCGTCAAAGCAGGAGAGAAGGAAAGCTGCAAGCCCCTAGCAACTCTTCTCTTAGTCAAGGTATTTTACATTCAATCCTTGATGGCATTGTTTTATTTCGTGAACTTTCTATTTGAGTTCTTTTTGATATGGCTCACTATTTTATATCAAAAGAACTTGTCGATTCTTTTCTTTGAAAATATTTTGTGCTTGATGACTTCTTTGAGGATTGCGAATCCGGATGGTAGATCTGCAACACTCAATTCGCTTTTATTTGATGTCGAAATTATTTTACGTGATTTATCTTTCCGAGCCGATATTTTTACTTAGGCTTTGGAATTGATTTTTGTAAGGATTGGCTTAATCGTTGTGAAGCGCATATCCTATTTGTCCCGTGTGGACTATTCATCTTTGACATTTTCAATCTGTTAAGCAGATTTCTATTTTTCCTTTATGATTTTGATTTCAACTTGATGGCATCATTTTATTCCTTAAGCCCACTTATAAGGAAAGTGTTATTTCTCTCATTCATGTAGTTTGAGAAATTTTCCGGTATTTTTGAGCTTGTCTTAGGATTTATCACCTAAGTAATCTTTGTGTGGTGCTAAGGTCTTTTCAGTTTGACCTTATCACTGGTTTTCATTTGCTACGAGTTGCGGAAGTTAGCATTCCACTTACCGCATTCCGCACTTGTTATGATTCCTATGAATGACTTATTTTTTCATTCAATTTGTCCCGCTTATTTCATCCATTTTATATATCAAATATTCTATGAATATTTCGATGAGACCATTCTTTTATTTATTGATTTTTGGATGAAAATAGCAATTTGAAATTTTGCAAAATCTTTTTCATAAGATTTATTTAGAAGTATAACCGGATTTTTGTTCTTAAAACGAACAAAGAATATTCTTAGAAGTTTTTGAGAAACTTACTTATCCTATAGAATACGATTTTGTGATTGTATTGCCCATTTAGTGTTTTAAGAATTTTGGTCGATGCGCTTGATCAACGTTATCGATAGGAATTTCCTAAACGCTTTGATGAGACAATCAGACACAGTATATTAACTTGAAAATAGTAATTTTTTCTAGAAAGATTATTACATAATGATAAATGTAATTTGAAAGTTTTAACTTTTCAGGAAAGAAGATTATATAAAAGAAATTCTTTCCTTTTAATACTCTTATTCTTGTGATTCCTGGAGGGGAACCAAGACTTTGCTATTTGTACCGATACTAGTCGTATTGGTTTGTATGTCGTTCTCTTGCAAAGGAGAACGTGCTATCACTTGTGCTTCTAAATCATTATAGCTTATCGAGACTGGATATGCCACTCATGATCTAGTGCTCGCGGTTATTGTTTTTACTTTTGGAATTTGGCATCATCATATTTGGATGAGAAATTTGTTCTCTACCTCGATCATAAATCTTTGGAATAATTATTTTCTCATAAGGAACTTCATGTCGACTCGAGCTCCTAGCATCTTATGATCTTGATATTCTTTTATTCCCGAAAGGGGAAATCGTGTTGCCAATGCGTTTAGTCGTAAGCAACAAGTGGTTGATTCTTTGGTGATGTCTGAATGGGATTATCTTTTTATTAAGTTCATCAGACGTTTTGATGTACTTCGTTTTATGGAGTTTCATCTCATTCCTTTTATGGACTAGTGTCCGGTGTTCTTCTATGGTGTTCGGTTCATCGGATGTACTGTTGTTATACTACATCGATGTTCCATCTCTTTTTGATTCATTGGATGTACCGTTTGTACTACATCAATGTCTTTGTTTTTGGATTCATTGAATGTACCGTTTGTACTGCATCAATGTCTTTGCTTTTGATTCATTGGATGTACCGTTTGTACTACGTCAATGTCTTTGCTTTTGATTCATTGGATGTACCGTTTGTACTACATCAATGTCTTTGCTTTTGATTCATTGGATGTACCGTTTGTACTACATCAATGTCTTTGCTTTTTGGATTCATTGGATGTACCGTTTGTACTACATCAATGTCTTTGCTTTTGATTCATTGGATGTACCGTTTGTACTACATCAATGTCTTTGCTTTTGATTCATTGGATGTACCGTTTGTACTACATCAATGTCTTTGCTTTTGGATTCATTGGATGTACTGTTTGTACTACATCAATGTCTTTGTTTTTGATTCATTGGATGTACCGTTTGTACTACATCAATGTCTTTGATTTTGATTCATTGGATGTACCTTTGTACTACATCAATGTCTTTGCATTTTGGATTCATTGGATGTACCGTTTGTACTACATCAATGTCTTTGCTTTTGATTCATTGGATGTACCGTTTGTACTACATCATTGTCTTTGCTTTTGATTCATTGGATGTACCGTTTGTACTACATCAATGTCTTTGCTTTTTGGATTCATTGGATGTACCGTTTGTACTACACCAATGTCTTTGCTTTTGATTCATTGGATGTACCGTTTGTACTACATCAATGTCTTTGCTTTTGATTCATTGGATGTACCGTTTGTACTACATCAATGTCTTTCCTTTTGATTCATTGGATGTACCGTTTGTACTACATCAATGTCTTTGCTATTTGATTCATTGGATGTATCGTTTGTACTACATCAATGTCTTTGCTTTGGTTCATTGGGCGTACCGTTTTTGTACTACGCTGATGTCCCAAATTATTTGAGTTTCTAGTTCCTCGGGCGTACCGTTTTTGTACTACGCTGATGTCCCAAATTATTTGAGTTTCTAGTTCCTCGGGCGTACCGTTTTTGTACTACGCCGTTGCACCGGCTCAATTTTCTGCTATTCATGACGTTCCCCACGTCTTTTATCTACGGAAATGCCTTAGGGATTCCGGTTTTCATTCTTGTGCCTGGTGATATTGTGGAAATTGAAGTTTCACCAGATTTGATTTATGAGCAACATTCCATTCGCATCATTACTTCGGAGGTTGAGCGCCTTCGGAATAAAGATGTTCTTTTTGTGATAGTTCAATGATTCTCAAATCCTAAGGATTGCTCTTGGGAATCCAGAGCATTCATTGAGCGATCCCGTTCTTGCTACCTCTTTCGTGCTCTTTATGGTGAACCACTTATTTCAATTTTCTTTTATGTTGATATGCTTCCATGGTTGTTACTTCTTATTTTCCTCTTAAATATTGCGAGGACGCAATTTCTTTAAGGAGGGGAGTCAGTAACGACCCGCATATTTATCGATTTTATATTTAAATATTTTATTTAAATATTTAATCGTTAGTCGGATTTTAGTCTGAGAAGCTACTTTTTGCAAACAGCCGAATTAGGACTCGAGACCACCCCCATTGAGTTCAAAATGCCGTTTGCGACCTTTTTGAGTGTAAGCTTCGATATGTTTGGAGAAAGTTGATTTTTGCTACTTTGTACTTAGGTCTTTGGTTTGGGCTGAGCCACTTATGTATTCAGTCCCAACCCCTCTCCTCTTCATTCACTTCTTTTCTATTTTCCTAACACTCAAGCTCAAGCAAAAATGGGGGAAGAGAAAACGAATTAGGAAATCCTAAGCCGTAGTTTCCATTAGCAAATCCATCTTCTAGCTCCAAACTCAAGTGAACCCATTAGTAAGCATCTCCTTCTTCTTCTCCAAACATTTCTCCTTCCAATTTCAGAAAATTCCTAAACCTAATTTAGGAAATGTTTCTCTTTTAAGCTTAGATTCAAGCTTCTTGTATTGAGATTGAAGTGTGGTTGATCTTCCTTCATCTTCAAGCTTCTCATTCATTGTTTTCGGATTCAAAGGTGAGATTTTTATCTCACATCTACGCTTATATTTATCTTCGATTGTTAGGTATGAATTCCTAACACTTATTCATGTGCAATTGCTTTTGGTTTGGATTGATTTGGTGAATATTCCAATTTTTAGTGTTTTGGGTTCAAATCCTTAAAAATCCTAACTTTGATGTTTGAATGTGTTTTTGATTGTGCATCGAAGAGCTTATAGGGCCGGGTAGTCGATAGGCATAAACCCTTAGCGCCGTTGCTCGAGCGAATGCAATTTGATCGAGTTTGCACCTCCTTTGAAATAAGGAAGGGGAGTGCTGGCAACAGGTTCGGCCGACCGAGCCCATGGGCCGGTCGACCGACCTGTTATCCAGGCACTTCCTGCCTCTGTTTCGAAGTGCCAATTACAGGCCTCGGCCGACCGAGCCCCTGGGCCGGTCGACCGACCTGGTGCCCCGTGCACTTCCAACCCCTGGTTCGGTCAACCGACTCAGGGAGTCCGGTCGACCGACCTGCTGCTATTTGCCAACTATGCCTATTTTGCCTAGTTGTCTGAAATTCCAACTTTAATCGACTTGTGTTATTTCCCTATCTGTTGTTATCATTTGTTATTGACTTTGATGACTTATATTCTTCGGGTATTCTTGGAATATCCATTTTGATGGATTCGGTATCGATTTCTTTGGATTTTATTCACGTCTTTGAATGTGAATCTTGATGAGTTGATTGTTTATACAATCACTTCTATGATTTGTCACTTAAAAATATAAAGGTTTTCTATACTAGTAGTAAATATCAAAACTCTTTCCTCAAACGATTTCAATACTATTTTACTACCAAATTTGTTTATAAAACCGTTTTCCAATCTATTAGTATATATAAACCTTTGCCTCACTCGTATGAGAAATCTAATTAAACGACTTAATAAAACAAGTGGTATGAAACGCTTGCGTTCACTTTGTCGGTTAATTCTTGGACTTGTTCGATTGAATCTCTTGTGACAATTTTCTAGTGGAGACCTACAATTTGTTCGTAAATATTTAAGTTAAGCTAGTGGTTATGGGACATGAAGCTAAGCTCATATATTTACTAGCTTACTGTAATCGACACTTCTCGATTGATCATGACGATCATCTTTGTGATTTAGACTAGCAATGTGCGATGTCTCTTTGTCCATGTCGAGGACGATACTTCATTTTTGAGGAACTTCGGATCACCTGGAGGAGCTTCGGCTCAATGTCCGCAATGGGGGACTATACCCTGTCATGAGGAACTTCGGTTCACCAGGAGGAGCTTCGGCTCAATGTCCGCAATGGGGGACTATACCCTGTCAGGAGGAGTTTTGACTCACCAGGAGGAGCTTCGGCTCAAAGTCCGCAATGGGGGACTATACCCTGTCAGGAGGAGTTTTGACTCACCAGGAGGAGCTTCGACTCAAAGTCCGCAATGGGGGACTATACCCTGTCAGGAGGAGTTTTGACTCACCAGGAGGAGCTTCGGCTCAAAGTCCGCAATGGGGGACTGTACCCTGTCAGGAGGAGTTTCGGCTCATTTTTAAGGGATTGGCCATCTTTTTTTCTTGTGATTTCTGGATTTCTTGTGTTGAATTATGGAATTTATGCTTCACCTATCTTCGTGATTTCTATTGATTTGATTTATCAATTATTGTGGCTTGGTGAATGAAATTATGAGTATGACATTCCTTTTGATCCTTGAGTAGATTATTGTGAAATTGATTAATCTCTTGTTGATTTTCAATTACTTATATATTGCAGCTTGGCATTGTGATTATTATATGTTTAGTCATATCTCTTATTCTATATCATTTCATCTGATATTTATAGCTAGTCTGATCCGTTTATTATTTTCTTATTAAATAATACTCGGGTCAGACTGAGATATTACAGGTGCTTCCTCATGGCTTCCTATCTGGAACCATCTTCTGACTTTTGGATAACTACTTTAGTTTAGTAGTTTTTGTTGTATACATTTGAGATACAGACTCTATGATGTATAATTATTCTTTTTTCTAGCACGTGTTGCTACTCTTTGTATTATTGTGGATCTTTTTGACCACTACTCTGATATACACTTCCATGTGTTAATTATATATATTCATATCTATTTCCGCCTTTGTGATATGAATTGTCTGTGACTGATTTATGTCATGTTTATTTCTATATTTGTTTCTGAAGATATTACAGCCACCGTGTAGTAGCTTTGAGTTTGTGTCGGTATATCGGATTTCCTCTTGATAGAGTATTGCATGTTATACCATCTGACATATCGATGCTCGCGCAAAGCAATTACACGGATGGTCGCTCCTCAACAGCTTTATTCTCCGTGCTAGTCGACAGCATTACTCCGTAGTGTTCTTGTCTAGCGTGGGTATAGAGTTGGGGCGTCACATATTTCATTAACTAATTTATTATCTAATTAGTTCTCCCCCTATTTATAATTCAATACTTGATTTTTTTTTAATCTCAAAAATCACTTCATTTAATTTTATTAAGTTCAATTTATTTTATAATTCAAGTTTGGATTTTGTTTCATTTTCCAAAACATCAAACAATATTTATTTTGGGTTTTCTATTCCACTTTTAATTTTGTAAGTCCCAACTTATTATTTTACACACTTCCATTCATTCTAGGCTTGAATATATTCATCTTTAATTTTTAACTCAAGATTTACGCTTATTTATAACCCAAGCATATTTTTATTCCATGGATTTTTAATTCTTTTATAAGTTATTCTAGTTCATTTATTCGAATCCAATTCTTATCCAACTTATTTCTTATCCAACTTACTTCCCTTTGTTTAAGTAAGGATCTAATTCCATTCAGTATCACCTATAACTCAACTGAATTTTTATTCTAATTCAGTTCTATTTTAACTCGGATTTATTTAGTTCAATTCGATTCAATTTTCTTACTCAATCCAAGTTAATTTCATTTTTAACCTTTCACTTTAAATTTAATTCCAACATTCAAAGCTCATATTTTCCTCCCTTATTTAAAAATCATCCCAACTTTACAAGTTTATAACTTACCTCATCAGGACTTTCAATTCAAATAAGGATTCAGGATTTCAAACACCCGGCTTTTGTTTCAAATCATTTTAAAACCATCATTATCCCAAAATCACATTCTTCAAATTTTTAAACCAATCCTGGTTTTTATCCCCAACAAATTTCCTTTGAAATTTCAAAAACAAACGAGTTCTTCCGAATAAATCCATTTGGCAGCAACCCGTCACTTAGAAACTCGAAAATGAACATCAATGATGCTGTAGTCATCACCGAAGTTATTTTCCAACAACTGAAGTGAGTTCAATGCTATATCCCTTCCCAAAACTTAATTGAAACAATTTCCTTTTAGAAATACTTCTAAAACGATAATGCTATTATTTGTCCTCAAAACACTTCGAAAATACCTCCAAAATCTCCGGCTTTAAATTTACAGATTTGATTTTAATTAAATTTTAACTAAAATTCATTTGCATAATTTATACTCATACCATTTTTTTTGTTCATTTGACTTTACAAGTCATTCCAATTTTTATTATATAATCTTATTTGTTTAAAATATTATCATCCAAATATCCAAGTTATATATCAATTTAAGAAAATATTTCCTTTATATAATATATTTTAGGTAAAATTATTTCATTCACCCACCTTTAAAACAATATTGTGTTAATTGTTCTATTCAAGAGTTTAGAAACCCTTTCGATACAGTTGTCCAAACTGTGCCGATGAAGGTCCATATGCCACTCGATAAATCAATCAATACAATATAAAACCATTTTTATATCCACTAACAAATAAGCGCTCATATCTATTAATAAGCTCAAACTCATTCTAGAGTACTACGGACTCTATTTCTAATGAGTAATTCCCACCAGAGCCAAGGTTATCGCCAACCTAAGCTCTGATACCAAGTGTAACAGCCCGCAAATCCGTACCACTAGAGTCGACACTAATCTCCCTCCATCAACTCAAGATGTACGGAAATACGAACCATTTGGATTAAAGAAGAAGAGGTAGAAGAAGAAAATTGTAAACAATAACAGAATCTAACCATCGCAGTGGAATAAAATATAATAGATAGTAACGATCTTTACACAAAAACAAATACATCTGTTTATACATTACATCATCAAAGTATACAAACACACAATTGGATAGTAATCATAACCTGTCCTCACAATCTGAAAACACAGCGGGATATTTGACATAAATACGAAAGTACGTATCGCCATCCAGCTCGTCTCCTGAGCTCCATAGCATCCTTTCCTATATCCTATAATAATAGGTCTGACCCGAGCAATATAGTTAAATAACACCCGAGTCAGTCTGGAATACCAGCGTGAGAAAATCACACTTAATTTGATTATTAAAGTTTCAAAATCCTTTGAAAATCAAAAGCATCTCGTAAGACCACGCCACAAATAAACATGTCGGGTTTTCACCTTACGATAGCCAAAAGACTTTTTATCAAACTTCCTCTGATATTATAATACAGTCTATTTACAAATACTTATTAAAATAGCCGAAATTGTTACATGTTTAAATTCCAGCTACTTGCCACAAAGTGGGTAATACAAATAAAAACCGTAAAAGGCACGTAGGGAAAAGATTTCCAACTAATGACTAGGCACCGGGGTACCACCTGTCACGGTACGCAGCCTAGATTACCGTACCGGGGATTACTCCCAATCCCCTGCAACACAAGACCGGGACTATCCCTTACTGGACAATCCTGAGTAAGATCACCCCACGGTTGGGATCAGCAACCGCACCAATAAGCCGAAAAAAAGGGACATCTAGACAGGGATGACCTTCCCCTAATGGGCGCTACCCACATAGCCTAGCTGCATAACCCCTGATTTTCAGTCATTCTCGGTTGATGAGGCTTTAGACTAAGTGTTACCTTTTAGAACGTTTCGCTTAGAATGCTCATCGTCCACCTGACGCTGTTACGAAAGCATTCATCCATACAAGTCTTTCCCAGGTTCGAACGGAATCGAAGGCACCACTCCTACTACATCCATTTTGGAAACATCCTTAGGATTAGTAGCGACTAGCCCTTGCACTGCACTGCTCCATCTTCGAATCCAAACTCGTCTTCCACACGAAACATTCAAACCGAATCGAAGTGGTTTTCGAGAAATTAATCCCGATCCCGGTCTCTTCGAAACGATCAGTGCATCGGCCAATATTGATAGTCGGTTATTTAACTATCAATTAACAGTCACAAATAACCATCAAACATAAATAATTTCACCAAATTATTTATTAACCTCAAAATATCTTCGCAAGATATATTTCCATTTTCATACCATTTGAAAACAGTTTCCAAACCACACTTTTCACATGAAATCAATTTCCAAATATTTATTTCCACTGAAAACACCAAGCACAATACTTTAGATTTTCAAAATAATTTAAAACTCTTTATTATAAAATATCCTTTAAAACATTTAAATTAAAAATTACTTTAATACTTCAAACTATATTCTTTAAGAATATTTAAAATAAAACCACTTTGTACAATATAAAACTAAATTTCTAACTTTTAAACATAATACCAAGCCACCTTTAAATTATTACTGCTATAATAGATTAAAAGAAAATATTTACTTTAGAATTTAAACGTTTAGAAATAATAAGTTTTCTAAAACATGCTTTTTAAAACAGCATTAAAGCCTTTAACTTATATTTAAAAATTTACTTTGAAATCGTACTTGGTTATCCAAGGAAATATACTTCTCTTCACATCCTTTAAATATAAATCACTATAAATTTTTAAACAAATTTACAAATTCTTACATAAATTCCCATCATGAATTTTTTTTCTCTCCAAATATCCCCTGATATATTACTTCACTTTTATAAACCCAGTTTATAAATTTCTAAGTCACATTCTCCTTTAAATTTCTAATTTCAACACTTAAATCAATTTCCAAACTGATTTCCAATATACTCCATTTTGAAATAAATTCCTTTACTTACTCATTTATTTCAAAACCCATTGACATCAGATTTTTTTATTCCTTATTTATGATTTAAAATATTTTAATTGAAACACCAATTTTAGAATTTCCAAATTTCTTCTTTATTCTTTTAAGTAAATTTTAAACCTTGAATTTTAAAGTAAATTCTTTTATTCCTTTGAATAACATCACTTAAGTCGTAAAATTCATTATTTTCCCTTTTTATTCAAATCCCTTTTTTTCATACTTGGAATTTATTTATTAGAATTCTAAAATCACCTTTTATTCTTTCCCAGTTCATTCTTCAATTTATTTAACTCTCTATAATTATTTAACTTAAAAATTCCCTCTTTTATTTTCTTTTCAAAAATCCAATTCTATATATTTTGATAACTCGATGTACCGAAATATATATTCCAGCAAACCATAGCATTCAATATTCCAATTATCAATATAATTCATCACAGAATATCAAATATTCATAACACAGAATATTAAACGATCTAAATAATTTTGAGGAATCCAGTTGGATCCCTCCAACTTGTTTCCCTGCATCCACCGACGTTAGCACAATAAAATACCAATTCCACTTCGAAGTGGAATATCGCGGTCCCGGGTCAGACCGAGTATTACAGATTTTCAGGTAAGGACGTTCTAGAGCTCAGGAGGCGAGCTGGATGGCAGGAACGTATGGAGAGTTCCACTATGATATTGTATATATCTGAGACATGTTAAATTGTATCTGTCCAAATGTTGTATAAAATTGTTGTAACTTTGATATATCGATGTAAAATTGATTGATACAGTTTTCTTTGGTAAAATTATTATTATTGATATTATATTTTATCCACTGCGAATGTGAGATTGTGTGTTTCTTTTCTGTTTTTCTTCTATCTCTTTTCTTCTTTTCTCTAACTATCTGGAATTTTCTGGATCGGAATTTCCGGATCGTTACATTATGGGTTTTAAATATAATATCATCCGCTATTATGCAGCGCATAGGGTCTCATTCGCTATATAATGCGAGAAATCAATCACTCCAATATATACTATATATACAACTATATATAATATAACACATCAAATCAATTCAATCATTCAACCAATTATTTAAATTAACCATTTAAATTTAAATAGCAACCTAGAAGAGTGAGATTAACTCACCTTTGCCCTTAAATTGCGAATCCACTTCATTCTCGATTTGATTCCACAATTATTCACCCTGTATAAAACTAGAGTGTTTATTAGCACTTGGAATAATTGGATAATTTATTTCCCTTTAATAAATTAACTAGTTAACAATTCAATTCTTGATAAATAATTGTCTCTTTTTAAGGAATCTTTTAGTGGTTAAAATAAATTAGCTAAGTTAATTGAACAAATTTATCCCCACATCTATTATTTAAAACAAACCTAGCAAATTTAAAACTTGTATATTTCCAGTAAATAACCAGAATAATGTTTGCTATGCTGTAATTATTATTATTTTGTTTACCGTTTAATTTAATATAAATTTTCCAAACTGTGAATACATTTTATGATATCAAAATTACTGGAAAAAAATAAATTCAAACCTCAATACTAGCACATCTCGGCATCGACCCCGCCTCGCTCTCGAACCACCATGCTTTACGGTAGGTCCCCGAGTTTTGCTCCTCCTCTCGAACCAGTCAACAGCGTCGCCTCCTTTTGGTGACGTCGAAGACCACCGCATAACACTGAGCCACCATCACCTTTTTAAGATGACCAAGCTCCTCCGCCTTCGAATCGCGCGCTTCTTCTAACATCGACCCAACATCAGTCGCGCTACTCCACCCGTAGCTGCGACCTCACTGTTGTTGGGCTATGAGACATCGACCTCCTCTTCTCGCCTGCTCGCGAACACGTCGACCTCCACTCCCTTTTAATCACCTTGCCACCTCGAATCCCTAGATCAAGTTTGAATCGAGAATTGAAAGAGGATGCCATTTCTTATTAACGAACGAATTCGATTTTCGAATTCAATCAGCCCTTTTTTTTCTCGACCAAATTTGGGATAAAAGAATGAAAGGGTCAGCTATTCCGTTTATCTTGAACGAGAGGGCAGCGCAATTTAAGGATAGTTGGTAATGTATGAAAGAAGGAAAATAGCTACAGTGCTTTGGAAAAGGACTGGAAAAGGGTTGATGTGAAAATAATTTCAACAGCAGTTGACTAGTATAAGTATTCAGTTTAAATTCATATTCAAACTGTTCCGATAAATGCAACTTAAAAACTTGACCTCCTATCGAGGCGTGCCGCTAGGTGTTTATAATGTAATACCTCTATTTCAAATGAAATGGAAAAGCTTCGAGTCCCGGTTCGATCGTATAGAGAATATAACTTTTTGGATCCAGTTATTTTATTGAATTTCGATATAAATTTCATCATATTTATATATCGTACACTCACACAACAACTCCAATCACTATGAAAATTGAAATTCGACAATAATACAATATTACGGATCCAATGGAAATGGTTTCGTCGAAATCCGAGACTATGACTCAGAAGGCTATTTTTTTAAACGTCAATTTAAATGATATATTTTCAAAACTCAACAATACACTTTCAAATTCAATTTCAACACTTTTACTATCTTCAATAATATCAATATAAATTTTACAAGCCTTTAAAATATTTTTAACAAGCATGAAACTCCAGATTTTATATTTTACCCAATTCTCAATTATTAAATTAAATAGTTATATCATCCAACAAACCGCTATATTAAATTATGAATCTATTTTATTGAATAAAAACCAAACGTTTCATATTAAAAATCAATTAAAATCCAAATTAAATATTAATACCAATTTGAATATTCCAAACCCAACGCTGAAAAAAATCAGGGTCGTTACGCTCTGCCAACTCCGAAAATCACTTTAACAACCGTGTACGAGGTGGAGATTCCATAATGAAGTAGGATGGTGGCGACATTTACTTTGAGGTAAATACGTGGACCCGACTCCCGTGAGTTGGCATAAGGTGGCTAAAACAGGAGCGATTGAAGAGCTAATGAGGTAGCACCTTTGATCGGACACATCCCTTCGATATTATACTTTGACTTTTGGATTGATTCGGTGGCCACTTCTGATTTTTTTATTTAGGGGTGTGGCTCGAGGTGGGCGGTAGCTGGGGCTATGCGTTACCACCGCCCGAAAACGTAATTGGTATATCTACCCTGGCATTGCCTAATTGTGCCGTGTCACCTACCATCGCACCTTGTACGAGTTTGGTTTTCTCCCGTAGCCCGTGTGGTATCCTCTAGTGGCTTCTCGATCAGGAGGAATCATGATACTTGATGGACTACTGTGACTATTACGTGTTAAGGTGGAAAATATAAAGCCTTAACGCTATTTAAAAGTAAGTTTATTCTACTATAGACATTATTACAATAGCGAAATATTACTACATAGTAAATAGTTTAACGGATCCTTAGGAGATGTGAATCCTGAGCATCTCTTAAGTTACTGCACTCACGTTGACACTGATAGGAGATGTCAAATCCTGTAAACATCTCTGACGCTGTTCCACTCATATTATTTACTGTTGATTTAACTTGCATAAGATCTTTTAGTTCTGACTCGAGTGTTTTGTCTTTTCAATTCGCTCGGGTCAGTCTGAGCATTTCAGGGTTTGAAAATCTTATATTTGGAGGACGAAGATGAAGATTTGTATTACTATTATTTATTGTATTCCATTGCATTCATACTGTTCCGCTGCATTATTTATTGTTCTCTGGTATGTGTAACTCTGATATATATTGTATAAGTATAATCAAATATTTTGTAAAACAGCTTCATAAACTGTATATTTGATTATTATATGTTATCATTCCGCTGCAAGATTCTATTTTGTTCTTTTCTTTCTCTGCTTTTTCTTATTTACCCCATAACAGTCCACCCTTCTGTATGGTTTGAGTCTGATGTGTGTGTTTTATCGTCGATTTAAAGCGTACAAAAAGGCGGGATGTTATAGCTATTGTGAAAAGCGTAGCTTTGTGGACAAGACTTCGTTGAACCTCACACCTTGGAAATGGTTGAAACAGGAAAAGATGCAACAGGGTTATGGGAATCGCGCCCCTCAAGGTATGTGCATTTCCTCCTGGATAAAAAGTGGTATCTGGTATGGAGCCTGGATATTTAACTTATGTGGACAAAAAAGTGGTACTCTGGTATGGAGGCCAGATTATTTACTTATGTGGTTATTGGTTGTTGTGGCACCTCAGTAAAGGTCGGTCCAGACCGGAGGATGGCATACTCATGACAGTTAGTTACCAAGTTACAGAGGTAACCCGGCCTTGTGTTGGTAGAAAGCCGGTTAGGTTCTCGAGGCATCCCTCTAGAGGCGTACCCTTTCGGAAAGGAAGTTCCTTAGCCTTGACCATTTGTTGGAAAATCCAATCACTCAATATGAACCCTGTACGGTTTTAGTTATAGAACATGTCATCTAACATGGTAGCTATAGTAGGCACAATATAATGGTACGCATGTTGGCTAAGATTAATATTATACTTTTGAGATGTTTTCCACACTATGCACTAATAATAATATCAAAAAGATTTTGCGTATCAAGCATGTTTGACTATCATAAGGAAAAATCTCCCCAAGTGTGCGATTGCATTGTGTGTGTGCCGAGAGGCCTTATGCTAAAAGCATGAACGGATTTCTTTTTTCCTTTTCTTTTGTGCAAATAACTATTTTAAGATCTCATACCAGTCCCATGACCGACCTCGAGATTATTGTTCCCTTTCTAAACTCTGGGAGCCTAGAGTCGGGTTATCAGTAGTTCTGGAACAAAGTCAGAAAAGTATGTTGTGGAGATCAAGAGACAAGCTAGATGACGAGACGTATCACTTATATTATGTATTATTCCGCTGCATATGGTTTGCTGCAAAGTCATTTTCCATGTGGGCAAGTTATAATGACTGTAGTGTTGTGTTGTATTTGTATATGACTCTGATGATGTATTGTACAAACAGATATAGTTCTTTCGTTTAAAGATTAGTCATTAATCTATTTATATTGTCCGCTGCGATTGTGAGATTCTGATATTGTTTCTATTTCTTCTTCTATCTTTTTCTTCTTTAACCCTAACAATTCGGTTTTTCGATATTTGATTGTTCGGCATTTGATACAGTGGACGTATTGATGTTGACTTTTAGGCATCAAAAAATTGGGTCATTACAGAGTGGTATCAAAGCAATTGGTTAAGCGAGAACCTTGGCTCTGGTGAGGATTACTCATTAGAGATAGAGCCAGTAGTAATATAGAATGAGTTTGAGTGTATTAATAGATATGAGCACGTATTTATTAGTAAATATTAAAAAAATATTTTTATATTGTGTTGACTTATCGGTTGAGTGTTTATAGATTCTGGTCGATATATGGGACGTCATGTTATCGATAGGGTTTTCTAAACTCTTAAACCAGATAAACCAACACAGTATTCTTTTAAAATAGGGAAAATGAAATAATTCAACCCAAATTATTTTTGTATGTAAAAGAAACAATTTTTCATAAATTATTATAATTATATATGGTTGTTTGATTATTAGGAAGTGATAATATTAAATTATTATCATTATTGTGTAGAAATTGAATAAGAAATTGAAAATCATAGCCAAAGATTAAGAAATAGAATTCTAGAGTAATTTTTGAAAATGGATTGAAAGGATTTGGAATTTGAAAATTCAATTTATTTTGAGTTTGGAAATGATTTTCAAAGGTTTTGGAAAAAAATTGAAGGGATGAAAGCACTAAACTATTTTCGGTCGCTGGAAAATAATTCCGATGATGATCGCGACATCATCGATGTTCATTTTCGAGTTTTCAATGGAGGAATTGCTACCCAAATATTTTGAATTGGGAATATTTGCGAAATTTGAGTTTGATTTTGGATATAGTTGATTTCAAAAATGATTTTGAAATACTTAAGTGATTATTTAAACTCTGGAATCTTATTTAAAAATGATTGGGGAATAGTAAAAAAGTTTGGAAACTTAGAAAGATTCAAATGAAACTGAATATAACTTAGATTAATATGAATAAAAGAAAATTTGAGAAGAAAGTCTAGTAGACTAAAAGAATTGGAGTAAAATTTATTAAGATGGAAAATAAATGTGTGAACAAATAAACAAATTTGCAATTGCAAGTAAATGAAGTTGAAACTGAATGTTGATATTCATTTCGAATTTGTAAGTAAATGGAAATTAGTCGAGTGGACTAAATAAAACAAAGTATTGAAATCAAAATTAGTAAATAAACTAATTGATTTAAATGGGTAAGTAAATAAATTGGAATTGAATATAGGAATCAATTTAAAATGGTATTTAATAAAGTGAAATTTTGTAATTTGTTCGAAGAAACTAAATGAAGTAAAAGTTTAAAAATAAACTTTTGATATGAATAAATTAATAGTGCAACTAATTAAGAAGGTTTGAGATAAGATAAATAAAATTCAATGTTCAAAGTTTGAATATAAATTGAATTCAAGTAGAATTGAAAATAAATATAAGAAGTATATAGAATATTTATATTGAACTTAAGGAGAAATGGTAAAATTCTTAAGTAAATTTGGAATTGACGAAATATATAATAATTGAGTGAAGGTTAAACTGGAAATTATGAAATGGTGATTGTGGTAGAAATGATATAAATGTGAATAAAAGAAAAGAGAATTGATATAGCTAATAAAATTGGAATAAATACGTAGGATGTACATATATTATTTTATTTGCATAGCAATTTGATCCAGATTCGAGCATAGAATTTTGAAATAATTATATCAAACCGAGTTGAGATTTTTCACTCAATTTTCCACGGCGAACCCTGGATATAGATTTTTGGTTGATTCTGCAAGTTCTCTATCATAGTTTGTGGTTGTGCAAGAAGAATGATGGTTTCTGATCAAGAAACCATATCCGAGTCCGCATTAGGAAGTCGGGTGGACAATAGTAGTTTGGAAGTGAAATTGTGTGATCGAGTGAGCGATCGAATT
The DNA here is from genome assembly GCA_030765085.1 of Allium cepa. Classification (NCBI taxonomy): domain Eukaryota; kingdom Viridiplantae; phylum Streptophyta; class Magnoliopsida; order Asparagales; family Amaryllidaceae; genus Allium; species Allium cepa. The sequence goes on along the minus strand of CM060938.1, from coordinate 444,341,067 downwards.
TGTATTACGTACGAATGATATGTGTGACGCCCCACCTCTATACCCACGCTAGCCAAGAACACTACAGAGTAATGCTGTCGACTAGCATGGAGAATAAGGCTGTTGAGGAGCGACCATCTGTATGGTTGCTTTGTGCGAGTACCGATATGCCGGATAAAAATATAACTTTTCATCTCAAGAGGAAATCCGACATACCGACACAAACACAAAGCTACTACACAGTGGCTATAAAGGTCTTCGGAAACAAATATAAAAATAAACATAACACAAATCAGTCACAGATAATTCATAACACAAAGGCGGAAATAGATACGAATATAACACATGAAAGTGTACATCAGAGTAGTGGTCAAACAAGATCCTCAATATCAAAATGAATAGATACAAGTGCTAGACAAAAGAATAAGTATACATCATAGAGTCTGTATCTCAAATGTATACAACAAAAACTACTAAACTAAAGTAGTTAGCCAAAAGTCAGAAGATGGTTCCAGATAGGAAGCCATGAGGAAGCACCTGTAATATCTTAGTCTGACCCGAGTATTACTTAAGAAGAAAATAATAAACGGATCAGTCTAGCTATAAATATCAGATGAAATGATATAGAATAAGAGATATGACTAAACGTATAACAATCACAATGCCAAGCTGTGATAAATAAATAATTGAAAAATCAATAAGAGATTAATCAATATCGCAAAGATCTTCTCAAAGATAAAAAGAAATGTCATACTCCTAATTTCATTCACCAAGCCACAATAGAGGACATATATATCAATGCCAATCGAAAAAGTTGGTGAAACATAAATTCCAGCATTCAACACACGAAATACAGAAATCACAAGAAAAGGATGGCCAAGACATTGATGTAGTGCAAACGGTACATCCGATGAATCATAAAGCATATCATTGATGTAGTGCAAACGGTACATCAAATGAATCAAAAGAAAAGACATTGATGTAGTGCAAACGGTACATCCAATGTATCAAAAGCATATCATTGATGTAGTGCAAATGGTGCATCCAATGAATCAAAAGCAAAGACATTGATGTAGTGCAAATGGTACATCCAATGTATCAAAAGTATATCATTGATGTAGTGCAAACGGTACATCCAATAAATCAAAAGCAAAGACATTGATGTAGTGCAAACGGTACTGGTACATCCAATGTATCAAAAGTATATCATTGATGTAGTGCAAACGGTACATCCAATAAATCAAAAGCAAAGACATTGATGTAGTGCAAACGGCACATCCAATGTATCAAAGGCATATCATTGATGTAGTGCAAACGGTACATCCAATGTATCAAAAGTATATCATTGATGTAGTGCAAACGGTACATCCAATAAATCAAAAGCAAAGACATTGATGTAGTGCAAACGGTACATCTAATGTATCAAAAGCATATCATTGATGTAGTGCAAACGGTACATCCAATGAATCAAAAGCAAAGACATTGATGTAGTGCAAACGGTACATCCAATGTATCAAAAGCATATCAATTATGTAGTGCAAACGGTACATCCAATGAATCAAAAGCAAAGACATTGCACATGCTAGTCTAAAACATAAAATGATTGTCATGATCAAAGAGAAGTGTCAATTACAGTAAGCTAGTAAATATATGAGCTTAGCTTCATGTCCCATAACCACTAGCTTAACTTAAATATTTACGAACAAATTGCAGATCTCCACTAGAAAATTGTGACAAGAGTTTCAATCGAACGAGTCCAAGAATTAACCAACGAAGTAAACGCAAGCGTTTCATACCACATGTTTTACTAAGTCGTTTAATTAGATTTCTCATACGAGTGAGGTAAAGGTTTGTATATACTAATAGATTGGAAATCGGTTTGAGAAAACAAGCTTTGTAATAAAATAGTGTTGAAATCATTTGAAGAAAGAGTTTTGATATTTACTATTAGTATAGAAAACCTTTATATTTTTAAAGTGACAAATCACAAAGGTGATTGTAGGAAAAATCAATTCATAAAGATTCACATTCAAAGACGTGAATAAAATCCAAAGAAATCGATACCGAATCCATCAAAATGGATATTCCCATAAATCATGAAGAAAATGTCATCAAAGTGGATAATAAGTGATAATAACAAAAGGGAATCAACACGAATCGACTAACATTTGAAATTCAATCCAAAAAGGCAAAATGGACTCAAACAGCAGGTTCAGTCGACTGAATAGAGTTTTCAGTCGACTGACCCTGTACCTGGAAATTTTCCAGGTTCAGGAAACTTTCTGTTTCCAGTTTCAGTAGACTGAACAGAGTATTCAGTCGACTGAATCATGCCTGGAAACTTTCGGGTTCCAGGTTCAGTCGACTGAACAGACTTTTCAGTCGACCAAATCTTGCCTGGGCTGTTTTTCAGCCTATTCAAATGAAGAGCAAACTCTTCCAAAATGCATCCGGACGAACATTGGCTCTAAGGGTTTATGCCAATCGGCAACCCGGCCCTATATGCTCCTCGATGCATCACCAAAAGCATGATCAAACATCCATAAAAGGATTTCACACAAATTTGACTTAAAAACCCAAAAATTGAAATATTCACAAAACCAATCCAAATCAAGAGCAAATGCACATGAAGAAGTGTTAGGAATTCATACCCAACAACCAAAGATAATTATAGTCATAGATGTGAGATAAAAATCTCACCTTTGAACCCAAATTAATGAAGGAGAAGCTTTTAAAACAAGCTAAGATCAATTCCTCTTCAATAACAACTCAAGGAGCTTCAATCTAAGCTTACAAGTAAAATATTTCCTAAATCAGGTTTAGGAAATTTCTGAAATTGAATGGAGAAAGAGTTGGAGAAGATGAAGGAGGTGCTTACCAATGGGTTCACTTGAGTTTGGAGCTAGAAGTTGGATTTGCAAAGAAAGCTAGGGCTTAGGAATTTCCTATTTCCATCTCTTCCACCATTTTTTACTTTAGCTTGAAGTGTTTTAATTAAAGAGGAGAAGTTATGAAGAGAAGGGGTTGGGCTGAGCTAATAAGGGTGCAGTCCAAACCAAAGTCATAAGCGGGAAAAAGTAGCAAAAATCAACTTTCTCCAAACATATCGAAGCTTATACTCAAAAAGGTCGCAAACGGCATTTTGAACTCAATGGGGGTAGTCTCAAGTCCTAATTCGACTGATTGCAAAAAGTAGGTTTTCAGACTAAATTCCGAGTATCGACAAAAATATTTAAATAAAATATTTAAATATAAAATCGATAAATATGCGGGTTGTTACAGACTCCCCTTCTTAAAGAAATTGCGTCCTCGCAATCTTTAAGAAGAAATTAAAGAGTAACAACCATAAAAGCATATCAACACAAAAGAAATTTGAAATAGGAAGTTCACCTTAAAGAGCACGAGAGAGTAAGTCCGAACGGGATCGCTCGATGAATTCCCAGGAATCCCAAGAGAAATCCTTAGGATCTGAGAACCATCGGACTTTCACAAAAAGAACATCTTTATTTCGAAGGTGCTCAACCCCCGAAGAAATGATGTGAATAGAATATTGCTCAAAAGTCAAATCTGGTGAAACTTAAATTTTCCACAATATCACCGGGCACAAGAATAAAATAGGAAACCTAAAAGCATTTCCATAGTTAAAAGACATGGAGAACGTCAAGGATAGCAGAAAATTGAGCCGGTGCAACGACGTAGTATAATAATAGTACGCCCGAGAAACTAGAAACTCAGATAATTTTGGACATCAGCGTAGTACAAAAACAGTACGTCCAATGAACCCAAAAGCAAAGACATTGTTGTAGTACAAACGGTACATCCAATGAATCAAATAGGACGGAACATCGATGTAGTATGATAACAGTACATCCGATGAACTGATAAACCATAAAAGAACATCGGATGCAAGTCCATAAAAAGAAATGAGATGAAACTCAATAAAACGAAGTTCATCAAAACGTTCGATGAACTTGATAAAGAGATGATTCCCTTCAGACATCATCGAAGAATCAACACCTTGTTGCCTACGACAAAACGTATTGGCAACACGATTTCCCCTTCGAGAATAAAAAGAATATCAGGATCATAAGATGCCAGGAACTCGAGTCAACATGAAGTTCCTTATAATCAATTAAATATTCCAAAGATTTATGATCGAGGTAGAGAACAAATTTCTCATCCAAATATGGTGATGCCAAATTTCAAAAGTAAAAACAATAGCCGCGAGCACTAGATCATGAGTGGCATATCTAGTCTCGATAAGATATAATGTTTTAGAAGCACAAGTGATAGCATGTTCTCCTTTGCAAGAGAATGGCATCCAAACCAATACGACTAGTATCGGTACAAATAGCAAAGTCTTGGTTCCCCTTCAGGAATCACAAGAATAAGAGTATCGAAAGGAAGAGTTCTTTTAAATAATCCTTTTTCCCGAAAAGTTAAAACTTTCAAAATTACATTTATTTTTATGTAATAATCTTTCTAGAAAATTTTACTTATTTAAAGTGAATTTTACTGTGTTTGATTTTCTTATCAAAGCGTTTAGAAAATTCCTATCGATAACGTTGATCAAGCGCATCGACCAGAATTCTTAAAGCACTCAACGGGCAATACATTCACAAAATCATCTTCTATATGATAAAAATATCTTTTAAAAAGTTTTAAGAATATTCTTTGCTCGCTTAAGAGAAAAATCAAATCGTACTTATAAATAAATCTTATGAAAAAGATTTACAAAAATTTTAAATTTCTATTTTCATCCAAAATCAATAAATAAACAAATGAAGTCATTGAGATATTCATAGAATACTCGATTTATAAAATGGATGAAACAAGATGGGCAAACTGAATGATATAATAAGTCATTCATAATAATAATAACGAGTGCGGAATGCGGTAAGTGGAATGCTACTCCCGCAACTCGTAGCCAAAGGAAAATCGGTGGCAAGGTCGAACTAGAAAGACCTTATCACCACACAAAGGATTTCTTAGGTGATAATCCTTAGACAAACTCAAAAATACCGGAAAGTTTCACAAACTATTTAGATAAGAGAAACAACATTTTCCTTATCATGAAGGCTTAAATAATAAAATGATGTCATCAAATTGGAATCAAAATCACAAAGAGAAATAGAAATCTTCTTACAGATTGAAAATGTCAAAGATGAATAGCACGGGACAAAGGATATGGCCTCATAATAGTTAAGCCAATCCTTACAAAAGTAAATTCCGAAGCCTAAGTAAAAATCGGCTCGGACAGAAAAATCACATAAAATAATTTTGACATCGATGAAGACAAATTGAGTGTTGCGGATCTACCATCCGGATTCACAATCCTCAAAGAAGTCATCAAGCCCAAAATATTCAAAGAAAAAGAATCGACAAGTTCTTTTGATATAAAAATAATGAGATGGAACCCATATCAAAAAGAACTCAAATAAGAAGATCACGAAATAAAACAATGCCATCAAGGATTGAGTGAAAATACCTTGACCAAGAGAAGAGTCGCTAGGGGCTTGCAGCTTCCCTTCTCACTTGCTTGGAAGCTTAGGACACGAAGATAAAAGATGGCCCGAACCTTTGCAATACCGACAAAAGAGGGGTTTCGGGCACTCCCTTGCATAGTGGTCTGTGGAACCACAATTGTAGCATTGTCCACGACTAGAGGTGGGAGTCTTTGCTACCGGAGTATGTTGCTTCCCTTTCTTATTAGAATTGGGGCCTTTGGATTTAATAGGCCACTTCAAGTTATCGTCGAAGTTCTGTTGGGCACGCACAACTTCAACATCACCTTCATTATCGGCCTCTTCAAGACGAAGAGCGATATCAATAAGCTGATCAAATGAAACCTCAAGTTTCAAGAGTAATGGCTTCTTAAGATTCTTATTCAAGCCATAGACAAATCTCTGATTTTTCTTCATTGGGGTGTTAATGTATTCAACCCCGTATTTGGAAAGAGATTCGAAAGATGTGACATAGTCTGTCACAGATGATCCACCTTGAACAAGGTCAATAAAACGCCGGACCAAAGTTACTTTTTCAGCCTCCAGCACAAATTTCGATTCGAATCTTTCGTGGAATTGCTCCCAAGTGAGATCCGCTTCAACGATTTCAGAAATTAAGAGCTCATACCAATCTAACGCTCTTTCATGGAGCATGCTAGAAGCCACTTCGACTCGATGAAGGTCAATAAGGTTCATGCGAGAAAAATGCGATCGCATGACTTGAGCCAAGCTTGAATTTCTATAACACTCTCGGATCCCTTGAATGGCCTTCCACCCAAATCGGTATAGTCTCTGCACAAGCGTGGGAAACCGGATCTAGGATGAGTAGGCTCTGGATTGGGTCCGGCAGCTTGAACGTTCTTAACAAGATCTAGAAGCTACTGGGCAGACATAAAAACTCCATCCTGGGGAGTAGCACTAGATTGACCGGCGCTGGGACGGCCAGGTCTAACCATATCTCTTCTTTAAGAAAGAAAGAAAGAAGAGGAAAAAGTTATTCTCAAAATAAATTTCAATCAAACTTGATTGATAAAACAAGGAATCATAAAGAAAATAGGATGAATCGGTACGAAGACCCGAATTAAATCCTAAAGCACGACTCCTAAGATGGACCTAGGACGATGATCCTTGTTAAATTATTCTACATTGTTCCAAAGTTTGGCTCTGATACCAAGCTGTGACGCCCCACCTCTATACCCACGCTAGCCAAGAACACTACGGAGTAATGCTGTCGACTAGCACGGAGAATAAGGCTGTTGAGGAGCGACCATCTGTATAATTGCTTTGTGCGAGTACCGATATGCCGGATAAAAATATAACTTTTCATCTCAAGAGGAAATCCGACATACCGACACAAACACAAAGCTACTACACAGTGGCTATAAAGGTCTTCGGAAAAAAATATAGAAATAAACATAACACAAATCAGTCACAGATAATTCATATCACAAAGGCGAAAATAGATATGAATATAACACATGAAAGTGTACATCAGAGTAGTGGTCAAACAAGATCCTCAATATCAAAAAGAATAGACACAAGTGCTAGACAAAAGAATAAGTATACATCATAGAGTCTGTATCTCAAACGTATACAACAAAAACTACTAAACTAAAGTAGTTAGCCAAAAGTCAGAAGATGGTACCAGATAGGAAGCCATGTGGAAGCACCTGTAATATCTCAGCCTGACCCAAGTATTCTTTAAGAAGAAAATAATAAACGGATCAGTCTAGCTATAAATATCAGATGAAATGATATAGAATAAGAGATATGACTAAACGTGTAATAATCACAATGATAAGCTGTGATAAATAAATAATTGAAAAATCAATAAGAGATTAATCAATATCGCAAAGATCTTCTCAAAGATAAAAAGAAATGTCATACTCCTAATTTCATTCACCAAGCCACAATAGAGGACATATATATCAATGCCAATCGTAAAAGTTGGTGAACATAAATTCCAGGATTCAACACACGAAATCCAGAAATCACAAGAAAAGGATGGCCAAGACAATGATGTAGTGCAAACGGTACATCCGATGAATCACAAAGCATATCATTGATGTAGTGCAAACGACACATCCAATGAATCAAAAGAAAAGACATTGATGTAGTGCAAACGGTACATCCAATGTATCAAAAGCATATCATTGATGTAGTGCAAAGGGTGCATCCAATGAATCAAAAGCAAAGACATTGATGTAGTGCAAACGGTACATCCAATGTATCAAAAGCATATCATTGATGTAGTGCAAACGGTACATCCAATGTATCAAAAGTATATCATTGATGTAGTGCAAATGGTACATCCAATAAATCAAAAGCAAAGACATTGATGTAGTGCAAACGGGACACCCAATGTATCAAAAGCATATCATTGATGTAGTGCAAACGGTACATCCAATGTATCAAAAGTATATCATTGATGTAGTGCAAACGGTACATCCAATAAATCAAAAGCAAAGACATTGATGTAGTGCAAACGGTACATCCAATGTATCAAAAGCATATCATTGATGTAGTGCAAATGGTACATCCAATGAATCAAAAGCAAAGACATTGATGTAGTGCAAACGGTACATCCAATGTATCAAAAGCATATCATTGATGTAGTGCAAACGGTACATCCAATGAATCAAAAGCAAAGACATTGCACATGCTAGTCTAAACCATAAAATGATCGTCATGATCAAAGAGAAGTGTCAATTACAGTAAGCTAGTAAATATATGAGCTTAGCTTCATGTCCCATAACCACTAGCTTAACTTAAATATTTACGAACAAATTGTAGATCTCCACTAGAAAATTGTCACAAGAGTTTCAATCGAACGAGTCCAAGAATTAACCAACGAAGTAAACGCAAGCGTTTCATACCACTTGTTTTACTAAGTCGTTTAATTAGATTTCTCATACGAGTGAGGTAAAGGTTTGTATATACTAATAGATTGGAAATCGGTTTGGGAAAACGAGCTTTGTAATAAAATAGTGTTGAAATTATTTGAAGAAAGAGTTTTGATATTTGCTATTAGTACAGAAAACCTTTATATTTTTAAAGTGACAAATCACAAAGGTGATTGTAGGAACAATCAATTCATAAAGATTCACATTCAAAGACGTGAATAAAATCCAAAGAAATCGATACTGAATCCATCAAAATGGATATTCCCATAAATCACGTAGAAAATGTCATCAAAGTCGATAATAAGTGATAATAACAAAAGGGAATCAACATGAATCGATTAACATTGGAAATTCAATCCAAAAAGGCAAAATGGACTCAAACAGCAGGTTCAGTCGACTGAACAGAGTTTTCAGTCGACTGACCCTGTACCTGGAAATTTTCCAGGTTTAGGAAACTTTCTGTCTCCAGTTTCAGTCGACTGAACAGAGTATTCAGTCGACTGAATCATGCCTGGAAACTTTCGGGTTCCAGGTTCAGTCGACTGAACAGACTTTTCAGTCGATCGAATCTTGCCTGGGCTGTTTTTCAGCCTATTCAAATGAAGAGCAAACTCTTCCAAAATGCATCCGGACGAACATTGGCTCTAAGGGTTTATGCCAATCCAAATGCACATGAAGAAGTGTTAGGAATTCATACCCAACAACCAAAGATAATTATAGTCATATATGTGAGATAAAAATCTCACCTTTGAACCCAAATTAATGAAGGAGAAGCTTTTAAAACAAGCTAAGATCAATTCCTCTTCAATAACAACTCAAGGAGCTTCAATCTAAGCTTACAAGTAAAATATTTCCTAAATTAGGTTTAGGAAATTTCTGAAATTGAATGGAGAAAGAGTTGGGGAAGATGAATGAGGTGCTTACCGATGGGTTCACTTGAGTTTGGAGCTAGAAGTTGGATTTAAAAAGAAAGCTAGGGCTTAGTAATTTCCTTTTCCCATCTCTTCCACCATTTTTTACTTTAGCTTGAAGTGTTTTAATTAAAGAGGAGAAGTTATGAAGAAAAGGGGTTGGGCTGAGCTAATAAGGGTGCAGTCCAAATCAAAGTCATAAGCGGGAAAAAGTAGCAAAAATCAGCTTTCTCCAAACATATCGAAGCTTATACTCAAAAAGGTCGCAAACGGCATTTTGAACTCAATGGGGGTAGTCTCAAGTCCTAATTCGACTGATTGCAAAAAGTAGGTTTTTGGACTAAATTTCGAGTATCCACAAAAATATTTAAATATAAAATCGATAAATATGCGGGTTGTTACAATATGTGTACATCGTATATGTAACATCCCGCCTTTTCGCACGCATTAAATCGACACACGTGCCAATTCAGACCGTTCGGAAGGGCGGATTGTTATGGGGTAAATAAGAAAAACGAGAAAGAAATAAAACAAAATAGAATCTCACAGCGGAAGGATAACATATAATAATCAAATATACAGTTTATAAAGCTGTTTTACAAAATATTCGATTATACTTACACATTTATCAGAGTTACACATACCAATAACAATGCAGCGGAACGGTATGAGTATAGTGGACTAATAATAATAATAACAATATAAATCTCCATCTTCGTCCTCCAAAGCTAAGGTCTTCGAAATCCTGAAACGCTCGGACTGACCCGAGCGAATTGAAAAGACAAAACAATCGAGTTAGTACTAAAAGATCTTATGTAAATTAATTAACAGAAGTAAATATGAGTTCAGTAACTCAAAAGACGCTCGGGATTCACATCTCTTAAGGATCTGTTAAACTATTTGCTATATAGTATATTTCGCTATTATAATAGTGTCTAATTGTAAAATAAACTTACTTTTAAATAGCGTTAAGGGGTTACCCATGTAGCCCTTAACACAAATAATGCCAATAGTTTATACAGTACCGTAATACCTCCTGATCGAGAGGCCACCAGAGGATACTCCATAGGTACGACACGAATAGAAACTCGTACAGGCGCGATAGGGTAGGTGACACAGCACAACTAGGCAATGCCAGGGTAGATATACCAATTACGCATCCGGGCTGGTGGTAACGCTTAGTAGCTACTACCGCCCACCTCGGACAAACTCCCCCCTAAAATCAAAGAAATCAAAAGTGGCCACCGAATCAATCCAAACTCAGAGTATAATATCGAAGAGGAGTATCCGATAAAGGGCGCTAACCCCCTTGGCCCGAGAATCGCTCCTGTTTTAGCCACCTTATGCCAACTCACGGGAGTTGGGTCCACGTATTTACCTCAAAGGAAACGCCGCCACCATCCTACTTCATTCTGAAATCTCCACCACGTACACGGTTGTTAAAGTGGTTTTCGGGGTTGGCAGAGAGTATGAAAAATTCCGACCCCGGTCTCTTCAACAACCAAACGTTGTTATAACACCGCGGTTATTTAAAAATAATTTATACTTTAAAACTAGAATATAATATCTCTTTCAAACCATATAAATACGATATCATTTATTTTTTTAAAACCCAAATCAATATGATATCGTTTTTATTTTATAAATATACCTTTCCCAAAATCATAATATTTTGAAATATATATACCTTGAAACCACAAGCTTTGAAACATAATTTTTAATACTTAATGGTTCAAATACTATATTACTTTATAAAATAAACAGCTTCTTCAAATTTCACAATAAATTCCCAATATCAATTTGAACCTCCAAATAAACCATTTTAATTCCCATATATTTCAAATCTTAAATATTTTATATTTCAAAACTTTACAGTTCATATATTTCAATCTTTAAATATTCCACAATTTCAAAAATGGATTCTTTGATAATTTAATATATATCAAATCAAATCCCTATTATTTATATTTGAAATATTTACTTACTAAACAAATATTATTCAAGTAAAACACTTGACTTCAATAACAGGATATTCTTTTAATTAAATTAACTTGAAAATGTATTTAAACAAATTTGAAATTCGTTTAAATCCTCAAATCAAAAATCCAGTTATAAGATCATACCCTTTAAATCTTCATTTATTTACATTTCAAAACAATTTTTTCGAGCAAAATTCTTAAATACTTTAATTCAATCGTATTCACATTTATCTTCAACTTTACATTTATTTGAGTTATTATAAACTCTATATACAATAGAATTTCAAATATATTCTTAGCCATATTATACAAACGAAATCAACTTCATTATTTAGCTTATTTTAAAATTCGAAACAAATTTATACACAGCTAAATTCAAGAATTTTTACTATATATATATCACAATTTAATATTTATTAAACCATATTCTTTCAAAAACCATAGAAAATCATTTCGAAAATAATTATATATATATATATACTGCGGTGCCTGTATATAATTTTCTATCCTATGGTCAAATGATACGGATATTTATCATTTCAATCTGTAATTCAAAAATAAAAATGCGGTTATATATCATTTCAAACCAAAATCCCGAATGAAATGAAAATGCATAATAACTTGTAGTTTATACAATATAAATACAGCATCCATTCATCCATCATATCAATCATCAAACATTTATCAATTTCATCCAATTCAAACAATCACATCAATAAATAATAGTTAATTACTAACATTTAATTTTTCAATAATGAATTAAATAACTGTTTAACTGTAGTTTATATGCACTAATAAATAATTTTAACTAGCAGTTTATATGCAATAATAAATTTAAATAAATTTTAGCTGGCAGTTTATATGCAAAAATGAATTAAACAACAAGTAAATTATATGAATGCAAATTAATTGAGATAACGATGAAATATATGCCAAACAGCTATAAATAAATTTCTAAACACATCAGGAATCAATTTAACAAACATAAGAAATTTTAGAAATTGTGAGTGGGTTAAAAAACTCACTTTTGGGATTGAATTCAAATCCAATTTAAACCCAAAATTTCAACATTCGTCAAATCCGTCCAAACCAGAGCCAAAACGTCAGAAATTTTATTACGATCCTAACAAAAAACGTCGCACGTGAATCGGACGTCGTATGCGAAAGATATTAAGGTTTGAACGACTAAATTCGAAAAAAAAAACGAACCATATTTAGGCACCACGTCAGCATTCAACACGTGAATGTCATCTTCTCCCAGGAAAGTCATACGAACACAGAACCTCAACCCTCAAACGCACGAACCAATTCCAGCCGCCATCGAATTTTCCTCGATCACCAACGCTGGCCTCCTATCGAAGCGCGCGCCGACTCCAACACCCCCACGCGACCACTGCGGCGCACCCCCCCATCACCGTTTGCTAGTGAATTGGGTAGCCGCTGTCGAATGTTTTAAACCTAATTGAATTATAGGCGCCCATCTAATCGTTAACTCGCAGCAATTCGTGCATGGTTGCACTCTCTTCATTGATCTCTACCCAACTGTATCGATGATTTGACGATCCGTCGCGATTGATAACGATGCAACGGACGGCTGCGAATTCTTCGATTTTTACCGGTCAAACGACAATCCAGAACGAAAAACGAACACCACCAGTGAATTACGCTAGTCGAGAGCTTCAACATATAATTTTTGGGAAATTTTCTGAGGAGTTTGGATTTTCAGCTTTGGATTTGATTTGGGATTGGATCTGAAATTTATGTTGCCTGCCATTGAGGAGGAGACGGTTGAGATATACGTACAGCCAAATGAAAATGAGGGGAATTAGGGTTTATAACAATATATTTATCGACAAAGTTGAAATAGGATGGATCGGGTAAGATAGATGTACTGCTAACGACGAAGGGGCCCAAAAAGCCCGTTCTGACCCCGTAACGAAATCGGGTAAACCCATATATCAAAATAAGTGTTTTAAAATATACTAAATGCAATGGAAAAGGTTTCACATCCAAATTCCATCGTATGAAGAAGTTATGCTAAAATCATAAATTTCAAATTGATTTCAATTGATTTCAATTAAATTGATTTCAGAGGGTTTCGAGTCCGTACGATCACACGACAAGTCCGATCGCTACGAAACTTGAAACCCTACAATAATTTACCGATACGGATCCGATGAAACCTGTTCCGTCGAAATCCGAGTCAGTGGCCACAATGGCTATTTTTATATTAAATAAATAAATAAATAATAAATTAAATCAAATTTCTCGTTTAAATTCTGAAATTTGCAATCTTTGTCACTTTATAAATTCTCAAACATTTACAATGATTTAAAAAATTTTAAATGTCAATTTATTAAAGATTAATCAATATAAATCTTCAATTTTACAAAACTCAAAATTAAAGATAAATTTCCAAGATTTCCATTAAATTGCATTAACCATAATTATCCATTCATAATTTCAAATAGAAGGGTTTAACATTGGATTTTAAATTATTACATAAATATTTCCAAATTTCAACTTAATTTTTGAATTAACGTAATAGTTAAATATTTGATTTCATTCATTTGCAATAATCCAATTATTATAAATTAAATAAATTCTCTCTATTTAAAATTCAAATTCTATAATTCATAAATTGACCTTTCATTCAATTTATAAATTATTGACTTTAATTAGCAAAGTCTGTATCTAGGCACATTTAATATTTCCCAAATAAATCCACTTTATAACATTTAAATTAAATTCCTTTCATGTACATGTCATCTATAATTCGTTACGTATTATTACATCAATTTATATAACCTTTAATCCATTCCCAATTCTACCAATTCCAATAAATTAGAACTTCACAATTTGCTTACATTAATTTGTACTACACTTATTATATTTTTGCCAAATAGATACGTTAATTTCAATTAAATATTCTCTATAACTTATTTCTTCGTTTCATACTTTTTATTTCCCAAATTTCTATCTTGTATTAAGTTTACGTTTCTATTTTAATTTATATTCGGTTATAACCTAATAGTCGTTTCAATCAATTGGATTGTATTGAATTTGGTTTTCCATCCACTGCCATTCACACTACTACCTTAATTTACACAGTTACTATTAGAAAATCTTGTTGCATTGGTTAATTAAATGTTTGCTTTAAAGTTACTTTTTTTTGTGCTCAAGAGCAACAATTAACACTTTCCATTATTATACAAATTTGAATCCCATTCTAGTTATCCTTTATTAATAATTCACACAATAGTATAATTTCGTACAAGACATCCAATTGCTATTTATTATTATAACTTTACAATCTATATAAATTCATTGATTGATTTACTATTTGCCTTTGTTTCCTTATATTCAATTCTTAGCTTAGTATGACAATTTATAGTACTCCATTAAATCGACATTTCATTTCAATTGTTAGTACTTAGCTTAAATTTCTACGGTTGCATTTCATTTACACTTCCGTTACTATATTAATAATTAGTTACGTTTATATCAATAACACATTATCTTTACTTACCATTTAAATGAGTTTGATTTCTAATAAATTAATTGATCAATTAATTAGGTAATTTATACAAATTTGTTATCATACCCATAAGTTTACACTTATAACTAAGTCCTACATTTAAATTTATTTATTAATTTGAAATGTCCATTCAAGTTTATAAATTATTAACTTGCATTAACATAATTCCCTAATTTGTTTCAATTACTGTCAACAATCCTTTATTACATTAAATCAATCTAATACTTTCCTTAAATTTCTCATATTCAATTTATATCCAGGCAAAAAAAATCTTTTCACTACTCAATTCATTTGAATTTATGCAAAATTACTATAAATAGGTTTTAATTACCATTGATATATTTTAATTTAGCGTTCATTCCAATATTACTTTATCACCTTTATTATTTCTACTAAAATTAAATTACAAAATCCTATTAAATTAACAAATTAAATTGTCGAAATTTACAGGTCGTTACACTCTCCCCCACTCAAAACTTTTCGTCCCCGAAAAGGAAAAAGAAGGGGAAAGAAGAATTAAGATATCTATATATCTTATTGAAAACATAAATTTTATAAACAATTAAATTTTCAAAATTTGTTACTTTAAACAAAATATTCAAATTTACAATCATTATATCTTTTTATATTTAAATCAATAAAGTTTGGAAAATATTTTCAAAATTTTCTAAGTCCAAAATTTTACGGAAAATTTTGGCAGAGTCTCCTTTATACGGGGAGGCTCCGCAGAAAATATAATATCGATTATAATAATATATAACATATATTTTCCAAAATAATATATATCCCAACATGGGAAAACAATATAATAGCGCTATAAATCGTAATCCGAAACGTACCTATTTGTCGGGCAATTAACGCTTAACTTATGGAACCAAAAGCAGTAGCAATTGCTTCAAAACTTGCATTTCACTTATATAATCTAAAAAGGTTAACAATTATATAAAAAAATATTTAAGTTGTTCAACCATAAACAAACAATCAATTCGACAACCAATTGCAACAAACAGCATACAACCTTCATACAGAATCAACACAATTCAATCATTCATTCAAACAAAACAAACAGTTGTTTGGGTTCAAAACTTTGTATTGTATAGAATTAAAAATAAACTATCAAGTGCACCTTTTACTCAACAGTCTTTGATGAAACTAAATAGATTATTTTATTCATCCAAACAATTTTAATTTTTCTTACCCAAACAACCATAAACCAAATCAACAACAATGATTAGTTTATTCTTATTAATTCTATTCATTTTTATTTATTGCCTATAATTATTCATTTTCATATATTCAGGTCATGTAATTGCTTGTATAACATCGATTACATTTTCTTATTAACATTTTCTACATTTATATCTTTGGTAAGTCATATATATGCCTTTAAGAATGAAATTGAAAGTTATACAAGTTTTTCTCAATTTTTTAATTAATTTAATGTTCAATAATTATATCTTTCGTTTTATAAGATTACAATTTCTACTTTCTTGTTATTTCGTTTATAAACTGTCCTTTAATTTTCTTTTTATTTATAACTTAGCATTAAATTCTCCTATTTCCCTTGGAGGTTTCAATTATTAATTATTTACGTTCAAATTCGCTACAATAGCTGAAACTATTAATTAATGGAAACTTAAGAATTTAAATACTGGGTTAATTTCAAATAATTTTAAAATAATAGATAAAGGTTTATACTTACAACTTATATTTCTAACTATATTTAAAACAATTAGAAATTTAAATTTGGTTATCAAAACAAATTTGCAGTAAACTACTACAGTGGCCTTCCCACTTCGAAACTCGAAGATGAATGTCGATGATGCGTGCACTCATCACCGAAATTATTTTCCAACGACAAAGAGGGAAGTACGGAACTTATTTTTTCAAAATCTTCTTTAAAACAATTCTTCCAAATTATATTGAAATATTTATATTCGAAAATACTTGTAAATAATATCACCATTATATTCCAAAATCATTCGAAAGGAATATTCAAAACACTGGAGCATAAGTTCTAAAATTTCCAATTTCATTTATTTTAGTTTCAATCTTATTTCGACTATTATTTATAAATTTCATTACCTAACACCCAATATATTGCAACCAAAATATAATCTTTATAAAAATTTCCTTTATATATATATATAGAAAATATAATAGGCAAAATTATTTCATTCACCTATATTCAAAAACAAATATTGTGTCAGTCTGTCCTATTAAGTGTTTGGAAATCCCTATTGGTGTCATAGAGTCCCATGCACCAACCGGAATTTATAAATACGAAACGGAACATACTAACACGATATTAAAACCTTTTTAAAACACTAACAAATACGCTCTCTCATATATATACGCTCAACGACTCCCATAGGGTATTACTACCCAATTAATCAAGAGTCAAACCCCACAAAGCTAAGGTTTATCCCTAAACCATAGCTCCGATACCACACGGTAAC
Source organism: Allium cepa (assembly GCA_030765085.1). Lineage (NCBI taxonomy): Eukaryota > Viridiplantae > Streptophyta > Magnoliopsida > Asparagales > Amaryllidaceae > Allium > Allium cepa. The sequence continues at coordinate 444,323,794 of CM060938.1, read as the reverse complement.
ATCCTACCTTTTCGCACAGTTTAAATTGACACATGTACCAATTCAAACCGTTCGAAAGGGCGGTTTGTTACGGGGTAAATAAGAAAAACGAGAAAGAAATAAAACCAAAAAAAAATCTCACAGCGAAAGGATAAAATATAATAATCAAATATACAGTTTATAAATATGTTTTACAAAATATTCAATTATACTTACACATTTATCAGAGTTACACATACCAATAACAATGCAGCGGAACAGTATGAGTATAGTGGACAAATAATAATAATAACAATATAAATCTCCGTCTTCGTCCTCCAGAGCTAAGGTCTACGAAATCCTGAAACGCTCGGACTGACCCGTGCGAATTGAAAAGACAAAACACTCGAGTCAGAACTAAAAGATCTTATGTAAGTTAAATTAACAGAAGTAAATATGAGTGCAGTAACTCAAAAGATGCTCGGGATTCAGATCTCTTAAGGATCCGCTAAACTATTTACTATGTGGTATATTTCGCTATTATAATAGTGTCTAATTGTAAAATAAACTTACTTTTAAATAGCATTAAGGGGTTACTCATGTAGCCCTTAACACAAATAATGCCAATAGTCTATACAGTACCGTAATACCTCCTGATCGGGAGGCTACCAGAGGATACTCCATAGGTACGACACAAATAGAAACTCGTACAAGGCGCGATAGGGTAGGTGACACGACAAAACTAGGCAATGCCAGGGTAGATATACCAATTACGCATCTGGGCTGGTGGTAACGCGTAGTAGCTACTACCTCCCATCTCGGACAAACTCCCCCGTAAAATCGAAGAAATCAAAAGTGGCCACTGAATCAATCCAAAGTCAGAGTATAATATCGAAGAGGAGTATCCGATAAAGCGCGCTAACGCCCTTAGCCCGAGAATCGCTCCTGTTTTAGCCACCTTATGCCAACTCACGGGAGTTGGGTCCACGTATTCACCTCAAAGGAAACGCCGCCGCCATCCTACTTCATTCTGGAATCTCCACCACGTACATGGTTGTTAAAGTGGCTTTCGGGGTTGGCAGAGAGTATGACAAATTCCGATCCCGGTCTCTTCAACAACCAAACGTTATTATAACACCGCGGTTATTTCAAAATAATTTATACTTTAAAACTAGAATATAATATCTCTTTCAAACCATATAAATAAGATGTCATTTATTTTTTAAAACCCAAATCAATATGATATCATTTTTATTTTATAAATATCCCTTTCCCAAAATCATAATATTTTCAAATATATATACCTTGAAACCACAGCTTTGAAACATAATTTTTAATACTTAATGGTTCAAATAGTATATTACTTTATAAAATAAACAGCTTCTCCAAATTTTACAATAAATTCCCAATATCAATTTGAACCTCCAAATAAACCATTTTAATTCCCATATATTTCAAATCTTGAATATTCTATATTTCAAAACTTTATTGTTCATATATGTAACGACCCGTATTTTACGTGTCGATAAATCGTATAATAGTTGCATTAAGTCGTTTGGAGCTCGAGTCGTTCTAGAGATAAGTCGTGTTAAGTTAAGTCGTGTGGAACTTAAGTCGTGACCGACTTAGAGGATGGAGCGACTTAGGGTAGGTGGCCGACTCATGGGGTCAACGGTTTATAGGTTGGCCGACTTATAGGAGTGAGTGGTAGTTGCCGACTTATGGTTGTTAGCGAGTTAAGAGAGGCAGCGGCTTAAGGTTTGGATCGAGTCAAGGTAGTGAGCGACTCATAGGATAACCGACTCATAGAGGTGACCGACTCATGTATTGGACCGACTCATAGGATGGAACGACTTAAGGAAAATGAGTTAGGTCGTTGAGTCGTATAGTGTTGTTGAGTCACCGAGTCGCTGAGTCGTGTGTTGTATAGTGTTGTTGAGTCGATGAGTCGTTAGGTCGGCCGGTGTTTTAGGACGTGTATGCTATGAGTCGTACACGAGTTAAGTTGTTGGGTCGGCTAGGTGATGAGTCATAGGGGTTGTTGAGTCGTTAGGCCGCATTAGTTAGGTCGTGAGTCGGCATGTGTTCTGAGTGGTTAGGTCGGAGGCTTTTGAGTCGTATGCAGTTGGGTCGGCTTAGTGTGATCCTGTGTCTCCGATGAGTCGTAAGTCGTAGCCCGCGTGACTGTTAGGTCGTTGGAGTTTTGGGTCGTGGGTCTTAGGTCGTGGGCGACTCAAGGATGGGTCCGCGACGACTTATGGATGGACGACTCAGGGGGGGATTCAGCCTATAAATAGAGGGGTTTGGCTCACTTTTTGGCACCGGTTTTTGAAGCGACGAAGTGCTGCCATTTTGAGAGCTCGACTACAACATTTCTTCATCTTCTTTTCTCCACTCTAATCTAGTTCTAACATCCATCCAAGATCGAAGATCCAAGAGCCAAAGTTGAAGATCTTCATCCAACAAAGCTAGATTCCATCGTTTCAAGCGAGATTTCGACGAATCAAGCTTGAATCCTTGCTGTCCAGATCTGAAGTGTTAAGTTTTTGAAGTGTTTGGGTGATTCGGTGAGTGGTGGTTATCTCTCACGTGGACCCAAAGGAGTATATTGGTTTGGTGGTTTGTTGGAGTGTTGTAGATAGTGATTTTATGCATTTTTCCTTAGATCCAAGTGTAGATCCATTACATATAAAGATGTTTACTTATGCAAGTTCATTTATCAAGTTGTAGAGACAAAACCCATGATTTATATTTGTTAGATCTATGCTAAAAACCCTTGATTCATGTATGATAGATCCTTGCTCATTTATTTACGAAATTGCCATTTTAGTTATAAATGCCTATTTAGATCTTGATTGACTACTTATTTGTTTGGATTAATGTTTGCCTTGTTTGATTGTTGTGAATAAGTTATCTAGTTGATAGATTTGGACAAGTATGGTCAAAGACGATTCAAAAGCTACGGAAGAGGCTCTTGAATGGTGAAAGCTGCTCGTGGCATATGAAGCGGATGTTGAAGCTCATATGTATGGATTAGATGATGTTGAGATGGGACTTTGCCATGAGGCGATGAGGCAAGCCATGATGTTGAGATGAGACTTTGCTATGATGCGATAAAGCGAAGCATGATGTGAGATAGCCTTGGTTTAATCCATACGGGATCATCCCAAGCATGTTGGTAACTCGATGATGCGAAGCGAGTTGGTTGATAATGGTTAGCTTGAGAGGCGCTTGAGCTAGTATGAAAATAGTCATCGAGGAGGATGACTAGGAGGCTGAGATCTCATCGTTGTTGAAGGTTCTGGCATGCTCAAAGCAAGAGTACGTTGGAACGGGCTGCGACGACGTTCCAAGCACCGGCTGCGACGACGTGCTAGTACTCTGGGTAGTTGTGAAAATTCCTAGGCACGGGCTGCGACGACGTGCGGAGTTATGTCTAGAACCGGGGTTACCATTAGCCCTTGACAGGTGGTCATTCAACTAACGGTGAAATCAAGGCAATGATAACAGTGATAGCCAGAGTCATGGATGTTTGGACGTTTGGTTGTATCATCATTCGGTCTCAAGAGCGGTGTTTTTCCGGGTGCTTATCTGATCTTGGTTTAGGCCTTGGGGTTTGTATTTGGAAAACATCGACCTTGAATCGAATGATTATTGCTTTACTTTAATTGTCTGCCATGTTATGCTTGCTTCTCCTTAGTGTGTGTCTGGGGGCTATCACTGTAGAAAGAGGCGGAGTGGGATGGTTTGGTTCCTATTCCTTTTATCCCTTATGCTCTTTTGGTATGTTTGATAGTTGATTTACTACTCACTAAGACTTTGTCTGACTCAAGGTTTTATGTCTCCTCTTATTACCTTGGGCTGTTCATCCATGTTGGGATGGGAAGACTAGGTAGCAGGTGATAGGTGCTGTTCTTGGAGATCTACGTTGATGATGACGAAGACGAGCAGGAGGCTTTTGCATATTATTTCATATTATGTACTGGGTGTTCCGCTGTATATACTTTGAGTGCTTTGTAGTGAGTTTTGATGTATTGACTGTTCTGATGATTGTATCAAACTTCTAAGATGCTTATTTGATGATATTCTGTTATGAAGCTTCACTATACATATATTTCTCTATTGTATTTTATCCATGCGCTGTGAGTTATGCGATAGATTCTGCGATGTTTATTCTACCCTTGACGGTCACCCATGGCTGCCTGGCACGCCTTTCAGCGCATTATTTCCTTGTTTTGGTGCGGGAGTCATGGGCGGTCGTCACAATATATTTCAATCTTTAAATATTCCACTATTTCAAAGATGGATTCTTTGATAATTTAATATATACCAAATCAAATCCCTATTATTTATATTTGAAATATTAACTTACTAAACAAATATTATTCAGGTAAAATCCTTAACTTCAATAACAGGATATTCTTTTAATTAAATTAACTTGAAAATATTTTTAAAAAAATTTGATATTCGTTTAAATCCTCAAAATCAAAAATCAAGTTATAAGATCATATCCTTTAAATCTTCATTTATTCACATTTCAAAACAATTTTTTCGAGGAAAATTCATAAATACTTTAATTCAATCGTATTCACATTTATCTTCAACTTTACATATATTAGAGTTATCATAAACTCTATATACAATAGAATTTCAAATACATTCTTTACCATATTATATAAACGAAATCAACTTCATTATTTAGCTTATTTTAAAATTTGAAACAAATTTATACATAGCTAAATTCAAGAATTTTTACTATATATATATATATATATATATCACAATTTAATATTTATTCAATCCTATTCTTTCCAAAACCATAGAAAATTATTTCAAAAATAATTATATATATTTATATACATATACCGCGGTGCCTGTATATAATTTTCTATCCTATGGTCAAGTGATACGGATATTTATCATTTCAATCCGTAATTTAAAATATCATTTCAAACCGAAATCCCGAATGAAATGAAAACGCATAATAACTTGCAATTTATACAATATAAATACAGCATCCATTCATCCATCATATCAATCATCAAACATTTATCAATTTCATCCAACTCAAACAATCACATCAAATAATAATTAATTACTAATTGACTCAAACAATTATCAATTTCAATTAAATTGATTTCAGGGCGTTTCGAGTCCGTACGATCACACGACAAGTCCGATCGCTACGAAACTTAAAACCCTACAATAATTTACCGATACGGATCCGATGAAACCTGTTTCGTCGAAATCCGAGTCAGTGGCCACAACGGCTATTTTTATATTAAATAAATAAATAAATAATAAATTAATTAAATCAAATTTCTCGTTTAAATTCTGAAATTTGCAATCTTTGTCACTTTATAAATTCTCAAACATTTACAATGATTTAACAATTTTTAAATGTCAATTTATTAAAGATTAATCAATATAAATCTTCAATTTTATAAAACTCAAAATTAAAGATAAATTTCCAACATTTCCATTAAATTGCATTAACCATAATTATTCCATTCATAATTTCAAATAGAAGGGTTTACCATTGGATTTTAAATTATTACATAAATATTTCCAAATTTCAACTTAATTTTTGAATTATCGTAATAGTTAAATATTTGATTTCATTCATTTGCAATAAATCTAGTTATTACAAATTAAACAAATACTCTCTATTTGAAATTCAAATTCTATAACTCACAAATTGGCCTTTCATTCAATTTATAAATTACTGACTTTAATTAGCAAAGTCTATATCTAGGAACATTTAATATTTCCCAAATAAATCCACTTTATAACATTTAAATTAAATTCCTTTCATGTACCTATCATCTATAGTTCGTTACGTATTATTACATCAATTTATATAACCTTTAATCCATTCCCAATTCTACCAATTCCAATAAATTAGAACTTCACAATTTACATACATTAATTTGTACTACACTTATTATATTTTTGCCAAATAGATACATTAATTTCAATTAAATATTCTTTATAACTTATTTCTTGGTTTCATACTTTTTATTTCCCAAATTTCTATCTTGTATTAAGTTTACGTTTCTATTTTAATTTATATTCAGTTATAACCTAATAGTCGTTACAATCAATTGGATTGTATTGAGTTTGGTTTTCCATCCACTGCCATTCACACTACTACGTTAATTTACACAGTTACTATTAGAAAATCTTGTTGCATTGGTTAATTAAATGTTTGCTTTAAAATTACTTTTTTTTTTGCTCAAGAGCAACAATTAACACTTTCCATTATTATACAAATTTGAATCCCATTCTAGTTATTCTTTATTAATAATTCACACAATATTATAACTTCGTACAAGACATCCAATTACTATTTATTATTATAACTTTACAATCTATATAAATTCATTGATTGATTTACTATTTGCCTTTGTTTCCTTATATTCAATTCTTAGCTCAGTATGACAATTTATAGTACTCCATTAAATTGACATTTCATTTCAATTGTTAGTACTTAGCTTAAATTTCTACGGTTGTGAAATGACCCACCTTTCATTTCACAGAAAGACGCATCATTCTTAAGAAAGAAAGAGGTAGAAGTAGAATAGATAGAAGAAAAGAACTCAACAAAATCAGAATCTCACAGAAGAACGAAACAAAATATAATATATAACATAACTATTACATAGTCTATTACATATCAGAGTTACTCAGATACAACAATACAGAATAGACAGTTATTCAAGTCTGTCTATTATACAACTCAAATACTACACATATATCACAGAGATACAACACAACGGAAAAACACCATATAACTACAAGCGCTGAAGCCTCCTGCTCCATAACTCCTCCAGTATTCGTCAAAGCAGACCTGAATCCCTTGGCAACTCGTAAAAATTTGAGTACCCAAGAGTTTAAGAAAAACGGAATAAACTCCGGGTCAGAGTAAACGGGTTAAAGTTGCTTAACTTTTAAAACCTTTTGAAAAGAAAGGTATCACGTAAGACTTCCCACACATAAATATGGAAAAGTTTTTACCTTACGCTAACCAAAACATTTGATAGGAAATCCGTTGATATTATAATAGTGTCCAGGGTTTTCAAGTAAATATGAAATAGCCGAAATTGTTACATCTATTGAATTCCAGCTACTAGCCACAAAAGTGGGTAATACAAACAAAACCGTAGGGTCTCGTAGGGAAAATGGGTTTCCATCAATGGCAGGGCTACTGAAGTACCGCCCATCACAGTACATGGCCTAGATCACCGTACCGAGGAGTACTCCGACTCCCCTGCAACACAAGGCCGGGACCATTCCTTACTGAACAGTCCCGAACAAGACCACCCCGGCGATTCTAGCTAGCAATCTCCCCACACATGCGAAATAAAAAGGGGCATCTAGATAGGGATGTATCTCGCTCTCCAGTGGGAGCTTCCCACGAAGCCTTGCTGCACCTCCCCTGTTTTAGCCATTCCCGGTTGATGAGGCTTGAGGCTGCGATTACCTTTATAGAACACATCTCTTAGAATGCTCATCATCCACCTGACGATGTTCTGAAAGCATTCAATCCATACAAGTTCGTTCCGGTTCGAACGAAACCGAAGGCATTATCTCGTTACAGTCATTTTGGAATCACCCTCAGAGTTAACAACAATAACCCTTGCACTCTAAATCACCATCTCGAACCTATAAGAACTAGTTCTGTCAAACTCATTACGGAATCACCCACAGAGTTATACTGACGTATAGCTCTTATACCTCGAGTCTCCACTTGCTCCACTTGGATTCACGACCAAACGTTAATTTGGATCGATGTGGTTTTCGAATATCCAAATATGGAAACCCGATCCCGGTCTCATCGAAATCCAAATGCGTGTCTTTTAAGGCCAAGTTGTTTAAAGGTTTAAACAATTAAATTCAATACAATTCGATGCTTTGAAATCACACATCAATAACATAGATAAATATCATTGATATAACCTATATCATCTCACAGAATGTCACAACACATATCATCAACAGATATCAATCTAATAGATATCATCAAATTCAACAACCAATCATCCATAAGCAAGCATTATCAATTCATATCATAATTAATTTAATTTCTTAAATTAATCCCTTAAGGATCAACTCCTTAATCTTGCTTATACAATCATTCATTAATAACTAACCTTAATTAATAAATCACTCCTTGATTATCTTCCTTAATCACTTAATCAATCCTCAATCCCAGATTAATTATCCTTTAATCATCAATTAATAAAGCCTAATTATTAATTAATTTCCTTTAATACAAAGTAATTAATCCTTAATTACTTTCCTAATTAATTAATTAACTTTTAATTAACTGATTAATTATCCATCATCTATTGATTAATAACCTTAATTATTAATCAATATCTCTTAGAACAATTTAATTAATCCATAATTACTTTTATAATTAATTAATTAATTAATTATTAATTAACCAATTAATTATCTCTTAATTATTAATTAATAAACCTAATTATCAATTATTAATTAAGAACTTAATTACAGATTACTTACTCCTTAATCACCAGTTAATTGATTATTTAATTAAACCTTAATCAACTGTTAACCCATCATTAATTAACAAATAAGCAATCCTTAATTATCATTTGGTTAATCCTTAATCACAATTGATTAATCAATTAATTACAAGTTAGCAGTTTCTTAATTATTCCTTAAATACGGATTAATTATTCTCTAATTATTTAATTAATAAAATTTAATCATAAGTTAAACATTTCTTAAATACTAATTAAGTAACCCTTATTACTTAATTAACAACTTATTAATTACTTAGTTAATAAATCTTAACCACTTAATTAATTAAGTTTAATTTCACTTAATTACTTGATTAATGAATCCCTAATCATTAATTAAAAATCTAGTTAATGATTTTTAAATAATGATTTAATTAATCTTAAATTAATTAATCTTTAATTTTTAGCCATTTATTAACCAAGTAAATCATTTTCCCTTAATTAGTTTCCTAATTAATACTTCATTCTTAACTAATCAATTAAACTTACTTCTTTAAATCAACTCAATCAAAATTAAGATATTTAAAACCTTAATTATGAAAAACATTTACCTTATAAATGCTTTAATTGAATTAACACATTAACAATCTTTACTATACAATTATTCCAACTTAATTAATTTTTAAATTGAGTTTACACTAAAACAATCTTTTAGTTTGATAAATAAAAATAAAAATTATCAAACACAACTTTAAATAACTTAAATATTTATTAATTTATAGTTTAAACTAATTTCAACTTGTATTTAAAACTTGTCTTTATATAAACCATTGAATTAACTTTCAAAACTCGTTTTCAAAATCATTCAAACTTTCTAAAAATGTTTAAATTTATCAAAACTTCAAAATATCTTAAAATATGTTAAATAAAACATTTATTAAATACATCAAGTAATTTATATAAAGTTTTACCTAATTTAAAATTTCTAAAAAATTTCAAAACAAGTTTAAACTTTTTTTTTAAAAAAAAATCTTCTTAAAACTGTTACTGCTTTCGGGTCAAACCCGAGATTCCCTTTCCTCCATATTTTTTTAAACTTTGATTAAATACAAAGAAACAAAACTACAGGTAAACCATTCCTACTCCTCGATAATGAACTCGAGCTATTCATCCTAATTCTCGAACACGACTTCGAGCAAATCACACAATCCAAACACTGACACGAACCCCTCCCCCTGGTGCACCTGCACAGGAAATCGCGGCAATATTGACCATCGCCGATGCCTTCAACCTTTCGACGATCATCTCCTCTAACCACTTCGACCCCCAATTCAACACTACAAGGCCCCAAACAAAATCGAACTACCCATGTCAATACTGGAAACCATAGCATCACCACAAACTTCACCGAACCCTCGTCTCCGACCATCTGAGAGTTTGCCACCACTATCACGCACTCATAAGCCCTCCTTGCTACTTTCCTTCCATTCTTGAGTAACTCGAACCACCCAAGACACCACTACAGCCAAAACCACATCCTCAAGCAAAACTGGAAGATAAACCCTACCTTAATCAATTTCTGATGCCATGGGGATTAATAAAATCACACGCCATTTTTTCTTGAACTCCTATGATCTTTTTCACCCTTAGTAACAACTCCGATCCACCAATTTGCTCCATCATCCATAAATCACCCAAATACATATTCCCAGTAAAACCCAAATTCCACTCTCAATGCTATTTTTAAAATCTGGATTTTTATGTTAAAAATCATAATCTTGATTGTTGATTCAATTTATATACATGAATTAATAAAATTCAAAATTTTATTTGTTTCATGCTATAAGTTTCCACTGCAAACTTAAGCCTACAGGTAGATTTTTAAAACTTAACTTGTTTAAACATAATTCCCTAAGCTAGATGAATTTAAATTTAACTAAGTTGCTTTAAATCCAAAGATTCAAAGTTTTATATATATAAAACTTGAATTTGTTTATCTAAAGAACTCTGTAAACATGAACAGAGAGCTAAAAAAATGCAGATTCTATTGCATTCTTATTCCAGATGCAACTTTCTTTTAAATTTTTTTTAAGTTTTGATTTTTCTTTCCAATCAGGTAAGATCAGAGAAGCTCATATTCTTGGCATTCAGATTCAAATATATCTATACCTACAGACTTATATACAAATATCTACATATGTAGGAATCATTTTCAATTCTTGCATTTCATATTTCTTTACAATTTAAATTTTGTTGTTGAAACAAAATTTGTTTAAACATCTCAACATACAACTAGCCAGAGACACCCTGTAGTTCAAAAAAAACAGACATGCACACACATTAACTCATTCATATATGTATATGCAGTAATACCACAAAAACATCATTAACACAACAATTACTTAAGCAACCATATTAACCTACTTAGGATAAAAATTTAATGTTTACTCACCTCTAGAATTTGCAGAGAGTTTTTAGAAACTGGAATTGAAAATTGAAGCCCCCATTTTGAAAATTTGAAAACTGTACTTGCTGACTCCTGAAAGCATTGATTTCTGATACTTGACTTTACTTTTAAATCTTTGATAATTTGTTGGGTTGCCAGGTTGTACTATGAAGCTTAAAGCTTGGAAAGTGCCAACAGGTCTTGAATATAAATTCTGGTTTCAAGGATTTGATAAAAGAAGAATTTCCAGGCCTTTGAAAAAAAAATGATTTTTGTTGAAGATGAATGACATTTCAGGTTTGCAGTTTTGGAAAAAGAACCACAGGCTTGATAAAAACATTACAGATCTGAGGAAAAATGCATGGTACAAAACTGCCTTGAAAATGCTTGAAGTTACAGGGTAGTAAAACTGTTTTAGAGGAGATGTACATTCTGTTTTCAGTTGTAGGGTTTTGAGGAGGTTACAGATTTTGGGGATTTTTTTTTTGAAGTTTTGTTATAGCTTGTTTTTGAGGAGATTATAAGCTTGCAGAAAGAAGACTACAGGCTTGAAGAAAATTGTTTGATTTTGTTTTGAAAAAAAAATGATTTTCTTTGTTTGAGGAAGTTGCAGATTCTTATTTTCAGTCTGAACTTTTGAGAATTTTGAATACAAGAGTGGCCATGAATTACATGTTTGGATTCAAAGGAAAAGAATGAAGAAAGAAAGAATAAAAGTTATATGATGTAATTTGTGGTTTATTAGAATTTAAGAAAAAGAAAAATTAGGAAAAGAGACACTTGTTTAAATTTATTAAATTTGTCACAAGACATAGCTTAATTTATCACACATGTTAATCAAATAGCTTTAAAAATTAACACATGTCATGACCTATTTTTAAATTATTTTTAAATGATTTTTTAAAACCCTTTATTATCAATCTTCTTAATATGTATATGCTTTTATAAATTTATAAATCCATTTTTTTTATAAAAATAAAACTTCCATTAGAAAAATAAGATATAAACAAATTAGATTCCAAATAAAATAATATAAAATTATTAAATCCATTCTTACAAGTTAATTTAAATGCTTTTCATTTATTTACTATCAAACATTTATTAAATATAGATAAATAAAAATTCTTTTGTTTCAAATTAATACAAAAACAAAACTTATTTTTTTTAAATAAAAATTTATTCATAAATCTTTTATATTCAAATGTATTTCAAGATATACATTCTTTTTAAATTACAAATTCCCATTCAAATTTCAAATATAAAAATTCAAATTCAATTTAAACTTAAATTTCAAATCAAATATGGTTTTATCAAACACACTTTTAAATTAAGAAATATTGAATTCTAATTTTAAAGTTAATTTTTTAAATAAACATATATTTAACAATACTTATTAAATTAAAATGTCAATCAAATTTATAAAATAACACAAATTAAATAATTCTACCATTTAAAATCAATTTATTTATAAATTTTTAAAACATCACATAAATTTTATTTTAATTATTTATATCTGAAGATACAGTTTTTATCAATTTGAAATGATTTATTTAAGAGATTATCACATTCTACATTCCCCGAAATTCCGGGATATTACATTCCTTCCCCCTTAAAAGAATTTCGTCCTCGAAATTTAAAATAAAGATAATCCAAAATATTTTATTACATTAAATCCTTCAAGCATTTCTATCAACCAATCATTATCATCCAACAACAATCTATGTAAACAAACAGTTTATTTAAACAACCAATTTATTCAATCAAACAATCCTAGCTATCTGGACATAGATCCAGATAAGTCTTCCTAAAACTATTCAGAGTTTCCCAAAACAAACTCTGAAATCCTAACTCCATAACAAAAGATAGATCGTTCACATATTTCCTCAGTTGACATACGTGAAAAACAATGTGAATTCCAGTCATCCAAACTGGCAATTCAACCTTGAAAACTACAACACTAGTCTTCTCCTGATAAGCTCCATCATTGCAGATACCTCACAAACCAAAACTAGTTGGAGAAGATAAGATCACAATTTCTAACAACGCCGACTAAAACACTAAGCAGTCAGATAAACTCTCAAGAAAACTCAGCCAAAGATGCTATAGAAAGGATTACCTCAATCAAAATAAAATGGACATTCTTGGTTAACCGATTCACAATCACCCATATTCCTATAATTTCCTCTTTGGTCCTTGGAAAACCTTCTAAGAAATCAAAAGAAATCACTTTCCACTGGAACTTCCACTTTGGAATCTCCAAAGATAACAAACCGGCGGTCTTCTGCTGATCACCAACACCTGCTGACAGATCGCACATCCAAAGATGAAAGAACCAACATCCTACTTCGTACTTGGCCATTAGAAGATTCTCTTCAAATCCATATATCTCTGAACACCCTGGCTGGACACTCAACTCGGAACGATGACTCCCAGCCAAAACTTCTCGCTTCAAAATCCAAGAATTCGGAACACCAATCCTTCCGATGATCCTCAATGTTCCCTATATCAATCCATCTCAAAACTGGAACACTAACCATCATTGACTCACTACATCCATCTCAGACACACACAAATGTCCGAGCAGATCTCAAATTTATTCTTGCCAGAAAAGATAGCTAGAACAGGCACATTAGTCAGCATTGCCTTCAAATCCGATAAAATCTCTTCACATTCGGGTCCGCTTTTGCTCCTGTAGAATTCTGCCTAACCAGAAAAAACTGCGGTTGCTACTACTCCTGAATAGTAAATATCCAGGCTGGATCTGCAGAAATACCATCACCAAAACAAAAATGCTTCTTCAAAGCCTCTAACACTGACTCCAAATGTTGCTAGCTCTCCTCTTCGGACTTGGAGTAGACCAGAAAAACATTAATGAAACAAGAACAACTTATACCATACATCACAAAAGCTCGATTCATCAAATCCACACAGAATCTAAAAAGATTTATCAGTCTAGGCCACAAAACAACAGCTGAACACCCACTGAGAAAACTAGGCTGAACAACAGGGACTGCTTCCGAAACTAAAGACGATCCAAATCTCTATCTCCTAATGAGGAAAAACCTTCGCTCCCTCGGAACATTCGAAAATCTCTAACCACTCAATGGACTCCACACTTTCTGGAGATGCCTCACTCCATGTAGAAGATGACTCAAAGGAATCCCAGCATCATCGCAAGTCACTTTTGCGATTATTCCCAACTCAGCCTCCAAAGATACACTCCTTGCTTCACACATCATCATCCCAAAACCATCCAACCAATCCAAATCCAAAACAAGATCATAACCCTTCAGATCAAATAAAAGGTCTCCAAAAAAAACTATGGGGATGATAAGAAAATCTTAAGCTCCCACAGATCTGATCTATCTTGGTTATCCATTTATAGGGATTGATACAAAGATAGGAGGGCTAAATAATCAAAGATAGATAGATAAATTCCTCTAGAACTCATGTTGGAAATCCGAACAGATACCCAAAAAATTTATAAAAGTATATAGTTATATAAAAATTACAAATACGCGCTCTAAAGACAGACACCATTCCAGAGCCTAGGTATTATCTCAACCTATGCTCTGATACCAAGTGAAACAACCCGCCTTTCATTCCACAGAAAGACGCATCATTCTTAAGAAAGAAAGAGGTAGAAGTAGAATAGATAGAAGAAAAGAACTCAACAAAATCAGAATCTCATAGCGGAACGAAACAAAATATAATATATATAACGTACTATTACATAGTCTATTACATATCAGAGTTACTCAGATACAACAACACAGAATAGACAGTTATACAAGTCTGTCTATTATACAACTGAAATACTACACATATATCACAGAGATACAACACAGCGGAAAAACACCATATAACTACAAGCGCTGAAGCCTCCTGCTCCATAACTCCTCCAGTATTTGTCAAAGAAAACCTGAATCCCTTGGCTACTCGTAAAAATTTGAGTACCCAAGAGTTTAAGAAAAACGGAATAAACTCCGGGTCAGAGTAAACGGGTTAAAGTTGCTTAACTTTTAAAACCTTTTGAAAAGAGAGGTATCACGTAAGACTTCCCACACATAAACATGGAAAAGTTTTTACCTTACGCTAACCAAAACATTTGATAGGAAATCCGATGATATTATAATAGTGTCTAGGGTTTTCAAGTAAATATGAAATAGCCGAAATTGTTACATCTATTGAATTCCAGCTACTAGCCACAAAAGTGGGTAATACAAACAAAACCGTAGGGTCTCGTAGGGAAAATGGGTTTCCATCAATGGCAGGGCTACTGGGGAACCGCCCGTCACAGTACGTAGCCTAGATCACCGTACCGAGGGGTACTCCCACTCCCCTGCAACACAAGGCCGGGACCATTCCTTACTGAACAGTCCCGAACAAGACCACCCCGGCGATTCTAGCTAGCAATCGCCCCACACAGCCGAAATAAAAAGGGACATCTAGACAGGGATGTATCTCGCTCTCCAGTGGAAGCTACCCACGAAGCCTTGCTGCACCTCCCCTGTTTTAGCCATTCCCGGTTGATGAGGCTTGAGGCTGCGATTACCTTTATAGAACACATGTCTTAGAATGCTCATCGTCCACCTGACGATGTTCTGGAAGCATTCAATCCATACAAGTTCGTTCCGGGTTCGATCGAAACCGAAGGCATTATCTCGTTACACTCATTTTGGAATCACCCTCAGAGTTAACGACAATAACCCTTGCACTCTTAATCATCGTCTAGAACCTATAAGAACTAGTTCCATCAAACTCATTACGGAATCACCCACAGAGTTATACTGACGTATAGCTCTTATACCTCGAGTCTCCACTTGCTCCAATTGGATTCAAGACCTAACGTTAATTTGGATCGATGTGGTTTTCGGATATCCAAATATGGAAACCCGATCCCGGTCTCATCGAAATCCAAATGCGTGTCTTTTAAGGCCAAGTTGTTTAAAGGTTTAACAATTCAATTCAATACAATTCGATGCTTTGAAATCACACATCAATAACATAGATAAATATCATTGATATAACCTATATCATCTCACAGAATTTCACAACACATATCATCAACAGATATCAATCCAATAGATATCATCAAATTCAACAACCAATCATCCATAAGCAAGCATTATCAATTCATATCATAATTAATTTAATTTCTTAAATTAATCCCTTAAGGATCAACTCCTTAATCTTGCTTATACAATCATTCATTAATAACTAACCTTAATTAATAAATCACTCCTTGATTATCTTCGTTAATCACTTAATCAATCCTCAATCCCAGATTAATTATCCTTTAATCATCAATTAATAAAGCCTAATTATTAATTAATTTCCTTTAATACAAAGTAATTAATCCTTAATTACGTTCATAATTAATTAATTAACTTTTAATTAACTCATTAATTATCCATCATCTATTGATTAATAACCTTAAGTATTAATCAGTATCTCTTAATACAATTTAATTAATCCATAATTACTTTATAATTAATTAATTAATTAATTATTAATTAACCAATTAATTATCTCTTAATTATTAATTAATAAACCTAATTATCAATTATTAATTAAGAACTTAATTACAGATTACTTATTCCTTAATCACCAGTTAATGGATTATTTAATTAACCCTTAATCAACTGTTAACCCATCATTAATTAACAGATAAGCAATCCTTATTATCATTTGGTTAATCCTTAATCACAATTGATTAATCAATTAATTACAAGTTAACTGTTTATTAATTATTCCTTAAATGCGGATTAATTATTCTCTAATTATTTTATTAATAAAATTTAATCATAAGTTAAACATTTCTTAAATACTAATTAAGCAACCCTTATTACTTAATTAACAACTTATTAATTACTTAGTTAATAAATCTTAACCACTTAATTAATTAAGTTTAATTTCACTTAATTACTTGATTAATGAATCCCTAATCATTAATTAAAAATCTAGTTAATGATTTTTAAATAATGATTTAATTAATCTCAAATTAATTAATCTTTAATTCTTAGCCATTTATTGACCAAGTAAATCATTTTCCTTAATTAGTTTCCTAATTAATACTTCATTCTTAAGTAATCAATTAAACTTACTTCTTCAAATTAACTCAATCAAAATTAAGATATTTAAAACCTTAATTAAGATAAACATTTGCCTTATAAATGCTTTAATTGATTTAACACATTAACAATCTTTACTATACAACTATTCCTATTTAATTAATTTTTAAATTGAGTTTACACTAAAACAATCTTTTAGTTTGATAAATAAAAATTAAAATTATCAAACACAACTTTAAATAACTTAAATATTTATTAATTTATAGTTTAAACTAATTTCAACTTGTATTTAAAACTTGTCTTTATATAAACCATTAAATTAACTTTCAAAACTCGTTTTCAAAATCATTCAAACTTTCTAAAAATGTTTAAATTTATCAAAACTTCAAAATATCTTAAAATATGTTAAATAAAACATTTATTAAATACATCAAGTAATTTATATAAAGTTTTACCTAATTTAAAATTTCTAAAAAATTTCAAAACAAGTTTAAACTCTTTTTTTTTTTAAAAAAAAAAATCTTCTTAAAACGGTTACTGCTTTCGGGTCAAACCCGAGATTCCCTTTCCTCCATCTTTTTTTAAACTTTGATTAAATACAAAGAAACAAAACTATAGGTAAACCATTCCTACTACTTGAGAATGAACTCGAGCTATTCATCCTAATTCTCGAACACGACTTCGAGCAAATCACACAATCCAAACAGTGACACGAACCCCTCCCACTGGTGCACCTACACAGGAAATCACGGCGATATTGACCACCGCTGACGCCTTCAACCTTTCGACGATCATATCCTCTAACCACTTCGACCCCTAATTCAACACTACAAGGCCCCAAACAAAATCGAAATACCCATGTCAATACTGAAAACCATAGCATCACCACAAACTTCACCGAACCCTCGTCTCCGACCATCAGAGAGATTGCCACCACGGTCACGCACTCATAAGCCCTCCATGCTACTTTCCTTCCATTCTCGAGTAACTCGAACCACCCAAGACACCACTACAGCCAAAACCACATCCTCAAGCAAAACTGGAAGATAAACCCTACCTTAATCAATTTCTAATGCCATGGTGATTAATAAAATTGCAAGCCATTTTTGCTTGAACTCCTATGATCTTCTTCACCCTCAGTAACAACTCCAATCCACCAATTTGCTCCACCATCCAGAAATCACCCAAATACATATTCCCAGTAAAACCCAAATTCCACTCTCAATGCTATTTTTAAAATCTGGATTTTTATGTTAAAAATCATTATCTTGATTGTTGATTCAATTTATATACATGAATTAATAAAATTCAAAATTTTATTTGTTTCATGCTATAAGTTTCCACTGCAAACTTAAGCCTACAGGTAGATTTTTAAAACTTAACTTGTTTAAACATGATTCCCTAAGCTAGATGAATTTACACTTAACTATGTTGCTTTAAATCCAAAGTTTCAAAGTTTTATATATATAAAACTTGAATTTGTTTATCTAAAGAACTCTGTAAACATGAACAGAGAACTAAAAAATGCAGATTCTATTGCATTCTTATTCCAGATGCAACTTTCTTTTAATTTTTTTTAAGTTTTGATTTTTCTTTGCAATCAGGTAAGATCAGAGAAGCTCATATTCTTGGCATTCAGATTCAAATATATCTATACCTACAGATTTATATACAAATATCTACATATGTAGGAATCATTTTAAATTCTTGCATTTCATATTTCTTTACAATTTAAATTTTGTTGTTTAAACAAAATTTGTTTAAACATCTCAACATACAACTAGCTAGAGACACCATGTAGTTAAAAAAAAACAGGAAGAAACAGACATGCGCACACATTAACTCATTCATATATGTATATGCACTAATACCACAAAAACATCATTAACACAACAATTACTTAAGCAACCATATTAACCTACTTGAGATAAAAATTTGATGTTTACTCACCTCTAGAATTTGCAGAGAGTTTTTAGAAACTGGAATTGAAAATTGAAGTCCCCATTTTGAAAATTTGAAAACTGTACTTGCTGACTCCTGAAAGCATTGATTTCTGATACTTGACTTTACTTTTAAATCTTTGATAATTTGTTGGGTTGCCAGGTTGTATTATGAAGCTTAAAGCTTGGAAAGTGCCAACGGGTCTTGAATATAAATTCTGGTTTCAAGGATTTGATAAAAGAAGAATTTCCAGGCCATTGAAAAAAAATGATTTTTGTTGAAGATGAATGACATTTCAGGTTTGCAGTTTTGGAAAAAAACCACAGGCTTGATAAAAACATTGCAGATCTGAGGAAAAATGCATGGTACAAAACTGCCTTGAAAATGCTTGAAGTTACAGGGTAGTAAAACTGTTTTAGAGGAGATGTACATTCTGTTTTCAGTTGTAGGGTTTTGAGGAGGTTACAGATTTTGGGAATTTTTTTTTTGAAGTTTTGTTACAGCTTGTTTTTGAGGAGATTATAAGCTTGCAGAAAGAAGACTACAGGCTTGAAGAAAATTGTTTGATTTTGTTTTGAAAAAAAAATGATTTTTCTTTGTTTGAGGAAGTTGAAGATTCTTATTTTCAGTTTGAACTTTTGAGAATTTTGAATACAAGAGTGGCCATGAATTACATGTTTGGATTCAAAGGAAAAGAATGAAGAAAGAAAGAATAGAAGTTATATGATGTAATTTGTGGTTTATTAGAATTTAAGAAAAAGAAAAATTAGGAAAAGAGACACTTGTTTAAATTTCTTACATTTGTCACAAGACATAGCTTAATTTATCACACATGTTAATCAAATAGCTTTAAAAATTAACACGTCATGACCTATTTTTAAATTATTTTTAAATGATTTTTTAAAACCCTTTATTATCAATCTTCTTAATATGTATATGCTTTTATAAATTTATAAATTCATTTTTTTTATAAAAATAAAACTTCCATTAGAAAAATAAGATACAAACAAATTAGATTCCAAATAAAATAATATAAAATTATTAAATCCATTCTTACAAGTTAATTTAAATGCTTTTCATTTGTTTACTATTAAACATTTATTAAATATAGATAAATAAAAATTCTTTTGTTTCAAATTAATACAAAAACAAAACTTATTTTTTTAAAATAAAACTTTATTCATAAATCTTTTATATTCAAATGTATTTCAAGATATACATTCTTTTTAAATTACAAATTCCCATTCAAATTTCAAATATAAAAATTCAAATTCAATTTAAACTTAAATTTCAAATCAAATATGGTTTTATCAAACACACTTTTAAATTAAGAAATATTGAATTCTAATTTTAAAGTTAATTTTTTAAATAAACATATATTTAACAATACTTATTAAATTAAAATGTCAATCAAATTTATAAAATAACACAAATTAAATAATTCTACCATTTAAAATCAATTGATTTATAAATTTTAAAAACATCACATAAATTTTATTTTAATTATTTATATTGAAGATACAGATTTTATCAATTTTAAATGATTTATTTAAGAGATTATCACATTTTAAATTCCCCGAAATTCCAGGATATTACAGGTTGCATTTCATTTACACTTCCGTTACTATATTAATAATTAGTAACGTTTATATCAATAACACATTATAAATACTTACCATTTAAATTAGTTTTGATTTCTAATAAACTAATTGACCAACTAATTAGGTAATGTATACAAATTTGTTATCATACCCACAAATTTACACTTATAACTAAGTCCTACATTTGAATTTATTTATTAAATTGAAATGTTCATTCAAGTTTATAAATTATTAACTTGCATTAACATAATTCCCTAATTTGTTCCAATTACTATCAACAATCCATTATTACATTAAATCAATCTAATACTTTCCTTAAATTTCTCATATTCAATTTATATCCAGGTAAAAAAAATCTTTTCACTGCTCAATTCATTTGAATTTATGCAAATTACTATAAATAGGTTTTAATTACCATTGCTATATTTTAATTTAGCGTTCATTCCAATATTAATATATCACCTTTATTATTTCTACTAAAATTAAATTTCAAAATCCTATTAAATTAACAAATTAAATTGTCGAAATTTACGGGTCGTTACAGTATAGATTTGACTGAAATAGATATTGAAACTTTTGTAAAGTAATGAATAAAACGATTTTGAATATTGTAATTGGACATTATTGCTAGTAGGATATACATGTGTTATAAAGGAAAAGGAAATGAGATTTTTGATTTCAGAAGATAGATGAAATCTCTCGGCAAAAGGTATGTATTTAAATTTCAGTATGAAATTTGATGATCTTCTTGTCTAGCCACTTCGCTTTTTATTTTCTTTTTGAAATCTGGGGTCCCATGGTGGCATTTTGTATCGAGCTAGCCGTGCAAAGGAGACGCGGGAAAAAGTTTTTGAAAATTTAGGGAGTTCGAAAAATTTTGAGAAAATTTAGATAATTTAAAATTTGAATCTGAATTTAAATTTGAATTGTTGAGAAAAAATATTGTTTGGAAGTTATGGATGAGTTTAGAAAGTTAGTTGAAGTGATAATGAGTCTTTAATAAAAAGATTTATTTTGGCAAGTTGATAAAACTGTGTGGTTTTGAGAAAATAGTAAATGGGTTATGGATCATTCGTCTTCACTTGTAATTTAGAGGACAAAATTCTTTTAAAGGGGGAAGAATGTGACGACCCGGAATTGTCGATAATTGAATTTGGAATATTTAATTGATTTTAAATATTTGAAAGTTGGTTTAACTTAAATTTCAAAAATACCTGTTTATTTAGCAAATAATTATTGAATTTAATTATTGAAAATTGGCTAAAATATTGAATCTTCAGTTTTAAGCTTGTTAAAAATAAATTGAAGGCTTGTAAACTTTATATTGATAATACTGAAGGTAATAAAACCTTTAAAATGGAATTGAAAGTGATTTGTTCAGTTTAAAATTTATATCGTTTAAATCGATATTTAAAAATAGCCTTCCGAGGCACGGTTTGGAATTTTACGAAACCAGTTCCACTGGATCCGTAATAATGTGTTAATATCATATTTCAATTTTCATAGTATTCGAAGTTGTTGTATGGCCGTAAGGTATGTAAACGCACTGAATTTATGTCAAAAATTCAGCTCAATAACCGGTCCAAAATGATATCTTCTCCATACGATCGAATTTCGACTCGGAACCTTTTCCGTTGTATTCAGAATTGGGGTTTAACATTATAAACGCCTAGGGGCATGCCTCAATTAGATATCGAGATTGTGAGTTGCGGAAATCGAGAAGATTTGAATTTGAATTTAAAATTGAATATATATATATATATATATATTCACACACAACAGACAAATTAAACACTTTTCTATCATTAACAACATGTGTCCCTTACCTTTTCTCATTCGCGTGCAAGTGTTTCTACTTTTCTGATGCAAGGCGCGTAACAGTTTAAAATAAAAAATAAAAAATACGTATATAAATTAAACAACACGAAAGAGAAAATTAAAATCCAAATAGAAATGAAAATAATGGTCGCTTACCTTTCAAAAATCAAAATCATTTGCTCGAGAAAGCAAAATCATGGCCGATTCAAATCATCAAATCGATCGATCTCGGCATCAAAGGGTTTTCGTTTGGTAGTACGATGTGAAGGGGGCTGTCGATCAAATCAAGAATTTTTACTATATATATATCACAATTTAATATTTATTAAACCGTATTCTTTCAAAAACCATAGAAAATCATTTCGAAAATAATTATATATATATATATATATATATATATATATATATATATATATATATATATACTGCGGTGCCTGTATATAATTTTCTATCCTATGGTCAAATGATACGGATATTTATCATTTCAATCCGTAATTCAAAAATAAAAATGCGGTTATATATCATTTCAAATCGAAATCCCGAATGAAATGAAAATGCATAATAACTTGTAGTTTATACAATATAAATACAGCATCCATTCATCCATCATATCAATCATCAAACATTTATCAATTTCATCCAATTCAAACAATCACATCAATAAATAATAGTTAATTACTAACATTTAATTTTTAAATAATGAATTAAATAACTGTTTAACTGTAGTTTATATGCAATAATAAATAATTTTAACTAGCAGTTTATGTGCAATAATAAATTTAACTAAAATTTTAGCTGGCAGTTTATATGCAAAAATGAATTAAACAACAAGTAAATTATATGAATGCAAATTAATTGAGATAACGATGAAATATATGCCAAACAGCTATAAATAAATTTCTAAACACATCATGAATTAATTTAACAAACATAAGAAATTTTAGAAATTGTGAGTGGGTTAAAAAACTCACCTTTGGGATTGAATTCATATCCAATTTAAACCCAAAATTTCAACATTCTCCAAATCCGTCCAAACCAGCGCCAAAACGTCAGAAATTTTATTACGATCCTAACAAAAAACGTCGCGCGTGAATCGGACGTCGTATGCGAAAGATATTAAGGTTTGAACGACTAAATTCAAAAAAAAACGAACCATATTTAGGCACTACGTCAGCATTCAACACGTGAATGTCATCTTCTCCCAGGAAAGTCATACGAACACAGAACCTCAACCCTCAAACGCACGAACCAATTCCAGCCGCCATCGAATTTTCCTCGATCACCAACGCTGGCCTCCTATCGAAGCGCGCGCCGACTCCAACACCCCCACGCGACCACTGCGGCGCACCACCCCATCACCGTTTGCTAGTGAATTGGGTAGCCGCTGTCGAATGTTTTAAACCTAATTGAATTATAGGCGCCCATCTAATCGTTAACTCGCAGCAATTCGTGCATGGTTGCACTCTCTACATTGATCTCTACCCAACTGTATCGATGATTTGACGATCCGTCGCGATTGATAACAGTGCAACGGACGGTTGTGAATTCTTCGATTTTTACCGGTCAAACGACAATCCAGAACGAAAAACGAACACCACCAGTGAATTACGCTAGTCGAGAGCTTCAACATATAATTTTTGGGAAATTTTCTGAGGAGTTTGGATTTTCAGCTTTGGATTTGATTTGGGATTGGATCTGAAATTTATGTTGCCTGCCATTGAGGAGGAGACGGTTGAGATATACGTACAGCCAAATGAAAATGAGGGGAATTAGGGTTTATAACAATATATTTATCGACAAAGTTGAAATAGGATGGATTGGGTAAGATAGATGTACTGCTAACGACGAAGGGGCCCAAAAAGCCCGTTCTGACCCCGGAACGAAATCGGGTAAACCCATATATCAAAATAAGTGTTTTAAAATATTCTAAATGCAATGGAAAAGGTTTCACATCCAAATTCCATCGTATGAAGAAGTTATGCTAAAATCATAAATTTCAAATTGATTTCAATTGATTTCAATTAAATTGATTTCAGGGGGTTTCGAGTCCGTACGATCACACGACAAGTCCGATCGCTACGAAACTTGAAACCCTACAATAATTTACCGATACGGATCCGATGAAACCTGTTCCGTCGAAATCCGAGTCAGTGGCCACAATGGCTATTTTTATATTAAATAAATAAATAAATAATAAATTATATCAAATTTCTCGTTTAAATTCTGAAATTTGCAATCTTTGTCACTTTATAAATTATCAAACATTTACAATGATTTAACAATTTTTAAATGTCAATTTATTAAAGATTAATCAATATAAATCTTCAATTTTATAAAACTCAAAATTAAAGATAAATTTCCAAGATTTCCATTAAATTGCATTAACCATAATTATCCATTCATAATTTCAAATAGATGGGTTTAACATTGGATTTTAAATTATTACATAAATATTTCCAAATTTCAACTTAATTTTTGAATTAACGTAATAGTTAAATATTTGATTTCATTCATTTGCAATAATCCAATTATTATAAATTAAATAAATTCTCTCTATTTAAAATTCAAATTCTATAATTCATAAATTGGCCTTTCATTCAATTTATAAATTATTGACTTTAATTAGCAAAGTCTGTATCTAGGCACATTTAATATTTCCCAAATAAATCCACTTTATAACATTTAAATTAAATTCCTTTCATGTACATGTCATCTATAATTCGTTACGTATTATTACATCAATTTATATAACCTTTAGTCCATTCCCAATTATACCAATTCCAATAAATTAGAACTTCACAATTTGCTTACATTAATTTGTACTACACTTATTATATTTTTGCCAAATAGATACGTTAATTCCAATTAAATATTCTCTATAACTTATTTCTTGGTTTCATACTATTTATTTCCCAAATTTCTATCTTGTATTAAGTTTACGTTTCTATTTTAATTTATATTCATTTATAACCTAATAGTCGTTTCAATCAATTGGATTGTATTGAATTTGGTTTTCCATCCACTGCCATTCACACTACTACCTTAATTTACACAGTTACTATTAGAAAATCTTGTTGCATTCGTTAATTAAATGTTTGCTTTAAAATTACTTTTTTTTGTGCTCAAGAGCAACAATTAACACTTTCCATTATTATACAAATTTGAATCCCATTCTAGTTATCTTTATTAATAATTCACACAATAGTATAATTTCATACAAGACATCCAATTGCTATTTATTATTATAACTTTACAATCTATATAAATTCATTGATTGATTTACTATTTGCCTTTGTTTCCTTATATTCAATTCTTAGCTTAGTATGACAATTTATAGTACTCCATTAAATCGACATTTCATTTCAATTGTTAGTACTTAGCTTAAATTTCTATGGTTGCATTTCATTTACACTTCCGTTACTATATTAATAATTAGTTACGTTTATATCAATAACACATTATCTTTACTTACCATTTAAATGAGTTTGATTTCTAATAAATTAATTGACCAATTAATTAGGTAATTTATACAAATTTGTTATCATACCCATAAATTTACACTTATAACTAAGTCCTACATTTGAATTTATTTATTAAATTGAAATGTCCATTCAAGTTTATAAATTATTAACTTGCATTAACATAATTCCCTAATTTTTTTCAATTACTGTCAACAATCCTTTATTACATTAAATCAATCTAATACTTTCCTTAAATTTCTCATATTCAATTTATATCCAGGTAAAAAAAATCTTTTCATTACTCAATTCATTTGAATTTATGCAAAATTACTATAAATAGGTTTTAATTACCATTGATATATTTTAATTTAGCGTTCATTCCAATATTAATTTATCACCTTTATTATTTCTACTAAAATTAAATTACAAAATCCTATTAAATTAACAAATTAAATTGTCGAAATTTACGGGTCGTTACACTCTCCCCCACTCAAAACTTTTCGTCCCCGAAAAGGAAAAAGAAGGGGAAAGAAGAATTAAGATATCTATATATCTTATTGAAAGCATAAATTTTATAAACAATTAAATTTTCAAAATTTGTTACTTTAAACAAAATATTCAAATTTACAATCATTATATCTTCTTATATTTAAATCAATAAAGTTTGGAAAATATTTTCAAAATTTTCTAAGTCCAAAATTTTACGGAAAATTTTGGCAGAGTCTCCTTTATACGGGGAGGCTCGGCAGAAAATATAATATCGATTATAATAATATATAACATATATTTTCCAAAATAATATATATCCCAACACGGGAAAACAATATAATAGCGCTATAAACCGTAATCCGAAACGTACCTATTTGTCGGGCAATTAACGCTTAACTTATGGAACCAAAAGCAGTAGCAATTGCTTTCAAAACTTGCATTTCACTTATATAATCTAAAAAGGTTAACAATTATATAAAATAAAATATTTAAGTTGTTCAACCATAAACAAACAATCAATTCAACAACCAATTGCAACAAACAGCATACAACCTTCATACAGAATCAACACAATTCAATCATTCATTCAAACAAAACAAACAGTTGTTTGGGTTCAAAACTTTGTATTGTATAGAATTAAAAATAAACTATCAAGTGCACCTTTTACTCAACAGTCTTTGATGAAACTTAATAGATTATTTTATTCATCCAAACAATTTTAATTTTTCTTACCCAAACAACCATAAACCAAATCAACAACAATGATTAGTTTATTCTTATTAATTCTATTCATTTTAATTTATTGCCTATAATTATTCATTTTCATATATTCAGGTCATGTAATTGCTTGTATAACATCGATTACATTTTCTTATTAACATTTTCTACATTTATATCTTTGGTAAGTCATATATATGCCTTTAAGAATGAAATTGAAAGTTATACAAGTTTTTCTCAATTTTTTAATTAATTTAATGTTCAATAATTATATCTTTCGTTTTATAAGATTACAATTTTCTACTTTCTTGTTATTTCATTTATAAACTGTCCTTTAATTTTCTTTTTATTTATAGCTTAGCATTAAATTCTCCTATTTCCCTTAGAGGTTTCAATTATAAATTACTTACGTTCAAATTCGCTACAATAGCTGAAACTATTAATTAATGGAAACTTAAGAATTTAAATACCGGTTTAATTTCAAATAATTTTAAAATAATAGATAAAGATTTATACTTACAACTTATATTTCTAACTATATTTAAAACAATTAGAAATTTACATTTGGTTATCAACAAAAATCTGCAGTAAACTACTACAGTGACCTTCCCACTTCGAAACTCGAAGATGAATGTCGATGATGCGTGCACTCATCACCGAAATTATTTTCCAACGACAAAGAGGGAAGTACGGAACTTATTTTTTCAAAATCTTCTTTAAAATAATTCTTCCAAATTATATCGAAATATTTATATTCGAAAATACTTGTAAATAATATCACCATTATATTCCAAAATCATTCGAAAGGAATATTCAAAACACTGGAGCATAAGTTCTAAAATTTCCAATTTCATTTATTTTAGTTTCAATCTTATTTCAACTATTATTTATAAATTTCATTACCTAACACCCAATATATTGCAACCAAAATATAATCTTTATAAAAATTTCCTTTATATATATATATAGAAAATATAATAGGCAAAATTATTTCATTCACCTATATTCAAAAACAAATATTGTGTCAGTCTGTCCTATTAAGTGTTTGGAAATCCCTATTGGTGTCATAGAGTCCCATGCACCAACCGGAATTTATAAATACGAAACGGAACATACTAACACGATATTAAAACCTTTTTAAAACACTAACAAATACGCTCTCTCATATATATACGCTCAACGACTCCCATAGGGTATTACTACCCTATTAATCAAGAGTCAAACCCCACAAAGCTAAGGTTTATCCCTAAACCATAGCTCCGATACCACACGGTAACATCCCACCTTTTCGCACACTTTAAATTAACACATGTACCAATTCAAACCGTTCGAAAGGGCTGTTTGTTATGGGGTAAATAAGAAAGACGAGAAAGAAATAAAACCAAAAAAAAATCTCACAGCGAAAGGATAAAATATAATAATCAAATATACAGTTTATAAAGATGTTTTACAAAATATTCAATTATACTTACACATTTATCAGAGTTACACATACCAATAACAATGCAGCGGAACAGTATGAGTATAGTGGACTAATAATAATAATAACAATATAAATCTCCGTCTTCATCCTCCAGAGCTAAGGTCTACGAAATCCTGAAACGCTCGGACCGACCCGTGCGAATTGAAAAGACAAAACACTCGAGTCAGAACTAAAAGATATTATGTAAGTTAAATTAACAGAAGTAAATATGAGTGCAGTAACTCAAAAGATGCTCGGGATTCACATCTCTTAAGGATCCGCTAAACTATTTACTATGTGGTATATTTCGCTATTATAATAGTGTCTAATTGTAAAATAAACTTACTTTTATATAGCGTTAAGGGGTTACTCATGTAGCCCTTAACACAAATAATGCCAATAGTCTATACAGTACGTAATACCTTCTGATCGGGAGGCTACCAGAGGATACTCCATAGGTACGACACAAATAGAAACTCGTACAAGGCGCGATAGGGTAGGTGACACGACAAAACTAGGCAATGCCAGGGTAGATATACCAATTACGCATCCGGGCTGCTGGTAACGCGTAGTAGCTACTACCGCCCACCTCGGACAAACTCCCCCGTAAAATCGAAGAAATCAAAAGTGGCCACTGAATCAATCCAAAGTCAGAGTATAATATCGAAGAGGAGTATCCGATAAAGCGCGCTAACGCCCTTAGCCCGAGAATCGCTCCTGTTTTAGCCACCTTATGCCAACTCACGGGAGTTGGGTCCACGTATTCACCTCAAAGGAAACGCCGCCACCATCCTACTTCATTCTGGAATCTCCACCACGTACATGGTTGTTAAAGTGGCTTTCGGGGTTGGCAGAGAGTATGACAAATTCCTATCCCGGTCTCTTCAACAACCAAACGTTATTATAACACCGCGGTTATTTCAAAATAATTTATACTTTAAAACTAGAATATAATATCTCTTTCAAACCATATAATTATGATGTCATTTATTTTTTAAAACCCAAATCAATATGATATCATTTTTATTTTATAAATATCCCTTTCCCAAAATCATAATATTTTCAAATATATATACCTTGAAACCACAGCTTTGAAACATAATTTTTAATACTTAATGGTTCAAATAGTATATTACTTTATAAAATAAACAGCTTCTCCAAATTTTACAATAAATTCCCAATATCAATTTGAACCTCCAAATAAACCATTTTAATTCCCATATATTTCAAATCTTGAATATTCTATATTTCAAAACTTTATGGTTCATATATTTCAATCTTTAAATATTCCACTATTTCAAAGATGGATTCTTTGATAATTTAATATATACCAAATCAAATCCCTATTATTTATATTTGAAATATTAACTTACTAAACAAATATTATTCAGGTAAAATCCTTAACTTCAATAACAGGATATTCTTTTAATTAAATTAACTTGAAAATATTTTTAAACAAATTTGATATTCGTTTAAATCCTCAAAATCAAAAATCAAGTTATAAGATCATATCCTTTAAATCTTCATTTATTCACATTTCAAAACAATTTTTTCGAGGAAAATTCTTAAATACTTTAATTCAATCGTATTCACATTTATCTTCAACTTTACAAATATTTGAGTTATCATAAACTCTATATACAATAGAATTTCAAATACATTCTTAACCATATTATATAAACGAAATCAACTTCATTATTTAGCTTATTTTAAATTTTGAAACAAATTTATACATAGCTAAATTCAAGAATTTTTACTATATATATATATATCACAATTTAATATTTATTCAGTCGTATTCTTTCCAAAACCATAGAAAATTATTTCAAAAATAATTATATATATATATACATATACCGCGGTGCCTGTATATAATTTTCTATCCTATGGTAAAGTGATACGGATATCCAAATGAAATGAAAATGCATAATAACTTGCAATTTATACAATATAAATACAGCATCCATTCATCCATCATATCAATCATCAAAAATTTATCAATTTCATCCAATTCAAACAATCACATCAATAAATAATAATTAATTACTAACAGTTAATTTTTCAATAATGAATTAAATAACT
Organism: Allium cepa; assembly: GCA_030765085.1. Taxonomy (NCBI): domain Eukaryota; kingdom Viridiplantae; phylum Streptophyta; class Magnoliopsida; order Asparagales; family Amaryllidaceae; genus Allium; species Allium cepa. The sequence continues at coordinate 444,293,256 of CM060938.1, read as the reverse complement.
GTTTAACTGTAGTTTATATGCAATAATAAATAAATTTAACTAGCAGTTTATATGCAGTAATAAATTTAACTAAAATTTTAACTGGCAGTTTATATGCAAAAATGAATTGAATAACAAGTAAATTATATAAATGCAAATTAATTGAGATAATGATGAAATATATGCCAAACAGCTATAAATAAATTTCTAAACACATCATAAATCAATTTAACAAACAAAGAAATTTTAGAAATTGTGAGTGGGTTAAAACACTCACCTTTGGGATTTAAATTGAATTCAAATCCAATTTAAACCCAAAATTTCAACAGTCTCCAAATCCATCCAAACCAGCGCCATAATGTCAGAAATTTTATTACGATCCTAACAAAAAAAGTCGCGCGTGAATCTAACATCGTATTCGAAAGATATTAAGGTTTGAACAGCTGAATTCGAAAAAAAAAATGAACCATATGTAGGCGCCACGTCAGCATTCAACACGTGACTTTCATATTCTCCCAGGCAAGTCACACGAACACAGAACCTCAACCCTAAAATGCACGAACCAATTCCAGCCGCCTCCGAATTTTCCTCGATCACCAACGCCGGCCTCCTCTCGAAGCGCGCCGACTCCAACACCCTCACGCGACCACTGCAGCGCCCCCTCCCCATCACCGTTTGCTCACGAATTGGGTAGCTGCCGCCGATTGTTTTAAACCTAATTGAATTATAGGCACCTAACTAACCGTTAACTCGCAGCAATTCCTGCATGGATGCACTCTCTTCCCTGATCTCTACCCAACGGTATCGATGATTTGACGATCCGTCGCGATTGATAACGATGCAACGGACGGCCACAATTCTTCGATTTTTACCAGTCAAACGACAATCCATAACGAAAAATGAACACCCCCAGTGAATTACGCTAGTCGAGAGCTTCAACATATAATTTTTGGAAAATTTTCTGAGGTGTTTGGATTTTCAGCTTTTGATTTGATTTGGGATTGGATCTGAAATTTATGTTCCCTGCCATTGAGGAGGAGACAGTTGAGATATACGTATAGCCAAATGAAAATGAGGGGAATTAGGGTTTATAACAATATATTTATAGTCAAAGTTGAAATAGGATGGATCGGGTAAGATAGATGTACGTGCTAACGACGAAGGAGCCCAAAAAGCCCGTTCTGACCCCGGAACGAAATCGGGTAAACCCATATATCAAAATAGGTGTTTTAAAATATTCTAAATGCAATGGAAAAGGTTTCACGTCCAAATTCCATCGTATGCAGAAGTTAAGCTAAAATCAAAAATTTCAAATTGATTTCAATTAAATTGATTTCAGGGCGTTTTGACTCCGTACGATCACACGACAAGTCCGATCGCTATGAAACTTGAAACCCTACAATAATTTACCGATACGGTTCCGATGAAACCTGTTTCGTCGAAATCCGAGTCAGTGGCCACAATGGCTATTTTTATATTAAATAAATAAATAAATAATAAATTAATTAAATAAAATTTCTCGTTTAAATTCTGAAATTTGCAATCTTTGTCACTTTATAAATTCTCAAACATTTACAATGATTTAACAATTTTTAAATATCAATTTATTAAAGATTAATCAATATAAATCTTTAATTTTATAAAACTCAAAATTAAAGATAAATTTCCAACATTTCCATTAAATTGCATTAACCATAATTATTCCATTCATAATTTCAAATATAAGGGTTTACCATTGGATTTTAAATTATTACATAAATATTTCCAAATTTCAACTTAATTTTTGAATTATCGTAATAGTTAAATATTTGATTTCATTCATTTGCAATAAATCTAATTATTACAAATTAAACAAATACTCTCTATTTAAAATTCAAATTCTATAATTCATAAATTGGCCTTTCATTCAATTTATAATTTACTGACTTTGATTAGCAAAGTCTATATCTAGGCACATTTAATATTTCCCAAATAAATCCACTTTATAACATTTAAATTAAATTCCTTTCATGTACCTATCATCTATAGTTCGTTACGTATTATTACATCAATTTATATAACCTTTAATCCATTCCCAATTCTACCAATTCCAATAAATTAGAACTTCACAATTTACTTACATTAATTTGTACTACACTTATTATATTTTTGCCAAATAGATACATTAATTTCAATTAAATATTCTCTATAACTTATTTCTTGGTTTCATACTTTTTATTTCCCAAATTTCTATCTTGTATTAAGTTTACATTTCTATTTTAATTTATATTCAGTTATAACCTAATAGTCGTTACAATCAATTGGATTGTATTGAGTTTGGTTTTCCATCCACTGCCATTCACACTACTACGTTAATTTACACAGTTACTATTAGAAAATCTTGTTGCATTGGTTAATTAAATGTTTGCTTTAAAATTACTTTTTTTAATTCTCAAGAGCAACAATTAACACTTTCCATTATTATACAAATTTGAATCCCATTCTAGTTATTCTTTATTAATAATTCACACAATATTATAACTTCGTACAAGACATCCAATTAGTATTTATTATTATAACTTTACAATCTATATAAATTCATTGATTGATTTATTATTTGCCTTTGTTTCCTTATATTCAATTCTTAGCTTAGTATGACAATTTATAGTACTCCATTAAATTGACATTTCATTTCAATTGTTAGTACTTAGCTTAAATTTCTACGGTTGTGAAATGACCCACCTTTCATTCCACTGAAAGACGCATCATTCTTAAGAAAGAAAGAGGTAGAAGTAGAATAGATAGAAGAAAAGAACTCAACAAAATAAGAATCTCACAGAGGAACAAAACAAAATATAATATATAACATAACTATTACATAGTCTATTACATATCAGAGTTACTCAGATACAACAACACAGAATAGACAGTTATACAAGTCTGTCTATTATACAACTCAAATACTACACATATATCACAGAGATACAACACAACGGAAAAACACCATATAACTACAAGCGCTGAAGCCTCCTGCTGCATAACTCCTCCAGTATTCGTCAAAGCAGACCAGAATCCCTTGGCTACTCGTAAAAATTTAAGTACCCAAGAGTTTAAGAACAACGGAATAAACTCCGGGTCAGAGTAAACGGGTTAAAGTTGCTTAACTTTTAAAACCTTTTGAAAAGAAAGGTATCACGTAAGACTTCCCACACATAAATATGGAAAAGTTTTTACCTTACGCTAACCAAAACATTTGATAGGAAATCCGTTGATATTATAATAGTGTCTAGGGTTTTCAAGTAAATATGAAATAGCCTGTTACATCTATTGAATTCCAGCTACTAGCCACAAAAGTGGGTAATACAAACAAACCGTAGGGTCTCATAGGGAAAATGGGTTTCCATCAATGGCAGGGCTACTGAAGTACCGCCCGTCACAGTACGTGGCCTAGATCACCGTACCGAGGAGTACTCCCACTCCCCTGCAACACAAGGCCGGGACCATTCCTTACTGAACAGTCCCGAACAAGACCACCCCGGCGATTCTAGCTAGCAATCGCCCCACACATGCGAAATAAAAAGGGACATCTAGATAGGGATGTATCTCGCTCTCCAGTGGGAGCTTCCCACGAAGCCTTGCTGCACCTCCCCTGTTTTAGCCATTCCCGGTTGATGAGGCTTGAGGCTGCGATTACCTTTATAGAACACATCTCTTAGAATGCTCATCATCCACCTGACGATGTTCTGAAAGCATTCAATCCATACAAGTTCGTTCCGGGTCGAACGAAACCGAAGGCATTATCTCGTTACAGTCATTTTGGAATCACCCTCAGAGTTAACAACAATAACCCTTGCACTCTAAATCACCATCTCGAACCTATAAGAACTAGTTCCGTCAAACTCATTACGGAATCACCCACAGAGTTATACTGACGTATAGCTCTTATACCTCGAGTCTCCACTTGCTCCACTTGGATTCGCGACCTAACGTTAATTTGGATCGATGTGGTTTTCGAATATCCAAATATGGAAACCCGATCCCGGTCTCATCGAAATCCAAATGCGTGTCTTTTAAGGCCAAGTTGTTTAAAGGTTTAAACAATTCAATTCAATACAATTCAATGCTTTGAAATCACACATCCATAACATAGATAAATATCATTGATATAACCTATATCATCTCACAGAATGTCACAACACGTATCATCAACAGATATCAATCCAATAGATATCATCAAATTCAACAACCAATCATCCATAAGCAAGCATTATCAATTCATATCATAATTAATTTAATTTCTTAAATTAATCCCTTAAGGATCAACTCCTTAATCTTGCTTATACAATCATTCATTAATAACTAACCTTAATTAATAAATCACTCCTTGATTATCTTCCTTAATCACTTAATCAATCCTCAATCCCAGATTAATTATCCTTTAATCATCAATTAATAAAGCCTAATTATTAATTAATTTCCTTTAATACAAAGTAATTAATCCTTAATTACTTTCCTAATTAATTAATTAACTTTTAATTAACTGATTAATTATCCATCATCTATTGATTAATAACCTTAATTATTAATCAATATCTCTTAATACAATTTAATTAATCCATAATTACTTTTATAATTAATTAATTAATTAATTATTAATTAACCAATTAATTATCTCTTAATTATTAATTAATAAACCTAATTATCAATTATTAATTAAGAACTTAATTACAGATTACTTACTCCTTAATCACCAGTTAATTGATTATTTAATTAAACCTTAATCAACTGTTAACCCATCATTAATTAACAGATAAGCAATCCTTAATTATCATTTGGTTAATCCTTAATCACAATTGATTAATCAATTAATTACAAGTTAACAGTTTCTTAATTATTCCTTAAATACGGATTAATTATTCTCTAATTATTTAATAAATAAAATTTAATCATAAGTTGAACATTTCTTAAATACTAATTAAGTAACCCTTATTACTTAATTAACAACTTATTAATTACTTAGTTAATAAATCTTAACCACTTAATTAATTAAGTTTAATTTCACTTAATTACTTGATTAATGAATCCCTAATCATTAATTAAAAATCTAGTTAATGATTTTTAAATAATGATTTAATTAATCTTAAATTAATTAATCTTTAATTTTTAGCCATTTATTAACCAAGTAAATCATTTTCCCTTAATTAGTTTCCTAATTAATACTTCATTCTTAACTAATCAATTAAACTTACTTCTTCAAATCAACTCAATCAAAATTAAGATATTTAAAACCTTAATTACGAAAAACATTTACCTTATAAATGCTTTAATTGATTTAACACATTAACAATCTTTACTATACAATTATTCCTACTTAATTAATTTTTAAATTGAGTTTACACTAAAACAATCTTTTAGTTTGATAAATTAAAATTAAAATTATCAAACACAACTTTAAATAACTTAAATATTTATTAATTTATAGTTTAAACTAATTTCAACTTGTATTTAAAACTTGTCTTTATATAAACCATTAAATTAACTTTCAAAACTCGTTTTCAAAATCATTCAAACTTTCTAAAAATGTTTAAATTTATCAAAACTTCAAAATATCTTAAAATATGTTAAATAAAACATTTATTAAATACATCAAGTAATTTATATAAAGTTTTACCTAATTTAAAATTTCTAAAAAATTTCAGAACAAGTTTAAACTTTTTTTTTTAAAAAAAAATCTTCTTAAAACTGTTACTGCTTTTGGGTCAAACCCGAGATTCCCTTTCCTCCATCTTTTTTTAAACTTTGATTAAATACAAAGAAACAAAACTACAGGTAAACCATTCCTACTCCTCGATAATGAACTCGAGCTATTCATCCTAATTCTCGAACACGACTTCGAGCAAATCACACAATCCAAGCACTGACACGAACCCCTCCCACTGGTGCACCTGCACAGGAAATCACGGCGATATTGACCATCGCCGATGCCTTCAACCTTTCGACGATCATCTCCTCTAACCACTTCGACCCCCAATTCAACACTACAAGGCCCCAAACAAAATCGAACTACCCATGTCAATACTGGAAACCATAGCATCCCCACAAACTTCACCGAACCCTCGCCTCCGACCATATGAGAGTTTGCCACCACGGTCACGCACTCATAAGCCCTCCTTGCTACTTTCCTTCCATTCTCGAGTAACTCGAACCACCCAAGACACCACTACAGCCAAAACCACATCCTCAAGCAAAACTGGAAGATAAACCCTACCTTAATCAATTTCTGATGCCATGGTGATTAATAAAATCACACGCCATTTTTGCTTGAACTCCTATGATCTTCTTCACCCTTAGTAACAACTCCGATCCACCAATTTGCTCCATCATCCATAAATCACCCAAATACATATTCCCAGTAAAACCCAAATTCCACTCTCAATGCTATTTTTAAAATCTGGATTTTTATGTTAAAAATCATAATCTTGATTGTTGATTTTTATATACATGAATTAATAAAATTCAAAATTTTATTTGTTTCATGCTATAAGTTTCCACTGCAAACTTAAGCCTACAGGTAGATTTTCAAAACTTAACTTGTTTAAACATAATTCCCTAAGCTAGATGAATTTACACTTAACTAAGTTGCTTTAAATCCAAAGTTTCAAAGTTTTATATATATAAAACTTGAATTTGTTCATCTAAAGAACTCTGTAAACATGAACAGAGAGCTAAAAAAAATGCAGATTCTATTGCATTCTTATTCCAGATGCAACTTTCTTTTAAATTTTTTTAAAGTTTTGATTTTTCTTTGCAATCAGGTAAGATCAGAGAAGCTCATATTCTTGGCATTCAGATTCAAATATATCTATACCTACAGACTTATATACAAATATCTACATATGTAGGAATCATTTTAAATTCTTGCATTTAATATTTCTTTAAAATTTAAATTTTGTTGTTGAAACAAAATTTGTTTAAACATCTCAACATACAACTAGCCAGAGACACCCTGTAGTTCAAAAAAAACAGACATGCACACACATTAACTCATTCATATATGTATATGCAGTAATACCACAAAAACATCATTAACACAACAATTACTTAAGCAACCATATTAACCTACTTAGGATAAAAATTTAATGTTTACTCACCTCTAGAATTTGCAGAGAGTTTTTAGAAACTGGAATTGAAAATTGAAGCCCCCATTTTGAAAATTTGAAAACTGTACTTGCTGACTCCTGAAAGCATTGATTTCTGATACTTGACTTTACTTTTAAATCTTTGATAATTTGTTGGGTTGCCAGGTTGTACTATGAAGCTTAAAGCTTGGAAAGTGCCAACAGGTCTTGAATATAAATTCTGGTTTCAAGGATTTGATAAAAGAAGAATTTCCAGGCCTTTGAAAAAAATGATTTTTGTTGAAGATGAATGACATTTCAGGTTTGCAGTTTTGGAAAAAGAACCACAGGCTTGATAAAAACATTACAGATCTGAGGAAAAATGCATGGTACAAAACTGCCTTGAAAATGCTTGAAGTTACAGGGTAGTAAAACTGTTTTAGAGGAGATGTACATTCTGTTTTCAGTTGTAGGGTTTTGAGGAGGTTACAGATTTTGGGAATTTTTTTTTGAAGTTTTGTTATAGCTTGTTTTTGAGGAGATTATAAGCTTGCAGAAAGAAGACTACAGGCTTGAAGAAAGTTGTTTGATTTTGTTTTGAAAAAAACATGATTTTTCTTTGTTTGAGGAAGTTGCAGATTATTATTTTCAGTTTGAACTTTTGAGAATTTTGAATACAAGAGTGGCCATGAATTACATGTTTGGATTGAAAGGAAAAGAATGAAGAAAGAAAGAATAAAAGTTATATGATGTACTTTGTGGTTTATTAGAATTTAAGAAAAAGAAAAATTAGGAAAAGAGACACTTGTTTAAATTTCTTAAATTTGTCACAAGACATAGCTTAATTTATCACACATGTTAATCAAATAGCTTTAAAAATTAACACATGTCATGACCTATTTTTAAATTATTTTTAAATGATTTTTTAAAACCCTTTATTATCAATCTTCTTAATATGTATATGCTTTTATAAATTTATAAATCCATTTTTTTTATAAAGATAAAACTTCCATTAGAAAAATAAGATATAAACAAATTAGATTCCAAATAAAATAATATAAAATTATTAAATCCATTCTTACAAGTTAATTTAAATGCTTTTCATTTATTTACTATTAAACATTTATTAAATATAGATAAATAAAAATTCTTTTGTTTCAAATTAATACAAAAACAAAACTTATTTTTTTAAAATAAAACTTTATTCATAAATCTTTTATATTCAAATGTATTTCAAAATATACATTCTTTTTAAATTACAAATTCCCATTCAAATTTCAAATATAAAAATTCAAATTCAATTTAAACCTAAATTTCAAATCAAATATGGTTTTATCAAACACACTTTTAAATTAAGAAATATTGAATTCTAATTTTAAAGTTAATTTTTTAAATAAACATATATTTAACAATACTTATTAAATTAAAATGTCAATCAAATTTATAAAATAACACAAATTAAATAATTCTACCATTTAAAATCAATTGATTTATAAATTTTTAAAACATCACATAAATTTTATTTTAATTATTTATATTTGAAGATATAGTTTTATCAATTTTAAATGATTTATTTAAGAGATTATCACATTCTAAATTCCCCAAAATTCCGGGATATTACATTCCTTCCCCCTTAAAAGAATTTCGTCCTCGAAATTTAAAATAAAGATAATCCAAAATATTTTATTACATTAAATCGTTCAAGCATTTCTATCAACCAATCATTATCATCCAACAACAATCTATGTAAACAAACAGTTTATTTAAACAACCAATTTATTCAATCAAACAATCCTAGCTATCTGGACATAGATCCAGATAAGTCTTCCTAAAACTATTCAGAGTTTCCCAAAACAAACTCTGAAATCCTAACTCCATAACAAAAGATAAATCGTTCACATATTTCCTCAGTTGACATACGTGAAAAACAATGTGAATTCCAGTCATCCAAACTGGCAATTCAACCTTGAAAACTACAACACTAGTCTTCTCCTGATAAGCTCCATCATTGCAGATACCTCACAAACAAAAACTAGCTGGAGAAGATAAGATCGCAATTTCTAACAACGCCGACTAAAACACTAAGCAGTCAGATAAACTCTCAAGAAAACTCAGCCAAAGATGCTACAGAAAGGATTACCTCAATCAAAATAAAATGGACATTCTTGGTTAACCGATTCACAATCACCCATATTCCTATAATTTCCTCTTTGGTCCTTGGCAAACCTTCGAAGAAATCAAAAGAAATCACTTTCCACTGGAACTTCCACTTTGGAATCTCCAAAGATAACAAACCGGTGGTCTTCTGCTGATCACCAACACCTGCTGACAGATCGCACATCCAAAGATGAAAGCACCAACATCCTACTTCGTACTTGGCCATTAGAAGATTCTCTTCAAATCCATATATCTCTGAACACCCTGGCTGGACACTCAACTCGGAACGATGACTCCCAGCCAAAACTTCTCGCTTCAAAATCCAAGAATTCGGAACACCAATCCTTCCAATGATCCTCAATGTTCCCTATATCAATCCATCTCAAAACTGGAACACTGACCATCATTGACTCACTACATCCATCTCAGACACACACAAATGTCCGAGCAGATCTCAAATTTATTCTTGCCAGAAGAGATAGCTAGAACAGGCACACTAGTCAGCATTGCCTTCAAATCCGATAAAATCTCTTCACACTCGGGTCCGCTTTTGCTCCTGTAGAATTCTGCCTAACCAGAAAAAACTGCGGTTGTTACTACTCCTGAATAGTAAATATCCAGGCTGGATCTACAGAAATACCATCACCAAAACAAAAATGCTTCTTCAAAGCCTCTAACACTGACTCCAAATGTTGCTAGCTCTCCTCTTCGGACTTGGATAGACCAGAAAAACATTAATGAAACAAGAACAACTTATACCACACATCACAAAAGCTCGATTCATCAAATCCACATAGAATCTAAAAAGATTTATCAGTCTAGGCCACAAAACAACAGCTGAACACCCACTGAGAAAACTAGGCTGAACAATAGGGACTGCTTCCGAAACTAAAGACGATCCAAATCTCTATCTCCTAATGAGGAAAAACCTTCGCTCCCTCGGAACATTCGAAAATCTCTAACCACTCAATGGACTCCACACTTTCTGGAGATGCCTCACTCCATGTAGAAGATGACTCAAAAGAATCCCAGCATCATCGCAAGTCACTTTTGCGATTATTCCCAACTCAGCCTCCAAAGATACACTCCTTGCTTCACACATCATCATCCCAAAACCATCCAACCAATCCAAATCCAAAACAAGATCAAAACCCTTCAGATCAAATAAAAGGTCTCCAAAAAAAACTATGGGGATGATACGAAAATCTTAAGCTCCCACTGATCTGATCTATCTTGGTTATCCGTTTATAGGGATTGATACAAAGATAGGAGGGCTAAATAATCAAAGATAGATAGATAAATTCCTCTAGAACTCATGTTGGAAATCCGAACAGATACCCAACAAATTTATATAAGCATATAGTTATATAAAAATTACAAATACGCGCTCTAAAGATAGACACCACTCCAGAGCCTAGGTATTATCTCAACCTATGCTCTGATACCAAGTGAAACGACCCGCCTTTCATTCCACAGAAAGACGCATCATTCTTAAGAAAGAAAGAGGTAGAAGTAGAATAGATAGAAGAAAAGAACTCAACAAAATCAGAATCTCATAGCGGAACGAAACAAAATATAATATATATAACATAACTATTACATAGTCTATTACATATTAGAGTTACTTAGATACAACAACACAGAATAGACAGTTATACAAGTCTGTCTATTATACAACTGAAATACTACACATATATCACAGAGATACAACACAGTGCAAAAACACCATATAACTACAAGCGCTGAAGCCTCCTGCTCCATAACTCCTCCAGTATTCGTCAAAGAAAACCTGAATCCCTTGGCTACTCGTAAAAATTTTAGTACCCAAGTGTTTAAGAAAAACGGAATAAACTCCGGGTCAGAGTAAACGGGTTAAAGTTGCTTAACTTTTAAAACCTTTTGAAAAGAAAGGTATCACGTAAGACTTCCCACACATAAACAAGGAAAAGTTTTTACCTTACGCTAACCAAAACATTTGATAAGAAATCCGATGATATTATAATAGTGTCTAGGGTTTTCAAGTAAATATGAAATAGCCGAAATTGTTACATCTATTGAATTCCAGCTACTAGCCACAAAAGTGGGTAATACAAACAAAACCGTAGGGTATCGTAGGGAAAATGGGTTTCCATCAATGGCAGGGCTACTGGGGAACCGCCCATCACAGTACGTAGCCTAGATCACCGTACCGAGGGGTACTCCCACTCCCCTCCAACACAAGGCCGGGACCATTCCTTACTGAACAGTCCCGAACAAGACCACCCCGGCGATTCTAGCTAGCAATCGCCCCACACAGCCGAAATAAAAAGGGACATCTAGACCGGGATGTGTCTAACTCTCCAGTGGGAGCTACCCACGAAGCCTTGCTGCACCTCCCCTGTTTTAGCCATTCCCGGTTGATGAGGCTTGAGGCTGCGATTACCTTTATAGAACACATCTCTTAGAATGCTCATCGTCCACCTGACGATGTTCTGGAAGCATTCAATCCATACAAGTTCGTTCCGGGTTCGATCGAAACCGAAGGCATTATCTCGTTACACTCATTTTGGAATCACCCTCAGAGTTAACGACAATAACCCTTGCACTCTAAATCACCGTCTCGAACCTATAAGAACTAGTTCCATCAAACTCATTACGGAATCACCCACAGAGTTATACTGACGTATAGCTCTTACACCTCGAGTCTCCACTTGCTCCAATTGGATTCAAGACCTAACGTTAATTTGGATCGATGTGGTTTTCGGATATCCAAATATGGAAACCCGATCCCGGTCTCATCGAAATCCAAATGCGTGTCTTTTAAGGCCAAGTTGTTTAAAGGTTTAAACAATTCAATTCAATACAATTCGATGCTTTGAAATCACACATCGATAACATAGATAAATATCATTGATATAACCTATATCATCTCACAGAATGTCACAACACGTATCATCAACAGATATCAATCCAATAGATATCATCAAATTCAACAACCAATCATCCATAAGCAAGCATTATCAATTCATATCATAATTAATTTAATTTCTTAAATTAATCCCTTAAGGATCAACTCCTTAATCTTGCTTATACAATCATTCATTAATAACTAACCTTAATTAATAAATCACTCCTTGATTATCTTCCTTAATCACTTAATCAATCCTCAATCCCAGATTAATTATCCTTTAATCATCAATTAATAAAGCCTAATTATTAATTAATTGCCTTTAATACAAAGTAATTAATCCTTAATTACTTTCATAATTAATTAATTAACTTTTAATTAACTAATTAATTATCCATCATCTATTGATTAATAACCTTAATTATTAATCAATATCTCTTAATACAATTTAATTAATCCATAATTAATTTTATAATTAATTAATTAATTAATTATTAATTAACCAATTAATTATCTCTTAATTACTAATTAATAAACCTAATTATCAATTATTAATTAAGAACTTAATTACAGATTACTTACTCCTTAATCACCAGTTAATTGATTATTTAATTAAACCTTAATCAACTGTTAACCCATCATTAATTAACAGATAAGCAATCCTTAATTATCATTTGGTTAATCCTTAATCACAATTGATTAATCAATTAATTACAAGTTAACAGTTTCTTAATTATTCCTTAAATACGGATTAATTATTCTCTAATTATTTTATTAATAAAATTTAATCATAAGTTAAAATTTTCTTAAATACTAATTAAGCAACCCTTATTACTTAATTAACAACTTATTAATTACTTAGTTAATAAATCTTAACCACTTAATTAATTAAGTTTAATTTCACTTAATTACGTGATTAATGAATCCCTAATCATTAATTAAAAATCTAGTTAATGATTTTTGAATAATGATTTAATTAATCTTAAATTAATTAATCTTTAATTCTTAGCCATTTATTAACCAAGTAAATCATTTTCCTTAATTAGTTTCCTAATTAATACTTCATTCTTAACTAATCAATTAAACTTACTTCTTCAAATTAACTCAATCAAAATTAAGATATTTAAAACCTTAATTAAGATAAACATTTACCTTATAAATGCTTTAATTGATTTAACACATTAACAATCTTTACTATACAATTATTCCTATTTAATTAATTTTTAAATTGAGTTTACACTAAAACAATCTTTTAGTTTGATAAATAAAAATTAAAATTATAAAACACAACTTTAAATAACTTAAATATTTATTAATTTATAGTTTAAACTAATTTCAACTTGTATTTAAAACTTGTCTTTATATAAACCACTAAATTAACTTTCAAAACTCGTTTTCAAAATCATTCAAACTTTCTAAAAATGTTTAAATTTATCAAAACTTCAAAATATCTTAAAATATGTTAAATAAAACATTTATTAAATACATCAAGTAATTTATATAAAGTTTTACCTAATTTAAAATTTCTAAAAAATTTCAAAACAAGTTTAAACTCTTTTTTTCAAAAAAAAAATCTTCTTAAAACTGTTACTGCTATCGGGTCGAACTCGAGATTCCCTTTCCTCCATCTTTTTTTAAACTTTGATTAAATACAAAGAAACAAAACTATAGGTAAACCATTCCTACTACTTGAGAATGAACTCGAGCTATTCATCCTAATTCTCGAACACGACTTCGAGCAAATCACACAATCCAAACACTGACACGAACCCCTCCCACTGGTGCACCTGCACAGGAAATCACGGCGATATTGACCACCGCTGACGCCTTCAACCTTTCGATGATCATATCCTCTAACCACTTCGATCCCTAATTCAACACTACAAGGCCCCAAACAAAATCGAAATACCCATGTCAATACTGAAAACCATAGCATCACCACAAACTTCACCGAACCCTCGTCTCCGACCATCAGAGAGATTGCCACCACAGTCACGCACTCATAAGCCCTCCATGCTACTTTCCTTCCATTCTCGAGTAACTCGAACCACCCAAGACACCACTACAGCCAAAACCACATCCTCAAGCAAAACTGGAAGATAAACCCTACCTTAATCAATTTCTTATGCCATGGTGATTAATAAAATTGCACGCCATTTTTGCTTGAACTCCTATGATCTTCTTCACCCTCATTAACAACTCCGATCCACCAATTTGCTCCATCATCCAGAAATCACCCAAATACATATTCCCAGTAAAACCAAAATTCCACTCTCAATGCTATTTTTAAAATCTGGATTTTTATGTTAAAAATCATTATCTTGATTGTTGATTCAATTTATATACATGAATTAATAAAATTCAAAATTTTATTTGTTTCATGCTATAAGTTTCCACTGCAAACTTAAGCCTACATGTAGTTTTTAAAACTTAACTTGTTTAAACATAATTCCCTAAGCTAGATGAATTTACACTTAACTATGTTGCTTTAAATCCAAAGTTTCAAAGTTTTATATATATAAAACTTGAATTTGTTTATCTAAAGAACTCTGTAAACATGAACAGAGAGCTAAAAAATGCAGATTCTATTGCATTCTTATTCCAGATGCAACTTTCTTTTAATTTTTTTTAAGTTTTGATTTTTCTTTGCAATCAGGTAAGATCAGAGAAGCTCATATTCTTGGCATTCAGATTCAAATATATCTATACCTACAGATTTATATACAAATATCTACATATGTAGGAATCATTTTCAATGTTGCATTTCATATTTCTTTACAATTTAAATTTTGTTGTTTAAACAAAATTTGTTTAAACATCTCAACATACAACTAGCCAGAGACACCCTGTAGTTAAAAAAAACAGGAAGAAACAGACATGCACACACATTAACTCATTCACATATGTATATGCAGTAATACCACAAAAACATCATTAACACAACAATTACTTAAGCAACCATATTAACCTACTTAAGATAAAAATTTGATGTTTACTCACCTCTAGAATTTGCAGAGAGTTTTTAGAAACTGGAATTGAAAATTGAAGCCCCCATTTTGAAAATTTGAAAACTGTACTTGCTGACTCCTGAAAGCATTGATTTCTGATACTTGACTTTACTTTTAAATCTTTGATAATTTGTTGGGTTGCCAGGTTGTATTATGAAGCTTAAAGCTTGGAAAGTGCCAACAGGTCTTAAATATAAATTCTGGTTTCAAGGATTTGATAAAAGAAGAATTTCCAGGCCTTTGAAAAAAATGATTTTTGTTGAAGATGAATGACATTTCAGGTTTGCAGTTTTGGAAAAAAACCACAGGCTTGATAAAAACATTGCAGATCTGAGGAAAAATGCATGGTACAAAACTGCCTTGAAAATGCTTGAAGTTACAGGGTAGTAAAACCGTTTTAGAGGAGATGTACATTCTGTTTTCAGTTGTAGGGTTTTGAGGAGGTTACAGATTTTGGGAATTTTTTTTTTTGAAGTTTTGTTACAGCTTGTTTTTGAGGAGATTATAAGCTTGCAGAAAGAAGACTACAGGCTTGAAGAAAATTGTTTGATTTTGTTTTGAAAAAAAAATGATTTTTCTTTGTTTGAGGAAGTTGAAGATTCTTATTTTCAGTTTGAACTTTTGAGAATTTTGAATACAAGAGTGGCCATGAATTACATGTTTGGATTCAAAGGAAAAGAATGAAGAAAGAAAAAATAGAAGTTATATGATGTAATTTGTGGTTTATTAGAATTTAAGAAAAAGAAAAATTAGGAAAAGAGACACTTGTTTAAATTTCTTACATTTGTCACAAGACATAGCTTAATTTATCACACATGTTAATCAAATAGCTTTAAAAATTAACACATGTCATGACCTATTTTTAAATTATTTTTAAATGATTTTTAAAACCCTTTATTATCAATCTTCTTAATATGTATATGCTTTTATAAATTTATAAATCCATTTTTTTTATAAAAATAAAACTTCCATAAGAAAAATAAGATATAAACAAATTAGATTCCAAATAAAATAATATAAAATTATTAAATCCATTCTTACAAGTTAATTTAAATGCTTTTCATTTATTTACTACTAAACAAACATTTTCCAAATATAGATAAATAAAAATTCTTTTGTTTCAAATTAATACAAAAACAAAACTTATTTTTTTAAAATAAAACTTTATTCATAAATCTTTTATATTCAAATGTATTTCAAGATATACATTCTTTTTAAATTACAAATTCCCATTCAAATTTCAAATATAAAAATTCAAATTCAATTTAAACTTAAATTTCAAATCAAATATGGTTTTATCAAACACACTTTTAAATTAAGAAATATTGAATTCTAATTTTAAAGTTAATTTTTTAAATAAACATATATTTAACAATACTTATTAAATTAAAATGTCAATCAAATTTATAAAATAACACAAATTAAATAATTCTACCATTTGAAATCAATCGATTTATAAATTTTAAAAACATCACATAAATTTTATTTTAATTATTTATATTTGAAGATACAGTTTTTATCAATTTTAAATGATTTATTTAAGAGATTATCACATTTTAAATTCCCCGAAATTCCGGGATATTACAGGTTGCATTTCATTTACACTTCCGTTACTATATTAATAATTAGTAACGTTTATATCAATAACACATTATAACTACTTACCATTTAAATTAGTTTTGATTTCTAATAAACTAATTGACCAATTAATTAGGTAATGTATACAAATTTGTTATCATACCCACAAATTTACACTTATAACTAAGTCCTACATTTGAATTTATTTATTAAATTGAAATGTTCATTCAAGTTTATAAATTATTAACTTGCATTAACATAATTCCCTAATTTGTTCCAATTACTATCAACAATCCATTATTACATTAAATCAATCTAATACTTTCCTTAAATTTCTCATATTCAATTTATATCCCGGTAAAAAAAATCTTTTCACTGCTCAATTCATTTGAATTTATGCAAATTACTATAAATAGGTTTTAATTACCATTGCTATATTTTAATTTAGCGTTCATTCCAATATTAATATATCACCTTTATTATATCTACTAAAATTAAATTACAAAATCCTATTAAATTAACAAATTAAATTGTCGAAATTTACGGGTCGTTACAGTATAGGTTTGACTGAAATAGATATTGAAACTTTTGTAAAGTAATGTATAAAACGATTTTGAATATTGTAATTGGACATTATTGCTAGTAGGATATACATGTGTTATAAAGGAAAAGGAAATAGGATTTTTGATTTCAGAAGATAGATGAAATCTCTCGGCAAAAGGTATGTATTTAAATTTCAGTATGAAATTTGATGATCTTCTTGTCTAGCCACTTGGCTTTTTATTTTCTTTTTGAAATCTGGGGTCCCGTGATGGCATTTTGCACGAGCTAGCCGTGCAAAGGAGACGCGGGCAAAAGTTTTTGAAAATTTAGGGAGTTCAAAAAATTTTGAGAAAATTTAGATAATTTAAAATTTGAATCTGAATTTAAATTTGAATTGTTGAGAAAAAATATTGTTTGGAAGTTATGGATGAGTTTAGAAAGTTAGTTGAAGTGATAATGTGACGCCCCACCTCTATACCCACGCTAGCCAAGAACACTCCGGAGTAGTGCTGTCAACTAGCACGGAGAATAAGGCTGTTGAGGAGCGACCAACGACCTATGGTTGCTACGACCTAACGAGTTCCAAAAGTGAAGGCTTAAGGTCTAACGACCTAAGGGGTACGACCTAAGGTCTTGCGACCTAAGGTGTTGAGGTTGGACGACCTAACCAAATTGCATAGGCCATACGAGCTAAGGCCTAACGACCTAACTCCGAACGAGCTATACGCGAGTGACCTAGGGCGCTAACTCGCAAACGACCTAACGTTAACTCGCGAACGACCTAACTCCAGACGCGCCTTTTCAACGCGTGCGAGCTGAAGACCTGCCGACCTACGACCTAACTCCAAGCGACCTAAGGCCTAACGACCTATAGTGGACGAATGGGCTAAGGCCAGAAACGACCCAAATGAAGGTGACGACTTTTCCACGCGAACGACCTATAGATGCTGGGCGACCTAAGGGGGACAGAGCGACCTAAGCCAGAAATTCACCCCAAAACACTAAAAAGTGGAGTTTTTCGCCAATCCAATCCAAACCAAATGCAAATGTGCATGCAAACATGATAGGGATGCATTTCCAATAGCCCAAGATAGATATAGACTAGAATTGTGAGATAAAAATCTCACCTTTGCACTAAAATTTATGAAGATGAAGCTTGAAAGCAAGGAGAAGCAATCCAAAGCTTGAATCCAATATCTTCTACTTGAATTTGGAGTTGAATGATGGAGTTGCAATTGAATTTGAGCTTGGAGTTTTAATTTCCCATTCTCTTCACCATAAATGCCAAAGCTTGAGTTAGTTAGGAAATTTATGAAGAGTGAGGAGAAGAGGGTTGGAACTTGGGCTTAATAGGCTAAACTAACCCAAAGTCCAAAGCGGGAAAAGTTAGTGAAATTTTACTAACTCCAAACCTATCGATGTTTATACTTAAAAAGTTGTAAACGACATTTCGAACTCAATGGAAGTGGTCTCGAGTCCTAATTTGACCATTTGCAAAAAGTAGTTTTTTGGACCAAAATCCGATTAACGATTTAATATTTAAATAAAAATATTTAAATGTAAACTCGATAAATATGCGGGTTGTTACAGACTCCCCTCCTTAAAGAAATTGCGTCCTCGCAATATATATATAAGGTGGAAATAAAAAGTAACAACCATGAAAGCATATTACCACAAGAGAAATTTGAAATAAGAAGTTCACCTCAAAGGGCAGGAGTAAGCAAGTCCGGATGTGTACGCTCGATGAATTCTCTGGATTCCCAAGAACAATCCTTAGGATTTGAGGACCATTGAACCTTTACAAGTGGAACATCTTTATTTCGAAGTCGTTTAACCTCAGAAGCTATAATTCGAATAGGATGCTGCTCATAAGTTAAATTCGGCGAAACTTCAATTTCTTCCACAACAGCAGGCTCAAGAATAGAATCGGAATCCCGAAGGCATTTCCGTAATTGAGAAACGTGAAATACATCATGTATAGCAGAAAACCGAGCCGGCAATGCAAGGCGATAAGCCATGGAACCAATACGTTCAGTGATAGGAAATGGCCCAATATATCGAGGCGCTAACTTCCCCGATCGACTGAAACGTACAACACCCTTCATAGGTGAAACACGAATAAAAACAGGATCCCCAACAGAAAATTCTAATTTCCTTCTTCGATTATCGGCATAGGATTTTTGTCTACTCTGGGCTTCTTTCATCCTATGTCGAATAAGTTCAATCTTTTCCGTGGAATCACGAATAAAGTCTGGACCTAAAACCAGCTTCTCACCGGCCTCAAGCCAACAAGAAGGAGATCGGCATGGCCTTCCGTAGAGTGCCTCGAAAGGTGCCATACCAATACTAGATTGGAAGCTATTATTATAGGAAAATTCAACAAGTGAAATATGATCTTCCCAACTTCCACCAAAATCAAGCACACAAGCACGAAGAAGATCTTCAAGAGTTTGATTCACACGCTCGGTTTGTCCATCGGACTGGGGGTGATAAGCGGTGCTAAAATTAAGCTTCGTTCCTAAAGCTTTTTGAAGACTCTTCCAAAATCCACTAGTAAACAATGGATCACGATCGCTAACAATAAAAGTAGGGACTCCATGCAATTTTACAATTTCCTTGACAAATAGTTTGGCCAAAAGAGGAACGGTTCGGTTAGACCGAACCGGAATAAAATGGGCGGATTTAGTAAGTCTATCAACAATCACCCATAAGCTATCATGATCCGAACGAGAACGGGGAAGGCCATCTATAAAGTCCATGGAAATTTGATCCCACTTCCAAATTGGAATTTCTAAAGGTTGCAATAACCCACCAGGCCTTTGATGTTCGGCCTTGACAAGTTGGCAAGTCATGCAACATTTAACAAAGTTAGCAATATCAGATTTCATTCCCTCCCAATAATAAAGTCGCTTCATATCAGCGTACATTTTACTACTACCGGGATGAATGGTGAATTTAGAACAATGGGAATCTTCTAAAATATCTTTACGAAGATCTCCAATATTTGGTACGATAAGTCTACCAAATTTTCGAATGCCGCCACGAGAATCAATATCATAGTCTTTCAAACCTTCAATATCAATTTTATCCTTAACATTTTTGCCAAGAAGAGCCAATTCAGAATCTAGCCCTTGAGCTTCAAGAATGCGGTCTAAAAGAGAAGGATGAGCCTCAAGGCTACATAAAACAAGCGATGAGCATAAATCGGATACGCGCTCTCGAATCTCACAAGTGGATAAGATCTCGAGATCGTTCCATTCGGATATCATCATAGAAACAACTTCTTGTTGCTTACGGCTAAGAGCATCGGCGACTCGATTACCCTTACCGGGGGTATAAAGAATATCAAGATCATAAGGTGCAAGGAACTCGAGCCAACGCTGTTGACGTAAATTAAGTTCTTTTTGAGAAAATAAATATTTCAAAGACTTATGATCCGTGTAAAGAATAAATTTCTCTCCCAATAGATAATGACGCCACATTCGAAGGGCGAAAACAATAGCCGCGAGCTCTAGATCATGCGTGGCATATCTAGTCTCGGCCGGCTTCAATTGCCTAGAAGCATAAGCAACAACACGTTCTTTTTGCATAAGAACGGCACCCAAACCAACGTGACTAGCATCGGTATAAACAACAAAATCTTGATTCCCCTCGGGAATAACAAGAATAGGAGCATCGGAAAGGAGTTCTTTCAATTTCTGAAAAGAGGCTTCACATTTGTCCGACCAAATGTATTTAACTCCCTTCTTAGTCAAGCCAGTAAGAGGCACGGCAATCTTAGAAAAGTCTTTAATAAAACGACGGTAATAGCCCGCCAATCCGAGAAAACTACGAATCTCTGTCACACTCTCCGGTCTCTTCCAATCTTGAATCGCTTCAACCTTTGAAGGATCCACAGATATCCCGGATTCGGAAATAATATGACTGAGAAACTTCACACGAGATTGCCAAAAGTGGCATTTAGAAAATTTCGCCTTTAATTGATTACTCCTAAGTGTTTCCAATACAATCCGAAGATGTTTCTCATGTTCCTCCTCGGTTTTTGAATACACAAGAATATCATCAATGAATATGAGAACAAACCGATCGAGGAAATCTTTGAAAACTCGATTCATGAGGTCAACGAAATAAGATGGAGCATTCGTTAACCCAAATGGCATAACAAGCCATTCATAAGATCCATATCGAGTACGGAATGATGTCAACGGAATGCTATCCTCAGCGATACGAAGCTGATGGAAACCGGTAGCCAAGTCCAACTGTGAAAAGACCTTAGCACCACTAAGCTGATCGAATAGATCATCAATCCGAGGTAAAGGATATTTATTTTTAATAGTAAGATCGTTAAGCTTGCGATAATCAACGCAGAGCCTCAGAGTACCATCGGATTTCTTTACGAAAATAGCCGAAGCTCCCCAAGGCGAGGAACTAGAGCGAATAAATTGCCTCGTCTCCAACTCAGATAATTGTTTACGCATCTCCTCATTTTCCTTATTGGACATGCGATAAGGAGGACGAGTAATAGGTTGAGCTCCAGAAACAAGATTAATTCTGAACTCAATTGCTCGTTTAGGTGGTAAACCTAAAACGGGCTCGAATATGTCGGAAAATTCACGAACAACATGAATACAAGAAATAATATCATCTTCATCATCATCATCGTTATCACGAGGATTTAAAGAATATAAAGATGCCACCAAACATGATTCTAAATCTTTAAGATTAACAGAAATCTGTTTAACAGATTGTGGATGTCGGAGATGAATAGTCCGCTCAGGACATAGGATATGGGCTTGATAATAGTTAAGCCAATCCATTTCCAAAATTATTCCAAAGCCTAAGTAACGCATGACATGCAAATCGGCTAGGAAAGAAAAATCACATAAAATAATCTCCACATCTTTACAAAGCAAACTAAGAGTTGCGGATCCACCAACAGGATTCGCAATTTTTAAAGAAGTCATCAATGCAGTAACACTTAAGGAAAAAGTGTCTACCAGTTCCTTTGATATAAAGGAATGGGATGCACCCGTATCAAAGAGAACTCTAATAGGTTGATCATGAAATAAAATAATACCATCAAGAATGGAATGAGAAATACCTTGGCCACGAGATGTGTTGCCAGGGGCTTGAGCCACATTTAACTTTCCCTCATTCCTGCTTTTACGTTTGAGGCATTGATGTATAAAGTGATCTGGGCTCTTACAATAGCGACAAGATTTGGGCTTAGAGCACTTATTCGCATAATGATCCCCAGACCCACAGTTGAAGCAACTCGCACCACTAGGAGAAGGAGACTTTGCCGCAGGGGTTGCCTGCTTACCCTTTTTGTTGGAATAAGGACCCTTGAATTTTGTTTGGCCTCTTCTTGTTGTTGAAGTTTGGTTTAGTGCCTTCCACTTCAACATCACTCTCTCTATCAGCCTCTTCAAGACGAAGAGCGATATCGACGAGTTGGTCAAATGCGACTTCTAGTTTCAGGAGCAGTGGCTTCTTAAGACTCTTATTTAAGCCATAAACGAACCTCTGGTTCTTCTTCAATGGGGTGTTGATGTATTCAACCCCATATTTGGAAAGCGACTCGAAGGCTGCGACGTAATCAGTCACAGAGGATTGACCTTGAACAAGGTCTATAAAACGTCGAGCCAAGCTTACTTTCCCAGCTTCTGGTACAAACTTTAACTCGAAGCGTCCCTGAAATTGCTCCCAGGTGAGATCCGCTTCATTAATTTCTGAAATAAGGAGTTCGTACCAGTCCAATGCTCTCTCTTGGAGCATGCTGGAAGCCACCTGAACGCGGTGGAGATCGATAAGATTCATGCGAGAAAAGATTTGATCGCATGATTTTAACCAAGCCTGGACCTCGATGATATTTTCCGAACCTTTGAAGGGCTTCCCACCCAAGTTGGTGTAATCGCTGCACAAGCGTGCAAATCCCGACTTTGGGTGAGTAGGTTCCGGGTTAGCTCCAGCTGCTTGAGCATTAGTTACTAAATCAAGAAGCTGTTGAGCAGTCATAAAAACTCCATCCGGAGGAGCAGCACCAGATGATCCAGTTCTGGGACGGCCTGGTCTAGACATTCTCTTCCTTAAAGAAAGAAAGAAGAGAAGGAAGAAGGTTATTTACCAATGAACATCAAGCAATCTTGATAGATAAAACAAGGAATCATAAAGGAAATAGGATGAGTCGGTACGAAGACTCAAATTAATCCTGTGGTATGACTCCTAAGATAGACCTAGGACGATGATCCTTGTTAAGTTATTCTACATTGTTCCGAAGTTTGGCTCTGATACCAAGCTGTGACGCCCCACCTCTATACCCACGCTAGCCAAGAACACTCCGGAGTAGTGCTGTCAACTAGCACGGAGAATAAGGCTGTTGAGGAGCGACCAACGACCTATGGTTGCTACGACCTAACGAGTTCCAAAAGTGAAGGCTTAAGGTCTAACGACCTAAGGGGTACGACCTAAGGTCTTGCGACCTAAGGTGTTGAGGTTGGACGACCTAACCAAATTGCATAGGCCATACGAGCTAAGGCCTAACGACCTAACTCCGAACGAGCTATACGCGAGTGACCTAGGGCGCTAACTCGCAAACGACCTAACGTTAATTCGCGAACGACCTAACTCCAGACGCGCCTTTTCAACGCGTGCGAGCTGAAGACCTGCCGACCTACGACCTAACTCCAAGCGACCTAAGGCCTAACGACCTATAGTGGACGAATGGGCTAAGGCCAGAAACGACCCAAATGAAGGTGACGACTTTTCCACGCGAACGACCTATAGATGCTGGGCGACCTAAGGGGGACAGAGCGACCTAAGCCAGAAATTCACCCCAAAACACTAAAAAGTGGAGTTTTTCGCCAATCCAATCCAAACCAAATGCAAATGTGCATGCAAACATGATAGGGATGCATTTCCAATAGCCCAAGATAGATATAGACTAGAATTGTGAGATAAAAATCTCACCTTTGCACTAAAATTTATGAAGATGAAGCTTGAAAGCAAGGAGAAGCAATCCAAAGCTTGAATCCAATATCTTCTACTTGAATTTGGAGTTGAATGATGGAGTTGCAATTGAATTTGAGCTTGGAGTTTTAATTTCCCATTCTCTTCACCATAAATGCCAAAGCTTGAGTTAGTTAGGAAATTTATGAAGAGTGAGGAGAAGAGGGTTGGAACTTGGGCTTAATAGGCTAAACTAACCCAAAGTCCAAAGCGGGAAAAGTTAGTGAAATTTTACTAACTCCAAACCTATCGATGTTTATACTTAAAAAGTTGTAAACGACATTTCGAACTCAATGGAAGTGGTCTCGAGTCCTAATTTGACCGTTTGCAAAAAGTAGTTTTTTGGACCAAAATCCGATTAACGATTTAATATTTAAATAAAAATATTTAAATGTAAACTCGATAAATATGCGGGTTGTTACAGATAATGAGTCTTTAATAAAAAGATTTATTTTGGCAAGTTGATAAAACTGTGTGGTTTTGGGAAAATAGTAAATGGGTTATGGATCATTCGTCTTCACTAGTAATTTAGAGGACAAAATTCTTTTAAAGGAGGAAAAATGTGACGACCCGGAATTTTCGATAATTGAATTTGGAATATTTAATTGATTTTAAATATTTGAAAGCTGGTTTAACTTAAATTTCAAAAATACCTGTTTATTTAGTAAATAAATTATTGAATTTAATTATTGAAAATTGGCTAAAATATTGAATCTTCAGTTTTAAGCTTGTTAAAAATAAATTGAAGGCTTGTAAACTTTATATTAATAATACTGAAGGTAATAAAACCTTTAAAATGGAATTGAAAGTGATTTGTTCAGTTTAAAATTTATATCGTTTAAATCGATATTTAAAAATAGCCTTCCGAGGCACGGTTTGGAATTTTACGAAACCAGTTCCACTGGATCCGTAATAATGTGTTAATATCATATTTCAATTTTCATAGTATTCGAAGTTGTTGTGTGGCCGTAAGGTATGTAAACGCACTGAATTTATGTCTAAAATTCAGCTCAATAACCGGTCCAAAATGATATCTTCTCCATACGATCGAATTTCGACTCGGAACCTTTTCCATTGTATTCAGAATAGGGGTTTAACATTATAAACGCCTAGAGGCATGCCTCAATTAGATATCGAGATTGTGAGTTGCGGAAATCGAGAAGATTTGAATTTGAATTTGAAATTGAATATATATATATATATATATATATATATTCACACACAACAGACAAATTAAACACTTTTCTATCTTTAACAACATGTGTCCCTTACCTTTTCTCATTCGCGTGCAAGTGTTTCTACTTTTCTGATGCAAGGCGCGTAACAATTTAAAATAAAAAATAAAAAATACGTATATAAATTAAACAACACGAAAGAGAAAATTAAAATCCAAATAGAAATGAAAATAATGGCCGCTTACCTTTCAAAAATCAAAATCATTTGCTCGAGAAAGCAAAATCATGGCCGATTCAAATCATCAAATCGATCGATCTCGGCATCGAAGTGTTTTCGTTTGAGGGTAGTACGATGTGAAGGGGGCTGTCGATCATCGTCAAGGAGAAGGTTGGTGACGCCAATGGCGGCAGCGCAGTCGAGTTCAAGGGATAGGGTTCGATAGCATTTCGGCGACACGCGCACGCATGATCGTGTTATCGCAAAGCGATGGGAAGCTCGGCGTAGTTGTGCTTGTCTCAACTAGTGACCGCGACTTCGACGCGGCAAAGGAGGCTTTGCGATGGTCGTAAGGAAGTCGAGGTGGGAGCGGAAGGTATTTTTTGATGTTCTATTAAATTATATATTGATATTGATAGAATTTTAAATTACAAATGGAATAACTGCAGTTTTATATACATTCATATGTGTGTGTGTGTGTGTGTGTGTGTGTGTGTGTGTGTGTGTATTTCAATCTGAAAATATTTAGATAGGCAGTAGATATTTAGAAAAAATGTATGCAAAAGTTTACTGTGAAATTTTTATGTCAAACGGAAAAAAATGTAATACGAATATATATAATATATGTATACACACGCATACATACTTATTTAATAGTTAAGCAGAAAATAATATATGTATATAGGGTTTTGAAAACGGAAATATTACATGCTGTAAAGTTTATACAAAGGATTTTGATTTCTTATCTATATGGATTATTATTTTTCTAAGTGAGTAACAAAGTATACCCATTTTAATTTACTAGTTTAGATTAAAAATAATTTATTAAGGTGATTAGAGTGGTTGATAAACTTATTTAAATTATCTAGTTACTAAAAGATATTTTAAAGGGAAGAATGGCTTAAATTAAATAATTAGTCAATTAAATCTATTTAAAATAAATTAATTGTTCGATTAGTTCAAAGTGTTAATAAACCTTATAATGTTTGTTACAAGGTTTAAAAATCATGAAAACAAGTTGGAAGGGAAATGGATTGCAAAACAAAAGCAAAGTTGAGATCTTCTCACTCAATCGAATTACTTTGTTTAATTTAAATCGTTAAATTTAAATTTTGGATGTGCTTGGATGAATTTGATAATTTATCTGTTGGGTGGTATTATATATAGTATATATATATATATATTGGAGTGATTGATTTCCTGCATTATATAACGGATGAGACCCTATGCGCTGCATAATAGCGGATGAGAAGATATAACCCCATATACCGTGATATTCCACCTCGAAGTGGAATTGGTATTTTCATATTTGCTAACATCTATGGATGTAGGGAAACAGGTTGGAGGTATCCAATTGGATTCCTCAAATTGTTTGAATTTATTTCATATGCTATTATATGATGTATTAATAATCTGTCGTTGATTATATTGGTGATTGAAATCTATTGAAGGCTATGGTTTGGCCAAATATATTCTGGCATTTTAAAATACCAGAAATATATAATTGATTTTTGGAAATTAAAGTATAAAATTTTAAGTGAATTAATTTTGGAGAGTAGGGAAAATTAAAAGAAGGAATTTGGAAAAAAGTTAAAAATTGATTATTGAAATCCTATCGAATAAATTCCAAATATGGGGAAAAGATTTTAGCAAATTTTGGAAATCAATTTGGAATTTGATTTGGTGTTTTTGAAATTAAATTTTGGGAAATCGATTTGAATATTGTATATCAAGGGAGATTTGGAAAATATAAATTCACGAGGGGAATTTATAAAGGAAGGGTAATTTGTTTTAAAAATAAATATTGGTTTATTTTTTTTATAGTGTGGAAAGAAAATTTACGAATTTGGAATGTAAATTGAGATTATTCGAGAAGGATTTATTAATTGATTTGAATGGTCTATTTTGGAAAGGAAAGTGTATTTTCCCTCGAAAGCCGAGTATGTTTTCAAAGTCGCTTTTAAATATAAATTAAAAGTTCTAAAGTTGATTTTAAAAAGAATGTTTTTGGAGAGATTATTTTCTTCAATTGTTTTTGAAATTTTAAAAGTAAATATTTTTAAGTTAATAATAGAGGTGATTATTTTAAAGATTTAACTAGTAATTTTTTTTGAAAGGCAAGCGAGGTTGGCTGGACCCCTACCAGAGTTTATTGAAGAAATTAAAACATCACGACAAAAGCACACTTTTTTCGTAAACACAACAGGCAAACAAAGAACACAAACAACTAATGACACACAATACAACCGCTAAAGCAGGCAAGGAAGAAATACATGAAAGCCCAACGTGCACAAACGAATGCACAAACTGACACATGCACATAGAAAGACCTAAAAAGCGATGACCAGATCAGTTCCAAAACCCATGGTTATGAGGTGAGAAACTATGGCGAGAAAATCTAATACCAGAATCAATTTTCATCATAACTTTGACCCAAAACTGTTGCACCACTGTAACCTCACTTCTGAAGCACCTTGAGTTTCTTTCGTTCCACATCGATCTGAAGTAAATCTTAAGGACGAACAAAATAATGTCCCTTTTGTTAAGTCTCCACCTCGTAGCCATCTTCAGCTCGTTCCATTTATACGCTGTATTGCCATCAAAGCTCGAAAATCCTACTTTATTCATCAGGGTACATATCATATTTGATAAGTATTCGCCTTCAAATAATAGGTGATCAGCAGATTCAGGGCACACATTGCAGAATAGGAAAAGTTGATCAATTTCCATACCAGTTGATACCAATTTATCCCTCGTTAGAACAGCTTTGTTTGAAATTCTCCAGAACATCAAGTTTTCGTTAGCTGGTGAATGAGATGACCAACACACCTTAGCCCAAGGAAAGATTGGAAAAGCATCAGTATGAAGGAGGAGATCATACACCTAACCAATTCTACGTGGCTTACCCTTCCAACATAATGCAGTCTCGTGATTAATAAGCACCCAATTATCTCGCAAACTCCTCCATAACAAGTTGACAACATGACTACTAGAAGGAGGAGTGCGCAACTTCCCATTAACGATGAACTCAAAAACACAAGCATTATAACCTATCAATGATTGCATTCTTTCTTAGGTACTCAGCATAGTTTCTAATATCAAGCCATCCCCCAACCAAGGATCCTTCCAAAATTTTACCTGGCAATCAGGGGACAAAATGTATTTGACAAAAGGAAGGAATAATCCTATCAAGCTCAAAATTTTCCGCCATATCCAACTCGAGCCCTGAGAGACATTCATACACCAGAAATTCCCATTCTTAATACGATAAAACCACACCCATTTCACCCAAAGGCTATTCCTCTTAAGCAATAAAGCATCCACATGGGTACTAACTGCAGCTTTGTTCCATAAGGAGATATTGATGATGCCAAGACCCCTGTTGATGAGAGGCTTTTCCAAACTGGAGAAAGACAGTGGAATAATCTTCCTATTGTGGATAGATCATGTCCAAAGAAATCTTAACAAAGTAGATCTGATCATGGAGAGCAGTTGATGTGAAGGATGAAGGTTCTATCCCAATACAGAGTCAGAGAAAAGCAAACTGACTTAACAAGAACCAATCTTCCAGCCATGGAGAGAAATCTGGAAGTCCAAGAGTTGAGCTTAGAAGTGATTCTATCATATAGGGTAATGCAGTCAGCCCTAGTAACTCTGGATGAACAAAGAGGAAGGCCAAGACATGTCATCTTATTTTCCATCAGCTGAAGACCGGATAGAGCTTCCAACCTAGCTTTGTCAGACAAGCCAATTCCAGAGAAGAGAATATGGGATTTAGAGTGATTAATCTTTAATCCAGTAGAAAGATAAAATGAATGAAGGGTCTCAAGAATGCAAGAAATAGAATGATCATTAGGCTTGGAGAAGATCATTATGTCATCCGCAAAGAGAAGTGAGGAAATTTGTAGCTATTTACATTTAGGATGGTAAGATATAGAGTTATCTTCAA
Source organism: Allium cepa (assembly GCA_030765085.1). Classification (NCBI taxonomy): domain Eukaryota; kingdom Viridiplantae; phylum Streptophyta; class Magnoliopsida; order Asparagales; family Amaryllidaceae; genus Allium; species Allium cepa. The sequence continues at coordinate 444,263,658 of CM060938.1, read as the reverse complement.
ATTTCGTAGGCAACATACAAGTCAGCTCTTCCATAACAATAATGAAGATATAGGACGACATAGGATCCCCCTAGCGAACTCCATGCTTCCCTATAAAGAATCCCGATGTCTTCCCATTATAGCAAAGAGTGTAAGAGGGGGTTGAAATACAAATGTATAGCCAAGCTACAAAAACTTTAGGAAATCCCATTATTGACATAATACGAACGATAGAGGTCCAATGCAAGCAATCATACGCTTTACTTATGTCAAGCTTAAGCGTAGACCTAGGTGAGTTCTAGCATCTACCATACCCATTAATTAATTCATGTGCCATCATTATATTATCAAGAACATTCCTATTCAAAAGAAATGCAGACTGGTTAGGGGAGATGATTGATGGGAGCACTAATACAAGTCTAGTGGCAAGAATCTTGGTGATACACTTATAAACTACATTACAGCATGAAATAGGATGAAAAGAGGAAGCATTTTAGATGTGCCTGACTTTAGGAATAAGTATAAAATCGGTAGCATTAATTTCACCAAGCAATCGAAAGCTATTAAAAAAATTATGAATTGCAGCAATAAAATCATGACTAACAATAGGCCAGCTAGCCTTGAATCAGACGACATTAAATCCATCAGGCCTACCAGCTGAAGAGGCATTCATCGTAAAAAGAGCATCATTGATTTCTTCATCAGAAACCTTTTGAACAAGATATTTTCCATTATGGAGTTTAACATAGGGAGGGGTAGGCTGTTTAGTCTGTCGAGATTAGGTTGAAAATTATTAGAGTTTCCTAAAAACTTGGAGAAATGTTGAATCAGGTGATGGTCAATCTCTTCAGCAGAAGTTAGGAGAACACCTTCATCATCCCAAAGAGAATGGATATGGTTAGTAGCTTGTTTGTTTTTGATAGTTATATGGAAGAAAGCAGTATTCCTATCTCCCTCGCTAACTCACTTTTGATGCATCTTTTGCTTCATCATGCCAGATTCAGAGTTTAGGGCATTATTGAGTTGACGAAAAAGGATGGACTCATTCCGAGCTAGAGTTGGATTGGTGGGATCTGCATCTAGAAGACTTTGCGCATTCTTAAGCCGATCCTTAAGATTCTTGGAAATGAGGGAGCCATTTCCAAATTTGTGCGAGCCCATTGTCTTAAAGCATGCTTAGTAGCCTTCAATTTCCTGCACAAGATAAACATAGGATTTCAATGGTAAGTGTTAGACCAAGCAGCTGATATTATTGGAATATACTTTGGGTCCCTGAGCCAAGCATTGAAAAATTTGAAAGCTTTTTTCCCCTCTGCATGGCAAAAAGATAAAGGGAGAATTAGTGGGGAATGGTCAGATAAGATAGGATGTGGCAGATAAGCAGAGATGGCAGGCCACAAGGATAAGGCAGGTGCATTACAAAATGAGAGATCAATGTTGGTAAACGTTCTAGTCCCAGACCGACTTCTTTTGTTCCACGAGTAAGGGACACCAAAGCGAGCAATGGGGAGGAGATCAGAGTCATTTATGGAGATATTAAGTGGGGCAATGTCCCGTGGCATAAGAGGCTGCCTACCTATTTTATCATTCAGGTAGAAGCAACAGTTGAAGTCACCCAGAGCAAGCCAAGGATGGGTGTTCTATCTAAGAGATGGGAGAAGATTAAGAAGCGTTTGCCTAGAAACAGTAGCATTTTGAGCATAAACAAAGGTAAGGTGAAAAGAAAGATTAAGAGGAAGGAATACTGCATGAAAATGGATCAGCTGGAATGTAGTTAGAATGGGGGGGGGGGAGAGAAAATAATTGGGTCATGGATAGTAAGATCCTAGCATAGGCAGCATTAACTAGATTATTATGAACATGCCAAGCAGGATTGATATATTTAGCAGCTTTAAGGGTCAAAGGAAGGGAAAGTTTGGTTTCCAAGATTGCAAAAATCTTAATATTGTGTTCTATGATCAGAGATTTTACATGATCAAGTTTGATAGGATTATGAGCTCCCTTGATATTCCATGAAGCAATTTTATCCATCAAAAACTAAGACGAGTGGTGATGTAAACTTGCCCTACTCCTAGTTGTAGGAGGATCAGATCGAACTGACTTAAGCTTTGCAACTAATAAGGAGGACTTGATAGCACTGAGACAAAGTGAACTTGTACGTGGAGGTGGAGAGACCCATCTAGGAATGGAACCGTGAAAGATATAGGGGGAGGGATTTGGGATGGGTGGATTTGACTGAGGAGAGGAGGAAGAGGGGGCATTAAATGGAACAGATGGCTTAAATAGATCAAAAATATGGTTCTCAGTTTGATTACGGAAGGCTTGTTCAAGGTAGAAAGGATCCAGATTGGTAGTTGGCACCTTTTCATGGGAGTTTAATAAACTTTGTGTTGATTGGCTAGGGGAAGGGGAGCATAATGTGTTTACTACAGTAGAATTCTTTGTCTTCAGTTGAACATTTTCAGCTTCATAAGTTGATGGAACTACTATTAGCTGTAAAGCATTATTTAGGAGTGTTGCAGGACCAATTAAATGATTAGTGACCTTAACTGTCGAGGAACATAACTCTCCTTCCTCAGAAGCAGTAAAGATTACATCATTCTCATTGTGTTCTGTTACTTCGTGCACAAGCACAGAAGAAGGATTTGCATTCAACATTACTTCGGGAAACATTGGAACTTCTTGCGAGTTTACTTCGAGGTTGTTTGCTACCGCATAGTTTCCTCCTTTAATTATAACATGCACAGAACTAACTTCATGCACAACTGGCCTTCCTTCAGTACTTGCTTCAGAATTCATAACCAATTCTGAAGACTTAACATTGGGTTGATCAAATCCATTAACAGATAGTATAACTGCAGTGTTCACTGCTGAGGAAAAAAACTCTCCTTCCTCAGAAGCATTAAATATTGCTTCATTCTCATTGGGTTATGTTACTTCGTGCACAAGCATAGAAAAAGGATTTGCATTTAACATTACTTCAGGAAACATTGAAACTTCTTGCGTGTTCACTTTAGGGTTGTTTGCTACCGAATTGTTTCTTCCTTCGATTACAACATGCACAGATCTTACTACATGTTCAACTGACTTTCCTTCAGTTCTTGCATCAGGATTCAGAACCAATTCTGAAGGCATAACATTGGATTGAACAAGTCCATTAACAGTTAGTTTAACTGCAGTGTTGCTATTCTTTTTCATGTCCTTGAGAACTTTATCTTTCCTAAAAGCTATTTTCCTCCACCCTTCCTTAGGAGCAACATTTCTGTGCACACCATTATCATTATGGTTACTATTTCTACCAGCACCAGAATTGATCAAATAACCCTTCTCAGCTGGTTTATCTACCACAATGTTGTCATCAATGCATTTCAGCACTTTACAACAAGAAGACTGATGCCCAAAAACCTTGCAGTCCTCACATACAAGTGGTTTCCACAAATAATCAACTCTGACTTATTGCACGGAGCCATCCAGTAGTTTAACCATGAAGGCATTAGGCAACACAGAATGCGCAGACACCTCAACCAAACATTTGGCATACCCTATCCTTTCCAACTTTTCAGTGTTATCACCCATACATAGGAATTTCCCTATCCTTGTTGCTAACCAATTAATGCCTAAGTGTGACCAGCAATATAAAGGGATGTGAAATAGCTTCAACCACACCTGGACTGACTTGATGGTGCTAACACTGTTTCCAATAGATGGGTCCCATTCCTTAACTACAAACAACTTGTTCCTCATCACAATAGGGTCAGACTGGATGATCTTCCTTCTATTTTCATCAGAAGATAGATTGAAGAGGAACAAGCAGCCATCTGATTTTACCTCAATCGATCGTTTAAGACGCCAAACTCGTTTAAAATGTAAAACAACCATGTAAGGGAGAGGTAAGTCAAGAAAGAAGCCAACTAGGCAATGACCCCAAACAACATTACCTGCATTAACAACTTCAACTGGCGGTACAATAGCACCTTCATCAAAGACTAACGGGAAAGAGACTAGTTCAAAGCGACCGGCATTGCGAGATTTTGCCTTGAACAAAGAGTTCCACAGGGGAGGAGAGGAAGATGAGGGATGGAAAGAAGGACAAAGAACTGGCGAGGGGCCGAGGAGAGAGGGAGGAGAAGCATTGGGAATGGGCGGCGAATCAGGCAGAGGAGGGATGGTAGGGAGAGAAGGAGGAGAGGACGAAGTGTACGTGGGGATGGTAGACGAGACAGGTAGCATGAAAGAAGGGATAGGACGAGAAGGAGAGGCCATGAGAGAGAGAAATTTTTTTTTGATAATTTTGCGATTTAACTAGTAATTGATTCAGAAGTTAGTTATTTAAATAATTATACTCTATATAATAATTTTATTTTAAAATTAGTTTGGACTTAAGTTTTATATGAAATATTGGTATAAAATTTCATAATTAACATTTTAAATAAATATTTTAAAATAGTTTTTGTTTTAAGTGTTTCCACACACACACACACACACACACAGATATATATATATATATATTTGGATAAGTGATTTAAATTATTTTAAAGTATTCAGACTTGGCAAATTTTTCAGTGAAAATACACAATATTTGGAAATTTATAACGCGAAAGGAAAGTGATTTGAAAATTGTTTTTAAAGGATTGAAGTGTGAAAATATATCTTGCGAAGATATTTTGAAACATATAATTCGAGAAAATTATTTAAATCTGATGGTTGTTGTGAATATTGTTTGATAGTTAAATAACCGACTATCAATATTGGCCTTTAAACGACATTTGAATTTCGATGCGACCGGGGGTCAGATTCCAAATGGTTATTCGAAAACCACATTGAATCTTAGTGACGTATTTTTGGTTTAAAAGATCAAAGTGGAAATTTGTTGTGACTTACTTGAAATCTGAATGTAACCAGTTATTTTTAAAATAAGCGCTCACTATTCGGATTAGTCGGGAGAGGACATTGAGTCATAAAACCCATTCCGAATAATGATATGACGAAATGGGATTGCATTTGAAGATGGTGTTGAAGACCGGGTATTGTTGAAAACGAAAGAATTACGTGTCGAATGTCTCTGCACCGAGTTGCTCCGGTATAGAGATTTATATCACCCTATGTGATGTGGAGTCCGGACGTGATAAGGGAATGTTCGAATTTGCAAGGGCTTCTTTCCTTAATTGGAGGAAGTGCCTTTGGTTCCAATCAGACCCAGGATGGACTTGTATGGATGTATAGCTGACGTTACACTTTGAGATGTAAAGCTGGTTTCTATCAAATACATTTCTGTTGGTGGCGGAGAATTTATTATCTTAGCATAACACCCTTCTCTAAAACGTACGAGCTTGGAGGTTATGTAGTTGATATTTACTAGTGATATATTCCCAATTCGATAATGTGGCATGATAAGTGTTGATCATTTGTTGATCGAAGCATGGCTTTTGTGAAAAGCATAGCTTTGTGGACGAGATTTCGTCGAACCTCATACCCCGAAAATGGTTGAAACAGGAAAAGATGTAGCATGGTTATGGGGGTCACGCCCCTCAGGGTATGTGCATTTCCTTCTGGATAAAAAGTGGTATCTGGTATGGAGCCAAGATATTTAACTTATGTGGATAAAAATATGGTGTTCTGGTATGGAGTCTAGATTATTTACTTATGTGGTTATTGGTTGTTGAGGCGCCTCAGTAAAGGTCGGTCTAGACCGGGGGATGGCATAATCGTGACAGTTAGTTACCTAGTTACAGAGGTAACCCGGCCTTGTGTTGGCAGAGAGCCGGTTAGGTTCTTGGGGCTTCCCTCCAGAGGCATACCCTTTCGGAATGGAAATTCCTTGCCCTTGACCATTTGTTGGAAAATCCAATCACTCAATACGAGCCCTGTACGGTTTTAGTTGTAGAATCTGCCATGTAACATGGTAGCTATAGTAGGCATACTATAATGGTAGGTATGTTGGCTAAGATTAATATTATACTTTCCATACGTTTTCGACACTATGCACTAATAATAATATCAAAAAGATTTTGCGTATCAAGCATGTTTGACTATTATAAGGAGAAATCTCATCCAAGTGTGCGATTGCATTGTGTGTATGCCGGTTGGCCTTATGGTAGTTTCATTTTCCAAAAGCATGAATGGATTTCTTTTTCCTTTTCTTTTGTGAAAATAACTGTTTTAAGATCTCACACCAGTCCCATAACTGATCTAGAGTTTATTATTCCCTTTTTAAACTCTGGGTCCCAATAATTTTCCACACGGGCAGCCTAGAGTCGGGTTATCAGTAGTTTTGGAGCGAAGTCACAAAAGTACGCTGTGAAGATCAGGATACAAGCTGGATGATGAGACCTATCACTTATATTATGTATTATTCCGCTGCGCATGATTTGCTGCAAGGTCAATTTCCATGTGGGCAAGTTATAATGACTGCCAATGTTGTATTGTGTTTGTATATGACTCTGATGGTGTATTGTATAAACAATAATCGATTATATATTGTCCGCTACGATTGTGAGATTCTGATATTATTTCTATTTCTTCTTCTATCATTTTCTTCTTTAACCCTAATGGTTCATTTTTTTGGCATTCGATTGTTTGGCATTTGATACAGTAAACGTATTGATGTCGACTTTCGGACGTTGAAAAATTGGGTCGTTATAGTACCTCAAGGCCATTATAAATTGAGGAGTGTAATCTCGACACCGGTTTAATAAAAATCTATATGAGGTGGTTTGCCTTGGTACGGGACTAGATGTAGGGTAACTCCGAACCAATATAAAATCCGGTGTGTTCTATCCCTTTATTGCTTTTTGTTTACTTTCTGCATCTGGGTTTGATTTTGTGATTAAGTTCTGCGTTTGTTTGTGACCTAATTTCAATTTGGTTCATATAAGTCTTAGAATTCATTAAACACTATTCATCTCCCCACTTTAATGTTAAATTAGTCTTAAGATCCTTAATCCGTTGTCCCTTTCATTTGGTATCAGAGAACTGATTTTCATAGTTTTCATAATCTGAAACTTGAAAGTTAAAAATGGAATTTTTAGAAAATTTTGTTAACACTAGTTTGAATTTATGCATTTCATCAAAGTATCATAAGTCTGCATATAGTTTTTATGAAAAATCAAGTTATCTACTGAATTGGTTTGTTACGCGGGAACAGACATGTTACATGGCTTTTGGAGAATCAACAACCAATAGACAAACTGTGCGAATTGAGAAAGATAAATGGATACTTGATAGTGGCTATTCAAGGCATATGATTGGAAATCGCAAGATACTCAATGACATTATATATCAAGATGGTGGATTGGTCAACTTTGGAGATAACTCAAAAGGATAGCATCGACAATATCGGTAATTCTAAAACTCCTCTTATTTCTGATATTTTGCTAGTTAGGAATTTAAAACATAATTTGCTTAGTATAAGTCAACTATGTGATAAAGGATTTAAAATTAAATTTGGAAAAGATAACTGTCACATCAAAGATAATAAGTCAAATATTATCTTTGAAGGAATTAGGAAGAAAAACATTTACATCATTAGTATGAAAGTTACGAATGATAACTTATGTCTTTTGGCTAATACAAGTGACCCTTGGATTTGACATAAAAGATTTGGTTATTTGAATTTCAAACTATTATCTAGATTAACAAAAATTGACTTAGTTATAGATCTTCCCAAGTTAAACTTTAAAGTAGATAGTATATGTGATGCTTGCCAGTTAGGAAAACTTAAGAAAAGTTCATTTTAATTAAAAGATATGATTTCTACTTCTAAACCTCTAGGATTATTTCATTTAGATTTATTTGGTCCATCTCAAGTTCAATCAGTTAATCATAATAGATATGTTTTTGTAATTGTAGATGATTATTCTAGATATATTTGGACAATTTTTCTTACACTTAAAAGTGATGCTTTTGAATTATTTAAGAATTTTCCTAAAACAATTCAAAATCAGCTTTCTTTAAAATAAAAACTATTCGTAGTGATCTCGGTGGAGAATTTGCAAATGAAAATTTTGAGAATTTCTATAATCAAAAAGGAATTACTTGTAATTTCTCTTTTCCAAGAACTCCACAATGAAACGGAGTGATAGAACGTAAGAATTGAACGATTCAAGAGTGTGCTAGATAAATGCTTTCTGATAGTAACTTACCTAAAAAAATTTAGGCTGAAGCAGTCGCTATAGCATGTTATATATTAAATAGGATTTTAATTAGACCATTAACTAATAAAACACCATATGATTACTTTACAATAAAAAACCCATAGTAAATTATTTTAAAGTTTTTGGTAGAATGCTTTTTATTCTTAATACAAAAGATAATTTAGATAAATTTGAACCTAAATCCGATAAAGGTATCTTCATCGGATATTCTAATAGAAGTAAAGCGTTTAGATTTTATAATTTGAGAACTAACACTATTGAAGAAACAATGCATATATCTTTTGACGATAATTTTAAACATACTATAAAATAGAAAATGAAGATGATTTCGTAACTTTAAATAATGAATCTAATTGTGAAATCATTCAACCTAATAAAAGAATTAGGCTATTAACAGATCATCCTATAGAAAATATACTAGGAAATATTGAACCTATAACTAATATTATGAGTAATGTAGCTTTTATATCAACTATTGATCCTAAAAATCCAAAGGAAGCATCATCTGACGATTCATGGATTCCTGCTATGCAAGAAGAATTGAATCAGTTCACTAGAAATGATGTTTGGAAACTTGTTCCTGGACCTGAGGATAAATTTATAATTGGAACAAAATGGATTTATAAAAATAAAATTAATTAACTTGGTGAGGTCGTGATAAATAAAGCTCGTTTAGTCGCACAAGGTTTTTGTCAAGAAGAAGGAATTGATTATGACGAAACCTTTGCACCAATAGCAAGACTAGAAGTTATCAGAATTCTACTTGCTTTCGCAAACTACAATAATTTCAAGTTATATCAAATGGAGGTTAATGGTGCTTTTCTAAATAGTTTTGTAAAAGAAGATGTTTATGTAGAATGACCTCCACTTTTTAAAGACAATAAATTTCCAAATCATGTATATAAATTAAATAAGACTTTATATGGTCTGAAACAAGCTCCTAGAGCCTGGTATGAAAGACTAAGATCTTATTTACTACGATTTGGTTTTGAAATTGGTAAAATAGATACAACTCTTTTTATTAAAAGAAAAAAAATGATATTCAATTATACGAATATGTGTGGATGGTATAATATTTGGATCAACTAATAACATAATGAATAAAGAATTTTCAGATATAATGACTAAAGAATTTGAAATGAGTCATATGGAAGAACTAAGTTTCTTCTTAGGGCTTCAAATCGAACAATTAGATAAAGGAATTTTCATTAGTAAAAAAATATGTTAAAGATTTAAATAATAAATTTGGATTGACCACTTCTGTGGGAAACCAACTTTAATGACAGCTAATGTAGCTTTAAGTAAAGAAGATAAATCAATAGATGTTGATCAAAAATTATATTGGGCAATGATTGGTTCGCTGTTTTATATAACAGCAAGTCGTCCTGACATCATGCATAGTGTCTCTGTGCAAGATACCAATCTCAATCTTAAGAAACCCACTTAAAAGCGGTTAAGAGAATTTTAAGATATGTAAAACATACTTCAGATTATGCTTTATTTTATCCTAAAAATGATGTATTTTGATTTAATTTCATAATGTGATGCTGATTACGCTGGTTGTAAATCAGACCGAAAAAGTACAAGTGGAACTTGCCACTTTCTAGGACATTCTCTGGTTTCCTAGTTTAGTGAGAAGTAAAACACTGTATCCTTGTCAATAACTGAAGCAGAATATATATCTGCTGCTTTGGTTTGTTCTCAAGTTATATATTCGCAACAAACTTTAAAAGATTTTGGATTAACTATAAATAAATCACCAATTTATTGTGATAATACTAGCGCAATAGACCTATCTAAGAATCCAACTTATCATGCTAGAACAAAACATATTGATATTAGACATCGTTTTCTTAGAGATAATATAAATAAAGAAGTCATAACTCTTGAATATATTAATACTAAAAAACAAATTGCTAATATACTAACCAAACCATTAAATGAACAAAACTTTACTAAATCAAGAAGAGAACTAGGTATATGTTCATTAACTGAAATATAAATTATAAATAATACAAATATAGTTAATAAATAATATAAATAAAAAAATTCTTAAAAATTGAACTAGGCATGTCGACATGACCCACCCCCCTATGTCAACATATGGGCCAAGATTTTCAAATTTAAATTTCCCTCTAAAATTAGTTATTTGGTTATATATTTAAATATTTCGACCTTTATTTCTTTTCTCTGTTCTCCTCTCTGTAATAAACTGCTAAACAGTAAATTAATGGCTTCCTCCTCTAATAATGAACTTTCTTCACCTACCTCTCCTCATTCTACCCCTTTTCAACATCCACACATGTACGAGTCATCAAACTGCAAGAGAAGACGAAAGATTTACTTCAAATGATGGTGGAAATTCAAGTAAGTCAACTGCGAATGGCTAGAGAACAAGATAGGCGAAGCAAAATCCCTAGAAATTTACAAAAATTTCTTAGGATAACCATGCCAATCCCATTGTCATCGAAGAATCATCTCTAGCCACGAACTCTGAAGAAGAAGAGCCTCTAGAAGAACCACAAGAGGATCAAGAAGAAGAACATCCTCTGTCGAATCCGGATGTTCATATGGACGAAGACGATGGCGTGAGTTGCATTGGAGAGGTCCTTTTTGAAGCTAATGTGAACTTAGGTGAACAACGTGGAAACTTTTGTCTTCACTATCCAAATTGTTCAGTCCATAAATCACCGATAGGTAAGGGTCCTTGTTAGGCATTTTTTTCATTTTCTTGGTTATATATTGTTTTGTAAATTTGTGTACAATTAGTATATTAATTAACGTTCTTTTAACAATTGTTGGTATATAAAATCTTAAATTCCATTTTAACTTAGGATTCTTGTTTCACTCATACATATTTATTATTCTTATGTCATATGTTTGTTTATCAGTTTTTCTATTAAGTTCTAGATTTATAGGTTATTTTTGTTGATGACAAAAAGGGAGATAAGTTATATAAAATAATAGGCTTGGAGTAAGGGGGAGTTGTTGGTGTGAGGGTGTAACGACCCGGATTTTCGATCCGAAAATCTCAGATAGTTAAGGAAAAGAAGAAAAGAGATAGAAGAAAAAGAAACAGAAACACCAAAACACGGATTCTCACATTCGCAGTGAATCAAAATATAATATCAAATAAAATAGCAATTATACAAAGGAAAACTATATCAGTTAATTTACATCAATATATCAAAGTTACAACATGTACACAAACATTGGACAGTTAAAATCAACATGACCTAGATAAATACAATATATTACAGCGGAATACACTCCATACGTTCCTGCCATCCAGCTCGCCTCCTAAGCTCCAGAACGTCCTTACTTGAATATCTGTAATACTCGTTCTGAGCCGAGCATTACATCAAAGTAACATTTGGGTCAGGCTGGAAACCAGCGTGAGTAAACCCATCTAACAAGAAATACATTGACTAAAGCTTATTCAATACCCAGGGTAACATGATATCTGACCCTATAATTTAGACTTCAATGACTGCTCCCGCCCATCCCATACCCCATACTCATCTTTTCAAACGGACCTCCCCATAACTTCAACCGTTCTTCCTCCTGCTTCTCCATCGGCCCCCTTACCTAACTCTCCTCTCACCTTGCCGCCTCCGGTTCCTCCCCTCCTCAAACCCAAACCTTTATCAGACTCTGCTTCCTCTTCTTCTGCCTGGTCCTCTCTTTTCAAATCCAAGCTCCCAATGTTAGCATATACTCCCCAGTTGATATTCCTCTTACTGTTGATGGTCTTGCTTTGGCTCCACCGAGTGATGTGATAAAAGCAGGTAATGATATTTGGGGTGAATGGTTGGTAGGCTTCTTCCTTGATAAGCCCCTGTCTTATTTGACTGTTATCAACCACTTAAAGAAGCTTTGGAAGCTTAAAGGGGAAATTTCAGTTAAATCTGATGGAACCTTGTTCCTTTTCAATCTGTCCTGGGCTGAGGACAGAAAGAAAATCATTGAATCTGACCCTATCATTCTTAGGAACAAGATTTTCATTATAAAGGCCTAGGATCCAAATATTGGTAACAGTTGCAGTACCATAAAATCTGTGCCTGTTTGGTTAAAATTATCGAATATTCCTCTTTTTTCCTAGTCTCACTTAGGAATTAACTGGCTTGCTTAAAAAATTGGAAGACTGCTATGTATGGATTCTTCCACAGAAAGAATGGAGAGGATTGGTTTTGCCAAGTGCTTGGTGGATGTCACTCCTAATCATGAATTGGTTAATGGGTTTCCTGTGAAACTTCTTGATGGATCAACTCAAATGGTGCAGGTTAGCTACCTCTGGAAACCTGAAATATGTCGTCAATGCAACGAATTTGGCCACTTAAATACTTTTGATTAAGGGAAGGTGGGGATAATGATAGGAATGAGGTAGAAATAGTAACGAAGATGAATGCAAAAAGGTAAAAATACTGAGCATAGGGATGGTGAACAGCTAAACAAAAGCAAACAAATCTGGATGAAAGTTGCAAATAAAAAAAGCTAAAAACAGGGTTAGTATTTCCCAGAAATTGCCAGAACTTAATGAGAATAAAGTTATTGATGAGAAAGATGATGGTAATATAGCAGTGCAGCGTCAGATGGTGAATAATAAAATTGTTGATAATGGTGGAAATGAAAATTATGTGGATGAAGATGCAGCAGAAAATGACCAAGAATGTATCTTGACAAATAATAAATTTGAAGTTTTAAATGATATGAAAAATGAAACTGTTGTGGAGATTGAAGCAACTAATGGGGAGGAATTTGATGAGGAGGAAGTAAATTTAGCTGAGGTACTTTTTTCCAGCACAGGAGTTATGGTTGACAAGCAATCTATTCCTGAGCATTTAACATGCACAACTGATGAAGCACAATTAATGCAGAATCAAGCAATAGAGTTTGGGAATCAGTTTGTGCATGCATCTAATTCTAGATGCATGCAGAACTATCTGAACACAGTAAGCAATTGCATGCCCATTGTCCAGAAACATCCCACATCATTCAAAATCCCTTATCCACATGTCATACAAAATCCAAATCCTCCTCAGATCCTAATCAAGATGAGCTTTTCTGTAATTTATTACAAAGACATATATTTGATTTAATCTACTCCATGCATTCTTCTTCTCTCTCCCCAGTTACTCCATCCATTTCATCTTCACCTCCTCCTAACAAAACTCCCTCATGTCAACCTTATGCCTTTCTATGTATAATTCCTGGATGGTTATTTCCTCCTTCTTCTCTAAAAGATCCATCTAATGAAAACCGTGTTTCTTCTAAAAATGACAAATGCAAGAAGATTAAAAAATCCAAGATACAAATTCCAGGCTTAACAAGAATACATTCTCCCATTACGAGGAGCATGAAAGAAGTTAACCTTCACTCCCTAGTATAATTATGATACACAATATTGGTGCATGGAACATCAGAGGATCTCATAATTTCCTCAAGCTAGATCAGGTCAAGCATTTAATCACCACTCATCATCTTTCCATTTTTCAATCCTAGAAACTACGTTGAACATTCCCTTATCAATTTCTACTGCAAATTACATAAACCCTTCTTGGTCCCTGTCACGCAATCTTCCTGAAGCTAGCTATGGTCGCATTATGGTGCTTTATAATCCTGTAGAACTCTCCCTTGATCTCCCTCTTGCAACTCCTCAATTTATGCACTTTCAAGCCAAGTATTTCAATTCCTCCTTCTCTTTCTACATTACTTTTGTCTATGCTTATAACTCTCAAACCTCTAGACGATCCCTTTTCAACCTTATTCCTACTCTCAGGCAAGAAACTCACCATTGGGTTATTTTTGGAGATTTCAACAGTTGCTTAACTTTGTCTGACAAGCATGGGGGCTTGCCTCTCATGCCAAGGGAAATTCTAACTTTGAATACTACCATTAATGAATCATCTTTAATCCCAATTCACAAAGCTTGTGCTCTTTTCTCTTGGAACAATAGATCTAGGAGTGGAGCAAGAATCTTTCCCAACATTGATCATTCTTTTTCAAACTTCAAAGCCCTAACCACATGGCCAAATATATCCACCTTCATGTCCAACCTATCCCCTCTGACCATTCTCCCCTCATCTTGACCACTGGGAAGCTGCCCCTTGGAGTCAAAAGAGGTTTTAAATTCTATAATACTTGGGTCCTTGATCTCGAGTATAAAAAATTATCAAAACTGCTTGGTCTTATGATTATTTTGGAAATCCTATGTATATTTTTGTAGAAAGCTTAAAGCAACAAAGGAAGCCTTAAGGGTTTGGGCAAGAGCTAAGTTTGGCAATGGTAATCTTTAATCTACCAGTCTTAGGTTCCAGTTAAAGGAAGCTTAAGATCTGATGATGGCACAACCAGACAATGCTGAGCTGGCAGAAAAGGAATCTGCTCTTTTCAATGACCTCAACCAAGCTCTGGCAGCTGAATGTGATATGAAGAAGCAGCAACTTGGAATCAAATGGGCAGCTGATGGAGACAAGAACACTAAATTTTTTTATGCCTCCAGGTTAAACATTCTAAAAATAACATCTCTTCCATATATGATGAAGTAGGAATCTTGTACTCTTCCTCTGAGTCGATTGACAAAGCTTTACTCCTGTATTATACTGCCCTCTTTGGAAATGAAAATAATTTTGAACCGGATCTGGATCAACTGTCCAACATCTCTCTGCCAAGAGTAAATCATGGTGAAGCTATATTGCTGGTGGAAAAGGTGACTAATGAAGAAATAAAGAACAACCTATTTTCTATGAATAAGAGCTCTAGTGGTGGTCCTGATGGCTTCAATGTGGTCTTTTTTACTTCAAACTGGGACATAGTTGGTGGGCATTTCTGCAAGGCTGTACATAATTTCTTTAATAAATTCTAGCTACTTAAATCGGTGAATGCTACGAATCTGGTTTTAGTCCCAAAGTGCAAGCCTGCATCTTCAGTATCCTTCTTCACACGCATTTCCTACTGCAATGTCGTTCACAAGTGCATTTCAAAAATTATTGCTTCGAGGCTTGTTGTTGTTTTGCAAAGAATTATATCCAACAATCAGGTTGCTTTCTTACCTAAAAGAAATATTCTTGACAACATTATGCTAGCCCATGAGCTTTTAAAGGGATATCGCTGTGTTAATGCAACTCCAGGAGCTATGTTAAAGCTTGATTTAATGAAGGCATGTGATAGCATCCAGTGGAAGTCTATTGTTAGAATAATGTCACTCATGGGTTTTCCTAAAGTTTTTGTTGCCTGGGTCTATGAGTGTATCTCTACTCCCACCTTCTCCCTGATATTTAATTGTTCAAGTTTTGACTATTTTTTTTCCAAGAAAGGTATTAGGCAGGGGGACCCTCTCTCCTCCTATATCTTTATCATGGTTATGGAAGTTTTTACTTGCTTGATAAGACCCTTATATCACAACAAGCAAATACAATATCATTCCAAATGCAAAGACCTCTAGATTACTTCCCTCCTTTTTGCTGATGACATCATGATATTCTCCAAGTCGAACCTTCAATCCATTGACTGCATTAAAGGTGCTCTTCATAACTTCTACCTGATGACTAGCCTAAAGCTTAATATCAATAAATCAAGTATTTTGTTCTCTAGGTTATCCAGCTTGTAGGAACTGAATCTTGCCTCCTTTGCTGGAATGCAGTCTATGAATATTGATATGACTTACCTTGGGCTGCCTCTGTGTATCTAGGGTAACTCATGCCGACTCTTTATCTTTTTATCAAAAAATAACTGATGTCATGGGGTGTTGGGAAAACAAGTTCTTATCTCGAGCTGGTAAATTGGTTCTCATTAAATCTGTTAGCTTTTCCATGATGGTCTATTGTGCTAGAGCATACATTCTTCCAATGAAGCTATTGAAAATGGTTAGAAGAGCCATGATTAGATTTTTCTGGTTTGGTTCTATTCAATCGAAAAAATGCTTCCATGTTCTTTCTCTATTTTCGAGAAGCCGAAAAGCAAAGGGGGTTTGGGCTTGCATAGCATAGAAGTATGGAACAAAGCTACTTACAGTCATCATTTCAATGCCCTGTTGGAAAAGGAGGACACTTTATGGGTTAGGTGGACTCTCAGGTATAATATCGGGGCAAAGAACTTTTGGCTAATGGATGTTCCATAATCTTGCAATTGGATATGGAGAAGTATATTAAAGTTAA
Source organism: Allium cepa (assembly GCA_030765085.1). NCBI lineage: Eukaryota > Viridiplantae > Streptophyta > Magnoliopsida > Asparagales > Amaryllidaceae > Allium > Allium cepa. The sequence goes on along the minus strand of CM060938.1, from coordinate 444,247,370 downwards.
GAAATATTTTCAAACCTTTTGTTCAGATCAATCTCTCTGAAACAAGCACGTGTAAATTTTGAAATGAGCCATGGTTAAGCAAGGGTCTTATTCTTGAACAGCTATTCACTTCCCAGCAAAAGTTTCAGTCTGGTATTGGATTTAATGCTCTGGCTGTTGACCACATTGATAATAGTATGCTTGTGCTGCCATTTTCTAGCAATCAGATAGTCAGAGCTATTTGGAACCAATATGATACTTGTACATATGAGTTTAAAGAGCATGACATAGTTCAATGGAATGGTCAAGCTCATACCATATCCTTTGTTTTTGTGGCCTTATTGGGATTGGAGCCTTTGCCCAATTGTAGGTGGAGCAAGGTTACTTGGTCTCCCATTTCAAGCGGCGGTGATAACCTGATGCTCTAGAAGGTTAGGAACAATGCATCGATGACAAGGGACAAGTTGATTAGGCATGGAATGTCTGTGCCACCCTATTGTGAGCTATGATGTTTTCAAAGTGAGAGTATTTGGCACTTGTATTTTGAATGTCCTTATGTTCAACATCTTTGGAACAAAATGATTAGTACCATTGTGAGGGTGGATGTTTCCCCTGACCCTTCTAGACATTGGAATATTATTGAGAGATCAACTAGGTGGAGGGATGAGTAAAAACTATTTTTTTCTTCATTTTGAAAAAGTTAATGTACGTCATATGCAAAGAAAGGAACAGGAGGTGTTTTGATGGAATCAGGAGAAGCGAGGAAGTATTATGGTCTATTTTAAAGCATGAAATTTTGATGGGAATGAGGGCCAGTGTGCATAATTTTCTTGATCACCAGTTTGAGCCATGGATTCCTTAGATTCTTCTTTGCTTTTCCATGTTTTTTCCTTTTCATTGTTTCTTTCTTCCCCTTGTGTGGTTGTTGTTTTTCTTTTTATTAGGTTTCTTTTCCTTTTGTTGTCTCAGCTTGCTTGTAGTTTCTCCTTTCTTTAATAAACCTGGTAGGAGTCCAATTTAACCCCGCTTATTCTACCAAAAAAACCTAGGGTAACTCGTATCTCACATCGAGTTCATAACTTACCAGAGTCAAATACACTCCTTACAATCATATATAAGTATTATTACTCAGATTAAATAACCAAAAATACATCAATTATCCCTTACCAGCCTAATTTTTTCCAAAATCAAATCCATAAAGAATTATTGTAGATTCCTATCGAAGTGGTTTCGGGTATGTACTGATACCCGACCCCGGTCCCTTCGAATCCAACATCATCTTAAAAACAAAAAAGCTGTTTAAGTTTTTAAATTAGTCCATACATACCCAGAATTACATTGCAATTCATCACAGATAGACAACCCATATTAACACAGTTCAACCAAACATAACATATTACATAGCATACTAAATCACATGTCAAAGGTATCAAATAATCCAAGGCATTCAACTATAATTAATTATCTATAAGAAAGATTAATTTGTTGTTCAATTCTTAATTAATTAAAATTACTTCCCAAATTAATTAAATTAATTACCTTTAAATTCTGCTTAATTAACACTAATTAATTATAAACCCTTTTATCCTTGCTTTAATTAATTTATGCAATTTAGCTCATCAACCTTTAATTATTAACACAAATTAATTACACTATAATTAACCTTTAATTACCCTCATAAATCAATTATACTATGTTTAATCACATTCAAGTAATTTCTTTTTAATTAGTTAGTATTAAATAATTAACTATCCTTACTTACTTCATTAATCTCATTCATTCATTACCCATTAATTAATCATATTTAGAAATTAACTATCCTTTAATTAATCACATTTTAATTAATTCTTAAAGTTGATTACCTTAAGTAATTAATCCTTTTGAATTACTTCCCTTAAGTAATTATTCTTTGGACTATACTAAATAATTATACTTATTTAATTATATTAAGAAATTATCGCTTGATTTATTATCCATTAATTTTTAATTAATTAACCCGTAATTAATCACACTTATAAATTTTAATCATTAATTATCTTTAATAAATCGCACAAGTTCATTTCCTTATATATAATTATTCAAACCCAAGAGAATTTAAATTCAAAACATTTACCTTAAAAATTTAAATCATGGAAACTTGCTTTGGAATTCGTTGATTATTTTCTATTGAAACCAGGTAAATACTAAATTTTGAATCTTGCTTTAAAGCTTTACCAAAAGTTTACCATTTTAAAACTTTTGGTCCATACATTAATTCCCTAGCACAAATTCATGGCTTAAATAAAAAAAACAAGATTCCTACTCGAGCCCAGTACCCTACTACTTCGAGCCAAAAACCAGACTACACAAAACACCCCTACTTCTTCTCCTTTCATCAAACATTTCAAAGCTACAGGATTGGAAACAAGGTCGTGCATGCTCCCTCCGATGATCGTGCTCTTCCGCCGATCATCCATACCAGTCTTGCATGATCGCCTCATCCCATACAACTATCTAAGCCTCAACAGCTCATGATCGAAAATAAGCTTCGACCCTTCCCACTACTGGAAATGATCAGTTAACAATCACCACGCTTCGGCCATTCTTGCCATCGAATACCCTTAAACTTCATCAGTAGACTCGTCTCCTTCTCCAGCAGTGTTTACCCCATGTGTGCAGCTTTCACCCCCTCCCCCCGGGCTACACTATTCGACTCGAAAATGATGCTATGTCAAAGACAACTAAAACCCTAGATCGACCCTACCCTGTCAATCTACGCTATAGAAATTATATCTACCATTTTTCCCTGGTGCCACTCAGACCTACACTCCTTCTTGCCAATTGCCACATAACACGAGCGACCCTATCGTCGTAATTCGGCAACACCCCCAAAACTGTTCATCCCCCAATTCCACACAATTTACAAGGTTAAAAATTGTGATTTTGCTATCATAAATCATCATTTTTCAATACTAATCTATTTTTATAGTCAAAACTTAAACTTCAGATCTTTAATTCTTTGACTTAAAATTTATTTTCACAGTAATTTTTCTTTCCAGAATAGTTACTAAATAACTCTTCTTGATTTTATTTTTAAAGATACAATTACATTCATTAAATCATTTCATCTTCAATGATGTTGATCCAACATTTAATCTATGAAGAGAAATAGATTTATTCAGCTGATTTGTGCCTGAAGTTTAACAGAGGAAGGTATGTATTCATAGACTCAGTCATGCACACTTTATACAGGGAGTTTCAACTATTTTCAGTTCATTAACATTCATGCAAATCCTATTTTCCCATTTGTAACAACCCTGTATTTTGTGATTATTTTAATTGTCTATTTTGATTATTTTATTTGAATTTTTGATTTAAAAAAATTATTTTATTTATTAAAATGGATAAATTTTGTTATTTAAATATAAAATTTGATTTTTATGTGAATTATAATTCCAAACATAAATAAATAGAATATTTTCCAGAAATGTGGATTTTGGTCAATGTGATCAAACTTTGACTTTTAAATTTAAAATTTAAAGATTTGAAATTTTGAATTTTATCTTTTATTAGGAAAATAAATTTATTTTTAAGTATACTGCTTTTCATTTCGTTGAAATCCGATTAATATTGTGAAAGTTATGATTTTTAAACTATTGTATGTAAATTGTTTTATTCAACAAAAATTGTTTATTTTAATTCATATAAATAATATTTTGTTTGACACATCTTGTTCTAATTTGTGTATATAATTGTGATATGACATGTTATGTATATATTTTACTTTTAAAACATTTTTAAAGTGTAGTTATAATTTTCAAATGTTTATTGTATTTTGTTTACAATTTTTAATTCTAGTTTCAATTTAATAACTATTTTCTTATTTATTTTCTATTTTTCCTTAAATTATTTATTTATTTTCTTTTTCAATTTATTTTGTTTTCATTTTCATTTTTATTTACTGAATTTTATTTAGTTTATTTTGATTAAAAGAAATAAGAAATACAAAGAAACAAAGACCTTTCATTTTCTAATGACTTTTCATTTACCTTTGCCTTTTCATTTTTTCCTTTGGCTTGTCATGCTTTGGCCGTTCACTTTTCTATGCATAGCCATGCATTTCCATTTACTTTTCACATGAGAAATTTCTCATCTTCTCAAACTCATGGCCATGCTAATTTCTGAAATTATTTTTGTAAATTTTCTAATGGCTTTCTTTCTCACTTTTCTCTTCTTCTTTCATTGATTTTTGCTTCATCTTCTTCAAGTTTGTTCGGCCTCTACTCCACCTCAACTCCACCAACCATCACCTCCTCCATTTACAGCAGCAACCTTCCCTCTTCCTTTGACCAATTCAGGCTGTGACATTCATTGATGCTTGCACCACAAAACAATGCAAAAACTCCACCAAAAATGCTAGCCGAGCTCATGTTACACCCTATCCCCTTCATTAATCACTTCGGTCACCCCATAGCCCCCACCTCCTGATCTACACCACCTTTGACCTTCAGCTTCAGCTCTGACCTAACATATACCAAGCATGGCCGAGCCCAATTGTGGTCATGGCCGAACCTTGTGTGCTCAAAACTCCACTCCATTTGCCTTGACCATTTGTATGTTTCATGTTATTACTCCTACCATCATCACTTCCTTGTAGCTGCACCTATATGACCCAAACCCGAGCCTATATTATCATCATGGCCGAGCAAAAGAACCCCCTATGGCCAAGCATTAGAGTGATTAAAGCAAGGTCAAGTCACTTTGCTCTTTGTTGCTTCCTATTTTCAATTTGTTTCTATATTGTTTGGGTTGAATATTCATGTGTATATTGTTTGTTTTATTGGTTGTTTACAAGATAATATCTATGCTCCCTCTTCCCGCTTGAATCATAGTCGTGCTGTGTTGTGCCGTATCGTGCTTTCTAGAATTTATTCGTGTAGTTTGATTTGCTATCTCTAGCATAAAAAGGTGAGTATTTACACATGACATTTATACTTATATGACTGTGAATTGATAACAAGTGAATCTGTAGAATTATTATATCATGTTATACATGCCTATGGTATGAATCATATGATGTTAACCCTGTTCATAAACCTGTCATATCATCTGATACTGCCATATGTTGCTAAACTGTTTATTTATATATGTTTCTCACACTACAATTTCCCTGTAGAATAGAACCACTATAGATTGAAATGACACATACCCGAACGGATTTTAGAATAAGAAAAAATCATTATGTGCTAAAATGATAGGCCTGAACGATTTTTATTTATTTTAATTTACTTGGGATTACGGTTTTGAAATGATAGAACCCGGATGTTTCTTTGTAAATTATGAATTGGAACGATATATTATCCGTATCAATTGACCTAGGTTAGAAAAAATTATATAGACCCTAGTTATTATATATATTTTTCTGGAATTTTAAAATATTTTAAAGTATTTTAAAATCGTATATTGTGATACTTTTGATATAAACTGAATAAAAAAATGATTTTTATAAAGGGTTTATGATTTTTCTATAAGTTAAAAAGTGAAATAAACGAATGGTTAAGTTGAAATTTGAAATATAAATTAATTTTTTGAAATGTGTGATTTTTTTTAAAACTGGAGTTTAAGTTAAGTAAATAAATTATGATAATTTGATTTCAAGTTGAATTTAAAATGACTTAATAAAGTGTTATTGATTTTTCTATGAATAAAAAATGGTTAAATAAACGAATGCTTAATAGTGAAATTTGAAATATAACTTGACTTGGAAATTTAAGAATTTGGTTTAAAAATAAATGTTAAGTTAAGTAAATAATAATGGAAATTTTGTTTATATTTTGAAATGATAATTAAAACTTAATTGTTAAGTTAAGTTTTAAAAATGTAAAGAATAGAAATGCGCATGCCTGAAATTAATAAGTGAATTATTAATAATTGATTTTTAGGTATAAAAATTTACTTTATAAAAATCATAAGTTAAAGGGTATTTAAATGACCATTATTAAAGTGGAAAATATGAAATTTTATAAGTTAAAGTGGTTTAAATTAAAATTTAATTGTTTCTGAAATTGTGTTGAAAATCAGGAAATTAATTAATAGCACTTAAGAAATGCTATCATTTCTGAAGTTAACTTAAAATCTGTTGTAAAGGATATTAAAGCACTTTGTAAGTGTTGTGGTTGATGCAAGTGAACTAAAAGGCTAAAATTAACTAAGGGCTATTGCAGCACTTGGTAAGTGCTGTAGTTGCAGAAACTGAAACTAAAATCTAAAACTAATAAAAGGGCTATAGTAGCACTTGTTATGTGCTGCAGTTGGATGAATTGAATTAAATCTTTTAATTTGAATCCTGAACTATTACAGCAGTTTTGTAAATGCTGTCTTTGCTGAATTTAACTATTTTTCAACTAAAACTGAACTATTACAGCAGTTTTTAAATGTTGTCTTTGCCGAAATGAATTGTTTTCAAATGTACCTTACCGCAGCATTTTAGTGTTGTGGAAAGCTGAAATTTAAATGTTTTGTTGTTTTAACTAAATAAATGAACTCAGAAAAGAGTAAATTTCTGGGAATTGAATATTTGATTTATAAGTATAATAACTTCACTTTAAATTGTTTAAGTGAAGTATTTTAATTTGTAATTTAAACCATTTTGAAATGTAATTTGGAATGGTATTTAAAATAAATTGAATGAGGTTGTTGAAAGGATATAATATTTGAATTTTGAAATGGTTCGTTGGAAAACTGAGTTGAATTGAAACTGATGGTTTGAATTGAATTGAATTGGAAATTTGAAAATTTGGGTTTAATTGAATAAATTTATGAAATGTAAAAGAAACTAAGGAAGGTATTATGATTTCAAATGTATGATTTCGACATGTTATGATTTTTAAAGTGTAATGATTTCAAGTATTTTGGTTTCGAAAATATTATAATTTTTGAAAGGTGAATATATGTTTGAAATGGAAATGATAAACTATTTGACTTGAATATAGTTTTGAAATAAAACTGGTTTTAGTTCTGTAATATAAACTATTTTTGAAATTTATAACCATCGGTTATAATAACGATTGGTTGTTAAAGAGACCGGGATCGGATATGGACATGCTCTCTATCGATACCGAAAACCACTTTAACAACTTTGTGTGCGGTGGAGATTCCAGAATAATGTAGGATGGTGGCGACGATCTTATTGAGGTATGAACGTGGACCCGGCTCCTGTGAGTTGGCTTAAGGTGGTTAAAACAGGAGCGATCGATGGGCCAAGTGAGGTAGCTCCTCCCATCGGACGCACTTCTTCGATACTATACTCTTTCTTATTGTTGATTTGATGTCCATCCTCCGATTTTGATTGGGAGTGTGTTCCGAGGTGGGCGATAGTGGCTGCTATGCGTTACCACCAGCCCGGAAGCGTAATTTGTAGTACCCTGGCATTGCCTGGTTGTGCCGTGTCACCTACCATAGCGAGCCTTACTACGAGTTTTTTTTTTCTCCCGTAACCCGTGGAGTATTTAGGGTAGCCTTCCGATCTGGAGGTACGCTGATATTGGATGGACTACTGGGACTATTACTGTTAAGGGGAATATTGGGTCACTCCTTAACGCTATTTTAAAGTAAGTTTATTTTATTGTAGACAATACTATAGTAGCGCAATATTACTACATAGTAAATAGTTTAACGGATCCTTAGAGGATTGATGGTCCCAAGCATCCTTTAGGTTACTTGTACTTTACTGTAGTTCACTTGAGTTGGTTTACATCGTACAAGTATGTATGTCCTGACTCGAGTGTTTTGTGTTTTGCTTTACGCTCGGGTCAGCCTGAGTATTCACAGCTTTGGATTTCTCTTTCTGGAGCTAGGAATAGCTGGAGATTCTGCTTATCTAGTTATCTATCTATTTCAGTTTCAGTTGTTCTATTTCAGCTCTTGTATTTGTAAACATATATGTATTTGGGATTTCTATTGTATCTGTTTTCAGACTGATATTATGTATTTTGGTTTGAGACTTTGTTATAGTAGCTTCATGAACTACTATGTTATTTTAATTTCCGCTGCGACTTGTTCTGATATTTCTATGTCTGTGATTCTGTGTATGATTTTATTTGCTCCAAATTTTATTACAATCTATTATTTTGAATTATTCAAGTTCAACATGTGTGGATTATTGTCGATTTGAATGGTCCAAAATAAGGGTTGTTACACCATTACTATACAAGTTTATCACATGCATCTTGTATTTAAACAAATTTTAAGCCTTAAAAGAATTAACTGAAATTTACTCACAGGTACAAAACAGAAAAGGCTTGTTTTGAATGAACCTGGAACTATACTTTAATCTGAATCCAGATTTTTGAAATGTTCTTATTATTTCGACAAATTTTTGTTATATAATGAAGACGAAGGAAAATCCAGCAATAGAATTCGGATTTTGATCAATTTTTTTAACCTGTATGATATAAACAGAACAAACACCCTATATTCAGACATGCAAACCCATTTTATCATATAGATATACATACAAGTCATATTTAAACAATCATACAAACTTTTCCTTTATATACTTTACTTCGAGTTCATAGCATGCAACAGTTAAAAGATTTGTTTACTCACCTGGAAATCAGTTGAACAGAGCTGAACAGTTTTGAAATTTAAAAACTTGAAATGCTTTATTACTAGTGGAAATCTGTTGTTTGTTGAGATTGTACCCGAGGCTTGGTCGTTGAACTTGTATTTTGACTCTTAGTTTGCTTTCAAATTTATTTAGCTAATCTCGTTTGATTACCAGATTGTAATTTATGTTGAATTCTTTGGCTACGATTTTTTCTTAAAAGAAATGACAGAGAAAAATGAAGAAGATTATATAACATAGTTTTTTCTCATTTGTTAATTATTTAGAAAAATAAGAAGAGGTTAAAGACACTTGTTAAAATCAACTTATATTTGTTTACACTTGTAATTAGATGAATTTCTAAGCTTACGCTTGTAATTTTTGAAAATTAAAATGTCTTTAATTGATTTAAGTATTATATTGACATATGTTTAAATGTTTTATATATAAAATATATATATATATATATATATAATTTCAAACTATTTTTATTTATATATAAAGCTTCAAAAGGAAACATAATTCTCTTATCTAATTCTTATTTTAACTATTATACCTTTTTAGATAATAAATATTTATACATAAAATTCATATTATATACATTTCCTTACATATATTTATATTTAAATTAGGAAAAAAAATTATTAGTTCCAAAATAAAGAGTTTTAATTCCAATTTATTCTTAGGATATTTCCAATTGAATTTCAAATCCAAATAATATTTAAAAATCTATTTTTATAAACATATACCAAATTACTACTTATTTTAATTCCTTAGGAAAAAGAATAAGTTTTGGATCATAAAAAATTTGTTACATTATTTATCTGCCTAAAGTACTGGGATATCACAAAGGGGGAGTTATGGTATGATCGAAGTGGTAAGTATATTTTATAAGGTTGTCATCATCAAAAGGGAGAGATTGTTAGGAACTAGAGATAGCGGTTTTGATGACAACAACCTTTGTAACTTATTTTATTATAACTTATATACTAACACTATTGTCTAGATATATATGAATGATATTATGTAGGATATATATAAGGCAGGTATTGATTATTGAAGACTATACAGTATAAAGATCAATAAAGAAGAAATCAAGTTTGAGGACTCATGAGTATCAAGATCAAGATTTCAAGATATGTGTTTATTTTTTGTTAAAACTTCATAATTGCATGAAATCTTCATTCCGAATTTCATTTGGGATGGAACCCATTTCTACCTTCTTATGGCTTACCAACCCACGATAAATAGCTTACAAACCTACGACAAGTGGCTTAAAAACCCATGAACATCCTGGTTTTGTACAATTCTCGAGTCCTGATGTGATGAGATATTCTGCAGGAAGAACCTTGCAAAACACTTCAAAATGGTTTTTCAAAACGTTTTTCAAAACTTCTTTTCAAAATGTTTTAGCCTTAAAATTATCTTTTCAAACAGAAGTTTTAGCCTTAAAATATCCTTTGTTTTTGTGTTTTAAAACATAGTAAAATTAGTTTATTTTACTCCAGAATCATTTCATCTTGTTTCCATTTCAATACCATTTTCAAAAAAAATACAATTTTTTTAACAAGGGGATGTCAACATCGTGGGATACCCCATGTCGACATGGTAGCCGTTGAATTCAAAAGTTTCAATTTTCAAAAGAAGTGTCTATTCATTTATATCTCTTCACGAATGGTTATGAACATTGGTGCTTTATAAATAGGCTTCACAAACGAACTTTTTAATCGTCTACTTTCATACTTTCTTCACTTCTTCTTCTCCACAAATCCATGTTCTATAATTATCATATTTTTAAGATCGTGCTGAAATTCTGCCAAATTCTCAAGTAAATCAAATTAGAATCTCATTCTTGTTTGATGCTCTGTCCTCTCTCAAAGATCAAAGTGCGATTCATAGTTATAGGATTAATTTGTAATCAAAAGTTTATCGAGTCTCTTTATAAGGTGTGGTTGTTCCTGGAAATCAATTGGGCAATCTTGTGGCCCTTAAGTCAAGAGAGTTTGCCCCAGACTCATGAGACGGAAGGGTACCTTAAGGCCTTTATAAGTTGAGAAGTGTAATCTGGACACTAGTTTAATAAAAATATGTATGAGGTGGTTTGCCTTGGTACAGGACTGGATGTAGGGTAACTCTGAACCAGTACAAAATCCGGTATGTTCTTTCCCTTTACTACTTTTTATTTCTTTCTACATCTGTGTTTGATTATGTGATTGTTCTGTGATTAAGTTCTGCATTTGTTTGTAACATAATTTTAGTTTAGTTCATATAAGTCTTATAATTCATAAACACTATTCACCCCTCCCCCCTCTAGTATTAAATTAGCCTTAAGATCTTAATCCACTGTCCCTTTCACCCTGAAGCTTTTAAGTTTTTTGATTTACTACCGGTTTTGAGTATTTTGTCACTAAGGTTATAAAAATGGCAGTTCCTTTTTTGTTATGTATACAAACAAGAAACATTTGGTATGCATATATAAAGAGAAAGTGAAGTGTACTATACAAGCTTGCACATGTATGGGCCATTTTTTCATTTTATTTTCTTTCTTTTTATTTTGTTTATTTTGATTTTAAAATATGTAAACTTGATTTGAATAAAAAGATGATTTTATTTAAGGATTGATTTTATTTATTATGTTGATTGGCCATTTTATATATTTAAATTGATGTGCATTTATTACAATGTTCCCTGGTGTATAAATATTTATTGTAACGATCCCAATTTTGGAGTCAAAATTTAAATTGTGAATTAAATTGAATTTTTCAAAATAAATAAAGATATGTGTTTGTTATTTATATATATATGTATATAAATATAGATTATAAATTGAAAATTTGATTTGAAGTTCAAAAGCTAATATTTTGAAATTAAATTGGAATTTAAATTTCTATATTTTAAAGTTCATGAAAATATGTTTTCTAATTCTTTATTGTGATTTGGAAGTTATATTTTGAATTGGATATAAATAACTTTCAAAAGCAGTTTAAAGTTAAATTTTTATTTTTAAGTCTTACATACATACATACATATATATATATGTTTATTTATTAAAGTGCAATTAAACTTTGGAATCAATTTCTTTAAAGAATTACATAAATATGTAAAAGGGAATTGGATTTATTAAAGATTTTTTATCTTAAGGTTAAAATTTAAGTAAGATTAATTAAAGGGTTTCAAAAAAATTTTATAAACTTATTTAAAGAAGGGATTTAAACACAAAAATGGTTGTTTTGACATTTGTAAAATATTAGCACTATGAATTAACAAGTGTAGGATGGTATTATTTAAAATTAACAAGTGGCATAGCTTTTATTTATTTTAATTTGAATTAGAAATATAAAATAATATTTTTAAAGAAGAAAGCTCGCCATTCGTTTCCAAACTCTTCCTCCTCAATTTATTTCCCTCATCTTCAAACTAAAACTGGAAACTAAATGAAATCCAAACTTCAAGTTCAAAAACTGAAGCTATTTAAAACAAAATCATATCAAGCTAAGTAAATTTTTTACCAAACAAACCAGTAAAGCAACTCAGACTTGAAAGCCATCAAGCAAGATATGGGAGCAAGATCATTTCTAGCTTAAAATGCAAAAGTAAAATTCAACTCAAACCAGAACTAACCTGGAAGCAAAGCAAGAATCAAAGTCTGGTAGCAGGTCATCTCAAAACTATTTCAAGATTTCAGTGTAATTCAAACTTCTAGGCAAAAGAGCTTGTTCTTTGTTCCTCTCTGTTCTTCATCTCTCAGGTGAGCAAACTCTTAAAACCACATATTTATTCTGTTTTACATGTGATCAAATTGCGGTATATATTGTGAAACCTGTTTGTATGGATGAAATATGTCTGTATGTGTATATATAAACATAGAATGATAAATGCATGCCTGTACATATGTTTATAACCTCTGATCTTAGCTACAGATTTAGGAATCAAGTTTAAAATTCAAATTCACCTTATATAATCACTAGTAGGCTAAAGTTTTTGAAGATGAAATGTGTATAAGGATGTAACATTATTTTTAAAAATAATTTTAGGTGAAAATATTTTTAATTTAATTCAAAATTATAAAATTTACAGAGATAATTAAAATAAGTTCAAAATCATATATCTGAATTTCAAGTTTGGATCATATCGATGAATTCATAGCAGGAAATGATGAATTTAGGTGGAGGAATCACAATTTTTAAATAGGTATATGGCGAGAATTGATGTGATGAATGATAAATGGGAATTCATCAAATTCCGACGATCAGTGGCGAAGCGTTCATCGAAATTGAGGCTGCGGAAGGCCAGTACGATGTAGATCCATGGGAAAATACTCGGGGAGGTTCTTGGGTATTGGGGTGGCCAGGCGATGAAGGTTTAGGGTTTAAGCACCTGTTTTGATTAACGTTGAAACTGAGATAATTGTGCGGCCATTGGCAAACTGGAAGTGATCACGAGTGGGGGAGTCGCCGCGGGGGTCAATGACGAGGCTTCGTACAAGGCGGCGATGTCTCAGGTGGTTTGCGATGATGGCACAGGGGAGTTTGTTGTTCGAAGTTTTGGGTTCTGATGTTACGAGCTTGCTCGATTTTGATTATCAGTTTAATTCGAAAATCTGTATGGCAGAGATGCATGAGGGAATCGTCCGTGATGTTGGCAACGGCAGGGTTGGTCGGCGACGATCTGGTCGATTGCACATATGCACCGTGCACATTTATATCTAGCTGTTTTCCAAATTGAGGAAAAATATATTGGAAGCTTAGGTCGAACATGAGTTGATTTCATGAATGTCTCGAAGTAGCAGGAATGGTGAGTGACTCGGTGATTCTGATTGTTATACCCGGGTTTTTTTGTATTTAACTCGGGTTGATTTTGATAGTGTTCAGGTTTCGAAATTTTAAATAAATTTGTTTCAGGGTTTTAAATTTTAAAATGTTTTAACAATTTTAAATAACCTTTATTTTGAAAGGTTTATTTTTAAAATAAACTTAATGTTGAAATTAAGGAGTTAATCGAGAAGATCAAATGTTTTAGTTAATTATTCTAAGTTGATTTATGGATTGATAATGATTTTGTTTCAAAGATTAAAGGTTTTTAAACTTTAATTATTGTTAAGGATAATTAGTTTTATTTAATAAGTCTTAAAGGATGTAATTAAGTGATTAAGTAATTACAATTACTTTGTGTAATAGAATTAAAAGCTAATAGCTTTGTGTAACTAAATTAAAGATAATTAATTACTCAAAGCTTAATTACTTGATGAAAGTAATTAAAGGTTAATTATTAATTAAAGGTTGACTTATTAATTAAATTAAAGGTTGATTAGTTAATAATAAGTAATTAAAGGGTAATTTATTATGTAACGATTCGCTATTTTGGACCATTCAAATCGACAATAAAACCATATATATCCGACTTGAATAATTCAAAATACCGAATTGTAAATTAAAATTTGGAAAAACTTAAAATATACAGTAAATAAATCAATCACAGATCATAGAGTAATATAATGCAGCGGAATAGATAAACAATAGTAGTTCATGAAGCTACTATATACATCAGAGTTAGAAAAATACAACCGAATAGTTCAAATGCAGTGAAGTCTCCAACGCAACAGATGACTTCTCTGAACCAATCAACTGGAAAGGCTGGAATCTGAATCGATAGTTGGATTTCCAAATGAAGCTCCAAACTCCAAAGGTGAGTCTCAAATGTTGTATCACTCAGTCTGACCCGAGCGTAAAGCAAAACACAAAACACTCGAGTCAGGATTAACATTCTTATATCAATAAATCCGATTCAAGTGAAATATCAACTGAAATATAAATAACTTAAAGGATGTTTGGGATAACCATCCTCTAAGGGTCCATGGAACTTCCTACAAGGTAGAAATATACACTATAACACCGTGGTCATTTCAGCTTAATTTATACTTCAAAACCAAATCTCATTTTCACTTCAAATATCTCTATATTTCCCAAAATAGTATTTATATATATTAAATAATTTATACAGTAAAGTATTTTCAATTTCCTCAACTTAACAAATCGTTCCAACATCAACCCGACCTTCCCATTCAAATTAAATTCAATCTTAATTTATCAATTTAAATTCAACTCAATTTCTAAAATAACCACTTAAATTTTATCGATCTCAAATTTGGATTTATATTCACAAATACCCCATTATATTTCCATATATTTCAAAAATTTAAGTATTCAACGTTTCATCTAAATTTTCATTCAATTTAGTTTTCTAAATAATAAATTCAAATTTGGTTCAACCTAAATTTTCATTTTAATTCAATTTAGTTGCTAAATAACAAATTCAATTACGTTGATTTCAAATACAGATCTGAATCTCAACATAAACCATTTAAATTCCAATATAGTTCAAGGCTTTAATATTTAAATGTTCTATATAACAGTTTCATATAGATCTCGATTTAACCTCATTATTATTTAGTCTTGAAATACTCCCTTATTAGAATCAATATCATTTAAGTAACCTTAAATTACATTTTACTCAATATTTTCTTTAATTTACTTAAACGCGAAATATTCATTTAATCACTTAAATCAAAAATCCAATTATAAAATCATACCCTTTAAATTTCCCATTCAAAAATTTCAAATCGATTTAATTAAATAAATCATTATTTAAATACCATTTTTATAAACCAAAATTTATCTCCCAATCTTAATTATTCAATTTATTACAAGTGAATCTATTTGAAATATAGATTTACATAAATACTTAACCATATTATATGTATTAGATCAATCTAATTTAAATCAAATATTACTACTAAAACTATATATACAATTTTCATTTATATAATATCTTAAGAATCAAATGTATTAAACCATATATTTCTTTCTAAAATTATAGAAATTATTTTCAAAATATTTATGTGGACCAAGGGTGTCTGTATATATTTCCTATCATATAGTCAAGTGCTACGGATATTTATCATTTCAATCCGTATACTAAATATATACGGGTGAATATCATTTAAACCCGTAATCCCAAATTCAATTAAATGAAGATCACTTGGGTTTATCATTTCAACCCATAACGATTTTCTCCTATTCTAAAGTCTGTTCGGGTATGTATCATTTCAACCCATAGTGATTTCTAAACTACAGGGAACTTGTAGAGTGATAACAGAAAATACAATAAAATAACAGGCATATGCCATCAATAACAATGTAATATAAAGAACAAGATATGGTGTCATATCCCGCAGGTGAACAGTTACAGATAATAGCATACATAACAAATTTAAATAACTACAGCAGCATATTTCAATTATCGTTTCAATTGAAATCAAATTTAATGAATAAAAAAATGTTAATCGTGAGTGATTGCTCACCTTTCGAGGCTAGAGAATATAGAAGGAGACACGGATACGCACACTGATACAGACAATGAAATTAAATTTCAAATCCAAGCAAAGCCAAATCGGCACGAATTCAACGATCAAAGCTGATTGGCTCGAATTGATGAAACGGATCAGATCAGAACTGGAATGATGAAGGTAAATGGTATAAGCGAACTTTTATAACCACCTATAACTATATATACACATATGAAATTTATATTCTAAGTTCAAACATCACAAATTTAATTTACATGTTTTTCAAACATATAAATAAAGAAATAAATCAAGCTTACATTTTTTTTAAATCAACATACACTTAAAAAAAATATACTAACACCTTTATACTAAACTTATATAACTAGTATATATATATTCTCAAACAGATAAAATAAATGTTTAAATATGAATACCTAAAAGAATTTTTTTTATATAACTATTTCTATATATATTAAATGTTATATATATATAATTTAAATCCATCCATATTTTTACATTCAATAACATATTATATTCAACCTATATAAATTTCCAAATTATATATGTGTATTAAAATAATTTATAAAGTAGAGTATTTATAGAATCATCTTAAATCCAAAATAGTATAAATATAAAACTGTAACGAAATATATACAATCATCAACTAAATAAGTCGGTACCACATAGAAAACCATATGGTAACAAACCGCATAATATACATATATTAAAGTATTTTATATAGTCTGTAACAAAACAAATATATGACTTACATAAGCGAATAACCATATTATAGGAAACCTGATATCAACAAATAGAAGCTGACCCATATCGAAATATAAAACACAAATATATATATATATATATATATATATATATATATTCTTATTAAAAATGAAAGATACTTATTTTATAGTATGTTCCCTTCAAAATACGCATACATAATTCAAAATATTAACATGACTTATAAGTTGTGAGGAAGATCAAATAGAAACTATATATATATACATTGTCATGTTATGAAAATAAACTTTTGAAAAAGTAATATTCAATACTTATATAAATAGTATGTATATCACAACAAAACAAAAACAAAAAAAAACAAAAAAAACAAAAAAAACATGTAATTACGAATATAAATCAAAACATATATGTGCTTACACGCATATACCTCACTAATCAAACAGAAGCAACCGGAAGGCGAGGTGATGGGTTTCATTTGATGAGGAGGTTTGGAAGAAAGGTGAAGTGGCGGATGCAAATAATGGTGACAGCCGCATGCTTCTATTTGCCTTTTTTTCAAAGAAAAGTAGGGAGGGGAATGAACAGATCTAGAGAAAAAAGAAGTGAAAGCGAAAATAAATAGGGATGAACCACATGTTCTCAGGAAAATATAACGGAAGAAAATGAATAGGCAACCAAATTTTAAGTGAACAAATAAATAAAAGTGATTGTAACGGTCAACCCTTGATTTGGTGAAAATAATTATAACAATTAATAAAAGAAATAAATAGCAACGGTCACGTTGCTTGGTTCAGCTGACCCATAAAAGCAAATTATTTAAAATTTAAACGGTAGGAAACGTAAAAAAACATACCACCATAAAATGAAATTGATAACGTATGTGCATTAATTCTGCAATATTTATTAAAGCAATTGATTGATGCGCGTTTAAATTTGAACGGAAGGAAAGAGAAAAGTCACAATTAAAGGTAGGCTTTAAATTTCTAATAAATACAAAATGTTTCTAAGTTTATACATTTATAACTTTCCAGCTGTAGTGTATATATATAATGAATGGTCATAAAGAAAGAAGTGGAAACAGGGAGCGTAGGAAAGTAAAGGTTAGAAAAATAAAATTTTGTTGAGAAATGAATATTTTCATGAGTTATATAGGTTTGATCAGAGAGGTAGCGTGATTTAAGGAGAAGAAAGAGCGAAAATAAATCAACTTGCTTCGAAATGGAAAGGAAATTAAACTAGCGTTGATTTTTAATGAGCAGTTCTAGGTAAGAAATAAGATATTGATTTAAAAAAAAAGGCCATGATTTTGATTAAGCACTGATTTTTCTTGTTATGCATGGTTACTAGATTTTTAACAAATTTTAAGCAAATGGGTTTCGAAATTAAAACAGAAGAAACGGTCAGCTAAGATTAGATTTTGGAATAAGATTTTTAAACAATATTGAATGCGTTTAAAACGTAAAGCTCGTGTTGATGGGAACAATGGCAAGAAATTAAAAAGGCGAACGGTTATAAAATTTGTAAATAACGTTCCTATTAAATCAGGAGAGTAAAAGGAAAGTGAATAAAATTAGAATGCGTACAACAGACGCAGTGATTTTTGTCCAAAAAAATGAAAATAACGGATTTAAATTTTATACGTTTTCTTGTATGTGTATATACCTTATTTATTCCATCAAATAACGCGCCTTTGAAATACGAAATTAAACAGTTTATTTATACACAAAGTTTTGGAAATTTATTACTTATAAAAAAATATGACTTATTTACACATTTACTAAGAAATTTATATTCGAAAATGTATGTAAGTAAAATATTAAATATTAAATTTTTAAAAGTATAAAATCAATTTTTTTAAAGAACAAAAGGTGAAATAAACGTTGTTACGAATATATTAAATTAAACCAAAAGATTAAAAATAAAAAAATTAAAGATTTATAACTTCAAAAAAAAATGTTAAGTTTTAACCAAAATAAGAATTTTAGAATTTTCATACTAATAAAAATCTTGGGTGATTATTTATAATTAAATTTAGACAACCAAATTTTCGAAAAATAAAACCCCAGAGTTATAAATAAAGAATAAAATATTGCTAAAATTTAGGCTGTTACACTCTCCCCCACTCAAGACTTTTCGTCCCCGAAAAGGAAGGCGGTAGGAGAATTAAAACAACCAGAAAGAAAATAGATTGAAAGACAAGATAAACAATAAATTTTAAAATTATATAAATTTTACTCGAAATATTCATTTGAAAACTTCACTTGGAAATCTTATGATACTTTCAACATTATAAATACATCAAAAATCATTTTATTTAAACATGTTTTATTAAATTAATAACTTCAAAATATTTATAGCACTAAAATTTTCTATTAAACAATGTAGTATACAAATAAGCAATATTTAAAAAGGTTATATCCAACAAGGAAAGAAGATAGATTTGGAAACCAGAATCAAGGTGAATAACTAAACTGAGCAGATAAGGTAGATGCAAGGAATAGTATCGGGCATGAATAATTAATCTAGAACCATAAGAATTTAAATTTCAAATATTAATTCAAAATTTATTTGTTGGGAAAAATACTTTTATAATAAATACCTTTATAATAATACTTTATAATAAAATACTATTATATCGAAATAGATTTTCCTTTCGAAAATACTTTTATAACTCGATGTTTCAACAAGTTTATCAATTTCCTACAAGGTAGAAATATACACAATAACACTGTGGTCATTTCAGCTTAATTTATACTTCAAAACCAAATCTCATTTTCACTTCAAATATCTCTATATTTCCCAAAATAGTATTTATATATATTAAATAATTTATACAGTAAAGTATTTTCAATTTCCTCAACTTAACAAATCGTTCCAACATCAACCCGACCTTCCCATTCAAATTAAATTCAATCTCAATTTATCAATTTAAATTCAACTCAATTTCTAAAATAACCACTTAAATTTTATCGATCTCAAATTTGGATTTATAATCACAAATACCCCATTATATTTCCACATATTTCAAAACTTTAAGTATTCAACATTTCATCTAAATTTTCATTCAATTTAGTTTTCTAAATAATAAGTTCAAATTTAATTCAACCTAAATTTTCATTTTAATTCAATTTAGTTGCTAAATAACAAATTCAACTACGTTGATTTCAAATACAGATCTGAATCTCAACATAAACCATTTAAATTCCAATATAGTTCAAGGCTTTAATATTTAAATGTTCTATATAACAGTTTCATATAGATCTCGATTTAACCTCATTATTATTTAGTCTTGAAATACTCCCTTATTAGATTCAATATCATTTAAGTAACCTTAAATTACATTTTACTCAATATTTTCTTTAATTTATTTAAACGTGAAATATTCATTTAATCACTTAAATCAAAAATCCAGTTATAAAATCATACCCTTTAAATTTCCCATTCAAAAATTTCAAATCGATTTAATTAAATAAACCCTTATTTAAATACCACTTTTATAAACCCAAATTTATCTCCCAATCTTAATTATTCAATTTATTACAAGTGAATCTATTTGAAATATAGATTTACATAAATACCTAACCATATTATATGTATTAAATCAATCTAATTTAAATCAAATATTACTACTAAATCTATATATACAATTTTCATTTATATAATATCTTAAGAATCAAATTTATTAAACCATATATTTCTTTCCAAAATTATAGAAATTATTTTCAAAATATTTTTATGGACCAACGGTGTCTGTATATATTTCCTATCATATAGTCAAGTGCTACGGATATTTATCATTTCAATTCGTATACTAAATATATACGGGTGGATATCATTTCAACGCGTAATCCCAAATTCAATTAAATGAAAATCGCTTGGGTTTATCATTTCAACCCATAACGATTTTCTCATATTCTAAAGTCTGTTCGGGTATGTATCATTTCAACCCATAGTGATTTCTAAACTACAGGGAACTTGCAGAGTGATAACAGAAAATACAATAAAATAACAGGCGTATGTCATCAATAACAGTATAATATAAACAACAGGATATGGTGTCATATCCTGCAGGTGAAGAGTTACAGATAATAGCATATATAACAAATTTAAATAACTACAGTAGCATATTTCAGTTGTCGTTTCAATTGAAATCAAATTTAATGAATAAAAAAATGTTAATCATGAGTGATTTCTCACCTTTCGAGGCTAGAGAATATAAAAGGAGACACGGATACGCACACTGATACAGACATTGAAATTAAATTTCAAATCCAAGCAAAGCAAAATCGGCACGAATTCAACGATCAAAGCTGATTGGCTCGAATTGATGAAACGGATCAGATCAGAACTGGAACGATGAAGATAAATGGTGTAAGCGAACTTTTATAACCACCTATAACTATATATACACATATGAAATTTATATTCTAAGTTCAAACATCACAAATTTAATTTACATGTTTTTCAAACATATAAATAAATAAATAAATCAAGCTTACATTTTGTTTTAAATCAACATACACTTAAAAAAAATATACTAACACCTTTATACTAAACTTATATAACTAGTATATATATATATATATATATATATATATATATATTCTCAAACAGATAAAATAAATGTTTAAATATGAATACCTAAAAGAAAACTTTTTTAATATATAACTATTTCTATATATATATATTAAATGTTATATATATAATTTAAATCCATCCATATTTTTACATTCAATAACATATTATATTCAACCTATATAAATTTCCAAATTATATATGTGTATTAAAATAATTTATAGAGTACAGTATTTATAGAATCATCTTAAATCCAAAATAGTATAAATATAATACTGTAACAAATATATACAATCATCAACTAAATAAGTCAGTACCATATAGAAACCCATACGGTAACAAACCGCATAATATACATATATTAAAGTATTTTATATAGTCTGTAACAAAACAAATATATGACTTACATAAGCGAATAACCATATTATAGGAAACATATCAACAAATAGAAGCTAACCCACATTAAAATATAAAACACAATATATATATATATATATATATATATATATATATTCTTATTAAAAATGAAAGATACTTATTTTATAGCATGTTCCTTTCAAAATGTCGCATACATAATTCAAAATATTAACATGACATATAAGCTATGAGGAAGATCAAATAGAAACTATATATAAATATACACTGTCATGTTATGAAAATAAACTTTTAAAAAAATAATATTCAATACTTATAAAAAATAGTATGTATATCACAACTAACAAAAAAAAAACAAAAAAAAAACATGGAATTACGAATATAAATCAAAACATATATGTGCTTACACGCCTATACCTCACTAATCAAACAGAAGCAACCGGAAGGCGAGGTGATGGGTTTCATTTGATGAGGAGGTTTGGAAGAAAGGTGAAGTGGCGGATGCAAATAATGGTGACAGTTGCATGCTTCAGTTTGCTTTTTTTCAAAGAAAAGTAGGGAGGGGAACGAACAGATCTAGATAAAAAAGAAGTGAAAGCGAAAATAAATATGGATGAACCACATGTTCTCAGGCAAATATAACGGAAGAAAATGAATAGGCAACCAAATTTTAAGTGAAGAAATAAATAAAAGTGATTGTAACGGTCAACCCTTGATTTGGCGAAAATAATTGTAGCAATTAATAAAAGAAATAAATAGCAACGGTCACGTTGCTTGGTTCAGCTGACCCATAAAAGCAAATTATTTAAAATTTAAACGGTAGGAAACGTAAAAAAACATACCACCATAAAATGAAATTGATAACGTCTGTGCATTGATTCTACAATATTTATTAAAGCAATTGATTGATGCGTGTTTAAATTTGAACGGAAGAAAAGAGAAAAGTCACAATTAAAGGTAAGCTTTAAATTTTTAATAAATACAAAATGTTTCTAAGTTTATACATTTATAACTTTCCAGCTGTAGTGTATATATATAATGAATGGTCATAAAGAAAGAAGTGGAAACAGGGAGCGTAGGAAAGGAATTGTAACGACCCAGAAATTTTATTAATTTAAATTTGAATATTTAATTAATTTTAAATATTAATAAGTGAAATTTATAAGTCGAATAATTTTATTTCGAATAATTGGATTTAATTGAATAATTAAATCGATAATTTAATATGTTAAATCATGGAAATAATTGAAAATTGAGTTAAATATGATTGAAAATGATTTGTAAAATTTTATTTTATCATATTGAAGTTAGAAAGATGTAATAGAACTTTTAGAATCGAATTAAAAGTTTATTTGTGAAAATTGAATATTTTAATATTTAATCGACTAGTGAAAATAGTCAATTTTTGAACAGTCTCAGAATTGGGCGAAACTAGTTCCATTGGATCCGTAATAGTTAGTTATTACCGGATTTCAATTTTCATAGCAATCGAAGTTATCATTTGATCGTTGCAGCTCGAAACGCATCTAAATTGTTTTAATATTAATTTGGCGAGTTAAAATAGCCATTTTTCAAAAAGTCTCGGATTTCGACGAAACCAGTTTCATTGCATCCGTAATGCGATATTATTGTATGGTTTCAAATTTCGTGTCAATTGGATTTACCGTTTGTCCGGTACAAATTAAAACGCCTAGAAAATCGTTTAAATCGGTTTAATTTAAATTGAACGTTTATTGCCATAACTCGCACAGATGTCCGAATTAGCTTCCGAAACCTGTTCCATTGTGTCCGAAACGTGGGGTAAACCCCAGAAACGTCGGTCACCGCGCCTAAATCGGAGTGTGAAAATTCCAGAATGAATAGTGTTTCGTTCGTTTTCTATAAATAGACCATCCTCTCTTTAAAAAAAAAAATAGGTTTTATAAAACCCTAGCCGCCAGTAGCATGAACTTATGGCCGAAATTTGTTCATTTTCTTCCCCTCCGATCTCTCAATCCATCAACAATCGTCAGAAACTCCCAACTACAATCTCGTAGAGCACATCCTCCTCTATAATCTGAACGGTGATGATCGAAAGATATGAAGCGAATCAACGGCAAACTGCCTGGGAACATCGAACATTCGGCCTCGTTTTTCGCGCAAGGGGGGAGGGGGCCGCGTACGTGCGGTCGGCCGGCGTTGGTGGGTGGAGGTGGGGGCTTCGACGTGAGGCTCTCTGATCGTCGCGAAGTTGATCGTGTTGGTGGCAAATCAAAACCCTAATATGTGTATATGGGTTCATGAGTCGGCCTGAAGAACGCAAGTGTTGGAGAAGAAGCATGCGCATGGTTCAGATGCAAGGGGGTAGGATCTTGTGGCCCAGATTGAAAGTTAGGTTTTAAAATAGAAATATATGTTGTAATTATTAAGTTTAAATTCGAGTAAACTTGTAAAAATCATAACTTTTTCATACGAGGTCGAAAACGCGCGAAACCAGTTGCGTTGGAATCGTATGGACGAGCACTACGCGATGGAATTGGATTGGAGTCGTTTGGAGTTAGTGAAAATTTTGGGTAAAATTAAACGTTCATTTAATTTTATTCGAAATAAATCGCTAAAACGAAATTGGAATCAAGGTGAGAACTTCTCACTCAATCGAATCGGTTTCGATTTAATTTTAAATAGTTAGATTTAAAATATTTGAATGCATGTTTGAATGATGATTGTTATCTATTAATTGTTAAAATAGACATTATGCGCCGTTAGTAAGCGGATGTTATTTATTAAAAACATATACCGCGAATATTTCATAAACAGTGAAATTGGTATTATATATAATAGCAATATATATATATATATATATTGGCATATGTATATATTGCAGTTATTGATTTCCCGCATTTGTATAGCGGATGAGACCCTATTGCGCCGTCTATTAAGTGGATAATATTTTAAATCCCATATACCGCGATAATTCCGTACTGGAGCGGAATTGGTATTGTGCTAATGTTTGTGGATGCAGGAAACCAGGTTCGTGGGATCCAACTGGATTCCTCAACAGTATTTATTTGATTTCAGATATTTTGATATTTGATGGATTATCATATCGATATATGATATCGTTGTTGTCGTGATTGACTATTTGGTGTGTAGCATCATTGGACCAAATTTGGAACTTTAAAATGATTTTTAAAGTGATTTTTGAAAATATATTATATGTTTGGAAATTGATTCATTTTAAATAAATAAACGTATAAATTTTTAATGTTATAAAAATTATATTTTTGAGAAATATAGTTAAAAGTTGATTTTTGAAAATATGAGGCTAATGATTTTATAAAATGGTTAAATTGGGATTTTTGAAATTATTATAAAAAGTTGAAAATATAGGATTTATAAAATTTGATTATTTTATAAATCAAAATGGTGAAATTATAAAGGAGTTTAAAGATGTTTTAAAAGAATAATATAAATTGATTTATATAAGAGATTTATAAATGGATATTTATAAATTGAAATATTGAAATTATAAAACGAGTTTTTATAAGTGTTTGAATGAAGTGAAAATGGATTGCATAAGTGAATGGAATTTATAAAATTATAAATGGTGAAGTTATGAATGAAATTTATAAATAGTAAGATTTATAAATTTTGTGAAGTTATTAAAGAATATATTTGGGTAAATAAATGGATCTTATAAGTTATAAGATTTATAACTTTGGAAGTCTTAAAAAGAACGATTTTGTAAAATAATCGTTTTATAAGCATTTAACTTATAATGTGAACTTTTGTTTTATAATTGAGTTATAAATTGAATAGGTTAATAAAGGAATTTATAAAAGGAAGTTGTTATAAAATAAATAGAAATGGAATTTATAAACGTTGTTTTATAAATCCGCAAACGACTTATTTTGATAAGAAAATTGTTGTAACTTATTAATGGAGTTATACTCACGTTTTATACAGTGAATAATCCTTTAAAATAAAATGAATAGAAATGATGAAATTGGTTAACGTAGTATATTCACGTTTTTAAATAGTGAATAATATGTTAAAGAAATTGTTTTGAATGTGATGTTTTAAATAGAATTAAAACGATCTAACGATGTTTTAAAAGGTGTTGAGATTCGCAACCATAGATTTCAACATTCATTGTTGAAATAGACGTTTTCGAGAAATAAAAAGGAAATGGTGGACTATAACACCGTTGTTATAGTAAATGATTTCCAAAAGGAAATGTATTGTATAGTATTGGGATTTATATATCTATTTTAATTTCGAATCCCTATACTAGTGATTTTGGGTTGTCGTAACGATGTTTTACGCAACATTCGTTTTGGCCCAAATAAATATGGTTAAGAGAATGATTTCCTTAAAGAATGAAATATATACTTAATTTCGATTGAAGTATATTGAATATTTTCCAAGTGTTGAAAATAAATGGATTGAGAATTACTTAATAAGTAAGTATGGAAATGTTTTCCAATATAAAGTGAATATTAGAGAATTTATCTTTTTGAAGATAAATTGAAATGAATAATTGAAATCGTATATGCATGGATATTTTGGAATGAAAATTCACTATGGAATTTATAAAAGAATGGGGAAATTTGTTTAAAAATAAATATTGATTTATTTTTGAAGTGTGAAAATTATATATCTTGTAAAGATATTTTTGGGAAATAAATTATTTGGAAAATTATTTGGAATCTGGTGATGTGTGCATATCCATTGATAGTTCAATAACCGACTATCAATATTTACCTTTGAAAGGTATTTGTTGTGATTTGCTGAATTTGAATGCTACACTTATTTTTAAATTATTGCGCTCGTTATTCGGATTACCCATTCCGAATAGTGATACGACGTAATGGATAGCATTGAAGATTGGTGTTGAAGACCCGGTATTTGCGAGAGCGATAGGATGACCTGTCGATTGACTCTGCACCGAGTAGCTACGGTATAGAGTTCTCCATATGTGATGGGAAATCCGATCAGGATTGTGGATATCCGGATTGCAAGGACTTCTTTGTAAGTGCCTTCGGTTCTGTTCGAGCCCGGAACAGACTTGTATGGATTGTATGTCTGACATTACAAGTTGAGATATAAAGCCGATTTCTTTCAAATATATTTCTGTTGGTGGCGAAGAATTTATTCTTTTAGCTTAACACCCTTCTCTGAGACGTACGAGCTCAGAGGTTATGTAGTTGAAGGTTATCAGCGATGTATTCCCAATTTGGTAATGTGACATGCTGAGTGTTGCTGTGAAATGATCATTGTGTTGATTATTTGTGATAGGATCATTTATTTGATCGTCTATCCTGGTGATCATTTCTATGATCATTTGTTGACCCAAAGCATGGCTTTTGTATAAAGTATGTTTTTGTGGACGTGACTTCGTCGAGCCTCACACCTCGGGAATGGTCAAAACAGGAAAGATGCGGCAAGGTTATAAGGGGTAGCGCCCTTTAGGGAATGTGCATTTCCTTCTGGAAAAGGGTGGTATCATGGTATGGAGCCCAGATACTTACTCATGTTGAAAACACTTTATGATTGTGTGAATTGATTACGAGCGCTCGGTTAAAGGTCCCAAAGGACCGGGGGATGACATATTCGGTCAGTTGTTACTCAGTTAGGGGTAACCCGGCCTTGTGTTGGCAGAGATCCGGTTTGGTTCTCGGGGATGTCCTTCCAGAGGCATTCTCATGTGGCAATGGGAAGTTCCTTGGCCTGACCATTCGTTGGAAATCCAAAGAAACAATACGAGATATGGTAGTCTCATTTTTAAAAGCATTGCGAATTGACTTTAAAAATATTCCTCTATTTTGATTTTAAAGATAAATAAACTGTTTTGAGTTCTCACACCAGTCACATGACTGACTCGGAGTTTATTGTTTTCCTTCCTAAACTCTGGGTGCCCACCAATTTCCACACGGGCAGTCAAGAGTTAGGTTTATCAGGATATTCTGGAGTTGCTGGAGGCAAGCTGGATGGCATGGCGTAATTACTAGTATATAGTATTTCTTTTTCCGCTGTTTGATGTCGTATGATGTTGTACACTCTGATGATGATGTAATGAAATGTAATGTATAAAATGTAATAACTGATATAGTTCTTTGTTTAAAGATTATTCATTTATTTATTATATGTTGTTCCGCTGCGATTGTGAGATTTTGATATTGTTCTGTTGTTTTCTTTCTGTCCCGTTCTATTTTTCTATTTTCTTTCCTCTCTATTTTTCTATCTTCTTATCTCTTCTTCTTCCTCTTTCTCTTTCTTAAACCCTCAGTGTTCGGTTTTCCGGCATCCGACTGATGGGCATTCGATACAGTGGACGTATTGATGTCGATATTCGGGAGTCGAAGAATCGGGTCCTGACAGGAAAGGTTAGAAAAATAAAATTTTGTTGAGAAATGAATATTTGCGTGAGTTAAAAAGGTTTGATCAGAGAGGTAGTGTGATTTAAGCAGAAGAAAGAACGGCAATAAATCAACTTGCTTTGAAATGGAAAGGAAATTAAACTAGCGTTGATTTTTAATGAGCAGTTCTAGGTAAGAAATAAGATATTGATTTGAAAAAAAAGGCCACGGTTTTGATTAAGCACTGATTTTTCTTGTTATACACGGTTACTAGATTTTTAAAAAAATTTAAGCAAATGGGTTTCGAAATTAAAACAGAAGCAACGGTCAGCTAAGATTAGATTTTGGAATACGATTTTTAAACAATATTGAATGCGTTTAAAATTTAAAGCTCGCGTTGATGGGAACAATGGAAAGAAATTAAAAAGGCGAACGGTTATAAAATTTGTAAATAACATTCCTATTAAATCAGGAGAGTAAAAGGAAAGTGAATAAAATTAGATTGCGTACAACAGACGCAGTGATATTTGTCCAAAAAAATAAAAATAACGGATTTAAATTTTATACGTTTTCTTGTATGTGTAAATACATTATTTATTCCATCAAATAACGCGCCTTTTAAATGCGAAATTAAATAGTTTATTTATACAAAAAGTTTTGGAAATTTATTACTTATATAAAAATATGATTTTTTACACATTTGCTAAGAAATTTATATTCAAAAATGTATATAAGTAAAATATAAAATATTAAATTTTTAAAAGTATAAAATCAATTTTTTTAAAGAGCAAAAGATGAAATAAACGTTGTTACGAATATGTTAAATTAATCCAAAGATTAAAAATTAAAATTTTAAAGATTTATAACTTCAAAAAAAAATGTTAAGTTTTAACCAAAATAAGAATTTTAGAATTTTCACACTAATAAAAATCTTAGGTGATTATTTATAATTAAATTTAGACAACCAAATTTTCGAAAAATAAAACCCCAGAGTTATAAATAAAGAATAAAATATTGCTAAAATTTGGGCTGTTACATATTACTTACAGATAATTACTTAATTAAGTAATTTATTAATAATTAAAGTTGTTTTATCAAGTGATTAAAAGATAATTTCCCAATGTAATTAATTTGTGATTTATTAATATAAGTGATTAGGATAATAACTAATTGTAATTAATTTAGTATAATTAGTTAAAAGGTAATTAATTAAGGGTTAATAAATTAATGTAATTAATTAAAAATAATTAATTAAAGGATAATTAATTTATGCAATTAATTAATATAATTAATTTAAAGACAATTTATTTATATTGTAATTAATTAAGAGTTAATTAATAAACATAATTAATTAAAGATAATTAATTAAAAATAATTAAATAATCAAGGGTTAATTATTTAATATTTAAGATTAATTGATTTATTAACTAAGGATAATTAATTAATAATTTAAGGTTGATTAATTTATTATTAAAATCTAATTAATTAAAATAGTTTGTAATTAATTAATATTAATTAACCTCGATTAGTAGTTTATTAATAAGTAGTTAATTTTATTTAAGTTAATCACATAATTAATTGATCATACTTATGGATGTTTGGATTCTATTAAATGTTCAATTGTTTGATATCCTTGATGTGTGATGCTTTGTGATATGAAATGTTTTGATTTGAGCTGTGATGAATGTAATTTATTTATCTGTGATGAATGTAATTTATTTATCTGTGATAAATTTATATTATTTATCGGTGAATCTGTAAATGAAGATAATCGTTATAGGATTATACCGCTTATCGATGTTGCTGTGTTTGAATTGTGATGATTGATGACGTTGCACTATTGTGTAAAACCCCTAAACTACACTATATACACACAAATATGAATTACACGGGGAAATTGGTTAAGTCGCAGATATTTGAATTTAACTCAAATAATGAAATGGTTTTGAAAGATGAATTTTGAATCCAAATGGTATTGGAAATGGAACTGGGTTGAAATGAAAAGCTTTTGAAAGGAAGTTTTGAAATTTAAATTTAGTTTGAATATACTATATCTTGTTTAAATTTTGAAATTTATTTTGGAAATTTGGTTTGAAAGGTTTATACAAGTTATAAAATATATATATAAGGATTTTAAAACCATCTTTAAAGTAATTTAAAAAATATTATTTTGGGAATGAATATTTAACCCAAGTTTATACTTTAAAGGATATAACTTGTGCGTATTTGATCGTATTTCTCCGAAACAGAAACCCTTTATTTTCAAATGATAATGGCTTTCGAATAAAGAAAGAATGTCCATTTTTGTTGAAAGGGTTTCAAATTTGAAATGGAATTGTTTTGAAAGCTATGAATGAATCTTTGTGAAAGATTGTTGAACTTGGTTTTGAAATTGAAGTGAATCTTAAAGGTGTATCTTTTGTATAAAAGATTTGAAATGGAATTGTTTTTGAAAGCTATGAATCTTTGGAAATGGTTTGGAAAGCTGTAAATTGAGTCTTTGATTTAAAGATTGGATGAGTTAATCCAATTTTAAAGGGAAATTGTTTTGAAAAGTCTATGAATGAATCTTTGTTAAAGATTGGTGAACTTCGTTTTCAAATTGAAAAGGAATCTTAAAAGTATATCTTTGTTATAAAAGATTCGAATTGGAAAGCTATTAATGAATCTTTGTGAAAGATTGGTGAACTTTGTAAAATGAATCTTTTTGTTTAAATGATTAAAAATGATAACCTATTTAAACCATTTGAAGAAAGGTTTTGGGCTTTAAGTTGTGACTTAACTAAGATCCCAAATATCCATATGCTTTTTAAAATGAAGAGTTGATTATTCGGTTAACCGAAAGAGGACTTTGCGTCATATAACTCATTCTGAATAATGATATGACGTTATGGATTACATTTGAAGACGGTGGTGAAGACCAAGTATTTTCGAAAACAAAAGGATTACCTGTCGAATGTCTTTGCACCGGCTGATCCCCGGTATAGAGATTTATCTCATCCTTTGTGTTGGGGAGTCCGGATGTGATTGGGGATTATCCGAATTTGTAAGGGATTCATTGAAGTGCCTTCAGTTCTGTTCGGAACTTGAACAGACTTGTGTGGATGGGTGTCTAACGTTACACTTTGAGATGTAAATCTTGTTTCTATCAAATACATTTCTGTTTGGTGACGGAAAATTTATTCTCTTAGCTTAACACCCTTCTTTGAGACGTATGAGCTCAGAGGTTATGTAGTTGATGGTTACTAGTTGTAACGTCCCGGAAATTTTCGACTTTCGAAAATTCAACATCGATGCTCACTTTATCGACTGCCGAGAAATCGAAGGCCAAAAACCCGAAATGTTATGGTTTAAGAAAAAGAAAAGAAGAAGAAGAGATAAGAAGATAGAAAATAGAGGGAAAAGAAAATAGAAAATGGAGAGAAAGAAAATAGAAAATAGAGAAAAACATAGAATAGAACGGAACAGAAAACAGCAGAACAACATCAGAATCTCACAATTCGCAGCGGAACAACATATAATAATAAATGAATAATCTTTAAACAAAGAACTATATCAGTTATTACAATTATACATTTCATTTCATTACATCATATCATCAGAGTGTACAACAACATACAACAACAAACAGTGCAGCGGAAAAGGAAATACTATATAATAGTAATACGCCATGCCATCCATCTTGCCTCCAGCAACTCCAGAATATCCAGAATATCCTGATAAACCTAACTCTTAACTGCCCGTGTGGAAATTAGTGGGCACCCAGAGTTTAGGAAGGAAAACAATAAACTCCGAGTCAGTCATGTGACTGGTGTGAGAACTCAAAACAGTTTATTTATCTTTAAAATCAAAAATAGAGGAATATTTTTAAAGTCAATTCGAAATGCTTTTAAAAATGAGACTACCATAAGACCTCCCGCCACACACACAATGCAAACGCAGACTTGGAGGAGATTTCTCCTTATGATAGTCAAAGATGCTTGATACGTATTAAAAAGAAACATTTGATATTATTATTAGTGCATAGTGTAGGAAACAATTTCGAAAGTAGAATATAAATCTTAGCCAGCATAGGTACCATTATATTATGCCTACTAATAGCTACCATATTAGATGGCAGGTTCTACAACTAAAACCGTACAAGTTTCGTATTGTTTCTTTGGATTTCCAACAAATGATCAGGCCAAGGAACTTCCCATTGCCACATGAGAATGCCTCTGGATGGACATCCCCGAGAACCAAACCGGATCTCTACCAACACAAGGCCGGGTTACCCCTAACTGAGTAACAACTGACCGAATATGCCATCCCCGGGTCCTTTGGGACCTTTCACCGAGCGCTCGTAATCAATTCACACAATCATAACAAAGTGTTTTCAACATGAGTAAGTATCTGGGCTCCATACCATGATACCACCCTTTTCCAGAAGGAAATGCACACATCCTAAAGGGCGCTACCCCTCATAACCTTGCCGCATCTTTCCTGTTTTGACCATTCACGGGGTGTGAGGCTCGACGAAGTCACGTCCACAAAAACATACTTTATACAAAAGCCATGCTTTGGGTCAACAAATGATCATAGAAATGATCACCAAGATAGACGATCAAATAAACGATCCTATCACAAATAATCAACACAATGATCATTTACAGCAACACTCAGCATGTCACATTACCAAATTGGGAATATATCGCTGATAACATTCAACTACATAACCTCTGAGCTCGTACGTCTCAGAGAAGGGTGTTAAGCTAAAAGAATAAATTCTCCGCCACCAACAGAAATATATTTGAAAGAAATCGGCTTTATATCTCAACTTGAAATGTCAGACATACAATCCATACAAGTCTGTTCCGGGCTCGAACAAAACCGAAGGCACTTCTTACGAAGCCCTTGTAATCCGGGTATTCACAATCCCGATCGAATTTCCCATCACTTAAGGAATCTCTATACCAGGAGCTACCCAGTGCAGAGACAATCGATAGGTCATCCTATCGCTTTCACAAATACTCGGTCTTCAACACCGATCTTCAATGCAATTCACAACGACGTATCACATATTCGGAATGGCTTATACGACCCCATGGTCCTTTCCCGGTTAACCCGAATAGTGAGCGCTTATTCAAAAATAAGTGTGGCATTCAAATTCAAACAAATCACATCAAATACCCATTCAAAGGGAAATATTGATAGTCAGTTATTGAACTATCAATGGATATGCACACATCACCAGTTCCCAAATAATTTTCCAAATTATTTATTTCTCAAAAATCATATCTTTACAAGATATATAATTTTCACACTTCAAAAATAAATCAATATTTATTTTTAAACAAATTCTCCTTTTCATTCATAAATTCCATAGTGAATTTATATTTCGAAATATCCATGCATATACGATTTCAATTATTCATTTCAATTTATCTTAAAAAAGATAAATTCTCTAATATTCACTTTATATTGGAAAACATTTCCATACTTATTTAATAAGTAATTCACAAATTTTATTTATTTTCAACATTTGGAAAATATTCAATATACTTAAATCGAGATTAAGTATATATTTCATTCTTTAAGGAAATCATTCTCTTAAAGATATTTATTTGGGCCAAAATGAATTGTTGCGTAAAACATCGTTACGACAACCCAAAATCACTAGTATAGGGATTCGAAATTAAAATAGATATATAAATCCCAATACTATACAAAACATTTCCTTTCGGAAATCATTTACTATAACAACAGTGTTATAGTCCACCATTTCCTTTTATTTCTCGAAAACGTCTATTTCAACAATAAATGTTGAAATCTATGGTTTCGAATCTCAACACATTTTAAAACATCGTTAGATCGTTTTAATTCTATTTCAAATATCACATTCAAAACAATTTCTTTAACATATTATTCACTATTCAAAAACGTGAATATACTACGTTAATCAATTTCATCCTTTAATTCATTTTATTTCAAAGGATTATTCACAGTTAGAAACGTGAATATAACTCCATTAATAGGTTTCAACAATTTACATATCAAAATAAGTCGTTTGCGAATTTATAAAACAACGTTTATAAATTCCTTTATTAACCTATATTAAATTCATAACTCAATTATAAACCAAAAGTTCATATTATAAGTTAAATGCTCATAAAACGATTATTTTACAAAATCGTTCTTTTGAAGACTTTCCAAATCATAAATCTTATAACTTATAAGATTCATTTATTTAACCAAATTTTTTCTTTAAATAACTTCACAAAATTTATAAATCTTACTATTTATAAATTTTATTTATAACTTCACCATTTATAATTCTATAAATTTCATTCATTTATGGAATTCATTTACAATTCATTCTAACACTTATAAAAACTCGTTTTATAATTCAAATCTTTTAATTTATAAATTATCAATTTATAAATCTTTTATATAAATCAATTTATATTACTATTTTAAAAATGCCTTTAAACTCCTTTATAATTTCCTCATTTTGATTTATAAAATAATTAAATTTTATAAATCCTATATTTTTAACTTTTTATAATAAATTCAAAAATTCCGATTTTACTATTTTATAAAATCATCAGCATCATATTCTCAAAAATCAGTTTTTTTTTACTATATTTCTCAAACTCATAATTTTTATAACTTTAAAAATTATAACGTTTATTTATTTAAAATGGATCAATTCAAAAATATTTTATAAACGTATACTTTCAAAAATCACTTTAAAATCATTTTAAAATTCCAAAATTTGGTCCAATGATGCTACATACCAAATAGTCAATTACGACAACAACGACATCATATATCGATATGATAGTCCATCAAATATCAAAATATCTGAAATCAAATAAATACTGTTGAGGAATCCAGTTGGATCCCTCCAACCCGTTTTCCTGCATCCACAAACATTAGCACAATACCAATTTCGCTCCAGTACGAAATTATCGCGGTATATGGGATTTAAAATATTATCCGCTTAATAGACGGTGCAATAGGGTCTCATCCGCTAAACAAATAAATGCGGGAAATCAATAACTCCAATATATACATATGCCAATATATATATATTGCTACTATATATAATACCAATTTCACTGTTTATGAAATATTCGCGGTATATGTTTTTAATAAATAACATCCGCTTAATAACGGCGCATAATGTCTATTTTAACAATCAATAGATATTAATCATCATTCAAACATGCATTCAAATATTTTAAATCTAACTATTTAAAATAAAATCGAAACTAATTCGATTGAGTGAGAAGTTCTCACCTTGATTTTAAATTCCGTTTTAGCGATTTATTTCGAATAAAATTAAACGGACGTTTAATTTTACCCAAAATTCTCACTAACTCCAAACGACTCCAATCCAATTTCATCGCGTAGTGCTCGTCCATACGATTCCAACGCAACTGGTTTCGCGCGTTTTCGACCTCGTATGAAAAAGTTATCAATTTTATAAGTTACACGTATTTATATTCATAATTTTACAACTTTTTATTAATTTTAAAACCTACACAAGCCCTTGGCCGTTGGATCCACTGGTCCTTTGCATCACCACCGTGCTTTGCTTCCCCCTCTTTCACGTTCCTCTCCTGTAAAACACATACGCAAGGCCGAACCCATCACTACCCTTTTAGGGTTTAAATTTGCAACCACCACGCCAACTTCCAAGTCGATCAACAAGTGCCATCTGGAAGCCCTCACCTCCCTCCACGTTCGACCAGAGCACAGGCCAACTCGGCCCCCTCTACAGCATGGAAAACCGTGCGCAACCGGCCCCCTTCCACCTCGATTTGCCGCCAATTCGTCATGCCCTTGACGATCATAACCGTTGGATATGTAGAGCACACTAGCCTCTACGTTTTCCTAGTTGACAACATCTCGAATTGATGAGTGGATTGAAAGATATTTGGGGAAGAGCAATGGTGATTTTCGGCCGTGGGTTGAGGGGGGTGGCGGCTGATAGAATTAGGGTTTTGCTTTTTTTTTC
This sequence comes from Allium cepa, assembly GCA_030765085.1. Classification (NCBI taxonomy): domain Eukaryota; kingdom Viridiplantae; phylum Streptophyta; class Magnoliopsida; order Asparagales; family Amaryllidaceae; genus Allium; species Allium cepa. The sequence goes on along the minus strand of CM060938.1, from coordinate 444,211,431 downwards.
TTTTTTTTTGTGAATTTATGGGCTATTTATAGGAAATTTTCGAACACTATTCATCCGGAAATTCCGAACTCCGATTCACGCGCCGTAACCAGTGTTTCTAGGGTTTACCCCGCGTTCCGGACACAATGGAACAGGTTTCGAAAGCTATTTCGGACATCTGTGCGAGATATGGCAATAAACGTTTAATTTAAATTAAACCGATTTAAACGATTTTCTAGGCGTTTTAATTTGTACCGGACAAACGGTAAATCCAATTGACATGAAATTTGAAAACTTGCAATAATATCACATTACGGATCCGATGAAACTGGTTTCGTCGAAATCCGAGACTGTTTGAAAAATGGCTATTTTAACTCGCCAAATTAAAATTAAAAATAATTCGATGCGTTTCGAGCTGCCACGATCAAACGATAACTCCGATTGACACGAAAATTGAAATTCGATAATAACTAACTATTACGGATCCAATGGAACTGGTTTCGTTCAATTCTGAGACTGTTCAAAAATTGACTATTTTCACTAGTCGATTTAAATATTAAAATATTCAATTTTCACAAATTAACTTTTAATTCGATTTTAAAAGTTCTAAAATATTATTCTAACTCCAATATGATAAAATAAAATTTTAAAAATCATTTTCAATCATATTTAACTCAATTTTCAATTATTTTCCATAATTTCACATATTAATTTATTGATTTAATTATTCAATTAAATCCAATAATTCAAACAAAAATTTATTCGAATAATAAATTCACATATTAATATTTAAAATTAATTAAATATTCAAATTTTAATAAATTAAAATTCTGGGTCGTTACAATCTTCCCCCCTTAAAAGAATTTCGTCCTCGAAATTATTAAGTAAGAAAAGTTACAGAATTTATTAACTTTCCAAAATCCATAGTTAAATTTCTTACAATAACTTTACTAAGTTTTCAAATCATACTTAGTTATCCTTTCAAAAACAACTACTATTGTTTAACTTTCAATTTCAAATCAAAGTTAAAGTTTTTCAAAACTTTCCAATTTTCTCAAATTTTTTTCTAACGCCTTAAATTTTCGGAAAAATTTGCCATAGTCTCCTTTGCGCGGCTCGATCTGAAAAAAAAATGACAGTATATATATCACAAATATACATCTCATCAAGTAATGAGGCATCCCGCAGGGAAAAAAATGTAAAAGTACGGTATGTAATCCGAGATATGTACCTTATATTTTATTAGCGAGCATATACGGCTAATATAGCGCGAAAGCGAGCTCCAAATGCGAAGCAAACGCAATCCGCACCTACTAAACACTCAACAAACAACATGAGAATCATGCATATAGACAATAGTATCAATATACAACATATAGCAACATAATAACTATATATGTCAACATAGCAAATGCAATAAAACAATAAATTCAACCATCAACCATCATCCATAACCAATAAATATTCATTTATATTCTCATTAATATTTAATGAATTGGTTTTTAATTTAATCACATTTGATTCATTAACAGTGGATGTTCTTACTAACATTCATTCTCAATTAGTTTATATTCACTAATTTATATTCAAGTTGGTTCACTTCCAAATCAAATTCAATTCTATTTAAGATTCACTTAACTTCCAATTGAATTCCAATTACTTTAGTTTCCAATTTCATTAACTCAATTTCATTAACACTTAATGAATTATATACAATCAACTAACAACCATATATCAACCAATGTATATTAATTACAACCATTTTCCTTTGCTTATATTCATTTAATTTGGCTTAATACCTTCACTTTCAATTGGTTTAATTAAATTGATTTTCATTCAATCTTTCAACTTCCAATAACATTAGATTTTAATGAATTAACACTTATATTCATTATTTCATACCAATTATTCACATTTAATTGATTATTATCCAATCCATTCATTTACAACAGTTGAATTTCATTTCATAACTCAAGTTCATATTTATTTAATCCATTTGATTATTTACTTCGATACCAAAATCAATTCCATTCAACAACACTTAAGTTATATTCCATTTAACTTTAAATTCATTTTTATTTTACAACTCATATTCATAAATATATTCATTAGTTTCACTTCTCATATGTATAAGTTTATTTCACAATTGTAAATCACTTTAATTATAATTCAATTCTTATAATTCTTTTGCTTATACAATTATTCTTCAATTTAGATTATTCAAACATCTAAACAATCAACTTATATACACTTTAATAATTCTGAAAAATTATTCCTTTATATATAAAATATACTCAAGGTAAAATTATTTCATTTACCCAATTTTAAAATCAATACTGTGTCGAATTGTTCTATTCAAGTGTTTAGAAACCCCTTCGGCATAGTTGTCGAGACCACGCTGACGAAGGTTCATATACCACTCAATAAACCAATCATCACAATATAAAACAATTTTACATTCACTAACAAATACGCTCTCATAGCTATTATTACACTCAACTCATTCTAGAGCACTACTGACTCTATCTCTAATGAGTAATACCCAACAGAACCATGGTTGTCGCTTAACCATAAGCTCCGATACCACATGTAACGTCCCGGAGGTAGCGGTCATAACCGGTAGGCTTTCCAACCATCCCAGCCCCACCGTGGCTTACACCGATATCCCAAACTTGCTTTTACGGCCAGCCTCTCGACTGTCTCAGGTTACACCTAACCAACCCCCTAAAAGAGGACGTGTGGGGGTAAGAGTCTCCCGTTCGCCACCAAACCGCGAAGCGAGAACCCCCCATCACATAGCCCAAAGCTTAGCAAGACTGGTGTGAGAACTCAAAACAGTTTATTTATCTTTAAAATCAAAAATAGAGGAATATTTTTAAAGTCAATTCGAAATGCTTTTAAAAATGAGACTACCATAAGACCTCCCGCCATACACACAATGCAAACGCAGACTTGGAGGAGATTTCTCCTTATGATAGTCAAAGATGCTTGATACGTATTAAAAAGAAACATTTGATATTATTATTAGTGCATAGTGTAGGAAACAATTTCGAAAGTAGAATATAAATCATAGTCAGCAAAGGTACCATTATATTATGCCTACTAATAGCTACCATATTAGATGGCAGGTTCTACAACTAAAACCGTACAAGTTTCGTATTGTTTCTTTGGATTTCCAACAAATGATCAGGCCTAGGAACTTCCCATTGCCACATGAGAATGCCTCTTGATGGACATCCCCGAGAACCAAACCGGATCTCTACCAACACAAGGCCGGGTTACCCCTAACTGAGTAACAACTGACCGAATATGCCATCCCCCGGTCCTTTGGGACCTTTCACCGAGCGCTCGTAATCAATTCACACAATCATAACAAAGTGTTTTCAACATGAGTAAGTATCTGGGCTCCATACCATGATACCACCCTTTTCCAGAAGGAAATGCACACATCCTAAAGGGCGCTACCCCTCATAACCTTGCCGCATCTTTCCTGTTTTGACCATTCACGGGGTGTGAGGCTCGACGAAGTCACGTCCACAAAAACATACTTTATACAAAAGCCATGCTTTGGGTCAACAAATGATCATAGAAATGATCACCAAGATAGACGATCAAATAAACGATCCTATCACAAATAATCAACACAATGATCATTTACAGCAACACTCAGCATGTCACATTACCAAATTGGGAATATATCGCTGATAACATTCAACTACATAACCTCTGAGCTCGTACGTCTCAGAGAAGGGTGTTAAGCTAAAAGAATAAATTCTCCGCCACCAACAGAAATATATTTGAAAGAAATCGGCTTTATATCTCAACTTGTAATGTCAGACATACAATCCATACAAGTCTGTTCCGGGCTCGAACAAAACCGAAGGCACTTCTTACGAAGCCCTTGTAATCCGGGTATTCACAATCCCGATCGAATTTCCCATCACTTAAGGAATCTCTATACCAGGAGCTATCCAGTGCAGAGATAATCGATAGGTCATCCTATCGCTTTCACAAATACTCGGTCTTCAACACCGATCTTCAATGCAATTCACAACGACGTATCACATATTCGGAATGGGTTATACGACCCCATGGTCCTTTCCCGGTTAACCCGAATAGTGAGCGCTTATTCAAAAATAAGTGTGGCATTCAAATTCAAACAAATCACATCAAATACCCATTCAAAGGGAAATATTGATAGTCAGTTATTGAACTATCAATGGATATGCACACATCACCAGTTCCCAAATAATTTTCCAAATTATTTATTTCTCAAAAATCATATCTTTACAAGATATATAATTTTCACACTTCAAAAATAAATCAATATTTATTTTTAAACAAATTCTCCTTTTCATTCATAAATTCCATAGTGAATTTATATTTTGAAATATCCATGCATATACGATTTCAATTATTCATTTCAATTTATCTTAAAAAAGATAAATTCTCTAATATTCACTTTATATTGGAAAACATTTCCATACTTATTTAATAAGTAATTCACAAAGTTTATTTATTTTCAACATTTGGAAAATATTCAATATACTTAAATCGAGATTAAGTATATATTTCATTCTTTAAGGAAATCATTCTCTTAAACATATTTATTTGGGCCAAAACGAATGTTGCGTAAAACATCGTTACGACAACCCAAAATCACTAGTATAGGGATTCGAAATTAAAATAGATATATAAATCCCAATACTATACAAAACATTTCCTTTCGGAAATCATTTACTATAACAACAGTGTTATAGTCCACCATTTCTTTTTATTTCTCGAAAACGTCTATTTCAACAATAAATGTTGAAATCTATGGTTTCGAATCTCAACACATTTTAAAACATCATTAGATCGTTTTAATTATATTTCAAATATCACATTCAAAACAATTTCTTTAACATATTATTCACTATTCAAAAACGTGAATATACTACGTTAATCAATTTCATCCTTTAATTCATTTTATTTCAAAGGATTATTCACAGTTAGAAACGTGAATATAAATCCATTAATAGGTTTCAACAATTTACTTATCAAAATAAGTCGTTTGCGAATTTATAAAACATCGCTTATAAATTCCTTTATTAACCTATATTAAATTCATAACTCAATTATAAACTAAAAGTTCATATTATAAGTTAAATGCTCATAAAACGATTATTTTACAAAATCGTTCTTTTGAAGACTTTCCAAATCATAAATCTTATAACTTATAAGATTCATTTATTTAACCAAATTTATTCTTCAAATAACTTCACAAAATTTATAAATCTTACTATTTATAAATTTTATTTATAACTTCACCATTTATAATTCTATAAATTTCATTCATTTATGGAATTCATTTACAATTCATTCTAACACTTATAAAAACTCGTTTTATAATTCAAATCTTTTAATTTATAAATTATCAATTTATAAATCTTTTATATAAATCAATTTATATTACTATTTTAAAAATGCCTTTAAACTCCTTTATAATTTCCTCATTTTGATTTATAAAATAATTAAATTTTATAAATCCTATATTTTTAACTTTTTATAATAAATTCAAAAATTCTGATTTTACTATTTTATAAAATCATCAGCATCATATTCTCAAAAATCAGTTTTTTTTTACTATATTTCTCTAACTCATAATTTTTATAACTTTAAAAATTATAACGTTTATTTATTTAAAATGGATCAATTCAAAAATATTTTATAAACGTATACTTTCAAAAATCACTTTAAAATCATTTTAAAATTCCAAAATTTGGCCCAATGATGCTACATACCAAATAGTCAATCACGACAACAACGACATCATATATCGATATGATAGTCCATCAAATATCAAAATATCTGAAATCAAATAAATACTGTTGAGGAATCCAGTTGGATCCCTCCAACCTGTTTTCCTGCATCCACAAACATTAGCACAATACCAATTTCGCTCTAGTACGAAATTATCGCGGTATATGGGATTTAAAATATTATCCGCTTAATAGACGACGCAATAGGGTCTCATCCGCTAAACAAATAAATGCGGGAAATCAATAACTCCAATATATACATATGCCAATATATATATATATTGCTACTATATATAATACCAATTTCACTGTTTATGAATTATTCGCGGTATATGTTTTTAATAAATAACATCCGCTTAATAACGGCGCATAATGTCTATTTTAACAATCAATAGATATTAATCATCATTCAAACATGCATTCAAATATTTTAAATCTAACTATTTAAAATAAAATCGAAACTAATTCGATTGAGTGAGAAGTTCTCACCTTGATTTTAAATTTCGTTTTAGCGATTTATTTCGAATAAAATTAAACGGACGTTTAATTTTACCCAAAATTCTCACTAACTCCAAACGACTCCAATCCAATTTCATCGCGTAGTGCTCGTCCATACGATTCCAACGCAACTGGTTTCGCGCGTTTTCGACCTCGTATGAAAAAGTTATCAATTTTATAAGTTACACGTATTTATATTCATAATTTTACAACTTTTTATTAATTTTAAAACCTACACAAGCCCTTGGCCGTTGGATCCACTGGTCCTTTGCATCACCACCGTGCTTTGCTTCCCCCTCTTTCACGTTCCTCTCCAGTAAAACACATACGCAAGGCCGAACCCATCACTACCCTTTTAGGGTTTAAATTTGCAACCACCACGCCAACTTCCAAGTCGATCAACAAGTGCCATCTGGAAGCCCTCACCTCCCTCCACGTTCGGCCAGAGCACAGGCCAACTCGGCCCCCCCTACAGCATGGAAAACCGTGCGCAACCGGCCCCCTTCCACCTCGATTTGCCGCCAATTCGTCATGCCCTTGACGATCATAACCGTTGGATATGTAGAGCACACTAGCCTCTACGTTTTCCTATTTGACAACATCTCGAATTGATGAGTGGATTGAAAGATATTTAGGGAAGAGCAATGGTGATTTTCGGCCGTGGGTTGAGGGGGGTGGCGGCTGATAGAATTAGGGTTTTGCTTTTTTTTTTCTTTTTTTTTTGTGAATTTATGGGCTATTTATAGGAAATTTTCGAACACTATTCATGCGGAAATTCCGAACTCCGATTCACGCGCCGTAACCAGCGTTTCTAGGGTTTACCCCGCGTTCCGGACACAATGGAACAGGTTTCGAAAGCTAATTCGGACATCTGTGCGAGATATGGCAATAAACTTTTAATTTAAATTAAACCGATTTAAACGATTTTCTAGGCGTTTTAATTTGTACCGGACAAACGGTAAATCCAATTGACACGAAATTTGAAACCTTACAATAATATCACATTACGGATCCGATGAAACTAGTTTCGTCGAAATCCGAGACTGTTTGAAAAATGGCTATTTTAACTCGCCAAATTAAAATTAAAAATAATTCGATGCGTTTCGAGCTGCCACGATCAAACGATAACTCCGATTGACAGAAAATTGAAATCCGGTAATAACTAACTATTACGGATCCAATGGAACTGGTTTCGTTCAATTCTGAGACTGTTCAAAAATTGACTATTTTCACTAGTCGATTTAAATATTAAAATATTCAATTTTCACAAATTAACTTTTAATTCGATTTTAAAAGTTCTAAAATATTATTCTAACTCCAATATGATAAAATAAAATTTTACAAATCATTTTCAATCATATTTAACTCAATTTTCAATTATTTTCCATAATTTCACATATTAATTTATTGATTTAATTATTCAATTAAATCCAATAATTCAAATAAAAATTTATTCGACTAATAAATTCACATATTAATATTTAAAATTAATTAAATATTCAAATTTTAATAAATTAAAATTCTGGGTCGTTACACTAGTGATACATTCTCAATTAGGTAATGTGGCATATGAAGTGTTGTTGATCATATGTTGATCGAAGCATGGCTTTTGTGAAAAGTGTTGCTGATCATATGTTGATCATATGTTGATCGAGCCTCACAACCCGGTAATGGTCGAAACAGGAATCGTTGCAGCAAGGTTATTTCGGTGTAGCGCCTCCTGAGGGTGTGTCCATTTCCTTCTGGATAGGAGGTGGTATCATGGTATGGAGCCTAGATACTTAACCTATGTGGTTGCTGCAAACTTATTGCTTTGTGGTTGTTGGTGTAGAGGTACCTCGGATAAAGTTCGGTAACCACCGGGGGATGGCATGCTCATGTCAGTAGTTACCTAGTTACATAGGTAACCCGACCTTGTGTTGGTCGAAATCCGGTTAGGTTCTCGAGGGCTCCCTCCAGAGTCGTTCCATTTGGTGTAGGAAGTTCCTTTGCCTGGCCATTGTTGGAAATCCAATCATCCAATACGCGTCCTATACGGTTTTAGTTGTATAACCTGTCATTTAGTTATGGTGGTCACCGCTGTTTAGATGGTAGTAATAGCAGGCATAGTTTGAAATGTCTATGCTGGCTAAGATTAATACTATACTTTTGAAATGTTTTCTGCACTATGCACTAATAATAATATCAAAAGGATTTTGCGTATCAAGCATGTTTGACTATCATAAGGAGAAATCTCCTCCAATTGTGTGCTTTGCATTGTGTGTGTGGTGGGAGGCCTTATGGTAGTTTCATTTTCCAAAATGCATTGCGGATTTCTTTTGAATTCTTTTGTTTTGCTTTTGTTAAAGACAAACTGTTTTCGTTTTCTCACACCAGTCCCATGACTGACCTTGAGTTTAGTGTTCCCTTTCTAAACTCTGAGTGCCCATAATTTTCCACACGGGTAGCCTAGAGTTAGATTTTCATATAATCAGCTAGTAGATATAGATTCAGTAGCCTTCAGACTTCTGTTTGGAAATCTTTGAAGTCTTTGGGTTTTCGATCGCATTTGGATCGAGTTTGCTTCATTTCGCATGATAGCTTTTGGTGGTTCGAGATTTCGATTTGGAGTTTTGGAGCTTTTGATTTGGGATGCAGTTTGTGGATTCATTCTCTCTTGAAGAATATGTTGGAGTTATCTTTTTTGTTGTTGTACCTTTCCGCTATTATGTATCTCTGATTATGTGATATTCATTATATCGTTGTTGTATTGAATGTTGTATATCAATGATATATATTGTTTTTCTTCTGCTATGTTGTTGTACTTAATGTGTTATAAGCTCCCGACGAACCAGATTCGATGTTTGAATCAATGACATTCGAATCGGGGTGATGTATTCAGTGTTGATTTTCGAAGGTTGAGTCAGGGTAATTACAGTGGTATCAGAGCTGAAGGTTGATCTTAGAAGTATAACACATCAGGTGACTCATTAGAGATAGGGTTACAATTACCGTAAAATGTGTATCCCTAAGATATTCGTCCATGTGACTTAGTAAATTCTCTTACTATCCAGATAGTGAGTATGAGTGCAAGAAGAGGACGAGATAAGGGAGAGGGATGTACCACTACAATTGCTCGATACCCTGCAACATCAAGGAACAATCTTTCTCTATCTATCTCTTTTGATCATCATCTGATATCAGTTCTTTGATGGCTTCGTGGCAACTGCAAGAAAAGGCTTTGGTGTGATGGTGGCCCTACGAATCGTGTAGATAATTCCAATTTCATGTTCTAATCATCAGTTTCTCATCAATCTTTTCGTTCTTAACTATAATAAATTTGAAATTTCTGTTGAAATAAATTGGTAAACAAAATATGGAACTGAATTAGATTGAATCTTTTTGTCTATTCTTTAGGGTCCGATATATTCTACGAATGGTTGCTCATCCCTTCGGACTAACCAATTCCTTACACATTTCGTAGATCTGGTGATCCGAGTATTTTATGTAGTATTGAATGAGTTTACTCTCATATTTGTTGATATTCTGATTTGGTAAGCCAAATGTAGAAGAAATATTTCGAATTGATCTGATAAACTATTTCCCTATCTTTTATCTATTCTTTATTGTCTCTTTAGCAAATTTCGGGGACGAAATTTTCTTAAGGGGGGAATCTGTAACGATCCCATTTTTGAGGCAAAATTTAAATTGATAATTAATATTTAATTTTGATTAAATTGTGAATTAAATTGAATTTTTTCAAAATAAATAAAGTTATGTGTTTGTTATTTATACATATATGTATATAAATATAGATTATAATTTGAAAATTTGATTTAAAGTTCAAAATTTAATATTTTGAAAATAAATTAGAATTTAAATTTCTATATTTTAAAATTTATGAAAATACGTTTACTAATTCTTTATTGTAATTTGGAAGTTATATTTTGAATTGGATATAAATGACTTTCAAAAGCTGTTTAATTTTTATTTTTAAGATATATATGTGTGTGTTGTTTATTTATTTATTAAAGTGCAATTAAACTTTGGAATCAATTTCTTTAAAGATTATATAAATATGTAAAAGGAAATTGGATTTATTAAAGATATTTTATCTTAAGGTTAAAATTAAAGTAAGATTAATCAGAGGGTTTAAAACAAAAATTTATAAACTTATTTAAAGAAGGGATTTAAACATAAAAATGGTTGTTTTGACATTTGTAAAATATTAGCACTATGAATTAACAAGTGTAGGCATGGTATTATTTAAAATTAACAAGTGGCATAGCTTTTATTTCTTTTAATTTGAATTAGAAATATAAAATAATATGTTTAAAGAAGAAACCAGGCCATTCATTTCCAAACTCTCCCTTCTTAATTTATTTCCCTCTTCTTCAAACTAAAACTGGAAACTAAAAGAAATCCAAACTTCAAGTTCAAAAACAGAAGCAATTGAAAACAAAATCAAATCAAGCTAAGTAAATTTTTTACCAAACAAACCAGTAAAGAAACTCGGACTTGAAAGCAATCAAACAAGATTTGGGAGCAAGATCATTTCCAGTTTAAAATGCAAAAATAAAATTCAACTCAAACCAGAACCAACCTGGAAGCAAAGCAAAAATCAAAGTCTGGTAGCAGGTCATCTTAAAACTATTTCAAGATTTCAATGTAAATTAAACTTCCAGGCAAAAGGGCTTGTTCTCTGTTCCTCTCTGTTCTTCATCTCTCAAGTGAGAAAACTCTTAAAACCACATATTTATTCTATTTTTCATGTGATCAATATACGGTATATGTTGTGAAACCTGTTTGTATGGATGAAATATGTCTGTATGTGTATATATAAACATAGAATGATAAATGCATGCCTGTACATATGTTTATAACCTCTATTCTTAGCTATAGGTTTAGGAATCAAGTTTAAAATTCAAATTCAACTTATATAGTCACTAATAGGCTAATTCTCTTAGCTTAACACCCTTCTCTGAGACGTACGAGCTCAGAGGTTATGTAGTTAATGGTTACTAGTGATACATTCCCACTTTGGTAATGTGACATATGAAGTGCTGCTGATCATGTGTTGATCGAAGCATGGCTTTTGTGAAAAGCGTAGCTTTGTGGACGTGACTTCATAGAGCCTCACAAGCCGGTAATGGTCGAAACAGGAATCGTTGCAGCAAGGTTATTTGGGGGCAGCACCCCTTGAGGATATGTCCATTTCCTTTTGGATAGAAGGTGGTATCATGGTATGGAGCCCAGATACTTAACCTATGTGGTTGCTGCAAACTTATTGCTTGGTGGTTGTTGGTGTAGAGGTACCTTGGATAAAGGTCGGTAACGACCAGGGGATGGCATGCTCATGACAGTTGTTACCCAGTTACAGAGGTAACTCGGCATTGTGTTGGTAGAGATCCGGTTAGGTTCTCGGGGGCATCCCTCCAGAGTCGTTCCATTCGGTGTAGGAAGTTCCTTTGCCTGACCATTATTGGAAATCTAATCATCCAATACGCGTCCTATACGGTTTTAGTTGTACGACCTGCCATTTACTTATGGTGGTCACCGCTGTTTAGATGGTAGTTATAGTAGGCATAGTGAGAAATGTTTATGATGGCTAAGATTAATATTATACTTTCGAAATGTTTTCTACACTATGCACTAATAATAATATCAAAAGGATTTTGCGTATCAAGAATGTTTGACTATCATAAGGAGAAATCTCCTCCAATTGTGTGCTTTGCATTGTGTGTGTGGCGGGAGGCCTTATGGTAGTTTCATTTCTCAAAAAGCATTGTAGATTTCTTTTAAATTCTTTTGTTTTTCTTTTGTTAAAGAAAAACTTTTTTCGTTTGCTCACACCAATCACATGACTGACCTGGAATTTATTGTTCCCTTTCCAAACTCTAGGTGCCCACAATTTTCCATACGGGCAGCCTAGAGTTAGATTTTTAGATAATCAGCTAGTAGATACAGATTCAGTAGCCTCCAGACTTCTTTTTGGAAATCTTTGAAGTCTTTGGGTTTTCAATCGCATTTGGATTGAGTTTGCTTCATTCTGCATGATAGCTTTTGGTGGTTCGAGCTTTCGATTTGGAGTTTTGGAGCTTTGGATTTGGGATGCAGTTTGTGGATTCATTCTTTCTTGAAGAACATGTTGGAGTTATATTTTCCGTTGTTGTATCTTTCCGCTATTATGTATCTCTGATTATGTGATATTCATTATATCGTTGTTGTATCGAATGTTGTATATCAATGATATATATTGTTTTCTTCCGCTATGTTGTTGTACTTAATGTGTTATAAGCTCCGGCGAACCAGATTCAACATTTGAATCTGCGGCATTCGAATACGGGTGATGTATTCAGTGCCGATTTTCGAAGGTCGAGTCAGGGTCGTTACATTTATGCACGTATATGTAGATATATGCATTTACACTATTTACTATATATATTCACATACTTACATATATTTTTCATTATATATCTATATGTATTTACATTTATTTATATACACATTTACACACTTATTTACCATAAACACTCATATAAATATATGTGTGTGTGCGCGCGTGTGGATATGCATACATATACAATATACCATTTTTCCTTTGTCATACTTACATATATAGATATGTGTGTGTGTATCCATATGCACTATATCTTATAAACATATACCTATATATATATAGATATATATATTAATAAGTTTTGAAATTTTCCATTTTGGCGTTTATACATTTATGTGTACATATATGCATACATGTATATATATATATACACACTCTATTTTATAAACATGTACATCTAGAATTATATATATATATATATATATATATATAAACATCATAAAGCTTGTATATATTTATATATATACATTTGTGGATATTTTACCTTGAATTTAAATGGTGGACTTTATATACATCTATATATAAATTCATCATATCTAGAATTATATTCAAAATTCTCATTGTTTTTAACTAATATATAGATTCAAATAGTTTAAACATCGAAAAACTCATCTATTCGACTTATAAAGATTAATATTAAAATCAGCTAATAATCTCTCCATCTAATGATTAAAATCCGGGTCGTCACAAAATGTGTAATTGGAGATTTTATTTAAATGCTTATAAAAGTGATTTAGTGAATATCTTAAAAATTAAATATAATTGAAGTTAGATATTTAGTTTTGATTTTATTTAACTTTGTAATTTGAGATTTTATTTAAATGTTATTGGAATGGTTAAGTCAATATTTTCCAAATTGGATAAAAATTAAGAGTTGAATTTTGAAATATAAATGAAATTTATCAAATTGAGGATATTGTAAATTGTTTGAATATTTAACTTCGAAACCTATTGAATTAAAAGTGGTTTAAATTTGTAGTTCAAACCTGGATTTAAAATCAATGTAAATTAAAGATGATTTTAATGACATTTTGAATGGAATATTTTTAATTGGAATTGTTAAACCGAGATTGATTTGAATTTGATTTGTGAAGTTGGAAGAACAATGCTAACTTGAAACTATTTTAAATATAAACTATTTTAATATATAAACCGTCTTAATATATAAACTCTTTTTAATATATAAACTATTTCAATTTATAACCTATTTATAATATATAAACTATTTTTAATTTATAAATATTTCAATATATATATATATATATATACTATTTTCAATATTTAAACTATTTAAGTTAGAATTTTTATGATTTAGATTTAATGGATTTAAAATATAATATTTTGACATGATGGTTAAAACTATTTTTATGAATATGATTTCGAAAGTGATGTGATTTCGGAAGTGAAAATGATTTCGAAAGTGATATGATTTGAAAAGAATATGATATTTTGATATGAAGTATGAACTATTTGAAATGATTATAAAAGTGATTTTATAAAATGACGACGGTGTGAAATAAGCATTTGGTTATTAAAGAGACCGAGATTGGATATTGTCATACTCTCTGCCAATACCGAAAACCACTTTACCAACTATTTACGAGGTAGAGATTCCAGAACGAAGTAGGATGGTTGGTGTAAGATTCTGTATGAGGTATTTATGTAGCCCTAACTCCCGTGAGTCAGCTTAGATGTGACTAAAACAAGAGTCATGCCAGACCATGTGATGTCGTTCCTTCTATCGGACATGCTTCTTCGATACCATATTATGAATTTATGATGATTTGGTGGCCACCCCTTGGTTTTGATTATGGGAGTGTGTTCCCGGGTAGGCGGTAGTAGTTGTTATGCATTATCACTATTCCGAATCTGTAATTTGTAGAATCCTACCCTGACATTGCCTCCAGTATCGTGTTCAAATGCCCTATCGCGCCTTCTACGACTTTGTTTTGTACCATACCTATGGAGTGCCCTCTGACTGAACCTTACAGAGGAGCTTACGGTACTATATAGACCATGTGACTATATAAAATGTATTAAGGGGAATATGGGTAACGCCTTAACGCCATTTTAATAATTTACTTTACTACAGACATTATCTATGAAGTGTATTGTACTATGTACGTAGATAGTTTAACGGATCCTTAAAGGATGGGGATCCCAAACATCCTTCAAGTTATATTGTATTTTAGTTGACATTTCACTTGAGTTGAATTTACTAGCATGAGAATGTTATTCCTGACTCGAGTGTTTTGTGTTTTGCTTTATGCTCGGGTCAGACTGAGTGTCACAGCATTTGAGATTCACCTTTAGAGCTTGGAGCTTCGCTTGAAGATTTGTCTCTTATCTATTTAGTTTTGGGCTATTACAGTTATTTCCATTTGGTTATTCAGACCTGTCATTTTGTTTATGTATTAAAGATTCCTTTGTATTTGAGATTTATATTGTATTTCACACTCTGATGTTTACATAGTAGCTTTACGAGCTACTATTTATCTTTTTTTGCTGCTTATTGTTGTAATACTCTGTGTCTATGATTTTGTGATTGATTTATTTACTGTATATGCTGAGTTTTGCCAAATATAAATTAACAATCTGATTTTTAAGCAATTCAAGTATGACATATGCGGATGTGAATGGTTCGAAATATCAGGTCGTTGCCAGTGGTATCAGACCTAGGTTTAGGCAAAACTTAGCATGTGGAGTTAAAATAAATTATTGAATCATCTTCGTTCGAGCTGGAAATTCTTCGTTAGGACCCTCTTCGATTCGGATTTCTCTTGAATTTCGGAATTTTCCTTTTGTTTTGGAAATCCATTCTTGTCTTTTTCTGTTTGTGTCCTTTTGATACTGAATCATCCCATAGCTCCACTTCGGTTGATCTTTGTTATGAATTTGAGCAAATCTTACCACCTTAATTGGTAACTTAATCCCTGAAAGTGACTAATTCCATTGGCGGTACCGCCAATCTTAGTATGATTTGTAAAGAGGTGAAACTCCTTTACAACAAGCGTTGATTCACGGGAGATTACTACATTCCCGGTATTGATGATGTTATTCTTGAAAAGCCCGAATCACTTCTTTAGTAGACGACCCAGGAAATTCTTTTCTAATCGAATGTAGATGCCTCAAAATTTTGTAGATAGTCCTATCTTTCCATTTGATTCTCACCCTGGTGATCTTGTCTGCACCTTGATAATCAGGGATTATCCAAATATTTTCGGTAAAGTCACTTCTCCTCGCCTCAAGCGGGAAATTTGAAATCTGCATCGATCCTATTCCTAAATCTTGACCTGTTGTCCTTTCTGCTGGATGAACGGTTTTTATAAATGTTAATCATACCTTTTGGATTTACCAATGCCCCTTCCTTCTTTGTCGATCTCGATGAATCGCATTTTCCGTGATGTTCTCATGAGTTCGTCCTGGTTCTTATTGATGGTATTCTTGTCTTATCTAAGTCTCGGTTGACACGATTAAGGTCACCCATAATTAATATAAGTTCATACATCTCTCCACTTTTGTAATTCAATTATCTCATCTTCCTTTCGATTCTATCTTATTGGTTATAATTCTCTTTGATTAGGGTCCCTCTAAATTTGAATCTCTATCCTTGTTTTAAAATCCATTCTTGAATCATCCTATGAGGGAGTGTATTTTTAATTAATATAAAAATGTTTTTATGGCTTTGTTTGAGTTGTTAAGTTTGAATTTTGGATTTTGGTCAATTCATTTGGCCAACGCTCTCGATAGAAATTCCAAAACACTTGAACAGAGCCAACTAACACAATATTATTTCTAAGATTGGTAAATAAAATAATTTTATGTATGTTTATATTTTATATACATAAGTATATTTTTCTAAAATCAGATAGTTAAATGAATTGGTTATTAGAAATGATTGTACTAGATTATCATTTATTGTTTGTTAACTTTCATTAATCATTAACTATTTTTGTATAAGAAGTTGAAATTATATAAACATAGTTTATAAATCTAATTTGCAAATGAAATAAATTTAAATTAAGGATTTGAGAATTAAATTTCCACTTTTTTTCTAAATTTGGTTTTAAAGTTTTGAAAATATTTTTTTTGAAAGTATTTTCAAATGGGAATTATTTTCAAAGAATTTTAAAATAAGTAAGTCAGTACTCTCTTCTTTTATCGTTGGAAAATAATTTCGGTGATGACTGCAGTGTCATCGACATTAATTTTTGAGTCTCAAAGTGGAGAGGCCACTTAGTAGCTTTGCTACACTTTTGTTTTCGAAAATAGATTTGATTTGAATTTCTTGAGTATGATTTGATATTTGTGTGTGTGTGCGTGTGTATTTCAAATGGTTCGATGTGCAACTGGAAATTTAACTCTTAAATTCAAAGTTAAGTAATGGTTATCAATTATTGAAATGAAGCAAAGTTTTGAATAATTAGAGTGGTTAAAATGAGAAAGAGAATTGAAAAAACTTGAAATAGTTAAACTAGGATAAAAATTTATTTGTATAATACTCAATTGCATTCTCAAACATATATGTCTTACCTAAAATATTCAAAAAAAAAAGTTAATTGTAATGTGAATATGTAATTAAAGGTTATGCGAGAGAAAACTTAACTAATTAAAATGTTCAAACTAAATTTTTCTTAATTAAAGTTGTAAATAAAAAGAAATTTGTTTAGTGCTCAACCATACTCGGAAATATTTATAAAACTTGCCTAGAAAAAACTGTTAATGTTAGTAAGAACAAGTAATTGAATAGTATACAATCTAAATGTAAGCAATTATATGTCTAGAATGAAATTTTGGTTAATAGAATTCTTAAATAAAAATTGAGTTATTATAATAAATGTTTACATACTTTATCTATGTTTCAAAATGTGTTATGTGGGAAAAAGTTGAATAACAAATAGAAAATGCTATTTAGGTAAATAAACATGAAATTAGGAATAGTTGAAATTGAATTATAAGTGGAATCAACTTAACTGAAGATAAAATGGATAATATAATTGAGTTGAATAAAATAAATTTTGTTTTGAAAGAAAATTTTTGTAATAAATTTTAATATATTGAAAGCAAATCAAATTAATGAAAATACATTGAATTGAAATAAATCAAATGTGAATATAATGACTATTTATTGAAGGAGTAAAATGGATTGAAACCAAGTTAGTAAAATATAAATCAATTTAAAAACTAACGAAATTTATATCGTTTTGAATTAGTTGTTATATCTGGTATTATAAATCTTTATTCTATCTTCCTTTCTGGTCGATTCTATTCTCTTATCTCGTTCCTTTTCGGGGACGAAAAGTTTTGAGTGAGGGAGAGTGTAACAACCCAGATATTTTAAATAATTTAAATAATGTAATTAACTAAATTTTTCTTGAAATTAAATAATAAAATTTAGCAATGAAAATTTGATATTTGGAATGTGTCTATTTAGACATAGCAAATGGCAGATTTTCCTTGGTAAATATGAAAGTCAATTCTGTTGTGTAATTTTTGATTTCAACTTAAAATTAGTTAAAAATTTGAATGAAATAAATATTTTTGAAATCTAAATATTTTATATCATAAAAATGTAAAATCATTTTCTGAGAGAGACGCCATATTTTGCTTTGCTAAATTTGTAGCCTCGGTTATCTTATTTTCGGCATTTTAGCAGCATTTTCGACAACGGAAAATCAATTTTTTGAAACTTGTCGTATCACTGATATCTATGCACCATTCTATTCGTCTCATCGCACTGATCACCGTAGTATACTCATTTATATATTTCAGTGTCCAGTATGTGGCAAAATTGACAAAACGATCACCGCAAAGGTTCCGTATTTGTGTTTTGTCTCCTTTGTCTTTTCAATCGCCACCATAGGATTCCAAAAGCCATCTGCATTTATAATTTGGATTTCAACAGGTGACTTTTCCTTTCCCCACCTTTTCAAATTTATATCTTTCAACGGTGCCTCTTTTATTTCATTTTTTGCATGTTCTCTTTCCTTTTTCTATCTGCTAATTTTCTAAAAAAGGTTAAATTCACGTTCCTCTTCTTCTTCCATGCTCCTGCCATCAAGTTTCGTGCACTTGCCTACTGACTCGAAGTCGTCCCTGAGAAAACCCTCCTCTGACTCGAAGCAAACCAAAATCGACATTTCATCTTCGCCCCTCTTGTGACCCGAAGCCCAACCCGAAGCAACCCTCCCAAAAACCTGAAGCGCGATCTAAAGCAGCCACCACCAAAATCTAGAAACTTTGCCGAGACCCTAGATTCCCAAAACTCGAAGCAACCTCCTTTGACCTGAAGCCGTTACCGAAGCACGACCCCCGTGACTCGAAGTAAACCCAAAATTCTCGTTTTTTTCCAAAACTTGAAGCACCCTTCCCTGACTCGAAGCCTGACCTAAAGCAAACTTCAACCTATCGACAAATGTCCTTTTTTGTTGTTTTTGAATTTGACAAGGAATGTCTCATGTTGTTTATATTTGTTCCATCTAATATCTATTAAATAAATGTTTATATGTATAGCATATGTATATATATTTGTTTTTCATCGAATTTAGTGCTAAATCCATTTTGTTTCTCGCAGCTATTTGAAGTGTCATGTCGTGTCCGTATCTATGTTAGTTGCTTTACAATTCCATCGTTTTCTAGCCATGAAAGGTAAGCGGACACTCATGATTAACATTCTTATATTTAGTTAATTTATCTCACATGAAATGACGATTGAAATGTGTTGTTAAAATCTAATTTGTTGGTAATAAAATTGTTGAATATGATAAGTTATTAATTGAATTGTTCACCTATGACTGATATATGACACTATAACCTGTTGAATATATATTATAATTAAATTGTTACATATGATATATGCATGTGGTTGATATGTTATTCTATTTTATATTATTATTTATTGTTCTTACTCTACAAGTTCCCTAATTTTAGGAATCTCTATGGGTTGAAATGATACATAACTGAACAATCTTATAGGTTAGGAAAGATCGTTTTGAGTTGAAATGATAAACCTAAGCGATTTTATTAATTTTAAATTTTGGGATTGGGGGTTGAAATGATATATACCCGTAAAAATTGAATTATGGATTGAAATGATAAATATCCGTATCACTTGACCAGAGGATAGAAAATTATATACGGACATCGTTGGTCTATTTGAAAAATGATTTCCAAGGTTTTAAAAGAAATATATAGTTTTAATAAATATCGATTTTAAAAAATAATATAAAAATTATATATGAGTAAAAATTTAGATTTTTTTAAAATTATATATTTGGAAATCTCAAATTTATAAGTTAGTTTTGAAAATATAAATTTTAAGATTTTACTTATAATTTTATTATTTTTGAATGTATAAAATAAGATTTAATATAATATAAATTTAATAATAAGATTTAGTTTAACGAAATTTAATTAAATTAATATATATATATATATATATATATATATATATTAAGAATTTATTTAAAATTATATTTTAAAAATAGATTTTGCAATAACTTTAATAAATTTAGGTTGGGAAGATAAATTAAAATTGATTTGAAATTGTATTTGTTTAGGAATTGAATTTAAATAAAATTGATTTGAAACTTATTGAATTTGAGTTTTTAAAGATATGATTTTATAACTTGATCTTGATTAAAGGTGATTAAAGGTGATTAAATGAATATTTTCAAATTTAAATAAACTGAAATTGAATATTTTGTTTTTATTTAAAGGTGTAATTGGAAATTATATTTAAACGCTTATAAAAGTGATTAGACGAATATCTTAAAAATTAAATATAATTGAAGTTAGATATTTAATTTTGATTTTATTTAAATTTGTAATTTGAGATTTTATTTAAATGTTATGATTAAGTGAATATTTTCCAAATTAAATAAAATTTAAGACTTGAATTTTGAAATATAAATGAAATTTATGAAATTGAGTTATTGTAAATTGTTTGAATATTTAACTTCGAAACCTATTAAATTGAAAGTGGTTTAAATTTGTAGCTCAAACCTGGATTTGAAATCAATATAAATTAAAGATGATTTTAATGAGATTTTAAATGGAATCTTTTTAATTGGAATTGTTGAACTGAGATTGATTTGAATTTGATTTGCGAAATTGGAAGAAACGATGCTAATTTGAAACTATTTTCGATATAAACTATTTTAATATATAAACCGTTTATAATATATAAACTCTTTTTAATGTATAAACTATTTTAATTTATAACATTTTTTAACATATAAACTACTTTAATTTATAACCTATTTTTAAATATATATAAACTATTTTTAATTTATAACTATTTCAATATATATAAATATACTATTTTCAGTATTTAAACTGTTTAATTTATAATTGTTATGATTTAGATTTAATGGATTTAAATACTAATATTTTGATATGATGTTTTAAACTATTTTTGTGAATACAGTTTCGAAAGTGATGTGATTTCGAAAGTGAATATGATTTCGAAAGTGATATGATTTGAAAAGAATATGATATTTTGATATGAAATATGAACCGTTTGAAATGATTATAAAGGTGATTTTATAAATTGATCACGGTGTGAAATTAGCATTTTGTTGTTATAGAGATTGGGATCAGATATTGTCATACTCTCTACCAATACCGAAAACCACTTTAACAACTGCATAATGTTAAGATCCGAAAATCTCCAATTTTGAATATGATAACTATATAAGCAATATTATTATTGTATACAAACCAAATTTTTAGGAGAAGATAAATCTTTGAAGGATGGATTTAGAAATACGCGCAGATAGATTAGATGTTTT
Source organism: Allium cepa (assembly GCA_030765085.1). Classification (NCBI taxonomy): domain Eukaryota; kingdom Viridiplantae; phylum Streptophyta; class Magnoliopsida; order Asparagales; family Amaryllidaceae; genus Allium; species Allium cepa. Next base: position 444,189,982 of record CM060938.1, on the reverse strand, counting down.
ATTATTCTAAGTCTAGTAGAAATATGTCAAAAACTCTCCGAAGTGGTATGTTGCAAAACAAAATTGACATGTATCATAGAAGTATGCACATGCACATGCACATGCACAAGACACAGGTTTTAGCTGGCTTACTACAGCTATTCAGCAAGCTGAATACTGGGAAATTTAAATTTACCGCAATATTCAACCGACTGAATCCTTTGAGTCAACCGGCTGAATGTACTATCTTTTGCACTATTTATTTTCGGGTTTGAATTAGACGGCTGAATCTTCTACAGTCAGCCTGCTGAATTCATATAAAGGCTAGTCTTTAATGAAGAGATGCCTCTCTTCAATGAAGTGAAACATCTCAACTTCAAGGGTTGTTTTCATTCCTTTTCAGCACTACTGTTCGTGAAAAAAAACAATTCTTGATTCATTATGAATATAGCCAAGAATCAAATTCTTTTTAACCACAATCATTTACAATTCTTTCTGTTCTATTTTGATTCTGCTCTCTATAGTCTTTGCTTTCTAATATGTTCATACAAGCATTCTATTAAGAATTCTATTCAAATCTTCCATTCTCTTCACGCACAAACACTACATACCACAAAGGAGAAGATTATAGGAAGGGTGTACTATATCGACTAATCAGTGTTATTCAAGAACACATCAAGTCAAGAAACTAAATACTTTATATTGGAAGTCCCATTCGGCTGCTCGGGCAAGTGTATTGAACTCCTGTTCGGTTGCTCCGGTGCCTATTCCTCTAGGTGAAGCGAGGGTGTTAGTTAATCCAGAAGGAGTCTGGGACAGGACGTAGAACGGGAAGTTCGAACCAGTATAAAAATATATGGTGTCATTAACTTACTGATTTGCATTTCTTTTATTCATCGACTATTTTCTGCTGCTCTGTCACAAATTTTTTTTAAATTAGTATATTTATCCATACAACCAATCCAAACAAACTTTCATTTAGTATCAGAGCACTTACATTTTGTGATATCCCAAAAATTTCAAGTAGAACTAAAAGTGATAATCCCCATTATAGATTATTTTAAATTGATAAAATAGTTATTTTCAAACAATAATGATAATGGGTTATTTTTAAATATAGACAAATAAATTTTTAAATAGAATTATTAATTACAAATTGAATTTGGGGTTGTTTAAAATATATATATGTATAGTTTAAATTGATTTTTAAATTGGATTTGAATTTAAATTTGAAAATTTAAAAAGAAGTATATCTTAAATATATTTTGGTTTAAATTAATTGGTTCAAAACATAAGTTATATATAAACAAATATTTACATAAATTCACATTTGTATATGTGTGTGTGTGTGTGTGTTTTTAAAAGCCTATTTATAAAAAGACAAACATTATGTACATTTAAATGTACTACACAAACATATATGAACTTAAATAATTTAAGTTTAAACACTTGTAAACATTTGGAGGCATGGTTTCAACATTTGTAGGTTATGTAGCACATAAGTTAATGAGTGGCTAATTAACCTTTAATTTAAAACAAAATTTTAATTAAATAACACATGTTTAAAAAAATACAAAACTGAGATTTTCAGTTCAATTCCCCTCCATTCTTTTGTTCTTCATATTTTCAATTTTTTAAAAAAACTGGAAATCAAAGGAAAACAGCAAGCAATCAGAAAAAAGAAAAATCAAAATTCGGTACAACAGTTTCAAAGTTTCAAACATGCAAAATCATCTCAGATTTACAAGCAAGATTCAACTTAAAATATCAACAACAGATCAGTCGTCAAGCAGATTCAATTCCACATCAAATTTCCCTTCAAAAGTAAAGTCTTGTAGTCTGTTTATAATTATCAGGTGAGTGAACACCCCCTTTCCAAAACTTAAAACAGTTTAAAATCTTGATGGTGGTGAAAAATATTTGTAACAATGCTGTGATAAATGTTACATGAATATGTATGATGCTTGCAGGTATATGAATATGATTAGATTGAGTGTGCATGTTTATATATTCATGTACAGGGCCTCTGTTAGTTTTACAAACTAAAACGAGATTTAAAAATCAAAATCTCATCATATATTCTCCTATAGGCTGTGATGTTTTAATAAAACATGCTTGAATCTTCAGGATCTAAATGTTAAAAAAATTTGTAGTTAAATTTGAAGGAAGTTTTTACTGAAAAAAAAATTACAGAAAAAAAGAAAAAAACTCATACATACTAAAAATTTAACTAAAATAATTGATTTTTTCATTAATGTAATATGATTAGTTATTGAAAATGGTGAATTTGGATAATAAAATCCAGATTTTTAGATTAGTGGTTGATGAAAATTTTTGAGTTGATCAGGAAATGGGTTTCGAGCGTTTCTTGTTGATCGGAGGATTTTGGTGTAGCGAGTTCTGGGGTGAAGCAAGTCTGGATGAAGGTGATGATGGTAAAAATAATCGGTGGTGATATTTTTCCCCGTGGCGACACGGCAAGATGATTTTAGGGTTTTGTAATAACCCTGTATTTTATGATTATTTTAATCGTATATTTTGATTACTTTAAATTGAAATTCCTGATTTAGAAACTTTATTTTTTATTAAAATGGAAAATTTTGTTATTTTAAATATTAATTTAGATTTGTATGTGAATTAAAATTCCAAACATGAATAAATATAATATTTTCCAGAAATGTGACATTTGGTCAATATAGTCCAACTTTGACTTTTAAATTTAAAAATTTAATAATTTTAATTTTTGAATTTTATCTTTTTTTATGAAAATAAATAAAATTTTAAGTATACTTCTTTTCGTTTCGTTGAAATCCGATTAAATATTGTGAAAGTTATGCTTTTTAAACCATTGTATGTAAATTGTTTTATTTAACAAAATTGTTTATTTTAATTTACATAAATAATATTTTTATTTGTCATATCATGTTCTAATTTGTGTATATATGTGTAACATGACATGTTATGTATATATTTTATTTTAAAACATTTTAAAAGTGTAGTTGAAATTTTCAAATGTTAGTTGTATTTTATTTACAATTTTTTATTTCTAGTTTCAATTAAATTAAGTATTTTCTTTATTTATTTCTCTATTTTCCTAAGACATTATTTTATTTTCATTTTACACTTAATTTTTTCAGCTTTTATTTTATTTACTTGACTTTTTATTTGTTTAAAGTGAATTATTAAAATTGGAAATTCAAAGAGACAAAGTCTTTTTATTTACTTGTGACTTTTCCTTATCCTTGTCTCTTCATTTCCTTGGCCGTTCATTCCCTATTGTTTAGCCGTGCATTTCTTATTGTTTTTCACATGAAAAACTTCCCATCTCTTCACCATTCACACCCATTCCATTTCTAAAAGAAAATTTGTAAGATATGGCTTCCTCTTTCTCATGATCTTCTTCAATTTTTCTTTGATTGTTGCCTTGCTTTCTCTAGCTTTGCTCGGCCTCAACCATCTCCTTCTCCTCATCATACACAGCAAACCACCCCACTCCTCTAACCAGATCTGGCAGTGACCTTCTAGATGAGCTTCCACCACAAAAAACATTGCAAAACTCCAAAACAATGTCTAGCCAAGCCATTTCCACCATCACCTTCATGTTTAGCCTTGGCCACCACCTCTAACACCACCACCACTTGCTGCCATGACCTATAACCATCAGTGCCACCTCTGACCTGACCTGAACCATGCATGGTCGAGCCCAAATATAGCATTTCCCGAGCCTATATGCACCATATTCCACTTATGTGCACATCCCTTTGTATTCTTCATCTTGTAACCCCAAAACCCTTCACATCACTATGTAGCCATGCCTATATGATGCCAAACCCGAGCCTTGCCACCAATTAATACCATTGTCGAGCAACCTAGTAAAGATGGTCGAGCCCTGGTTGAGTCATGGTCAAGCAATTTTGATGCAAACGCTAGTGATGTTCTTTGTTGATTCAAATTTCCACTTTGTTTCAATTTATCTTTGTATTGTATATATATTTATATTATCTTGTTTTTTGTTGTTTACAAGAGCAACATCTTGGCTCTCTACTCACTTGAATCATAAGTCGTGTTGTATCGTGCTTTTCGTACCTTTGGAATCGTTCTTGTGTGTCGTAGTGGTCTCTAGCTTTGATAAAGGTGAGTCCTCCTCACTTTGACATTATTACTTATGCAATGGTAAATGGATGACAACTGATTAGTAATTAAAATGTTTATGCAAGTTAATGATGATTATATGATATGTTATTTCATGTTATTACCATGTTAACTTTGTTGATTATCACCTGATATATGATATATGACATTATATTGTGACATTGACATGTTAGTATAATTGTTTATATTGTTTATGCATATATTCACTACAAGTTCCCTGTTAGAATAGAATCACTATGGGTTGAAATGATGCATACCCGAACGGACATTAGAATAGGGAAAAATTATTATGAGCTGAAATGATAGGCTCAAGTGATTTTTACTGTATTTTTATTTGACTTGGGATTGCGTGTTTGAAATGATAGAACCCGGGTTTTCGTTTTAAATTGCGGATTGAAATGATACATATTTATATCACTTGACCTAGGTTAGAAAATTTTATACAGACCCCGTGGTATATTTTAAATGATTTTTTTATACAAATATGTATTTAAGGTATGAAATTATGATTTAAATATTTTTCTTATATTTTAAGAAAGTTAAATATTTGAATTGAATTTAAGTATGTAAACTTGAAGTAAATGTTATTTTTGACTTTAAATTATATTTTTAAAATGTAAGTAAATAATGGAAATTAAATTTAAAGTTTTGAAATGATATTTGAAGTAAAATGTTAAGTTTTGTCAAATTTATAAGTTAAGAAAACAGTAAAATTTTGACTTAACAATGAATTAAATTTTAAATTGGATATTTAATTATAAAATTATGTTGTGATAAATCATATGTTAAATTGATTTAAATGTGAAATTTTGAAGTCTAGAAGTATGATTTATAAGTTTAAAATAACAAAAATTTGGAGTGTTAATGTTTCAGAAGTTATAATAAAATCTGGAATTTTATTAATACCATTTCCAAAAATGCTATGGTCTTATGACAGTATTTTGAAGTGCTGTTGTTTTTGAATTTAACTATGTTTGAAATAGCTAAATGTCTATTACGGCATTTTATAAATGTCGTTGTTCCTGAATTAAACTATTTTGGAAACTATAAGCTACGATAGCACTTTATGAATGCTGTCGTTGCTATAATTTGACAATATTTTGAAATCTTATAGATTTCAACACTATTTGAGTTATATTTAAAGTGTTAAATGATTTAACTTTTGGAACTGATTATTTGTGAAATTTAAGGGGTTTGAATATATATATATATATATATATATATATATATATATATATATATATATATATATATTAATATTTGAATTTGAATTTTTAAGGAATTTAAATTGAATTTGAATCTAAATAAGGTTTACTTGGTTTTATGTTAAATGGAATGAAATGTAATGAGATAAATGAATTTTTGAATGAAATTTTGAAATGTGTTTTGTAATGATATTCGAAATAATAAATGAATGACATATTTGATTTTAAAATGATATTTAAATTGAATATTTGAATTAAAGAATGATAATGAATTTATAATGGATTTGAAAAGGAAATGTTTGAAATGGTTTTGAATGACATAATCTTTATTTTGATAAAGAATGTGAATTTGGAATGATATTTGATTTTGATCTATTTGATAAATGAATGTTTGAAGTTTATATTAGTATGAAGGGATATTTGGTTTACTTGTAATTTGAGTTTATTTAAATAATATTGGATTTATGAAATGAATAATTCAGAACTAAGTAATAATGAAGTTAAATTTGAGATATATGAAATTATATAATTTAGTTTTGAAATGTGGGATATTAAAGGTTTGAAATATATTAAAAATTGAATAGTTTGTTTTGTGGATCTAATCTATATTTGAAATTGATAAGATTTGAAATGGTTTGTTGGGAGACTGAATTGTATTGAAACTAACGGTTTGAATTGAATTAAATTGGAAATTTGAAAATTTGGATTAAGGGAAGATACCATGATTTCAAGTGTATGATTTCGTAATGTTATGATTTTCAAAGTGTAATGATTTCAAGTATTTTGGTTTCGAAAGAGTTATAACTTTGAAAGTATTATGATTTTTGAAAGGTGAATATATCTTTGAAATGGAAATGATATCGTATTGATTTGAATGTAGTTTTGAAATAAAAATGGTTTCGGTTTTGAAATATAAACTATTTTAAAAGGGATATAGTTTGGAAATAACTTGATTTTTGAAGTATGAACTATTTTGAAATGACCACGGCGTTATAATAACGATTGGTTGTTAAAGAGACCGGGATCGGAAGTTGATATACTCTTTTCCAACTCCGAAAACCACTTTAATAACTGTGTACGTGGTGGAGTTTCCAGAATGAAGTAGGATTGTGGCAACGTTCATGAGGTATATTACATTGACCCGACTCCCGTGAGTTGGCATAAGGTGGCTAAAACAGGAGCGATCCCGGGCTAAGTGCGGTCATTCCTCCTATCGGACACATTTCCTCGATAATACCCTTACTTGTGGTTGATTTAATGGCCATCCTTCGAGTTTGATTGGTAGTGTGTCCTGAGGTGGTCTTAGTGGCTGCCACGTTACCACCAGCCCGTGTGCGTAATTGGTATATCTACTCTGGTGTTGCCTTGTGTGTCGTGTCACCTACCATACCGAGCTTTACTACGAGTTTCTATTTGTGTCGTACCTATGCAGTATTTATGGTAGTCCCCCGACCTGGAGGTACGATAGTACTGAATAGACTATTGGCATTATTTTGTGTTAAGGGGAATATTGGGTCACTCCTTAACGCTATTTTAAAGTAAGTTTATTTTACTGTAGACATTATTATAATAGCGAATAATACTACATAGTAAATAATTTAATGGATCCTTAAAGGATGGGCGATCCCAAGCATCCTTTAAGTTACTGATGCATTTTTGTTACTGTTCACTTGAGTTGATTTACAGTTCATAAGTATTTATGTCCTGACTCGAGTATTTTGTGTTTTGCTTTACGCTCGGGTCAGACTGAGTGATTCAGCATTCAAGACTCACCTTCGGAGTTGGAGCTTTGCTTGAAGATCCAGCCATCTATTTTTCTTTCAGTATCCAGTGATTCCAGTGATGTATTCTAATTTGTACCTGATGTATCTTGTTACTCTTCTGTTGCATCTTGTTTAACTCTAGTGTATCTTATATATATATATATATATATATATATATATATATATATAGTAGCTTCATGAACTACTACCTCTTTTACTTCTGCTGCATTATTAAGTACTTTGTGTCTATGATCTGTGATTATTTATTTACTGTATATTCTGATATTTTCCAAATTTTACTTACAACGCGGTATTTTGAACAATTCAAGTCCGACATGTGCGGATGCGAATGGTTGAAAATATCGGGTCATTGCAGTTTTAAGCTGTGTTTGGGTCGGGGTTGATTTCTCGGTGATTGTGACATCATGCTAGCATCGAGTGGAGCCAGAGGAAGGGGAAAGGAAGTAGGGTGTTGAGCGAAGCTTCAGATGTAGAGGCAGAGATCCTGGTGGCTGGTGGCGACAGAGCGAGATGAATGAAGGTAGAGGTTTTTCTTTTCTGGTGATGTCGAAGTTTGATTTTTGGGTTCAAGCATCGGCGTATTTTTTCGATGGGTCGAGAAGCTTGAAGGGGTCGGCGGTGATCAGGAGATAGGATCAATGGTGGTCGGAGGGTCGTCGATGCCATGTGCACATGCACGAGACCTGGTATATGTGTTTCCGTGTGATGTTGATGAAGACGATTGGTTTTCTTAGGTTGTGTTCGAAGCAGGGTGATGTTTGCCTCGAAGCTGGAACGTGCAGTGTGTACTCGGGTATAGCTCGTGTATGTGAAGGGTTGTGTTTGGGTTTTTCTCTAAGACTTAGGATTGATTTTGGGATTGTTGTTTTTTTAAGGTTTGAAGTATAGTAGTTGTGTTATCAGGTATATAAGACGATCAAAGATTTTAACATACAAGAATAGACTAAGCTTCAAAGCAAAACAAATTCTAAAACAAAAAATTTCAAAGTTTTGAAAGGTTTTAAATTTTTTTGTTTAAATATATTAATTTCTAAATGCTTTCAAAAGTGATTCAAATAACCTAGTTAAATCAAGATTTACTTACGGATGGTTAATTAGTTATTGAAATCAGTTAAGGGAGTAATGAATCAATGTATTTATTAAGATAATTTATTTAAGATTAATTAGCTTGTGTAATCAATTTAGAGAATTGATTTATTAATGTGATTTATTAATTAAGGTAAGATGATTAATTTATTTAAGGTTAAATTACTTAATGTAATCAAGTAATGATAATTACTTAATGTAAGTAATTTAAAAGACTAATTTGTTAAGGATTAGTTAATTTAATTAGTAATTATTGGATATTAGTTTATTAAAGGTGAATTAATTGGGGATAATTAACCAATGGGAGAATTACTTGATGAAAGTAATTAAAGGTAAATTTCTTAAGTGAAGTAATTAAGGATTACTTACTCAGCGCAACTAATTGAAGGGTTGATTAATTAAGGAAATTAATTTAGGGTTAGTTAATTAATGAATGTTATTAATTAAAGGATAATTAATCAATATAAATGATTTTAGAATAATTAATTTGAGTAATTAATTAAGGATCAATGTAATTAATATGAATGGGAGGTTAATTAATTTGTGTAATTAATTAACGGTTAATTACTTAATGTAATTAAAGGATGATTAATCAAGGATGATTAATTAAGATTGAAAATTAAAAGATGATTAATTAATTGGTTTGTGATTAATTAATGTTAAGTAAAAGTAATCTAAGTGATTAAGATAACAATTAATTTAATTCGAGATAATTAAATTAATTGGAAAGTAATCAAATTTTTGATTATGAATGATTGAATGAAATTAAATTCCTTGAATTGGTTGATATCTCTGATAGGAAATGTTTTGTTTTATGATATGATTAGGTGGATAGTGATAATGTAGTTATTTATCGATGAAAAGTTGCTGCGTATAAGTGACATCCTGTATTTAAAGTTGAATTGTATTTAATGGAATAACTTAGGTTAAGATAACATGAGATTCGAAGAGACCGGAGTCAGGTATTGGTAAATACCCAAAACCACATCAATTCTTTATAAATTGATATATGAAATCAATAGGCTGGAATGGAATGATTTAAGTGAATTGGACCATTTAATCTAAGTTTTTGGTACTTATAAATTGATGTATGAAATAAGAAATGTCTAAAACAAATTGTGAATTTGTAAATTGATAAGAGTTTCCTCGGGTTTTATATAAGTTTTATGCTTTTGGTATTCCTTGGGTTTACTGACGCTGGTTTCTAGACTGACCCGGATGTTACTTTAATGTAATGCTCGAGTCAAACCGAGTATTATAGATTTTCAGGTAAGGACGTTCTGGAGTTCAGGAGGTGAGCTGGATGGCAGGAACGTATGGAGTGTATTCTGTTGTGATATATGGTAGTTTGTCTGGGACATGTTGATTGTATCTGTCCAGTGTTTGTGTAAATGTTGTAACTCTGATGTATTAAAGTGTAATTTGACAACTACAGTTTTCCTTTGTATAACCGATATTATTTGATAATGTATTTTATCCACTGTGAATGTGAGATACTGTGTCTTGGTTCTATTTCTTCTTCTATCTCTTTTCTTCTTTTCCTAACTACCTGGAATATTCGGGGTCGAAATTTCCAGGTCGTTACATTTGGTATCAGAGCATAAGGTTAAGTGAGAACCTTGGCTCTTGTGAGTTTACACATTAAGGTTAGGGTCAAAGGTACCCTAAAATGAGTTGAGTGAATGTATATATATGAGAGCGTACTTGTTATTTTTATATAATGATTTTAAAAGTAAAGGATTTGCATATAAGTTTATATATAAAGAAACGATTCTTCTAACCACTGTATATTAAGGTAATTGGTTGTTGTATTATTTGAAATAAAATAATAAGAGTTAAGTGGTAATAGTATTACAACCAAACTGAAAATTGAATGAAAATAAGTTTGAAATAGATTCAAACTGAAACTAAAATCCTGAATTTGTAAAAGTGATTTTAGAATAAAATAATAATGAAATATTTTAGGGAAGTAAAACAATTAGGTAAGTATGGCTTTTAAATTGGAACTGAAGATGATCTAAATTATGAAGTTCTAAACCTAGGTCCATAAATTTGGAAATTTGTTTCAAAGTGATAAATAATAAATCATATTATTCAGACTACTTTGAATATAGTCTTATTTTAAAATAAGAAGTTGTTCGAAAACTTTAAAAGGATTTGTTTTGATTTAAAACCAAAGGTGGTTTAAATTTTGAAATTTGGCTTGGTGGGCCAAGAAGTAAATATGTATATATGTGTGGATATACATAATATCAAAGATGATTTGAAATAAACTCTAAAGTGATGAGTTTTGATTTTCCCTTAAGTGTGATGTAAAAACCCAAAGCAAAACATGTTTTTGAACTTTTAAAGTGATAGAAATTTGAAATTTGGAATGGAGAATTCAAATTTTGAGTGGGATTGATAGGATTAAATTGAATTTAACTTAGAAGAAGTTAAATAAGTTTGAATGAACAACCTGATTTGGAAATTTCAAGTTGAAATTTAGGTTTAACTTGGGAAGTTAAATGGTTGATTTGAATGGGGAGTTTGTGTGATCTCAAAATGGGTTTGAGATCTGTAAATTGAAAATGGATGGTTGTTTTAAATAACTTGGATGATATCATCCTATTGTTATTAATAATCTTTAAACTGTGAATTTGATTGTTTAAATGAATGAAGAAATGGATTGTGGTAATATATCCATTATAGAGATAAATAAAACTAAAATTAAATTTGAAATTAAGGATATGGAATTCCTTTGAACTTAAGATTTGAATTTTAAGAATTGAACTGGTAAATTTAAAATTGTTTTGAACTCTTACTTGAACCTTGTAATAAATTATGTAAAGGCAATTTGAAATAGAGTTTTGAAAATTTAGACTCAATTTTAAATTGTTTAAAAAGATTTAGGCTGTTAAATTAAAAATAAAGGTTAATTTGATTAAATCAACATTTAAAATATAACTCGAATTTATATAATTCGAGATGGTTTTAAGTTGAAATTTGAATAGAACTAGTTCGAATTGAATTTGATTTGAATTAATTAGAATTGTGATTGGAGATGGATAAGTTTAAAATTCAAATGGAAAATTTGAATTGGATAAATTTGAAAAGAAATTGAAGTTGAATGAGTTCAAATTCAAATAGGAAGTTGATTTGAATTTGGGATGGGAATGGAAGTAAACTTAATTTGAATTGAGATTGAAAGTTAATTAGAAATTGGAAAATGATTGGAATTGGGATTAATTCAAATTGCAATCGAGTCAATTTAAATGGAAGTGGAAATTTAAGTTGAATTGATGAGAAGGGGATTGGGAATTGAACAGTTTGGCTCTGGACTATTTTTAAAGTAATTGTTTTAATATAAACCAATTTTTCCAAGCTATTTACTATCTACAACTTTTTTTTTAAAACCCAAACTATTTTATACTTATTTTACAATTATTTGTGGAACTATTTAACAATTTTTCAAACTGTTTTTTATAAACTAATTACTATTTTTCAACTACTTTATAACTAATTACTATTTTGCAATTATCTAACTATTTTATAACCATTTGTATATTTTACAATTACTTAACTAATTTACGGCTATTTTGAAATTTATAATTGTTTTTGAACTACTTATCTATTTTAAATTTTACAAGCTATTTTCTAAATTTAAGTTGGACAGAGTTCAAACTATTTATGATCTATTATCAATTGAGATAAGAATTGAAGTGATAATCCAAATGAGGATTGAAGCAACTGTGAATAAGTGAATAGAATCATAAAGTGAATGTGTATAGAACGGAGAAATTGATTTAGCTAATAATCAGTGAAGATAAATACGTAAGATGTATGTATATTATTCTATTCGCATAGTGATTTGATCCAGATTCGAACATAGAATTTCGAGATAGTATATCGATCCGAGTTGGGATTTTTCACTCGATTTTCGATGGCGAACCTGGATATGTATTGTTGATTGGTTCTGGATATTCTCTATCATAGTTATGGCTATGCAAGGAGAATGACGGTTTCTGATCAAGAAACCAGATCTGAGTCCGCACTAGGAAGTCGGGTGGACGATACTAGTTCGGAAGTGAAATTGTGTGATCGAGTGAGTGATCAGATTGATATTGCATACGAATGATATGGATACATCGTACAGGTTTGAGTGAAACTGATATTGAAAATTTGCGGATAAAAAAATATGTGAAATGATTTTTGAAATTAAAGTATATTTTGTGAAATATACAATGAATAAAAGTGAAAGTTGGATATTTCTATGATGATAAGTAAGATGGAAACAACCTTATAATAGAAATCAAACTTAAATATTGATTTGGCATAAACAAGTTATATATATTTGATAAACTTCCCTTGTTGAATCTATATCCAGAAGAAAAAGGTTTTTGAAAGTATTTAAAGTATAAAAAGGGAATTTATACAAGTTAAAGTGATCCAAAGAATTTTAAAGTTATATATACATATATATAAAGGATCTTATGAAAATGATTTTGCGAAAAGGTTTTGGAACCTATGGATTGGGAAAGGCCTATGATTTTTAGAGAAAAATCAATTTTGGAAATTTGGAAAGCCTATTTGAGAATGATCGATTTTGGGATAATCGATTTTGTGAAAAGGAGATTTCAATGGGATTCATACTAGGTGAATGATTTGGAAAGATACTATATGTGTATAGTATAAAGTGTTTTGAAAATGGCTCTGGAGAAAAAGGCGCTCCCTTGAAATGAACTTCTCGGAAGTACCATAGGTTGGTACTGCCTTGAGCCTCAAAAGGGGGGAGGCTCTAAATTGGATCATGTGAGGAAGTCCGGACAAACTGAAGTTCTTGAGGATTATTGGGTAGCGAAAGTCTAGGGCGATGATGCCTACAGAGGCATTTGGGTTATGCTGTGGCGACAGTGTAACTCAATGTCGCTGCGATCTACTGTGGACCATAGCGGAAATCATGTCGAGGTATGTGTCAATGGTCTATGCTTGATTTTGACGGGAAGGCAATGTAACATCGGTAGACTACGATCTATGGTCGAGTGGAGTGGAGAAGTTTCATTTTTTTGGCAGCGGAATTCGAGGGCGCTGATGCCTATAGTTATATGGGTTTTTGCTGTGGTAGCAACGTAACCCCAGTTATAGCTGCGATCTTTAGCAGGTTCCATGGCATAATCGAGGGACGCGGAATGCCTGCAGTTATCTATGGATTTTGCCGGGATGGCAACGTAACCATCAGTTTAACTACGACCATGGATGAGGGTGATGATTTCCAGAGCATTCTCACCAAAGATGTTTCCTCAATTTCAAAATGTTTTCTATATTTTCAATGAATTTATTTTCCAATTATTTTCACTGGGTGTTGAAATGGGTTTACCAAGTACTTATAGATTTTCAGTCCTACGCTTGATCAACGTATGACCGAATTTCTGTGAGAACGAAGACGGACTTGTTGAAACATCGAGTTATAAATTGATATTTTTATAAAAACTATTTTGGAAATATTATATAGATTTTAAAGTGTTTTAAAAATGATCAAAAAGTGATTTAACTGATATTAAGCATTTTAATAAATTCTGGCTTCGTTCCTTTTCGAGGACGAAAAGATTCAAAGGGGGGAGGAATGTGATATCCCGAAAATTTCAAGCAGAATTAAATGTGATAATCCCCATTATAAATTATTTTAAATTGATAAAATTGTTATTTTCAAACAATAATGATAATGGGTTATTTTTAAATATAGATAAATAAATTTTTAAATAGAATTATCAATTACAAATTGAATTTGGGTTTTTTCTAAAATATATATGTATTGTTTGAATTGATTTTTAAATTGGATTTGAATTTGAATTTAAATTTAAAAATTTAAAAATATGTATATCTTAAGTATATTTGGTTTAAATTAATTGGTTCAAAACATAAGTTATTTATAAACAAATATTTACATAAATTCACATTTATATATATAAATTTAAAAGGCTATTTATAAAAATACAAACATTATATACATTTAAATGTACTACATAAACATATATGAACTTAAATAATTTAAGTTTAAACACTTGTAAACATTTGGAGGTATGGTTTCAACATTTATAGGTTATGTAGCACATAAGTTAACAAGTGGCAAATTAACCTTTAATTTGAAACAAAATTTTAATTAAATAACACATATTTAAAAAATACAAAACTGAGATTTTCAGTTCAATTCCTCTCCATTCTTTCATTCTTTATCTTTTCAATTTTTTTTTAAAAAAACCTAGGAATTAGAGGAAAACAGCAAGGAATCAGAAAAAAATCAAAATCAAAATTCTGTACAACAGTTTCAAAGTTTCAAACATGCAAAATCATCTCAGATTTACAAGCAAGATTCAACTTAAAAACATCAACTAGATCAGTCATCAAGCAGATTCAGTACCACCTCAAATTTTAGTTCAAAAGTAAAGTCTTGTACTCTGCTTATAATTATTAGGTGAGTAAACATCCCTTTTCCAAAACCTAAATCAGTTTAAAATCTTGATGGTTGTGAAAAATATTTGTAACAATGTTGTGATAAATGTTACATGAATATGTAGGGTGCTTGCAGGTATATGAATATGATAGGATTGAGTGTGCATGTTTATATATTCATATACAAGGGTCTCTGTTAGTTTTACAGACTAAAACGAGATTTAAAAATCAAAATTTCATCATATATTCTCCTATAGGCCGTGATGTTATAATAAAACATGTTTGAATCTTTAGGATCTAAATGTTAAAAATATTTTTGAGTTAAATTTGAAGGAAGTTTTTACTGGAAGAAGAATTACAGAAAAAAAAGCTCATAAATACTAAAAATTTGACTTAAATAATTGATTTTTTCATTTATGTAATCTGATTAGTTATTGGAAATTGTGAATTTTACATAATAAAATCGAGATTTTTAGATTAGTGGTTGATGAAAAAAATTTGAGTTGATCAGGAAATGGGTTTCGAGTGTTTCTTGTTGATCGGAGGATTTTTGTGTAGCGAGTTTCGGAGTGAAGCAAGTATGGATGAAGGTGATGACGGTAAAAATAGTCAGTGGTGATATTTTTCATCGTGGTGACCCAACGAGATGATTTTAGGGTTTTAAGCAGTGATTGGGTTGGGGTTGATTTCTCGATGATTGCGACATCGTGCTAGCATCGAGTGAAGCTGGAGGAAGGGGAAAGGAAGTAGGGTTTTGAGCGAAGCTTTAGACATAGAGGCATGGATCCTGGTGGCTAGTGGCGGCAGAGCGAGATGAATGAAGGTAGGGATTTTTCTTTTCTGGTGATGTCGAAGTTTGATTTTTGGGTTCAAGCATCGGCATATTTTTTTCGATGGGCGGGGAAGCTTGAGGAGGTCGGCGGTGATCAGGACACAGGATTGATGGTGGTTGGAGGATTGTCGATGCCATGTGCACGTGCACGAGACCTGCTATCTATGTTTCCGTGTGATGTTGATGAAGAAGATCGGTTTTCTACGGTTGTGTTCGATGCATGGTGATGTTTGCCTCGAAGCTGGAACGTGCAGTGTGTACTCGGGTATAGCTCGTGTATGTGTAGGGTTGTGTTTGGGCTTTGCTCTAAGACTTAAGATTGGTTTTGGGATTGTTGTTTTTTTTTCAGGTTTGAAATATAGTAGTTGTGTTATCAGGTAGGTAAAATGATCAAAGATTTTAACATGTAAGAATAGACCAAGGTTCAAAGCAAAATAAATTCTAAAACAAGTTTTTTGAAAGGTTTTAAAAAAATTTGTTTAAATAGATTAATTTCTAATGCTTTCAAAAGTGATACAAATAATGTAATCAAATTAAGATTTAGTTAAGGATGGTTAATTAGTTAATGAAATCAATTAAGGAAGTAATGAATCAATGTATTTATTAAGATAATTTATTTAAGATTAATTAGCTTGTGTAATAAATTTAGAGAATTGATTTATTAATGTGATTTATTAATTAAGGTTATTAATTAAAAAATGATTAATTTATTTAAGGTTAAATTACTTAACGTAATTAAGTAATGATAATTACTTAATGTAATTAAGTAGTGATAAATGTAAGTAATTTAAAGGACTAATTTGTTAAGGATTAGTTTATTTAATTAGTAATCATTGTTTATTAAAGATGAATTAATTGGGGATAATTAACCAATGGGAGAATTACTTGATGCAAGTAATTAAAGGTAAATTTGTTAAGTGAAGTAATCAAGGATTAATTACCTAGTGTAGTTCATTGAAGGGTTGATTAATTAAGGAAATTAATTTAGGGTTAGTTAATTAATGAGTGTGATTAATTAAAGGATAATTAATCAATATGAATGATTTTAGAATAATTAATTTGAGTAATTAATTAAGGATCTATGTAAATAATATGAAAGGGAGGCTAATTAATTTGTGTAATTAATTAACGGTTAATTACTTAATGTAATTAAAGGATAATTAATCATGGGTGATTAATTAAGATGGAAAATTAAAAGATGATTAATTAATTGATTTGTAATTAATTAATGTTAAGTAAAGGTAATCTAAGTGATAAGATAGCAATTAATTTAATTCGAGATAATTAAATTTATTGGAAAGTAATCAAAATTTGCTTATGAATGATTGAATGATATTAAATGCCTTGAATTGGTTTGAATGGAAGATGTTTGCACAAAAAATGGGCAAACACCTCCAAGTCGTATGATTTAGTTGATTATATGTTGTTCTTAGTGATTTGGGTGATTTATGCAAATATGTAAAAAGTAGGGACTAAACTGTAAAAGACACGCAGATTTATAGTGGTTCCGCCAGAACGTGCCTACATCCACTTTATATGTTATTCTCCTTTACTGTTCAGATTACAAGTACAAATCTTTGATTACAAGTGCATGAAAATTGTTTGAAAGTTCTATCCGTGTTTGAGCTCTCAAACTTGTCTGCCATTGTTGTACCTCTGCCCCTCTATTTATAGAGTGAGGCTGGAGGCAGGTGTCTTGGATGTATATAGCTACCAATGGGCCTGGGTTGATGCAATCTGGCCTGGCAAAGTTGGTTTGGCATTCCTTGGTCCGGTGATGGTTTTGGTTTGATATGCCTTGGTCCAGTAGTATGTTGGTCCGGTGGTATGTTGGTCCAGTGGTATGTTGGTCCGGTGGTACCTGGGAGATGGGTTGGTTCGGTGGCATGTGGAGTGCCTTTGGTTCGGAAGGCATGGGAAGGAGTTGGTTCGGTGAGACTTTGGTTTGGTAGTAGGAGCATGGATGTGGGATCTGGTCCGGTAGTGCAATGGTGAGTGTGGGTTGATTCGGTGGGTTGGCCCGGTCGAAACACACCCAACACTTGCCCCCCAAAGTAGGGCATGTGCATGCATATGGCGTGCTTTGTTTTAGGTCATTCATCCTGGACACTCTCATCCGGTCTCGAATGCCGAACCAATTGGTCCGATCTTTGATATCTGCCTATAAGTATGTGCCTTATGCTTTCGCTATTCCCTACCAAGTGAGATAGCCGAACCAGATTTTCCTGCCGAATCAATCATATTGCTGAATTACGTTTGAATACCGAATTAGGTGATTGCCAAATGACTTTCATATCTCGAACTACCGAATGTGTTTGAGTGCTAAATGAATCTTACGTTGGAAATGCCGAATGAGATTTCGGGTTGCATGTACTTGTTATGTTTCCATACTCCTTGTTCTAACAGTACGTTTTCTCCTGTTGCAGATAATGTCTCATAAAGTGGAAACTCGATCAAATAAATAGAAATCCAAGAACAGAGAAGAGTCCTCCACAGTGCCCCCAGCTCAGTCAAGACCGGGACGTCATGGACCCGTCCCGAGATCACTAGTAAATGGGTACGGCCCTCAGGAGCTCCTGAACTCGCCACCTGACTGCTTTCCTAGCTCCCTTAAAGAGGAACGGCTCGATGTTATATCTCGTTCTTTCGGGATTGACAGAGCACACATGGTGCTGCCAGGGAATGGAGTTATGCCGTATGACCCTCCTGAAGGATATTTTGCTTATAGCAGGTACCATTGTATGTGTGGGGCCATTCCCTCGATCAACGCTTGGATAGTCAGCTTCATCACCTATTTGAAGGTGGCCCCTTTCCAGCTTCAGCCCAACTCTTATGCTATCCTGGTGAGTCTATTCATCATTTTCCAAAGAAAATACGGGCGTCCCCCTTCCAACCGAGAGATCCGGTATTTGTACAACTTGAGAGGCTATAAGAAGGGGTCTCCATACATCATCTTGGAATCAGCCGTGTCCTTCAAGCCGGTCCTGGACTTATATTTGAAGTTCAGCATGTTCAAGAAAGAATGGTTTTTTGTCAAGGATGACTCTGTTTCTATCCGTCACTTCACCTCTGGCTGTAAGTTGAATCTCACTTATAATTTCCGTTCTGACTGCAATGCTTCTTCTTATGTGTTTTTATTTCTTGCTAGCGATAGGTGGCTTTGCGGTCGTGGAGAACGATCGCCTGATTGCTGCGGAAATAGAAGCCATATCAGGAAGGGAGAGGTCAGCTTCTTACCTGATCAGGAATGCTACTCTTCTACAGCACAACTTGATTCTACCACGTCATTCTGTGGTCAAGCAGAGAGACACAGCTGAGGAGAGGGCTGACAAAGCTAAAGGAGGGGCCACGACGAAGAGCAACAAGAGGAAACCCTTCTCGATACCTCCAGTCACCGGGGGAAAGAAGCTCAAGAAATCTGATGGACCCTCCCCTAGCACATGTCCAGATGTTTCGGAGGAGGAAAATGTGGAGGAGGAAAGAGGCGAGGATGAAGGAGGTGAGGCGGAGAGTGGAAGTGGTAGAGAAGGTGATGGCGATCGTCACGGCGAAGATGGTCGCGAAGGATAGAGCGGTGATGGCACCGGGGCTTTGTCCTCTGGGTAAGCGGGTGAGATCCAAGAGTGGATAGATGATGCTTTCTTCCAGGCTTTTGAGGGGTTGGAGGAAGGATCGGCCTTGGTGGAGAAGGCGAAGAAGGCTGACAAGGCCGGGATTGGTGCCGATCCATCTTCTAAGAGAACTTCAGCTCAGGCAACTCCGGCGATTCAAGGTGAATGTTTTTTGACTCCAACCGACTCCATTTATGATAAGTACTTAGGAATATTTCATGGCCAGCTCCCCTCCTGGAATGAGATCCAGGACTTATTGCAGTACCCTACTCCTCCTCAGGGTTTATACAACAAAAGCGTCTTCTTACTCTTTTTAACTTGATATATTTCTTGAATTATAGTTCCATGTATGCTTGTAACACTTGGTTTTTATTCGAGGAACGAGTAAGGTGGTCAAGACATCAGACATTCGACACCGTCTCGAACAATTCAAACTCCTCAAAGCTTCCACTAAACCAAATCCTCCGACCAACTGCCCCGGAGACGTAGTCGCCTACCGTCCTCTTCTTGGGGTTATTGAGGAGGGTATTCAGAAGAAGAAGAGGAGTCGCTCCTTGTTTGAACCTTCACCTGGTCCTCAGCTCCCACTTCAGCCTCTTCAGGATATCACGGGGGAGGATACTGAGTTCATACCTTCTCCGCGTCCGTCTGAAAATCCTACCGTTACTCCGATAGATCATCCCGGCTTGGCTCGTAATCCGTTTGCAGGTCATCCGGATCCGGACCCGGGCTCTCATGACATTTCCTTCGATGAGGTTACTGGCGAGCACCTTCTCCCTCGCAATCCTATGGTACGGGTGCTTGATGAGGCTAAGTCCCTATACCTTGATTTGCTTACCACTCGGATTGTAACTATGGGGGACGAAGCTAAGGCAAACATCGACCGAATTGCTGAGGATACTAGGAAACTGATGGGGCATCATGGTGACTGGTCAAGGCCGGAGAGGAAATCGGGAGTGCCAACATTCGATTGCGGTTAATTATTTCCGACCAAGCCAAGCAACTTGCCGATCAGGCTATCCAGATCTCTCAGCATGAGGCCGCCTCCAGGCGACTAAAGAAAACCATGGAAGAGGCTAGCAGAGCAGAGTTACGGAGAATGGAGGCTGCCTGCAAGGAACGGATCGATATGGCTATTGCAACGGTGGATGAGGTTCGGAAAGCGGATCTCGAGCAGGTAGAGGAGTTTTCCGGGAAGCTTGAAGCCACTGAGCTTTCCCAAACCAAGCTAAAGGAGGAGATGTAGGCGATGAGGAAATCCCTTCAGGATGACCGCTCGCGATACCGATCGGAGAGGGATGCTGCCATTGCAAAGTTGTTGCCTTCTGAGGTCCGAATGAGGGAGTTCGAGGAGAAAGAGGGGATGATGGATGAGATGCTCCAGGATATGTACTTCCGTACTTGGAAACAGGGTAACTTATCCTAGATGGATGATTATCCCCGAGTCATGGCCAACATTTATCTCAGGGCTTTGGAGGAGGCCAAGGCTGATGCGGATAAGGAGGGTGGCATGGCCTTCAGAATGGATACGGTTACGGCCCAATTCACCAAGGAGGAGAAAGTGGCGGTGAAGGAGGGTATGCGGCTGCTCGCTGCTGAGGAGGTAGGTGTGCAGTTAGGGGATGATGATAAAGGAACAGATGCTGGTAAGTCTTCCCTTTTAGCCTTTTCATAACTTGGTTGCTTATTGTTTATTTAATGGATTCCTCTCCTGAATTGGACAGGCGGGACCTCTGAAGCGCCAACTACCTCTGGTCAACATGCTGGGAGTTCTGATCCTGCGGTTAGGTAGATCTCGGAGGGCCAGCAGGATAGAGGCGAAGCCCCGATGCAGCCGACTCCTTGGCTTGATCTGGACATTTTTTGGTTTACTTGACATTGTTGTCCATGTTAGTCTTACAACATTAATGTAATTTTTAGGCTGTAATTATGTAACGAACAACTTGATTTTTGGCATGTAACTTTTAACTTAAACTGATTTTTCTATATTTGAATGCTTTTGTTATTTTGATGTGTTGCATAAGAAATACAGCTGTGCACATGTCTGTGATTCAATGTTGTTTGATGCTAAGTTCTTGCTTAAAATATAATTTCATATCTTGCAAAGTTTGTGTGATGCGTGAATAAATTATAGCTACGTGTTTATATACAAGAGAAGGAAGTACCGCCCTTCATGTTTTAGTTGTAGACGGTAGCTTTGAATGTCTTGTGTGACTGAGTATGGAATGCTACTAAGTGATCAGTCATCCAGTTGTGATATTCCCATTAGCGAGTGCCTCCTATTTTGCGTCATGTACTTTAGGGATCGTTATAGAGGATAGGAGGAAAGTTTTTTTTTAAAATAAAATGGAAATATAAGAAATAGTAAAACTTCCAATCACGGAAGGCCTTCGACGCGCTTAAGTTCGTGGCAAACGAGCTTTGTAGTCACTTTCCCTAGCTGTGGGTCTTGGAGACATTTGTCACCCATCTTACGCCTCTGCGGGGAGTTTTCATTTTTACCACAGTCATACTTAAGACACATCGGAGCCGAGATCGCGCACAGTAACTACCCGCGTCATTATGGCCCGTAATCGTGGGTGTTATTCGATTTACCATGGCCGGCAAGCGCGGGTGCCGATCGTCAATTGTGAACTGCCCCTGGCTGGCCACACCTTATGTTGGGGCTTATAATCGGTTCACGGTTGCCGGCGAGCCGAAAGCCGTAATGAGCTGCCTAGGCTATAGTTGGCCTTCTCGGCGGCTTATAATCGGCTCATTACAGTTGGCTTTAAGGGCCGTCACGAGCAATGAGTTAACCCGCAGCAGAGGGATGCTGGAGCAAAAGTGTCTCATTGGCGAGGGCATAGATTCGTATCATAACTGTTAGGTTTTGTCCAGGTGAAGTTGTGCTATGATGCCCTGAATGGAGATGTCGTCTACACAGGATTTTGTTCAACAAAAAAAGATAAAGCTCAGCAAGTACCCAAGATATAAAGGAACAAGTTAAAAAAGGGACAAGTTTTTAAAGTGGTTCGGCACGAAAATGCCTACATCCATTGATTCTCTTTGTTAATTCACTTTATATGGGCAGTACAAGTTAAGAAAAGTATCGACGAAGGTGTTGGATGTTCTATGCCCTCTGGAACACCTCTCCGTCCACTGTTGACAAAATATAAGCTCCGTTGTGGAGATCTTTATGAATTACATATGGTCCGTCCTAGATTGGATCTAGCGCTCCGGGGCGCGGGAAGATTCGCTTGAGACAAGATCTTCTTCTTGTAAGCTGCGATGCTTGACTTTGGAGTTGTATTGTGCTGCAACTCTTTGCTTGTGAGCTGCTGCTTTGAGTGCTGCATCATTTCTTCTTTTTTCGATTAGATCCAAAGACATGTGGAGGAGTTTTTCGTTCTCTTCTTGGTTGTAGTGGATCCTACGGTGGGACGGCACTACAGTTTCAACTAGTAGCATGGCCTCCGATCCGTATGCCAAAGAGAAAGGTGTATGCCCTGTTGATGTTCTGAAAGACGTGCGGTAGGCCCAAAGTGCCGTAGGAAGTTCATCCACCCAAGTGCCTTTTGACTTTTTAAGCTTCTTCTTGATTAGAGTTTTAAGAATTTTGTTGACAGCTTCGACTTGTCCATTTGCCTGGGGATAAGCCACAGATGAGAAGCTTTTGTGAATTCCGTGCTCTTGGCACCAGTCGGCGAACTCCTCGCTGTCAAACTGAAGTCCATTGTCCAATATGATTTTGAGTGAAATCCCGTACATGCATAGAACATTTTTGATCAAGAAGTTAATAACTTTTGCCAAAAATATTTTATTTAGAGGTTCCGCTTCCACCCATTTGGTGAAATAGTCAACTGCCACTATAGCATATTTGGCTCCGCCTTGGCCCATCGGCAGTTCGCCAATCAAGTCAATTCCCCATACTGCAAAGGGCCAAGGGCTGGTCATTTGAGTAATCTCATTTGTTGGTAGTCGAGGAATCTTAGCAAATTTCTGTCATCTGTCACATCTTTTGACGAAGTCCAAGGCGTCTTTGTTTAAAGTGGGCCAATAATATCCATATCGGAGTGTCTTCTTTGCCAAAGTCTGCCCACCAGTGTGATCTCCGCAGCTTCCTTGATGGATGTTGGATAAGATTTTCTTGGCTTCCCTTCCAGCAACACACCTTAATAAGGGGTTAGAGAAGCCGCGTCGATAGAGGATGCCTTCTTGTATTGTGTAGCGGGAAGCACTCCTCAAGATTTTCCTGACTTCGCTACGCTCGTTGGGTAGTGTGCCATCTTGTAAGTATTTCCGGATAGGAGTCATCCAAGTTTCTTCTTCGATTGCATCTATCAGATTCGCTTGTTCGAAACTTGCGGCTAGTTGTTTTGAGATGGCTACTGTTCCGGAAATGGTGTTGTTCTTCATGCTAGCTTGCTTTGCCAGTTCGTCGGCCTCTCGGTTCTCCTCTCGAGGAATGTGTTTGATTAAATAGTGGTCCAACTGATCGAGTAGCAGCTTGGTTTTCTTTAGATATTCTGTGAGTCGTTCTCCTCGAGTCTGAAACTCTCCTAGTACTTGGTTTACGATAAGTTGAGAATCACTATGAAGACATAAAGAACTGACTCCAATTTCTAAGGCAAGTTCTAATCCTGCTATTACTGCTTCATATTATGCATCGTTGTTGGTGGCAGAGAATTCCAAGCTTAGGGTATAGTGCAGCTTCCTTCCCCTGGGGGTGATTATCACAATACCTGACCACGAGCCTTGTTCGTTTGATGCTCCATCTATAAAGAAATTCCACTTGATATCTTCTGCTATTTCAGATTGCTCCTTACCTTCGTTGGTAGTGAATTCGGGAATGAAATTTGTCCCTTGATGGCGGTGCGAGGATGATAGGTGATATCATATTGACTTAGTTCAATGCACCATTTAAGTAGTTGCCCAGAAGTGTCGGGGCGATGGAGTACCTGCCTTAGCGGTTGATCGGTTAAAACTCTAATGGAATGAGATTGGAAATAGTGTCGCAGTTTCCGTGACGTGATTAGCAAAAGTATGCTAGCTTCTCAAGTTTAGGGTATCTGGCTTTTGCCCCCGTAAATCTCTTGCTCACAAAGTATACGGGCCGCTGCGCACGGTTGTCTTCTCTCACCAAAGCGGCGCTTAGAGCATGGGACGATACAGCAAGGTATATGTATAGTTCTTTGCCTTCATTTGGAGTTGAGAGTACTGGTGGTCTCTGGAGGTGTTCGATTAGATTAAGGAAGGCTATTAAGCATTCATCAGTCCATTCGAACTTTCCTTTGTCTTTCTTTAGGGCTTCGAAGAAAGGGATGCATTTTTCTGTTGCTTTAGAGATAAATCTGCTTAGAGCGGCCACCTTCCCATTTAGGCTTTGCATCTCTCTTCGAGTGGATGATATCTTGATATCTTGCAAAGCCCGGACTTGTTCGGGGTTTGCTTCAATCCCCCTGGCATGGACGATGAATCCCAAGAATTTTCTCGACGATACTCCGAAGGAGCACTTTAGAGGATTCAACTTCATTCCATATTGGCGAAGAACTTGAAACATCTCGTCCAGGTGGCTTACATGATCGTTGGCTTTCCTCGATTTTACCAGCTTGTCATCCACATAAACTTCCATAGTTCGTCCTATTAGTTCCGCAAACATCTTGTTGACGAGGCGTTGATAAGTAGCTCCGGCGTTTTTAAGTCCGAAAGGCATTACTCTGTAGCAGTACAATCCCCGGTCGGTGATGAAACTAGTGTGGTCTTGATCGGGGGCATGCATAGGAATCTAGTTATATCCTGAGTATGCGTCCATAAAAGATAAGAGTTCGTGCCCGGCTGTGCTGTCCACAAGTTGATCGATTCGGGGGAGTGGGAAGCAATCCTTCGAGAAAGCGTCATTTAAGTCGGAGAAGTCAATGCATGTTCGTCACTTCCCATTAGCCTTCGTGACCAGTACCTGGTTGGCGATCCATTCTGGGTAGATGGCTTCTCCTATGGAGTTATTGGCAAGTAGGTTCTTTACTTCTTCCTCGAGGGCTGCCGATCGTTCTGCCCCCATGCTTCTCTTTTTCTGCTTTACTGGCACCTTGGTGGGATCAATGTTCAGTACGTGGCATGCTACGTCTGGGGAGATTCCAGTCATGTCAGCGTGCATCCATGCAAATACATCCAAGTTGTGGCGAAGAAAATCGACGAGTTGATCCTTCAACTCTGCTCTTAACTGAGACCGGATTCTCAGCAGTCTACTTGGGTCGTGTTTGTCTACAGATACAAATTCCATAGCCTCTGCAGGCTCGGCGGTGGCCTCCTCCTCTTTGTCACTGGGGTCTAATTCATTGAAAGGATCACTGGTATATCGAAGAGGAGGGTTTTCTTTAGTTGCTATGCTTCCAAGTTTTTTCTTGCAGAGAGTAGTCTCTGCATCCTTCCCTTTATCCTTCCTGCGGTTATTGCAAAGTTCTGTTACATAGCAATCTCGAGGGCCGTCTTGATTTCCTTCTACTTCCCCTATCCCATTATCTGTTGGAAATTTCATCTTCAGGCACCAAGGGGCCAGGACATTCTGGAAGTCAGACAAGGCTGGTCTTCCTAAAAAGGCGTTGTAGGCCGAGTGGTTATCTATTAGCACAAACGTTTGTTTCCGTACAACGGAGCGGGGATGACTTTCTATTTCAACAAAGAGTTCCAATTTCCCGAGGGGCATCTTCGCATCTCCAGTGAAACCGTGTAGTGGTTTGTTGCAGGGAGACATATCCTTCATTGACAGCTTCATTTTTATCGAAGGCATGCTTGAATAGAATGTTTACGGAGCTTCCAGTATCTACCAGAATTCGAAAAACTTCGGCTGGGCAGAACCAGGCAGAGATGACCATAGGATCCATGTGAGGGTACTGCCTTCTTTCTAGGTCTCGCCTACTGAATGTGATGTCATTATCCTCTTTCCACTTCGGGCGGCGTTCTTCCATGACGGAATTGATGCAGTCTTCATTGTTTCTAAGTGACTTTCCATATCTTTCCATTTCTGCCCAGTTTCTGTCGGCGATGTGTGGTCCTCCCGATATTGTATGGACCACTATCTTCTCTTGACTGGAACCGTTGGTGTTGTGATTTCTTCCGCATATCTCTGGGTGGAGTTTGCCCTGGGTTCTCCTTGGCAGAAGCTGGAGTCCTGTCCTGACCCTTTACATAGTGTTCCAAACTCTTCCTTCTGATGTGTTCTTCAATCAGGTCCCGGAGATGACGACATTCATTGGTATCATGCCCACGGGATTCGTGGAAACGGCAGAACTTTCCAGATTTGATTGCGTGATCTGATTCCTTCTTGTACGTGGGGCGTTTGTATTTAAGCTCGTCTTGGGTAGCGAGGAAGATGTTTTCGACTGTTTCATTCAAAGGAGTGTAAGCGTCAAATCTTGGTCCTGGCCGATATAGGCGTTTTTCTCCCTTTCTGCCCCCAGCATTGTCTCGAGAGTCATTTCTTCCGACGTCCTTTGCTGCAGCGGGTGCGTTTCCATGAGCTGACTTGGCTTGTTGCCCTGTCTGCCTTTCGGTGGCAGCGTCTTCAAGTCTCATATACTTTCCGACTTCATGGAAGAAATCGGGTAAGATAGCTGGTTTTTCTTTCGTTAATCTTCTAGCAAACTTGGTATCCGGATGTACGCCACTACAAAGAGCCATTAGGATAAGTTTCTCATCGGCATCTTGGACTGCGGCCGTTGCGGCGTTGAATTGGGTTAGATATTGTTGCACTGTCTCTCCGGGCTTCTATTTGATACTAGATAGGGAATAAGCGTCCTTGGGTTGTTCCACATGAATGGGGAACTGGCTGATGAACTTTTCTTTCAACATTTCCCATGAGCTGATGGATCCTTGGGGTAGATGGCAGAACCAGGAGGTAGCTAGATCTGCCAAGAATAGTGGAAAGCATTTAAACAACACTCACTCTGTTGCTCCGCTCATGAGCATATGTTGTGTGTATCTCTGCAAGTGTACAACGGGGTCAGAGGTTCCCTTGTAAGGTTCCATTGTTGGCATTTTCCATTCCCGACGGGTGATGGAAATTTCGATATTGCGGGTGAAGGGGCTGGTTACCCTAGCGCCTATCCCCCGATCCCTTTGGTCCCGTTGGACGCACTCTCTGAACAATCGCGCCATCTTTTCATTAGAACTTGGAGCGGATAGAAATGAGTTTGGTTCTTCTCTGCGGGATTGATTCCGTCCAGATGACCTATAGGGATGGTATCGTCTATTACTCCTAACATTTTTCTGTGGCTGTCTTCGGTCTTTTGGGAGCATGCTGGGGTCAGCCACAGTTGGCCCTTGCCTCGATCTTCCCCTGCTGGGCTCTGTTCTAAGCATTCCCTCGGGTCCAACTTCGGGTTGGACTCCAGCTCAGCCCCGTCCATTGGTGTTCCCATGGTTAGGTAGCATGACAGGCTCAGCCATATCTGACCCCTGCCTGGTACCTCCCCCGTTGGGTTCTGTTCCAAGTGTTTCCTCGGGTCGGAATTCGGGCTGAGTCTGAGCTCGGCTCCTACCATTGCTATTTCTGTTGTTAGCCTCTTCGAAGAAGAAAGATCTTTGTCGCCTCCCAGATCCTCCAGACTGGGACTCACCCATGATTCGGTGTTGCGGTTGGAGTCTTCAGCATCCCTTAAGCGTGACATGAGTTGGTCCACCAAGGCTTCTTATTGAGATGCGAAGCGGTTAATTACTTCTGCCACAACCCTGTCCAGATCAGCCCTAGTAATTGGTTGTTCCGTAGCAGGGGCTGTTGGATTTGCCTGATTTCCATTTGCTTTTGGAACAGGACGATTCTCTTGATCTCTGATCACTGGATTTGGGATACTGCTAGTTGCGATGTTCTTTCCTTTGCTAACATCTTTCCTCTACCTGGGAGGCATGTTTTCCAAGTAATGAGCGATGCTGTTAGGAAGAAGGTTGAGTGGGAGAAGCTGAAGCTTCTAGCTCGAGTTCTCAGTGGAAGCACCAAAAATGTTTGCACAAAAAATGGGAAAACACCTCCAAGTCGTATGATTTAGTTGATTATATGTTGTTCTTAGTGATTTGGGTGATTTATGCACATATGTAAAAAGCAGGGACTAAACTGTAAAAGACATGCAGATTTATAGTGGTTCGGCCAGAACGTGCCTACTCCACTTTATATGTTATTCTCCTTTACCGTTCAGATTACAAGTACAAATCTTTGGTTACAAGTGCATGAAAATTGTTTGAAAGTTCTATCCGTGCTTGAGCTCTCAAACTTATCTGCCATTGTTGTACCCCTGCCCCTTTATTTATAGAGTGAGGCTGGGCGAAGGGTCTTGGATGTATATAGCTGCCGGTGGGCCTGGGCTGATGCAATCTGGCCTGGCAAAGTTGGTTCGGCATTCCTTGGTCCGGTGATGGATTTGGTTTGATATGCCTTGGTCCGGTAGTATGTTGGTCCGGTGGTATGTTGGTCCGGTGGTATGTTGGTCCGGTGGTACCTGGGAGATGGTTGGTTCGGTGGCGTGTGGAGTGCTTTTGGTTCGGCAGGCATGGGAAGGAGTTGGTTCGGAGAGACTTTTGTTTGGTGGTAGGAGCATGGATGTGGGATCTGGTCCGGTAGTGCAATGGTGAGCGTGGGTTGATTCGGTGGGTTGGCCCGGTCGAAACACACCCAACAGAAGATTTAAATAGAATTCTTAATAAAATGCTTGTATGAACGTTTTAAAAAGCAAAGACTATAGAGAGTAGAATCAAAATAGAATAGATAGAATTATAAATGATTGTGGTTAAAAAGAATTTGATTCTTGGCTACATTTATAATGAATCAAGAGTTGTTTTCTTTCAGTAATAGTAGTGCTGAAAAGGAACGGAAACAACCCTTGAAGTTGAGATGTTTCTATTCATTGAAGAGAGGCATCTCTTCATTTAAAATTAGCCGTTATATGAATTCAATAGACTGACTGCAGAAGATTCAGCCATCTGATTCAAACTCGAAAATAAATAGTGCAAAAGATAGTACATTCAGCCGTCTGACTCAAAGGATTCAACTGGCTGAATATTGTGGTCACCCCTTGATTTTGATTATGGGAGTGTGTTCTGAGATGGGCGCTAGTAGCTGCTATGCATTACCACCAGATTGGATCCACAATTGGTAGGATCCTGCCCTAGCATTGCCTCGAGTGCTATGTTCACAATCCCGATCGTGCCTTCTACAACTTTGTTTTGTACCATATCTATGGAGTGCCCTTTGAGTAAGCCTCGTGGAGGAGCTTACGATGCTGTATAGACTATGAGAATATATAAAATGTGTTAAGGGGGATATGGGTAATGCCTTAATGCTATTTTAATAGTTTACTTTACTATAGACATTATCTATACAGTGTATTGTACTATGTATGTAGATAATTTAACGGATCCTTAAAGGATGGGAATCCCAAACATCCTTTAAGTTATATTGTATTTCGGTTGACATTTCACTTAAGTTGAATTTACTGGTATAAAAATGTTAATCCTGCCTCGAGTGTTTTGTATTTTTCTTTATGCTCGGGGTAGACTGAGTGTCACAGCATTTGAGACTCACCTTTGGAGCTTGGAGCTTCACTTGAAGATCCATCTCTTATCTACTCAGCTTTCGGTTATTACAGTTATTTCCAGTTTATTATTCAAACTTTTCATTTTGTTCATGTATTAGAGATACCTTTGAATTTGAGATCTCTATTACATTTCACACTCTAATGTTTATATCATAGCTTCATGAACTACTATTTGTCTATTTCCGTTGCTTATTATTGTAATACTGCGTCTATAATTCTTTGATTGATTTATTTACTGTATATGCGGAGTTTGCCAAATATAAATTAATAATATGATATTTTGAGAAATTCAAGTCTGATACGTGCGGATGCGAATGGTTCGAAATATCAGTCCATTATAGGAAGGATAAAGTATAATTCACAAAATAAATACATAAACAGTTCACGAAGCTATTTTTCAACAAAATCGGAATTTATATTTTTTTCGGGCAGAATTGACAATTGCTATAATAGTAGTAGATACGCTCCTCGATTCCATCTTCGTCTTAAAAAATAGGCGTCTTCGCTAAACTGAAATACTTGGTCTAACCCTAGCGTAAAGTAAAACAAAACACTAGAGTCTGGACTAACATTCTTCTGTTAGTAAGTCAACTCAAGTGAAATGTACATATAAATCAATAAGTGAAATGCTTAGGTTTAAATAAACATCATTTTTCACACTATAAACGGGTTCAGTTCAAATACTGATTTTCATGTTCGTTTCTAGTCGATTCATTATAAAATTAAACTTCAGATTTCAATTTTTCACTTAAAGCTATTTCACATTCCATGATCCAAACAGAACCGTATATTAAAATTTCCAATCCCGACTTAAATAAATTCAGGTTTCAACTTTCATATCAACTTAAGGTTTAACGGTTTAAATTTCTCATTTTAAACTATTTACCTCGATTAAATCCAAATTATCTGGTTTCATCATTCAAATCAAATTTTCTAAATTTCAACATTTACTTTAAAATCAATTACTTAGAAATTCTAAATTCATATCTCTCATATGACAATTTTTCGAAAAATCTATTAAACCTTTTAAAGTTAACTTGAAATTTTTTTACAATCTTGTTAATTAAATATTTAAATTGAATCCATCCTATAAATTTTAAATTAATTTATCAAATCAAATCAAATTTAGGATTAACTTAACCTTTATATTAAAATCTATTAATTAAAAAGTCAAACAACAAGTTTACATCCAAAAATCCAATCCCAACTTTCATTAAGTCAATTTAATTTCAATTTTATAATTTCAAGTTCAAACATAAATTTAAACTTAAATTATAATATTCTAATTTTATTTCTAAATCAGTTTATTTAAACCTAAAGTGGCTTTATATCGGGTTTATATCATTTCAACCCAAAGTGATTTTCCTAACTATCAGGGAACTTGGAATGTGAGTACAATAATAACATAAATAACATAACATGTCAATGACCAACATGCATGCATAATTAACAATTTAATTTATACACATGCATAACTAACATATCAGATGCGTCACATATCATAACTACATGCGTGCATATTTTCTAACATGTCATCACTAACATAACATATAAATATATAACATGACATATATACAATGAACTTTAAGGGTGATTTACAATAAAATAACTTGGCATGTCATTTTTTTCAAATATGACACACTATTTTCACATAGCATAGGTAACATATTATTAACATAGCTGCAACATATGATTTTATTAACATAACACTTTTTCTATTAACATATCATATGTGACATATTTCAACATAGCATATAAAAAAAAATTCTAACATAACACATTTTCGAACATATCATATGTGACATATTTAACATACATATGCAACAATTAATCAAATCAACATAACATACTATTTGTGACATATAAAACAACATGTGCTTGTGAATACTATAATACAAATTCAAGGGAACATAACATATCACATATTCTATCTAAGGCAAACATTTCTCATAACATTTCAATTGATTTTTATTTACCTAACAATAAAAATGTTAATCGTGAGTGATTTCTCACCTTTCGATGTTAGAGAGTTTTTGACAACACAGATATATAGATCCAAGTTGAAATCCAAACACGACAAGCTAATCAATCCCATCCAAAGCAACAATCCAAAAGCAAAGCAAAGCATGACAACGCAAATTGAACAAATCGTATTTTCTTCTTATTTTAAAAAAAATACAGGAGGAGAGGATGGAAGGGTTTTGAAGAGAGGTGGGATGGAGTTTGGAGTTTGGCAATTTGGGATTTATGGATTTAGGAATTTTGGAGTTTCTGCAGTTTTGGGGAGGAAGGAGGAAGTGTGAGCAGAAAGCTTCAGATAGAGGAATGAGAAACAATCTGTAAATACTTTAATTTTGTTCTCCATAAGGAAATTGAAAAGTCGAGTGAGGAGTAAAAAGTCTCTTAGTGTTATAGATGGCTGTTAGTATGGTTAGGGGACCATTAGTCACAAAGGAGCCAAGGGTCTAGACAATACTTTGCCAAATACACACACAAATGTATACTGCAAATTTATGTCAATTTTTCATACTAATCTGCATTTTTAGAGCAATAGGTATTTGACTTTTACGAAACAAAAAATGGAGAGGAGATAGGAATTCATTCTAGTATCATATAAAAAGGATAAAAATTTAAAATTCAAATTTAAGTTTTCCAACCAAAAGTCAAACTTTGACTAAGTTTGACCAAAATTTGACATTTCACAAAAAAATTATTATATTAAATTTGGTCAAATAAAACACTCAGCCTCACAATTCAATTTTTTTTTAAATTTCAGGTTTAATTTTCATTTAAATTCAAAATAATTTCATTTTAACGTTTTTAAAAGTTACGGATCATTACATTTTGTCTTAATTAATAGATGTAATATCACTTAATGCAATATTAATTTGTTTGCCCTTATCATATTTAAAAGGTTAAATGCCAACCAATTCAATATATATTTCAAATTAAATGGTGCTTATAAATTTCCAATTTATTGTTACTAACATATTTGTAACTTCTATCGTCGTTATTAAACAGTTGTAACTTTCACTACATTAAAAAAAGACATCCATCACTTACAAATTAATTGTTTTACCTCATTCTGCTATTAGAAATCAACTTGGTATGTTACCATTTAAATCACTCATTTTATTTTCCTTAAATGAATATGTATTTTATTGTCACTTATAATTTCCTTTATTATCCAATTCATGCCATTAAATACGCGTCCAATTCTCATCCAATTACATTCAAACATATTTATCATCCTTACTATTCAATCAGCATTACCCTATGAATTATATTAACATAAGTTTACATTTTATTATATTCATTATTTTATCGTTTACATCTTTTACCATATTAAGTGCAATCATTAATTATATAAATTTTCGTTGATTTCCAAATTAATTCCAAACGTATTAAATAATGGGATGATAAATGAACAATTGTTACTTTTAAGTAATTTTATCACATTTATAAATATATTGTTTACAGACAAAGATTATGGCTACTTACCACATCACTTATTTTATATTCTATTAACCAATTTCAATCAATTACATATAATATCACCATTATATACATCATTTAATTTATTTCATTATTTACAATTATAATCAAATTATCCTAAAATTTATTTCGATTGAAAGAAATTACATTAAACAGTTATCAGTAGCATTCAAACAACATTATTGAATCATATTCTAATTATTACCTCAATTTAAATCATAAATTTTAGTTTCTCATAATATTAACAAAATATTATTTAATTTAATAGTTTTAATTATCAAAATTTATGGGTCGGTACACTTGTGATGTTGGAAAATCAATCCCACTTTAAGGTTTTGATTGTAGTCCCCAAATAGCTGTAATGCGTTGCAAACTTTTCAACTACTCCTTTGGTATTATATATTCCTTCTAGGTATATTCGGTTTGACCTAGTCCGGATATATTATCATAGAATTAGTTCGGGTATTGATATTTGTTTTATATATATTTTATTAAAAAATATTTTGAAAGAAATTTCATTAGTAATAATATCAAAGTGATTTTTCATATAAAGAATTTTGGTTATCATAAGATAAAAACCCGTCTGTGTTTATGTGTGGGAGTGGTCTTATGAGATACCCTTCTTTTCAAATGTTTTGATCAACATCGGCATGATTTATACATTTAAAATTTCAAGTATCTCACGTTGGTTTATCAAGCCTAATCTGGGTATTTTTAATACTCGGGTTAGATCCGAGTAGTTACAGGTTTAGTTGAAGGTGCTTGGAGTTTTCAGAGGAGAGCTGGAGATCTTTATTAACGTATAAATCTATTCTATTACCCACTTCATCTACTACATTTATTTGTTGTTTGTCATCATTTCGAAGGATAGAGATTTATAATTGTTTAGACTGAATCAAGGTTAGAATTTGATATGTATTTCGAAAATATCCGCTATAAAGAATATTGATACTATAAATTATTCCATTCATGTGAGATTCTATTTTTTGTTCTACCTTCTTTTCTTTTTCACCCAACAATCCATCTTTCTGGCACTTGAAATTGCAGCATGTGAATACCGCGAATGTATTAGTGTTAGTTTATAAGGATCGAAATGGTGGGTTGTTATGAAGAAGGTTCTTCCCTGATTAGTGAGACCATCATAAAAGCAGATTTCCCTGACAACTTTAAAACCCCATTAATTAACAAATTCAATGGAACCACCAACCCGTACAACCACATCTATGCTTTTGAGTATTATATGAACATTTTGAAAGTGGGGAGGATGGCTTGAGGTAAACTGTTTCCAATGTATTTAGTCGGTGCAGTCTCTAGATGGTTCAGGAGGTATAGACAGAGAGAGGTGTGCTCCAGGCAATAGTTGTCTATAGATTTTCATAGGAAATTCAATTTAAGGAGAGAAACTTTCTTGGATGTAAATACCATGTCATGTGTAAAGCACGGTGAGAGCAAAAGCCTACACAGCTTCATTAAATGTTTCAAATTTAAGGCACTTTGGATCGGGGTGACAAGTGAAGAAGCATTGCTAGTGGCGACTCGCGCCAGGATCAGAAGAAGCACTGGTATATGGGAAAACAAGAGCATAAAGCCATGTCATAGCATAAAGGCTTTCTATGAAAGGAAAAGTGGCTTTATTAGGACAAAAGAGGTCGGATCTACAGTGCAATCTCAAAGAACTTCTGCTCCTAGCTATGACAAAAAAAGGGAGTATAAGGATAACATCTGCATGTTAAAAGACAAAAGGAGCTCAACTTCACAATAAAAACTGCCTTACCATATCCCTAGGCAGATATATGGAATAACCAGAACCGAACTTTCTTATAATGTGTCCAACAATGGGAAAAAGGTAGAGAAGAACCGACATAGAGCATACTGCCACTTTCATAGAGTAAATGGCCATCACATAGACAAATGTGCACACCTAAAAAATGAGATAGAAAGATTGATTCAAAAAAGGAACTTCTATAGCTTCCAAAAAGAGATCACCTCACCCCGGATCTAAACGAAAACCAAGCAAGAAACCCATCCAACCTCATCAATTCATAATGGGCCACAATTTTCTTGAAAGAGCAAGAAGGCATGGCAGCGGTATATGCAGGAAGCACGAATGGAGCAAAGAACCTTATTCAGTATAAGGTAGAATCCTACATATGACATAATTTTCACCCCCAATTGATGCCACTAGAGTTGTTTTCCCACACTATAATGTGCTTGTCATTATGGTGCAGATCTCAAACTACACCATGAAAAAGGCTTCGTGGATTCTGGGAGTTTAGTCAACGTTATTTTTAAGTCTGCATGGGACTAGATGAAGCTTCCAACAGATGTATTAAAGCCCAGCACTTAGCCGATCTATGGCTTCAACAATGCTGCAAACACTCTCATTTGGTTAGCTTACTTACTAGTCACTATTGGAACTTCACCCCTTCACAAGTCTTTCTATGCAAATTTCCTAGCCATCGATCTGTTTTCATCGTATTATTCATTCTGAGGAAGACCTACACTGATTGACTTGGGTGCGGTTATTTCCCAAAAGGATCTACTCATGAAATTTCTCACCACCACTGGAATAAGGTTGGTTAAAGGAGAATAATTACTGGCTAGGGAACTATATAATGTAAATATTAACTCTAGCAATAAAATTGTTCAAAACTGCTTGGCTATTTCTTCTAATATTTTTAATAAGAATAATGATAATGGAAAAAAGGTTGAACCGGCTTTAAAAACTAAACTGACACAAATCACCATGACTAATGACAAAATGAGATATCCTGGGACCGCAACATCAGTAAGAAAAGACAAAAGAAAATATATGCACATGATCGGCAGCAACGAATATAACTCAGTCTATGCATAGTACTTCTCAAATGAAACTCAAGAACATGCAGTCTCAGCTCTGTCACCTTGTCGCCCAAAGACGAATGGGAAGAATAAATAGATCCAAGATTAGGGGAAAAGAAAGAGATAGAGCTAGTGGATAACCTTGAAGATGTGCAAATTGATCCAAAAGACCTATAAAGGTTCTCAATATTGGGAAGAATCTCAATGTCGAAGCATGAATTGAATTTATAGACTTCTTAAAATAGATTAGAAGACATATTTTCTTGGACGCATTCGGAAATGGTCGGAATAGATCCAGCAATCATCGGACATCTCAACATTGATCCTGATGCTTATCCGTTTAGATAAAAGCGTAGAACCTTGGATCAAGAAAGTTATAATACTTTGCATGAAGAAGTCAAGAAGCTAAAAGCAAACATATTCATTAGGGAAGTGTACTATATTAAATAGATTCATTAGAAAGAGAAACATTTGCAATGAAGATTATGTACTAAGAAGGGTAATGGCCAACAAAAAAGGCCCAACAGATGGAGCTCAGGGCTCAAATTAGTAAGGACTATTAGTTATAGCAGAAGTTTTAAATAATAGGGCAAACCGACTATCAGCTACTGATGGAAACCTTGTTCCAAGAACATGGAACTCGGAGCACCTCTAGCCTTATTTTGTATGATATATGCTACTTGTGTAAAGAACATTGTAATTATTATGAAAAATAA
The DNA here is from genome assembly GCA_030765085.1 of Allium cepa. Taxonomy (NCBI): domain Eukaryota; kingdom Viridiplantae; phylum Streptophyta; class Magnoliopsida; order Asparagales; family Amaryllidaceae; genus Allium; species Allium cepa. The sequence goes on along the minus strand of CM060938.1, from coordinate 444,153,287 downwards.
TGATACGATGAACTGGATGTAAGGATATTGGATGGCCCGAAACAGTATAAAAATCTGTGTATGTTCATTTATCTACATAATTAACACTTTTATGGATGTAAGGATATTGGACGGACTAAACTAGTGCAAAAATCATCTGCATGAGCTAAAGAGTACATAAATACATGACCTGATTTCATGATCAAAAATACAGTCCACCCCAAGTAGCGGGGTAGACCGTGCTAAGTGCATGAAAATGAAACCGCCTCCAAACGATGGGAAAGACTATGATAAGCATGCAGTAAAAGATGCATGACAAAAACATAGTTTAGGGTCCATGAATTACGTAAGAAACAAAGCAAAAATGGCAAGAAGTGATGATACATGGAATGTAAAACAAACTAAAATCAGATGCAATTCCAAAAACTACATAGAGGTTATCGGGTAACATCAAAAAGATTTCTTTATATTTACATAGCTCTTTAACACTCACTGAAATCTGCACATATTAGTACAACCTATACATCGATTAACACTTTAGAAGTTTATAAGAAAAATGACAAACTACAATCTATAGTAAAATAATGCAACATCACGGGTCTAATCGGATTCAGAAGAAGCGTTACATATGATTGTCCTTCGATAAGAAGATCCACGAGCATTTGACGTCGGGCACTTAGTAACAACTGAAGAGCGGCTAGGAGCAATACTGCTAAAAGTACTACAAGGGTCATAATTATTGTCGGTCAAAATGTCACCATAGTCTTGCGGTTCAAACTCATAGTTTGCACGATTGTACAAAAAGGTCAAATAAAGTCCAGGCTAGAAGCAAGTGAGGACATAGACCGCATGCTTCACGTCAATATCTGCCATAATCTTTGTTGCCTTCTCGTTATGGAGTTGATCCGTCAAAATTGGATTGAGATTCTAAGGTAGAAACTTTGTTCTCTAGAGCATTTACGTGCTCCATAGCCAGTCCCCTAGCCCATTCAATCTCACTTAAAATATAATATTTTGTTTTCTTAGTAGTTTTAGAAAAGGGTCCAAAAAGCTCATATGTGGTAGAATTAAAATGCGAGCTGCTACTCCTCGTAGTTTTTGGTCCTATTTTATAATCATTCTCTAACTCAAAAAAACTTGGCATTATAATATTCTTTCAAAATTATTTTTCTACTTAAGAAAAACATCATGATCAACCCCTAGCGGGGGTGCATGAGCGGCATCAGGCCTCGAAATTGCACTCGGAATCAGGGCTACATTAAGGACGTCTCAAGCACTAATTTGCCTCGTGGTCTACTTATTTAATTCCTTAACTTTGTGTTCCAAGGTCTTAATCTCGTTTATGTATACTACGCCATATGCACTTTCGACATTATTCAATAAACGTTCGAGTTCAGTAATTTGTTTAAGGGTGGACTTAAGCCTTTGCTCTAGGTTAAATCCCTGGACCTCGATCAGAATTGGTGGGCTGAAAATCAAATAAGCCCACATAAACAATATTAAAAAAGAGTTAATCTACGCGGTACGTATATAACCAAAATTATTCAACAACATAAATGTAGAAAAATGTCCTAAGATATAAAACCGCAAGACTGCATTAACTACAAAAATGCCTAAGGTATGCCAGCTAGGGGTGGAACGGTCCCACCGTGGATGGCCTTTCTTGGATCATAATTGGCGCATGCCTAATGATCTATTAGATCCTCAGTAGTTGCTTCAAAGTCCGCTATATTAACAAGGAAGCTTAGATCAAGCAAGGGAAGAGATAACCAAAGATGTATGTTACACACTATAAGGCAATCTGCTCCTTCTTGCTTCTAACCTTCTCCCGTTAAAGTTTCTCTATGAGGGCGGCAGTCTTGTCCTTCCTAGACGAATTTATGGGTGCCTCAACAGCCCTAGGAGAAACCTGGGCTTAATGCAAAGAATCCTCAAGTTTATAGATATCAGGTACAGCTTCCTTTCTCATATTCTCTATAGCCCTAGGAGAAGCCACCAATGTATTCAAGGGCATTTGCCATCCGCCATTTCCTCCATGAGTGAGGAAGCGCTCTTGGCCTCTTTTACGCCATCTATCACTTGCAGTGAGCTTCCATCTCTCTGAATTTTCCCTGAAAGTGAAGTTCCACTTTCTTTCTCCATTCATTTCCAGGGAAGGGTCCACATCCGTAGGGAAGGTGGGGCAGGGGTCATATCTGAACTAGACCCCTCTCCCTTTTTTCCTATTTCAACTCTGTCTTTTTCTTCAATTTGGTAGGCAATTTAAGTGGTCATACCCTCTATAGTTTTATTCAGCCTTGCTATCTCTGCCTTATAAATGACCCCATAAAGTGCCTCGTCGTCTCTCAGGGATTTTTTCAGTTCATTCAGCTTTGATTTGGAGCCTCAACCCTTAGATGTAACTTAATGTTATGTTAATATTGGCTATCCAATGCATATTTTGCCTCCTTAAGCTCCGAAAGGGCCTCTTTCAACTCGTTCTTAGGCCTTTCATTGTTAAGAATTAGATTGATATTCTCCTTCTCCAAGACCATAGCAAGAATTATAGCCATGACCTTAAACTCGGGGACAGTAGTGTCATTTGGACCATGTATGGCGGTGATCAAGGGAATGTTGGAGTAGAAAGATCCAATGAACTCGAATAGGGACCCGACTTGGGGGCTGACCTAGTTGATAGTAATTAAAATAGATTCAAAGGAAATCAAGACACACAAGGATAAAATTAAATAATGACATATTATTAAGAATGTCATTATACGATTGGCCCAATGAATCCATATACAAAATGATAATAATAATAATAAGCAAGACTCGATCCCTATGTAAATTGCTAAGTCCATTCCTAAACCACTCAAAGTAAGGGCTAGCAGATGAAAAAGAGCCACTTTTTTAAGTATGATGCTATCGACGCAGTACAAAATCACTAAGTGCTCTTTCTCTTTAACTATTTTGTCAATATTTAAGAGAAACTCTTCGGTTGCCTTCCTAAGTTATGTAAACAACTTACTTAACTCCTTCTCATAGGTGCAAATTGTCGCTGCACTAAGGCCAAGACGGTCTATGATCTGAGTTTGAAGTCTCTTCATGATTTCCTTCTGATGTTTAGTAAATAAAACTTCTTCAGAAGACTAAAAAAATAAACAAAGAAACGAAGATGACATGGTCATTCATAGGATGGAAACGAAATAGAGCAATAAAAAAGGAAATCAACCATAACAAGACTAAGTAATAAGCCAATTTTTATTATACGATGAAAAAGTCTAAGACTATGTGCAAATAAAGTTAACTAATTGCATGAACGTGGAGCTCGAGGTGACCTCATCTCCCTTAGGAGCCTCAACCTCTTTAGACACCTCGATTTCCTTGGACGCCACATCCTCGCTCAGCCACGTCGGAGCAAAAGGTAAGGAATTCCCGATAGCAAGTTCCTAGGCCTACTTAGCTCTACAGTAGCCAAGAGTACCGTTGATTTCATTGGTGTCACCTAGGAAAATAAGACTAACCTCGGTGGAAAACTGACGATAGACTATAGCATACAGCTAGTAAAGCACGTAGTAAGTAATCCTCTCAAGGTCGTCTTGGGAAATCTCCATAGCCTTCTCTTTCTCCTCCAAGTCATGACCCTTCAACTCCAAAACCTCTGCCGTAGCCTTAGCCTCCCTTTCAGCTTTATCCCGGTACACCTTAAAATATTCCTCATCTTTGGCCTTTGTAGAAATAGATTCAACCTTCTCAAAAGCAGACAAAGTAAGGTCCGCTTCAAGTTTGGCAATATAGGCAAGGGCAATGACCTAGTTGCCTTCGCACTTCTTTCCAGCCTTAATCTTTATGGCTTTAAGTTGTAAGAATAACAATGGGTGAGGAGTAATTCAGCAAGCCATCATTAACAGAAAAGGAAAGAAAGACTTACATTAGTCCAAGGCTTCTCCATTTCAACCACGATCTCAGAGGGAAAGAGCTTAGCAAGTGGAAGGAAAATGAGAGAAGGAGAAGACGAGGTGGTACTAGAGGTTATCTAGAGCAACCCTTCCTACCTCTGAGCAAGGTCAGTAAAAACATTCTTAGGCAGAGGTAGGTATCGAGTGTGAAGGTCTTGGAAGGACCAAAAGGGTGGAGTAGAAAATGCTTGTGAAGAGGGAGGGGAGGAACCATAATAAGCTTCTTGATAGGTTGGTCAGAGCCCTTGCCTGCGTCATGTGCCTTCTTTTGACCTTTTTAATCGCTCCTACTAACTTCTTATGGTCGTGAAACTTAGAAGAAAGGTTATCATCCATTTCACCTATGTAGAAAAAACCCAAGGTCATCAAAAGTCCTCACGAAAAGTCAAGAGCATAAAGTAATAATTCTTTAACCTAGTTTTAGCAATTTATAACCCTAAGTTCATGTAAAGATGGAGAAAGCATAAAAATAGAATGAGAAAAGTGGTGGTTTGGGTGGAGGAAGTCATGCTTCTATAGCATCGAACCAGTGAAAAATAATTGCATTTTTCTCTCCTTTTCGTTTAAACCCAGGATGTGTTTCCTATAGGACTCGTATAATTTAGTAGAATGGACAGAAAAAATCGACCAGTTGGGGTATGGGCAAAAAGAAAAGGGAAAGTTATCGATATTCAAAATAAAAAATACTAATCGATCCAACTGTAGGTCTTGCAAGGGATGGATGTAAGGGTCAATTTTCTGCCTTGGGCATAATAGATACCAACACCCCTCCTAATAGGACTCTTGTGAATGTCGAAAAAAATTAAAGCTCCTCATAGGAAGGAGGGGAACCATTCTACACGTAAAGGATAAAGATAGAAATAACAAGAAAATAAGAAGGGTAGTAAGTTGAATAAAAGCAAGTTCGATGGCATTTAACCACTCACGAAGAACTAGATATAGGGAAAGATGAAGCCCACATCATATATGTTCAGAGGTGATAGACATAAACCTATCAGGAGGGGTATGTATGCATTCGTGAGGATCTGGGACTTTGGCTTATAACCCTTGAAACCAAAATGGTTCAAGATGCTTTCTATATCTTTTAATTAGTTTATCTTATGTTGGAAAGATAAAGGGAAAGGAGATATCATGACGAAATTATAAGATTAATCACAAGCTAGTATCAAAAATGAAAAGGGAATAATAAGAGAAAGGAATCCTTACTCTGATTCGAAAGAGGAACGACACGGGGAGAATGCAAGATTAGCGGCAAGGGTTCTTATTATTTCTTCTTTTCAAAAACCTATAAAATAAATGAAAAAAGAGGAGGCGGAAAGTATATACACATCATAACTCGAATGTAGCTACATAGTCAGAATGATGAGAAATTTTCCTAAACGACACTTAACTAACAGCAACAATAATATGCGCAGGAGTCAAGATGAATTTACCTAGAAAACGAAGAGGCTGATGTCATAACTTTTTGGAGGAACGGCCAATGGGAAAATGGCATGTGTACTAGAGCATTAAATATAAAGCAACTACTAAGACTTTTTCCTCCTTTTAAGATGAAGGAAAGGAAAAGGTAAAAGTGAAGGGCTACATGAAGCAAATGAGCACAAACATAAGTCTACACCCATCTACGATCGCAGTAGACTTATGGAGCCAAGTGTTTACACCTAAATTTTGCAAATGCACAAAGAGAGCTTGATGCAGCTATCGACACGAAAGAACAGCTCTTGCAATAACAAGAGCCAAAATGAAGATAAGAAACAACAACTAAGCCCAGATGATGAAGCACCAAGATAACATGAAGCTAATGCAAAATAAAGGGACTGCACCATAATATAAGTCAAGCTATGAAAAGGATGTGATGACAAAACCCAAGTGATATTGCGCCCAGGCTCCAAGGATGGAAACACGACTGCGCTTTCCATTAGAAATACATTCGATATTACAATGCTGCATCAGAAACTAGAAACTCCCATAAGGTATGAAAGATAATCCAAAAGGCCTAACCTAGCAGTGTAAAATCACGTCACATGCTCTTAGGTGTTTACGCGCTAATGTGAATGCACCACACTCTTGAACTAATAACTAATCATGGAAGGCATGCGCCGCATTTTGATATCAAAAGGCAATAGGGAAGCGTCGCCATCGTGATGTGAGAGGATAGTATTACATCTAACATTGATATCAAAATACTAATGATTGTGTAGAAATCCTACAAACTCTGACCTCAAACACAAAAAATCAAGGGTTAGAATGAGGAAAATGACAGCTCTGCTATCAAGAAGACCAAATCTCATACCCAAAATCATAAAACTTGATTTAAAGACAAAAGTGAAGGCACGGTCCTCCAAGCATATTAGAACAGAATCACATAAGGTAAGTACCTTTAAAAATGGAACTAGGTCTTGTTGAATATGCGCTTATATGTTTTTGTTTGATGATAATAAACATATATATATATATATATATATTCATTTAAATGTATTTGGTAATGTACTATTTTGTTTTTCATAGATTAAATAAATATTTGTTGAACAAAATAAATTACACAGAATTTGAATATAAATTCAAACAGAAATTTTATTCAAACAAATATTTATTACAATTTTGAACAGTACAAATTCATGCTCTCACTATACATATACATTTTTGAATACATCACAATTTGATTGACATTAATAACCTCACTACATATCACTCACACTCGTATTTTTTCAACTGCATTCCAGTCAGATTCCAGCATCCGAGTAATATGCAAAAATATTCTCAAACGCAGTAAAATTGAAAAAGAAATATTTTTGCAATTCAAAAATAAAAGATGATTTTGAAAACATTGTTTGCCTCAGTTAGGTTGTTCATCATCATTTTTGATTGTATCTGTGCATATCAGCATTTTATCAAAGACAGGTGAGCACAGGTCAAACCCAAATGAAAAGCCGGGTTCAACTCACGTGCAGTATATTCAAAATTACGACACAAGCACAAGGTCAAACCCGAGTTTTGAAACTGGATTCAACTCAAGGCGACATGACATGAATGCAACGAAGACCAACATCAAAATGGACTGCAACAATCATGTATGCAGATCAGGTCCAGTGCCAACAAACAACAAGTCTCGACCAAAACAGTTGCAACATGGATATCACAAAACAAAACTCACTGGAATGACCAAGTACAAGTAAATGAATGCAATTCATAGTGATATAACAGTTACAACTCCAGAGATCAAGTTTGAGGCAACAGAGAAATGCACACCAGAACACAAATCCAGTTACAACACGGAGTTCGACAATGTCAAGTGCAGAAGTAAACAAATGCAATAATCAACTCAACTGAATACAGTAAAATGCATAAAGGCATAGCAAGAGTCACAAGACCATCTAGCAGTGAGCAGTGAAGACATGAACAAGTGATCAGTAAACAAATACATAAATGGAATCTGAACCAATACACTTGAATGCACCAAATAAGCAACAGAGATGACACTGCAGCACCAGTACAAATCAGTAAAATACAACAAGATCCAACATTTTCAACTGACACATATATGCAGTAGTCGAACCAAGAAGCAGACATATATTCAACATGAACTCATGTGGACAGTAACAACAAGTACAGATGCATACACATACATGACAACAATGCCACAATGAGACAACTACAATTCAAGCCAGAGAATTGAAGAAAGCCACTACAGGAATGCAGACAGTAGGCAAAGCTAATTCACAAAAATATCGAAGTTAAAAATGTCAAAGCCACAATGAACAGGTCAACAGAGAAATTCACGGAACCAAAATCAACATACAATTCAATGCCGCAATAACCAAGCAATTTGACCAAGCAAAGAATCAAAAGCCGGTGGTAAAAAAAATATCTCAAAAATTCAAAGCCGTGACTATCAAGTAGTATATACGTATCTGATTCGGTCAGAATTCATCGCAAACATCCGACAATAATCGAACGGCCAAAGCGATTAATTTTGAAGCAATCAGACGAACGAAAAATAAGGTAACGAACCCTATAAAATGCCCCAATCATCATCGGCATTAAAAAAACAAGAGAATTCGAATACAAGCATCAGAGAAAAAGTCTTACCGAAGCAATAATCGAACTCACCGAAGCAACCGAAGAAAGCGACACGAAAACGATCGAGCCAGGCTAAATCAAGCACAATCAACAACGAACGAATTAGTATCGGAGCTTCGCAAAAGCCCTAATTTGGAACAAAGAGCGCAAGGACGAAAGCCCTAATTTTAATCAGGAAAAACGAGAAGAACAAACGGCCGCGATTATCAAGAGAAGAAGAAAAAGGAACGAGCCGAAGAGTTAAAAGAAAAAGGGAATAAAAAATCCATTTTTTTTACTTTGGGCCGGTCATTGTTTTAAGGGATTTTAGTTTATTAATTAAATTAGGGTTTAGGGTTGTTTGTTTTATTTAAATTATTGTTTTTTATATTTTCGTTTGAAAATTGTGAATCAAATCTTGGTAAATCACCACCTAGTTTTTAGGTTGTGTCTGATTGTCTAGTTAGAATTAGTTCAGTAAGCAGGGGTTGCGAGTTTGCAAAACTCTATAGGTGGTAGCAGGGTTTGCGAGTCTGTTAGAGTGTTTGTAAGTGGGAGACTGTTTAATTCTAATAGAAATCTGGGAATGCAGCAGTAGGCAGGGTTTGCCGAAGCTGGGTAAATTTTTTGTGTGATTTATTTTCAGCATATTTACTTCACTAATTCGAGAAAATTTGCTATAACCCTATTCACCCCCCCTCTAGGGTTAATATAGATCCTACAAGTCATATCAGAGCCTGGTATTTTTTATTTAACTCTAGAGTCATGAATCCACCAAATAATGCTTTTTCTGAGGGGCAATCTATTGCTAGGCCACCCATGTTTAATGGAAATGATTACGCTTATTGGAAAGTTAGGATGGGTATTTATCTTAGTTCTGTTGATTATGATGTTTGGGATATTATTGAAACTGGTTATAAACCTCCCACTATAACTGTTGGTGGTACTGAGATTCCTAAACCTAAGGATAGGTGGGATGCTAACGATAAGAAATTAAAAACTACTAATGCCAAAGCAATGAACGCTTTGATCTGTGCTCTTGATAAGACTGAATTTAATAGAATTTCTCATTGTGAAACAGCACAGGAAATTTGGCATACTTTGGAGGTGACACATGAAGGAACTTCTCAAGTCAGGGAGTCTCGTCTAGCCTTATTCAGCAATGAATACGAGAACTTTGTGATGGAAAAAGGCGAGAGCATAAAGGATATGTTTGGACGCTTTTCAACTTTGGTGTACAATGCTAGAGCACTTGGGAAGGTATTCACTGAGGTAGAACTTGTGAGGAAGGTACTATGAGTTTTACCGATGAACGTTGAGGCAAAAGTCATGGCAATACAAGAATTAAAAGATTTGAATAAACTAAGCATGGAGGAGTTGATCGGCAACTTGATGACATATGAGCTTGAGCTAAAGGCAAAGGAGGAACGCAACAACTCCGAGTCAAAGAAGAAGACGATTGCCTTAAAGAGCAAAGAAGAGAGAGATGAAGAAGAAGAAGATCCAATTGAAGAGCTTGCAATGGCTGTCAATAATCTTAAAAAATGGTCAAGATTCAAGTCACGAAAGAGGAAAATAAGTGGTAATAGGTCAAAAGATTCTGACGATTCCGATAATGAATTAACGTGCTATAACTGCAAGAAGCCTGGGCACTTCAAACAAAAATGTCCACTTCTCAAAAACAACAAAGGAAAGAAAAAGAAAAAGAAGGCCTTTGCAGCAACTTGGGATGATGAAGAAGGAGAGGAAGTTTCGAATAATAGCTCAGAGGAGGCTAACTTGTGTCTTATGTCAAAATCGGATTCAGAAGCAAGCTCAGAGGAATCTAGTGAGGTAAGTGACTATTCTTATAAAGAACTTGTTTCGATGTGTTGTGATCTTACTAAAACAATTGATACTCTTGAATCTAAAATTGAAAAACTAAAATCTGATAGGAGAGAACTTGTCCATGAAAATTCTAGGTTAGAAACTGAACTTGAAAATATTCAAAACCTAGACTGTAAAAAATGTAAAACTTTAGATTCAGAATTATCAAGACTTAGGAATAGCTTTGTGAATCTTGAAAAAGAAAACTTAAGTCTTAAGGAAAACATTGACACTAGGAAAAAGGATTTTATAAATAGATGCACCTCACTTGCAACTGAAAACACAACACTAAAAACCAAAGTCCAAAATCTTGAGAAATCTCTGAATAACTTTTCAAGAGGAGAAAAATCATTCAACATGTTATTGAGAAATCAAATTTTTGCCAACAACAGAAAAGGACTAGGTTTTGGGAAAACACAAGCTGATGATAATGCAAAATATAAGAATGTCTTTGGTAGATGTGAAATATTTAGACATCGTGCTGAAAATTGTAGTCATAGGAACAAGAACACAAAATTTATACAAGTTTGGGTTCCTAAGAATTCTACAAACAAATTTCATGTCTATTGGAATAAAAATAAAAGGACTAAACAAGTTTGGGTTCCAAAGGGATTGTTTATTCACAATGCTTTTATCACTAATATCATTGGACCTAAGAGTTTCTCTAGGTCATCCTCCTCTCTCTTTATGTAGGTCTGTTGGCGGGCTAAGGAACAACAAGAATGGTTTCTAGATTCAGATTGTTCTAGACATATGACAGGTGACAAATCGAAGTTGCTTAGCCTAGAGAATTTTAAAGGTGGAAATGTGATCATGGGAGACAATAGCAAGTGTAAGATTATTGGTAAAGGTGAAGTTGGTAACGGTAATTTTTCCTTGACTAATGTTTTATACGTTGATAATTTGCATCACAATCTCATTTCTATTAGCCAACTATGTGACAAAGGTATGAACGTGATTTTTGATAGTGATACTTGCAAAATCATTGATAAATCTTCTAATAACATTGTTTTTATGGGCAAAAGAAAAGGGAATGTTTACTCGCTTTCATTTGATAATCTAAATCTTTCTAGATGTTTGGTAGCCACCGACGAAGAGGCATATTTATGGCATAGGAGACTTGGACATGCTAGCATGAGTCTCTTAGAAAACTTGAATTGAAAGAATTAGTCAGAGGGTTACCACATCAGAAATTTAAAAATAATAAAGTGTGTAAAGCATGTTCCTTGGGCAAGCTTAGTCGATCATCATTTCGCCCTAAATACATTGTTAGCACATCAAGGGTTCTTGAATTAATTCACATGGACTTATTTGGACCAAATGAAATTTCAAACTTGAATGGAAAATGTTATTGTTATGTATTAGTTGATGATTATTCTAGATTTACATGGGTTTACTTCTTAGTCAAAAAGTCTGAATCTTTTGACTATTTTTCAAAATTTGCAAAACTTGTTCAAAATGAAAAAGGAGTTACAATTAAAACCTTGAAAAGTGATCATGGAGGCAAATTTGAAAATTTGGAATTTGAAAGTTTTTGTGAAGAAAATGGTTTAAAACATGAATTTTTTGCTCCACGAACACCTCAACAAAATAGGGTGGTTGAAAGGAAAAATCGTACATTACAGGAATTGGCTAGATCCATGTTGAGTGAGTATAAGCTACCTCTAATCTTTTGGGAAGAGGCAGTTAATACTTCGTGCTATGTAATGAATAGAGTAATGATTAGACCAATACTTGGCAAAACGTCTTATGAATTGTGGCATGAAAGGAAACCTAACATTTCTTATTTTCATATATTTGGATGTCCTTGTTTCATTCTTAACACAGGTGATCAACTTGGAAAATTTGAATCAAAGGCTAACGAGAGAATTTTCATTGGCTATTCAACAAGGATTAAGGCTTACAGGATATACAACAAACGAACAAAGACGATTGTTGAATCAATCAATGTGAAATTTGATGAATCTGACCTGGAAAGGACGACTGAAAAACGATTGACGATGGGATAGATCATGAAGGCATTGAAGAAGGGACATCTAGTGAGAAAGCTGAAAGTAGGATGGTTGATACTGATAGATTGAAGTTCAAATCCAATCATCCTCCTGAATTGGTTATAGGTGATCCGACGGAAGGTATACGCACTCGCTCTTCATTTGATAAAAACTTGTGTGCGTTTTGCTGTGACAGTGGTTTTATTTCTGAAATTGAACCTGATTCTGTTGAAATAGCTCTTAATGATGGAAGTTGGTTTTTAGCAATGCAAGATGAACTTAATCAATTTGAGAGAAATAAAGTTTGGAAATTAGTTCCTAGGCCAAATGACTATCCAATTGTTGGAACTAAATGGGTATTCAAAAATAAATTCGATGAATCAGGAAATGTAATTAGAAACAAAGCTAGGTTGGTCGCAAAAGGATATAACCAAATAGGAGGCATAGATTTTGATGAAACATTTGCTCCAGTTGCTAGGTTAGAAGGCATTAGGATTTTGCTAAGTTTTGCATGTTATAAGGGTTTCAAACTTAAACCAATGGATGTAAAAAGTGCCTTTCTAAATGGTGCTTTGAAAGAAGAAGTTTTTGTTGAACAACCCCCCGGTTTTGAAAATCATGATTTTCCAAAACATGTGTATAAACTAGAAAAAGCATTATATGGTCTTAAGCAAGCTCCTAGAGCTTGGTATGACTGCCTTTGTACATATCTTTTGGAAAACGGTTTTAAAAAGGGAGTGCTGACAGGACACTGTTTCTACTACATAAAGGAAGTGATTTTTTGATTGTTCAAATTTATGTGGATGATATCATGGTGCTACTAATGAACTCTTGTGCGAGAAATTTGAACAGGTCATGCAGGCTAAATTCGAGATGAGCTTGGTTGGAGAATTGAAATATTTTTTTGGATTTCAAATCAAGCAAAGCAGTGATGGTATATTCATTTCACAATCCAAGTATGTGTTGGAACTATTGAAGAAATTTGGAGTTGAGAACTCCAAACCATTGAGAACTCCTATAAGTCCATCAACGAAGTTGGACAAAGAGGAGAAAGGAATTGCTGTTGATCAGAAGAAATATCGAGGGATAATCGGTTCACTTCTCTATCTTACTACTTCTAGACCTGATATTATGTTTCTGTGTGTTTGTGTGCACGTTTTCAATCTAATCCTAAAGAATCTCATTTGAAAGCCACTAAACAAATTTTAAGATATCTCTCACACACACACAAATATGGATTATGGTACCCTTCTTGTGAAAATTTTGATTTAGTTGGTTATTCTGATGCTGATTATGCTGGTTCATTGGTTGACAGAAAACGCACTAGTGGGACATGTTTCATGCTAGGACATTCATTAGTTTCATGGTCAAGTCGAAAATAGAATTGTATTGCATTATCCACCACTGAAGCAGAATATATTGCTTTAGGAAGTTGTTGTGCTCAAATTTTATGGATGATGCAAACTCTTTCTGATTTAGGCTTGGCTTATAAACAAGTTCCTTTAAAATGTGATAGTAAAAGTGCAATAGTCTTGTCAAATAATCCTGTTCATCATTCACGTACAAAACACATTGATGTGAGACACCACTTTCTTAGAGATCACATTGCTAAGAAAGACATTTGCATTGAACATATTTCAACTGAGGCTCAACTTACTGATATTTTCACAAAACCCCTCCCCGAAGACAGATTTTCCAGATTACGTTTGGATTTAGTGATTATAGAAATTGACTAATCTGACTCCCTGATGATTATTTGAAAAGATATATAGTGATTGAAAATAAGATGAGTGTTGATATTTATCATATATTATGACTCGAGACGGTATAATTAGTAAATTTCTTTAGAAATTTAAACAAGAATTATAAAACTTTTTGTTGGTAAAAATTCCATGATCATTTCTATTTCTATCATCTTTCTATCGACCATCACTCATCAAAATCATATATAGTATGTAAATTTGTGGTAGTTTACAAAGGAAACTATTCGTTCTTCAATTTATTATTATAAAGGAAATTATCCATGCTTCAATTTATTATATTCTTCAATAAAAATAAATATCCAAAGTATTCACTCTCATTTAAAAGTCCTCACGGTTATGCATGGGTGAATTACTTGGATTTTTGATTATGTGCTTCCATGCTCATTTAAAAATCCTCACGGTTGTGCATGTATGGAACGCATATCAAAATTAATTGATTTAAATAGACAAGTTGATTCTAATCCCATTTAAAAGTCCTCACGGTCATGCGTGGTTAGAAGATACTTGATTACATTTTTTAAATTAAATTGGAATACTGCTAATCTCATTTAAAAGTCCTAACGGTTATGCATGATTAGTAGATATTCAACTTTCCTGAAATAAATATACCACAAATAGACGGAACTATTTTTTTGATGATTTTATCCCCATCACTTCTGAAAGTGGAATATGCGCCTGACAAAGGTAATTATGATTTTTGTTTGATTTTTATTGAAATTTGATATTTATATTCAATTGAGTTAAATGTTTAGTTCATGTCTGTCACTTCATCTCTATTTATATAACACTATTATTCTTTTGCTGATAACAAAGGGGGGAGAGAAAAGTTAAGATTTTGTCAAATAGAATCAAGCAAAGGTCAAATAATTTTCCATTTGCATCTAGGCTCATTTATATATTTCTATTTGCATGCATATATGTAGGGGGAGCATCATGTAGAGAGGAAGCATTTAAATAGGGGGAGCAATTAGAGTATATAATTGGTCAAATACATTTAACATGGTCAAAATCGTAAATATATGTTTGTTATCATCAAAAGGGGGAGAATGTTGAATATGCGCTTATATGTTTTTGTTTGATGATAATAAATATATATATATATATATATATATATATTCATTTAAATGTATTTGGTAATGTACTATTTTGTTTTTCATAGATTAAATAAATATTTGTTGAACAAAATAAATTACACAGAATTTGAATATAAATTCAAACAGAAATTTTATTCAAACAAATATTTATTACAATTTTGAACAGTACAAATTCATGCTCTCACTATACATATACATTTTTGAATACATCACAATTTGATTTACATTAATAACCTCACTACATATCACTCACACTCGTATTTTTTCAACTGCATTCCAGTCAGATTCCAGCATCCGAGTAATCTGCAAAAATATTCTCAAACGCAGTAAAATTGAAAAAGAAATATTTTTGCAATTCAAAAATAAAAGATGATTTTGAAAACATTGTTTGCCTCAGTTATTTGGGTTGTTTGTCATCATTTTTTATTATATCTGTGCATATCAGCATTTTATCAGAGACAGGTGAGCACGGGTCAAACCCAAATGAAAAGCCGGGTTCAACTCACGTGCAGTTTATTCAAAATTACGACACGAGCACAAGGTTAAACCCGAGTTTTGAAACTGGATTCAACTCAAGGCGACATGACATGAATGCAACGAAGACCAACATCAAAATGGACTGCAACAATCATGTATGCAGATCAGGTCCAGTGCCAACAAACAACAAGTCTCGACCAAAACAGTTGCAACATGGATATCACAAAACAAAACTCACTGGAATGACCAAGTACAAGCAAATGAATGCAATTCATAGTGATATAACAGTTACAACTACAGAGACCAAGTTCGAGGCAACAGAGAAATGCACACCAGAACACAAATCCAGATACAACACTGAGTTCGACAATGTCAAGTGCAGAAGTAAACAAATGCAACAATCAACTCAACTGAATACAGTAAAATGCACAAAGGCATAGCAAGAGTCACAAGACCATCTAGCAGTGAGCAGTGAAGACATGAACAAGTGATCAGTAAACAAAGACATAAATGGAATCTGAACCAATACACTTGAATGCACCAAATAAGCAACAGAGATGACACTGCAGCACCAGTACAAATCAGTAAAATAAAACAAGATCCAACATTTTCAACTGACACATATATGCAGTAGTCGAGCCAACAAGCAGACATATATTCAACATGAACTCATGTGGACAGTAACAACAAGTACAGATGCATACACATACATGACTACAATGCCACAATGAGACAACTACAATTCGAGCCAGAGAATTGAAGAAAGCCACTATAGGAATGCAGACTGTGGGCAAAGCTAATTCACAAAAATATCGAAGTTAAAAATGTCAAAGCCGCAATGAACAGGTCAACAGAGAAAATCACGGAACCAAAATCAACATACAATTCAATGCCGCAATAACCAAGCAATTTGACCAAGCAAAGAATCAAAAGCCGGTGGTAAAAAAAAATATCTCAAAAATTCAAAGCCGTGACTATCAAGCAGTATATACGTATTTGATTCGGTCAGAATTCATCGCAAACATCCAACAATAATCGAACGGCCAAAGCGACTAATTTTGAAGCAATCAGACGAACGAAAAATAAGGGTAACGAACCTTATAAAATGCCCCAATCATCATCGGCATTAAAAAAACAAGAGAATTCGAATACAAGCATCAGAGAAAAAGTCTTACCGAAGCAATAATCGAACTCACCGAAGCAACCGAAGAAAGCAACGCGAAAACGATCGAGCCAGGCTAAATCTCGCACAATCAACAACAATCGAATTAGTATCGGAGCTTCGCAAAAGCCTTAAATTGGAACAAAGAGCGCAAGGACGAAAGCCCTAATTTTAATTAGGAAAAATGAGAAGAACAAACGGCCGCCATTATCAAGAGAAGAAGAAAAAGGAACGAGCCGAAGAGTTAAAAGAAAAAGGGAATAAAAAAAATCCTTTTTTTACTTTGGGCGGTCATTGTTTTAAGGGCTTTTAGTTTATTAATTAAATTAGGGTTTAGGGTTGTTTATTTTGTTTAAATTATTGTTTTTTATATTTTCGTTTGAAAATTGTGAATCAAATCTTGGTAAATCACCACCTAGTTTTTAGGTTGTGTCTGATTGTCTAGTTAGAATTAGTTCAGTAAGCAGGGGTTGCGAGTTTGCAAAACTCTATAGGCGGTAGCAGGGTTTGCGAGTCTGTTAGAGTGTTTGTAAGCGGGAGACTGTTTAATTCTCATAGAAATCTGGGAATGCAGCAGTAGGCAGGGTTTGCCGAAGCTGGGTAAATTTTGTGTGTGATTTATTTTCAGCATATTTACTTCACTAATTCGAGAAAATTTGTTGTAACCCTATTCGCCCCCCCCCCCCCTCTAGGGTTAATCTAGATCCTACAGGTCTCTCCTACCAAGCAATGAAGCCAAACTCCCGATATCCCCACTTTGTGGTATGTTAACACCATAGAATAGATGGCATGGTACACCTTCAGAAATGTCGGTGCAATATTAATGCAATGTGGTATCACAATATTCAACGAAGCAAGGTGGAGTCCTAAAATATCAACGAAAGAGTGAGCTCTCCCAAAAAAGAAGGGAAACTCTCCAAAACAATGCCATCTGCCTATGGGGTAGAAATATAAGCACAGGCACTATGCAAATTCCAAGGCATACAAGCCACTCAAAACATTGAATTTTTCACCCCAATTTCAAATGCTCCCGCTACAATTTAAAGTTTCCCATCTAAAGTCAAAAATTTAACCGCTCAAATTATAATTTCCTACTGAAGACACATCAATAATCCACACAAATCAAATAAATGAGATGGATAGAAGACATGTTATGTAATCCAAAGGTGGAAATTAGAAGAGTGGAAGAAGGATGTTGATGATCCTCATGCATCTCTATATTATAAATAGAAAAGACACAGTAGAAGAGAGGGTGGATTTTGCTTTACCTTTGTTGTGGACACAGAACAAGAAACTCTACGCACTCCGCCCTTTTTTGTACTAAGAATATAAAAGGAAGAAAGCGATATTTTTCTCGTAGACATAGGATTCCTTAATATCCGAACCACGTAAATTCTCTATGTCCATTTATTATTTTCGATACTTTATTTTGGCGGCTGTATTATTGTCTGTCAGTTCAAATACCCAGATAACTAATTGATTCTTTACCATTTACACATTACAATGTTGTATGCGAAACTAATAATATAAATAGTCCTCTTTAAGGCAAAGTTAATATCACTTAATTTTGTTCATTCATAATCGCGAAAGCACTAAGCATCATAATTACTTTGTATAAAATATTTAGGTGTTTGTGAGATTAAAAATCTCATTAACATGACATTTCATTTATTGAATTCCTAAGTTATCCTTTAGTCTGGTCTTTCATTATTTTCAACGTAATAAGATTATGATTGCATTCAACCATATTAAATGCATGATCTTGCATTATAGTTTGCTTGCTCGTTTCAAATGAATCTATTTCATTGAGATGTCGTATATTACGAATGCTGCTATTCACTATAAAGCTTTCATATATAATCGAATATGGATCAAATATCCATATTTTGTATTGCTTTGAAGTTCAAAACTCATAGAAGACAATTTATAGTCTCAGGAAACATGCCAAAGAATTTATTGATAAGTATGTTTTATATTTCTTGATTAATCTTAATTCAATTAATTAGTAAATTCCAATTGAAAACAATTTAAATTAAATCAATTGCACAAATTTATTGTAGTAGATAATTTTAATTTTGTACAGCACATGTTTTCACAATATTAGAAAGGTTAAATGTGATCATTTCATTTTTCTAATAAGGCTCCCATTAGATTTTTATATTTCCCAAAACCCTAAGAGAAATACAAAAATCTTTTGATTCCTCAGTTAAGTGTTAAGACTCGCTTGCCTTGGAATTCTGACCACGAGTTTGCTCAACAAATCATATGCCTGCAAATAATAGATGAATCCTTATCTGTTGTATCATATACAAATCCTAACCTTGTTCCTTGCACTAATCTTGATCTCAACCTTGAGTTTGTTTGATAAATCTGTATCCGCTACTCCAACAGATCCTCCAACGACATTACTGTAGAATACCTTTTTCGCATTGCTAGTAGTTTGGAATTTAATTCTAGTTGAATATGGCCAGTGGAATGGATTTCCTAATAATAATTGGCACTTTGTTCCATGCAACACCCTTTGTCGCCCTGGATTGCCCAGATCCTCTATTAGCCCCACCTTCGCACTAGTTTTCACTTTTTTCCTAGTCACCTTCTGCCATCCCTCATCTATCACCTCCTCTTCTTTGTCATTACCTGCTACATCCTCCTTCGCTAATATAAAAATGAAGTATGACTTAGGTTTGGATTACAGACGAAAATTTAAGAGAATAGACAAGAGAAATAAGTAAATGAAAATTTTGCTACAAAAATGAAACCTTAGCCACCATTTTTGCCATTATGATATATATATATATGTATGTATGTATGTATGTATGTATGTATGTATGTATGTATGTATGTATGTATGTATGTATGTATGTATGTATATGTATATGTATATGTATATGTATATGTATATGTATATAAAGGTCTGTTCTTACTCGGTATTTTTCCTTTTTCTCATAATTCTAGAATTCAAATATCCAACTTTTCGTGATTTATTGTACTCTCATGAAGATCACAAGTTCGAATCCAACTAAGCATACTTATAATGTATATTAGAATAACTCCACTTTCCTTCATTCATTTTATTCCTATGCAATTAAGTTCTAAGCCTATTAACTTCTTTTGTAACGATCCAGAATTTTATCGTTTGGTTTTGAATATTTAATTAATTTTAAACATTGAGATAATTCATTTTTAAAGTTAAAAAAATTGGATTCAAATATAGGGATTATTTAAAATATTTGAATTGTGAATTTAATATTTGAATATCTGAGTTTTTAATTGATAGTAATTAAATGCATTCAATGGTCTTATTTAACTTCTTTTGATTTATAAATAATAACGATGAATTCATTTTGTAAATTTATTTGCTTTAATAGTTCGAATAAATAATAAGAAAATCAATTATTAATAGAACGACTTGATTTATATGGATGTATGTTTAATTTAATTTATTTGATTTTACCATAATTTTTAATTTGAAAAATATCTAATTTATCGTTTGACGATTTTTCGGTAAACAACGGTATTTTCATGACTTACAGAATCGATTAACCAGTGCATATTATTATTGTTTTGGGATCGTGTCGCATTTCTATGCACGGTCGTATTTTTGTTTTATCATTCATAGTTCTTACGCGAACGGATTTTTATGTAGCGTGATGGCATAAAATTGCAAATTTAATATAACTCGCCACTTATGCACTTCAACACTCCAATACTGTGATCCTTCCTTTCTTTTTTTTCAAATGTACTATTACATTCAACATCAAAACAAAGAAAAATGGGGAAAATGTAAATGTCAAAAATCAAAAGTTATACCTTGGGTTCACTAAAAATTACACACTTTGTTTCTTTAGATTAGTAAAGCTTAGATTTATATATAGATGGGTTCTTGAAGGCTGCAGCTTCAGGCTGAGCAGTCGACGGTGAATTCTGTGCAAAAGGTGGAGCTAAGGTTAGGATTTGTAGGCATTTAGAAAGGAATGAGGCCAAGGCGAATGTGGATTTGGGTTTCCCTTGTGAAGATGTGCATAGGTGTGGAGTTTGAAGTGGGGCGACTTTTCTTTAAGACAAGCGACTATTGCAGGTCGAAGCGAAAGAAGCTCGTCTACGATCTATTTTAGTTGATCGGGTTAGGAGATGATAGGTCGGGGTGATGCTCGTAAGGAGAGAAGATCGTTGGTGGTGTCGGTTCGTCGAATGATTGACCAGAGTGGGAGGAGCAGTGCACGATCGTGTACTATGTGCTGATATTGTCTGTGCATGCGATTGTTAATTTGGGGAAGAAGGGGATGGGAAAGTGGATTAGGAGAGTAATTACTTTAATAATATAATTAAGTTAATTAATTGTTATAAATTATTCAATAATTTATAAAAATCGATAACTCTCTCGTACGAGGTCCAATCGAGATGAGACTTTTCACGTTGCGCTCATAATGGCATTAGCTATGCGAAGGAATTGGTTTGATTGAATTTAGAGCAAGTGAAAGTTTGGGCTAAAATCGGACGTCGTTCGATTTTAGTTCAAATTGGAACGCTTCGGCACCACCCGGGAATTTCGATGAATTAAACTCACCATTTTGGATAATCGATATCATATATAGTAGAAAATATTTACCGTTTGTGTTTAGATAAATTATTTGTTGGTTTGATAAAATATTCGCTTTGAAAAGCGATTGACATTCAAAATGAAATATTGGAAATTTTACAGAGAAATCTGAATTTCTCACTGCTGTGAATTTTTAATCCTGATTATATAGCTGTTGATTTATTTCTGTCATATACCTGTTATATAAGTTTGTTTAATGGTAAAATTGGATAGTTTGGTCATATTCGATGTGACACCGACGTATTTTTAAAGTTAAATTTTTTTAGAGAAAAGGTAGTAACACCACTCGTTAAGTGTTGTAGAAACTATTGGCCTCGACATAGTATTTTGAAAAAATACTATTAAGTGTTGTTTGATTTGGAAATGGGTTACGATTTGGAAAATGATTTTTAATCTAACCTTTTGGATTTTCTATTATATTTTACTCAAAAATAGTTTTTTATACTTCTCTATTTTAGTTCAACTTCTTTTATTATTCTTTTCTTATATATATATATATATATATATATATATATATGTTAATATTGTTTGAAATGCATCTATTTTCATGGAAAAGTGATTATAATAATAAATGTTTATTTTAAAGGAAATAATAGTGGTTTATCTTAAATTTAAAGTGTTTTTGTTTCTAAAGTGAGATTAAAATATTTTAAAATAAACATTTGTGAAACATTTTATATAAAAATGTGTGGTAAAAGGACGGATTTATAAATGGTATTTTACAAAGGGAAGAATTATCATTTGGGTAAATTGGAGTGATAAATCACAGTTGTGAATTTATTGTAATATATGGAATGATTGAGTTATGGAAAGTATATGAGTTTTACAATTTTATTTGGAGTTCGGTTTATATTTGGAGTTCGGTTTTATGTTTGAAATTTTATTTTATAAAAAGGATTTTTGTAATTTATTTAGAAATTTTTAAAAGATATTTTATAAATGAATTTGGAGTTTTCATAAAAAGAGTTGCAAATAAATTTTGGATTTATAAATGAGTTTGTTAGTCCTTGAGATGATGGTTTTGTTGACAACAACCTTAGGACTTGTTATAAAATATATATACTAACATTATGGTTTTGATATATATGTATGTGCAGAATATAAACAAGCGGGTACCAAGAATGAAGACTGTATAGTATAGAGATACAAGACTGATGAATTTAAAGATCGAAGACATCAAGATTAAAGACTCATGAGTATCAAGAAATCAAGTGTTCAAGATTTCAAAGAGCACAAGATAATGTAATTAGTCTAAAATTATGTTAAAACTTCTTGAAAGCACTTACATCTTTATTCAAAATTTATTCGTGGAATGGAATTGTAACAACCCGCATATTTATCGAGTTTGTATTTAAATATTTTATTTAAATATTAACTCGTTAGTCGGATTTTGGTCCGAAAAGCTACTTTTTGCAAACGGTCAAATTAGGACTCGAGACCACTTCCATTGAGTTCGAAATGTCGTTTAAAACTTTTTAAGTATAAACATCGATAGGTTTGGAGTTAGTGAAATTTCACTAACTTTTCCCGCTTTGGACTTTGGGTTAGTTTGGCCTATTAAGCCCAAGTTCCAACCCTCTTCTCCTCACTCTTCATAAATTTCCTAACTAATCAAGCTTTGGCATTAATGGTGGAGGGAATGGGAAATTAAAACTCCAAGCACAAATTCAATTGCAAATCCAACATTCAACTCCAAATTCAAGTAGAAGATATTGGATTCAAGCTTTGGATTGCTTCTCCTTGCTTTCAAGCTTCATCTTCATAAACTTTAGTGCAAAGGTGAGATTTTTATCTCACAATTCTAGTCTATAACTATATTGGACTGTTGGGAATGATTCCCTATCACTTTAGCATGCATATTTGCTTTTGGTTTGGATTGGATTGGCGAAAAACTCCGATTTTTGGTGTTTGGGAGAAATTTCTGCATTTAGGTCGTTCTGGCCGTTTTTAGCTCGCTCGGAGTTAGGTCGTGTGGACCTTAGGTCGTAGGTCGCGTACGAGTTAACCCCTAGGTCGTTCTGGCCATTTTCGTGTTTTCGGAGTTAGGTCGCTCAGGACCTTAGGTTGTAGGTCGTATGGCCGTTAGGTCGCTCTGCTTTGGCTCTGGCCATTTTTGCTCACTCGCAGTTAGGTCGCTCACGACCTAGGACTTAGGTCGCTTGGATTTAGGTCGTAGGTCGGCAGGTCTTCAGCTCGCACGCGTTGAAAAGGCACGTCTGGAGTTAGGTCGTTCGCGAGTTAACGTTAGGTCGTTTGCGAGTTAGCGCCCTAAGTCACTCGCGTATAGCTCGTTCGGAGTTAGGTCGTTAGGCCTTAGCTCGTATGGCCTATGCAATTTGGTTAGGTCGTCCAACCTCAACACCTTAGGTCGTAAGACCTTAGGTCGTACCCCTTAGGTCGTTAGACCTTAAGCCTTCACTATTGGAACTCGTTAGGTCGTAGCAACCATAGGTCGTAGGTCGCTCACACGGAGTTAAGTCGTAGGTCGTCTCCGACCTTATATCGCTCAGCCAGGTTTCACTTTAAGTCGTTAGGTCGTTTGGACCTTGTTTCCAGTTAGGTCGCAAGACCCTTAAACCGTTAGGTCACTAGGTCGCGATGTTTTAGGTCGCTGCACCCTATGCCTCTATAGGTCGTTTGACCTTGCTAACTTTTAGGTCGCGAGTTTTATAGGTCGCTCGACCCTATTCCCCTTAGGTCGTTAGACCTCATTTTGTCTTCACTAGGTCGTACCGTTTTGGTCGGGGCGCTGCCCCGCACCCCGCCGGGGGCGCTGCCCCCTGGACCCCCGCGACCTGACCGGGCAGGTCGAACCCCATAAGCGGTGGCGTTGCCCCCGCACCCCCACCTTGGGGGGTTGCCACCCCCCCTAGACCCCCCCTCCGTAGGGGATCTTATATGAAAAACATTGAGCTGATTTCCTTGGATTTTATTCGCATCTCCGTATGCGATCTTTGTGACTGATTGTTTCTACACTTGCTTATGTGTTTTGTCACTTTATAATATAAAGGTTTCAATACTAGTAGTAAATATCAAAACTCTTTTAACAAATAATTTCAACTCTATTTTTAATAATAAAGCTCTTTTCTTAAACCGTTTTCCAATCTATTAGTATATACAAGCCTTTACCTCACTCGGATGAGAAATCTAATTAAACGACTTAGTAAAACAAGTGGTATGAAACGCTTGCGTTCACTTCGTCGGTTAATTCTTGGACTTGTTCGATTGAACCTCTTGTGACAATTTTATTAGTGAAGATTTACAGTTTGTTCGTAAATATTTAAGTTAAGCAAGTGGTTATGGGACATGAAGCTAAACTTCTATATTTACTAGCTTAGTGTAATTGACACTTCTCGTTGATCTTGATGATCGCTTTATGAATTAGACTAGCAATTGCGCGATGTCTCTTTCATTGGAAGGTTAGACTAGACACCACTTGTGTGATTCCATTCACACATACCTTTCTGCTTTTTGGTTAGTCTTGACCTCAATCTGTGTGATTCCATTCACACATGTGGGGTAGCTCCCCATGGTCTTCGGACCGTCATGTGATAGGCCTCTTTACCTTTTTATGATTTCTGGATTTCTCGTGTTGATTTCTGGAATTTATGTCATTGACTTGTTATGAGTACAAGTTTAGGGTATGATGCCCTCTTCGAATCTTTGAGAAGATTCTTGTGATATTGATTATCTCTTATTGATTGATCTTCTGTTGATCATTATTTACATACTTATAGTGGTATGTCGTTATGGATATTTATGTTTATGCCATATCTTTTATGTTATATCATGTCATCTGATATTTATAGCTAGACTGATCCGTTTATTATTTTCTTAAATAATACTCGGGTCAGACCGAGATGTTACAGGTGCTTCTGCTTGACTTCTTCCCAGGGATTCATCACTCTGACTTTTGGCTAACTGTTTAGATTAGCAGTTTTTGTTGTATACACTTGAGATATAGACTCATAGTTGTATTCTTTTGTATAGCACGTGTTGCTATTCTTTTGTATTATCGTGGATCTTACTGACCACTACTCTGATGTACACTTTCATGTGTTAGTTATATATTCATATCTTCTTCCGCCTTTGTGATATGATTATTTCTATGTTTGTTTCCGAAGATTATTTATAGCCACCGTGTGATAAGCAATTACATGGATGGTCGCTCCTCAACAGCCTTATTCTCCGTGCTAGTTGACAGCACTACTCCGGAGTGTTCTTGGCTAGCGTGGGTATAGAGGTGGGGCGTCACAGCTTGGTATCAGAGCCAAACTTCGGAACAATGTAGAATAACTTAACAAGGATCATCGTCCTAGGTCTATCTTAGGAGTCATACCATAGGATTCATTCGAGTCTTCGTACCGATTCATCCTATTTCCTTTATGATTCCTTGTTTTATCTATCAAGATTACTTGATGTTCATTGGTAAATAACCTTCTTACTTCTCTTCTTTCTTTCTTTAAGGAAGAGAATGTCTAGACCAGGCCGTCCCAGAACTGGATCATCTGGTGCTGCTCCTCCGGATGGAGTTTTTATGACTGCTCAACAGCTTCTTGATTTAGTAACTAATGCTCAAGCAGCTGGAGCTAACCCAGAACCCACTCACCCAAAGTCGGGATTTGCACGCTTGTGCAGCGATTACACCAACTTGGGTGGGAAGCCCTTCAAAGGTTCGGAAAATATCATCGAGGTCCAGGCTTGGTTAAAATCATGTGATCGAATCTTCTCTCGCATGAACCTTATCGATCTCCACCGCGTTCAGGTGGCTTCCAGCATGCTCCAGGAGAGAGCATTGGACTGGTACGAACTCCTTATTTCAGAAATTAATGAAGCGGATCTCACCTGGGAGCAATTTCAGGGACGCTTCGAGTTAAAGTTTGTACCAGAAGCTGGGAAAGTAACCTTGGCTCGACGTTTTATAGACCTTGTTCAAGGTCAATCCTCTGTGACTGATTACGTCGCAGCCTTCGAGTCGCTTTCCAAATATGGGGTTGAATACATCAACACCCCATTGAAGAAGAACCAGAGGTTCGTTTATGGCTTAAATAAGAGTCTTAAGAAGCCACTGCTCCTGAAACTAGAAGTCGCATTTGATCAACTCGTCGATATCGCTCTTCGTCTTGAAGAGGCTGATAGAGAGAGTGATGTTGAAGTGGAAGGCGCTAAACCAAACTTCAACAACAAGAAGAGGCCAAACAAATTCAAGGGTCCTTATCCCAACAAAAAGGGTAAGCAGGCAATCCCTGCGGCAAAGTCTCCTTCTCCTAGTGGTGCGAGTTGCTTCAACTGTGGGTCTGGGGATCATTATGCGAATAAGTGCTCTAAGCCCAAATCTTGTCGCTATTGTAAGAGCTCAGATCACTTTATACATCAATGCCTCAAACGTAAAAGCAGGAATGAGGGAAAGTTAAATGTGGCTCAAGCCCCTGGCAACACATCTCGTGGCCAAGGTATTTCTCATTCCATTCTTGATGGTATTATTTTATTTCATGATCAACCTATTAGAGTTCTCTTTGATACGGGTTCATCCCATTCTTTTATATCAAAGGAACTGGTAGACACTTTTTCCTTAAGTGTTACTGCATTGATGACTTCTTTAAAAATTGCGAATCCTGTTGGTGGATCCGCAACTCTTAGTTTGCTTTGTAAAGATGTGGAGATTATTTTATGTGATTTTTCTTTCCTAGCCGATTTGCATGTCATGCGTTACTTAGGCTTTGGAATAATTTTGGGAATGGATTGGCTTAACCGTTATCAAGCCCATATCCTATGTCCTGAGCGGACTATTCATCTCCGACATCCACAATCTGTTAAACAGATTTCTGTTAATCTTAAAGATTCAGAATCCTGTTTGGTGGCATCTTTATATTCTTTAAATCCTCGTGATAACGATGATGATGATGAAGATGATATTATTTCTTGTATTCATGTTGTTCGTGAATTTTCCGACATATTCGAGCCCGTTTTAGGTTTGCCACCTAAACGAGCAATTGAGTTCAGAATTAATCTTGTTTCTGGAGCTCAACCTATTACTCGTCCTCCTTATCGCATGTCCAATAAGGAAAATGAGGAGATGCGTAAACAATTATCTGAGTTGGAGACGAGGCAATTTATTCGCTCTAGTTCCTCGCCTTGGGGAGCTTCGGCTATTTTCGTAAAGAAATCCGATGGTACTCTGAGGCTCTGCGTTGATTATCGCAAGCTTAACGATCTTACTATTAAAAATAAATATCCTTTACCTCGGATTGATGATCTATTCGATCAGCTTAGTGGTGCTAAGGTCTTTTCACAATTGGACTTGGCTACCGGTTTCCATCAGCTTCGTATCGCTGAGGATAGCATTCCTTTGACATCATTCCGTACTCGATATGGATCTTATGAATGGCTTGTTATGCCATTTGGGTTAACGAATGCTCCAGCTTATTTTGTTGACCTTATGAATCGAGTTTTCAAAGATTTCCTCGATCGGTTTGTTCTCATATTCATTGATGATATTCTAGTGTATTCAAAAACCGAGGAGGAACATGAGAAACATCTTAGGATTGTATTGGAAACACTTAGGAGTAATCAATTAAAGGCGAAATTTTCTAAATGCCACTTTTGGCAATCTCGTGTGAAGTTTCTCGGTCGTATTATTTCCGAATCCGGGATATCCGTGGATCCTTCAAAGATCAAAGCGATTCAAGATTGGAAGAGACCGGAGAGTGTGACAGAGATTCGTAGTTTTCTCGGATTGGCGGGCTATTACCGCCGTTTTATTAGAGACTTTTCTAAGATTGCCGTGCCTCTTACTGGCTTGACTAAGAAAAGAGTTAAATACATTTGGTCGGACAAATGTGAAGCCTCTTTTCAAAAATTGAAAGAACTCCTTTCCAATGCTCCTATTCTTGTGATTCCCGAGGGGAATCAAGATTTTGTTGTTTATACCGATGCTAGTCACGTTGGTTTGGGTGCCGTTCTTACGCAAAAAGAACGTGTTGTTGCTTATGCTTCTAGGCAATTGAAGCCGGCCGAGACTAGATATGCCACTCATGATCTAGAGCTCGCGGCTATTGTTTTCGCCCTTCGAATGTGGCGTCATTATCTATTGGGAGAGAAATTTATTCTTTACACGGATCATAAGTCTTTGAAATATTTATTTTCTCAAAAAGAACTTAATTTACGTCAACAGCGTTGGCTCGAGTTCCTTGCACCTTATGATCTTGATATTCTTTATACCCCCGGTAAGGGTAATCGTGTCGCCGATGCTCTTAGCCGTAAGCAACAAGCAGTTGTTTCTATGATGATATCCGAATGGAACGATCTCGAGATCTTATCCACTTATGAGATTCGAGAGCGCGTATCCGATTTATGCTCATCGCTTGTTTTATGTAGCCTTGAGGCTCATCCTTCTCTTTTAGACCGCATTCTTGAAGCTCAAGGGCTAGATTCTGAATTGGCTCTTCTTGGCAAAAATGTTAAGGATAAAATTGATATTGAAGGTTTGAAAGACTTTGATATTGATTCTCGTGGCGGCATTCGAAAATTTGGTAGACTTATCGTACCAAATATTAGAGATCTTCGTAAAGATATTTTAGAAGATTCCCATCGTTCTAGATTCACCATTCATCCTGGTAGTAGTAAAATGTACGCTGATATGAAGCGACTTTATTATTGGGAGGGAATGAAATCTGATATTGCTAACTTTGTTAAGTGTTGCATGACTTGCCAACTTGTCAAGGCCGAACATCAAAGGCCTGGTGGGTTATTGCAACCTTTAGAAATTCCAATTTGGAAGTGGGATCAAATTTCCATGGACTTTATAGATGGCTTTCCCCGTTCTCGTTTGGGTCATGATAGCTTATGGGTGATTGTTGATAGACTTACTAAATCCGCCCATTTTATTCCGGTTCGGTCTAGCCGAACCGTTCCTCTTTTGGCCAAACTATTTGTCAAGGAAATTGTAAAATTGCATGGAGTTCCTACTTCTATTGTTAGCGATCGTGATCCATTGTTTACTAGTGGATTTTGGAAGAGTCTTCAAAAAGCTTTAGGAACGAAGCTTAATTTTAGCACCGCTTATCACCCCCAGTCCGATGGACAAACCGAGCGTGTGAATCAAACTCTTGAAGATCTTCTTCGTGCTTGTGTGCTTGATTTTGGTGGAAGTTGGGAAGATCATATTTCACTTGTTGAATTTTCCTATAATAATAGCTTCCAATCTAGTATTGGTATGGCACCTTTCGAGGCACTCTACGGAAGGCCATGCCGATCTCCTTCTTGTTGGCTTGAGGCCGGTGAGAAGCTGGTTTTAGGTCCAGACTTTATTCATGATTCCACGGAAAAGATTGAACTTATTCGACATAGGATGAAAGAAGCCCAGAGTAGACAAAAATCCTATGCCGATAATCGAAGAAGGAAATTAGAATTTTCTGTTGGGGATCCTGTTTTTATTCGTGTTTCACCTATGAAGGGTGTTGTACGTTTCAGTCGATCGGGGAAGTTAGCGCCTCGATATATTGGGCCATTTCCTATCACTGAACGTATTGGTTCCATGGCTTATCGCCTTGCATTGCCGGCTCAGTTTTCTGCTATGCATGATGTATTTCACATTTCTCAATTACGGAAATGCCTTCGGGATTCCGATTCTATTCTTGAGCCTGCTGTTGTGGAAGAAATTGAAGTTTCGCCGAATTTAACTTATGAGCAGCATCCTATTCGAGTTATAGCTTCTGAGGTTAAACGACTTCGAAATAAAGATGTTCCGCTTGTGAAGGTTCAATGGTCCTCAAATCCTAAGGATTGTTCTTGGGAATCCAGAGAATTCATCGAGCGTACACATCCGGACTTGCTTACTCCTTCTCCTTGAGGTGAACTTCTTCTTTCAAAATTCCTCTTGTGTTAATATGCTTTTATGGTTGTTACTTTTTATTTCCATCTTATACATATTGCGAGGATGCAATTTCTTTAAGGAGGGGAGTCTGTAACAACCCGCATATTTATCGAGTTTGTATTTAAATATTTTATTTAAATATTAACTCGTTAGTCGGATTTTGGTCCGAAAAGCTACTTTTTGCAAACGGTCAAATTAGGACTCGAGACCACTTCCATTGAGTTCGAAATGTCGTTTACAACTTTTTAAGTATAAACATCGATAGGTTTGGAGTTAGTGAAATTTCACTAACTTTTCCCGCTTTGGACTTTGGGTTAGTTTGGCCTATTAAGCCCAAGTTCCAACCCTCTTCTCCTCACTCTTCATAAATTTCCTAACTAATCAAGCTTTGGCATTAATGGTGGAGGGAATGGGAAATTAAAACTCCAAGCACAAATTCAATTGCAAATCCAACATTCAACTCCAAATTCAAGTAGAAGATATTGGATTCAAGCTTTGGATTGCTTCTCCTTGCTTTCAAGCTTCATCTTCATAAACTTTAGTGCAAAGGTGAGATTTTTATCTCACAATTCTAGTCTATAACTATATTGGACTGTTGGGAATGATTCCCTATCACTTTAGCATGCATATTTGCTTTTGGTTTGGATTGGATTGGCGAAAAACTCCGATTTTTGGTGTTTGGGAGAAATTTCTGCATTTAGGTCGTTCTGGCCGTTTTTAGCTCGCTCGGAGTTAGGTCGTGTGGACCTTAGGTCGTAGGTCGCGTACGAGTTAACCCCTAGGTCGTTCTGGCCATTTTCGTGTTTTCGGAGTTAGGTCGCTCAGGACCTTAGGTTGTAGGTCGTATGGCCGTTAGGTCGCTCTGCTTTGGCTCTGGCCATTTTTGCTCACTCGCAGTTAGGTCGCTCACGACCTAGGACTTAGGTCGCTTGGATTTAGGTCGTAGGTCGGCAGGTCTTCAGCTCGCACGCGTTGAAAAGGCACGTCTGGAGTTAGGTCGTTCGCGAGTTAACGTTAGGTCGTTTGCGAGTTAGCGCCCTAGGTCACTCGCGTATAGCTCGTTCGGAGTTAGGTCGTTAGGCCTTAGCTCGTATGGCCTATGCAATTTGGTTAGGTCGTCCAACCTCAACACCTTAGGTCGTAAGACCTTAGGTCGTACCCCTTAGGTCGTTAGACCTTAAGCCTTCACTATTGGAACTCGTTAGGTCGTAGCAACCATAGGTCGTAGGTCGCTCACACGGAGTTAAGTCGTAGGTCGTCTCCGACCTTATATCGCTCAGCCAGGTTTCACTTTAAGTCGTTAGGTCGTTTGGACCTTGTTTCCAGTTAGGTCGCAAGACCCTTAAACCGTTAGGTCACTAGGTCGCGATGTTTTAGGTCGCTGCACCCTATGCCTCTATAGGTCGTTTGACCTTGCTAACTTTTAGGTCGCGAGTTTTATAGGTCGCTCGACCCTATTCCCCTTAGGTCGTTAGACCTCATTTTGTCTTCACTAGGTCGTACCGTTTTGGTCGGGGCGCTGCCCCGCACCCCGCCGGGGGCGCTGCCCCCTGGACCCCCGCGACCTGACCGGGCAGGTCGAACCCCATAAGCGGTGGCGTTGCCCCCGCACCCCCACCTTGGGGGGTTGCCACCCCCCCTGGACCCCCCCTCCGTAGGGGATCTTATATGAAAAACATTGAGCTGATTTCCTTGGATTTTATTCGCATCTCCGTATGCGATCTTTGTGACTGATTGTTTCTACACTTGCTTATGTGTTTTGTCACTTTATAATATAAAGGTTTCAATACTAGTAGTAAATATCAAAACTCTTTTAACAAATAATTTCAACTCTATTTTTAATAACAAAGCTCTTTTCTTAAACCGTTTTCCAATCTATTAGTATATACAAGCCTTTACCTCACTCGGATGAGAAATCTAATTAAACGACTTAGTAAAACAAGTGGTATGAAACGCTTGCGTTCACTTCGTCGGTTAATTCTTGGACTTGTTCGATTGAACCTCTTGTGACAATTTTATTAGTGAAGATTTACAGTTTGTTCGTAAATATTTAAGTTAAGCAAGTGGTTATGGGACATGAAGCTAAACTTCTATATTTACTAGCTTAGTGTAATTGACACTTCTCGTTGATCTTGATGATCGCTTTATGAATTAGACTAGCAATTGCGCGATGTCTCTTTCATTGGAAGGTTAGACTAGACACCACTTGTGTGATTCCATTCACACATACCTTTCTGCTTTTTGGTTAGTCTTGACCTCAATCTGTGTGATTCCATTCACACATGTGGGGTAGCTCCCCATGGTCTTCGGACCGTCATGTGATAGGCCTCTTTACCTTTTTATGATTTCTGGATTTCTCGTGTTGATTTCTGGAATTTATGTCATTGACTTGTTATGAGTACAAGTTTAGGGTATGATGCCCTCTTCGAATCTTTGAGAAGATTCTTGTGATATTGATTATCTCTTATTGATTGATCTTCTGTTGATCATTATTTACATACTTATAGTGGTATGTCGTTATGGATATTTATGTTTATGCCATATCTTTTATGTTATATCATGTCATCTGATATTTATAGCTAGACTGATCCGTTTATTATTTTCTTAAATAATACTCGGGTCAGACCGAGATGTTACAGGTGCTTCTGCTTGACTTCTTCCCAGGGATTCATCACTCTGACTTTTGGCTAACTGTTTAGATTAGCAGTTTTTGTTGTATACACTTGAGATATAGACTCATAGTTGTATTCTTTTGTATAGCACGTGTTGCTATTCTTTTGTATTATCGTGGATCTTACTGACCACTACTCTGATGTACACTTTCATGTGTTAGTTATATATTCATATCTTCTTCCGCCTTTGTGATATGATTATTTCTATGTTTGTTTCCGAAGATTATTTATAGCCACCGTGTGATAAGCAATTACATGGATGGTCGCTCCTCAACAGCCTTATTCTCCGTGCTAGTTGACAGCACTACTCCGGAGTGTTCTTGGCTAGCGTGGGTATAGAGGTGGGGCGTCACAGGAATCCACTTCGAGCCTTTCAAAGGGATGGAACCCTAGTGGGATGGAACCCAGGACAATATCTAGTAAAACATATAGTGGTCCTATTTTGATATCCACCAACTTTATAAAAATTCTTTTCAAAAATATACATCTCTTGTTTTTAAAAAATGCTTTCAAAACTTTCTTTTCAAAAAGACATCTCTCTTGGTTTTAAATCTTTTAGCCTCAAAACTATTTTTATCATTTTTAATATTTTTATTTCAAAATTGTCCTTATTTTTAAACCATCTCTTGTTTTAAATATTTAGCTTTAATATTTATATGCTCAGATTTTAAATCACTTTGTAGATTAAGATTATATATATTAAAAATTACTTTCTAAACTCTTATATGTTTAAACTGTATTCAAATATATTTACAAAGTTTAGAAATTATTTTGACAAATTATAGAAACCGATTTTAAGAAGAAAATCGAAACACCAATTTTGCCTTTAAGCATATCGACATCCCTCAACCCCCATGTCAAATGGTGTCCGTTATTTTTAATTTTCAATTTTTTAAAGAAGTATCTATTCTTCATATCCTTTCATGAATAGATATGACGGTTGCTCTACTATAAATACCAGTAAGTTCTAAACGAATTTTTTACTAGATTTCATTTATTTTTCTCCCCTCTTCATCTTCCACATTAATTCTAAAGAATCGTAAACTATACTCTACCGAAATACCAAGTGAATCGAACTTGATTATCTCTTGTTTGATTCTCTGCCACTCTCTCCATAAGATCTCGGTGTTATTCAGAGTTATAGAATCTTAAATAAAACTATTAAGTAAAAGGCGCAGTTGAGCCTTGTAATCAATTAGATGTGATTGTAATCCCGAATCAATTAGGTGATCTTGTAGCATGGTCAAATCAAAAAAAAATCTCTGGACTCGAATACAGGAGGGTGTACCTCGCAGCCTTGAAACCGAGGGCGTAACCTGGAAGATTATTTTGATAAGAGATCTGTACGATTGTACGGGACTAGATGTAGGGTAACTCCGAACCAATATAAAATCCTGGTGTGTTCTTTCCTTTACTGCTTTTATTTGGTATTTGCATCTGTATCTGGTTCTATGATTATATCTGTGTTTGTGAATTGCATTTGTTGGTGATTGAATTACGTAAGTTTCAAAAAGATTTAGAAAATCCGAAAAAACTATTCACCCCCCTCTAGTGTTATTCCAGCCTTAAGATCTATAATCTGCATTTCTCACATTTGGTCAGAGCATTGGTTTTCAAAGTTTTCATAGTTTGAATTTTGAAAAGTTTTAAAAATGGCTACCAACAATGGTTTTATTAACACTATCACTAGTTCATTTATAGAGGCTCAATCTACTACCAGACCACCACTTTTTAATGGTAGTAACTATGCATATTAGGCATGTAGAATGAAAATATATTTACAGTCAATAGGATTAGACACTTGGAATATCACACAAACTGAATATTCTAAACCCACAACTAGTTTTGCACAGTGGACTGTTGAGAAAAAGACTATTCCACAAAATAATTCCAAAGCCATGAATATTTTATTTTATTTACTTGATAGGAATGAATTCAATAGAGTATCCGTTTGTAAGTCTGCATATGATATCTGGAAAACATTGCAAGTTACTCATGAAGAAACAAGCAAAGTCAAATAGACCAAAATATCCATACTCACAAGTCAGTTTCAATTATTCAAAAAGAATTCTAATGAGTGAATTTCAGATATGTATAGTAGATTTTAGGATACTGTGCATTCTCTAATATCATTAGGAAAAGGTTTTTTTTGAAGAAGATCAAGTCAGAAAAATTCTAAATTCTCTTACTCCGGAATGGGATCAGAAAACTCTTACAATCGAAGAAGCAAATGATATTGGTACTTTAAAGCTTGAAGAATATATTGGAAATCTAATGTCGTTCGAAGTACAAATGCAAGGGAGAAGAGAAAGGAAGGCATTCAAAAAGAAGTCAAATGCGTTCAATGCATTAATAGATGGATCAGACTCGGGAAGTGATGACGATGAAGAAATAGCTTTCATGATAGAAATATTCGAAAGTTTCTAAAATACAGAAAGATGAACAACTTCAAAAAGAATGACCATAGGAATTTTGGAAATAATAATGAAGTACCAAACCACATCAAATGTTTCAACTGTGACGAACCAAGCCATCCCAAAAGAGACTGTCCACATCCTCATAAGCAAACATTTCCTACAAGCAATGCTGATACAAAGAAAAGGAAAAGAGCGTATATCGCTACACTAGACGATTCAGACTCAAACTCATCCTTAAGCGATGATGATCAGAAGACGGAAAATTCAAATATGTTCTTTACAGCTATTCATGATTCGGATGATCTCGGAGATACGAATCTTGAAAAAGGTATATGTTCACAATATATTGGTTGAAATTGTTTACTTAAAATTGTTTGATTGTTTGATTGTTTTTGAAATTATGTGTTGTTTGAATTTTAAATTTTTTATTATTATGTTTTATTTTTAATATTATAAGATTTTTGATCAAAAGAGTATTATTATATTTTATATTACTCCAGAAAATATATAGACATTAAAAGTAATATATGTATATAAATATTAAAGTATATAGGAAAATATAAGTCGCATGAATTCTCTGACCCATGCCGACATGGCCCTATCCATGATGTCGACATCCCTTTCAGAAATTTGAAATTCAAATTTGAATTCAAATCTTTAAATTTCCCTCCACCTTTTCACCAAATCCAATGTTCTGGTAAGGTACCTCTTGACCAGAGAACATGTCTATTGAATATCTATTTATTTCCATTATCTTATCATACCTTTTCACTTTCATTTTAAAATTCAAACTCCCTTTCACTCTTTCAAACTTTCCACTCTCTTCAAAAACGGCTTCTTCAAGCACTCCATCAACAATGAGACTGTCTAAAACCATTAAAGAGTATCTCTATAATGATTTGGAAGCAATCAAGGCTTATATAAGTTATGCTAATTTCGGAAAAGTTCATACGGAAAAGTTTGTTATCTTTAGCGATTACTATACATATGGAATCAATATTTTTCTTTAAGAGAATAATATCCTTAGTCTTTTTGACAATTCTCAAAATCATTTTTTTTGTTACCCAAATCTTGTTAAAATGTTTTATGCAAATTTGAATCGCGGTTTTTACGAAGGAAACGAAGATGAAATTTGGAGTAGTGTTAAAGGCACTAAAATTGCTTTAAATTGTGAAATTTTAGGCAACATTCTCAATTCCAAGAATTCGAAAATAGATCTTTCTACTTTTAATATTGATGAACATGAACGTGAGACAATTCATCACATTTTTGAAGGAGATGGCAACTTTGAATTTAAAAATCGTAACTTTCATATGAAAGCACGTATTGTCAACCTTCTTTTGCAACATACTATCACTCCTAGATCGAGAAATTTCAATAACCCGACTATAAAGTTTCTAAAGCTCTTTTTGCTATCTTTGGTCATTATGACATTAATTGGGCGCAAGTGATTATGGATGGACTTCGTCCGAAGAATTTAGAAATAGGTGAGAATAACTTGTATCATGGAATCTATCTCACTTTGATTTTTAATTATTTTGGCATTGATTCCAAAAGGGAAGAATTTATTTCAAGAAAAGTGTTTAATCATGCCAACATTTCTCTCATGAAAATTCTTTTCATATTTCAACAGTATGAATCTCTTGCCGAAAATGATGAAAGATTGGCATATGAAGATATGGAGGAAGAAGATGAAGAAGAAGAAGGGGTGGAAATGGAAATGGAAATTGAAGAAGATAATGCAGAAACCTCCTTGGAAAGTATTGAATATCCTGCCAATATTAACAATCCTTCCAAAAAACTCCTCAAAAATCAAAAGATTATAGTGGAAAATCAACGAATTCTCAAAAGATCCGTTAGTAAGAAATTGGATAATATGTCCACTAATATGAACAAATTCTTTGCTAAAGTTGGTCGGAAACTTGGCTTATCATCATCCTTCTCATCCTCTAGCACATTCTAAGAACTAGGTTGTGATGTATTAGTTTGTTTTGTGTGAGATTATATTGTTCTTTTTATCATATTATGTAGTATCTTATGTATCATCTCATCTATTTATAAAAATCATATACCTTATGTTTTCCTACCTTATCGTGTCCCCGGAATAAATGTTGGTATAGTATATAAGTTTATATACACATACGTATTCAAAAAATAAATAAGATGCACAAATTAAAACATGTCAACATGCCTCCACCCTCCTATGTCGACATATAACTGTCAGATTTGGTTATTTTTTAAATTTTGAAATTAAAATAACTAACTCGCGTATATTCATTTTAAACGAATTTCTGCCTATTTAAACACCTATTTCTTCTAGAAATTTGTAATCTTTTCATTTCTACTTATCTATATTCGCATCTCTTCACTACTTATCAAAAATGGCTTCCTATTCTCAAACTCAATTTGATAATCTTAAAGAAACTATCAATTTACTCAAAAATATACTTACTTTTATTCTCCACAATTAAAGGCACTTAAAACTAAGTCAAATGCAGATGATAAAAGAACAAGAGAAGTATTTCGATGCCCACCGTTGGATGATTTCTGGCCTCAACAAAGATGATCTCGATGCAACTCCTCTAGGAACTTTGATTCAAGATAATGAAGATTGGGAATTTATTAAAAAGGATCCTATCTTTGGAGAACAAGAATGGGTTGAAGTTCCTAGAAATATTTGGTCTCCTTATAGTTTGGATTGCTTGTTTTTAAATTATGTGATTTGATTTGATTCGATTTGCTTTAATTTCATTAGAATTGATTTGGTTTGAATAGATTGTATAACAATATATGAAACATAGTATACATTTATTGGGTTTAAACTTTCATATTTGTCATGTCTTTATTATTAACTCATGTTATTATATATATACACGCACACTCCATCATAATTTGTTATAGGTACTCCAGTATAAGATTAAGGGGGAGTTATATTGGTTTAGGATAAGTTTTTAGTTGATGACAAAGGGGAGAAATATAAAATAGAGTAGGCTTAGATTAAGGGGGAGATATTAGTTTTAGGGGGAGTTATTGTGAAGAAGTATATTTTATAAACATAGGCTGCCATCATCAAAAAGGGGGAAATTGTTAGTCCTTGAGATGGTGGTTTTAATGACAATAACCTTAGGACTTGTTATAAAATATAAATACTAACGTTTTGATTTAGATATATATGTATATGCAGAATATAAACATGCAGGTACCAAGAATGAAGATGCTACAGTATAGAGATACAAGAATGATGAATTTAAAGATCGAAGATATCAAGATTGAAGACTCGTGAGTATTAAGAAATCAAGTTATCAAGAGTTTAAGATTTCAAATAGTACAAGATAAGGTAATTGGTTTAGAATTATGTTAAAACTTCTTGAAAGCACTTACATCTTTATTCGAAATTTATTCGTGGAATGGAATCCACCTCGAGCCTATTAAAGGGATGGAATCAATGACAATATCTAGTGGAACATATAGTGGTCCTATTTTGATATCCACTAATTTTATAAAAATGCTTTTCAAAACTATATATCTCTTGTTTCTGAAAAATGTTTTCAATACTTTCTTTTCAAAACTATTTTTATCATTTCTAATATTTTGATTTCAAAATTGTCCTTGTTTTTAGACCATCTCTTGTTTTAAATATTTAGCTTAAAAATATTTATATACTTAGATTTTAAATCACTTTGTAGAATAGGATTTTATATATTAAAAATTACTTTCTAAACTCTTTTGTAAGTTTAAACTATATTCAAATATATTTACAAAGTTTAGAAATTGTTTGGACAAACTATAGAAACCAATTTTAATTAAGAAAATCAAAACATCAATTTTGCCTTGAGCTTGTCAACATCCCTCAAACCCTCATGTCAATATGGTGCCTGTTATTTTCAAATTTCAATTTTCAAAATAAGTGTCCATTCGTCATATCCTTTCATGAATGGATATGACTGTTGCTCTACTATAAATACCAGTAAGTTCTAAACGAATTTTTTGCCAGATTTCATTTATTTTTCTTCCCTCTTCATCTTCCACATTTATTCTAAAGAATACTAAACTATACTCTACTGAAACACAAAATGAATCAAACTTGATTATCTCTTGTTTGATTCTCCGCCACTCTCTTCATAAGATCTTAGTGCTATTCAGAGTTATAGAATCTTTTGTAAATCAAACTATTAAGTAAAAGGTATGGTTGAGCCTTGAAATTAATTGGGTGTAATTGTAGTCTCAGAAATCAATTAGGAGATCTTGTAGCCTAGTTAAATCAAGAGAGTTTGCCCTGGACTCGAATACAGGATGGTGTATCTCTTAGCCTTGAAACCGAGGGTGTAATCTGGAAGATTTTTTGATAAGAAATCTGTACGATTGTACGGAACTGGATGGAGGGTAACTCCGAACCAGTATAAAATCATGGTATATTCTTTCCTTTACTGCTTTTATTTAGTATTTGCATCTGTGTTTGATTCTATGATTATATCTGTGTCTGTGAATTGCATTTGTTGGTGATTAAATTACATAAGTTTCAAAATGATTTAGAAAATCCAAAAAAAGGTTATTCATCCCCCCTCTAGTGTTATTCCAGCCTTAAGATCCGTAATCCGCGTTTCTCACAGAGTTTTATAAAGGACTATTCTATAAAAGTAGTTTTACAAAAGGGTTTTATGAAGGTATAAAGGATGTTTATGAAGGAGCTTATTAAATAAATTTGAAGATTTGTAAAAGGAGGTTTATAATTATATTTAGGTATTTAAGAAGGGAATTTTATATGCTACAAATAATATTTTATAAAAGAATGAGATTCGATTGCCTTAAATGAATATTTCAACTTATGGTGGTACGGAAATGTTCTTTTCATACTTAACATCAAATTCTGAGGTATCAAAACTCGTCTCTATCTTAAGAATTAAGAATGTATATAGAGGTAAGGATAGTTTGCTAACTTGTCTGATTTCATTGTTAACCGAGGGACAGTACTGTTTAAAATCGAGAAGTGGTGGTAAGTATATATGGTTTAACTTTCGTACACCAAAAGGGGAGTGTTTTCGAGTTTATTGTTACCAGCATTTTAAATGACATTTTTTTTAACCAAAATAAGTATGGTTTGAAAATGGAATCTATTTTACGATTTGAAAGTATACTTACACAAGTGAGATAAGTGTATAGATATTTTTCAAGTATTTGAAAGGAGTAGGGGGTTTGTGAATATATCTTTGTAAAAGTATTTTAATACAAGAATCTACAAAGTGGGTCTAATTAATGAAAAGATTAAATTAAGAGGCTTAGTGGTTGCTTATGTGCTTGATTTCCTTGTGAATTAGAATCCCCAATTTGATTGTTTGTTTATTTAATAGTTAAATAACTGACTATCAAATGTTGGCTAGTTTTTAAAACTATTTTTGTCCGTTCGGAGAGACTCGGACCATATCTATTATCTCAAAATCACTTTGAATCGACATAAACATTCAAATGGAATCGAAGATGGATTTCTTTGAAGTGAAAGGGCTAGTTGCAACTAATCCTAAGGGTGATTCCAAAAAGGATGTAGTAGAAGTAGTGCCTTCAATTTTGTTCAATTCCAGAACAAACTTGTATGGAGGAATATTGGCATTACATTGTTGCTTGGAGGACAGTATTAGCATTTCAAGTGGGATTTTCTAAGAGGTAAAACATAGTCTTAGGCCTTACAATTAGTAAACGACTAAAGTAAGGACATGCCGCAGGGCTATGTGGGTCACTCTCATTAGGTTATGATCATCACTTGTATCAAAATCGACATTTATTTATGGATTATCTACGTTTGTAGCCATAGAGAAGATTTGTCAGGGACAATCGAGGGGTGATCATATTCAGTAATATTCCAGAAAGGGTAGGCTGGTCTTGACTAGTAGAGGTGCAAATTAAGGCAGTCTCCGTACATTTTCTCTAGAGGTGTACTGTACGGAAAGTAGACCATCACCTTAGTCATGTTGGAATCCTTTCTCTAGTAACTTCCTTTGGACTTAGTTCTATATCTACTACATTGGAATTTAATTAATGTAACAATTTTAGCTATGATTCCATATTTGTTTTTGTGACAACCCGGAAGTTTTAACAAGTTAAATTGGAATAGTTAATTGATTTTAAATTATTTAAAAGTTAATTTTAACTTGAATTTCAAATATTAATATTTACTTGAAAATTTAATCATTGAATTATATAGTTTAAATATTGAATTTAATAATTGGAAATTGGATGAATTGATGAATTTGAAATTTTTAAACCTGTTTAAATAATACGAAGGCTTATAAAATTTATGATGATAATACTGGAGATAATAGAGTGATTGGAATTTAATTTAAAGATAATTTGTTCAGTTTTGAAAATTTATTGTTTAAAATTGAACCTAAAATTAGCCTTCCGAGGCACAGTCTCGGAATTATACGAAACCAGTTTCATTGGATCCGTAATAGTCAGTTATTATCGAATTTCAATTTTCGTAATAATCAGAGTTGTCGTTTGACCCTGGCAGCTCGAAACGCTTAGATTTATTTTAATCGATTCAATTTAATATCGATCGTTTAATTCCGTAACTCGCACATACGATCGAATTAGCTTCTGAAACATGTTTCATTGTGTTCGGAACGCGGGTAAAACCTTATAAATGCCTGGCAACTTGTTTGATTCAGAGTCTGTTCGAACAGCTTGTAAAATATAAGAATATTAATAAGATTAAAATAATAAACA
The DNA here is from genome assembly GCA_030765085.1 of Allium cepa. Lineage (NCBI taxonomy): Eukaryota > Viridiplantae > Streptophyta > Magnoliopsida > Asparagales > Amaryllidaceae > Allium > Allium cepa. The sequence goes on along the minus strand of CM060938.1, from coordinate 444,111,674 downwards.
ACTTCTTCAAGACGCCTTCTTTTCCTTCTCAAACAGGCCACCCTCTTTCGTTAAAACCGTATCTTCCCCTTTCTGCTGAAATTCGTTCCCCTCCTCTCGTATTCTTGTATGTTCGACTTCGAAAAAACAAAAAAAAAAACAAAATGGCGACCGAGTGTTGTATCCACGGCGCGTTAGGGTTTGGTCTCGCGATGTGTACTCGAGCGTCGTTGTTAGGGGGAGCAAGGTCAGGCCGCGTTAGGGTTTCGGTCAGGCTCTCTCGCGCAAGCATCGGAGGGGCGACGACTTCAGGTGAGAACGCGAGTCGCGACTGGGTAGCAGAGGGTGGGCGGCTCGACCAATTTCGAGCGAAGTTGCGTGTTGGAGGGAGGGGGCGGCTACGATGGGGATTTGTCAGGTTTGGGCGCGGTGATGTTGAAGGCCGTAGCTAGGGTTTTCTCACAATCGATTTTCTGTGAGTAATTTTTACTTCAGCTCGTTTTGTTTAAGCTTTTACCTTAAGAATAGTTGTGATTAAATAGTTTATGAAATAAGTTAATGGTTAACTAAGCAATTGATTTGCAATTATTGATTGAGTAATTTGTAATTGGTGATTTACATTGGGTAATTAGGTTTTATAAATTAACAGTGACGGTTAATAATTAATAGTTAGGGAGCAATGAAAAAAAAAATTACTTGGAAAAGAAATAAATTAATAATCACTGAATGTAAATAATTGGATGAAGTGGATTGCAAATTTTAGGGAGGAAATTTGGTTTTATGGAATTTAAATGGTTGAATTTAAATATTTAGTTGAATGGTTGTATTGATTTGGTATACTCTGTGATTGATGATCTGGTGATTGTGTTTCTGAATGGTTCTCGAGTCAGATGTTGTCTAACTCGAAGTACTGGAAATTTTAAGTTGGCTCAAACTTAAAATATAAGAAAGGAAATGTTTCCGTTATAAAAGTTACTAAAGGCTTAATGCTTTGCAGTACTTTAAATTAGTAGAGCAATCAAAACGACTTGGCTTATTTATCTTAGGAATTAACGAGTTGAATAAATAATAAATTAAATGGTTAGTTAATTATCTAAGTATAAGTAATTCAGAATAATCATTTGATGGTGAGTTAAACAATTACTTCATGTAAATAAATAAAATATGTTAACTTCAAGAAATTAATCAAGAGATTAATTGAGAATGTTACGTAAGAAGTGATTAATTTATAAATAAAGTAAAGTGAAGGTAGTTAATTACGGTTTGGGATTAATTGGAAATGATTAATATTGTGTCTAATTAATGAAATTAAATTATGATTAGGATAAATTAAAATGAATTAGGAAATCCTTAATTTATAAAATTGATTATGTAATTAATGATTGATTAATTAATCAGTAACAAGTGACTTATGAGAAGTAAATTAATATAAGCAATTATGGATTAATTATGGGGAAAATAATAAAATAAATTAATTAATTAATTAATTCGTGAAGTAATTAAGATTTCTTATTGATCTTGGTTTAGACTAATTAATATTGTGAAGGTAATTAAGGATAATTACTTGGATAATAAAAATAATAATTAATCCAGGATGATTAATTAAGATGAATAATGAAGGGCTGACTAATTATTGATTTGTAATTAATTAATATTGAATGAAGGAATCTAAGTCTTTAAGTTTGAAAATTCAATTAGAATCAATTAAATTGATTTGTATGAGATTAAGCTTTGCTTATGAATGAGTAAATGGTATTGGATGTTTTGGATGAGTGGATATCTCTGATATAGAATTTTGTTTATTCCATTTGAATATCTTGGGTTAGAATAACATGTGTGTCGAAGAAATCACGTTGAATTTTATAAATTGAATTGAGAAATTAATAGGGTTAAATAAAACTGGATTGGTTTATCTAAGTCTGGTACTTAGAAATTGAGATATGAAATAAGGTTGCTTATAGAAAATTGTGAATTGATTAAATTGATATATGTTACCCGGGTTTATATGAGCTGATTGTTTTGGTATTTCATGTTAGTTGGGTTTACTCACGCTGGTTTCCAGCCTGACCCGGGTGTTACTTTGGTGTAATGCTCGGGTCAGACCGAGTATTACAGATTTTCAGGTTAGGACGTTCAGGAGCTCAGGAGGCGAGCTGGTCGCAGTATCGTATAGAGTATATCCGCTGTATTTATATTATTGTTTATCTAAGTTATGATAATTGTAAATATTCAGTGACTGTATATTATGTGAAACTCTGATGTGTATTAAATGTAATCGACAGTTATAATATCCTTTTGTAAACTGTTATTATTTATTTATTATATTTTATCCGCTGCGAATGTGAGATGTATGGTGTTTCTGTTCTTCTTCTCCTATCTCTTTCTTCTTTTTCATAACTATCTGGAATTTTCGGGTTCGAAAAATTTCGGGTCGTTACATTTGGTATCAGAGCTGAAGGTTAAGCGAGAACCTTGGCTCTGGTGGGAATTACTCATTGAATAGAGTCCGTAGTACTCTAGAATGAGTTGAGTGTGTGTGTGTGTGTGTGTGTGTGTGTGTGTGTGTGTGTGTGTGTGTGTGTGTGTGTGTGTGTATATATATATATATGAGGGCGTACTTGTTATTTGCTTATAAAGATTTTTAATGATTTTATATAAAAATATATATTTTGATATACATAGCAATATTTCCTTCTAAGGAATATCTAGATGATTGGTTGTTAAATTATTGAAATTAAGTTAAGAAGTAAAATAAAACATGACCAAATTGAAACTTATAACCAAGTTGAAGAGTAAACTTATATATAACAAAATGGAATTTGAAATATAGATTGTAAATGTAATTTATAAATTGAAATAAACTTCATAAATGAATGAGATTATAATTTGAAATAGAATTCCAGAGAATATTTGAAATAGAGTAAGATGAAAATTCCAGAGTAATGTTTAAATATGAATTTGATGGATTGGGAGTTTGGAATTTTGGGAAAAATTAAAATTCCTTTGGGTTTGAAAGTGGTTTTTAAGGGTGTTGAAGAAAGAATAGTATTATTTCAAAAATATTTTTGTGTTTGAAATTTGGGAGATTTGAAATCAAAAATATTTGGAAGCGTTTTTAGAGAGATAAAAGCATTTAACTCTTTTGGTCACTGGAAAATAAAGTCGGTGATGACTGCAGCATCTTCGATGTTCATTTTCGAGTTTTTAGAAGAGAAATTGCTCTCAAATTGTTTAAAATTGGAATTGTTTGTGAATTGGGTTTGGATTTGAAATTCAAAGGGATAATTGAATTGGTTCAAAATATAATATGGGTTGAAGTAATTGGATTGGTGATTGAAAATATATAAGTTTAAAAATTTTAAATGGGAAATTGGAATGGATTAAATTGAAGTGATTTGGATTCTGAAATTAAATTGATCATAATTCAAATTGATTGGAATACTATGAAATTATAGTTAAAATTGAACGGGATTAAAGTCAATTAGAATTTGATTTAAATTTGGGAAGGAATCAAGATTGATTCAACTTGAATTGGGAATTAATCAAGTCCAATGGAATTTGGAGTTATTTGGGTTGGAATTGGGTCACTTTAAATGGAGATTTAAATTGAATTGTTGAGGAGGTGAACAGTTGGCTCTTGACTATTTTCAATATAAATTGTTTTGATATAAACTTATTTTCTAAGCTATTAAATATATACAGCCTTTCTTTTTAAAGCTAATTTATTATATTTGTTTTACCATTATTTTTGGAGCTATTTAAATATTTTTCAGTTGTTTCCTAAACTATATATTATTTTTCCACTACTTTGCAAATAAATTACTATCTTTCAATTGTCTAAAAATCTCTGGAACTATTCAACTATTTTTCGACTATTTTACAATTAGTTAACTATTTTACAATTATTTTGCAACTAATAATTATTTTTCAACTACTTACCTATTTTTAAAATTTTCAAGCTATTTTTCTAAACTGGTCGGAGTTCAAACTATTATTGATTAAAGTACCCAACTGAGGTCAGGATTGAAGTAATAATCCAAATGGGGATTAATGTAAAGGTGAATAAGGAATGTGAAATGGTTCTTTTGAACTGAAAGAATATTTTGAGAAATACGAAATGAGTAAAGATGGAAATTGGATATTTCTATGGTTTTTGAGAGTGTTTGGAGTATAAAAGGGTTTTATACAAGAAAGTAAGGATCCAAAGTTTTAAAAATTTATATATATATATATATATATCTGAATATATATAAAGGATCTTATGAGGATTTTGGGAAAAGCTTTTGATTTTTGGGAAAAATCAATATTGAGTTTTGGAAAGCCTATTTTGAGAATTATCGATTTTGGGATAATCGATTTTGTGTAAAAGAGCTTTGTATGATATCATACTAGGTGTATGATTTGAAGATACTATGTGTGTATAGTATAAAATATTTTGATGATGGCTCTGGGGAAAAAGGCGTCCCCTTGAAATGAACTTCTCAGGAGTGCCACTAGGTGGTGCTGCCTGGAGCCCGAGGGGGTTCTAAAGTTGATCCTGTGAGGAGTCCGGACAAAACTAGTTCCTGGGGATTATGAGTAGTGTATACCATAGTGGAAGTCGTGTGTGCCACGGAGAGCCAACAGTTTACGTTTGATTCTATATCGGTAGACTGCGACCTATGGTATAACATAGCGAGAGTCGTGTGTGCCGCTGAGAGCCAACAGTCTGCGTTTGAGTTTATCTCGGTAGACTGCGACCTATGTAAGAGTGGAGAAGTTTCATTTTGATAACGAGATCAGAGGCCGCGGAGAGCCTGCAGTTACATGGACTTTTGTTGTGACTGCAACGTAACCCTGGATGTAACTGTGATCTGTTGTGTGGGTTCCATGGCGTAATCGAGAGTGCCGCGGAGAGCCTGCAGTTATATGGACTTTTGTTGTGACTGCAACGTAACCCTGGTATGTAACTGTGACCATGGAATGGGGGTGATGATTTCCAGAGCTTCCTCACTAAAGATATTTCCTCTATTTTCAAAAAAAAAAAACTGTTTTCGATAATTTCAATAAAATTGTTTTCAAGTATTTTCACTGGGTGTTGAAAACGGGTTTACCAAGTACGTAGAGATTTTCAGTCCTACGCCTGATCAACGTATGACTGAATTTCTGTGAGAACAAGGATGGACTGGTTGAGACATCGAGTTATAAGAAATATTTTTATAAAAAGCTATTTTAATTGTATTGTCTGAATTTGAAGGCATTCCTAAATTTTAAAGTAAAAAGGGGATTTTAAATTGGAATTATAAAATAAAATTAGACTCGGGGTACTTAAATGAAGCGATTCTTTGAAATAAAATCGCATACTGATTTGAAAGTTGGAAGAAAGTTAATTAACAAAAAAATTACTTGATTGAGTATGTTAATAAAATTTAACTCGGTTAAATAAAACGGATTGTAAGTTAATAATGAAGTTGGAAATGAATTCGAATTGTGAATAGAATTCGACTTGGGTTTGATAATGAATTAAATAAGAGGAGATGTAAATAAAAAAATAAATAGAGTTGGATCGAAATAGCGATGGTTTGAATTACACATAAAATTCAAGTGTGATTTGAATAATATATAGAGTAATTTGCAAGTAAATTTGATAAAATGGAAGTGTTGTTGAATGAAATGAAAGTGGATTATGATAAAAATGGTTAGTGAATAGAAATAAATTGAAAATGGCTTGTATAAATAAAAAAAATCAAAGTTGTAATTGGAATCGGATTATTAAACTGAACTTAAGGTCGGAGGCATATTAATTTGAAGTAAATGAGTTAAGTATGTGCTTGGATATTATTTAATGAATTATGATGGTGAATTAAAATGAAATAGAAGGGCTAACTGAATTAAATGGAATTTGATTTGATGAGAATCAAATTGAATGGAAATAAACTTAAATTTGATGTTGGAATAAATTAAACTTATTAACTTAAGTTTAAAAATTTATTGAAAACTTAGTTTCGAATAAGGATAAAAGTCCATTAAATAAAAGCTTGGATTAAATTAATTTGGAAATGGTTATTAATATAGAAGTGTTGAATGTGTCAAGCTTAATAAATAGTTTAAATGAAGTCGATGCGGAGATGAAATGAAATGCATATGTATGGTTGATGAATAAATTAGAAATGAATGGAATTAGATATAAAATGAGTTGAAAATTAATTTTAAGAAGTTGTAAACTAAAATAAATACTCTATTAGGCGAATATTGTCAAATTTGCATAAAATGAATTGTTGTTTGACGTGAATAAAAGAAATTAAAATTCTTTGAGTTGAGAAAGGTTAGATAACTTGAATTTGTAATCAATTGAAGGGAATATGATCTTGTTTGGATTTAAAATAGATTGAAGGTTGAGTCGAAAACCATTAGAATTTAAGGAAATGGCATAAAAATTTGGTTGGAAGCAATTGGATTAGCTTTAAATTATATAAATCGCTTATGGTGAGCGTTTGGTGTTTGTTGTTTTTGAAATGCTTGTGTTTAGCCATTGAAAGTAAGTGAAATGCTAATAGAATTTCTATATATATGGCACTTACATATTTAAATTGAGTAAGTACAGGTACAGGGAAGCTGTTTGGCTAGATTTGGGGTATGCTAATTGCAAAAATTTATAAGCTGCCTGCTTAAATTGTTAAATAAGGTACGCCTATGCAATAAAAATAGGAAATATGAACTGTTTTTGCTTTTTCCGACCGTGTGGGTCGATGTATATATATTTATATATATTGTCGAATTGCAAAAGCTCCTCCGTACGAAGGAGACTCTGCCAAAATTTTCTGAAAATTTTGGGAGTTAGAAAATTTTTGGAAAATTTTAGTTAACGACAAAACAATTTCAAATGGGAAACTTAAAATAAACTAGTAAACGAAACTAATATGAATCAGTTTAAATGAAAGATATAACTCCATATTAGAAATCGAAAATAAATTGAATTCATATGAAACGGTGGAAACTAAGTTGAATAGAAGTAATGTGAAGGCTTCTATAAGAAAATGTATACAATGATTTGAAAGATTTCGATTGGATATTGTTGTTAAATAGAATATGCAAGTGTTATAAAGGAAAAAGGAAATTGGGTTTGGTTCTAAAAGATAAATTTGAATTGCCGACTGAAAGGTACGTATTGTGATTCTGTATGATATTGGATTGGGTTTTTGATGTAGCCACTTGGCTTTTTTTTTCTTTTTGGAATTTGGGAGCCCCTAGAGGCCTTTTGTAGTAGTACCGAGCTAGCCGCGCAAAGGAGACGCTGGCGAAATTTTTTGAAAATTTATAGAGTTAGAAAATTTTGGGTCAATTTTGATAATTCAAAATTTGATTTTTAGTTTTAACTTGAATAAGTGAAGTAAAATTTATGTCGTTGGAAACGATTGAAGATTTTGGGAAGATGGTTAATGTGATAGCGGAGCTTTAATAAAAGGTAGTTAGTAAGATGTTGAAATGTTGGTTTTGGGGGAAAAGTAAACGAGTATTGAACTATTCTTCCTAACTAGTAATTTCGGGGACGAAATTCTTTTAAGGGGGGAGGAATGTGACAACCCGGAAATTTTAACAAGTTAAATTCGAATAGTTAATTGATTTTAAATTATTTAAAAGGTAATTTTAACTTGAATTTCAAATATTAATATTTACTTGAAAATTTAATCATTGAATTATATAGTTTAAATATTGAATTTAATAATTGGAAATTGGATGAATTGATGAATTTGAAATTTCTAAACCTATTTAAATAATACGAAGGCTTATAAAATTTATGATGATAATACTGGAGATAATAGAGTGAGTGGAATTTAAATTAAAGATAATTTGTTCAGTTTTGAAAATTTATTGTTTAAAATTGAACCTAAAATTAGCCTTCCGAGGCATAGTCTCGGAATTAGACGAAACCAGTTTCATTGGATCCGTAATAGTCAGTTATTATCGAATTTCAATTTTCGTAATAATCAGAGTTGTCGTTTGACCCTGGCAGCTCAAAACGCTTAGATTTATTTTAATCGATTCAATTTAATATCGATCGTTTAATTCCGTAACTCGCACATACGATCGAATTAGCTTCCGAAACACGTTTCATTGTGTTCGGAATGCGGGTAAAACCTTATAAATGCCTGGCGACTTGTTTGATTCAGAGTCCGTTCGAACAGCTTGTAAAATATAAGAATATTAATAAGATTAAAATAATAAACAACTTCTTCAAGACGCCTTCTTTTCCTTCTCAAACAGGCCACCCTCTTTCCTTAAAACCGTATCTTCCCCTTTCTGCTGAAATTCGTTCCCCTCCTCTCGTATTCTTGTATGTTCGACTTCGAAAAAACAAAACAAAAAACAAAATGGCGACCGAGTGTTGTATCCACGGCGCGTTAGGGTTTGGTCTCGCGATGTGTACTCGAGCGTCGTTGTTAGGGGGAGCAAGGTCAGGCCGCATTAGGGTTTCGGTCAGGCTCTCTCACACAAGCATCGGAGGGCGACGACTTCAGGTGAGAACGCGAGTCGCGACTGGGTAGCAGAGGGTGGGCGGCTCGACCAATTTCGAGCGAAGTTGCGTGTTAGAGGGAGGGGGCGGCTACGATGGGGATTTGTCAGGTTTGGGCGCGGTGATGTTGAAGGCCGTAGCTAGGGTTTTCCCACAATCGATTTTCTGTGAGTAATTTTTACTTCAGCTCGTTTTGTTTAAGCTTTTACCTTAAGAATAGTTGTGATTAAATAGTTTATGAAATAAGTTAATGGTTAACTAAGCAATTGATTTGCAACTATTGGTTGAGTAATTTGTAATTGGTGACTTACAGTGGGTAATTAGGTTTTATAAATTAACAGTGAAGGTTAATAATTAATAGTTAGGGAGCAATGAAAAAAAAATTACTTGGAAAAGAAATAAATTAATAATCACTGAATGTAAATAATTGGATGAAGTGGATTGCAAATTTTAGGGAGGAAATTTGGTTTTATGGAATTTAAATGGTTGAATTTAAATATTTAGTTGAATGGTTGTATTGATTTGGTATACTCTGTGATTGATGATCTGGTGATTGTGTTTTTGAATGGTTCTCGAGTCAGATGTTCTCTAACTCGAAGTACTGGAAATTTTAAGTTGGCTCAAACTTAAAATATAAGAAAGGAAATGTTTCCGTTATAAAAGTTACTAAAGGCTTAATGCTTTGCAGTACTTTAAATTCGTAGAGCAATCAAAACGATTTGGGTTATTTATCTTAGGAATTAACGAGTTGAATAAATAATAAATTAAATGGTTAGTTAATTATCTAAGTATAAGTAATTCAGAATAATCATTTGATGGTGAGTTAAACAATTACTTCATGTAAATAAATAAAATATGTTAACTTCAAGAAATTAATCAAGAGATTAGTTGAGAATGTTAAGTAAGAAGTAATTAATTTATAAATAAAGTAAAGTGAAGATAGTTAATTACGGTTTGGGATTAATTGGAAATGATTAATATTGTGTTTAATTAATGAAATTAAATTATGATTAGGATAAATTAAAATGAATTAGGAAATCCTTAATTTATAAAATTGATTATGTAATTAATGATTGATTAATTAATCAGTAACAAGTGACTTATGAGAAGTAAATTAATATAAGTAATTATGGATTAATTATGGGGAAAATAATAAAATAAAATAAATAATTAATTAATTCGTGAAGTAATTAAGATTTCTTATTGATCTTGGTTTAGAATAATTAATATTGTGAAGGTAATTAAGGATAATTACTTGGATAATAAAAATAATAATTAATCCAGGATGATTAATTAAGATGAATTGTGAAGGGCTGACTAATTAATTGATTTGTAATTAATTAATATTGAATGAAGGAATCTAAGTCCTTAAGTTTGAAAATTCAATTAGAATCAATTAAATTGATTTGTATGAGATTAAGCTTTGCTTATGAATGAGTAAATGGTATTGGATGTTTTGGATGAGTGGATATCTCTGATATAGAATTTTGTTTATTCCATTTGAATATCTTGGGTTAGAATAACATGTGTGTCGAAGAAACCACGTTGAATTTTATAAATTGAATTGAGAAATTAATAGGGTTAAATAAAACTGGATTGGTTTATCTAAGTCTGTTACTTAGAAATTGAGATATGAAATAAGGTTGCTTATAGCAAATTGTGAATTGATTAAATTGATATATGTTACCCGGGTTTATATGAGCCGATTGTTTTGGTATTTCATGTTAGTTGGGTTTACTCACGCTGGTTTCCAGCCTGACCCGGGTGTTACTTTGGTGTAATGCTCGGGTCAGACCGAGTATTACAGCTTTTCAGATTAGGACGTTCAGGAGCTCAGGAGGCGAGCTGGTCGTAGTATCATATAGAGTATATCCGCTGTATTTATATTATTGTTTATCTGAGTTATGATAATTGTAAATATTCAGTGACTGTATATTATGTGAAACTCTGATGTATATTAAATGTAATCTACAGTTATAATATCCTTTTGTAAACTATTATTATTTATTTATTATATTTTATCTGCTGCGAATGTGAGATGTATGGTGTTTCTGTTCTTCTTCTCCTATCTCTTTCTTCTTTTTCATAACTATCTAGAATTTTCGGGTTCGAAAAATTTCTGGTCGTTACATTTGGTATCAGAGCTGAAGGTTAAGCGAGAACCTTGGCTCTGGTGGGAATTACTCATTGAATAGAGTTCGTAGTACTCTAGAATGAGTTGAGTGTGTGTGTGTGTGTGTGTATATATATATATATATATATATATATATGAGGGCGTACTTGTTATTTGCTTATAAAGATTTTTAATGATTTTATATAAAAATATATATTTTGATATATATATAGCAATATTTCCTTCTAAGGAATATCTAGATGATTGGTTGTTAAATTATTGAAATTAAGTTAAGAAGTAAAATAAAACATGACCAAATTGAAACTTATAACCAAGTTGAAGAGTAAACTTATATATAACAAAATGGAATTTGAAATATTGATTGTAAATGTAATTTATAAATTGAAATAAACTTCATAAATGAATGAGATTATAATTTGAAATAGAATTCCAGAGAATATTTGAAATAGAGTAAGATGAAAATTCCAGAGTAATGTTTAAATATGAATTTGATGGATTGGGAGTTTGGAATTTTGGGAAAAATTAAAATTCCTTTGGGTTTGAAAGTGGTTTCTAAGGGTGTTGAGAATCTCAAACAATACCAAAAATCAGAATCTCACAGTCGCAGCGGAATAAAATATAATATATAATATCAGCTCTTTACACAAAATATAAATTATATATGTTTCATACAATATATCATCAGAGTATCTCAAACAACAACATTTACCAGTCAGACAATTTCATACAATCACAGCAACGGATATATATATAAGTACGGATAATACGTCTGGGACTCCAGCTCCTTCCCTGCTCCAAAGCATCTTGTCCTGAACATATAGTACTCGGTCTGACCAGAGCATTATAATGAAATAACACCCGAGTCAGTCTGGAATACCAGCTGATAATAATGCACCCAAATTGATTATTAAAGTTTCAAAAATCCTTTTGAAAACAAAAGCATCTCGGAAGATCACGCCACAAATAAAAATTTCGGGTTTTTACCTTACGATGGCTAAATCACTTTTTATAGAAATCCTCTGATATTATAATAGGGTCTATATACATATACTTATAAAATAGCCTAAATTGTTACATTCATTAAATTCCAGCTACTAGCCACATATTGGGTAATACAGACAAAACTCGTAAAAGGTCGTAGGGAGAATGGATTCCAACTAATGACTAGGCACTGGGGTACCACCTGTCACAGTACCTGGTCTAGATCAGTGTACCGAGGACCACGCCCGATCCCCTGCAACACAAGGCCCGGATTATCGCTTACTGGATAATCCCAAGTAAGATCACCCCGCGGTTGGGATCAGCAACCGCACCACTAAGCCGAAATAAAAGGGACATCTAAATAGGAATGACCTTACCCGGAAATGGGTGCTGCCCACCAAGCCTTGCTACATATCCCCTGATTTTCAGTCATTCTTAGTTGATGAGGCTTGAGGCTAAGGGTTACCTTTTAGAACGTTTCACATAGAATTCCTATCGCCCACCTAACAATGTTCCTAAAGCATTCATCCATACAAGTCTGTCCCGGGTTCGAACGGAACTGAAGGCACTACTCCTACTACATCCATTTTGGAAATATCCTCAGGATTAGTAGCGACTAGCCCTTGCACTTCACTGCTCCATCTTCGACTCCGAACTCGTTTTTCTCATGAAAACGTACAAACCGGGTCGAAGTGGTTTTCAAGAAATTAATCCCGATCCCGGTCTTTACTAGATATAATTCTATTTCAAAATCCCTTTGAAACACTTTTCAAATCCAATTCTTCTCATGGAATAGGTTTCCAAATCTTTACTTCCTCTGAAAACATCCAAGTACCAATATTTAAGGTTTAAAATAATTTAAATACTTTATTCTTGAAAATACGTTAAAACATTCATATTAAACTTCTTACATACTTGATTTAAAATTTATATATACTTTTAAAAACAGGAAAATGGGCCGAAAGAAAAACACATCATGTTTTTTTGCTTGAGAGACGCACAGATTTTTTTTCTTTTTTAAGGACGTGGGTTTTATAATTTCGGCTGAAGGAAAAATTGAACAAAAAATAAATCGTGCATCTTCTTCAATCGCTTTCCTCTTCAATCTCGACATCAAATCATGCCGACTATCAAAAATTAAATTGACCTTTGCTTCCCCTCGAATAAAATTCCTCGCTCCGTCTTCCCAAACTCACTGTTGCTATTCACCTGAAGTTGTTGACTCGAAGATGCATCTCACTTCACCATTTCTCTCTGATGAAGATTGAGGTCGTCGCTCGTCCATTCTACATTGCTTGAGTCGAGTTCGCCATTCTCGTTGTGCTTTGTGATATCGAGAATAGGAGACGATGTTGTGAGCGCTTTGAGTTTGAGTGCATCGCCATGTAACAACCCGCATATTTATCGATTTTATATTTAAATATTTTATTTAAATATTTTATCGTTAGTCGAATTTTAGTTCGAAAAGCTACTTTTTGCAAACAGCCGAATTAGGACTCGAGACCACCCCCATTGAGTTCAAAATGCCGTTTGCGACCTTTTTGAGTATAAGCTTCGATATGTTTGGAGAAAGTTGATTTTTGCTACTTTTTCCCGCTTATGACTTTGGTTTGGACTGCACCCTTATTAGCTCAGCCCAACCCCCTTCTCTTCATAACTTCTACTCTTTGCTTAAAGACTCAAGCTTTAGCAACAATGGTGGAAGAGAATGGGAAATAGAAATTCCTAAGCCCTAGTTTCCATTAGCAAATCCATCTTCTTGCTCCAAAATCAAGTGAACCCATTGGTAAGCATCTCCTTCATCTTCTCCAACTCTTTCTCCATTCAATTTCAGAAAATTCCTAAACCTAATTTAGGAAAAGTTTCTCTTTTAAGCTTAGATTCAAGCTTCTTGTGTTGAGATTGAAGTGTGATTGATCTTCCTTCGTCTTCAAGCTTCTCATTCATTGTTTTCGGATTCAAAGGTGAGATTTTTATCTCACATCTATGCTTATATTTATCTTCAATTGTTAGGTATGAATTCCTAACACTTATTCGTGTGCATTTGCTTTTGGTTTGGATTGATTTGGTGAATATTCCACTGTTTAGTGTTTTGAGTTCAAATCTTTAAAAATCCTAACTTTGATGTTTGAATGTGTTTTTGATTGTGCATCGAAGAGCTTTTAGGGCCGGGTAGTCGATAGGCATAAACCCTTACCGTCGTTGCTCGAGCGAATGCAATTTGATCGAGTTTGCACCTCTTTTGAAATAGGGCAGGGGAGTGCTGGCAACAGGTTCGGCCGACCGAGCCCCTGGGCCGGTCGACCGACCTGCTATCCGGGCACTTCCTGCCTCTGTTTGGAAGTGCTGAATACAGGCCTCGGCCGACCGAGCCCCTGGGCCGGTCGACCGACCTGGTGCCCCGGGCACTTCCAACCCCTGGTTCGGTCAACCGACTCAGGGAGTCCGGTCGACCGACCTGCTGCTATTTGCCAACTATGCCTATTTTGCCTAGTTGTCTGAAATTCCAACTTTAATCGACTTGTGTTATTTCCCTATCTGTTGTTATCATTGTTATGGACTTTGATGACTTATTTTCTTCGGGAATTCTTGGAATATCCATTTCGATGGATTCGGTATCGATTTCTTTGGATTTTTATTCACATCTCCGTATGTGAATTTTAGTGATTGATTGTTCCTACAATCTTCTTTGTGTTTTGTCACTTTAAAAATATAAAGGTTTTCTATACTAGTAGTAAATATCAAAACTCTTTCTTCAAATGATTTCAACACTATTTTAGTACAAAGCTCGTTTCTTAAACCGTTTTCCAATCTATTAGTATATACAAGCCTTTACCTCACTCGTATGAGAAATCTAATTAAACGACTTAGTAAAACAAGTGGTATGAAACGCTTGCGTTTACTTCGTCGGTTAATTCTTGGACTTGTTCGATTGAATCTCCTGTGACAATTTTCTAGTGGAGACCTACAATTTGTTCGTAAATATTTAAGTTAAGCTAGTGGTTATGGGACATGAAGCTAAGCTCATATATTTACTAGCTTACTGTAATCGACACTTTTCGTTGATCATGACGATCATCTTTGTGATTTAGACTAGCAATGTGCGATGTCTCTTTGTCTATGTGGAGGACTGTTCCTCATTTTATTGAGCTTCGTCTCATTTCTTACATGGGTCGTACCTATTTAGGTGCGTCGATGTTTGTTTATACATGGGTCGTACCTTTCTAGGTGCGTCGATGTTTATTTATGCATGGGGTGTATCATTCTAGGTGCATCGATGTTTGTTTACTTCGTGGAGCAATCGGCTCAATAAGTCGGGACATGGGGCGTATCATTCTAGGTGCGTTGATGTTCGTCTATGCATGGGGCGTATCTTTCTAGGTGCGTCGATGTTCGACTTTGCATGGGGTGTATCTTTCTAGGTGCATCGATGTTAGACATTACATGGGGTGTATCTTTCTAGGTGCATCGATGTTTATTTATGCATGGGATGTATCTTTCTAGGTGCATCGATGTTTATTTGTGTATGGGGCGTATCTTTCTAGGTGCGTCG
Source organism: Allium cepa (assembly GCA_030765085.1). NCBI lineage: Eukaryota > Viridiplantae > Streptophyta > Magnoliopsida > Asparagales > Amaryllidaceae > Allium > Allium cepa. The sequence continues at coordinate 444,096,533 of CM060938.1, read as the reverse complement.
ATGCTAGAGCATGGGGCGTATCTTTCTAGGTGCTTCGATGTTCGACTGTACATGGGGCGTGTCTTTCTAGGTGCGTCGATGTCCAGTTTGTGGGATTGGCCATCCTTTTTATTGTGATTTCTGGATTTCGTGGGTTGATTTCTGGAATTTATGTTTCACCAACTTTTACAATTGGCATTGATATATATGTCATTTATTGTGGCTTGGTGAATGAAATTAGCAGTATGACAATCCTTTTTATCTTTGTGTAGATTTTGTGATATTGATTAATCTCTTGTTGATTGTCAATTACTTATATATCACAGCTTGGCATTATGATTATTATACGTTTAGTCATATCTCTTATTCTATGTCATTTCATCTGATATTTATAGCTAGACTGATCCGTTTATTATTTTCTTATTAAATAATACTCGGGTCAGACTGAGATATTACAGGTGCTTCCTCATGGCTTCCTATCTGGAACCATCTTCTGACTTTTGGCTAACTACTTTAGTTTAGTAGTTTTTGTTGTATACATTTGAGATACAGACTCCATGATGTATACTCATTCTTTTGTCTAGCACGAGTTGCTACTCTTTGTATTATTGTTGATGTTTTTGACCACTACTCTGATATACACTTCCATGTGTTAATTATATATATTCATGTCTTCTTCCGCCATTGTGATATGAATTATCTGTGACTGATTTATGTTATGTTTATTTCTTTATTTGTTTCCGAAGATATTATAGCCACTGTGTAGTAGCTTTGAGTTTGTGTCGGTATGTCGGATTTCCTCTTGATAAAGTATTGCATGTTATAATATCTGACATATCGATGCTCACACAAAGCAATTACACGGATGGTCGCTCCTCAATAGCCTTATTCTCCGTGCTAGTCGACAGCATTCACCGTAATGTTCTTGGCTAGCGTGGGTTAGAGGTGGGGCGTCACAGCTTGGTATCAGAGCCAAACTTCGGAACAATATGGAATATTATAACAAGGATCATCGTCCTAAGTCCATCTTAGGAGTCGTGCTTCAGGATTTTATTCGGGTCTTCGTACCTTCCTATCCTATTTTCTGTTTTGATTCCTTGTTTTATCTATCAAGATTGCTTGATATTTATTTTGAGAATAACTTTTCTCCTTCTTTCTTTCTTAAAGAAGAGAAATGGTTAGACCAGGCCGTCCCAGCGCCGGTCAATCTAGTGCTACTCCCCAGGATGGAGTATTTATGTCTGCCCAGCAACTCCTAGATCTTGTTAAGAACGCTCAAGCAGCCGGTCCCACTCCAGAGCCCACTCATCCTAGATCCGATTTTGCACGCTTGTGCAGAGACTACACCAATTTGGGTGGAAGGCCATTCAAAGGATCCGAGAGTGTTATAGAAATTCAAGCTTGGCTCAAATCATCCGATCGCATCTTTTCTCACATGAACCTTATTGACCTTCATCGAGTCCAAGTGGCTTCTAGCATGCTTCAAGAAAGAGTATTAGATTGGTATGAGCTTTTAACTTTGGAGATTATCGAAGCGGATCTTACTTGGGAATAGTTTCGGGAAAGATTCTAATTGAAATTTTTGTCGGAGGCTGAAAAAGTAACTTTAGCCCGGCGTTTCATAGACCTTGTTCAAGGTGAATCTTCTGTGACAGACTACGTCGAATCTTTCGAATCTCTCTCTAAGTATGGGGTTGAGTATATTAATACCCCATTGAAGAAAAATCAGAGATTTGTCTATGGCTTGAATAAGAATCTTAAGAAGCCATTACTTCTGAAACTTGAGGTTTCATTCGATCAGCTAATTGATATCGCTCTTTGTCTTGAAGAGGCCGATAATGAAGGTGATGTTGAAGTTGTGCGTGCCCAACGGAACTTCGACAATAACTTAAAGAGGCCTATCAAATTCAAGGGCCCCGATTCTAATAAGAAAGGGAAGCAACAAACTCGGGTAGCAAAAGTTCCTACCTCTAGTCGTGGACAATGCTACAATTGTGGTTCCACGAACCACTTTGCAAGGGAGTGTCCGAGACCCCTCATTTGTCGCTATTGCAAGAATTCGGGTCACCATATAACTGCATGTCCCGTACTTCAAATTAGGAAGGAGGGAAATCTCAATGTAGTTCAAGCCCATAGCAACTCTTCTCTTGGTCAAGGTACTTTTCACTCAATCCTTGATGGCATTGTTTTATTTCGTGAACTTTCTTTTTGAGTTCTTTTTGATGTGGGTTCATCTCGTTGTTTTTATATCAAAAGAACTTGTAGATTCTTTTCTTTAAATATTTTTAGGCTTGATGAGTTCTTTGAGAGTTGTGAATCCGGATGGTAGGTCCGCAACTCTCAATTTGCTTTCTATTGATGTCGAAATCATTTTATGTGATTTTTCTTTCCAAGCCGATATTTACTTAGGCTTCGGAATTTACTTTTGTAAGGATTGGCTTAATTATTATGAGGCCATATCCTTTGCCCCGTGTGGACTATTCATCTTTGACATTTTCAATCTGTTAAGCAGATTTCTATTTTTCCTTTATGATTTTGATCCCAACTTGATGGCATCATTTTATTCCTTAAGTCCACTTATAAGGAAAGTGTTATTTCTCTCATTCACGTAGTTAGAGAAATTTTCCGGTATTTTTGAGCTTGTCTTAGGATTATCACCTAAGTAATCTTTTGTCTGGTGCTAAGGTCTTTTCAGTTTGACCTTACCACCGGTTTTCATTTGCTACGAGTTGCGGAAGTTAGCATTCCACTTACCGCACTCCGCACTCGTTATGATTCTAATGAATGACTTATTTTGTCATTCAATTTGTCCAGCTTATTTCATCCATTTTATATATCAAATATTCTATGAATATTTCGATGAGACCATTCTTTTATTTATTGATTTTTGGATGAGAATAGCAATTTAAAATTTTGCAAAATCTTTTTCATAAGATTTATTTAGAAGTATAACCGGATTTTTGTTCTTAAAACGAACAAAGAATATTCTTAGAAGTTTTTGAGAAACTTACTTATCCTATAGAATACGGTTTTGTGATTGTATTGCCCATTTAGTGTTTTAAGAATTTTGGTCGATGCACTTGATCAACGTTATCGATAGGAATTTCCTAAACGCTTTGATGAGACAATTAGACACGGTATATTAACTTGAAAATAGTAAATTTTTCTAGAAAGATTATTACATAATGGTAAATGTAATTTGAAAGTTTTAACTTTTCAGGAAAGAAGATTATTTAAAAGAAATTCTTTCTTTTTAATACTCTTATTCTTGTGATTCCTGGAGGGGAACCAAGACTTTGCTATTTGTACCGATACTAGTCGTATTGGTTTGTATGCCATTCTCTTGCAAAGGAGAACTGCTATCACTTATGCTTCTAAATCATTATAGCTTATCGAGACTGGATATGCCACTCATGATCTAGTGCTCGCGGTTATTGTTTCTACTTTTGGAATTTGGCATCATCATATTTGGATGAGAAATTTGTTCTCTACCTCGATCATAAATCTTTGGAATATTTATTTTCTCATAAGGAACTTCATGTTGACACGAGTTCCAAGCATCTTATGATCTTGACATCCTTTTTATTCCTGGAAGGGAAATCGTGTTGCCAATGCGCTTTGTCGTAAGCAACATGTGGTTGATTCTTTGATGTTGTCTGAATGGAATTATCTTTTTATCAAGTTCATCGGACGTTTTGGTATACTTCGTTTTATTGAGCTTTATCTCATTCCTTTTATGGACTAGTGTCCAGTGTTCTTTTATGATGTTCGGTTCATCGGATGTACTGTTATTATACTACATCGATGTTCCATCTTATTTGATTCATTGGATGTACCGTTTGTACTACATCAATGACTTTACTTTTTGGATTCATTGGATGTACCGTTTGTACTACATCAATGTCTTTGCTTTTGATTCATTGGATGTACCGTTTGTACTACATCAATGTCTTTGCTTTTGATTCATTGGATGTACCGTTTGTACTACATCAATGTCTTTGCTTTGGTTCATTGGGCGTACCGTTTTTGTACTACGCTGATGTCCCAAATTATTTGAGTTTCTAGTTTCTCGGGCGTACCGTTTTTGCACTACGCCGTTGCACCGGCTCAATTTTCTGCTATTCTTGACGTTTCCCACGTCTTTTATCTACGGAAATGCCTTAGGGATTCCGGTTTTCATTCTTGAGCCCGGTGATATTGTGGAAATTGAAGTTTCACTAGATTTGACTTATGAGCAACATCCTATTCGAATTATTGCTTCGGAGCTCAAACGACTTCGAAATAAATATGTTCTTCTTGTGAGAGTTCAATGGTTCTCAAATCCTAGGGATTACTCTTGGGAGCCTAGAGAATTCATTGAGCGATCCCGTTCTTGCTAACTCTTTCGTGCTCCTTATGGTGAACTTCATATTTCAAAATTTCTTTTGTGTTGATATGCTTCTATGGTTGTTACTTCTTATTTTCTTCTTAAGTATTGCGAGGATGCAATTTCTTTGAGGAGGGGAGTCTGTAACAACCCGCATATTTTAAATATTTTATTTAAATATTTTATCGTTAGTCGGATTTTAGTCCGAAAAGCTACTTTTTGCAAACAGTCGAATTAGGACTCGAGACCACCCCCATTGAGTTCAAAATGCCGTTTGCGACCTTTTTGAGTATAAGCTTCGATATGTTTAGAGAAAGTTGATTTTTGCTACTTTTTCCCGCTTATGACTTTGGTTTGGACTGCACCCTTATTAGCTCAGCCCAACCCCCTTCTCTTCATAACTTCTCCTCTTTGCTTAAAGACTCAAGCTTTAGCAACAATGGTGGAAGAGAATGGGAAATAGAAATTCCTAAGCCCTAGTTTCCATTAGCAAATCCATCTTCTTGCTCCAAACTCAAGTGAACCCATTGGTAAGCATCTCCTTCATCTTCTCCAACTCTTTCTCCATTCAATTTCAGAAAATTCCTAAACCTAATTTAGGAAATGTTTCTCTTTTAAGCTTAGATTCAAGCTTCTTGTGTTGAGATTGAAGTGTGGTTGATCTTCCTTCGTCTTCAAGCTTCTCATTCATTGTTTCGGATTCAAAGGTGAGATTTTTATCTCACATCTATGCTTATACTTATCTTCGATTGTTAGGTATGAATTCCTAACACTTATTCGTGTGCATTTGCTTTTGGTTTGGATTGATTTGGTGAATATTCCAATTTTTAGTGTTTTGGGTTCAAATCTTTAAAAATACTAACTTTGATGTTTGAATGTGTTTTTGATTGTGCATCGAAGAGCTTTTAGGGCCAGGTAGTCGATAGGCATAAACCCTTAGCGCCGTTGCTCGAGCGAATGCAATTTGATCGAGTTTGCACCTCTTTTGAAATAGGGCAGGGGAGTGCTGGCAACAGGTTCGGCCGACCGAGCCCCTGGGCCGGTCGACCAACCTGCTATCCGGGCAATTCCTGCCTCTGTTTGGAAGTGCCGAATACAGGCCTCGGCCGACCGAGCCCCTGGGCCGGTCGACCGACCTGGTGCCCCGGGCACTTCCAACCCCTGGTTCGGTCAACCGACTCAGGGAGTCCGGTCGACCGACCTGCTGCTATTTGCCAACTATGCCTATTTTGCCTAGTTGTCTGGAATTCCAACTTTAATCGACTTGTGTTATTTCCCTATCTGTTGTTATCATTGTTATGGACTTTGATGACTTATTTTCTTCGGGAATTCTTGGAATATCCATTTCGATGGATTCGGTATCGATTTCTTTGGATTTTTATTCACATCTCCGTATGTGAATTTTAGTGATTGATTGTTCCTACAATCTTCTTTGTGTTTTGTCACTTTAAAAATATAAAGGTTTTCTATACTAGTAGTAAATATCAAAACTCTTTCTTCAAATGATTTCAACACTATTTTAGTACAAAGTTCGTTTCTTAAACCGTTTTCCAATCTATTAGTATATACAAGCCTTTACCTCACTCGTATGAGAAATCTAATTAAACGACTTAGTAAAACAAGTGGTATGAAACGCTTGCGTTTACTTCGTCGGTTAATTCTTGGACTTGTTCGATTGAATCTCCTATGACAATTTTCTAGTGGAGACCTACAATTTGTTCGTAAATATTTAAGTTAAGCTAGTGGTTATGGGACATGAAGCTAAGCTCATATATTTACTAGCTTACTGTAATCGACACTTTTCGTTGATCATGACGATCATCTTTGTGATTTAGACTAGCAATGTGCGATGTCTCTTTGTCTATATGGAGGACTGTTCCTCATTTTATTGAGCTTCGTCTCATTTCTACATGGGTCGTACCTATTTAGGTGCGTCGATGTTTGTTTATACATGGGTCGTACCTTTCTGGGTGCGTCGATGTTTATTTATGCATGGGGTGTATCTTTCAAGGTGCATCGATGTTTGTTTACTTCGTGGAGCAATCGGCTCAATAAGTCGGGACATGGGGCGTATCTTTCTAGGTGCGTCGATGTTCGTCTATGCATGGGGCGTATCTTTCTAGGTGCGTCGATGTTCGACTTTGCATGGGGTGTATCTTTCTAGGTGCATCGATGTTAGACATTACATGGGGTGTGTCTTTCTAGATGCATCGATGTTTATTTATGCATGGGATGTATCTTTCTAGGTGCATCGATGTTTATTTGTGCATGGGGTGTATCTTTCTAGGTGCGTCGATGCTAGAGCATGGGGCGTATCTTTCTAGGTGCGTCGATGTTCGACTGTACATGGGGCGTGTCTTTCTAGGTGCGTCGATGTCCAGTTTGTGGGATTGGCCATCCTTTTTATTGTGATTTCTGGATTTCGTGTGTTGATTTCTGGAATTTATGTTTCACCAACTTTTACAATTGGCATTGATATATATGTCATTTATTGTGGCTTGGTGAATGAAATTAGCAGTATGACATTCCTTTTTATGTTTGTGTAGATTTTGTGATATTGATTAATCTCTTGTTGATTTTCAATTACTTATATATCACAGCTTGGCATTATGATTATTATACGTTTAGTCATATCTCTTATTCTATGTCATTTCATCTGATATTTATAGCTAGACTGATCCGTTTATTATTTTCTTATTAAATAATACTCGAGTCAGACTGAGATATTACAGGTGCTTCCTCATGGCTTCCTATCTGGAACCATCTTCTGACTTTTGGCTAACTACTTTAGTTTAGTAGTTTTTGTTGTATACATTTGAGATACAGACTCTATGATGTATACTCATTCTTTTGTCTAGCACGTGTTGCTACTCTTTGTATTATTGTGGATGTTTTTGACCACTACTCTGATATACACTTCCATGTGTTAATTATATATATTCATATCTTCTTCCGCCTTTGTGATGTGAATTATCTGTGACTGATTTATGTTATGTTTATTTCTGTATTTGATTCCAAAGATATTATAGCCACTGTGTAGTAGCTTTGAGTTTATGTCGGTATGTCGGAGTTCCTCTTGATAAAGTATTACATGTTATACTATCTGACATATCGATGCTCGCACAAAGCAATTACACGGATGGTCGCTCCTCAACAGCCTTATTCTCCGTGCTAGTTGACAGCATTCACCGTAATGTTCTTGGCTAGCGTGGGTATAGAGGTGGGGCGTCACACGCCACCTGCTTGTGAACGCTATGGAGTTCTAACACGATTTTGATCTTAATTGGATGTTTGACATGTATTGGAATTATTGATGATTGGTAATGTTTTTTGATCAGTTTTTTGTTTCTGCATGTGATTACTATATCTTTCGTATTATTATGCTATATGAAACTAACATTTCTGTGCGTATTATGCAATTTAGTCTTTTATTTTATTTTTTATTTTGTATTTGAGATGGAATGTTTCTCGTGTTAGTTTCAGACGGTGTATTTAATGTTGACTGTATTTCTTGTAAGCTTCAAGCTATTGTTCATAACTATAATATTATATTAAACTATCATTTTGGATATTGTAAACATGACATTGGACTTCATAACTCAAATGCTATGTTAGACTATCATTTTATATGCCTGAAGAATGCTAGTGGACTTTGTGATTAAAATGCTACATTGGATATCATTTTGCATACTGTAACTTTGATATTGGGCTTCATAAGTAAAATGCTATATCAAACTATCACTTTGCATATTTTAAATGAGATAGTTAACTTCATAACTTAAATGCTACATTAAACTATCATTTTGCATATCATAAACATGTAGTGGACCGTGTGATTAAAATGTTACACTAAATTCCAATTTGCATATTGCAATCATAATATTGGACTTCATAATTAAAATGCTACATTAAAGTATCATTTTGTATATTTTGAACATGATAGTAGACTGCATAACTCAAATGCTACATTAAACTATCATTTTGTATATCATAAACATGGTAGTGAACTATATGATTAAAATGTTACGTTAAAAAACACAGATGCTATATGTAGTTATCATTTTTTATATCTTCATGGTAGTTCTCTTTAGAAATACTTATTTCATTTTGTATATTCTATTCATGCTAGTTCACTTTAAATATACTTATGCTATGTTCAAGTATCATTTTGCACTTTTTTCGTCATTATTCAGTTGAAATATGCTTATGCTATATCCAACTATCATTTTGCATAGGCAGATAATGATACTATATTTAAAAGTACAAATGCTATATTAGTCTGTCATTTAGCATATTAAACCCAATCTATTGTGTCTCAAATATCGAAATGCTATATCTAAATATCATTCGAAATTCGTGGTACTTTTTAGACTATTTTCTTCTTCTTCTAGATTCTACTTTTCCATTCGTTTCTTAGATCTTGAATTTGCAGTTCTTGAATTCAAAGGTAAAATAATTTCTGACATAGGTTTGGGTTGAGGCGATAAGTTAAGTTTTCTCGATTTTGGAGAAATCGACGTCGACAAAGGAAGATCCAATTCGATTCGAACATCGGCAAGAGAGAGGCTTGGACGATGGAGGCTTGGACGGCAATGACTTCAGATGACGATTGCTTGGACGGTGGCAGATAGGGCAAGTAATAGCTGAAGGTAGACGGCTTCTGGGGTAAACATGGACGAAAGCGGAGGAAATAGTTGAAGTCGGAAAATTGAAAAAAAGCGCTACTGTCCTTCTACCTAAATTCTAAATGTTGCGTCTTTGGTTTAAAAATTGGTTTAAAGTTTTTCCTTTAAACTAATTACCTCTTTTAAAAATATCTCAAATATAACTGCTCAATAAAATATAAACTATTATCCTTAAAATAAGTTAAATCATACTAGATTTAAAAATAAAGTTATGAATCCTTATACAATTTCAAATAAAACGTTAATTGATTATCTTTAAAATAGAACCATTTATAAAGTATAATTGTTAGTAATATTCTTTTTAAAACATAATAATACTACCATTAAAATAATTACTTCTATAAATAATTCGATAGATGTTCACTTTTCAAATTCTTACCACTTAAATGATTTTCTTGAAACCATTCGTTAATATAACTTCAAAGCTTCTAACTTTTCAAAAATCAACTTAAAAGCGTACTTGGCTTTCAGGGAAATACACTTCCATTTTAGAAAAATCCAAAGAATTCTTTTTATAAATCTTACACGATTTATCCCAATTCAATTTTATGTTCATCCCGTAAATTCCTTTTCATACTTTTAAAAATAGCTCCTTTTATTTTTAAACACTTTGCTATTTCCTGGAAATCATTTTCATACATATGTTTAAAATATTTAAAATAAAGCTCGTAGAAATTATTTAATCGAAAATAATACTTAAGGAAATTTATAGGGGTTTCCTAAGTATTTTAAATAAAATTTAACTTTTAAAATAAGGTTATTAAATCAAATATTCATAATAAATTTTCCTTTTGAAAACTTAATACTACTTTACTTTTAAAAATAATAAAATACCATAATTACTTAATCAAATATTTGCTTTCACTTAAAATCAATTTTAAAAAAAATATTTCTTTCTAAAATATTCTAAACATATTTAAAGTGCAAATTTATATTTGAAAACTTTCCTTAAAAATATACTAAAGTTTCCAGGAGAAAGCACGCTTTCCATTCTTCAAAAAATAAATCTCGCTATAATTTTAAACAATTCACATTTTCTTCAAAGACCACACTTTCAAACATTTCAAATTATCAACCAATTTCTTGAATTTAATTCCTTTTATTTTATTTTTACTTAGTAATTTCTTTTATATCCTTTAAACCCAATTCATCTATTTATATTTAAGATTTTCAGGTTGTATTCACCCAATCACAGCACAACACAATTTAAATTTAAATTTAATTCATCACAGCATATAAATAAAACACATCATAATAAGATCTAAACAATTTATCACAGAATAATAAATAAGATATATCACATAATATAAATTAATTTCTATTTGTGAGGGATTCAGGTGGATCCCTCAACCTGTTTCCCTGCATCCACAGATATTAGCACAACAAATAAATATCTATTTAATTTGATAATAATTATCATATTCAGCAAATCAACCAATCAAACATTTACTGGTATCCAGATGTGAGTGAGAATAACTCACCTTGGGTTTTCGACGAGCGTTAAAATTTAAATTAAATCGAACGACGTTCGATTTAACCTAAATTTTTACTTGCTCGGATTGATTCCAGAACTGCTCCACTGCGAAGTCTCTGCGATTCCGGCGTTTCTCGTTTCGTCGAAATCTTCCTCACGCACAAACTCGCTCCAGTAAGAATGAAACCTATTTGCCATCGACCTAGGGTTAATAGCCGCACCACCACGACGTTCAAGAATTCGATCAGAACCCACCACCTCGCGCGCGTGCCTCGGCGCCACCCACGGCCAGAAAAGCACGAAGCTCAGTCGTACCTTCGTACCAGAAATCGAGCGCGAAAAACACACGCATGCGGCCTCCTAGCACCTCCAATCGACGACGATAGCCGAGATCCACCGTACGGATGTGAAGCCGACGCCGAGCTCTTCGATCTTCATGTTAGGGGTTTCTCGTATAGAGGCATGGATTGAGAGATAATCTAGGGAGAAGACAAGCGACTTTTGGCCATTAAAAGGATGAAGACGGCGGCCGAACAATGCTAGGGTTTAGGTCATTAAACATGCTTTATAAACGTTAATTAATATTATTTTGTTAATAAAATTTCCAAATAACAAGTTATACAAACGAACTCCAAACAACTCGTGCCGACAGATGTTTCTAAGGTTTTACCTATGTTCCGAGCACAATGGAACATGTTTCGGAAGCTAATTTGGTCGTATGCGCGAGTTACGGAAATAAACGATCAATTTTAAATTAAATCGATTAAAGTATTTTCTACACGTTTTAAGCTTCCAGGGTCAAACGACAACTCCGATTACTACGAAAATTGAAATCCGACAATAACTAACTATTACGGATCCAATGGAACTGGTTTCGTCGAATTTCGAGACTGTGTCCCGGAAGGCTATTTTAACTCGTCGATTGATTCGAGCGATTTTCAAAGTCGTCGAAATCACTTAAAATTTCACTTTTAGAATTTTATTAACTCTATTATACTCGTATAAAATTTATATCCACATTAGAAATCATTCTGATTCAGTTCGAACCAAAATCTGATTATTTGCATTATTATATTATTAAATTCCATTATTAAATTAATATAAAATTCCAAATTTAATCTATCGACTTTTAATTCCATCCAATGTCCAATATTAAAATTCATATTAAAATAAATTTTTAGAAACCATTTTTTTTATATTTATTTACACCCAGATTCATCCACTATCCCAATTCTAATATTAAGCTTTTATTTTCCAAATTTCAATTTAATTCCCGTGTTTGAAATTTAACTAATTCTATTAATTTTAGCAAAATCTTTTTATTTAAAAATCAAATTATAATCCATATTCGACATTTAAAATGAATTAAATGTTCAAATCTGACGATCCAAAATTCCGGGTCGTTACATTCCTCCCCCCTTATAAAAATTTCGTCCCCGAAATTTGCTAAGGTAGAAGAATGCTCCAAATTCAATAGCAAAATCTACTTAGTGAAAAATCTCAATTTCACTTTGCCTAAATTCTTTAGTTTCAAATCGAAACTACTAGTTTCAATCCCTATCTCAAAATCCTTTTTAATTTAGTTGCTATTTAAATTCAATTTGTCGTTAACGAAACATTTTCAAAATTTTCAAAAAAATTCTAACTCCCAAAATTTCCAAAAAAATTTGGCAGAGTCTCTCCTGTACGGAGGAGCTTTTGCAATATCACAATAGATATAAATATATATACATCGACCCACACGGTCGGAGAAACCAAAAATAGTTCATATTTCCTATTTTTATTGCATAGGCGTACCTTTATTAGCATTTTTAAAGCAAACAGCTAAATAAAATCGCATATACGCGCTCCAACTCTATCCATTGCCTCCCATACCTGTACTTACTTAAACAAACACATCAATTTCCAATAATATGAGCATTTATAAACATTCTTTTCAGTAAACTAGCCAAACCCATCAAATTCATAGCTTAAACCAATAAACCTCATAAATTTGATATGTTAACCATATTCTATAAGCACTTCAAAGATTTCAATCACCATTTTAAATTTCCTGACAAATCCAACTTCATTTTATTTCACTTGAATTATTTACATTCAAATTTACCATTCTTAATCCATATTCACATCAATATGATTAACATGTGCTTCACTAACATCAATCTATTTCAATTCAGTTCCAAATTGATTCACAATCAAATTCTTATTTTTAATTTGAAGCATTTGCATTCCTTTTATGATCCATTTTCATTCATATGCAAAAGTCACTTAATAAAATTTCAATCCATTTCCAATTGATTTAAAAACCCATTTCTTTTGCTTCTTTAAACCAACTCAATTCCGAATACAACAAAACGACCAATGCTTATGCAAATTTTCATGTCATTCAAGCAAATAACCATCTCTTAAGCTTATAACCATTTCAAACTAATTCCAACTCAACTATATTAATTTCTTTCCATTCTAAATTATTTACAGCCCAAACATTCTTTCTTTATCACAATTATTGAATTAAATCTCTAATCTTACATTTCCAATTCATTATCCATATAGGTTTATATTAATATCATTCAATTCTGGGTTATATACAACTCATACATTCTTATTTCATCACAATAATTAATTAAAATTCATTTCACTTGCATTTCAATTCTATTATCTTAACAAATTTACCCCAGACCATATATAAAGCTCAACCACAATCAATTAATTTTTTCAATTTGCTTAAGTTCTTTCAGTTTCATAATATTTACATTTCTTCTTATATCAAATTTTATTTTATTTTAATTTGATTTTCATCCAATCAAATTCCAATTCATTACAAATTTTAATTCATTTTGTTTATTTATTCACTCCGTTTTAGATTTATTTTATTAACAAAGAGACCACTTTAAATTATTTCACTCATTTGAATTTATTTACAATTCAAACCATCACTATTATAATCTAATTCCATTATTCATTCCGTAACGACCTGCTATTTTGGACTATTCGCATCCGCACGTGTCGGACTTGAATAATTCAAAATACCGAATTGTTAATTTAAATTTGCAAAACTGAACATATACAGTAAATAAATAATCGCAGATCATAGACACAGAGTAATAATATGCAGCGGAAGTAAAAAATAGTAATTTATGAAGCTACTATATATATAACAGAGCAAAATAAGTTACAACAGAAGTCTCGAATAAAATAGTCAAATACAAGAATTAGAATACATCACTGAAATCAACTGAAAATCCGAAAGCTAGATAGGTAGCTGGATCTCCAGGCGAAGCTCCAACTCCAAAGGTGAGTCTCAAAAGCTGAACCACTCAGTCTATCTCGAGCATAAAGAAAAACACAAAACACTCGAGTCAGGATTAACATTCTTATATCAATAAATCCAACTCAAGTAAAATAACAATTGAAATACAATAACTCAAAGGACGTTGGAATAACCATCCTTTAAGGATCCGTTAAACTATCTACTATGTAGTAGTGTACGCTAAATAGATAATGCCTATCAGTAATATAAATATCAAAATAGTGTTAAGGCGTTACCATTATCTCCCTTAACATATTTTATATAAGCGTTATAGTCTATACAGCACTGTAAACTCTACCGTAAACTAGTGGGATATCCGAGAGTACTCCATAGGTATAACACAAAACAAATTCATAGTGGTCGCGTATAGGGATACACGTATGACAAGGCACATGAGGCAATACCCAAGATAGTGAAACTACCGTTTGCCTGATCCGGACTGGTGAAAACGCATCGCCGCAACGATCGCAACACCATGAAACAACACTCCCAAAAGTACGAGGGTGCGCTAATCAATAACGAGAAATGAGTAGTTTACGAAGAAGTGTGTTCACTCGAGGTGGCTAACCCCATTTGGCCCGCACGGCTCCTGTTTTAGTCATTTCCAATTTGACACGAGTGCCAAGGCTATCCATTATCATTCGCTTTCTTCAGTCATCACGTACATCATTCCAACCACTTCATTCTGGATCACACTCCGCGTATAGTTATTAAAGTGGTTTTCGGTTTAGACAGAGAGTATGTTCATAACCGATTCCGGTTTCTTTAATAACTTTTGTAATTACTACACCGATTGGTCGTTTAATGTATTTCAAAAAAAATCAAATCAATTTAATTTCAATTAGAATTTATAAACCAACAATCATTCGTCTTTCTAAATAATTTACGTTTTTTTTACTTCCAAATTACCATTTCAATATCTTATAGTTCAATTTCAATTTTTTTATTTTACACAATTCAAATATTGATTCAAGTTCGTATATAAGTTTCATTCCGAAATCATTTAAATAAATTCAATTTAACATTCAAATCACATTTAAATTCATTTATCGATTTCATTCAATATTCGTTAAGTTAATTTATCATTCAAAACAATTTCTATTGAATTCATTAAATCAAATTTAAGTTCAACTTCATTATATCAAATCTTCAAATTGAATTAAAATAAATTCGTCAAATTAAATTCTTTAAATTTCAAGCCTTGCATTTATTCCAATGATCACATTTTCATTTCTTGTTAAAGAAATTCAATTTCATTTATTTATTTACTTAGTTACAAATTTCAAAACTCAGTTAATAAAGAAACTTAGTTCACTTATTCAGAAGTTTAATTCCACTTATTAACTTACTTAAATAATTTTCCCAAAACTTAATAAAGAAACCCAATTTCATTTATTAACGAAGTTCAAATTCACTTATTCAAGAGTTCAATTTCTCTTATCAAAGAATTCAAATTTTTATTTAATTATCAAAAGATTCAATTTTATTTAATTATTAAATAATTTCAAAACTTAATTAATAATTTCAAATTTTAATTATCAATTAAATTCCAAGAACTAATTATTAAATAATTCCAATCTTAATTATTAAATAATTCCAAACTTAATTCAATCATTTCTTAAATTAAACAACGTTCTTTCATCAATTATCTTATTAATATTTTGTTTCAGATTATTAAACATTAACATTTTCCTTTTATTAAAATTCAAATTCCAACTTCATTTCAAACCTTATTCTTTATTCAAATAAAATCATTATTTTATTTTTAAATCAAATTATTGACCAATCGGGTTTATTTAATTCTCTATACTAAGTCAAGTTCATTGGGTATTTATCATTTCAACTGATTCCATTTCAATTCACAAATCAAAGCATAGCAAAGGGAACTTGCAGTGTGATAACCGGGATGGTGCCAAAGTAAATAACAAGCAATAGCAAACATTAATAACAATCCAACAATTAATTCAAATAATCTCGAAATAATCGTATTAATTTACATTGTTGTTTGTGCAAATTAATATAATTATTTCTAGAATCTACACTATCATTTCATGTAGATTAAAGGTTATTTCATTACGGTTCTTCACTTAATTTTCTATTATTCAAATTATACTACATCAATCATACATTCAATGGTTCAGGGTGTAGTTAACACTATTTCTACGTGTCAATTTATTCTAACATTTAAACGGGTCATATTATACAAATTTAACTAATCAAATTCAACAAATATCAATTTCAAATTTTTAACTATCCTACGTCAATTTCAATTTCAAATTATTTATCACTTACAACATTAAAAATTTGGCGTCCAATATCAACATCAAACAATCAATCATTTATCAACCAAACTAGATTATCATCATATAAATAACAGATAATGGTGTCTGATGCCACAGGTGAACTGATGCGGGTAATAACATATATAACGGTGTAAATAACTAACGGCAGCATATTTCAATTGTTGTTTCAATTGAAATCAAATTTAATAAATAAAAGAACATTAATCATGAGTGATTTCTCACCTTCCGAGGCTAGGGAGAAGATAGACACTACAACAGTTTACGATTTCAATTGCGAAATTGAACAATCCTAATGATGATTTCCAAAGCAAAGAAAGATAAGCATGAACCGACGATCAAAGCAAATAAACAAGAATAGACGAATCCAAATCAGAACTGGATCGATGAAGTTCAATGGTATAAACGGACAAAAATATATGACTATATATATATAAAAAAATCATATTTTAAGTTCAAACACACGTTTAAATTTTATTGAATATGTATGTCAAAATCTTTTTTTATTTATAAACACATATAAAATAAATCTTCGTATTATACCCTTTTGAATCAATATTTATAAAAGTCTATAATTTACAAAACATCTCAAAAATATATTAAACATATTACCTATATACATTAAAGTAAATGTAAACGTAGAGATGTACATCATAGACTTTATATATATTTAAATCAATGCTTATATACATACATATATATATATATATATATAAAGCTATACATAAACTTAAATAGGTAATATTCTTATGTATAAAATTTTACGTTAAAATAAAATCTGTAAAATATGAGTTGCAACACAGCTTTATATGTATATATACACACGATGAAAAGCAGGCTTGTCTGGAATTGTGCATGGCTACTTCAATGCAGGCATGTGACTTATAACATACATATTTATATATAAATTTCTGGTATTAAACTGAGCAAATGAATATAATAATATATATACAGTACTACCTATAGTAATATTTCAAAAATGCACAGTCGTTTCACCAAAAGAAAGTATATATGCGCATTCTATACGTAAGCAAATATACTTAGATCTATATTCATAGAACTAGTTTCATATTGTATTATGCGACACTCCTATGTATATACACTATTATATGCATACTCGATCCATGTTAAATATGCAGAACACCAATGACCGTAAGTAAAATGATATACCTTTACATATATACATAGCTAGCATAGATATAAAAATATATACCATAATATATTATACATATAATATTTTATATATAAAAAAAATATAAATTTAAATATTAAGCATAAACATGAACAGGTGGTATAGGTAAACATTTATACGAAACAAGTACAAGTTTAATCTAAAATTTTATAACATAAAACATTTTTCTTTTACTTCCGGTTTTCACAACAGGCAACATACATAATGGTTTGTAAAAGTTTATGAGAATATATGCAATCCTTATTTCACTGTCCAATATAACAGCACATGCTACTCTAAGCTAACCTGTATATGTAATATAACTAGCATGATATAAAATGTAATACAATAGTACGCGTCATATGTATACTTACATACAAGCATGGGTTTCAGGCGAAGAAAAGATGGATGATTGTGGTCGGGCTTGACTAGGCAGTGGACGAACATGGCAGAGGAGGAGGCGGATCTGGGTTGCACTGTACGGGTGCAAGGCGTGTGTGAGACGGAGCGTGGGTTTCGACGGCAGTCTTTGCTTGCGGCAGAGGGGACGACCGTGGTCTGGGTGCTGTGCGTCAGTGGGTTTGGAGCGGCTCACGGCTAGAGAGGGAAATGCGATTGTGGAGTGAGGTGAGTTGTTGTGCTTGCGCGCCAAGTGGCGATGGCATCGGTTTGGATGGAGATGGAAAGAAGAATGTAAATATACAACATGCATTGTTAATGTTTGCTGCCATTCTAAAGAGGAAGAATATGATGCCACAAGCATTTGGCAGGGAAGGCTCAGGAACAAAATTATAAATCCAATCCAGAGACCGAAAATGAAAGGACTTAGCATATAACGTAAAGGTGGAATTACCAAGATGGCGCAGAATTCAAGAGACATAAAAGCTAATGACCGTTGGGCTAATACACAGTGGGGAATTTAATAGGCACAAGAAACCATAGACACGAATCGGGTGTCGATACGGTTACTGTTTCGTAGATTCCACCGCATATCGGCCGTCGAAACACAGAATTGGATATACCAAAGAGATCAACACGACGAGACGATCAAAACGGTATAAAATTATCGGTGGTACGATTGAATTATAAAAATTCGAAATTTTATACTAGCGGAAAATGCATGAAAAACGTTGAAAAATAAGATCGATGGAGCTAAAAAAGTCCGAATTTGAAAAAAACAAAAATGACATCTTTCTCAAAAGATGGTTTATAATTTTTCTATGTAAAAATATTTAGGTTCTGAAAACATTTTATTTTCATCGTTTTTTAACTGATTAAATTGAAGTAAATTTACGCACGAAATAAACTTTCATATTTTCGAATGAAAATTTACAAGTTGCTATGTTTAACTAGACACATTCTAAATATCAAATTTATATTTCAAAATTTTATCGTTTTATAATTTCATAAAATTTCAATTAATAACGTTATTAAAACCGGTTAAATTTACGAGTCGTTACATTCTCCCCCACTCAAAACTTTTCGTCCCCGAAAAGGAACGAGGTAGGAGAATAGAAACAAGCGGAAGAAAATAGAATGAAAAACAAAATAACCAATTGGTTCAAACCATATAAATTCAATTTAAATAAACTTATATTCAACCATTTGTTTTTAAAATCAAGGTTTCCATTAAATTGATTTGATTTCTCATTTATAAATGTTAGGTACAAAAGGTTTCTTTCAAATGAAATTCAATTAATTCAAGATATCTCATTAAGTTGATTTAATTTTAATTTATTTACTTTCAAAACAAAAATTTTATTTTATTAATCACATCTATTGTTCAATTAACTTATTATTCTATATATCTCCATAAACATTTTAAAATTTAGGTGTATAAAATTTATTATACTCGCTCGCATTTTATTTATAAAGACAACTTATATTGTATATTATCCAATTTTCTTAAATTAACAATTTCAAAGATCATAAATTTGAATAGTCATTGTAATCATACTTTATTCAACAAATTTAATTGTTCTTTATTCCAAATTATTATTAAATTTATACTACTTAATATATCTTATCACATATATATTAAGTATATTTACATTTATTATAACTACTCAAATTTATTTCAAAATTCCTTTGATATCATTTTATATTGTATAATATCCAATTACATAGTTAACTTTTGAAAATTTAGGTAAGTTATATTAGAATGAAATTTAGTATTATACAAATAAAATTTTCTATTTCAATTATCTTAAGTTTAAATATTAATTCAAAATTTTGGTTTCATTTTATAATTGAAATCATCCTTGACATAAAAATTAAGAATTAAATTTCGATTAACTATAAACAATTTAGAGATAATTATGTATATACTATATATATCAAATCAACTAAAATTTAAAATAATATAGCTATATATATAAATTAAATCATACTTGAGAAATTTAAATCGATTTAATTTCCAAAACAGTAGCAAAGCTACGAATTGGTCTCTTCCTTTCGAAACTCGAAAATGAATGTCGATGATGCGGCCGTCATCACCGAAATTATTTTCCAGCGACAAAGAGAAGAGCACTGATTTAAACATTTTAACTCTTTGAAATAATTTCAATTTGAAAATATTTTGAAACTATACACTTTAACACTTTCAAATCAAAGTTTGAAATCACCAAAAATGAAATTCTCAAATTCTATTTTATATACATTCCAAATTCCAAATCAAATTATACCCAAATTTTATAAATTCATTTATTTATATTATGCAATAGTCAATGGTTTACAAAACAATATATGGAAATCAAATATTATCACTTCTGACAACAAATTCGTTGACAATTTAATTTCAGAAAACTTATATTATATATAATATAATCATACAAAGCTATTTTTTTACCAAATTTTAAAACAATATTGTGTCAGTTTGTTCTGTACAAGTGCTTTGGAAATCCTATCGATAGCGTTGATCAGACGAATCGATCAAAAACCCAAATCAACATCAACAACTCAAACAACACAATATATATTAAAATATTTTGAATATTAATTTACAAATACACTTTCTTACTTGACGATACATGAATAATTTTTTTCAAGCAAGGGCAGATATTCAAATTTGATGGACTCAAATTAAAGAGAATTCTGATTCGAATACAAGTTAGAAAGAAAAGATAAGGTGATTCAATTAACATAATTGGAAGATGGATAAGCTTATTTAATTCATGAGCAACCATAAACGGGTTGACCGTAACTTCAAGAATAAGATCGATGCTGAATTTCGAGGTAAATCAACATTCGATCTCAAGAAATAGAATTCAGGTATAGCAGGAGATAGATTGCATCGTAAATCGAGGATACAGAAATCTATGGTAAATCAATGCTTATTGTAAACGAGTTTCGCCCATTTACAAATAATTCGAAGATTGGCGAGATCGCCGATTCATTATAAAGATCATTCAAAGTGGAGTTATGGGATACTTCGGAATTAAAAGAATACGAATAGTGAGGGACAAGAATGAATTTCAGAACCGAGGAATGTTTCGAAAATTCAAACGAATTGAGTCAAAAGGAAGAGATTGAAACTCGAATGAGAGTGATTCTGTAAATGCATTTACCACATATGCTAAGTTTTTCCTAGAGCTACCAAAGCTCTGATACCAACTGTAACGACCCACTATTTTGGACTATTCGCATCCACACGGGTCGGACTTGAATAATTCAAAACACCGAATTGTTAATTTAAATTTGGTAAAACTTAACATATACAGTAAATAAATAATCGCAGATCAAAGACATAGAGTAATAATATGCAGCGGAAGTAAAAAATAGTAGTTCATGAAGCTACTACATATATAACAGAGTTAAATAAGTTATAACAGAAGTCTTGAATAAAATAGTCAAATACAAGATTCTGAATACATCACTGAAATCAACTGAAAATCTGAAAGTCGGATGGGTAGCTGGATCTCCAAGCGAAGCTCCAACTCCAAAGGTGAGTCTCAAAAGCTGAACCACTCGGTCTGACCCGAGCGTAAAGAAAAATACAAAACACTCGAGTCAGGATTAACATTCTTATATCAATAAATCCAACTCAAGTGAAATAACAATTGAAATACAATAACTCAAAGGACGTTGGAATAACCATCCTTTAAGGATTAAAGTATCTACTATGTAGTAGTGTACGCTAAATAGATAATGCCTATCAGTAATATAAATATCAAAATAGTGTTAAGGCGTTACCATTATCCCCCTTAACACATTTTATATAAGCGTTATAGTCTATACAGCACTGTGAACTCCACCGTAAACTAGTGGGATATCAAGGAGTACTCCATAGGTATAACACAAAACAAATTCGTAGTGGTCGCGTATATAGGGATACACGTATGACAAGGCACATAAGGCAATACCCAAGGTAGTGAAACTACCATTTGCCTGATCCGGACTGGTGAAAACACATCGCCGCAACGATCGCAACACCGCGAAACAATACTCCCAAAAGTACGAGGGTGCACCAATTAATAACAAGTAATGAGTAGTTTACGAAGAAGTGTGTTCGCTCGAGGTGGCTAACCCCATTTGGCCTGGCACGGCTCCTGTTTTAGTCATTTCCAATTTGACACGAGTGTCAAGGCTATCCATTATCGTTTGCTTTCTTCAGTCATCATGTACATCATTCCAACCACTTCATTCTGGATCACACTCCGCGTATAGTTATTAAAGTGGTTTTTGATTTAGACAGAGAGTATGTCCATAACCGATTCCGGTTTCTTTAATAAATTTCGTAATTATTACACCGATTGGTCGTTTAATGTATTTCAAAAAGAATCAAATCAATTTAATTTCAACTAGAATTGATAAACCAACATTCATTTGTCTTTCTAAAAAAATTTCCATAATTTACGTTTTTTTCCCTTCCAAATTACCATTTCAATGTCTTATAATTCAATTTCAATTTTTTTATTTTACACAATTCAAATATTGATTCAAGTTCGTATATAAGTTTCATTCCGAAATCATTTAAATAAATTAAATTTAACATTCAAATCACATTTAAATTCATTTATCGATTTCATTCAATATTCGTTAAGTTAATTTATCGTTCAAAACGATTTCTATTGAATTCATTAAATCAAATTTAAGTTCAACTTCATTATATCAAATCTTCAAATTGAATTAAGGTAAATTCGTCAAATCAAATTCTTTAAATTTCAAGCCTTGCATTTATTCCAAAGATCACATTTTCATTTCTTATTAAAGAAATTCGATATCATTTATTCATTTACTTAGTTACAAATTTCAAAACTCAGTTAATAAAGAAACTTAGTTCACTTATTCAGAAGTTCAATTCCACTTATTAACTTACTTAAATAATTTTCCCAAAACTTAATAAAAAAACCCAATTTCATTTATTAACGAAGTTCAAATTCACTTATTCAAGAGTTCAATTTCTCTTATAAAGAATTCAAATTTTTATTTAATTATCAAAAGCTTCAATTTTATTTAATTATTAAATAATTTCAAAACTTAATTAATAATTTCAAAATTTATTTATCAATTAAATTCCAAGAACTAATTATTAAATAATTCCAATCTTAATTATTAAATAATTCCAAACTTAATTCAATCATTTCTTAAATTAAACAACGTTCTTTCATCAATTATCTTATTAATATTTTGTTTCAGATTATTAAACATTAACATTTTCCTTTCATTAAAATTCAAATTCCAACTTCATTTCAAACCTTATTCTTTATTCAAATAAAATCATTATTTTATTTTTAAATCAAATTATTGACCAATCGGGTTTATTTAATTCTCTATACTAAGTCAAGTTCATTGGGTATTTATCATTTCAACCGATTCCATTTCAATTCACAAATCAAAGCATAGCAAAGGGAACTTGCAGTGTGATAACCGGGAAGGTGTCAAAGTAAATAACAAGCAATAGCAAACATTAATAAAAATCCAACAATTAGTTCAAATAATCCGAAAATAATCGTATTAATTTACATTGTTGTTTGTGCAAATTAATATAATTATTTCTAGAATCTACACTATCATTTCATATAGATTAAAGGTTATTTCATTACGGTTCTTCATTTAATTTTCTATTATTCAAATTATACTACATCAATCATACATTCAATGGTTCAGGGTGTAGTTAACACTATTTCTACATGTCAATTTATTCTAACATTTAAAGGGGTCATATTACACAAATTTAACTAATCAAATTCAACACATATCAATTTCAAATTTTTAACTATCCTACATCAATTTCAATTTCAAATTATTTATCACTTACAACATTAAAAATTTAACGTCTAATATCAACATCAAACAATCAATTATTTATCAACCAAACTAGAATATCATCATATAAATAATAGATAATGGTGTCAGATGTCACAAGTGAACTGATACGGGTAATAACATATATAACGGTGTAAATAACTTATAGCGGCATATTTCAATTGTCGTTTCAATTGAAATCAAATTTAATAAATAAAAGAACATTAATCGTGAGTGATTGCTCACCTTCGGAGGCTGGGGAGAAGATAGACACCACAACAGTTTACGATTTCAATTGCGAAATTGAACAATCCTAATGATGATTTCCAAAGCAAAGAAAGATAAGCATGAACCGACGATCAAAGAAAATAAACAAGAATAGACGAATCCAAATCAGAACTGGATCGATGAAGTTCAATGGTATAAACGGACAAAAATATATATATAAAAAAATCATATTTTAAGTTCAAACACACGTTTAAATTTTATTGAATATGTATGTCAAAATCTTTTTTATTTATAAACACGTATAAAATAAATCTTCGTATTATACCCTTTTGAATCAATATTTATAAAAGTCTATAATTTACAAAACATCTCAAAAATATATTAAACATTTACCTATATACATTAAAGTAAACGTTAACGTGGAGATGTACATCATAGATTTTATATATATTTAAATCAATGCTTATATACATACATATATATATAAAGCTATACATAAACTTAAATAGGCAATATTCTTACGTATAAAATTTTACGTTAAATAAAATCTGTAAAATATGGGTTGCAACACAGCTTTATATGTATATACACACACGAAGAAGAGTGTTAGCACCAAAATTGGTCACTAACATCCTTAGAAAGATTGTGTAGAGAGATTAATGAAGAAAGTAAATTAAAACAGAGAATAGAGTGTAAATTTAAATGTAGAGAACAAGAACACCAAATTTATAGTGGTTCGGCGTAACTTCCTACGTCCACTTTGAGGTTATTTCCATTGATTTCCTTGATGGGTGATTACATATACAATCCGTTTTTAGTTACTAGAATAAAATTTCAAAGTAAAAGAAATAAGTCTGGAATGAGTCTTGAAAATGGCAGAGTCTCCCCATTGTTCTCTAAAATCTCTCTCTTTTTTCTGTGCCCTTGCCCCTCTATTTATAGGCGAAGGTTGGTTGGACCTCCCTGGTGGGCCTGGTAGCTGAATATCTTTGCTCGAGTGAAGTGGTCTCTATATGCCGAACAAGAGAGGTTGAACGATCAAATGCCGAGCATCCATATGCCGAACGTACCCCTCCATGCCGAACAATCTCCTTTCGCCGAGCGGGTTGAGGCCGAACACACTGGATGCCGAGGGAAGCACTTGTGTTGAACAATGCTGGGAGCCGAACCAGTGCCATGTCATGGCCGAACGATTGCTAGGCCAAACGAGATGAGGCCGAGTGATCTGAGTGCCGAACACTTCCTAATGCCGAACAAGGTATGGATGCCAATCGATATGGAATGCCAGACGTCACTTGATGCCGAGCAATGTCCTTGGCCGAACGTGACTTGTATGCCGAACAATGTCTTATGCCGGACCATTCTGTCATGCCGAGCGTGCTTGGATGTCGAGCGTTATGGCGCCGAACCACTTAAAGGCCAAGCAAGGTTTCTGGCCGAACGATGCCTTTGGCCGAACGATATCCTAGGCCGAGCGTTCTTCTTCGGCCGGAAGGTATTCAATACCGGGTGCTTCTTAATGTCCAACGCTCCATCTTGGACCGAACGATAGGGGAGGCCGAGTACTAAGTTTCCCGGTCAAATCCCTGGGAAACACTTGCCCTCCAAAGTGTATCGCGTGACCGAACTTGATACCCTTTGGATTACATATCCTTCATGCTTCGCTTCGAACCTTAGTTCATCACTCTTGAGGGTTGCATAATTCTCCTGTGCCAAACGTAATGCAAAATACCGAACGGTCCAGTTGAAACTGAACACTCCTCATGTGCGAACGTAATGCAGGAACCGGACCGAACGGTGCGGCTTTGATCGGTTTCACCGGGAATCACCTCTTCGTCTTCATCCTCTTCTCTATAAAGTCCAGCGCCCTTCTCTGTCTCCTCTTTTCACATTTTATCACCGCTGCCTTGCACTTGCTGATTTTCTCAGTTAACAAACTCCAGTGATCCATCAGTCTTCCAAATCTTCATCCCACTGACTAGGTATCGATACTAATTCCTTCCTATAACTTAAAAGGGGCCTAATGCTCGAGTTCCGTAACTGATAGGGTGAATCGAGCCTAGGTTTAGATATTTTAAGGGTTTTTAGTGTTAAATGATGAGGGTGGAAGGACGAGTGAATAGAGACGAACCTTCTAGGAAGCTGTTGGGAGATGTGTTAGGGTTCGACATAATTCCCTCATGCCGAACGAGATTGGAGGAAGAAAGGATGGAGGATGAGCAGGAGGGAATCGGGATGCCAAATGGCATGTCCTAGTACGATTTGCCTAACGGTCGGCCCTCGTTGCTCGGCCGAGGACGGTGGAAAAGAGGGAAGGATTTTAGGGTGGAGTGCCGAACGTTGGAGCTTGGCATAATTCTGGTTCGGTGTGACTCATCACATGCCGGACGGTAGGAGGGAAGGTTTGGGAGGAGGCATGAGTTAGCGGAGAGGATGTTGAGTGTTGTTTCGGCCGAATGGGATTTTGGCCAAACGATACTCTGCCGAGCGCTAACTGGTTCGAACTATAGTTAGGCCGACCGCGAGTTTTAGGCCGACCGATAACTTCGCCGAGCAACCGCTTAGCCGAAAAATGTAAATGTCGAACCATACATGCTGAATGATATTTAGCTGAACAACTCATAAATGTCGAACTAAAACATGCCGAACGGTCGTAAAGCAAGTACAATGACTCTAACATTCTAGCATATCAAACCGATTTGGACTAGTAACCTTCAATTTTCAGTAGCTATAAATCTGAACTTTACTTGACGTAATCAGATAACTTCCTCTAGCGTTCCCTGAACTTGAAACTGTAATCTCCATTTGGCGGGCTTTTGGAGACAGTCAGCGATGACAGTCTTCGAAGGCGATGATTTTTAAGCTTAGTTTTGTATCAGTAACCTTTCGACTCCCGAATTTCCAATGCTTATACACGATTGATTGCACTAGCTCACACACCACGCCGGAGGGAAATTTATGTTGTTAAGTCTAACGCTGATCATTTTTTGAGTGTAGTTCGTACAAGTGCTCTGTAGGATTCGATTCCCGTCAAGAAAAAATGTCTAAAAAATACGGTTTCGTCGCAGTCTCGGACAGACCCGGGCCGTCTTCCAAACAAGGGGACGTAGACAATTCTAACCCGTCGACCTCCCTTGCTCATAATTTAGCTCTTGATGCCCTGGAGTTATCTATTCTCTTAGATAATCCGATCGATTCACAGGCTTCGAAGATTAACAAAGTCGCCCTTCGACGAATATGCTCTATCCACGGCATCCCTTTTGCCAATGTGTTGGTTCCGTCGAGGCATGATCGTCCACACCTGCCCCCAATCGGATACACTTCCTGTAATAAGTTTATGCGCTGGGTGGGCAGCGTGTCTCCATTCAATTTATTTCTTCGGGACGTGTTGCAATACATAGACGTCTCCCCGTCGCAGCTGCACCCAAACGGTCATGCATTCATTTATGGGACCTAACTCCTTTTCATGGCTGTCTTCTCCAGGCCTCCAACTCCCAGCGACATCAGATATATTTATATGATCAAGAAGTGGAGAGATAGCCCCTCCTTCGTGTTTCTCGAGCTGCACCACAAGTGCCAAATTCTAACCGAAGCGTGGAGCAAATTTTCCCTGTACAAATAGGAATGGTTCTACGTGTGCTGCCCTCTTGGTTTCGTGAGGAGATGGGTTGAAGGAAGTAAGTCTTCTTTTTAGAGCGATGCTCATATTTCGGTCGAGGTGGTGCTTTTTCTAACTCTTGTTTCATTTTTCCAGATATCAATCCACGTCCTGAGTACCGCGGCTATTCAGAGGCTGTTGAGGCTATTAGAGCTCTTCCCGTCGAGGAACGGGACATCCGAACCCTCATTTCAAATGAGTCACTATCAAGGTTTAGGCTGTTAGCAGAAGGTCGTTGGGTGAGCCTTCTTGAGGGCGTCTCCATCCCCAAGCCCGCATCCGGTAAAGGGAAGAAGTTGGCCGAATCGTCGTCACGCCACACCCCCGGTTCCCAGGAGGAGGGGGAAATCAAAGAGGGTGAAGCACCCGAAACACAAGGTGAAAATGCGGGTCCTACTCAGGATCCGCTGGTCAAAGTGCACGATATTGAAACGTCATCTTCCCCTTCGAAGAGGAAAAAGAAAGTGACATGTAAAATTAGGAAGGAGAAGGTTGGCGGAACTTCCAAAGTTACGCTCATCCCGGCAGAGAACGAGGCTTCTTCGCAGCACGTTGAAAGTTCATTAAAGGGCCTTTCGAACCTCTCCATTCCAGAAGATCTGCTCAACTGTGACTTCAATGATCCGGAGGCATTCAAGTTTCACTCGCCTGTTAGAGGCAATGCAGGCATCTTATCCCACAGCCAAGGAGAGAAAACTCCCGTTAGCAAAGCGACTGGTCCGTTGGGGGACACACTAGGACATACACGAAACACTCGCACTTCCATTTGCACTTAGTTTATGTTGTCACACTATCTCTTTGCTAATTTGCTGTTATTTGAATTCTATGCAGGTGACATGGGGCGCTCACATGGATTCGATCGTCTTCGCGGTTCGTCCATTTTTCATCAACCAGGACGGGAATAGGGTTCCGAAAGATGCCAAGATGGAGGTGGCGATGGCGATAAAGACTATCATTCTCGAGACTCCTCATCCCGAAGGAAAACTTACTATCAGCCAAAGCACCACCAGGATACTTCGTCTCATGCGGAGCACAGCAAAGACAAGCACGGCTATAAGAGGTCGCAACCCGACGCTCCCCGGGACCAACACTCTGACTCCTCTTCTACTCGACAGTCCCAAGGTTCTCACCGGAGGGACGAACTTTCAAAGCCATCACCCCCTGCTCCTGCGATAGACCCGAAAGTGTCGGAGAAGCTGGCTGAGCTTAAAGATAAATTTCTGAGAATCTGCTTCGACGGTCTGAAATTCCTTTCGGCGATTCATCCTATTCCCGGTCATGTTAAACAAAGTTGTTGCCTGTACGAATGACGTATATGTTCAACATGACGCATTTGTACACCTAGCTGAGAAACTTTCTGAAGTCTCTGTGGAGCGCCAACATGAGATAGACCGTTTGAAGCTTGAGCCTATCCATGATAGAAACATCATTAAGGCAGAAATCGCCACTTATAAGTATGAACTCGAGGTCGCCCATCGGAGTGCCAGGGAAACTGCTAAGGCCGCTACTCGCTTGGAATCAACTCATAAGAAAGAGCTTGACGAAGTGGTTCAACGATGTGGGGCTTTGGCCTTGGAGAAGGACTCCGTTTAAAAGGAGAGGGATGCATTCAGCACCCGGGTCAAGGAACTTGAGGAGCTTCTCCGTAGAGAGAAAGAGGAGAAAACGGCTGCCCAAGAAGAGTCACAATGATACTGTGACGAGATTGTCGCCACCCGACTTTTAAAAGAACAACTCGAGGGCGAGCTTTCCAGGGTTGAAATGTTAAAGAGTGAGGCCCGTGAAGAGGGCAAGAAGACGGCGTTGACGGACGTCGATTCCCATCTTGAGGCAGCCAGGGAAGAAGGTAGAGAAGAGATCAAAACCGTGTTCGACCCACTCATTGCCGAATTCAACGCCCGCGTGCTCATGCACCGTGACTTAACTTTTTTGGGCGATGGCTGTCTTGAATCATTGCTCGAGGCGTAGGAAACCTTAATTCAGATCAGGAAGGTCGAGCGCGGTGTCGAAGAGGTTGACGAGGGGGATTTGATAAAAGATTTCTGAAGGGAAATGAGCCTTCAGACCTATCGGCGGCCAAGGCCCTTTACTGCAAAGGCTCTCCCTCGAGGAAAGGGAAAAAAGTTGTCACCAGTCCATCCGGGGCCGAGTCTACTGTTCATGTGCCTTTCCAGCCGGCCGGTCGGCCGATACTCGATCCCTTTGAACAGCACATTGGCTACAATCTGGAAGCCCTTGGCCTGGGCGTTCATGTTTTGTCTCCTATCTCGGAGGGTGAGACCCCCCTAACGGCTGAAATCCAGCCGGAACCTGGTAGGCAATTCTTTTGCATTGACATCCCAAGTGTTTCTCTGGAGGCTGTCGTATTCTTATACTTTCTTGTCGTGACTTTGTGCATGTTGTTCTGATCTTGAACCCACTCCGAGAAGTGATGTCTCCAAGGAGGCGGAGAAGGAAACAAGTGGGGCCCCTCATGCAGGTGAGGTTCCCGGTCCTGATGCTCAGGTGATCGAGGCGCTTGACGAAGGTAAGTCTGATTCCTCCTCTGGGAGTTATGAAGTAGAAGTTACAGGTGCCTCTGAGCATACATATGAATTGGGCATGAAGGAGCAGCTCGAGAAAAAGAAAAGAGATACAGTTAAGGTCAAGGTTGAGCCGCTTGAAGTGGACCTGGATGATCCCTTAAACAAGCCATTGAAGGTCATCCTTTCTGACAAGTCCAAGCCCTTGGATGTTTCCCCTACTTCTTCAGTTGTTACTCCTTCATCAAGGAAAGGTTCCAAGGGTAAATGCTCTGGGAAGAGCCATCCGGGAAGAAGTTGAAGAAGCACAAGAAGTGACTGCTGTCCTCGTTCAACGTGAGTCAATCTAAGTCGTATAATAATTTTTCGTAATTTTTGTAAATAGACAGTTGACTCCGAATTTTGGAGTGCTTGTAGCAGATAACTTTTCCTGAATAAAGTTTAGTTTCCTTTTCTGTCTTTTCAAAAGATTCTTATTATTCGGATTTCTTTGTGATTGTGATTCGAATCCATGCTGTTGTGTGTAACATAGACTTCTTGGTTCGTCTTAACATAGCCCGTTGATTCTCTGAGAGTTGTTCTTTTTCCTCCCATGCTTCAAGCACTTAGAACATTTTTATCTGTACAACGGGAACTTAGAGTATTCCAGTCCGCATTTTGGGGACTTGGAGAATTTTTACCGTTTATACTCTAGTTCACGCTCCTGGGACATAGAGTACTCCAGTCCGCATTCCGGGGACTTGGAGATTTTTAGTCGTTTATACTCGAGTCCGCGCTCCGGGGACATAGAGTACTCCAGTCCGCACTCCGAGGACTTGGAGATTTTTATTCGTTTATACACGAGTCTGCACTACGGGGACATAGAGTACTCCAGTACGCTCTCCGGAGATTTGGAGATTTTTAGTCGTTTATACTCGAGTCCGTGCTCCGGGGACTTAGAGTACTCCAGTCTGCACTCCGGGGACTTGGAGATTTTTATTTGTTTATACTCAAGTCCGTGCTCCGGAGACTTAGAGTACTCCAGTCTGCACTCCGGGGACTTGGAAATTTTTAGTCGTTTATAATCGAGTGCGCGCTCCAAGGACTTAGAGTACTCCAGTTCGTACTCCGGGGACTTGGAGATTTTTATTCGTTTATACTCGATGCCGTGCTCCGGGGACATAGAGTACTCCAGTCCTCACTACGGGGACTTGGAGATTTTATATCGTTTATACTCGAGTCCGCGCTCCGGGGACATAGAGTATGTCAGTCCTCACTCTAGGGACTTGGAGATTTTTATTCGTTTATACTTGAGTCCGCGCTCCGGTGACTTAGAGTACTCCAGTCCGCACTCCGGGGACATAGAGATTTTTATTCGTTTATACTCGAGTCTGTGCTCCGGGGACTTAGAGTACTCCAGTCCGCACTCCGGGGACCTGGAGATTTTGAAGTTGTTTATACTCGAGTCCGCACTCCGAAAACTTAGAGTACTCCAGTCCTCACTCTGAGGACTTTGAGATTTTAAATCGTTTATACTCGAGTTCGCGCTTCGAGGACATAGATTTCTCCAGTCCGCACTCCGGGGAATTGGAGATTTTTATTCGTTTATACTCGAGTCCGCGCTCCGGGGACTTAGAGTACTCCAGTCCGCACTCCGGGGACTTGGAGATTTTTATTCGTTTATACTTGAGTCCGCGCTCCGGGGACTTAGAGTACTCCAGTCTGCACTCCGGGACTTGGACATTTTTATTGTCGATGTGCGTTCGTACATTAGCCGGGATAACATAATTTTAGTTTCCCGTCACAGGATCATCATTTACATAGACATTAGTAATTCATGGGAAAGATGGCTTCAAGCCTTTATTAACGAGAGCAACCTAAATCGCTTTATTACATGCCAAGAATTAGAAATAAAAGCATACTGGAAATAAGTGCGACTAATACATGAAAGAAACAGACTAAGTATAATAACGCCGCAAGTGCTCGTTGTTCCATGCTCGGGGGAGTGTCGCACCATCGACGGTCGCTAGCTTGAAAGTTCCTTCTCCAAGCCTTCGTTCGATGACGTATGGACCTTCCCATGCAGGATTGATATGAGACAGGATCGGGAAAACTCGTTTCAACACGAGGTCTCCTGCACTAAACATTCTTGGTCGGACCCTCTCGTTATAATATTTAGCGACTCTACGTTTGTATGAGGCCGCCCTCGAATCGGCTTCTTCACGTTTTTCATCAATAAAGTCCAATGATTCCAATAAGAGATCGCGGTTCGACGCAGGGTCGTAGTGAGTCACCTGATGAGATGGAACTTCAAGTTCCACGGGTATGACAACTTCCGTGCCATATGCCAATGCGAATGGAGTGTGGCCAGTCGCGGTCTTGTGGGTGGTTCTATAGGCCCAAAGCGCCGTCGGGAGTTCGTCTACCCACTTGCCTCTAGCCTTTTCCAAGCGCTTTTTCAGTACGGACTTGATTATTTTATTTACAGCTTCTACCTGTCCATTCGCCTTCAGGTGAGCAACTGCTGCAAACCTTTTATCAATGCCATATTTCTGACAAAATTCTTTGAACTCCTTGCTTTCGAATTGAGTTCCATTGTCTGTTATGATGGTCCAAGGAAGGCCAAAACGGCATATGATATTTCGTACAACGAAGTTAATGACTTTCTTGGTGGTGATCGTGGCCACAGGCTCTACCTCTGCCTATTTGGTAAAGTAATTGACCGCAACTATTGCATATTTCACGCCTCCTTTGGCTATGGGTAAAGAGCCGATCAGGTCGATCCCCCACATCGCAAATGGCCAGGGAATAACCATTTGTGTGAGTTCCGTCGGCGGTGCTTTCGAAACTTTTACATATATCTGGCATTTGTCACATTTTCTCACATAGTATGCAGCGTCCCGATTAACGGTTGGCCAATAGTATCCATAGCGGAGGATTTTCTTTGCCAATGTTTGCCCCCCGGTATGATCACCGCACTCTCCCTCATGGACTTCCTTTAATACCTGTTTTATCTCATCATGGGCTACGCACCGAAGTAAGGGGGTCGAGAATCCCCTCTGATACATTATCCCATCCTGTATTACATAACGTGAAGCTTTACGGATGACTTGGCGTCTTTCGCTTCTCTTTTCAGGAAAATCCCCTTGTAGCTGGTACTGCTTGATTGGGGTCAACCACGATTCCTTCTCAAGTTTGATCTCTAACACGAAATCTATCTCCATTACGTCTATACTTGGAGCATAGAGGGTCTCAACAGGGAACAATCCCATTTGCTGTGCATCGCCAGTGCTTGCGAATTTTGCTAATGAATCGGCTTGTCCATTTTGTTCGCATGGGACATCTGAGATGTCGTAGAATTCCAGATTTGCCAGCAGCTCTAGAACCCGAGCAAGGTAAGGAGCAAGTCTCTGTCCCTTCGCTTGATAGTATCCCCGCACCTGATATACTACCAGCTGCGGGTCATAGAAATTTCGAGTGACTTCACTCCCAGTTCGATAACAAGTCTCAAGCCAGCAAGAAATGCTTCATATTCGGCTTCGTTATTTGTTGTTGCTAACTCGAGCTTCAAAGCATAGCAGATTGATCGATCTTCAGGAGTTACGAGGACTAAACCTGCCCCCGAGCAACGGTCGTTAGATGCCCCATCGGTGTACATCTTCCATCGAACGGGACGTATGATTCTGTGACTGCTCGGTTCATCTAGCACAGTGAATTCGGCAATGAAGTCGGCTAGTGCTTGTCCTTGTATGGCCCTTCGCGGTAGATAGGCGATATCGAAATGACTCAACTCAATATTCCATTTTAACATCCTTTCGGAAGTTTCTGGCTGTTGGAGTACCTGCGGTAAGGGTTGGTCAGTGTAGACACTGATTGACTGCGCCAGAAAGTAGGGGCGAAGCTTGCGTGATGCGATCACCAAGCAATAGGCTAGTTTTTCAATCTTTGGATAATTTCTTTCTTCCCCTGTCAAGCGTTTACTGACGTAGTAAACCAACTTTTCAACCCAGTCTTCCTCGCGGACCAAGGCCGTACTAATAGCGTGTTGGGATACCGCCAAGTATACATACAACATTTCATGGTCTATTGGCTTGGACAGTACAGGGAGACTTTCCAAGCGCCTTACCAGAGCCCGGAATGCTTCCTCACAGTCGGATGTCCATTCGACGTTTCTCTTTCCTTTCTTTATAATGTCGAAGAGGGGTATACACTTGTTTGTAGCTTTGGATATGAATCGACTTAGCGCTGCCACTTTTCCATTCAGGCTTTGCACCTGCTTTATGGTTCTGGGTACTTGTATATCTCGGATAGCCTGGATCTTCCCTGGGTTAGCCTCGATTCCCCAGGAATTCACAATGAATCCCAGAAACTTTCCGGATGCCACGCCGAATGAAAAACTTCAACGGATTGATCTTCATTCCACAATGCCTGAGTATGTCAAACATCTCTGTTAGGTCTCGATGTGGTCGTCTGACTGTCGTGACTTCACTAGTATGTCATCCATATAAACTTCCATTGTTTTACCAATTTGGTCTTTGAACATTCAATTCACCAGGCGTTGATAAGTCGCTCCTGCGTTCTCCAATCCAAATGGCATTATTACATAGCAATACAATCCCACGTTTGTGACAAAGCTGGTGTATTCTTGGTTCGGGATGTGCATCGGAATTTGATTGTAACCAGAGTACGCGTCCATAAATGATAGTAACTCATGTCCGGCAGTTGAGTCAACGAGTTGGTCAATCCTTGGCAACGGGAAACTATCCTTCGGGCATGCCTTATTTAAATCGGAGTAATCAACACAAGTCCTTCATTTTCCATTCGCTTTCTTTACTAACACCGGGTTAAATACCCATTCAGGGTAGAGGGCGTCGCGGGCGAAACCTTTGGTTTTGAGTTTGTCTGCCTCCTCTCTGAGAGCTGCGGACCTGTCCGGGTCCATGCCTTTCCTTTTTGTTACAGGAACATGTCTCGGGTCAATGTTCAACATATGACTCGCGATTGCAGGAGAAATCCCGCACATATTAGAATGCATCCCAGCAAAAACATCAATGTTCGCTCGGAGGAAGTCAGTAAGGTTCCCAGCTGCCACGGGGTTGAGCTGTGATCCTATTTTAAGAACTCGTGATGGTAATGGTGGATAACTGAGATGTCGATGGTTAGTTCAGCCAGTGTCGCATTTGTTTCCCTGGGTTCTCCATCATCGTCTCCCGGATCTATGTCTCTATGAATCCGAGAATGCCGCCCGAGCCAGGGCACGGGCGCTAGTTGTCAATCGTCAGAACCTTGGATGCGGACAGAGCTATCCACAACCTTTCCTTTCTCCCTACGCTGTGCCTCCCTGAGCTCAGCTACATAGCATGCACAGCCGGTTGCCTGGTCGTCGTGTACCACTCCAACCCCTTTGTCTGTTGGAAATTTTAACGTCAAATACCAAGGGACCAAAGCTGCCCTAAATTCCGCCCGGGCTGGACGACCCAGAAATACGTTGTAGGGGGAATCAACGTCCAGTACTATGAATGGTAAGATTCGCACCCTTCTGCGTTCACCTTGTCCCAGTTCAACTGGTAACTCCACATATCCCACTGCATCTGTTGCTGCGCCATTAAAGCCGGGGATTCTGGCCTTGGATGGCTTCAAATCCTTGGTCCCCAGCTTCATTTGGTCGTATGCCTTCCGGAAGATGATGTTAACGGAACTTCCGCAATCAATTAGAATTCTCTTTACGAATGCCGGCTTGATGGTCGCAGATATGACCATTGGGTTAATGGTAGGAGCCTCTACCTTATCCGCATCTCTGTTCCTGAATACGATATCATCATTCATCATGCACTGCTGCTTTGCAGGAGTCCCATCCTCCACGTTCGAACAACACTCGTACTCCGCATGTCTTAAGGAGTTAGCATATCGCTCCATCTCCTGCCAATTCTTGTCTGCAGGATGAGGTCCGCCAGCAATCGTGTTAATAACCAATCTACCCACAGTCCGAGTAGGTTGTTCCGGTTGGTGTGGGGCTGGCCCGCGTTCAGGTCCGATGTTTCTTGCCTCTCATCCTGTGGGTCTTTGACAAATTCCTGCAGCTTCTTCTGTCTAATTAGTTTTTCTATGGCATCATGGAGGTGTCTGCACTCCTCTGTGTTGTGCCCATAAGACTCGTGAAAACGGCAATACTTCCCAGTCTGCTTCTGTTCTTCTGTCGATTCCTCTGGACGTGGCTTTCTATATTGGAAAGTGTTGCAAGTTGATAGATAGATGTTTTCAAGAGATGCGTTCAACGGGGTGTATTCATTGTATGTTGGGATCCTTGATTTCCATTTCCCTGTTTCTTTTTTCTTTCCGGGATTTCCACCTCTGGATCCTTTAGAGTGCCCGGGCTTGTTCTGCACGCTAACTTGAGTTTTTCCGGAAGTATCTCCGGTTTGTTTCAAGGCGACGTTACTTTTCACAAACTCTTGAATGGGCCCTGATGCCTTGTCTCGCCTTGTCCACCGAGCTTCCTCCCTTTCTATGAACTGATGAGCTTTCGAATAAAAATGTTCCAGCGTAGCTGAGGGCTTCCCTGCCAACCAATCTCCAAATTCAGAATCCGGATCCACTCCACGCATTACTGCCATTAAAATCGCATGGTCGTTAGGATTGCTCACCTCGGTAGCAGCAACATGAAATCTTTGCAAGTATGCTTTCAATGACTCTCCTGGATTTTGAGTTACACTGGATAAGGACATCACGTCCTTTGGACGAGTAGTGTGTACCCTGAATTGTTCTACGAATTTCATTGCTAATTTTTCGAAGTTGGATATAGATCGTGGTGGGAGTCGAGTAAACCGCATAGTGGCAATCCTGGACAAGGTGATTGGGAAACACCTACACTTGATCGCGTCATTAGCTCTTGCAGAATCCATCATCCATCCGTACCTCATCACATGCTGCCTGGGGTTAATCTTCCCTTCGTAGGCCGGAATGGCGGGCATGCTGAACTTTCTTGGGTATTCGGTCTGTAGAATGGTATCCGTGAAGGGAGTATGACTCTTAGACACTCCCCAGTCTTCATAAGTTAGACCTTGGTTTTCTTTCATCAACTGCCTGACCATAGCCATCAAATCCGGGGTTTGTATGGAAGATGGGAGGTTAGGTTCCGTTGCACGGGACCGTGCAGGTTGATGTCCCATCCGATTTGGGTCTTGGTTTCTGGTAGATCGATCAGTAGCACCTGCATGTGCATCTTCATCCTTACGGCGTCTACGCCTAGGAGGTTCATCAGCAGAAGTCGAACTATCATCTTCAGAGCAAGGGACAGGGCTACCTCCAGCATTCTGATGCTGCTGCTGAGTATGCTGAGTCGTGAGGTCTGCGTTGGCTTGCATTTGCTCAGCAAGTTTCCTTTTACTTTCCTTAAGTTCTCTTATCAAGTCATTGAATTCTGCTCGGGAAACAACTTCTTCTTGATTTTGGTTGGAGGGCCCTGCACCCCGAATCGCTTGCTGATTGCTAGTTCCCAGTTGTTTCACGCTAGCGGTTTCGTAGGCATCTGCATTTTCAGAGGTTGATCTAGTTCGTGGTCTTCCCATGGTAGAGTTGTTGGTTGTAACTCTGAGTAGAATCAACAGATGCCTTATAGATGATTATGGATCTCCTTCGGGGGATTTATGTAATCCAGTAGCTGCAAAGTAGATCCTAATAGCATGAGAATTCAAGTTCTCAGTTAAAGCACCAAAATGTTTGCACCAAAATTGTCACTAACACCCTTAGAAAGATTGTGTAGAGAGATTAATAAAGAAAGTAAATTAAAACAGAGAATAGAGTGTAAATTTAAATGCAGAGAACTAGAACACCAAATTTATAGTGGTTCGGCGTAACTGCCTACGTCCACTTTGAGGTTGATTTCCATTGATTTTCTTGATGGGTGATTACAGATACAATCCATTTTTTGTTACTAGAATACAATTGCAAAGTAAAAGAAATAAGTCTGGAATGAGTCTTGAAAATGGAAGTCTCCCCAGTGTTCTCCAAAATCTCTCTCTTTTTTCTGTGCCCCTGCCCCTCTATTTATAGGCGAAGGTGGGTTGGACCTCCCAGTGGGCCTGATAGCTGAATATCTTGGCCCGAGTGAAGTTGTCTCTGTGTGCCGAACAAGAGAGGCCGAACGATCAAATGCCAAACATCCATATGTCGAACGTACCCCTCCATGCTGAACAATCTCCTTTGGCCGAGCGGGTTGAGGCTGAACACACTGGATGTCGTGGGGAGCGCTGGTGCCGAACGATGCTGGGAGCCGAACCAGTGCCATGTCATGGCCAAATGATTGCTAGGCCAAACAAGATGAGGCTGAATGCTCTGAGTGCCGAACACTTCCCAATGCCTAACAAGGTATGGATGCCGATCGATATGGAATGCCAGACGTCACTTGATGTTGAGCAATGTCCTTGGCCGAACGTGACTTGTATGCCGAACAATGTCTTATGCCAGATCATTCTGCCGTGCCGAGCGTGCTTGGATGCCAAGCGTTATGGCGTCGAACCACTTAAAGGCCGAGCGAGGTTTCTGGCCGGACGATGCCTTTGGCCGAACGATATCTTAGGCCGAGCGTTCTTCTTCGGCCGGAAGGTATTCAATACCGGGTGCTTCTTAATGCCGAACGCTCCATCTTGGACCGAACGATAGGGGAGGCTGAGTACTAAGTTGCCCGGTCAAATCCCTGGGAAACAAAGAGCAGGCTTGTCTGGAATTGTGCATGGCTACTTCAATGCAGGCTTGTGACTTATAACATACATATTTATATATAAATTTCCGGTATAAAACTGAGCAAATGAATATAATAATATATATATAGTACTACCTATAATAATATCTCAAAAATGCACAGTTGTTTCACCAAAAGAAAGTATATATGCGCATTCTATACGTAGCAAATATACTTAGATCTATATTCATAGAACTAGTTTCATATTGTATTATGCGACCCTCCTATGTATATACACTATTATATGCATACTCAATCCAAGTTAAATATGCAGAACACCAATGACTGTAAGTAAAATGATATACCTTTACATATATACATAGCTGGCATAGATATAAAAATATATACTATAATATAATATACATATAATATTTTATATATAACTAAATATAAATATATATATTATGCATAAACATGAACAAGTGGTATAGGTAAACATTTATACGAAACAGGTACAAGTTTAATTTAAAATTTTATAACATAAAACATTTTTCTTTTAGCTTTCGATTTTCACAACAGGCAACATACATAATGGTTTGCAAAATTTTATGAGAATATATGCAATCCTTATTTCACTGTCCAATATAACAGCACATGCTACTCTAAACTAACCCGTATATGTAATATAACTAGCATGATATAAAATGTAATACAATAGTACGCGTCATATGTATACTTGCATATAAGCATGGGTTTCGGGCGGAGAAAAGATGGATGATTGTGGTCGGGCTTGACTAGGCAGTGGACGAACATGGAAAAGGAGGAGGCGGATCTGGGTTGCACTGTATGGGTGCAAGGCATGTGTGAAACGGAGCGTGGGTTTCGACGGCAGTCTTTGCTTGCGGCGGAGGGGACGACCGTGGTGTGGGTGCTGTGCGTCAGTGGGTTTGGAGCGGCTCACGGCTAGATGGGAAAATGCAATTGTGGAGTGCGGTGAGTTACTATGCTTGCACGTCAGGTGGCGATGGCTTCAGTTTGGATGGAGATGAAAAGAAGAATGCAAATATACAACATGCACTGTTAATGTTTGCTGCCATTCTAAAGAGGAAGAATATAATGCCATAAGCATTTGGCAGAGAAGGCTCAGGAACAAAATTATAAATCCAATCCAGAGACCGAAAATGAAAGGACCTAGCACATAACGTAAAGGTGGAAGTACCAAAATGGAGCAGAATTCAAGAGACATAAAAGCTAACGACCGTTGGGTTAACACACGGTGGGGAATTAAATAGACACAAGAAACCATAGGCACGAATCGGGTGTCGATACGGTTACTGTTTCATAGATTCCACCGTGTATCGTTCGCCAAAACACAGAATTGGATATACCGTAGAGATCAGCACGACGAGACGATCAAAACGGTATAAAATTATCAGTGATAAGATTGAATTATAAAAATTTGAAATTTTATACTAGCGGAAAATGCATGAAAAACGCTGAAAAATAAGATCGACGGAGCTAAAAATGTCCGAATTTGAAAAACGAAAAATGACATCTTGCTCAGAAGATGGTTTAGAATTTTTCTATGTAAAAATATTTAGGTTCTGAAAACATTTTATTTTCATCGCTTTTTAACTGATTAAAATGAAGTAAACTTATGCACCAAATAAACTTTCATATTTTTGGACGAAAATTTGCCAGTTGCTATATTTACTAGACCATTCAAAATATCAAATTTATATTTCAAAATTTTATCGTTTTAAAATTTCACAAAATTTCAATTAATAACGTTATTAAAACCAGTTAAATTTACGGGTCGTTACATATTCACACTCTCAGCTTTTAATTGCCAAAACTAAATTCCATACCAAAACTGGGTTTTTATTTTTCTTTTCAAAATTTCCTTAACAAATCGCCAAAATTTCATCCATGCCAATGCAAACTCCCTTTAATTTAGTTTACACTAAATTCATCTTCAAGCTTCTCTTTATTTAATTTAGCCTACTCTAAATTCATTTTCAACAATTCCTTTGGATTTAGTTGAGTTAAACTTTTATTCATAAAATATTATTCTTTCGACTTAATTAAATTTTCTTTCAATTCAATTCTTTTTTTCAAATTAAATTCAAGTCCTCCTAAGTTTATTTAGCCAACTTGAATTCATTCCATTTCTTTTACTATTTTAAATAAGAATTTAATTCTATTCAAAATTATTTGTAACACAACTGAATTTTGATTTTAATTCAATCCAAATTCAACTCAATTCCATTTAATCGAAGTTAAATCCAGTTCAATCCAATTTTAATTTTCCATATACAAGTTCAAAGCTTATTTACTAACTTAAGTTCATTCACATCTTTTATATTTTCTTCACCTTATTTCAATTTACATTTCATTTGAGATTAAGTTTGAATTCACCATACCATTCAACTATTTCCCATTTGTGATTATAATTCCATTTCCCTATTTATAAATTCACCTAATTATTTACTTCAAAGTTTATATTGCTCATTTGAGTTATTTTCATCTTATAATCACAATTCCGGATTTTATATATATGTATATATCACTGAATTCTTAAGGATACAAATTTTCTTTCACCTTAATCCTTTGCAAATTTTAAATCCACAATTTCAAATTATAAGTATAACACTTACTAGCTTATGAGTACAATTTATTACACAATGACCCACAAATACAAAGTCATTTACATTTCAATTTAACCCAAATCAATTTAATTCTAAGCCCAATTTATTTTACTTATCCGAGTTAAATTCAAATTTTTCTATTCACTTCAATAAATTTCATTCACTTCCATTTACTCAAGTTAAATTTTAATTCCATGATTAAGATTTTCATTTCTTCCTTATTAATATCAACTTCACTTAATAAGTTCAATAGTTGATCCATTTTAGCCTTCACATTATTTAAATAGAATTTTCCATAATTCAATTGCCCGGGTTAATTTCAAAACCATTTTGAAATAATAAATAACTCATACTCTCTTGGTATATCAAATTAAACTTCCAGATTTCTAAAACAATCTGTTTTTACCAAAGCAATTCCCCTTTTGAAATTTCCAAAACAACTGTTATACCCAAGAAGTCCAAACAATATCATAACCAACCTCTTTGATAGCAATTCATCACTTTAGAAACTCGAAAATAAATTCTAATGATGTGGCCATCATCATCAGGATTATTTTCTAGCGACTGAAGTGAGTTCAGTGCTTCCTTACTTTTCCAATTTCATTCCAAAACAATTCTCATTCAAAAAAATAATTCCCAAAATAATATTTCGTCATTGCCTTCAAACACTTTGGAAAACATTTCAAACATTCCCAAGATTTTAAATTTCTAAATTTTGTTTTAATACATTTAAAACACTTTTCAAAATTTCTGGGATTTATATTATGGTTTAATTCAAATTTAGTTATTCTTCTTTTGTATAATTTATACTCACGGAATTTTATTTGGTTATAACCATTTTTAAATTTAGATTAAATGTTAGATTCTTATTTGATTAAGATATTAACAACCAAACATCCAAATGTATAGACAATAATTTCAGAAAAATTATTCCTTTTATATCAAAATATAATTTTGAGTAAAATTATTTCATTTACCCTCTTTTAAAACAATACTATGTCGGTTTATCTTGTTTAAGAGTTTAGAAACCCCTATCGATATGGTTGTACTTCCCGCACCGACCAGAATTCATAAACACTCAACCGATAAGTCAACACAGTATAAAAACAATTTTTTATTCACTAACAAATACGCTCTCATATCTATTATTACACTCAACTCATTATAGAGTACTATTGACTCTGTTTACTGAGTAATTTCCCCACCAAAGCCTAGGCTGTCGCCAACCTAAGCTCCGATACCAAGTGTAACAGCCCGCCAAATCCGTACCCTTGAGTCAACACTATTTTACATCAATTAACTCAAGTGGAACAGAAATACGAACCATTAATGTTAAAGAAGAAGTGATAGGAGAAGAAGAAACTAAACAATATCAGAATCTCACAGTCGCAGCAGAATATAATATAATATGTAATATCAGCTCTTTACACAAAATGGAAACTATATCTGTTTCATACAATATATCATCAGAGTATCTCAAACAATAACATTTACCAGTTAGACAATTTCATACAATCACAGCAGCGGATATATATATACACACACACACACACACAAGTACGGATAATACGTCTGGGTCTCCAGCTCCTCCCCTGCTCCAAAGCATCCTGTCCTGAACATATAATACTCGGTCTGACTCGAGCATTATAATGAAATAACACCCGAGTCAGTCCGAAATACCAGCTGATAATAATGCACCCAAATTGATTATTAAAGTTTCAAAAATCCTTTTGAAAACAAAAGCATCTCGTAAGACCACGCCACAAATAAACATGTCGGGTTTTCACCTTACGATAGCTAAATCACTTTTTATAGAAATCCTCTGATATTATAATAGGGTCTATATACAAATACTTATAAAATAGCCGAAATTGTTACATTCATTAAATTCCAGCTACTAGCCATAGAGTGGGTAATACAAACAAAACTCGTAAAAGGCTCGTAGGGAGAATGGATTCCAACTAATGACTAGGCACTGGGGTACCACTTGTCACAGTACCTGGTCTAGATCAGTGTACCGAGGACCACGCCCGATCCCCTGCAACACAAGGCTCGGATTATCCCTTACTAGATAATCCCGAGTAAGATCACCCCGCGGTTGGGATCAGCAACCGCACCCTAAGCCGAAATAAAAGGGACATCTAGATAGGAATGACCTTACCCGGAAATGGGTGTTGCCCACCAAGCCTTGCTGCATATCCTCTGTCATTCCCGGTTGATGTGGCTTGAGGCTAAGCATTACCTTTTAGAACGTTTCACTTAGAATGCCCATCGCCCACCTGATGATGTTTCGAAAGCATCATCCATACAAGTCCGTCTCGGGTTCGAACGGAACCGAAGGCACTACTCCCACTACATCCTTTTTGGAAATATCCTCAAGATTAGTAGCGACTAGCCCTTGCACTTCACTGCTCCATCTTCGACTCCGAACTCATTTTTCCTATGAAAATGTACAAACCAGATCGAAGTGGTTTTCAAGAAATTAATCCCGATCCCGGTCTCTTTGAAACAATCAACGCAATTGTCCAATATTGATAGTCGGTGATTTAACTATCAATTAACATTCACAAACATCCATCACACAATAAATAATTGCCCAGTTATTTATTTCCTCAAAAATATCTTTACGAGATATAATTCCATTTCAAAATCCCTTTGAAACACTTTTCAAATCCAATTCTTCTCATGGAATAGATTTCCAATCTTTGCTTCCTCTGAAAACATCCAAGTACCAATATTTAAGGTTTAAAATAATTTAAATACTTTATTCTTGAAAATACATTAAAACATTCATATTAAAACTTCTTACATACTTTAAAATTTATATATACTTTTAAAAATATCTCAAATAAAACTTCTCAATAAAATATAAACTATTGTCCTTAAAATAAAGTTAAATCATACTAGATTTAAAAATAAAGTTATGAATCCTTATACAATTTCAAATAAAACTTTAATTGATTATCTTTAAAATAGAACCATTTATAAAGTATAAATGTTAGTAATATTTCTTTTAAAACATAATACTACTACCATTAAAATAATTACTTCTATAAATAATTCGATAGATGTTCACTTTTAAAATTCTTGCCACTTAAATGATTTTCTTGAAACCATTCTTTAATATAACTTCAAAGCTTCTTGCTTTTCAAAAATCAACTTAAAAGCGTACTTGGCTTTCAAGGAAATACACTTCCATTTTAGAAAAATCCAAAGAATTCTTTTTATAAATCTTACATGATTTATCCCAATTCAATTTTATGTTCATCCCGTAAATTCCTTTCCATACTTTTAAAAATAGCTCCTTTTATTTTCAAACACTTTGCTATTTCCTGGAAATCATTTTCAGACATATGTTTAAAATATTTAAAATAAAGCTCGTAGAAATTATTTAATTGAAAATATTACTTGAGGAAATTTATAGGGGTTTCCTAAGTATTTTAAATAAAATTTAACTTTTAAAATAAGGTTATTAAAT
Organism: Allium cepa; assembly: GCA_030765085.1. Taxonomy (NCBI): domain Eukaryota; kingdom Viridiplantae; phylum Streptophyta; class Magnoliopsida; order Asparagales; family Amaryllidaceae; genus Allium; species Allium cepa. The sequence goes on along the minus strand of CM060938.1, from coordinate 444,051,809 downwards.
CAAATATTCATAATAAATTTTCCTTTTGAAAACTTAATACTACTTTACTTTTAAAAATAATTAAATACCATAATTACTTAATCAAATATTTGCTTTCACTTAAAATCAATTTTAAAAAAATATTTCTTTCTAAAATACTCTAAACATATTTAAAGTGCACCTTTATATTTGAAAATTTTCCTTAAAAATATACTAAAGTTTCCAGGAGAAAGCACGCTTTCCATTCTTTAAAAAATAAATCTCGCTATAATTTTAAACAATTCACATTTTCTTTATAGACCACACTTTCAAACATTTCAAATTATCAACCAATTTCTTGAATTTAATTCCTTTTATTTATTTTTTACATAGTAATTTCTTTTATATCCTTTAAACCCAATTCATCTATTTATATTTAAGATTTTCAGGTTGTATTCACCCAATCACAGCACAACACAATTTCAATTTCAATTTAATTCATCACAGCATATAAATAAAACACATCATAACAAGATCTAAACAATTTATCACAGAATAATAAATAAGATATATCACAGAATATAAATTAATTTCTATTTTTGAGGGATCCAGTTGGATCCCTCCAACCTGTTTCCCTGCATCCACGGATATTAGCACAACAAATAAATATCTATTTAATTTGATACTAACTATCATATTCAGCAAATCAACCAATCAAACATTTACTGGAATCCAGATGTGAGTGAGAATAACTCACCTTGGGTTTTCGACGAGCATTCAAATTCAAATTAAATCGAACGACGTTCGATTTAGCCTAAATTTTTACTTGCTCGGAATGATTGCAGAACTGCTCCACTGCGAAGTACTCATCTCTACGATTCCGGTGTTTCTCGTTTCATCGAAATCTTCCTCACGCACGAACTCGCTCCAGTAAGAATGAAACCCATTTGCCGTTGACCTAGGGTTAATAGCCGCACCCACCATGACGTTCAAGAATTCGATCAGAACTCACCACCTCGCGCGCGCGCTTCGACGCCACCCACGGCCAGAAAAGCAGAAAGCTCGGTCGTCCCTTCGCACCAGAAATCGAGTGCGAAAAACACACAAATGCGGCCTCCTAGCATCTCCAATCGACGACGATGGCCGAGATCCACCGTACGGATGTGAAATCGACGCCGAGCTCTTCGATCTTCATGTTGGGGGTTTCTCATATAGAGGCATGGATTGAGAGATAATCTAGGAAGAAGACGAGCGACTTTCGGCCATTGAAAGGATGAAGACGGCGGCCGAACAATGCTAGGGTTTAGGTCATTAAACATGCTTTATAAATGTTAATTAATATTATTTTATTAATAAAATTTCCGAATAACAAGCTTATACAAACGAACTCCAACCAACGCGTGCCGACAGGCATTTCTATGGTTTTACCTACGTTCCGAACATAATGGAACATGTTTCGAAAGCTAATTTGGTCGTATGCGCGAGTAACGAAAATATACGATCAATTTTAATTAAATCGATTAAAGTATTTTCTACGTATTTTGAGCTGCCAGGATCAAACGACAACTCCGATTGCTACGAAAATTGAAATCCTATAATAACTAACTATTACGGATCCAATGGAACTGGTTTCGTCAAATTCCGAAACGGTGTCCCGGAAGGCTATTTTAACTCATCGATTAATTCAAACGATTTTCAAAATCGTCGAAATCACTTAAAATTTCACTTTTAAAATTTTATTAACTCTATTATAACTCGTATAAAATTTATATCCACATTAGAAATCATTCTGATTCAGCTCGAACCAAAATCTGATTATTTGCATTATTATATTATTAAACTCCATTATCAAATTAATATAAAATTCCAAATTTAATCTATCGACTTTTAATTCCATCCAATGGTCCAATATTATTATTCAAATTAAAATAAACTTAAATAAATTTTTAGAAACCATTTTTTATATTTATTTACACACAGATTCATCCATTATCCTAATTCTAATATTAAGCTATTATTTTCCAAATTTCAATTTAATTCCCATATTTGAAATTTAACTAATTCTACTAATTTAACCAAAATCTTTTATTTCAAAATAAAATTATAATCTATATTCGACATTTAAAATGAATTAAATGTTCAAATCTAGCGACCCAAAATTCCGGTTCGTTACACGGATCATTACATCTTTTATCTAATATATCTTGGACTCATTTTGTTCGATAAAAAGCCTTTGTTTTTTTCCTATTAAATTCCTTTTACTTACAAATTTCAATCAAAATCCAAGCTCTTATCTACGGCTTTGTATTTTTTAGCTATTTTCACTATATAAGCACGATTTTTATTCGAATTTCCTTGATTTTATTCTTTGAAATATAAACTTCAATTAATAAGTAGCATATTTTAAACACTCATGATATAAGAATGGTAAAAATGGAAAAAAAAAAGAGTACTAATATTTAAAATAAAAGCATAATAAATAATAATTATATGCATGGATTAAATGTTGTAGTTTTATCTTGATCTTTATTGTTAATTAAACAGATAGCTTATGCAATATATAAATTATAAAATAGACTGCCTCGGTTTGCCCAAACTAAACCACTGAAATGATATTATTTGATGTGGTTATTTTGATTAAAAAAGCATGACTATGTTTTAATTCCCATGATGCTAAGTAAATTAGTAAACAAATTAATGAACTTTAATCAAAACACAATAACCATGGATTCTGAATTCATCTTAGCATAATGCATTCATTCTCATTGTAACCTCAATTATTCATTCGCACTTTTAAATGTAAAAAGTATATATTCAACCACTATTATTGTTTTTTTAACATACATGATATAAGATATAAAGTTCAGTCACTCAAATTACCCTTGAGCTTTAATCTTCATTTAAAATTATCAAATATGAAAATTGTAACGTTGAATGAACTAAATAATAATATAGATCGTATAAATTTTGAAAAAGTGTAACTTATTTATTTTTCATACAGTTAAAAATGAAAATCCAAACTTTTCAATATTCATAAAATTCAAGCTTCCCATTTTCAAATAAAAAAGATAATATGAAGGTATTCCAAAATTTATGAAGTCATTTGTTTACCAAGACAATTTTTTCTTAAATTTCTATACTTACTAATTAAAAAGAATCCATAATAGATCCTTGATTTTTAGTTTGAAAAATGTAACAATCCACCTTTTTAATCCTCAGAAGTTGACATTAATACATCCACGGTATTCATTTATCGAACATCCAAGTGCCGGAAAGACAGATCATCGGGGTAAAAGAAAGAAAAGACAGAATAGAATCTCACAAACATGATGAGCAACGTATAATATACAAGTGATCTTTACAAAAGATACTAAACTTTATATATGTACATTGAATTAGAGTACATCACTATTATACCATCATACTAGACATTTATAACAACATGCCCTTACAACTTGCCGATAAATATAACTAGAAAAAAAAGCAAAAGATAACAGAAAATAGAGAAGTACGTCCAGGAGGCATCCAGTTAATCTCTTGAAAGCTCCAAAGAGTCCAACTAAATTTGGATATATGCTCAGGCTGACCTGATCATTATAAGAAAACAATGCCTAGGTCAATCTGGTAAAATAGCATTAGAAACACAATCAAATGAATTACATAATATTAAAAAAACCTTTTGGAAATAAAGGTATCTCGTAAGACCACACCGCACATAAATACGGACAGGTTTTAACCATACGATAACCAAACCGTTTTTTATTTAAAATCTAGGGATATTATAATAATGTCTAAGGGAGAAAACAAATATATTAAATATTTGAAATGCTTCCATCTCACATTTCAACATAGTTGGGCACAACTAAAACCGTAAGGGCATGTATTGGAGACTGAATTTCCAACATAGCAAGGTAAAGGACTACTTTTCATATAGTACACCTCTAGATAAAATTTACCGGAGGTCAACAAGAACTTCTTACACCTCTGCTGCATAGTGTTGGCTACTCCTTTAACATGGCATACCGGATTACGTCATTTGCAGGGGCCAAGGCCCAAAAAACATGCACCCTCCTTGGCCCACTTCTTGCTCGTGTAGAAAATCTGTAAATATCGACTGCATATGGGAGGAATGATGCTCCTAATGGTAGCGAACAACATAGCTCTACTGCATCCCCTGTTTTAAAATTACCAGATTGTGAGGCTTGTGAAGTCATGTTTTAATTTTTTCCTCTCTTAGCAATTCCCACTTGAAATGCTAACATCGTCTTCCAAGCATCAATGTTATGCTAGCATTCATCCATACAAGTTGTTCAGGATATGAGCAAACCGAAGGCACTACTTCTACTACATTTATTTTGAAATCACCCTCAGGATTAGTAGCGAATATCTCTTGCACTTCAAAGAGCTTCGTCTTCGACTCCATCATATTCAAGATATCTTTAATACGTTATTTGAGTTGGATCGAAGTGGTTTTCAGATAATTCATACTTATCTGATCCTGGTCTCTTTGAACCAACATTTGATGGTTCTTAGTAAGCTCAACTCTGGTTCTTTTGGGAATATACAGATAATACAAAGGAGTTGGGATCACCTATTAACCGTTTAAGTGGATGGATCTCCCTATTATTTGTCCTAGAAGAACAAATGTGATTTATACGCACGGTATGACATCATTAAAGATGATTGTGCCATATAACTTAAGTATTTTTCCTAGTTATTTCTAGAGTTATATCCTTCAGTGATAATTAGGGAATTTCTTCTCTACCACCAAAATTAAGAAGGATTATTTAGGCCAAGATTTGATAGACGATTATTTAATAGTCAATTAAAACAACAACCAACCATAGATTTAATTCCATAGGAAACTGAACTTGGTTAAGCCCATAAACAACCACTAAGCCTCTTTATTAATATTTTTATTAATTAAAATACTTTACAAATTCTTGGAAACCATTTCCTTATACTTATCTCAATGGAATAAGTATATTAACAAAATGATATACTTTCAATACGTAGAAAATGAAACTGTATACTTATCTCGGCGGAATAAGTATATTCATGAAACCAAGGAAGATATCATATTTTTCAAAACATATCGGATTAGTCAAAACAACTGTTATTTAAAAACATTGTTTATTATAAACCCAAAACACTTATCCTTTTCTATTTCAAAACAGTTCTTTAAATCAATTACTAAATAATTATTAAAATATATTAATAATTCCATGCCCTTCTTTAATTGATTTTGAAATTTTCTAAAGATTACTTGAAAGTAGTTCTCAAATATCGGAAGTAGATAACTTTTAAAATGTAAACAAATCATAGAGTATCAAAACAACATTCACAGCAACTATCGCTATATGGACCAAAAAATTTCACTTTTTTATAATTAAATAGCACTTAAGCTCCATTCCCTTTATTTATAAAATATCATTATAAATTATTAAAACCTTTCCATTTTATTTATAAATATACTTTATAAAACGTTTCCTTTAAATACCATTAGTTTAAATAATTAATTATTTAAATATCATTAATAAATGATTAATTTTTTTACTTTAACTTCATAAATCAAAATAATCAACTTAAACATCATTAATTAGATAATTAACCTAAATCACTTTGATTGATGAAATTAATTCACCTTAAACCTTTTTATTAAAATAATACATCAAAAAAAACATTTATTAGAATAATTAATCAATCTTAAAAACATCTTAATAAATAATTAACTAATCTTTAAACAATATTTAATAATATAATTCATTAACGTAAACCTAAATAATTAAAACTATTTAACAAACTTAAATGCATCCTTAATTGAATATAATTAACACTAATTAAATAATAATTAACTTTAAACTTTTAAATAAAATATAATTAACTTTGGAAACAATTGTCAATAAAATCTAATTAACTGTAAAACAAATATTAATTAAAATATTTAACTTTAAATTAATTATTAATTAAATAATTAACTTTAAAATAGTTATTAATAAAATAATTGGCAAACTAAATCATTACAAAAGTTTGAGGCTTAGCGATCACAATGGATACTCGAATAAGCTACTGTTTTTTTCATATCTCAAAGGGGTTCATATGTCCATGTCATACTCAATTAGCCTAGCTACCAAGGTTCTGACACTCAATAATTAACAATCAATAGTCAGTAAACTATCGAATCCACATTAATTAATCCATATGTCAATCAATTCCACAACTAACAATTTATGTTTCAATTATAGAATGGAGATTTATTATGCACAATAGATGTCCATAAAAAATCTATGCAATCCAATTTTAACTTACCAGTGTTTTATTTGGCCAAATAAATATAACTAATAAAGGTATAATAATCTAACAAGTTATTATTTAAAATAACATAATTATATTTGTTAACCCAAAAAATGGATCAACACTCTGTTTTGAGTGTGAAAGCACTAGCCATGTTCTTACAGAGAAATAATACAGATAATAGGTATAGAAAAGAATAGTAAAAGAAAGGGGACAAGAAATTTTTTATAGTGGATCGGCTGATAACGAAGTCTACATTCACTTTATAGTTTAATTATGACTGATTGCTGTTACAAGTAGTGTTTGATTACAAGGCTTTCGATTATCCTTAGCTAGATTCAATCCCCAGAGTTGGAACCTACTAGAGAATCACAGTGAATCCTTGGAGATTGTTGTGAAGGAGATGAAGAGTGAAAAAAGTTTCCAACAGAGCTTCAACAACCAGTTTGGAGAAGATCACGTTTGTGTTGTAGGAAGGATGGTATTTATAGAGAATGAAGAGTTTCTGGGCCAGGCTTGTTCATTGACTGCTTGCAAATGGACTCAAGAAGATGCAACAAAGCTCAGCTCGCGATCCGAGCCAAATATATGGATCGTTAGCGATCCATAGATTTAGCTCACGTGCACGCCGATCACTTAGCTCCTCTTTTCCCTTCTTCACCTAGTTAGCTCGCAAAGAGTCCATGAACAAGAATGGATCGCTGGTGATCCATGGTTATGAATCGCTAGCGGTCCATACACTTAGCATATTTTAGTTTTCTTCGCTTCCCTTGTGCTTTTGTGACCTAGTGATATGGATCGCTAGCGATCCATTGTGTATGGATCGCTGGTGATCCATGTACTTAGACTTTTTCTGGACTTTGATGTCAGGCATGCTTTTGTATCTTTGTATCGACGTTGTTCGGATAGTCTCATTGCATGTCGCTTTGTTTTGAAGATGATTTACTATCTAATTGTATTTAGCTACTGATTGGTCTAGACGGACGCTGATCTCTTGGTTTAATCAGACTCAATCGTTGATTTAGCCCTTTTTGGTTAAGCTCTGAGCCATTCTGACTCAATGGAGTTCTCTCGACTTCCTCTGCATTCTGTTGGGTTAAAAACATGGATAATATTTGCCTCCCAGAGTATGCCTTCGTTGCTCTGGAAGTAACTTCTTTTGAGTCTTTATTTTGTGAAATCTAGTTGATCATGTCTAGGTTACCGTGCAAATTTGGCTTTAACTGTTGAATCTTCGATGTGAATCATCAGAGTCCACCTAAAGATGTTGTTCTCAATTGACAGACTTCTGACAGCCTTTTGTTTTTTGATTTCAATCTGAATTTCAATTCCTGGTATTAACGATGCAATCTTTGCTCCATAGGTTACGCAAGGGTTTAGGTTGATAAGTGGGTGCATGCTGTAGGTTTGGTGTTGTCCTATATACTTTTAATTTGACCAACGGTGAAGCTATGTTTTACCTCGATTGATTGTACGCCATTCTGGAGCAAAGTCTTGCTCTTGGCCTTTAACTTCTTCTTTTCGAGAATTTGGTTAAGTTCATGTCAATGTTTTTGAATTCTAATGCAACGATTTATTCCAAAATCAGATATGGTGGATGTTTCAATTATATAGCTCTTTCTATTTTTGTATTCCAATGATCTTGAAAAGAAAAGCTTTCGCGTCACTTTGAATAGCGGATCCGTTATCGATCGTTGATTAATAATGGGTAAGTGTGGAAGAGGTAATTCCAAAGGACGATATGGGATATTTTTTTTCAAATGTAAGCAAGATATCTACACTAGATTGTTTGTTCGCTGTATTCAGGATACTGGACTCTTTTCGTGTAGATAACACACTGCAGCTGCGCCGGTTGGCGCTCAGGACCTGATTGGTCAAAATACATCGACTTCCCATGGATTCCGGGGATTGGTTATACAAGGATATTATTTAAAGTAAAACATGCCTAACAGGGCTGAATGCCAAGTTTGTCATTGAAAATGACTTTTTGGTCATCCAATCTTTAGTCTAGCGGAGGTATTCCCATTCCTCCAGAAGCTGGGTCCTTCGAAGCTTAGGCTTCGCTTGTTATCCCTATCATATTGGGACGACTGATTGCAGTTAAATTACAAGGCACGGTTGCTCTTATAGAGTTGTAGTTGGAGTTTGATCAAGCACGGTTTTAGCCTTCAGAAACTAGCGCATGAGTTGTCCAAGTGTGATTGTCCTTCCTTTGAGTTTTTCAGAATTCAATGCACATCGGCCTCTATCTTCGAGGACTATTAGCTTAATTTCTCGATTCCAAGCATTGCTTTTTCTCGCTGTTTCACTTCTTGTATTCATGTGTAGCATACTTGTTTATTGTAATTTTACACATGTAAGTAATACTTCTATGGTCATTTTAGCATATTCTATTTCATAGCTTTGTTCAGAACTATGAAGTAGCTTGGTCTAACCAATTATGTAGCTTATCCCTACTTATGCTCAATTGAGTTCATTTCAGCAAAGTGTTGGTGTGAAGGCCTTAGTCCGTATTGCAGATTACTTTGACTACCGAACCAACATGTTTTGGGAGACTAGGTCTCCTAAGCAATAAGTTCGATTGCCCTAGTTCAATTGACATGATAGCTCCTATCTTCAGGAATTAGGGTCTTTGTTGCTTGATCCTAAGATCTGATTTTTTTTAATGATGTCGGTATGTATTAAAAAGATGCGTTTCTGGCATCTTTTGCTAAAGTAAATTCTTCTGAGTCTGGCATTGAGATCTTTATCATGTGTCAGCTTCTATCTTCGAAAACTCATACACGGATGACTCAACTCTATGGACTTTTCCTTGATGTTGTGAATCTTCAAATAGTATGAGATGCCATAAGGTAGGGACGAGATTCAATCAAACTCTTGCTTCTAGTTCTATAAGCCGATGTATCGATAATTTCATTTTAGGCTTCTTCTTAGCATCACCAAACTTCGGGTAATGGCATATACTTGCAAGATGAAACCAAATGATCTAGTTAGACCATAAGTTGGTCATCAATTCTTCTCGTCATCGCCAGACTATGAGCGACAGTTGATTTTTGAATGTTAAATCCTTCACTTCCTTTGTTGGCGATTTATTGTCAGAATGCTCTGTTTTGTGATACAGAAGCATTATCTAACCAACCTAGCGGTTATTCTATTTGGACTTTTGAAACATTTCTTTCGATCAAGTATCTATGCTTCTATCCTTTCTTAAGTGACTAGCTATTTCAAATGCCTGTATTTGGGCGATTATGAGAGATGGAAATCTATAGGACGAATTGCTCAATTGCACCCAGTCCAGATCCCAATTCCATTCTAAAGTTGAGGAAGTTTGGGGTTTTATTTCCGACCTTCCATGATTGCCCGCGCTTGTCTTTGGCTATGCATGCTCTTCTCGGTTGCTAACATTGTCACGGAAAATTTGTTCATATGTCAACTCCTGTCTTTGAGAATTGATAACCTAGCCGCTGGTTCCAAGCAACATTTCCTTACGGTTGCCTATTTTTCGACTGTATCTAAATTCTTTCGAAGTTGAATTTAGGAAATTTGGTTGTGCACCTGCTTTCATCCTTAGAAATTAGTACACGGGAAATTTAATCCTAGGATTTCCTTTCGACGCAGCTTTATTCTTGTGCAATGGCCGATTCCTATGATGAAAGGTCAAACCATCCAGCTGACCTGTGAAAGGATATGCCTTCCAATTGTTGCATGTCATTGGGAAATTGTAGTTTTCTAAAGAGAAGGTAGAAACTTAGTTGAGGATCAACTTCTATCTCCGGAAGCTAGTGCATCGATGGTTCACTGTAATGAATGTTTCTCATCACCCTTGTAGATTAAAGTTTTCCTGGCATTGCCAGGGCAATACCAGTACTTGTGAGTAGAATGTTTCTTGGAGTTTTAGAGGCAACACCGATACTTATGAAATAGAAAGTTTCTTAGTATTGTTAGGGCAACACCAGTACTTAAAAAATAGAAAATTTTCCCAGTTTCGCTAGGACAACACCAATACTTACAGGATAAAAGAAGGCCTTGGCATTGGTGAGGCAACACCGACGCTCAGGAGGTTAGGATCGATTTTCTCCGTCGATTCGGCTGTGCTCTTAATCCGGTTGAGTACTTGTTTTAGCCTTTGAAAACTAGCACTTCAATGGTTGGATTGTAGAAGTGTTTTCTTAGTGTTGCCTGTCTTCAAGCCGTGTTAAAGTCATGTTAGCGAGGGTTGAATCATTCATCAGATCCTATAGAGTTGAGTAGAATCCTTTTAACCCAGTGTTGCTATTTTTTCAATGTTTCTTAAATCTAGGCAATGCCATTTTCTGGAAGGGTGCGAGTTCCAGGCATTTTCGCTACCTAGCTTTGTTTACAACCATCAAGTATTACCCTTGGAGATGCAAGGTTATTACATAACCAATTCCGTAGTTATTCTTATTCATAAAAAATCGAACTTCATTTAATCAGTTTTAGTTATGATTTGACAACTATCTGCAGAATCCTTCATTTCTGGGCGGGACCCTTCACTTCTAGGTGTCAAACTCCAGGTTCTTATAGAAAATCTGAAATTGTGGAACAAGTCATCACATTGCCCCTGGTACGGTCGCGTTCATTCTTATACTGATAATGAATCGGAACGTTCGGTGGTGTTTGTCTTAAATCCATGACAATTAACCTTGCTCGTTTCAAGTCATATGCATTATGCTAGACTAATAGCATTGTAGTGGATATCAACCTTATTCGTTGGTTCCAATCTTTGGGAATAAATTTTTTAGCTACTCGATTTTGAGCGTTCTCTCATTGTCGTTTTCTGCCTTCGGATAACAGCTTGTTTTTTTGCAGGTTAGGGTTTGAGACCTCACTCGAGCACCTGATATTGTCTTTGAAAGCCGTTGGGTCAATGACTTGATTTTGGAAACATTTTCCATCATTATCTAACTCTGATCGACGGTAAGTCCCTCCTTTCATTGCTTATTTTTTAGCGATGGTGAATTTTAAGGAGTTCAATTTTTTTGTCGATATGACAGTATGGAGTTCGTAATGTTGCTGAGGCAATATCGATGTCTAGCAGGTTGGACCAGTTTCCATTTTAATTCCACATTCGTCTAGCCTACTATACTGCTTAGTTTTGTTGCGATAGCCAAAATTCTCTATTCAACGTAATAGAACCATGAAATGTTTTTTGTCCTTGCCAAGTGTTAGTGTGTGATGTCTCGTTGGTCTACCGGGCTGATTACTTTGAACATTTTATGTGAGACTTGATGCTCTGGACGGCTCTCCAAATGCCCTCCGTCAATTTATGTCACTGCTCCTATCTTCGGGAGCTCGTGATTTGAATGTCTTTTCTTAACTTTGGACATTTTGGTCAAAGATCGAAATTCTTTGTTAAAAACTTGGTTTGGGAACTTTATTGCATTTCCCAAAGCAATGTTGGTCCTTTTGGGTGGTAGGGACTGGTTCCTGTTAATCCAGAAATAAACAAGTTTCCTGGAGTTGTCAAGACAACACCGATATCTAGAGAATTTTGATGGTCCGGTAATGATACAGGAGCGACATTGAGTAGCATTTGCGCAGCTTATGAGATGTGTGGTTTATGAGAGTGTGCGAGTTACGAGATGCACGGCTTCTGGTAGTACGTAGCTTATGGGTGGCATGACTTATGAAATGCGTGGCTTTTGGTACTCATCGGTGTTGCCTATCTTCGGGCAATGTGAGGAGCGTATGTTTTGGCACGGCTTATGAAATGTAAGGCTTTTGGTACTCCTCGGTGTTGCCTATCTTCGGGCAACGTGAGGAGTGTATATCTTGATGTGGCTTATGAAATGCGTGGCTTTTGGTACTCCTCCGTGTTGCTTATCTTTAGAAAATGTGAGGAGCACATGTTTTGGCACGACTTATGAAATGCGCAGCTTTTGTTACTCCTCGGTGTTGCCTATCTTCGAGCAACGTGAGGAGTGTATGTTTTGGCGCAACTTATGAAATGCATGCCTTTTGGTACTCTTTGATGTTACCTATCTTCGGGCGATGTGAGGAGTGTAATTTTAGGCCTTCCCAATATTGCTTGAGCAACAGCGGTTTCTAGAACGCAAGGATCGGTTTTTGCCAATCCAGCAGTTTGAGTCAATTTGACCCCATCGACTCAGCAGGTTACTTACATGAACACGGTTTTATTAGTTTAAGAAGCTAAACATTTTTTGGTTTGGGTAACCATGGCTTGCATGGTCCTTTCGTGTTTCTAAAAGATTTACACGTCCAAATAGATTAGGCTGCCATGGTGGGGAGATCTACAGTTGACCGCATGAAGATGGATTGAAGAAAGGGCCTATGGGAGTTCAAGGCATGACTCTTAGCTCTTGGTCCAAACTTCCTTTAAAGAATGGGTCATTGGCTGGCATACAGTCTAAGAGGAAGAGGAAATGGTCGGCAAGAGTGGTAAAATAGTAGTTGGAAAGAAGTGACCAAGTATTATGCTAGTATTTCATTTGTTGCACTAGCCAGGTCATTAAGTGCGCCGTTGTTAGAATGCCAGAATTTTTGATCGGGCATAACAAAACTGTGGTATGATTAGTCTTGGCCTGTCTTATGGCTATTTAAGTGTGTGCAGTGCTCCCCATGCCATATGGCTATGACGCGCTTGAACTATATCCATGGTCTCTACATAACTTGTTCGGTTTCCCCCGGTCCAGTGGGTGCGGTTTTCCTAGGCACGAAATCATGGCTTGATTCGAGTTGGCTTCTAATTGATCACAAGGTCAGCTCAGTTTTCGCTTAGTTTCTTTAAGCGACTTCGAAGCTCTAGAATTTAGCACCATTTGTCTTACTAATCATTTGAAGTGATTCATTAATTTTGCGGAGTGACATGTATGATTGTCAATTTATGGCCCTGGAGTGTGACTTCGTTGACTTCGGAGAGCTCTGGATTAGATGATTGCTGATCTTTTAGTTCACCTTCATGGATATCAGTCATACACAAATTTTGTTAATCTACTGATTCGCCTTCATGACGCTTTAATTCGTGGCAGACCTTTCGGTTCGTGAAGGGTTTTTTTGGATCAGATGGTCGTTGATCTACCGGTTTAACTTCATAGCGCTTTGGTTCATAAAGGACCTTCGCATTTGCGAAGGGTTTTCCGAACCAGATGACAGCTGATCTACCGGTTTACCTTCACGACACTTTGGTTTGTGAAAGACCTTTGCATTTGCAAAGGGTTTTTTGAATCAAATTGTGAGAAATGTGGAATACGGATCTTAAGGCTAGGATTAACACTAGAGGGGGGTGAATAGTGTTTAAAGGAATTACTAATTTTTTTAGAGTTTTTGTTAATTTGAACACAAATGTATGCAATATTCAGACACAGATATGGTCACAGAAACAAACACAGATGCAGAAATAAAGTAAAAGCAGTAAAGGAAAGAACACAACGGATTTTATACTGGTTCGGAGTTACCCTACATCCAGTCCCGCATACAAGTACGGATTTCCTTTCAAAAGCAATTGTACAATTACACCCTTGATTTCAAGGCTACGAGGTACACCTCCAGAGTCACAATCCTCTGGGTAGGGATACTTGATTTCAGGGGCAACAAGTTCACCCAATTGATTTCTTAGGCTACAATCACAACTTTTCTAAATTGATTGATTTCCAAGAACACAATCACACCTTTTCTCGCTTGATTGATTTCCAAGGCTACAATCATACCTTTTCTCGCTAAATTGATTACAAAGAAGTCTACAACTCAGAATATCACTGAGATCTTGTTGAGGTAGTGATAGAGAATCAAACTAGAAATGATCTAGTTAGATTCAATGTTGATTTCGGCAGAGTAATGGTAAGAATATGTATAAAGAAATCTGGAAGAAGAAGAGGAGTGAAAAAACATAAAAATATGAATTGAAATTCGTTCAAAACAGCCCATATTTATAGAAGAACAACAGCCATGTCCATTTGTGAAGGGATATGACGAATATGCACTTCTTTTGAAATTTAAATTTTCGAAATCAGCTGCCACTATGTCGACATAGGTATCTTGGTGTAACAGCCTGCAAATCCGTACCCCTTGAGTCAACACTATTCTACAACAATCAACTCAAGTTGCACAGAAATACGAACCATTTGGGTTAAAGAAGAAGAGGTAGAAGAAGAAAATTGAAATCAACAACATAATCTAACCATCGCAGCGGAATAAAATATAATAGATAATAAATACTCTTTACTCAACATCAAATATCTTTGTTTATATATTACATCATCAGAGTACATCAATCACAGCTCAACATCAATGTCATACAAATGGATACACAACAACTCAACACAGCGGAATATGTATATATATACAAGTACGCGAATACGTATCGTCATCCAGCTCGTCTCCTGAGCTCCACGACATCATATCCTGTATCCTATAATACTCGGTCTGACCCGAGCGTTGTAGTTAAATAACACCCGAGTCATTCTGGAATACCAGCGTGAGAAAATCACACCCAATTGATTATTAAAGTTTCAAAAATCCTTTGAAACAAAAGCATCTCGTAAGACCACGCCACAAATAAACATGTCGGGTTTTTACCTTACGATAGCTAAAACAATTTCTATAGAAATCATCTGATATTATAATAGGGTCTATATACAAATACTTATAAAATAGCCGAAATTGTTACATTATCAAATTCCAGCTACTAGCCATAAAGTGGGTAATACAAACAAAACTCGTACAAGGCTCGTAGGGAGAATGGATTTCCAACTAATGACTAGGCACTGGGGTACCACCTGTCACAGTACGGGGCCAAGATCACCATACCGAGGACCACTCCCGATCCCATGCAACACAAGGCCGGGACTACCCCTTACTGGATAATCCCGAGTGAGATCACCCCGCGGTTGGGATCAGCAACCGCCCACTAAGCCGAAATAAAAAGGAACATCTAGACTGGAATGACCTCACCCTGCTTGGGTCCTACCCACCCAGCCTTGCTGCATAACCCCTGATTTTCAGTCATTCTCATTTGATGAGGCTTGAGGCTAAGCGTTACCTTTAAGAACAATATCCCTTAGAATGCCCATCGTACACCTGACGATGTTTCGCAAGCATTCGTCCATACAAGTCCGCCCCGGGTCCGAACGGAACCGAAGGCACTATTCCTACTACATCCATTTTGGAAATATCCCCAGGATTAGTAGCGACTAGCCCTTGCACTTCACTGCTCCAGCTTCGAATCCAAAATAGTTTTCACGAAACGTACAAACCGGATCGAAGTGGTTTTCGAGAAATAATTCTCGATCCCGGTCTCTTCGAAACGATCAACGCATTTGGCCGATATTGATATTCGGTGATTTAACTGTCAATTAACATTCACAAACATCCATCCATAATAAATAATGTATCCCAAATTATTTGTTATCCTTAATATCTTCACCAGATATAACTCCATTTACAAACCCCTTTGAAAACAGTTTAAAACATCTTTCTTTCATGGAATTAAATTTTCCAAACTTTTCTATTTCACTTGAATCCTCCAAGTACAACACTTAAAATAAAAATATCTGAAACACTATTATAAATATATGCTTTAGATAGATATTTAAAATAATTTAAAACACTTTATTGAAAAATAAACTGTACATTTAAATTTAGAAAAAAAAAACAGCTTCCAAACTTAAATGAAGAATAATACTTTAGAAATATGTAAGTAAGACTACTTTATAGAATATAAACTAGGTTTCTTTTTAAAACAAATACTAAGTTACTTTTAAATACGATAATAGATTTGAAACAAATACTTACTTTAGAATTTGAACATTTAACAAATAATAAATTTTACAAAATATGTTTTATTTTTAAAACAACATTAAATCTTTATCTTATATTTTAAATTTTACTTTGAAAACGAACTTGGCTATCAGGGAAATATACTTCTCTTCGCATCCTTTTAAAAGTAAATCACTGTTTATTTTTAAACAAATTTCCCATTTTCATTAATAAATTCACACCTTGAATTTATCCTTCCCAAATCTTTTGAGATATTACTTTGCTTTTATAAACCCCTTTTATAAATTCCATAGCCACATTCTCCATTAAAAACCCCCGGTTTCACACATTTAAATCAATTCCCAAATTGATTTTCAATTTAATCCATTTATTCAAAATCTTTTAACTTCAGATTTTTAAATCCTTAATTAAGATTTAAAATACTTTTAACTGGAAATACTAATTTTAGATTTCCCAAATTACTTTTAAACTTTAAAAAAAAAATTAAAATAATTCTTTATTCTTTTTTTTAAATAACATCACTTGAATTTTCAACTCATTAATTCATTAATTATTGTTTATTCGAAATCTTTTCCATACTCGAAGTTATTTATCAGAATTAAATATCACTTCCATTTCTTTTCACGTCATTCTTAACTTATTCCAATTTTCGATAATTATCTCGCTTACAAATTCACTTCTTTTATTTTCTTTTCAAAATCCAATTCAAATATTTATGGTATCTCATTATACCCAAATATTCAATCAAACCAGAGCATTTAATATCCCAATATAATTTATCAGAGAATATCAACAATCACAACAGAGGATATTAAAAATGTAAATAAATGTTGAGGAATCCAGTTGGATCCCTCCAACCTGTTTCCCTGCATCCACAGACATTAGCACAAATATAAATGCCAATTCCACTTCGAGATGGAATATCGCGGTATATGGGATTAATTAAATATCATCCGCTATTATGCGACGCATAGGGTCTCATCCGCTATAAAAATGCGGGAAATCAACAACTTCAATATATACATATTCCAATATATATATATTGATATATATATATACACTACTATATATACTATCATATCAAATCAATCCAATCATTCACCAAATATCTAAATTTAACCAATTAAATTTAAATAGCAACCAGATGAGTGAGATTAACTCACCATTGAATTTGTTTGCAGTCCACTTCAATTCAATTTGGTTTCCTGGGTTATAACCTTGTACAAACATTTGTAATTTTTATCAATACCCGAGTCAATTGAACAATTAAATTTCAGCGATTTCATTCTAACCAAATAAAATTAAATTTTAAACCGTTTTCCACCTACAGATTTAATTAACCGAAACTTTTTATTTTAAACTTAATAAATTAATTTTAAATAGATTTTTCTTTTAAATAAAAATATCTTTAGCAATAAAAATAATTGAATAAGTTTAATAAACAAATCCATCTCCATAATTTATTATTTACAAATAACTAGTAAGTGAAGGTACCTATATTTATTTATTTTATTTTATTTTTTTATAAATTTCTCAAACATATTAACATTTCTATAAATATATTTGCTGTTTATCTAAGCATTTATATATTTAAACTAACCAGTAACATAGACTGTACAACTTTATTTCAAACTAAATTAAAAACATAACTACTTAATATTTATTGTAACCTATCTGTATATATATATATATATATATTGAATTGAATTAAGGGTAAAAATTTAAATACCTATATCAACGTTCTAGGCAAAACGAACGCCAACTCACCAAAATCGCCATCGCCGATGGAACCACCCCGACTACGATGAACCCACCTACCAATGCCACCGATCAACTCCTATTCACGCCCCCATCCCGACCAACCCCCAAATCTTATGCTCGAGCTCGCGAAACCCTAGCCTAAATTCAAGCCGCGACCCTCACAAATCGATCGAACTCAGGCACCCTCCACGCCTTCGCCGCCGCACCTCGCCTCCGTCCTCCCACGCCTTCCCCGAAATCGATATGCCTCAACCCTAATCGAGAGTCCCTCTCGTCTCGCGACCGATCTGCAATCGAAATTGCTTTGAAAGGGAGTCGCGATTTGGGTTGCGAGCACGAGTCGCCCAATCGAGGACGTGGTTGTTTTGATTTTTGAATTTCGAACGGATTGCGTTGGAATCTGAGTTTCGCCCTTTCCCCCTTTATATTTTTTTTTTGAGTTTGCGTTCGAATGAAAACTGCGAAGCAGGCTTCTTTTTCTTTTTCTTTTGAGATTTTTTTTATCGTCTAAAGGAAGAAAAGGATGAACGAATATAGGTGGAGGGGAGTGGCGTATAAGGGAAGGTTTGACCATTAATTTACATTCAATTGGATTATCCTAGGCATTTACCAACCGTACGACCAAACGGTAGCTCCAAACATTGCGAAAATTGAAATCCGATAATAATATAATATTACGGATCCAATAGAATTGGTTTCGTCGAATTTCGAGACTGTGCCTCGGAAGGCTATTTTTTTAAATTCCATTTAAACAATAAAATTTTCAAAACGGAACAATTCACTGTTAAATTCAGTTTTAAAACTTCTATTAACCTTAGTGTTATCAATATAAATTTTATAAGCCTTCAAATCATTTTTAATAGGCTTAAAACTCCAGATTCAACAATTTACCCAAGTTCACTTATTTAATTTAATAATTCAATTATCAAATAAATTGAGATATTCGTAATTCAGGTTAAAATTACTCTATTTAATATTTAAAACCAATTAAATATTCTGGTTTTAATGTTCGAAAATTCTATGTCGTCACATTTCTCCCCCCTTAAAAGAATTTCGTCCCCGAAATTACTAGTTAGGAAGAATGGTCCAATACCCGTTTACTTTTCCCAAAACCAAACAGTTTCTAACAATTCAACATCTTACCAACTATCTTTTTATAAAAGACTCATTATCATTCTTATTAACCTTCCAAACCATTCCCTAGTTTTAAACTATACCATTTGTTTATCCATTCAAGTTTCAATTTAAAACCAAATTTTGAATTATCAAAATTTTCTCAAAAATTTTCTAACTCACTATATTCCCGAAAAATTTCGCCAGCGTCTCCTTTGCGCGGCTAGCTCGGTACAACTACAAAATGCCCTACGGCCTCCCAAACCCAAAAAAAAGGCAAGTGGCTCGATCCAAAAACCCAATCCAATTTCACACCAAATTTAAATACATACCTTTTTGTCGAGCATTTCAAATTTATCCTCTTGAAATCAAAAACCAATTCTCTTTTCCCTTTTATAATACCTGCATATCCTGCTTAGTACTAATATCCAAACACAATATTCCAAAACATTTTATCGACTTTCTCACGAAATGTCAATATCTATCCATTCCAATATTGACTTAAATTATATTAGTAGTATCAATTTTCATTTAAGAATTCACCATCTCTTTCTGTAGTTTAGTATAAGTATTTTATATGTTTCTTATATTCATTTCCATCTCCCACTTTAGTTTATATTTATTTCTATTCAAATCGATCCCTTCATTTCCATACGAATTCAATTTATCATTAACTCTGAATATTTAAATTTTATTTTTCATTTATAACCAATTCATGTCATTGTTTAAGTTAGTTTCATTTACTAATTATATTTCAATTTTCAGTTTGAAATCATTTTGTCGTTAAGAAAAATTCTCCAAAAAATTTCAAAAATTTTCTAACTCCCAAAATTTCCGAAATTTTTTGGCAGAGTCCCTTTTGTACGGAGGAGCTTTTGCAATTTGACAAAAGAGATAAATACATATACATCGACCCACACGGTCGGAAAAATCAAAAACAGTTCATATTTCCTATTTTTATTGCGTAGGCATACCTTATTTAGCATTTTTAAGCAAGTAGATTATCCATTTAGCAGTTAATGCAACCCAAATCCAGCCACACGGCTTCCAAAAACCTGTACTTACTAAATTAAACATGTAAGTGTCAAATTTATGAAGTTTAACAGCATATCACTTATTTGCAATAGTTAAAACATATGAATTCTAAAAGAAATGCACATCAAACATTTTCCGTAAGCAATTTATACAATTTTCATACTAATTCAACTGTTTCAATTAATTTACAAACCATTTTCATTCAATTTAAATGGTTTAAAACTCAATCGCTTACGCTTAATTTATTTTTAAGCAAACCGAACTCATACTTAATTCAATTATTCTCAAAATTAATTTATTATACTCTTATCCATCCAAGGCATTTTAATAACTTCCATTTACATTCAATAACAATTTATTCTTTGCAATTTGACGAGATCTATGTGGATAAATAAGCACTTGAGTTATATTATCAATTTAAATTGACTGCGACTCAACTTACACTTAATTCTATTCCATTTCGGATTTATTCACAATCCGTATATTTTCATTTTCATTGCATTTAAAATTGAATCCATTCACTTACATTTATTTTATTAACCAAACCAGTTCATTCAAAACCATTAACTACTTAGGTTCATCTTCATTACCAATTAATTTTTTTTTTATTCATTCATAACCATTTATTTAACTCGACACAATCCAGGTTATTTTATTCAATAACCATTTCTCAACTCATTTAAACCACGCTTCATTTTAAGTTCGGCTTTTATTCAACACTTACTTAAGTCAATAACCTAATTTCATTTCCATTTCTATTCATAATAAGTTCTATTTCTATCTTTCATTTGATTCTTATTTATTCTATCCATTTATTTATTCAATATAATTAGTTTATACACTCAATACGTTTTGAATTTTCATTTCCTTAAATATTATTTATAACCCACCAAATTCTATTTCGATTCAAATTTATTTCACTTGACTTAAAACCAACTCAATATCATTACACTTAGTTTAAGTTGAATTTTAATCCAACTCTTCCATTTGTTTAGCTTAAGTCAATTTACTTCATTTTATACTTAAGCTCATTTTTATTTTACAAGTAAATTTCTCTGTTCAATTTAACTTGATTCTATTTTAATCCAATCACATTTTCATTCGATACATTTCCAATTATATTAATATGTTAACGCTTCACATTAAATTTTAATTTATAACTCAAGTTCTGAATCCTCTATCCATTTCAATTTACCACCCAATTTTATGAACTCACAGTTCAATTTCGTTACTTCACCAACAATTTAAGTCGAATTTAATTTATAACTTGAGTTTTATTTCCAAACTTCAATATTAACTCACCAATTCAGCTTTATTTAACTGTATTGAGTTCTCCTTACATATTTCATTATCTATTTTATTATCTACTTAGTTTTTTTCCTTAATTTATAATTCAATACTTGAATTTTAATTTCAAATATCACTTCATTCAATTCGCTTAAGTTCAATTTATTTTATAATTCAAGCTTGGATTTTGTTTTATTTCCCAATTCATCAAACAATATTTATTTTGGGTTTCTATCCCACTTTTTCAAATTTTATTAGCCACAACTTATTATTTACACAATCCCATTCATCATAAGCTTAAATGTATCCTTCTTTTATTTTAACTCAAGCCTTATGCTTCTTTATAACCCAAGCATATTTTATTCATGCATTTTAATTCTTTAATAAGTTATTCTGGTTTATTTGTTTCAACCTAATTCTTATCCAATTTATTTCTTATCCAACTTATTTTCTAGTTATCCAGGTAAGAATCAATTCCAATTCAATTTATTCAATTGAATTTTTATTCCAGTTCAATTCTATTTTAAACTTAGATTTATTTAATCTAAATTCGATTTCAACTTGATTTGAATACAACTGGATATTATTTTCAGCCTAATCAATTTATTTCCAATCCAGTTAAATTTTTATTTCCCATCCAAGTTAATTCCATTTTAACTTTTCACTTTAGATTTACATTCCATTATCCAAAGCTTAAATTTCTTCTTGATTTAAAAATCATTTCCATTTATAAGCTTACAACTTATCTTATTAGGATTTTTAAACAC
Source organism: Allium cepa (assembly GCA_030765085.1). NCBI lineage: Eukaryota > Viridiplantae > Streptophyta > Magnoliopsida > Asparagales > Amaryllidaceae > Allium > Allium cepa. The sequence continues at coordinate 444,029,838 of CM060938.1, read as the reverse complement.
CCAGCTTTGATTTCAAATTATTATGAAATCTCCAACATTTCAAATCATATTTCTCAAAAATTAAACTGATCTTGGTTTTATTCCCAACAAATTTACTTTGAAATTTTCAAAAACAACTAGCTCTTCTGAGCAAATAAATTTTTGGCAGCAATCCGTCACTTAGAAATTCGAAAATGAATACTGATGATGCGGCCGTCATCATTAGAATTATTTTCCAATAATCCAAGTGATTTCAATGCTATTTCACCTTAAAAATTCATTTAAACAATTTCCTTTCATAAATACCTCCAAAACAATAATACTATCATTTATCCTCACAATACTTCAACAAACACTTCCAAAATCTCCGGAATTTTAAATTTCCAAATCCTGGTTAAATCAAATTTAACTATAATTCATTTGCATAGTTTCCTATTTGATTATAATTCAATTCATAAATTACATTTATAATTCATATTTATAATTTCATTTCATAATTGGGTTTATCTTCTCAATCTTTGATTATATTTACAATTCCTATTTAAATTTTTCACTTAACAATGATAATACTTTAATATTATCATTTCTAACATCCAAGTAACCATATATTAGCTAAATAGTTTTCAAAAGCTATTCTTTATATCAAAATATGTTTCTGGGTAAAATTATTTCATTTACCCATATTTAAAACAATACCGTGTCGATTGTTCTATTCAAGTGTTTAGAAACCCCTTCAATACAGTTGCGCAGATTGTGTCGACGAAGGTTCATATGCCACTCAATAAACTAACCAACACAATATTAAAACAATTTACATTCACTAACAAATACGCACTCATATTTATTAATACGCTCAAACTCATTATAGAGTACTACAGACTCTATTTTATGAGTAATTCCCACCAGAGCCAAGGTTATCACCAACCTAAGCTCTGATACCAACTGTAACAGCCCGCAAATCCGTACCCTTTGAGTCAACACTATTCTACAACAATCAACTCAAGTTGCAAAGAAATACGAACCATTTGGGTTAAAGAAGAAGAGGTAGAAGAAGAAGAAATCAACAACATAATCTAACCATCGCAGCGGAATAAAATATAATAGATAATAAATACTCTTTACTCAACATCAAATATCTTTGTTTATATATTACATCATCAGAGTACATCAATCATAGCTCAACATCAATGTCATACAAATGGATACACAACAAATCAACACAGCGGAATATGTATATATATACAAGTACGCGAATACGTATCGTCATCCAGCTCGTCTCCTGAGCTCCATGACATCATATCCTGTATCCTATAATACTCGGGCTGACCCGAGCATTATAGTTAAATAACACCCGAGTCATTCTGGAATACCAGCGTGAGAAAATCACACCCAATTGGTTATTAAAGTTTCAAAAATCCTTTGAAACAAAAGCATCTCGTAAGACCACGCCACAAATAAACATGTCGGGTTTTTACCTTACGATAGCTAAAACAATTTCTATAGAAATCCTCTGATATTATAATAGGGTTTATATACAAATACTTATAAAATAGCCGAAATTTTTATATTATTAAATTCCAGCTACTAGCCACAAAGTGGGTAATACAAACAAAACTCGTACAAGCACTAGTACAAAAAGTACATATTGCTTCGCCTCATTTGCATCTGTTGAAGTAAAAACTGATGCAAATAGAACTACTTGCATCAGTTCTATCTTAATAACCGATGCAATTGGTACGTGGAAAGCAATAGGTAATAAAAATTCAAATTTGCAACAGTTATTAAGATAGAACTGATGCAAATAGTTTTAGTCGCATCGGTTTTAAAGTCAACCGATGCAACTACATGATGGCAAAAATATGAAATTTAGGTTGGAAATAATGAAAAATTGGCTCCAAAATTAGTACTTTGGCTAAATCTACTCCTTCCTCCTCAATAAACCACTCCCAACAAAAAAATCTTCTCCTCTTTGTTTAAACGAAGTACAGCAACTCTGTTAAAAAATTCTAGAAATCTAAACAAAGCAAGAAACTGGTAAATCTCAAATTGCAAATTCATTCAAACCTAAAGCTATTGGATCCATCGCAGATTATAGCAGTGATATGGCGGAGGTCGAGCTAGGCGTCCGGTGGTGATGCAATTCAGGTGATGGCGGGCTAGGCTAGGCGTCCGGTGGTGATGCAATTATTTAGCGCTGCTATTTAGTTAAGGATTTAAGGTGAGTAATTTGTCACAAATCTATCTCTAAATTTGTGAATATGGTAATCGTACAATGAAACCCATAGCAACAACTTCCCAAATTTGATCTGGAACACGTAATGGTTGAAATAACCTTAGTTTTGTATGTTTCTGATTTCATTCTTTGGCAGGTATAACAGGAAGCTACATATGATTGAACATCTTTTTTTTAAGACCATGCCAATAAAATAATTTTTAGTTCTATGTAACTTCCTCTTTAGTCCTGAATGACCAGCTAATGGAATATCATTAAATTAAGGAGTTCTTGTTACCACAAAATTTCGTGATATGTTTCTCCAGTCTCCATTTCCATGCTTTTTAAGACCCATCAAGAATTGCCTATAGTATTTGAATTAACAGATGTTATAAGGGGTACTAACAACCTTGTAAAGTTTTAAGCTTTTTCCTTTTCTCTGTGTGTATGTGTGTGAGTGTGTGTGTGTGTTTTTTTTGAACTACTGATTGAACCAATGATTTTAAAGGAAGGGGAAGAAACAGTACCTGTGCTCTTCCTCAGTCCATGGAACCCCCTTTTTTCTTTCTTGATCATAAAACCTGCCTCTTTTCCCAGTAACACAGTTATAAGATTGCTTTAACCCATCAAATTCGAACGAGAAAGAAGAAGAACTATATCCAGGTACAGGGATCGGTCCAGCTTCAATATGATTAACATCTTCTTCTAAATCCTTAAAATGAGAAATTATATCACTTACTGACTTTCCTGGTAGTAGCTGTGCTAGCCTTTCCCTTCTATCAGGAGTTGAGAAATCCATGTGTGCCAATGCATTCTCAAATATCTTGTTTTCTTCTTCACTCTATTTCCCACTTTTTTTCTCACCAAGAATCTATTTTTGTGTTGAGAAATAGTATGAGTATGCTGCTACAACCTCCATCCACGAGTTTGCTTTTTACAAACAAACTAAATTATAATACTAGACTAGATTCTGATATTGAAGAAAAATGATAAGAAGGAAAACAAGACGAGTCCTTTATTGGAACTAGATTCTGATATTGGATGTTGGTTACTCAAACCATACATTTTAACTTAGCTTTTTGTGTGTAGTATGTTTGTTGAACCAAACTATGGATTACTCAGTTGGCTAGGTATAATTTCTTTCTCAGTTTTATTATAATATTCGGTGGTAGTGAAATTTATATAATAAAAAGTTATTCTGATTTTAACTAAGAACACAATTAATGTTGACACTCGTTTCAATCATTTTGATTATAATTTTTCCGTTACAAATATGAAACTGGGATAAGTCGGGAATATCATCAGGGGATGAGGGCGGTATATGAATATGGAAGAATCAATGATTGAGGACGAATTTATGTTCCTAACTAAGTTATTACTGTTTTGATTAACTCAATTCTCCCACTTATATTAAGTAGTCTTAGTCTATGCTGCCAACAATTAAATTTAGCCTGTATTGTGTCCAAAAATCTGCAGCCTTGTACTTGTTTGAGGAAAGTGGACTGTCTAGTAAGTTATAGGCAGTTCACCTTGCTGTACATTATGAGTTTGCATTATTCGTCTCTAAATTTTGCTCCCTTGCTGAAGAAAATTGTTAATCTATTTTCATTCAGCTCCAAAGTCAACATATTCTTTAATGTTTTTGCATCACATGGCTTATTGCTTTAGCACTCATAACATCTGATTTAGATACCACAACGATATCATCATCTACATAAAGTAAATATGTTATTTTTGGATCATTTTTATATGTTAGGAAAATAGTTCATTCTAAATATTTCATATCCATAAGTGTAGTCAAATATTCCACGGCTATTGAAAATATTATACATCAGTATATAGATATTAAACTTACAATACTAGGAAGCTTATTATTTTGTGAAAGCATGAAAACATTTAACAATGAATCAAGAGATTAAAAGTACTATAACATAATATTTTCTAAACATACTCAATCAAATATTTAGTAGGCTGACATATACAAGTAAACATTATTTATTCATGTTCAAGTTGTACACAATGAATGGATAGCAGATCAATTGTATTTAGTCTTAGTACCTTTATACTGTAAGTTTCTAAACATACTGTATGTCAGGTTAACTTACAGTATGTCAGATTGCAGATCAATGTATTTAGTCTTAGTACCTTCATCTCTATTAATCAACATTACTAGGAAGATTATTTTTCATGATGATTGATAATTAGTTGATGAATAATTAAACTGCACATTTCCTTTTCTATGATAATCATTTTTGATCTCTTTTGAATTTGTACTTGTAGTAGTTTAGTTTAATTTAATGAACTCTTCTGCTTGATAGAGTTGGACCACATGGAAGCTTATTTTACTTGTAGTAGTGTGCTTATTTACTTGTACTTATAGTAGTTTAGTTTAATTTAATGAACTCTTTTGAATTTGTACTTGTAGTAGTGTTCTTATTTTACATGTTCTTATTTAATATAATAGTGGTGGAAGAGGTGGCCACGGCTAGGTGATAGGAAGAGAAGGTAGAGGTTTTCAGGGTATCGGCTATGGGTTTAGGTGATGTTGTGGAGGTGGATGGGTTGACGGCGGTGGCCACGGCAACGGGTGGGGCACAGGCCGAGGTTTTGGTAGCCGAACAAAGAAGGAAGGAGAAGCCAATTTTTTTTTTCATTCTGCATTTAAAATTGGAATGAGAAGTGTATCTGAGTGAATGAGAAGTGTATCTGAGTGAAGTCTGTAAATTGTTTGGAAGAAGTTGGCAGTTTTTGGAACGATTGTGGTGGTTAGATGCAGTGGCAGGGGTATATGCAGTAAAGCAGAAGGGGTGTGGTAAGTTGGTTGAATGTAACAGTGGGATATATGATAGTGGTAATACAAGTTGTATCTGGAACATGGCAGTTTGTTGGCTTGTGATGTTAACAGAGGTGGAACAGGCACTGACAAGTTGTGATTTGTAGTTGTTGGTGGTGTGATGGTTTATGTATTGAAGTATGCAGGGAAGATGAAGGAATTGCTGATGTTTGAGGGGCAAAGTTTTGGCAGTGAATGTTTGTAGCAGCAGGCAGAAGTGTGGAGTTGCAAGTATTGGCAGTTTGGGTGTTGAAGGACAACTACTGGTGGATGTTGCAGTAATGTACAGGGGTGGTATCAAAATGTGGCAGTGTTATTGCTGTTGGCAATTATGAAGTAATGGTTTCTGTCTTGACTATTGTAGATTGAGGTATGTTGTTGTTGAGGTAGTTGATGGTGATAGAAGTTATTGGCAGTAGGTGAACAGTTTTGAGCAGTGAAGGATGAGGCAGTGGGGATTGTTGCAAAATGAGGAAGTTGTATGTTGTATGTTGCAGGTAGTGGCAGTGTATGGGGTTGATAGTAGAGCAGAGGTTGATGGAAGTGGCAATATGTTGATATGGTGAAGGCAATAATTTGAAAGCAGCAGTTTGAAGTGTGATGGCACTAAGAAATGTAACTGTGAAGTGGTGGCTAATTGAATATGGATGATAAGAGGGGTAATGAAGAGGCAGTGCAACAAAAGAGGCAGAGGCAGAGGCAGTGTAGTTGAAGTTTGAAATGGCAGAGACAGTTTGTAGCAGCAGTTTGGAAGTGGTGCAGTGGGTAGTGTTGGAGATTAAGTGTTGGTGCGGTTTGTTTTTGGATGTATGTTGGTGAGTAGTTTGGATTGGCAGAGGTAGGTTGGGGATGGTGATATGCAAGCAGCAGAAGGGTATGCAGGCGGTTGTTTCTGATGGCAAAGTGATGGCACTGTTGCAGTTTTGTGGGAAGTTACAGGTAATTTACCCATACTTCGACGTTCTTCGATGATTATATCAATATGTTCCACTATCTTCCCCAGTCTTATTGCTACCCATTTAAAATCTATTGTCTTTGCTCATAAACCATGGTTTACCTATGAATTTATTTAATACTTTGCCATTTTGGGTTGTAAATGTGTACTTGCACAAGGTTTTTTTAGTATATCCTTTTTGTGCATTATTGCAAAACTTAGTGAATGTTTTATTTCTGTGGATTTCAGTTAGAATGCGTTGCTTCCAACTTCAATATTTTGATATTTCGTTTTTACTCGTGTACTCTTATGATTGTTTAGTTTAACAGTTGGTCTTAAGATTTTTTGTTGTTTACACTTAATATTGGTACTCAGGCTATGCCCTTTGCCAACAAGGGTATAAGTTTTTATATCACGGTATATGTGTTACCCATACTGTCACTGTATACTGTTTATGCATTAGTGAAAGTGAGTATATAAGTTTTCAAATCATCACAGCTGTACGTGTAGAAGCAACAGAATCAAAAACTATGGCATTATCATTTTGCCCCAAATAAGAACTAACAACCTTAACCAACACAGCTGTTGTATGTGCGTTTGCAAACAACTAAACCAAACAAAGGTGGTAATTTATTTCTCTGCTTTGGCCCTATTACGTTCTGTTGCGTTACTGTTTTCCCCATTGATAATACACTATATATGTCATAGTACAAGTTAGTACCAATATTAGTTCATGCATATTGCTTTTTCACGTCGGATAGGAAAAACAGAGCTCACTTATATGTAAATACTGTATTCACTAACACACTAACACTCCTCCATTTCATACATTTATATATTTTCGTACCACTTTACTGCAAACGAAAACAAATTCAGCTGCACAGTATTCCCAATACAATATTATCCTCTCTTTTTTTCAATTTTTTACACTGCAATGCTCCATTACAATAATTTCACACAGTACCAATATAACCATAGTATTGACGTCAATTCACCACTGTACTATACTGTACATTGGCTGCATTGTATTATTTCAAATATTCATCAACCAGCTGAAATAACATAAACAATATTTTCATGCCTTTGGTTCATTACACGATTTAGTTTTGTTACTCAGAAAATTCACCTTCCGTTTAACCCATAAGACCTCAAACAAATGATAGAAAGAAAAGGATCTGGATCGGACCTTCCGAAGGGATGCAGTAAATATGGAGGTTAGAATCATTTTCCCTTCATACTTCTTTCTGTCGCTATGATTTGACACAATATCCTTATGCATGACAAAAAAGTCTATATAAATAGTTTTTTTTAGATCAACTAAATAGTCACATAGGAACATTATAGCTGATCCTGTTATTTGGGTGCCTGCAGGTAGCAGTGTGCAATGTTGGTATATGCTATGGAGATGAGGAGAAGTGCTGCTGCTTGGGTTAAGGTATGTGGTGAAGTATGGTCAGCAGCTTGATGGTGGATATTGGGGGATGTTTGATGTTAAGTGGTGGAAGAGTTTGGGTGTAAGTAATGTCAGTAGTTGCTGCGAAGTGTATGTGTTTTATTTTATGGAGGAGGTGGAGGAGCAGCAAATGTTGGAGGTCGATGCTGTTACTGATGAAGTGTGCACAATGATGCACAGTGGAGATGATAGAAATCAATGTTGTAAATGAAGGTGAAAATTTGTAAAGCAAAGCAAAATTTGTAAATGATAATGAAATAATTTTTTAATTTTTTGTGTATGTTTTTTTCTTTTATATATATATATATATATATATATATATATATATATATATGTAAAGATTATCAATAATATATATATGGTCTATTTGAGTACTGTAATAATGGTTTCTGAGGGATTAGTTTGCATCGGTTGTTATAAAAAAACCTATGCAATAGAGGGATTAGTTTGCATCGGTTTTCAACAACAACCGATGTAACAAGTTCCTTTGTTGCATCGGTTTTCATTACAACCGATGCAACATGAGGGTTGTGCTCAAGCAACCAACCATGGTATTTTGCATCATTTGTTAGTAACAACCGATGCAAAAAGGACCTTTTTGCATCGGTTTCAGAACTGATGCAAAAGTGTTAAGCCTGTTGCATCGGTTGCATATGCATCGGTTGTTGAACTGATGCAAAAGGGGGGTAAACAACCGATGCAAATGGCCTGTTTTGTAGTAGTGAAGGCTCGTAGGGAGAATGGATTTCCAACTAATGACTAGGCACTGGGGTACCACCTGTCACAGTACGGGGCCTAGATCACCGTACCGAGGACCACTCCCGATCCCCTGCAACACAAGGCCGGGACTACCCCTTACTGGATAATCCCAAGTGAGATCACCCCGCGGTTGGGATCATCAACCGCCCACTAAGCCGAAATAAAAAGGAACATGTAGACTGGAATGACCTCACCCTGCTTGGGTGTTACCCACCTAGCCTTGCTGCATAACCCCTGATTTTCAGTCATTTCCATTTGATGAGGCTTGAGGCTAAGCGTTACCTTTAAGAACAATATCTCTTAGAATGCCCATCGTCCACCTGACGATGTTTCGCAAGCATTCGTCCATACAAGTCCGTCCCGGGTCCGAACGGAACCGAAGGCACTATTCCTACTACATCCATTTTGGAAATATCCTCAGGATTAGTAGCGACTAGCCCTTGCACTTCACTGCTCCAGCTTCGAATCCAAAATCGTTTTCACGAAACGTACAAACCGGATCGAAGTGGTTTTCGAGAAATAAATCTCGATCCCGGTCTCTTCGAAACGATAAACGCATTTGGCCGATATTGATAGTCAGTGATTTAACTGTCAATTAACATTCACAAACATCCATCCATAATAAATAATGTCTCCCAAATTATTTGTTATCCTCAATATCTTCACCAGATATAACTCCATTTCCAAACCCCTTTGAAAACAGTTTTAAAACATCTTTCTTTCACGGAAATAAATTTTCCAAACTTTTCTATTCCCCTTGAATCCGCCAAGTACAACACTTAAAATAAAAATATCTGAAACACTATTATAAATATATGCTTTAGATAGATATTTAAAATAATTTAAAACACTTTATTGAAAAATAAACTGTACATTTAAATTTAGAAAAAAAAACAGCTTCCAAACTTAAATGAAGAATAATACTTTAGAAATATTTAAGTAAGACTACCTTATAGACTATAAACTAGGTTTCTTTTTAAAACAAATACTAAGTTACTTTTAAATACGATAATAGATTTGAAACAAATACTTACTTTAGAATTTGAACATTTAACAAATAATAAATTTTACAAAATATGTTTTATTTTTAAAACAACGTTAAATCCTTTATCTTATATTTTAAAATTTACTTTGAAAACGTACTTGGCTATCAGGGAAATATACTTCTCTTCACATCCTTTTAAAAATAAATCACTGCTTATTTTTAAACAAATTTCCTATTTTCATTAATAAATTCCCACCTTGAATTTATCCTTCCCAAATCCTTTGAGATATTACTTTGCTTTTATAAACCCCGTTTAAAAATTCCATAGCCACATTCTCCATTAAAAACCCCCGGTTTCACACATTTAAATCAATTCCCAAATTGACTTTCAATTTAATCCATTTATTCAAAATCTTTTAACTTCTGATTTTTAAATCCTTAATTAAGATTTAAAATACTTTTAACTGGAAATACCAATTTTAGATTTCCCAAATTACTTTTAAAATTTAAACTTTAATTTTTTTTAAATAATTCTTTATTCTTTTTAATAAAAAAAATATCATTTGAATTTACAACTCATTAATTCATTAATTATTGTTTATTCGAAATCTTTTCCATACTCGAAGTTATTTATCAGAATTAAATATCACTTCCATTTCTTTTCACTTCATTCTTAACTTATTCCAATTTTCGATAATTATCTCGCTTACAAATTCACTTCTTTTATTTTCTTTTCAAAATCCAATTTATATATTTCTGGTATCTCATTATACCCAAATATTCAATCAAACCAGAGCATTTAATATCCCAATATAATTTATCAGAGAATATCAACAATCACAACAGAGGATATTAAAAATGTAACTAAATATTGAGGAATCCAGTTGTATCCCTCCAACCTGTTTCCCTGCATCCACAGACATTAGCACAAATATAAATACCAATTCCACTTCGAGGTGGAATATCGTGGTATATGGGATTAATTAAATATCATCCGCTATTATGCGGCTTATAGGGCCTCATCCGCTATAAAAATGCGGGAAATCAACAACTTCAATATATACATATTCCAATATATATATATATTGATATATATATATATACTACTATATATACTATCATATCAAATCAATCCAATCATTCACCAAATATTTAAATTTAACCAATTAAATTTAAATAGCAACCAGATGAGTGAGATTAACTCACCTTTGAATTTGTTTGCAGTCCACTTCAATTCAATTTGGTTTCCTCGGTTATAACCTTGTATAAACATTTATAATTTTTATCAATACTCGAGTCAATTGAACAATTAAATTTCAGAGATTTCATTCTAACCGGATAAAATTAAATTTTAAACCGTTTTCCACCTACAGATTTAATTAACCAAAACTTTTTATTTTAAACTTAATAATTTAATTTTAAACAGATTTTTCTTTTAAATAAAAATATCTTTAGCAATAAAAATAATTGAATAAGTTTAATAAACAAATCCATCTCCATAATTTATTATTTACAAATAACAAGTAAGTGAAGGTACCTATATTTATTTTATTTATTTATTTATTTTTATAAATTTCTCAAACATATTAACATTCTTATAAATATATTTGTTGTTTATCTATGCATATATATATATTTAAACTAACTAGTAACATAGACTGTACAACTTTATTTCAAACTAAATTAAAAACATAACTACTTAATATTTATTGTAACCTATCTGTATCTATATATATATATATATATATATATATTGAATTAAATTAAGGGTAAAAATTTAAATACCTATATCAAACGTTCCAGGCAAAACGAACGGCAACTCACCAAAATCGCCATCGCCGATGGAACCACCCCGACTACGACGAACCCACCTACCAATGCCACTGATCAACTCCTCTTCACGCCCCCATCCCGGCCAACCCCCAAATCTTATGCTCGAGTTCGCGAAACCCTAGCCTAAATTCAAGCCGCGACCCTCACAAATCGATCGAACTCAAGCACCCTCCCACGCCTTCGCCGCCGTACCTCGCCTCCGTCCTCCCACGCCTTCCCCGAAATCGATATGCCCCAACCCTAATCGAGAGTCCCTCTCGTCTCGCGACTGATCTACAATCGAAATTGCTTTGACAGGGAGTCGCGATTTCCGTTGCGAGCACGAGTCACCCAATCGAGGATGCGGTTATTTTGATTTTTGAATTTCGAACGAATTGCGTTCGAATCTGAGTTCCGCCCTTTCCCCCTTTACATTTCTTTTTTTTAGTTTATGTTCGAATGAAAACTGCGAAGCAGGCTTCTTTTTCTTTTTCTTTTTCGATTTTTTTTTATCGTCTAAAGGAAGAAAAGGATGAACGAATATAGGTGGAGGGGAGTGGCGTATAAGGGAAGGTTTGACCATTAATTTACATTCAATTGGATTATCCTAGGCATTTACCAACCGTACGACCAAACGGTAGCTCCAAACATTGCGAAAATTGAAATCCGATAATAATATAATATTACGAATCCAATAGAATTGGTTTTGTCGAATTCTGGGACTGTGCCTCGAAAGGCTATTTTTTTAAATTCCATTTAAACAATAAAATTTTCAAAACGGAACAATTCACTGTTAAATTCAATTTTAAAACTTCTATTATCCTTAGTGTTATCAATATAAATTTTATAAGCCTTCAAATCATTTTTAATAGGCTTAAAACTCCAGATTAAACAATTTACCCAAGTTCACTTATTTAATTTAATAATTCAATTATCAAATAAATTGAGATATTCGTAATTCAGGTTAAAATTACTCTATTTAATATTTAAAACCAATTAAATATTCTGGTTTTAATGTTCGAAAATTCCGGGTCGTCACACTTGGGTATGTTGACATCCCAAAGAAAATTTTGGTGATTTGTTTTTCTTTGAAAATAACTTCTATCTTGTATTAAAACTATTTTAAACTTTATAAATATATTTAACTATAGTTAAATACATAAATAAGTATAGAGAATAATAGTTTGGTATATATAAGATTTTACTGTATTTTATATTTAAATCTAAGTATAAATATTTAAAAGCTAAATATATTATTATTAAAAGATAGTTTAAAAACAAAGATAATTTAATTTTGAAAATAAAGATTATTTTGAGGCTAAAATATTTAAAATCAGGATAGGTGTTTTTTATTCTTTTAAAAGGAAGGTTTTGAAATCATTTTGAAAACATGATATAATTTTGTAAAAACATTTAAATAAAAGGTTAGCGGATACAAAACAATGTTCCACTAAATTTTTTGTAGGTTCCATCCTACTTAGGGTTTCATCTCTTTAACAGACTCGAAGTGGATTCTATTCCATGAATAAATTGGATTTTAAGATGCCAGTGCCTTTCTAGGAGTTTTAACAAAATTTATAATTAAATTACTTATTATTGAAATCTTGAACTCTTGATAATCTTGATATTCTTGATACTCATTAGTCTTCAATCTTGATATCTTGAATCTCTATACTGTATAGTCTTCATTCTTGGTACCTACATGGTTAAATCCTGCATATACATATATTTCTAAACTATAATGTTAGTATTTATATTCTATAATCCTATTCTAATGTTGTTGTCATCAAAACCATCATCTCAAGGACTAACAATCTCCCCCTTTTTGATGATGACAACCTTTGTTTATAAAATATTACTTCTATCCTAATAACTCCCCCTAAAACTAAGAACTCCCCCTTAATCTATGCTTAACTATCCTATTTTATATTTTTCCCCCTTTGTCATCAAAAAAAAAACTAACTCGAAACTATATAACTCCCCCTTAATCTAATACTCTATGACATGTGATTATAATGATAGTGTTATCATAAATAATCAACACTTAACTTTAAAACTTAAAACTTAGTCCTAAATTACTAGCTATCCTAACTAAATTACTAGCTATCCTAACTAAGTATCCATATAATAATACTTTTAATAGAACACATATAAGAACACAAATTATTTATTAATTATATAGTTATATTTACATTTTTGTAGAGAATGTAAGAAAGAATATACAACAATAGGAAAAAGAGAAAAAAAACTAATGAGTGTCTTTGAAAAAGGGAGATCTATGAACCGAACAATTTGGATAGCGGAAATAGAAATTTCCACGTTGTTCGACAAGATTTCTATCTTTCTCAAAGCACACTTCGCCAACACAAACGACTTTGTCATCTTCTTCAACGTGCTCTTCTTCCATGAAGGCTTCTTCTTCTTCCTCGCTGCCCTCTTGCACATGATCTACTGAAGAACCTTCGTCCACGAAGATTGGATTAACATGATTGTCTATTAGAAATTTTTGCAAATTCCTAAGGATTCAGCCTTGACTCTCTTGTTCATTGGCCATTCTAAGTCGTACCACTTAAATTTTAATCAATAATTGCAGTGCATCCTTCAAAGAATCCTCCATTTTTGTCACTCGTGCGAGCGTTGTTCGTTGAAACGGTCCAGAATTAGAAGGGAACGAAAAGGTTGAATTTTTATTTGGAGGAGGCCATGGTTTAATTTATTTCAGAAGTCTGAACAAAGAGAGAACAGAGAGAATGATCAACATTTCGAAAATAAGAAGAATATATAACTAATTATTTGAATTTTGGTTGAAAAATTTTCAAAAATAAAAAATTATTGTATGTCGACATCGATTGAGGAGGTATGTCGACATGGTCCTTGAAATTTTTACTATTTGGTTTACTTTGATTTAATTTTTAATTATACTTTGTTATTTATATTTTTACATTTTATTTATTGAAAAAATTCCCAATTCTCTTCTTAATTTAGTAAATATAGATTCATTTAAGGGTTTTGTTAATATATCAGCAATTTGATTCTCGAAATTAATATAATCTAGAGTAGTTACTTCCTTATTTATATTATCTCTGAGAAAATAATGTCGTATATCAATATGTTTAGTTCGAGAATGTTGAGTAGTATTTTGGATAAATTTATTGCACTAGTATTATCACAATAAATTTGTGATTTTGAGATATTTAAACCATAATCTTTTAAAGTTTGTTGCATATATATTACTTGAGAACAAGCCAAAGCAGCAGAAATATATTCTGCTTCAGTTGTTGATAAAGAAACTGTGTTCTTCTTTTTACTAAACCAGGAAATCAGAGAATGCCTCAAAAAGTGACAAGTTCCACTTGTACTTTTTCGATCTAATTTACAACCAGCAAAATCAGCATCACAGTAAGATATTAAGTCAAAAAAATCATTTTTAGGGTAAAATAAGTCATAATCAGAGGTGTTTTTAACATATCTTATGATACATTTTACGGATTTTAAGTGGGTCTCTTTAGGTTGGGATTGATATCTCGCACAGAGACAAACACTACGCGTGATATCAGGTCTGCTAGCAGTGATATAAAGTAGTGATCCAATCATTCCTCTATATAATTTTTGATCTACATCCTTCGAGAGATCTTCTTTACTAAAGTACTCATCGGTTGCCATGGGAGTGGTTTTTCCACTCGCAGTAGTCAAACCAAATTTACTAATTAGGTCTTTAGCATATTTTTCTTGAATAATAAAGATACCATTATCTAATTGTGTTATTCGTAATCCTAAAAAGAAGTTTGATCCACCCATATGACTTATCTCAAACTCTTTTGTCGTTATTTTAGAAAATTCTTTATTCATTTCAAAATTAGTTGATCCAAAAATGATATCATCTACGTAAACTTGTACTAGTTGAATATCATTTTTATTTCTTTTAGTAAAAAGAGTATTATCTACTTTACCAATTTCAAAATTTAATTGTAATAAGTAAGATCTTAGTCTACCATACCAGGCTCTAGGAGCTTGTTTTAGACCATATAGAGCTTTCTTAAGTTTGTAAACATGATTTAGTAATTTTTAATTTTCAAAAAGTGGTGGTTGTTCAACATATACTTCCTCTTTTACAAATCCATTTGAAAGGGCACTTTTAACATCTATTTGAAATAGTTTGAAATTATTATGGTTTGCGAAAGCAAGTAGAATCCTAATGGCTTCTAATCTTGCTACGGGAGCAAAGGTTCATCAAAATTTATTCCTCCTTCTTGACAATAACCATGAGCGACTAACCGGGATTTATTTCTAACAACCTCTCCTTGTTCATTCATTTTATTCTTATAAACCCATTTAGTTCCAATTATAGTTTTTCAGGTTTAGGAACAAGTTCCCAAACATCATTTTTAGTGAATTGATTTAATTCTTCTTTCATAGCCAAAATACATGAATCATCAGTTGATGCTTCTTTTGGATTTTTGGGTTCAATAGTTGGTATAAAAGCTACATTGCTCATTTGACTTAGTTGATTTCTAGTTTTAACAACAGATTGCATATCTCCAAGTACATTTTCAACAGGGTGATCTTTTAAAAGTTTAATCCTTTTATTAGGATGGTTAATTTCATTATTAGTTTCAGTTGACTCTTGAGTTTGAGTGATTAAATCATCTTCATCGTTTAAATCTTCAAAAATTTTGAGATTTTCATCGAAAGAAACATGCATTGTTTCCTCGATGGTATTAGTTTTAAATTAAACAATCTATAAGCATTACTTCTATTAGAATATCTGATAAACATACCTTTGTCGGATTTAGGATCAAATTTATCTAAGTTATCATTTGTATTTAAAATAAAACATTTACTTTCAAAAATTCTAAAATAAGATACCTTAGGTTTCTTTGAGTGAAGAAGTTCATAAGATGTCTTATCAGTTAAAGGTCTAATTAAAATTCTATTTAAAATATAACAGGCGGTAGCAACTGCTTCTGCCTAAAAATACTTCGGTAATTTACTATCTGAAAGCATAGTTCTCGCACACTCTTGAATCGTCCTATTTTTTCGTTCTACTACTCTGTTTTGTTGTGGAGTTCTTGGAAATGAAAAATTGTGAGTTATTCCCTTTTTATTGCAGAATTCCTCAAACATTTCATTTTCAAATTCACCACCGTGATCGCTATGGATGGTTATAATTTTTAGAGAAAGTTGATTTTGAATCCTTTTTGTAAAGTTCTTAAAACATTCAAAAGTATCACTCTTATGTTTCAAAAATATTGTCCATGTAAATCTACAATAACCATCTACAATTACAAAAACATATTTACTATGATTTATTGACAGAATTTGAGATGGACCAAATAAATCAAGGTGAAGTAATTCAAGAGGTTTTGAGGTTGAAAACATATCTTTTAATTTAAAGGAACTTTTTCTAAATTTTCCTAATTGACATGCATCACATAGTCTATCTACTTGAAAATTCATTTTAGGGAAACCTCTTACTATATCATGTTTAGATAGTCTAGATAAGAGTTTGAAATTCAAATGCCCAAATCTCTTATGCCAAATCCAAGGGTCACTTATATTTCCCAACAGACACAGGTTATCATTTGAAACTTTCATACTAAGAATATAAATATTCTTTTTCCTAATTCCCTCAAATATTATGGTTGAATTATTATCTTCAATGTCACACTTATCTTTTTCAAATTTAATTTTATATCCTTTATCGCAGATTTGACTTACACTTAGCAGATTATGTTACCGATTCTTAAATAGCAAAACATTAGTAATAATAGGAATTTCAGAGTTACTGACTTTGCCGATGCCAATCACATATCCTTTTGAATTGTCTCCAAAGTTAACCAGCCTCCGTCTTTGTATATTATATCATTCATCATATCTGGATTTCCAGCCATGTGTCTAGAGCATCCACTATCGAGTATCCATTTGTTCTTTTTGATCTGCACAATTTATTCGTCATGGATTGATTCCTTAACCCCTATAAAGCATGTTTCCTGCACATCAAACAATTTTGGTAGACAACTTGAATTTGAATATTGATTATATGCAGACTCAAGAGACAATGATGATCTGAATATTTCTAAACTAGTATTTACAAACATAGCCATTTTTAAAAACTTTTTCAAAAATCAGACTATGAAACTTTGAAAACTTGCTCTGATACCAAATGTGAGAAATACAGAATATGGATCTTAAGGCTAGGATTAACACTAGAGGGGGTGAATGGTGTTTAAAGGAATTACTAAATCTTTTCGAGTTTTTTTTAATTTGAACACAAATGTATGCAATATTCAGACACAGATATGATCACAGAAAAAAACACAGATGCAGAAATAAAGTAAAAGCAGTAAAGGAAAGAACACATCGGATTTTATACTGGTTCGGAGTTAACCTACATCTAGTCCCGTACACAAGTACGGATTTTCTTTCAAAAGCAATTGTACAATTACACCCTCGATTTCAAGGCTACGAGGTACACCCTCCAGATTCACAACCATCTGGGTAAAGATACTTGATTTCATGGGCAACAAGTTCACCCAATTGATTTTCTAGGCTATAATCACACCTTTTCTAACTTGATTGATTTCCAAGCCACAATCACACCTTTTCTCGCTTGATTGATTTCCAAGGCTACAATCACACCTTTTCTCACTAAATTGATTACAAAGAAGTGTATAACTCTAAATAGCACTAAGATCATGTTGAGATAGTGATAGAGAATCAAACTAGAAATGATCTAGTTAGATTCAATGTTGATTTCGGCAGAGTAATGGCAAGAATATGTATAAAGAAATGTGGAAGAAGAAGAAGAAGAGTGAAAAAATAGAAAAATATGAATTGAAATTCGTTCAAAACAGCCCCTATTTATAGAAAAACAACAACCATGTCCATTCGTGAAGGGATATGACGAATAGACACTTTTTTTGAAATTCAAATTTTTGAAATCGACTACCACTATGTCGACATGGGTATCTTGGGTATGTCGACATCCCAAAGAAAATTTTGGTGATTTGTTTTTCTTTGAAAATAACTTCTATCTTGTATTAAAACTATTTTAAACTTTATAAATATACTTAACTATAGTTAAAGTACATAAATAAGTATAGAGAATAACATTTTGGTATATATAAGATTTTACTATATTTTATATTTAAATCTAAGAATAAATATTTAAAAGTTAAATATATTATTATTAAAAGATAGTTTAAAAACAAGGATAATTTGATTTGAAAATAAAGATTATTTTGAGGCTAAAATATTTAAAATCAGGATAGATGTTTTGTATTCTTTTAAAAGGAAGGTTTTGAAAACATGATATAATTTTGTAAAAACATTTGAGTAAAAGGTTAGTGGATACAAAACAATGTTCCACTAGATTTTTCGTAGGTTTCATCCTACTTAGGGTTCCATCCCTTTAACACGCTCAAAGTGGATTCCATTTCACGAATAAATTAGATTTTAAGATGCCAGTGCCTATCTAGGAGTTTTAACAAAATTCCTAATTAAATTACTTATTATTGAAATCTTAAACTCTTGATAATCTTGATATTCTTGATACTCATGAGTCTTCAATCTTAATATCTTGAATCTTTATAATGTACAGTCTTCATTCTTGGTACCTGCATGGTTAAATCCTGCATATACATATATTTCTAAACTATAATGTTAGTGTTTATATTTTATAATCCTATTCTAAGGTTGTTGTCATCAAAATCATCATCTCAAGGACTAACACAGATGATCGCTAATCTACTGGTTTGCCTTTGCAACACTTTAGTTTGTGGAAGGCTTTCACTTCGTGAAGGGTTTTTTTTGGATCAAATGACCATTGATCTACTGATTCACCTTCACGATACTTTAGATCATGAAAGACTTTCGTATTTGCAAAGGTTTTTTGGATCATATGACCGCTAATCTACTAATTTACCTTCACGACGCTTTAGTTTGTGGAAGACCTTCACGTTAGCAAAGGGTTTTTTGGATCAGATGACCGCTGATCAACTGATTCACCTTCACGATGCTTTAGTTCATGAAAGACCTTTATGTTCGCGAAGGGTTTTTTAGATCAGATTACCGTTGATCTACCGGTTTACCTTTATGATGCTTTGGTTCGTGAAAGACCTTCGCATTCACGAAGGGCTTTTTGGATCGAATGGCCGCTAATCTACCAGTTTACCTTCATGACTCTTTAATTCATGAAATACCTTCACAATCACAAAGGGCTTTTTGGATCAGATGACTGTTGATCTATAGGTTTACCTTCATGACGCTTTAGTTCGTGAAAGACCTTCACGTTTGCGAAGCATTTTTTTGAATCAAATGACCGTTGTTCTACCGGTTTATCCTCATGTCGCTTTAGTTCATGAAAGACCTTCATGTTCGCGAAGGGTTTTTTGGATCAGATGACCGCTGATCTGCCGGTTTACCTTCACGACGCTTTGGTTTGTGAAAGATCTTCGCATTCACGAAGGGTGTTTTAGATCAAATGACTGTTGATCTACCGGTTTTCTTCACGACGCTTTGGTTCATGAAAGACCTTCCCATTCGCGAAGGGTTTTTTGGATCAAATGACCGCTGATCTACCGATTTGCCTTCAGGACGCTTTAGTTTATGGAAGATCTTCACGTTCGTGAAGATTTTTGTGGTTGGATGTCCGACAACCAGACGGCCTTGGAATGATAATTTATCGATTACAAGAGGAGTTTTGGGTCGTGTGCTCGACGGCCCAACAGTCTTAAAGCAATGGTTCATCGACTTCAAGAGGAATTTTTTAGGTTCAGCATGAGGGAAGATAGTTTTATTGGTTCCTATAAGCTATGGTGGTTGATCTATTTGTTCGACGATCCTTTGGACAAGACTTCTCGACGCCACCAGCAATGCCGGTTCTCAAAAGGGGGATTAACATGACTCGTCGAGGGCATTGAAGCATTTCTTTCGCCGTGCTGCCTGTAATGCCCCTAGAGTCCCGGTACAGCTCATTTGGAAAAGGAGAGTAGACAAGGATGGATGAGAATGCATCGCTTTAGGTTGCTATCCCGTTCCTTAGTTGTTAGCTAGCTAGAGTGTTATCTGATTATCATCTTTTCTTTTGATTTCATCAGTTAACTGGGGAGCTTTTTTACTAGGTCTTAGTAGCCTTGCTTGGGTAGAAGGTCCTTAAGGTCCTATAGCTCCTTTACCGTTTGGTATGTTCTTTGGCACACTGCTAGGTTTGCCTTCTTCTAATTACACTACTTCAAGTCTTTGGAACCGGTTTTCCTTCCCATAGAATTCTTTCAGGATAGCAGGTTGTTTCATCCTTTAATGATTCCTGAGGGCCTTGCAGCAAACTGCATTCATCGCCCTTGCTTCGTTCATATACTACTCATACCTATAAAAAAGCAACTTGGAATCAGTTGTACACTTGTATAAAAGGTATAGTTGGCCTGATAAACTTCTTTGGATATTCTGCATGTTGAACAGCTTCAGTGAAAGGGTTTCAATTAGGGAAGATGATCTAATCGTTGTCAAATCAGTCTATTTCAAGTTATGGCTGTTTATAAAGCTTGAGAATGATATATGCACAATTGTCAATGCTTGAATGATTAGAAATGTAGATTGAATTACAAATCACTTACGATGGGGTCATGTATTACTGACGATCCTAAAAAATTTCAAACTTAATGAGATTGGTCTAGAGTGAAAAAGAAGGCCTCACAAGGTTGCATTCCAAATTTCAAGGTATTTGGAGTTTTACATTCGAGTATGGGCAGAAAAAGATGGATCGACATTGATGGATTGGTGGTATTTTACTTAGAGTCCGACATGAGAAAATTTGCCATTTGCTTGGAGTCGGCATGGGACTCGCTTGGACATAGTATTTGAAGTACTGAATTGGTGACAAACATTGCTTGGAGCCATTTGCATGTTTGGTAGGAGAAAATCTTGGTTTTACCCAAGTCTATTTTCGGGCTAAAATTTCCTATGTTTACTTCGAGTCAAATGGGTGATTATCCGAGTTCGACTTCGAGTACGGACTTCTAGAATCTGCTTCGAGTTAAATTGGTGATTACACGAGTTTGACTACGAGTCAATCCTGAAGTGAGTTTTTTAATGATCATTTTTGATAGGAGCGCCATGATGGGATTCGAAGCTGGTCAGTCGGGAGTGGTTCTCCCTTAGGAGCTTGGCCTTGTAATCAATTATATCCCTTTCGAACGACCCAAACAGCGGTTTCGCTGGCCGGTCAGCGAGTCGGGATCCAGGGGTGAAGCGCCCTTGTTTGGGGGTTCGAGGGCACAACGTGGCATTACGACTCGAACCAATTCATTGGTATTGTTACGGCACTTTGGATAAGCTGATTCACTGGAGATAGCATTGCAACCTGAGCCAATTCAATAGATCACCGGCGATCTAAAAAGTATGTTGGAAAGCGAGCCAACCCCTTAGCATCCTTCTCCCATCTTATTCCATGGTGCTCCATATACTTAGAATATTATTGGGCTTTTCTTTCCGGAGTTTATGGCGGTCTGGTGAAAAGGTATGGATCACTAGCGATCCATAGTGCATGGATTGCTAGCAATCCATGTATTTGGTTGATTTCTGAGCTTTTCCTTTTGGTTCGCGTCTACTATCTCATGTTGATGTTCTCCATCTAATTTCATAGCTTGTTGCCTTGTTTTGATGATGATCCATACGCTAGTTGCATTGGACTGGTATTAGATCATGATGCAAAGGGAATGGTGGACCCACGAGCTAACAAAATGGATCGCTAGGGATCCATAGGAGATGGATCGTTAGCGACCCATCACCTTAGCATGTATTTACTTACATTTCTCTGATCCTTCTTGGTCGGTTCTTCTATTCTCAACAGCAAACCTTCTAAGCGTTGAGGATCTAACTTCTGAACCTATCGGATCCAAAGTAAATAGCTAAATCTAAGCCTAATTTCATCTCTCAATGAAAGCACCAAAATGTTAACCCAAAAAATGAATCAACAACGTGGTTTGAATGTGAAATCCCAGCCCTATTCTTACAGAGAAATAATACAGATAATAGGTGTAGAAAAGAATAGTAAAAGAAAGGAGATAAGAAGATTTTTACAATGGTTTGGCTGTTAACGAAGCCTACATCCACTATATAGTTTTATTATGACTAATTTTTGTTACAAGTAGTGTTTGATTACAAGGTTTTTGATTATTCTTAGCTAGATTCAATCCCTAGAGTTGGAACCTACTAGAGAATCACGGTGAATCCTTAGAAATTGTTGTGAGGGAGATGAAGAGTGAAGAAAGTTTCCAACGGAGCTTAAGCAACCAGTTTGGAGAAGATCATGTTTATGTTGTAGGTAGGATTGTATTTATAAAGATTAGAGAGCTTCTGGGACAGGCCTGTTCACTGAATGCTTCTAGGTGCACTTAGGAAGATGCAACGAAGCTTAGGTCATGACTTGAGCCAAAACCAAGGATCGCTAGCGATCCATGGTCTATGGATCGCTAGTGATCCATAAATTTAGCTCGCGTGCGTGCTGATCACTTAGCTCCTCTTTCCCTTCTTCGCCTAATTAGCTCGCCAAGAGTCCATGAATAAGAATGGATCGCTGGTAATCCATGGTGTATGAATCTTTAGTGTCTATACAATTGGCATATTTTAGCTTTCTTCACTTCCTATGTGCCTTAGAGACCCAGTGATGAAGTATGGATCGTAGGCAATCTATAATGTATGGATCGCTAGCGATCCATGCAATTAGACTTTTTCTAGACTTTAATGTCGGCATGCTTTTGTTGCTTTGTATCGACATTGTTCGGGTAGTCTCATTGCATATTGCTTTGTTTTGATGATGATTTGCTAGCTAGTTGTATTTAGCCACTGATTGGACTAGACGGACGCTGGTCTCTTGGTTTAGTCATACTTAGTCGTTGCTTTAGCCCTTTTTGGCTGAGTTCTGAGTCGTTTTACGCGATGGAGTTCTCTCGACTTCCTTTGGATTCTGCTGGGTTAAAAACTCGGATAATAATATTTCTTTCCCTTTTAATATGTCATAAATTTTAAACGTGCCAGATCTACTAACAACTTATACTATGACATACTTGGCAATACGAGTACAATGCAAAAATCCGTGTGTAAAACGGATATTATACGAGCAAGTTACAAAATTTACAACCAACACACAAATTTATATAATTACATTATAATTTAAGAAAAAAGAATTTCTCACTCCCATCTGGGCACAGTCCACAACAATCCCACTCGCAACCAATATGAACAGCACCTCCTCTTCTTCTCTCTCTCGATCAAATTCAAAAAAAACACCTTGTACCCAAATGCATATGCACGGCGTGTAAGTGCACTGTCGATCCCCACCTTCAACCATTGATCCACCTCCACCAACAAACTCTACTCGCCTTGCTCGTCACATCCCCCACCTTGCAACCCCATCGATCCATCATAGAAAATTCCACCGGATGACTGCTTCCCGTCCCCCAAACTATTGCTTCCCATCTCCTGAAGCTATATGCCTCCACGCTTCCCTCACAAGTTCGTCTTCATGCCAGAACTTCAAATCCTCCAACATTATAGTCCGAAACTTCCTCCATCACTGAAAATCTGAAACCCTAGCTCAACTAGAAAAAGAGAAGCGGCTCCAAGCATGATCGGACATAGAAAAATGGGTACAGGACTGACGATACCCTCCATATAATCACAAAGAAACCAACTTTTGATTTATTTAAAGGATTTTATCTTGATTTTTGAAACTTCACTGTTCTTGCTATTGGTTTTTACATACTTTTTTTGTTCTACATATTTTTTCTTTTTCTTGTTACATTGCAAAGAAGAAGAGGAACAAGAAGTTGTAAATGAAAAATGGAAGAGAAAGAGTTGTTAGAAATTTGATTTTTGATTTTAAAAGGGCGGTTGCATTTCTTGTTTACCAACTTGGTTTTTTCTTCTGCTTTCACTCTTTTTTTTCCTTTGCCTTTTTCTGATCCGATGAACATAGCAAACAAGGAAAAATGAAAGCTAAAAAAAGAGTTGCTTTGGTCTTCTTTTGTAATTCCAAACTTTACTTCATTTCTCAGTTAATCCATTTCATTTTATTTAAAGATACCCATTATCACACTTTTCAAAGTCAATGAATTACCAAAAGGATAATTAGTAGATGTTGAAAGTAACTACTGTGTGGCTAGTTATCACTTAGGATCGTGTAATATGGAATGTATTATAATCTAAATGCGAAAACAGATAATAATAGCAAAGTAAATAAAAATGAGCACACCAGGAATTTTTATACTGGTTCGAACTTCTCGTTCGACGTCCAGTCCCGGACTTCCCTCTGGCATATTCTCACAATAACCCCTCACTTAACTCGGAGGAATAGGTATACAACATCTGAGCAACCGATCAGGATTTTCCTGTCTCTAACAGCCGAAAGAGGACTTTACCCGCCTGAACAACCGAACGGGACTTCAACGGTTTCACTAAAATTACTTTGACACTTTTTGTTCTTGATAACACTGATTTGTCTTTGATAATACAACCTTCCTATAATCTTTTCCTCAAGTATATATGTGTGTGTAAAGATTTACAAAGGAAAATATCGCTTTGAATCAAAGAATAAGATAATTGATTCAGAGATTCAAGCAATATATTTAAGTTGTGATTGCTTTCCAGAATGCAGAGATAGTAGAGAGTATGATCAAAAAATAATCAGAAAATCAGTGATTTGTGAAGTGAATTTTGTGTGTTTATATAGTAGATAAAGAGTGCAACCATTCACAAAGAGTTCTGATCAAAGGAAGCATCCATACCTCTTCATTTTAGAACGTAACTCTTGGCAAATGGAAGTGTCCATTCAGAAAAAATAGCTGTTGAAAGAATTCAGTCGATTGACCCAAAACGACCAGTCAACTAAATGTTCATAATTTTGCAAAACAGAGAGTTTCTGTGCACCTGTGTAGATTCGTCAACTGGCCATATATGGCCCAGTCGACTGGCCTGACAGTCAAAGCACAGCTCTCATATATTTAAAAACGTTTAAAGCTTAAAACAACTTAACTGCCTTGAGGATAGATTTTAACATTTCTAAGACTAAACTTTAATAAATTAACATATTATACGCAGTTTTGTAGCCTTGTCTCCTTTGTAGTTTGAACAGCATAATTCTTTTTCTCTTTGTCGCTTATCCATATAGTCTAATTCATTGCTTTGTCATGAATCAAAACATATGATTCAACAGATATTAGGATGGTTTGTACTTAAGTTGATTATATGGAGGATAATAGGTTGATTTAGTACCTTTTGTTCAATTTAATACTTATGCCATCTTTTCAATTTCAACTTCACACACCATCTCATGTTTTGAAATTTAAAATGTACTTTTAAAATCATATTAGTATTATAATATACATTTCTCAAAAGAAAAAATGTTTTTCTTTAAAAACTTAATTAAGTTGTTTTAAAAACACGACTAAAGATATTACAACATTTTACAATTTTGTAGTTCGATAAAAGGTCGAAATCCAGAAAAACAACTCGGGTCACATTTTCAGTTTTTCATCAAACTATTTATTTATGTAAATAGAATTTAAAAAATAAATTTTCTATTATTAATTATGAGTTTTAAAAGTCCATTTAATTATTAAATCTATTGGTTGAATATTTAAAGTAAATTTATTCCTAAACTAAACCGATAAAATTTCAGGTCGTTACATTCTTCTCCGCTAAAAGAATTTCGTCCTTGATATTTCGTCCCCATCCAACCCAGGAAACGAACCCCATAATACTTAACAAATTCATAAACCATACGATGAACAAAGATCACCCATATGTAACACTTAGTTACTTGAATACACAACTTCTCTTCCAAACTAGTATCGCCCATCCGACTTCTCTAGTACGGACTTTGATCAGGCTCCTTAGTTAGGAACATCCATTCTCTTTGCATGGCCATTTCATATGATGGAAAACTTTTAGTTTCATACCAAAAACCCTAACCAAGTGTTCACCGTCAAGGGTCGAGTGATAAACCCTTATTCGGGTCAGTGTGAGTCACCTCAGAGTCGTGTACTCGAGCCTCGGATCAAAAACAGTTGCATGAACAAATGATCTACGTACAACTAAAATATTTTTTCTATTGGTTCTTATTTATACCAATTTTTCACTCCTAAAAATAATTTATGAAAATATTTCATAAAAATTTAACTTAATTTATTAGCATTTTCTAACTCAAGTTCATATTCATATAATATCCCTTTAAGTCCTATGAGTATACAATATCAAATTTATTTTACTTAATCAAAATATTTAACAAATTAAAATTGGTTACAACTTACTGTCATTCAGTTATTAAAACTTGTTTTCTTACATTCTCATAACAGTTAGTTTCAATTTCTATATTAATCAGGAAGTTTCAGCTGTCCAAAATCGCTAAAAATTTCATTTCATTTTAGCAGATGAAACTACCCAACAACCTATCATAATAAGACATACACCAAATTTATCCTAATGCGTTAGATACATGAGCCCATATTATACTTAAACAAAAACTTAAGAATTAAACACTTAGGTTTTATATTTCAAATCATTTCAAAATAATCATGTGTGCGTGTGTGTGTGTGTGTGTGTGTGTGTGTAATTATAACTTTAGTATATCAAATCAGGATTTGTTTTATCAAACAACTTGAAACAAAATTACTACGCTAGCATTTTCCCACATAGAAACTCGAAAATAAACACCGATGATGTTGTAGTCATCATTAGAATTATTTTTCATCAACCATAGTAAGTTCAGTGCCTTCTACATCCTTTGAAAGCTTTTAAAAGTATTTATTTTCATAATATCAAATAATATCATTATTAACTTCTCAAAATTTTGAAAACTAACTTTTAAAAGCACCGAGATTTTTAGTTCTCAAATTTTTGATTCAAATACATTTTTATTTATAAACATATTTACAAGTTATACTTATATAATTTCTCTTTCTTATATAAAATCATTTCTCAATTTAATTAATATCCTTGTTTATTACAATAAACAACTCCTATTTAAATTAAATTTTTAACAAATAACTAATGCCGAACAGCTTATAATCAAACCCTGAAACTAATTCACAAGGTGTTCATTTCAATGTTCCATAAAGTTTCTACCTACCCAACCCATGCAGAAAAAAACTGCTCATAACCGATTGAGCACAACCAAATCGAACAAATAATGATAATAATTGAATATTATCATTCCCTAACACTTCATAAATCTATATAATAATTTTAGAAATTATTTCTTTGAATATAAAATATAATTCTTAGTAAAAATTATTTCATTTATTAAATTTAAAACAAAATTATGTTTGCTTGTCTTGTTCAAGTGTTTAAAAACCCTTATCGATAACGTTGATCAAACGTATCGACTAGAATTTATAAGCTACTCAACATGCCAACCAACACAATATAAACCAATTTTTATGGCACAAACAAATACGTTCTCTTATATATAGTACACTCAAACTCATTATAGCGTGTCACTTACCCTATCTCTAATGAGTTAGCCCCACCAAAGCCAAGGTTCTCGTCTAACCTTCAGCTCTGATACCAAATGTAGCAACATGCATTTTCGATTCTCAAAAGCCGACACTAATGCATCCATGGTATTCACGTGTCGAACATCCAGGTGCTGGAAAGACAGATCACTGGGGTTAAAGAAAGAAAAGACAGAATAGAATCTCACAAACATGATGAATAATATATAATATACAAATAATCTTTACAAAAGATACCGAACTTTATAATACATACATCAATCAGAGTATATTACTATCATATCATCAGACTGGACAGTTATAACAACTAATCCTTACAACTTGCTAATGAATACAATTAGAACAAAACAGCGGAAGGTAACAGAAAATACGAAAGTATGTCCTTGAGGCATTCAGCTTGTCTCCTAAAAGCTCCAAAGGGTCCGGTCAAATCTGGAAAATATGCTCGGACTGACCCGAGCATTATAGGAAAACAATGCCTAGGCCAGTCTGGTAAAACCAGCGTCAGAATCACAATCAAATAGATTACATATAATTATGAAACCTTTTGAAAATGAAGGTATCCCGTAAGGCCATGCTGTATATAAACATGGATGGATTTTTACTTTACGGTAACAAAGCATTTTTATTTAAAATCCAGTGATATTGCAAAGGACAACCTTCCTATAGTACACCTCTAAATAAAATTTACCAAAGGTCAACAAGAACTTCTTGCACCCTTGCTACATACAGCCGATTACCCCTTTAACATGGTATACGAATTACATTATTCTCAGGGACCAAAGCCCAAAAAATTATGCACCTTCCTTGGCTCCACTCCTTGCACGCGTACCAAATCCGTAAACACCGGCTCTGGATCTGAGGAATGATATACCTAATGGTAGCAAACCACATAGCTCTGTTGCATCCCCTATAAGCCATTACCGGGTTTTGAGGCTTGTAAGGTCACGTTTTACCTTTTCCTCTCTTAGTAATTCTCACTTGGAATGCCAACACTGCCCTCCAAGCATCAATGCAATGCTAGCATTCATCTATACAAGTTGTTCAAGATATAAACAAACCTAAGGCACTACTTTTACTACATCCATTTTGGAATTACCCTCAGGATTAAAAGCAAATAGCCCTTGCGCTTTATAGAGCTTCTTCTTCGAATCCATCATCTTCAAGACATCTTCAATACATCATTTGAGTTGAATCAAAGTGGTTTTCGGATAATTCATATTTATCTTACTCCGGTCTTTCCGAACCAACATTTGATGATTCCCAATAAATTCAACTCTGGTTCTTTTGAAAATATACAGGAAATATATAGAAACGGGGATCACCTCTTAACCATTTAAGTGGATGGATCTCCCTACCTTTTGCACTAGGAGAACAAAAGATATTTATATGCACAGTACAACATCATCGAAAATGATTGTGCCATACAACTCAAGTATTTCTCATAGGTATTTCTAGAATTAAATCCTTCGGTATTAAGTAAAGAATTTCTTCTCTACCACCAAAATTAAGAAGGAATATTTAAGCCAAGATTTAATAGTTGGTTATTTAACTATCAACTAAAAGAACAACCAATCACAGATTTAATTCCATAGGAAACTAAACTCGATTAAACCCATAAACAAGTAATAAGCCTCTTTAATTAATATTTTTATTAATTAATTAAAATATTTTGTAAATACTTGAAAACCATTTCCATATACTCATCTTATTAAAATAAGTATATACACAAAACACTATATTTTCAATACGTAGAAATTAAAACCATGTACTTATTTCAACGGAATACGTATATTGAAAACCAAGGAAGATGTCATATTTTTTAAAACATATCAGCTTGGTCAAAACAACTGTTATTTTAAAAACATTGTTTACTATAAACCCAAAATATTTATCCTTTTCTATTTCAAAAACATTTCTTTAAATCAATTGCTAAATAATTATTAAAATATGTTAATAATTCCAAACCTATCTTTAGTTAATTTAGCAATTTTCTAAATCTTACGCGAAAGGAGTTCTCAAAGATCTAAGGTACATAACTTTTCCAATGTAAAGAAATCATAGAGTTTCAAAACTACATCCATAGCGAATGTCGCTATATGGACCAAAACTTTTAACTTGTTTATAATTAGATAGCATTTAAGCTTCATTTCCTTATTTATAAAATATCACTATAAATCTTTTCCATTTTATTAATAATTATACTTTATAAAACATTTCCTTTTAAGTACCATTAATTTAAAAAATTAATTATTTAAACACCATTACTAAATGATCAAATTTTTTTACTTTAACCTCATAGATCAAAATAATCAACTTAAACTTTATTAGTTAATCAATTAACCTAAACCACTTTGATTATTGAAATTAGTTGACCTTAAATCTTTTTATTAAAATAATAAATCAACAAAAACATTTTATTAGAATAATTAATCAATCTTAAAAACATTTTAATAATTAATTAATTAATCTGCAAACATTATTAAATAATATAATTAATTAACTTAAACCTTATTAATTAAAACAATTTAACCAACTTAAAAGCGTCCTTAATTAAATATAATTAACACTAAAATATCGTTAATAAAATAATAATTAACTTTAAACATTTTTAAATAAAATATAATTAACTTTGGAAATAATTATCGGTACAATCTAATTAACTTTAAACAATTATTAATTAAAATATTTAACTTTAAACAGTTATTAATTAAAATAATTAACTTTAAAACGGTTATTTAATAAAATAATTTACAAACTAAATCATTACACAAGTTTGAGGCTTAGCAATAACAATGGATACTCAAACAAGCTAACATTTTTTCTCCATATCTCAAAGAGGTTCATATGTCGATGTCATATTCAATGCGCCCAGGCTGCCAAGCTTCTGGCAGTCAACAATTAACAATCGATAGTTACTTAACTATCCAATCCACATCCATTAATCCATATGTCAATTAATTCCACAACTAGCAATTTACTTGTCAAATGCATAATGGGGATTTTTTCTACACAATAGATGCCCATAAAAACCTATGCAATTCAATTTTAACATAACAATGTTTTATTTGGCAAAATAAATATCACCAATTAAGGTATAATAATCTAACGGCGTTATTATTTAAAGTAACGTCATTAAATTTCTATCCCTTTTATAATAATCTAGAATTTCTCACCTAATTGGGCTCGGTCCACAATAATCCTACCCGCAATCAATATGAACAGTACCTCCCCTTCTTCTTCCTCTCGATCAAATTCAAAAAAAACTCCCCGTACCCAAATCGATGTGCATGGTGTGCAAGTTTACCGTCGATCCCACCTCCAACCATTGATCCACCTCTACCAATGTAACAGCCCGCAAATCCGTACCTCTTGAGTCAACACTATTCTATCTAAATCAACTCAAGTTGTACAGAAATACGAACCATTTGGGTTAAAGAAGAAGAGGTAGAAGAAGAAAATAGAAAACAACAACAGAATCTAACCATTGCAACGGAATAAAATATAATAGATAATGAATAATTTTACTCAAAAATCAAATATCTCTGTTTATATATTACATCATTAGAATACATCAATCACAGCTCAACATCAATATCATACAATGGATACACAACAACTCAAGATACACAACAACTCAAACACAGCGGAATATAAATATATATATATATATAAACAAGTATGAGAGTACGTATCTTCATCTTGCTCGTCTCCTGAGCTCCACAACATCATATCATGTATCCTATAATACTCGGTCTGACCCAAGCATTACAGTTAAATAACTCCCGAGTCAGTCTGGAATACCAGTGTGAGAAAATCACACCCAATTGATTATTAAAGTTTTAAAAATCCTTTGAAAACAAAATCATCTCGTAAGACCACGCCACAAATAAACATGTCGGGTTTTACCTTACGATAGCTAAAACATTTTTATTAAAGTCCTCTGATATTATAATAGTGTCTATAGAAAGTAAAATAGAATCTAGCTGAAATGCTTACATCTCACTTTTCAGCAATAGTTGGGCACAATCAAAACCGTACGGGCGCGTATGGAAAATGGATTCCAACTAATGGCTAGGCACTGGGGTACCACCTGTCACAGTACCTGGTC
This sequence comes from Allium cepa, assembly GCA_030765085.1. NCBI lineage: Eukaryota > Viridiplantae > Streptophyta > Magnoliopsida > Asparagales > Amaryllidaceae > Allium > Allium cepa. The sequence goes on along the minus strand of CM060938.1, from coordinate 443,998,249 downwards.
TAGATCAGCGTACCGAGGAGCCACCCTAACTCCCCTACAACATAAGACCGAAACCATCCCTTACTGGACAGTCCCGAGCAAGATCACCCCACGGTTGGGATCAGCAAGTGCCCACTAAGCCGAAATAAAAGGACATCTAGACAGGGATGACCTCACCCTCCAGCGGGGTCTACCCACGAAGCCTCGCTGCATAACACCTGTGTGACAACCCTGTATTTTGTGATTTTTTTTGTATATTTTAATTATTTTAATTGAATTTTTTATTTTAAAAAAACTTATTTTATTTATTTTAAATAATAAACTTCAGTTTTGATATGAATTATCATTCCAAAGCATGACTAAAAAGAATATTTTCCAAAAAGTGAATTTTTGGTCAAAATAGTCAAACTTTGACTTTTATTTTAAAATTTTAAAAGTTTGAAATTTTAAATTTTTCTTTTATTTTGAAAGTACATAAAATTTTAGGAACACTGCTTTTTGTTTCGTCGGAAACGGATTTAAATTGTGAAAGTTATGTATATATCAATATTGAGTGCAATTTGTTTATTCTACAATTTTATTTTTTTAAATAGTATAAATTTTATTTTTCTTTGTCATATTTTATTGTAATATGTATTGATATGCTATTTTATGTATGTTTTTTTCTTTTAATATTTTTGAAGTGAGGTAGGAATTTTTCTAGAGCTAGTAGTATTTTTCTTGTAATTTCCATGCCATGTTTTCAATTTTTAAACATTTTCTTTAGTTCTTTTCTATTTTTCTCCAATTTAATTATTTATTTTATTTTAGAAATGATAAATAAATTATTTTATTTCAAAATTTTTCTTTAGAATATTTTTAAAATGAAGTAGATATTTTTCCAAAGCCAATGATGTTTTAATTGTAATTTTTGAACCCTGTTTTCAATTTTTAAGCAATTTCCTTAATTCTTTTTATATTTTCTTTAAATTTAATTATATATTTTTATTTTATTTCACTTTGTTTCGGTTTTTAGATGTTCTTGCTGAAGTTTTTTTTGTTTTACTTGATTTAAAAGAAAAGGAAGTATGGAAGTTTTAAAAGCTAAGAAATGTAAAGTCGTTTCACCGTTTCTTTTACCGTTTCTTTTTCAATCAATGCATCAATTTATTGTAGCCGTTCCTTTACTTTTGCTTATTCACGTGAAATTTTCTCATTCCATCAATAATAACATCCATTTCAGATCTGATCAAAGAAAAATAAGCATGGCCAAGCCCAAACAATGACTAGGCCAAGCCTAGTGTGCACCACCTTGACTCTTTGTCTGGTTCATGTTAACTCCTACCTCTTCACATCCCATTGTTTTGCCTTCTTTTTGCTGACCATTGGATGAGCATTTCAGGTCTAGACCTGATCATGGATGAGCCAAATGATGTCATGGCCAAGCACTTGAATGGTTAATGAAAGGTTGAATCATTTTGTCCTTTGTTAATTTCAAATTTCCAATTATTTCTATATTGTTTTGGTTGAATATTCATAAGTTATATTGTCTTGTTTTGGGGTTGTTTACAAGGTGATATCTTGGCTATTTCTCTCCACTCAAAATCAAAGTTCGTGCCTTCTGGATCCGTTGTGTCATTCAAATTAGTATCTCCAGCATAAAAATGTGAGTTATTCTCACTAGACATTATGTACTTATATAAGTAGTAAATTGACACCCTGCGAATCTGTAGAACTATATTAACATGTTATAACTGCTTATATTATTATCATATGATGTTCACACCTGTTAAACACCCGTTATATCATATGTTACTGTTATTTCATGCTATTCTGTATATTTTATCAGTTTATCACACTGCAAGTTCCCTGTAAATTAGAATCACTATGGGTTGAAATGATACATACCCAAACGGACACTAGAATAGGGAAAAATCATTACGGGCTGAAATGATAGGCTTGAACGGTTTTTATTTAATTTATTTTAACTTGGGATTGCGGGTTTAAAATGATAAACCCGGGTTTTTCTTTGTAAATTACGGGTTGAAATGATATATTACCCGTATCACTTTACCTAGCGTAGAAAATTATATACAGGCCCGTAGTTAAAATATGTTTTCTAAAAAATTTAAAATATTTTAGAAATTTAATTGTTATAATATTTTGATTTAAAATTAAATAAAAATATAATATTTGTAAAGTATTATTGATTTTCTGGAAATCTATAAGTTAAATAAATTATGGAAAAGTTAGAAAATCCGAATGTAAGTTATTTTGGTAATTTTGATTTAATTTTTAATGGAATTTAAATTAACTTTGAAAATACGATAAATTTATGATATTTTGAATTTTAAATTAATTTAAAATGATTTGTATAACATATTAATGATTTTTGAATAAAGTTAAAATGTTAATGAGTGAATATTGAGTTGAATTTGGAAATATAACTTAAATTGGAATTTATGAATTTTGTTTAAAAGTGAAATTTAAGTTAAGTTAAATAAAATGGGATTAAGTTATATTTGAAATTTTAAACTTAAGTGTTAAGTTGAAATTTAATGTAATGAATTTAAATTTGAATGTTGAAATTTAATAAGCGAATTATTAATAAATATTGATTTTTGAAAGGAAACTTAACTTTATAAAACCATGAATTTAAGGAAAATTAAATGATGCTTATAAATGTGAAAATGTATGATTTTATAAGTTAAAAATGATTTAAATAAAAATATAAGTGTTTGTGAAATTCTATTGAATATTTGAAGTTAATTAACAGCATTTTTAATACTGTCTTTTGTTAAATTGAATTGTTTTTTAATGTAATTTTCTATAGCATTTTCTAAATGCTGCGAAACTTGAATTTTCATTGTTTTAATAATTAAGTGCATAACTGAATATTGAAAAGTTTAAATTTTTGGAATTTAATAATTTAATTTTTAAATGTAATAACTTCATTTTATGATTTAAAATGAAGTAATTTGTTTTGAAATATAACTTTTGATATATTAAAATGATTGAAATGTGGTTTCGAAAGATATGATATTTTGATATATTAAAATGATTGAAATGTGGTTTCGAAAAGATATGATATTTTGATATATTAAAATGATTGAAATGTGGTTTCGAAAAGATATGATATTTTGATATATTGAAATGATTTGAAATGTGGTTTCGAAAAGATATGATATTTTGATATATTAAAATGATTTGAAACGAAGTTTTGAAAGATATGATATTTTGATATTAAATGATTTGAAAAATGGAGTTTTGAAAGATATGATATTTTGATATTAAATGATTTGAAAAATGGAGTTTTGAAAGATATTATATTTTGATATTAAATGATTTGAAAAATGGAATTTTGAAAGATATATATTTTGATGTTAAAATGATTTGAAAAGAAGTTCTGAAAGATATGATATTTTGGAAAAATGAAGCTTTGAAAGGTTATGATATTTTGATATACTAAAATGATTTGAAAGGAAGTTTTGAAAGGATATGATAATTTAATATATTGAAATGGTTAGAAATGACTTGATATTTATTTTGATACATATTTGAATTGAAAGATATGGTATGATGATATATTGAAATGGTTTGGAAATGATTTAATCTTTATTTTGATAAAGATTTGGGTTGAAATGATATTTTATTTTGAAGTATAAAATATTGTTTTAAAGTTATAACTACGGATTATAATAACGATTGGTTGTTAAAGAGACCGGGATCGGATATTGTCTTATAGCCGGCCAATACCGAAAACCACTTTAACAACTGTGTACGCGGTGGAGATTCCAGAATGAAGTAGGATGGTGGCGACGTTCTCGAGGTATATTACGTGGACCCAACTCCCATGAGTTGGCATATATGACTAAAACAGGAGCTACACCGGGCTACACAAAGGGTCGCACCCTTTCATCGAGCATGCTCCATCAGAAACCATTCTATTACTTTTGTGATTCGATATGTGGCGCCACTTTGATTCGGGGGTATTGTTCGAGGTGGGCGGAAGCTGCTGGCTTACTGTGACGCCCCACCTCTATACCCACGCTAGCCAAGAACACTACTGTGAATGCTGTCAACTAGCACGGAGAATAAGGCTGTTGAGGAGCGACCATCTGTATAATTGCTTTGTGCGAGCATCGATATGTCAGATAGTATAACATGCAATTCTTTTCAAGTGGAAATCCGACATGCCGACACAAACTCAAAACTACTACACAGTGGCTATAATATCTTCGGAAACAAATATAGAAATAAACATAACATAAATCAGTCACAGACAATTCATATCACAAAGGCGGAAATAGATATGAATATTACACATGAAAGTGTATATCAGAGTAGTGGTCTAAAAAGATCCACAATGATACAAAAGAATAGCAACACGTGCTATACAAAAGAATAAGTATACATCATAGAGTATGTATCTCAAATGTATACAACAAAAGACCACTAAACTAACATAGTTAATCAAAAGTCAGAGAAGCAAATCCCGGAAGGAAGTCAAGCGGAAGCACCTGTAACATCTCGGTCTGACCCGAGTATTATTTCATAAGAAAATAATAAACGGATCAGTCTAGCTATAAATATCAGATGACATGATATAACATACAAGATATGGCATAAACATAATATCCATAATGGCATACTACTATAAGCATGTAAATGATAATCAACAAAAGATTAATCAATATCACAATAATCTACTAAGGATCCAAAGAGGGCATCATACCCTAAACCTGTACTCATAACAAGTCAATGATATAAATTCCAGAAATCAACACACGAAATCCAGAAATCACAAAGAAGTATGTGTGAGTGGAATCACACAAGTGGTGTCTAGGCTAACCGAAAAAGTATGTGTGAATGGAATCACACAAGTGGTGTCTAGCCTAACCAAAAAGCAAAAAGGTATGTGTGAATGGAATCACACAAGTGGTGTCTAGGCTAACCGAAAAAGTATGTGTGAATGGAATCACACAAGTGGTGTCTAGCCTAACCTCGCAAACAAAGAGACATCGCACATTGCTAGTCTAAATCACAAAGATGATCGTCATGATCAACGAGAAGTGTCAATTACACTAAGCTAGTAAATGTAAAAGTTTAGCTTCATGTTCCATAACCACTTACTTAACTTAAACATTTACGAACAAACTGTAAATCTCCACTAGAAAATTGTCACAAGAGATTCAATCGACCAAGTCCAAGAATTAACCGACGAAGTAAACGCAAGCGTTTCATACCACTTGTTTTACTAAGCCGTTTAATTAGATTTCTCATACGAGTGAGGTAAAGGTTTGTATATACTAATAGATTGGAAAATGGTTTAAGAAAATGAGCTTTGTAATAAAATAGTGTTGAAATCATTTGAAGAAAGAGTTTTGATATTTACTACTAGTATAGAAAACCTTTATATTTTTAAAGTGACAAATCACAAAGAAGATTGTAAGAACAACCAATTACAAAATTCACATTCGAAGACGTGAACAAAATCCAAAGAAATCGATACCAAATCCATAGAAATGGATATTTCCAAAAAGATCCATAAAAAGAAGTCATCAAAGTCGATAATAAGTGATAACGATTAATAGGATCGCTAAAATCAATAAACAATGGAAATTCACACAAAACAGCCTGAATAGGCAAAAATAAACATTTCCAGACGTCTGATTTGGAATCCAGACGTCTGGATTTGTTCTCTGGAAATAACCCAGAGAACACTCAGACGTCTGAAACCTCAAGTCAGACGTCTGAGACCTATCCAGACGTCTGAGACATATCCAGACGTCTGGTTTTACGGTTCAGACGTCTGAAAATAGTCTCTGGCTTTTTTTTATAATATGTGTGCATACATTTTTACTTTCCAGGTCCAAACCAGACGTCTGGACTTGGTCACCAGACGTCTGGTCACCTGGTCTAGGCAACAATTTGCCTAGGCCAAAGTGGCCAAAACGTATCGGGAGCGATCGGACGAGCAACGACGACTAAGGATTTATGCCTAGCGACAACCCGGTCTTATAGGCTCTCCGAAACACCTCTTAAAGCATGATCAAACATCAAAGTTTGGATTTTTAAAGATTTGACTACAGAACACCAAAAATTGAAATATTCACCAAATCAATCCAAACCAAAAGCAAATGCACATGAATAATTGTTAGGAATTCATACCTAACAACCAAAGATACTTATAGTCATAGATGTGAGATAAAAGTCTCACCTTTGAACTAAATTTATGAAGATGAAGCTTGAAAGCAAAGGGGAATCAACCACTCTTCAAATCCAACTCTAGAAGCTTGAATCTAAGCTTAAAAGAAGAACATTCCCTAAGTTAGGTTTAGGAAATTTCTGAAATTGAATGGAGAAAGAGTTGGAGAAGATGAGGGAGATGCTTACCAATGGGTTCTCTTTGATTTTTGGAGCAAGAACTTGAGATGGCAAGAGGAACAAGGGCTTGGAGTTTTAATTTCCACTCCTCTCCACCATTGTTGCTAAAGCTTGAAGGGTTAGGAATTGGAAATGAAGTAAATGAGGAGGTGAGGGGTTGGGACTGAATACATAAGTGGGCTCAGCCCAAACCAAAACCCTAAGTGAAAAGTAGCAAAAAATCAACTTTCTACAAACATATCGAAGCTTATACTCAAAAAGGTCGCAAACATCATTTTGAACTCAATGGGGGTGGTCTCGAGTCCTAATTCGGCTGTTTGCAAAAAGTAGCTTTTCGGACTAAAATCCGACTAACGATAAAATATTTAAATAAAATATTTAAATATAAAATCGATAAATATGTGGGTTGTTACACTTACCGTCACCACCGGTCCGGCAGTGCAAACGGTGTATCCACCCTGGCATTGCCTCGCGTGCCGTGTCATATCCTTATATCGAGCCCACTATGATTTTGGTTTTAAAGATCCAACCGCGTTAAGGTTCACCATCCCCTTAACGCTATTTTCTATATGATTATACTTTACTAATTAGACACTGTTGTATATAGCGTATATTACTACATAGTAAATAGTTTAACGGATCCTTAGAGGATGGGCGGTCCCAAGCATCTTCTAAGTTACTTGTACCTTTACTACAGTTCACTTGAGTTGGTTTACATTGTATAAGTATGTATGTCCTGACTCGAGTGTTTGTATTTTTATTTACGCTCGGGTCAGCCTGAGTTATTCACAGATTTGGATTTCCACTTTCTGGAGATTGAAATCGCTGGAGATTATCTACTTGTCAAGTTTATCTTTTCCAGTCTGTTGTTCCGTTCAGCTCTTGTATTAGTAGACTTCTATGTAGTGAGACTTCCTTTGTACTTTATTTCTTCTGATGTATTTTATGTAACTCTGATATTTTTATATAGTAGCTTCATGAACTACTATTTCTTTTACTTCCGCTGCATTATTATTACTCTATGTTTGTGATCTGTGATTTTATTTACTGTATATTCTGAGATTTGCCAAAAAAATTATTTACAACACGGTATTTTGAGCAATTCAATTCCAGCATGAGTGTCTACTTATACACTTATAATGGATGCGAAAGGTTGAAAATATCGGGTCGTTACAACCTGATTTTCAGCCATTCCCATTTGAAGAGGCTTGAGGCTAAGCGTGACCTTTTATAGAACATATCCCTTAGAATGCCCATCGTCCACCTGACGATGTTCCGAAAGCATTCATCCATACAAGTGCGTCCCGGGTTCGAACGGAACCGAAGGCACTATTCCTACTACATCCATTTTGGAAATATCCTCAGGATTAGTAGCGATTAGCCCTTGCACTTCACTGCTCCATCTTCGAATCCAAACTCTTTTTTCACGAAACGTATAAACCGGATCGAAGTGGTTTTCGAGAAATAAATCCCGATCCCGGTCTCTTCGAAACGATCCATGCAGTTATCCAATATTGATAGTCGGTTATTTAACTATCAATTAATATTCACAACATCCATCCAAAAATAAATAATTTTCCATATTATTTATTAACCTCAAAATATCTTCACAAGATATATTTCTATTTTCAATCCTTTGAAAACAGTTTCAAACCATTCTTCTTTTAAGAATAAACTTTCCTAAATATTTTCTATCTCCTCTGAAATCACCAAGCACAAAACTAGATTTTAAAATAATTTAAAACACTTTACTTTGAAATATACTTTAAAACATTTAGGATAAAACTACTTCAATAATTTGGTAGAAATACATACTATATGAATATTTGAAAATAAAGTTACTTAATAAAATATAAACTAGATTTATACTTTTAAAAACAAAATACTAAGTCGCCCTTTAAATAACTATTGCTATAAAGATTAAAAAAATACTCACTTTAGAATTTAAATATTTAGAAATGATAAATTTTTCAAAACATACTTTTTTTTACAACTTTTAACTTATATTTAAAAATTTACTTTGAAAACGTACTTGGTTATTCAGGGAGAATTTCCAATCTCAATTACTTAAATCAATTTCCAAATGGATTCCTAATTTATTCCATTTGAAATAAGTTTCTTTAATTACTTAATTTATTAATTATGCACTTAATTATTATTGTTATTATTGTCCATTTGATTTTAAATCTTTTAACCGAAATATACAAATTTCAGCTTTCCCAATTTCTTTATGATTTTTTTTAATAATTTAAATCTTAAATATTAAACAAATGTTTTGTTCTTTTAAAATAATAATGCTGAAGTTTAAAATTCATTAATCTTCTGTTAATTCAAATTTCCTTTCCATATACGAATTTTAATTATTAGAATTTAAAACTACTATTATTCTTAATTTATTGAAATTTTCTATAATTATTTCACTTACAAATTCTCTTCGTTTTATTTCCAAAATCCAATTCTATATATCTTGATAACTTAGTGCACCGGAATATATTCAAGCAAACCATAGCAATCAACATATCTAGTTAACAATAATATTCATCACAGAATATAAAATAATCACATCAGAGGGTATTAAATAATTTAAATAAATGTTGAGGGATCCAGTTGGATCCCTCCAACCTGTTTTTCCTGCATCCATAGATGTTAGCACAATATAAATATCAATCCCAAAATATATCATACTACAGTACATCAATCAATTCAACCACTCAAACAATTATTTAATCTCACTCAGTTTAAATTTAAATTTAAACTAAGTGAGATTAATTCACCTTTGATTTTTGTTTTGCAATCCGTCCCAATCCGGCTTGCTTTTATCAGATTTTGACCTTAAATAACATTGGATGATTTTTATTAATTCTGAATCAATCGAACAATTAATTACAATCATTTAATAATTTAACTTAACTAATTAAATTTAAACTAACAATTTAACTTAAACTAATAAGTTTATTTGAACTAATTACCTTTTTCCAATTATTTTTAGTAACCAAAGTAATTGAATAAGTAAATCATTATTATCCATATTTTAAAAATTAAATAGTAGGTTTATAATCTATATTTAAAACTAAAGATCTAATGTTATATAAACTTTAAACATTTTAAAATTCCTATGTCCAAAATCTTATCTATACACACAATTTCTTGTTTTACTGTATTAATCCATATATTAATATATATTTTGTTGTTAATTAACAAGAACAGCACTTTACTTTACTGTAAAAACTTCTCTATAATTTATATTTGTAAAAATAAAACTCTTGGTTTCAAATTTCTCCCTCAGTTTGATATTAAAATTTTCTAATATATATATTAACTTAAATTAAAACCAAAAACTACTATACCTCAGACGAAAACCCACTTCCATACTTGGCCTCACCATCGCTCCGTAGTACACAGCATCCCTCTTACGCGAGCCTAACCTCGTCCCCAAATCGAAGCTCTATCCATCCCTATACGAACGCAGCCGCCTTGACAACAGCTTGAGTTCATGGTCAAAAGAAATCGCAACCCTCAATCCCACGTTCCCTTGCACTGGATTCATTCCAGCAGCGATCACCTTCACACGACGTCGCGACCTTTCCAGATAACCCAAACCCTAGTTAATAGCCGTCGCACGACTTACTGTCGACTCCGAGAACACGTGCACACTCCCCCCCCCCCCCCTCCCCTCATTCACACGCCAATGTCGCTGATGCGTGCTTATGAATTTTATTTTGATCGCATTTTTTTTTATATTCTCTCGTGAAGTCAAACAGTAGTAAAGGGGAAAAGGGGGAACGTGATTTTTGATTTAGATGTTTCTTTCGTTTGGATTCCTGAAGCAAAAAGGGGAAGATTAATTTTAAAGGAAAGGGGAGCGTACGGGGTAAGCTAATAAAGGGTAGACCGGCTTGTCTTCAGTGGTAGGGTGGCTGATGGATTAATTAAAAAAAAATTCTTAGATGAATGACTTGATTTTGATTTGGGTTTGAATTGAAAAGAGGAAGAAGGGCTTCAGCGTTCTTTTAGAACGAATTGGAATTTGCCTCGTGAATTTGAATTGAAACTGAGGGAGATAAACTTGGTTTTCGATTTTGAACTGAAAGGATAATGGTCTCGTGTTCGAAAAGAAATAGGATAAGGGATGGTGTGTTCGATAAGGCAAAGGAAGTGTGTTGAAGACGCCTTGCTACAGTGTTCACTTATTTTTAATTCAAATTCGAATCGATTATAATCAATTAAATTCAATTTAAACGATAAAATTTCAAAACTGAACAAATCACGGTTAAATTCAATTTGAACTCTTCCCTTATCTTCAGTACTATCAATATAAATTTTACGAGCCTTCCAATTATTTTTAACCGGCTTACAATTCCAGATTCAACATCTTACCCAATTTCCAATATTTAAATTCAATAATTAAACTTCCACTGATGGTGATATTTGAGATTTAAGTTACAAATTAACTTCTAAATATTTAACATTAATTAAACATTTCAATTTTAAATGCTCAAAAATTCCGGGTCATCACATTCCTTCCCCCTTAAAAGAATTTCGTACTCGAAATTACTGGTTAGGAAGAATGGTCCAATACACGTTTGCTTTTCCCCAAAACCAAACAATTCACCATCTTACCAACAATATTTTATATAGAAGACTCATTATTATTCTTTATTAACTTTCGAAACTTTTCCAAAACCTTCTATAGTTTTCAAATAACTTACTTGTTTAACCATTCAAATTATAATTCAAAACTAAATTTTGGATTATCAAAATTTTCTCAAAATGTTTCTAACTCCCTAAATTTTCGAAAATTTTTGTCAGCGTCTCCTTTGCGCGGCTAGCTCGGTACAACTACAAAATGGCTCTACGGCCCCCAAATCTCAAAAAGAAAACAAAAAGCCAAGTGGCTCGATCAAAATCCTAATCAAATTTCATACCAAATTTAAATACATACCACTTTGTTGAGCATTTCAAATTTTATCTTTTGAAATCAATTCCAATTTTCTTTTCCCTTTATAATACCTGCATATCCTACTTGACAATAATATCCAATCACAATATTCCAAAAACATTTTATCGACTTCCCTACAAGTGTCAATTATTTGCTCATTCAAATATCAACTTGGAATATATTTGTAATATCAATCTCCAATTAAGAATTCACCATTCCTTACTTAAGTTTAGTATAAGCATTCTATATGCTTCTTTGTTTGTTTTCACTTTACCACTTTAGTTAATATCTATTTCTATTCAAATTGATTTCCACATTACATATGAATTTTATTTATTTTCAACTTTGAACGTTTAATTTTATTTTTCATTTATAACTAATTTATGTCATTTCAGTTAGCTTCATTTACTAATTTATTACAACTTCCAATTTGAAACCGTTTTTTCGTTAACAAAAGTTTCCAAAATTTTCAAAAATTTTCTAACTCCCAAAATTTCTGAATTTTTTTGGCAGAGTCTCCTTTGTACGGAGGAACTTTTGCAATTTGACAAAAGAGATAAATATATATACATCGACCCACCCGGTCGGAAAAACCAAAAACAGTTCATATTTCCTGTTTTTATTGCATAGGCGTACCTTATTTAGCATTTTAAGCAAGCAGCTTATTATTTTTAGCAAATAGCACAACCAAATCCAACCACACGGCTTCCAGGTACCTGTACTTACTCAATTTAAATATGTAAGTGCCAAATATATGCAGTTTAACTATATTTCACTTAGTTGCAATGGTTAAAACATATGAATTCTAAAAGAAATGCACATCAAACATTTTCCGTAAGAAATTTATACAATTTTCATACTAATTCAACTGTTTCAATTAATTTACAATCCAGTTTCATTCAATTGAATTGTTTAAAACTTAATTGCTTACACTTAATTTATTTTTAAGCAAACCGAACTCATATTTAATTCAGTTGATCTCAAAATCAATTTATTTTACTCCTACCAATTCATAGAATTTTAACTACTTCCATTTACATCAAATGACAATTTATTCTATGCAATTCAACGAGATTTATGTAAATAAATAAGTATTTATGTTTCATAACCAATTTAAGTGGATTTCAACTCAGTTCATACTTAATTCTATTCCATTTTTAAATTTATTCACAATCCATATATTCACATTTTCATTGCATTTCAAATTTGAATACATTCACTTCCATTTCATTTTATTAACCAAACTAGTTCATTCAAAACCATTAACAACTTAGGTTCATCTTCATTACCAATTAAATTTTCTTTTTATTTTAATTCATTCACAACCGGTTATTTAGCTCGACACATTCCATTTTAATTTTATTCTCAACCCAATCATTAGCGTTTCATTTAAAACTATTCTATTAAACTTGAAAACATTCAATTGTTTATATTGTCTCCAAGTTATTTCAATTCCTTAACATTTTAAATGGTTTACAATTATTTATTTAAGAATTTTAATTCCATTAAATATTATCGGCAACTCACCGAATTTTATTTCAATTAAAATTTATTTTTAGTTGATTTAAATCCAATCCACTATTATTAAACTTAATTTTAAGTTGAATTCAATTCAACTCATTTCCATCTTTTAGCTTAAGTTTATTCACTCCAATTTTATACTTAAGCCCATTTTATTTTCAAGTAAATCTTTTTTTCTTTTCCTTTATTCAACTTAATTCTCTCCCATTTAAATCTCATTTTAAATCTGCAATTTCATTTGATTGGTTATTATCAAATTTAACTTTTCAGATTCAACTCATTCAATTGATTACATGATCATTTCCAATTTATTTCCACTTATTTGGATTTTATTCGCAATTCAAACCATCACTATTTTAATCCACTCTCATTTTTATTCTATACATTTCCAATTATATTTAATTTGTTACCACTTCAAGTTAAATTTAAATTAATAACTCAAGTTCTGAATCCACTATCCATTCTCAATTTACCACCCAATTTTATGAACTCACAGCTCAATTTCATTTACTTCACCAAAAATTTAAGTCGAATTTAATTTATCACTTGAGTTTTATTTCCAAACTTCATCATAAACTCACAATTCAACTCCTATTTAACTACATTAGGTTCTCATTACATATTTCATTATCTAAATAGCTCTTCCCCTATTTATAATTCAATACTTGATTTTAAATCTCAAAATCTCTTCATTTAAATTTTCTTAAGTTCAAATTTATTTTATAATTCAAGTTTGGATTTTTATTTTATTTTCTAATTCATCAAACTATATTTATTTTGGAATTTTGTATCCCACTTTTCAAATTTTATAAGTCATACTTAATATTTATACGATTTCATTTATTTTTGGCTTAAATACATTCATTCTTTATTTTTAACTCGAGATTCACGCCTACTTATAGCTCAAGCATATTTTTATTTCCTGGATTTTTTTTCTTTTATACGTTATTCTGGTTTATTTATTTCAATCCAATCCTTATCCAACTTATTTTCCATTTATCCAGGTAAGAATCTAATTCCATTCAAAATTCAATTGAATTCTTATTCCAATTCAAATTTATTTTAACTCAGATTTATTTAACTCAATTCGATTTCAACTTAATTCGAATACAACTGGATATTATTTTCAGCCTATCCAATTTATTTCAATCCAGTCAAATTTTTATTCCCCAATCCAAGTTAATTTCTTTTTTTTTTCCTTTTTTCACTTTTCCCTTTAAGTTAAATTCCCAACATCCAAAGCTTATATTTCCCTGATTTAAAAATCATCCCAATTTATGAGCTTACCACCTATCTGTTCAGGATTTTTAAACACCCGGCTTTGTTTCAAATTATTTTGTAATCTCCAACATCTCAAATCATATTTCTCAAAAGTTAAACCAATCCTGGTTTTTTTCCCAACAAATTTCCTTTTAAATTTTCAAAACAACTAGCTTTTCTTAACGAATCAGTTTTTGGCAGCAATCCGTCACTTAGAAATTCGAAAATGAATACTGATGATGCGGCCGTCTCCATCAGAATTATTTTCCAATAATTCAAGTGATTTCAATGCTGTATCACTTCCAAAATTCATTCAAAACAAATTCTTTTCAGAAATACCCCCAAAATAATAATGCTATTATTTATCTTCAAAATACTTCGAAAATCTCCGGGATTTAAATTTTCAAATCCTGCTTAAATCAATTTTAACTATAATTCATTTGCATAGTTTATGCTCATACAAATTTCCATTTGATTATATTTCAATTTATAATTTTCATTTATAATTAATATTTATAAATTTCATTTTATAATGAATATTTAGGTTGTATTTTCAATTTCAAGTTAAATTTTCACTCAACAATGATAATAATTCAATATTATTCTTCTTAACATCCAAACAACCATTTATTAGATAAATAGTTTAAGAAAAACTTTTCCTTATATCAAAATATATTTTTGGGTAAAATTATTTCATTCACCCACATTTAAAAATAATACCGTGTCGATTGTTCTATTCAAGTGTTTAGAAACCCTTCGATACAGTTGTCTAGACTATGCCGACGAAGGTTCATATACCACTCAATAAACCAATCAACACAATATTAAAATAATTTATATTCACTAACAAATACACGCTCATATCTATTAATATGCTCAAACTCATTCTAGAGTACTACAGACTCTATTTTAAATGAGTAATTCCCACCAGAGCCAAGGTTATCTCCAACCTATGCTCTGATACCACTGTAACAGCCCGCAAATCTGTACCCCTTGAGTCAACACTATTCTATCTAAATTAACTCAAGTTGTACAGAAATACGAACCATTTGGGTTAAAGAAGAAGAGGTAGAAGAAGAAAATAGAAAACAACAACAGAATCTAACCATCGCAGCGGAATAAAATATAATAGACAATGAATAATTTTACTCAAAAATCAAATATATCTGTTTATATATTGCATCATCAGAATACATCAATCACAGCTCAACATCAATATCATACAATGGAAACACAACAGCTCAAGATACACAACAACTCAAACACAGCGGAATATATATATATATATATACACACACACACACACACACAAGTACGGAAGTATGTATCGTCATCTTGCTCGTCTCCTGAGTTCCACAGCATCATATCTTGTATCCTATAATACTCGGTCTGACCCGAGCATTACAGTTAAATAACATCCGAGTCAGTCTGGAATACCAGCGTGAGAAAATCACACCCAACTGATTATTAAAGTTTCAAAAATCCTTTGAAAACAAAAGCATCTCGTAAGACCACGCCACAAATAAACATGTTGGGTTTTACCTTACGATAACTAAAACATTTTTATTAAAGTCCTCTGATATTATAATAGTGTCTATAGAAAGTAAAATAGAATCTTGCTGAAATGCTTACATCTCACGTTTCAGCAATAGTTGGGCACAATCAAAACCGTACGGGAGCGTACGGAAAATGGATTCCAACTAATGGCTAGGCACTGGGTACCACCTGTCACAGTACTTGGTCTAGATCAACGTACCGAGGAGCCACCCTAACTCCCCTGCAACACAAGACCGGAACCATCCTTTACTGGACAGTCCCGAGCAAGATCACCCCACGGTTGGGATCACCAACCACCCACTAAGCCAAAATAAAAGGACATCTAGACAGGGATGACCTCACCTCTAGTGGGGGCTACCCACGAAGTCTTGCTGCGTAACCCCTGATTTTCAGCCATTCCCATTTGAAGAGGCTTGAGGCTAAGCGTTACCTTTTATAGAACATATCCCTTAGAATGCCCATCGTCCACCTGACGATGTTCCGACAGCATTCATCCATACAAGTCCGTCCCGGGTTCGAACGGAAACGAAGACACTATTCCTACTACATCCATTTTGGAAATATCCTCAGGATTAGTAGCGATTAGCCCTTGCACTTCACTGCTCCATCTTTGAATCCAAACTCGTTTTTCACGAAACGTATAAACCGGATCGAAGTGGTTTTCGAGAAATAAATCCCGATCCCGGTCTCTTCGAAAAGATCGGCGCAGTTATCCAATATTGATAATCGGTTATTTAACTGTCAATTAATATTCACAACATCCATCAAAAAATAAATAATTTTCCAAATTATTTATTAACCTCAAAATATCTTCACAAGATATATTTCTATTTTCAATCCTTTGAAAACAGTTTCAAACCATTCTTCTTTTCAGAATAAACTTTCCCAAATATTTTCTATATCCTCTGAAATCACCAAGCACAAAACTAGATTTTAAAATAATTTAAAACACTTTACTTTGAAATATACTTTAAAACATCTAGGATAAAACTACTTCAATAATTTGTTAAAAATACATACTATATGAATATTTGAAAATAAAGTTACTTAATAAAATATAAAACTAGATTTATGCTTTTAAAAACAAAATACTAAGTGACCCTTTAAATAGTTATTGCTATAAAGATTAAAGAAAATACTCACTTTAGAATTTAAATATTTAGAAATAATAATTTTTTCAAAACATAATTTTTTTTACAACTTTTAACTTTTAACTTATATTTAAAAATTTACTTTGAAAACGTACTTGGTTATTCAGGGAGAATTTCCAATCTCAATTACTTAAATCAATTTCCAAATGGATTTCCAATTTATTCCATTTAAAATAAGTTTCTTTAATTACTCAATTTATTAATTATGCACTTAATTATTATTGTTATTATTATCCATTTGATTTTAAATCTTTTAACTGAAATATACAAATTTCAGCTTTTCCAATTTCTTTATTATATTTTTTTAATAATTTAAATCTTAAATATTAAACAAATGTTTTGTTCTTTTAAAATAATAATGCTGAAGTTTAAAATTCATTAATCTTCTGTTAATTCAAATTTCCTCTCCATATACGGAATTTTATTTATTAGAATTTAAAACTACTATTATTCTTAATTTATTTAAATTTTCTATAATTATTTCACTTACAAATTCTCTTCATTTTATTTTCAAAATCCAATTCTATATATCTTGATGACTTAGTGTACCGGAATATATTCAAGCAAACCATAGCAATCAATATTTCCAATTAATAATAATATTCATCACAGAATATAAAATAATCACATCAGAGGGTATTAAATAATTTAAATAATTTGAGGGATCTAGTTGGATTCCTCCAACCTGTTTTTTCTACATCCATAAATGTTAGCACAATATAAATATCAATCCCAAAATATATCATACTGCAGTACATCAATCAATTCAACCACTCAAACAATTATTTAAATTTAGTCATTTAAATTTACATTTAAACTGAGTGAGATTAACTCATCTTTGATTTTTGTTTTGCAATCCGTCCCAATCCGGCTTGCTTTTATCAGATTTTGACCTTAAATAACATTGGATGATTTTTATTAATTCCGAATCAATCAAACAATTAATTACAATCATTTAATAATTTAACTTAACTAATGATTTAAATTTAAACTAACAATTTAACTTAAACTAATAAGTTTATTTGAACTAATTACCTTTTTCCAATTATTTTTAGTAACTAAAGTAATTGGACAAGTAAATCATTATTATCCATATTTTAAAAATTAAATAGTAGGTTTATAATCTATATTTAAAATTAAAGATCTAATTTTTATATAAACTTTAAACATTTTAAAATTCTTATTTCCAAAATCTTATCTATACACACAATTTCTTGTTTTACTGTATTAATCCATATATTAATATATATTTTGTTGTTAATTAACAAGAACAACACTTTACTTTACTGTAAAAACTTCTCTATAATTTATATTTGTAAAAATAAAACTCTGGGTTTCAAATTTCTCCCTCGGTATGATATTAAAATTTTCTAATATATATATTAACTTAAATTAAAACCAAAAACTACTATACCTCAGACGAAAACCCACTTCCATACTCGGCCTCACCATCGCTCCGTAGTACACAGCATCCCTCTTACGCGAGCCTAACCTCGTCCCCAAATCGAAGCTCTATCCATCCCTATACGAACGCAGCCGCCTTGACAACAGCTTGAGTTCATGGTCAAAAGAAACCGCAACCCTCAATCCCACGTGCCCTTGCACTGGATTCATTCCAGCAGCGATCACCTTCACACGACGCCGTGACCTTTCCAGATAACCCAAACCCTAGTTAATAGCTGTCGCCCGACTTACTGTCGACTCTGAGAACACGTGCACACTCCCTCCCATTCACACGCCGATGTTGCTGATGCATGCTTATGAATTTTATTTTGGTCGCATTTTTTTTAATATTCTCTCGTGAAGTCAAACAGTAGTGAAGAGGAAAAGGGGGAACGTGATTTTTGATTTAGATGTTTCTTTCGTTTGGATTCCTGAAGCAAAAAGGGGAAGATGAATTTTAAAGGAAAGGTGAGCGTACGGGGTAAGCTAATAAAGGGTAGATCGGCTTGTCTTAAGTGGTAGGGTGGCTGATGGATTAATTAATTTTTTTTTTTAGATGAATGGCTTGATTTTGATTTGGGTTTGAATCGAAAAGAGGAAGAGGGGCTTCGGCGTTCTTTTGGAAGAGAACAAATTGGAATTTGCCTCGTGAATTTGAATTGAAACCGAGGGAGATAAATTTGGTTTTCGATTTTGAACTGAAAGGATAATGGTCTCGTGTTCGAAAAGAAACAGGATAAGAGATGGTGTGTTCGAGAAGGCAAAGGAAGCGTGTTGAAGACGCCTTGCTACAGTGTTCGCTTATTTTTAATTCAAATTCGAATCGATTATAATCAATTAAATTTTCAGCGCGTTTATATATCGTACACAAACATTAACTCCGATCAATACGAAATTTTAAATCCGATAGTAATTCAATATTACGGACCCAATGGAACTGGTTACGTCGAATTCTGAGACTGTGCCTCGGAAGACTATTTTTAAATTCAATTTAAACGATAAAATTTCAAAACTGAACAAATCACGGTTAAATTCAATTTTAACTCTTCTCTTATCTTCAGTACTATCAATATAAATTTTACAAGCCTTCCAATTATTTTTAACCGTCTTACAATTCCAGATTCAACATCTTACCCAATTTTCAATAATTAAATTCAATAATTAAACTTCCAATGATGGTGATATTTGAGATTTAAGTTACAAATTAACTTCTAAATATTTAACATTAATTAAACATTTCAATTTTAAATGCTCAAAAATTACGGGTCATCACAACCAACAAACTCAACGCGCCTTGTTCGTCGCATCCCCCACCTCACAAACCCTTCGGTCACCGTAGCAAATTCCGACTTAATGATTGCTTCCTGTCCCCAAACTATCATTTTTCATCTCCTGAAGCTGCACGCCTCCCCATTTCCCACACATGTTGGTCTTCGCGTCAGAACTCCAACTCCGCCAACGCCACAGTTTGAAACTACCTCCTTCAACAAAAATTTGGAACCCTAGCTCGGCCAGAAATGGGAGGCAGCTCCAAGCATGATCGGACATAGAAAAATGGGCACATGAATGACGATAAAGAAACCAGCTTTTGATTTATTTAGAGAAGTATGGATTTTATTTTTATTTTTGAAACTTCACTGTTCTTACTGTTGGTTTTTACAAACTTTTGTTTTTCTTTTATTCTACATTTTTTTCTTTTTCTTGTTACGTTGCAAAGAAGAGGAGGATCAGGGAGATGTAAATGAAAAATGGAAGAGAAAAAGTTGGTTAGAAATTTGATTTTTTATTTTAAAAGGGTGGTTGCATTTTTGTTTACTGACTTGGTTTTTTTTCTTCTCTCTTTTTATTATTTTCTCCTTTGCCTTTCTTTGATCTGATGAACACAACAAGCAAAGCAAAATGAAAGCTAAGAAAAAGACTTGCTTTGGTCTTCTTTTATAATCCAAACTTTGCTTCATTTCTAAGTTAACCCATTTTTTTTATATTTAAAGATTCTCATCATCTCACCTTTCAAAGTCAATGAATTACCCAAAGGATAATTAGTAGATATTAGGATGGTTTGTACTTATGATTATACGGAAGATAATAGGTAGATTTAGTACCTTTTGTTCAATTTAATACGTAAGCTACCTTTTCAGTTTCAACTTCACACATCATCCCATGTTTTTGAAATTTAAAATATACTTTTAAAATTTTATTATTATTATAAGGTACATTTCTCAAAAGAGAAAATGTTTTCCTTTAAACCTTTCTTATGTTGTTTTAAAAATACAACTAAAGATATTGCAACCTTATACAATTTTGTAGTTCGAGAAAATGTCGAAATCCGAAAAACGGACTTCAATCACATTTTCAGTTTTTCTTCGAGTTATTTATTTATTTATGTAGACAGAATGTTAAAAAAATGAATTTTCTATTACTAAGTATGAATTTTAAGAGTTCGTTTAATTATTAAATCCATTATTTGAATGTTTAAAATAAATTAAATATTCCTAAATTAAATAGATAAAATTTCAGGTCGTTACTGAATATCATCAGGAAGGCATTATCTTTTAGCTTATTCCACAATTAATCAAAGAGTACATCTATTGTATTTTGTTCCTTCACTATATGCAAAGATAGTTTAGTCTCCAACTTTTATGCTGTTTCCTTTTCACCAAAAGTCAATCAAAATAACAGGTGCGCCAGTATTTTTCAATCAAAAAACTGACAACAATCAAATATTTGAAACATGCATCAACATAATTTTTATTAGATTAAAGAAAGATGAAGAATAAAGGTTGAGTTTGTTCAGATTAAACTAGATACTTCACGCACAGATCCATATAGGCATGAACCAAAAAAAGGTTCTACTCATACCCAACCGGTTGGGTTGGGTCTATTAAAAATGATCGGGCTAGCAGCTAAGAAAATGAAAAATGGAAAATAAAAAATTCAAATTTCAAATAGCATAATGCATTACCAAATACATTACATAAAATTGATTCACTACATCGACTATTTATTAGAGTTTGATTGCAAAATACATCATTTAGAATTAATCCATTGCGAATATCTAATTAGTTGCATTTCAAAGTACATCAAAAGTTTTTAAAATACCCCTCAGATGATCAATCGTACATGCTGCTCAAGCTTGACTCTAGTTAGGATTGCGACCAAGCAAATAAATTTAAGAAAAACAAAAAGGACGATGCTACGCAATTTATTTTGAATACGTAGGCTAGAAGGAATTAGGTTTGTGTTAAAGGAAGGATTAGATTGCATAAAATATAAGTTCGATCCTAGTTATTTGTGACTTGTATAATTGTATTGGAACGGTGTCAGATTGGGTTGGGTTTGATTTACACGTACGCTATTAGCACGAAGAGAATAGTTCAGCCCAACCCATTAGAGAAAAACAATAAAACGAAGAAGGGTAGTTACGTAAATACGCGATGAACCAAACTTTATATAAACACATTTCATATTTTAGGGTTTTTTCTCCTCTTCGCAGCCTCCAAGTTTCGATACGTTTGAAGTACAGGTAGGGTTTAACAGACAATGGTTGAGAAGGGAGGAAAGGGAAGAAAAGAGGAGGTGGTTACCAGGGAATACACCATCAATCTTCATAAAAGACTCCATGGCTGGTATTTTATTAGCAAACAACCTATTTTAATCATTTTTGATTTTCGGATTTTCGTAGAGTAGCATTAAGTTTGTATTAGCTCAATTTTTTCTATCGCGTACCTTCAAGTTGGTTAACAAGTTGATTTGCTAAGCATTTTAATTTTGATTAAGTCGTACAGTGAAACATGGTAAACAAAAGGCATTGATTTATTTATTAAGCAATCCGTTTGATATACCTTGTACCTGCGGATTGTTGTGAAATTTGTTTATACTTTTGAAAAGTTATGCAGCAGTGTTGCATCAAGGTAAATTATAAATAACGCAAGGAGCCATTATCCTAAGTCTTATGTAATCGCCATGGAATGATAGATGCATTGTATCTAGGCACAAGACAGGTTCATGCTTAGTATATTTAAAATAAGATCATACCAGTTTATTGAAAACTTTTTTTGGTGAATTTATGTCACGATTCATAAATATGACGATCCTTTCTCTGAAGTATTGCAATTTATGAAAGTAATATAAGGCTATGCTTTGTTACTGTTCACATTGAGCATAATAAAGGCAAGTTATGTGTTGGGTGATGATGGTTGACAGTTATATTGTTATCTTAAGCTTAAGTTTCCAATTGTTTTAATATGTTTCCCGTGCCAATATCTAAATCAGTTTTATTACTTTCTATGCGTGTGATGGCTGTGTTGTATAAAATTCTTGGAACTTTTTTTCCGACTTGTCAAGCTATATTAATTTTTAGTCCTGAAATCTTCTCTTATCACTCTTTACTTTTATTTTACCATTACGGTGACATGAAAGGGTAAACTGTCCCTTCTAATATGGTATGCCTACATGGCAAACTGTCCTTTTCGTTTTATTCACTCCAAACTACATGTCACGCCAAAATGTCTGTTCATATTTTTTTCATTCATGATGTTTTTAAACTCCTACTTCCTTTTTTGTGTAAATAATACGAGTAATTAACATGTTGCTTATTTATGAGCTTTTACTTGTTAGCTTCACTTGTGTAAAACAATTCAAATATAATCACATCTGCTGTTTTCCTTTCGAAGAAATCACGGTCAATAATTTGTCATCAACTTTGGGGATTTCAATATTGTTTTTGGCACTATCAAATTTTAAGTAATATATACTAAAGTTATTTTTCTTCAAGCTAATTGAATATGGTATATTTTTTGAAAAAAGCTTAATGAACTATTGAAAACTGCATCAATGTTGTATCATGCTTCGAATTATGTATATAATAGAGAGTTTATGTACTTAGAGCTTCTCTAGGTGTGTGCTACTCATCCATCACTGAGTTGGAGAGGATAGGTTTTTTTTCCTTCGGTGTTGATGGTTTTATAGAAAAACAACCTGGTATAGCCTTATTTAAATGTGCTATCATTATATACACAAGTAAGCTCAACTAAAATTCCTTTGCTGATGAGATCCTATCGGACACCATATTTGTTACAGTTATATTGACAATTATTTCCAATTAATTAAATTTACAGCACATTCAAGAAGAAGGCTCCAAAAGCGATTAAAGAGATCCGCAAGTTCACTCAAAAGGCAATGGGAACGACAGATGTCCGAGTTGATGTGAAACTCAACAAGCACATCTGGAGCCGTGGGATCCGAGGTGTTCCAAGACGAGTCCGTGTAAGGATTTCTAGGAAAAGAAACGAAGAAGAAGATGCAAAAGAAGAACTATACTCTTTGGTTACAGTTGCGGAAGTACCTCCTGAAGGGCTCAAAGGGTTAGGTACCAAGGTTATAGATGAAGCTGATTAGATCTTTCAAGAAGTTTTAAATTTCCCATTTTGAAGTGGATATTTGTATTTGGTCATAAAATTTTGATTTCCTCTAGGGTTTTATTGAAGATTGAACTTGTGGTTTTGAGATGATATTTCGCACTAAACTTATTTTGTTTGGATTTTTGAGGATGATCCGCTGTCATGATTGGTATAGTTTTACTTCTACTTTTCTCCATTTTTCCACAATCTTTTTAGTGTTCTCTGGTTGTCTGTTGATATTTCTAAGAAACTTCGTCAACTGTTTATCAGCCTGTTTCTTTTTGCATTTTGTGGTGAAAAATTCGAATGTTTTGGTACTTCGCAGTTTCTTAGGTAGGTTTATTAGGTAATTTTGCGTGTAAAGTATAGTTTTAACACCGGAGGGGAGGATATTTGGAATCTGATCGATAAACGCTTTAGCATGATTCTTGCATCAGCCTTAGTGGGTTCAACGTTTCCTGGATTTGCCAGATGGTGCATCTTAAATTAAATTCGGGTTCAGGTGCTTGGTTGAAAAGGATGGAATTTGGGTGGCAGTATGGTTGAGCACGCCCGCAACCGGAAATTTTGGACTAACTATTTGTGGCTTCATTTATCTGTTTTATTATAAAAAAGAGAATATAGAACTTAGGTATTCTTATTTTTTAGTATTCTTATTTTTCATTCACTCTTAGACTGAAAAAATGCATTCTTCTTTATTTTTTGTACAATTTTCCCTTTGGATCCCTTGAAAATTTTCAGTCTTTCATAAAACTATCAACATTAACATGACAATTAATGTTATCATTGTTTCTTTTGATAAAATACGTTTATATACGTTTAATTCTTTTTGATAAACTCATAATCATTATTTTTTTAATCTAACTGAGATTTCTTTATCTTTTCCATGTTACGATTACAATTTTTTTATTCGTTGTTTGTTTCCTATCTTTTTTTACATCCATTTAATTTTTTTTAATTATGTTATCTCTTTCCATATATCAGTTTCATACGTATACTGCAATTCAAAGAAAAGCTAAAATATCTCTTTTCAATCTAAAACAAATTAAAGATTCTATCCAAATAGTTTTAGTCAATCTCTTTATTTTTTTATTTAACTATAACTTGGTCGAATTTATCATTAGTTCTTTATTTTCTATTCATTTAAAATTATCATTTTAATCATGTTTTGTAGAGATTGTGTTTTTATCTATTGCTTTCAATGTTGTAGTTTTCATGGAAAATTTTTCTAAAAGCCTCGAAAAAACCTTGCTTACTGATCTGTGACGCCCCACCTCTATACCCACGCTAGCCAAGTACACTACGGTGTAATGCCGTCAACTAGCGCGGAGAATAAGGCTGTTGAGGAGCGACCTCCGTGTAATCGCTTTGTGCGAGCACCGATATGTCAGATAGTACAACATGCATTTGGTTTAACGAGGAAATCCGACATACCGATACAAACTCAAAGCTACTACACAGTGGCTATAATATCTTCGGAAACAATCATAGAAATAAAAATAATACAAATCAGACACAGATATCCATATCACAAAGGCGGAAAAAGATATTAATATATAACACATGAAAGTGTACATCAGAGTAGTGGTCAAACAAGATCCACAATATCACAAAAGAATAGCTACAAGTGCTAAACAAAATAATATGGATACATCAATGAGTCTATATCTCAAATGTATACAACAAAAACTACTAATCTAAGTAGTTAGCCAAAAGTCAGGGTGATAATCTCAGATGTGAAGTCAAGCAGAAGCACCTGTAATATCTCGGTCTGACCCGAGTATTATTTAATAAGAAAAATAATAAACGGATCAGTCTACCTATAAATATCAGATGTAATGACATAGAATAAGAGATATGACAAAAACATATGATAACCATAAAGCCATACTGTGATAAGTATGCAATTGAAAATCAACTAGGGATTAATCAATATCACAAGAATCTTCTCAAAGATCAAAAGGAATGTCATACTCTTTATTTTTATTCACCGAACCATAAATATTGACATTAATATCAATGCAAATCACAAAAGTTAATGACACACAAATTCACCAATGCACAAATATTGATAAAACCTATCAATGTAAATCACGAAAATTGGTGAAACACAAATTCTAGAAATCACCAATGGAAATCCAGAAATCACAAAAAGAGGGAGGCCTATCACAAAACGGGAGCATGAAAACTCACCAACACGTGTATCACAAAATGGAACGCTGTTCCATGGTTGCTAACCATTAATTTTGAGCCGAAGCTCCACAAAACGGCCCTAAGACCGTGGGTCGCTACTCCACCAAATTGAGCCGAAGCTCCACAGAAACGGGGTTTAGTCTCCCTCGTAGACAAAGAGACATCGCACATTTGCTAGTCTAAATCACAAAAATGATCATCAACGATCATCAAGAAATGTCAATTACAGTAAGCTAGTAAATATAAAAGCTTAGCTTCATGTCCCATAACCACTAGCTTAACTTAAATATTTACGAACAAATTGTAGATCTCCACTCGAAAATTATCACAAGAGATTCAATCGAACGAGTCCAAGAATTAACCGGCGAAGTAAACACAAGTGGTTCATACCACTTGTTTTACTAAGCCGTTTAATTAGATTTCTCATACGAGTGAGATAAAGGTTTGTATATACTAGTAGATTGGAAAACAGTCTAAGAAACAAGCTTTGTAGTAAAATAGGGTTGAAATCGTTTTGATGAAAGAGTTTTGATATTTACTACTAGTATTGAAACCTTTATATTTTCAAAATGACAAATCACAAAAATGATTGTAGAAATAATAAGTCACAAAAATTCACATTCGAGTACGTGAATAAAATCCAAAAAATACGATTCCAAATCCATCAAAGTGGAAATACCCTTGCGACTTAACAGCCACGACTTACGACTTAACACAATACAACATAAGAAATCAGCGGCTCAACTCATACAACCCCACGGCATACGACACAAGGGATCGGCGACTTAAGGAGTAGCACGCGGCTTAAAGCAGGCGCGACTTAACACATGGCGCGACCTAACTGCAAGCGACCTAAGGAATGGCGCGACCCAATGGTTACGAGATATAGCCGGTGCGACTTAATCAAGCCGAGCGACCTAAGGTACAGGGGCAAGCCAAGCGACCTAAGTGGTGTGTAACAACCTGGGATTTCTCATTATTTAATTTTCGTCATTGAACGATTAGTGCTGATAGCAAATGGCTAATTACTATTGGACGTTTCGAATCGAGATGAAATTCTTTTATAATTCAATTAAGAAATTATGTGAGCTTTAAAATAACTTGGCCCATTTACTTTTGATGCCATATGGTTTCGAGTATACCCGTTTCCCCTTATTCATTTTTCTCATTTTCATTCGTGCTCAACCCTAAACCTAAATAAAACAAAGAAGCGAAAATGGCGGCCACAATATTTTCGCGAGATCGAAGTGGGGCTTCGGGTGGACTGGTCGCCGCTTCTCCTGATTGCTGTGTGTGCGAGGCTACCCAGATGTCTCTCAAGTTCAAGCGCTGGCTTCGCTCGATTGCTGGTGTGATCAGTTTCGTCTAAATTCGTCGACATCGGTGAGTAATTTCAAATTGCTCACATCTGATTCATTCTTAGATGTTATACTTCAGATGTTTGATTTTGTACGATGTTGATGTTTTATCTGACTTTGTTAATTTGGTATGATTTGCTGGCCTCGGCTTCGATGTTTTGAATTGTTTGAGGTTAATTCTAACTTGCTTTGACAAGGTTAATTTCATTGTGATTTCGACAGTTGCTTGTGTAACTTCGACTTTCACCTTATTTGACAGTGTTCACTTCCTTTGTAGTTGGCTCTGGTCATTCATGTTACCTCTGTAGCATACTTGTCTGGTAATTTAAAGTTGTTCGATTGATTATATTCGAATGACTGTGATTTTCTCTGACTTGAATTTTGAACTGCATATTATTTTGGCTTTATTAGTTTGAGCTGCCCGTTTTCATGGTCATCACTGTTCGACTTTGGTTTGACAATATTGAGTTCGTTCGTGACCACCACGATTTCGATTCCTGTGACTTTAATCATTTGAATTGCGTATGTGATTTATGTAAATATTTTGGACTGCCACTATATGTATACGTATGTGTTCATATGTATATATTAGTGCGTGTTTCCTTTTTACCCTCGCACTTGGTTGCATTTGAAATCTTGTTGTTCCTCTGTGTATTCTGCCTTATGAGATCTGATTTCGTGCTCGTTCACCTCTGATCTGTAGACTATCTCCATATGTATGTATATGGACGTGTGGCTTATTGTTTTATTGAACTAAAGTCATGTAGCGTGAGTTTCAAATCTGTAGCATATATGTTGTCATCTCTTTGGAGCAGTTTCATATATTTTGTTACTGCCATTTCGTTATTGCCGTTTCATTGAGATGGCACTGTGTTTTTGGTCGACAATTGCATTCACTTTCTTATGCTGGTTCGTTATATAGTCATAGTGCGTTAAACCCGACTTTGATGTTGATTCACAATCCCTCTGTGTAAATTTGTGTTTGCATATAGGTTGGTCATTTTTGAGTTCCTATATGATCTGTTTTCACTGGCTTCATTATGCCTTTGATTCAGATAACTTTGTGCCTTGTTGCACACGATGTTCATTCATGGTTCATGTTTTGTTGGTGGTTACTTGCATACTTTGATCTTCGGTATGCCTGTAGTGTTCCTTAGTTTTTGTGTGTAAATGTTTTGCACACTTGTTATCTTCACTATCTCTTCATTTTGAGGTTATACCTTTGTTGGCTTGTATCACAGCATACTGCATGTTGTTGCATATGAAATGTTGCTGCATACGCTTCATTTGTTGCGGACCTGTTTCATTCGCATGTGCAGTTTTTCTTGTTTAACCTGAATAGGTCTTGCTTCCATATCATGGCTGGTTCATGTATATATTGGTCTGAAGCTGGTGTTCATTTGTGTTGGATTTGCCTGTTTGGTCTTGCATCTTGATTCATGTAAATTGTCACTGCATCATGTATGACATAGTTGCAATTGAGTTGTTTCTGTTGCCTTGGACTGTGCCATCACGTTCATGTGCATTTTCTATTTAAGTTTGTAATCTCCAGCCATGTAGGGTTTACTGATGCCTTTGCTCCATGAATTCATGCCTCATTAATGCAGTAAGATTGTTCTCCTGTTTGGTTCTAATCCCATCTGTGTTTGCTTCTTTGGGTTCGGCAGTTGTATACGTCAGGTGCACTTCTAGTAGAGTTGTGCACATCTTTGAATTGCGAAATTATGGCCTGCATGTTGCCATCCCCTTGCTGCAAATTCATTTGTGCAGTTTTGTTCTCTGTTAGATGATTTGAAATGTGGTCGAGGCTTGATTTTTGTATCGGCCATTTTTATTTGAATACACCTGTGTTGAATCCAGCTTGTAGCTTGGATTTGACCTTGTATTGCATTTTGATGCACTGAGCTCTTATGTATTTCATCACTATAGTGGCGAGGCAGTGCACGCGTGCGTGTACAGCAGCCACACAGTAGTGACTGTAATTGATATTACTTTTGCTTCTGATCCATTTATCTTTTGCGTATTTCATATGCAGTATTGGCGAGGCAGTTCATGCGTGCGTATACTGCATCCAATCAGTTTTAATGTTTTTAAGTGACATTTCAATTGTTTGAATTGATTTGGTTTAAATTGATGATTCTGTGTTAATTGTCGTTTAGACAATTCTGATGTTTTCTAAATTATCTTCATTGATATTCTTTTCATTTATCTTTATTGATGACACTATTCTGTTGATTTGTTGTTTAACACTGTTAAGTGTTATATTTACCGTTATCCGATTTCTTTATTAAAAGGATTGGATAGACGGAATTTATTGTGACTATCGTCTATTCATATTTAATTATTATTGCTTTTGTGGACTAATAACTGAGTTTGAATTAGACTAACCCGTGTATTATTTTCTCTTGAATTTAATACTCGGGTCAGACCGAGTTATTTACAGGTTGTAGATATCTTACTTTGGATTGCTGCTAGAGCTATGAAGTCTTTTCATGTTTTGGAGTAGATGTTGTCATTGTATAGGATGTTGTATATTCATGTATATTATTCACGATAATGTACTTGTATATGTAACTTCCAGAGTCGACAGTTGTAGTTGTATCATATGTACTGTAGCACATGTATTGCAACTGACATCAGTTATTATATATATGAGACTTTTGTTTTATCTGTGTTCCGCATTTATATTATCTGTGTTATTATTATATCTATTGTCCTAAACTATTATGAACCATCGTAGTTCGTTTTATACTGGAATTGGGTATGTCGATGGGAGTAAATAAATATGAGATGGAAAATTAAAAATATATAATACTCCTGTCGAGGTAACCAATACTAGTGTAAGACCTAACTACGGATGGCCGCTCCTATCCAGCCTTATTCTTCATAATAACAGACAGTATTTCCTTTAATACTCTTTGTTATTGTGAGCATAGAGGTGGGGCGTTACATGGTGCGACCTAAGGGGTGCGACCAAGCCGAGCGACTTAAGTGATGGAACGGCCTAAGCATGGCGCGACATAAGTTGGTGTGACCTAAGGGGTGAGAGAAGGCCGAGTGACTTAAGATGGAACGACCTAAGCATGGCGCGACTTAAGTTGGTGCGGCCTATGTTGGTGTGACCTATATGCATGCCGAGTGACCTAACTGGTAGAAGAGAAAACCGAGCGACCTATGTTGCCAACGACCTAAGAGGTTGCGACCTAACTTGTCACGACCTAAGTTGGTTGCGAGCTAGCTGCAGGCCGAGAGTCACGTATGCAGGCCGAACGACCTAAGGAACTGAAGTGCAAAAACTCTCTCAATTTGCAACCGGTCGAGCACGAACGCTAGGGGATTACGCCCATCGGCTACCCGGTCCTATTGGCTCCTCGATGCATCACCAAAAACGTGTTCAATCATCAAAGTTAGGATTTTTAAAGATTTGAACCCAAAGCACTAAAAATTGGGATTTTCACCAATTCAATCCAAACCAAAAGCAAATGCACATGAATAAGTGTTAGGAATTCATACCCAACAATCAAAAATAGTTATAGACAAAGATGTGAGATAAAAATCTCACCTTTTTACAAAATCAATGAAGGAGAAGCTTAAAAGCAAAGGAAGAATCAACCACACTTCAATCTCAACACAAGAAGCTTGAATCAATGGCTTCTTTTAGGATTTGGAGTTAGATGTTGGATTTGCAAATGATCTAGGACTTGGAGTTTTAATTTTCCATTCCTTTCTCCATTTTTGATGAAACTTGAGTGTTAGGAAATGAAAGTGAAGTAATGAAGGGAAGAGTGGGTTAAGCTAGAATTAATAGTTTAGGCTAATGGGCTAAACCAAACCCAAAACCCAAAGTGCAAAAGTGGCAAAATTCCACTAACTCCAAACGTATCAAAGTTTATACTCAAGATCGCAAATGGCATTTTGGACCCAATGGAAGTGGTCCCGAGTCTAATTCGACCGTATGTAAAAAGTAACTTTTTGGACTAAAATCCGACTAACGATAAAATATTTAAATAAAATATTTAGATATTCAATCGTAAAATATGCGGGTTGTTACAGACTCTCCTCCTTAAAGAAATTGCGTCCACGCAATATTTAAGAAGAAAATATAAGGTAACAACCATGAAAGCATATCAACACAAAAGAAATTTGAAATAAGAAATTCACCTCAAAGAGCACGGGAAAGTAAGTCTGGATGTGTTCGCTCGATGAACTCTCTAGATTCCCAAGAGAAATCCTTAGGATTTGAGGACCATCGAACTTTAACAAGCGGAACACCTTTATTTCGAAGGCGTTTGACCTCCGAAGCAATAATACGAATAGGATGTTGCTCATAAGTTAAATTAGGCGAAACTTCAATTTCTTCCACAACACCGGGCTCAAGAATAGAATCGAAATCTCGAAGGCATTTCCGTAATTGAGAAACGTGAAACACGTCATGAATAGCAGAAGACTTAGCCGGTAATAGTAGGCTATAAGCCACGGAACCAATACGTTCGGTGATAGAAAATGGCCCAATATATCGAGGCGCTAATTTTCCCGATCGATTGAAACGTACAACACCCTTCATAGGTGAAACACGAATAAACACAAGATCTCCCACAGAAAATTCTAATTTCTTTCTCCGGTTATCGGCATAGGATTTTTGTCTACTTTGAGCTTCTTTCATCCTGTGACGAATAAGATCAATCTTTTCGGTGGAATCACGAATAAAATCTGGACCTAAAACCAGCTTCTCACCGGCCTCAAACAACAAGAAGGAGATCGGCATGGCCTTCCATAGAGTGCCTCAAAAGGTGCCATACCAATACTAGATTGGGAGCTATTATTATAGGAAAACTCAACAAGAGAAATATGATCTTCCCAACTTCCACCAAAATCAAGAACACACGCACGAAGAAGATCTTCAAGAGTTTGATTCACACGCTCGGTTTGTCCATCGGACTGAGGATGATAAGCGGTGCTAAAATTAAGCTTCGTCCCCAAAGCTTTTTGAAGACTCTTCTAAAATACACTAGTAAACAATGGATCTCGACCACTAACAATAGAAGTAGGAACTCCATGCAATTTAACAATTTCTTTGAAAAAAAGTTTGGCCAAAAGAGGTACGGTTCGATTGGACCGAACGGGAATAAAATGGACGGATTTAGTAAGTCTATCAACTATCACCCATAAGCTACCATGACCCGAACGAGAACGGGGAAGGCCGTCTATAAAATCCATGGAAATTTGGTCTCACTTCCAAATTGAAATTTCTAAATGTTGCAATAACCCACCGGGCCTTTGATGTTCGGCCTTGACAAGTTGGCAAGTTATGCAACACTTAACAAAGTTAGCAATATTAGATTTCATTCCCTCCCAATAATAAATTCGCTTCATATCCGCGTACATTTTACTACTACCGGGATGAATGGTAAATTTAGAACAATGAGAATCTTCTAAAATATCTTTACGAAGATCACTAATATTTGGCACGATAAGTCTACCAAATTTTCGAATACCGCCATGAGAATCAATATCAAAGTCTTTCAAACCTTCAATATCAATTTTATCCCTATAATTTTGGCCAAGAAGAGCCAATTCGGGATCTAGCTTTTGAGCTTAAAGAATGCGGTGTAAAAGAGAAGGATGAGCCTCAAGGCTACATAAAACAAGAGATGAACACAAATCGGAAACACGATCTCAAATCTCACAAGTGGATAAAACCCCGTGACCATTCCATTCGGATATCATCATAGAAACAACCGCTTGTTGCTTGCAACTAAGTGCATTGGCAACGCGATTTCCCTTTCCGGAAGTATAAAGAATATCAACATCATAAGCTGCAAGAAATTTGAGCCAACATTGTTGACGCAAATTAAGTTCCTTTTGAGAAAATAGATACTTCAAAGATTTATGACCGATGTAAAGAATAAATTTTTCTCCCAAAAGATAATGACGCCAAATACGAAGGGAGAAAACAATAGCCGCGAGTTCTAAATTATGAGTCACATATCTAGACTCGGCTGGCTTTAATTGCCTGGAAGCATAAGCAATAACGCGTTCTCTTTGCATAAGAACGACACCCAAACCAATGCGACTAGCAGCGGTATAAACAATAAAATCTTGATTTCCTTCGGGAATAACAAGAATAGGAGCATCGGAAAGGAGTTCTTTTAATTTCTGAAAAGAAGCTTCACATTTGTCCGACCAAATACATTTAACACCTTTCTTTATTAAGATTGTAAGAGGCACGGCTATTTTTGAAAAGTCTTTTATAAAACGACGGCAATAGCCCGCCAATCCAAGGAAGCTACGGATTTCCGTCACACTCTCCGGTCTCTTCTAATTTTGAATCGCTTCAATCTTTGAAGGATCCACGGAAATTCCGGATTCAGAAATAATATGACCGAGAAACTTCACACGAGATTGCCAAAAGTGGCATTTAGAAAATTTTGCTTTTAATTGGTTACTCCTAAGACTTTCCAACACAATCCGAAGATTCTTTTCATGCTTCTCCTCGATTTTTGAATACACAAGAATATCATCAATGAAGATGAGAACAAATCGATCGAGGAAATCTTTGAAAACTCGATTCATAAGGTCAACGAAATAAGCCGGAGCATTCGTTAAACCAAATGGCATAACAAACCATTCATAAGATCCATAACGAGTATGGAACGATGTCAAAGGAATGCTATCCTCTGCGATACGAAGCTGATGAAAACGGATAGCTAGGTCTAATTGTGAAAAGACTCTAGCACCACTAAGTTGATCGAATAGATCATCAGTCCGAGGTAGAGGATATTTATTTTTAATAGTAAGATCATTAAGCTTGCGGTAGTCAACGCAAAGCCTAAGTGTACCATCGGATTTCTTCACGAAAATAGCCAAAGCTCCCCAAGGCGAGGAACTAGAGCGAATAAATTGCTTCGTCTCCAATTCGAATAATTGTTTGCGCATCTCCTCATTTTCCCTATTGGACATGCGATAAGGAGGACGAGTGATAGGTTGAGCTCCAGGGACGAGATTAACTCTGAACTCAATTGCCCGCTTAGGTGGCAATCCTAAAACGGGCTCAAATATGTCGAAAAACTCACGAACAACGTGAATAAGAGAAATAATATCTTCCTCATCATCATTATCGTCATCATGAGGGTTTAAAGAATATAAAGATGCAACCAAGCTGGAATCTGACTCTTTAAGATCAATAGAAATCTGCTTAATAGATTGAGGATGTCGAAGATGAATAGTCCGCTCAGGGCAAAGGATTTGAGCTTCATAGCGGTTAAGCCAATCCATTCCCAAAATCATTCCAAAGCCTAAGTAGCGCATAACATGCAAATCGGCTCGGAAAGAAAAATCACACAAAATAATCTCGACATCTTTACAAAGCAAACTAAGTGTTGCGGATCCACCAACCGGATTCGCAATTCTCAAAGAAGTCATTAAACACAAAACATCCAAAGAAAAAGTATCAACATGTTCTTTTGAAATAAAAGAGTGGGACGCACCCGTATCAAAAAGAACTTGAATAGGGTGATCACGAAATAAAATAAGGCCATCGAGGATAGAATGAGAAATACCTTGACCACGAGATGTGTTGCCAGGGGCTTGAGCAACATTAAGCTTTCCCTCCTTCTTTCCTTGAAGTTTGGAACAAGAAGATAAATAATGATCCGGGCTTTTGCAATAGCGACAAGCACGGGGCTTTGAACACTTGTTCGCGTAATGGTCCTTAGAACCACAATTGTAGCATTACCCACGACTAGAGGTAGAAGTCTTTGCCACCGAAGTTGCTTGCTTCCCTTTCTTATTGGGATAAGGACCTTTGAACTTATTAGGCCTTTTCTTGTTGTTGAAGTTAGGTTTGGCATCCAAAACTTCAACATCACTCTCCCTATCTGCCTCTTCAAGATGAAGAGCGATATCAATGAGTTGATCAAAAGAAACTTCTAACTTTAGAAGTAATGGCTTCTTGAGATTTTTATTCAAGCCATAGACGAATCTTTGGTTTTTCTTCAATGGGGTGTTTATGTATTCGACCCCGTATTTAGAAAGTGACTCGAAGGATGCGACATAGTCCGCCACGGAGGATTCACCTTGAACAAGGTCAATGAAACGACGAGCCAAAGTCACCTTCTCAGCTTCTGGCACAAATTTTAACTCGAAGCGTTCCCGGAATTTCTCCCAAGTAAGATCTGCTTCATTTATTTCAGAAATCAGAAGCTCATACCAGTCTAATGCCCTTTCTTGGAGCATACTAGAGGCCACCTGAACACGGTGAAGATCAATAAGATTCATGCGAGAAAAAAATTCGATCGCACGTTCTCAGCCAAGCCTGGACTTCAATAATAGGTTCAGAACCTTTGAATGGCTTCCCACCCAAATTGGTATAATCGTTGCACAAACGTGCAAATCCAGACTTAGGGTGAGCAGACTCCGGATTTGAACCGGCTGCCTGAGCATTCTTTACGAGATCAAGAAGCTGCTGGGCAGACATAAATACTCCATCTTGGGGAGTAGCTCTAGATTGACCGACGCTGGGACGGCCTGGTCTAACCATTTCTCTTCCTTTTGAAAGAAAGAAAGAAGAAGGAAAATGTTATTCACCAAATGAATATCAAGCAATCTTGATAGATAAAACAAGGAATCATAAAGAAAATAGGATGAATCGGTACGAAGACTCGAATTAAACCTTAAAGCACGACTCCTAAGAAGGACTTAGGACGATGATCCTTGCTAGATTATTCTACATTGTTCCGAAGTTTCGCTCTGATACCAAGATGTGACGCCCCACCTCTATACCCACGCTAGCCAAGGACACTACGGTGTAATGCCGTCAACTAGCGCGGAGAATAAGGCTGTTGAGGAGCGACCTCCGTGTAATCGCTTTGTGCGAGCACCGATATGTCAGATAGTACAACATGCATTTGGTTTAACGAGGAAATCCGACATACCGATACAAACTCAAAGCTACTACACAGTGGCTATAATATCTTCGGAAACAATCATAGAAATAAACATAACACAAATCAGTCACAGATATCCATATCACAAAAGTGGAAAAAGATATGAATATAACACATGAAAGTGTACATCAGAGTAGTGGTCAAACAAGATCCACAATATCACAAAAAAATAGCTACAAGTGCTAAACAAAAGAATTTGGATACATCAATGAGTCTATATCTCAAATGTATACAACAAAAACTACTAATCTAAGTAGTTGGCCAAAAGTCAGGGTGATAATCCCAGATGCGAAGTCAAGCAGAAGCACCTGTAACATCTCGGTCTGGCCCGAGTATTATTTAATAAGAAAAATAATAAACGGATCAGTCTACCTATAAATATCAGATGTAATGACATAGAATAAGAGATATGACAAAAACATATGATAACCATAAAGCCATACTGTGATAAGTATGCATTTGAAAAATCAACTAGGGATTAATCAATATCACAAGAATCTTCTCAAAGATCAAAAGGAATGTCATACTCTTTATTTTTATTCACCGAACCATAAATATTGACATTAATATCAATGCCAATCACAAAAGTTAATGACACACAAATTAACCAATGCACAAATATTGATAAAACTTATCAATGTAAATCACGAAAATTGGTGAAACACAAATTCTAGAAATCACCAATGGAAATCCAGAAATCACAAAAAGGGGGAGGCCTATCACAAAACGGGAGCATGAAAACTCATCAACACGTGTATCACAAAATGGAACGCTATTCCATGGTTGCTGACCATTAATTTTGAGCCGAAGCTCCACAAAACGGCCCGAAGACCATGGGTCGCTACTCCACCAAATTGAGCCGAAGCTCCACAGAAACGGGGTTTAGTCTCCCTCGTAGACAAAGAGACATCGCACATTTGCTAGTCTAAATCATAAAAATGATCATCAACGATCATCAAGAAGTGTCAATTACAGTAAGCTAGTAAATATAAAAGCTTAGCTTCATGTCCCATAACCACTAGCTTAACTTAAATATTTACGAACAAATTGTAGATCTCCACTCGAAAATTATCACAAGAGGTTCAATCGAACGAGTCAAAGAATTAACCGGCGAAGTAAACACAAGCGTTTCATACCACTTGTTTTACTAAGTCGTTTAATTAGATTTCTCATACGAGTGAGATAAAGGTTTGTGTATACTAGTAGATTGGAAAACGGTCTAAGAAACAAGCTTTGTAGTAAAATAGGGTTGAAATCGTTTTGATGAAAGAGTTTTGATATTTACTACTAGTATTGAAACCTTTATATTTTTAAAATGACAAATCACAAAAATGATTGTAGAAATAATAAGTCACAAAAATTCACATTCGAAGACGTGAATAAAATCCAAAGAATTCGATTCCAAATCCATCAAAGTGGAAATACCCTTGCGCCTTAATAGCCACGACTTACGACTTAACACAATACAACACAAGAAATCAGCGGCTCAACTCATACACCTTACGGCATAGGACACAAGGGATCGGCGACTTATGAGTAGCACGCGGCTTAAAGTAGGCGCGACTTAACACATGGCACGACCTAACTGCAAGCGACCTAAGGAATGGCGTGACCCAATGGTTACGAGATATAGCCGGTGCGACTTAATCAGGACGAGCGACCTAAGGTATAGGGGCAAGCCAAGCGACCTAACTGGTGCGACCTAAGGGGTGCGACCAAGCCGAGCGACTTAAGTGATGGAACGGCCTAAGCATGGCGCGACCTAAGTTGGTGCGACCTAAGGGGTGAGAGAAGGCCGAGTGACTTAAGATGGAACGACCTAAGCATGGCGCCACTTAAGTTGGTGCGGCCTATGTTGGTGCGACCTATATGCAGGCCGAGTGACCTAACTGGTAGAAGAGAAAACCGAGCGACCTATGTTGCCAACGACCTAAGAGGTTGCGACCTAACTTGTCACGACCTAAGTTGGTTGCGAGCTAGCTACAGGCCGAGAGTCACGTATGCAGACCGGGCGACCTAAGGAACTGAAGTGCAAAAACTCTCTCAATTTGCAACCGGTCGAGCACGGACGCTAGGGGATTACGCCCATCGGCTACCCGGTCCTATTGGCTCCTCGATGCATCACCAAAAACGTGTTCAATCATCAAAGTTAGGATTTTTAAAGATTTGAACCCAAAACACTAAAAATTGTGATTTTCACCAATTCACTCCAAACCAAAAGCAAATGCACATGAATAAGTGTTAGGAATTCATACCCAACAATCAAAGATAGTTATAGACAAAGATGTGAGATAAAAATATCACCTTTTTACAAAATCAATGAAGGAGAAGCTTAAAAGCAAAGGAAGAATCAACCACACTTCAATCTCAACACAAGAAGCTTGAATCAATGGCTTCTCTTTAGATTTGGAGTTTGATGTTCGATTTGCAAATGATCTAGGACTTGGAGTTTTAATTTCCCATTCCTCTCTCCATTTTTGATGAAGCTTGAGTGTTAGGAAATGAAAGTGAAGTAATGAAGGAAAGAGGGGGTTAAGCTAGAATTAATAGTTTAGGCTAATGGGCTAAACCAAACCTAAAGCCCAAAGTGTAAACGTGGCAAAATTCCACTAACTCCAAACGTACCAAAGTTTATACTCAAAAAGATCACAAACGGCATTTTGGACCCAATGGAAGTGGTCCCGAGTCCTAATTCGACCATGTAAAAAGTAACTTTTTGGACTAAAATCCGACTAACGATAAAATATTTAAATAAAATATTTAGATATTCAATCGTAAAATATGCGGGTTGTTACATGATCTATCGAGTTGGATTTAAAACTTTGATTTTTATTTTATTATCTTTATTTTCATTTAAGTTAAGATTGATTTCTTTTGTTTTAACTTTAATATATTATCGAAGATCTTTATTTCAAATTTTGTGTTAAAAAAATTGTTTTCTTCTTATTTTTGTTACAATTTGTATGGATATGAATATGGTTTCTTTTGTATTGTTAGAAGGTTATTGAATTTATCAGTACATAGATATGATGTTATCTTTGGTTATTTTGTAAAATCTATAATACATGAAGCTTTACTATTTTTTATTCTTAAGTTTTCTACTTGCATCGACGTTCACCTTATATGTATTCGCTTAGTACGATTATGATTTTCATTTCATTCATTCATTTTGTAGGGAATAATTGGCTTACGAACATGTGTGTGTAAAATAATCTTTAACTTTTTATAACACACAAGAGGTAAATTTGATCCTTTTCATTTTGAAATATAAGTGCATACAAACTTCAATTTAGAAAAATAATCTTATACTTTCTTATTATTTAGCTTCAATCCATATCATTATCGACCTGGTTTCTTTCGTATTCTGCAGGGGTTATTGGATTGATTAATACATCGATATCATAAATAAAATCCTTGATATGTAATGTTGAACTATTTTTTGTTTCTCAAGTTTTATATTTACATCGACGTCCATATGATATTGTTTCGTCAGTATGATCATGAATTTCATTTCCTTTCCATATTTTGAATAGCATAATTAGTCTACTAACACGTGTATACCAAACAATCTTAAATTACGTATAATCTAAGACAAAATAATCTGTTGCCATTTCTAAACATATGTACTCAAGAAAATCAAGTTGGGGAAAATATCATTTATGAAGTAAAAGAATGGCCAAATAATAAATTTTTATGTCGTATTTGAGAAAAGAAATATAAATGTATAAATATTACTTTTTCAGTCTACCTTATGTAACTTTATGTCGAAAATTTAGTTTTAAAAAGGTGTTACATGAACTTAATTTTTAATTAAATATTTTATTTTTTATACTTAGCCAAGACTCATTTTTTTAATATGAGATATTGTTCTACGGTTTAATATATTTTCTTATAATGAAGCTTCATTAGCTAGGAAATGTACATAAACAACACACACTTTCCTATTTAATGCATAGTTAACACTGGATTCTTGGAGATCTTATGGAACATATTAGCGATTATCTTTTATTTTCAACAAAGATTATTCGATGCTATATTGTTTTGATTTTATTTTGTAGTTTGGAGATGTTTATAAATCATTACGAATTGAAGAAGTGTTATTAACAATGTTTAGTCAAATGGAAACAACTGTATTTAAAAGTAATAAATTGATAGTATTCATTTACTTCAAATTCAAACTAATTTAAGAACTGTTAACCCGCCTTTTTACCAGGCCATGGACATGCGGGTTTAACTTAATCGGTTGCACGTTCGTCAAGGCTGGTGTACGATGGATTCAGTCGACTGGATGGATGGATGACGCAACATGCTTAGGAGATGGAAATATGAATGGATAAAGATGGATCAACTATAGTTTGGGTCTAGGAAATATGGTTTGGCATTGGCAATCATTCGGCATGGTAGGTCGACCGGCATGATGGATCGTTCGGCATACGAGGTCGCTCGGCACGTTGGATCGTTCGGCATTGGTAGGTCGCTCGGCATCAGGGATCGTTCGGCATGGTAGGTCGTTCGGCAGGATGGATCGTTCGGCATCAGGGATCGGTCGGCATTAGATGTATCGCTCGGCATCCTAGCAGCATTCGACATGGAAGTAGCGTTCGGCATTTGATTAGCGTTCGGCATGATGGCATCGTTCGGCATTGGACGAGTGTTCAGCATAGAAGCATCATTCAACATCCAACCTCGTTCGGCATCAGACATCGTTCGGCATCGGGGTAGTTCGGCACTCATTAGTAGCTCGGCCTTTGGGTGGTTCGGCATCCGATGGTGGCTCGGCATAAGGAGGAGGACGGCAGATGCCGCTCGGCATTAGGAGGTTGGCTCGGCATTAGGAGGTAGGTCGGCCTGAGGTTTAGCAAAGGATGGTACGACCATGGTTGTTGTTCGGCACGAGTAGTTCGGTTACAATGGGAAGCACGGTTCGGCATATGGCCTTGGTGGGCCGGAATCATTCAGAGAGCCCAACATCTACCTGGACGTGTCTATAAATAGAGCACGTAGAGCTTCAGAAAAGAAAAAACTTCATTTTGATCTTCTTCTTCTCCTCTGCTTTCGAACTTTCTATTTTCTAAGGCTAACGCTAGCCTATCACTTTGTAACTGTAATCGATTGTTACAGCAATAAAAAAGAAAACTTCTGGAGTGGACGTAGGCCAGAGTTAGCCGAACCACTATAAAATCTATTGTTCTTTACTGCTTTCGTTTTAATTTTAACTGTTCTTCATATTATTACTCTCTACACACACTCTATCTGTTATCAGTAACTGTTAATTGGTGCTTTCAATTACATTTGGGTGTTAGTGACCAATTTTGGCGCTAACATTTTGGTGCTTTCACTGAGAATTGAACTCAGGAATTTTGAAGTTAGAAACTTGGATGGCTAGACCATCAACAAGGAAACAAGTAATGGAAAGGAGCAATCAGGAGGGAAGTCAAGAGGCTTCCTCTGGAGATGGAGCAGGTGGAGCATCCATTTACATCACTAGAGAGGAAATGGAGGCGATGATGAAAAGATAAGAGGAGATGGTGCAGACTCTTCTCAGACAATTTGCACAAACAGAAAATGCAGGAGCTCAGATCCGTGGAGCTGGATCAGAAGCACTCAATCAGCAAACAACTATCAATCCAGATGGATCTAGACTTGGGGGCATACCACCAGGAAATGTTGGACCAACCCATGGAGGGATGCCAGACGATGTTGTGCAACCCGACACCAACAAGAGTGCAGGAGTGCGAGATGAGGAGTATGTGCCAGAATTCCCTCATAAACTCGGGGGGCAGACCAGAGGCGATGGACAAGGATTACATCTTGGGGGCAACGACAGATCAGCGGAGATGGTTAGACGGGCAATGAGAGGTGGATTGGTAAATAGAGACTTGGAGGATGTAAATAGGAGTCCTTTTACTCCTACTATCAGGCAATCTAGGAACCCACCCGAATTTAAGCTACCAAATTTGGAAAT
This sequence comes from Allium cepa, assembly GCA_030765085.1. Lineage (NCBI taxonomy): Eukaryota > Viridiplantae > Streptophyta > Magnoliopsida > Asparagales > Amaryllidaceae > Allium > Allium cepa. The sequence goes on along the minus strand of CM060938.1, from coordinate 443,956,173 downwards.
GTATAATGGGAAGGCGGATCCAACGGTTCATCTGACGAAATACATAAGGCATATGGAGGTATTGGGGGCATCGGATGAGGTCATGGCTCGATGCTTCCCATTGTATTTGACAGATATCACAGCTATGTGGTTTAAACAGCTGGAGAATGGTTCTATCGGCACATGGACGGAGCTAATTGAGAGGTTTATGAGACAGTTTCGGGTCCACATAGTTAGACCCAAGAACGTGATGACTCTGACATCTATGAAACAATGGAAAGGGGAATCGCTCAAGGATTTCTTAACCAGATTCAACGCAGCGGTAGCCTCAGTGGATCGACCCGATCCGTCAATGGTTTTGATGGCAGCCGTCTCGGGAATCGCGGATAACTCGGATTTCAAAATATCATTGGAACGGGACCCACCGAGGGATCTCGGGGAGTTCTATCATGAGACGGAAAGGTTCTTGAGACAGGAGGATGTGCAGGCTGAGAGAGTAGGGAGAGAGGCTGAAGCTTATGCAGTGAGGGGTGGAGGTCCATCCAGGGAGGATCTAAGTAAAGATGATAAAGGAAAAAGGAAAACGAATGGAAATTGTGGCACTTCGAAGAAACCTCGGAGGGAGTTAAAGTTTTCTTCTTACACAGATTTAACCGAGACTCTAGAAAGGATTTACTTGGACACTCGAGGGCGGCTCCAATACCGAAGGCCAGCAAAGAGAGAGCCTTCAGAATACGAACGGACATCGGGAAAGCATTGCCTATTCCATGAGCTGGATGGGCACAACACAAACGACTGTAGGCATTTGAGGGATATCATTGAGGAGCATGTAAGGAATGGTCACCTACAGCAATATGTCAGGAATCGAACTACGGCAGGGGAGCAAGAGCAGCCACCACCTACCTCTAGCAATGGCGGCATTGGGTCTGGTCAATGCCGGTTTACTATCAACTAAACAGGTTCATGGTTTTGAATAAGTAGTAGAACTCAAAGTAATACGGCTAGGTCACTTACACACGTACGGGATTGAGGACGGTCCCTAGGCGTGCTCTGAGATGACTGAAAACCGTACTACTTGAGTCTATGAAATTCTGCTTTCTTTCTAGTTTTCTGCAAACTTTGGTTCTCTCTTTCGTATTTCGGACATTTACTTTTCTTTGGTACGGTTTTGGAGTTTGGATTGAACTCCCAATTTGGTTGGTTTTTTCTTAGTTTCCCATTTTGATTTGGATGTTTGATTTTTTGATACGGATTTCTGGTTTTATATTTGGTTTTGGATCAATGTAATAAACAGTTCAGGTTTTATAATTACTGCCCCGACCGGAGAGACGGGGCAATGGTCACAAGTTACGAGTCCCTTCGTCGGAGAGCGAAGAAATGGACTCGGGCAGAATATAAAAAGTCCTTGACCGGAGAGTCGAGGCCGGAGAATATAAAAAGTCCTTGACCGGAGAGTCGAGGCCGGAGAATATAAAAAGTCCTTGACCGGAGAGTCGAGGCCGGAGAATATAAAAAGTCCTTGACCTGAGAGTCGAGGCCGGAGAATATAAAAAGTCCTTGACCGGAGAGTCCAGGCTGGAGAATGTAAAAAGTCCTTGACCGGAGAGTCGAGGCTGGTGAATATCAAAGTCCTTGGCCGGGGTGCCGAGGCTGGAGAATATCAAAATCCTTTGTCGGATTGCTGAGGCCGGTGAATATCAAAGTCTTTGACCGGAGAGTCGAGGCCGGAGAACATACAAGCCCGTGATGGAAAAGTCAAGGCTGGAACAGGATAACACGACCCGGCGAGGTCTACAAAATCCAGATTAAGCCCGGAGAGGTCATGGATTTGATGATATGGTTACAAAAAGGATGTGGATTTTGGATATCAGATTTGAGGCTATTCAAAACACACCTTCCAATAGCAAGGCATGTTTTGGGGGGAAAGTGTTAACCCGCCTTTTTACCAGGCCATGGACATGCGGGTTTAACTTAATCGGTTGCACGTTCGTCAAGGCTGGTGTACGATGGATTCAGTCGACTGGATGGATGGATGACGCAACGTGCTTAGGAGATGGAAATATGACTGGATAAAGATGGATCAACTATAGTTTGGGTCTAGGAAATATGGTTCGGCATTGGCAATCATTCGGCATGGTAGGTCGACCGGCACGATGGATCGTTCGGCATACGAGGTCGCTCGGCACGTTGGATCGTTCGGCATTGGTAGGTCGCTCGGCATCAGGGATCGTTCGGCATGGTAGATCGTTCGGCAGGATGGATCGTTCGGCATCAGGGATCGGTCGGCATTAGATGTATCGCTCGACATCCTAGCAGCGTTCGACATGGAAGTAGCGTTCGGCATTTGACTAGCGTTCGGCATGATGGCATTGTTCGGCATTGGACGAGTGTTCAACATAGAAGCATCATTCAACATCCAACCTCGTTCGGCATCAGACATCGTTCGGCATCGGGGTAGTTCGGCACTCATTAGTGGCTTGGCCTTTGGGTGGTTCGGCATCCGATGGTGGCTCGGCATAAGGAGGAGGACAGCAGATGCCGCTCGGCATAAGGCCCTGGTTCGGTATTAGGAGGTTAGCTCGGCATTAGGAGGTTGGTCGGCCTGAGGGTTTAGCAAAGGATGGTACGGCCATGGTTGTTGTTCGGCACGAGTAGTTCGGTTACAATGGGAAGCACGGTTCGGCATATGGCCTTTGTGGGCCGGAATCATTCAAAGAGCCCAACATCTACCTGGACGTGTCTATAAATAGAGCACGTAGAGCTTCAGAAAAGAAAAAACTTCATTTTGATCTTCTTCTTCTTCTTCTCCTCTGCTTTCGGACTTTCTATTTTCTAAGGCTAAGGCTAGCCTATCACTTTGTAACTGTAATCGATTGTTACAGCAATAAAAAAGAAAACTTCTGGAGTGGACGTAGGCCAGAGTTAGCCGAACCACTATAAAATCTATTGTTCTTTACTGCTTTCGTTTTAATTTTAACCGTTCTTCATATTATTACTCTCTACACACACTCTATCTGTTATCAGTAACTGTTAATTGGTGCTTTCAATTACATTTGGGTGTTAGTGACCAATTTTGGCGCTAACAAGAACTATAACAATTAATTCTCTTTTATTGAAATTTATTGTTAGAGAACAGTTACATTATAATCTTCACTAATCCTAATCAATTAGCGTTTACTTTTAGTCACTATAACATTTTATTTTTATGATGGATTAAGACTAATTTTTAATTGCTTAATTGTATATCTCTAAAGTATACTTTTATTAAACATGTTGTGTAGCTCTCATTGATGTTATGTGTACATTTTCAAACAAACTAGAATAATGTTCAATTAGTTGGAATCATCAAAGTTAGAAAATGCACAGTTCACAAGTCAAGTTTTTTGAAGTAAAAATAATACAATAGATACTATATACATAATTATTAGTCAAATATTTATTATATGATTTATAAACCTAAATGTTACTCTAGATACAAAAGATAGAAGGTTAAATGGTTATTGGTCAACTACTAATTCTCATTTATGCTTTAAGTTTCGAAAATAATGGTAGGTTTAGCTCCTTTAATATTTTTAGTTTTAAAGCTAAATGCTTTATTCCAAAAAAAAAATTTAACTCAATATAAAGTATATGTAATTTAGTTAATTATATAATTTGGTAATATGTTTATTTTATAATTCGGTTATTTGATGTTATAATAGAATTCAATCAAGTTTTCTAAAAATTAATTCGATCATATTTATGGCAAATTAGTTTCTTAAGTTAGCATCAAAGATAATTAATATATAATAAATTCTCTAATCTGTTTTGTATTTTTTTAGTACGATCATGGATTTCATTTCCGTCGTAAATTTATAAGGCATAATTGGTTTACTAACACATTTACATCTGAGATAAAGTTGATGTAGTTTCCATTTTGAACTATAAGTATTTAAGAAAATCAAGTAGGGAAAATATCATCTATGATGTAATAAATAGTAAATTTCTATATTGCATATAGAGAAAAGTATGTTGAAAGTTTAGTTTTAAATAGGCGTTCTATAAACTTAATTTTTATCAAAATATTTTATTTTGTTATATGCAACATAGGCTTATTTTTTGTAATATTAGATATTATCCATCTTAATCGACCTACGTTAACACATTTTTCTATAGAAATGCTTCAATGACCACGAAATGTTCATAAGTAGAACATATTTTTCCTATTTAATGCATGGTTAACATTGAATACTTGAAGATCTTATGGAACATCTTAGCAATATTTTTTATAAAGATTGTTTATGCTATATTGTTCTAATTTTTTTGCAGTATGGAGATGTTTATAATTCATTATGAATTGAAGATGGGTTAATAATAATGTTTATGAGTATGCTAACTTCAAACAAAAAGAATCATATAAAAAGGAATAAATTGTTGCTAATTTCATTTGATTTCAATTCAAACTAATTTGAGAGTTATTACAATTAATTCTCTTTTATTAATATTTAATCTAATTAGGGAATAATTACATACTAAGTCTTCGTTCATGGACATCGGAAACATTAACCAAAAAGTGGTTAGCAAGAATTTGTCTGACTTATCTTAGATAAGTCTGACATAATTATTCGTCGGCGGTTTAATAATTCACGTTTGGATTTAAAAAAAATGTAGCATTTTTGCAAGATGTATTAATCATGTTCTACTTTTATGAGACAAGTTGGACGTAATTCCTGTTTTTTTGAATTTTTTGTTTTTTGTAAATAATTAATAATACTTCGTATTAAATACTATACATTAATTGATAATAATTAACTGATAATTATGTCAAATAAAAAAAACTATACATTACATAAATACTTCATGTCCAACATCTAATCTAATTTGTCCATGAACACCACAACCTTCAACCTCTAACCCCAGTCGTAATTGTCTGCTAAATCATCCTTATTCTCATTAATGCTAATAATTAGTATCCACATTTAGTTCAATATAACATTTTATTCTTTGATGGATTAAAATTAGTATTTAGTTTTACTTCATTGTATATTTCAAAAATATACATTTACTAAATCCTGTTTTGTAGCTCTTATTCAGATTAGTTGAAACAAACAAAGATAATTTTTAACTAGTTGGAATCATCAACGTTGGAATATGCATAGTTAACTAGCCAAGTTTTTTTAAGAAGCTTAATATAGTAACAATAATACAATAAGTGTTATATACATAATTATTAGTAAACAAATTATTGCATGATCTGTAAAACCAAAATGATACTCTATACAAAAGATAAAAAAAATTGATTGCTTATTTCATATATTTTCTCATATCATATTATGCTATATGTATTATAGAACACGATGTTTGAAAACTACTATCATATTTTCTCTAGTTTAATTAGTATGGTGTAATGTCGAAATGTGTAAAAATGAAAATGTTGTTTCACTAAGCCAAATTTAATTATTATCCAATTTTGAGCATAATTTCTCTACTCTAGATTTGTGATACTATAATCAAACAAAATTATGTACATATTTAGATTTATATGTTAAAATTATGATAAAACTATGTTAAACCAATGTAACTTACATTCGAAATTTAATTAAATGACATGCTTAGTAATGTAGTGATTACCAAGTTAGTAACAACTGATAGATGATGTAACCTTCTCTATATAAAGGCATTATGCTCTAAAATATTAATTATACTCTATATGCTTTAAGACTATATAGGTAGATTTATCAACATATTTTTATTAGTGTATTCATGAAAAAATTAATCTAAAACTTTTTATCTCATAAATATGTGCTTTCATCTTCATATACTATAAAATCTAAAAATATACTATTAACAGAATTATATACTAAGCCACGTATGCGTAGCACGGGTTCGCACTCGTTACTTAAGTATTTCAATAAAGAGAGAAGAAATAGAAACCAAGAGGGCCAATTTTCAAAGGAAGAATTGTCTGAGTTTTTCAAAGTACAACGATTTCTATGTTTATTCATAGAATCCCAAAACAACATGTACGAATTCATTATAATTTCGGTTAATAACTTTCCTTCATGGATGTTTTATTGAGTTGATTGACTCGTTGAAACTTATAAGAAAATATAGTGAAATCAAATCAGTAGAAGTAAAAGGATTTTTGTATTCATAAGAATTAAAGTTTTATGAATAAACTGATCGATAAGAATTCAGTTTTCTCACATTTTAGTTCATAATAAATGGATTTCAATGACCAACAACCACTTTTGATTTTGGTAATATTGCCAAAGTTTTTGTTTCTAAGCTTAGAGACCTAAGGCTTTTTTCCAAAAAAAATGAAGCAAAGATGGCTTTAGCGACATCAAGACTAAAAAAATAAACTACTTGTTAAAAAATCTAAAACAAACTTGAAAATCTTGAACTTGCATAATTTTCTCTCAAATCTGAAAGAATTTAACAAGGTCATGTTGCAAGAGGAAATAATATGCAAGCAAAGGTCTAGGATTCTGTGGATGGACGAGGGGATAAAACCACAAACGTTTTTCATAGAATGGCTAACGATCGTAAGCATAGTAATACCATCAAAACATTACCTATTAATAATGTGGTAATTTTCAAACAAAATGAACTCAATCCATTAATTGCTTTAAAGACATTTTAGAAACCGGTACGGCCCATAAAATCAATGCAGGATGGGAGGATTTTTATCCCATAATTATGAGGATTGGATGATATTTTGTTCTCGTAAAAGAGGATTTTGAGGGCCATCTCTAAGATGCCTAGTGATAAATCATCCGGGACGCAGAAAATAAATTCAATCAAAATGTGGTCTTCGACAAGGTGACCTCCCGTCGTCCTTCTTATTTAACTTAGCAGTAGATTTTTTTCCCAAAATCATAAAGTTTTCTACTACTAACAAGGCTCTATCTACTACAAGTAAAAATATCATTAATGACAGTCTTTTCAGTTCCTCAATTTGTTGTTGACACCATGCTTTATACCTCACATTTACCCCATTACATTATTGCTCTTAAATTTACTTTACGTAGTTTTAAAATGCTTTTAGGACTCAAGATTAATTTTGACAAGAGTTCGTCTTTAGTCCTCAACAAAATTGAAAATGCTGGAAATTTGGTTGTTAATGGTCTTGACTGTAAAGTCATGCACTTTCCCCTCGATTATCTAGCGTTTTCGATTAGGCCTACCAAGCTAAAATTGAAGACTGACAAATGATAATTTACAAAATAAGTAAAAGATTATATAATTGAAAATGTAGATTTTTATCTAAAAAGGGTAGAATCATCCTTATTAATTCTGTATTGGTATTGCCAATTTATTGGTTGTCTGTTAATCCTTTTCAAAATGGGTAATCGATAAAATAGATAAAATTAGAAGAAATTTTCTTTGAAGTGGTGATAACTCGTTTAGTAGTATTATTTTTCTAGTCAATTGGGAAACTGTTTATAAATCCAAAGTAGATAGGGGCTTAAGAATTATAAACCTTCACAATCCTAATGTATCACTATTAGGAAAATGACTTTGGAAATTTACAAATAGTGACAATAACCTAATCCAAAAAGAAATTCTTATGCCTTGAATATACTAGTCATCGTTGGATAACAAAATTTGAAGCTTTAAAGCTATCATGGGGTATTTTGTTGAAGTCATCATGGAGTATAAAGGGCTAGCAATGTGAAACTTTAGAGCCATCGGCGAGTATTTTGTTGAAGCCATTGTGGAATATGGACGTCATCATTAGAGCCATCGTGGAGCAATATATCAAATCCATCATCATAAATAGATATATGAGAGGCAAGCTATTAAAATAGCTATAGTGATGAATTCTTCGAAGCCATCGCAAGAATGTTCCTTAAAACGCTTAAAGCTATCATAAAGAGTCTCTCAAGACCATCGTGAAGTGTTTTTAGAGCCAACTGAAATAAATCCTGAAGCCATCATGAAGAGTTTATAAATAGCTATCGTGATATAAGATTTTTGGGATCATCGTGGGGGTGCTTTCTTGAAATTTTCATGATAAAAAATCCTATGAGCCATTGTGAGGTGTTTTCATGGAGCCATCGTGAAATGACTAACTAAAGTCATCAAATGATGGTTTTATAGGACTTCGTGGGAAGTTTGAAAAAATCCATCATGTGAAATAAATTTTTTCACTAAGCCAAGAAAAGGCGTGCCGCATATTGACTCGAATACGTGCCACATCGGCAAATCACAATTGTCTATTCTCAACAAGGCGCCATGTGTCAAGAATGTCACGGCTCGAATTCTCTATAAATATGCATGTACCCCCACCTAAAAGGGCCATTTTTTTCTAGTTCTCCTTCATCTTTATTTTCCGTTTTTTTCTTTCCATTGTAAAGTGAGCTTCAATTTGGGTATTCATGGCCGCTAAAGCAAATTGAATGGAGAACTTTGTAATCAAGGACTTGTACTTTGGACAATTTGTATAATAAGCTACTTTTGACTTTTGGCTTATGCATATGATTACTTCTCCCCTTTAAACATATAGCATACGGTTTAAAACAATCATATTAACTATACATCTCTACTTTACTTGGTTCAATAGCTTCAATATCCTAAAACATATAGAACCTAGTTTTTGCTTAACATTAAGTGGTGCTTTCATTGAGGACTGAACTCAAGAACCTTTTCTTTTCTTAAGCTTTCTATCCCACTTGTATTTCCACCATGACAATTAGATCTCAATAAGGATCCAATGAGACATGATTGAACCCTTTACCTCATCTATAAAATGATCGGAAGATTAGGAGAAGGCTAGCCCTATAAATTTTGGATGAAAATAAGAGGGTGGCTTTGTATAGTCCAACTAAATGGAGCCTATATCCTTTTTATTTATGAAGAGAGCCAATCTATGCCTTTGCCAATAGATTAAGATTGGAAAAGTCAAATCCAAAGTAAAGGGATAATGCGAGACTAGGAAAAGACCATTCTCGCAAGCCAGGCAAAGTATTCAATTGCAAGCCCGAGGAAATATTTTTTAAGCCGAACTGAATTGCGATTTTTACTAAAAATGGAGAGATTTGGTCAATTTGGTCTTCAAAATAGAGGATTTTTGTTAAAGAAAATGGAAACTCGAAGAGGACTTAGTGGTCAGAATGTCCAAAAAATTATAGAGGTGGATCCACTTATGTTTTGGTCTGCCCAGACCTTCCTACTTGGGTAATCGAGGAGGGTATACCCTTGACTCGTTCTTGAAAGCTGTGGGTGTAGGGTCAGATCAGGGCTTGGTTGATCCGCTCCAACCTTACCTGCACTACTGAGATCTCATGTAAGCACTTTATTACAATAATGATAATATGTTAATCTTCTTAGATATAAGTGATTATAACATGGATATTATAATGCTCTAATCAATATGATTTAATTTTCTTATAGTATTAAGTTGCGTCACCGATAATTATACAATAACAAATGCATATTTTTTCAACGGTTATTGTAAACCTCATTTTTTATTATCTTCCTTTATCATTGTAAACACATTGTTATTTGTATATAACGTGTCATTTAGTAACAACAAATATAAATAAATAAATATTTGTACAATGTACGCAATTTTGAATCGATAAATAAAGCCTCACTGGGCCTTGGGGTGAGGTGGGTTTACTATGTCCTATATAGGTTTTGGGTTCGGGGCAAAATTTTCTACCAGCACCTAGTCTATGGGGCGAGTCCAGGGAATGTTTAGGGCGGGTTCTAGAAAACCCATGGCGGGTCTAAGGCACAAAAGCCTCAACCCGCCCCATTGCCATTCTTAAAGTGGGCCAAAAGCTAAAATCGCAGCTTCTATTCCCATCTCTCAAGATGAAATGTATTTTTGTATCAAGGAAAGGTTAAACTATTAGATCTCCAACAACAATTCAAGAAAGGAAGAAGGATACAAAGGAGGAGAATACTGCTATTATCAGAAAGCTAATAAGCATTGCATTAACGATTCAAGCTCTGTCAGGGATCATTGAGTATAATGTAAGGGAAGGAGAACTACATGATTTCTATAGAACCTCAATGCTCGAGGAGTTAGAGCAAAAGCAAACAAGGTCATATGTAAAGACAACAACAATCAAAATTCTATCTTCAAACAAAGAAAATCTTTAATGGATTCTAAAACCTTCGACCCCGCCTCAAGGCTGACTAAAGCACGCATCCAAAGAGTGATGGTCAATTAAACCATTGGTCATGCTATTAAGCCTGATCAGGTACCCATTTATGGGAGTTGGACGAAAAACCTTCGTCCCAAATGCAAGGCCCGGCCTATGCACTCATCCAAAAAGTAATAGTCAATTAAGCCTTTGGTCCTACCGCTGAGCCGGGCTAAAGCACCCATCTAAGGGAGATGGACAAAAAGCCTTAAATTTTGCCATAAGGCTTGGCCTAAGCGCACATCCAAAGAGTGATCATCAGTTAAGCGTTTGTTTCTGCCATTAGACCTAACCAAAGCATACATCCAAGGGAGGTGGACGAAGCTCCCGCCATAAGGGATGGCCAAAGCACCCGGCCAAGAGTGGTGGTCAATTAAGCCCTTAGTCCCACCGTCGAGCCTAGCTATAGCTGCATCTAAGGAAATATGGGAAGAAAGCCTCTTGTAACAACCCAAAATTTTTAATAAATAATTTTAATTCATTTTAATTGAAACTTTGATGTTTAATTATTTACAAATCTGAAATTTTGGAATTTGTTTATAAATTATTTTTCAAATACAATAAAATAAACATTTTCTGAAATTTTTACATTTTGGTCAATTGAAAGTCAAAGTTTGACCACAGTTGAAAATTTTAAATTCTAATCTTTTTCTTTGAAACTGTATTTCATTTTAATACTAGTTCTGCTTTCCATTTCGTAAAATTCCGTTTTATACTTTTTAAATTGGATAAAATACAGCGTTTTACACACAATTATTTTCTGTATTTTATTTTCTATTTTTCCTATGTTCATCTATCTATTTTCTATTTTATTTTGTTTAGACTTTGATTTTATTTATTGAATTTTGATTTGTTTATTTTTTGGATAAATGGCTTGGAAATTCAAAGATACTAGGGTTACATGCTTTAACTTATAACCTTTCCTTTGCCTAGTCTCTTCATTTCTTTTCTAGTCGTTCGTTACTTTCTAGCCGTGTATTTCCAAACCCTAGCCGCCACTTTTATTTGCAAATCACGCACAAAAGTTTCTCACCTCATCTCAAAAATTCATTTGCGTCCAGAGGAAAATACAGTAAGTTCTATGGCCTCCTCCTTCTTTGTAACAACCCGATATTTTCTGCCATTCGCATCCACAAATGCCGGACTTGGATTGCTCAAAATACCGCATTGTAAATAAATTTGAAGCGAATGAATACAATCACAGAATAACAGACACAGAAATATCAGAATAACTCGCAGCGGAAATTAAAATACCATAGTAGTTCATGAAGCTACTATAACAAACTCTTAAAACATAATACGTAATATCAGTCTGAAAACATATACAATAGAAATCTCAAATACATAGAAGTTTATAAATACCAGAGCTGAAATTGAAAGGGAATAGATAACTAGACAAGCAGAATCTCCAGCGATTCTTAGCTCCAGAAAAAGAAATCCAAAGCTAAGCTGTAAATACTCAAGCTGACCCGAGCGTAAAATAAAACACAAAACACTCGAGTTAGGACATATATACTTATATAATGTAAACCAACTCAAGTGAACCGTAGTAGTAATGCACTATAACTTAAAGGATGCTTGGGATCGCCCATCCTTTAAGGGTCAGTTAAACCATAAATTAAATACGTCCCATGGTTAAAATTTCAAAATAGTAATTTATACTTCGAAATCAAATATCATTTCAAAATTCAATATCATTCAAAAATCCATTTCAAAATATCAAAATAACATATCCTTTCAAAGCCACATTCATTTTTATTTGAAATACCATTTCAACACACATTTCAAAATAGTTTATATTTTAAAACAAATTACTTCATTTTAAATCATTAAAATGAAGTTATTATATTTAATAATTAAATTATTAAATTTCCAAAATTTAAATCTTTCAAAGTTCATTTATTCACTTAAATTTATTAAAACAATGAAAATTCAACTTTCGCAGCATTTAGAAAATGCTACGGAAAGTTACTTTTAAAACAATTCAATTTAATAAAAGACAGCATTTAAAAAATGCTGTAATAGTGTTATTTAAGTTCAAATAAAACCTTAGTTAATTTTAGCAACTACAGCACTTACAAAGTGCTATAATAGCCCTTAATTCAATTTAGTCATTTAGTTCATTTCTATCAACTACAGCATTTGCAAATGCTGTAATATCCTTTACATTAGAAATAATAACATTTCAAAAATGCTGTTAATTAAATTCCAAATATTCAATATAATTTCACAAACAATTAAATTTTTATTTAAACCATTTTAAACTTATAAAATCATATATTTTCACTTTTAAAAAAATCATTTAAATACCCTTATATTTATGATTTTATAAAGTTAAATTTTCATTCAAAAATCAATATTTAATAATAATTCACATATTAAATTCACACATTCAATCTCAATTCTTATAATTAAAGTTTTAACTTAAAACTTAAGTTTAAAATTTCAAATATAACTTATTTTTCATCTTATTTACTTAACTTAAAATTCACTTTTAAACAAAATTCACAAATTTCCAATTTAAGTTATATTTCGAAGTTCAACTTAAATATTCATTTATTTCACCTTTTAATTTATTCAAAAATCAATAATACTTTATAAAAATCATTTAAATTCATTTTAATTCAAATTTAAATCTATTTATCATATTTCCTACTTAATTTAAATTCTATTTATAACCAAATCATAATTGCCAAAATAACTTATATTTTAAATTTCTAACTTTACCATTAATTTATTTCACATATAAATTTTTAGAAAATCAATAATGCTTTATAAAATCATTTTTAATTAAGTTTAAATCAAAATATTATAATATTTGCATTTCTAAAAAAATTTAAAAATTTTAAAAAAATATATTTTAACCACAGTCTGTATAAAATTTCTAACCTTAGTCCAATGATACGGATAATATGTCATTTCAATCCGTAATTTACAAAGGAAAAATCCGGGTTCTATCATTTCAAACCCGCAATCCCAAGTAAATGAAAATAAATAAAAATTGCTCAGGACTATCTTTCAGCCCATAACGATTTTTCCCTATTCTAAAGTCCGTTTGGGTATGTATCATTTCAACCCATAGTGATTCTAATCTAAGGGAACTTGCAGTGTGATAAACTGATATAAATAAACAGAATAACATAATATATAGTAACATATGATATAACAGGTGTATAAGCATGGGTGAACATCATATGATCATAGCATAATAGATATAACATAATGATATGGGTTTATAGGTTCAATTGCGATCAGTTTACTAACCATATAAGTATAAATTTGTCTGGTGAGAATTACTCACTTGTATAGCTGGAGATGACAACCAAATGCACAAACAAGGAACTTCAAAGGCATAATAACACGACAATGATTTGAGAGTGGGAGAGCCAAAGCTAATTGCCTTGTTGCATATTAAACAAAACAAATACAAACATGAATTTTCAACCAAACTATTACAAAACAATGCTAGGAATAAACATGAAACACAAAGCTAACGCTTTTGCACTTGCATTCAATGACTTATGCTTTAGCTATAGGCTGTAAAAGCACTGTAATGAGATGTATTTGGATCAGGTTTGGATCAAGTTCAGTTCATATAGATCGGCCATAACAATATATAAAGGAGAGAGAGAGATATGTGTGCATCAACACACACTACAAGGCAACTACAAGGATTTCAAGGCACAAATGGCTTCGGCCAAGGGATGATTGGGAACGGCCTGATCTGGAAAGATCAACTATAGGTGTTACAGAGGTCCAAGGCTTAGGTTGTGGCTGCTGGTGGTGTTTGGGTCGGCCAAAGCATGATTGGAGTGGTGGAGACAAGGGGAGTTCGGCTATGATAGTTAAAATGGAGTTTTTGTCATTTTTTGGTGGATCACCATAATGGATGGTCTCACCTCTGGAATGGAAGTGGAGAGGAGGGGATGGTGGAGGCGGCCAAAGTGCTGGATATGGATGGGCCGAACTGCATAAGAGATTGCAAGTGCAAAATCAATACAAAAATAATGGGAAAAAAAAAAGAATGAAAGGTTTTTACCAAAACTTTCTCTTGGAGATGAAGGATTATTTTTTTAGGGTTTGAAAACTTTTTTCACGTGAGAAAGAATGAAGAAAGTCAGCTGAACAAAGGAGATATGGGCAGAAAATGAAAAAAATGTGTTGTTTGGTGTGAAAAGGTAAGTTGAATATGAAAAGATATGCATATAAAAGGTCAAAAACCTTTCAAATTTCTTAATTCATTTTGCAATTTTAAATACATATAAAAATGCATATAAATAAAGTAAAAACACAAAAAAATATTGAATGAATGAAAATAAGTAAATAAATTTTATATAAATATATTTAAATTAAGAAAATAGCTTAAAAATAGAAACTAGTTATAAAAATTTAAAATAAATACACTAAGCTTTGAAAAAAATTATAACATCACTTTAAAAATATTTTAAAATAAAATATATACCTAACATGTCATATAACACATATTAGAACATGATTTGACAAAATAAAAATATTATTTATATAAATTAAAATAGATAATTTTATTAAATAAATCAATTTACACCTAGTATTGTAAAAAAACATAACTTTCATAATATAAATCGGATTTCAACGAAATAAAAAGCAGTATTCTTGAAATTAAATTTATTTTCATAATAAAAGATAAAATTAAAAAAATTCAAGTATTTAAATTTTAAATTTAAAAGTCAAAGTTTGACCAGATTAACCAAAATCCACATTTTTCTTGAAATATCTTATTTATTCAGGTTTGGAATTATAATTCACAAAAAAATCAAAAATTATATTCAAAATAATAAATTTTATCCATTTTAATAAATATAAAAAAAATTCATCAGCAATTCAATTTAAAATAATTAAAATATACAATTAAAAAAAATCATAAAATACTGGGTTGTTACACTCTTCCCCACTCAAATCTTTTCGTCCTCGAAAAGAACAAACAAGGAAAATAAGGAAAAACATGATAGACACCAAATAGTACCTGGAAAAACAATTTCGGATTCGAAGCACGAATGCTCTCCTCCATCTCCCAGGTACAACCTCGATCATCAGTACTTCACAGTACTTTGATCAAACTAACAGATTTCTTTCTTAGCTGCTTCATATCTCTATCGACAATATGCAGTGGCTTACTCTCGATAGTTAAATTAGGCTAAATATCCAAACTATCAAAGGAAGAAGTTTGAAATAATAAGAGATGAGTTATGAAGATACTGTAGAAGATGCGAGACATGGAATACATCATGCACTCCAGACAGCTTCTCGGCAAATCCAGACGATAAACCAAAGAACCAACACTTTCCACAATGCGGAAAGGACCCTCGAAAAGGACAAAGGTAGGAATAGCTAGAAGGGAAAATAGGTTAAAAGACAAGGATGAACCATTATTTTAAAACCATATAATTTCAATTTAAAAATTCATATTTACAACATTTTAAACATTTTATAATTTGATAAATAGTCATTTGATTCAAATTTGTTAGTTTGAAGTAAACAACATTTTAAACATTTTAAATTATTTAGACAAGTAAAATAATGATCAAAATATTTTTATCACTGATGTCTTAACAAGTTCACTTTCGTTCCTACAGGCTTTGGCTATGCATTGATTAGGCGCAAAGCCAGAATTCTCCAGGTACTTAGTAGACTTGTTTCAACACCCAGTGAAAATACTTGAAAAACTTAAAAAAATAGATATGGAAAGTACAATCCAAACAAAACAACCAAACCAAAACATGTCGATCATGGATCGCGGATACACAATGGTTACGCCTGGATCCCCCAGGAAACATCCGTACCCGTAGGCCGACTACCGCAGCCCTGCGATTACGCCATGAAGACTGGTAGTACCGCAGATACACAATGATTATGCCTAGATCCCCCAGGAAACATTCGTACCCATAGGCTCTTGCAGCCCCTGCAGATTACGCTACCAAGCGACCCAATAGATCACAGATACACAATGGTTACGTCTGGATCCCCCAGGAAATATCTGTACCCATAGGCGCTCGCAGCCCCTGTGAATTACGCTATGCAGTCGTGATCATAAGACCATGGAGATCGACATGGAATTCGATGGGCACTCGAGTACATATCCGGAAAACCCAAATCAGAAAGAATAATATCGATAGAATGAATCCACAGTGTGGCCACAAAGCGGATATCAAGCAGAAGACACTTTCCATATCTTTACTTCGAAAATATGTATCTTATAGTACCTTTCAAAATCACTATCAAATATCATACTTATATAAAGTCCATTATATATAAGATTTCATTTCAAATCGAATGCTTTCCAAATCAATATTATATCAAATCATACTTATATAGACTTAAATTATATAAGATTTCTCTTTACAAATTGAGTACCTTTTCCAAATCAACAATGTTCAAATCAACTTCATACTTATACAAACCAATTTTTTATAAGTTCAATAACTCCCAAATCAAAGTATTTAAATAAACAAAGTTCTTAATTTCAAACCATTTCAAAATCAATTCAATTTCAAAATATATATGATTTCGCCAAATCATTTCTTCCAAATTACATATATTCAGCTTCAAAGTTTCTTAAAACAATAGATTTAGAAAATAATCCAAATTCCCAAATCAATAAAAATTTAGGTCCAACGAATTCATTTCCATTTCAAACATATATTCACTTTCAAAAAATCATAATACTTCCAAAGTTATAAATCTTTCGAAACCAAAATAGTTGAAATCATTATACTTTGAAAATCATATCCTTTCGAAATCATACATTTGAAATCATAAAACATTCCTTTAATTCTTTACATTTCATAAATTTATTCAATTAAAACCCAAATCCAAAATTTCCAATTTTAATTCATTTCAAACATCAGTTTCAATTCAATTTAGTTTTCCAACAAAACCATTTCAAATATTATCAAATTTCAAATAAAGATTTGATCCATAAAATATACTATTCAATCTCCAATATATGTCAAAGCTTAAATATACCATATTCCAAAACTAAATTTTATAATTTCATATATCTCAAATTTTACTTCATTATTACTTAGTTCTAAAATATTCATTTCATAAATCCACCATTTTTAAATAAACTCAAATTACAAGTAAACCAAATATCCTTTCATACAAATATAAACTTCAAATATTCATTTATCAAAATCAATTATCATTTCAAGTTCACATTCTTTATCAAAAATAAAGATTAAATCATTTCCAAACCATTTCAATCATCAAAATATCTAAAATGGTTACTAAGTGTAAAACCATCTCTTTTTTAAAACCTTCAAACTATTTATTTCTATATGAAAAATCCAATTTACCATTGGAAAGATTATTATTCTATATATATTTTATTCAAAACATCTCAAATCTATATTTCATACCAGTATAATTCAAAATAGTCTTATTTATTTCACTCAACAAACAGTTTCAACTTATATAAATCATATTACTTTATACTTTAATCATACCAAACTAAACTTATATTCTTTATCAAATACCCTATACCTTTCAAAGTTACTTATCTTTGAAAAGTTAACCTTGATTTG
Organism: Allium cepa; assembly: GCA_030765085.1. NCBI lineage: Eukaryota > Viridiplantae > Streptophyta > Magnoliopsida > Asparagales > Amaryllidaceae > Allium > Allium cepa. Next base: position 443,938,493 of record CM060938.1, on the reverse strand, counting down.
GAAGTGCTCGAACCTTAAAAATAGTCGAAGAAATCATATTTTCAATCCAAGAGTTGGAAATCACCAACAAATTGGTAAACCAATTTCAAAAGATAGGGTTATACCAAAACAAATCTGAATCTCGAGGACTGAACACCGGCTTACTTTAAATCATTTCAAATATATATATATATATATATATATATATATATATATATATATGCATATATCTTTCGAATATCAAACCATACTTCAAAATCTGAAACCAAAATTTGGTTTCAAAAAATCACTCGCATAGCAAAGCTACTAGAGTGGCCTCTCCCCCACTCAGAAACTTGAAAATCAATGTCGATGATGCATGCATTCATCACCGAAATTATTTTCCAGCGACATAAGTGGGTTATAGACTTTTTATTTTCTTGAAACTTTTTTGAAATCTCTTCGAAATCATTGAAATTCATTCGAATACATTTGAAACATTTCTTATTTGGAAAAATATCTTTAAATCATACTAATATTATATATTTCCAAAATCTTAAAACCGATTTCAAAAAACCGGAGTTCGATTCCTCGAAATTCAAATTCAAAACCTTTCAGTTATAAATCATTTTTATATAAATCAAATTCTTATAAATTTTACAATTTCAAAGCTTCAAATTCTCATTTTCAAAAGATATAAAATCCTTATTGAAAATATTTCACTTTTATATACAAAATAGGGTCATCCTTATCAAAATAATAATTTCAATGTATGCACAAATTAAAAATACAATCAAACACAAATTTCCAAAGAATGATTCAAGGTTAGATTTCAAACAAAACAGAGATTCGAATTTAGAGGAACTCTAATCAAATAGAATTCTGGTTCGAAGATAAGCTCGAACGAAGATAATAAAATATTATTACCAAGTAGAAGATGGATAAGCCCATATAAATCGTCGGTGACCTTAACCGGCCAACCGTTACTTCAGGAATATAACCAATGCGAAAAAAATTACTAAGGCAAATCGACATTTCGATCGCCAGAGATAGAATCCAGACAGAGCAAGAGATAGACAACATCGTAAACCGAGGATATAGAAATCTCCTGTTAATCAATGTCAATTGTAAAGGAGTTTCACCCCTTTACAAATCATTCAAATATTGGCGGAATCACCGATCTTTATGGAGGCCATTCCAAAGTGGAGTTATGGAATGCCTCAAAATCAAAAGGGTAAAATAGGGAAGACAAGACTGGATTTCAGAACAAGTAGGAGCGTTCCAAAGTTGAAGGAATGCTAATCGATAAGAATCCTAACCAAGAGATTTCTAACAAGGTGGATACAGAAGGAATGAAGTTTAGAAATTCTTGGTTTCAAAATAAGAAAATTTTTGTACCAAAATAATCTTTGAAAATCCTTTAAAAATTATTTGGAAATTATTTTATACTTCGAAATTACGCTCTCTCACAAAGAAAGGATTCTGAGAATGATTTCACTCATTCTAGGGTATTTCTACCCTATCTATAATGAGTTTTTGCTCCGCAGGCTATGGTTTGCCAAAAACCAAAGCTCTGATACCAACTGTAATAACCCGATATTTTCAGTCATTCGCATCCACACATGCCAGATTTGGATTGCTTAAAATACCGCATTGTAAATAAATTTGGAACAAATGAAATACAATCAAAGAATCACAGACAAAGAAATATCAGAATAACTCGCAGCGGAAATTAAAATACCATAGTAGTTCATGAAGCTACAATAACAAACTCTCAAAACATAATACATAATATCAGTCTGAAAACATATACAATAGAAATCTCAAATACATAGAAGTTTATAAATACCAGAGCTGAAATAGAACAACTGAAATTGAAAGGGAATAGATAACTAGACAAGCAGAATCTCCAGCGATTCCTAGCTCCAAAAAAAGAAATCCAAAGCTAAGCTGTAAATACTCAGGCTGACGCTAGTGTAAAGTAAAACACAAAACACTCGAGTCAGGACATATATACTTATATAATGTAAACCAACTCAAGTAAACTGTAGTAGTAATGCACTATAACTTAAAGGATGCTTGGGATCGCCCATCCTCTAAGGATCAGTTAAGCCATAAATTAAATACGTCTCGTGGTTAAAATTTCAAAATAGTAATTTATACTTCGAAATCAAACATCATTTCAAAATTCAGTATCATTCAAAAATCCATTTCAAAATATCGAAATAACATGTCTTTTCAAAACCACATTCATTTTTATTTAAAATACCATTTCAACACACATTTCAAAATAGTTTATATTTCAAAACAAATTACTTCATTTTAAATCATTAAAATGAAGTTATTATATTTAATAATTAAATTATTAAATTTCCAAAATTTAAATCTTTCAAAGTTCATTTATTCACTTAAATTTATTAAAACAATGAAAATTCAACTTTCACAGAATTTAGAAAATGTTACGGAAAGCTACTTTTAAAACAATTCAATTTAACAAAAGACCGCATTTAAAAAATGCTGTAATAGTGTTATTTTAGTTCAAATAAAACCTTAGTTAATTTTAGCAACTACAGCACTTACAAAGTGCTATAATAGCCCTTAATTCAATACACTAAGCTTTGAAAAAAAAATTTATAACATCACTTTAAAAATGTTTTAAAATCAAACATATACCTAACGTGTCATATAACACATATTAGAACATGATTTGACAAATCAAAATATTATTTATATAAATTAAAATAGATAATTTTATTAAATAAATCAATTTACACCTAATATTGTAAAAAACATAACTTTCACAATATAAATCGGATTTCAACGAAACGAAAAGCGGTATTCTCAAAATTAAATTTATTTTCATAATTAATGATAAAATTAAAAAATTCAAGTATTTAAATTTTAAATTTAAAAGTCAAAGTTTGACCAGATTGACCAAAATCCACATTTTTCTGGAAATATCCTTTTATTCAGGTTTGGAATTATAATTCACAAAAAATCAAAAATTATATTTAAAATAACAAATTTTATCCATTTTAATAAATATAAAAAAAATTCATCAGCAATTCAATTTAAAATAATTAAAATATACAATTAAAAAAATCACAAAATACTGGGTTGTTACAATCTTCCATTTTTTTAACTTTTTCTATTTTCATTTTGTGTTCCTCCTTTGGCATGCTCGACCACCACCTATATTCGACCTCATTTGTAACATCCCGCCTTTTTGTATGTTTAAATCGACGATGAGCCACACACGTCAGAGTCAAACCATACAAAAGAGCGGATTGTTATTGGGGTAAATAAGAAAAGCAGAGAAAGAAATAAAGCAAAACAGAATCTTGCAGCGGAACAATAAAATATAATAATCAAGTAAACAGTTCATGAAGCTGTTTTACAAAATATTCGATTATACTTATACAACACACATCAGAGTTACACATACCAGAGAATAATCAATAACAATGCAGTGGAATATAATAAGTAATAGTAATACAAATCTTCATCTTCGTCCTTCAAAGATAAAGTCTTCGAATCCTTAAATGCTCAGACTGACCCAAGCGAATTGAAAAGACAAAACACTTGAGTCAGAACTAAAAGATCTTATGTCAGTTAAATCAACAGATATAAATATGAGTGGAACGGCGTCAGAGATCTTTACATGATTTGACATCTCCTATCCAGTGTCTAACGTGAGTGCAGTAACTTAAGAGATGCTCAGAATTCACATCTCCTAAGGATCCATTAAACTACTTACTATGTAGTAATATTTCGCTATTATAATAATGTCTAATAGTAAAATAAACTTACTTTTAAATAGCATTAAAGGTTTACCCATATAGTCCTTACCACATAATAGTCCCAGTAGTTCATCCAGTATCAGCGCATCTCCAAATCGAGAGACTACCCTAAATACTCCACGGGCTACGGGGAAAACCAAACTCGTACAAGGCGCGCTAGGGTAGGTGACACGGCACAATTAGGCAATGCCAGGGTAGATATACCAATTACGCTTCCGGACCGGTGGTAACGTGTTGCAGCTACTACCGTCCACCTCGAGCCACACCCCCAAAATCAAAAGGGCCCAAATCAATCACAAAGTAATAGAATGGTATCGAAGGAGTGTGTCCGATGAATGGTGCTACCTTCTTAGCCCATCAGTCGCTTATGTTTTAGCCACCTTATGCCAACTCACGGGAGTCGGGTCCATGTATATACCTCAAAGGAAATGCCGCCACCATCCTGCTTCATTCTGAAATCTCCACTGCGTAAACGGTTGTCAAAGTGGTTTTCGGATTTGACAGAGAGTATGACAACTTCCGATCCCGGTCTTTTAACAACCAAACGTTATTATAACACTGCGGTCATTTCAAAATAATTATATTTCAAAACCAGAGTATACTATCCATTTCAAAACCATATAAATACGATATCATTTCCATTTAAAAACCAAATCAATATGATATCATTTCTATAAAAACCCAAATCAATATAATATCATTTTTATTTCAAATATATCCTTTTTCCAAAAATCATAGCACTTTCAAAATTATAATATTTCGAAACCAAACGCTTGAAATATAACCTTTCAGAAAATAATACTTCGAATTTCATATCTTCTAAACCATAACTTCCAAAACTTAAATGGTTTGGATATTCAAATAGTATATAAAATAAAATAGTTCGAATTTAAAATTACTTTATAAAGTAAAATAATTTCCTCGGCTTCACAATTTTATTCACTTTAAATTAAATCTCAATTCATAACTTTCAACTCACTTTCAGTTTTCATTAAACCATCTCAATTTCAATATATTTCAAACTTTAAGTATTAAACAATTTCAAAACTAAGGTTGGTAATTACGATTCAACAATTCCATTTTCTATTAGTTAGGTTTGAAATGTTTGCATAACAAAACCATTATCATTTAAACAAAACTCAAATTACAGATAACTAAATATTTCCTTCAATTTATTTATACTTGGAATATTCGTTTAATTCATCTTAAACCAAAATCCAGTTATAAAAATCATACCTTTAAAATCTCAATTATATTAAATTTCAAATCAATTTCATATTTATCTTCCAACCTTACTCTCATTTAAGTCATTGTAAACTCCAGAAATATAATTTAAATAAATACTTAACCACATCATATCTTAATAAAATCAAACTTTATTATTAAACTTATTTTATACTTTAAACCAATTTCATACATAGCCTAAAACTAAGAATTTGACTATATATAAAATTACATTTATAAAATATCCAAATCAATATCTCATAAAACCATATATTTCTTTACAAAACCATAGAAATCATTTCAAAATATTTTTATATATAGACCACGGTGTCTGTATAAAATTTTCTATCCTATGGTCAAGTGAAACGGATATTTATCATTTCAATCCGTAATCTAAAATATAAATACGGTTATATATCACTTCAAACCGCAATCCCGAATGAAATAAAATTCATAACAACTTGCAGTTTATAACAATATAAAATACAACATCCATTCATCCAATATCAATCATCAATAATTTATCACAATCATCATCCAATTAAATCAACAACATCAATATAGAAGAGATAATAAATAATAGGTATTTACTGGCAGTTTATATGTAATAAGAAATTAAATAACAATTTAATTCAATAAATTCAATTTAACTGAGATGATGATTAAAAATATGCCAAACAGTCATAAATTTCTTATCACATCAAAAATTAATTTAACACACATAAGAAATTTTAGAAATTGTGAGTGGGTTAAAACACTCACATTTTGAATTTAAATCCAATTTAAACCCAAAATTTGAACAGTCTCAAAATCTGTTCCAACCAGCATCAAAATGTCTTTAATTTCAATAAGATCCTAATGCAAGAAACCACGTGTGAATTGGACCTCGTATGTGAAAGTTATTAAGATTAGAACGTTAGAACGAAAATAAAAATAAATAAACAAATAAATAATAATTACGCACACGTCATCCAACTGTTACCTCATTCAATTCGAAACCTTAACTTCATCGAGCACGAAACTGCAGCCGCCTTGACCTCAAGCAAAACGTCGCATCACTCGACGATGGCCAGATCGTAGGCTAGGGAAGGGCTCGGCGCTTCATGCCGACCACTAGGTGGGGTCGCGGTCACCTCCGATGCCCAGCAACTCCTTGATCCGCCCATGAGATTCCTCCACCATCTGGCAAACTCAGACGCACTTCAGGCCACAATGAACCCATGGATCAAAAGCGTACGACTCCCTCTACATGATCGTGGCAACCGATCGTTCCTAAATTGATGAGCCACCGTCAATCTTCCACCGCAACGCACGAATGGCCGGAATTCATTCTGAAATTCTGGACAAACGATGATCCTATGATAGAAACGAATTGCAGATCTGAGATGCGCTCATCGAGAGGTTCGAATCTATATAAAGTTCGATATAGTTTGTGGAGTTTGAATTTTGAAGTAGAAATTTTTGATTTACAATTGACTGTGAAATTTAGAATTTGTCTGTCATTGAGAAATAGGAGCAATTGGGATTGTACGTATAGAAAAATGAACATAAGAAATAGGCTAGGGTTTATAATGAGGTATATATAGGTAGGTCATAAATAGAGATGAATGGACATGATTTGTTTGGATTGTTGAACGATAAATGGTCCAAAAAGCCCGTTCTGACTACAGAACGAAATTGGGTCAATCCATATATCAAAATTGATGTTTATGAGTATTTTAAACGCAATGGAACAAGTTTCAAGTCCAAATTTCATCGTATGAAGAAGTTATGCTAAAATCAAGTTATTTCAAATTGATTTCAATTTCATTGATTTCTAGGCGTTTCGAGCCCGTACGATCAAACAACAAGTCTGATCGCTACGAAACTTGAAATCCTACAATAATTCACCATTACGGATCCGATGAAACTAATTTCGTCAAAATCCGAGTCAGTGGCTAAAATGGCTATTTTTCAGTTAATTAAATAAGTTAATAATTATTAATTAAATCATTTTTTCAATTTCAATTCCAAAATTAAAAAATCTTATCTTTTTTTATTTCTTAAACAATTACGATAATTTAAACAAATTTAAATGTCAATTAAAATTGATAAATCCATCAATTTCAGCATTAAGTTTAAATTTCCTTAGATTCAAAAATTTATGAATTTAAAAATTCCAAAAAATCCATTTATAAAATTTTAAATCTTGTTATTCAAGTCCTTTATTACAATAAGAATATAATTAACATTGGTTTATATCTTGGTACATTAATATTTCCCAATTTCATCTTAATTCCCATTTACGTAATAATTCAAATATTAAATTTCATTTAATTTTTAATTAATCCAATTTATTAAATTTAAATTAATAAACCTTGATTACCATTCTTTTTATTCAATCAATCATTATCTTATTCATACTTTATTATCAATCAACAATCATTACAATTAATTATCAAATATTGATTTGTTCAAATTACCGCTTATTATATATTATTTCATCATTTAATATAACTTTGAATTTTATTTTAAAATTTACTAATTACAATCAATTATGATCTTGCAATTGTTTCAATTAGTTGGGTTTGCACTAAATTAATTATTTATCAACTTGCCTTAACATTCTTACGTTTCATTCCCGTTATTAATTCTTAACAAATTTCAAATTTTTATTTATTCCAGATTTAATTACCAAAATCTTTATTAAATTAACCAATTTAATTATCAAAATTTATGGGTCATTACACTCTTCCCCACTCAAAATTTTTCGTCCCCGAAAATGAAAAAGAAGGGAAAAGAAGAATTAAGAAATCAATATATCTTACTTAAATTATTAAATTTTATAAACAAATAAATTTACAAAACTTAATAATTTAAGTAAAAGATACTAATTTATAGCCATTAAATCTTTTTATACTCAAATAAATAAAGTTTGAAAAAAACATTTTCAAAAATTTTTGAAGTCCAAAATTTGCGGAAAAATTCGGCAGAGTTTCCTTTGTACGGAGAGGCTTAGGAGAAAATATAATATCAAATATAACATATATTTTCCAAAATAATATATCCAAATATGGGAAAAACAATATAATAACGCTATAAAACCGTAATCCGAGAACGTACCTATTTGTCGAGCAATTTGCGCTTATATTATGAAACCAAATGCAGTAGCAATTGCTTCCATAACCTACATTTCACTTATATAGTCCAAAAAGTGTTAATAGTTGTATAGAATGAAATATTTAAAGTTGTTTCAACTACTAACAAACTATCAATATAAATAACAATCATTCGCAACCAACATCATACACATCAAATACAGATCAACCATCCAAGCAAGACAAACAATTGATTTGTTCGGGTTAATACCCTTCAATTCACATAGAATGAAAAATAACTATGAAGTATTCCACTTACTCAACAGTCTCAGATAAACTCAATAGATTATTCATAGATCTAAGTAATTAAAAGTATCTTTTACCCAAACAACTCATAAACTAAAACAAACAACAATTTCAAATAATAAATTAAGTTCAATCTTATTAATATCATCTCGTAACATTTATTATTTCATTCCATTTCTTTGCATATTAATTCGTTTACTTAAGTTTCAAATCTTATACTTGCAATACTTACTTCCTATTACCTTTATTACAGTAAAAATCCAATTATAACTTAAGTTCACAACAATTACAACGTCAAATTCTTATTTATAAAAGAATTCCATTACATACTTTCATCACCTCAAGTTTATCACTTGTATAATATCCATTACATTTTCTTATTAAACATTAGAACTTTTAATATTTAGTAAGTTACATATATGCTTTTAAGGATGCAATTGAAAGCTACACAAGTTTATTTTATTTCTTTTAATTAACTCAATGTTCAATAATCATATCCTTTGCTTTTTATAGATCACAAATTTCAACTTTCTAGAAATTTCATTTATAACCTAGCATTTAATTCTTTTATTTTAATTAAAGGTTCCAATTATTAATTAGTTACATTCCATTTTACTACAATAATTGAACTATTAATTAACGGAAACTTAAGAACTAAATACCGGGTTTAATTTCAAATCATTTTAAAATAATAAATAAATATATACTTACAACTTATATATCCAGTTATATTTAAAACAATTAAAAATTTATATTTGGTTATCAAAATAAATATGTTAAAACTACTACAATGGCCTTCCCATTTTGAAACTCGAAAATGAACGTCGATGATGCGTGCACTCATCACCGAAATTATTTTCCAACGACAGAGAGGGGACTACAGAACTTATTTCCTTCCAAAATTTCTTTAAAACAATTCTTTCAAATTATATTGAAATATTTATATCAAAACATACTTCTAATAATATTATCATTATATTTCAAAATCATTCAAAAGAAATTTTCAAAAACCCCAAGACTTAGATTCTAAGTTTTCAATTTTCATTTATTTTATTTTAAATCTTATTTCCAATCAATATTTATAAATTTCATTACCTAACAACCAATACATTACAACCAAATATAACCTTTATAAAAAAAATTATTTTATATATAGAAAAATAGGCAAAATTATTTCATTCGCTTATATTTCAAAACAAATATTGTGTCAGTCTGTCCTATTAAGTGTTTAGAAATCCTTAATGATGTCATAATGTCCTATGCACCAACTAGAATTTGTAAATACCAAACGTAACAGATTAACACAATATTAAAACCCTTTTATAACACTAACAAATACACTCTCTCATATACATAGACTTAGTGACTCATCATAGGGTATTACTACCCTATTAATAAAGAGTTGGACCCCACAAAGCTAAGGTTTATCGCTAAACCAAAGCTCCGATACCACATTGTAACATCCCGCCTTTTTGTACGTTTAAATTGACGATAAACCACACACGTTAGACTCAAACCATACAAAAGAGCGGATTGTTATTAGGGTAAATAAGAAAACCAGAGAAAGAAATAAAACAAAACAGAATCTTGCAGCGGAACGATAAAATATAATAATCAAATAAACAGTTCATAAAGCCGTTTTATAAGGTATTCGATTATACCTATACAATACATATCAAAGTTACACATACCAGAGAATAATCAATAAGAATGCAGCGGAATATAGTAAGTAATAGTAATACAAATCTTCGTCTTCGTCCTTCAGAGATAAAGTCTTTGAATCCTGAAATGGTCAGACTGAGCCGAGCGAATTGAAAAGACAAAACACTCGAGTCAGAACTAAAAGATCTTAGTAAGTTAAATCAACAGAGATAAATATGAGTGGAACGGCATCAGAAATGTTTACGAGATTTGACATCTCCTATCCAGTGTCTAACGTGAGTGCAGTAACTTAAGAGATGCTCGGGATTCACATCTTCTAAGGATCCGTTAAACTATTTACTATGTAGTAATATTTATCCATTATAATAATGTCTAATAGTAAAATAAACATACTTTTAAATAGCGTTAAGGGGTTACCCATATAGCCCTTACCACGTAATAGTCCCAGTAGTCCATCCAGTTTCAGCGCAACTCCAGATCGGGAGACTACCCTAAATACTCCACGGGCTACGGGAGAAAACCAAACTCGTACAAGGCATGCTAGGGTAGGTGACACGGCACAACTAGGCAATGCCAGGGTAGATATACCAATTATGCTTTCGGACTGGTGGTAACGCGTAGCAGCTACTACCGCCCACCTCGAGCCAAAAACCAAAATCAAAAGGGCCCAAATCAATCACAAAGTAATAGAATGGTATCGAAGGAGTGTGTCCGATAAAAGGTGCTACCTTCTTATCCCGTCGATCGCTCCCGTTTTAGCCACCTTATGCCAACTCACAGGAGTCGGGTCCACGTATATACCTCAAAGGAAACACTACCACCATCCTACTTCATTCTGGAATCTCCACCACGTACATGGTTGTTAAAGTGGTTTTCGAAGTTGGCAGAGAGTACGACAACTTCCGATCCCGGTCTCGTTAACAACCAAACATTATTATAACACCACGGTCATTTCAAAAAAATTATATTTCAAATTCAAAATATACTATCCATTTCAAAATCATATAAATACGATATCATTTCCGTTTGAAAACCAAATCAATATGATATCATTTTTATAAAAACCCAAATCAATATAATATCATTTTTATTTCAAATATATCCTTTTTCCAAAAATCATGCACTTTCAAAATTATAATATTTCGAAACCAAACGCTTGAAATATAACCTTTCAAAACATAATATTTCGAATTTCATAGCTTCTAAACCATAACTTCACAAACTTAAACGGTTTCGATATTCAAACAGTATATAAAATAAAATAGTTTGAATTTAAAATTACTTTGTAAAGTGAAATAATTTCCTCGGCTTCGCAATTTTATTCACTTTAAATTAAATCTCAATTCATAACTTTCAACTCACTTTCAGTTTTCGATAAACCATTTAAATTTCAGTATATTTCAAACTTTAAGTATTAAACAATTTCAAAACTAAGGTTGGTAACTACGATTCAACAATTCCATTTTCTATTATTTAGTTTTGAAATATTTGCATAATAAATCCATTATCATTTAAATAAAACTCAAATTACAGATAACTAAATATTTTCTTCAATTTATTTATACTTGAAATATTCGTTTCATTCATCTTAAATCAAAATCCAGTTATAAAAATCATACCATTAAAATCTCAATTTTATTACATTTCAAATCAATTTCATATTCATCTTCCAACCTTACTCTCATTTAAGTCATTATAAACTCCAGAAATATAATTTAAATAAATACTTAACCACATCATATCTTAATAAAATCAAACTTTATTATTAAACTTATTTTATACTTTAAACAAATTTTATACATAGCCTAAAACCAAGAATTTCACTATATATAAAATAACACTTATAAAATATCCAAATCAATATCTCACAAAACCATATATTTCTTTACAAAACCATAGAAATCATTGCAAAATATTTTTATATATAGACCATGGTATATGTACAAAATTTTATATCCTGTGGTCAAGTGATACGGATATTTATCATTTCAATCCGTAATTAAAAATATAAATACGGTTATATATCATTTCAAACCGCAATCCCGAATGAAATAAAATCCATAACAGCTTGCAGATTATAACATATAAAATACAACATCCATTCATCCAATATCAATAATCAACCATTTATCACAAACATCATCCAATTAAATCAACAACATCAATATAGAACAGATAATAAATAACAGGTATTTACTGGCATTTTATATACAATAATGAATTAAATAACAATTTAATTCAATAAATTCAATTTAACTGAGATGATGATTAAAAATATGCCAAATAGTCATAAGTAAATTTCTAAGCACATCAAAAATTAATTTAACACACGTAAGAAATTTTAGAAGTTGTGAGTGGGTCAAACTCCAAAAATCAAAAATTAATTTAACACTCACCTTTTGAATTTAAATCCAATTTAAACCCAAAATTTGAACAGTCTCAGAATCCGTCCAAATGAGGGTCTAAATGTCCGAAATTTCAGTACGATCCTAATGTAAGAAACCGCGCGTGAATTGAACCTCGTATGTGAAAGTTATTATGATTAGAATGTTAGAACAAAAATAAAAATAAATAAAAAAATAAATAATAATTACGCACACGTCATCTAACCGTTACCTCGTTCAGTTCAAAACCCTAACTTCATCGAGCATGAAACTGTAGCTGCCTTGACCTCGAGCAAAACATCGCGTCACTCAGCCAAATCGAAGGCTAGGGAAGGGCTCAGCGCTTCATGCCGACCACTAAGTGGAGTCGCGGCCACCTCCGACGCCCAGCAACTCCTTGTGCCGCCGATGACATTCCTCCACCTTCTAGCGAACTCAGACGCACTTCAGGTCACAACGAATCCATGGATTGAAATCGTACGACTCCCTCTACACTACTGTGGAAACCGATCGTTCCCAAATTGACGATCCACCATCAATCTTCCACCACAACGCACAAACGGCCGGAATTCATTCTAAAATTCTGGGCAAAAGATGATCCTATGACAGAAACGAATTATAGATCTGAGATGTGCTCGTCGAGAGCTTCGAACCCATATAAAATTCAATATAGTTTGTGGAGTTTGAATTTTGAAGTAGAAATTTTTGATTTGCAATTGACTGTGAAATTTAGAACTTGTCTGCCATTGAGAAATATGAGCAATTGGAATAGTACGTATGGAAAAATGTACATAAGAAATAGGCTAGGGTTTATAACAAGGTATATATAGGTAGGTCATAAATAGAGATGAATGGACACGATTGGTTTGGATCGTTGAACGATAAATGGCCCGAAAAGCCTGTTCTGACTCCAAAACGAAATTGGATCAACCAATATATCAAAATAAATGTTTTTTTATTGTTTTGAACGCATTGGAACAGGTTTCAAGTAAAAATTCCATCGTATGAAGAAGTTTGTGACGCCCCACCTCTATACCCACGCTAGCCAAGAACATTACGGTGAATGCTGTCGACTAGCACGGAGAATAAGGCTGTTGAGGAGCGACCATCCGTGTAATTGCTTTGTGCGAGCATCGATATGTCAGATAGTATAGCATGCAATTCTTTTCAAGTGGGAATCCGACATGCCGACACAAACTCAAAGCTACTACACAGTGGCTATTATATCTTCGGAAACAAATATAGAAGTAAACATAACATAAATCAGTCACAGACAATTCATATCACAAAGGCGGAAATAGATATGAATATAACACATGAAAGTGTTCATCAGAGTAGTGGCCTAAAAAGATCCACAATATCCCAAAAGAATAGTTACATGAACTACACAAAAGAATAAGTATACATTATGGAGTCTGTATCTCAAATGTATACAGCAAAAACTACTAATCTAAGTAGTAAGCAAAAGGTCAGAGTAATGGATCCCCGGAGAGAAGTCAGGTCAAAGCACCTGCAACATCTCGGTCTGACCCGAGTATTATTTATAAGAAAATAATAAACGGATCAGTCTAACTATAAATATCAGATAACATGATATAAAATAGGAGATATGACTAAACACATAATAATCACAATGCCAAGCTTGAAATATATAAGTAATTGAAAATCAATCTAGAGATTAATCAATAACACGATAATCTACTCAAGATAAAAAGGAATGTCATACTCCTAATTTCATTCACCAAGCCACAATAAATGACATATAAGATATGGCATAGACGTATAATATCCATAACGGTATACTACTATAAGTATGTAAATGATAATCAACAAACGATTAATCAATATCAAAGAATCTTCTCAAAGATCCAAAAAGGGTATCATACCCAAAACTTGTATTCACAACAAGTTAATGACACACAAATTCACCTATACACAAGAATTGATAAAGCATATCAATAGAAATCACAAAAATAGTGAAGTATAAATTCCAGAATTCGACACACGAAATCCAGAAATTTCACAAAATAAGGGGGGGAGGCCTATCACATGAACGGGAGCATGAAAACTCACCAACAGCTGTAACACACGAACGAGAAGCTATCTCATGGTAGCTAGCCATTAGTTTGACACACGAATGGTCCGAAGACCTGACACACGAATGGTCCGAAGACCGTGGGTTGCTACCCCACCAATTTGAGCCGAAACTCCACAAAAACGGGGTTTAGTCTCCCTCGCAGACAAAGAGACATCGCACATTGCTAGTCTAAATCACAAAGATGATCGTCATGATCAACGAGAAGTGTCAATTACACTAAGCTAGTAAATATATGAGTTTAGCTTCATGTCCCATAACCACTTGCTTAACTTAAATATTTACGAACAAACTGTAGATTTCCACTAGAAAATTGTCACAAGGGTTCCAATCGAACAAGTCCAAGAATTAACCAACAAAGTGAACGCAAGCGTTTCATACCACTTGTTTTACTAAGTCGTTTAATTGGATTTCTCATACGAGTGAGGTAAAGGTTTATATATACTAATAGATTGGAAAACGGTTTTATAAACGAATTTGGTATTAAAATAGTATTGAAATCGTTTGAGGAAAGAGTTTTGATATTTACTACTAGTATAGAAAACCTTTATATTTTTAAAGTGACAAAACACAAAGGAGATTGTAGGAACAATCAATCACTAAAATTCACATTCAAAAACGTGAATAAAATCCAAAGAAATCGATACGAAATCCATCAAAGTGGATATACCTAAAATTCCCAAAGAAAGGGTCATCAAAGTCGATAATAAATGACAACAACAAAAGGGAGACAACACGAATCGATTAAAGTTGGATATTCAAACAAATTAGCAAAATAGGCTAATCTGGCAAAAATCATCAGGTCGGTCGACCGGACTTCCTGAGTCGGTCGACCGAACCAAAGGTTGGAAACCTCTCGGGACAGCAGGTCGGTCGACCGAACCCTGTACTCGGTCGACCGAACCTTAAAACAGAAAGTGCTTATGCACTTGGAAGCAGGTCGGTCGACCGGACCAGAGGGTCGGTCGGCCGAACCTGTTTCCAGCCTCTTCCCTGCCTATAACAAATGAGATTCAATCTTGACCAAATTGCATTTTTCTCGAGCAACGGCGCTAAGGGATTATGCCAATCGACTACCCGGCCCTATATGCTCCTCGATGCATTACCAAAAACATGTTCAAACATCAAAGTTAGGATTTTTAACGAATTGAACTCAAAACACCAAAAATTGGAATATACACCAATTCAATCCAAACCAAAAGCAAATGCACACGAATAAGTGTTAGGAATTCATACCTAACATTCGAAGATAATTCATAGACTTAGATGTGAGATTAAAAATCTCACCTTTTCACAAAATCGAACAAGAAGAAGCTTGAAAGCAAATGGAGAATCAACCTCTCTTCAACACAACCCAATTGAGCTTGAATCTAAGCTCAAAAACAAGAACATTTCCAAAATTAGGGTTAGGAATTTCTGAAATTGGTAAGAGAATAAGTTGGAGAAGAAGAAGAGAAGCTTACCAATGGGTTCTTCTTGAGTTTGGAGCTAGGAATTTGATTTGCAAGAGAAACTAGGGTTTTGGAGTTTTAATTTCCAATCTCTCCCACCATTAAAGCTAAGAAAACTGAAAAGAGAAAGAAGTGAGGGAGAATGGGGAGGAGGGGTTCAGTTTTTAAGTATCAGTTGGCTAATGGCTGAACCCAAACTCAAACCCAAAGTGAAAAGTAGCAAAAATCAACTTTCTCCAAACATATCGAAGCTTATACTCAAAAAGGTCGCAAACGGCATTTTAAACTCAATGGGAGTGGTCCCGAGTCTTAATTCGACCATATGCAAAAAGTAGCTTTTCGGACTAAAATCCGACTAACGATGAAATATTTAAATAAAATATTTAAATATAAAATCGATAAATATGCGGGTTGTTACAGACTCCCCTCCTTAAAGAAATTGCGTCCTCGCAATATTTAAGAAGAAGATATGTAGTAACAACTATAAAAGCATATTCAACACAAAAGATATTTGAAATAAGAAGTTCACCTCAAAGAGCACGAGAAAGTAGGTCTGGATGTGTTCGCTCAACGTACTCTCTAGATTCCCAAGAACAATCCTTAGGATTTGAAGACCACTGAACTTTAACAAGCGGAACATCTTTATTTCGAAGTCGTTTGACCTCCGAAGCAATGATACGAATAGGATGTTGCTCATAAGTTAAATTAGGCGAAACTTCAATCTCTTCCACAACACCGGGCTCAAGAATAGAATCGGAATCTCGAAGGCACTTCCGAAGTTGAGAAACGTGAAACACGTCAAGGACAGCAGAAAATTGAGCTGGTAATAAAAGGCGATAAGCCATGGAACCAATACGTTCGGTGATAGGAAATGGCCCAATATATCGAGGCGCTAACTTTCCCGATCGACTGAAACGTACAACACCTTTCATAGGTGAAACACGAATGAACTCAAGATCTCCCACAGAAAATTCTAACTTCCTTCTTTGATTATCGGCATAGGATTTTTGTCTACTCTGGGCTTCTTTCATCCTATGACGAATAAGATCAATTTTTTCTATGGAATCCCGAATAAAATCTGGACCTAAAACCAACTTCTCACCGGCCTCAAGCCAACAAGAAGGAGATCGGCATGGCCTTCCATAGAGTGCCTCGAAAGGTGCCATACCAATACTAGATTGGAAGCTATTATTATAGGAAAATTCAACAAGTGAAATATGATCTTCCCAACTTTCACCAAAATCAAGAACACATGCACGAAGAAGATCTTCAAGAGTTTGATTCACACGCTCGGTTTGTCCATCGGACTGGGGGTGATAAGCGGTGCTAAAATTAAGCTTCGTTCCTAAAGCTTTTTGAAGACTCTTCCAAAATCCACTAGTAAACAATGGATCACGATCACTAACAATAGAAGTAGGAACTCCATGCAATTTAACAATCTCTTTGATAAAGAGCTTGGCCAAAAGAGGAACGGTTCGGTTAGACCGAACGGGAATAAAATGGGTGGATTTGGTAAGTCTATCAACGATCACCCATAAGCTATCATGACCTGAACGAGAACGGGGAAGGCCATCTATAAAATCCATGGAAATTTGGTCCCACTTCCAAATCGGAATTTCTAAAGGTTGCAATAACCCACCGGGCCTTTGATGTTCGGCCTTAACGAGTTGGCAAGTCATGCAACGCTTAACGAAGTTAGTGATGTCAAGTTTCATTCCCTCCCAATAATAAAGTCGCTTCATATCCGCGTACATTTTACTACTACCGGGATGAATGGTAAATTTAGAACGATGTGAATCTTCTAAAATATCTTTACGAAGATCACCAATATTTGGCACGACAAGTCTACCAAATTTCCGAATGCCGCCACGAGAATCGATATCAAAGTCTTTCAATCCTTCAATATCAATTTTATCCCTAATATTTTGGCCAAGAAGAGCCAGTTCAGGATCTAACCCTTGAGCTTCAAGAATGCAGTCTAAAAGAGAAGGATGAGCCTCAAGGCTACATAAAGCAAGAGATGAACATAAATCGGGAACACGCTCTCGAATCTCACAAGTGGATAAGATCTCAAGATCGTTCCATTCGGATATCATCATAGAAACAACAGCTTGTTGTTTTCGGCTAAGAGCATCGGCGACACGATTACCCTTTCCGGGAGTATAAAGAATATCAAGATCATAAGGAGCAAGGAACTCGAGCCAACGTTGTTGACGCAAATTAAGTTCCTTTTGAGAAAATAAATATTTCAAAGACTTATGATCGGTATAAAGAACAAATTTCTCTCCTAATAGATAATGACGCCAAATACGGAGAGCAAAAACAATAGCCGCGAGTTCTAAATCATGAGTGGCATATCTAGACTCGGCAGGCTTCAATTGCCTAGAAGCATAAGCAATAACACGTTCTCTTTGCATAAGAACGGCACCCAAACCAACGCGACTAGCATCGGTATAAACAACGAAATCTTGATTCCCATCGGGAATAACAAGAATAGGAGCATCAGAAAGGAGTTCTTTTAATTTCTGAAAAGAAGCTTCACATTTGTCCGACAAAATGTATTTAACACCTTTCTTAGTCAAGTTAGTGAGAGGTACGGCAATCTTAGAAAAGTCTTTGATAAAACGACGGTAATAGCCCGGCAATCCGAGAAAACTACGAATCTCTGTCACACTCTCCGGTCTCCTCCAATCTTGAATCGCTTCAATCTTTGAAGGATCCACAGAAATTCCGGATTCGGAAATAATATGACCGAGAAACTTCACACGAGATTGCCAAAAGTGGCATTTAGAAAATTTTGCCTTTAATTGATTACTCCTAAGAGTTTCCAACACAATCCGAAGATGTTTTTCATGCTCCTCCTCGATTTTAGAATACACAAGAATATCATCGATAAAGATAAGAACAAACCGGTCGAGGAAGGCTTTGAAAACTCTATTCATAAGGTCAACGAAATACGCTGGAGCATTCGTCAAACCAAATGGCATGACAAGCCATTCATAAGATCCATAACGAGTACGGAACGATGTCAAAGGAATACTATCCTCTGCAATACGAAGCTGATGAAATCCAGTAGCTAAGTCTAATTGTGAAAAGACTCTAGCACCACTAAGTTGGTCAAATAAATCATCAATCCGAGGTAAAGGATATTTATTTTTGATAGTAAGATCATTAAGCTTGCGGTAGTCAACGCAAAGCCTAAGTGTACCATCGGATTTCTTCACGAAAATAGCCGAAGCTCCCCAAGGCGAGGAACTAGAGCGAATAAATTGCTTCGTCTCCAATTCGGATAATCGTTTACGCATCTCCTCGTTTTCTTTATTGGACATACGATAAGGAGGACGAGTGATAGGTTGAGCTCCAGGAATGAGATTAATTCTGAACTCAATTGCTCGCTTAGGTGGTAATCCTAAAACGGGCTCAAATATGTCGGAAAATTCACAAACGACGTGAATAAGAGAAATAATATCACCCTCATCATCATCATCGTCATCACGAGGATTTAAAGAATACAAAGATGCAACCAAGCTGGAATTTGAATCTTTATGATTAATAGAAATCTGCTTAACAGATTGAGGATGTCGAAGATGAATAGTCCGCTCAGGACATAGGATATGGGCTTCATAACGGTTAAGCCAATCCATTCCCAAAATCATTCCAAAGCCTAAATAACGCATGACATGCAAATCGGCTAGGAAAGAAAAATCACACAAAATAATCTTGAAATCTTTACACAATAGACTGATCGTTGCGGATCCACCAACCGGATTCGCAATTCTCAAAGAAGTCATTAAACACAAAACATCCAAGGAAAAAGTATCAACAAGCACTTTTGATATAAAAGAATGGGACGCACCCGTATCAAAAAGAACTCGAATAGGATGATCACGAAATAAAATAATTCCATCCAGAATAGAATGAGAAATACCTTGGCCACGAGACGTGTTGCCAGGGGCTTGAGCAACATTAAGCTTTCCCTCCTTCCTATTTTGAAGTTTGGGACACACATGCATAAAATGGTCCGGGCTCTTGCAATAGCGACAAGTACGAGGCTTTGAACACTTGTTCGCAAAATGGTCTTTCGAACCACAATTATAGCATTTCCCTTGAGTAGAGGAAAAGGTCTTTTCAGCAGGAGTTGCTTGCCTCCCTTTCTTATTGGGATAAGGGCCTTTGAATTTGCTTGGCCTCTTCTTGTTGTTGAAGTTTGGTTTGGAACCCACCACTTCAACTTCATTCTCCCTATCCGCCTCTTCAAGACGAAGAGCGATATCAACGAGTTGGTCGAAAGAAACTTCTAATTTTAGAAGTAATGGCTTCTTGAGATTTTTGTTTAAGCCATAGACGAATCCCTGGTTCTTCTTTAAAGGGGTGTTGATGTATTCAACCCCATTTTTGGAAAGCGACTCGAAGGAGGTGACGTAATCAGTCACGGAGGACTCACCTTGAACAAGGTCTATAAATCGTCGAGCCAATGTCACTTTCTCAGCTTCCGGTACGAATTTCAACTCGAAGCGTTCTCGGAATTTCTCCCAGGTGAGATCCGCTTCATTAATCGCAGAAATAAGAAGCTCGTACCAGTCCAATGCTCTTTCTCGGAGCATACTTGATGCCACCTGAACTCGGTGAAGGTCAATAAGATTCATGCGAGAAAAGATTCGATCGCATGACCTTAGCCAAGCCTGTACCTCGATAACAGTTTCGGAACCTTTGAATGGCTCCCCACCCAAATTAGTGTAATCGCTACACAAGCGTGCAAATCCCGACTTAGGGTGAGTAGGTTTCGGGTTAGCTCCAGCTGCTTGAGCATTTGTCACTAAATCAAGAGGCTGTTGAGCAGTCATAAAAACTCCATCCTGGGGTGGAGTGCTAGATGGCATGGCTCTGGGGCGGCCAGGTCTAGACATTTCTCTTCCTTTAGAAAGAAAGAAGAGGAAGAAAAAGGTTATTCACCAAATTGAGTATCAAGCAATCTTGATAGACAAAACAAGGAATCATAAAGGAAAATAGGATAGAACGGTACGTAGACCCGAATAAAATCCTAAAGCACGACTCCTAAGAAGAACTTAGGACGATGATCCTTGTTATAATATTCCATATTGTTCCGAAGTTTGGCTCTGATACCAAGCTGTGACGCCTCACCTCTATACCCACGCTAGCCAAGAACATTACGGTGAATGCTGTCGACTAGCACGGAGAATAAGGCTGTTGAGGAGCGACCATCCGTGTAATTGCTTTGTGCGAGCATCGATATGTCAGATAGTATAGCATGCAATTCTTTTCAAGTGGGAATCCGACATGCCGACACAAACTCAAAGCTACTACACAGTGGCTATTATATCTTCGGAAACAAATATAGAAGTAAACATAACATAAATCAGTCACAGACAATTCATATCACAAAGGCGGAAATAGATATGAATATAACACATGAAAGTGTTCATCAGAGTAGTGGTCTAAAAAGATCCACAATATCCCAAAAGAATAGTTACATGAACTACACAAAAGAATAAGTATGCATTATGGAGTCTGTATCTCAAATGTATACAACAAAAACTACTAATCTAAGTAGTAAGCAAAAGGTCAGAGTAATGGATCCCCAGAGAGAAGTCAGGTCGAAGCACCTGCAACATCTCGGTCTGACCCGAGTATTATTTATAAGAAAATAATAAACGGATCAGTCTAACTATAAATATCAGATAACATGATATAAAATAGGAGATATGACTAAACACATAATAATCACAATGCCAAGCTGTGATATATATAAGTAATTGAAAATCAATCAAGAGATTAATCAATAAAACGATAATCTACTCAAGATAAAAAGGAATGTCATACTCCTAATTTCATTCACCAAGCCACAATAAATGACATATAAGATATGGCATAGACGTATAATATCCATAACGGCATACTACTATAAGTATGTAAATGATAATCAACAAACGATTAATCAATATCAAAGAATCTTCTCAAAGATCCAAAAAGGGTATCATACCCAAAACTTGTATTCACAACAAGTTAATGACACACAAATTCACCTATACACAAGAATTGATAAATCATATCAATAGAAATCACAAAAATAGGTGAAGTATAAATTCCAGATTTCGACACACGAAATCCAGAAATTTCACAAAATAAGGGGGGAGGCCTATCACATGAACGGGAGCATGAAAACTCACCAACAGCTGTAACACGCGAACGAGAAGCTATCTCATGGTAGATAGCCATTAGTTTGACACACGAATGGTCCGAAGACCTGACACACGAATGGTCCGAAGACCGTGGGTTGCTACCCCACCAATTTGAGTCGAAACTCCACAAAAACGGGGTTTAGTCTCCCTCGCAGACAAAGAGACATCGCACATTGCTAGTCTAAATCACAAAGATGATCGTCATGATCAACGAGAAGTGTCAATTACACTAAGCTAGTAAATATATGAGTTTAGCTTCATGTCCCATAACCACTTGCTTAACTTAAATATTTACGAACAAACTGTAGATTTCCACTAGAAAATTGTCACAAGGGTTTCAATCGAACAAGTCCAAGAATTAACCAACAAAGTGAACGCAAGCGTTTCATACCACTTGTTTTACTAAGTCGTTTAATTGGATTTCTCATACGAGTGAGGTAAAGGTTTATATATACTAATAGATTGGAAAACGGTTTTATAAACGAATTTGGTATTAAAATAGTATTGAAATCGTTTGAGGAAAGAGTTTTGATATTTACTACTAGTATAGAAAACCTTTATATTTTTAAAGTGACAAAACACAAAGGAGATTGTAGGAACAATCAATCACTAAAATTCACATTCAAAAACGTGAATAAAATCCAAAGAAATCGATACGAAATCCATCAAAGTGGATATATCTAAAATTCCCAAAGAAAAGGTCATCAAAGTCGATAATAAATGACAACAACAAAAGGGAGACAACACGAATCGATTAAAGTTGGATATTCAAACAAATTAGCAAAATAGGCTAATCTGGCAAAAATCATCAGGTCGGTCGACCGGACTTCCTGAGTCGGTCGACCGAACCAAAGGTTGGAAACCTCTCGGGACAACAGGTCGGTCGACCGAACCCTGTACTCGGTCGACCGAACCTTAAAACAGAAAGTGCTTATGCACTTGGAAGCAGGTCGGTCGACCGGACCAGAGGGTCGGTCGGCCGAACCTGTTTCCAGCCTCTTCCCTGCCTATAACAAATGAGATTCAATCTTGACCAAATTGCATTTTTCTCGAGCAACGGCGCTAAGGGATTATGCCAATCGACTACCCGGCCCTATATGCTCCTCGATGCATTACCAAAAACATGTTCAAACATCAAAGTTAGGATTTTTAACGAATTGAACTCAAAACACCAAAAATTGGAATATACACCAATTCAATCCAAACCAAAAGCAAATGCACACGAATAAGTGTTAGGAATTCATACCTAACATTCGAAGATAATTCATAGACTTAGATGTGAGATTAAAAATCTCACCTTTTCACAAAATCGAACAAGAAGAAGCTTGAAAGCAAATGGAGAATCAACCTCTCTTCAACACAACCCAATTGAGCTTGAATCTAAGCTCAAAAACAAGAACATTTCCAAAATTAGGGTTAGGAATTTCTGAAATTGGTAAGAGAATAAGTTGGAGAAGAAGAAGAGAAGCTTACCAATGGGTTCTTCTTGAGTTTGGAGCTAGGAATTTGATTTGCAAGAGAAACTAGGGTTTTGGAGTTTTAATTTCCAATCTCTCCCACCATTAAAGCTAAGAAAACTGAAAAGAGAAAGAAGTGAGGGAGAATGGGGAGGAGGGGTTCAGTTTTTAAGTATCAGTTGGCTAATGGCTGAACCCAAACTCAAACCCAAAGTGAAAAGTAGCAAAAATCAACTTTCTCCAAACGTATCGAAGCTTATACTCAAAAAGGTCGCAAACGGCATTTTAAACTCAATGGGAGTGGTCCCGAGTCTTAATTCGACCGTATGCAAAAAGTAGCTTTTCGGACTAAAATCCGACTAACGATGAAATATTTAAATAAAATATTTAAATATAAAATCGATAAATATGCGGGTTGTTACAAAGTTATGCTAAAATCAAATTATTTCAAATTGATTTCAACTGATTTCAATTTCATTGATTTCTAGGCGTTTCGAGCTCGTACGATCAAACGACAAGTCCGATCGCTACGAAACTTGAAATCCTACAATAATTCACCGTCATAGATTCGATGAAACTGGTTTCATCGAAATACGAGTCAGTAGACAAAATGGCTATTTTCCAGTTAATTAAATAAATTAATAATTAATTAATTAAATCACTTTTTCAATTTCAATTCCAAAATTAACAAATCTTATCATTTTTGATTTCTTAAACAACAACAGTAATTTAAACAAATTTAGATGTCAATTAAAATTGATTAATCCATCAATTTCAGATTTAAGTTTAAATTTCCTTATATTTAGAAATTTATGAATTTAAAAATTCCAAAAATCCATTTATAAAATTTTAAACCTTGTTATTCAAGTCCTTTATTACAATAAGAATATAATTAACATTGGTTTATATCTTGGTACATTAATATTTCCCAATTTCATCTTAATTCCCTTTTATGTAATAATTTAAATATTAAATTTCATTTAATTTTTAATTAATCCAATTTATTAAATTTAAATTAATAAACCTTGATTTCCATTCTTTTTATTCGATCAACCATTATCTTATTCGTATTTTATTATCAACCAACAATCATTACAATTAATTATCAAATATTGATTTTTTTCAAATTACCGTTTATTACATATTATTTCATCAATTATTATAACTTTGAATTTTATTTTCAAATTTACTAATTACAATCAATTATGACCTTGCAATTGTTTCAATTAATTGGGTTTCCACTAAATTAGTCATTTATCAACTTGGCTTAATGTAACGTCCCACCTTTTTGTACGCTTTAAATCGACGATAAATCATACACGTCAGACTTAAACCATATAGAAGGGCGGATTGTTACAGGGTAAATAATAAAAAGCAGAGAAAGAAAAAAATCGAAACAGAATCTTGCAGCGCAACGAAAAGATATAATAATCAAATAAACAGTTCATGAAGCTGTTTTACAAAAAACATTTGATTATACTTATACAATACATATAGAGTTACACATACCAGAGAATATTAATAATGCAGCGGAATAAAATGGTGTAGTGGAATATATAACAAATAGTAATAATAATTCTTCGTCTTCATCCTCCAGAATTTAGGCCTTCAAATGCCGAAATGCTCAGGCTAACCCGAGAGAAATGAAAAGACAAAAGACTCGAGTCAGAACTAAAAGATCTTACGTAAGTTAAATCAACAATAAATGATATGAGTGAAACGGCATCAGAGATATTTACGGTATTTGACATCTCCTATCCAGTGTCTAATGTGAGTGCAGTAACTTAAGAGATGTTCAAGATTCACATCTCCTAAGGACCGATAAACTACTTACTATGTAGTAATATTTCACTATTATAATAATGTATATAGTAAAATAAACGTACTTTTAAATAGCGTTAAGGGGTTACCCATATAGCCATTATCGCATAATAGTCCCAGTAGTCCATCCAATATCATGGTCCCTCCTGATCGGGAAGCCACCAGAGGATACCACACGGGCTACGGGAGAAAACCAAACTCGTACAAGACGCGATAGGGTAAGTGACACGGTACAACTAGGCAATGCCAGGGTAGATATACCAATTACGCTTCCGGGCCGGTGGTAACGCATAGCGTGCAACTAGCACCCACCACGAGCCACAACCCTAAATCAAAAATCAAAAGTGGCCACCGAATCAATCCAAAAGTCAGAGTATAATATCGAAGGGATGTGTCAGATAAAAGGTGCTACCTTCTTAGCCCGTCAATCGCTCCTATATTAGCCACCTTATACCAACTCACGGGAGTCAGGTCCACATATTTACCTCAAAGGAAACGCCATCACCATCCTACTTCATTCTGGAATCTCCACCGCGTACACGGTTGTTAAAGTGGTTTTCGAAGTTGGCAGAGAGTATGACAATTTCTGATCTCGATCTCTTTAACAACCAAACATTATTGTAACACCGCGGTCATTTCAAAATAATTATACTTCAAAACCAAAATATACTATCCATTTCAAAACCATATAGATACGATATCCTTTCCATTTCAAAAAACAAATCATTATGATATCATTTTTATAAAAACCAAAATCAATATAATATCATTTTTATTTCAAATATATGTCTTTTCGAAAATCATAACACTTTCAAATTTATAATATCTCGAAACCAAACGCTTGAAATACACCTTTCAAAACATATTACTTTGAATTTCATAGCTTCTAAACCATAACTTCCGAAACTTAAATGGTTTGGATATTCAAATAGTATATAAAATAAAATAGTTTAAATTTAAAATTTCTTTATAAAGTAAAATAATTTCCTTGACTTTACAATTTTATTCACTTAAATTAAATCTCAATTCATAAATTTACAACTCACTTTCGGTTTCAATAAACCACTTCAATTTCAATATATTTCAAACTTTGAGTATTACACAATTTCAAAACTAAGGTTGGAAATTATTATTCAACAATTCAATGTCCTATTATTTAGTTTTGAAATATTTGCATAATAAGTCTATAATTATTTAAATAAAACTCAAATTACCAATAACGAAATATTTCCTTCAATTTATTTATACTAGAAATATTCATTTAAATCATCTTGAATAAAAAATCCAGTTATAAATATCATACCTTTAAAATTTCAAGTTAAATCAATTTTACATCAACTTATGGAGTTTAATTCTTAAATAAGCTCAATTTCAAATAAATTTCCAATTTACCTTCCAATCTTAATTTATTTAAATCCTTATAACCTCCATATTAAAGTATGATTTAAATACTTAACCATATTTTATTTTAATAAAATCAAACTCCATTATTAAACTTATTGTTATTAAACAAATTTATACATAGCTTAAATACATGAATTTAACTATACATAAAATATTTTTATATAATATCAAAAGAATCAATATTTATTAAACCGTATAATTCTATCCAAAACCATAGAAATCATTTTCAAAATATTTATATATATAGACTGACGGTGTCTGTATAAAATTTTCTATCCAATGGTCAAGTGATACGGATGTTTATCATTTCAATCCGTAATTAAAAATAAAAATACGTTATATAATATTTCAAACCGCAATCTCGAATGAAATAAGGTGCATAACAATTTGCAGTTTATAACAATATAAAATACAACATCCATTCATCCAATATCAACCATCAACCATTTATCACAATCATCATCTAATTCAAATAATAACATCAATATAGAACAGATAATAAATAACAGGTAATTACTGGCAGTTTATATTCGAAAATAAATTAATTTAACTAGCAGTTTATATGTAATAATAAATTAAATAACAATTTAATTCAATAAATTAAATTTTACTGGAATGGTGATAAAATATACCAAACAACAATAACTAAATTTCTAACCTCATCAGAAATTAATTTAACACATATAAGAAATTTTAGAAGTTGTGAGTGGGTTAAAACACTCACCTTTTGAATTTAAATTGAATTTAAATCCAATTTAAACCCCAAAATTTGAAATGTTTCCAAATTCATCCAAACCAGCGCCAAAATATCCGAAATTCCAATACGAACCTAGTGGAGAAAACCGTACGTAATTTTGACATCGTACGTAAAAGTTACGTAGATTAGAACATTCAACACTCAATTTATATTAAAATAAAAGAAGACAAATCAGGACCTTACACGTGTTGCAAGTCACTGCCTTCCACTCTCCTCATGCGCTATAGTAAACCATACATATAAACAACATAGCCTCCATTAGAAACGCACGTGACCATATCAGATGCTTCTCAGTCGAACACGGCATGATCCAGGCATCGCCGTCGCATAGGCTCGGCCTGCCGCCCCTACCGGAGTCGCGTGACCCCCCACGACCTTCCCCCGTTTGCCCAAAAGCACGCAGCCGCCGCCTCCAACAAAACCCTAATCGAAATTTTTTCCTCGATCTAGCCGTTAATTCAATGAATTAACAACTCTGATGAGCAGCACTTGGTCACCTCTTCACAAATCCTCGATCGAACGATCAAACGAAGTTCATCAACGCGTGATGAACGGCCGAAAATGGTTCTTCTATTTCTAGCCAAATAGTGCATCGAATTGAAAAACGGATCACTGAATTGGGATGCGCTCTTCGAGAGCTTTCCGACGATATATAATTTGATATTGTTTGTGGAGTTTGAATTTTTGGCTTTGGATTTGATATGGAATTGTATTTGGGAATTAGGGTTTACAGCCATTGGAAAGAGGAGCTAATAGAACGTACAGAATGAGGAATAAGAAATTAATTAGGGTTTATAACATGGTATATGTAACGACCTGAAATTTTCGAACCCGAAAATTTCAGATAGTTAGGAAAAAGAAGGAAGAGATAGAAGAATAAGAAGATCAGAAACACCAACATCTCACATTCGCAGCGGATAAATATAATAATAAATAATAACAGTTTATAAAAGAATCCTGTATCTGTCAAATACATTTATAATACATCAGAGTTACACATATATACAGACATTGGATATACACAATCATCATGTCTCAGATATACAACAATAAAATACAGCGGGAACACTCCATACGTTCTTGCCATCCAGCTCGCCTCCTGAGCTCTAGAACATCCTTTCTTGAAAATCTGTAATACTCGGTCTGACCGAGCTTTACATCAAAGTAACACCCGGGTCTGGCACGAAACTAGCGTGAGTAAACCCATCTAACAAGGAATACAAAACATAAAACCCGGGATAACTCGTATCAGTTTACAAATTCACAATTTGTTATAAGAATCACTTATGTCACGCATCAATTTTCTAAGTACCAAAATTTAGATTAAATAGTCCAATTCACTTAAATCATTTCATTCCATCCTAGTGATTTCATATATCAATCCATAAAAATTCGAAGTGGTTTCGAGTATTTCCTACTACCCGACCCCGGTCTCTTCGAGTCACATTTCAAGGCATCCAATACCATTCAATCATTCATAAGCAAACTTGATCACTTCCAAATTAATTCAATTGATTCTAATTGAATTTCTAACCTCAATCACTTAGATTCCTTTACTTAACATTAATTAATTCCAAATCAATTAATTAATCATCCCTTAATTATCCATCTTAGTTAATCATCCTGGATTAATTATCCTTCAATTACATTCAAGTAATTATCTTTAATTAATTACACAAATTAATTATTCTAAACCAAAAACAATATTTAATCTTTAATTACTTCACAAATTAATTAACTATATTAATTACATTAATCCTTAATTACTTATATTAATCAATTTCTCATAAATCACTTAGTATTGATTAATTAATCTTAATTAATCAATCTTTAATTACGTCATTGATTATATAAATTAATGATTGCCCATTTACATTTCAATTTATCCTAATCTAATTTAATTACATTAGATAACTAATCATTAATTAAACAATAAATATTAATCACTCTCGATTTATTTCATCCTATAATTTTCTACCATTTTATTTACTTTAATTAAATAAATTAATTACGCCTTAGTTCATTATCTTAATTAATCTCTTGATTACTTACACAAAGTAATTATACCCAATTTACTTCTATTAACCAATCATCATTCAACTAATTACATCCAATAATTATTTATTAATTACTTCCCTACGTAATTATATTTTATTAATTACATTAAGGAATTACCTATCAAACCACCCAATTTATTTTATTTATATTTTAGAATCGCAAATTATACTTATCCAATCATAACACAACACAATTTAATTCCCAAATTAATCTTTCACAGTATATAAATAAAATGCATCACCAATTATGAAAATAATTCTATATTGTGAGGAATCCATTTGGATCTCTCCAACCTGTTTCCCTGCATCCACAGATGTTAGCACAATACCAATTCCACTTCGAGGTGGAATATCGATGTATATGGGATTTATATAATATCATCCCCTATTATGCGACGCATAGGGTCTCATCCGCTATATAATGCGGGAAATCAATCACCCAATATATACTATATACTACTATATATAATATAGCACATCCCATCAATTCAATCATCTAACCAATTATTTAAATTTTACCATTTAAATATAAATAGAAATCCAGAAGAGTGAGATTAACTCACCTTTGCTTTTAAAATTTGTAATCCACTTCATTCTCGATTTGATTCCTTGATTTCTCAACCTTGTATGACCATTTACAGTTTATTAATATTCCAAATAAATCATAAAATAAATATCCATTTAATTATGTAATTTAAACTAAAATTTAATTTATGTAAAAAGTAAAATTTTGAACTAACTTTATATAGATATTTCAATGTCTAAAACTCCTATACATTTTTTTTTTGATTTATATAAGTTTAACACAGCAACCTTATTTTATATAAATTCGTTTTCTATTAAAAAATACAAATTCAAATTAAATTAACAAAACAAAGGAAGACCCATATCTGTTTCCCAAAATACTCACACGACCGGCACGCGAATCACGAAAGACAAATGCACGGCGAACCTTCATCGATCCCAGCCTCCATCACCGAGCTTCATGACCGAAGATCGCGACCAAACCCACAGTGCTTGCAGCTGCTTTGACCACGCCCTCCCTACAGCGAGAATACGGTGACCACCACCCAACTCGACGCTGCTCCCAAACATACACCGGTCGCTTCCTCGCATAACATTACTAACCTCGGCCCTTGGAATAAAGGCGCGTATGCACACCTAGGTCATCGTCTGCCTCGGCTTGGCTTCGAACAAGAAGAAGAAGGAAAGTCGATTCTTGAAAAAAAATACGGTTCGATTGAAGGCAAGGAAAAGGGATTCATGATTTGGTTCTCGTTCGCCGCTTCAATTTTTTTTCGAATTCGAAGAGGAATTCGATTTTCCCTTTCTAATTTCGCTCGGCCATTATAATTCGATTTCGCTTCAGTCCTATTTTTTTCTTTTCTCGTTTGATTTCGGTATCAAGACTTGAGGGAGACGAAGACTGTTTTAAATTGGGAATGGCTTCTTGAGTACGAGTGTTTATTTATAAAAATATCTTTGACTAGTTGACTTCTAATTTTTATTATATTATAAAACTTCCAAAATGTCTCATTAATTGTTACTTAAAATTTCGAACTCCTCTTAAGGAATGCCGCTGGGCATTTGTAATGTTTTACTCGTACTCCTAACACAATGGAATGTGTTTCAGAGCCTAATTCAGTCATACGTGGAAGATAGCTTTCTGAATCGAGTTTAAATATTAAATTATCGATTTTAATTTCAACACGTTTCTCACACGTACGGACAAACGCTAACTCCAAACGCTACGAAAATTGAAATCCGATAACAACAAACTACTACGGATCCAATGGAACTAGTTTCGTCGAATTCCGAGACTGTGCCTCGGAAGGCTATTTTTAATCGTCAATTTAAACGATATATTTAAAACTGAACAAATTACCTTTAAATTAAAGTTCAACCATTCTATTATCTTCAGTATCATCATTATAAATTTTATAAGCTTTCAAATTCTTTTTAACTGACTTAAAACTGAAGACTCAATAATTTATCCAAATTCAACTATTAAATTCAATAAATTCAATCGCTAGATTCAAACTGATATTTGAAATCCAAATTAAATTATCTTGCAAATATTTAAAATTAATTAAATATTCCAATTTCGAATCCCTAAAATTTCGGGTCGTCACATTCCTCCCCCTTTAAAAGAATTTCATCCCCGAAATTACTAGTTAGGAAGAATGGTCCAATACCCATTTACTTTCCTTCCAAAACCAACAGTTCAACATCCTACCAACTATCTTTCTATAAAAGACCATTATCATTCTTACTAACTTCCCAAACTCTCCCACGGTTTTCAAACAATACCTTTTTGCTCAATCATTCAAATTTCAATTTAAAACCTAATTTTGAATTAACAAAATTTCCTCAAAAATTTTTCAACTCTCTAAATTTCCAAAAAATTTCGCCAGCATCTCCTTTGCGCGACTAGCTCGGTACAACTACAAAATACCCCTACGGGTCCCCAGATTCCAAAAGAAAACAAAAATCCAAGTGGCTAGATCAAAAATCGAATCAAATTTCCTACAGAAATTTAAACACATACATTTTTGTCGAGCAATTCAAATTTATCTTCTGAAATCAAAACCAATTTTCCTTTCCCTTTATAATACCTGCATATCCTACCTAGCAATAATATCCAATCATAGCTTTTAAAATCATTTTATACATTTCCTTACAGAAGTTTTCATATCTACTTCTATTCAAATTTGTTTTTCCCATTTCCATATGAATTCAATTTATCTTCAATTCTGAATATTGAATTTTATCTTCCATTTATAACTGATTCATATCATTATTTCAAATTAGTTCCATTCATTAATTTATTTCCATTTCAAATTTGAAATCATTTTATCGCTAACAAAAATTTGTCAAATTTTTTTAAAATTTTCTAACTCCCAAAATTTTCGAAAAAGTTTGGCAGTCTCCTTTGTACGGAGGAGCTTTTGCAATTTGACAAGGGATATAAATATATGTACATCGACCCACACGGTTGGAAAAACAAAAACAATTCATATTTCCTATTTTTATTGCGTAGGCGTACCTTTATTTAGCATTTTAAGCAAGCGGCTTATTAATTTAGCAATTAGCGCGTCCAAATCCATTCAAATGACCTTCAGGTACCTGTACTTACTCAATTTAAATATGTAAGTACTAAATATATGAAATTTATTAACATTTCACTTATTTTCAATAGCTAACACATGGATTTCTTAAGCCATACCTACCATACAGCACTTAAAAGTAATTAATAAGGTTTCAATTACCAATTCATTTGCTTTCACTCGCTTTTCTTACCCTTGCATTCAATTTAAGTGATGTACAACTCACTTACTTACCTTCAATTCATTTATAATTCCAAACAAACTCATATTCATATCAATGGATTCAAAAATCAATTATATTTGCATCCACTAATTCATAGAATTTAATTAAATCTCGTTTACGTCAAACAACAATCATTTCTACGCAATTTGATGATATCCATGTGAATAAATAATTACTTAAGTCTTACAACCAATTTAAATTGATTCCGACTCAATTTTATTTAATTCAATTCCATTTTAATTTATTCACAACCATTTTATTTAGCTCGACACATTCCATGCTTGTGTACTACTAACCATTCCCAAATTAATTCAACCCAAGCTTTTATTTAATGGGTTTTCACACTTATTCGAAGCCAAGCTTCCATAAATTTTAAACTTAAGTTAATTTACTTTAATTTATTTCAACACTAAACTTA
This sequence comes from Allium cepa, assembly GCA_030765085.1. Taxonomy (NCBI): domain Eukaryota; kingdom Viridiplantae; phylum Streptophyta; class Magnoliopsida; order Asparagales; family Amaryllidaceae; genus Allium; species Allium cepa. The sequence goes on along the minus strand of CM060938.1, from coordinate 443,905,092 downwards.
AGTTCACTTCCATTTGATTCTCATTGAATCAAATTCTATTTGATTCAGTTAGCCATCCATTTTAATTTTAATTTTAATTTTAATTCACATTCTCAATTTATAAAAATAATATCCAAACATATATTTAACTCATTTATATTCGAATTGGATTTTATTTGTAACTCAAATCTTTTCTATTATGATCCAATTCCATTTTATTTTTACAACATCTCCACTTATTTTAATTCATTATCAATACAAATCGAATACTATTTATCATTTGAATTTATTTCCAAACGCCGAGTTAAATTTTATTAACATACTCTATCAAATAATTATTTAGCTAATTAGCTTACTTCCAACTTTTAATTCAATATCCGATTTTATTACAAAAATCACTTCATTAAATTTTCCTGAATTTAATTTTTTTTCATAACTCCAGTTTGGATTTCTTTCATTTTACAAAATTCCAACATTTTTATTTTAAAATTTTAGAAATACTTTTAAATTCACATAATACTATTAAAATAGTTTTTTTATAAAAAATACTTCTTATAACTCGATGTCTCAACCAGTCCATCCTTGTTCTCACAGAAATTCGATCATACGTTGATCAGGCGTAGGACTGAAAATCTATAAGCACTTGGTAAACCCGTTTTCAACATCCAGTGAAAATACTTGGAAAATAATTTTATTGAAAATATAGAAAACAGTTTTTGAAAATAGAGGAAATATCTTTAGTGAGAATGTTCTGGAAATCATCACCCTCATCCATGGTCGCAGTTACATCCTGGTTTATGTTGCCATCACAGCAAAAGTCCATGTAACCGTAGGCACTCCGCACCCCTCGATTACGCCATGGAACCCACAAAAGATCGCAGTTACATTCCAGGGTTACGTTGCCATCGCAGCAAAAGTTCATGTAACTGTAGGCATCAGCACCCTCGATTTTCGCTGTCAAAATGAAACTTCTCCACTCCTACATAGGTCGCAGTCTACCGATATAAAATCAAACGTAGACTGTTGGCTCTCAGCAGCACACACGACTTTCACTATGCTACCATAGGTCACAGTCTACCGATATAAAATCAAACGTAGACTGTTGGCTCTCAGCAGCACACACGACTTTCGCTACAGTCTGCAGTAGATCGCAGTGACATCGAGTTACATTGTTGTCATAGCATAATCCAAATGCCTCTGTAGGCATCAACGCCCCTCGACTTTTGCTACACACTACTCATAATCCTCAGGAACTAGTTTTGTCAGGACTCCTCACAGGATCAACTTTAGAACCCCCCTTAGGGTTTAAGGCAGTACCACCCGGTGGCACTCTTGAAAAGTTCATTTCAAGGGAGCGCCTTTTTCCCCAGAGCCATTATCAAAACACTTTATACTATACACATATTGTATCTTCCAAATCATACACCTAGTATGAATCTCATATAAATCTCCTTTACACAAAATCGTTTATCCCAAAATCGGTAATTCTCAAACTAGGCTTTCCAAGTTCCAATATTGATTTTACCCAAAAATCAAAAGCCTTTCCAAATCCAAAGGTTCCCAAAACCTTTTCCAAAATACTCATAAGATCCTTTATATATATATATATATATATATATATATATATATATATATATATATATATATATAAGTTTTTTACAAACTTTGGATCATTTCAAACTTGTATAAACTCTCTAGTGACATTTCACAAAATATTCCTTCCATTACAAAAATCATTTCACAATTCTTATTCACAAATTCCCAGTATCAACTTCATTCAAACCCGTATGATGTACACATATCATCCGCACGCTATACCAATCTGATCGCTCACTCAATCACACAATTTCACTTCTGAACTAGCATCGTCCACCCGACCTCCTAGTTCGGACTCAGATCTGGTTTCTTGACCAGAAACCGTCATTCTCCTTGCATAGCCATAACTATGATAGAGGATATCCAGAATCAATCAACAATCCATATCCAGGTTCGCCGTCGAAAATCGAGTGAAAAATCCCAACTCGGATCGATAAACTATCTCGAAATTCTATGCTCGAATCTAGATCAAATCACTATGCGAATAGAATAATATACGTACATCCTACATATTCATTTTCATTGATTATTAACTAAATCAATTTCTCTTTCTATTCACATTTCCTTTAATTTCTATCCAAATAATCACAATTGCCTTAATCCTCATTTGGATTATCACTTCAATTCTTACCTCAGTTGGGTATTTAATCAATAACAGTTTGAACTCCGACCAGTTTATATCTAGTAAATAGCTTGAAAATTTTAAAAATAGTCAAGTAGTTGAAAAATAATTATTAGTTTGTAAAATAGCTGTAAAATAGTTAACTAATTGTAAAATAGTTGGAAAATGGTTAAATAGTTTCAGAAATTTTAGATAATTGCAAAATAGTTGTAAAATAGTAATTAAGTTGTAAAACAGTAGAAAAATAGCAATTAGTTTTATAAACAGTTACAAAATAGTTAAATAATTCCAAAAGTAGTTATAAAATAAGTATAAGATAGTTTTGGGTTAAATAAGAAAGGTTGTATATATTAAATAGCTTGGAAAAATAAGTTTATATTAAAACAATTTATATCGAAAATGGTCCAGAGTTAAAACTGTTCACTTCCCCATCAATTCAATTTAAATTTCCACTTCCATTTAAATTGATCCAATTCCAATTTGAATAACTTAAATTTCCATTGAAATTGATTTAACCTCAATTCAAGTTGAATAAATCTTGATTTCTTTTCAAATTCAAATCAAATTCCATTTGATTTTAAACCTATTCAACTTTAATTACAATTCCAAATTATTCCAATCAATTTGGATTAATATCAATTGAACCCACTTCAATTTCAAATCATTTCAATTCAATCCAATTCAAATTTTCCATTTAAATTTTTAAACTTTTGCATTTTCAATCACAAATCCAATTAATTCAAATTAGATTTAATTTCAACGAATCCAATTCAAATTTCAAATTTAAAACATCCTGAATTATATAAATTCAAGTTAATTTTAATTTTCTCCTTTTTTTAAATTTTGATTTAATTCCTTTAAATCAAACCAACTTATCTCTTTAAATCATTTAATTCTGAATCCATTTCAAACTTATCATCATTTAATTTTAATTTGGTTGTATTTCTATTACCACTTAATTCTCGTTTTTTTGAACTAATATAACAACCAATTACCTTAATATTTATTAGAAAGAAATATTGCTTTATATATCAAAATATATTCTTATATAAAATCATTTAAAACCTTTATATAAGAAAATAACAAGTACGCGCTCATATATATACACTCAACTCATTCTAGGGTACCATTGATCCTATCCTTAATGAGTAATCCCAACAAAGCCAAGGTTCTCGCTTAACCTTCTGCTCTGATACCAACTGTAACGACCCAAAATTTTCGAACCCGAAAATGTCAGATAGTTAGGAAAAAGAACGAAGAGATAGAAGAACAAGAAGATCAGAAACACCAACATCTCACATTCGCAGCGTATAAATATAATAATAAATAATAGCAGTTTACAAAAGTATCCTGTATCTGTCAAATACATTTATAATACATCAGAGTTGCACATATATACAGACACTAGATATACACAATCATCATGTCTCGGATATACAATAATAAAATACAGCGGTAACACTCCATATGTTCTTGCCATCCAGCTCGCCTCTTGAGCTCTAGAACGTCCTTTCCTGAAAATCTGTAATACTCGGTCTGACCCGAGCATTACATCAAAGTAACACCCGGGTCAGGCTGGAAACCAGCGTGAGTAAACCCATCTAACAAGGAATGCAAAACATAAAACCCGGGGTAACTCGTATCAATTTACAAATTCACAATTTGTTATAGACATCACTTATGTCACATATCAATTTTCTAGTACCAAAATTTAGATTAAATAATCCAATTCACTTAAATCATTTCATTCCATCCTAGTGATTTCACATATCAATCCATAAAAATTCGAAGCGGTTTCGGGTATTCCCTAATACCCGACCCCGGTCTCTTCGAGTCACATTTCAAGGCATCCAATACCATTCAATCATTCATAAGCAAACTTGATCACTTCCAAATTAATTCAATTGATTCTAAATGAATTTCTAACCTCAATCACTTAGATTCCTTTACTTAACATTAATTAATTCCAAATCAATTAATTAAGCATCCCTTAATTATCCATCTTAATTAATCATCGTGGATTAATCATCCTTCAATTACATTCAAGTAATTATCTTTAATTAATTACACGAATTAATTATTCTTAACCAAAAACAATAGTTAATCTTAAATTACTTCATAAATTAATTAACTATATTAATTACATTAATCCTTAATTACTTATATTAATCAATTTCTCATAAATCACTTAGTATTTATTAACTAATCTTAATTAATCAATCTTTAATTACGTCATTGATTATATAAATTAATGATTTCCCATCTACATTTCAATTTATCCTAATATAATTTAATTACATTAGATAGTTAATCATTAATTAAACCATAAATATTAATCACACTTGATTTATCTCATCCTATAATTATCAACCATTTTATTTACTTCAATTAAATAAATTAATTACTCCTTAATTCATTATCTTAATTAATCTCTTGATTAATTACACAAAGTAATTATACCCAATTTGCTTCTATTAACCAATCATCATTCAACTAATTACATCCAGTAATTATTTATTAATTACTTCCCTACGTAATTATATTTTATTAATTACATTAAGTAATATCAAACCACCTAATTTATTTTATTTATATTTTAGAATCCCAAATTATACTTATCCAATCATAACACAACACAATTTAATTCCCAAATTAATCTTTCACGGTATATAAATAAAATGCATCACCAATTATGAAAATAATTCTATATTGTGAGGAATCCAGTTGGATCCCTCCAACCTGTTCCCTGCATCCACAGATGTTAACACAATACCAATTCCACTTCGAGGTGGAATATCACGCTATATGGGATTTGTATAATGTCATCTGCTATTATGCGGCGCATAGGGTCTCATCCGCTATATAATGCGGGAAATCAATCACCCAATATATACTATATACTATTATATATAATATATCACATCACATCAATTCAATCATACAACCAATTATTTAAATTTAACCATTTAAATATAAATAGAAATGCAGAAGAGTGAGATTAACTCACCTTTGCTTTTAAAATTTGCAATCCACTTCATTCTCGATTTGATTCCATGATTTCTCAACCTTGTATGACCATTTACAGTTTATTAATATTCCAAATAAATCATGAAATAAATCTCCATTTAATTATCTAATTTAAACTAAAATTTAATTTATCTAAAAATTAAAATTTTAAACTAACTTTATATAGATATTTCAATGTCTAAAACTCCTTTTTTTTCCTTCTGATTTATATAAGTTTAATACAGCAACCTTATTTTATATAAATTCGTTTTCTATTAAATTTAAAATACAAATTCAAATTAAATTAACAAAACAAAGGAAGACCCACACCTGCTTCCCAAAATACTCACACGACCGGCATGCGAATCACAAACGACAAATGCATGGCGAACCTTCATCGATCCCAGCCTCCATCACCGAGCTTCACGACCGAAGATCGTGACCAAACCCACAGCGCTTGCAGCTGCTTCGACCGCGCCCTCCCTACAGCGAGAATACGGCGACCACCACCCAACTCGATGCTGCTCCCAAACATACATCGGTCGCTTCCTCGCATAACATTACTGACCTTGGCCCTTGGAATAAAGGCGCGTACGCACACCTAGGTCATTGTCTGCCTCATCTTGGCTTCGAACAGGAAGAAGAAGGAAAGTCGATTCTTGAAAAGAAAAAAATAGGGTTCGATCAAAGGGAAGGAAAAGGGATTCGCGATTTGGTTCTCGTCCGCCGCTTCAATTTTTTTTCAAATTCCAAAAGGAATTTGATATCCCCTTTCTGATTTCGCTCGGCCATTATAATTTGATTTCGCTTCATCCCTATTCATTTTATTTTTCTTTTCTCGTTTGATTTCGATATCAACACTTAAGGGAGACGAAGACGTGTTATAAATTGGAAATGGCTTCTTGAGTACGAGTGTTTATTTATAAAAATATCTTTGACTAGTTGACTTCTAATTTTTATTATATTATAAAACTTCCAAAATGTCTCGTTAATTGCTACTTAAAATTTCGAACTCCTTTTAAGGAGTGTCGCTAGGCGTTTATAATGTTTTACCCATATTCCGAACACAATGGAACGTGTTTCGGAGCCTAATTCGGTCATATGTGGAAGATAGCTTTTTGAATCAAGTTTAAATATTAAATTATCGATTTTAATTTCAACACGTTTCTCACACGTACGGACAAACGGTAACTCCAAACGCTACGAAAATTAAAATCCGATAATAACTAACTATTACGGATCTAATGGAACTAGTTTCGTCGAATTCCGAGACTGTGCCTCAGAAGGCTATTTTTAATAGTCAATTTAAACGATATATTATTAAAACTGAACAAATTACCTTTAAGTTAAAGTTCAACCATTCTATTATCTTCGATATCATCATTATAAATTTTATAAGCCTTCAAATTATTTTTAACAGACTTAAAACTGAAGATTCAATAATTTACCCAAATTCAAATTATTAAATTCAATAAATTCAATCGCCAGATTCAAATTGATATTTGAAATCCAAGTTAAATTATCTTGCAAATATTTAAAGTTAATTAAATATTCCAATTTCGAATCCATAAAAATTTCGAGTCGTCACAGTAATATAGACAAAGCTGAAATAGAATAGATGGGCATGATTGATTTGCGCATTGAACGATAAAATGGCCCGAAAAGCCCGTTCTGACTCCGGAACGAAATTGGGTCAACCCATATATCAAACTAGATGTTTTAAAATATTTAAAAATCAATGGAATAGATTTCAGGTCCAAATTCCATCGTATGAAGAAGTTATGCCAAAATCAATTTATTTCAGATTGATTTCAATTTCATTGATTTCAAGGCGTTTTGAGTCTGTACGATCAAACGACAAGTCTGATTGCTTTGAAACTTGAAATCCTATAATAATTCACCGTTACGGATCCGATGAAAAAGGTTTCCTCGAAATCCGAGTCAGTGGCCGAAATGGCTATTTTTACATTAGTTAATAATTAATTAATTAAATCAAATTTCCAATTTCAATTCTAAAATTGACAATTCTTATCATTTTTATATTTCTAAATCATTCACACTAATTTAACAAATTTAGATATCAATTTAAAGTTAATTAATTTATCAATTTTAGTGTTAACCTCACTTTATTGAATTCAGAATTTATAAATAAAATTCCCAATAATTCCATTAAATTAAATCAATCAATAATTATTCCATTCATTATTGTCAAATAGATAGATTTAACATTTGATTCAAAACTATTGCATTAAATTTCTCATATTCCATCTTTACTTCGATTAACGAAAAATTTAATATTTAATTCTACTTATTTGCAATAGATCCAATTATTTAACTTTAAATTCCAATAAATTAATAAATCCTGACTCTCATTCTCTTAATTCAACAAATTGTCATAATATGAATAAAGTTAACACTATTCCCAATAATTCCCTAAATTTGCAATAACATAACATTAAATTTGGGTTTATCGCAACTGATTACCAGTTTTAATTATTAAACTAAATAAACAGGTAACTTATAACAAGTGTTACCATAACTTTAATTACACTTATGAATTCTTTATTACCAAACCATTGTTACAATTCTTATATACTTCTGATTTTATTAAATTACCATTAACTATATAATTATTCCATTAGCTAATTAAATATTTACATTCGTTTCTTACATTTCAAATCTCATAACCCATTATAACAATTTCCATTAATTCACCTAACCTTTCATTTCAATTTATCCATTTATTAAGTTTTACATTAATAAATCTTCATTTCCATTCCTTTAATTCAACAACTTGTTCTATTATGAATAACGTTAACATAATTTCCAAATATTACCTTAATTAACATTAACGTAATATTTTATTTATATTTATTGCAATTGATTCCAAATTCAATTTCTGTTTCTTAATATACTCTAATCTAACAACTTCCAAACATTGTATTACTTCTCGCATTAATGTAACTTTTTTTATATTTATTAAAAGTTGATTTCTCGTTTCAATTAATAGACTAAATAAACGTGCAACACATAATTATTGTCACCGTTACTTTTAACTACATTTATAAATTTATTGTTTATAGACCCAAGTTACACATTTACATAATTTCAATTTATTGTAATCTCATTTAATCTATCAATAATTTAGCTTAGATTACATCCTTACCATTCATTTTAGTTATTACATCCTCATTGAATAACTAATTCCCATTTCTTTTAATACTGGATTACAAAAAATCTTATTAAATTAACTAATTTTAATTATTGAAAATTTACGGGTCGTTACACTTAACGTTCTTACGTTTCATTCCTGTTATTAATTCCTTAACAAATTTCAAATTTTTATTTATTCCAGATTTAATTACCAAAATCTTTATTAAAGCAACAAATTTAGTTATCAAAATTTATGGGTCGTTACATTATCTCACCACTCGTCCACCTACATGATCGACCATCACCTCTGCATCATCTCCTCCAATAATAGCCATGAGCATTGGATCCAAAAATCCATTACCAAATAAAATTGTAACCCTAGCCGAGCCATTGATCACCATTCCCCTCTTTGTTTGCCTTGGCCACACTTGTCTCCACCACTCCTCCTCCTTGCCTTGCTCTAGGCCATGCCCTTTTGATGTGACCAGATCCGACCAAGTTAGCACATAAGCCGAGCCACTTTGCCATAGGGCCAGCCCAAACTCCACTTGATCCATGCATATGCCTATCCTTGCTTTGCCTTCCATATTCTATACCCTAGCCGTGCATTGCTTGACCCTAAGACCACCTAACCGTGCCTATAGGTGATGTGGCCGAGCGCACTTGTTGATTAAATCCATATTTTGTTTCAAATTGGTTCATGTTTTACATTGTAGGATTCATATCTTGTTTGGGTTAAATCATATACTTATAATTGTTTTATTTATTTGATTACAAGATTTGAATTTGGGTGTTACTTCTTCTCGAATCTAGTCATGCCTTTTCGTGCTTTTCGGAGTTTGGATTTTGTGTTTTGAATTTGACCTCTAGCTTGAGAAGGTGAGTTATTCACTCTTGACAAATCGTACTTATATAAATGTGAAACAATGTCACTTGAATTGTAATAGTTGATATGCTATGTTATATGCTCACATCTGCCAATTATCCGACATTATATGATGATATTACCTGATTATATATCTGTTGCATCACCTGACATCATATGATATGTTTTACTATTTATTTTATTTATTGTTTCTCACACTACAAGTTCCCTATAGAATAGAATCACTATGGGTTGAAATGATACATACCCGAACGGACATTAGAATAAGGAAAAATCCTTATGTGCTGAAATGATAGGCTCAAGCGATTTTTATTTATTTTATTTGACTTGGGATTGCGGGTTTGAAATGATAGAACCCGGATTTTTCTTTTTAAATTACGGATTGAAATAATACATATCTGTATCACTTGACCTAGGTTAGAAAATTATATACAGACTAGTGGTTAAATTTAAATATTTTCTGAAGATTATTAAGTAATTTTGAAATATAAAATATGAATTTTAACTTCAATAGGATTTAAATGATTCAAATAAATTTTATAGTGATTTTCTATGTGAAAATTGTATAAGCAAATTAATGATTAAAATGAAATTTTTGTTTGAATTTAATAGTTAAGATTCGGGGTTTGAATGGAATTTTAAGCTTAACTTAGTGATAAGAATATTTATTTATAAAATGGGTATTTTGAATAAGGTATTAAGTTATTTGTTGAAATAAAAGTTAAGCAATTTATAAAGTATTTGATTTAACAAATGAATTTTAATTTAAACTGGATATTTATTAATAAAATGTTATTTTATTAAAATTTATAAGTTAAGTAGTATCCAAAAAAAAAATTTGACAAGTGAAATTGGGTTGATAAGTTAAAAATGAGAAAAGTTGAAGATACATTGTTTTAAAGGGTATAACAAAGCTTATAATAGAAATTATAGCGTTTCAGAAATGCTGGGGTTTAATGAACTATGTGTTGAGTATACTAAAGATACCTACAGCAGCATTTCTGAAGTGTTGCAGTTTCTGAAAATTTGAACTATGTGTTGAAATTACTAAATAAACCTACAATAGCATTTCTGAAGTGCTGCAGTTTCTGAAAATTTGAACTATGATGTTGAAATCGCAAAATAAACCTACAATAGCATTTATGAAGTGCTGTAGTTTTTGAAAATTTGAACTATGTGTTTAAATCACTAAATAAACCTACAATAGAATTTCTGAAGTGCTGCAGTTTCTGAAATTTGAACTATGTGTTGAAATACTAAATAAACCTACCACAGCATTTCTAAAATGCTGCAGTGTCTGAATTTGAACTATATTTTGAATAATACTAAAATACCTGCTGTAGCACTTTATAAGTGCTGCTGTTTTTGAAAAATACAATGTTTTAAAAGGGTGAGATTGAACGAATAAACTTAGAAAATGCTGAAATTTTGGAAATTGAATATTTGATTTGGAAGGATAACTACTTCATATTTAAATGTTTTAAATGGATTATTTCGATTTGAAATATAAACCAATTTGTAACCATGGGTAATAATAACGTTTGGTTGTTAGAGAGACGAGATCGAATATGGGCATACTCTCTATCGATACCGAAAATCACTTTAATAATCGTATACGCGGTGGATGTTCCAGAATGAAATAGGATGGTGGCAATGTTCTATTGAGGTATGTACGTGGACCCGACTCCCATGAGTTGGCATAAGGTGGCTAAACCAGGAGCGATTCCGAGACAGTGAGGTAGCTCATCTTATCGGACACACTTCTTCGTATGCCATTCTATTACTTTGCGATTGATATGGTGCGCACCTTTGATTTTGGGAGTGTGGCACTAGGTAGGCGGCGGTAGTGGCTACTACGCGTCACCACCAGTCCGGATGCATAATTGGTATATCTACCCTCGCATTGCTTCGTTGTGCCGTGTCACCTACCCTAGTGTGCCATGTAGGATTTTGGTTTTGTGCCATAGCTTGTGGAGTATCCTCTGGTGGCTTCCCGATCAGGAGGGACTATGATACTGGATAGACTACTGGGACTATTTATGTGTTAAGGGGGATATGGGTAACGCCTTAGCGCTATTTTAAAGTAAGTTTACTTTACTTTAGACATTATTATAATAGCGTATATTATTGCATAGTAAATAGTTTAACGAATACTTAAAAGATGGGCGGTCCCAAGCATCATTTAAGTTACTTTTGCATTTTGTTTTACATATCACTTGAGTTGGTTTACATTGTATAAGTATGTATGTCCTGACTCGAGTGTTTGTATTTTTTTCTTCCGCTCGGATCAGCCTGAGTATCAGCTTTGGAATTCACCTTCTGGAGCTAGGATTTGCTAGAGATCATCATTTATCTCGTTGCTATCTTTTTATTCAGTATTTTCTATTCGGATATTGTACTAGTGAACATCTATTAATCTAGGATTCCTGTTGTATTTACTTTTTAGACTCTGTATTTTGTACCTGTTTTGAGACTGTGTTTGAGACTGTGTTGTGGTAGCTTCATGAACTACTACTGTTATTTTTATTTCCGCTATGAGTTATTCTGATTTATCTCTGTCTATGATTGGTTTTACTTTCTCCAAACTATATTACAATCTATTATTTTAAATTATTCAAGTCAGACATGTGTGGTTTTATTGTTGATTTGGATGGTCCAAAATAGTGGGTTGTTACACAGATCGAGGCATCTGTATAATAAGTAGCAATCAAAGCAGGCCTTCAAGTCCAAAAAAAGGAAACCGATTCAAAAATTAACTATCCAAAATTGTTTAGGATATTCATGAAAGAAAGCAGCTATGATGATGAGCTAAAAGAAGCAATTTAAAGTGAATTCAGTACAAAAACCTTTATTTAGCACAACAAACATATTATGCCTTACCACGATGACATTACGCAATTTCATTAACTAAATTTCACAATGTTTTACATTACGTAATAATATTACATAATAGTTTCTTTTTACAACAAAACACTTCTTCTAAACACATGGCAGGGTGATGCTGGTAAACCAGTTCCTTCCCTTTTCCAACAACATCTGAAGAACAAAATTGATGTTCACTAGTCGAGCCCGCATCCTTATATAAAATAAGGGGTCCCTTAATCTCTTTTAAAGCATCGGAACATCCATATAGGAAGAAGTGTTGATACCATTGGTAACCAGAGACATCCGCCTTCCTCAATGTGTAATTTCTCTCCGTGTCTAAAAATGTGAAATCAAATTTTATATCAAAAGCCACTATAAATTCAATTAAGTAATCGACAAGAGAGTCAAGTTGTAATGCCCTATTAGAATAAAAGTGCATTAATTCTAGTTGATTTTAAGCTCTTTTACATCGTTCATCAATGTTTTTTACATGGTAATATGCTGAATAGCGACAAAAAGATATTTCTTTAATTTCTACCCTTTGTGACAGAGGACGTTGACGGAATCAGTGGAGTCGATATGATCTAACGGCGCTTTCTCATAAGTCCTGTTAGAATTTTTTAACTAGGAAGCCTAATGAGATAATTTGCTTTTATCACCTTCAAGTGTTTTAATCGTTAATGAAAGTTCATTACATCGTGCTCTAGAGTCACAACATTCAATCTGAGTTTTGAGAAAGTGTCAATAAACTTTTTGTTCTAGTAGTCATTAACTTTTTGATTACACATTAACTTGAAGTACCTACTTAACCGTGCAATTTTACTGGACTTGCTTCTCAAAGATAAATTAGATACACCGCTACCACACGTCAGACGCCCCAAGACAATGAAGAAGAGCTATGCAAGTATGCTTTCCTAGGAGATTCATTTGGAACGGGAGTGGCTAGTCCTTGTTCCTCCTCATTTGATATGAGTTCATATGATCGACATTAATTCCTGTATTTCATCATATCGATTTCCAAATAAAAGACATGTTGGTTCAACTGAGAAATTCATGCATCATGATCTAATTATTGTTGAGGATAAGAGAATGATCTGAGCCTATTTGTCAGTTTCTCAATTTCGCCATCCTTTCACGAGACTTTCTTTTGAGGATTCTCATCTATCTTTTGAGATATCTTTAAAATAATTTTCACATAGAGATACTTTTCATACCATTTTTTAGCCTCCGTCTCATCAATAGATTTTTGAGCTAATGAGAGAACGAGAAGGTCAATCTTTCAAAGTTGTCGTTGGTTAGCTTAAATGTTCTTAAGATATGGTTAAGACTAGTATCATCCAAAGATAAGGACAATTCTTCACCTTAATTAGAAAGCGAATAACAATAAACTTTCAACAAAAGAGAAAGGAGAAATATCAAAGATTGTAGATTTTTCATCAACAACCAAGAAACTAGTACATTGATAATAAAAATAGCCTTAAGAGATACAACACAACTAATTCCTAATTTTTGAAAGGCAGCCTAGAATCTTCTAGAAGGAAGAATGTGAGATGGGGAATGTAGTTCTAAAAGAAGCCTTAATGTCAGGATGGTGTTAACCGGACGGACCAATGATAGTCCCATTCTCTTGGAGGAGGGCTAAATCTGTTGCATAATAATGTAACATGCTTGGTTCGAATATCATGCAATAATTGATCTTTGTGGTCCCCTAAGAAAGAGAGATAAATTTGGGAACTATATATACACATGATGGAGATCATGAAAGAAGCATATTTTATTAGGTGAGATTTGTTAATCAAGGATAAATTTTCTTTGAAATTCCATATTAATCTGACAAATTTACCTAAATTATCTTTTGATATGTGAGATGATGAATAAATAAAATAAATTTAGAAGTCTTCACATTGATAATCAGTATATCAAAACATAAAGTCCACAAAATCATTACAATTTTGACCTAAAAACAAAAGATAATTAGTTTGCAACATTACCAAGGCTTATAAAGAGAAAATTCTTTATAGCACTCAGTAACATATTCGTCCTTATTAAATTTAACCTTATCAGGAGGTAGGGTATCAATAATTAAAGGTGTGGTAGGAACCCTATGCAAATTCCAACACTCCCTGGGGTGAGGGTCAGATCCCTATCTAAATACCTCTTAATAAGGCATCTAATCAGTCCCTTGTAATCATCACCTAGAAAGGAAAAGTCAATCATAGAAAATCAAGCATATACAAGATATAGACACTCTATAAGTTTAGCTCTATCCTCAATCAACATTCAAAAGAGGGCGATCAATTCTTGCTTTTCCTTGCGAAAATTATCCAGGTAAAATCATGAACTCTAAAGTAGAGGTGAAACCTTTTTATTATTGAAATCCTCAAGATACTTGAGACGTTTTAGAATTCTCATATATCTCTCATTCGATTCATTTATGTCTTAGCATAACCTTTCTCCTTCTCAATTAAGTTTTAAAATTTCCTCTTTCTTTTTATCTAATATATTCTCTACGTAATTTCTATTGACCCTTCTATGTTGATAATTGATAAGTAAAAATCACTAACTATCAACTACATGTTCACATATATACAAGAAACGAGTGACAAGAAATCTATACAAGATACTTCTATGGAGGAGTCACTATAACTTTAAGCCTAAAGGATCGAACATGTGAAACTTCAAGAGGAGACTCGTCTAACCTACTTGATTCAACATGTATTCGCTTATCGATAGGAGGTGCAGAAGATGAATCTTTTTGAAGTTCATTATTAGCACCAAAAGAGGGATGATCGGAAGTACAACTTTGGACTTGAAAGGTTCTGGGTCTACCTTGGTTTGAACCATCATCTCCACTTCTTCTTTTTGTAACACCACGGATAGAGCTGTCGGTGCCGTCATCTTCATCATTGTTATCGTTATCATTGTCGTCATCACCTTCATCTTTCTCGTTTGCTTTATCATTCTCTGATTCTTCATCATCATAATCCGATGGTCTATCATCAAGAGCCAAAGACTTGGCAGGGTCAATAGTAGCTTCCTTTTTAGCTTCTGTATCATCTCTACGGATGCGATCTAGGAGAATGTCAAACTTTCTATTTAAATCCATTACTGCAGCCCTATAAAAATTAATAATAAATAAATAAGGTAAGATAAATTAATTAAATAACATAAGGATAAAGATGGAAATTTTGCAGAAGTCAGAATTTGAAAATGGAAATTACGTCTTTTATTTTGTGGCAATTTTCCAATCAATTTCCATAATAATATATTGAAAACAAAGCTCAAACATAAAAGTTATGGTTGTTTGAAGTTTTTGGACTCAAAAAAATTTAAATAGAATTCAAATTCAAATAACTAAATAATTCTCAAATTAGAAATTCAAATAGTACCAGTAATTAGCCTTGGTGGTTAAGTAGTCGTTAAAATTATTATTAACGTAAAAGAAGTAAATACAAGAATAAAATAAACAAATCAATGACAATTAAAAACATTCCTTTAAATAAACGAACGGATTGATCGCTAGTAGTCGAAGGGTAGGGTAGGTATGGTCGATCGGTGAGCAAGTAATGGTTAAGGTTTGTTTGCATAGTGAATGTTCCAGTTTTTATTATTTTAAGCTGACCTAAATTCGATAGTTGTGCTGCATTCCGACCACTATAAATAAAGGCCTAACCCCCTTACTTTTTTTCGTATATTATTTTGGGGAACCTCGCGAAGTTTACTTTGCACACTTAGAAATTTACTGGGTGTGCATACACACACACACACACACATATAAGTGTGTATGTATGTATGTATATGTGTTTGTATGTATATATATGTGTGTATGTATGTATATATGTGTGTGTGTGTGTGTGTATTAGCATAAATAATGTAAGATTAAAATGTTTAGTTATCATGTTATCATTTATTATCGAATCCCTCCTTAGGAAAGCGAGTGATTGTAGAGGCAAAATACGAAGTTTTCTTACCAGGCCTTAACTATAGATAAGTGGGATATGTGAAAATATGGTAAGAAAATGTTACAAATTATGACTAAGTTATAGGGAGGCGAGGTCAGTCGCAAGCACATAGTAGTCTACCCAGCCAATCTGGCTACTAGCAGTATGACTTTGGGGTTGATGTGAGACATCATTTATAATAAGTAATTATCGATAATGCGAGGTTAGTCTAAAACTCTACATGGTAAATTTGTGCAGCTAATTTGGCTACTATACCTACGAATAGGCGTACTAATGTGGGAAGTCACCATGGGGTATGGTCATAGTACGAAGGACATACTTTAGGTATTGATGGTATTAAGTGGCTGTGTTAGGTCCCACCTCTTCTCTATGTACGAAATAGTAAATGGTAGGGGTTAAGGTTAAGGGTTAGGCATGGTAGTGGATATCTTGAAAAGGGTCTTCTTCAATATGAAGTATTAAGTGACTGAAAAGATTCCATGCAATGTCAGCTAAATCAATACCGATGAGGAGCCTGCCTTATGATAGGTATTGAATAATAGGGGACCTACCTTAAATAAGGTATTAAATGGTCGGATTCTACCTAATTCCCATTAAAAATGTATTAAGTGGCTTATGTACTATCTCTAACATTGATTGAACATTACTGGCAATAAATATGGGTAATTGGGTTGTAAGAGTAACACCTATGGAATTGGAATTAGGAAAGCTTTATGGCTTAAAGTTGGAAAAACATAGAATAAATCTAATATATGAAAGACATATTCCTATTTAAATTATATTGCCTTAGTACTATTGTAGTAAGGCTTGGGATTTTTATTCACTAGACATATGTTGTTCTTACTCCCTCCTCATTACAAATTAGGTTAACAAAGGCGATGCTGAAGGCGAAGGTGACGAGGAGGCTTGTGGCAGTTTATTAATTTATTTGCTTATGTTATTTTTTGATATATCCATTAAAGAATAATGATGTATTTTGAAAATATTATACTAAGGGATGTTATTGGTATTATATTATGGATTTTATGACATTTGGATTTTAAATGAAATGGATACTTTTTAGGTTATTATATTTTATCCTTCCATTATGAGTTCTTGATGTATAGATAAATAACTCTATACTGTTCTTCATACCAACCAGCAAGCAGCTTTGAAATGGGTTTAAGTTTTGATGGGCCTTTTTTTGAGTTGGAATTTAGGTCTGTATCAAAACGGGTTATTACATTTGGTGTTAAGCTTTGGTTACCCAACCAACGGGGATAAATATACATTTGAGAGGCGCACTTTTTATTTTTGGAAACACACGCACTTTTATTTTAAACATACGCAAAACACTAGGCAAATCTTTACTTCAACATATGATACTACTTCGGAAATGTAGAAGGAAAAGATTGTAACTCTAAAGTTAATAAGGCAATAAACATGTAACAAATAGGGAGTTACAAGAATTTAATAATGTTATAAATGGACTAATTAAAGAGATTATTAGGATAAATATGGAGAGATATGGAAGCCATAATAGAAAAAATTAGAACAAATAAATATATGCATTTAGAAATTGTCCTTGGAATAATAATCTTTTATTATGGAAAATTGACATTTTATAGAAATAGCAAATAAACATCTTAGATAGTAATTAAATATTATAAGGCAGTATAATAATCATTAAGGTAAATTATATAGCCTTAATTATACAGACGAAGTTAGTGGGCCTAGCCCAATACATAAAAATAAATAAGAGATAAGAACCTTCGTATTGTAAACATCCAAAGGTAGGGAATGATAGGAACAAAGCAAAATGTAGTGGAGCAAGTCCCTACAAGAAGATGTATATTAACCACCACAAGGAGAAAACCAGATTATTATAAAGATTAAGTAGGAAAGAAAGAAAGTTCAAAAGAAAGGACAATTAAAGTCATTTTCTAATTCCAACCCCATGAAAAAGAATTTGATAAAAAAAATTTGGGAAATACCTTAAAATATTATAATAAGTTTTCAAAGGATTTATTGGGAAGTAGTTGTTCTGGAAAAGCAAGAAAATTCATTATTTTAAATTTCGTTGAGTTAAATTTTTTTGATTAAAAGGGTTTTTGGTAAAAAGGATTTTTTTTTATTTTTGAAATACTTGTTTAAAATTGGTTAAGTAAAAAAAAATTGGTTTTTAGAGAAAGGGATTCTTCATTTTTAAAATAAATGTAAAGTAAAGCGTAGGTTGGATTGATGATTTATCTTCTATTTAATAAATTTAAAGTTCTTTCTTTTTGAAAAAAAAAAATCTTCTAAAAAGGGGAATAAATGAAAATGGAACTTAATTAAATTAAAAATGGAGAATAGAAGAATAAGAATAACTAGGATAGGAGGAACAATTCTGTATAAGGAAAACATGGAGAATAACAATTGATGTAGAGCCAATGAGTTAAAAGAAATATAAATAGATACAATATTGGGAGATTTGGATAGAAATATCGTTAGGAATTTATATAAAACAAGATTAGTAATCAAGTTATAAATTAATAAGATAGAAGTTATCCTTATCTACTACATCTTTTATTGTTTAAGGTTACAAAAGATGTTTTTGAAAAAAAAATTAACAATTGGATGGAATTATATAATGATATTTATTAAATGAATTGGGGTAATTTTATGATGTTACAAGGAAAAGAATTAATGTAAGGATGATAATTTTACACACATTTTCTATTTAAAACTTGTTTGAACAAAAATAAAATACTATTGAATTTAAAATGGTAATGAAAGAGCATAAATTGGAATTGATAGAAAAGGGATTCTGAAAGATTATAGGAGTTTAAACAAGACTTAAACAAAGTTATAAAAAGTATTTAGCTAAGTGATTGTACATTTTGAATAATAAAGCAGTAGATGTTGATATATATTTTTGGGATAATGTGACAACTTGAAATTAGAAATGCCATGCGTATGATCTGTTAAAATATTTGTCTTATAATTGGAAATATCTTTGAAATAATCAATGTCTAATAGAGGAAAACCTGTTATTCTGAAATGCTATTGAAGTTATAATCTTTGTAATAGATTTTAAAAATAATAATAATAATAAATCCTTACAATGGTCATCAGTGAACTTTTCATAAGTACAAGCCATAATTTCATGAAGTAATAAATGCTGATTTTGAATTTAATGTAATAAGTTATTTATATGAAAACAATTTATTGTAAATTATTTTATATGTTGTAGAAGATTTTTGAGAAAGGAAATTATTGTGCTATGTTACGAAATTAATTGATTTTTGAATTTTTGATTTAATAATAGTTTGGTTTAATAATTGGGTTTAAATGTTTTGAATTAAAAGTCCAACTTTTAAAGAAATCATACCTGTTGTTGAAAGTTTGTAAAAATGAAAAGTTGGTTAGAAAAAGAAAAAAATTCATGGCTCCTTTTGGGAACTATGCAATTTTGAAATTGATAAAAATGGTTTTGAATTTTATAATTTTAAACATAAAGGTTTTAGATAAGGTACTTTATAATTGTGAAATTTTAAGAGTGGTGAAAACTAAACCAAATTTTTTTTATGGAGTAGGTTGGATTGACTACTTAGGTAAGGCAATGTAAAGGTTTTAAGATATGAATAAAATACAAATCGTAAGTAAAACTTGCTCTGCAAATTTTAAATCAATCCTAGATATTTAATTGTGGAATATTGATAAAGTTGCGAAGATATTCCAGATTTATAATCGGGTTGTAAGTTCGGTTGCCCTAGTTAACTTCGAATGTAAAGTTCAATTGCTTTGATTTATTTGGAGCAGTTTCCATATAACTTCCATAAATTTTCCAATTCTAAAATATGTATTAAAGTGCAGTGTTTGAATTAATGAGGAATATGCCAAAAAGGAAAAGAGAAATGTAAGGTATCATATTCTTTTCATAGTTTACATTGTCTTTTTTGTTTAAAGGAGAGAAAAAATTCCATGTAATTTCAAACGAAGCAAAGATCATGTTTTGATTAATTTATGGAAAATTATAATGACAATTCTTTTTAGAAGGAAAACTTTGATAAATTAAAATGTAAAGGAATGTTATTGTTTGGAGACTAATGATTAGAAATAAGTAATATATGTACACAAGCATAACCGTGCTCAATGTATGAAAATAGAAAATATTTAAATAGCATAATTTAAGACTATATACATATTAGTTAGTAATTAAAGGATTAGGATTTATGGACATTAATTACAAATTTAACAAGCAATAAATTTGTAATTAATGAAAGGAATTAAATGGGGAGTAATTAAAGAATTTAACATGGCATTTATGAAGGAATTGAATCGGTATAACAAAGGGATTTTGAAATTGGTAAAAAAGAAAGACATTAAATAAGGATTTATTAGAGATTATCCAATTTTGGCAATAATTATATTATTAAGTGTATATTAACTAAAGTAGTGAATGAACCATATTTATTAGAAACTAAGAAGGCAAATTAAGGAAATGGAGAATTAAGTGGAAGGACATACTAAAAATGTCATCTTAATCTAGTAAAGATTATTAGGGCCCCAACATCACTAATATCGGTTAATGATAAATGACAACTTCCAACAAAATTTTCTTTTAGAATTTTTTTCGCTTGTTGTCTCCCTTTTGTTATGGGAAAAGCATATGATATAGCATAAGATATTTTCCTCTTTTATCATTGATATTATGGATGATATTAGACTGCTAGACAAATATATACATGGAGGAACAATGTAAATAAAAAAATTTCACAAGAAAACTTAACTAACGATAAGATGTAGGTAAGAATGGAAGTTAATGAAGAATTAGGTTAGTTTAGGATTTTGGAGGAAAAAAATTAACTTACGGAGAGACACCATTTAAGAATGTCCCTTCACCCAGGAGGGATAAGATGAATAAGGATAAGAAATAAATAAAGTAAGAAAAAGTAACTAAATAAAATAAGACTAAAAATGCATATTTTACAAAAGTTGAAATTTCAACATAGAAGTTGTGTTGTTAAGTTTATGGTGATTTTCAGGTCAATTTTCATGTATAACATGTTGAAAACGGGGCTCAAATGGAAAAATTATAGACGTTTGAAGTTTTTGAGCTCAAAATAATTTGAAATAGAATTCAAATTCAAGTAATTAAATCATTCTCAATTTTGAAACTCAAAAAGAAACGGTAATTAAATTTAGGGGTTAAGTACTCATTAAAATTAACGTTAACGTTAAAATGGTAATAAAGTAATGAAATAAATAAATCAGCAGCAATAAAAAACATTCCCTGAAATAAATGAACTGATCGACCGCCTACCATGGGTCGGTCAACCGCTTACCATGGGCCGGTCAACCGCTAGCGATCAATCGGTTGGGTAGGGGCAGTCGACCAGTGAGCAAGTGGCGACTAGAGTTTGTTTGCACTATGAACATGGCATATTTTATTATTTTAAGCTGCCTTAAATCCAACAGTTCTGGTGCATTTCAACCACTATAAATAAGGGTGTGACGACCCGATTTTCCCACCATAGAAAATCGCATCATCTTGAAGAAAGAAAGGGATGGAAAAGAGAAAAGAAAGAAGAGAAAGAAGAGAAAGAAGAAACAACATCAGAATCTCAACAGCGGAATGTTTATTATATTAATAACATAAATATTACATAGTTTACAACCATTATTAGAGTTACACAGATTACGCATCACATACTAGACAGTTATAAACACCCGTCTAGTTATACAACTCAATGCAATACAAGGAAACTACTCGGAGAAACCAACACAGCGGAACACTATATATATCTACATGCAGAAGCCTCCTGTTCCATTTGCTACTCCAGAATGCGTCAAAGCTAACCTGAATCTCTTGGCTACTCGTAAAAATTTGAGTACCCAAGAGTTTAAGAAAACAGAAGATAAACTCTGGGTCAGACATGGGTCTGGTGTGAGTAATAGGTTAAGGTTTCTTAACTTTCAAAAACCTTTTGAAAAGAAAGCTATCACGTAAGACTTCCCACACATAAACATGGAAAAGTTTTTACCTTACGCTAACCAAAACATTTGATAGTAAATCCAGTGATATTATAATAGGTCTAGGATTTTCAAGTAAATAGAAAATAGCCGAAATAGTTATATTATTAAATTCCAGCTACTAGCCACAAAAGTGGGTAATACAATCAAAACCGATGGCACTTATTGGATTTTGGATTCTATACAATGGCAGGGCTATGGGGTACCGTCCGTCACAGTACATGACGTAGATCAACGTATCGAGGAGCCACCCTAACTCCCCTGCAACACAAGGCCGGAACCATCCCTTACTGGACAGTCCCGAACAAGACAACCCCAACAGTTGGAGCTCAACAACTGCCCACACAGCCGAAATAAAAGGGACCTCTAGACAGGGGAAATCTCGTCCTACTTGGGCATGACCCACTTAGCCTTGCTGCACCTCCCCTGTTTTAGCCATTCCCGGTTGATGAGCTTTGAGGCTATGATTACCTTTATAGAACACATCATTTAGAATGCTCATCTTCTACCTGACGATGTTGTGAAAGCATTCAATCTATACAAGTTCGTTCCAGGTTCGAACGAAACCGAAGGCATTATCTCGTTACACTCATTTTGGAACCACCCTCAGAGTTGACGAAGATAACCCTTGCACTCTGAATCTTCGTCTTCACTTGAGATTCACGACATATCGTTAATTTGGATCGGTGTGGTTTTCGGATATCCAAATATGGAAACCCGATCCCGGTCTCATCGAAATCCAAAACGTGTCTTTTAAGGCCAAGTTGTTTTAAAGTTTAAAACAATTCAATTCAACTATCTATATACACACAGATAGATAATTCACAAATCACAATAGATAATCAACATTATCATAATAAACAGATGATCCATATTATCATTATAAACAGATAATCCATATTATCAACAAAATAGATAATCCATATTATCATCACAATGCAACCAAAGCATTCATACCACACAGCATTACTTATCTCATTTCTGAGATTAAAGCATTCAAGGCAATCAATATCATTCATTCATTCATAAGCAATGATTTACTTCATTATACAATAATTAATTTAAAATGAATTAAATTAATTACTTCCATCTCTAATTAATTTAAAGTGAATTAAATTAATTACTTCATCTTTAATTAATTTAAAATAAATTAAATTAATTACTTCATCGTTTTAAATCTTGTTTACTTAACCATTAATTAAGTCAATTAATTGAGCATTCAAATTAATCACCTTAATTAATCACCCTTAATTAACTATCCTTTAATTACATTCGTAATTATCCTTTAATTAATTTCACAAATTAATTATCCTTAACCAAAAACAGTAATTAACCCTTAATTACTTCATTAATTAATTAACTATAATCAATTACATTAACTTTAATTAATTACTTTTAATTACTTATCATTGATTAATTAATCTTAATTAATCAACTTTAATTACATCATTAATTATATTAATTAATGATCCTTAATTACATTTTAATTAATTACTTTATTTAAATTAATTACCTTAAGTAATTAACCACAATTATTAATCATTCCAAATTAATCACATTCATTAATTAACTAACCTTAATTACTTCATTAAAATAAATAAATTACTCCTTAATTAATTTTCTTAATTAATCCCTTGATTAATTACAAAGTAATTATACTCAAATTACTTCCATTCTTAAAACATCTTTCATTAATTACATTCAGTAATTATCAATTAATTACTTCACTAAATAATTACTCTCCATTAACTACATTAAGTAATTATCATCAAAACATTAAGTGTTTAAAATTAATTAAACTTGATTAATCAATTTAAACAAATCACATTAAACTAAATTAATTACATTAAGTAATTAGTTCCTTAATTACTTCCATGAAGTAATTATTCTTAAACAATTTACAAATGATTATCATTAAATTAATTAATCTAATTAATTATTAAAATTAATCACATTAATTAATTATTAAATAATCCTAGTTGATGCCTTCATTAACCATTCTTTAATTACTTCCATTAAGTAATTAACTTAGATTAACCATTGTTAATTACAAATTAATTTATCTTTAATAATCCATTAATTAATCTCTAATTATTTAATTAATTAAGTGTTAACTGTAACTTAACTAATCCTAATTACTTGATTAATTAACCTTGATTATAACTTAATTACTTAATTAATAAATCTTTAATCATTAATTAATAATCTAATTTATGATCTTTAATTACAAATAAATTAATACTTAATCAATTATTTATTAATTCCTAATCAATTAATTAATTAAATTAACTAATTATTCTGTAATTACCTTATAATTTAATTAATTTCAAATCATTAAATCTTAATTTAATTTTAAGATAAAAACATTTCTTAATTATGACTAATTTGTCATTAACAAATACATTTGAAAACAAATTTACTTTTGAATTTACTTTAAAATTTCATTTCAAATATAAGATTTAAAATGGATATAATTTAACATAAACAAGTTTAAACAATTTAAAAACCTTTTTAAATTATATGGAAAAGAAGTACTTGTGTTATAAAAGAAAATTTATAAGAGTTTACACCAAATTCAATTTTAAGTTCAAATAATTTAAATTTTCACTTAACATGCAAAGTTGTTTAAATCTTTCAAATTTTAAAACTTCTTTTATTTCAAACTGAAATACAAATTTAAATCTTTGATTTCCTGAATCAAACTTCACTTTAAAACTTACTCACATTTTAAAACTTTATTTTTAAAAATTCAAACTACTTAACATTTTAAAGTAGTTTAATTTTTTTTTTTTTAAACTAAGATTAAATCTTAAACTTGAACTCTAGATCTCAAACTTGAATTTAAAACTTACTTTAAACTCAAGCTTTACCTTTATAAACTTCAGTTTTTAAAATTTTAAAAACTGACATTACAGGTTTTCTCAAAACCTATAAACAATGAAATATCCGAGACACCCCCAATTTACTTCGAGTTCAAAGCCCATCCTCCCCGAGCCAACTACCCCACAACTTCGAGTCAAACCGAGATTTACTCGAGTGTCCTTCTCTGCTTTTAACCCAAAACATCATCAGACAAAATACTTCACCATACATATGCACGGTGACTCCGGCCACCATTGATCATCAACCATGATCGCAACAAACCAGAAATCCACTCTGCAACCCACCACGATCATCAATTCGTGCTTCAACCTTCGAATTCGAGTTTGAGAACCTTAAACCCAAACCTGGAAATACAAGAGCACCACCATCTCAAAACCTGTCATCACCTCGCTTGCAAAATTCCGACCACCTGAAGATTTACAACTCCGGCCTCGACTTCATCTACTACCCAGCTATCATTCCCCAAAATCTCATAACACTCGATCAACCACACGTGTCGTGGTGATCGATTCATCAAACCCATCAAAAACTAGGGTTCTAAAAGAAATCTCACAGCTGCATCTTCCCCGATGATTTTCATCACCAACAAATATTTTTCCTAGCTTATCTGATCACCCCTCCATCATCATGTAGAAACTCATCCCCTCCAGATACATAGATCACCAGAAAACCTCAAAAGTTCATTTACAGTTCTTCTCTTAACTGCACCTTCATCCCCAACCTAAAAACTATAATTCTTGATTTAAAAATCATATTTTTGTTTATGTATTCAGTTTCTAATATTGGATTTACAATTTTAAAAGGTTTGAGTTTGATTTCATCTAACATGCACTGATGTTGTTATTCCAGAGACAACAAGCTTATATTTTAACTTACTTAAAATCTTTAAATATTAACCTAAGATAAATCAACAACTTTGATTTGCAAATTACATCCTATCAGGAACTAATTAAAAGATAAAGATACAAATAAAAATTTGAGCCTGGAAATTAGAACAGAACAGAGTAATTATAACAGCATGCACACAAATACATTTTCACATCAAACATTTACTTATAAACACAAGCAATACTTATTCATTTCAGTATACAAGCATGCAACCAATTTTTAGATTTTAAATTTTAAAAGTTACTCACCTATTTATAAGAAGGCAGAGCCTCAGATTGAAAAGCTTTGAATTTGCTAAGGACTAAATGTTTTTGCCTCTTTGATTTTAAAAGCTGCTTGCATGCTTCCAGACCTTAGAATAGATTTTAGTTTTGCTTTTGTTTTCAGGTGGCATGCAGAGCCAATTACCAGATTTTAGGGAAAAAATGCAGATTTGCTTTTGATCATGAACTACAGGTTTGATATGAGGAGTTTGTTTTTCATGAGAACAGGTTTTGCATTTGAAATGAATTATAGGGAAATGAATTGCATTTTTAAGCTGAGGACTTGTTTACAGGAATTTGGTCTTTGATATGAGGAGTTTTGTAAACTGATTTTGTTTTGAACATGATTTGTTTGCAGACTTTGGAAAATGATCCAGGTATTGATCTTGAAATTGAGTTACAGGGAGGTAATTTTTGGTTTGCATGCAGAGCAAATTTCCAGATTTTAGGAAAAAATGCAGATTTGTTTTCTTCGATTAGAAAATGAGAAAAGAAATAAGAATGAAGAATGTGTACTTATATAGGCTAATTTTTTGATTTTATAAAATAAAATAAAAACAAATTTAAATAGGCCACCTGTAAATCATTTCAACATTTGTCACATTGGAATGGTTATCTTTTAACATTTGTTATATGAGGCTTAAGAAATCAACACATGTCTTAGTAAAGTAGTCAGTTTTTAATTTAAATGTTTAATGAAATATTAATACAAGATTAAGCTTAAATGAATTAGTTGATTAGTATTTATATATATGTATAGATAATTTCAAAAGAAATAAACCAATTATACTTATGAATAGAAGCTTATGCATATTTTTAGAAATCCAAACAATTAAAAATCTATACTTTGGATTTCAAAACTTTATATTCAAATTCAAATCAAATTCAAAAATCCAATATTTAAAAAACAAGTTATATATACAAATTAAATTTGAAATAACAAATGCTATTTTTATTCAAAATCTATTTGCAAAGACAATACATTATTAATATTATTTTTAGAAATGACTCATTATCAAATTAAAATAATTATACAAGAAATTATGTCTTTTTTAATAAATTACTAATTTTAATAAGCTATATTTTAAAAACAAAACAAAACAAACTTTTTTTGTTAATTCATTTAAATTTAAAACTTAAGCCAAAATCATTTTAAACATTTAAACATCTATCATAACAATTTAAAATCATATACTTATTTATTAAGTAGTTTTGAAAAACTTAATATTAAATTAAATCAAAGTTTCCAAATTATTAAATATATATATTAGAATTTTAAATCAAGATTCATTTATTAAATTTGGACCAAGATTATTTATTTAATAACTTCGAAAAGCTTTATATTAAATAAAAACTAATTTCCAAATTACTAAAAATATTAGAATTAGAAAATATGCTTTATTTATTAAATTTAAAACA
Source organism: Allium cepa (assembly GCA_030765085.1). Lineage (NCBI taxonomy): Eukaryota > Viridiplantae > Streptophyta > Magnoliopsida > Asparagales > Amaryllidaceae > Allium > Allium cepa. The sequence continues at coordinate 443,877,573 of CM060938.1, read as the reverse complement.
AAGCTAATCTAATTACAATATAATATATTTATATTATAAATAGAAACCAATTTATTAGCTTTAAAAGTTAAAATTCACCAATTAAACATCTATTTAATTGGATTATTAAATCAAGTCAAATTTTATTAACAAAAATTATCAAATCAATTTAATTTTTTTAATACAGATTATTAAATTGATAATGTCAAAAATTCCGGGATGTCATAATCCTCCCCCCTTAAAAGAATTTCGTCCTCGAAATTTAAAACAAAGGTAATTTAATAATCTCATTAAAGATTTAATTTTTAAAGACAAGCATATATCAAACATATGCTAACAACCATGGCAACCAATTCATCCAATCAAACAAATCTAACTATCCAGGCAAAATTCTGGATAGAATTTCCTCGAGTTTTCCAAGTATAAATACCGGGATACTCGCTCTACAGAATCCCAAAAAATCAATACTACTAAGCTTCAGAGCTCCTATTCATCTATATCTACAAAACCAGACAGGATATCAGACAACAGACGAGTCTGACTCAACAACCAAAACTCCCGAACTGCTGGTTCAAAAACCAGAGATAGATCAAACACGTACTCCCTCAGAGATACGTGAAGCTCATCGAATCCCAGTTATCCAAACTAGCAATTCAATCCTGTAGATCAATCACTTATTCTTTAAGAACACAGAAAAGATCCAAAACACTTCAGAGCTAGCTTCCCAGACCTACCCAGTCTAATAGCTCCCTTAAACGGAGAAAAACTTATCCAAAGTCAAATCTCCGACTCCGAAATCCAAATTCCTTCGTCTCTAATCCACAAAAATCTTCGGACGATCCTGAGCTTCCTACACCCTTACTGATCAGCTCAACCTTCGCTGATGCCTCTAGAAACAAACTAGACCAATCAACTCAACAAAAGGATCTTCTCACGATCAATCCAAGATCCAGGAACGCAAACTTAACTCCTTAAACAACAGAAGACAGAATCATACTTCTCCTGTCCGGAAAAGAAAAGCAGATGCACTCCCAAACTGCTTCCGCTGCACAACTCTGATCCGAAGTAGATGAAAATGCTGAAGAAGAACACGAGCACAAACAGACAACACATTCCAGAAATATGGTTCAACAGATCCATAAGAAAATCTCAGAATTTCCACCAAAACCCAGAGCTGCTACACCAACTCAATCTCTAGGAACCATCCTTCTACTAAACTGAACCACTGGTACCACTCCAGGGATCCTAGTCGATAAGAAAAACTCAATCTCCAGATGCAGATAAATCTCTGACTCTCCTGAAGACATTCGGAAATATTCTGATAACCCAAGAGAACACTCAACTATCGCAAGTCACTTTTGCGATCAGTCCAGACCAAATCCAAAGAAAAATTGTTCTCCCTTTACCAAACAGAACAACTTACACTTAACTAGCCAATCCATCGAAGAAATGGGTCCACTCTGCTGCTTCTGAACTCCTCCTTCAGAAACTGCTAATCCAGAAGACTCCCTGTTGACATACAGAACACTCCAAGCTGCACTACTGCCACAGATGCTAAAGACTTCCTAATCAAAGCTCTTCGAGAAACTCAGACCCTCAAAGCAAACAGAAACACCATGCTGAACTCAGCCACATCACCGATGCAGACCTACTTCCTTAAACTTGTTCCAAAGAAATATCTTCGGAAACATCCATAGTCACTGCATCTCATCACGCAGCTCCTACTTCCTGAGGTATCAAAATATCTTCACTCGCTTCTGCCTAACCGACAGATCCAAACTCTACTCATTCAATCTTCAAAGATAGACTCCGAACCTTAACAGGTTTCCTTCAGAGATTAATGAAATCCGTACACCACTGCAGAATTCACTCGAGATGGTATTAGGTCTACAGTCTCGACAGATACACTTCCAACCTCAGATATTCAAACTCCAACCAATGGTAGTCGTGTTACACACCACTACCCAATATACCTTTATAACTTATATTTTAAAACCTAAACAGGTAACACAACAGATATGTATAAATAAATAAATATATTTATATATATCAAAATTACAAATACGCTATCTCAAGATAGACATCACTCCAGAGCCTAGGTATTCGCTCAACCTAGCGCTCTGATACCAAATGTGACGACCTGACTTTCCCATCATAGAAAATCGCATCATCTTAAAGAAAGAGAGGGATAGAAAAGAGAAAAGAAAGAAGAGAAAGGAGAAACAACATCAGAATCTCAACAGCGGAATGAATAAATTATATTAATAACATAAATATTACATAGTTTACAACCATTATCAGAGTTACACAGATTACACATCACATACTAGACAGTTATAAACATCCGTCTAGTTATACAACTCAATACAATACAAGGAAACTACTCGGAGAAACCAACACAGCGGAACACTATATATATCTACACGTAGAAGCCTCCTGCTCCATTTGCTCCGCCAGAATGCGTCAAAGCTAACCTGAATCCCTTGGCTACTCGTAAAAATTTGAGTACCCAAGAGTTTAAGAAAACAGAAGATAAACTCTGGGTCAGACATGGGTCTGGTGTGAGTAACAGGTTAAGGTTGCTTAACTTTCAAAAACCTTTTGAAAAGAAAGGTATCACGTAAGACTTCCCACACATAAACATGGAAATGTTTTTACCTTACGCTAACCAAAACATTTGATAGGAAATCCAGTGATATTATAATAGGTCTAGGGTTTTCAAGTAAATAGAAAATAGCCGAAATTGTTACATTATTAAATTCCATCTACTAGCCACAAAAGTGGGTGATACAATCAAAACCGATGGCACTTATTGGATTTTGGATTCCATACAATGGCAGGGCTACTGGGGTAACGTCCGTCACAGTACGTGGCCTAGATCAACGTACCAAGGAGCACCCTAACTCCTCTGCAACACAAAGCCGGAACCATCCCCTACTGGACAGTCCCGAACAAGACAACCCCAACAGTTGGAGCTCAACAACTGCCCACACAGCCGAAATAAAAGAGACCTCTAGACAGGGGAAAATCTCGTCCTACTTGGGCATGACCCACTTAGCCTTGCTGCACCTCCCCTGTTTTAGCCATTCCCGGTTGACGAGGCTTGAGGCTACAATTACCTTTATAGAACACATCACTTAGAATGCTCATCGTCTACCTGACGATGTTCTGAAAGCATTCAATCCGTACAAGTTCGTTCCGGGTTCGAATGAAACCGAAGGCATTATCTCATTACACTCATTTTGGAATCACCCTCAGAGTTAACGACGATAACCCTTGCACTCTAAATCTTCGTCTTCACTTGAGATTCACGACCTATCATTAATTTGGATCGATGTGGTTTTCGGATATCCAAATATGGAACCCCGATCCCGGTCTCATCGAAATCCAAAACGTGTCTTTTAAGGCCAAGTTGTTTTAAAGTTTAAAACAATTCAATTCAACTATTTATACACACACAGATAGATAATTCACAAATCACAATAGATAATCAGCATTATCATAATAAACAGATGATCCATATTATCATTATAAACAGATAATCCATACTATCAACAAAATAGATAATCCATATTATCATCACAATGCAACCATAGCATTTATACCACACAGCATTACGTATCTCATTTCTGAGATTACAAAGCATTCAAGGCAATCAATATCATTCATTAATTCATAAGCAATGATTTACTTCATCATACAATAATTAATTTAAAATGAATTAAATTAATTACTTCCATATCTAATTAATTTAAAGTGAATTAAATTAATTACTTCATCTTTAATTAATTTAAAATAAATTAAATTAATTACTTCATCATTTTAAATCTTGCTTACTTAACCATTAATTAAGTCAATTAATTGAGCATTCAAATTAATCACCTTAATTATCACCCTTGATTAACTATCCTTTAATTACATTCGTAATTATCCTTTAATTAATTTCACAAATTAATTATCCTTAACCAAAAATAGTAATTAGCCCTTAATTACTTCATTAATTAATTAACTATAATCAATTACATTAATCCTTAATTAATTACATTATTTTTTACTTTTAATTACTTATCATTGATTAATTAATCTTAATTAATCAGCTTTAATTACATCATTAATTATATTAATTAATGATCCTTAATTACATTTTAATTAATTACTTTATTTCAGTTAATTACCTTAAGTAATTAACCACAATTATTAATCATTCCAGATTAATCACATTTAGTGATTAACAAACCTTAATTACTTCATTAAAATAAATAAATTACTCTTTAATTAATTTTATTAATTAATCCCTTGATTAATTACAAAGTAATTATACTCAAATTACTTCCATTCTTAAAACATCTTTCATTAATTACATTCAGTAATTATCAATTAATTACTTCACTAAGTAATTACTCTCCTTTTACTACATTAAGTCATTATCATCAAAACATTAAGTGTTTAAAATTAATTAAACTTGATTAATCAATTTAAACAAATCACATTAAACTAAATTAATTACATTAAGTAATTAATTCCTTAATTACTTCCATGAAGTAATTATTCTTAAACAATTTACAAATGATTATCATTAAATTAATTAATCTAATTAATTATTAAAATTAATCACATTAATTAATTATTAAATAATCCTAGTTGATGACCTTCATTAATCATTCTTTAATTACTTCCATTAAGTAATTAACTTAGATTAACCATTGTTAATTACAAATTAATTTATCTTTAATAATCCAATAAGTAATCTCTAATTATTTAATTAATTAAGTGTTAACTGTAACTTAACTAATCCTAATTACTTGATTAATTAACCTTGATTATAATTTAATTGCTTAATTAATAAATCTTTAATCACTAATTAATAATCTAATTTATGATCTTTAATTACAAATAGATTAATCCTTAATCAATTATTTATTAATTCCTAATTAATTAAGTAATTAAATTAACAAATTATTCCTTAATTACCTTATTAATTTAATTAATTTCAAATCATTAAATCTTAATTTAATTTTAAGATAAAAACATTTCTTAATTATGACTAATTTCTCATTAACAAATACATTTGAAAACAAATTTACTTTTGAATTTGCTTTAAAATTTCATTTCAAATATAAGATTTAAAACGAATATAATTTAACATAAACAAGTTTAAACAATTTAAAAACCTTTTTAAATTATATGGCAAAGAAGTACTTGTCTTATAAAAGAAAATTTATAAGAGTTTACACCAAATTCATTTTTAAGTTCAAATAATTTAAATTTTCACTTAACATGCAAAGTTGTTTGAATCTTTCAAATTTTAAAACTTCTTTAGTTTCAAACTGAAATACAAATTTAAATCTTTGATTTCCTGAGTTAATGTGATTTTAGGAAAAAATGCAGATTTGTTTTCTTTGATTAGAAATGCAGATTTAAATCTTTGATTTCCAGAATTAATGTGATATTTCAAATTTCAACTTAACCATTCATTAACCAACATATTTATCTTATGGAAAAAATCACAAATCCTTTATAAAAATCATTTTAATTCAATTTACATCAAAATATCAAATATTTACATTTTAAAATACTTTAAAAATTCTACAAAAATATATATATAATAACCACGGGTCTGTACAATATTTTCTAACCTAGGTCAAGTTATACGGATAATATATCATTTCAATCCGTAATTTACAAAGAAAAATCTGGGTTCTATCATTTCAAACCCGCAATCCCAAATGAAATAAAAATCATTCAAGCCTATCATTTCAGCCCATGACGATTTTTCCTTATTCTAAAGTCCGTTCCGGTATGTATCATTTCAACACATAGTGATTCTATTCTACAGGGAATTGGCAGTGTGAGAATAGAATAAAATAAACAACATAGCAACATATAGCAGTAACAGATGATATGGCAGGTTTATAAACAGGTTAACATCATATAATTCATACCACAGGCAGGTATAACATGATATAGCAATTCTACACATTCACTTATGGTCAATTCACAATTTACATAAGTATATGTTACCTGGAAAATCGACCAGGCAAGTAAAACGTTCGGTATTCAGAGTTGCACTCGGCATCGGAAAACTTTCGACCATTCAGAATTACACTCGGCATAAGGAGTGCTCGGCATACGTGACAACCGGCATCTATAGACAGTCGACATGCAAGAACATTTGGCACCAGATAGTGCTCGGCAGTCCAAGTTCGAGCTCGGCATAAGATCGTTCGGCATGAGGAAGCGAAGGATCGTTCGGCCTCCAGAAGATCGTTCAGCGTCCCAGCATCGTTCGGCGTAGTTCACTCAGCACAAGTGCTCCCCAGAGAAGTCAGCATGCTCGGCTTGAGATCGTCTGGTATCTAGGAGTTCGGCCTTGAGTCGTTCGGCTGAAGAAGCCATTCGGTCAAACCCTTCACTCGGCCAAGCCCTTTACTCGGCATTACTATCGTTCGGCATTCCTGCCCCATTCGACCTGCATCTCTCATTCAACCTCTCGCCTCGCTCGGCCTAAAGAGGGGAGACTCGGCATGCTTCGTTCGGCACAAGGAGTTCGGCTCGGCATGCCTTGTCCGGCCTACCTGGTTCGGCATACAGTGCATACACTACTTGGACCAAGTTATTCGGCCACCTGGCCCACCAGGGAAGTCCAACCCACTTTCGTCTATAAATAGAGAGGCAGGGGCACAGAAAACGGGATCAGATTTTAAATAGCACTGGGGAGACTCTGCCACATTGAATCCTCATTCAAGACTTATTCCTTTTACCTTGCAATTGTATTCTAATACTTAAGAACGGATTGTATCTGTAATCAAGTATCAAGTGGAAAATAAAGATCAGCTTCAAAGTGGACTTAGGCCACGGTGCCGAACCACTATAAATTTGGTGTTCATACTTCCCGCATTTTAATTTATGTTTTCTTCCCTTTTTCAGTTTTTTTCTTTCATTATTCTCTCTACACAATCTTTCTAAGGGTGTTAGTGACCAATTTTGGTGCTAACATTTTGGTGCTTTCGCTGAGAATTGAATTCTCGGGCTATTAGGGTCTACTTTTAGCTACTGGATTACGTAAATCCCCCGAAGGAGATCCATAATCATTCATAAGGCATCTGTTGGTTCTACTCAGAGTTACAGCCAACAACTCTATCATGGGAAGACCACGAACCAGATCGGCCTCTCAAAGTGCAGATGTCCGTGAAACTGCTAGCATACAACAAGATGGTCCTAGCAAGCAACAAGCGATTCGAGGCGTAGGACCCTCCAACCAAAATCAAGCGGAAGTTGTTTCCCGAGCAGAGTTCAATGACTTAATGAAAGAACTTATGGAAAGCAGGAGGCAACTTGCTGAGCAAATGCAGACCAATGCTGACCTCATGATTCAGCTTACTAAGTAGTAGCATCGGAATGCTGGAGGTAGCCCTGCCTCTTACTCAGAAGATGATAGTTCGACTTCAGCTGACGAACCACCTAGGCATAGACGCTGCAAGGATGAAGGTGCACAAGCAGGTGCCACCAATCGATCGACTAGGGATCAAGCTCGCGAAGAGGCTGAACACCAGACTCACCAAGATCCCAAAGAACCCAACCTTCCATCTTCCATACCTACCCCCGACTTGACAGCTATGGTTAGGCAGCTGATAAAAGAAAACCCAGGATTGACTAATGAAGACTGGGGAGTTTCCAAGAGTCATACTCCCTTCACAGATACCAACCTACAGGCTGAATACCCAAGGAAGTTTAACATGCCCACCATTCCTGCCTATGAAGGGAAAACTGACCTAGACAGCATGTAATGAGGTATGGATGGATGATGGATTCAGCAAAAGGCAACGATGCAACCAAGTGCAGGTGCTTCCCGATAACTTTATCCGGAATCGCCACCATGTGGTTCACTCGACTTCCTCTACGGTCAATCTCCAGCTTCGACGAATTAGCAAGAAAATTCATAGAACAATTCAGGATACACACCACTCGTCCCAAGGATGTGATGTCTTTGTCAAGTGTGACCCAAGCTCCAGGAGAATCACTGAAAGCATACTTGCAGAGATTTCATGTTGCCGCTACTGAAGTGAGCAATCCTAACGTTCACGCAATTTTGATGGCAGTAATGCGTGGAGTGGATCCAGATTATGAATTTGGAGATTGGTTGGCAGGAAAGCGCCCAGCCACGCTGGAATGTTTTTATTCGAAAGCCCATCAATTCATAAGGAGGGAAGAAGCTCGGTGGACAAGGAAAGACAAGGCACCGGGGCCCGGTCAGGAATCTGTAAAGAGTAACATCGCTGCGAAGACAACCTTGAGAAGGCTCAAGCCAATGTTCAGAACGAGCCCGGGCAGTCTAAAGCAACTAAAGGCGGAGATCCCGGAAAGAAGAAGAAGGAAACGGGGAAATGGAAGTCAAGAATCCCGACCTACAACGAATACACTCCACTGAATACATCTCTTGAGAACATCTACTTGTCGACCTGCAACACTTTTCAATACAGAAAACCATGCCCAAAGGAATCAACAGAGGAGCAGAAGCGGACTGGGAAGTATTGTCGCTTTCATGAGTCCTACGCACACAACACTGACGAGTGCAGGCATCTTCATGACGCTATTGAGAAATTGATTAGGCAGAAGAAGCTACAGGAATTTGTCAGAGACTCGCCAGACAGTAAACAGGAGACATCGCCAGCCAGAACAACCTGCTCGGACTGTGGGAAGATTGGTTATTAACACAATTGCTGGTGGACCTCATCCTGCGGATCAAAATTGGCAGGAGATGGAGCGATATGCTAATTCTCTGAGACATACGGAGTATGAGTGCTGTTCAAATGTGGAGGATGGAGCTCCCGCAAAGCAGCAGCGCACGATGAACGACGATATTGTATTCAGGAATAGAGATGCAGATAAGGTGGAAGCCCCTACTATCGATCCGACGGTCATATCCACGACCATCGGACCGGCATTCGTAAGAAGAATTCTAATCGATTGCGGAAGTTCCGTTAACATCATCTTCAAGAAAGCATATGACCAAATGAAGCTGGAGACTAAGGATTTGAAACCATCTAAAGCCCGAATTCATGGCTTTAACGGCGCAACAACAGACGCAGTAGGATATGTGGAGTTACCAGTTGAACTGGGACAAGGAGAACGCAGGAGAGTGTGAATCCTGCCATTCATAGTACTGGATGTTGATTCACCATACAACGTATTCCTGGGACGACCAGCCCTCACAGACTTCAGGGCAGCCTTGGCCCCGTGGTGTTTGACGTTAAAGTTTCCCACAGACAAAGGAGTAGGAGTAGTGCATGGTGATCAGGAAATCGGACGTGCATGCTACGTGGCTGAGCTCAGAGAAGCGCAGCGTAGGGAGAAAGGAAAGGTCGCGGATAGCTTTGTCCGCATCTAAAATTCTGATGATTGACAACTAACGCCCGAGCCCTGGCTCGGGCAACATTCTCGGATCCATAGAGACATAGATCCGAGAGATGATGATGGGGAACCCAGGGAAACGAATGCAGCGCCAGTTGAACTAACTATTGACATCTCAGTTAGCCGCAGCGACCCATCACGAGTTCTTAAAATAGGATCACGACTAGACCCCGTGACAGCTGAAAACCTTATTGACTTCCTCCGAGCGAACCTTGATGTGTTTGCTTGGACACATTCTGATTTGTGCGGGATTTCTCCTGCAATTGCGAGTCATATGTTGAACATAGACCCAAAACACGTCCCCGTGAAACAGAAAAGGAGAGGCATGGATCCAGAGAGGTCCGCAGCTCTCAAAGAGGAGGTGGACAAACTCAAAACCAACGGGTTCGTCCGCGACGCCCTCTACCCTGAATGGGTGTCCAACCTAGTGTTGGTAAAGAAAGCCAATGGGAAATGGAGAACTTGTGTTGATTACTCTGATTTAAACAAAGCCTGCCCAAAGGACAGTTTCCCGCTACCAAGGATCGACCAACTGGTCGATTCAACAGCCGGACACGAGTTACTATCATTTATGGACGCGTACTCTGGCTACAATCAAATTCCGATGCACATCCCGGACCAAGAGCACACCAGCTTTGTCACAAACGTCGGGTTGTATTGCTACGTAGTAATGCCCTTCGGATTGAAGAACGCTCGGAAACAACTTAACATCTCTAAGTCCCCAGAGCGCGGACTGGAGTACTCGAAGTCCCCGGAGTGCGGACTCGAGTATAAACGACTGAAAATCTCTAAGTCCCCGGAGCGCGGACTGGAGTACTCGAAGTCCCCGTAGTGCGGACTCGAGTATAAACGATTGAAAATCTCCAAGTCCCCGGAGCGCAGACTGGAGTACTCGAAGTCCCCGGAGTGCGGACTCGAGTATAAACAACTTAAAATCTCTAAGTCCTCGGAGTGCGGACTGGAGTATTCGAAGTCCTCGGAGTGCGGACTCGAGTATAAACGACTTAAAATCTCCAAGTCCCCGGAGTGCGGACTGGAGTACTCGAAGTCCCCGGAGTGCGGACTCGAGTATCAACGACTCAAAATCTCCAAGTCCCCGGAGCACGGACTGGAGTACTCGAAGTCCCCGGAATGCGGACTCGAGTATAAACGATCCAAATTCTCCAAGTCCCCGGAACGTGGGCTGGATTACTCGAAGTCCCCGGAGTGTAGACTCGGGTATAAACGATTCGAAATCCCCAAGTCCCCGGAGCGCAAACTGGAATGCTCTAAGTCCCCAGAGCGCGGACTCGAATGTAAGTGATTCAGATCTCCAAGCCCCTTGAATGTGAACTATGACACAAATAGCTTGGATATGGCGAGTCTCCGACATGCGGGATAGGAAATATTTTAAATACAAGAAGCACAGAATGGAGATTGAACAACTCCAAAGAATTCCCAAGCTATTTAAAGGTGAACCAGGAGGTCTATGTTATTCACAGCAGTTCAGATTTCACTCACAATCACAATTACAAAGAAAACTGAATGACAAGAATCTTTTGAAAAGACAGAAAATGAAACTGAACTTTATTCCTGAAAAGCTTTTTGCTACAAAAGCGCTTCGAAGTCCGGAGTCGACAGCCTATTTACACAGTCTGCAAAAATCATTACATGACCTAAATTAACTCTCGTTGAACGAGGATGATGGTCACTTCTTGTGTTTCTTTGACTTCTTCCCGGATGATTCCTTTCCAGAGCGCTTACCCTTGGAATCCTTCCCGGATGGAGGGGTGACGACCGAAGATGTAGGGGGAACGTCCATAGGCTTGGACCCGCCAGGAAGGATGACCTTCAACGGTTTGTTCAAGGGGTCGTCCAGGTCCACATCCCGAGGCTCAGCCTTAACTCTGGCTGTCACTTCCTTCTCTTTATCGAGCCGCTCCTTCATGCTCGGCTCAGATGCATGCTCAGAGGCGCCCGTGATTTCTATTTCAAAACTCTCGGAAGAAGAGTCGGACTTGCCTTCATCGAGTGCCCCGATTACTTGGGCATCTGAGCCAGGACCCTCGCCAACTCGAGCAGCCTCACTCGTTTCTTTCTCCAGCTCCTTGGCGACATCGCTCCTCGTAGTGGGCTCGGGGTCAGAACAACCTGCATAAAGTCACAAGAGAACAAATGTTAGAGCACGACAGCTTCTAGAAAAACACAGAAAACCTATAAAGCAAAGAAGTTGCTTACCGGGTGCCGGTGGAATCTCGGTTGTCAGAGGGGTCTCACCCTCCGGGATGGGAGATAGAACATGAACGCCAAGCCCGGAGGCATCCGGGTCGTAGCCAAGGTGCTGCTCGAAGGGATCAAATACCGTTCGGCTAGCCGGCTGAGTAGGCGCACGGACTGGGGGCACGATGCCGGATGGACCAATAACCACTTCCTCTCCTTTCCTCGAGGGGGAACCTTTGCTGTATAGGGCCTTAGCCGCTGATAGGTCTGAAGGTTCTTTTCCCTTCAAGAACTCCTTAATCAAAGCTTCCTCATCGACCTCTTCGACGCCGCTCTCAGCCTTCCTGATTTGAATCAGGGTCTCCCATGCCTCGATCAGAGACTCAAGGTAGTCATCGCCCAAAAAAGTTAGATCTCGATGCATGAGAACTCGGGCGTTGAATTCAGCGATGAGCGGGTCGAATTCAGTCTTGATCTCTTCCCTACCTTCCTCCCTGGCCGCCTCAAGGCGAGAGTCAATGTCGGCAGTTACCATCTTTTTGCCCTCCTCGCGAGCGTCATTCTTTAGTGCCTCGACTTTGAAGAAATCACCCTCGAGTTTCTCCTTTAGGAGCCGGGTGGCGACGATCTCATCGCAATAGTGTTGTGCCTCAACCTGGGCGGCCAATTTTTCTTTCTTCTCCTCATGGGGTTGCTCTTCGAGTTCCTTGACCCGTTGGCTGAGTATGTCCCGCTCCTTCTGAATAGAGTCCTTCTCCAAAGCTAGAGCACCACACCGTTGGACCGACTCATCAAGCTCCTTCTTATGAGTTAATTCAAGGCGGGAAACAGCCTCGGCGGTGTCCTTAGCGCGCTGACGGACGACCTCAAGCTCAGACTTATAAGTGGCCAACTCGTCATCCTGGGCCTTAATGATATCCCTGTCATGAATAGCTTCAAGCTTTAGGCGGTCAATTTCTTGCTGGCGCTCCACAGAGATTTCATAAAGCTTCTCAGCCAGATGAACGAATGCGTCATGTCGAACATAGACGTCGTTGGTACAGGCAATGGCATTTTGCTTAACATCTCCGGGTATAGGGTGAATCGCTGGGAGAAACTTTAGCCCATCGAAACAAATCTTCAAAAATTTGGCCTTGAGTTCGGTCAGTTTCTCCGACACTGCCGGGCCTGTCAGTGGAGCAGGAGGAGACGGCTTTGAAAGTTCGCCCTTCCTATGAGAGTCTCGGGAATGCTGGGTAGAAGAGGATTCAGAGTGTTGGTCCCGAGGAGCATCGGAATGCGACCTCTTATGACCGCGCTTTTCTTTGCTTCGCTCCTGATGAGAAGAGGTCTCCTGGTGGAGTACGGGCTGATAATGAGTTTTCTTCCGGAATGACGAGCCCGAGAATGATAATCTCGGTCGATGTCGCTATCTTTGTCTCGACGCTTCTCGAAACCTGAGTCCCGACTGGATTGGCGTAAAGTCAACGAACCGCGAAGGCGGTCATATCCGTGCGAACGCCCCATGTCACCTGCAAAGAATTCAAACAATAGCGAATCAGCGAGAGAACAAAATGATGAAAGAAAAGTAGGTGCAGAGTGAAGTGCACGTGTCCGTGTGTGTCCTAGTGTTCCTCCCCGGACGGACCAGTGGCTTTGCTAACGGGAGTCTTTTCCCCTCGGTTCGGGGCTGGGACACTCGCATCGCCCCTGGCGGGTGAGTGAAACTTAAACAACTCCGGGTCATTGAAATCATAGTTGAACAAGTCGTCGGGAATGGAGAGGTTCGATAAGCCCTTCAGAGAACTTTCAACGTGCTGTGAAGAAGCCTCTTTCTCTGGCTGGATAGGCGTAACTTTAGAAGTCCCGCCAACCTTCTCCTTCCTCAACTTGCACGCCGGCTTCTTTTTCCCCTTCGAATGGGAAGATGACGTTTCAATATCATGAACTTCGACCACAGGGCCCAAATCCTCACCTTGCTTTTGAGGTGGCTCGTTTGGAGTTTCCCCCTCTTCCGGTACTTCAAGAGAAGGGCGAATAGATGATTCAAGCAGTTTTTTCCCTCTAGCGGGTACGGGTTTGGGAAGCGAGGCGCCCTCAGGAAGACTAATCCGGCGGTCAGGAGCTAGCAGACCGAACCTTGATAATGACTCATTGGAAATGAGGGCTCGGATATCTTGTTCCTCGGCAGGAAGGGCTCTAATGGTTTCGACAGCATCAGAGTACCCTCGACCCTCGGGACGTGGAATGGAATCTGAAAAGATGAAACGATAAGTTAGCAAAAGCTTAAAACCGATTGGGAACGGACATCAATTCAGGAAGAAGACTTACTTCCTTCAACCCATCTCCTCGCAAAACCCTGTGGACAGCGCACGTAAAACCATTCCTGTTTGTACTGGGCGAATTTGCTGCTCCACACGCTGGTGAAAATTTGGCGCTTTCGATGTGGCTCAAGAAACATGTAAGAGGGACTCTCTCCCCGTTTCTTGGTAATGTATATGTACCTAATATCGCCAGGGGTTGGGGGCCTAGAGAAGACGGCCATAAAGAGCACGTACGTGCCATAGATGAAGGCGTGACCATTTGTATGTAGCTGTGATGGGGCGACGTCAAGATACCGCAGCACATCTCGAAGAAATAGATTGAACAGTGGTACGCTGCCAACCCAACACATGAACTTGCTGCACGCTGTATATCCCACTGGGGGCAGATGTGGACGGTCGTGCCCCGACGGAACTAACACGTCGGAGAACGGGATACCATGAACAGAACATATCCGCTGAAGAGCGGCTTCGGTGACCCTCGAAGCCTGTGAGTCAACCGGGCTATCCAATAAGATCGACAACTCCAAGGTATCAGGAGCCCAGTCGTGAGCGGGAGAAACTGACGGGTCAGATGTATCGGCGGCTGTTTGCTTTGAAGACGGCCCGGGTCTGTCGGAAAGTGTAGCGGAACTGTACTTTTTAGACATCTTGAACAAATAGTGGATTCAACTAAGCACCTATGTGAACTATACTTGAAAAATGACCAATGTTAGAGTTAACAACATGAATAATCCCCCCACGGGGTGTGTGAACTAGTGCGTTCAATCGTGTATAAGCATTTAGAATAAAACTAAGCTTGTAATCGCCGCCTCTGAAAACCGTCATCGCTGACCGCCTCCAAGAGCCTTCTGTATGGCGATTACAGTTCCAGGTTAAGAAAACGCTAAAAGAAGTTATTCGGTTATGGCAAGTAAAGTTCGGTTATGAAATTGGACAAGATGTCAGTATGTTCGGCATTTGAGTTTGGTCGGCATGTCAGTATGTTTGGCATTAGTGTTTGTCCGGCCTAAGTATGTTTGGCATTCATGTTTGTTCGGCATGTCAGTATGTTCGGCATTAATGTTTGTCCGGCCTAAGTATGTTCGGCAAAGTCCTCGTTCGGCCTACAACCATCGTTCGGCCCGCCTTCAGTTCGTACTGAGTGAGTATCGCTCGGCCGAAATACTATTCGGCCGAAATAACACCCGGCCTATCCACTGGCTCACATCCAAACCCATCGTTCGGCCAACAATATGTCGTGTCGGACCAAGGTTATGCCAAGTCTTAACACTCAGCACGGCCTCCATATTTTCCTCTTCTCCACCTAACTCTTTCCCGTGGCCTTATCTAATACACAGAGGCCGTGCCAAACCACAGCGTCCCTCTCAAACAACGAAACAAACCCTACGAAGCGTTCGTCCCGAACCATCTCTCCCTACCTCACAACGATCGGCCTTGGAGACATAATTGGATTCCTCCACACAGCCTGTTCGGCAACGACTCAGTCCTATGCGAATTTGTGGAAAAGAGTTGGGCAAAGGGATTATACCTAGTTCGTGGATCGAGCTTTAGGAAGGCTTAAGAAGTACTTGAAGTCCGATTGCAAGGATGGTACGAAGATTCGGGGTTGGAAGGTGAAGGTGAAAAAAGAAAGGAGGAAGAAGAAGACAGGCTTTATAGGGAAGAAGAAGAAGGTAAAGAGACTCTGACCGGTTCTACCGGTCAAAACGGTGTCGATCGGTTACTTCAAATCGCTCGGCATTCGTATCGTTCGGCAAAGAACGTTCGGTATCCAAAGCACTCGGTGGCATTGCGCGAATTCTATAGTACAAAGCACACCCTTATCGAATACACGGCGTACTTTGGGGGGCAAAATGTTACCTGGAAAATTGACCAGGCAACTAGAACGTTCGGTATTAAGAGTTGCACTCGGCATCGGAAAACTTTCGACCATTCAGAATTACACTCGGCATAAGGAGCGCTTGGCATACGTGACAACCGGCATCTATAGACAGTCGACAGGCAAGAACATTCGGCACCAGATAGTGCTCAGCAGTCCAAGGTCGCACTCGGCATAAGATCGTTCGGCATGAAGAAGCAAAGGATCGTTCGGCCTCCAGAAGATCGTTCGGCGTCCCAGCATCGTTCGGCGTAGTTCACTCAGCACAAGTGCTCCCTAAAGAAGTCAGTATGCTCGGCTTGAGATCGTCCGGTATCCAGGAGATCGTTCGGCCTTGAGTCGTTTGGCTAAAGAAGCCATTCGGTCAAACCATTCACTCGGCCAAGCCCTTTACTCGGCATTACTATCGTTCGGCATTCCTGCCCCATTCGACCTGCATCTCTCATTCAACCTCTCGCCTCGCTCGGCCTAAAGAGGGGAGACTCGGCATGCTTCGTTCGGCATAAGGAGTTCGGCTCGGCATGCCTTGTTCGGCCTCCCTGGTTCGGCGTACGGTACATACACTACTTGGACCAAGTTATTCGACCACCTGGCCCACCAGGGAAGTCCAACCCACTTTCATCTATAAATAGAGAGGCAGGGGCATAGAAAACGGGATCAGATTTTAGAGAGCATTGGGGAGACTCTGCCACATTGAATCCTCAATCAAGAATTATTCCTTTTACCTTGCAATTGTATTCTAATACTTAAGAATGGATTGTATTGGAAAATAAAGATCAGCTTCAAAGTGGACGTAGGCCACGGTGCCGAACCACTATAAATTTGGTGTTCATACTTCCCACATTTTAATTTATGTTTTCTTATCTTTTTCAGTTTGTTTTCTTCATTATTCTCTTTACACAATCTTTCTAAGGGTTTTAGTGACCAATTTTGGTGCTAACAGTATAAATGTCGTGTGTGAATACTTACCTTTTTACACTGGAGTTGGCAAATCAAACTACACGAAATAGATTCCAGAAAGCACGATACGACATTACACAGCACGACTATGGATTCAAGTGAGTGTAGAGAGCCGAGATATCATGCTGTATTTGACAACAAAACAAAGCAAAATATAAATATAAATACACTACCAAAATTATTGGAACAAATAGAAATAGAGTTTACAAATGACATCACCAAGCTTTTCAATTGATTTTTCTTGACCGCTAACAACTTTTGCTCGGGCTAGGGTTCGTATGTGTTCGGCCATGATGGTATATTGGCCTCGGGTATTGGTCAAGGCACACAGCGATGAGGAGATGAAGGGGTGGAAGTTATAACACATAGAATACAAATGGTCAAGGCAAAAAAAGAGTGTTTTGGTGCAACAACAAGGCTCGGCCGTCATGATTTGGGCTCGGCCACATCAGGTGATGGTCAGGTGATGGATAGAGCTGCAGCCAGAGGTGGTGTAGTTGCTGGTGGTGGTGGCTAAGCAGGTGGCCGAAGCAACATATGGAAGGTGATGGTGTAAATAGGCTCGGCTATGCAATATTGTATGGATTTTTGTGGCGATACCATCATAGATAGGTCACGGCCAGGAATGGGTCAGAGGAGGTGATGTTCAAGTTGTGTATGGTGATAGGAAGGAGGTGGTGTGGTGGTTGGAGGAGGTGGTGAGGTGATAGCTGAGCAAAGCATAGGAAGAAACAAGCAAAACCAATTGAAAAGTCAATAGAAAAGTAGAAATAAAATGAAGAAGATATTACCTTATTTTCTCAGATCTGAAAGTATGCATGAGGGATGAGATGAGAAAGAATTTTTTACGTGAATTACAAAATGAAAATCATGGCTATTGCCTAGGAATGGTCGGCCCAAAATGTGAAGAAGCAAGGTGAAATGAAAAGTCATAAGGCAAACGAAAGGTCTTGTCTCTTAGTATTTACATTTCTTTTAAATTAAAATAACTAAATAACTTTCACAAAATAAAATAAAAAATAAAAAAATTAAAGTGAGAAAGAAAAATAAATGAATAATTTTAAGGAAGAATATAAAATAAATAAGAAAATAGTTAATAAATTGAAACTAGACTTTAAAAATTGAAAACAAAATACAATTAACATTTGAAAATTAATAAATACACTTTAAAAATGTTTTAAAATAAAATATATACATAACATGTCATATCAAACATATATGCACAAATTAGAACAAACAAAAATATTATTTATATAAATTAAAATAAACAATTTGGTTAAATAAAACAATTTACACATAATATTGTAAAAAGCATAACTCTCACAATATTAATCGGATTTCAACGAAACGAAAAGCAGTATTCTTGAAATTTTATTTATTTTCATATAAAAGATAAAAATAAAATATTTAAATATTTAAATTTAAATTTAAAAGCCAAAGTTTGACCATATTGACCAAAATTCACATTTTTGGAAAATATTCAATTTATACATGTTTGAAATTATAATTCACATAAAAATCAAAATTTATATTTAAAATAACAAAATTTATCCATTTTAATAAATAAAATAAAGTTCTTAAATCTGAAATCAATTTAAGATAAATCAAGATATACAATTAAAATAATCATAAAATACAGGGTTGTTACGCTCTCCCCCACTCAAATCTTTTCGTCCTCGAAAAGAACGAACAAGGAAAACAAAGAAAAAGCAAGATAGAAAAACAAATAGTACCTGAAACGAACAATTCCGGATTCAAAGCATGAATTCTCTCCTCCATCTCCCAGGTACAATCTCGATCCTCAGTACTCCATTGTACTTTGACCAGAACAAAAAGATTTCCTTCTTAGCTGCTTCGTACTCTGTTGACAATACGAAGTAGCTTACTCTCAACAGTCAGATTTGGCTCAATATCCAAGCTATCAAGAGCATATGGCTGAACAAAAAGAGATGGATCATGAAGATACCAGCGATTATGTGAGACGTGGAATACATCATGCACTCCAGAAAGCTTCACGGGCAAATCCAAATGATAAGATAAAGAACCTACTCTTTCCATAATGCAGAAAGGACCCTCGAAGAGGAAGAAGGTCGGAATAGCTAGAAGGGAAAGTAGGTTGAAAGACAAGGATGAACCATTATTTTTAAAACCATATAAATTTCAATTTAAATATTTTTATATTAATAACATTTTAAACATTTTAAAATATGACGAATAGTCATTTGATTCAAATTTGTTAGTTTAAAGTAAACAATATTTAAAACATTTTAAATTATTTAGAAAAGTAAAACAAATGATCAAAATATCCTTTATATAATACTTTATCAAAATACTTTTATAACTCGATGTCTTAACAAGTTTACTCTCGTTCCTACTGACTCGGGCCGTGCGTTGATCAGGCGCAAAGCTAGAATTCTCCAGGTACTTAGTAGACTTGTTTCAACACCCAGTGAAAATACTGGAAAACTCTTAAAAACAGATATGGAAAGTACAATCCAAACAAATCAACCAAACCAAACATTGTCTAACCATGGATCACAGATACACAATGTTTATGCCTGGATCCCCCAGGAAACATCTGTATCCATAAGCTATCTCAGCCCTGCGAATTATGCCATGATGACTAATAGACCGCAGATACACAATGGTTACGCCTGGATCCCCCAGGAAACATCCGTACCCTTAAGCTATCTCGGCCAGCGGATTTCGCTACTAAAACCAACCTGCATAGATCGCAGGTACACAATGGTTACGCCTGAATCCTCCAAAAAACATCTGTACCTTCAAGCCATCTCGGCCAGGCGAATTACGCTATGCAGTCGCGCTCGTAAGACCATGAAGATCGCCATGGAATTCGATGGACACTCGAGGATCATATCCAGAAAACCCAAATCAGAGAGAATAATATCGATAGAATAAATCCACAATGTGGCCACAAAGCGAATATCAAGCAGAAGGCACTTTCCATACGTTTACTTCGAAAATATGTATCATATAGTACCTTTCAAATATCATACTTATACAAAGTCCATCATATATAATATTTTATTTTGAAATCGAATACTTTCCGAATCAATAGTATATCAAATCACACTTATATAGACTTTGATTATATATGGTTTCAATTTACGAATTGAGTACCTTTCCAAAACGATAGTTTCAAATCAACTTCATACTTATACAAATCAATTTTATAAAAGGTTGATAACTCCCAAATCAAGTATTTAATAAATCAAGATTCTCAATTTCAATTCCTTTCAATAACATTCCAGTTTCAAAATCATATATGATTTCACCAAATCATTTGTTCCAAATTACATATATTCAGTTTCAAAGTTTCTTAAAACAGTAGATTTAGAAAATAATCCAAATTTCCAAATCAACCAAATTTATGTCAAACAAATCCATATCTAAAGTCATCATGCAAATGCTGGGTTTAAATTTCAATCTATTTTCGAAACCAAATCTTTTCCTCAAGAATCACTTATCTCCAAAATGATTACCAATTCTATAACCCTCCCCTTAAATCCTTTTTTTAAGATCTTCTTTACCTTTGAAAATTATTATTATATACATAGTTTTATAAAAGATGTTACTAAGTTAAAACATTTAAACTAAATTTTATCAAAATATTTTGAAAACTAAATTTTTATTCAAAAGGTTTCGAAACTAAATTTCATATTAGTATAATTCAAAATAGTTTTATACATTAACTTAACAAAACAGTTTCAAATTTATTTAAATTATATTAAAACATACAAAACTAAACTTATATACTTTATCAAACTTACATACAATACTAAATTTAATTTAAACCTTGATTTGGAAGTGTCTGAACTTTAAAAATAGTCGAAGAAACCAAATTTTCCAATCCAAGAATTGGAAATCAACAACAAGTCAGTAAATCAATCCAATAGATAAGGTTATACCAAAACAAATCTGAAACTCAAGGACTGAACACCGGCTTACCTTAAATCATTTCAAATACACACACACACACACACACACACACACACATATATACACATATATCTTTCAAAAATCAAATCATCCTTCGGAATTTTGAAATCAAAATTTGGTTTCACAAAATCACTTGCATAGAAAAGCTACGAAAGTGGCCTCTCCCCCACTCTGAAACTCGAAAATAATGTCGATGATGCGTGCACTTATCACCGAAATTATTTTTCAGCGACACAAGTGAGTTCTGGACTTCTAGTTTCTTGAAACTTCTTTAAAATCTCTTCGAAACCATTGGAGTTCATTCGAATACATTTGAAACATTTCTTATTGAGAAAATATCTTTTAAATCATATTATTATTATATATTTTCCAAAATCTTAAAACTGATTTCAAAGCACAGGAGTTCGATTCCTCGAAATTCAAATTCACAACCCTTCAGTTATAAATCATTTTATATAAATTCAATTTCTTATAATTTTTTTATAAAATTTCAAATCCTTCCGTAACTTCAAATTTTCTTTCTTAAAAGGTATATAATCCTTATCGAAAACATTTCACTTTTATATATAAAATGTGGTCATCCTTATCAACTAATAGTTTTGATGTATGCATAATTTAAAAATACAACCAAACACAAATTTCCCAAGGGATGATTCAAGGATGGATTTTAAACAAATAGAGATTCAAAATTAGAGGAACTCTAATCAAATTGTGTAACAAACGGGAATTTTCGTTCTTCGAAAAACCGACATCGACACTCACTTTATCGACTGCCGAGAAATCGAAGGCCAAAAACCGGAATGTTATGGGTTTTAAAAAAAAAAAGAATTTAAGAAAAGAAGAGAGAGAAGAAGAGAAGGTAGAAGATAGAGGGAATAGAAAGTAGAAAATAGAAATTAGAGAGAATAGAAAGTAGAAAATTTTAAAATAGAAAGAAAAGAGAAGAGAAAGGAAATGGAAAAGGAAAATAGAGAAAAGAACATAGAACAGAACAGGAAACAACAGAACAACATCAGAATCTCACTATTCGCAGCGGAACAACATATAATAATAAATGAATAATCTTTAAACAAAGAACTATATCAGTTATTACATTTTATACATTTCATTTCATCATATCATCAGAGTATACAACAACAACAAACAGTGCAGCGGAAAAAGAAATACTATATAAGTAATATGCCATGCCATCCAGCTTGCCTCCCGCAACTCCAGAATATCCAGAATATCCTGATAAACCTTAACTCTTGACTGCCCGTGTGGAAATTGGTGGGCACCCAGAGTTTAGGAAGGAAAACAATAAACTCCAAGTCAGTCATGTGACTGGTGTGAGAACTCAAAACAGTTTATTTATCTTTAAAATCAAAATAAAGGAATATTTTTAAGTCAATTCGCAATGCTTTTAAAAATGAGACTACCATAAGGCCTCCCGCACACACACACAATGCAAACGCAGAATCGGAGGAGATTTCTCCTTATGATAGTCAAAGATGCTTGGTACGCATTTAAAATAACATTTGATATTATTATTAGTGTATAGTGTAGGAAAAATTCATTTCGAAAGTAGAATATAAATCTTAGCCAGCATAGACATTTCGAACTATGCCTACTATAGCTACCATCCAAACAGTGGTGACCACCATAAGTGAATAGCAGGTTCTACAACTAATACCGTACAAGTTTCGTATTGGGAATTGGATTTCCAACAAATGGTCAGGCCAAGGAACTTCCCATTGCCACTGAGAATGCCTCTGGAAAGACACCCCCGAGAACCAAACCGGAACTCTGCCAACACAAGGCCGGGTTACCCCTTAACTGGGTAACTACTGACACGAGCACGCCATTCCCCGGTCCTTTAGGACCTTTTCAACCGAGCGCTCGATATCCAACATCACACCATAATAAATAGAGTGTTTTCAACATGAGTAAGTATCTGGGCTCCATACCATGATACCACCCCTTTCCAGAAGGAAATGCACATACCCTAAGGGGAGCTACAGCAACCCCTAATAACCTTGCCGCATCTTTCCTGTTTTGACCATTTCCGGGATGTGAGGCTCGACGAAGTCACGTCCACAAAAACATACTTTATACAAAAGCCATGCTTTGGGTCAACAAATGATCAACACAATGATCACTAGGATAGACGATCAAATAAATGATCCTATCACAAATAATCAACACAATGATCATTTCAGCATCACTCAGCATGTCACATTACCAAACTGGGAATATATCGCTGATAACTTCAACTATATAACCTTTGAGCTCGTACGTCTCAAAGAAGGGTGTTAAGCAAAGAATAAATTCTCCGCCACCAACAGAAATATATTTGAATGAAATCGGCTTTATATCTCAAATTGTAATGTCAGGCATACAATCCATACAAGTCTGTTCCGGGCTCGAACAAAACCGAAGGCACTTCTTACGAAGCCCTTGCAATACGGGTATTCACAATCCCGATCGAATTTCCCATCACTTAAGAGATCTCTATACCAGGAGCTACCCAGTGCAGAGACAATCGATAGGTCATCCTATCGCTTTCATAAATACTCGGTCTTCAACACCGATCTTCAAATGCAATTCATAACGACGTATCACATATTCGGAATGGGTTATACGACCCCATGGTCCTTTCCCGGTTAACCCGAATAGTGAGCGCTTATTCAAAAATAAGTGTGCATTCAAATTCAACCAATTCACATCAAATACCCATTCAAAGGGAAATACTGATAGTCGGTTATTGAACTATCAATTGATATGCATACATCACCAGATTCCAAATAATTTTCCAAATTATTTATTTTCCAAAATATCTTTACTAGATATATAGTTTCAACACTTCAAAAATAAATCAATATTTATTTTCATACAAATCCCACTTTTCATTCATAAATTCCATAATGAATTTATATTTCAAAATATCCATGCATATATGATTTCAATCATTCATTTCAATTTATCTTCAAAAAGATAAATTCTAATTTTTCACTTCATATTGGAAAACATTCCCATACTTATTAAATAAGTAATTCACAATCTTTTATTTTCAATACTTAGAAAATATTCAATACACTTAAACCGAATTAAGTATATATTTCTTTCTTTAAGGAAATCATTCACTTAACATATTTATTTGGGCCAAAACGAATGTTGCGTAAAACATCGTTACGACAACCCAAAATCACTAGTATAGGGATTCGAAATTAAAATAGATATATAAATCCCAATACTATACAAAAACATTTCCTTTCGGAAATCATTTACTATAACAACAGTGTTATAGTCCATCATCTCCTTTCGTTTCTCGAAACATCTATTTCAACAATAAATGTTGAAATCTATGGTTTCGAATCTCAACATGTTTAAAAACATCGTTAGATTGTTTTAATTCTATTTAAAACATCACATTCAAAACAATTCCTTTAACGTGTTATTCACTATTCAAAAATGTGAATAAACTTCGTTAACAAATCTCATCCTTTTATTCATTTTAATTCAAAGGATTATTCACTATTAAAAAAATGTGAATATAACTCCATTTCTAAGTTATAACAATTAACTTGTCAAAATAAGTCCTTTGCGAATTTATAAAACAACGTTTATAAATTCCTTTTCTATTTAGTTATAAAAATTTCCTTTTTTATAAATTCCTTTATTAACATATTTGATTTCATATCTCAATTATAAACTAAAAGTTCATATTATAAGTCAATTGCTTATAAAACGATTATTTTACAAAATCGTTCCTTTTAAAGACTTTTCAATTTATAAACCTTATAACTTATAAAATTTATTTATTTAATAAATCTATTCTTCAAATAATTTCACCAAATTTATAATCTTACTATTTATAAATTTCGTTTATAACTTCACAGTTTATAATTCTATAAATTTCATTCTATTATGAAATTCATTTTCACTACATTCAAACACTTATAAAAACTCGTTTTATAATGTCTATATTTCAATTTATAAATATCCATTTCTAAATCTCTTAATATAAATCAGTTTATATTATTATTCTAAAACGTCTTTAATTTCCTTTATAATTTCATCATTTCGATTTATAAAATAATCAAATTTTATAAATCCTATATTTAAACTTTTATCATATATTCAAAAATCCAATCTAAATTATTTTATAAAATCATTAGTTCATATTTCTCAAAAATCGACTTTTAATCGTATTTCTAAAAATCAGCTTTTTAACTATATTTCACAAAAACCATAATTTTTATAACTTTAAAAATTATAACGTTTATTTATTTATAATGGATCAATTCCAAAAATAAAGTATATTTTCAAAAATCGTTTTAAAGATCATTTTAAAATCCCAAAACCTGGGTCCAATGATGCTACACACCAAATAGTCAATCACGACTAACAACGATATCATATATCGATATGATAATCCATCAAATATCAAAATATCTGAAATAAAATAAATACTGTTGAGGAATCCAGTTGGATCCCTCCAACCTGTTTCCTGCATCCAAAAACATTAGCACAATACCAATTTCGCTCCAGTACGAAATTATCGCGGTACATGTTCTTATTAAATATTATCCGCTTAATAACGGCGTAATAGGGTCTCATCCGCAAAAAATACGGGAAATCAATCAACTGCAATATATACATATGCCAATATGTATATATTGATATTATATATAATACCAATTTCACTGTTTATGAAATATTCGCGGTATATGTTTTTACTAAATAACATCCGCTTACTAACGGCGCATAATGTCTATTTTAACAATCAATAATTTACAGTCATCATTCAAACATGCATTCAAATATTTTAAATCTAACTATTTAAAATAAAATCGAAATCTATTCGATTGAGTGAGAAGTTCTCACCTTGGTTTTAAATTCCGTTTAAGCTTTTATTTCGAATAAAATTAAACGCGCGTTTAATTTTACCCGAAATTCTCACTAACTCCAAACGACTCCAAACCAACTCCATCGCGTAGTGCTCGTCCATACGATTCCAACGCAACCGGATTTGCATTTTTTCGACCTCGTATGAAAAAGATATGCATTTTACAAGATTATACACGATTTTATATAACAATTATAACATAAACTTTTATAATTTTAACCTATGCCTAATCCATGCCGTTAGATCATGATCCAAGGGCTCCCCTCCATCTTCTACATTCACGCAACCATCTCCAGGAAGACAATCCAAGGCCAAACCCATTTATGTAGATTAGGGTTTGATTCTTCATCCAATCCATTCACCTACAACACGATCAGGGGGTTGCAACTTGAAGCCCCTCTCTCCACCTAAGTTCGGCCCCATCCCCAGCAAGCTCGGCCTCATGATGACGCCTCAAAGTGCGTGCGCACCTGTAGCAAACGGCCACGAATCACTCCCTCCACGCGACGCCAAATCCGATCATCACCGTATGAAATTAAAGCTCTCTCCATGCTCTTCAATGTTGTAGTTAACAACTTTGGCCAATTCTTGATGGATTGGAAGAGATTAAGAATTGAATTTGGGAAATTTCTGGCCCTTCATTCAAAAGTGGCGGCTGCAAGAATAGAATTAGGGTTTTGCTCTTTTTTTTTTTATTTTAGAGTGAGGGCTATTTATAAAGAACGAGCAAGCGTAAACACTATTCATCCCGGGAATTCCGAACTCCGATTTAGACGCCGTAACCAGCGTACCTAGGGTTTATCCCGCGTTCCGGACACAATGGAACAGGTTTCGGAAGCTAATTCGGAAGTATGTGCGAGTTATGGCAGAAAACGTTCAATTTGAATTAAACCGATTTAAGTCGATTTCTAGGCGTTTTAATTTGTACCGGACAAACGGTAAATCCAATTGACTTGAAATTTGAAACCTTACAATAATATCACATTACGGATCCGATGAAACTAGTTTCGTCGAAATCCGAGACTTTTTGAAAAAATGGCTATTTTGACTCGCCAAATTTAAATTAAAAATAAATCGATGCGTTTCGAGCTGCCACGATCAAACGATAACTCCGATTGAACTATTACGGATCCAATGGAACTGGTTTCGTTCAATTCTGAGACTGTTCAAAAATTGGCTATTTTACAGTCGATTATTAAATATTAAAATATTCAATTTTCACAAATTAACTTTTAATTCGATTTTAAAAGTTCTAAAATATCGTTCTAACTTCAATATGATTAAATAAAATTTTACAAATCATTTTTGATTAAATAAAATTTTACAAATCATTTTCAATCATATTTAACTCAATTTTCAATTATTTCCATAATTTAACGTATTAAATTATCGATTTAATTATTCAATTAAATCCAAAAATTCAAATAAAAATTTATTCAACTTATAAATTCACTTATTAATATTTAAAATTAATTAAATATTCAAATTTAAATTAATAAAAATTCTGGGTCGTTACAATCTTTCCCCCTTAAAAGAATTTCGTCCTCGAAATTACAAGTAAGAAAATTACAGAATCTATTAATTTTCCCAAAATTTATAATTAAACTTCTTACCATACTTTACTAAGTTTTCAAATCATACTTAGTTATCCTTTCAAAAACAATCTATATCATTTAACTTTCAATTCAAAATCAAAGTTTAAAGTTTTCAAAATTTTTCCAATTTTCTCAAAATTTTCTAACGCCTTAAATTTTCGGAAAAATTCACCATAGTCTCCTTTGCGCGGCTCGATCCGAAAAAAAAAATGACAGTATATATATCACAAATATACATCTCATCAAGTAATGAGGCATCCCGAAGGGAAAAAAGTGTAAAAGTACGATATTTAATCCGAGATATGTACCTTATATTTTATTAGCAAGCATATACGGTTAATATAGCGCTAAAGCGAACTCCAAATGCGAAGCAAACGCGATCCGCACCTACTAAACACTTAACAAACAATATGAGAACATGCATATATGTAAATAATCTCAATATACAACATATAGTAACATAATAACTATACATGTCACATAGCAAATGCAACCAAACAACAAATGCAAACATCAACCAACTACCATTCATAATCAAATGAATTTTCATTCATATTCTCATTAATATTCAATGAATTGGTTTTCACTTTAAATCATATTTGATTTATTACATTGGATTTTCTTACTAACATTCATTCTCAATTTTAATTAGTTTGCATTACTGATTAAATCCAATTCACTTTCAATTTTATTCAAATTTATTTACTTCTAATTTGAATTCAATTACATAGCTTCCAATTTCATTAACTCTTAATGAATTTTATACAACCAATCAACAATCATATAAAAACAAAAGTATATTAATTTCAACCAAATTCCTTTGCTTATATTCATTCATTTTTTTATTCAACTTCTAATAACATTAGATTTTAATGAATCAACACTTATATTCATTATTTTATTTAATCCATTTGATTATTTACAACTCATATTCATAAATATATTAACTTCTTATATACATAAGTTTATTTCACAATTGTAAATCACTTTAATTATAACTCAATTCTTATAATTCTTTTACTTATACAATTATTCTTTTATTTAGATTATTCAAACAACCTAACAATCAACTTATATACACATTCATAATTCTGAAAAATTATTCCTTTATATATAAAATATAATCAAGGCAAAATTATTCCATTTACCCAATTTAAAAACAATATTGTGTCGAATTGTTCTATTCAAGTGTTTAGAAACCCCTTCGGCTCAGTTTCGAGGCTGTGCTGACGAAAGTTCATATGCCACTCAATAAACCAATCATCACAATATAAAACAATTTCATATTCACTAACAAATACGCTCTCATAGCTATTATTACACTCAACTCATTCTAGAGTACTACTGACACTATCTCTAATGAGTAATACCCTACAGAACCATGGTTGTCGCTTAACCATCAGCTCTGATACCAAATGTAACGTCACGGATTTTCGTTCTTCGAAAAATCAGACATCGACACTCACTTTATCGACTGCCGAATATCGAAGGCCGAAAACCGAGAAGTTATGGGTTTTAAAAAGAAAAGAAAAGAAAGAAGAGAGAACAGAAGATAGAAAAAGAAAAATAGAGGGAAAAGAAGATAGACAATTTTTTTTTTTTTTTTTTTTTTTTTTTAAACAGAGAATTAGAAAAACAGAAGAATTTTTTTTTTAAATTTAAATTCAATATTGAAATTGAATTCTGTAATTTGAAACTAGGGATTAACGATATTATACTAGTTATATATGAGTTAAACCATTTTAAGTATTGTTTTGGGAATTTGAATTTAACCCAAGGATTTCAACTCGTATAAATAAATCAGATTTCCAAAATGAAAACTGTTGTTTCCAAATGATAAACACTTTTAGATAAGAACTGAGATTCCAGTTAATTAGGGGAATTTCAAGATTAAATAGAGAAGGATTTTCCTAAGTTATAGATGATTCTTTTTAAAAGCTATGAATTAAATCTGTTTATTTTTAACAGATTTAAATGATGATTTGTTTAAATCAAATTGAAATGAAATTGTTTTGAAGGCTATAAGTTAAATCTTTGATTTAAAGATTTAACGAGTTAATCAAATTGAAATGGAAATTGATTTGGAAAATCTGTGAATGAATCTTTTGTTTAAAAGATTAAAATGTGAAAATTGTTTAAACCGTTAAAGGTTGTGAAAATGAATCTTTTTGTTTAAAGATTTAAATGGTAATTGGATTAAACCATTTGAAAGAAAGTTTTGAATTATTAAGTTGTGACTTAATTGAAATCCCATTATCCATTTGTTTTTGAAATATTGCGCTCACTATTCGGTTTAGCCGGGAGAGGACCTTTGTGTCATATATCCCATTCTGAATATGTGATATGTCGTTATGGATAGCATTGAAGACCGGTGTTGAAGACCGGGTATTTGCGAGAGCGATAGGATGACCTATCGATTGTTTCTGCACCGAGTCGCGCCGGTATAGAAACTCCCTAAGTGATGGGAAATCCGATCGGGATTGTGAATATCCGGGTTGCAAGGACTTCTTTGGAAGTGCCTTCGGTTCTGTTCGAACCCAGAACAGACTTGTATGGATTGTATGCCTGACATTACAAGTTGAGATATAAAGCCGATTTCTTTCAAATATATTTCTGTTGGTGGCGGAGAATTTATTCTTTGCTTAACACCCTTCTTTGAGACGTATGTGCTCAAAGGTTATATAGTTGAAGTTATCAGCAATATATCCCATTTTGGTAATGTGACATGCTGAGTGATGCTGAAATGATCATCGTGTTGATTATTTGTGATAGGATCATTTATTTGATCGTCTATCCTGATGATCATTGTGTTGATCATTTGTTGACCCAAAGCATGGCTTTTGTATAAAGTATGTTTTTGTGGACGTGAATTCATCGAGCCTCACATCCCGGAAATGGTCAAAACAGGAAAGATGCAGCAAGGTTATTAGGGGTTGCTGTAGCTCCCCTTAGGGTATGTACATTTCCTTCTGGATAGAGGTGATATCATGGTATGGAGCCCAGATATTTAACCTATGTGGTTACTACGAATTTATTACTTTGTGGTTGTTGGTTTTCGGGATCCCGAGAGAAAGGTCGTTTACGATCGGGGAATGGCGTGCTCGTGTCAGTAGTTGCCCAGTTAGGGGTAACCCGGCCTTGTGTTGGTAGAGTTCCGGTTTGGTTCTCGGGGATGTCCATCCAGAGGCATTCTCAGTGGCAATGGGAAGTTCCTTGGCCTGACCATTTGTTGGAAATCCAAAGAAACAATACGAAACTTGTATGGTATTAGTTGTAGAACCTATCATTCACTTATGGTGTCGCAACACTGTTTGGATGGTAGCTATAGTAGGCATACGATAATGGTCGTATGTTGGCTAAGATTTATATTCTACTTTCGAAATGAATTTTTCCTACACTATGCACTAGTAATAATATCAAGTGTTTCTTTTTAATGCGTATCAAGCATCTTTGACTATCATAAGGAGAAATCTCCTCCGATTCTGCGTTTGCATGTGTGTGTGTGCGGGAGGCCTTATGGTAGTCTCATTTTTCAAAAGCATTTCGAATTGACTTTAAAATCTTTTGTTGATTGTTTGAAGATAAACTGTTTTTGTTGCTCACACCAGTCCCACGACTGACTCGGAGTTTATTGTTTTCTTTCCTAAACTCTGGGTGCTCATTATTTTCTACACGAGCAGTCTAGAGTTGGGTTTTACAGATAGTTAGATATAGTGGATTATCTGGAGTTGGTTCAGTCTTTGGACCACACCAGTCTTGCTGAGCTATTTGATATGTTATTGGGAGTTCGAGCTTCTGCTGGATTGATTCTTGGAAATGGAGTTGCAGTTCTGGAGTTCTTCCTTGAAGACTATCTTAGAGTTATTTGTTTCGCTGCTAGATGTTATCTATTTTTCTTTTCCGCTGCTATTTTATTGTATCATATCTCTGATGTATATTGATATCTATTGGATCATCTGTTGTATCAGATATTGTATCAAAGCTGTATATCAATGTATTATTCTTTTTATTCCGCTGTGTTATTTACTTAATGATTGTTATAAGCTCCGGCGAATCGGATTTGAACGGTCGAATCTATGACATTCGAATACGATTTGAAGTATGGATGTCGATTTTCGAGCGGGCAAAATTCGAGTTCACTTTATCGACTGCCGAGAAATCGAAGGCCAAAAACCGGAATGTTATGGGTTTTAAAAAAAAAAAGAATTTAAGAAAAGAAGAGAGAGAAGAAGAGAAGGTAGAAGATAGAGGGAATAGAAAGTAGAAAATAGAAATTAGAGAGAATAGAAAGTAGAAAATTTTAAAATAGAAAGAAAAGAGAAGAGAAAGGAAATGGAAAAGGAAAATAGAGAAAAGAACATAGAACAGAACAGGAAACAACAGAACAACATCAGAATCTCACTATTCGCAGCGGAACAACATATAATAATAAATGAATAATCTTTAAACAAAGAACTATATCAGTTATTACATTTTATACATTTCATTTCATCATATCATCAGAGTATACAACAACAACAAACAGTGCAGCGGAAAAAGAAATACTATATAAGTAATATGCCATGCCATCCAGCTTGCCTCCCGCAACTCCAGAATATCCAGAATATCCTGATAAACCTTAACTCTTGACTGCCCGTGTGGAAATTGGTGGGCACCCAGAGTTTAGGAAGGAAAACAATAAACTCCAAGTCAGTCATGTGACTGGTGTGAGAACTCAAAACAGTTTATTTATCTTTAAAATCAAAATAAAGGAATATTTTTAAGTCAATTCGCAATGCTTTTAAAAATGAGACTACCATAAGGCCTCCCGCACACACACACAATGCAAACGCAGAATCGGAGGAGATTTCTCCTTATGATAGTCAAAGATGCTTGGTACGCATTTAAAATAACATTTGATATTATTATTAGTGTATAGTGTAGGAAAAATTCATTTCGAAAGTAGAATATAAATCTTAGCCAGCATAGACATTTCGAACTATGCCTACTATAGCTACCATCCAAACAGTGGTGACCACCATAAGTGAATAGCAGGTTCTACAACTAATACCGTACAAGTTTCGTATTGGGAATTGGATTTCCAACAAATGGTCAGGCCAAGGAACTTCCCATTGCCACTGAGAATGCCTCTGGAAAGACACCCCCGAGAACCAAACCGGAACTCTGCCAACACAAGGCCGGGTTACCCCTTAACTGGGTAACTACTGACACGAGCACGCCATTCCCCGGTCCTTTAGGACCTTTTCAACCGAGCGCTCGATATCCAACATCACACCATAATAAATAGAGTGTTTTCAACATGAGTAAGTATCTGGGCTCCATACCATGATACCACCCCTTTCCAGAAGGAAATGCACATACCCTAAGGGGAGCTACAGCAACCCCTAATAACCTTGCCGCATCTTTCCTGTTTTGACCATTTCCGGGATGTGAGGCTCGACGAAGTCACGTCCACAAAAACATACTTTATACAAAAGCCATGCTTTGGGTCAACAAATGATCAACACAATGATCACTAGGATAGACGATCAAATAAATGATCCTATCACAAATAATCAACACAATGATCATTTCAGCATCACTCAGCATGTCACATTACCAAACTGGGAATATATCGCTGATAACTTCAACTATATAACCTTTGAGCTCGTACGTCTCAAAGAAGGGTGTTAAGCAAAGAATAAATTCTCCGCCACCAACAGAAATATATTTGAATGAAATCGGCTTTATATCTCAAATTGTAATGTCAGGCATACAATCCATACAAGTCTGTTCCGGGCTCGAACAAAACCGAAGGCACTTCTTACGAAGCCCTTGCAATACGGGTATTCACAATCCCGATCGAATTTCCCATCACTTAAGAGATCTCTATACCAGGAGCTACCCAGTGCAGAGACAATCGATAGGTCATCCTATCGCTTTCATAAATACTCGGTCTTCAACACCGATCTTCAAATGCAATTCATAACGACGTATCACATATTCGGAATGGGTTATACGACCCCATGGTCCTTTCCCGGTTAACCCGAATAGTGAGCGCTTATTCAAAAATAAGTGTGCATTCAAATTCAACCAATTCACATCAAATACCCATTCAAAGGGAAATACTGATAGTCGGTTATTGAACTATCAATTGATATGCATACATCACCAGATTCCAAATAATTTTCCAAATTATTTATTTTCCAAAATATCTTTACTAGATATATAGTTTCAACACTTCAAAAATAAATCAATATTTATTTTCATACAAATCCCACTTTTCATTCATAAATTCCATAATGAATTTATATTTCAAAATATCCATGCATATATGATTTCAATCATTCATTTCAATTTATCTTCAAAAAGATAAATTCTAATTTTTCACTTCATATTGGAAAACATTCCCATACTTATTAAATAAGTAATTCACAATCTTTTATTTTCAATACTTAGAAAATATTCAATACACTTAAACCGAATTAAGTATATATTTCTTTCTTTAAGGAAATCATTCACTTAACATATTTATTTGGGCCAAAACGAATGTTGCGTAAAACATCGTTACGACAACCCAAAATCACTAGTATAGGGATTCGAAATTAAAATAGATATATAAATCCCAATACTATACAAAAACATTTCCTTTCGGAAATCATTTACTATAACAACAGTGTTATAGTCCATCATCTCCTTTCGTTTCTCGAAACATCTATTTCAACAATAAATGTTGAAATCTATGGTTTCGAATCTCAACATGTTTAAAAACATCGTTAGATTGTTTTAATTCTATTTAAAACATCACATTCAAAACAATTCCTTTAACGTGTTATTCACTATTCAAAAATGTGAATAAACTTCGTTAACAAATCTCATCCTTTTATTCATTTTAATTCAAAGGATTATTCACTATTAAAAAAATGTGAATATAACTCCATTTCTAAGTTATAACAATTAACTTGTCAAAATAAGTCCTTTGCGAATTTATAAAACAACGTTTATAAATTCCTTTTCTATTTAGTTATAAAAATTTCCTTTTTTATAAATTCCTTTATTAACATATTTGATTTCATATCTCAATTATAAACTAAAAGTTCATATTATAAGTCAATTGCTTATAAAACGATTATTTTACAAAATCGTTCCTTTTAAAGACTTTTCAATTTATAAACCTTATAACTTATAAAATTTATTTATTTAATAAATCTATTCTTCAAATAATTTCACCAAATTTATAATCTTACTATTTATAAATTTCGTTTATAACTTCACAGTTTATAATTCTATAAATTTCATTCTATTATGAAATTCATTTTCACTACATTCAAACACTTATAAAAACTCGTTTTATAATGTCTATATTTCAATTTATAAATATCCATTTCTAAATCTCTTAATATAAATCAGTTTATATTATTATTCTAAAACGTCTTTAATTTCCTTTATAATTTCATCATTTCGATTTATAAAATAATCAAATTTTATAAATCCTATATTTAAACTTTTATCATATATTCAAAAATCCAATCTAAATTATTTTATAAAATCATTAGTTCATATTTCTCAAAAATCGACTTTTAATCGTATTTCTAAAAATCAGCTTTTTAACTATATTTCACAAAAACCATAATTTTTATAACTTTAAAAATTATAACGTTTATTTATTTATAATGGATCAATTCCAAAAATAAAGTATATTTTCAAAAATCGTTTTAAAGATCATTTTAAAATCCCAAAACCTGGGTCCAATGATGCTACACACCAAATAGTCAATCACGACTAACAACGATATCATATATCGATATGATAATCCATCAAATATCAAAATATCTGAAATAAAATAAATACTGTTGAGGAATCCAGTTGGATCCCTCCAACCTGTTTCCTGCATCCAAAAACATTAGCACAATACCAATTTCGCTCCAGTACGAAATTATCGCGGTACATGTTCTTATTAAATATTATCCGCTTAATAACGGCGTAATAGGGTCTCATCCGCAAAAAATACGGGAAATCAATCAACTGCAATATATACATATGCCAATATGTATATATTGATATTATATATAATACCAATTTCACTGTTTATGAAATATTCGCGGTATATGTTTTTACTAAATAACATCCGCTTACTAACGGCGCATAATGTCTATTTTAACAATCAATAATTTACAGTCATCATTCAAACATGCATTCAAATATTTTAAATCTAACTATTTAAAATAAAATCGAAATCTATTCGATTGAGTGAGAAGTTCTCACCTTGGTTTTAAATTCCGTTTAAGCTTTTATTTCGAATAAAATTAAACGCGCGTTTAATTTTACCCGAAATTCTCACTAACTCCAAACGACTCCAAACCAACTCCATCGCGTAGTGCTCGTCCATACGATTCCAACGCAACCGGATTTGCATTTTTTCGACCTCGTATGAAAAAGATATGCATTTTACAAGATTATACACGATTTTATATAACAATTATAACATAAACTTTTATAATTTTAACCTATGCCTAATCCATGCCGTTAGATCATGATCCAAGGGCTCCCCTCCATCTTCTACATTCACGCAACCATCTCCAGGAAGACAATCCAAGGCCAAACCCATTTATGTAGATTAGGGTTTGATTCTTCATCCAATCCATTCACCTACAACACGATCAGGGGGTTGCAACTTGAAGCCCCTCTCTCCACCTAAGTTCGGCCCCATCCCCAGCAAGCTCGGCCTCATGATGACGCCTCAAAGTGCGTGCGCACCTGTAGCAAACGGCCACGAATCACTCCCTCCACGCGACGCCAAATCCGATCATCACCGTATGAAATTAAAGCTCTCTCCATGCTCTTCAATGTTGTAGTTAACAACTTTGGCCAATTCTTGATGGATTGGAAGAGATTAAGAATTGAATTTGGGAAATTTCTGGCCCTTCATTCAAAAGTGGCGGCTGCAAGAATAGAATTAGGGTTTTGCTCTTTTTTTTTTTATTTTAGAGTGAGGGCTATTTATAAAGAACGAGCAAGCGTAAACACTATTCATCCCGGGAATTCCGAACTCCGATTTAGACGCCGTAACCAGCGTACCTAGGGTTTATCCCGCGTTCCGGACACAATGGAACAGGTTTCGGAAGCTAATTCGGAAGTATGTGCGAGTTATGGCAGAAAACGTTCAATTTGAATTAAACCGATTTAAGTCGATTTCTAGGCGTTTTAATTTGTACCGGACAAACGGTAAATCCAATTGACTTGAAATTTGAAACCTTACAATAATATCACATTACGGATCCGATGAAACTAGTTTCGTCGAAATCCGAGACTTTTTGAAAAAATGGCTATTTTGACTCGCCAAATTTAAATTAAAAATAAATCGATGCGTTTCGAGCTGCCACGATCAAACGATAACTCCGATTGACACGAAAATTGAAATCCGGTAATAACTAACTATTACGGATCCAATGGAACTGGTTTCGTTCAATTCTGAGACTGTTCAAAAATTGGCTATTTTACAGTCGATTATTAAATATTAAAATATTCAATTTTCACAAATTAACTTTTAATTCGATTTTAAAAGTTCTAAAATATCGTTCTAACTTCAATATGATTAAATAAAATTTTACAAATCATTTTCAATCATATTTAACTCAATTTTCAATTATTTCCATAATTTAACGTATTAAATTATCGATTTAATTATTCAATTAAATCCAAAAATTCAAATAAAAATTTATTCAACTTATAAATTCACTTATTAATATTTAAAATTAATTAAATATTCAAATTTAAATTAATAAAAATTCTGGGTCGTTACAAATTGAATTCTGGTTCGAAGATAAGCTCGAACGTAGGTGAGATAATTTAATTACCAAATAGAAGATGGATAAGCCTTTATAATCGCGGTCAACCTTAACCGGTCAACCGTGACTTCAGGATGGCAAATCGACATTCGATCGCCAGAGATAGAATCTAGGTTGCACGGGAGATAGATAGCACCGAAATCCGAGAATACAGAAATCTCCGTTGAATCAATGTCAATTGTAAAGTAGTTTCACCCCTTTTACAAATCATTCAAAGATTTGTGGAATCACCGATCTCTATAGAGGTCATTCAAAGTGGAGTTATGGAATGCCCCAAAATCAAATGGATAAAATAGGGAAGACAAGACTGGATTTCAGAAAGTTCAAGGAGTCCTAATCGATAAGAATCCTAAATAAGAGATTACTAACAAGGTGGATACAGAAGGGATGAAGTTTAGAAAATCTTGATTTCAAAATAAGAAAAAAATTTATACCAATATAATCTTTGAAAATCCTTCAAAAATCATTTGGAAATCACTTTATACTTCGAAAATATGTTCTCTCACAAAGAAATGATTCTGAGATTTATTTCACTCATTCTAGGGTATTTCTACCCTATCTCTAATGAGTTTTTGCCCCGCAGGCTATGGTTTGCCTAAAACCAAAGCCCTGATACCAAATGTAATAACCCGATATTTTCAGCCATTCGCATCCACACATGTCGGACTTGAATTGCTCAAAATACCGCATTGTAATAAAATTTGAAGCAAATGAAAACAATCACAGAATCATAGACATAGAAATATTAGAATAACTCGCAACGGAAATTAAAATGCCATAGTAGTTCATGAAGCTACTATTACAAAGTCTAAAAATAAAATACATAATATCAGTATGAAAATAAACACGATAGAAATCCCAAATACATATAAGTTCACTAATACAAGAGCTGAAATAGGTGAACTGGAACAGAAATAGATGAATAACTAGATAAGCAGAATCTCTAGCGATTCCTAGCTCCAGAAAGAGAAATCCAAAGCTGTGAATACTCAGGCTGACCCGAGCGTAAAGTAAAACATAAAATACTCGAGTCAGGACATACATGCTTATATAATGTAAACCAATTCAAGTGAAATGTAGAAGTGATGCACAATAACTTAAAGGATGCTTGGGATTGCCCTTCCTCTAAGGATCTGTTAAACCATAAATTAAATACATCCAAAATCACAAGGCATACAGAGAAGTGTACACGTGGTTATCCTTCCAAAAAGGTTTATAGTTTCGAATTAAAATCATTCATTTAAACCATAAAAAAAATGGAGTCATTATACCTTCAAATCAAATATTAAATTCCTAAAATTTTAAGCTTTTCATAATTCATTTATTCACTTAAATACATTAAAACAGTGAAATTTCAGCTTTCCATAGCACTTAGAAAATGCTGAGGTAAGTTACATTTGAAAACAATTCAATTCAGCAAAGATAGCATTTTAAAACTGCTATAATAGTTCAGTTATATTCAAAAATCTTATTTCAGCCAACTGCAGCACTTACAAAGTGCTACTGTAGCTCTTTTATTACTTTCAGGTTTTAATTTTTATTTTGCAACTACAGCACTTACCAAGTGCTATAGTAGCTCTTAGTTAATTTTAGTCTTTTAGTTCACTTGCATCAACCACAACACTTACAAAGCGCTGCCGTATCCTTTACAATAGATTTTAAGTTAACTTCAAAAACAATAGCATTTCTGAAGTGCTGTAAATTAAATTTCTAAATTTTTAATACAATTTCAGCAATAATAAAATTCCTATTGAACCATTTTTAACTTATAAAATTTCATATTTTCCCGCTTTAAAATGGTCATTTAAAATACCATTTAATTTATGATTTTTATAAAGTAAAATTTATACAAAAAAATCAAATTTTAAATAATTCACTTATTAAATTCAAGCATGCAAATTTTCCGTTCTTTGCATTTTAAAAATTAACTTAATAAATAAGCTTTAATTACCATTTCAAAATATAAACTTAATTTTCATTTTATTTTCTTAACTTAACTTTTATTTTAAATCAAATTCACCTTTCCAAGTCAAGTTATATTTCAAATTACATTTTTAAGTATTCAATTATTTAACCATTTTAATTATAGAAAAATCAATAACACTTTATTAAGTCATTTAAAATTCAAATTTAAATCAAATTATCATATTTTATTCACTTAACTTAAACTCCATTTTAAACAAAATCACAAATTCAAATTTAAGTTATATTTCAAATTTCAACTTAACCATTCATTAACTAACATATTTATCTTATGGAAAAAATCACAAACCTTTATAAAAATCATTTTAATTCAATTTAAATCAAAATATCAAATATTTACATTTTAAAATACATTAAGAATTCCAAAAAAATGTATATAAAATAACCATGGGTCTGTACAATATTTTCTAACCTAGGTCAAGTGATACGGATAATATATCATTTCAATCTGTAATTTACAAAGAAAAATCTGGGTTCTATCATTTCAAACACCCAATCCCAAATAAAATAAAATAAAATAAAAATCGTTCATGCCTATCATTTCAGCCCATAACGATTTTTCCTTATTCTAAAGTCCGTTCGGGTATGTATCATTTCAACCCATAGTGATTCTATTCTACAGGGAACTGGCAGTGTGAGAACAGAATAAAATAAACAACATAGCAACATATAGCAGTAACAGATGATATGGTAGGTTTATAAATAGGTTAACATCATATAATTCATATCACAGGCAGGTATAACATGATATAGCAATTCTACACATTCACTTGTGGTCAATTCACAATTTATATAAATATAAATGTCGTGTGTGAATACTCGTCTTTTTACAGTGGAGTTGGCAAATCAAACTGCATGAAATAGATTCCAGAAAACACGATACGGCATGACACAGCACGACTATGGATTCAAGTGAGTGGAGAGAGCCAAGATATTATCTTGTATTTGATAACATAACAAAGCAAAATATAAATATAAATACACTACCAAAATTATTGGAACAAATAGAAATAGAGTTTACAAATGACATCACCAAGCTTTTCAATTGATTTTTCTTGACCACTAACCACTTTTTCTTAGGCTAGGGTTCATATGTGTTTGGCCATGATGGTATATTGGCCTCGGGTATGGGTCAAGACACACGGCTATAAGGAGATGAAGGGGTGGAAGTTATAACACATGGAATACAAATGGTCAAGGCAAAAAAGAGTGTTTTGGTGCAACAACAAGGCTCGACCTGTCATGATTTGGGCTCGGCCACATCAGGTGATGGTCAGGTGATGGCTGGAGATGTGGCCAAAGGTGGTGTAGTTGCTTGTGGTGGTGGCTAAGCAGGTGGCCGAATCAACATAGGGAAGGTGAGGGTGTAAATAGGCTCGGTTATGCAATATTGTGTGGAGTTTTGTGGAGTTTTGTGGCGATATCATCATAGATAGGTCATTGCCAGGTATGGGTTAGAGGAGGTGATGTTCAGGTCATGTATGGTGATAGGGAGGAGGTGGTGTGGTGGTTGGAGGAGGTGGTGAGGTGATAGCCGAGCAAAGCATAGGAAGAAACAAGCAAAACCAATTGAAAATTCAAGAGAAAAGTGAATAGAAAAGTAGAAATAAAATGAAGAAGACATTACCTTATTTTCTCAGATCTGAAAGTATGCATGAGGAATGAGATGAGAAAGAAGTTTTTATGTGAATTACAAAATGAAAATCACGGCTATTTCCTAGGAAAGGTCGGCCCAAAATGTGAAGAGGTAAGGTGAAATGAAAAGTCATAAGGCAAATGAAAGGTCTTGTCTCTTAGTATTTCCATTTCTTTTAAAATAAAATAACTAAATAAATTTCATAAAATAAAATATAAAATAAAAGAAAATAAAGTGAGAAAGAAAAATAAATAAATAATTTTAAGGAAGAATATAAAATAAATAAGAAAATAGTTAATAAATTGAAACTAGACTTTAAAAATTGAAAACAAAATACAATTAACATTTGAAAATTTTTAAATTCACTTTAAAAATGTTTTGAAAATAAAATATATACATAACATGTCATATCAAACATATATACACAAATTATAACAAACAAAATATTATTTATATAAATTAAAATAAACAATTTTGTTAAATAAAACAATTTACACACAACATTGTAAAAAGCATAACTTTCACAACGTTAATCGGATTTCAACGAAACAAAAAGCAGTATTCTTGAAATTTTATTTATTTTCATAATAAAAGATAAAATTCAAAACTTAAAATATATAAATTTAAATTTAGAAGTCAAAGTTTGACCATATTGACCAAAATTCACATTTTTGAAAAATATTCAATTTATACATGTTTGAAATTATAATTCACATAAAAATCAAAATTTATATTTAAAATAACAAAATTTATCCATTTTAATAAATAAAATAAAGTTTTTAAATTAGAAATAAATTTAAAATAAATCAAGATATATAATTAAAATAATCACAAAATACAAGGTTGTTACATGAATCATCCATCATTCCAGTCTATCCTACAACTTAACAGAAGCGAAATGACATGAAGAATAAAATATGAAAGAAAATATAAATGAGAAGGAGAACATGATAGTTGGGTTAAGTCCACGGAGATGGAGAAGAAAGGTATAACTGGAAAAATAGGGTGTAAAGAGGAATTAATGAGGTTTGATGAAATTTTGTAAAATAATGGGATGGGTGAGGCAATTAGTAGGATGGTAATATAAGTAGCTAACAAAAATAAGTACACTGAGAATTGATCTAGAAAAATTCATTTATGTTTGTTAACTTTGCATATGTTATTTTCTCACCAAGCAAACATGATTTCCCTAGCACCATTGTTGTGCGCTACCATGCTAGCCTGGTTCATCTTGGTGTCATGCCGCTAGCCAACTTGGCTTGGCTAGCATATGCATTAAGTTTCCATCGATTGATTAGGTACTTCATCCATAATAATATCTTGTAACAAAGTTCCTATTAATCATTGTTTTACTCCATAATTCCAAAAGCAAATTGGAGGACTGCCTACACATAACTGGTTTAATCGCTAAGGGAGACGGAGAAGAAGAAAGACCATCGAGTGAACTTTTTTGATATGTAGGAAAGGCTAATTCCATCCTTAAATCTTTTGGTATTTTATTGGGTGGGAAAGGACATTATATGGGTGGTCATAGAATTAGCCATTTTTTATTATCGTTTCATATGTGGCAAAGAACAAACTATATTTTTCAAACTAATAATCTTTTATAATTTGATTGTCTATATTTACCTAAATCAATTTTTATATTATTGTTGTTTAAATAATTCTTTATTCATCCGAACGACCTTATTTTTTTAAGCCCACTGGTATTTGGATAAACTAATGAACATCCCCGTCGTATAAAAACAAGATATTTTGATAAACATGATTTTTTTTTCCTTTAGTGGATGCACATCATTTGTTATGTTGCATATTAAGACTTTAGGAGGTTTTTCCATTTGTGTGTGCTGTCATTGACAATGCTTATAGTTCCACACTAGTTATAGAAAAACAAGAGCTTATATGGAAATTTAAGTTACTCTTGAACTTATCGTTCTTTTACGCTCTGAAAGCAAGAGTCTTAATATATGCATGTATAAACGTAAGTATAGACCTAGCCATAATATGAAACTTCCTTTCCATTTTCATCTAAATTTATAGTTAAATGATGATCTCTTTTCAGTTACATTTCCTTGTTATCTTAGCAGAATAGTGTAATTCATCTCGTTCATTCTACATTGAAATGAATACCGAACTGCCTCCATGCGAAATATCACAAAAGTAGGTGTATGATATTATTATAATGTTCTTGTAAATAATGTGGTTTAGTTTTTTATATTGTTTTTATTATGATTAATTACCTGTTAGAACCGTATAATAGTGTTTGATGCTTATAGTAGCATTTGATACATATTATATTGAACAATCTCAGATAATATCATTTGAGAAAAATCGCAAACACCAACCCTCGTTAGGTTTGAGGGATGGAATAAAAGAAAGTAGAATACAAAGTGAATGCAACCAAGTCAACATAACACTTATTTCTTAATATCATAGAATGCAGATCTCTGGCCCTTAATGCATGCCCATTATCAGTTGTTATGTTACATTCCAAATATAGACTTGAAAGTCTACACTGTAGCTAATTGTATCATTTCATAAATACAAATTATCAATAAAATCATTCTCGTTCAAACTTTAATTTGGTATCAGAGCCAAAAAGAAAAACTACTTAACAGCGAAAAATGCCAAGCCTAGATTACCATTAGAGAAATTTATCATTTGATAATCTGGCTACGTCTGGCTATCATATGAGTATAAAGATTCTCATCATCTTATCACTGCCATAGATGAGTTACTTATTCTGTTTCAAGAGCAACATCACCTTATCAGTTTCATACCCAAGTTCTTGGTGTGCCTCGCTAAGAAACTACCATCAAAGAAATCCCATCACCTAGAATCTTTGGCTACACGTCAAGTGTTGTCAAAGAATACTCATCAGATAGCAATTCTTGACATGATCTCCTCGGCATAATGGTAAAAGGAGATGTTGATAACTCTGCATCAGCTAATTCAAACTCAAACAACTCTACAATAAGGCATAATGCAACTCAAGATTTGTCCAAGGCCATAATCAAACCCGAAAGTCAATTGGTCACCATACAACTCAATGAATTAAATTTTCTTCTCTGAAAATTTCAGTTGAAACTGCAATCATAGGATAAGGGCTTAAAGATCATGTTCTTGGAATTTTGATTACACCACCAAGGTGCATCACAGAAAATGAAGGGAAGCTAGTAAGCAATCAAGAATATGTAATTCATCAAAGACAAGATAGCTTAATCAGTTGTTAGCTACTATCATCAATTAGTGCAAACTTATAGCCACGGTTAGTTGGATGCAAAACTGCTCATGAAATATGGTCAACAATTGAGCAAGTGTTCAATACACAATCAACAGCAAAAATATTGTACTACAAAATACAATTACAGAACTGCAAGAAAGAAAACTTATTTATAAGAGAGTACTTGACAAAAATCAAGATACATTGTGATAAATTAGCATCATTTGGCCACACGATCACTGGCACAGAGCAAGTCTTGTCCATATTAGTAGGTCTTGATAATGAATATGAGTCTGTTGTGGTAGTGATATCCTCAAAGAAATAACACCATCTATTCAATAAGTTCATTCTGTTAGAACCTAGAATTTTGATGTTTGGATTGTGATAACTATATAAGTAAATATTATATGAACTAACCAAACTTGCAGGAGAAGATTTTGTTTTTACTTGAGAAATAATTTGACAACTTGCAGACCAGATTCCGGATTGAAGCTTCAGCAAAGTATTAAGTTTAAGGCCTAAATTTAG
Source organism: Allium cepa (assembly GCA_030765085.1). Classification (NCBI taxonomy): domain Eukaryota; kingdom Viridiplantae; phylum Streptophyta; class Magnoliopsida; order Asparagales; family Amaryllidaceae; genus Allium; species Allium cepa. Next base: position 443,833,202 of record CM060938.1, on the reverse strand, counting down.
CAGAAAACTAATGTTAAAATCTCTCCAAAGTGGTATATGCATGCACACGATTTAAAATTTTCTCAAAACATTGATGTGCCAGAAAACACAGTTCAGCCGGTTGAATAGCTTGGTTCAGACGGCTGAATGTTGTGCATGTGCACAAATTTCTTTGAATATTCAAACGGTTGACTTGCAACTTTAGCTAGCTGAATTGTGTCACTTTTGCACTATTTTCTTGCTGGTTCATTTTTAAATCCAATCATCTGGTTGAATTGCTCCATTCAGATGGCTGAATTTTCATAATGGCTATATTTTGAAAAGCCACTTCAACTAAATGTACAGAAACAACTCTTGATTAAAGATTTGCTTCCATATCTCTTTATGACTATCTTTCACGAACAATTAAAACTCTTCAACTTCTATAAATAGCCATGAATTCCATTGTTTTAGTCACTAATACTAATTCAAATTCTCCTTCTTATTTTCTAAACCATCTTGCTATATGAAATCTAAGCATTCAATACTTCATTCCAATCACTTGTTCATTCAAGCATGCTTCATTATTGATTTATTAAACTTCCTATCTTCACGATTTACATGACATGCCGCAAAGGATAAGGTTATAGGAAGGATGTACTAAAGAATTATCTGTGCTATTAAAAGAGCACATTCAGTCAAGATAACTCTCTGTATTATTGAAGTCCTCTTCGGTTGCTTAGGCGGTTGAAGTCTTATTCTATTGCTTAGGCGGTTGAAGTCTTATTCTATTGCTTAGGCGGTTGAAGTCCTATTCTATTGCTCAGGCAGTGTAACACTTGTTCCTCTGGATTAAATGAGGGTTGATAGTTAAATTCCAAAAGGAGTCAGGATCCAGACGTAGAATGGGAAGCTCAAACCAATATAAAAATCTCTGGTGTCATTTACTTTATTATTTTACTTTTATATTTATATTCTGCACAAGTAAATAGTTTAGTTAATAGTCCATATTACATAATCCTTAGTCACTTTCACTTGGTATTAGAGTAAGATCATCGTATAACCATAACACAGTTACTTGAAATTCAGTTTATATGGAAAATAACACTACTGCAAGTTTTATTGAAGGACTATCCACCGCATGGCCACTACTAATTAATGGTTTAAATTATAATTATTGGTCAACTCGCATGAAAATTTATATGCAGGAAAATGGATATGATACTGGAAAATAACTCAGGATGAATATATTATACCAAGAACACCATATGCACAATGTTCAAACACAGAAAAGATGGTTGCGACGTCAAATGCAAAAGAAATGAATATGCTATTTTGTGCTTTACATAAGAATGAATTTAATTGAGTTAGCATGTGTAAAACGGCTTATGAAATTTGACGAACTCTTAAAGTTACACATGAAGGTACTAACAAAGTTAAACAAAGCAAGATATATATGATTAAGATTCAATTTCAAAATTTCATAATGAAACATAATGAGACTATAAATGAAATGTATTCTAGATTTCAAGACATATATCACTCACAATGGGAACTATGAGAAAAATACACTAATTTTGATATCGTCACGAAATTCCTAAGCTCTTTAATGGAAGAATGGTAACTGAACGTCTTAGTTATAGAAGAAGCTAATGATATTTCTGCCATAAAACCTGAAGAGTTAATATAAAATCTCATGTAGTACGATATGACGTGAACTTGTAGGCAATAGGAGATCAAGCACAAGACAAAAGGAGTATAGCATTCCAAGCTGAACAAGAAAATTCAGAAGAAGATGAAGAAGCCATGGCTTTTATTGCTATGAACTTTAAGAAATTTTTAAAATTTTGAAAGAACAGGAAATTCAGAAACAACAGAAGAGACAAAACCAATAAACTACCAGCTTCAAACCTCGAATGTTAAAGGGTCACATAAAGAAGGACTGTCCTGATCAAAAGAAAGACAAGTACAAGAATAAAAGGGACAAATATAAGAAAAAACGAGCATTATCCGTTGCATGAGATGATTCAGAACCGTCTTCCTCATCAAATAGTGACATTGACAGTGGCTCTAAACAAGCCAATGTGTGCTTTATGGCTTCGACTGACGATGTAAATGATCTATCTTTTGATGATTTAATTGATATAAACTCGGAGTTATTGGATAAACTAAAAGAAGTTATAAGAAAATATAAAGATGTTTTAGAAAAATTAAACTTGAATTAAATATAAATTGATATGCTTAGAGATGAAATGAAAATTTTAGAAAAAGAACCTGTCAAAACACAAGAATCTTTGTCTAATGTATCTTCTCAACTCACTATGCTATCTAATAAGATTGAAATTCAAAAATAAAAGAATATGAAATTAGCTGTAGAAAATCACGATTTAAAATCAAATGTCAAAATTCTTGAATTAAACAATACTAGTCTCAAAACCGAGTTAGAAAATATTACTAAAGTATTTATAACTTTAATAAAGATAGAGAAAATCTTCCTAAAATCATTAATAACTCTCAAATCTTTTTCAGTAAGAAAGGTTTAGGATATATAAATTCCTCAAAATTTAGTTCAATGAGAAACATTTCACTAAATAAAAATTTTAATTTACATAAGAATTTTGTCAAAGCAAAATGAAAACCAAAGGTTTTCACTCAAAAGAAGGACAGTTTTACTATGAAAAATATAAAGATTTGGGTGCAAAAAACTAATGATAATTCAATTAGAAATAAGTATATTAAGACTTTTATAAATATTGTACATAAAAATGAAAATTTTACCTATAAAAAGTATTCTAAACCCTTTTGCGTTTAGTTTCCTAAGAACTAACTCTTAGGACCTCATTAAAGGTGGGTACCAACGTCATCTCTATCTTTTTTGCAGGTACCAACTAAGAAAAGAGGAAAGTGGATACTTGATAGTGGTTGCTCAAAATATATGATAGAAATAAAGATTGGTGACTAACATTATATACTCAGATAGAGGATCTGTCAGATTTGGAGATAATGTCAAAGGATATATCATCGGAAAAGGCGATGAGAGCAATGATGGTAAATTTAACTTATCTCTTATTACAAATGTTTTACTAGTTAAAAATATAAAACATAATTTGCTTAGCATAAGTTAACTATGTGATAAATGTTATAATATATCTTTTTTGAAAAATCAATGTAACATAGTTGATCAAAACAAGAATTTTATCTTTGAAGGAACTAGAGAATGTAATAAATATTAAATATGAAAATTAATCATAACACAAATACGTGTCTTGTAGCCAAAGAAAATTATCCTTGGTTATGCACAAAAGATTTTGTTATATAAACTTTAAATGAAAACTGAGTTGTAGAAAGGAAAACTAGAACACTTCAAGAATGTGCTAGAACCTTATTAAATGGAAGCACTCTACCCAAACATTTTTTGGGTAGAAGCTATACCAACTGCTTGTTATGTTTTAAATCAAGTCTCCAATAGACCATTAATAAAACATACTCCATCTGAGCCTTTTAATGGAAGAAAACCTAATAAATCATATTTTAAAATTTTCGGTTCAAAATGCTTTTTATTAAATACAAGTGACCAACTTGGTAAATTCGATCCAAAATCCATAAAGGAATATTCATTGAATATTCGGAACGAAGCAAGGCATATAGAATTTTATAATAAGAGAACTAAAATAATCGAAGAAACACTTCATGTGTTATTCGATGAATATTTCAAACTTAATAATAAAAATGAAGATGAAGAAATAATTCCAAAATCAAATATCACAGAAGATGGTATTGAAAATATTGGAACTAATAACAACAATATACCTAATGAAAATGAGATTCGATCTCCACCAAGACTACTTAGAAATCACCCAATTGAAAATGTTATTAGAGAAATAATTTCTAATATAAGAACACAAAATCAATTAAATCAAATGGTCGTGTAGCTTTCCTATCAAACATTGAACCTAAAAATGCTAAAGAAGCCTCAACTGATGATTACTAGATTATAGCTATGCAAGAAGAGTTAAATCAATTTGAATGAAATGATGTTTGGGACTTAGTTCCTAAACCTAGTAATCAAACTGTCACCGGTACTAAGTTGGTTTACAAAAATAAATCCGATGAGCAGGGGAATATTATTTGAAACAAAGCTAGACTAGTCTCAAGAGGAAGGAATAGACTATGAAGAAATGTTTGGTCCTGTAGCTCGACCAAAAGCAATACGCATTTTATTAGCTTTTGCATATTTTCGTAACTTTAAACTATATCAGATGAATGTAAAAAGTGCTTTTCTAAATGGTTTTAAAAAAAAATGTGTACGTATAACAACCACCTCTATTTTCACATGAAAAATTTCCAGACCATGTTTATAAACTAAAGAAAGCTTTATCTGGTTTAAAACATGCACCTCGTGCTTGGTATGATCGTCTTAAAAGTTATCTTATAAGTTCTGGTTTTAAAATTGGAAAAGTAGATCAAACTTTGTTTATAAAACTAGATAAAAGAATATTTTAATTATACAAGTTTATGTAGATAACATAATTTTTGGTTCCACAAATGAAAATTTATGTCAAGAATTTTTGAATATTATGATAAGAGAATTTGAAAAGTCTCATATAGGATAACTTTCATATTTTCTTGGATTACAAATTAAACAATTAAATAATGGAATTTTTAATAATTAAGAAAATATTGTAACAATCTAACAAATCATTTTGGTATGCAAAATAATTCTGCTAAACCAACACCTATGAGTACTACGGTACATCTCGATCGAGATGAAAATGGAAAAAGTATTGACTAAAAACTATATCGAAGTATTATCGAATTTTTACTTTACTTGACTGCTAATCATCCCGATATAATGATGAGTGTATGCTTATGTGCACGATTTCAAGAAAATCCCAAAGAATCACATTAGTGAGCAGTGAAATAAATTTTGTGCTACTTAAGCAAAACTAAAGACAATAGTCTATTTTACCTGAAAGATTGTCTTTTTGAGTTAGTATTATATAGTGATTCTGACTTTGAAAGATGTCGAACGGATCGAAAGATTACAAGTGGCACAAGCCATTTCATTGGACAATCTTTAGTATCTTGGTTTAACAAAAAAGCAAAATTATGTTTCACTTTCATAGTGTAAAGCGGAATATATTTCTACTACTTTGGCATGTGCTCAAGTAATATATATGCAGCAAACACTTCAAGATCTTGCTGTAAATTTATCTAAATCAACAATTTATTATGACAATACAAGTGTTATTAATTTATCAAAAAAATCCGATAAACCACTTTAGAACTAAACATATTGACATTTGACATTATTTTCATCGTGATAACATAGAAAAAGGTAATATCTCTCTTGATTTTGTATCTTTAGAAAGTCAAGTTGCAGATATATTTACTAAATTTTTAAATGAAAATATTTTACTTAAATTAATACGTGAACTAGGAATTATGTCATTACATGATTTATAATTTGATATTAAAGTATAAAAGGTTATAAAATAAATAAAAATCAAATTGGACAAAAATTATAGATGATGGCACTCGAATTCTGCACTCATAGGAAATAGTCACATGTAATTCCAATATTCTATTGTGTTACTTGCTTTAACACCTTACATTTTTTTCTATTTAGTATACGGCTATAATCTTTTTATATTTTGTAACCTTACATTCTTTCTATTGGCTAAAATTTAGTAATCAATATTAACCAGAAGCTATAAAACTTCAGAAATAGAGAATAAATCCAATATATTACCTGAAGAGATTTTTTTAATTCATATAAAACTAAGGAGGAAATTGATAAATTCATCACTATCAATGTGAAACTTTAAGTGTACAAGGTGAGATGTATTACGAGCAAAACCATGGTAGACGTTAAAATTTTCTTAAATAATCCACTCTCAAATTCTATGGAACGACTCCTAAGCAAGGTGTGCATAATTCATCTCCTCAACGACCTCACGTATCTCCAAATTCTTGGCAACAAGGCGCTCAACGTAATATTTGGTCTCCTATTAATCCGTTACGTGTTGTCACCAAAGCTGAACCAAGCTCAGACGAATCCAAGTCTTCGAAAAAATAAAATCTACTTCTTTATAAACTTATTTTCATGAAGTTGATATTATCATTTTGATATGTAACACATTTGTTGAAATAAAATAATATTTTTTAACATGAGAATAAAGCTCGAAAAACAAATATATATATATATAACTTGTTTGTTGAACCAAATTAGAATAAAATAAAAATAAGCCAATCTCATAGAATCAATAGTTTTAGCCGACTGAACTAATGGGTCCAACCGACTGAGTATTCATGAATATTAAAATTTTATTCTGAATTCAACCGACTAAATTTCCAAATTCAATCGAATGAAACATGGCATTTTTGAACTATAAACTTGCGGGTTGCAATTTTTCAATTTCAGCCGGCTGACTGGCAGGATTCAGCTGATTGGACATTCAAACGTACAAAAAGATTAACCTATATTTCAGCCGTTTGAATCCTCCATTTAAGAAGACTGTTTCATAACATTTCTTAACTAAATTCTTGCGGGTTCTAATTTTCCCAAATTCAACCAACTATCGTCATCATTTCAGCCAGCCGGATCATCTATTCTCTATTTTTTAAAATAGATCTCCACGTTTTTCAATGCAACTATTCAGCCTAACTTCTTTATACCATGTACCCATCATTTTCAACCTACCCAACCATTCACTGCTAAAAAAACTCAAAAGCAAACCCAAGCTTCTTTAAAAAATTCAATTATTTTTCTAATTTCATAAATAAAACGGTTCCAAGATCAAAGAGAGCAACAGAATCAACAACCAGACCTTTGGAGTGTCAAATTAGAGCATGGTTAAACAATGATACAGCGATAAATAGATTCAATAGCATGAGAAATTCAAAGCTTTTCGAAGGAGTCTTCATGAAATTTCTAGATTTCAATGGCTGTGTGATTAGGGAATTAGCGGAAGTTCATGGTTTCGATTCACTTCTTGGGTATGATTTTAATAATGTTAAAATCTACCCTCTTTTGATTAAGCTATTCTACATCAAAGTCTCCAAAACAAAGATGATTGATATGGACATTGGTTTGTCGAGTAAAAATTTATTTACCTCTTCAAAGATTAGGCCATATTTTAAGATGTCCATCCAAAGGGTTGGATATTGATGATGTTGATGGTGATATGTACAATCTCGTTGAAGTTTCTCTTCTTTTCATATCAGACGATTTAACCATTTTAAAATCTAGCGCCTTACGTCCGAACGCAAGAATAATCTATCGTGCACTTATTCGATCTCTACAATCCTGACCAGATGTTATGAAAAAGTCTACAAAAGAGATTTTCAAGCTTTATACGCTATTTACTCCTTTCAACGAGTAAATTGGAGAAAAATAATAGTGGATGAATTTCTTACTGTCAATCATAAAAGAAGCTACAAAATGATTCACTATGGAGCTTACATAATGTGGATTCTATAAAATTTTGTAGTTCCATTGCCCGATTCTGACTTCATGAATATAGATGAGCTTAACTCCAAGACACTTAGTTTAATGGGTCTTCTAAGCGTCCCAAAAACCAAAAAATCATTAGCTTTCAAGAATGGGTAGAAAATCATAATTGACGAATTCCGCAACCTAGAGACACGAATATTGCTTCTTCCTCCTCTCAAGTTCCTCAACAAGAAGAAGAGGACGATGAAATCATGAACTTCATATTGACGTGCCTCCAAAGCAAGCTTTTGTAACTTCATCGTAGAATCAAAGCAAAGTTAGTTGACGTTTAGCTAATGTTGAAAAGAATTTTCTAAACAAACAAGATAAAGGGTTTTCTAAATAAAATTTAGGAAAAGGTTTCTTGTTCCAGATCCACTTCAACCAGTGTTCTTGAAAATCCTGCACCATTCTCTTGGATGACCTCGGAAGAAGAAGAATGTAAGAACCCGATTCTTCGACTTCCGAAAATCGACATTAATACGTCCACTGTATCAATTGCCGAACAATCGAATGCCGGAAAACCGAACCCTTAGGGTTAAAGAAGAAGAGGTAGAAGAAGAAAGAAAGAAGAAGCAACAGAAACAATATCAGAATCTCACAATCGCAGCAGATCCACATATAATAGATAAATGAATAATCTTTAAAACAAGTAACTATATCAGTTATTACATTACATCACATTACATTACATTATCAGAGTTTACAACAACAAATAGCGGAAAAGAAATACTACATATTAGTTGATACGCCATGCCATCCAGCTTGATTCCAGATCTCTACAGCACCTCTTGAATTCCAGAATATCTTGATAACCTAACTCTAGGCTGCCCGTGTAGAAAATGATGGGCACCCAGAGTTTAGGAAGGGAATAATAAACTCCAGGTCAGTCATGGGACTGGTGTGAGAACTTAAACAGTTTATCTTTTTAAAAAAAACAAAGAAATATTTAAAATAGATCCGCAATGCTTTTAGAAAATGTAACAACATAAGGCCTCCCGCCACACACATAATGCAAACGCAGAATTGGAGAAGATTTCTCCTTATGATAGTCAAACATGCTTGATACGCAGAAATATTTCTTTAATATTATTACTATAAGTGCACAGTGGAAAATCTTTCGAAAATATAATATAAATCTTAGCCAACATACGACCATTATCGTATGCCTACTATAGCTACCATCTAAACAGTGGTGACCACCATAAGTAAATGGCAGGTTCTACAACTAAAACCATACAAGGTGCGTATTGGAGTTTGGATTTCCAACAAATGGTTAGGCCAAGGAACTTCTCATTGCCACATGGGTACGCCTCTAGCAGGACGCCCCGAGAACCTAATCGGATCTCTGCCAACACAAGACCGGGGTTACCTCTGCAAAAGTAGGTAACTACTGACACGAGTATGCCATCCCCCGGTTGTAAACAACCTTTATCCGAGGATCCTCAACCAACAACAATCACAAAGTCATATATATTTGCGATATCCACATAAGTTAAGTATCTCGGCTCCATACCATGATACCACTTCTATCTAGAAGGAAATGTACATACCCTAAGGGGCGCTACTCCCTATAACCTTGCTACATCTTTCCTGTTTTGACCATTACCAAGTTGTGAGGTCCGACGAAGTCTCGTCCACAAAGCTATGCTTTTCACAAAATCTATGCTTTGATCAACAAATGATCAGCAGCACTTCGTATGCCACATTACCAAATTGGGAATGTATCACTAGTACCCATCAATTACATAACCTCTGAGCTCGTACGTCTTAGAGAAGGGTGATAAGCTAAGAGAATAAATTCTCCGCCACCAACAGAAATGTATTTGATAGAAACCATCTTTACATCTCAAATTGTAACGTCAGCCACATATCCATACAAGTCCGTTCCGGGATCGAACGGAACCTAAGGCACTTCCAAAGAAGCTCTTGCAATCCGGAAATTCACCAATCACGTCCGGAATTCCCATCACAAAGGGTGATAAAATCTCTATATCAGAGATCAGATGATGCAGAGACATTCGACGATAAACCTTTTGTTTCCGAAAATATCCGGTCTTCAACACCGGTCTTCAAATGTTATCCATTACGACGTATCACTATTCGGAATGGGATTCTTGATCCAAAGGTCCTCTCCCGGCTAAACCGAATAATGAGCGTCTATTTTTAAAATAAATGTAGCATTCAAATTCAAGCAAATCACAACAAATACCCATTTAAAGGTAAATATTGATAGTCGGTTATTTAACTATCAATAGATATGCACAACATCACCAGATTCTAAATAATTTTCCAAATTATTTATATTTTTCAAAAATATCTTTCCAAGATATATTTTTCCACTCTTCAACCATTTGAAAACAAATTTCAAATCACTTTTCACCTTTACAACTTTTGAAAACAAATTTCAAATCATTTTCCTTGCGCGGAAACACTTCCAAATATTTATTCATTTTCACTGGAAATCTGCCGAGTCCAAATACTTTAAAATAATTTATATTACTTATCCAAAATATATCTAGAAAACACTTTGAAATAACTATTTTTATTTTAAACACTTTATTTAAAATATTAGTTATAAAAATATTATACCAATATTACATATAACTGAAGTCCAAACTAATTTTCAAAATAAAATTAGTAGACAAAGTATAACTATTTAAATAACTATTTTCTAAAACAATTATTGATTAAATCTTAGAAATTCTACATCAACTTAATAATTCTTTACTTAAAGGATTTAAAACAATTTAAGAAGTTAGTTTCTCCAGAGTATCCTTTTCAAAACCAATTCTAGAATTATATTTATATGTGTGTGTGTGTGTGTGTATTTCAAAGCTATTCAGAAATTTTATTCGGCTTTCCAAGGAGAATACACTTTCATTTCAAAATGATTCATTTAAACCAATTAAATAAATCCTTACCGATTTACTTTAATTTTACGTTCCAAATCCGTAATTTATTTCCACACTTCAAAAATAAATCAATGTTTATTTTTAACAAATTTCCCTTTCCTTTATAAATTCCATGGTGAATTTAAATTTCCAAATATCCACTGATATACGATTTTCAAATTGATTTCAAATATTCACTTTCAACAAAAATTAAATTTTTCAATTGATTTCAAAATCAACCAAATCAAATTCCATATTGATTTTCCGAGAAATTAAACACCAAGTGAATTTCATTCAAATCTCAAATTGAAATCAATTTCTACTAAACCCCAAATCAATTTTCAAATTAATTCCAAATTCATTTCAAAACACCAAATAAATTTCAGAATGGATTTTCAAAAGATCTAAATTCAATCACCAAAAATCAATTCCCAAATGGGTTTTAAATTTTATTTCCTTTTAAAGAAAACCAATTCTTTTATTTTTCAAACTCTTTAAAATCTGTATTTTTGAATAAATTCTTCAACCTATGAATAATATTACCCGAAATCCATTTACTAAAGCTTTTCCCATATTTTGAAATTTTATTCAATAAGAATAAAAATAAAAATTTATTATTTTAAAATTCCTTCTTTTATATTTATCCAATTCTCAAAAATAAATTTTTAATATAAACTTTCAACATAAATTTTCAAAAATCAATTTTTTATTTATTTCCGGTATCCAACGATACCCAAAATTATATTCGGCTAAATTTTAGCCTTCAACGATTTCAATCACAAAGATAATCACACACTGATTATAAAAAAATCAACATACAACATTGAAACAAATTCGATTATTTGAGGAATCTAGTTGGATCCCTCCAACCTGTTTCCCTGCATCCACAGATGTTAGAGCAATACCAATCCTGTTTCAAGACGGGATTTCGCGATACATGGGTTTATATAAAATATCATCCGCTATTATGCGGCGTAATAGGGTCTCATCCACTATATAATGTGGGAAATCAACTCTAAGTACATATATAATACCAATTCCACTTCACGGTGGAATATCGCAGTATATGTGTTTATATAATAACATCCGCTTAATATGCGGCGTATAGGGTCTGTTTCAATACAACAGATAGTAATTTATCATCCAAGCATACAATCAACACAGTCAAGCAATTTTAAATTTAACTATTTAAAATTTAAATCGAAACACAATTTGATTCAGTGAGAAGTTCTCACCTTGCTTCCAATAACGGTTTCAGCGTTTTATTCCAAATAAAATTAAACGAGCGTTTAATTTTACCCAAAATTCACACTAGCTCCAATCAACTCCGATCCAGCTCCATCGCATAGTATTCACGAAAACGAACCCAACGCAATTCGTTTCGTGCGAAACGGACCTCGTATGAACAAGATATCAATTTTTAAAGTTTGTACAAATTTATAATATAACAGATTTCACAAATTTTTATTTATTTTTAAACCTTCAATCTAGGCCACACGTTTTGATCAAGCAAATCCAGGCCAACCGATACTTCTTCTTCCCAGGAAATTGAAAGCACGCACGCAACCCATCCTCGTTCGATTATTCTCGAATGTCGCAGCCACCACTGATGAACGAGACGATGATCAAGCTTCGTTAAACGAATACCCACTCCACCATGGACCATCGGCCAGAGACTGGCCACACTCGGTTGTATTATCGCCTCGAAATTCGTGATTGAATGGTGCAGCTTTGAACTCATTTTGCCGTTGATTTATAGCTCAAAAAACGATCACAACCGTTGAAGTTGATGATCTAAATACGCTCTTCAACTTTGTAGTTGAAGATTTCTTGTAAAAATTTACGGATTGGAAGATAATTGAGGGAGAACGAAGATGCGTTTCGGCCATTGAGATGAAGCCATCCGCTAGGGTTAAGCAATTAGGGTTTTGTGAAAATAATGAATTATGAAGTCCTTTTATAGAAAAAAATTCGACACTATTCATCCCGAAAATTTTCGAACTCCAAACGAAGCGTGCCGCTTGGCGTTTATAAGGTTTTACCCCTATTCTGAACGCAATGGAATATATATCGGGAGCCAATTCGATCGCATTTGGAAGATAGGTTTTTGAATCGACTAATTTAAATTTAAAATTCACTTAAAACGATTCCTACGCGTTTTAGCTTGCCCTGGACAAACCGTAAATCCGATTGACACGAAATTTGAAAACTTACAATAATATAACATTACGGATCCAATGAAACTGGTTTCGTCGAAATCCAAGACTGTTTGAAAAATGGCTATTTTTACTCGTCAATTAAATATTAAAATATTCAATTTCTACAATTTTAACTTTTAATTCAATTTTAAAAGTTCTATAACATCATTCTACTCCAATATGATTTAATAAAACTTTACAAATCAATTTTAATCACATTAAACCCAACTTCCAATTATTTCTGTAATTTCAAATATTAAATTATCGATTTAATTATCCAATTAAATCTTGATATTCGAAATAAAATTTATTCAACTTATAAATTTCACTTGGTAATATTTAAAATCAATTAAATATACGAATTTCAAATGACAGGAATTCTGGGTCGTTACAAACTTCCCCCTTAAAAGAATTTCGTCCTCGAAATTGTCAAGTAAGAAAAAGTTACAGAATCCATTAAATTTTTTTTCTTTTTCGAAAACAAACCGTTCCAACTTGGTTTCAGATTCATTTTAATTTCTTAACTTTTCCAAAATCCGATGGCTACACTTTTCTAGTTCAATTCCTACATTTTCATTTCAATATAGAATTGACTTTTCGTTAACAAAAAAAATTTCCAAAAATTTTCAAAAATTTTCTAACTCCCAAAATTTACGGAAAATTTTGGCAGAGTCTCTCTTGTACGGAGGAGCTTTTGCAATATCAGAATAGATATAAATATATACACATCGACCCACACGGTCGGAAAACAGAAAAATAGTTCATATTTCCTATTTTTATTGTGTAGGCGTATCTTTTTAGCCTTTTTAGCATTTTTAAGCAAAGCAGTTATTTATTAGCATTTTAGCGTGACCAAATCCAGCCAACTACAGCCCCTGTACCTATACTAACTCAATTTAAACATGTAAGTGACATATGTAGGAAATTCATTTATATTTCACTAATTTTCAATACAACCAATTCACATTAGTTTACTTTCAATTCAAATCCAATTACATAGGTTTCCATTTATCAATACAATTTCATTAACACTTAGTGAATTATATAAAATCAACTAACAATCATATAACAACCAAATCATAACCAACATAACCAAATTATTAAATTTACATTCAATTTGGTTTAACACTTTTAATTTCAATTGGTTGATATTAAATTGACTTCCATTCAATTATTCAATTTCCAATTTACTAGTTTCTAATGAATTAACATTTACATCCCTTATTCCTTATCAATTCATTTACATTAGATTGATTAATATTCAATTCATTAGTTCAATTCAATTGCTAATTCATTTAACAAATAAGGTTGAGTTTCATTACATAACTCAAGTCCATATCCATTTAATTCACTTTATTAGTTTACTTCAATACCAAAATCAACTTCATTCAACGTTACTTAAGTTATATTCCATTTCAAACATCATTTGTTTAACTTAACTTAAATTTTCCCTTACAAATCCAATTCAGATTCCAATTCTATTTAACTTTTACCAAAGTCAAATTTCGTCACTTATTCAAATTCATATTTCGTTTTGCTTAACTAAATTGTTTAACCATTTTATCATTTGGTTTCACTTACATTTTCTCATTTAATAAGTTATACAACTTATATATTTAAACTTCCATATCCATTAACTTATCCAATCTAATTTAATTTATTTAACTTCCTTCAGTTAAATTTCACACCATATATTTACTATGCTAACCCAATTTCTTTAACTTTACCAAAGCTAAAATCTTTATTATTTCATATTATAAGTTCAAAACTTGATTACTTATATTCAACAATTAAAATTTGGATTTTAAATTTTCAAATTTGTTTATCACAACAAAACTTCAATTTCCAATTTACTATGGTAGCAAATCCATCACACAGAAACTTGAAAATGATACTGATGATGCTGCAGTCATCACCCTTATTATTTTCCACCAACAGTAGTGAATTCAGTACTTTAAATTCTTTCAAAAATATCGTTTTATATTTATAAACCACATTTACAATTCTTTTACTTATATAATTTCACTATTTCACTTTTAATTTTGGAAAATAATTTCCAAAATAAACAGGATTCAACATTTTCAATTCATAGTTCAAATTCATTTTTATTTTTTTTATTTTTATTTTTTTATTTTTTTATTTTGGCATGGCCGACGGTTTTATAGTGGACCGACCACTTTTATTACTAATGTAATAAGGTTGAAGTACAGGAGTAAGGTAGAGACACCTTAGCTACTATGATTGAGAAATAAATAAAAAAATACAGCACAGGAGTATGACAGACACGTCACATCTAATAATACAAATAACAAGACTAGTTTTCCTCCGCAGAGGAAGAATCACCAACGCCCATATCACCCCTGGAAGAATCCAGAGAAACACCCCCAAGAAGACCAAAATAGGTGCGAAAATGAACAGCAAGAGAAGGATCATAACAATCAATGTCAGAAGAGTAAATAAATGATCGATCCCAGGCAGAATCAGCTAAAAGAACAGAGTTAATCGCAGCATACGTACCATCCATGTCAAGAACCAAGGAATCTTCAGAAATACAATAATAAAGGCAACGAAGATCCAATAAGTCATCAGATACATATCTAAAATAGGTGTTATCTAGAGGGTTGAATCTCGTATCAAAACGAAGATCAACCCAACAATGTTCTTTGTCAGCCCAAACAACGGGCGGCGGAGAGAGAACCGGTTCAGTAGGGAGAACTGAAGGAACATCACCAGGATCTGGGGAAGCAGGACGCACTAAGGAAAGGGAAGGACCAGTGTGAGACACAACCAGAGAGGCTTTGGGAACCCATTTTCTTAGCGGAGGCCTAGGCAGAGGAATCTTAGATGCAGCAGCAGGAACAACAGAGCTCACGCAGGCAGATGCAATATGACCAAATGAATGACAGGAGGAACAAATGTCGGGGACCCATCCATAACGGACACAAACATCCACCACGTGACCAATAGCTAGCTGAACGGGAATAGAGGTAGGAAGAGGCTTATGTGGAGTAATCTCAATTAGGGCCTTGGCGTAAACAAGCTTATCACGCGCAACTGTATTAGAATCGAAACATTTCAATTTACCTATGTTGCATGCAAGCCAATTCAAGCCAAGCAACGGTTGTAAAGCAGATGGAATTTGGGAGAAATAAACCCAAACAGGGATAGAAAATACTTGGTCATGAACACTTGCCACCGTCGGAGACCAGGGGGTAATAATAAAAGGTTGCCCATCAAAGAAGGAAGGCTCAGACTCAAGAACACGACTACGTTCCTCAGAGGAGGAGAACAATAGGTAGTACAAGGAATCAACCAATTTAACTTTAATCCCACCCTGAAGTCTCCAAGCCCTACGACAAACAGCAGCCGCATCATGAAGACGATGATTAGGGTCCAAAAAGAAACCAACTATGTATCCTGACCAAAAGTCCAAACCGACTTGCATAACACAGGGGGGAGGGATCATCACTCCGTTTTCCTTAACAATGTCGAAATCAACTGGTTCATAAACACCCGCATTACGGGGCATGGAAGTAAAAAGTGAAGACCATGTTCTGGGTACAGGCGGGCATGGAGCAGCATGGCGACACACATTAACAGCAGAAGAGGCCTCAGTATTGGGGAATTGTGCAACAGCGTTCATGATATCTCCCGGATTTAAGTCATTGTTCACTGGAACATCAGTGGCAAAGGCAAAAGAGCCACTAGCTGTACCAACATTGGGGTAGTCAGGAGAAGGCCCAGGACACACCAATACAGATGGCAGAACAGAAGAAGCAGTATACAACGGGGAGGCCTTACCTTTAACATTGATGATAGTTCCAGATCCCACTTTAGCATTATTACAAACACTAGACGTGCTACAATCTGTCACAACTGACTTAACCATGCCATAGTCTTCACTTGCCCTACCTCCTAAATCACAGTCACTAACTAAGGAGCCCTTGACTAGATCACCCATAACGCAACCTGACATAACATCCAAACTCACCTTAGATCCGGTCCCAGGAAGGAAACCAGATGAAGACGTCGACAAAGTCACAGCAATAGGGTCAGCTATAGCTTCATACGAGTCAGGGCGAACAAGAGGAATTGAGGGAGACTGATTACTAGCACGAAGGGGGGGAAATCTTGGGACGAGTGAAGGTCAGGGAGAACGACAACATCGGCAAGCTTATGTCTGAATCGTCGGCCTGAACGTGTAGAAGAGGGGGAGGGGATACGTTGAGAAATGTTTAAGGGAGGAGAAGAGGACATGAAGAGGGGCGGTGGAACGATGAGAGGGTCACGGAGAAGATGGTGGAGACGCGTATGTCAAAAATCGCCTGGCACCCATTAAAACTGAAAAATGTGGCTTGAGAGATGTCTTTGATATTCATATAGTTTCACTTCTTATATATATATATATAAGATTATTTCACAATCACAAATCACATTAATTATAATTCCATAGTTAATAATTCATTTGCTTATACAATTATTCTTTTACAACTTATATATATTCATACATTTTCAACAACCAAACAATCAATTTATATATACACTTCAATAATTCTGAAAAATTATTCCTTTATATATAAAATATAATCAAGGTAAAATTATTTCATTTACCCAATTTAAAATGATACTATGTCGACTTGCCTCGTTTAAGTGTTTAGAAATCCCTATCGATAATATGGCATCCCAAATACCGACCATAATTCACAAACAACTCAACGGATAAGCAAACACAATATAAAACATTTCTATATTCACTAACAAATACGCGTTCATATCTATGATTACACTCACACTCATTCTAGAGTACTACTGACTCTTTCTCTAATGAGTAACACCCATCAGAGCCAAGGTTGTCGCTTAACCAAATGCTCTGATACTACTATGTAAGAACCTGATTCTTCGACTTTCGAAAATCGACATTAATACGTCCACTGTATAAATTGCCGAACAATCGAATGTCGGAAAACCGAACCCTTAGGGTTAAAGAAGTAACAACAGAAACAATATCAGAATCTCACAATCGCAGCGGATCAACATATAATAGATAAATGAATAATCTTTAAAACAAGGAACTATATCAGTTATTAAATTACATCGCATTACATTACAATATCAGAGTTTACAACAACAAACAGCGGAAAAGAAATACTACATATTAGTTGATACGCCACGCCATCCAGCTTGATTCCATATCTCTACAGCACCTCCTGAATTCCAGAATATCCTGATAACCTGACTCTAGGCTATCCGCGTAGAAAATGATGGGCACCCAGAGTTTAGGAAGGGAACAATAAACTCCAGGTCAGTCATGGGACTGGTGTGAGAATTTAAACAGTTTATCTTTTAAAAAAACAAAGAAATATTTAAAATAGATCTGTAATGCTTTTAGAAAATGTAACTACCATAAGGCCTCCCGCCACACGCACACACAATGCAAACACAGAATTGGAGGAGATTTCTCTTTATGATCGTCAAACATGATTGATACGTAGAAAAATTTCTTTGATATTATTACTATAAGTGCACAGTGGAAAACCTTTCGAAAATATAATATAAATCTTAGCCAACATACGACCATTATCGTATGCCTACTATAACTACCATCTAAACAGTGGTGACCACCATAAGTAAATGGCAGGTTCTACAACTAAAACCGTACAAGGCGCGTATTGGAGTTTGGATTTCCAACAAATGGTCAGGCCAAGGAACTTCCCATTGCCACATGGGTACGCCTCTAGCAGGACGCCCCGAGAACCTAATCGGATCTCTGCCAACACAAGGCCGGGTTACCTCTGCAAAAGTAGGTAACTACTGACACGAGTATGCCATCCCTCGGTTGTAAACAACCTTTATCCGAGGATCCTCAACCAACAACAATCACAAAGTCATATATATTTGTGATATCCACATAAGTTAAGTATCTGGGCTCCATATCATGATACCACTTCTATCAAGAAGAAAATGTACATACCCTAAGGGGCGCTACTCCCTATAACCTTACTGCATCTTTCCTGTTTTGACCATTATCGGGTTGTGAGGTCCGACGAAGTCTCGTCCACAAAGCTACGCTTTTCACAAAAGCTATGCTTTGATCAACAAATGATCAGCAGCACTTTGTATGCCACATTACCAAATTGGAAATGTATCACAAGTACCCATCAACTACATAACATCTGAGCTCGTATGTCTCAGAGAAGGGTGTTAAGCTAAGAGAATAAATTCTCCGCCACCAACAGAAATGTATTTGATAGAAACCAACTTTACATCTCAAATTGTAACGTCAGCCACACATCCATACAAGTTCGTTCCAGCATCGAACGGAACCGAAGTCACTTCCAAAGAAGCCCTTGCAATCCGGATATTCACTAATCAAGTCCGGAATTCCCATCACAAAGGGTGATAAAATCTCTATATCGGAGATCAGCCGATGCAGAGACATTCGACGGTAATCCTTCCATTTCCGAAAATATCCGGTCTTCAACACCGGTCTTCGAATGTTATCCATTATGACGAATCACTAATTGGAATGGAATACATAACCCAAAGGTCCTCTCCCGGCTAAACCGAATAACGAGCTTTTATTTTTAAAATAAGTGTAGCATTCAAATTCAAGCAAATCACAACAAATACCCATTTAAAGGTAAATATTGATAGTCGGTTATTTAATTATCAATAGATATGCACAACATCATCAGATTCCAAATAATTTTCCAAATTATTTATATTTTTCAAAAATATCTTTCCAAAATATATTTTTTCACAGTTCAACCATTTGAAAACAAATTTCAAATCACTTTTCACATTTACAACTTTTGAAAACAAATTTCAAATCATTTTCCTTACGCGGAAACACCTCTAAATATTTATTCATTTTCACTGGAAATCTGCCGAGTTCAAATACTTTAAAATAATTTATATTACTTATCCAAAATATATCTGGAAAACGCTTTGAAATAGCTATTTTTCTTTTAAACGCTTTACTTAAAATATTAGTTATAAAAATATTATACCAATATTACATATAACTGAAGTCCAAACTAATTTTCAAAATAAAATTAGTAGATAGAGTATAACTATTTAAATAACTATTTTCTAAAACAGTTATTGATTAAATCTTAGAAATAATCATTTCTACATCAACTTAATAAATCTTTACTTAAAGGATTTAAAACAATTTAAGAAGTTAATTTCTCCAAAGTATCCTTTTCAAAACCAATTCTAGAATTATATATATATGTATATATAATTCAAAGCTATTCAGAAATTTTATTCGGCTTTCTAGGGAGAATACACTTTCATTTCAAAATGGTTCATTTAAACCAATTAAATAAATCCTTACCGATTTACTTTAATTTTACGTTCCAAATCCGTAATTTATTTCCACACTTCAAAAATAAATCAATGTTTACTTTTAACAAATTTCCCTTTCCTTTATAAATTTCATGCTGAATTTAAATTTTCAAATATCCACTGATATACTATTTTCAAATTGATTTCAAATATTCACTTTCAACAACAATTAAAATTTTCAATTGATTTCAAAAACAACCAAATCAAATTCCATATTGATTTTCCAAGAAATTAAACACCAAGTGAATTTCATTCAAATCTCAAATTGAAATCAATTTTTACTAAACCCCAAATCAATTTTCAGATTGATTCCAAATTCATTTCAAAACACCAAATAAATTTCAAAATGGATTTTCAAAAGATTTAAATTCAATCACCAAAAATCAATTCCTAAATGGGTTACAAATTTTATTTCCTTTTAAAGAAAACCAATTCTTTTATTTTTCAAACTTTTTAAAATCCGTATTTTTGAATAAATTCTTCAACCTTTGAATAATATTACCCGAAATCCATTTATTAAAGCTTTTCCCATATTTTGAAATTTTATTCAATAAGATTAAAAATAAAACTTTATTATTTTAGAATTCCTTCTTTTAAATTTTCCAATTCTCAAAAATAAATTTTAATATAAACTTTCAACCTAAATTTTCGAAAATCAAATTTTTATTTTTTTCCGGTATCCAACGATACCCAAAATTATATTCGGCTAAATTTTAGCCTTCAAAGATTTAAATCACAAAGATAACCACACAGAGATTATAAAAAATCAATACACAACATTGAAACAAATTCGATTATTTGAGGAATCCAGTTGGATCCCTCCAACATGTTTCCTTGCATCCACAGATGTCAGCACAATACCAATCCCGTTTCAAGACGGGATATCGCGGTACATGGGTTTATATAAAATATCATCCGCTATTATGCGGCGCAATAGGGTCTCGTCCGCTATATAATGTGGGAAATCAACTCCAAGTACATATATAATACCAATTCCACTTCACGGTGGAATATCACGGTATATGTGTTCATATAATAAGCTTCGCTTAATATGCGGCGTATAGGGTCTATTTCAATACAACAGACAGCAATTTATCATCCAAGCATACAATCAACACAATCAAGCAATTTTAAATTTAACTATTTAAAATTTAAATCGAAACACAATTTGATTCAGTGAGAAGTTCTCCCCTTGCTTCCAATAACGGTTTCTGCGTTTTATTCCAAATAAAATTAAACGAGCGTTTACCCAAAATTCACACTAGCTCCAATCAACTCCAATCCAGCTCCATCGCGTAGCATTCGCAAATATGAACCCAACGCAATTCGTTTCGTGCGAAAGGGACCTCGTATGAACAAGATATCAATTTTTAAAGTTTGTACAAATTTATAATAGAACTAATTTCACAAATTTTTATTTATTTTTAAACCTTCAATCTAGGCCTCACATTTTGATCAAGAAAATCTAGGCCAACCGATACTTCTTCTTCCCAGGAAATTGAAAGCACGCACGCAACCCATCCTCATTCGATTATTCCCGAATGTTGCAGCCACCACTGATGAACGAGACGATGATCAAGCTTCGTTAAACGAATGCCCACTCCACCATGGACCATCGGCCAGAGACCGGCCAGACTCGGTTGTATTATCGCCTCGAAATTCATGATTGAATGGTGCAGCTTTGAAATCATTTTTCCATTGATTTATAGCTCAAAATAAGATCACAACCGTTGAAGTTGATGATCTAAATACGCTCTTCAACTTTGTAGTTGAAGATTTCTTGTAAAAATTTACGGATTGGAAGATAATTGAGGGAGAACGAAGATGCATTTCAGCCATTTAAATGAAGCCATCCTCTAGGGTTAAGCAATTAGGGTTTTGTGAAAATAATGAATTATGAAGTCCTTTTATAGAAAAAAATTCGACACTATTCATCCCGAAAATTTTCGAACTCAAAACGAAGCGTGCCGCCTGGCGTTTATAAGGTTTTACCCCTATTCTGAACGCAATGGAATATATATCGGGAGCCAATTCGATCGCATTTGGAAGATAGGTTTTTGAATCGACTAATTTAAATTTAAAATTCACTTAAAACGATTCCTACGCGTTTTAGCTTGCCCCGGAAAAACCGTAAATCCGATTGACACGAAATTTGAAATCTTACAATAATATAACATTACGGATCCAATGAAACTGGTTTCGTCGAAATCCAAGACTGTTTGAAAAATGGCTATTTTTACTCGTCAATTAAATATTAAAATATTCAATTTCTACAATTTTAACTTTTAATTCAATTTTAAAAGTTCTATAACATCATTCTAACTCCAATATGATTTAATACAACTTTACAAATCAATTTTAATCACATCAAACCCAATTTCCAATTATTTCTGTAATTTCAAATATTAAATTATCGATTTAATTATCCAATTAAATCTAGATATTCGAAATAAAATTTATTTGACTTACAAATTTTACTTCTTAATATTTAAACTCAATTAAATATACGAATTTCAAATGACAGGAATTCTGGATCATTACAAAGAATATGAAGAAGATGGTAGTGAAGAATTCTAAAAAAAAAAAATTGTTGCTATGTTATTTAATTCATGAAAATTTTGTAGTACTATTATTTCGTTTTAAGACATATTTTTATGTTTTGTTGTACTTTCGTCAATCAAAAATGTTCTAATGTGAAGTTCTTATGTAAGATGGTTATTTATTTGTCATATTTATATGCTTATATGTCTATGTGAAATGTTCTATTTCTCATATCAATTATTTTTTTCCTTTTTATCGATGACAAAGGGGGAGAATACGATTGATAGGGGGAGTATACAGTCGGGGGAGAAAATTACTTTATATATTTAAAAACTTACATAGTTGCCATCATCAAAAGAGGGAGAATGTTGGAACCTAGAATTTCGATGTTTTGGTTGGGACAGCTATATAAGTAAATATTATATGAACTAACCAAATTTGTGGAGAAAATTTTGTTTTTGCTCGAAAAATAATCTAACAACTTGCAGACCAGATTCTGAATTAAAGCTTTGGCAAAGTATTAAGTTTAAGATCTGTGTTTAGTAGAAAATTAATGTTAAAATTTCTTCAAAGTGGTATATTCACGCACATAATTTAAAGTTTTCTCAAAACGTTGTTTATATGCCAGGAAACATAGAATTCGACCGGTTGAATAGCGTGGTTTAGATGGCTGAATGTTGTGCATGTGCACAAATTTCTTTGAATATTCAGACGGCTAACCTTGCAACTTCAGCCATTTAAATTATGTCACTTTTGCACTTTTTTTGCTTTTTTGTTTTTAAATCCAATCAGCTGGCTGAATTACTCCATTCAGATGGCTAAATCTTCGTAATGGCTATACTTTGAAAAAAAAAATCAATTCAATAAACAAAAACAACTATTGATTCAAGAGTTTCTTCCATATGTCTTCATGGCTATCTTTCATGAACGATTACAACTCTTCAATTTTTATAATAGCTATGAATTCCATTGTTTTAATTACTAATACTAATTAAATTCTCATTCTTATTTTCTAAACCATCTTATTATTTGAACTCTAAGCATTTAGTACTTAATTTTAATCACTTGTTTATTCAAGTATACCTCATTAGTGATTTAATAAACTTCATATCTTCATGAATTACACGATACACAAAGGAGAAGATTATGGGAAGGGTGTACTCTAAAGACTTATCTGTGCTATTAAAAGAGCATATTCAATCAAGATAAATCTCTGTATCATTGAAGTCTTGTTCGGTTGCATAGGCGGTTGAAGTCTTATTCTGTTGCTTAGGCGGTTGAAGTCCTGTTCGATTGCTCAGGCGGTGTAATACATGTTCCTCCGGGTTAAGTGAGGGTTGATAGTTAAATTCCAAAAGGAGTTTAGAAGTGGACGTAGAAGAGGAAGTTCGAACTAGTATAAAAATCACTGGTGTCATTTACTTTATTATTTTACTTTTATATTTATATTCCACATAAGTAAATAGTTCAATTAATATTCCACATTACATGATCCTCGGTCACTTTCACATTCTACCCTTCTTGCCCATGAAGGTTGAACAGAACAAAAGAAATCTACAGTTTTAGATTTCTTTGATAATTTTGTTAGCAACAGTAAAGGCAAAAAATAAGAAAAAAGCAATTATAGTATAAATCAAACCAATAACTATCAAAGAGGAGGTCAGCAATACAGAGACAGAGGAAGAGGAGGATGGTGGGGTAATAAAAAAAAACAATAGAATTAGACGTCAAATTTGTGAGAGATTTGCCCATGGTACAAATAAGTGCTACTTCAGATTTGATGCTATTTACATGCCATCATAACAAAGCAACAACAATTCTAGAAATTATACTCAAAGTGCTAATATGGTCAACACACAGCTAGATGGTAAAAATCATTCAGAAAGTTTAAATGCAGAATCAACAAAAGTGGAAGATATTCAAGATGAAAGCTGGTACCCAGATTCAATAGCTACTAATCATGTGACCAACAATCTAAGCAACTTAAATCTCGGCAATAAGGAGTATATAGGTAAAAAATCATTACATATGGGAAATGGTAATTCGATTAAAATTACTCATACTAGGGATGCACGTATTAAGGGTAAAAGGCAATTCTATCTTAATAATTTGTTAATAGTCCCTTTACTTAGGAAAAATATAATAAGTATATCATAGTTTGCAAAAGATAATGATGTTCATTTTGAACTTTATCCCAAATATTATCTATTTAGAGGCATTCTAACTGAATAAAATTCTTTTGCAAGGTAGAGAACTTGACTTAACAAATTCAATATTGCTAATTCATGAAATTTTGAATATAAAGAGTGTGATGTTTTTGAAATCAAACAGGAAGAAAATCGTAAGAAATTTGATGTTTGGCACTGTAAATTGGGATATCCAAGTGTAAAGATTGTAAAGAAAGTGTTGAATAATAATAATATCTTTGTTGATAATTTCTCTATACCTTACATTTATACTTGCTGCCAAATAGGTAAAAGACATAAACTTGCATTTTCATATTCTAGAACTAGTATAATATACCACTAGAATTAGTTGTAATAGACTTATAGGGACCAACACCAATTAGCACTGACTATGGGTATAAATATTATATTTCATCTATTGATGCTTATTCTAAGTGTGTATGGATGTATTTTTTAAAGTCAAAATCTAAAACTCTAAATGCAGTGTTAAAGTTTATAGCTAATGCAGAAAAACAAAGAAACTGTCAATTAAAGGTCATTTAAACAGATGGCGGGACAAAAATCATGCCACTCCCAGAATATTTACAAAAGAAAAGAAAAACTCAAAGGATGACATGTCCATATACATCAGAACAAAATGGTTTTGTTGAGAGAAAACACTGACACATTGTTGAGACTGGACTCACTCTACTTGTTCATGCATCCATGCCACTAAAGTTTTGACCAGCTGCATTTTCTACATTAGTGTTGATAAATATGCTACCTACAAAAGTGCTGTAGTTTAGGAGTCCAATAGAAGTACTATATAAAAACAAGCCTAATTATCAAAGTTTTAATGCTTTAGGGTGCCAATGTTTTCCTTATCTAAGACTTTATAATACTCACAAGTTAAGTTTTAGTTCATCATGATGCATGTTATCCCACCTTTTAGCAACGCTGAGATATTAAGAAATTAATTGAAAATTAGTGATTGCTCATCCCAAATATCGATTGTACATCACAGGTTCACTATAGATATCGATGAATTTTTTCCGAGTCCGAATTGAGCTATAATTGGCAAGACATGGCAAGCATAGCCGTAAAAGCCAACGTTTCAAGTTTCAAGTCAAGCGAAAGTCAGTTGCTCAAGATAATGGGGTACATATGCAAGAGAACCTAACATTTCGTATCGGTATGATTTTGCATCCATCAGAGTGGATACGAATTCATCCTTCGTATTGATCAAATGAGGAGGGAGGAAGGTTTCGACTCGATGATTTCGTGTCAGTCCAGATGAGAATAGGCGGCATGCTTCAAATCGATACTTTCGTATCGATAATGAAGAATTTGATACTTTCATATCCATCGAGAACTGTTATGATTCGTATCCACCAGGTAAGGCTTCATTGGTACCCATCCTAAAATTGAGTTTCGTATCCATCTATTGGCCCTTCCGATCCTTGTTTCGTATCGATCACCTTGCGACCTTTTCGTATCGATCAAGAATGCATTTTCCATGGTTGTTTCATATCGACCAACACTTACAGGATCGATACGAAATATACTCCTGGAATCAATATGAAAAAGGGCATGAATTGATGGATGCGAATGTAACAATGCAAGCAGTTGGATATGAACATACTGATGCGAAATTATGGATATGAATGAGCACGAGCATGGATGCGAACGAAGAATGTGCACGATTCGAGGGAAGAAACGTTCAACGCGGCATGGAAAGTGGATCAAGCCTTGAAAACAGAGCCACATCATCAACGCTCACGTGCATGGTGTCGATACGAACAACTATCGATACGAAACGATCAATGCGAACCAAGAGCGCTGCATTTCGAATCGATCATATCTCAAGATCTATAAGTCCAAATGCTATGAAATTTTCATACGGGCTTACATACAAGCTAAAGAATATTCATGCTAAAGAATATTCATGCCAAATTTCGACTCCATTGGACAAAATATTGATCGATACAAATTACATTTGTATCGATCACCGATCGAGTCAAAATTGCATAGGATCGATCGCGTAGGCCCACTCACATGCCAGAAGGAGTCTTCCGAAGTTAGAGTGAGATATTTGCATGGAGCGCCTATAAATAGCACCCTAGAGCCTACAGAAAAGGGACTTTTGATCCTGCGACGTCCAAACTCTGCCAAAATCATGATTGCACTCAAACACCATTGTTGTACTCGAAAATTACTGTTGTAATTCACTGTAACCAGCAAGCACATCGATAAAAGATTAATCTTCGAAGTGGACGTAGGCCGGAAATAGCCGAACCACTATAAATCTTGTGTTTCTGTTTGTTATTTTTCAGTTGTTGTTCTCTCTTTGTCTGGATCTGAGATTTGTGTTAGAATACCGCTGATTTGTATTCATATACTGGTGCTTTCACGATATTCGAGGTTTGTGACCAATTTTGGCGCAAACACTTTGGTGCTTTCACTGAGAAAGCCTAACTCAAGGATTCTACCGCTTAGATATTGGATTTGAAGGCTTAAGAATTCATATTTGAATGACAATGACGCGACAATCAACAAGAAGGCAGAGAAGAGAAAGGAGCTAGCAAGAGGGAAGCCAAGAGGCCTCTTCTGGGGATGGGCTGGTCCAGCTTCGATCTACATCACCAAGGACGAGATGGAGGCTGTGGTGGATTAAATACATGAAAGATTATTGAAGAGCCAACAAGAAATGATGCAAAGCTTTTTTGAGCAGATGAGAGCAGCTGGAGCACAGAACCTTGAACCGACTATAGTGGCTGCAAATACAGGACAAGAAGCTAGAGTCACAAAGACCAATGGAGGTTAGATTTAAGATCAGAACGAAGAACGTGAAGGCAATCAACAAGGACCTGGGGGCGGACCCTTGGTATTTGGCATTGGAAGACCCATAGATGGAGCTCAGCAGGCTAGAGCCAACGCCAATATGAATGAGCCACATGAAGAATATTACCCAGAATACCCTTCGAGACCTAGAGAGCAGGATAGAAACATGATAAGGGGACAACCTCTAAATGGAGACGAAGGAATGGCTGGACTAGTGCGACAGATTATGAGGGGAGGGTTGCCAAGCGGAGGCTTAGAGGAAGTTAGGCGGAGTCTGTTCACTCCGAATATCAGAAATGCAAGGAACCCCCCGAAGTTCAAGTTACCTATGCTGGAATCTTATGGTGGAAAGTCAGACCCGACCGTGCATATTACCAAATATATCAAGCATATGGAAGTGCTGGGGGCATCCGAGGAAGTAATGGCACGATGTTTCCCTCTATATTTAGCAGATTTGGGTGCGCT
Source organism: Allium cepa (assembly GCA_030765085.1). Taxonomy (NCBI): domain Eukaryota; kingdom Viridiplantae; phylum Streptophyta; class Magnoliopsida; order Asparagales; family Amaryllidaceae; genus Allium; species Allium cepa. The sequence goes on along the minus strand of CM060938.1, from coordinate 443,805,295 downwards.
TTGGTTCAGGAAGCTAGAGAATGGATCAATTAGAACATGGGATGAGCTAGTGGAATGCTTCATGAAGCAGTTTAGGGTCCACGTGACACGACCCAAAAGTATGATGACCTTAGCATCGATAAAACAGAGGACTGAAGAGTCCATAAAAGATTTTCTATTGCGATTCAATGCAACTGTGGCTTCAGTAGATCGCTCGGATCCATCGATGATTTTGATAGTGACGGTGGCAGGAGTTGCGGAAGGCACAAAGTTTAAGGATTCTTTAGCAAGAGACCCACCACAAGAACTTAGGGAATTTTACAGTGAAGCAAAAAGATTCAATTGGCTAGAAGATTCACATGCCGAGAGACAAGAAACAAACGCTGTGCAAGACGAAGGAACCTCCAAAGAACAGTTTGGAACAGACAAAGGAAAGCGGAAGCAGGACAATAGATACGATGGTCCTGACAAACGGAAGAAATTCCGAGAACCCGGATTCAAACAATATGCTGACTTGACAGCAAACTTGGAACGGATTTACACGGAGACTCGGGGGCAGCTCCTTCACCGGAAACCACCCAGGAGAGATCCCACAGAATAGGAACATAGAAGTGGAAAGTACTGCCCATTCCATGAGTTGGACGGGCATACTACTGATGAGTGCCTCCATCTTAAGGATGAGGTGGAAGAGAATATCAGAAGTGGTAGATTTCTACAGTACACCAGAGATCGAACAACGGCCGTAGGACCTGAGCAACTACCACCTCCACTTAATAGAACAAATCATGGGTCGGGATCACGACTCGTTATTAATTGATCATGATGACAAGGGACAAGTTCAAAACTTGAACTTTGGTCGATTACATAAACTCCTTAGATTTGATTTCAAAATAAAACGGCTATTCCGCTTACACATGTAAGAGAACCGAAGAAATCCTCAGGCATGCTCTGAGATGGTAATAAACCGCACTGCCCGGAGAGGCGGTATCTAGTTTTTCATGTTGTTTGAGATTGAACCTCTAGAATTTGAATTGGATAAATGAACTTGAATTTTATAAGACAAAGCCTTTCAACGGAGAGTTAAAGGATGAATATTGAAAGTCAACCTGAAAATAATCGCTTTATGACCCTACCTAGAGAGATGGGGTCTGGAGTGCAAAAAGTGAGTTGCTTCGTTGAAGAGCGACATGATCAACTCACTTAACGTTGTTCCCCATTCACCGGAGAGTGATTGGATTGGGGTTCGATAAGATCCTGGAGTGGCTATGATCGGCCTAGGATTTAGGCTATGACATTGCTTAATGTTCAGGGACACTGAACCGAAGTGCAAGGGTGTTGCCGCTTCGTCGGAGAGCGACAAGATCGACTCACTCAAAGTTGTTTCCCCTTCATCGAAGAGTGACAGGATGAGATCCAACAAGAGCCCAAAGAGGCTATGATCGGTCTAGGATGACCAAGACATCGCTATATGCCCTCGCTGGGGACAGAGTGCAAGGGATAGAAAGCAGCACTGGAGCGCGACAGGATCTTTCTATTCGATCGTTAAGTTTGGAATGGGTTTAGCAAGGGTCCGACCAGAGAGGCCATAAGATTTGGTTACAGATTTCCACAAGTTATGATGGACACTGATTCGACTTCAAATAGCCATAAACTTGATTGACGATACGATAGCCGTGGATAAAACATGGACTCACGGCATTTGATTTGAAGCTGTTCAAAACATGCCTTTTACCAAAGGCATGTTTTGGGGGGCAAAGTGTTATCCCACCTTTTAGCAAGGCCGAGATATTAAGAAATTAATTGAAAATCAGTGATTGCTCATCCCAAATATCGATTGTACATCACAGGATCACTATGGATATCGATGAATTTTGTCCGAGTCCGAATTGAGCTACAATTGGCAAGACATGGCAAGCATAGCCATAAAAGCCAACATTTCAACTTTCAAGTCCAACAAAAGTCAGTTGCTTAAGATAATGATGGATATGTATGCAATAGAACTTCACATTTCGTATCGGTAAGATTTCGTATCCATCAGAGTGGATACGAATTCATCCTTCGTATCAATTAGAGGAGAAGGAGGGAGGAAGGTTTCGACTCGATGATTTCGTGTCGGTCCAGATGAGAATTGGTGGCATGCTTCGAATCGATACTTTCCTATCGATCATGAAGAACTTTATACTTACGTATCCATCGGGAGCTGTTCTGATTCGTATCCACCAAGCAAGGCTTCATTCGCACCCATCCTAGGATTGAGTTTTGTATCCATCTGTTGGCCCTTTCGATCCCTGTTTCATATCGATCACCTTGCGACCTTTTCGATCGATCAAGAATGCATTCTCCATGGTTGTTTTGTATCGATTAACACGTATAGGATCGTTATGAAATATACTCCTAGAATCGATACGAAAAAGGGCATGATTGATGGATGCGAATGTAATGATGTAAGCAGTTGGATACGAACGTACCGATGCGAAACTATGGATACGAATGAGCACGAAGCATGGATGCGAACGAAGAATGTGCACGATTCAAGGGAAGAAATGTTCAACACGGCATGGAAAGTGGATCAAGCCTTGAAAACAGAGACACGTCATCAACGCGCACGCGCATGGTGTCGATACGAACAACTACCGATATGAAACGATCGATGCGAACCAAGAGCGCTACATTTCGAATCGATCATATCTCGAGATCTACAAGTCCAAATGCTATTAAATTTTCGCAAGGCCTTACGTACAAGATAAAGAATGTGCATGCCAAATTTTGACTCCATCGGACAAAATCTTGATCGATACGAATTATGTTCGTATTGACCATGGATCGAGTCAAAATTGCATGGGATCGATCGCGTGCCCACTCACGTGCCAGAAGGAGTCTCTCGAAGTTTGAGCAAGATATTTGCATGGAGCGCCTATAAATAGCACCATAGAGCCTACAGAAAAGGGACTTTTGATCTTAAGACGTCCAAACTCTTCCAAAATCATGATTGCACTCAAACTCCATTGTTGTACTCTATAAATCTTATGTTTCTTTTTGTTATTTTTTAGTTATTGTTCTCTACTTTGTTTGGATCTGAGATTTGTGTTAGAATACCGCTGATTTGTATTCATATACTGATGCTTTCACGATATTAAGGGTTTGTGACCAATTTTGGCGCAAACAATGCAATTTCCTTGGTTATGCTACAAATCAGAAGGGGTATAAGTGCTGAAAAAGCAATTGAAGTGTGTGTGTGTAACAAGACATGTAGTATTTAATAAGCTAGTGTTTCTATTCAACTAGCCAGGAATCAAAACTGCACAAAAGATACATAACCTAAATTTTTCCTTACCACCAACAACTATTCACATAGATGGGATCATATTACATCAAAATGAAGAAAGTCAGAATGAACTTTTACCAGTATCAATTGACAACTATTCACATAGATGGGATCATATTACATCAAAATGAAGAAAGTCAGAATGAACTTTTACCAGTATCAATTGAAGGTGGCTTCAACCCACAACTCACAGTGTCCAATTAAGAACCAGGTCATGACTCAAACGGATCACCAGAAAGTCCAAACCATGCATCACAGCAAAGTATCAGTACACAACCAGACCCTTATCAAGTATTGTATGATGCATTATCGCCTAATACTCAACAAGAGGCCAAAGCAAGTAATAAAGATCAATAACCTGCAAGAACTGAGCAACATATGATAATAAGAGAAAAAGGCAAAAATATATTGGGCGGGCTTGAAAACTAAAGAACCAATAACATATCAACGATCTATGCAAAGTGAAAAGTGGATGATAGCCATGAAAGAAGAATACGATGCACTAATAAGAAACAAGACATCGGATCTTGCTCCCTTACCAAGACACAAAAGTGCTATAAGATGCAAGCGGACATATAGATTAAAGAAAAATGCTGATGGTTCAATTTTTAAATGCAAGGCAAGACTGTGGCCAAGGGGAATTCATAACAACATGGTTTTGACTTTAATGAAATCTTCTCACCTACTGTGAAACCAACCTTGTAACGACCCAAAAATTTTAATGATTTTAATAACGTAATTAACTAAAAAATTTGCATGAAAATGAACAATAAAATTTTGAAATGAAAATTTGATATTTGAAATACGCCTATTTAAACATGGAAAATGGTAAATTTTTATTTGAAAATATGAAAGTTAATTTGTGTGTGAAAATTCAAGACGCAAATCAGGTAAATGGTTGAAATTTAAATATTTTCAAAAATTGAATATTCTTATATAATAGAAATGTGAATCATTTTCTGAGTGAGACGTCGTAATTTGTTTCATCAAATTTGGACTGCTATATCCCCGTTTATCTTATTTTTGGCATTTTAGTAGCATTTTCAGCAATGAAAAATCGAGCTTTTATAACTTGTTCGTATCGCTGATATCTATGTACCATTCTGTTGATCTCGTCGTGTTGATTTCCGTAGTATATTCATTCATGTATTTTGACATATGATACACAGCGAAATCGGCTTAACGGTTTTTCATAGCGGTTGCGTGCCTTTTTGTTTCCTGTCCTTTCAATTTCTCAGCCGTATACTATCAAAAGCCATTTCCTTAATTACTTCACTTGAATTCTCATTTGACTCATTCTATTATGTGAGTTTGATATATATTGCATGTCCCTTCATCATCTTTCCTTTCTTCATTTTGAAAATAAAATGCACAATACACATCTTTGTTGCTTCGAGTTTCTGCTCGTTCCCCTTCGGGTTTGTAATGCTTCCGCTTCGAGAAATTTCAAGATCTGTTTCACATCTATTTTTATCTGTGCCTTATTTTCTTTCCTCATGTAAAACTGAGTCATGTCTTGCTTCTTTCTCTTTGGCCCAAGGTTCTGCTCGTATCGTTCTCTCCAAAACTCGAAGCACCACGTCAACTGATCCAAGCCTGACCCAAACGACACCACTTCCCACCTGCTCCGACCCATTTTTTCCATGCCACCACTTGCTCTGCCTTCCAGTCACCTTCAGGCTCTGGCCCTCCACACCGCCGCCACCAAAGGCCTCAGTCAACCCATGCCATACCCGAGTCTCCGTCATCCAAAATCGAAGAAGCCAGGCAATCGACCCCAAGCAGCATCTCCTCTAACCCGAATCGAAACCAGTAGCTACCCTTCTCCCTCTGATCCAAAGACGAAACTCGAGTTTTCCCTGCATCGCTCAAAGCCGTACTCCCAGAACCCTCCTGACCCAACTGCTTAAGCCTTCTTTTCTCCTTTTCTCTTTCTTTGTTGATTATATGATGTATACGTAGAAAGGTTATAAATATGTGTGTATATATATATATATATATATGATGTCTACATATTTGATAAGGAGCTTATCTTTATTATATATGTATTATTACACATATATGTCTTATTGGCAAAAGATCACAGCCTTGCTCTGACCTCCTAGATTGATGTATATGTGTGTGGTCTCCTTCAATATCTCTATTTGCAGTGTGTGCTTCAATTTAATATATAAACCTGTCTATATATGTTGTGTGTGCAAGTTGCATATGTCTGGGTGGCAGAGAATTACATTTGTTTAAATATGAGCCCATATATATGTTATATATATAATACATATATAGAATATTGACAAATGTTAGGTATGTTAGTTGTGTATTGGTCGAAGAAAATTTTGTGTTGTATAAATCTATTTGTTCCTGCTAATATCAATAAAAACAAATGTATATATATCACATATTGTATATATATTTGTTTTCGTCGAATTCTCATGCTAAAATCTATTTTTCTTGTCGCAGCTATTTGACGTGTCATGTCAGTGTCTGTGTTCATATCCATGTCAGTTGCTTCTCATTTCCATTGTTCTCTAACCACGAAAGGTGAGCAATCACTCACGATTAACGTTCTTATGCTTAGTAAATTAATTTCATAGGAAATGACTATTTAAAAATGCTGTTAAATTGGAATTATTAGTTATTTAACTGTTAAATATGATAGGTTGACATTTTAAATTGTTCACTTGTGAAAATTTGACCCAGGACATGTTAAATATTATATTTAAATTTTTAAATGATTGTATATGCCTGAAATATATGTTATGATATTTTATTTATTGTTGTCACTCTGCAAGTTCCCTATTAGCTTAGAAATCCCTATGGATTGAAAGGATACATACCCTAACGATCTTACAGAATAGGGAAAAATCATTATGGGTTGAAATGATAAACCCAAGCGATGTTTATTGATTTTTAAATTTTGGGATTACGGGTTGAAATGATATAAACCCATAAATTTAAATTATTTCGGATTGAAATGATAAATATCTGTATCACTTGACCATAAGATAGAAAATTATATACGGACACCATTAGTTTATTTTGAAATGATACGGTAGTATCCTACCCTAGGCATTACCTCGCATGCCTTGTTACATGCCTTATCGCACCCTCTACGAGTTTGTTTTGCACCATACCTATGGAGTGCTCCCTGAGTATCCCATCAGTTTGGTGGGGCTTACAATATCTGTATAGAGTACGAGAATATACAAATTGTGTTAAGGGGGATATGGGTAATGCCTTAATGCTATTTTGATATTTTACTTTACTGCAGACATTATATATGTAGCTTATTATACTATGCATGTATAGTTTATCGGATCCTTAAAGGATGTAATCCCAACATCCTTTAAGTTATATTGCATTTCACTTGACATTTGACTTGATTTTGATTTACTTGCATAAGAATGTTAATCATGACTCGAGTGTTTTGTGTTTTGTTTTACGCTCGGGTCAGCCTGAGTGTCACAGCTTTTGAAACTCAACTTTTGGAGCTTGGAGTTCGCTTGGAAGATCTATCTTATCTATTTTAGCTTTTAGTTTATTTCTATTATTCTCAGTTGTATGTTTCAAACTTGTCTTTTTGCTTTTGTGTTAGTGACTTCTGTGTACTGGGATTCCAGTTGTATTCTATTGTGGACTTTGTTATTTCTGTAGTAGCTTCTTGAACTACTATTTACCTTTTCCGCCGCTTATTGTTGTAAACTCTGTGTCTGTGAATTTGTGATTGATTTATTTACTGTATATGCTAATTTTTTGCGAATTACAAATTAACAATCTATTATTTTGAGCAATTCAAGTCTGATATATGTGGATTATTTTCGATTTGAATAGTTCAAAATAGCGAGTCGTTACAGTTGGTATCAAAACTCTAGTTTAGGTAAAGCTTAGCAAATGGAGTAAATTCATTAGATATAGGATAGTAATACCCTAGAATGAGTTGAATTAATTACGGAATCGTATTCGTTCGTGCTTGACATTCTTAGCTAAAATTCTCTTAGGATTTCCTTTGAATTTTGAACTTTATCTTTGTTCTGAAAACTATGCTTGTCTTTTCCAGATGAGTAACCTTAGGAATGCTCGTGGTAGGGGTCATGGAAATGCCCATGCACCACCGGTTGCCCCTGCTCCACCTGTTGTTGATCCTTTTCCACCTGTCCAGCCTGTTAGGTTCACCCAGCTTTGTAAGGAGTACTCTTAGCTTGGAGATACCAAGTTCACAGGAGCAGAGAGTATTATCAAGGCTCAGCAATGATTGAAGAGTCTTGAGAGAATTTCACTGGACTTTAGATCACCGATGCTCTGATGCATTAGCTAGCTACTTTGCAGTTACAGTAGTCCACCCAAGATTAGTGGGAATCTATTACCACTTAGATTATCGAGGCTAACATCGCTTGGCAGCAGTTTAAGTGAGATCCTTAGCAATCCTTTTCCAGCTTATCTCTGTTGGATCTATCCCTCTGAAATTTATCTCCTTTATCTTTGTCTAATCTTGGATCCATCTTTTGAGGGTTGCTTTTGTGGCCAAGTGGATGCTCAAAGCCGGGAAATCTTGGTTGTATAGGGCATTCATGGATCTTGAGCAGGCTGATATGACTTTTGCTGAGTATAAGAGGAAGTTCAACGAGCTATCTAAGTTTGGACCTGTTTTAATTGACATTCAGCTCAAAAAGAATGAGAAGTTTATTTATGTTGCTCGCCCAGAGTATTATGACCACCTGATTAGTCTAGTTCATGGTACCTTCACTTCTCTTATGGATATGGCCACCAGATTTGAGAATCCTACTTCCAAGGGTAAGCAGGCAGTTTTAGCATCTCAGGTAGTTACAGCAGTTCTAAGAAGAGGAAGCCCAACTTCCAGCAGCAGAAGAAGAATTGGAAGAATGCTCATGGTATTGGATATGCTCCTTAGAAGCGATCTCTTGACCTATCTTCTATCACTTGTTTCAAGTGCGACCAGAAGGGTCACTATGCCAACAGCTGTCCATCACCTACTGGAGACGTTATTCCTCTACCTCAGGCCACCAGAAATAACCTTTGCCACCTTTGCCCACAGCCTGGTCATTTCAAGAATAATTGTCCCACCCAGCAGAGAGGCAATACCTCTGGAGTCTTTGCCATGACTTCTTCCACTCCTCCTCCTCCCACCAGTGATAACCAAGGTACCCTTCAGAGCTCATTTTATTTGCATGGTTTTCCTGTTCATGTTCTATTTGATACTAGTGCATCCCATAGCTTTATATCTATCGATCTTCTTAATAAAGTTGAGCATATTTTGCAACTTCAATTGGCGACTTCATCATTATATGTGACTAGTCCTATCAGTGGTCCTGCCAATCTTAGTATGATTTGTAAAGGGGTGAAACTCCTTTACAAGAAGCATCGATTCACTAGAAATTTATATGTTTTGGGTTTCGATGCATTTGATATTTTACTTGGAGGTGATTGGTTGAAACGATATGATGCTGTCATTTCTTATAAGGCCCGAACCCTTTCTCAAGTAGACGACCAAGGAAATTCTCTTGTAATTGAATGTCGAATGCCTCAAGATTATACAGGTAGTTTTATCTTCTCCACCCTAATTTTCAAGGATTTTCCTGATGTTTTTGGTGAAGTCTCTTCTCTTCCTCCTAAGCAAGAAATTGAATTCCGCATTGATCTTATTCCCAGTGCTTGGTTTGTTGTTCTCCCTCCCAGGTGGATGGCGCCCAAAGAGAAAGTCGTGTTGAAGATGCAGATTAAGGATTTGTTCTCCAAGGATTTGATTAGGCGGAGTTTTTTTGAATGGGGTGCAGCTATAATATTTGTCACCAAATCTGATGGTTCTCTAAGGATGTGTGTTGATTATAGAAAGCTGAACAAACTTACTCTTAAGAACAGAAATCCTATGCCTCGTATCAAATATATGTTTGATCAGCTCTATGTAGCTAATGTATCCTCTCAGTTGGATCTTGCTACTGGTTTTCACCAGCTTCATGTAGCTGAGAAGAGAATTCCTAAGACTGCTTTCTGAAAAGAGAATGGGTTCTATGAATAGTTAGTCATGCCTTTTGGAGTAACCAATGCTCTTTCCTTCTTCGTTGATTTTATGAATCGTGTTTTCTACGATATCCTCAATAAGTTTGTTCTGGATTTCATTGATGATATCCATGTCTTTTCTAAGTCGGAGAAGGAGCATGAATCACATTTGAGCTATGTTCTCCAAACTCTCAGGAGCCATAAGTTTAAAGCCAAATTTTCTAAATGTCATTTCTAGAGAGATGACGTCCGATTTCTTAGGCATATTGTTTTAGAAAATGGAGTCTCGGTTGACCCGGTTAAGGTCGCCGCGATTAATATAAGTCTATCCACCTTTTCACTTTTAAATTCATTTGTCTTATCTACCTTTGAACTTATCTACGTTATTTTATTCTTCAGGATTGGGAGACTCCTATGACTCCATCCGATATTCGTAGCTTTCTGGGCCTTGTCGGTTATTATCGGAGATTTATTGAGAATTTTGTCGGCATAGCTGCACCTCTCATCGCTTTGACTCATAAGAATGCCAAGTTTGTTTAGAGTGATAAGTGTGAAGCATCATTTAATGAGTTGAAGCAAAAGCTTACTTTTGCTCCTCTCGCCATTCCGAATAGGAGTGAAGGATTATCGGTTTCTACCAATGCTAGTCGTAAAGATTTGGGTGTTGTGTTGATGCAGGAGAGGAAGGTCATTGCTTATGCTAGTCATCAGTTGAATCCCCACGAAGCTAATTATGCCACCCATGATTTAGAATTGCTTGCTGTTGTGTTTGATTTGACGTTGTGGAGGCATCACCTTTTGGGAACCAAGTTTGAGCTTTTCAGCGATCATCGATCTCTTAAGTATATTTTCACCCAGAAGGATTTGAACCAGAGGTAGGTTTGATGGCTTGAGTTCTTAGCATCTTACGACCTCGACATCAACTACACTCCTAGGAAAGCCAATGTTGCGACGATGCCCTTGGTCATAAGAAAGCCATGTTGTGTCAGATTGTAGCTTCTCCGTCTCTTATGGATTGTATTTCAACCAAGCAGGATGAGGATACGAAGCTTAGGCTTATGAATGAGAATATTCGGAGTAGAGAAGGTGATGATCAGAGTGAGTTAGAAGCATAGATTGATCGAAATGGAGTTTTGAGGATTAATAGCCGGATTTGTGTTTCGAATGTCAATGGTTTAAGGCAAGAGGTTCTTATGGAGAATCATCAGTCCAGACACTCCATCCATCCAGGTGTCAAGAAGATGATTTAGAATATGAAGAGGTTGTATGGTGGAGTGGTATGAAGTGGGATATCTCTATCTATGTCAGTAGATGTGCAATTTGTCAGCAGGTTGAGGCTGATCACCAGAAGACCGCTGGATTGCTGCAATCCCTTGAGATTCCCATTTGGAAGTGGGATCAGGTTTCTATGGATTTTATTGATGGTTTACCGAGGACTAGAAGGGGTAATGAGAGTATTTGGGTAGTTGTCGATCAATTGACCAAGTCCGCCCATTTTATTCCGGTCCAATCGAATCGTACTACTTCGACTTAGCTGAGATTTATATGAGGGATGTTGTCCGTCTTCATGGTGTTCTTTCTGGCATTGTTTGTGATCGTGATACTATCTTTGATAGAAAGTTTTGGAAAGCTTTTCAGGAAGCTTTGGGTACTCATTAAAACCTTAGTGTGGCTTATCATCCCTAGACTGATGGTTAGACGGAAAGGGTGAATTAGATTTTAGATCTTACGTGTATGTGTTCTTGATTATGGAGGATCATGGGAAGATCATCTCCATCTTTTTGAACTTACCTATAATAACAGTTATTAGGTATAACTCTGTCTTTGAATTTTCAGTTATCTTAAGCTTCAATCTATTAATCCTATTCTTTTGAATTCAGGCAAGTATCGAGAAGTCTCCATTTGCAGCTCTTTTAGGACGATCCTGCAAATCTCCATCTTGCTGGATTGAATCCGGTGATCGATTAGTTCTTGGACCTAATATGATTTTGGAAGCATCTAAGAAGTTGAGGAGATTGGGAAGAAGACGAGGATTGTTCGGGATAGGCAGAAGAAGTATGCTGATAGGCGTAGAAGGAATTTGGAATCCTCAATGGGTGACCAGGTCTTTCTTAAGATATCGCCGCTAAAAAGTGTGGTTCGTTTTGGTCGGAGAGGGAAGCATGCTTCTAGATTCATTAGTCCTTTCCGCGTCCTGGAAAGATTTTGTCCTTTGACTTATATAGTTGATTTACCGGAAAAGTTGGCGGGTGTGCACAACGTGTTTCATGTATCTCACCTTCACAGGCATCTACATGATCCATCCTTGATCGTTCAGCCTACTTCGTTGGAGAATTTGGATGTCAATCCAAATCTCACTATCGAGAGGAAGCCACTTCGCATCGTCAGTAGAGGTACGTAGCAACTTCGGAGGAAATCTGTTAGTCTAGTCAAGGTATAGGGGAGTATAGATGATCGGGATTGCATTTGGGAAACTGAGGAATCCATGCGTGCTTCGAATCCTGAATTATTTGACTCAGGTACCATTCGTTTGATTTATTTTATCTTTCTATTTATTTCTGTTTCTCCTATCTCATTCCTTTTCGGGGACGAAAAGTTTTAAGTGGGGGAGAGTGTAACGACCCAAAAAATTTAATGGTTCTAATAACGTAATTAATTAAAAGGTTTGCATGAAAATGAACAATAAAATTTTGAAATTAAAATTTAATATTTGAAATACTCCTATTCAAACATAGCAAATGGTAAATTTTTATTTGAAAATATGAAAGTTAGTTTGTGTGTGAAATTTCAAAATTCAAGATTTAAATCAGTTAAATTTTTGAAATTTAAATATTTTCGAAAATCGAATATTTTTATATAATAAAAATGTGAATAATTTTCTGAGTGAGACATCGTAATTCATTTCGTCAAATTAGGACTGTTATAGCCCCGCTTATTTTATTTTCGGCAATTTAGCAGCATTTTCAGCAGCAAAAAATCGAGTTGTTGTAACTTGGTCGTATCGTTGATATTTGTGTACCATTCAGTTCGTTTCATCGTGCCGATCTTCGTAGTATATTCATTCATGTATTTTAACGTCCAATACGCAGCGAAATCGGCGTACGGTTTGTCATAACGGTTGCATGCCTTTTGTTTCCTTTCCTTTCAATTGCTCAGTCATATACTATCAAAAGCCATTTCCTTTAGTATTTTAGCTGAATTCTTGTTTGACTCTTTCTATTATGTGAGTTTGATATATATTGCATGTCCCTTCATTATCTTTCCCTTCTTCATTCTGAAACTAAAATAAACAATATACATCTTTGTTGCTTCCAGTTTCTTCTCATTCTCCTTCGGGTTTGTAATGCTTCCGCTTTGAGAAATTTTAAGGTATGTTTCATATCTACATTTATCTATGCCTTATTTTCTTTCCTCGTGCAAAACTGAGTCATGATGTGCTTCTTTCTCTCTGGCCCAAGGTTTTGCTCGTACCGTTCTCTCCATAACTCGAAGCACCACGTCAACTGACCCGAGCCTGACCCAAACACTACCACTCCCTGCCTGCTTCGGCCTCTTTCCTCTACGCCATCGCTTCCTCTGCCTTCCAGTCACCTTTGGCCTCTGTCCCTTTACATCGCCGCCACCAAATGCCTCAGACAACCCATGCCATACCCGAGTCTCCATCATGCAAAAGTGAAGCAGCCAAGCAATCGACCCCAAGCAGCATCTACCCTAACTCGAGCGAATCCAGTAGCTACCCTTCACCCCCTGACCCGAAGACAAAACCCAAATTTTTCCTCACCTAGTTAGAAGCCAGTCTCGAAGACACCCAGAACCCTCCTGACCCAACTGCTGAACTTTCTTTTCTCCTTTTCCATTTCTCTATTTATTATATGATGTATATATAGAAAGGTTATATATATATATATATATGTTATGCATATATTTGGCAGAAAGCTTATCTTTATTATATATGTATTATTACCACATATATGCCTTATTAGTAGAAGAACACGACTTTTCTTTGACCACCCAGATTGATATATATGTGTGTGGTCTCCTTCAATATCTCCATTTTCCATGTGTGCTTCAATTTAATACATATACTTGTCTATATATATTGCGTGTGCAAGTTGCATAAGTCTGGGTGGCAGAAAATTACATTTGTTTAAATCTGAGCCTATATATATGTTATATATATAATACATACATAGATTGTTGACAGATGTTATATATGTCACTAGTGTATTGGTCGACAGAAATTATGTGTTGTATAAATATATTTTTTCCTCCTAATATCAATAAAATAAATGTAAATATATTCGCATATTGTATATATATATTTGTTTTCATCGAATTCTTGTGCTAAAATCTATTTTTCTTGTCGCAGCTATTTGACGTGTCGTGCCAGTGTCCATGTTCATATCCGTGTCAGTTGCTTCTCATTTCCAACGTTCTCTAGCCATGAAAAGTGAGAAATCACTCACAATTATCGTTCTTATGCTTAGTAAATTAATTTCATAAGAACTGACAATTTAAAAATGTTGCTAAATTGGAATTATTAGTTATTTAACTATTATATGATACGTTGACATTTTAAATTGTTCACTTGTGAAAATTTGATCGAAGACATGTTAAATATTATATTAAAATTTGTAAATGATTGTATATGCTTGAAATATATGTTACGATATTTTATTTATTGTTGTTACTCTGTAAGTTTCTTGTTAGCCTAGATATCTCTATGAATTGAAATGATACATACTCAAAACGATCTTATAGAATAGGAGAAAATCTATATGGTTGAAATGATAAATCCAAACGATTTTCATTGATTTTGAAATTTTGGGATTACGGGTTGAAATAATATAAACCTGTAAGTTTAAATTATTGCAGATTGAAATGATAAATATTCGTATCACTTGACCATAAGATAGAAAATTATATACGAACACCATTAGTCTATTTTTAAATCATTTTCAAAGTTTTGACAAACTAAATATATGTGTTTGATTTTAAAATATAATTTAAAAGTTTTATTTTATATTTAATATGTGTATAAATTTAGATTTTTAAAATTATATGTTTTGGAAATTTTAAAAGATAAGTTAAGTTTAAAATGTAAATTATAAAACTTTTTCTTATAATTTTATTTTTTAAAATATATAAAATAATGTTATACCGCCTTTTGGTCAAGGCCGAGATATCAACAAATAGGCTAAAAAGGATGGGAACCAGTATTGGAGATCGATAGGAAACAAGGCTATGATCGATACCGTCAAAATTTGACTGAGTTCCAATCAAGACGAGATAGATTGGGAATGATGAACGAGGCTAGGAAAGGCTATATTTCAAATTTCAAGTCAATCGAAGTTCGTATGCTCAAGATATAATCGATGAAAATCAGACAATGCTCTCATTCGTATCCACCGGACCACTCCCTTCGTATCGGTTTCATTCGAGTCCATCCAGGAAGTCTCGTTCGTATCCACCAAGCATCCATTAGTTCGAATCCATCAAGCATGTCCCACTTTGTATCCATACCTAGTCATCCTACTTCGTGTCCATCATCCACCGGCTAATTTGTATCCATAGGGAATTGTCACTTCGTGTCGACCATCCATACACTTCGTGTCGACCATCCATACACTTCGTGTCGATCCACCCATTCACATATTTCGTACCGATCAGCCATTTACCGATACGAAGAGCGCATAATGGATTGATATGAATGTCATCCCTTTTCAATCGATAAGAAAAGGCTACTGAATCATCGATACGAAATGAGCATCCAAGTATCGATACGATGAATGGAGCACATCAGATCGATACGAAATCCACCACTGAAAAGATCGATAAGAAATGCGTGTGCCGGCATTGATCGGTATGAAACGGTCTATGGGTATGGATACGAAAATGCCTACAGACAGTCGGTGTGAAATGATGTACACTAGATGGATACGAACGAGGTAACACCAATGGATATGAATGAAGCCTAGAAAATAGGTGGACTCGGTCGCTCGGCATAAAAAGAGGGTCGATCCTAGAAGATAGCGTCACGTCATCCGGTTAACATGTGCTAGCATGGATACGAAGATACTGATATGAACAACATCAATATGAGCTCGATAACACCTTACAACAACTCCAAACTTGCATCGATCATATCTCATAATCTACAAGTCCAAATGCTATGAAATTTTCATAGGAGCTTGCGTACAATCTCAAGAATGTTCATGATCGATCTCGACTCGATTAGGCTAAATTTGGATCGATCCCAAATGACTAGGGATCGATCACGCTAGCCCATCACATGAGGGAAGGAGTCTTCCGAAGTTGGAGTGAGATATTTGCAGCTTATAGCAACCCAGGGTCTTCAGAAAAGGGATCTTTTTAGCTCTTCTATGTCGTTGCTCTGTAGAATTTCATTGTAACTCGATTATTATCATCTATACTCTTGTAACCAGCGAGTGATAATCAATAAAACTACAACCCTTCAAAGTGGACGTAGGCTACAACGTCGAACCACTATAAATCATGTGTTTCTACTGCTTTCCTTTTAAAATTTTGAGTGGTCTTTACATTTATATTCTCTACATACTTGCTATCTGTGATTTGTGATTGTAAATGGGTGCTTCCATCGAAAATTGGGTGTTTGTGACCAATTTTGTCACAAACATTTTGGTGCTTTCACTAAGAAGCTAGCACTCGGGGATTCTAAAGCTTGGATTTTGGATTTGAAAGCTTAAGGACTTGGATTTGGAAAGCTATGGCAAGGCAATCGACAAAAAGACAAAGGACTAAAAGGAGTCAGCATGAAGGGGTTTAGGAGGCTTCCTCGGGAACGAATCGGGCCTCGACCTTCATCACTAGAGACGAGATGGAAACGATGCTGAAGAGACAAGTGGAGATGATGCAGAACCTGCTTCGACTAATTGGACACGTTAAAGTGTAAAATCAAGGGAACACGACTGTAGGAGATGCTGGAGATAGGGATCGGTAGCACGGAGCAACAAGAATTCAGAATAGAGCAGGACCACCAAGAGCAGCACCAGGACTAGGGGACACTCCCTCAGAGCATGTTGATCTAATCCCGAGAAGAGTACTAGGTGGAGCTGTGCAACACGACGTTGATTGAGGAATGGATGCTTCTCCTGGAGAGCAAATTTTAGGAATCCCTTGTGAACTCGGGGGGCAGACTAGAGGCAATGGCAAGGACTGCAACTTGGAGATAGCTACAGATTGAAAGAGATGGTTAGACGAGCCATGAGAGGTGGATTGGTGAATAGAGACTTGGTTGATGTGAATAGGAGTCCCTTTGCTCCAATGATCATGGAAGCTAGGAACCCGTCGGATTTTAAACTACCAACACTGGAGATGTATGATGGGAGAACATATACTGTTGTTCATTTAACGAGGTACATGAGGCATATGGAAGTACTGGGGGCATCGAAGAGGTCATGGCGCAATGCTTCCTTTGTATTTGACAGATATAACAGCATTATGGTTCAGACAGCAGGAGAGTGGCTCTATGAGTGCATGGACGGAGCTGATTGAAAGGTTTGTGAGGCAGTTTCGGGTCCACATAGTTCGACCCAAGAATGTGATGACTTTGACATCGATGAAACAATGGAAAGGAGAGCCGCTTAATGATTTCTTAACCAGATTCAATGCGGCAATGGCTTCGGTGGATCGACCTGACCCGTCGATGATTTTGATGGTGGCTTCAGGAATTGCAGATAATTCAGATTAAGATATCGTTGGAACGGGACCCATTGATGGATTTTGGGAAGTTCTACCATGAAGTAGAACGGTTTCTAAGGCAGAAAGATGCGCAGACTGAGAGAGAAGGGAGGGAGGCTTAAGATTATGCGGTAAAGGGTGGAGGTCCACCCAGAGAGGATCCAAACAAAGATGATAAAGGAAAAAGGAAAATAAATGATAACGGCAACATTTCAAAAAGGCCACGGAGGAATTCAAAGTATACTTCCTACACGGATTTGACTGAGAATCTGGAAAGGGTTTACTTGGATACTCGAGGACGCCTCCAGTATTGAAGGCTGGTAAGAAGGGAACCTTCTAAATACAAGCAGTAATTTGAATGATATCATTGAGGAGCGTGTAAGGAATGGTCATCTACAACAATATGTAAGGAATCGAGCTATGGCAGTGGAACAAGAGGGGCCACTGCCCACCTCGAACGAGGATGGCACTGGATCTAGGTATCGCCAGCTTATTATCAACTATATGGATTTATGATTTTGAATAAGTAAGAGAACTCGAAGTAATACGACTAAGTCACTTACACATGCACGGGATCGAGGACGGTCCCTAGGCATGCTCTAAGACGATGATAAACCGTGTTGCTCGAGTCTATGAAATGTTGCTTTTCTTCTCGTTTTCCTGAGAAATTTGGCTTCTCCCTTGGATGTACAGACATTTATTTGGTTTTCCATGGCTGTAAAAACTTTTAATTTGAATGATTGGATTTGCATTTATGTAATAAATAATACAGGTCTTGCGATTATGGCCCTGACCTTAGAGACGGGGCAGTGATCGCAAGTTACGAGTCCCTTCACCGGAGAGCGATGGAATGGACTCGAATGCAATATAAAGTCCTTGGTCGGAGAGCTGAGGCTTGAGAATATAAAAGTCCTTGGCCGGAGAGCCGAGGTCGGAGAATATAAAAGTCCTTGCTTGGAGAGCCGAGGTCGGAGAATATAAAAGTCATTGGCCGGAGAGCCGATGCCGGAGACCATAAAAACCCTTGACCAAAGAGTCGGGGACGGAACAAGATAGCGCAACTTGAAGAGGTCATGGATTTGGATTTCGGCTTGGGATAAATGGACTCAGAGAGGTCCTGGATTTGGAAAAGGGCCCGGAGTGGTCTCGAATTTGGATATCAAACATGAAAGGTTATGGATTTGGCTATTGGTTATTGGATGTGCATAGATTAAAGCTCAGTTGATGATCTCGAATAGCTATGGAATTGGCTAAGGATTTGGTTACTGGATTTTGAATTGGACATCGACTCGGAGCAGTCACGGACTTGGATAGGATAGCTTGGTAATAGATTGGATTATGGATCGGATGGTATGGCTATGATTTGAATATGGACTTTGGATATTGGATTCAGAGCTATTCAAAACATGCCTTCTTACCACAAGGCATGTTTGGAGGAGAAAATGTTATACCGCCTTTTGGTCAAGGCCGGGATATCAACAAATAGGCTAAAAAGGATAGGAACCAGTATTGGAGATCGATTGGAAACAAGGCTATGACCAATACCGTCAGAATTTGACCGAGTTCCAATCAAGATGGGATCGATTGGGAATGATGAACGAGGCTAGGAAAGGCTATATTTCAAATTTCAAGTCAATTGAAGTTCGTATGCTCAAGATATGATCGACGCAAATCAGGAAATGCTCTCATTCGTATCCATCGGACCACTCCTTTCATATCGGTTTCATTTGAATCCATCCAGGAAGTCTCGTTTGTATCCATCAAGCATCCATTAATTCGGATCCATCAAGCATGCCCTACTTCATATCCATACCTACTCATCCTACTTCATGTCCATCATCCACCAGCTAATTCGTATCCATGGGGAATTGTCACTTCGTGTCGACCAATCCATACACTTCGTATCGATCCACCCATTCACATATTTCGTATCGATCGGCCATTTATCAATACGAAGAGCGCATAATGGATCGATATGAATGTCATCCCTTTTCAATCGATATGAAAAGGCATTGAATCATCGATACGAAATGAGCATCCCAGGATCGATCCGAAGAATGGAGCACATCATATCGATACGAAATCCACCACTAAAAAGATCGATACGCAATACATGTGCCATCATTGATCGATATGAAACGGTCTATGGGTATGGATACGAAAATGCCTCTAGATAGTCGATACAAAATGATGTACACTAGATGGATACGCATGAGGTAACACCAGTATATGAATGAAGCCTAGAAAATAGGTAGACTCGGTCCTTCGGCCGATCTTAGAAGATAGTGCCATGTCATCCGTTCAACACGTGCTGGCATGGATACAAAGATACCGATACTGTGACGCCCCACCTCTATACCCACGCTAGCCAAGGACACTACAAGGTAATGTCGTCAACTAACACGGAGAATAAGGCTGGTTGGGAGCGACCATCTATAGCCTTGCTCTAACTATCTATTGAATACATCGACAATAAACATACCAAGCAGGTCGACATACCCAATGAATACTTAAAACAAAACCATAGGTGGTTGAAGGATCTATCAGAACAGAATATAACAACTCAAATGTAATATACATCACAGAACAGTAAATCATCATATACACATATATTGATACATAACAGGGTATACAAAATAATACATATCAGTGGCATAGCAAACCACAATATACAGACGATTCCAGATGAATACATATCAGAGTTACTACAAAATGGGACTACACAAAAATCTATGACAAAAAGAAGCTAGCGGAGTAGTCCATGCGGAAGCAAAATAGGCTAAGTCCAAATGCACCTAACCTGAAACATCTCGGTCTGACTCGAGTATAAAATACACGGGTCAGTCTAGCTAAACAAATCAGTTAGATAAACTGAACAATAATAAACCTGCAAGGTTACAAGGTATAACTAATATCTCTAAAGGAGATAACACAATCATCTAACAAAAGATGAATCATATAGAACAAGCCTCATATCATCGGCAACATATAGAAACAAAAGATAGGAATATCCCAAAGCAAGCCAAAAAGGCAATAACAAATGTCAATAAGGTATACAAGTTCCACAAGGTAAACGCTACGCATCATGCGGCTCATAATGACCAACATTGAAGGGCGATACCTAGGGAATATACATATGAATGAAGCATCAGAAAATTTGCTCGAGCTCAATACTGTACAAACAAGGATCCATGAGCCCGAAGACTCCAAACCCAATATCACCCATGCGGCTCATAACGACCAACATCAGAAGCGATACTAAAGGGCAACCCAATATCACCCATGCGGCTCATAACCACCAACATCGGAAGCGATACTATAGGGCAACAAATCCGAAGGCACAAACCCGAAGGCACATACCCGAAGGCAACAAACCGTAGTGGTGAAGGTCAGAGACCCAGTACTGGACACCACTAACTGGCGGAACGTGTCACAACTCTCGAAAAGGAATCCGAAAAGTGTTAACGTATGTCCCATAACCACTCGTTCACACTAAACGATTTACTATCCGTCATCCACTTTCACACTCAAAGCAGTACAAAGTTTACCTCGTATCATCGATAAACCAAACCCGAAGGTCAAAACGATCAATTGAATAGGTCGGGAATTAATCGGAAGGATAAACGCACAGATTCATGGTCCGTGTTTTGCCCAACCATTTAATCACCCTTCCACTTCGCTCGAAGTGCGAAATTGTGTGTGTTTTAAATAGAATTTATAATTTGGAGAAACGAGCTTTTAAATATGATTCGAGAGATTATTTTATAAAAACCCGTGGATGAAGTCAAGAATAAGTTATCAAAGTCAAAGATGCAATAACAACTACTAAAAAGCAACTTGAATTGATAAAATTTGGAAAACTAATCAAAATATGCAAAAATAGGCAAAACAGGAGCAGGTCGGTCGACCGGATACAGGTCTCGGTCGGCTGGCCAGATGCAGGAAATAAAACAAGGCTCGGGGTAGCAGGTCGGTCGACCGGCTACAGGGCTCGGTCGGTCGAACCTGATGATTTGCAGTTCCTGCCCTTTTTCAATGAAATGCAAATTCTTTCCAAATCCAAAACAATGGCACATGCATACTTGTTAGGAATTCATACCCAACACCCATGATATCAAGAGAGGTAGATGTGAGTTCAAAACTCACCTTTTTCCAAAAACAAAGAAGATGAAGCTCAATAACAAGGAGAAGACCAACCAAACACTACTTCAACCCAACGAGCTTCAATCTAAGATAAAACACATATTTCCCAATTTAGGTTTAGGAAATTTTCTAAAATTGAAGAGGAGAAGAGTTGGAGAAGATGAAGAGGAGGCTTACCAATGGCTTCTCTTTGATTTTGGAGCAAGAAATCAAGTTGGAAGTTGAAACTAGGGCTTGCAATTTCTATTTTCCTTTCCCTTCCACCATTTTCAGTTTTAGCTTAAGAAATGAAAATGAAATGAAGATGAATGAAGAGAAGGGGTTGGGTTAGGGTATTAGTTAAGCTAGTGGGCTGAACCCAAACCCAAAACCCAATAGAAAAGGGTCAAAATTTCACAAACTTCAAACATATCAAAGATTATACTCAAAAAAATCGCAAACGCCATTTTGGAACCAATGGAGGTGGTTTCGAGCTCCAATTCGGCCATTTGCAAAAAGTAACATTTCGGACCCAAAATCCGACTAACGACGCTATATTTAAATAAAACATTTAAATATATAATCGTTAAATATGCGGGTTGTTACAGATACGAACGACATCGATACGAGCTCGACAATGCCTTACAACAACTCCAAACTTGCATCGATCATATCTCACAATCTACAAGTCTAAATGCTACGAAATTTTCATAGGAGCTTGCGTACAACCTCAAGAATGTTCATGATCGATCTTGACTCGATTTGGCTAAATTTGGATCGATATGAATTTCATTCGTATCGACCAACAATCAATTCCAAACAACCAAGAATCAATCACGTGGGCCCACCCATGTGAGGTAAGAAGTCTTCTGAAGTACGAGTGAGATATTCGAAGCCTACATCTATAAATAGCAGCCCAGAGTCTTTAGAAAAGGGATCTTTTTGCTCTTCTACACCGTTACTCTGCAGAATTTCATTGTAACTCGATTATTATCATCTGTACTCTTGTAACCAGCGAGTGATAATCAATAAAACATCAACCCTTCAAAGTGGACGTAGGCTAAAACGCCGAACCTCTATAAATTGTGTGTTTCTACTGCTTTCCTTTCAAAATTTTGAGAGTTCTTCACATTTATATTCTCTACATACTTGCTATCTATGATCTGTGATTGTAAACGGATGCTTTCATCAACAAAGCTCCAATTCGTATCGATCAAGGAAGCTATTCGTATCCATCAAGATACGAATTTGTATCGATCATCAAAGATGCCTTCATATCGATCTCCTGGCATGTGGTTCGTATCGATCGGAAACATTAGATTTCATATCGATTGAGTGCAACCTCTTCATATTGACCAGTAAGTCCAAAATATACCCTTGTTCATGTAGGATCGATTTCACCCTAAAGGGTGGGTGAATAGGGTGATGCTATCAATTATAAAAATTTAATACGGAAGTATACAAAATAATTTCAACATAGATATAGCAGAATAATAGCAGCACAGATATAGCAGAATAATAGCAGAACAATAAATGCAGAAATAGAACAACACAAATTTACCCAACTTCGGCAAAACCCTACCTATGTGCCGCCTCCAAGGTTTCTACTAGAAATTAAGTAGTTAAACGCTTATACATGTAAACACACGACACTCGCTATCGACTAACCTAACTCTACGCTCAAAACCTTGCCACAACTCAGCCACTAAGTCGCGAATTCTCGAACTACACCACCGTAGTTCGTGCCCTAGTCACACGACTAGAATTTACAAAAGTTTAAAAGTAAAATTACAATTAAAAAACAATTAAACAATAAAAACCCTAATTCTAATATTTAAGCCTAATATGATAATTAAAAGAAACTGGCCCAAATTTAATAAGGAATCCCCTTTTCTTTTCTTATGTCTTCGGCTCGATTCTTTGTTCTTTGATGCTTTGAAAATGGCTACCTCTTATTTCGTTCGTTCCACTTTGTTCCAAATTATGGCTCCATGGAAATTGAACTCGCCGCTTTATGTTGATCAATCAAATAGACGATTTAGATTCCTTGCTTTGTCGATTGATCAGCTCTTCGATTTGCACACGGCTGATTCAATTTTGTTGAATTCAATATGACTTCGGTATGTAATTTCCTTTTTGCCTTTCTGATTGATTTACTTGAACTCGATGCCTTCCATGCCGATTATTTTAATGGTTAAATAGGGTTTATTTACCTAAATTTACCTTCGAATCGGATTCGTTTGATAATTTATTTGCCATTCGATTTTTCTTGAGCGTTTGTGATTTCATTAGACTAGTTCAATTCGTATTTTTCATTGCTTGATTATCACGACTTGATGTTGAACTTGCTCGATTCCTTGGTCACCACGGCTTTGAATTTTTGATTTGAACTTGACTTTGGTTCCGTGAATTTCTGATGACTTCGGCCACTTTGATTTTGTTAAGATATTGGTTATTTGTACTGACTGTTACACTCATTTGTATATCATGACACTGTTCTAATTTTTTCTGGCTTCGATTATGATGTTTCCTAACTTTTACTCCGACTAGTTCGAACTCCACCTTGGTCACTGTTGATCTGCATTCCATTTTTCATTGTACTGTGTTGGTGTTGCAGTGTTGTTTTGATACTGACTCCGGTTATAGCTTCGGGTTGCACTGCTTGATCAATATATATGCGCATGCTTGAAGTCTTGATAAATTTGAGTCTTCATGTATATTTATCATGTTTTTGTGACCCTTTGAGTTATTAAAAAAAACTTTGACTTGATTTGAAATTCCCTGCAACATTTGAACTGCTGCATGCTTCAATATACATTGTTCTATAGATTTGAGTCTTATTGTTTTCACTATTGCATTGCCTATATATGTACACATGTGTGTATACATATGTGTGTGTATGTATATATATATATATATGAGATTGTGATTTCTTTGTGTAGCCATGCGGTATGGTCTTGATATCTTCATATATTTGCAGTCTTCATGTTGCATTTGTATCTTGTACTCGTGTCTCAGTGATGCATTGCATTTTCTTGCATATTGAGTTGTTGAGCCACTATTTCACTGTTGGTCTTCACACTCACTAGTAAATGTTGAGGTTTGATCACAGTCTCTTTGGTTTGTGCACATGGTTGCACTGTCAACTTGCTCTGTTTATATCGAGTTGTTTATGTATATACATGGTGCACTGAACTGTTGAGACTATACTTGTATCCTACCCGGTTTGGTTAAATGAACATGTATATTTTGTTCTTTTTGGTTTTGCTACATTATTTCTTTATTGTCATGTGTGTTATACAGGTCTGGTTCAATTGGAAGTCAGCTCTTGGATGATCTGATTCACTTTGAATGCTTTGATAAGTTTATACTTGTGTTATCACCATATATGTACATGTTCTGAATTCTTAAGTCTGGATTAGTTATGTACTTGTTTGCACCGAGTTTGTTTGTTATTTGATGTTAAGGCCTTCACTTGTATTCAGTTCATTGTTGTGTTGCTTTGATCTAGTTAGCATTTTGATGATGAGTTTCTTATGATTTGGTT
Source organism: Allium cepa (assembly GCA_030765085.1). Taxonomy (NCBI): domain Eukaryota; kingdom Viridiplantae; phylum Streptophyta; class Magnoliopsida; order Asparagales; family Amaryllidaceae; genus Allium; species Allium cepa. The sequence continues at coordinate 443,780,588 of CM060938.1, read as the reverse complement.
CATGAAATCTTCATGTTAGTTACTGTGCAATGTTTCACTTGAGTCTTCACCTAGTTGTTCTAGTCATTCATATATAAGTCTGGTCGAAGCATTTACTTTTTGAACTTGTACTCGACCATTTGGTGATATTTTTTAGTGCACCTGAGTTGAATCCAGCTTATAGCTTGGGTTTGACCTTATGCTCGTACCATGACCTTATTTGTATTTCACTTGAGTTGAACCCGTCTTTTGATTGGGTTTGACCTTGTGCTCACCTGTCCTTGTAATTTTATCAAGTGTATATCGGTGTGCACGGCCTTGTGGCATGTACATTGATACACTGTGCATGTCACAGGTTGTTCGTGTTTGATGAATTCAAAATTAAATGATGACGAATAACCCAAATAACTAAGAGAAATAATATTTTCAAAAATATATTTAATTTTACACTTAAAAATATTTTATTTTCAATTTTACCGCATCAATGTGTATTTTGCAGATAACTCAGATGCTGGATTCAATTTGGAATAGAGTTGAAGAATAATACGAATGAATGAGTGAAATGTAGCGAGGTGCAAATGTAAATGGAGAATTGTGATGTAATCAAAATTTTATTGTAATTAAAATTTTATATATATAGTGAGAGCTCAAATTTGTACTATTCAAAATTGTAATAAAATATTTGTTTGAATAAAATATTTATTTGAAATTAAATTCTGTATTCTTTATTTTTTTCGGCAAATATTTATTTAATTATGTGAAAATAAAATAGTACAATAACAAATACACTTAAATGAATATATATATATATATATATGTTTATTACCATCAAATAAAAATCATATACTTGCATATTTAACAGTTCACTGATTGTAAAATCACAAAAAATGTCGTCGTTTGCTGCAAAATCGTTAAACGATCATTTAAATATTTTCGAAGTTGAAAACTATGGAAAAAATAAAATAATAAATTAAAAATAGGTCAACAAAAATCGAGTTTACAAAGTGAATTCATGATTATTATTTATCACTTATAACGAGTTAAATAATACCATTAACCCATTAATTTTATATTCAATTTAAAATCCCGATATTTAAATCACTATTCTAATATATTTTTGTCAATTCAAAGATTTTAAATAATCTCTGTGATTTAATTCAAGTTTTAAAACTTTTAAACCAATATTTCAATAATTAAAATTATCCAAATAATCAAAATCAAATGACCGAAATTCCGGATCGTTACATTTTTCCCCCCTTAAAAAAATTTCATCCTCGAAATTCCAAAGGTAGGAAAAATGCCTTCAAACCCTTAAAATTTTCAAAATCAATTAGTTGAAACTTGTTATCAAATTTTCTAAGTCCTTTAAAATTACGGAAAATTTCGGCAGCAACTTCTTTATACGACTCGATCGGGAAAACTACAAGTCACCACTAAGGGCCAAAATCAGTAAAAGAAAGAAAATCCAAGTAGCCACCCATATCTGGGCATTAAACCATCAGTCGAACAACAATATAAACATGTAGCTATTTGTCAGGCAAACAACTCTACTCATGAAAGCAAAAGCATCAAACTAGCCTCTGCTTCCATACATCTTATTCACAAATAGTATGCAATCATACAACTCATAATCATATAATTTTGCATTTTCCAATGTCAAACATATAATTTATTAAAGACCGTACGATTTACATATACCATTCATATGCAATATCAAATCTAATTACTTGCTCGATCACACAATTTCATTTTCAAACTAAAGTCGCTCACTCGACGGCTCTAGTATGGATTTTGATCCGGTTCCTTGATTAGAAACCTCTATTCTCCTTATATAGCCATAACTATGATAGAAACTTTAGAATCAAATCAAAAATCTATATTCAATGTTCGCCATCAAGAATCGAGTGAAAAATCATAACTCGGATCGGTGTAAATAACTTTGAAATCATGCGCTCGAATCCGGATCAAAAATCCTCATCTAAATAAAATGATCTACGTTCATCTTATGTATTTATTCCAATTGGTTTCTTAACTATACCAATTACCTTACATTTTAAACCAAATTCAGTCTTTATTTAACAACACTCCATTCCATACTAAATCCATTTTGAACCATGACATAAAACATTACTTAAGTGTATAAATACTTCATAACTTAAGTTTGTATAATACTCCACCTCTAATTACACCAATAGTATTACATCTAATACCAAAGTTATTTACGAACCATTTCATAAAACAATCATTTAAGTTTATTACATCCTTTGAAACACAACTTATGTAAATCAATCACCGTTTAAACTTAATTTCAGATTTATGTAGCACTATTCTATATCCTAAAAGTATATATACAAATTTCAAATTTGTTTTTACTTCAATTATCCAGCAAATTTTAATTTTTTTTAACTTACTAATTCTCAAACTTATAAGTTATAAACTTATATTCTTTTATTTCACAAAACACCTAGCTTTAATTTCTATATTCATTTGGAAATCCCGACTATACAAAATCGTTGGAAATTCCATTTCATTCAATAAATGAAAATTACCGATCAACATATCATAATGAGATGCAAAACCAAACTACCTTAATGTATAGGATGCATGCATCCATATAATAACTTGACTGAAAACTTCAGACTTAGCACCCATTTTTATCCAAAATCATTTTGAAATAAATAAAAATATACATAACTCTTTTTATTTAACAAATCATGCTTTTGAGATTTTAAAGCAATTTTGGTTTACCAAAACAACTCTATACCCAATTACTACGGTAGCAATCCCTTACCTAGAAACTCGAAAATGAACACCAATGATGATGCAATCATCATTGGAATTATTTTCCAACGATCGATGTGAGTTCAGTGCTTTCTATATCCTTCATATAATTCCACATCCTAATATAAAATCATTACACAAATGTATATCTTTATTTAGATTACAATAAACAAATTTTATTAAAGTTAAATTTTAACTCAACATTATCACCGAACACCTTATAGTAAAATTGTGAAACTAAATTCATAAGGTGTCCGTTTCAATGTTCGTACAATTACTATTTACTCAATGCATGTAGTAAAAAGGATAAAATTGCTCCTAATCAACCACAATATTCAATGCCCATAAACTGGTCGGGCACAACTGCTTAATCAACTAACAATAGCCAATGCTCCCAACTGGGTGAGCATGACTAATCAAACAATAAATGATAATAAGTGAATATCATCATTCCCTAACCATGACATATCAATAATAACTATATAAATTTCTGAAAATTATTCCTTTATATATGCAAAATATTTTCTAGATAAAATTATTTCATTTACCCAATTTCAAAATAATACCATGTCGATTTGCCTTGTTCAAGTGTTAGAAACCCCTATCGACACCGTGACATCTCACGTCTCGACAAGAATTCATAAATCACTCAATGGACAAATCAGCACAATATAAAACATCTTTATAGCACCGACAAATATGTGCTCTTATATATAATACGCTCAACTCATCCTAGGGTCTCACTTACCCCATCTCAAATAAGTAATCCCCACCAAAGATAAGTGTTCGCTCAACCTAAGCTCTGATACCACATGTAACGACCCGCCTTTCAACCTTTAAAAATCAACATAATACATCCACATTATTCATGTGCCGAGCGTCCAAGTACTGGAAAGATGGATTGTTGGGGAGAGGAAAGAATAGAATCTCACGTTGTGATGAGTAATATATAATATACAACAAAACTTTAAGTAAAGAAAAAAATTATAATATATATATATATATATCAATCAGAGTCAACTAATAATCATCAGCTTGGACAGTTATAACAGCCCGTCCTTAAAAAAAATATAAATACAACAAGCAAATGCAGTAGAAATAAAAAGATCCGTGAATAGGTATTGGAGAATCCAGTTCGTCTCCTAAAAGCTCCAAAGCATCCAAACTGGATAGTAATATGCTTGGTCTGACTCAAGCATTATTAAAAAATTACGCCCGGATCAGTCTGGTAAACCAGCGTGAGAAAACACACATCCAATTGATTTTTTTTATGCTATAAAACCTTTCAAAATAAAAATATCTCATAAGACCACGCCACATATAAACACAGACAGCTTTTTACCTTACGATAACCAAATCATTTATATTAGAAAATCCAATGATATTATAATAATGTCTAAGGGAGAAAATATCAATAACCAAGTAGTTGTGATGTTCGTGAGTATACAAAACAATAATAATAGGTGTATAATCAAAAACTAATAAGGCGTGTTTGCTAACTGTGTAGGATTCCATGGAGGTGCCTTTGGCACTTCGAGAACGGTCCTTCTGGACAAGAATCAGATTTATCCTTCCAAAGCAACAATACATCCCTAGTCATGTACAATAGGAAATACATAGTTGGTCACGCAAGGTCGGATACATTGCTCCATGCATGCATAACAACTATGGGTAACTCTAGGGAGGAGATGATTGCACTCTTATAGGTTAGCTAAACCCCTGGCTATGCACCTATCTTTTTTTAATTCATCACCATTAGTGAGGCTACATCCGACATTCCAGCTCACGCACCATCAAACGAACAGATCTTGGAATCACACATGGAACCCCATACCTTAATAAGTCTCGGAACCATACATGGTTTCCCACATCTCAACATAGATCTCAGAATCACATATGGATTCCCATGCCCCAACAGATCTTGGAACCACACATGGGTTCCCACATCTCAACACATATCTTGAAATCACATATGGATTCCCAAACCCCAACAGGTCTCAGAATCATACATGGATTCCAACATCATAAACAGATCTCGAATCTCCTCTAAGCATAGAATCATAGACGCTTTTGAGTCATCTCTTACAGGTACACTCCCTCGCTTATTGGATGTTCCAAAACCAATTGATCCATTTTCAGAATGCTCAATGTCGGTTCTTCTAGAAATAATTAGATAATAAATAAGAGTGGGCATCCCCCCTAACCATTTATGTTGACGGATCTTCTCATCATTTGTCCTAGAAGAACAAAACGAGTTCATACGTACTGTATAACACCATTAACGGTAGTTGTACCATATAATCCCCATGTTTCTCCTAGATATTTCCAGAGCTAAAATAATTCTGCGTTAAGTAAGGAATATTACCATACCACTAAACTTAAGAAGGATTACATATTTAGACCAAGATTTAATAGTTGGTTATTTTACTATCAAATAAACGCACATTCCAAACAAAGATTGCATTTCCCATGGAACCACCAAGCCTCTTAAAATAAATCTTTCATAAGTTAAATCTCTTTCCAAGAATATTTATTGAAATTTTCATATACTTATCTCACTGGTATAAGTATATCCACAAACCATTCCTTTCAAAACTTGGAAAACTTTTTACACATACTTATAAAACGGTATATGCATATTCACTGAACACTCAGAGATATTTTCTATTCCAAAATCATATTAAAATGATCGACCCAAATGTTGTTTAAAACGGAGATAAGGATAACCCCAAACACTATTTTTTGGCGTTAAGTGTGGAACGAATGTCATACCACCATAATTAAGAAGGCCGGTTAAGCGAAATCCATCAATTTCTTTTATAAATTTCCTTCAATAAATCCTTATAATAAAGCTCTTCTATTTATGAAATGTCCTTTACTTAAATTCCAAATCCATTTATAAAACATTTTATAAATCTCTAAGCTTATTTATAAATTTCCAAGATCATTTATACGATTTCTTTCCAAATTTCAAGATCCATTCTTAATTATAAAATTCTTTTCATAAATTTTCTTTATTTAAACAAAACCTCTTTTATAAACCTTAATCAGTAAAGTTCCTTTGATAAAGAATCAATTATTTAAAACACTTTTTAAATTAACAAGTTATTATCTAAAATATCCTTTATTTAATTATCTTAAAACCTCATTTAAAATGATAACTTTAGATAATAATTAATAATATATATTAAATTAACTTTAACAATTTTATTATACTAATAAATTAACTTCAAAACAATGTTAATATGACAATAAATTAACTTGAAATATTATTAATACAATAAGTAATTATTTTCGAAACATCCTTAATGTAATAGTCAATTAATTTTCAAACATTATTAATAAATAATTACTTAAACCTAAAATAATATAAATTTGATAATTAATTAACCTTTAAATGATATTAATATGATCAATAATTAACTTTTAAATATAATTAAATAACTTAAGTCGGTATAATTTATTATCTTTAAATAACCTTGATAAGTAATTAATTACCTTTAAATAAAATTAATAAAATAATAAATTTTAAAAATTATAAATAATAATAGTTACCTTTACCAAAGAAATAATTTTACAAAATACTTTGTAAAATAGAAATTAAAAAAAACACTTTGTTAAAATAATTATTAAATAAACATTTTACTTCAAATTATAAAATGTGAAGTTAATTTAAGAGCATAACTTTTCAAATCCAAAAGGAGGCTCAACGACTCCAATGTGCTTAAACTAGCTACAATTAAATTCAATTTAACTTCTCAAGTTAAGTTACAAGTATTTACATAAACAGACATATATGTAAACTAAATCCATAATTAACAATCAATTGTTAACGCAACACATATCCAACATAAATCAACTAACACTTAAATAAATGTCCAAGTTTATATAATAGCAGAATGAGGATCTATTCTGCTAAACAAACATCGTTTAAAATAAACTCTTTCGTTTATTATTGGACAGTGTTTATTTGGTCAAGTGGATAACACCAAAGGGGTATGCTTAAATTAACTATGTTATTATTTGAATAACATAATTGTTTTAAATTAGTATTATTTTTATCACTTTATACATTATCCATTTTCAAAAATGGTAATTTATCCAAACGAAACAACCAGCAAATACCACATTCAAGTAGGAAATCAATAATTTTTATCTACTATATAACATATTGATTAACCAAAAAGACGAGTTTAACTCACCGAAATTCCAGTTATCATCAATGTTCTAATTCCGTCTAAAATAGCTTGAAATTCTACAAGCTCCAATCTCCACCAATCTAATTCCAAGACGTAGTTTCATTACGAACACAACATGACTTACTACGTTCGATTTAGACCTTGTACGAGAGAGTTGTTCAAATTATAAATTGAGAAATGTTAATATAGTCAATTACAATTTGTTAAACCAATTACCCAAATAAAACAAATCCCTCTCCATGAATCCTTCTCCTTCCCCGATCTTAAACTCCTTCCAGCCTAAAACCTGAAGCCATTTCCTCTTCTTCCCATCATCGTACTATGAGCTACAGTTCATAATATCATGTACGACCACTACCATTTCTCTCGTGGATCGAAGACGAACAGTCTCGCATCCATCTTTTCACCTCCGCACACCACTATTGGAACGCGACATCTGCTGCTCGACCTCGACCTCGACGACCCCAAACATCGCGTCCAAAATTCTAGCACATCATATCGTCGGAAACTAGTCGCCGACCCTCCTCCACTCTACAAACACAAATATACACTCGACCAAGCTTATCACCTCCTAGACCGCATCTCAAGCGGAACCCTAATTCCAACTACAAAATTAGAACAACCTCAAACCACGACCGCAACCTCTAAAAATCCATCCATATATGGATCTCAACCTAACTAACTCAAAGAAACAAGCTTTGGAATTTTTCATTAAGCATTCATTTTGTGATTTTTGATAGAGAATATGATTATTTTCTCTTTACTAGACACTGATACAAATGGATGGAACGAAAAACAGAAGAAAATGTGTGCTGCTTGTACGAGTGGTTTTGCGTTAGTCTTATTTCAAATTTTCCAGCATTTTATTGCACAACTTTTCGTTCGCGTATAGACTCCAAACGATAAAACAAAAATTGGATCGAACTTAAAATTATGCAACCTTAAAACAATAAAAATATAAACGGGTTACTGATTATGTAAAATCATAAAAATGCTGCCGTTTGCCGAATTTTTTTAAAACGATAGTTTAAATATTTTCCAAATTAAAAACTATGGAAAGATCAAATAAATTAAATTAAAAATACATCAACAAAAATCGAGTTGTTATATTAAAAATAAGTTTTTTGATTATTTATTCGAACTGTTTATTGCTGCAATGAGTTTACAAAATGAATTCACGGTTATTTATCGCTTATATTGAGTTAAATAAGATCATTAACCTATTAAATTTATATTCAATTTAAAACCTCGATATTTAAATTACTATTCGAATATTTATTCACGGTTCAAAGATTTTAAATAATCTCTATAATTTAATTCAAGTTTTAAATCATTTAAACTAATATTTCAATAACTGAAATTGATTAAATATTCAAAATCAAACGACCAAAATCCTAGACCGTTCCATAGGGTCTTATTTTAGTGGTTGGAACGCACCGAAACTGTTGGATGAAGGTCAGTTGAAAATTATAAAATCCGAAATGTTCAAATTCACAAACCTTAGCCGCCACTTAATAGGGAGCAGTCGACCGCCCCTCTACCACTGGTTGACCGGTCGAGATTAGGGGTCAACATCTCCCCTTGTTTTGAGAGTGTTAATTTCCTACAGTTGATTTATTTATTATTTCGTTAATTGTACTTTAATTAACGTTGATTTTAATGTTTGCTTAACCCCTAAGTCTAATTACTGTTAACTTTTGAATTTCAAATTTTAAAATTAATTATTCATATGAATTTGAAATTTTTTATTTTATACCCGAAAACTTCAAAAGACCATAACTTTTCCGTTTGAGCTCCGTTTTCAACATATTTTATATGAAAATTAGTCAGAGTTTCGTCATGAATGCAACATCATAACTTTTCTGGTCAAATTTCAACTTTTGCAAAATTTTCATTTTTATCCCTATCTTATTTAATTAATTTATCCAATTTATTTATTTCTTATTAATTTTTACGAGGTGTTACAGGTGAAGGAGTGGCCATATGCTTAACCTTTTTGGGGATACATTTTACGTATCCAAGTGGGTATTACCATGATTGCATAAGGCAATATAAACGGGACGGGGAGCAAGGCTTGGCACTATGACAACGAGATTGGTACCATATTCTGGAGTTGGAGTTGTTTCATAGGTTGAAATGTCATCGGTCCTGAGCGGTTAACAGAAAGACGAGTGTTACACATAAATGAGCTACACCTTCTACTAGTGTAGATCAAGTTTAGGTCATGCATTGCCACAGTTGTTTATTAGTTAGTTTGTTAGGAGGCAAGACTATATAACCCTTAATGGAGATCTTTCAAACGATTAGGGTAGTCCAAGAAGCTGAGTCTTCAATAGTCCGTGGAGCCGAGTCCAGAATATAAAGCATTTAGATAAATCCTCAAGACGAGATATAAATGGAACTAAACAACTGTGACACCGTTATTAGACGTTACGGGAGTTTCTTGATATGCACGACGACGAGGACGTGATACCGCGTTGGCGGTGGATCCTAACGAGATGCCGAGTTACAAATACTGGCAGGGAAGTTTCTTGGTCCAAAAGAAGAACGTGGTACTTATATATGTGTGTGTAGTTATTGTTTACTTCGAGTAAATGGGGCAAATCATACGCGTACGTGGAGTCGAAACGACTATGTAAAATAAATGACATAATATGTAATGGAAGACAACTACATAAACTAGTGTTATATATAAAGTATGTAATTTACCAATCAACGGAACGTTGTTCTGGCCCACCTCCTCATTACAACCCACATAATAGCTTTAGAGGGACATATACCGGTGCAAGACGGGAACGGTAGAATGACAGATTTTCTTATGCATGCTCGACACTAACATGGACGCTAGATATCAAAAGCTTCAACTATGGTCAGTAGCTATATGTTTTATTGTACTTTACTATTTCGTTGTGAGTTTATATCTGTAGTACTCTGACATGCATTTGTTATTTGCAGAATACTAAAATCAACGATCTGTATTTTTTGGACTTGGGTTTTCGATTTAGCGAAAATTCATGCCCATTAAGGTGTGGGTTGTCACAAACCATATTGATTAGCATAACCTTAATGAACTAAAAGATAACCACATAACGCTGATGTAGTCAAATACGAACAAAATTAGCAACAGTGATTATAATAACCCCAGTAAACTAAAAAAAACAACTACATAACCCTAGTGTACTAAAATTAATCATATTTTCTACAAGCATATCATTTTTGAACTATAATAACTGCATAAAATAAATTAAAATAATCACAATAATAATAAAACGATTATACAATTTTCGAATCGTACAACTTACAATATGCATTATATTGCTAAACATTTTCATTGCATAACCTAACTTTATATTTCGAAAAACTATGTGATTGATAGTGTCGAGAACCCTTGATCTCGATATTAGATTCCACATCTTTACTTCTACTCATCCTCATTTCAAACTTAAATTCATTTATATGGCTAAATTCGAGATCACAAAAGCATTTTATAAAGAACGAACAAAGAAAAAATTTAACTTAGAATTTAGAAAGTTTTTTTTGTAGAAAATGAAACTAAAAATCTTGCCATATGAAAGCAGTTCTGATTGGATTATTGACGTGAGGTTAAACATAGCAAGGGCAACTGAAAACATACCTAATTTACGAAAGAAAGAGAGGGGACTGAGGAAAAAAAAAACAAAAAGCTTTATGAATTTTCATTTCTATCAACGTCAATTAAAATGTTAGGAAGATAAACCATGATTTGTACAACATTACATCAATCTAGTGTCCCTGATCCAAAGTCAAACATGGTAGTAAAAACACGGGGGGTTTACCACTATTTACCCACCAAGTGCACAATCTCTATCTCCTTCACTCACTTTTAATTCTCTAGCTCAAGATCCAACGAAACAAAATCAATGAACTCAGAAGACGACAAACCCCCAATCAACCGCCTTTTCCTCCGCCCACGCCGCGAACCATTCGAGCACGGCCTCCTCCCAATCCCCAAGCTCATCTTCACTGACGGAATCCAAACCCTAGCTCCGTTAAAGCAACGACTTTCCGAACGGAACCCTAACGCCGTCGTGTCCGCCCTCTCCCTATCTGTAGAACTACAAATCTCGCTAGACTATGCTCAACTAGTCATTGACACTCTAAAAGCCGTTGATTTAAATTGCAAAGATGATCCGACCGATGGGGTTGATTTGGATGATTTAATGTTGTTTCTGTACTTGCAGAGTTATAAGAAAATTGTACCGAGAGGGCATAAGGATTCAGCAGCAGTGGCAGATGTTTGGCCCAATATATCGGCGTTTGACGGGTGTTTGTCTGCTATGTCGCCTCTTCAGGTTGGTTTGGGGTTAGTTTTTGGAAATAATTTGATAACTCGAGTAAATTTTGAACTTCGGTTGACTATTTTGAATGATTATGGTTATTGTGTGCCTTTCTTGAGAGTGTACATTTGAGCTAGATGTTCTCAACAGATGGGTTTTTTAATATAACGATTAGTTTTTTCAGTAGATGATGTTATTTTGGAGAGATGGGTTTATATCTGGAGCAAAATATGAATCCCTTGATGGGTTAATTTGCAAAATAAGAACCTTTTAATCAGCTATCGACGTCAATGGAACAGCCTTCTACAACCAATCAACTAAACAAAATCAAATACATATAAGGAATAAAAATGCAAATGATCAGAACAAGAAGACTTATAGTGGTGGTAACCTACGATGTAAAAAATGCTCTTAAGCAACATTTAAGCAAAAACTCATTGAGCTTAAGTTTTTCCAGACTTCAATTCCAATAGGAAAAAAATGCTTAAAGGGCATTTATTAGCACCTCAACGTATTTATTAGTTCAATTAAGCGATGATGGTTTGAAAAGCTTTTGATTTCGACTGTCATAAGTTTGGTGAATATGCATTAGAACTAATGTTTTTTTGCAACAAAACAATGAACACTAAGCGTGAAAAATATTAAATTTGATTCTTTTAGGTTCTTATTGCTTGCGTCTCTTTTACTAATAAAAAAGCATGCATGCTAGTAGTTTCAATGTATCATAGAAGTATTTTGAAAGAGTTTTTATTAATAAGTAGATACTAATCGTTATGTTAAAAACTTGGTACCCATTAAAGAAAAAGTAAACAAGGCAATATCCTTTTTGTTGCACGACATCGCTTCTCATCTAGTACAACGTATGCGGTAGTGATTTGTTTGTATCATTCTAATTAGAAAAAAACTACTGGTATATTTCGACTCAGATCACTATCACCTTCTCATCCATAACACGTGTTCGACCTAAGTGTTGAATAGCATGAGAGATTGACTACTAGGTGTTGAATAAGAGGAGTAGGAAGACAAAAACCACCTTCTTTCTTTTGCAAATAATTAGTTAGTTAGTTGTATTACTTTTTTTTATTGCCTGGCACAAAAAATGTTGGAACTTTCAAATTGATTGTAACCGATTTTGGTATGTACTGTTATGTGTAGAATGGAATTTGAATGAAACAATAGATATTATAGTCAAAAAGAATTCTTCCTCTACCGTCCTCTTTCTCTTCTACCTTCATTTTTTGTTTCTTTTGCTTCTTCTTATTGTTATGTAATCAATCAAACATAAGCACTTTGGTGCTTTCAGTGTCACAATCATGGTCGAATCATTTCAAGTCCGTACATGTGCCATTGACAACTCCATGCAAAAACTTCTCTATTCTATTTCACAATTTGTATCAAAGCTCATTCATGATATTGAAAACTCAAATCAAAATGCTTGAAACAATGAAATTAATCTTAATTGTAAACCTTACTAAAAAACAAAAGGCTTAGAACACATCATTTAGCTCTTCAACAATGATTTCTAGCAGTTCTTGTTTTCTATACAAGCACTGTCATAGTTATCAATGGTGTGGCGTAGCGTTTGCGCCATTTCCACTTGTGGCGCGGCGCACATGAAAAGGCATGCCAAATGGCGCAAATGGCGTGCGACGTAAAAAAGGCACGCGGCATAAAATGGCGCGCCTTATTATTGTTTTTTGTTTATTTTTTGTTTATTTTTTGTTTATTTTTACTTTATTTTTCATTTTTTGCATTTTAAATTGTATAAAATCAGTATCGATAATGCATCCGATGCTGAAAATGAACTTATATTTGATGACGACGATGATTTGACATGGGACGTTGCTACTAGAGCGGCAGGAGTGGAGGAAGCTGGACATCCATGTAGAAGAACTTCCACGTTAAGGTTTTTTAGTACCTGCTTCAGCTCCTTTGTGTCTCCATGAAGAAGAAATTAATCTAAATGAGACGGATGAGGAAGATCTCGAAGCTTATGGATCCGATGATGCGGACATTGATTTGAAAAATATAATTGTTGAAGCAGATTTGAATTTCTAGTTTACCAATAATATGTATTATTATATTGAATTTTGAAAAATATTATGCTTGAAATTATATGCTAAATTGCCAATGATGTTATATTTGATGATGTTTCTTTTTGCACAATGCCTAAAAATCTTTTATTGCATATGTTTTAGCATAAAAATATTGAACTTTTTAAATTTGTTATATAAAAAAAATTTAAACATGCGCAATAAATTAAAAAGGCGCACGCCAAGGCTCCAGAAAGGTTTTGCACCTTTTTGCACCGTGGGCTATTAATAACTATAAGCACTGTAAGTTGGAAGAAATTCTTTTCTTATGTTATAAATCTGACAAGATGATTCCTTAAAGATTATGGTTCAGATATTGGTGAGCTTGGGAAAACTACGGTGGATTTGAACGAATTAGCAAAAATATCCATTAATTTCATGTTCATTGAAGTTCCCAGGAAATACATTGCATCAACAACAAATATGATCAATACAGCTTTTATGAACCAAAAATCAATTTGGGAGAAAGTAAGATTTTGAATGATCTTTCACCCATTGCTATTTAGCATGCCTAATTCATTAAATGGTGTGGAAAAAATAATAGACACAAAAAAGATGCTTATGGAAATGATTAAAAAAGAGTTGATAGCATGCGAGATTCATTTTTGTCTAATTGATTGAAAACTTGTTCAAATTTTTGTTAATATTTTGCTTGAACAAAAAATAGACGTTTCTAAGAAAAGCGTTTGTTTTTGATAAATCTTGAGAATTTGGTCGTTTTTTTAAGTGGTTGACAATTATATGGTTCAAACACCATCCATAACGCAAGATTGGCCTAAGTGAATATATGAGCATCTACCTAGCGGTTGGAATAGTAGGGGAGACAAATACGACGTATGGAAGGCAAAAGTTGTATACTTATATTTTGCAAATAATGTCTTTTGGTTGTATTACTTTATACTGTTGCATTTCACAAAAGAACGTTTGTATATAATATGGAATGACAATGGAAATAACGGGTGATTATATCCAAAATAAAAAATATGCTTTTATTGTTTTCTCTCTTCCTTCTATCTCATTTTATATTTTTTGCTTCTTATTGATATAGAATCAATCCAACATAAGCATCATCCTTTATTTCATATTTTTAGCTTATTTAATCAATCCTTTTAACGTGTAGGTTCTGTTGATTCTCAATAGTGTTGTTATACCTACTTACAAGAGTTGATGATAACATAATGAACTAGTCAAAAATGCAATTAATATAAATGTCAAATTTAAAATTATTAATGTTTGTAGAAGTATGTAAGGTCATTGATAAGATGAGACAAAAATGATTCTGTGTGTTGAACTTTAAACCTTTTAAAAAAACACGAGATCTAATATAATTTTAGCTTGTAGAGGCCAAACGATAGTATTTTTAAATAGATTACAATCTAAAACTAGCTCAGAATCATCAGAAGATAGAAAGAAAAATAATAATCCAATAAATCGAGTAAAATTTTCTTTTTTAGTCCAATTTAGTTTGCTACTAGGGCACATGATGGTCTATTTTCATCAAATTATATTTAATTCTTACTGGTCTATTTTTTCAAATTTTATTGGATAAGATTTTTATCTACCAATGTATATTATAGTAGCAAAATTGAAAGACGTATATAGTTTTCTTAGATAAACAAATTTGACATGAATTTTAAATTTTTAAACGACAAAATTTACCGTCTTGTAAATTTTCGTTTGAAGACGATAAGCATAATGTTCATACAAAAAGAAATCCATGTAGGATATAGTACAATATATATATATTCTTCGGTTGATGAAGCTAACGTCGTTTTGTTTAAATTTTGAATAAATGTTTTCCACTCTTTCATAAAATAAACTAAACATAGAAACTTATATTAGTAAACAACCAAAACCAATGCTTTTTAATCGCATGACGTTCTATGCAACAATGGCTTGAATCCCGATTCTACTTTATTTGGATCATGATGATTGGAAGGTAGAGAATTACTATTGGATTTTATTTGTGGATAAAAGTGCGATAAATTTTCGTGAGCATCAACAAATCATCAATTGTACTAGTAGTGACTTGATATTGTAATTTTTGAATTGCATTAGATAATATTAGTATTTAAATACGAAGAATTATGGGATTGAGTGGATAAACAAATGTCAATCATTAATCTACATACATTCACCATATTGTTATAATTTTTTTTTAAAATTTTGCTATTTGAATCCCGCTTTAAATCAAATCTCTCCAATTAAATTTCAATCTCAAAATACGGTTCAAAACTCAATCAATATTACAATTGAAAAAATGTCAAGTTCATGCCGAAATAAAATTTTCAAGATACTTATTTTGAATTTACGTTTCAACCATTATTGTTTTCTTGACGATGTAAAGGTAAAAGAAGAAAAAAAAATTGATTTTCAGATGTAGATGTAGAAGCTTTACCTTTAAACTAAATTTTAAAGTACAAAATATTACTTTAAAAAGAAAACCGACATTCTTACACACTTTAATGTTATTTGATGAGCTACATAAAACAAAATGTCCTACTCTAAAAGAGGTATAATTATTAAAAATATGAATCTACCGAATCTACAAATCACGATATAAATTCATTTTTGATTTAAAGTTTACGACTTGAATACCTTTTTAAAAAATTGATTACTACACTGTTTTATTAGTTGGTATATGTAGTCTTCTTGTACCATTTTATAATCCATTATAAACGAATAGCCAATTTCAATTAAGTATCCGTTAAAAAACAAGTATTTCATCTAGTTGAAATTGTTTTGTAATGTCCAAAATACCCTTGACGTAAATTATTTATAAATCCACGATCATAAATAAAATTCAGATTCTATTTGACTCCTTAATTCTCCTTCTGAATTCCTATTCATCATCTATTTATTTTCATTTAAAGACAATTCATATCCATTTGAAAAAAGTACAAATTATATTGTATATAATTATAAAATTGGCATTTTGGTCATCAATATTTACTTTTACATGCATGTGTGCAATGCATATGTTCAGGTATTGGTAATAAATAATCCATATTAGGGTATGAACATAAACAATTGATCTTGTGTCGACGATTTTAACAGATTTGTATTAAATACATTTAAGGATTCTCTCATGATAAAGGAAAATCGCAGAATTTTATTAGAAAAGTTGCATATCCCGCTTCATTCAAACTTGGAACAGCAGTAGCAACAAGAATATAATCTTTGGAGAAATTTCACTTTAGCTAGCATGTTGCAGCTCTTTTCGAATGGATGAATAATAAATTTTACTTCGTAAGACCATGTTAAACAATCTTTCTTCAAGGTTGACGATGTCAATATGCTATGAATATAAACGCTTTAAAAGGTTGATTTTTGATTCTTAGCATTGCCCTATGACTGCTAGAATATATCAATTGTCTTGTATTTTGCCATTCCAAGATGGAATTTTTTTTAATGCAGTGTAATGCAATATGATTATTTGAATTAGCATTTGATTACAATATTTGTAGAAGTGTAGGTAACTGGAGGATTTAGGGGATATTTTATGAGACAAGGGCATCAAGTATATATCTTCCTGTATTATAGCTATCTTTGGTATTTATGGATTTAACCAATTAGGTGGTTATTTTAAGAAATTCAATGAAAGGCACGATAAGGCGTGTTCCGGCGCGGCGTCTGCGTTTTTTGGTCTCATAACAGGGAGCACATGAAAATGCACACAAAATGGCGCGAAGGCACACAATGCACAAAAAGCACAAAATTTTATTTTATTACTTTATGTTAATTTTTGTTTTTTAGTCTTTGTTCTTGATTGAAAAATGCATAAAAATTAGTATTCATAGTACAATTGTGCAAATTAGTTTGACTTTTAGGTTGTAAAGAGTAATAATTTTTTCCTAAATTCTCATATATTATATATTTATTTGTACAATGATACGATAAATTAACGCAGGACCTATGTAATGGATTTTCATACTTTGATGTGATCTAAATAAATACGAAATAATTGTTAGAAAAATATAATGAAAAAAACTGCGGTGTGAACTAAATATATTCAAATAACATGAAACAAACAAAATTTGACAAAATAGTCACTACACAAAATATTTTGTCTTTGATCAATGTTACTATCAGCACCATTATTACTATTTGTACTGTTATCATCATTTTTATTTTATATTTTATTTTATTGTATTTTTTATTATTATTATTTAGTCCTTTTTTCTTTTATTTTTTTATTTTTTATTTATTTTTTACAGACATATTTGGATTTCTATCTTTATTTTACTTAGTTACTATTATTATTAATTTACCTCTTTGAGTTAATTTTATTATTGTTATTGTTATTGTTATAACCTTTAAATTACTTTTGTCATTTAGTTTCGGGTTCCATCTCTAGCCGACCCTATCTTGTTTGGGAATAATGGCTCTGTTGTTGTTGTTGTATCACTACACAAAATAAGATATAATGAAATATTGTATTTCTTCATTTTTCTCACATATGATCAAATGTTACTATGTTACTAATACAAAAACGGATATATATATATATATATATATATATATATATTATATCTATGTGCGTGCTTATAATGGAATTTTTTTTACTAGACATTAGTTGTAAGCTTTTAGTTCAAAATTTAATCTTTAAACAAATGATCAAACGTTGAACGATATAACATAATTAAATGATGTTAAATGTTTATGACATTATGTTTAATGATTTTTGCGAAATGATTAATTTTATTCTAAATATCTGTAGTAGAAAAATTGGAATTGTATTAGTCTTCTTAATTAATTATGTTGTATAATAAATATACAAATTTTTTATATACATGTATAGTAAATCGAAAAGGCGTGCGTCAGAGGGCTTCAGGAAAAAATGAGCGTTCTAGCCCAACTTGGTCATCAAGACGGAAAGGTTTGGTATATCTAGATAGCTAACGATGAATTAATTTAGAATTTGGACATAAACTCATTCCCAGATATCTTAACTTGAGTAAGTTTGTAGAATGTGTTGATTATTGAGCCAATGCTTTGGCAGTCTTCCAACATGAGAAGAAATATCAAATATGGTGGTTTCAGTTATTTTATTTTATTCTTTTGGAGACACAGTCACAATTTCAATGATGTATGATTGATTAGGTTTATCCTGTGTATGTGTACAACATGTTGCATTAATTTTCATTTTGTTTAACTCAATCTCAAATTTTAACCCGTCTTTGTACTAAATTGTTACAAGAAATAATGCCTGAAAACGTAATTTTGTACGAATATTTCCTGATTTCTTTTACCCAGTTTCATTTTTGAAGTGGAATTAATTTCATGGATTCATATTGTTGACTGTAGATTCTGTTATGCTAGAAACATAGATATTATTGGTTTGCCAGCATTTGTGGTCCTCACCCCACCAAAAAATAACACTTGTTTCTTAGGAGTTTGGTTACACCGCCTCCTGTATACTGTACTATCATAGTGGGTTATGAAACCATGTGTTGCTACGATATCATCTGTTATATATGTTTTTTTACATGTTCTAAAGGTTTTTGCTTTTTGTTTCAGCTTGTACGCAGTAATAGCCGCCGTTTTATGCCTACACAAGCAGATGAAGAAGCACATCAACTCTCATATTTACAAAAACACATGGCTAATATATTAGCTCTATTATCTGACTCCATTGAAGGAGAGGGTGAAGATTCCCTGGTTAGTTTGTTTCGATAACTAACTTAAATTTTGAATAGATAAGACGTGTGACATAAAGTTTCCATAATAGTTTCTGCTGTTTCTTAAATTGAATCATGCTAGCAAAGCTGTAAGAATGTTCTGTTGAATGCTACTTGCAGTGGAGTATTGCACTGCAAGATATCCAAAATGGCTACTTACTACATCCTTGTAATTCCAACTTGTTAACTATAAAATGTGTGCTCCGTGAATTCTGACATGGTGTTGCTTATTAAGTAGCCAAATCAGTAATCAATCCTGTGAATAGATTTAGTGTATACAGGAAATAATGCGTTCTTAAGCAACACGCGGACATAACCTATTAATAATGCATGTTATAATATATATATGTGTGTGTGTGTGTGTGTGTGTGTGTGTGTGTGTGTGTGTGTGTGTAATTTGGAAGTTTATGGGCACAGCAATGTTGTGTTTGTATTATTATTTTCTCCATGTTCTGCTTACCATCGTCATATGAATTTGATGGGAAATTGCCTTTCAATTTGATTTGAGGTAATTGAATGATCTTGATTATGCTTTATAGATTCCTGTTGTTGTGCAGCGTCTTTTAACCCAATGCAAATAATTATGATAGATATTATGTAGCTGATAAAAAAATGATTATGCTTATGGATTCCCATTGTCGTGTAACTTCTTTTAACCCAGTGCAAATAATTATTATAGATTTTATGTAGTTGATAAAAAAATGCTTCCAATATTTTCTGAAATTTGTTTTTTACAATTATAATATCCTCTAATTGTAAGTCTGTTCTTTCAGCGATACTGTAGGTTTCACGCAGATTTTGATCTTATTTTCTTATGAACATGTTGCTTGCTTCACTTTTTTATTAGTTATTATACACCTTCCGTACGAATTTTTCAATCGTTTGTTAATTTTTCAACCTTTTGTTAATTTTTCTCTCGATTTTAATCAAAAACTCATGATGTATTTTGATCATCATATGGATATTGCTGAAGTTATAGCAGCCACATTCAAATAGTAGTACTTTCTTTACTTGCAAACTTATGGTACCTAGATGTAAGATAAGTAGTCATATTCTATTAGCGGTTTTGTGTTTAGTTCCTTTAAAAGTTGAAGCAGGCATCTGATGGCCTCAGTATCATCTAATAAGATTGTGAAAATAATTGGTGAACCTTGTGGAGATGAGAACATTTTTGCTGCTAATGAGATCTGGTGACTTCAATTGCTGCATCCCTCCTTTTAACAGACATTTTCTGCTAGGGATGCACCTGGATCTATTATCTAATGAATTGAATCCAATCCAAAATAAATTGCATCAGAACCAATTTAATTTAAAAATCGGACCGGACTCAAATTATATAAATTCAATTATGGTGGATCAGTTGGCGGATTTTTATGGTCGAAACCAATTGGATAACGATCCAACTTATTATTGATTATCAATATTAAATGTCCACCTTTGATTTTAAAGTTGACAAATTTGTTTAATTGTAATTTTTTTTTCGTCTTTAGGGTTTTTGAGTTCTTATTTACTTTTGATTTGTGCTTTTTCTTGTTTTAATTTTAATTTTAAACTCATTATTGTCGAACTCGTTATGTTTTCTCATGTCTTCGTATTTCTATGATCAACTAATTAACGTGTATGAAATTTACGTGTTTAAAATTATACTATTCTATTTTGGTGTAAAACTTGTTATTTCAGTAGTTTAATATAATATATTTTGGTTCTTGTCCTGCTATTATGGGTTTTTTTGTTTCAATCTAAGTATCCTAGTCGCTCGGATTTTATTAAGTTAAATGTTGATAAAATAAAAAATGTGGCATTTTCTATCTGATTAATTCAGTTAGAGGCTAGAAAATGATAATTTTATTCTACGGTATATTCCATGTTTAATTTCAGTTTCATCTAATTTGCTTCAATAAGCAAATGCCATCTAGTTTACAATCTCAAATTTTTGGTACAGACAATTATTTATAATAATGTTATAAATCTTTAATAAAATTTAATGGACAGTTAAAATTAAACATTATGGACTATACAATGAAAAAACGTTAAAAATTTGTGCCTGTGCCTGATATCGCTACAAAATATTGCTAAATAAAGGGTGCTACACACACATATTGATTGATGAATTTGATAAAATATGACTTAATATATAATTAACGATTTTCATGCGAACGATCCGCAAATATTACCAATTTGGTCAATTTTAACATAATCAATAACCAATATCCAATCCAATCCAATCCAATACAAGAAATTATTTGATTGGATTGGATTTATGGGTCAGGCGGATCAGGTGCAGACTCAAAATTTTAAGATCCAACTACAAATTGGATTTGGATCATTACTGCTTAAATCCATTGCAACTGGTCCGTCATGCAGCCCTATTTGCCGCTCAACTACCTACTAAGTATCAGTTGCTAGTTCACATGAACTAGTAGTATCATACTTGGCCCTCTAATCTGGGTACGCTGCATCCAGTTTCATTCATAAAGTACTATAACATGTACTGTCAGGGACGGAACCAAGATTTTACATCGCCTTGGGCTAGGATTGTGCTTATGCAAAATGACATTGAATGTAAAAACTGCAAAAAATGATATTAATTATGTATTTTTTAATTATTGATATAACTGAAATTTTTTAATAATTGAATGTACGTGTATTAGAAAGATATAATTGGTAAAAGATTCCATGCGAATGTGAAAATGCAAACAGATGTACTTCACCTAGAAACATGAATTATAAAATTTGATAAGGGATCACTTCTGATTTCTTATTCTTCTTTGAATTTTCCTCACTTGTCATTATGTTTTTATTTTATTTATATGAAATTTATGAAATATAATAGAGACTAGAGGATTTGAATATAAGCCCAACAATGGACTTAATCCAAGAATAAACGATACACTTATTTTACTGGGAGAATGAATACTAAAAGTATAATTGAGCCGAGATTATTATATGGTGTTATCACTATACATACTGCATGTATACAAATCCTACCTGGGCTATAACCCAGGGTCTCTCACACATAGCTCCGTCTTTGTGTACTATCGTGTCATTAGCTTGTCCACAATATGCTTTTGATCCCTAATTCATGATGTTAAATGAATTTAAGCTTCAATAACAAAGTTCACTCCAATATCATGCTCTAATAGAGAAATAAAGTATATGAGTTCTTACATGGCACTGTATGTTCATTGTATGCAAAAATTTCATCAGCAAACGCTTGAGCCCAATATCATCATACATTGTACGCTTTTGTACATATTTTCTTAAAGCATACTCTTAAAGCATACTCATGCATGTATGGCTGTTTATTTACAGATTTTAACATTAGAAAAGTTTGTGCGTCTGGAATTCCTTATTCAGTTTGGCGATAAGAGAAGTGGAGTCCCTCTTAGTCAGGCAGCTCCTTTTTTTGCAAATTCAGATCCAGACATGCCCGCTGCACCTGTACCTGCTGCACAGGTTCATGATTGGGTTCTAGAAAATATAGCTGTGTCATTGGAACACATGGCAGAGAAAGTAGCAGCAAAAGAGAATGGTTCGTGTGGTGCGTTGGATCAAGATGTAACCATGGTTGATGCTTCAGCAACACAACCAAAGATCCAGAGCAGCCCTTCCTATTCTCGAAGTCAAACCTTTGTGGAGGGTGTTTCCAGAACATCTGTTGTGAAACAGGCAAATGACGTCAAAGGGCATTCTATTAAGGTAGTTAGGAAAATCCTAAATGGGTTGACGGAACTTATTCTTCTAGTTATTTTTATGAAAACATATTATGTGAGAAAGACCCCATGTTTGAATATTTGAATTGTTGAACTGTTCCTTTACCAATTGTGCTTTCATACCACTCATATTTTATTTTCGATTCTTGCCACAAAAGTTGCCTCGTCAAATCATATCCAGGAACCCTTTTTGGGTATCCCTCTTAACTAAACATGTGTAGCTATCATCAGTTTAAACACTCTTTATTCATCTCGGTCGTGATCTTCTAATGAAAAGAGAAAAAAAAAGACTGCTGTTTGAATCCATTTACCAAGATGGTCCACTTTCCTAAATTCTTTTCAACAAAAGTGCTTAAGTAATTTTTTTCTAAAATGAACTGCAAAACTTCGATCGTTTTAAATATCATAATCAATTTTGTGCATGAAAGAATAATTTTTTGACATGATGAAAGAGCTGCATCTTTTGACTTGTGCATGTTTTCCTTCATCGTACGATAAAAACTAAACTGGTTACTGAAATCTGTCAATCCCTATGAGCCGTGAATTTTTTGTCCCCAAAATGGATTCTTGAGAATACCGATTTGTCCATTTCAATATATGCAACAACCGGACAAAAGGAACTTGATGATAAAGGACCAACTTCTAGCATGCTTGTAAGAATGAACAACTTAGGTTACTGGCTTAGTGTGTTTCAATAATTTGGCTTTGCTAACTTTTAGGAATGTTAATTAGTTAACTCAGTTATTAAGAATTTCTGTTTATTTCTAGTGGATACATCCACATACTTATATGCTATGCGTAAGTACATATATGTATATACTGTGTGTGTGCACGCGCGTACACAAGCATATATTTGTGTATTTATAGGGAAGTCTATTAAACACGAATAGATGATACGATTGGTGACACAATAGAACCATTAGATCTCCCCCTCATTTCAACCTTATATGTAAACATAACGGGTCCAACGGTCAACATATATTGTGTCTCATTTTGTGTCCAAATAGTCGCCTTTTATATGTGAGTGTGTGTGTGTGTAGAGCGAGAGAGAGCCAATTAATATACTAGAGGTCGCCTATCGGTCGCTCCTTCCTTCGCTTTCTGAGCCCAAAGCAGTGCTTTGTTTCCTGGCCAAATCAAGGATTTGGGGCTTCTTTCTATATATTCATCGAAAGATAGATCCATCCAACCATCTGGATATCTAAAAGAGAATTGATTTCATTCAACGATTCAAAGAACGCCCTCTCGACAATATGAAGCAATAAGTTAGCAACTTTTTATATTTTTTTTAATATAGTAGTTGTAGTTATTGAATTAATATTAGGGATCAGTCTTTTTTTGATCCTACTAAAAACTTAAACGAAAAAAGTAACGAGTCACACACTAAGCATAGCAATTATAATAAAAAAAGGTTAATTTCTTTTTTATTCAACCTTATAGAATTCGATTTTTTTTTTTTTTTTTTTTTTGGGATTTAACATAAAAACAGAAAAAGAGAGTTTGTGTGTGTGCGTGCACGTATTCACATGTTATTTTTATTGTATGTGTCCGGTTTTACCGTAGTATGGTATCGGCAACCCTTGTATTAAACTGCCGTGAATATTGCAGGTTGTGAATTGTCATGATACCCTAATATATATCCTGGCACCTTTGAGGTTTGCTCTTGTCTATGGGTGCTCTGATGCAACAATTGTTCTTGGTGCTATTGGTAAGGTAGAGTTCTGATATTACAACTCCTGCATTTAAGAGGATCTAAATGTGGTGGTGGGTTTATCTTGCACATTACGTGTTGTGACAATATATACAAAAATATATAAAATGGTTAAGTCTTGGGTTCTCGTATTTTTCATCTTTTGTTTTAAACTATTTTAGATATTTGCCATGCTCGCTACGATCTTACACATAGTTAGACTTAAACTTATTTACTTGTTACGTACAATACATTGTCTAAAAAATGCTGCAAAATTAAATTTTAACATGGAGTATGACATCTTTGAAGAAAAGCTAGTTTCTAGTTTACTTCATTTATTTTGCTAAATTTTTGAAATTGAATTATGTTTAGTGAGTGTCTTACAATAACTACTTGCTGCAACTATTTCTTTAGGTATGCAACACCCTTAGAGCTCGATCCCTAAATAACAAATGTCTCTGTTTCTGTTTATGCCATCATTAACACATAGATATAAACAAGCTGTTCATTGTCCTAGATTGAAGAGAGAAAATTTCTTGGTTTGTGTTTGAGCCAACATTATCTGATTGATAAATATTGTACATACATAATAAGCAGCATATAAAAAAAAGTATTTATGAGAAAAGCATGAATAAATTATTGACATGCTAGCAGGCTGTCAGAGTAGAACATTGTGAAAGAATACAAGTCATTGCAGCAGCAAAGCGTATTTGTATTGCAAATTGTCGTGAATGTGTCTTCTACTTGGGTGTTAACCAGAAACCTCTAATTGTTGGCGATAATCATAAAATACAAGTAAGTATTTTATTTTCCTTCCAGTGGCAAACTTTACTGCATATTTTCGTTCATATATATGTAAAAACAAAATGATTAGTAGTTTCTTGCTTTCATAGCTTTTTGTATCAATATACAACACATCATACGGTCTTTTATGTTTCAGACCGGGCATTGTTAAAGGGACTGCAAATTCAGTTAGGAGGGTTGTGGTGATGGTGGGGATTTCAGCAGTCCTTTAACAATGCCATTCAGATCTATTGGCAAGAAAAACTTGTAGGCTTTGTTATGGTTTGCCTCTTTTGGCTCCTGAATCAGCGAGCAAATAACTAAGTATTGGTGTAGTTTATCATTTACTCATTTGCTTATTCTTTTCTAATATTAAATCTTTTTTGCGAGTCAGGTTGCGCCTTTCAACACCTTCTATTCTCAGTTAGGAGATCACTTATCTCAAGCTGGTATCGATCCTAACATCAATAAATGGAATGAGCCCTTAGTGTTAGGAGTGATCGACCCACATGATTCACTCTCTCATCCCGCTGGTGTATCTGACGTGCAGGCTGAATCTGCTACTTGCCTTGATCCCGACTCATTCACTAATTTCTTGGTATGAGAGCTAATTATATTGAATATCAACTATCATGGTGTCATTGTTTCTTGATCTTTTTTCCATGTTGAAATGCAGATTCCTAACTGGTTCGGAGCTGAACTACCATACTCCACGAAAGATAATCCGTTCAGGTTGCCTGATATGTATTTGGCATCTCAAATAAAAAAGGTAAGTTTATACTTTTATGTTATCAGTATGTTTTGTTTTTCACAAAAAAGCAAAACTTAATT
Organism: Allium cepa; assembly: GCA_030765085.1. Classification (NCBI taxonomy): domain Eukaryota; kingdom Viridiplantae; phylum Streptophyta; class Magnoliopsida; order Asparagales; family Amaryllidaceae; genus Allium; species Allium cepa. Next base: position 443,754,522 of record CM060938.1, on the reverse strand, counting down.
TGACTTGGGCTTTTAAGATAAATAATTATTCATCTATACCTCTAATATTTTGTTTATATGTGTTCCATTTTACATGCAATAATTGTTGCTTACTCAGCATTCGACATTAGTTGAGATACAACAAGCTCTAAGAGATGTACAAATTGATGACAGTCGGAAGAGAGACTTGCTAAGTGCTTTGCACGCACATTTCAAAGACTGGTTATATGGTACTGCTCTCACTTGTTAAATGATACTAGTTATTATTCTTACCTACCTCCTCACTGTAGTAAAAACTGTTGATATTCAATCTGAATTCTACTCTCACTATATTTATCTTTCTCCCTGTGATTGATATAAAATGCATAAATACAAATATTAGCTTCCAGTCACTTTTTCAACAAAACCAATTTGAACTCTGCATTATTCTCTCTGTTTTTCACACGTATTTTTGTTTCACTTAGATTAAATTATGGTGATTCTTTCAAGTACAAAAACTCCCACTTTCCCATTTGTAAGGAATTTTCGCAGCACAAAGTGTATAAAACCAACTTCCAAGATAATAATAACCATTCACTCTACTGTCTCACTTCATCTCATTTCATCCAGTATACAAGTCTGATTTATTTTATTTTAATTTTATTTTTTATTTATTTATTTTTAAATAAAAAGATGATCAAAGTGCATCATGTATAGTTGCATAATGTAAAATCAGGGTGAGCCTTGGTTTTGGAGGAGGTCTTATTTCTTTCTTTTTCCTCTTCTTTTTATATTAGAAGGCACACTAACACCCCTTGAATTTTGACCTAGTAGCGCCAAACTGGACATGAAATCTGAATAGATAAGGTGTCAGATTTTAAATGGTGTATCCTCCTTATATTGACTTCATGATTTCATCCCTTTGTATTAGTTCTGCTGTTGTCACACTTTATAGTGAGTGCCAACATCAATCCTATGTTTCTTGTACTCTACATTCAAAACAAAAAATCACCCTTGTTTACTTTTTTATGCGCTTAAGTATAATAGATTGACCTATGCATATATTTTTATTTTTTTGCAGCTTCGGGGAATATCCATCAGCTCTATTGCCTACAAGGAGATTAATAAAACCAAATATTTTCACATTAGATTGTAATTCATGAGCAAAGTTTTTTGTAAATTAGCTGTGTTTCTTAAAGGAAAAAAAGAAACTAAAAAGAAAAAACTGTGTGAATATCAGTGCATAATCTAACAGCTAGCTGGTGAGAATTTTTCCAGGCCATCGTGGCTTGTATAATATTTTAGGTGCATTCAATCGCTTGTTCTTGTTCTTGTTCTTGTTCTGCACCCATATTAAGAGTCTATAATTGTTGACAGCTCCATTCACTTGTGACAGCTTATGTGTAAATTTCTGTTTGTTGTTTTGTGCTGAAGGATACTAGTAGATTTTAACTTGATTGTACTTAACACTAATAAGGAGAGATTGTTTTTTATGGCTCATGTTTTTGCAGCATGCCAAAATTACGTTGTTCATTGTGCAAGCAAAATTTGTTCATGATTTACGCAATGCCAGATGACATATATAATACGTACGTGAAGTTTAAATTTTTGTTTCATGAAAGAGAGGAGAGTCTGTGCTAAACCAACGTTGTTAGTTCAACAGTAGGGTTGTATATTTCTTCAATTATCTCAGTTAAAAAGTTTGTACATGTAGGTATTTTCTTTTCTAAATTACTTCCCAGCACATTGTGAAAAAGATTAAAGGCTTAAAAAAAACAAAGAAAATAAGGTAAACAGAGCCAGATCATGCGGAACTCTCACAATAGCACGCTGAAAGTATAAAATCTCAAGAAACATCACTCAATACTTGACAATCATAGATAGTGCTACAAATTTCAAATGTAGCAATAACCAACAGTATTCATGCATTTAAAAACACCAGAAAGTATTAAACAAATAAATGAACATTGGAAACAAATACAAGCGCAGATTAATGTTTTTTGAAAAATATGCCTGAACGTTGGCTATAACATGAGTCTGAATACAAATACAGGGCTACGAAAATCTTGAAATTTCTCTGAACCATCTAAGGGGTTTAAATAAATTTCTTCTCGAGGCTCATCGTTAATTCCACTCTGAGTTGCATACTCCAACGCCATCTCGTAATCCACCTGATATATGTAAGGGATAAAAGTAAGTCAGCGCACATACGCTACACAGATCAATATTTGTTGAGCAGGTAGTTGACAAAAATCCACAACAAAATTACAAGTTTTTGCTGATATCGTTGAAAAAATGAATAAATTCCATGTTTGATAATATGATGGAAAAGGGTTTGATAATTACTTGTTCAACATGTTGAGCTAGATTTTCCGTGAAGGTTGATTCAGTAATATCCTCTGATGCTAATTTGTCTAGCAATTCAGCGGTCTCTCCAATATACTTTCGCCTCTTTGATGCATAATCATCAGCCATCTCGCTCAGCACCTCCATTACTGCCCTTGTCGCATCAGGAATGTATCTATGAAATAAAAATAACATGAGCCATCTTCTGATAAAAGCACACTTATACTATGTAAAATATTAATATAAAGTGGGCAGGTGAACTTTAGGACCTCTAGGACCAGGGCATGATGAGATGTATATATCTGACAATTGTACTATAGTTCATCAGAATTTAATAACTATTTGATTTGTTGAGGATTTGGATAGACATTGAATTCGAGTTCGTCAAAGTCGTATTATATGATGGCATGAAGAATATGATTAAAGGTGGCTGGTCTCACCTGGTTATGTTCCGTTTCCTATCCTGTCTTTCACGGGCTTGAAGTTTCTTCACTATCTTCGTCTTTAGTTGATTGCAACACTGCTGAAGGGCTGACTGGAAATTTTAAAAACTGCAATTCTTTAGCTTATACTAATTTATACGACGATTAAGATCAAGACCAAAAAAAAGGCCAGTTACCTTGACAGCAGATGCAATTTCAGTGATGTCATCTCCAATATACTCTTTCCCTGTTCCTTTGAACGGTATCTTTGTACTCACAATGCTTACAAAAACCCCAATTTTATCTTGAGTCAAATTGATCTTGTAGTTATTCCAACTGGGAAAAAGGAATATTCGCGTTTATATATGATGTAAAAGTATGTGCATCAAATCTTAAATTTGATCGACCTTTTATATAAAATTAAAAAAGGACAAATAATCTAACTTTATTCTTTTTAAGGCGGTCCTTGTTACAACGTCAGCACCTTGTTCAAAAAGAAGTGGTATGCGGTTCGCAAAGCGAAAAATATTTAGTCCCTGTATAAAAAAGATATAGCAGTAAGAAAGAAACATTTAACTAAGTGACTAATATTGAGTAATACAGAATCAATTCACACATGTACAATTGTATCAACTTATAGCAAAGACCACATATTTTACCATCACTTCTCTTAGTAAAGAAAATGCTTGCCTGTTTAACATCTTTTCCTCCCAAACTAATTCCAGCTTCGACAATGAATGGATGTCCTTCAAACACTTGAGGACTGCATTGACAAGTTGAAAAATATGAATTAGACAAAGCAATTTTGGAGATAAAGAAACACGTCTCGAAAAACGAGTATGTTGAACATAATCCTACAAATTAAATAATCTAAGAATGCCGACTTAGATGGTATATTGTAGAGTTTACCATAATAATTGATTGAAAAAACATTACAAATTAGAGATTTACCTACTAGCACTGAGAAGTATATGCGAGGATTGTGGCTTTGGCAAGAATTTGCCAACCGATGATATTTGAGGAAGAAGTGCGACTTTAATTAAGTTAGATCAGGGTTATGGCCAGTTAACCTGACCTTAATTTTAATGGATTGAAATTGTGATTTTATCAACACAATATGACTATAATATTCTTAATTAGATCATTATAACACGAACCTGGCTGCATATGTGGCTACCATGTCTGGCTTAAGCTCTTTAACAATCCCTAGTCGTAGATTGTATTCCCCAGCTGGACTAAGACACTGCAAATGATTTTTTATTTATATGATTATACTCATTTGATGCAAAATAAGTAAACTTGGATAATTATTTTAAATGACAAATCTTCTAGCAAAGGTATCCAACTTACATCTCCGTTTGGATCATCAAATTTAGCCTGGCGAAACAGCTGATGAATTCTAACAATTTGCTTTGGTGTAAGACTTTTCACATTCATCTTAGGATCAAAATCTGGCCCCATCTCACCTAATAAAAAAAACAACTGATGCGATAAGTTGACTGTTCAACCGAGTTATTGTTGTCAAAATGAAGGTCAGCTAGCATAATATCCCATTAAAAAACAAACTGGAATTTCAGTCGCTTTTACTTTCTACTGACAGACTGATGAATGCTAAGTACGACAATGGTCCTTCATCCAGTCCTGGGATGGAGAACTCAGAATAGATGAAGCATTACAGTAGCAGTTAACCACCATGTATGGATGGTATAGCAAGTTTTGAAATGCAAATACGAAGCCATGATAATTTGAATGTTCTATACTGGTCAATTTAATGTCTACTGTTAAATCATACTAATCTTATAGTTCATAAGTATGCTGACAGCAAGCATTTGATGAACAATTTAAATCGTCTTACTTTACAGTGCCCAAATGCAAAGTCAACAAAGCAATTCACTCATTGATTCAGTTATTTACCAATCAATCTTTCAGCATGTGCTTTGCCAATTTTGACAAATTCATGTTGAAGGAACTGCAAAAGATTTTGCTTTGACGTTTCTGCGATGAGGCGTTTAATCAGAAGTAGATCAACCGAGGAAGGATGGTGTTTGGTCTCAAGAGGAACCGGGGGCATCACATCTGTTCTTCTAGCAAATTTTATGGTCAAATTTTTGCTGTCACGGAAAAATTGTAATTAGATCCAGATGTTAGAAGAAAATGTTAAATCCTTAAACGAACTGCAAAAAAAACTTACTCAGCTGTGTCTGAAATGAATTTAAAAAGGAACTGTGAATAAGGAGTGATTACAGCCATCTGACGCATATAGTGCAATATCTTGGACTATATAGATAAACAATTGCAAAAGCACCAGTTAGTGCACTCAGGTAAAATGGTGAATTAATGCATTCAATTGAATGTGTACATTGAAACAATCAATAGAAACTAGCGAATACAAGCAATGAACTCACGCGATATGTTGTCCAGTTACCCTCAATAATAATTTGAATTTCTGCCCCATGCCATCCATCTTGGTTCTCTCTTTTCTCTTGCAAATGGATATGAGGGATGTTTCTGAATACAACAAAAAAGGTCATCTACTACAATCGGACATACAGATTAAACAAACAAACAAAATGCCATCAAGCACGGGATTTCTTATAACTAGATGGATCGAGTTGTATAAGAATAGCATACCGATGGATATCAATATCAAGCCTACAAAAAGAAGTATAATTTTGGCCCTTCATGGATGCTGTAATCTCTATAGGCAGCCCAGTACTCATCTTTGACCAAATTAATGCCTGTTGTAACCAATTTATAAACGAACAAACATCTCAGTTGTATCTGGGAATTGTTCAAAGGTCTGAAATTTCATTATTTGCTTGTTAAATACTTAATTATGGATACTCAATCAGCAATGCTGTAAGAAGCTGCTGGCTAAATAGACTAATTCTATAAGGGAAATAGAACAATTGAATACTTGAGCGGTGCAAAAGGAAAACATTTACAACTTGAATACACCCCTACGGTTTGTGGTGCTACCGTATTACAAATCAAACGAAACTTTGGGAATGTTCAATCTACACTATGAACATAATATCCACAAAAAGTGAGATCGTCTTGAAACTCCTAACACGTTCAAAAGGTTAAGTTGAATATCAACAACCAAAAAACTTATTTTAACCGTTTTGAAACATGATTTTGAACATGTTAGGATTATTCAAATTAAACCAAATGTTGTAGAGATGATATTGAGCTATGTAAGAACATATCTACAATTTTTTGTTTGATTTACACACACGTAAACTTACACACACTATTAATGGAAATTAAACAATGTCAACCGTCGATGAGATTGTAAATCACCCTTGCCAAACTCCTCAATGTCAACCGCCAATGGAAAATTTAACTTCAACATATTATGTTTGTTGTTTCAGCTTTATGTTTAGCTCAAACTTTTTTCTCTTCCAGGAATCCCATGTACAATGCTCTAAATTAAACAAATAATCAACAAAGATTAAAACAAAGGCAAAATATATTCATATATACGCTCTTAGATAACAAAAAAGAAGGAAATGTGATTCAAAATAATTATTATGTCATTATTATCATTCCACAAAACATCATTGTATGTATGTATGCATGCATACATGTATACATACATGCATACATACATAAATATGTGTGTGTATTGGATGGGAGCATCAAATGTAATTTTTGAAGAGGATATAAAATTAATGTATGCTTGCGCATTGTCCGTGCCGGTGTGCTAGTGCTAGTGCTCACATAAAGAATTGCAGTCCTATATGCAACCAATACAAACAAAACAATATATCTACCAAGATAGCAGAAATAAGGCTTGTGTAATAAATTTGCATTAATTAAAAGAATAGCAGTGGAGCTTAATATCTTCAAATGCAGTTCAATTAGGGTTTGTTGAATCCTCCCTGTTTTATAAATGATGTTGTAGCTTTTTTGGGAATTATAATATGTTATGTTAAGAATCAATAGCGTTGGAAACAATTTTTTAATTATAAACATCATATCATGTCCAGAACATTAAGGATGATAATTGGAAGCTATATTGTTTGAGATAGAGTGGAGCGACTGGCGCCAAGAACAACCCCAAAGTCCAAGCGGAGTGTCGATTCCAGATGAAATTCCGGTGGAAATAGACATTTTGGCAGATAATTTTGATACTTTTTCTTTACATTGAGTGTGTGTGTGTGTGTGTGTATTGTACATAATTCAATTAGTTTTTATTAGATCCTTGTCTATACATCAAACCAACCGTTAAGCAGGTTTGTCTACTGCAATCTTGCAAAATCAAGTAGTGTGAAGACCAAAAAAAATAACATTCAAGATATTGTATTTAACATGTCATATTCAATCTCTTCAATGCTATTTATTTTATTCTCTCCACAAATATCTCAAATCAATTTTCTCATACTTAGTATAATATTCAAATGTAGTTTTTTTTCTAGAAATTTTTTACCTTTTTCATAAACTTTCAAATCCACGTACTCATAGTTTTAAATTCAAAATTCAAAATTTCGAAAGTAAGAATATTCAAAATTTCAAAGTTTTCAAATTCAAATTTCAAATTTGAATTTGAATTTCAAAATTCTCTGAAACCGAAAACAAAAATTCTCAAAGTTTCAAATTTCATATAGACTTTCCTTCCTTTGAAGAAGGTTTTCCAACTGAACCTTTTACTTGAAAAAAATCAAAAAGAATAACCAAATTTCTAAATTCAAATTTTGTCATTTGAAAAATCAAATGTCATTTCAAAATTCAAATCTTGTAATTTTATTTTCAGATTCAAGTTTAAATTTTAAATGTTGATTACAAATCTTGTAATTTCGTCAAGGACCTCTAACTCAAGTGGTTAGAGGTGTGACGCTTTAAACAAAGATTCTAGAGATCATGGATTCGAGCCCTGAGACATCATAATGAGTGCTCTGCTTGAATAAAGTATCATTTTTGCTATAAAAAATTTATAATTTCAACTTCAAATATTCAATTTTGAATTTTCTGATTATAAATCAAATTTGAGTTTCAATATTCAAAATTTTAAATTCAAATACAAAATTCTAAAGAAAATCTAATATATTATCATTTTGAGTTTAATTGAAATTGGTGGAAAAAATACAACAAATATTCTTTTTCAAAATTATGCAACCGATCAATTGGTTTTCCCACCGTCGTGCGGTGTACTAGTTATTTTATTATGTTTGATGTGTGATAAATATATTTAAATGTTTTGTCAGTTTACAAATATGAAAATAAATCAAACACTTATAGTTCGCAAAAATAACTCAATTTATACATAATAAACTTCATAGCGTAATCGTAATAAAATATTTATATGTTTGATACTCATGAAAGCTTAGAAATATAAAATACGCCAATAGTGAACAATTCAAACAAAAATATTAATAAAATACTAGGCTATATAAAAAAAATATTTACAAATAGAAAATAAAAATAAGCATAAACAAGATGGAAAATGAGAGAACATTAAAATCAAGTTTGAAAGAAGTGGGAAATTCAATAGTAACTTTTGCTTTACCCTCACTTTGAATTATGTGGAGGGATAGTTCTTAAATGTGGAGGAATAGTAAGAGAAATAAATTTTTGAAACCTATTAGAATATGAAGAGCTTAAACAAATAACAAAGTTATTGAGTGCTTTCATGTAATTCGGTTTAATTTGTTCAAAGAAAAAAACGTTTATTTCCCTGGCACCATAAGAAAATTTAGCTCTCTTGCCTCAAATGCAGAGTGAAACAATGCACCAAAGCAAAATAGGTCGTGCGTTAAAATGCAAAGTAGCGCCAAAACGACACCACTAACAACATAGATGGAAGGAGTGACTACTCGAGATGCAAGATGAGCCATCTTTAAAGTTTCCAAGTACGGAGTAAATCAACTTCACGGCAAAAACACACAAATACATCTAAATTTTATATCTTGCATCGTATCAAGTGCTATGTACAATTAACTTGAAGGCTGCAAATTATGAATGTCGGTTCCTGTTTCTATGTTCAAGGGTTTTTTAAACATTGCTCTTGATGAAAATTATCTTTTATTAATGTATCAATCCAAGAAAGCTCCCGATCATAAAGGTATTATCAGAAAATCTTTGTCCAGGAATTCATACAAAAATACAGATGCAAAAAAGTACCATTTTTGCACCGAGCCCAAATTTCCCACGAGTTTGTTTCAAACCATATTTTGTGCCAGAAAGAACTGCATAAAACCAATAGAAACCACATCAGAATCACAGTACTTACATTTCAGAACCAAATCAAATAACATCATTTAGTGGTAAGTATGACAACAGAACCTCGTCCAAACATATTAGGTATGTCATCATGTGGCATTCCTCTTCCATTGTCCTACAATAACCACGACGATAAGCTTAAAAGAGTGCTATATCTACGTGCCTACTAAATTGTTTAGGTAATAAACATGGATGAAGAATCTACATACTTGCTGACAACAACCGATAACACAGATTAAGAATAATTCAGAAGGTAAATGAAAGAGCACCTTGCAAGTAACCTTAAAGAACGAAGCTTCGCCTCTTCCTTTTGCTCCCTTCGCGGAGTTCATTTCTTTTGTCTTCTTACCAGCTGATGCATTCTTAGCTTGAATCTCCTGTGCACGTGTTTCCTTGGCAAGTCTTTTCTAATTTCCATCCAATTAAGCAGTCCAAAACTATCATATTTGGCTCGAATATCTCTCAAGAATAGATGGAATTTGATTAAAAATGAAACCAAATAACGCACCTCACGAGCCTTTGCCGATTCAAAATCATCATATAATTCTTGATCAACCCGATCTCGATCAATGAGACCTATCATTGTGTTGAATTTACTTTTACTGATTTCTTCTCTGAAACGTAAATTATACCAAAACAATTCGGTTAAAGATGTAACACGGATAAAACATTTCACATGTTTATTGAAACAGTTTGTTTAGTTCTTACATTGTCAACTCAATAACAGGAAGTTCAGAAATTGACTCGGCGGAATCTAATGAGTTTTCGACAAGCTCCCGGACAGTGGTATACAGTGATTTCCCAGGCTATGAAGCAAAATATTAATTCAGACGCGTGTGTATTACATACATACATGCGTGCATACACATACACATACATGTATGCAAGTACGCAAATAGGAGGAGAGGATATATGAAATTATGAACATAAAATGTGATCTTGACCATTATATCTCATTTTGTTCACTTTGAGGATGAAATCATGGAGCAATCCAATGGTTGAGATGCATCGTGACACCATTTTGCATTCTAATAGAATTTCGCGCGCACGCGAGCACGTACACACAAAATCCTCTTTATCGCACATGAGTCAGAATTGATTACTGCTACTTGAGTGGTATCAAGCAATTAAATCATAGTAATAATCATTATACTAAAGTGTACATATTACAGTATTTTTATATTTCCTCCATGTTTTTAACAACTCTGAAATGAAATATCATTTTTTTTATCATTCATTTGAAAATATAAATCAAATAGAACACAATCCTCTTTATTGCACATGAGTCAACCTAAGAAACATTTGATGATCAATTAGAATAAGCAAGAAATCATCCACTCCAATGATGAAGTTGTATTTGCAATTATATTTGAAATCCTAGAAAATTTTGAAAATAAATATGCATACTTACAACAGGTTGTACAAACCTTTTGCAAGGTATTGCTGATAAGGTGGTTGTACCAGTTACACAGCAAAACAATACACACAAAGTATAAGTTAATAGAACACACACTAGAAGAAGGCTTGAACAACACATGTTTAGGGAGGTGGGAAACAAATTATTTTAATTAAACAGACAATCACAAACTCCATTGTTCTTACTTTGCCTGATTAGAGGCTTTTCTTTTTTAGCTTCTATTACAGTGTTTAAAGACCGACATATTTTAGCAGGGGTTATATACAGACTATTAAGCATTCCAGTTCTAATTTCACATCCTTGTCAATTTTTTGGTCGTATGTTACGTAGCTATTTGCGCTGTCGATTTCATCAAATCGACAACAGATGAGCTTACATTATCGAATCCAGCAATGTTCTTATTCTCGGCAAAGAACTCTGCTGGTGATTCTGCACAAACAATATCATTATGTTAGATAACACTGAATGAAAACGTGAAGTAAGAATACGATATCTAGAAGATCTCACTTTGCTTGAGAACGCTTTCTTTAGAGTTTTTTGGCGTTTTCGACCGTCCTTTTTTAGGCTTATCATCCTCACTGCTAGCTTCGGAATCCATTATTTTTTCTGATGATCTATATGATATGAAAGAAGTATTAGAAAATTAGGGTTTGAAGATGGACATGATCATCTGTTGAAGATGTAGGGAATTCATTGCAGAATTTATTGTAACTGTTTAAAATAATTAATGCTTATGGAATCTTTATTCCAAAATTCATTTAAACTTTGTAATAAATTTATTCACGGTAGGTTAAAGTACTCATATAGGATTAACAAACGTATTCGGCAAATTTCTGTAAGAAAATGATGAATACACGAATACTGAGTTACATCATACTATGTTCTTCCACTAACATTTGTCTTAAATCTTTGATTATCCACATGTGATTTTGAAAATAGCCAATTATGTCAGCTGATTATACATACAAATAATTCCTGTGTGAGGACAAACACCCATGACTGACTAATAAACATAAACAAGAATAATGAGCTTATATAAGGTAACGTTAGTACACTGTACCAATAGCTTCTATATCTGAAACTAAGAAACCTTAATACCAATATAAGGCATAAGGGCATAGTTTACTAGTTGTATTCCAAACCTAGCCTTTGATCATATCATTTGTTCATATTGAGTTCTCAACAAGATTTATATCTTTTGTTACTTAAAATCTCTTATTGTTGCATCAGAAAACAGCACAACATCCCAAAGTAGATAACATATAACAGATCTAATCAAAAAGATAAAAAGATGCAATTTTTATAGTGGTTCGACGAATTCTCCGACCCACGTCCAATTTAATTTTATTAGTTTTTTTCTTTCTTCGGAATACAAAGATTGCAACTTAAATCCGACTACAATCTAGTAGATCTCTAATTTAAGAAGGTTTGGAAAAGAAGAATATAGATCTGAATTTTCTTTTGGATGGCAAGATCTAGATGGCGTGACTTGGTCTTATTTATTCAAAACTGAAAGCAAAACTAAGGAATCGAATTTGACTCTCGTTCATCCCAATTAAGGGATTATCATTCTCGACCCAGCTCTGTGGCCGTATCCAGACGTGTTCGTTGCAAATGGTGGCCGCTGCTGCCGCACCATTGCAGTTTGGTTCCTCACATACTGTTGTACCGATTTTTCGGAACATGCTCTTCTATTAAATCACGAAGGTGTCTGCACTCGTTCGTTTCATGTCTGTCCATCTCATGAACAATGCATAATCTTTCTGACCTTTTTAACCGATCCATGGGCTCTCTCTTAGCCGGCTTTCAATATGGAACATGCCTCTTAGTTTCTAAGTAAATCCTCTTCGGGGTTTCAGTTAGGTCGGTGTAAGAAGAAAATTTTGATTCCCTCCTTTATCGTTTCGGTTCTTCGAAGTTATCTTCAAATTTTCACTTTCCTTTGTCCCTACTGTATCCTGCTTCGGACGGTCCTCTATCATCCTCAGTATTAACTTCAGCGTTTTCAACTTCAACGTCCTCCTATCGCAAGTATCTCTCAGCCTCGTGGTAAAACTCCATAAAATTCATCGGCGGATCCTTTTCCAAAGCAATTTTGAAGTCTGTCTTATTTGCAACTCCAGACACTGTAGCCATCAGAACAATCGATGAATCCGGCTTATAAACCGCAGCGGCTGCCACGTTAAATCTAGTCATATAACTCTTTAGGGTTTCTCCAGACCTTTGCTTCATGCTTGAAAGTGTCATTGCATTCTTCGTTCGAGAAATTTGAACTCTAAACTGTCTTAAGAATCTGTCTACCAATCCAACCCACATGCTTATGGGCCCGTTCTCTAACTGCCTGAACCACATAGCAGTCAGCTCCGTCAAGTACAATGGGAAACAACTTCCATTCAAAAGCACCCAACACCTCCATATGTCAGATGTATTCCATCAAGTGAACTATCAAATCCGTCCTTCCGCCGTATAGTTCTAGCACGGTAGCTTGAAATCGGGTGGATTCCTTGCATACCGAATGTTAGACGTGAATGGACTCCTGTTCATATCCTTCAACTTCTGGTCTGAAGGTCTATCTCTCACTATTCTTTTGATCACCTCAGCTGTTCGGTCGTTGTCATCTAACGAAGATCTTTAATCCATAACTACATTCCGCCCCCCGTTCCCATGGGAAAATTCTTACACATAGTCCTCTAGTTGCGCGTTTGCCTTTTGATTCCCATCCTAGCCCCAGCGTCGTTCGCTCTCGACACCCAGCTCGTCCAAAATCCAAATTGACAGTGCCCCTGTAAATTCATATCGATATCGGCCTGATTCATGTCGGTATCGATCTGATTTTATGGTGAGGGCATTGTTTCAGTGTGCTCCGCTCCAGCCTCAGATACTCCTACATTGGTTTCTGACCTTCGATTTTGAATTTCATTTGTAGCTATTATTTGTTGAGCCATCATTCTGAAAAGTTCATCTAGCATCTCCGATTGTTGAGCTATTATTATGTCTTACATTTTTTTCATCGTCTTTTCTTTCTTTTCTGGTCATATAGACAAATGGATTTAAACTTGAGGACAACTCCTGACTGCGTCATACTCTTGAGTTGGTTATATGATTGCTCTGGTAGAATGTCTCTTCATCTCTTTCAAACTTTAAATTCAAACATTAGGTTCTAATCTAGCTCTTTTTCAGTGAAAGTACAAAAATGTTGCGTCAGAAAATGACACAACACCCCAAAGTAGATAATATAGAGGAGATCTAATAAAAAACAATAAAAAGATGCAATTTTTATAGCGGTTCGGCGAATTCTTCGAACTACGTACACTTTAATTTTATTATCTTATGTTTTCTCTTCGACATACAAAAAGATTACACATCAAATCCGACCACAATCTAGTAGATCTTAGATTTAAGAAGGTTTGGAAAAGAAGATAGAGAAAGAAGTTCCAAAAGAAAAGACTTTTCAAGTTGAAGGTAGTTTGCTATTTATAGGCAAAATCCAGCATATATCTTACCATCCAGATCTAAATTAGTCCAAATCTCCAAGACCCAATAATCCAGCATGAAGATCGGATCATGGCGTCACGAGAAAAAAATTAGGTCGGTGCCGACATGAATCTATGCATGCAAAATCAATTTTCTCTTCAAATTAGAGCTCCTTTCATCCATCTCTTTTTGTTTCAAGTCTTAAATTCATGTCGATACCAATCAAATCATGTCAGCACAATCATAACTTTGGATTGCGCTTCAGGTTAATCGCTAGTTTGTATTAGCACGCGCTTTGGGTCAATTTGAAGTTGAGCTTCCCTTGTGTTTTTCCACCTGCTTCAAGTCAATGCTTGGTTCGCTTCAGGTCGCGCTTCGGGCCAACTCGGTACCGACCTGAGGACTCCGATCAAAAATGCGACTTTTCAAATTTTCAACTATTTTTCTATATTTCTTTTTTCTTACTCCTTTATGATGTTTCCTAAGTTCTTGGATCATTTGTTCGTCCAATTCGATCGTTTAAGTTCATTCGAATACTGCGAAAAATTCGACCATAACACTTATGATCTATCCAAGTAACTACACTATTATTTTATTGATTGAAATCGAGATTAGGCCTTTGGTTTTGTATGACAGAAGAAGTAACTACACTATCATCTATACATAAGATTTATAACGTCAAAAGAAAGTAATTATTTATCGCATTTCGAGGTGCATATTGAAATCCTTGAATTAACGAATATATGTATTCATCATGTGTCAAAAAAGAAATAATGCTACCTTAGGTAGATTCATATCATTACGGAAGATTTACATGCAAAACATTGCCTATTATAGTTTGTAAATTGTGGTATGTTCAAATGTTATAGCCATACGTTTATAATAATTATAGAAGCACGTAGAGCTGTTATGGTAATGGTAATCACTACTGATGTGAGAAAACCATTCCGTACCGATACTACTGGTAAGTCACAAATAATTACTGATATTTTACCATTGCCGTTGGTAAAATGTTCGTTGGTATACCGATAAACTGATAAACCGTTGATTGGTAATGGTGAACTTACCAAAAAAATAAAGACATTAAAATTTCACTGTATTAAAATTTCGATAATGGTAAAAAAAATTGTTACTAATTCCAACTCCGTTAATGCTTATAACAAAATGTTGACGAATTTTAGTTGAAGAAGAAATTTTTTTGATTCATCACAAATTATTTACAACAATGTAAAATAATAATTTGAATAATCTTACACTTTGAAGTTAATAAAACCAAAAAAAAAAAATCATATATAATACTACAAGCAACTGCTTAGAATATGATAAATCTTCAAACTTTTTGTGGTTAGGATTAAATGGCGAAAAAAACAAAATCAACATGAATGACAAAATTATCGTTACCACTGATTTTGACATTTCTTTACCACTGCATTTATCGTTAATAATGGTAAATTTACCATTACCATACCGATAGCATTGATATACTGATGTACCTCAATATTGGTTACCAACTGCTTGATATTGGTATGGTAATGGTAAATTTACCATTACCATAACACCTTGGAAGCAAACATCTTTTTCCTGAAGAAATATTCACTACATTAAAAAGAATAGAAATATATATTATTCATATCTTCTATATATAATAGGAATACTCCCATTTGAAGCTTATGAAATATCTGAAATACCATTTGTTCACTACTGAATGTCATCGTGGTCATTTTTCTTTTACCCTTTCTTATCCACCAATGCAACTGTAATCTGAAAACTTTCCTTGCCTCCTTCAAACCCGATTGTTTTACAAAAAAAATAAAATTGAATCTCCTTCAAACCTAGCATAACCTTCAAAGATGCAACCAACATATCTTCTTCCCTGCCACCTCAACGCCATCTTCTAATCATGATGATAGTGATCCAAGACATATAAAATAGAAACTGTGTGAAGTGTAGAGTCGGATCTTAGAACGAAGCAATGCGATTTGGCGTGTATGTTTAGCTTTCGGAGAGGACGAACGTAAATGAAGAGCTATTTTGATAAGTTTTTTTTATTGGTTTGTTTATTGTTATTCAGATAGTTAAGTTTGAGACTGAGATTAGTGAGATTAGTGATGCAATTGTCTTCAAACTAAGTCAAAATGAAATACAACAATTTGATATTTCATATTTTCCAAACGTTGCTTTGAACATATGTGAAAATCCTCTTTAGTTTTATATAAAAATTACATGATCCAAAGTTCACAATCTCCTCTTATTGTTATACCGGTTGCAAAAGATGTTTCAATTATGAACTTAAATGTTATTGATACCAGGGAAGTGCAACTCTGTTTAATTGTTAGATAGAGACACTTGCTATTTAAGTTTTAACATTAAGTTTGTGTAATACAAATTGTACTAAATTATCGAGTGTGAAATTATTCAAACAATCAAACCTAACCATATGTATGTTTTGGAGTAAGATGCATGGACTTATTATTTGGAGTGAAATATTAAAGCATTGACTGATTAGACCGAATTGATTTGGGCTTTTAATTTGAGTTTACTCAGAGAAATTGTTAAGTTCATCTTGCTAAACTCAATGTTCTGCCTATGCAGTAGTTGTGAAATGCTAAAATTCTCTTTTGGATGAGTTGTTTATTATGCATTCAACATGGAAAAAAAATGCCGAGCTACAGTTTTCATGCAAGTTCAAATGTTTGCTGTGATATGAACAACTATAACATCTAACCACACAATATACCCACTACCATTTTTTCCGTGCATTTTCAATATCAAGAGCGTATCCATTGCTGATTGAAAGATCTTACCAACCAAATACTCAGTGTATCCAATGCTAACTGAAACAATTACTATGCGTTTTGAAAATCTCTGTCCATATTCATGTGGCTTCTTACAATTAGAGCATCTAAAACCATAATTTTAACACGAGATTTCTAACGGTGGAATAAGTGTCTTGAAAGTCGTTGTCAACATAATTTTAGCAAATGTGATTTCTCAATTATTTAGTTTCATTCATAATTAAGTGTATTAATTTCACACTTTAATATTTATTGTATTTCATATTATTTTTAACTTATATTGATCTTCGATGATATATGAATACAGTTTTCAATTTATATACTGATACTTGGATTGCACGATCGACAACTATAAAAAAGGATTCGGTTGAAAATGAACTGTATACATTAGCAGATCATATCTAACACCTATTAATTTTCTATTGAAAAACTAGCTCATATTTTGTTGTTTTACATATTTTTTAGCTTAAGGTACAAAATGTCAGCTATGTTCTTAAGTAAGAACAATATAATTTTACATCATGATTATTGTGCTTCAGTCTGCTCTATTTTTCAGTCCATATAGCAAAAGAGATCTTCATCAATATTATAGCTGAATAGCCCTTTTGATCATGTTCTTATGTTCAATTGCATCTATTTTTTGGGATGGAACCAGTACTCTAATTACCGCCAAAATAGCTACGCTGATATGAAGCATGTTATAATTGATATGTTCAAAATATTGTAGGTACGATCACTATATTTTATGCATTACGTGACAGCAATTAAATGCATGAGTGGAGGTTGAGAAAAGAAGAAAGCCAAGCGAGAAGGATACAAGAATTAAATGTACATTAATTGTTTTGCACTGCCATAATGAATATTACATCTAAATATTTATAATTTAGTGCCCGCATACTTAGTTGTTTCATCTTCTTATTTAATGATTTGAATTGGTTTTTCCATATCAAATTTTACTCCGGTGAACCAATTTCTTAAATGGGCTGCCAATCAATCAAAAACATTTTTATTTTTCATTATTACAATTGTAATAAATCAATAAATTATTCATTTATTTTTTGGTGTATGTGCACAACTCATGCATGGGTTCATACTTACAGACCAAGTTGATGTACTAAGTTTGTTTAAATTGATAAATTTATTAGGTCGATCTGCTTGGTTTCTTTAAAGTGGTTTTCGACATTTTATGTGGTTGTATAATGATCTTATAAATTCAAATAATGATAATCTTAATGTGTTGCTCACTATCTTTTCCGATAACAAAAAAAGGTGATACTAATTTCATCACGAACGGATCAATATTGCCGCCAAGAAATAAAATAGCAGACGAGATTAATAATGTAGTCATAAACATGTTTTCATAAGAGGAACGATTTATTATTCTTTCATTATTGTCGAAAATTATACAAATAATTTGTACCAGTTAGTATTCCTAAATTCGCTTGCTCTTGGTGGTTTGTCGCCACATAAACTAACACTCAAAGTAGGAGTTCTAACAATATTGCTTAGAAATACTGATCTAGGAATTGGATTATATAATGGAATATATGTAATGGAATAAAATTAGTATGGCATATCTTCCATAAGAATCTCATAAATGTAGAAATTACGGTTGGGCATTATCATGGTAGAATTCATTTCAGAGATATCGGTCCGTCAACGAATACTTTCATCATATCCACATTCGCATTCAGAATCATTTTTGGATATCGGATATCCACATTCGTGGATACACATTGATATCGAATAATTATCTTAATCACCAACGGTTATAAATAAGAAACATAAATAGAACATGTTTGTTTAACATAGATTTTTTTTTCAATTCCCTTAATTATAAGTATGCAAAATCAATAAATAATTTGGAGTAGTTAGTACGAATTAAATGCAAATAATATAAACTATTAATTTAATGAAACAATAAATACACATATTTTATTGTACAAAAATACACATAATATAAATCATAATTTGAACAAAATCTGAATGGATAATTTTTGGATGCATATACCTTCGTATCCGCACCGTATTCGTTTTTCCAGATATCAAATATTTATCCACTTTTCAGATACGCATGTGAAACGATATTGGATTTTTTGGATATCCATTGACAACCGTACACATATACCACTAAAGTCTTCTAAGAATATTAATGTCTTTCGGTCTAATTCATAAATAATTTCCAATTAAATAAATTTCTTTAGCGATCAATAAATCACAATGACACACTATTACTCACGTTGATATTTATCTTCCAGAGCACGTTTTTAGTTATGATCAATTATATGTAGCGTTATCTCGAGGAGTTTGATGAAATGCAACAAATATTTTAGTATAAACTGAAGTACTTCGATCAAAAAATGATATTGCGCAAGAAATGTAGACTACAAAGATGTTTGGTTATCATTTTGTCAAGGTCTAAATTATTTAAAGTTTATGGCCACTTTCCATCAATCTTATCTATTCATTTTAAATTTTGTTTCAATCGTTCATCTTCAAAATTGTTAATAAACAATTACATTCTATACTTACTTAGGTTTATGTCTAATATATTGACCGGTAGTTTTAAACTTCAATGGTTACATTAACATTATGGGTCATGTCAAAATTATTGTTTAAACAATGTTTTTAACTCCATGTGCATCCTTTTAGCTATTGATGTCTATCTCAAGCTCGGACAAAAGAGAATAGAAAATAATTGATAAATAAATGGTATATTGCTTATCATTTACCATTATGTTAGTTCATTAGGCATTCGGGTTTCTCATGATTGTCCTCACAAATCTTCCAACTAATAAATTTCGTGCACAGCATATTTTTTTTCACTTTAATATTTACGGAGTAACCAAGTTTATGTATAAATAAAATGGATACATGGAGTTTTATGGGCGTTTGTATATACTTTTTGCACTAAAAAGAATTTAACTTATATAGTTTTGCACGGTCCAATGAACATGCCTTACGTACTGGTATAAATAATGCAAGAAGCTAACAAAAAGTCAACTTTTAATCACTTAGAATTTTAAATAGTCATTTATTATGTAACAGTTATATTTAATATATATATATATATAATATAATAGACAATAGAATTAAATTGAAGAACTCAAAAGACATATACTTAGATATGCTAATATGATTCTTTATTTGGGCTAATCACATTTGAATATCATAATTTAATTTTATATGAGTGACGGTAGAAATACTGTTATTCTCAATATGGCTTATTTGGATTTTGAGCAGAAATAGATCACATAAAATTCAATCAAAATATTGATGAAATATAAGTAATTAGCACTCTTCATACCCATTTATTATTATGTATGGTTGGTAATACTTAAGTCAGATACATTGTTTATCTAAACAGTTAAAAAGCTGATCGGTAAACTTAAAATATTCCATGGAATATGAAAAGTATAAACGATGAACACACATATGGTAAAACACACTTGCCTTACATATCACTTTAGAATTTAATTCATATATAGACTGAATCAATACGTGCTCGAATATAGCTGCAAAATAGAACTTTATTCGTATTAAATGATTATGTGCTTCTTAGTACATACCACATATTGGCAGACATATTGATTTTAGCAGATACTTGACAATTATACAAGTAGTTGAAAAGAATTTTCAAATAAGAAAGTAACATAATGCAATCCCAATTAATAATTGACATGTCATCATATGCACATGAGCATCAAAAGTAATATGTATTAGCCATTTCTAGCATGACAAAGAATATATTTAGAAGATATCATTACATTAATATCATAAAGCTTTAGTAGCTACTTGCAACTACAAACAATCACGGCTGTAGTTAAAAAGAAACATAATAAATTTTGAGATGTTTTTCTAAGAAAAAAAACTTGGATACAAACCTTGATGCACCCCTCCTTGAATTACGTCATGTGTACTAAAAGACAGATGAAATTTTTTTATTGAATAATATTAAGGTAACCATGTTTTGTTTTTTAGCACACGTGGTGGAATCCGAGGAAAGTTGCATCAAAATTTTGATACATGTATGAAGTATTGCCCTTTTTCTAAGGTTCATTTCCTCGCATTGTCAACAAGGAAACGTAATGATTTGTGAAAAGTTTTTCCAAGGTCTTACTACAACAGAATGGAAAAAAGTGAAAACGTCTTATTCTTTGGGGTTTGTTCGCTTTTTAACTCTTTAATAAAATAGCTTATTCAGTCACTATAAATTTGGAACTTGGGAAAATATTACATTTGGTAAGAACCTTTTTTAACTCATAATGGTAAACAATGAAAAACAACAATACGATAACCAATTGTGAATTAAGTGAACTTAATTGGCCACCATAACGTCAGATAATTTACTGCCACAACATCAACTAATCAATAAGTAGGCAAAAATAGCATAAATTTATTGATTATTAGATCAACTTTGTGCAATATATGAAGTTGCATTATTAATCGCTATAAGGATATTTGTTAGATACATCATGCTTTGACACTCACTGAACTTTAGCTTTATATACTGAACTTACATCAACTAGACAAAATAATTGAATCCATTAGTAAGGTCCAACAAAGGAAATGTCATTTTGTGGATCAAAGGTAATGATAAATCAATATAACAACCAAATGACATTAAAATTAATATTTCTCATACCCAAAGGTTGAATATTCCTTTGAACAAAATATCTTATACTAATTGATGAATGTAAAAGAATCTCATCATTCTAAATTTCACATCCTACATTTAAATATGTGGTTTCTTCAAAGAATGATTTCATTCGGTAAACGTATTTTTTATGTGCTTGATAGCAATACATTTTGCATTTAGACATCAAATAAAGGCAAATCAACAATTAAGCAAGTTCCCCGTTCGAAAGAATGCAAAATTTCCATTTTACATATACATTTTCTTCCACTGATTACACTCCAAAAGGACAGACATATAGCTAATCAAAAAATCCAGATGATCAAAACATGAAAAATGACCAAGATATTAATTAAATTAGGAAATTAGGGTTATGCTCATACCAAGAAAAAATAAGACGAAGGCAGTTGGTGAAGCTTTGACGTCTCGGTTTGGTCGACAGTGGAGAATCGGCGTCGTTTACTAATGAGCGCGTTGCAGATGCAATGATTTGTTGAATTGTAGCGTTGTAAAATTTTCGGAAATCAGAGATTGTGATAATAGATACTTAGAATAAATATTAAAGCTGAAAATTTGTAAATTTAGGGCACAGCAGAGGCGAAGCGGGGGAAAAAGAAATTGCGTCTGCGTGACATGAAGATAGATTTGCGTTTTTGTGTCAAACTGTCTTCACGATGTTTTATTTCCATTTCCCAGGTTTAGTACCCAAAGACTTCCTAAGGTACCCCTCGTCACCAAATTTAACCACGTTACTGTTCCCTAGGCAACCGAAGCGGTCCTTTGACCGTTTTGCCAAAAAGTAAAAAGATATCTTTGCGTTGAACGGGTCGTGTCGTGTCGTTTGCCCCTCTCCGACTCCCTCTTCTTCTTTCTCTCTTTCTCTATTTATTCTTTCCTTCCTCATCACCGACTCAACACTCCCAAATTCGAAAATTCATTAGTTTCTGCATGTCGATCTGATTATCTTTTCGGATATATTTTACATATTTGTGTACATTTTATTCGTATCTATAACATTTTTTTTTACTTTTTGTTATATTTTGTAATTTTCAATTTTCAGAATGTCGTACGGATCTTCTGTTTCTGCTTCCTTTCGGCCTATCGTTATATGAACGCCTGAAATACTTTCAATTTTCATAGACTTGTGCGTGTAATTTTTACTTGAAAGAAGGAATTCCGTTAACTCGTTTTAAGCGTCCGCGGCTAGCGTTTTTAACAATAGACTGAATCTTAACTAGTCGAAGAAACAAATCAAAAACAAATGGGACAACCTAAAGCGTACATGAGTGGACGGAGACATACAATTATAGCTTGAAGAAGGAATTTGGGATCCAAAGAATGATTACATTGAATGTCGAGAAGTATGGTGGGATACAATTGCACGAAGATTCAAAGATTCATAAAACGGTCCATGTTCAAATTCAAACAGTTGGATGAACTTTTTGGCGGCTGCATAAGTAAGGGGGCTTGCAGATATCCAATAGCTTCTAAGCCACCTTGTAACATTCCCCACTTGGAAGTCCAAAACTAACAGCTACGGATGTTGCAATCATCCATAGTATTTAATTCTCGACGACCAAAAACCTTAATGTTATGTACATTGATATAACAGAAACATATGGATATGGAAAAAATTAAAATCATTAAGCAACTTTCACGTTCCATTTCAAAACATTTCAGATTCATTTTATAATCTCAGATTCAAGAACCACGTTCAGAGAAAATATAATTATTACAACATACGCCAAGAGCGATATATGAAGTGCCCCTTGGATGATCAAAGTATATATATATATATATAAGTATGTATGTATAGGCAATTAAACAACTTCGTATTTACAACAAAACACAGCAGAATAGAATCAAAATAGAAAAGATCTTCTATTAGCTTGCTTGCCTCTTGCACGTCTCCGGAAGCTTATTCGTCCAAGAAAAACCTTAAAACCTCAACTCTCAAACTACTCAATAATTGAACAGCCGAGAGTTTAAAGGGAAAAATAAACTTCGAGTCAAACATAAAGTCTGGTATCAATAATAACCTACAATCTCAAACCATTTTAAAATATCCAATGAGACCACGCCCTTTAGCGGAATGGCCGGTATCTTATCCAAAAATATATAGTAACCATATACTGTGTTTCTGCATCCACAATGGTTATAACATAGCAATTTAAAATATTATGATGATATATGCAAATAAGTAAATTATTCTGGATTTCCCATCCCTGTTGATATAACTATTGTCATAGTTATAGTTTCTAGGATTACTATTAACCTATTAGTTTTCATGGGTCGACTAATAACCTGTTAAAGCTTATGTACTACCTGTCTGGTTTCATGGCTTTCATAGGATCACTAAGCACCTATTGAGCCCTTCCAATAACTTCATTATTCATGGGTTCTCCTTGAATCTATTGGTACCTCCAATAACTTCTCTTATATCATAATTTACATGGATTGACTAGAAACCTATTGACATCTGTCAATAACTTAATCTGAATATAGTTTTCATGGGTTCACTACAAACCTATTGGCCCCTGCCAATAACTCTTTATAAACATAATGTTCATGGATTTACTATGAACATGTCTATCTGACATCTTCTTTAATTAGTATTTAAGCATCCTATATTCTGGTCTTCCTGACATCTTGGATGCAATTCTACTCATTCAGGGGTTAACTCAATTTATATTTACTAATAGGTCAACCTAATTGGTTATTCTACCCTTTCTTCCAAAAATACAGCTATGGGTCCATTTTATAGTGAATATGTACATTAGAAGAAGCAAACATGATAACATAATAATAACAACATCTATGGTTTAATATCCTTGAAATCATTTTCATATAAACCATGATTAATCTCTTTAACCTGTTACTTTATCAAGGAAAGTTTCTTTAAAAACTCCATACTTAAAAGCCATTCCAAAACTCATTTATTTTGCCATGGGTTTTCCATTAAAAATGAGATTGGGTTCTTTGTTTTGAAAACTAAGGCTTTCAAAACCTTAGACCTTTACTTTCGAAACCATTGGAAAACCTCCTTCGAAAGCATTCAAATCTTCTTTTCAAACACTAAGCATATGCCTTTCAAAACACTCAAAACATATGACTTTCGAAAGCATTTAAAACCTTCCTTTCGAAACCCTCAAAGCAATCCTTTTGAAAGTATGTATTGCTTCAAAATCATTTGAAAATACCTCTTTCGAAATCATTGGGTTTATCTTTAAAATATCTTTTGGGTCAAGGTGAATATAAACGAAAGTGCCCCTTTCGAAACCATTAACCTTCATATAAAAGATTTTAGGGAAAACTGATTGCTTCAGAACCATCCTTTCAAAAGCTTAAATCGTTTAAGTAAAACATTTGTATGGATAGCTTCGAAACCCCTTTCGAAGCCATTGCCTTCGAAACCCTTATGTGGCTATTGGAGCCTTTTCGAAAGCTTTGGGAAGTGGCTTATTATATTTATAAAACAAAGGCTACCTTTCGAACTAGTTGATGACTTCAATTCATTGGAAAGGTATAAGGCTGGCAGCATGGTTTTGATTGGGTTCAAACAACACTTTCGAAAGCATCGATTGAAAAAAAAGGTAACTCATTCGAAGGCTACGCTTTAACAAAAAGGCGGCAACCTCTTCGAAAGCTATTTTAAACCCTTTCGAAAGCATTCTTTTGAAACAAGGCAAGTGGCATCTTCGAAAGCTATTTAAATGGGTTTTGACCCCTTCGTAAGCATGGTTTCTGAAAGGGAGTGCGGATTAAGGATCTTAAGGCTAATTTAGCACTAGAGGGGGGTGAATAGTGTTTAATGAATTCCAGGACTTATATGAACTAAATTGAAATTATGACACAAAAAAATGCAGAACTTAATCACAGAACAATCACATAATTAAACACAGGTACAGAAAGTAAATAAAAACAGTAAAGGGAAAGAACACACTGAATTTTATACTGGTTCGGAGTTACCCTACATCCAGTCCTGTACCAAGGCAAACCACCTCATACAGATTTTTATTAAACCAATGTCGAGATTACACTCCTCAATTTATAAAGGCCTTGAGGTATCCTCCTGTCTCACGAGTCCGGGGCAAAATCTCTTGATTTACGGGCCACAAGATCACCCAATTGATTTCCAAGCACAACCACACATTATAGAGACACTCGATAAACTTTTGATTACAAATTGATTCTATAATTATGAATAGCACTTTGATCTTCGAGAGAGGACAAAGAATCAAACAAGAATGAAATTATAATTTGATTCAGTTGAGAATTTGGCAGAATTTCAGCATGATCTTAAAAATATGATAATTATAGAACATGGATTTGTGGAGAAGGTGAAGTGAAGAAAATATATGAATTGTATGTTAAAAAATTTGTTTGAGAAGGCTATTTGTAGAGTACCAACTGTCGTAACCATTCGTGAAGAGATTTAAACGAATAGACACTTCTTTTGAAAATTGAAATTTTTGAATTCAACGGCCACATGTCGACATGGGGTATCCCTGATGTCAACATCCCTTGTAAAAAAATGAAAAACTTGTTTTGAAAATGGTATTGAATTGAAAACAAAATGAAATGACTTTGAGTAAGATAAAATAATTTTATTATGTTTTTAAAACAGAAAAACAAAGAATATTTTAAGGTTAAAACATCTTTTTTGAAAATCATTTGAAAAGATAATTTTAAGGCTAAAATATTTTAAAAAGCAGTTTTGAAAATCGTTTTTGAAAAACCATTTTGAAGTAGTTTTGCAAGCTTCTTCCTACAGAATATCTCATCACATGAGGACTCAAGAACTTGTATAAAACCAGGATGTTCATGGGTTTGTAAGCCACTTGTCGTAGGTTTGTAAGCTACCTGTCGTGGGTTTGTAAGCCACTAAGAAGGTAGAAATGAGTTTCATCCTAAATGAAATTTGAAATGAAGATTTCCATGCTATTATGAAGTTTTAACAAAAAAACTAGACACATATCTTGAAATCTTGATCTTGATACTCATGAGTCTTCGAACTTGATTTCTTCATTCTTGATCTTTATACTGTACAATCTTCAATAATCAGTACCTGCCTTATATATATTCTCATAATATCATTCATATATATCTAGACAATAGTGTTAGTATATAAGTTATAATAAAATAAGTTACAAATGTTGTTGTCATCAAAACCACTATCTCCAGTTCCTAACAATCTCCCCCTTTTTGATGATGACAACCTTATAAAATATACTTACCACTTCAATCATACAAATCCCCCTTACACCAACAACTCCCCTTACTCCAAGCTTATTGTTTTATATAACTTATCTCCCCCTTTGTCATCAACAAAAACCTATAAACCTTGAACTTAAAAAAGAGGTAAACAAACATATGACATAAGAATAACATATGAAATATAGCATCCTAACTGAAATTCATATCTCTATACATCGAAGATTGTTTAGAAGAACATTAATCAAGATAATACTTATATTCAAATTAACAAACTAAAATACAATCACGAAAATGAAAAAAACGCATAACGAGGACCCTTAACTATTGGTGATTTATGGACCGAACAATTTGGATAGTGGAGACAAAAATTTCCACGTTGTTCGACCAAGTTTCCATTAGCGTCAAAAAGGACCTCTTCAACGCAAATTACGCCATTGTCTTCGTCCATATGAACATCCGGATTCGGTAGAGGATGTTCTTCTTCTTGATCCTCTTGTGGTTCTTCTAGAGGCTCTTCTTCTTCGAAGTTCATGGCTTGTGATGATTCTTCGATGCCAATGGGATTGGCATGGTTATCCATAAGGAATTTTTGTAAATTCCTAAGGATTTTGCCTTGCCTATCTTATTTTCTAGCCATTCGTAGTTGACTTGCTTGAATTTCCACCATCATTTGAAGTAAATCTTTCATCTTCTCTTGCATTTTGATGACTCGTATGTGTGTGTAACATTGAAAAGGCATAGAATGAGGAGAAGTGGATGAAGAAGGTTCATTATTAGAGGAGGAAGCCGTTAATTTACTGTTTTAGAAGTTTATTACAGAGAGGAGAACAGAGAAAAGGGGTAAAAGTCGAAATATATAAATATATAACCAAATAACTAATTTTAGAGGGAAATTTAAATTTGAAAATCTCGGCCTACATGTCGATATAGGGGGAAGGGTCATGTCGACATGCCCAGTTCAATTTTTGAGAATTTTTTTATTTATATTAATTATTAACTATACTTGCATTATTTATAATTTATATTTCAGTTAATGAACATGTACCTAATTCTCTTCTAAATTTAATAAAGTTTTGTTCATTTAATGGTTTGGTTAATATATCAACAATTTGTTTTTCAGTATTAATATATTCAAGAGTTATGATTTCTTTACTTATATTATCTCTAAGAAAATGATGTCTAATATCAATATGTTTTGTTCTTGCATGATGAGTTGGATTCTTAGATAAGTTTATTGCACTAGTATTATCACAATAAATTGGTGATTTAGTTATAGTATTCCAAAATCTTTCAAAGTTTGTTGCATATATATAACTTGAGAACAAACCAAAGCAGCAGATATATATTCTGCTTCAGTTGTTGACAAGGATACAGTGCTTCTTACTAAACCAGAAAACCAGAGAATGTCCTAGAAAGTGACAAGTTCCACTTGTACTTTTTCGGTCTGATTTACAAACAACGTAGTCAGCATCACAATATAAAATTAAATACATCGTTTTTAGAATAAAATAAACCATAATCTAAAGTATGTTTTACACATCTTAAAATTCTCTTAACCGCTTTTAAGTGATTTTCTTTAGGTTGAGATTAGTATCTTGCACAGAGACAGACACTATGCATGATGTCAGGACGACTTGCTGTTATATAAAGCAGCGAACCAATCATTCACCTGTATAATTTTTGATCAACATCTTTTGATTTATCTTCTTTACTTAAAGATACATTAGTTATCACTGGAGTGGTTTCCCACCAGAAGTGGTCAATCCAAATTTATTAATTAAATCTTTAGCATATTTTTCTTGACTAATAAAAATTCTTTTATCTAATTGTTTGATTTGAAGTCCTAAGAAGAAACTTAATTCTCCCATATGACTCATTTCAAATTCTTTAGTCATTATATCTGAAAATTCTTTATTCATTATGTTATTAGTTGATCCAAATATTATATGCTCCATATATATTTGTATTAATTGAATATCATTTTTGTTTCTTTTAATAAAAAGAGTTGTATCTATTTTACCAATTTCAAAACCAGATTGTAGTAAATAAGATCTTAGTCTTTCATACCAGACTCTAAGAGCTTGTTTGAGACCATATAAAGTCTTCTTTAATTTATATACATGATTTGGAAATTTGTTATCTTCAAAAAGTGGAGGTTGTTCTACATAAACATCTCTTTTTACAAAACCATTTAGAAAAGCACTTTTAACATCCATTTGATATAACTTGAAATTATTGTAGTTTGCGAAAGCAAGTAGAATTCTGATAGCTTCTAGTCTTGCTACGGATGCAAAGGTTTCGTCATAATCAATTCCTTCTTCTTAACAACAACCTTGCGCGATTAAACGAGCGTTATTTCTTACGACCTCACCAAGTTCATTCATTTTATTTTTATAAACCCATTTTGTTCCAATTATACTTTTATCCTCAGGTCTAGGAATAAGTTCCCAAACATCATTTCTGACGAACTGATTCAATTCTTCTTGCATAGCAAGAATCCATGAACCATCAGATGATGCTTCCTCTGGATTTTTAGGTTCATTAGTTGATATAAAAGCTACATTACTCATACTATTTAGTTGATTTCTTGTTTTAACTGTAGATTCAATATTTCCTAGTATATTTTCTACAGGATGATCTTTTAATAGCCTAATTCTTTTATTAGATTGAATGTTTTCACAATTAGTTTCATTAGATTCATTATTTAAAGTTACAAAATATTCTTCATCTTCTATTTGTACAGTATCTTTAAAATTTTCATCAAAAGATACATGCATTGTTTCTTTAATAGTGTTAGTTCTCAAATTATAAACTCTAAATGTTTTACTTCTATTAGAATATCCGATGAAGATACCTTTATCGGATTTAGGTTCAAATTTATCTGAATTATCTTTTGTATTAAGAATAAAACACTTACTACCAAAAACTTTAAAATAAGCTACTATGGGTTTCTTATTGTAAAGTAATTCATATGGATTTTCATTAGTTAATGGTCTAATTAAAATCCTATTTAATATATAACAAGCTGTAGCGACTGCTTCAGCCCAAAAGTTTTTAGGTAAGTTACTATCAGAAAGCATTGTTCTAGCACACTCTTGAATCGTTCTACTACTCCGTTTTGTTGTGGGGTTCTTGGAAAAGATAAATTATGAGTAATTTCTTTTTGATTACAAAAATTCTCAAAATTTTCATTTTCAAATTCTCCACCATGATCACTACATATAGTTTTTATTTTTAAAGAAAGTTGATTTCGAATTCTTTTAGCAAAATTCTTAAATAATTCAAAGGCATCACTTTTAAGTTTAAGAAAAATTGTCCAAGTATATCTAGAATAATCATCTACAATTACAAAAACATATTTATTGTGATTAATTGATTGAACTTAAGATGGACCAAATAAATCTAAATGAAGTAATTCTAGAGGTTTAGAAGTAGAAATCGTATCTTTTAATTTAAATGAACTTTTCTTAAGTTTTCCTAATTAGCAAACATCACATATACTATCCGCTTTAAAGTTTAACTTGGGAGGACCTCTAACTAAGTCAAGTTTTGATAACCTAGCTAATAGTTTGAAATTCAAATGACCAAATCTTTTATGCCAAATCCAAGGATCACTTGCATTAGCTAAAAGACATAAGTTATCATTTGTAACTTTCATACTAAGATGTAAATGTTTTTCTTCCTAATTCCTTCAAAGATAATATTTGACTTATTATCTTCGATGTGACACTTATCTTTTCCAAATTTAATTTTAAATCCTTTATCACATAGTTGACTTATACTAAGCAAGTTATGTTTTAAATTCCTAACTGGCAAAATATCAGAAATAAGAAGAGTTTTAGAATTACCGACATTGCCGATGTCAATCACATATCCTTTTGAGTTACTCCAAAGTTGACCAATCCATCATCTTGATATATATTGTCACTGAGTATCTTGGGATTTCCAGTCATATGCTTTGAACAGCCACTATCAAGTATCCATTTATCTTTCTCAATTCGTAGAGTTTGTCCATTGGTTGTTGATTCTCCAAAAGCCATGTAACACGTCTGTCCTGCATAACAAACCAATTCGATAAACAACTTGATTTTTCATAAAAACTATATGCAGACTTATGACACTTTGATGAAATGCATAAATTCAAACTAGTGTTAACAAAATTTTCTAAAAATGTCATTTTTAACTATTTAAGTTTCAGATCATGAAAACTATGAAAACATATGCTCTGATACCAATTGAAAGGGAGTGGGCATTAAGGATCTTAAGGCTAATTTAACACTAGAGGGGGGTGAATAGTGTTTAATGAATTCTAAGACTTATATGAACTAAATTGAAATTGTGACACAAACAAATGCAGAACTTAATCACAGAACAATCACAGAATCGGACATAGATGAAGAAAGTAAATAAAAAGCAGTAAAGGGAAAGAACACACCGAATTTTATACTGGTTCGAAGTTACCCTACATTCAGTCATGTACCAAGGCAAACTACCTCATACAGATTTTATTAAACCAGTGTCGAGATTACACTCCTCAATTTATAAAGGCCTTGAGGTACTCTCCTGTCTCACGAGTTCGGGGCAAACTCTCTTGATTTACGGGCCACAAGATTACCCAATTGATTTCCAGGCACAACCACGCCTTATAGAGAGATTCGATAAACCTTTGATTACAAATTGATTCTATAATGCTGAATAGCACTTTGATCTTCGAAAGAGGAAAGAGAATCAAACAAGAATGAAATTCTAATTTGATTTACTTGAGAATTTGGCAGAATTTCGGCACGATCTTAGAAATATGATAATTATAGAACATGGATTTGTGGAGAAGAAGAAGTGAAGAAAATATATGAATTATATGTTAAAAAATTCGTTTGAGAAGGCAATTTATAGAGTACAAACTGTCATAACCATTCATGAAGAGATTTAAATGAATAGACACTTCTTTTGAAAATTGAAACTTTTGAATTCAACGGCCACCATGTCGACATGGGGTATCCCATGATGTCGACATCCCTTTGTTAAAAAAATGAAAAACTTGTTTTGAAAATGGTATTAAGTTGAAAACAAAATGAAATGACTCTGGAGTAAAATAAACTAATTTTACTATGTTTTTAAAACACAAAAACAAAGAATATTTTAAGGCTAAAACATCTTTTTGAAAATCATTTGAAAAGATAGTTTTAAGGCTAAAACATTTTGAAAATCAGTTTTTGAAAAACCATTTTGAAGTAGTATTACAAGCTTCTTCCTGTAGAATATCTCATCACATCAGAACTCGAGAAGTTGTACAAAACCAGGATGTTCGTGGGTTTGTAAGCCACTTGTCGTAGGTTTGTAAGCTACTTGTCATGAGTTTGTAAGCCACTAAGAAGGTAGAAATGGGTTCCATCCCAAATGAAATTCAAAATGAAGATTTCCATGATATTATGAAGTTTTAACAAAAAAACTAGACACATATCTTGAAATCTTGATCTTGATACTCATGAGTCTTCAAACTTGATTTCTTCATTCTTGATCTTTATACTGTAAAGTCTTCAATAATCAGTACCTGCCTTATATATATCGTGCATAATATCATTCATATATATCTAGGCAATAGTGTTAGTATATAAGTTATAATAAAATAAGTTACAAAGGTTGTTGTCATCAAAACCACTATCTCCAGTTCCTAACAGTTTCGACTCCATACCTGACGCCATTCTCCAATCTACCACATACCAATGCATTGATACCTTCTGTATTGATTTTGACTTGGTTGGGCAGAAGTATAGGGTTGAAAGGTACTACTGGAAGTGGTGAAACCATACTTTTGTACAAAAAGTGTTTTATTGCCTTTTCAAGTAATTGCTTTTTAATTAACCTGCCTATTTGTAAAAAATTAATTGGTTGCCATAAACTTTTCAAATTCTTTTCAAAAATTGTTGCATTCATTTTAGATCTAAATAAAGGTAATTAGCAAAGAAGCACTTCCCTTAAGCAAAACAATTAAAACATTTGAATCCTCCAAATAATTTAATTTAATTTTTATAGTAAATTACTTGGGAAAATCCTAAAAAATCATAGAAATTCAATTTTAATATGTTGTCTAACATATAAAAATTTCTGACCCAAATTCCTTCATTTAACAGCCGAAATAAAATTTAAACCCAAATATTCATTTCTTCCTTCAAAAATTTATAATAAATTTTCCGTAGCTTGAAAAATTATAAAAATTAAACCCATCTCCAAAATAATGTTTTGCATAACATATTAAATCCTTATGGCATTTGAAATCCAATATAAACGATTTTAGCCTTCAAATCGAATAAAACATATATCAAACAAACTTGTTTGAATATAACATATCATGAATCCAAGCATATCATCATCAAAAATCATCATAATGGATTTAAACTTAAACACGAAATTAAATGCTTTTAAAAATGAAAATGCAGATGGTTTTACTTATTATTCACCTTGATTAGGATAAGGAACTTGAGATTTGATCTTTGAATAATTCCCCGTGCTTGATTGCTTAGCTTTAATTGATTTTCCCCTTTTCCCTTTCCTAGGTTATGGCCGGCTTGATCTTCTTTGATTTACGTTTTTGAGTTTTGAAAAATGAATGTGCAAAGGAATGAAAATGAGATTTTAAGGGTAGCGAGATTATAGTTGCGGCTATTACCCATAATTCCCTTGTTTTATTCTCTTATTAATTATCTAATAAACCTTTTCCATAAACTCATTCTTTGTGTTTATTTACGCATGGCCTTTAAATAAATTTTCAAATCTCAATCTATGGAATCACTAGTTTTGATTCATGACAAAGCAATTTAGAAGAAAAGGAGAATGCACAATCAATCACAACAAAAAGAGACAATCAAAGGACTATGGTGATATCAAGACTTTGAATCTATGTTTTCACTATTTAATACTTGTGTTTGAGTCTTAGAAATTGTTAAAATCCATCCTCAAGTAGTCTGCACCTCATCGTTCTCATTTTTATTAAAAACAGAGCTACCAGTGCAAATACACTACAGCCGGTCAACTGGCTATAAACAACCAGTCGACTGACTAGTGTACATCCACGAATGTGCACTGCTTTTCTTTTTTTAAATTGTTGAATGATCAGTCGACTGATCCAAATCCACCAGTCGACTGACCTGAACCCAACTATCATATTTTGAAAAGACATTTCCATTCTGCGAAAGGTTGTGATTCTCTGAACAGGAATGGTTGCTTCTTTTGGTCAGAACTCTTCACCAATGGCAGCAACCCTCTGTCTACTATAAATATATGTTCCCAAACACTTCATACATACCGAAGATCCTTCTAACTATCTTATATTCTTCTTGTGCTCTCATACTCGCATTCAAACAACATACAAGCATTTTATTAATTTGAATCTCTAAACTAATTTTCCTAATCTTCGATTCTTAGCAACACCTTCTTTTCATATCTTCACATACACTTCATACACTTGAGGATTTGATTATATGAGGTCTGTACTATCAGAGACAAATCAGTGTTATCAAGAACACATAGTGTTAGATATTCTTTTGTATTAGTGAAGTCCTCTTCTGCTGCTGAGGCAAAATTCATGCTCTGCTGCTCAGGTGTCTGTTCTGCTACTCAGGCCGTGTATACCTATTCCTCTGGGTTAAGCGAGGGTATTGTTGTTAGTTAAATTCCAGAAGGGAGTATGGGATTGGACGTAGAATGGGAAGTTCGAACCAGTATAAAAATCTCTGGTGTGCTCATTTATTATTTCATTTATTTTACTACTTTTACCTGTTATCAAGTTTATTATTTGCACTATTCCATATATTACACAGTCCTACACACTTTCATTTCGTATCAGAGCAAGGCTTCATCTAACCGTAACATAGTTATTTGATTCTTTGCTAATATGGATAGTAACACTAGCACTAGCACTATAAGCACTAACACCAGTTTTGTAGAAGGTCAATCCACTGCACGACCTCTATTTTTCAATGGTTTTGAACTATAATTATTGGGCCACTCGTATGAGAATCTATATGCAATCAAATAGTTTTGAATCATGGAATATCACACAAAATGAATACACTCTTCCTACAGAAGAATACTCCACATGGACAAACACAAAAAAAAACTAGATGCTTCTGCCAATGCTAAAGCTATAAACATGTTATTCTTTGCACTAGATAAAAATGAATTTAATCGAGTTAGCATGTGTCAAACTGCTTATGAAATGCGGCGAACACTTAAAATCACACATGAAGGAACTAGTAAAGTCAAACAAAGCAAAATCTCCATGCTCAAAAATCATTTTCAAAATTTTAGAATGAAGTAAGATGAATCCATCAATGATATGTACTCCAGATGTCAAGATATCTATCATTCACTATTAGGATTAGGAGAAAAGTTCACTGATTTTGATATTGTATCGAAAATTCTAAACTCTTTAACGGATGAATGTGAAAGAAAAGTCTTGGCTATTGAAGAAGCTAATGACCTCTCTACCATAAAACTAGAAGAGTTAATAGGAAATCTAATGTCCTATGATGTGAATTTGCAGGCAAAATGAGTACAAGCACAGGACAAAAAGAACATAGCTTTCCACGCTGAAGAAGAAGAGGATGAAGATTCAGATGAAGAAGATCTAGCATTTATTGCCAAAAATTATAAAAAGTTCTTGAAATTCCGGAAAAACAACAGAAACAATGGAAAAAGGAACTTACCAAGAAAACCATCATCTTCAGTACTAGAATGTTTTAATTACCATAAGAAAGGTCATATCCAGAAAGACCGTCCATAACTAAAGAAAAGATACTTCAACAAGGGCAGAAAAGATAAGAAAAAGAAAGCATTTTCTGTGACATGAGATGATTCAGATTCCTCTTCATCAGATAGTGGCAGCGACAATGAAAACGAGCAAGCTAATGTTTGCTTTATGGCTACTGAAAACGAGGTTAGTGATTTTACCTTTGATGATATGATAGAGATAAATTCTGAACTAGTTGACACTCTCAAAAAATCTCAAAAGAAAATATAAGGAAACTCGTGAACATCAGAACAAAGCAGAATTCGAAAGAGATTTGCTTAAAGACGAAAAGAAAATACTAGATGAAGAACTTGAAAAATTACAAGAATCATTCTCTAATATTAATTCTCAACTCACTCTATTGAGTTAAGAAAATGAAACTCAAAAAGAGAAGAATGACGCTCTTGTTTATGAAAATCACGAATTGAAGACAAAAGTAAAATTGATAAAATTAGATAATAATGGTCTCAAAACTAAGTTATAAAGCATCACCAAAAATGTCTCAAACTTTAATAAAGGAAGAGAAACTCTATCTAAAATTATTGATAGCTCTCAATCTGTTTCAAGTAGGAAAGGATTAGGATATGCTAAGAAATCAAAAGCTCCACCTAGAAAGAAAATTAGGAGAAATATTAAGCCTGCTACAAAGCAGTCAAAAAGGAATACTTACCCTAAAAACATAAAAATTTGGGCTCCTTAAACAAATAACAGTTTGATTAGTAAGAAATATATTAACACCTTTTTGGAGACAGTTCATAAGAATAAAGAATATATTTTCGAAAGGAATACTGAACCCTCTTGGGTTTGGTTTCCTAAGATCTAACTCTTAGGACCCTAACAAAAGGTGGGTACCAATATAATTCCTTATTTTTGCAGGTCCCACTTAAAAAAAGAGGAAAATGGATACTCGACATTGGTTGCTCAAAACATATGACAGGAGACAAAGATATGCTATCAAACATTATTTACTCAAATGGAGGCTCCGTCACATTTGGAGACAATTCCAAAGGCTATATCATCGGCAAAGGCGATGTGAGCAACAACGGTATTTCAAAGTTACCTTTTATTTCAAATGTTTTACTAGTTAAAAATTTGAAACATAATTTACTCAGTATCAGCCAATTATGTGACAAAGGATTCAAAATCACATTTTCTGAAAATAAATGTAGTATTTTTGATCAAAATCAAAATGTTATCTTTGAAGTAAATAGAGACAGAAATATCTATGTTCTGAATATGAAAATAAACCATAATTTAGATATGTGTTTAATAGCCAAAGAAAATGATCCTTGGTTATGGCACAAACGATTTTGTCACATTAACTTCAAAGCTATAAATAAGATTTCTAAAAATGATTTAGTAAAAGGACTACCAAAATGAATTTTAAAATTGACCATATATATGATGCATGTCAGTTAGGAAAATTAACTAAGTCATCATTTAAATCTAAAAAGGTTATTTCAACTTTACAACCACTTGAATTACTGCATATGGATTTATTTGGACCAACACAAGTACAATCCATTAATCACAGTAGATATGTTTTTGTAATTGTTGATGATTTTTGTAGATATACTTGGACTATTTTTATGAAAAATAAAAGTGATACTTTTGATAATTTCAAAACTTTTGTCAAAAGAATTCAAAATTTCAAGGGATTGAAAGTCAAAAACATTAGGAGTGATCATGGAGGTGAATTCAAAAATGAAGCCTTTGAGCATTTTTGTAAGAAGAAGGGAATATTCCATAATTTTTCGTTTCCTAGAACTCCACAACAAAATGGAGTTATAGAATGCAAAAGTAGAACCTTACAAGAATGTGCAAGGACTTTGTTAAATGGAAGTACGTTATCAAAACATTTCTGGGTTGAAGCAGTTGCAACAGCCTGTTATGTTTTGAACCGTGTTCCTATTCGACCACTAACTAAGAATACTCCTTATGAACTTTTTAATGGTTGAAAACCAAATATTTCTTATTTCAAAGTTTTCGGTTCAAAATGTTTCATTTTAAACACAAAATATCAGCTTGGCAAATTCGATCCAAAATCCGATGAAGGGATATTTGTAGGATATTCGGACCGAAGCAAATCTTATCAATTTTTTAATAAAAGAACCAGTATCATCGAAGAAACACTTCATGTATCCTTCGATGAAAATTTTGGTCAAATTCCAAGTATAAGAGATGATGAAGAATTCCTGATAATATCACAAATACGGAAATTTCAAATTTTGAAAATAATGAAAACATTGTTCACAATAATAGTGAATTAAGATCTCCACCTAGATTATTAAGGGATCATCCTCCCATTAATGTCATTGGATAACTCAATTCATCCGTTAGAACGAGAAGTCAACTGAATCAAATGGGCCATGTGTTTTCCTTTCTCATATTGAACCTAAAAATATTAAAGAAGCATCCACCGATGAAAATTGGTTAATCGCTATGCAAGAAGAGCTAAACCAATTTGAAAGAAATGACATTTGGGATTCAGTTCTGAGGCCTACTGATCAATCAGTTATTGGTACAAAGTGGGTCTTCAAAAATAAAGCAGATGAACAAGGAAATATTACTAGGAATAAAGCAAGATTAGTTGTTGACTACGAAGAAACGTTTACTCTAGTCACTAGACTAGAAGCAATACGAATCTTACTGGCCTATGCATGTTTTCATAACTTTAAATTATATCAAATGGATGTTAAAGTGCTATTCTAAATGGTTTTATAAAGGAAAATGTTTATGTTAAACAACCTCCTTTATTCATACACGAACAATTTCCAGACCATGCCTATAAACTTAAAAAGGCCTTATACGGATTGAAACAAGCACCTCGTGCTTGGTACGATCGTCTTAAAAGGTATTTAATAGATTCTGGTTTCAAAATTGGGAAGGTTAATCAAACTCTTTTTATTAAAAGAAACAAGCAAGATATTTTAATTGTTCAAATTTATGTTGATGTTATCATTTTTGGGCCCATAAATGAAAAATTATGTCAGCAATTTTCTAAAATAACGACTAAAGAATTTAAGATGTCTATGGGTGAATTAAATTATTTTCTTGGCTTACAAATAAAACAATTTGAAAATGGTACTTTTATAAATCTAGAAAAATATTGTAACAATCTAATTAAACACTTTGGTATGGAAAATACTTCTACCAAACCAACTCCTATGAGTACAACTATACATCTTGATCAAGATGAAAGTGGCAAAAGTGTTGACCAAAAATTATATCAAGTATGTTGGATCGTTACTATATTTAACAGCTAGTAGACCTGACATAATGATGAGTGTTTGTTTATGTGCATGAATTCAACCTGATCCCAAAGAATCACATTTGCGAGCAGTGAAACGCATATTACGGTATCTTAATAAAACCAAGGACTTTGGACTATTCTATCCAAAAGAATGTCCTTTTGAATCAGTGTCATATAGTGACGTTGATTTTGAAGGAAGCCGGACAAATAGAAAAAGTACAAGTGAGACTTGTCACTTCATTGGACAGTCTCTTATATCTTTGTTTCGTAAGAAACAAAACCGTGTTTCACTATCGACATGTGAAGCAGAATATATTTCTGCAACTTTGGCATGTGTTCAAGTTATCTATATGTAACAAACACTTCAAGGTTTTGGTTTTAGCTTATCCAAATCAACTATTTATTGTGATAATTATAGTGCTATAAATTTATTTAAAAATCCTGTCAATCACTCACGGAAAAAACATATTGACATTCGTCATCATTTTCTTCATGATAATATCGAAAAGGATTTGATAAATCTAGAATTTGTTTCCTCTGACAAACAATTGGCAGATATCTTTACAAAACCTTTAAATAAAAATACTTTCATAAAATTAAGACTAGAACTTGGAATCTTCTCTTTTAAGATTTATAAATTTTCATGAATTTTTTTTTCTAAAATATATTGTTTTTATATGCATTTTTTTGTGCAGAATTCATAGCACAATTTGATAAAATATTGATATGCAAAAGAAAGTTTTCATGCAAAAAAATTTGGCAAACTTTTTTTTTGGGTTTTCATGACACTAGAAGGACTTGAACTCATGATCTCTTGCTTATAGACTTGTAATAGTTTCTTGCCATTTGAGCTATATGTGCTTCTTGTCTCAACTAGAAGTTTGGTTATAAATATTCTTCAAAATTTCGGGTTACAAAAATAATATAGCTGTTGGGGTTTGAACTCTGATCTTATGGCTGGTAAGTGTATGCTTTACCAACTATGCTATGTTGTATTACTTGTTGAGCTACATACTTTGGTTTATCTTATATCACATCAGCCCGTAACCTTCCATTTTTGAATTTACTCTCATCCATTCCCTTCATACATTATTTCCTCTAGCTCTTGTTCATTCCCATCTCTGGCCATCAAATTCTGGTCCATCTCCACTATATATATATATTCATACTATAGCAATCACCATTACCATTTCATTCTTAAACTCTTCAACATTTTTTCAATGGCTTCTCATGAGTCATATGATTCCTCCGACTCTAAGCTGTCATATGCCACACCACCATCTTCAAATAGCTCAACTCCTTCTTTGGCCACTCCTACTCCTGAAAGTGATCCAGCTCATGATTGGGGATAATATCACACTTGATATACACCAAATAGCAAGAAGTCAAGGAGATCACTTTTTATTTCTCCAAAAACTAAAGAGAAAATAGACGACATCCATTACTATTAAAGGGAGCAAATTAACTTGCAAAGAGAGACGCACTATGAACAACAAATAAATTCCAGACGTCTAAGCTTAATAGAATCGATTACCTTAAAATTTTGTGGCAAATCACCAAAGAAAGACGTTATTGAACCTTCATCATCTCGCCAACCACATACATCTGGCTGGAATCCATGGGAGCAAATTCCACAGCAACCTCTGGTGTCTCCCAACTCTTGGGAATGCCAAAACTATTGGTCACCTCTACAACCTCACGTTGAAGTCACCAAGATTGAACCAGATGAATGCTCTCCTTCGACTCCAAAATAATCGATTTCCTTATGTATTTCTATGTTTGTCTTATTCATGTATGTTTTTGTTCCATAAATCTTTGAATAAAGATTGAAAGAAACTATTTTAGAATTCATTGGCAATTTTAGCTACAGCCAGTCGACTGAAATAGATTGGTCAGTCAACTGTTTACAGAGAACAATTGCTCTCGGGTTTGCAACCAGCCGACTGACCTACCCCGACCAGTCGACTGGCTGTACGAATTAACTCTGGCCTTCCCTTTTTAACCCATTTACCCCTTACTTTTTACTTTACTATCTCCATATTTTTTTTACCTTTCATCCGATCTCTTGAAACCTTAATCCCCATTTTTCCCCAAATCTCTCTCTAGAACATAAAACTGATGGCTCCTCCTAGATCAAAATGATCAAAGAAAGCCTCTTCATCTTCCGCCGATACTCAAGTCGCCCAGTAGCTATAAAACGCCACCACAATAGAAAGATGGGAAAAGAAGAAAAATTCAAGTATTTTTTAAGGTTCTTTTATGGTGTACTCTGATTTCGAAGCTTATGCACTTCAAGAATTGATGCGGAGATGCGGATTAGAGTTGCTACTCGACTGCAATTCCAATCATCATAAAATTAACCATCTCATGGTGAAGCTCTTTTATGCTAATCTTAATCGTGGCCAACAATAATCATCTAATCCGAATAATTGTGTATGGGGTTTGGTTTGTGGTCAACCATTTTTCTTTTCGCTTGATCAAATGGCACATATCCTTCAATCTCCAAATGAAGGTATTGATTTGGATGATGTTAAGTGCAATATTAGACCGAGAGATAGAGTTAGCCACATGTTCATGAGTGACGATATGACTGAACTGCGATCCAAGCTTCTAAGGCCTAAAGCACGAATCTTGCACAAGACTCTTATGCGTTCTATTCTCCCAAGAACCGCATCGTATAAATAGATATATCTAGAGAATTTCAAAGCTCTCTATGCGGTATGGGGAAATATACGTGTAAATTGGTTACGATGTATTTTGGATGAATTTCTTACCTTCCACAATGGGAATATGCACGTTATTTACTTTGGCGAGTGTATAATGCGACTTCTTCTAGATGTTGGTGTTTGTCAACCCGATTCAGAATTCTCTACCGTCAGAATGATCAATATCCGTACCATAAGCCTTATGAAGCTACTGACAAGACCTCCATCTATTACTGCATACGAAGATTGGAAGCGTCAATAGGCTCAACAACAATCTGGAGGTCCTATAATTAGACAGCCGGAACCACATCAAGAAGAAGAAGATATACGTTTAGCTACCTCCTCCAACACCTGTGAATCCATTGAAATCCTTTCCCAAAATCAACTTATCCTAGATTCAAGATTCAAGAAAATGGATAAGAAGCTAGATAAAATCAAAGGCTTCTTCTCTACTTTATGAGATGCCATATCATGTTCTTCCTCCACCGCTGCCACCTCCGTCGCTCAAGGCAAGCGTCCAGCACCTCGTTTTACATGGTCTACGTCAGAGGAGCATAGTAGTAGTGACACTAGTAGAGCAGGCAGTGGTGCTTAAGGCACTTCAAGACCCGGGAAGGAGACTGCACCGGAAGATGAGTATAACTGGGATCTTGACGAATGAGCTTCTGTTGGTTGGATAATAAGTTTGGTAGGTGCTCTTGTTATTTGCTTATTGGAACTTTTATCCTTTAGTTTGAAGCTATGGACATTTTTGAAACTTGTACTAATTAGTCTCACTATAGATATTTGTTTCTGCACTTGGTATTGTAATTATTGCTATAATATGTCTCCTTTTTGTCGATGACAAAGGGGGAGAAAAAGTATATGTACTAACCATTTTAATGCAGGTACAAGAAGTGTCATATATTTAGGGGGAGTTTTTTTATATGTTCTCTAGGTTAATTATATATAGGTTGTCATCAATCAAAAAGGGGAGAATGTTAAATCACTAGTTTGATTCATGACAAAGCAATTTAGAAGAAAAAGTGAATGCACGATCAACCACAACAAAAAGAGACAATCAAAGGACTATGGTGATATCGAGACTTTGAATCTATGTTTTCACTGTTTAATACTAGTGTTTGAGTCTTAGAAATTGTTAAAATCTATCCTCACGTAGTCCGCACCTCATCGTTCTCATTTTTTTTAAAAACAGAGCTACCAGTGCAAATACACTACAGCCAGTTGACTGGCTATAAACAACCAGTCGACTGACTAGTGTACATGCATGAACGTGCACTACTTTCCTATTATTAAATTGTTGAATGATCAGTCAACTGATCCAAATTCACCAGTCGACTGACCTGAACCCAACTGTCATATTTTGAAAAGACATTTCCATTCTACGAAAGGTTGTAATCCTTCTCTGAACGGGAATGGTTGCTTCTTTTGGTCAGAACTCTTCACCAATGGCAGCAACCCTCTATCTACTATAAATATATGTTCCCAAACACTTCATACTTACCAAAAATCCTTTTAACTATCTTATATTCTTCTTGTACTCTCATACTCGCATTCAAACAGCATACAAGCATTTTATTGCTTTGAATCTCCAAATTAATTTTCATAATCTCCGATTCTTAGCAACACCTTCTTTTCATTTCTTCACATACACTTCATACACTTGAGGATTTGATTATAGGAGGTCTGTACTATTAGAGACAAATCAGTGTTATCAGGAACACACAGTGTCAGATATTCTTTTGTATTAGTGAAGTCCTCTTCTTCTGCTGAGGCAAAAATCCTATTCTGCTGCTCAAGTGTCTGTTCTGCTGCTCAAGTGTCTGTGTATACCTATTCCTCCGGGTTAAGTGAGGGTATCGTTGTTAGTTAAATTCCAGAAGGGAGTATGGGACTGGAGATAGAACGGGAAGTTCGAACCAGTATAAAAATCTCTTGTGTGCTCGTTTAATTTCATTTACTTTACTACTTTTACCTGTTATCAAGTTTATTATTTGCACTATTCCATATTACATGGTCCTACACACTTTCACAATCCTCTTATCACATTAATATTTACATTATTTTATTTAATCTAATTAAATTTCTTGAACACCCCTTATTAGAAATAAGGGGTGTTACAGGCTCCCCCCTTAAAGAACTTCGTGCTCATCTTGAGCTTGGTACCTAATACATCCTGTAGACTCTTCCAGAATTCGCTAGTAAACAAAGCATCTCTGTCACTGACTATACTATTAGGAATTCCATATAGTCTAACTATGTTCTTCATGAACAACTTAGCTAAAATAGGTGCCATCGTGGTTGACTTAACTGAATTGAAATGGGCACTCTTGGTAAACCAGTTCACTATGACCCATAAGCCAACATCCTTCTTCATACATTTCCAATAGAAGCTTCTCTTCATATCTTGATACATCTTGGTTCCTCTAGGATGAATCATAAATTTGGATCAATGGCATTCCTTAAAAACTCCTTTTCCTAGTCCTCGACATTTGAAACACACAACCGTCCTTTCTTTCTCAACCATCCTCTCTGTCAAGACTAAAATCCCTTAAATCATCGATCTCCGATTCAACTTCAAGCCTTCTGATCTTCTCGGCTAATAATGTATCCTCCCTCTATTTAGAAGCAATCCTTTTGAGCAACACTGGTCGAACTTCCAAAAAGGAGAACATAGCGATATTCTGACTAGAACTAGCACTCGATCTTAACTGCACACTATAAATGGTCAAAGCTTCTAAATCTCTCCATTCTACCAACATAGCTAACACCATATTCTGATGCCTTCTGCTAAGAGCATCCACTACCTTATTTCCTTTTCCATGTGTATACTCTATACCAAAATCATAAGCAGCTAAAAACTTCAGCCACCTTTGTTGTCTCATATTCAACTCCTTCTGAGAGAATAAATACCTTAATGACTTATGATCTGTGTATAGCTCATATCTCTCCCCTAAGAGAAAATGTCTCCATATCTTTAGTGCGAAGATCACCGCTACCAACTCCAAATCATGAGTAGGATATCTTACTTCATGTGGCCTAAGCTGTCATGAAGTGTAGGCAATGACTTACCTTTCTGCATCAACACAGCTCCTAATCATGTTCCGCATGCATAGGTATACACCACCAAACCTTGGTTTCCGTCTGGAACTACTGACACAGGTGCGTTGGTCAACAAATGCTTAACTTAAGGAATGCTTCCTCACATTTGTTGGACCAAACAAACTTCATGTCCTTCCTGGTTAACTTAGTCAATGACACTGTTATCTGCGAGAAATCCTTGATGAATCTCCGGTAATACCAGGTGGTCCACGAAAACTTCTAATCTCAGTTACCTTCTCTGGTATCATCCAATTATTAACAGCTTTGATATTATTTGGATCGAGTGACAGCCCTTTCTCTGAAACCACGTGACCAAGAAACTTAACCTCTTTCTTTCAAAAATGACTGTTGGAAAACTTCTCTTTCAACTGATGCTGCCTTAGTGTCTCGAGCACTACTCTAAGATGATCTCCATAGTCTCTTTCATCATTATAGTATACTAAAATGTCATCTATAAACACCAACATGAATCTATCCAAGTACTCTCGGAAAAATCAGTTCATCAGATCCA
This sequence comes from Allium cepa, assembly GCA_030765085.1. Classification (NCBI taxonomy): domain Eukaryota; kingdom Viridiplantae; phylum Streptophyta; class Magnoliopsida; order Asparagales; family Amaryllidaceae; genus Allium; species Allium cepa. Next base: position 443,709,676 of record CM060938.1, on the reverse strand, counting down.
CGTAGAAAGCTGGTGCATTTGTTAACCCGAATGGCATTATTAACCATTCGTATGAACCGTACCTAGTCCGAAACGCTGTCAACGGAATACTGTCATCTGCCACTCTTAACTGATGGAAGCCTGTCGCCAAATCCAATTGAGACAATACTCTGGCTCCATACAACTACTCAATTAGATTATCAATTCTCGGCAAAGGATATTTATTCTTAATCGTCTTCTCGTTCAACTTTTGATAGTTGACACACATCCATAAGGACCCATCTGGTTTCTTCACGAACACCGTAGCTGCTCCCTAAGGTGAACTACTTGGTCTAATAAAATTTCTCTCTTTTATCCACTAGCTGCATCTTTAATTCCTTCATCTCGGTCGGTGTCATGTTGCTAGGTGGTCTACTAATAGGTTCAGCTTCTGGCACAAGATCTATATGAAACTCAACAGCTTGTTTCAGTGGTAGTCCTGTAACTGGCTCAAAAAAGTCTGCAATTTTCTTTCGCTATCTGAATCTTACTCGACTCTTCTTCCGCTTCCATAGCACTCAAAAAAGCACTACGGTTAAAATTCTCTATTGAGAATACGATTCGGTTGTGATTATTAGGGTGTCTCAATGATATTTCTTTATCTTGGCAAAATATTCTAGCATCATATCCACCCAACCAATCCATATTCAATATGAACTGAAATCCATGAAATCAAAGACATACAGACTTCATGTAAACTTATGACCTAACAAATCAAGTTCTAACTTGTCACATCTCATCCTTAAGGTTTCATACCCTCCTGTCGGATTCACAACCCTTAAGGAAGAAAGAATGTATGTGGGTTCTAAGCATAACCTATCAACCAGACACTGAGATATAAATGAATATGATGCACTGATATCAAATAGTACCCTAACTGGTATACTCTGTATCAAAAGCATACCTTCCATCATAGTCTTTCCCTTCTCAGTAGCAGTTGGCCTAGTAGATGATGGTCCAATAACAAAAAGTTTTTCCTTATCCCCCCTGATTGGTTCTGGACACTGATTCTTATAATGCCCAACTTGGTCATAGTTAAAGCACTTCATGCTCTTCTTTCCCTTGCTTGTTCGGCATTCATGTGCATAATGACCCTTCTTATCACACTTGAAACAAACTAAATCAACCTTTACTTTCTTGGCAGCCTTTCCCTTTTGGGTTCCTATCTTCTTAAAGAACTTTATCTTCTTCCCCTAAGAACCTTGGGTTTCAACTGGCTTTTCCTTCACATAAATAGAAATCATTTGCTCATCTTGGATTTCCATCTCCACAACATCATTACAAGGATCACAGAGATGTGGCAGGGTCTCCCTAGCAATCTCGAGCTTCAATCCCCGAATAAACTTCTCATTCCTCTTGATGACAATGTCAATAATAGCATACCCATATCTGGATAGCTCATCAAACGTAGTAACATACTCAATTACAGACATCTCTCTCGGTACCAAATCCATAAAGTTTCTCAACAATGCCTACTTAGCAACTTTAGACAAAAACCTCTGCTCGAATCTCCTTCGAAATTCTGTCCAAGTCAACTCTTCCTTAGGAAATCTGGTAGTAACACTATTCCCCCAATGAACCGCTACTCCCTGCAATTGCCTAGAGGCTAGTCTCCTCTTCTGTCAATTATTCAATCCCAAGTCAGTGAAGATTCTCTCACAATGTAACAGCCAATTCTCAACTTCTATGGCATCCCTATTCCCACAAATGGCTTCCCACCAAGACTGGTGTAATCTCTACTCAACTTAGCATAGTTGTTTCCAATTGGAGCCACGGGATTAGCCCCTCCAACATTACTAGCTGCTCCTGCTTGCATCAGATTGACAAAGAACTGATACATCATCCTCATATCTCTTGCAGATTTCCAGCACATACACTGGCATCTGCATTTTGATTAGCAGTTTCCCGTTGAACCGGGTTCCTTCTAGTGGGTCGAACATTTTCATTTGCTTTGGTGCTTCCTCCACCGAGATTTCCTTTTCCATTTCCTGCCTCTATATCTTCCATCTCATAAATCTGCATATTAGCCTTAGTAAATATATAAGAACGGTCTAAGAGAGAGGGGATAGTAACTATATATATATATATATATATATATATATATATATCAAATACAAGCACGTTACTACAATGTTAACCTAAAACCCGATCTTATTTTCTGATTCATTGGATTATGTTTTGAAAAATATTTAGACTTAATTTTCTTTATGTTTTCATAAATCTATGCTCTGATATCAACTTGTAATACTTGGAGGCCCAAAACTAACGCCTACGGATGCTGTAGTCATCCATAGTTATTAATCCTCGATGACCAAATACGGTAATGTTAGATACATTGATATAACAGAAACATATGGATATAGAAAAAATTTAAAATCATTAAATAGCTTTCACATTCCATTTCAAAACATTTCAAATTCATTACATAATCTCAGATTCGAGAATCACGTTTAGAGAAAATATAATTATTATAACATACACCAAGAACAACATATGAAGATGCCCCCTTGGATGACCAGAGTGTATGTGTGTGTGTGTGTATAGGAAATTAAACAACTTTGCATTTACAAAAAAACACAACGGAATCAAAGTAGAAAAGATCTCTTATTAGATAGCTTGCCTCATGCACGTCTCTGAAAGCTTAATTGTTTATGGAGAACCTGAAAACCTCAACTCTCAAACTACTTAAAATTAATTGAGCACCCGAGTCAAATCTCTATTCCATACTTCTCCTCGCCTTTCATCCTCTCCATTCTGGGGAGGCATTACAAAACTCATACCCCGAGTCAAATCTCTATTCCATGTATCCATTGGAAATGGCCGCAACTGCCTTTTCTGGCTTGATATCTGGCAAGGTCAGTTCCCCCTCGCCCACTCCCTCACTAATTTATTTCCCCATATCTCCCATCTACACAAAACTATTGCTGATTTAACCACCTTTGGTCCATCTAACATTTACCCTCCTACTCTCTTCGATCTTAACACGCTGTCAGACCTTATCTCGGCTTCTAACATACTCCTCTCCATTCAAATCTCGGACTCTCCAGATCAATATACCTGGGCTTTGGCTCCAAAGAAAGGCTTTTCAGTTGCAGCTTGCTATTCACTCCTCAATCATCCTGGTAGGTCGTTCTCTTTTGTAAGACTTTGTAAATGCAGACTACCTCTTCGCATCCTTTTTTCCAATGGTGCCTCATCCATGGCAGTATTAACACTAAAGATAGACTCGGTCGTTGGAACACTCAGCTTGACCCACATTGTGTCTTATGCCCTATGCAAGAAGAAACCATTGCTTATCTTTTTTTCGAATGTGACTACTCTTACTACATTTTAGCCTTGACCAGTGCAACCTTATTGGCTTCATCTCGACCATACACTCATTTTTCGATCATTGGCAATATAGCAATTCGAATGAGGTCCTTGATTCCTTCATTGGCATTTACAGCTGGTGCATTTGGAAAGAAAGAAATGCTTATGTTTTCAATAAACCTAAAAGCGGTATTAATAGAATTTGTAATAAAATCTCCTATTTATTTTCTCTATGGACAGGCTTAGTGCATAGACGTCCCTTCACTTGGCGCCTTCCTCTCAACAGCGACGACACTTCAGACTGACTGCTCATGATCGAGCCTATTCAGTGGATCCTTCTCCATTAACGGGACCTTCAACCCAGCTCACACTATGCAAGGCCCTCACTCTGACTGTTTACATATAACTTTGTTTCTACTAATGTATATATATCTCGCTACATTGGTCCCTTTTAGGTTTTGTTATATCTGCGAATACTTTTATTGGCTACCGATCAGGCTTGTTGATCGGCCCCGACTCATATTTCTTATAATATAATTTATCTAATCGGTTGTGTAGCAGTACTCTACACACCCATTTCTTCTAAAAAAATTGAGCACCCAAGAGTTTAAGGGGAAAATAAACTTCGAGTCAGACATCAAGCTTGGTATGAACAATAACCTACCATCTTAATCCATTTTAGATATCTAGTGAGACCATGCCGCTTAGCGGAACGAGTTTTCCCTTCACTAGTATCTTATCCAAAAATATACAGTAACCATATACTGTGCTCATGCATCCACAACAGTTAAAACATAACAATTTAAAATATTACGATGATATGCAAACGAGTAAATTATTCTGGATTTTCCATCTCCGTTCATTTGAATATCTGTCATAGTTATAGTTTCTAGGGTTACTATTAACCAATTAGTTTTCATGGGCTGACTATAACCTGTTAAAGCTTATGGACTATTTGTCTGGTTTCATAGTTTTCATGGGATCACTAAGAACCTATTGGCCTGTGCCAATAACTTCATTATTCGTTGGTTCTCCCTAAACCTATAGGTATCTCCAATAACTTCTCTTATATCATAGTTTTCATGGGTTGACTAGGAATCTATTGACTTTTGTCAATAACTTAATTCGAATATAGTTTTTATGGGTTCACTACAAACATTTTGGCCTTTGCCAATAACTCATTCTAAACATATTGTTCATGGGTTTACTATGAACCTATCTATCTAACAACTTTTGTAATCAGTATTTAGGCATCCTATATTCTGGTCTTCCTGACCTCCTGGATGCATTTCTACTCATTCAGGAGTTAACTTAATTTATACTCATACTGGGACAACCTAACTGGTTATTCTGCCATTTCTTCCCAAATTACAGTATGGGTCCTGTTTGTACCAAAATTGGGCACGACACTCGTGTTTGAAGAGACAAAATGAAGAATATAAATGGAAAAAGAGGGAAATCTAACAAACACACCAATGACAAGCAAGAAAAATGCGCAGAAACACACGAATTTAGAGTGGTTCGGTGTATGGCCTATGTCCACTATGAAATAATTAAATTATATTAATTTTTGCTTGCTGGTTACAACGAGTAGCAACAGTAAAATCTTAATACAATGGTGATTTCAGCAGAGTCTGGATGTCAAAGAGTCAAAAGTCCTTTTTCAGTAGGTCCTAGGCTGCTATTTATAAGCATAGGCAGCAAATACCTCACTTAGATCTCGGAAGACCTCTTCTCTTATGTGGGTGGACCCACGTGATCGATCCCCGGTCGTTTGAACTGGATCCGTGATTGAAATTCATATCGATCAAGATTTCGTCCAATCGAGTCGAGATCGATCATGAGCATTCCCGAGGATGTATGCACGTTCCTGTGAAAATTTGATTGCATTTGGACTTGTGGATCTTGAGTTATGATCGATGCAAGTTTGGATTTTTCGAAGGCTGTTGAATTCGCATCGCTTCTAGACACATGATGCGTGACGGCATAGCACTAACTTTTTGGATCAATCCACTTTTTATGCCAAGTGACCGAGTCTTCCACTTGGATGTGCCTCGTTCGTATCGACCCTGGATATTCCCTTCATATCGCTTTATAGCACTCAACTTCGCATCGATCACTCGCATCCAACTTCGTATCGATCCTTTATAGTTTGCTTTGTATCGATATGAACTTACGTTCTTCGTATCAATAGTTCAGAGGCTATTTCATATCGCTTATCGATTAGGTTCGTATCGATGGGAGATGTTGATTTCATATCAATCTGTGGCCAATCGATACAAAGCATGCTTGAAAGTGGGTCGATACGAAATGGACTCTCGTGTTACTACCGATGGATACGAAGCGGGTGGACACGAATGGATACAAAGTGGGTTTGTATGGATGGGTACGAAGAGAGGCTTGTCTTCCAATGGATATTAAATGGACCGATGCGAAATAGGCAGAACGATGGATACGAATGAGTGGATTTCCATGGTTTGCGTCGATCGCAACTTAAGCATACAGACTCCGATTGGCTTGAAATTTGGAGCGTTGGCTTTCATGGCTTTACTGGTTGTGTCATATCAATTGTAGCTTGATCTAGACTCGAACAAAATTTACTAACATCCATAGCGAACCTGCCTACGTCCGTTCTTCGTGATGATATGTCTTTACTTTCCATTGAACTTCCTGGTGTCAAGCCTTACCAAAAGGCAAGATAACATTTTCCCCCTAAAGTACGTCTTGTAAGGACATGACGTGCTTTGAAAAGCTGCAATCTTTATTCTGAAAAGGTCATAGCCGATACGTTGGGTAGTTGTTGTCTTCCTGTTGAAAGACGTAACCTTCGATTGATCTTCAATAGGACAAATAATGAATTGTTGACTGCCAATTGTTTAACTATGTACTATTGTAACTGACCGTTGGATGCAAACTGTTGTTTGTTGTTGTAAACGCCACCAGATGAGCATTCAATTCCTATGAATTTTAAAAATTGGATGTTCGTCCGTCATACATGTACTATGTTAACCTGACTCCAGCTAACGTTCGCGCGCTCACGAGTCATTATCAGTTTTCCCTTTTCGAATTCCGTATCAATCCTCTCCTGAATCGATGTGAAATTCAAGTTGTAACAATGCTTGGTGGTTGTTTTGTTGTATTCCTTCGTATCGATCCTCTCCTGGATCGATTTAAGGAGTTGAAAAATTGCTTTTGTATCGATGGTGATTGATACAAATTCATTGGCCTTTTTGAATATTTCGTATCGATGGACGCGAATTCGTTGGAGTCTCAATGCAGTTCGAACAGTTCACATGAGTTTTTTTTGTTGCTTCATATTGCTTGTTGTATGGACTCGAGTTTGTATCGATAGGTCACCGATGGATATGAACGAAGGCATTTTGGATCGAGTTTTCATCTTCTTTCACTTTTGTTCTGGATTTCTAATCGATAGAAGAACCGAGAAAAGAAAACTACCTTCATCCCTAAATTAACATGTTCTTTAATCCCTCGATCAAATCTTTAAGTTAGGTAATTGATTAATAACTTCACACTAGAAATGACGAGACTCAAGTTTTACTGTTAATTTATTCATATCCATGGTCGATTCTAGTGATAAGGAGGCTGGGAATGGGTCGGAGCAAGGTCTAGGAGGGTTGGAATGGCTGCAACGTCGTTTGGAGAAGAAGGAGGATAGATGGATAGGGAAGGGTCATTCGTATCAATTGAGGAAGTGTGCTTCATATCTTTTTGAAAATAATTAAACTTCGTATTGATGGGTCATTGATAGAGTTTCACATAGGGGGATGGACCGACTTCATATCAATAGGTGATGGTTGGAGTTCGTATCGATCTAGAGTGATCGATACGAAAATCTAATTGCACGATCGATACGAAGCATCAGCTCTACCGGTCGATACGAAGACGCAGAATTGAGATATATATGAATTGGCTCTAAGGTGATCGATGTGAATCCTTTCCCTTTGCGATCAGTACGAACGAGACTCTCGGTGATTGATCCGAAGTTGTGTCTTATTGGATACGAAATTTTTTTGCTCACTCGAACATTCAACTTCGACGAGCTTCTGCCTTGCATAACCGGACCTAACGTTTTCGCTGCATATTTGATTGCCTTTGAAGCTCGTCGATGGAATTGTAACTTGAAAAAATTCTAACGACCTTTAAGTCAGATCGATTTTTGAAGTCTGGATGACACGGGTGTGACGGTCAGCGATGACGGTCACTCCGGTTGAATTTTTGAAGTCTTGTCGTTTAGACATTATCCCACATTCTGTAAAATTTCTTAAGTATTTTAGAGCACCGCACTGCACAATGCATTCACGCACTTCACCTTGGGGAACACACGGGCTTATTATCATCTAATGATGGTTTTTACCGAGTTGATTAACCTGGAAGTTCATAACAGTAGGGGAATTAAAGTCCACTTCCCTCGACACTAGAGATTCCAACCATTGCAGCCGAAGTTATAGGCCCAGCTCTGGACGAGCTGCCAAGAGAAACTTTTATCGCGAATCCCCAAGATTCTATTCCATCCAATATCTCTGAAGGTATGCTGGGGCGAATATGCTTACGACATGGTCTACCACTGGATGATGTCCTGCTACCAGGACCAAATGATAGGCCACATACTCCTCCAGAAGGACATACCGCTTTCAATCGGCATTCATGCACAGCTGGGACACTTCCTCCATTTAACTAGTACATTCGAGAAGTGTTAGATTTCTTTAAAATCGCTCCATTGTAGTTACAACCAAATGAATATGCACTGTTGAACAGTCTATTCATTGTTTTCATAGAACATCTCTTTCGGCCCCCGACCCCAGAAGAAGTTAGATTCTTGTTCAATGTCAAGAGTCGGGAGACAATCCTTCATTCACATTCCTAGAGGCAGTTAGGAATTGTTAAGTGGTGACTGGATCTTAGAGCAGGCTTTGCTACTTCAAGATGGAGTGGTTCTATGTCCAGTGCCCTCTAGGGTTCGTCAATCGGTGGTTAGTTAGACGTAAGTGCCGCAATTTTTCCAGTAGCTAATGAGATAGTTGTAATCGATGCCGAGTCTAACATTTTCTTTCCTTTACAATAGCAATTCCGTGACCCGAAGGTGTCCACTTTAAAGAAATAGTACAGATTCTTCAGGAAGTGCCGGGTGAGATGAGAGAAATTGACTCTGTGTTGACAGATAAAAACTTGAGGATTGTCATGCTAATCGATCAAAACGAGAGCATAAGACTTGAGGGATTGCTTAGGGCAGCTCCGACGAGACGGGTTAAGCATAGAGCGTGCATGATTGTAATTGCTGAGGAGGGTGATGAAGAAAATACGTCCACTGAAAACGAACCGTAGCCGGGCCCCCGGACAGTTCTCGGGATTTAGAGGGAAGGAGGAAAGGCAAGGCAGTTGCACATAAACGTCATATGTCTTCGAGATGGAAATTCATAGTCGTGGCCTTGCCAGCCTCTGGTGTAAGAATTTCGGCGGCTTCTCCCTCGCAAATAGAGGATCCTTTTGAAGGGCACGCTGACATTCCAATTTCGGACTACGTGTCGCTCTAACATGACACTGGATTGGAAGGGCTTCAAAGTGCCTTAGATTTAAACGAGTCACTTCCTACAAGTGTGGCCGACAGAACCAGTCGGTTGGGGGGTTTAACACATGTATACATACACTTCACGGCACTACACGATTTCCAATCATAAGTTGTTCATTTCTGAAGATCACTGATTCTGTTTTTCTTCATATTTTATGGATACAATGACTAGGCGAGAATCTATGCTAGGAAGCCTTCGCTCAACACGCTAGTCGTCCAGTTCCTACTACGAGTCTCGCAGAAGGAAAGCCAATAGAGACTGCGATCGTGGTTATTCTAGCCAGGAGCGCTATAAGAGGGAGAGGGATAGAGACAGAGAATGTAGACTCGATCCTGATCATGCTCCCCTCCTCCACGAGCTCTAACACAACCCTCCAGTCATAGGAAACAACCCTTAGAGCCTCCACGCCAAAAATCGTCTTCTGAAGTTCCCAGGTCCGATTCACAGCACCGTAGAATCGAGGCTGAAACTCCCACTATCATTGAACAAGCTGTCACCAAGCCTACTGGGGAAAGAGTTATTAGAATCACCCAGTTGAAAAAAGACTTCCCAAACATTTGTTTCGACGACTTCATATTCTATCCACATTTAAAGAGAACCCAGTTGAGGCAGAATAAACTATGCACGATTATATCCATGACGTTTACAGCCAATATAGGGAGTGGATGAAGACTGCGGATAAGGCACCAGCAGTGGCTTTTGAGCGGGCAAAAACAATTGAAAAATTAGAAGTTGATCTCACTCAAAAGGACCGTATAATGCAAGTTCTTAACAACAAGGTCGAATCTTACAGGAAATCAGAAATAGAAGCCAATAAGAAAGCTGATGAGGCAAATTAGTCTATAGAAAGGATGGAAAAACACGTTTTTCTTTGTTTGGGGAGATGGGCCATTGAAATACCATTGTTATGGCCGAAAGGGATGCTGTGCTGAAGGAGCTTGAAGAGCTTAAGGCCAATTTTTGGAAATCATCAAGGAGAAAGACGATGCTAATAAACTGCTCAGGAGGCGTGTGAACAAGTTGTGGTGCTGGAATGAAAAGGTTGCGGCAGCACTTAAAATTCAAGAAGCCGACGCCAAGGTTGAAAATGTAGCGAGGATGGCGGAGACCGGGTTGGAGGCTGATATCGAAGATCTTCTTGTCACATACAATGCCAATGTTTTGAAGCACTGAAACCTGACTTTGCTCGATAACTATCCATCACACTTATATAGTGTTTGGGGACGCTTGGTGGAAGACGAGAAGGCTGAGCATCAAACCGAATCAATCGATGAATTTGAATTAGAGAACCGAGTGCTGAACGAAGATGAAAGGAATGTTCTCCACGACATTACGATCACATATGAAAAGGAGAAACTTGGCACTCAGCATTCGAAAACTTGAGAGGGTTCAGGTGTTGAGCACCGCGACGCATATTCTGAAACTCTTACGCTAACCCTACCTGAAACTACATCCGCGGTTGATCCTCATTCTATTCCTGCATATAATATCGATCAACCGCGGTTATCTCCATTTCATGAGCACGTCACTGAAGCTGCTCCAATTCCGCCTACAAGTCATTCGGAGGAAGGTATTTTGAACATCTCTTGTGCTCATTCAAAGTGTGAAGTGTTACTTGGTGCAATTGTTAATAACTTTTTCTTTGTCCCTATTCTGTGATTGGAGCTACATCTGCCATACCTCTTGCAACTCAAGAGCCGTATCATGAGCAGGAGGCCATTACAGCAGAAGCGACCACTACAATGGCTGCAGCGCCAACTGACGGGGCACAGGGGAGCACACTTAGTTTTGATGAATAGATGATGGAGGAACTTCTCGATCGTCATAGTGATCCTTTCGTTGATCTGCCATTTGTCATGGGTGGAGGCGTACCTGTGACCAGCTCCTCGGGCCCAACTACTAGCATTCCCAGTGAGGCTCAAACAATTCATGAAGAGGACATAATAGCCAAAATTAATGTCGAGATGGAAGCAGCTACGCGGGCTAGTAGCTTTGGAGGTGGGATGGCGGGTCCTGGTCCATCCCCGTTTATACTGGGTGATTGGCATATGCAAAACTGCGTAAGAGAAGGAATGATTTCCCCTGGTGGCATAGTCATTGACATAAGTGTGCCTCCTCTGCCTGCTAACATTGATCCTATCCCTACGACTCCGCCTTCTGGAAGCATTCCAATCCATGTGAATTCGGAGGAGGAAGTTGACATAATGTCCCCGGCTGGAGATCATCCTCCAAAAGGCAAGGGCTCAAAGAGGCAGCCAAGTGGCAATTCCAGCGGGTCGACACCAAGAAAGAAAAAGAAGAATAAAAGTAGAGAAAAGACATGCTTCTTGGCCTATTTTTTGGGTGGATAGATAGGAATTTTCTTTTGTTTTTGTAGGCCGTGTATAGATGTGGGTTAGGCTCCTGCTCGTAGGACTTTTGGTTGAATTTTGTACTTATCTTTTTCTTCCAAAAAATAGTTGAAATAAAATTTCATTTTGTCTCTAGCTCAGTTCGTGTTCATTGTTAAAGTATTTCAGCGCTCGAACTTCCATTCAATACACTTGTGGAGTTTTAGTCTTTAAATCGGATCCGAGTTTAGTTGCTAAGTTTCAGAGGTACGGCTTCGGGTCGCGATCGAGCGTTAAGTCGAATTTAGATATTGCACTATCTCATTCAGTGGCTGGTACTTAAGTTCTGACCCCAGTTCCGGGGATAAGTTGATAAGATTGGTTAACAATCGTAGTTTTCCTTTTGTACATTAAGCTTAACTTCGTTGAAGCAAGACGAGTTCAGGTGGTCAAATCACACTTGCTCATCTATTGGTGATCGCATCCACGCTCTGGGGATTACACTTGTAGACTGATGGTCGGAAGCACTCGATTAAGGTTTGGAGATACATCCGCGCTGCGGGGACTTAAGTTATTTTATGGACGGTCAGTCACATCCGTTTGATATTCAAAACTTCGTCCACACTCTGGGAACTTAGATTGATTCGCGGGTGGTTAGTCACACCTACTTGCGCTTGAACTCCGACCCACACTCCAGGGGCCTGGAGTTGTGCTACGAGTTGTCGTTTCACACCCGACTTGTGTTTATACTCCAATCCGCACTCTGGGGATTTAGAGTTAGTCGATGTTTATACTCCAGCTTGCACTCTGGGAATCCGGAGTTATTTGATGCTTACACTCCGATTCACACTCTGGGAATCTGGAATTAGTTGATGGGTGGTCAATCACTCCCATTTGGTATTTATGTTTATACTCTAGCTTTCACTATGGGAATTTAGAGTTGGCTGACAGATGGTCAGTCACATCTGTTTAAGCCTTAGGATTTCGTTTGCACTCTTGGAACGACAGATCTTTCAGGATCATGGATGGTCGACTCACATCCACCCTGGGTTAACAAGTAAGTTCATTAGATGGACAGATCCATCCTCCTCGAACTTGGTATGAATACGGGCAAGTCCTTTGGTGGACGGATCCACCCTCTTTGAAATCACATTTATAAGTTTATACTCCAGTTCGCACTTTGGGAATCTAGAGTTAGTTAAAGGATTGTCGTGTATCAATCCTTTTTTGGCTTTAGTGTGATGGCTTGTCCCCGTGCTAGGGTTTCACTTAGTGAGTGACCGATCATATCACAGTCACTCTCTATTTGAATAAATACCACCGCATGGTGAAACCTATGCTCATGCATAGTGATGGTCGTATGACGCATTTCAAAAAATCACAGCTCTGGCCCGAAGAGAGTGCATTTTATTGCTAAAATAAGAAAATACAGCAAAGTCTATTGCCTTATTACAAATTCAAATTTCGAAATGCATAAAAAATTGCAAATGAAAGGTAGACTGAATAAATAAACAGAGCTGTTACGTGTAATAGCGACGAAGATTCTCATTGTTCCAGGCTCTCGGCAGAGTAAGACCGTCAACGGTTGATAATTTAAATGTGCCATCTCCGAGCTTTTGTTTGATGACATACGGCCCTACCCACATTGGCTTTATATGTGAAGGAACTGGGTAAATTCTCTTAAGGACGAGATCGTCGAGTTCGAAGGTTCTGGGTCGGATGTTGGCATTGTATAACCGGGCGACTCGACTTCGATGTGCGGCTGCCCTCAAATCATCCTCTTCACGCCTCTCATCCAATAAATCCAAAGATTCAGCAAATAGTATACCATTCGTTTTCAGATCATAATAAGTCACATGATGAGAAGGTACTTCCATCTCAACTGGAATAATGGCTTCTGAACCGTAAGAAAGAGAGAATGGAGTGTGGTGGGTCATGGATTTATGGTTGTCCGATAAGCCCATAAAGCCATAGGAAGTTCGTCGACCCATTTGTCCCCGGCTTTTTCCAATCGTTTCTTCAGAATAGACTTTATAACTTTATTAACAGCTTCAACATGTTCGTTCTCTTGAAGGTGTGCAATTGCGGAGAACTTCTTCTGGATGTGGAACCATTGACAGAAATTCTTAAATTCAACACAGTCGAATTGGGCTCCGTTGTCTGTGACGATGATATGTGGGAGACCAAATTAGTAGATAATGTTGCGTACCACAAAGTTGATCACTTTATTTGCCGTGATTCTAGCAAGGGGTTCAACTTCTGCCTACTTGGTAAGGTAATCAACTGCGACGATGGCGTACTTCGCACCACTTTTGGCTAGAGGTAAGAACCAATAATGTCAATGCCTTATATTGCAAACGGCCATAGGCTGACCATCTGAGTTATTTCGGTAGGCGGGGCTCTAGGAATCCGAGCGTGTTTTTGACATCTGTCATATTTTCCGCCGTAGTCCAATGCATCTCGATTTATAGTCGACCAATAGTATCCATATCGGAGCACTTTCTTAGCAAGAGCTTTCCCCTTGGTGTGTTCGCCACATTCTCCTTTGTGTACATCATGTAATACCCGTTTGATTTCATCATAAGCGATACACCAGAGTAAAGGAATAGGGTACCCTCTTCTATACATGACTCCATTTTGAATAGTGAACCGCGAAGCTTTTCGAAGAACTTGGCTCTTTTCACTCCTGCGTTATGGCAGGGTCCCATGCTCGAGATAATTTTTGAATGGAGTCATCCATGACTCCTTATCGGGAATGACCTCAAATACCCAACCTGTTTCCATTTGATCGATGCTCGGGGAAGATAATGTTTCCACGGGAACGATTCCCATTTGTTGTGCATCACCTGTACCGGCTAACTTTGCTAACGAATCGGCTTTCTGATTGCGCACTCGGAATATGCAATAAATGACATAATAATCGAACTAATTCAATATCTCATAAACCCAAGCAAGGTAAGCCGCCAGCCTTCGGACTTTGGCCTGGTACTCCCTCCGAACTTGACACGCGACCAATTGCGAATCATAATAAATCTCCATAGCAATTATTCTTAAATCTCTGGCAAGTTTCAATCCAAAAAGTAGGGCTTCGTATTCGACTTCGTTGTTGGTCGCACGAAAATTGGACTTTAAAGCATAGCATATAGATTATAGATCGGCCTTCAAGAGTTTCAAGTACAAATCCAGCGCCTGAGCAGCGGTCATTTGATGCACCATCAGTATGCAGCTTCCTTATATACTTGGGAGATTCACTGGTTTTGGGCAAGTCTTCCAAGACAGTGAATTCAACGATGAAGTCTGCTAGGACTTGTCCTTGGATAGATCTCCTTTGAGTGTAAGTAATGTCAAACTAACTTAGCTTGATATTCCACTTAAGTAACCTACCAGACGTCTCAGGCCGCGTAAGGACCTGTTGTAACGGCTGGTCGGTGTAGACGGTGATAGGATGAGCCTGAAAATACGAACGGAGCTTCCTTGAAGCGATGAAAACACAACAAGCCAACTTTTCTAGCTTTGGATAATTTCTCTCTACTTCGGTCAATCTTTTACTAATGTAATAGACTGGCCGTTGTATCTGGTTTTCCTCCCGAATTAGGGCAGCACTGACTGCGTTTTCTGACACCACCAAGTAGATTTATAATCTCTCGTGATCAATGGGCTTCGACAGAATAGGTGGAGTGGAGAGGTGTTGAATTAGTGCTCGGAATGCACCCTTACATTCCGTAGTTCATTTAAAGTTTCTTTTTTTATAATCATGTCGAAGAAGGGAATGAATTTGTCAGTGGATTTTGAAATGATCCTTCTCAGTGTTGCTACTTTCCCGTTGAGGCTCTGGACTTGCTTTATAGTTCTTGGAGTCTCAAGATTTCTGATTGACCGGATCTTTTCGGGATTAGCTTCGATCCCTCGAGCATTGACGATAAACCCAAGGAATTTTCTGGATGCAACCCCAAAGTGACATTTCAACGGGTTGAGTTTCATTCTATATTCTCGAAGGATGTTGAACATCGATTCTAGGTCTCCGATATGATCAGTAGAGAATCGCGACTTCACATGCATGTCGTCCACATACCTCCATGATTTTTCCGATCTAGTTAGTGAACATTCGATTAACTAATCGTTGTTAAGTTTCCATGGCGTTCTTGAGTTCAAATGGCATGACTTTGTAGAAGTAAAGTCCCAATCGGTTACAAAGCTAGTATGCTCCTGGTCAGGCAAGTGCACGGGTATTTAATTGTAGCAAAAATACACATCCATGAAGGATAAGTGTTCATGTCCAGCTGTCGAGTCTACGAGCTGATCGATTCAGGGAAGTGGAAAACTATCTTTCGGGCAAGCTTTATTCAAGTCTGAGTAATCAATGCATGTTCTCGATTTCCCGTTTGGCTTTCGGACAAGTATATGATTTGACACCCATTCCATATATAATGCATATCGAATAAACCTATTCGATTTGAGCTTCCCTACCTCTTCCTTAAGGGCGGTAGATCTCTCTGGATCCATACCATGTCTTTTTTGCTTGACCGGGACATGCCACAGGTTAATATTCAATGTGTGGCTCGCAATGTCCGAGGAGATTCCACACATGTCAGAATGTGTCCAGGCGAACACGTCGAGGTTTCACGGGAGAAATTCAACCAATTCCTCTTGCATCTGTTGGCTTATCTGAGTCCTAATCTTTATTATTTTAGAATTTTCATTATCGTCAATCGGAACATCGATCGTCGGCTCGGCCGAGGAAGCTTGACTATCTCTACTTTCATCTTCACTTTCGGCATCTCTCGGGTCATGATCCCTTGGGAATTGGTTGGGGTGCCCTGGCCTAGGCCCAGGTGTTAGCTGTCAATTCTCAACAAAGCGGATGTAGAGACATTCCTCTACACCCTTTCCCTTTTCTTTTTGCTGCGCCTCTCGCAGCTCGGCAACATAACATGCTTGTCCAGCAGCATGGTCTCCCTGAATGACTCCAACTCCATTGTCGGTAGGGAATTTTAAAGTCAAACACCAAGGGGCAGTGGCAGCCCTGAACTCAGTAGGGCTGATCGGCCCAAGAAAGCGTTGTATGGCGAGTCTATATCCAACACAACAAAATGTAATATTCAGACTCTGCGGTGTTCTCCAATTCCCAGCTCCATTGGTAGTTCCACCACTCCAGTGGGCATAGTTGCGGTCCCATTGAAGTCATGAACACGAGACTGACAAGGCTTCAAGTCTTTTGTTTCCATTTTCATCTGAGCGTAGGCTCGCTTGAACAGTATGTTCACAGAACTTCCACTGTCTACTAAGATCCTCTTCATCTAAGCAGGACCTACCTGAGCTGAAATGATAAGTGGATCAATGGTTGGGGCTTTGACTCTATCGGTATCCTTGTCTCAAAATACGATGTCATCTGTCATCGTCTTCTGTTGCGTGGCCAGAGCCCCGTCTTCCAAACTACTACAACATTTGAAGCTCGCATGCGTAATAGAACAAGCATATGACTGCATTTCCTTCCATCTTCGATCTGCTGGATGAGGACCACCACTAATAGTATTAATCACCAACCTCCCGTCGGTACGAGCGGGTTCCTCCTGTCTCGGCTGATTTGGTATATGGTTCTGATTCGATGGGCCCGCACCTCCTGACTACGACACCTGCATAAACTGTTCCAACTTTCTCTCACGTATCAACTTCTTAATGATATCCTGCAAATGACGGCACTCGTTCGTGTTATGGTCATAGCTATCGTGGAATCTACAAAATTTCCCCATTTGAATCTATTTTCCATTGATTGCTTCGGATCAGGCTTCTTATACCGAATAGTATTGTAGGTATGTAAATACACATTTTCCAGTGACGTATTTAAAGGAGTATAATTGTCAAACATAGGAGCTCTACGTCGCGGCCCACGATTCTGATCCCGTTTCCTATTTTGATTTTTATTTCCTTTTTGTTGATTCTATTTGTTCTGTATGTTCAGTTATACCTTTTCGGAATTCTCCCCGGTTTGTTTAACAGCGACATTGCTCTGGATTCCTTCCATACTGGGTCCTACACCATCCTTTTACCTAGACTGTTTCGCATCCTCCCTTCTCAAGAACTGGGCTGCCTTGGAATAGAAACAGTCCAATGACGCAGGAGGTTTTTCGGCCAACCAGTTGCTGAATTCAGAGTCAGGACCGATCCCTTAGTGAGTGTCATCAGAATTAAGTTATCATTAGGATTACTAATCTCAACGCATGCAGTGTGAAACCTCTCCAGATAGCGTCTAAGTGTCTCTCCAGGAGCTTGAGTGACACTAGACAAGGTATTGACATCTTTCGGCCTTGTAACATGCATGCAAAACTGTTCAACAAACTTTGTTGCCAACTGATCAAAAAAGAGATAGATTGAGGTGGTATACAAGTAAACCCACAGTTGCTATACCTTCTAGGGAAATCGGTAATCTTCAGCACTTGACCGCATCATCGGCTCGTGCAGCGTTCATCAACCATTCGTACTTTAGGATATGCTGATTTGGATCAGAGCTCCCTTCATAAACAGCTAGAGTTGGCATCCTGAATCATCGAGGTGGTTCAACGTAGAGTATATCATCAGTGAAAGGGTTATGACTTCGAGAGATTCCCTAGTCGTCATTGGTGAGACCTTGACTTTCATGGATCATCTGACTGATCATTGTTAGGATATTCGGCATCTGGACGTTTTGGGCATGCTGAGCCAAGGTGTGGTCGGGTTCCACAATGCGAGGATGGGCCGGACGCGGTCGACGGTCCATGTCTCGCCATCTTGTTCTTGGCCTTCTGGGACATAGGATTTTAGAGTATATTCATGTTGGCGACGGCTCAGATCTGTTCGATTTCCGGCATTAGCTCCTAAATCAATGACAGCGGTAGCAACGTGACCGTTAGTAGTATGATAAGGAACAGTGCCTCCTCAAGAAGAGGGTCTAATCTGATGGCTAGTTGACGGACCAGTTCTCGGTTGTCCAATACTCAAAGTGCGCTGCTATCCAGTGCTTATGTATAGCTTCCGTCCAACCGTGGGTGCATGGATTTATGATGGTAGTCAGAAGAGGCCGGACTCTCAACGGATGAATATGAAGATTGATCCCTTTTGGATCTCCTTCGTATTTGACGATTCAGCTGATTGGTCAATTCCGCGTTTGCATGGAGTTGCTGAGTAAGCTACTAGCAGCTTTGAGTCAGCTCTTGCATTAGCAATTGAAATTCTTCCCTAGTGACAAGGCCTTGCGGATATGAAGGTCTGGTAGCATTCTGATCTGTGAGAGGAAGTTGTGCGGGGTTCTGCCTATTCCGTCCTTCTAGATCTACAGCTGTTGAAGTAGTCCTAGTGTTGACCATGATGGATAGCGAAGTTCTTACCTAGATTTAGTGCAAATCTGAATAGCATGGAAGAACTTTAGACTTGAAATCTGGATCTTCTCCTTAGATTCTTGCAATCTGATATCGGTAGTAGATCCAACGAGCAGGAGAAAAACTGGGTTTTCTCAGTGAAAGCACCAAAGTGTTTTTACCAAAATTGGGCACAACACTCTTCAGATGTGTTTGAAGAGATAAAATGAAGAATATAAATTGAAAAAGAGGAAAATCTAACAAACACGCCAATGATAAGCAAGAAGAACACGCAAAAACACACGGATTTAGAGTGGTTCGGCGTATGGCCTACGTCCACTATGAAATAATTGACTTTTATTAATTTTTACATGCTGGTTACAACGAGTTACAACAGTAAAATTCAAGTATAATGGTGATTTCGATAGAGTCGAGATGTCGAATTGTCAAAAGTCCTTTTTCATTGGGTCTTGGACTACTATTTATAGCGTAGGCAGCAAATACCTCGCTCGGATCTCGGAAGACCTCTTCTCTCGCGTGGATGGGCCCACGTGATCAACCTCGGTCGTTTGAACTCGATCTGTGATCGATACAAATGAAATTCGTATCGATCAAGATTTCGTCCAATCGAGTCAAGATCGATCGTGAACATTCCCGAGGTTGTATCCAGCTCCTGTGGAAATTTGGTTGCATTTGGACTTGCAGATCTTGAGTAATGATCAATGCAAGTTTGGATTTTTCGAAGGCTGTTGAATTCGCATTGCTTCCTGTCCACATCGATCCGTTCGCGTCGCTTCTGGACACGTGATGTCTGATGACACGGCGCTAACTTTTTGGATCGATCCATATTTTATGCCGAGTGACCGAGTCTTCCACTTGGATGTGCCTCATTCGTATCGACCTAGGATATTCCCTTCGTATCGCTTTATAGCACTCAATTTCGCATCGATCCCTCGCATCCAACTTCGTATCAATCCTTTACAGTTTGCTTCGTATCGATACGTACTTACATTCTTCGTATCGATAATTCAGAGGCCATTTCGTATCGCTTATCGATTGGGTTCGTATCGATGGGAGGTTTGATTTTGTATCGATCTATGGCCGATCGATACAAAGCATGCTTGAAAGTGGATCAATAAGAAATGGGCTCTCATGTTACTGCCGATGGATACGAAGCGGGTGGACGTGAATGGATACGAAGTGGGTTTGTTTGGATGGATATGAGAGAGGCTTGTCTACCGATGGATACGAAATGGAACGATGCGAAATAGGCGGAACGATGGATACAAATAAGTGGATTTCCTTGGTTTGCATCGATCGTAACTTGAGCATACAAACTCTGATTAACTTGAAATTTGGAACGTTGGCTTTAATGGCTTTGCTTGTCGTGTCATATCAATTGTAGCTTAATCCAAACTCAGACCAAATTTACCAGCATCCATAGCGAACCTGTGTACATCCGTTCTTCGGGATGATCTGTCTTTAATTTCCATTCAACTTCGTGGTGTCATGGCCTTGCCAAAAGGGGGAATAACAGGTCCATTTTACAATGAATATGTATATTAGAAGAAGTAAACATAATAACACCAATATCTATAGTTTAATATCCTTGAAATCATTTTCATATGAAACATAGTTAATCCCTTTAATCTATTACCTTACCAAGGATAGCTTATTCAAAATCTCCATACTTAAAAGCCATTTCAAAACTCATTTATTTTGCCATGGGTTTTCCTTTAAAAACGAGATTGGGTTCTTTTTCTTTTGAAAACTAAGGCTTTTGAAACCTTAGACCTTTACTTTCGAAACCGTTGGAAAACCTCCTTCAAAAGCATTCAAATCTTCTTTTCAAACGCTACACATATGCCTTTCGAAACACTCAAAGCATATGACTTTTGAAACCTTTCGAAAGCATTAAAACCTTCCTTTCAAAACCCTCAAAGCAATACTTTTGAAAGCATTAAAGTGTACATAGAAGTATTGCTTCGAAACCATTTGAAAGTACCTCTTTCAATACCATTGGGTTTATCTTTTAAATATCTTTTGGGTCAAAGTGAATATAAACGAAAGTACTCCTTTCGAAACAATTAACCTTTATATAAAAGAGTTTGGGGAAAACTGATGGCTTCGAAACCATCCTTTCGAAAGCTTAAATCATTTAAGTAAAACATTTGGAAGAATAGCTTCGAAATCCCCGTCGATATCATTGCCTTCGAAACCCTTATGTGGCTACTAGAGCCCTTTCGAAAGCTTTGGAAAGTGGCTTATTATATTTATAAAAAAAGCTACCTTTTGAACTAGTTGATGACTTTAATTCATTCGAAAGGTATAAGATCGGCGTCATGGTTTCGACTGGGTTCAAACAACTCTTTTGAAAAAGGCAAAGATTTAAAAACAGGGTAACTCATTCGTAGGCTACATTTAACAAAAAGGTGGCAACCTTATCAAAAGCTATTTTAAACCCTTTTGAAAGCATTATTTTGGAAACAAGGCAAGTGGCATCTTTGAAAGCTATTTAAATAGATTTTGACCCCTTCATAAGCATGGTTTCGACTCCATACTTGTCGCCATTCTCCAATCCACTACATACCAATGCATTGATACCTTGTGTATTGGTTTCAACTTGGTTAGGGGGAAGTATAGGGTCGAAAGGTACTATTGGAAGTGGTGAAACCATACTTCTGTACAAAAACTGTTTTATTTCCTTTTCAAGTAATTGCTTTTTAACTAACCTGCCTATTTGTAAAAATTTAATCGGTTGCCATTAAAATTTCAAATTCTTTTCTAAATACTATCACAATCATTTTAGATCTTAATAAAGGTAATTAGCAAAAAAGCTCTTCCCTTAACCAAAGCAATTAAAACATTTAAATCCTCCAAACAAATTAATTTAATTTTCATAGTAAATTACTTGGGAAAAATCCCAAAAAATCATAGAAATTCAATTTTAATATGTCTGAATATAACATATCATGAAATTGAATAAAACATATATCAAACAAACTTGTCTGAATATAACATATCATGAAATCCAAGCATATCATCATCAAAAATCATCATAATGGATTTAAACTTAAACCCAACATCAAATGCTAAACAAAATAGAGATGGTTTTTATTATTATTCACCTTGATTAGGATTAATCTTTGAATAATTCCCCTTGCTTGATTGCTTAGCTTTAATTGATTTTCCACTTTTTCCTTCCCTAGGTTATGGCCGGCTTGCTCTTCTTTGATTTACATTTTTTATTTTTGACAATTGAACGTGCAAAAAAATGGAAACGAGATTTTAAGGGTAATGGGATTATGGGTGGGGCTATTACCCATAATGCCCTTGCTTTATTCTCTTATTCACTATCGAATAAACCATTTCCATAACTCATTCTTTATGTTTATTTAAGTACGGCCTCTAAATAAATTTTCAAATCTCAATCCCCTTATTACACTAATATTTGCATTATTCTATTTAATTTATTTAATTAAATCTCCTGAATAATGTTATTTAAAATCAAGGGTGTTACAAACCCACTCAGCCTTTTACTGCTGTCGATACAGAATATTACTCTTATTAGATAGCCCTTGACATCAACACTCCAATTACTCAATCGGCTAGACGGAGTAGGCATGCCGAGCAAGATAGTTGGAGCAGGCATGGCATAGGAAGGTCCATTGTGATTGAGATAGCGGTATACCCTAGGGAAATTCTGTAATTTGTTGTAAATTAATTAACTATATTATTAATTCTTATTCGTAATAAGGTATTTTTTATTTTTGTTATATATTTATTATAATGTGTTAAATGGCTAAATATTTAATTAAAATATACTTAACAGAAAATCCATAAATGGTGTGTTTGCGATAATAATTATAAATAGTTATAATCATTAGTATTGTATGACAATATAATAAACATATCATTTTAAATGTTCCTAGTCAAGATGCATCGATACTGGATATAGATGTATCCATTGAGGCTATAGTTTGCAATTCTCTTCGAATGTTGGGCAATATAATACTCATGACTGATGGGCACCAATGGGTTACGTACTGATAGTTATTGGATAACTATGTAACGAACCACTCGATGGTTTTCTGTTGTTAATTTACTAAGATCAAACAAAAAATATCAATGTGACTTATATACACAATTCTCTCGACTTGAGAATACTATCGATTTTCATTATGAAAGCTCCACTTTGATTATAGTCAAATCATAGCACGACATCTATCGAGTGACTATAGTTGGGTCGACTAGAAGCATTGGAAATATATGGAGTAGTATCCAGGTCAACTCAAGTCAACTCAAAGTCAAAATCTCTTACCATAGTAGTCTAGTTGATAATAACTGTTATTATTGAACCAATGATTTTATATTTGGACCATAGAGTTAATAATGGACGATACTTGAATTTTGACCGTTACCAAATTTCATAAGTTCAAAGTGATATCGTTTTGACTAATAGAATTCATGTAAATAATAGTCATAACCGGACAATGCTTAACAAAGTAATTTGGATTTTACCGAAACAAAGCGATAAACACACCATCTACTAAGTGATGTGTAAACATTAATATTCAAATAGTTCAATACTGACCAAATTTACACCTAGTGAATCACACAACCGAAATGATGAATACTCCTTCGATCAAAATGATTTAATTAATTTGTAATTGTTATAGATTAATTAAATTAACTAATGTTTACGAGGTATTAATTATATAATTTGATCTTCATTTGATGAACATATACTATAATAGTTATAAATATATTAATCGATATACAATATTGATAAGCATTGAATTATATTTAACTACAAATTATTTGTTAAGGCTTTAAAGTGTTTATAAGATTATATAGGGGCTGATCATATTCATCTACGATGAAGGGCTATATGCGACCATAAGATGGTGCAACAAAGGCTTTAAAATGGAGGGCTATGATAAAAGAGATTGGTAAGAGATTATGTAGGATATTGATCCTAAAATATCTCCAACTTCTCCTCTATATAAGCATCTCCAACCACACTAATTTATGATCTATTTTTGGCCACATCCCTCTAGGTTTAGCCAAACTCCCCCTTCCATATCATTAATTTCACAAGCTCAAATCAAATCAAGTGTTATTCAATAGCCGGTGATCAACGGTTCAAGG
Organism: Allium cepa; assembly: GCA_030765085.1. Classification (NCBI taxonomy): domain Eukaryota; kingdom Viridiplantae; phylum Streptophyta; class Magnoliopsida; order Asparagales; family Amaryllidaceae; genus Allium; species Allium cepa. The sequence continues at coordinate 443,685,949 of CM060938.1, read as the reverse complement.
ATCAGCACTCTTTTGAATTAGAAGGAGTTTATATAATCATTTCAAGATGGCTTTTAGGCTTTGGTTATAAGGTATAGATCTAATTTATTTACAATCATTTATGTTTACATATAATGTTTATATATATATATATATATTGTTAGTTAGGCGATGATTCCAATATACAAATTTATTGTCCCAATTAGATTGGTTGTTGGTTTGCATATACATGGATATTTAAATTTTTTATCATATATGTATCAAATTAGTATGGCTCGACAATTGAAAAAACATTTTTTAATTTTACTTATTTAATATATAATATTTAATTAGAGTATATATATTTTATAATTTGATTATAATATTATACTTTAATCAAATATGGCCATTTTTATGTAAAGTACTAATGATATAATAGTTTCGAGAATGATAAAAATATTATATGTATGTATATATTATTATTACTTAGATATTATTTAGGTTAATTAATTAATAAATAAATTATATCGATAAATTTATATCATGAAAATCATGTATTATTTTAAAAAAATAATATTAGCATGAACTATTGTAACACCCTATAAATGAACCATAAATAAATGAAGTAAATTGAACTAAATGTGACAAGGTAGAAAATGGAAATTTGATAAAAGTTGGAATTTGACCGTGAAAGTTATACCATTACGTTTATAGTGAAATTCTGATTAATTTTCATATATAATATGCTGAAAACGGAACATGAACGAAGAAATTATGAACATTTAAAGTTTTCAGATTTAAAATAATTTGAATAGGATTCGAATAAATAATTAATTTCATAATTTGATAATTTGAAATTAATTGTGATTAGACATGTGGCTTAAGTAACGTCAAAAATTAGCAATTAATGTTAAAAGTTAATTAGTGTATGAAATCAGTAAATAATCAAGCAACGATAAAATAAAATAAATACCTTCCCAAAATAAGGGAAGAAGTCGACCCAGCACCTTAAAGGATCAACCTTTGGAGCATGGGGGGTCGACCATTTCCTTGTTGTGGAGCCTATTTTGATGAGTTGTACATTCCTGATTTATCCGTTTTTAATCTATGCTCATTCAACGGTTCTGGTGCATTTCTAACCAGTATAAATTAGACCCTAAACCTTTCACCCTTATCCACAAATATTTTGCGAACAAAAGCAAAACTCTGCCATTTTTATCTCTCCAAATTAGATTCAGAAACTCCATAGAGAATTCAGGTAAGAATCCAATTATTTTATATTTATTTCTGCTTCCTCCAACCTATTCTTATTCTATTCTTCTACGACTATTCTGAATCTAATAAATATATATACCTCTTCCCTATTGTGTGTGTATATATATAAAAAGAGATAGATTCTGGAAGAGATTACGAGGCATGCAAATCAAAGGAAGGCGAATCTAAGGCTATTAGGTGAGTGGAAACCTTAGTATTTCTTTTCAGCAATTGTTTAGTGTATTTCTTTTTGGATTTGAATATGCCTTAGGGATTTTGGGATTCCAAAAATATGATAGATAAAATCCCCCAATTTTTTTTTCTTTCGATATGTCAATTCTATGCTAATATTTTCAATTATTTACATTAATTTGATGGAATTTGTTTTGTTTATGCGATTGTTGATAATTTCATAGTCTGTTCCACTTCTCCTTCTTCGTTGGGTCAAACTATGATTCTTCAATAAAATAAGGGGTTTAGATTACGAATTCTATTCGTAGTTTACATTACTTATTCTTATATTTCTTTATAAAAGGAAGGAGTTGAATATAATATGGAGTTTAAATTGAAATTCTTATTGTTTAAGATATTCCATTGAATTGTTGTAATAAATTGAGTTTCTATTTTATTTACAAGTCTGTTATTGCAGTTTTGGTTATGAATATTTATTCCCGATTTCAGATATTAGAATCCTATGAAATCTTGGGAATCTGAAGAAAAAAGGACTTATAAATAATATTTGGTTAGGGAATTAACATTTAATGCTAGTTTAGAGCATAAAATACGTGCATTTAGAACTTATTAAACGTGAATGTTTATTTATCTCTATTTGCGTAATTAACATATATTTACTAGGAGTGGGCATGGGTCAGTTTGGTACGGTTTGGAGCTCAAACCACTTTTTCACTGCATCAAACGGTTAATCAAAAATACAAATCATTATACTAAATTTTTAAAAGGTTCGGTTTTGGTTCGGCTTAATGTAATACGACCCGCTTTTGGTCCAGTCCGGTTTGAACCCATATTAGATATAAAATAAGAGAATTACTTCCATCAATAATCAATTTAGGAAGGCAACTATGTAAGGCTTTTACATGTAAAGGTTAAAATACATGATGTTATAATGAAATAAAATGCTAGTTCTTAATAGTATGAATATTTGCTACAAGTGGGATTTTTTTAGCAGATTAACCAAACATCAACGTTAATCAATGCATAATTATTAAGTAAAATAACTAGAATAAGATTATAATTAGCATTTATCTAAAAAATGAGATGAAAAAAACTATACTAAAACTATGACTTTTTCTTTTATTACAACGATTATTATTAATATAACAACAACATATGCTGAAAATAGAATATACATCTTTAGAATCTAAAATAGGATAGGAGTTGCTTATATTTTTATCATAAGATTACTAGTGTAAAATTTTGGTTCAGTCTGGTTTAATATGGTCGGTTCAATCGTCCAAACAGCAACCGAACCATATCAATGCGGGTTGGTCCAGTTTAAGGTATTTTCTTTGATCAGAAGATTCGATGCGGGTTTCCGCACCATTCTTGCGGTCCGGTATGAACGAGTTCGATATAGTGGTGCGATTTATACCTGCCCCTAATAATTACTGCATATATAACGTAGTTAATTAGGCATTTACTTTCATTTATTTCCCTTATAATGAAAGTAATTAATTGTTAGGTGAAAATAAGAGGAAACTCTTATATGGCCTAATTATTATTTTTAATGTGTAATAAGGAAGATTCCTTATAAGGCCTTATTTATGAAATGGTGAGATGAGTATGTGTGTGTTTCTATATATATGTATATGTATATGTACATGTACATGTATATGTATATGTATATATGGAGCGCAGTTGATTATGGCTAAGTCATAGGGATGCGAGGTCAATAGAGTTACATGATAGAAGTCCTCCCTTTCTTCTATTTAGGCCCAAAACAAGATAGCTCGTTGACTTCGTCTCATACTCTGCTACAAATAGATACCCACGCTTCAAGTCCATGAAGTTGTAGTACATCCTCGTTCTTCTAGCTGTTGCCAAGAACTGGTCTTCAAAAATTTCTTTAAATAGGGCCCATGAAAATTCGTCTTCTAGAATATTTGCATTGAGGGAATCCCATCAAGCTGCTGCTCCCTCTTGTAGTTGCCATGCTGCTATAAACCTTTACTACTCATCTGATAAACCAAGACCTTTAAAATATTTTCACAAGATCGCAACCAAGCTTGCACTTCCATGATAGACTCGGTTCTTTTAAGTGGTTTCCCTCAAAGATTAGTGTAATCCTTGCATAAGGTTGCGAAATTCACCCTTGGCTACTTTGGTACTACCTCTTCGACATTCCAAACTCCTTTGGGATTTGGAGTTCGATCATTTTTAGTCGAAGTGCTACCTACTCCCTTACCTCATCTACCTCTATTGCTCATGTCATACTACCTGGACATAGGAAGATAATTCTTAGAATACTTGGACGAAATAAACCTTGAAAGAAGGGTACTAATCAAACCTATCCAACTGATCTACCTATCATACACACACACACATACATATATATATATATATATATATATATATATACTGTAACAACCCTGTATTTTGTGATTATTTTAATTTTATATTTTAATTATTTTAATTTGAATTCCTGATTTAAAAACTTTATTTTATTTATGGATAAAACTTTATTTTATTTATTAAAATGAATAATTTTGTTATTTTAAATATTAATTTTGATTTGTATGTGAATTATAATTTCAAACCTGAATATATTGAATGTTTTACAAAAAAGTGAATTTTGGTCAAAAAGGTCAAACTTTGACTTTTAAATTTAAAATTTAATATTTTGAAATTTGAATTTTATCTTTTATTACGAAAGTAAATAAAATTTCAAGAATAATACTTTTCATTTCGTTGAAATCTGATTCATATTGTGAAAGTTATGCATTTTACAATATTGTGTGTAAATTGATTTATTTAACAAAATTGTTTATTTTAAATTATATAAATAATATTTTTGTTTGTTCTAATTTTTGAATATATGTATATATGACATGTTATGTATTTATTTTTATTTTTAAAACATCTTCAAAGTGTTGTTAAAATTTTCAAATGTTTATTGTACTTTTTTACAATTTTTATTTCTAGTTTCAATTATTAAGCTATTTTGTTATTTATTTTATATTTTTCCTTAAATTATTTATTTATTTTCTTTTTCATTTTCTTTTTTTCAGTATTTCATTTTACCTTTTGAATTGTATTTAATTTATTTTAATTTAAAAGAAATTGGAAATCAAAGGGTCAAAGTCCTTTCATTTCCAATGACTTTTCTAATGACCTTGTCTCTTCATTTTCTTATTGCCTTTTCATTTTTCCTTGTAGCCATCTATTTTTTTTGCTGTAGCCGTGTATTCCTCATCTTCGTTCACATGAAAAAATTCCTTCCCACCTTAAACTCACGACTATGGAAAAAAAAGGGAAATGGCTTCTTCCCTTATCACTTTTCTCTTCTTCTTTTCACCATTTTTCAATGTTTTGCCTTGCCTCTTCTTCTATTTTGTTCGGCCACTACCCTCCACCTTCATCACCGACCACACCACCACCACCTACAGCAATCATCAGCCTCTCCTCTGACCGAGACAGTAGCCATGACCATCCATTGATGCTAGCCCCACAAATTTGCACAAAAGCTCTTCCAAACATTGCCTAGACCACAAATTCCATCCTACCCTTCATCTACTCACTTCGGCCACCCCTTAGCCACCACCATCAGCAAGTTTCCCTCCTCTAGCCACTGCTTCAGCCAACTCCAGACCTAACATGACCTGTACAATCATGAGCCGAGCCCAATTGACATTATGGCCGAGCCTTGTTTGCTCAAAATTGCACTCTATTTGCCTTGTTCCTATGTATGCTTCATGTTAGCACTCTTACCCTCTTCACACTTGTGTAGTCGTGCTATATGGTTGCCATACCTAACCCAAACCTGAGCCTATATCACCATCATGGCCGAGCAAAAGATCCCCTATGGTCGAACATTGGAGTGGATAAGGCAAGGTCTAACTATCTTGTTCCTTATTGCTTCGTATTTCAATTTGTTTCTATATCGTTTTGTGTTAAATATATTCATATGTTATATTGCATTATCTTGCTTTGGTTGTTGTGACAAGATGATAACTTTGCTCTCTCCACTCATTTGAATCACTAATTGTGCTGTATCGTGCTTGTCCTGCCTTTGGAATCATTTTGTGTGTCGTAGTGGTCTATAGCTTGAAAGGTGAGTCCTTCTCACTCTGACCTATTTACTTATGAAATTGTGAATTGATGGCAAGCATATAGTAATATAAATGTTATGCAAGTTAATGATGAGTATATAATATGCTATGCTTTGTTATTACAATGTTAAAACTGTTAGTTATCACCTGACATATGATATATGGCATTATATTATGATATTGACATTGTTTATATTATTTCTGTATATGATCACACTACAAGTTCCCTGTTAGAATTGAATCACTATGGGTTGAAATGATACATACCCGAACGGACTTTAGAATAGGGAAAAATCATTATGGGCTGAAATGATAGGCCTGAGTGATTTTTATTATATTTTAATTTACTTGGGATTGCGGGTTTGAAATGATAAAACCCGGATTTTCTTGTAAATTGCGGATTGAAATGATATATATCGGTATCACTTGACCTAGGTTAGAAAATTATATATAGACCCCGTGGTATATTTTTAAATGATTTTTATTAAGATATGTATTTTTTTTAAATGTATGAAATTTGATTTAAAAAATATATATTTTATTGTTTTAAGAAAGCTAAATATTAAGTCTTGAAATTTTGAATTTAAGTTTGTAAATTTGAAGTAAACGTGAATTTTGACTTTAAATTTATTTAAATTTTTTTTAAGTAAATAATGGAAACTAAATTTAAAGTTTTGAAGTGATATTTGAAATAAAATGTTAAGTTTTATTTAAATTTAATAAGTAATTAAACAGTGAAATTTTAACTTAACTAATGAATTGGATTTTTAATTGGATATTTGATTTTAAATTTTATTATGATAAATCATGTGTTAAAAGTATTTAAATTAGAAAATTTGAAGTATAGATATATGATTTATAAATTTAAATAGAATTTTTTTGAAGTTTTGTTGCTCTGAAAAGTTAAATAAAATATGGAATTTATTAATAGCATTCCCAAAAATGTTGTGATCTTATGACATCATTTTTAAATGCTGTTGTTTTTGAATTTAACTATGTTTAAATAACTAAATATCTATTACGGCATTTTATAAATGCCGTTATTCCTGAACTAAACTATTTTGGAACTATAAGCTACGATAGCATTTTTTTTAAATGCTGTCGTTGCTATGATTTGACAATGTAATAGATTTTAACACTATTTGAGTTATATTTTAAAGTGTTAATTGATTTAACTTTTGAAATTGATTAATTGTGAAATTTAAGGAGTTTTGAATATAATTTAAAATTTAAATTTGAATTTTTAAGGAATTTAAATTTAATTTGAATTTAAATAATGATTACTTTGTTATGTGTTAAATGGAATGAAATGTGATTAATGAATTTTTGAAAGGAATTTTGAAATGTGTTTGGTAATGATATTTGAAATAATAAATGAATGAAATATTTGATTTTAAAATGATATTTAAATTTGCATATTTGAATTTGAATTCAAATAATGATTTGATAATGAGGTTTTGAAAGGATATGTTATTTTAATGATTTTGAAATGGTTTGGAAATGATATAATCTTTATTTGATAAAGAATGTGAATTTGGAATGATATTTGATTTTGATAAATGAATATTTGAAATTTTATTGGTATGAAAGGATATTTGGTTTACTTGCAATTTGAGTTTATATAAAAGATATTGGATTTATGAAATGAATATTTCAAAACTAAGTAATAATGAAGTTAAATATGAGATATATGAAATTATATAATTTAGTTTTGAAATATGATATGTTAAAGCTTTGAGATATATTAAAAAATTGAATAGTAGATTTTGTGAATCAAATCTGTATTTGAAATTTATAAGATTTGAAATGGTTTGTGGGGGAACTAAATTGAATTGAAATTGATGGTTTGAATTGAGTTAGATTGGAAATTTGTCTTCGAAATGTTATGATTTTCAAAGTGTAATGATTTAAAGTATTTTGGTTTGAAAGAGTTATAACTTTGGAAGTATTATGATTTTGAAGATGAATATATGTTTGAAATGGAAATGATAAACTATTTTTGATTTGAATGAAATTTTGAGATAAAATGGTTTTGGTTTCGAAGTATAAACTATTTTGAAAGGAATATAGTTTTGAAATGAAATGATTTTATTTTTGAAGTATAAAATATTTTGAAATGACCACGACGTTATAAACTTTTGGTTGTTAAAGAGACCAGGATCGGAAGTTGTCATACTCTCTGCTAACTCCGAAAACCACTTTAACAACCGTGTTCGCGGTGGAATTCCAGAATGAAGTAGGACGATGGCGATGTTCTTGAGGTATATTATGTGGACCCAACTCCCGTGAGTTGGCATAAGGTGGCTAAAACAGGAGCGATCTCGGGCCAAAAAGGGTAGCTCCTCTGGTTGGACACACTTCTTTGATTCTGTACTCTTACTTGTCGTTGATTTGATGGCAATCCTCCGATTTTGATTAGGAGTGTGTTCCGAGGTGGGCGTAGTGGCTGCTACGTTATCTCCAGCCCATGTGCGTAATTGGTATATCTACCCCGGCATTGCCTTGTGTGCCATGTCACCTACCATACCGAGCCTTTATTACGAGTTTGTTTTTCTCCCTAGCCCATGCAGTATTTGGGGTAGTCTCCCAATTTGGAGATATGCTAATACTGGATGGACTACTAGGGCTATTACATGTTGGGGGCTATATGGGTATCCCTTCGACGCTATTTAAAAGTAAGTTTATTTTACTATAGACATTATTATAATAGCGCAATATTACTACATAGTAAATTGTTTAACGGATCCATAAAGGATGGGCGATCCCAAGCATCCTTTAAGTTACTGATGCATTTTTGTTACCGTTCGCTTGAGTTGATTTGCAGTTCATAACTATTTATGTCCTGACTCGAGTGTTTTATGTTTTTCTTTACGCTCGAGTCAGACTGAGCGATTCAGCATTCAGGACTCACCTTCGGAGTTGGAGCTTTGCTTGAAGATACAGCCATCTATTTTGCTTTCAGTATCCAGTGATTTCAGTGATGTATTCTGATTCATACTTGATGTATTTTGTTACTCTTTTGTTGTATCTTGTTTAACTCTGATGTATCTTATTTTATATAGTAGCTTCATGAACTACTATCTCTTTTAAATTCCGCTGCATTATTATTTACTCTGTGTCTGTGATTTGTGATTATTTATTTATAGTATATTTCGAGATTTGCCAAATTTTATTTACAGCGCGGTATTTTGAGCAATTCAAGTCCGAAATGTGCGGATGTGAATGGTTGAAAATATCGGTTCGTTACATATACATACACATTTATACACACACACACACGAATAAAAATTACAAATATGCACTCTTAAAGTTAACCCTAACCCAATGCCTAAGTATTCGCTTAACCAAAGCTCTGATACCAAAATGTAACGACCGCTTTTCATGCATCGAATGATGAGCCATTAAGGGCAGAAGAAAAAGAAAGATAAAAAGAAACTACACAATCACAGAATCTTACCATGAATCAGAACAACATATATAATAGATAATATAAGATATTACATAGTCATTCCCATAATATTTAATACATCAAATTCATTACATTGCAACTTCCAACCAGACAGTCATAACTACCTCTCCATACAAAATATATAGATCAGACATTAACACAGTGGAATACGATAAAAATTAACTAACGGGGAAACCACCTGCTCCAGCTCCTTCAAAATGCTTCCGTAAGAAATTTGGATCACTTGGCTACTTATACAAATTTGAGTACCCAATAATTTTAGGAAAAGAAAAGAAAACTCCGGGTCAGACATGAATCTGGTGTGAGTAAGCTCAAACAACTTATTTTTTTTATAAAACAAGTTGAAAATAAATGGTATCTCGTAAGACCATGCCGCACATAAACATGGATGGATTTTTACTTTACTATAACCAAGACACTTTATATAGAAATTCGGTGATATTATCATAATGTTTAGGATTTTTAAGTAAATAATGAATATAGTCAAAATTGTTACATTAATTAAATTTCAACATAATAAGTATATAACCAAGACCGAAGGAACTTATTGGGAATTGGATTCCATACATGACCAGGTAAAGAACTATCTTCTGAAGGTGCACCTTTAGGTAAATACACCTGGGGTCTGACAAAAACATCTTTTATCGCTACTATATAGAGTCGACCCACCCCTTGACAAGTGGTACAGAATACATCACCACCACGGTTGGGATCGGCAACTGTACCGAAGCATACAAAAATGGGTAAAATATGGATTCTAGATATAGTGATGACATACCCTGATAGGTGCGATCCATATAGCCCTACTGCATACTCTATTTTGGTCATTAACGGTTTGCGAGGTCTGAGGCTACGTTTACCTTTAATATAGCATTGCCAATTGGAATGTTAACATTGCCTTTCATATGTTGACCCAATATTAGCATTCATTCATACAAGTCATTCAAAAGATGAACGAACCAAAGACACTATTTCCACTGCACCTGTTTTGGAATCATCCTCAGGGTTAGTGGTAAACTACCTTTTCACTTCAAAGTCTTCATCTTGGACCTTTCCTTTACCATTTCCAATTTGAACGTTTATGTTGGTTTAAAGTGGTTTTCGGATAACACTAACGTCTGATCCCGATCTCTGCAAATCAACGTTCGATAATTTTTAAAAGATCAAGTTGTTTATAGTAGGCTATCCCACTATCAGGGTGTAAAGATTTACATATGAATACATGTTTCATATGCTTAGATTATCATGACCCACTTATCAAAGTTAATGCCCTTACATTCATCATGTTCCCAAAGTGTGGTACTTGTGACAAGTACAAGCCGACTTACTTTTAATAAAACGCACCATCATTTTATTTCAACTATTTTAATTCATTTGGCTACTTAACAGCATGGACAAGAGATCCTTGGGTTTAAAATAATTTACTTAAAGAAGAAAGTTGATTAAAAATTAAATAATCGATAGAGTTGTAAAAGAAACTTTAAAATAAATAAACTTTAATTAAATCTTAAGTTTAAAATCAATTAAACCTTAATTAATCTTTGATTAATAAAAATTAAATCATTAATAGTCCTAATTTTATCTACAATTATAAATTAATTAAACTTTAATCAAATAACTTTTATTTGTGAAATTAAACCCTAATTAAGTGGATAATTAACCTTTAATCAAATAACAGTTAATTAAATAATTAACTCTAACTTATTAATCAATTAAAATAAAAAACTTGATTAAATAAAAATTAATTTTCTCTTATCTTAATTAATCACTATTTAAAACTTAATTAAAAATAATTAACTTGATAAATATTTTCTTAACTCTAATTACTTGACCTAATTACTTAATCAATTAAATAATAATTACCCTAATTAATAAATAAATTAAGTAAACTATTAAATAAATAAAATTGAAACTTTTGACTAACTTAATAAATTTGAATGATTTTTCAAAAACAATCCAAAAGAAAACACTTTAAAAGTTGAAATCAAGGAATTTCCCGCACTGCATCCATATCAACTATCGCTATAAGCACAGTTCGCTAGAATTAATTTCTAAGTGGACATCTCACTTAACTCTAGCTACCATATGTTTGAAAATAAAATCGTAAGAGTTTTAAAAACTTAAAAAAAAGGTAAAAACTTGGGAAAAAACATTTTCAAAAATCCAAAGCTAGAAAGTAGCTTTCGTTTTCAAATCGGATCACAAGTCCTTTGCGACTTTTCAAGGTGTTAACTTCACCACATTTACATCACATACACTTGATTTTGTTTCATAATTATACTACCATCATATCATAATCAATATCATATATCCATATCCATATACATATCCAAACATATCAACATATTATCTATATCACCAATCTATACAAAACAACCAACTTGCAATCATATATCATCCAAACAACATGTTAATTCAACACCACAAACAATATAATTTCACAACATATAGATCATTAAAAAAAGTTGTTTTCTTTTCCAAATATATTAGTTTTACTCACCGAAACTTTTCTAAATCAAAATGAACTTTTTCCAAAACTTGAAAATTCTTTCGAACCTTTGCAAAAATCGAACTTTTGATTGCTCAAACCCTTGAAATGGGCTTGGCTAAGTGGGTTTGGGCTCGGCCTAGGCCTTGTTAGGCATGATCATGGGTGATTTTGGCACGACTATGGGTAGTTTTAGCTCTACCATGTGGTGTGGGGTTTTTTTGCTTGAATTTTGGAAGAGAAGGTGTTGTAGGAGATATAGAAGTGGTTTTGTGAACTAAAGGAGGAATTTTTGCATAAAGAAGTGATTTTTTTTTTCAAATTTTAAAAGAGGAGGCCATGGCAAAGTTTCTTAAGCTCTTAGGAATTTGAAATGAATAAGGTGGTTGAAAACATGAAAATATGAAGATAAAGGGGTATATATAGGCTTAGGATTTAATTACATCCATACTCCTCCCCTTCTTAAAACCATCCACCCTAGTACCCTCCCCCTCTCTTTAACTATTCACACCCTGCTCTCTTGTCCTTGTGTTGAAAATGTATATTTTTGAATATGTTGTGTATATATTTTTATGATATAAAATCTTATATTTACTTATATATAAATATATATTAATATGTTTAAGGAGAAACATGCACATGCATATATAAACATGTACACACCAAGTCAACTTAGTTTATATTGTGTGTATGTATATTTAACATTGTGTTATAACCTTTTGAATAACTTTTAACAAATGAAAAATCGATATTTCAGAAAATAACTTCAGGTCACATTTTCTATTTCTTTATAAACTATATACATTGGTAAACAAATTTTGAAAACGATTTTATCATCATTAGTTATCGTTTAAAATTATTTTATTTGTTAATAAAATACATTTATTAAATATTTAAAATATAATTAAATATTCATTTAAATAGCGATTAAATTCTGAGTCGTTACACTCTCCCACCTTAAAACAATTTCATCCCGAAACTAACAATAAAGGAGATAATATAGACCATGCAGAAAGCTATATATTCGTATCATAAACACATATACATGTACTAAGCATCCATAGCAAACAAACATACACTATACATACAAGAGACACTCAACTAACTATCCTAACATCAATTCGGTGTAGGCATCTCTCATACGATCCACCATCTCCCAAGTGTAGTCTCTGGGATCCTCACTTCACCGAAACTTGACTAGTTGCACCACCTTATTATACAACCTCTTTTCATCCTGATCCACAATATAAATCGGATGTCTAACAACTGTCAAAGTCGGTTCTATTTCCAATTCCTCTTGAACCGATGACTGCAGAATCAAAGATGGGTCATGAACATATTTCCTCAAATGAAACACATGGAACACATTATGAAGTGCCGCCAATCTCTTTGGCAACTTGACCCTATAAGCAAGCGAACCGATCCTCTCAAAAATACAGAAAGGTCCAACATAACTTGGAGTTAACTTCCCAGCCTTTCTAAATCTAACAGCTCCTCTTATTGATGAAATCCATACAAACACCAAGTCTACAAGCACAAATTCCAAATCTCTCCGCCTCTTATCTGCATAACTCTTTTGGTGATCATGGGCTTTTCTTAACCGCTGTAACTTTCTCTATAGCCTCTCTGATCCATCCGATCTAAGAACTAATTTATCTCCCATCTTAACCCAATATACTGGTGACTTGCACGGTCTTCCATACAAGGCTTCATACAGTGCCATCCCAATGCTTGTTTAGAAATTATTGATATAGAAGAACTTAACCAAATGCAAATGATCCTCCCATGATCCACCAAAATACAGAATACGAACTCTCAAGAGATCCTCTAGAATCAGATTCACTCACTCCATCTGTCCATTGGTTTAGCGGTGATATGCCATGCTTAAGCTCAACTTTGTTCCAAGGGTTGTTTGCAATGCTTTTCAAAATTAACTAGTAAATATAGGGCCTTGATCACTTATAATAATCATAAGAACTCCATGCAACCTGACTATCTCCCTCATAAAAATTTCGACTAAAGAAGCAGCGGTACTTGTTGGTTTCACCGGGATAAATGTGCTCTCTTTGTTAATCGATCAACGATCACCCATACTCCTTCATTTCATTTTCTTGTTCCGGGCAAACCATCGATAAATTCCATTGATATCATTTCCCATTTCCAACTGGGAATCGCCAAAGGTTGTAACAATCTGGCTATCTTCTGGTGATCACCTTTGATTTGTTGGCAACACGAACACTTACAAGATAGAGATATCCCTCTTCATTTCCTTCCACCAAAGCATTCGCTTCATGTCCCTATGCATCTGAAGGACACCTGAATGGATTCTAAACTTAGAATGATGACATTCCAACAAAATTTCCTGCCTAAGGCCATTGACGTTTGGTACACAGATCAGTCCATTTATCCTCAAAGCTCCCCGATTGTCAATCTTAAAACTTGTACACTGCTCCTCCTCGACCTTTCGGATGATTTCCATTAAGCTTCTGTCCAATCTTTGCCCGCTCTCTATTCTTTCTAGGAGAGTTGGGGTAACTTCCGAAAGAGCCATAACGACATTCCTACTCAAGGCATCCACCGCCACATTAGCATTCCTTAGGGTATAAAAAATATCCAAGCCATAAACTGCCAGAAACTTTAACCACCTCTGTTGCCTCAGTTTTAGATCCTTTTGTGTGAAAAGATACTTCAAGGATTTATGATCCATGAAGAGCTCAAATTTTTCACCTAATAAAAGAAAGAAAACTTAATCCTAAAGTCTCTAAAGACTAGAAAGAAACTAAGTGGAATTAATAGAAGGATCCTTACCCAGCAAGCAGTGTCTCTACATTTTCAATGCAAAGACAACAACTATCAACACTAGGTCATGCATAGCATAATTCTTCTCACGAGGCATTAACTGCCTGCTTGCATACGCAATCACTCTACCATGCTACCTAAAAATAGCTCCTAATCCCACTCCACAAGCATCCATGTAAACCATAAATCCACTATTTCCATCTGAAACCACCAAAACTAGTGCATTGTTCAATCTCTTTTTCAATTCCAGAAATGCCTCTTCACACTTAGAGTACAAAAAACTTCTCCTCCTTATTAGTTAAATTAGTCAAATGGGAGGAAATCTTGGAATAATCTTGAATAAACATTCTGTAGTATCTAGCCAAACCTAAGAAACTACGAACCTTTGTAGGAGTCCACGGTTGCTCCCATTCCTGAATAACCTCCGCTTCACTGGATCTGCTGAAATATCTTCTTCTATCACGATATGTCCCAAGAATCTCACCTCCTATTTCCAAAAATGGCACTTAGAAAATTTTGCCTTCAGGACATGTCTCCTTAATGCCTCCAACACACCCACCAAATGATGTTTATGCTCCTCCTCAAATTTGGAGTAGATAAGGATGCCATCAATGAAAACCAACACAAACTTGTTTAGAACATATTGGAAAACACTGTTCATGAGAACTACAAAATATGCAGGTGCGTTGGTTAGCCCAAAAGGCATAACCAACCACTCAAAGGAACAATCAGGGCCTCTAAAGCAGTTAAGGGTATGCTATCTTCAGCAACCCTCAATTGATGGAATCCAGTAGCTAGATCTATCTGAGAAAATATCGTAGCTCCATGAAGTTGATCAAAAAGATCGTCGATGTGGGGTAAGGGATACTTGTTCATAATGGCCAACTTATTCAATTCTCTATAGTTCACGCATAACCTTAAAGATCCATCAGACCGCAAATACCATAACAGATACCCAACTCGAATGACTGGGTCTAATCAATCCTCTCCTTAACAGGTCCTGGTTTTGACTTACCAACTCCTCTTTCTCCGTCAAAGCCATCCTACGCTTAGGTTGAACTACAGGCCTTGCACTAGGGACTAAATTAATGCGAAGCTCTATCTCTAGGTGTGCAGGTAAACTTTTAACTTCTTTAAATATATTAGGAAAATTATTAACGACTTCAATTGACCCTAAGGTTTTTGAGAAAAGTTTTGAGATATATTTTGTCAGATAATAGTATATTTTGAGGGATAAGTTATTAAATATTATTGTATGCTTTAAAAGGAAATAACTATTATTTTATGATAATTGCGGAAAATTTACTATTTAGTAAATGATAATTCTTGTAGCTAGAAAATTCTTTGAAGAAAAAATGGACTAACATATTATTTTGGAAAGATAATTAAATTTTGAATCTTTTATGAAAAATATCCTATTTTTAAAAAGGAGAAAATCCTTATTTTAGTAAGCTATTGAAAAGAAAGTTTTTCGTAAATTCCTTTTTGAAAAATTGAGAAGTTTGAATGCCATAAATTAGAAAGTTTAACTTTTACGGAAATTAAGTTTTGATAAGGAAAGTTTAAAAAGGGAGATCATTTTATTCCTATTTGGGAACAAAGGAATTTTGAATCTTTGATAAAGGCTTTTTATTAAAGTTTAAATTTTCAAAGATGGAGATATTGAATTTGATACTTCATGTTTTAAGTATTGTAAGAAATGAAGTAATAAATGCTTATTCTAAAATAAGTTTATTTGTATGAAGATATTTTACTTTGTATGCGAAAGTTATGATTTTGTAAAATTTTATGAAGTATATATGGATCATGACCTAGGTAGGATAGACTAAGGTTTTTGAGGATATGAATAAAATAGAAATAGAATGTACAAACTAATCTAGAAATTTGAAGTCTGTCCCAAATCTCTATTTGAAGAAGTTGGTAAAGTGTAAAGATATTCCAAATCTGTAATTGGGTCGTGAATTGGGTTGCCCATAGGATATGAATTTCTATATTTTAATTTTGAAGCAATTTCTGTGTAATTTTCATAAATTATCCCATTTCAAAATACATATAAAAGTGCATTGCTTGAGGTAACAAGGAATACACTAAAATGGAAAGAGATGTGTAAGAGATGGATATTCTTTTCCATAGTTTACATGGTCTATCTCAATAATAAGAAAATAAATAATTCCTTATTATTTCAAGCAAAGAATTTTTTTTAATTATGGTTAATTTACGACGGTAGTCTTTTTGAAAGGATTGGTTCGATAAATTAAAATATGGAAATGAGTATTCTAGTTGTAGAATTAGTAGTTAGATATAGATATCGTACAATTATGCTAAACGACTGAAATATATATATATATATATATATATATATATATATATATATATATAGGTAGCATAGATTACAAATGTATACGTATTAGTTAGTAAATTATGGTTTGGGATTTATGGACGTTAATTACAAATGTAACGGGCAATAAATTTATAATTAATTAGAGGAAAAGTAATCTAATGGAGCCTGATTAAGGAAACTTGATATTGCATTCGAGGAAGAAAGAAATTTGAGTAATGAATGGATTAGAAACGTGAAGAAGGTTAAATGATGAATTATGGGTGGGAAACCACCGACAAATTCTACTCAACTAGATTTGTATTGCAAGACTTTGGAAAGTCAGAATTGATTAGGTAGCGTATGAAAGTCATACGTTTTGGATAGTTGGAAAGTAGGCACCAGATTTATTGGGCATTTTTCCTAATATGAGGAAACAATAAGAAAACGTTTATGTTGGCTTAAGTCATAGCATTGCAATTGTTGTAGAACCTAATCAATTATGGAATTTTAAGATGGAGCCAATAGCATCCCATGCCACTACGTTCATCGTAGAGCACAGAACTCGAAGGCTCCGTAACTAAGAATTAGATTGGTTTGGGTACAATGGTGAGAAAACCTGATGGAAGGCATTGTTTGCACCAAAATTGGGCAACACTCTTCGGAAGTTTTTGAAGAGATAATAAATGAAGAAATCAAATTGAAAATGAGGATTATCTAACAAAAACTCCAAGTCACAGAAAAGTAAATTGCACGGAAGACAATAATTTAGAGTGGTTCGGCGATTTGCCTACGTCCACTATGAAGTTTTATCACTTTATTGTTTAATACTTGAAGATTACAAGTGTTCTAGAGCGAAGTACAACAGATAATAAGCTTAAATTCGAGATCAGTAGCAGTGATGACGATATGGAGTGATTCTAGCAGCGTCCGGGCGTGCTTTGTCTCTTCAAATTCTCCGATCCCTTTTCTGAATGACCAGGGGCTCTATTTATAGGCGTAGGATGCTGATATTTCGTTGAAAATTCGGGAGACCACTTCTGGCACGTGAGTGGGCCCCATAAGCCCAGCCTTAGGAAATTTGGGCACACTTTGGGATCGATTCGAAGTACGTTCGAATCGATCAGAAAATCATCCAATCGAGGTGAAACTTGGTGTGGACATTCATCAACATGCATGCAAGCTTCTGTGAAAATTTCGTGGCATTTCGACTTGTAGATTGCAAGATATAGTCGATTCGAATTGCTGTTCTTGAGCAGGTTGCTTGCTTCGACTCAATCCCGTTCGAATCGATGGGTTCGACTCGATGGCTTCACGCGCTTTCGTGATGATGTGGTGCGCATTTCCTGGGTCAATCCACTTTTCACTCCGAGTCGACCGGGTCGACTCCATGATTTTCGCCACTTTGACTTAGTGGGTCCGAAGGCTTTCTCCACACAGGGATTCGAACAGAGGCCTGTTCATACCGATCGTGGTGAGCTCTGGCCGATCGATACGAAGCTGTTGTAGCGGGATGGATACGAACTTATATGCTCTGATGGAGGCGAAGTAACGTACGCCGATGGATACGAACTTATGTCCCATGATGATGTGAAGTGGAGCGACTTCATGGACTCGAAGGACTTCAACTTGATGGATACGAAGTGGAGCGACTTCATGGACTCGAAGGACTTCAACTTGATGGATACGAAGTGGAGCGACTTCATGGACTCGAAGGACTTCAACTTGATGGATACGAAGTGGAGTGATCCCATGGATTCGAAGTAGGAGGAACTCGATGGATTCGAACACATGCTCTTCTGATGGATTCGAACTTAGGGTTATTTCCTCCAACTTGCATCGATGATAGCTTGAGCATACGAACTTGGATTGACTTGAAATTTGAGATGCTGACTCCTATGATCTTTTTTGTCATGTCCTATCAATTATAGCTCAATCTGGACTTGGAAAAAATTCAGCGATATCCATAGTGAAGCAAAGTATGACCAATCCCCATGACGAACTGTCTTTTATTTTGGTTTGATTTTTTGGTATCGCGGCTTTGCCAAAAAGCGGGATAACATTTGCCCCCCAAAGTACATCTTGTGGAAACATGACGTGCTTTGAAAAACTGCAATTTCTCTCTGAACGATCATTGCTTTTTGTCGAAGGTTGTAACCTTGCGTTGATATGATTGATTGCTGTAGAATAGCGCTTAGCTGTTTGTCGTTGTAATCGTAATGAGATGTGTATTCGACTCCTGTGGATGTTTAAAATCGAGCATTAGTTTGACATATATGCACATATGTTAATTTGACTCTCATTAACGTTGTGTGTTCACGAGTCGTTGTCGGTTTTGTTTGTTATTGAATTTCGTATCGATTCTCTCCTGAACCGATTTGGAAATTTGAGTTGAAACAACGCTTGATGGTTGTTTTTGGATTATCCTCTTGTATCGATCCTCTCCTGAATCGATGTAAAAGGTTGAAAAGTAGTTTTTTATATCGATGCGGGTCGAGTCGATAGATATGAAATGGTCGTTCGTATCGATGGGTTTGTTGGATACGAAAACAACGTTCGCATCGATAGAACGGTATTGCCACGAGTCGATGGTTATACAATAGACACTTCGAATCGATCAGTACGGCATTGTCTCGTATCGATGGACCCTGTGTTGTTGGATGCGAAATGCTCATTCGTATCGATGCTCACGTATAGGCCATGATGGATACGAAATTGTTTTTCGTATCGATGCGAAGTGGATGGAGCGATCGACTCGCTGAAACGAATTATGAGCTTTGAACCGATGGGACTCATCGTCTTTGGTTATCTTCATTGCTCGCGTCGAATTGATGGGTCCGCCGTCTATTTCGAATCGATAGAGATTTTGGTAATGGATTCGAAACTACCGTTCGAATCGATGCGATAGTGGACCTGAAATGACCGGTTGTATCTTACCGGGATACGAATCATCCCTGTTTCTCCTTGGACCCATATAAATACTTGGGGACTTATCCATTTTCTCTCTTTTTACTTTTTACTGCCTCCTTCTATCTTCATGTCGATCCAGCAGCTTGTTAAAAGAAGAACTGCACTTCGCCTTCGAATCGATCAAATTTAGCCCTTCAAATTTTCGAATCCAATTCTAAATTAGGTAAATAATTACGAATCCAAGTGACGGAGTCGTCCCATATTCATTTTTTCTTTTTCAATCATCTTTTCTGGAATCATGTGAAACCAGATCTGGGGATGGACCTCGGTCGTAAATGGCTATGGCTGCGTTCGAATCGATCGGGGAAGAAGGACTTAAGGATTTTGAACAATAGGACGAGGGTAGCTCGGCCTCCACTTCGTATCGATGAAAAGAAAGATAGCGTTTGATCTCGTATCGGTTACTGGTTGTTGGGTTTGCATCGGTGTTGTGTGGGTTGAAGAATGATGGCAGTTCGCATGATCGATGTGAAGCTTTCTGATTCGCGATCGATACGAGGTTGGCGCAACTCAACTGATACGAGGGGTATCGATTTGATCCTGCGTGATACGAGGCGTATCATCTTTGAACCAATGCGGTACAAGGCGTATTGACTCGAACTCGATCGATACGAACAGTATCGATTCGAACTCGAGCATTACGAAGTGCATCGGTTCGAATTCGATCGATACGAAGTGTATCGATTCGAACTCAATCGATACGAAATAGGTGCTTCTGTCCTTTCACTATTTTGAACTGTGGTGATCGATCCCAAGCCGAGGTTTGGTGGATTAGGGAACCTTTTTCATATTTGAACACTTGACTCCGGTGAGCTTCATTCTTGCATATTTGGACTTAACTGCATAACATCATATTTGACTGCCTTTCGAAGCTCGTCGATGGAACCAAAATTTAGCAACATGATGAGTAATTTTGAACTGGGATCGATTGATAACATCCAGACGGTTTGGTGATGACGGTCAGCGATGACGGTTATTCCAACTGGATTCCGACTAACTTCGTCGCTCGCAAGTTTTCTTTAATTCTGCAAAATCTTTTTAAGTAATACACAGCATTGCACTACACGACACATTCATATACTTTACACTGGGGAATGCACGGGTTCTTTATCTTCTAATGATGATTTATCGTGAGTTAGCTAGTTATGGAATCTTCGAGCTCCCAACAACAAGAGGTACAGAGTTCGCCCCCTCCTGCGCTTGAAATTCCTGATATTCCTGCTGAAGTAGTTGATCCGGCTCCGGATGAATTGTCGGATGCTTTATTTATCGAGAACCTTATTGACTCCATCCAGTCCAATATCTCTGAATCTTTGCTGGGCCGGATATGTATGAAACATAATCTATCTCCGGATGATGTGTTGTTACCAGGTGCTGATGACAGACCTCATAATCCGCCCGAAGGGTATACTACCTTCTACCGCCGTGCTTGTGCGGCTGGAACTCTTCCTCCAGTTTAATCAGTTAATCAGAGAGATGCTGTCATTTTTAGGAATTGCTCCCTCGCAACTTCATCCTAACAGACACGCGTTGCTGAATAGCGCCTTCATCATATTTATGGATTGTTTCTTTCGCCCGCCAAGGCCGTCAGAGATTAGATACATATTTAACTTCAAAAGTAGGGGTGATAGACCATCTTTTACTTTTTTGGAAGCAGTCAGAAACTGCCAGGTTGTGACCGAAGCTTGGACTAGACTTAGCTATTTTAAAGCCGAATGGTTTTTTGTTCGATGCCCCCCAGGGTTTGCTAGGCGATGGCTGTCTAGACGTAAGTGTCGCAAATCTTTCTTGAATAGCTTTTCTTAACACTTGTACTAATACTCTGTTCTTTTTAGAGCCATCATTTCGAGGCCCGACGGTGGATATTATAAAGGCATTGTTCGGAGCTTACAAGAGATCTCGAGCGACTTAAGGCACATCGACTCGGTGGTAACTGATGATAACTTAAGGATGCGGGGTTTAATCGAAATGAACCAGAGCATTGTTATTGAGGGGTTGGCGAAATCGGCTTCGAAGACAAAGAAGAATACGGTGAAAAGAAAACCCGGCATAGTAATAAGAGAAGCGAGCGACGATGAAAGGACGCTCACAGATACCGAGCTAGCGGTTGATCTTTCCTGAATAGAAGAGAAGCGGAAATGCAAGGATGTTGTCCCTAAATTTAAGAGGCGGACGTCTGTAGTTGTATCTCGTTTGATCCCCGAAATTACTATCTCTGACGCCGCTCCTTGTCAATTAGGAGATGATTTTAGAGGACTGGATGACATTCCCATCCCGGAGTACGTATCTCTCCACCACGAGTCTGGGTTGGAAGAACTCCAGGAAGCGTTAGGAATAAGCGAGCCTTTACCCATTAGTGCGATCGACACTTCTGGTTGGTCGGGGGTTTTGCACATTTGCATACACTTTCACAACACTACATGACTTCCGCATACATCATATTGCTTTCACTTGGTGTTTAATTGAATTGTTCCTCTTTTGCAGGTGCTATGTCTGGCCGTTAATCTACACTAGATAAACTCCGACGTGTGCATCATCCTTCGTCCTACTATGAATCTCGTCATGGGGATTCCGATCGCGATCAAGATCATGAACGGAGGTATTATAGGCAAGAAAATTATGCGGGAGACTATCCCCTAAGCTACTCTAGTCAGGAATGCTCCGATAGAGATCGGCGATACCGCTCTCCTTCTCGCTCTCCCCCGCCACCCAGAAGCCATACACATGTATCTGAGCCTCTGCGACAACAGCCGTCTTCACAGATTTCGAGGCCTGAGTCGCATCGTTCTAGGACTGAAGTTGTCACGACCACAGCTGTGGAGGAGGCTCCTATTGAACCATCCAGTGAAGGGGCTATTAGACTTGCCCAACTGAAGAAGGACTTCTCGGAAATTTGCTTCGACGCTTGCATCTTCCCTCCTAACCTTAAAAGAATTCCCGAAGACGCTGTTACCACAGCACTTAGTTATACCCTCGACTTCTATGCTCAGTACAAGGAATGGTATAAGGTGGCCGTTAAAACTTTAAAAGCAGCCTTTTACCGGGCCAAAATTATTGAGAAATTGGAAGCTGACTTGGCCCAGAAGAATCGTATCGTCGATATACTTCAATCTGAGGCGGAGTCCTCCCGCAAGGCCGAAGTTGAATCGCTAAAATAGGTCGATGAGACATTAGTAGAGATGGCAAAAATGCAACAGGCACACTGCACCTTAGTAGAAGACTTGGGCCATCGATACAAAAATGTAAAGGCCGAGCGGGATGCGGCAGTTAAAGAACTGGAGGAGTTAAAGGCCAAGTTTGTCGACATAAGCAAGGAAAGGGATGATGCTAATACGGCTGCTCAAGAAGCGTGTGAGCAAGCTGTGTCTCTTCGGGCCGAGCGCGATGCAGCAGTTGCAAAGGTTAAGGAGGTGGAAACGGAAGTGGAGGAGAAAATCCAGGCGGAGAGGTTCAAGATGGAGGCTGAGTTTGACGAACTCCTAGATACGTATAATGCAAATGTGTTAGAGCACAGAAATCTCGCCTGGCTAGGAGATTACTCTGTGCTCCTCTATAGTGCTTGGAAAAAACTAGTGGAGAATAAGAGGATATCTTGTCCAGATGAGACACTGGATGAGTTTGAACTTGAATCACGTCTGCTCAGCGAGGAAGAGAGGAGAATTCTTCATGAGGCGATAATCTCCATCGAGAAAGAAAAACTCGGTATTCAGCAGATGGAGATCGGCGAGGGTTCGAGTGTTGCGCATCACAGCGAGAACATTGAAATCTCTGTCCCGACTTCGTCCGAAGCTACTACCGCGATTGATCCATAAATCATTCCTGCCTACAATCCGGATCAACCGGGGTTATCTCCTGCTAAGACTGTTGTCTCCGAACCTGTTCAAGTCCCGAGGCAAGGCAAGGAAGGTACTTTGAATATTTCCCTCATGTCTTAAAACAACGATCTTGGAGTGAATTTATTGGACTGACTATTTTTGCTCTTCTTTGTTCAGTGACTGAAAGTGCTGCGTCCGCGCCCCAGTACCTCCGGTCCTATATCCAACGCAGGGGGCTATTGTCACCGAAGGAATTACAACTATTGCCATGACCGGCAACATTGGAGAGGGGAGCTCGATGTCATTTGATGCACAAATGATTGAGGAGCTTCTTGGTCATTCTCTTGAACCTCTTCTTGATCCTTCGTTCGTAATGAGCGGAGTTGCTCCAGTTTTTAGTTCTGTCATGATGACCACCAGCGTATCCAGCACAGCTCAGTTGTCTCGAGAAGAAGAGATTTTTGCTGAGATAAGCGCTGAGATGGCCACGGTGACAACGGTCGGTGGTTCTGGAAGTGGCACTGCCCCATCAAGCTTATCTTCTCTAATGGTGATTTCTCCTGGCGGCACGGTGACCGTCTCAAGCGTTGCTGCCCAGACACCTGTCACAACTCCTATGCCTTCAGTTCGCCCTTCCAAAAGAATCTCTGTCCCCTCCAGCTCCGAGGAAGATGTCGATATTATGCCAGATCCAGAGGATGAACCGAAGAAGGGAAAGAAATCTCGGAGGAAATCTGGTAGTGGGTCCAGTGGCTCGACTCCAAAGAAGAAGCCTCGGAAGAAGAAGGATTGAGCTTCTTGACTTGTCATGTAGTTGTAAATAGCAGTTATTTTACTTCGTCTTTCGTTCTTCTAGAGCCGTGTATAAGTGTGGATTCGGCCTCCACTTAGTCGAATTTTTTTGATTTGCCATGTAATCAAACTCCTTTTTGTTAGTTGATGGAATGGGAAATTGTTCTTTTCTTTGTTTAAGTATTTGCAGTGTTTGGCTTTCAATCCGGTGTACTTGTGGTGTTTTTTACCGTCAAGTAGAGTTCGTTTTTATTTGCCAAAACTCGATCACATGTCGTGATTGATGAATGAGTTGATCTTCGGGCATTATATTGCTTCAGTTAGCGATTAACACTTAAGCTTTCTTGCCCCCCAGTTTCGGGGAACAACATTTGTATTTTGGTGGTTGATCGCACTTATTGCAAATCTTAAGCACATGTCCACATTCTAGGGACTTAAGATAATTTGAGATCGATAATCTAGTTCGCACTCTGGGAATTTGAGAGTTATCCATGTTTGTAACACGGTTCGTGCTCCGAGAACCTGGAATTGATGTTTATACTCCACTTTACGCTCTGGGAACTTGGAGTTAGTATTGATATTTCGGTTCGCACTCTGGGAACTTTGACTTGGTATTTGTGCTCCAATTCACACTCTGGAATCTTGGAGATAGCATGTATTTTTGTGTTCGCGCTCCGGGAACTTGTAATTTTATACTCCGATTCGCACTCTGGGAACATGGAGTCAGCACGGATGCTTCGGTTCGCGCTCCGGGAACCTGTAATTTATGTTTATACTCCAATTCATGCTTTGAGAAGTTGGAGTCCATTCTCGCTCTGGGAACGAGTTATTGGATGTTTATACTCCAATTCGCACTCTAGGAATTTGGAGTTCGTTCGCACTCAGGGAACGAGTTATTTGATGTTTATACTCCAATTCGCACTTTGGGAATTTGGAGTCCGTTCGCACTCTGGGAACGAGTTATTTGATGTTTATACTCCAATTCGCACTCTGGGAATTTGGAGTCCGTTCGCACTCTGGGAACGAGTTATTTGATGTTTATACTCCAATTCACACTCTGGGAATTTGGAGTCCGTTCGCACTCTGGGAACGAGTTATTTGATGTTCATACTCCAATTTGCACTCTGGGAATTTGGAGTCCGTTCGCACTCTGGGAACGAGTTATTTGATGTTTATACTCCAATTCACACTCTGGGAATTTGGAGTCCGTTCGCACTCTGGGAACGAGTTATTTGATGTTTATACTCCAATTCGCACTCTGGGAATTTGGAGTTAGTGAAAGGATTGTCGTGTATCAATCCTTGTAAATGCTGGTGTAGTGTTCTGCCCCTAAGCTCGGGTTTCACTTAGTAAGTGACCGGTCGTATCACAGTCACTCCCTATTTGAATAAATCCCACCGCATGATGGAACTTAGCTCTCCGTGCATTATGATATTGTACATCACATTCAATGAATCATAGCTCTGGCTCGAAGAGATGGCATTTTATTGCTGAAATGAAAGAAGCATGGAAAAATCAGTTGCCTTATTACAAATTCAAACTTCGAAGTGCAAAAATAAAATGCAAAGGAAGAAATAGACTAAAATAGATAAATGAAGCCTGTCATGTGTATTAGCGACGAAGACTCTCGCTATTCCAGGCTCTCAACAAAGTAAGACCGTCAACGGTTGATAATTTGAACGTTCCATCTCCGAGCTTTTGTGAAATCACATACGGCCCTTCCCAATTTGGTTTCATGTGAGAAGGGACCAGATAAATTCTCTTGAGTACGAGATCGTCGAGTTCAAAGGTTCGCGGTCGGACCTTGGCATTGTATATTCGGGCGACTCGACCCCGATATGCGGCTGCCCTCAAATCAGCTTCTTCACGCTTCTCATCAAGTAGATCCAAAGATTCAACAAGTAGTATGGCATTCGTTTTTGGATCATAATATGTCACACGATGAGAGTGAACCTCCATTTCGACTGGAATGACGGCTTCAGAGCCATAAGATAGAGAAAACAAAGTGTGCCCGGTTGTAGTTTTGTGAGTTGTTCGGTAAGCCCATAAAGCCATTGGAAGTTCATCAACCCACTTGCCACCGGCTTTTTCCAATCGTTTCTTCAAAATAGATTTGATAATCTTATTGACAGCTTCAACTTGACCATTCGCTTGAGGGTGCGCTACTGCAGAGAATTTCTTATGGATGTGGAATCGTTGATAGAAATTCTTGAATTCAACACTATCGAATTGGGCTCCATTATCGGTGATAATAGTATGTGGGAGACCAAACCGGCAGATAATGTTGCGTACTACGAAGTTGATTACTTTCTTTGTCGTAATTGTTGCAAGAGGTTCAACTTCATCCCATTTGGTGAAGTAATCAACTGCGACGATGGCGTACTTCGTGCCACCTTTAGCTAAAGGCAATGCACCAATTATATCAACCTCCCATATTGCAAATGGCCATGGACTGACCATTTGGGTTATCTCAGTAGGTGGGGCTCTAGGGATCCGAGCGTGTTTTTGGCATTTATCACATTTTTTGGCATAGTCCATAGCATCGCGATTAACAATAGGCCAATAATATCCATATCGGAGTATTTTCTTGGCAAGTGCTTGCCCCCTAGTGTGATCACCACATTCTCCTTCGTGCACATCGTGTAACACTCGTTTGACTTCGTCGTGCGCGATACACCGGAGAAGAGGAATAGAATACCCCCTTCGATACATAACTCCATTCTGAATGACAAATCATGAAGCTTTTCAAAGAATTTGTCTTTTCTCACTTCGACGCTTAGGTAATATACCATGCTCAATGTAATCTTGATAGGGGATCATCCACGACTCCCTGCTGGAGGTAGCTTCAAATGTGAAATCATTCTCCATTCGATCAATGCTCGGAGAGGATAGAGTTTCAACAGGAACGAGTCCCAAGTGTTGAGCTTCGCCCGTACTTGCCAACTTTGCCAACGAATCGGCTTTATGATTGTGCTCTCGGGGTACGTAGAAAATGGTATAATAATCAAACTGATCAAGCATCTCCCGGACTCGGGTTAGATAAGCAGCTAGTCTTCGATCTTTGGCCTGGTATTCACCCCGAACTTGGCATAATACCAACTGGGAATCACAGTAAATTTCCACAGCGATAATTCTTAGGTCACGGGCTAACTTCAACCCAGTAAGCAAAGCCTCATATTCAGCTTCATTGTTGGTTGCACGGAAATCAAACTTTAAAGCGTAGCATATGGATCGGCCCTCGGGGGTTTCAAGCACCACCCCTGCGCCCAAGCGCCGATCGTTGGATGTACCATCAATGTACAGCTTCCATATGTATTCGGGAGATTTGCTAGTTTCAGGTAAGTCTTCAGGAACAGTGAATTCGGCAAATGAAATCTGCTAGGACTTGACCGTGTATGGACCTTCTCGGAGTATATGTGATGTCGAATTAACTCAGTTCAATGTTCCATTTCAGTAACCTGCCAGACGTCTCAGGTCGTGTGAGGACCTATCATAACGGCTGATCGGTGTACACAGTGATGGGATGAGCCTGAAAATACGGACGGAGCTTCCTCGAGGCGATGACTAGGCAATATGCCAACTTTTCTAGCCTTGGATAATTTCTCTCGGCTCCGGTTAATCGTTTACTAACATAGTAGACTGGTTTCTGCACTCGATCTTCCTCCCGAACTAACGCAGCACTGATTGCGTTTTCAGATACCGCCAGGTAGAGATACAACTGTTCATGGTCAACAGGTTTTGAAAGAATCGGCGGTGTGGAAAGATGTTGAACTAGTGATTGAAATGCGCCCTCGCATTCCGTAGTCCATTCGAAGTTTCGTTTCCCTTTTCAGATCAGATCGAAGAAGGGTATGCATTTGTCAGTTGACTTCGAGATAAACCTGCTCAGTGCTGCAACCTTCCCTTTAAGACTCTGAACCTGCTTTATGGTCCTTGGAGTTTGAAGATTCCTGATAGCCCAGATCTTTTCAGGGTTGGCCTCTATTCCTCGGGCGTTGATGATGAACCCAAGGAATTTTCCGGATGCGACTCCAAAATGACATTTTAGCGGATTAAGCTTCATCCCATATCTCCGGAGGACGTTGAACATTGATTCTAGGTCTTTGACGTGATCAGTGGAGTACCGCGATTTCACCAACATGTCATCTACATAAACTTCCATAGTCTTTCCGATCTGGTCGGCAAACATCCGGTTGACTAAGCGTTGGTAAGTTGCTCCGGCATTCTTTAATCCAAAAGGCATGACCTTGCAGCAGTATAGTCCCAGATCGGTTACAAAGCTCGTATGTTCTTGGTCGGGCACATGCATGGGTATCTGGTTGTAACCAGAGTAAGCATCCATGAAAGATAGGGATTCGTGTCCGGCCGTTGAATCCACAAGTTGATCAATTCGTGGCAGTGGAAAGTTGTCTTTCGGACAAGCCTTATTTAAGTCAGAGTAATCAATGCACGTTCTCCATTTCCCATTTGGTTTTCAGACAAGTACAGGGTTGGATACCCACTCCGGGTACAGAGCATCCCGGATAAAAACCATTCGCCTTTAGCTTATCAACTTCTTCTTTGAGGGCGGCATATCTCTCTGGATCCATGCCGCGTCTCTTTTGTTTGATCTGGATATACCGTGGGTCAATATTCAAGGTGTGGCTCGCGATGTCCGGTGAGATTCCACACATATTAGAGTGCGTCCAAGCGAATACGTCTAGATTTTCTTGGAGAAATTCGACCAATTCCTGTTGTGCTTGTGGGTTTAGCTGAGACCCAATTTTTAACATTTTTGAATTATCATCATCATCAATTGGAACATCAATCGTCAGCTCGGCTGGGGAAGCTTGACTTTCTTTAGATTCATCATTATCTTCAGTGTCTCTGGGGTCAAGATCCCTCTGAAATTGGTCGTGGTGCCCGGGCCGAGGCCCAGGCACTAATTGTCAATCGTCGGCGAAACGGACGCAGAGAGATTCTTCCACGCCCTTTCCTTTTTCCTTTCGCTGCGCTACTCGCAGCTCGGCAACATAGCAGGCTCTCCCAGCAGCCTGATCTCCCTGAGTGACTCCAATCCCACAATCGGTAGGGAATTTCAAAGTTAAGCACCATGGGGCAATCGCTGCCCTGAATTCGGCAAGGGCCGGTCGGCCCAAAAAAGCATTGTACGAGAGTGGATATCTAAGACAACAAATTGTAACATTCGAACTCTTCGGCGTTCTCCGACTCCTAACTCCACTGGCAACTCCACCACTCCAGTGGGTATATTAGCACTTCCGTCGAAGCCATGGATTCTAGATTGGCAAGGCTTTAAATCTTTGGCTTCCATCTTCATTTGATCATATGCTATCTTAAACAAGATGTTTACTGAACTCCCACTTCCACCAGGATCCTCTTCATCCAAGCAGGACCAACCTGGGCAGATATGACTACTGGGTCTATAGTTGGGGCTTCGACCTTATCAGTATCTTGGTTTCTAAATATGATGTCATCTGCCATCGTTCTCTGTTGTTTGGCCGAGGCCCCTTCATCAAGCTCACTGCAACTCTCGAAATCCACATGCCTGATCGAATTGGCGTATGATTCCATTTCCCTCCAGCTTCGGTCCGCTGGACGAGGACCACCACTAACTGTATTAATAACCAATCTCCCGCCCGTACGAGCGGGCTCCTCCTGTCTCTTTTGGTTTTGTGCACGGTTTTGGTTTGACGGGCCCACACCACCAGCTTGTGGCGCCCGCACGAATTAATCTAATTTCCTTTCCCTGATCAATTTTTCAATGAGATCTTGCAAATGTCTGCAATCATTGGTATTATATTCGTAACTTTCGTTGAATCTACAGAACTTTCCTGTTTGAATCTATCTCTCCGATGATGGCTTCGGAGCAGGCTTTTTATACCGCATCGCATTACAAGTCTGTAGATACACGTTTTCCAGGTGATGTGTTCAGTGGTGTATAGCTTTCAAACATTTGTGCCCTACGCCGTGGGCCATTATTCTGATCTTGCTTCTTGTTTCTATTATCACCGTTCCTCGGCTGGGTTTGCTTGTTTTGAATATTCAGTTGGACTTTTCCAGAGCTCTCCCCTGACTGTTTAACCACCACATTGCTTTGAATTCCTTCATTGCTGGGTCTCGCATCGTCCTGCTTCCTAGATAGTTTCGCATCCTCACGCCTTAAGAATTGAGCGGCTTTGGATTAGAAACGATCCAACGATGCAGGAGGCTTCCTAGCTAGCCAGTTTCCAAATTCAGAGTCGGGGTCAATCCCCTTAGTCAAGGCCATCAAGATTGAATTATCATTGGGGTTAGTGATCTCCGCACAAGCGGCATTGAACCTTTCCAAATATCGCCTGAGTGTCTCTCCAGGAGCTTGAGTGACACTAGATAAAGTATTTACGTCTTTAGGCCTGGCAATGTGCATACGAAACTGTTCAACAAATTTAGTAGCCAACTGGTCAAATGAAGAGATCGACCATTCGTATTTCAGAATATGCTGATTAGGGTCGGAACTTCCTTTATACATGGCAGAGTCGGCATCCTGAATCGTCGAGGAGGTTCAGCATATAATATATCATCAGTGAACGGAGTATGACTTCGGGAGGTTCCCCAATCGTCATTTGTTAAGCCCTGACTTTCGCGAATCATTTGGCCTACCATGGCTGAGAGGTCAGGTGTTGCTATATTCGGAGGGTGGTGAGCCGAAGTGTGGTCGGGTTCCACAGTGCGAGGTGGGATCGGGCGCTGTCGACGATCCGTATCTCGCCTCCTTGGCTCGATGTCTTCTGGGACATATGGTTCTAGAGCATGTTCCTGCTGGTGGTAGTTCTGATTGGAGTGACTTCGGGTATCAACTCCTATGTCAACTGCAGTGGCGGTGGCATGGTTATCCATGGTATGTTGTGGAACAGTGCCTCCTCGGGAGGAGGGTCCTGTATGAAAACTGACAGAAGGGCCAACTCTTATCTGCCCAACAGTTAATGCCTGCTGGTGACCAGAAGCATGTGCATGACTCCCATCTAGCCTGGGACGAGTAGATCTACTGCTGTAATCAGACGAAGCAGAACTTTCAGTGGAAGAATAAGCGGCGTGATCCCTTCTGGATCTTCTACGCCTTTGGCGGTTTAGTTGATTAGTCAACTCAGCATTGGCGCGCAATTGTTCAGTCAGCTGTTGCCGACTTTGGGTTAGTTCCTGGAGTAATGTCTGGAACTCTTGTCGAGTGACCGGACATGATGGATCTGAATGTCCGGTATCATCTTGATTAGGTGGAGGTAGTTGCGTGGGATTCTATCTATCTCGGCCTTCTTGACCAGCGGCGGTAGAAGTGGTTCTCGTGCTAACCATCTTGAGGTGTAGGATCCTTTCCTAGATTTTGGCAAATCTGAATAGTACGGAAGGAGTCTGAAATCGAAATCTGGATCTCTCTCTTAGATTTATTCAATCCGGTATCGATGACAGATCCAAAGAGCAGGAGAAAAGCTGGGTTTTCCCAGTGAAAGAACCAAAGTGTTTGCACCAAAATTGGGCAACACTCTTCGGAAGTTTTTGAAGAGATAATAAATGAAGAAATCAAATTGAAAATGAGGATTATCTAACAAAAACTCCAAGTCACAGAAAAGTAAATTGCACGGAAGAAAATAATTTAAAGTGGTTCGGCGATTTGCCTACGTCCACTATAAAGTTTTATCACTTTATTGCTTGATACTTGAAGATTACAAGTGTTCTAGAGCGAAGTACAACAGATAATAAGCTTAAATTCAAGATCAGTAGCAGTGATGACGATATGGAGTGATTCTGGTAGCGTCCGGGCGTGCTTTGTCTCTTAAAATTCTCCGATTCCCTTTCTGAATGACCAGGGGCTCTATTTATAGGTGTAGGATTCTGATATTTCGCTGAAAATTCGGGAGACCACTTCTGGCACGTGAGGGGCCCCATAAGCATAGCCTCAGGAAATTTGGGCCCACTTTGGGATCGATTCGAAGTACGTTCGAATCGATCAGAAAATCATCTAATCGAGATGAAACTTGGTATGGACATTCATCAACATGCATGTAAGCTTCTGTGAAAATTTCATGGCATTTGGACTTGTAGATTGCAAGATATGGTCGATTCGAATTGCTGTTCTTGAGCAGGTTGCTTGCTTCGACTCAATCCCGTTCGAATCGATGGGTTCGACTCGATGGCTTCACGCGCTTTCGTGATGTGGTGCGCATTTCCTGGGTCAATCCACTTTTCACTCCGAGTCGACCGGGTCGACTCCATGATTTTCGCTACTTTGACTTAGTGGATCCGAAGGCTTTCTCCACATAGGGATTCGAACAGAGGCCTATTCGTACCGATCGTGGTGAGCTCTGGCCGATCGATACGAAGCTGTTGTAGCGGGATGGATACGAACTTATATGCTTTGATGGAGGCGAAGTAACGTACGCCGATGGATACGAACTTATGTCCCATGATGACGCGAAGTGGAGCGACTTCATGGACTCGAAGGACTTCAACTTGATGGATACGAAGTGGAGTGATCCCATGGACTCGAAGGACTTCAACTTGATGGATACGAAGTGGAGCGACTTCATGGACTCGAAGGACTTCAACTTGATGGATACGAAGTGGAGTGATCCCATGGACTCGAAGGACTTCAACTTGATGGATACGAAGTGGAGTGATCCCATGGATTCGAAGTAGGAGGAACTCGATGGATTCGAACACATGCTCTTCTGATGGATTCGAACTTAGGGTTATTTCCTCCAACTTGCATCGATGATAGCTTGAGCATACGAACTTGGATTGACTTGAAATTTGAGATGCTGACTCCTATGATCTTTCTTGTCATGTCCTATCAATTGTAGCTCATTCTGGACTTGGATAAAATTCAGCGATATCCATAGCGAAGCAAAGTATGACCAATCCCCATGACGAACTGTCCTTTATTTTCGTTCGATTTTTTGGTATCGCGGCTTTTCCAAAAAGCGGGATAACATGCATGAGGACTCTTCACCCTAAACCTGTCTCTGGAAAATGTTCTCTCCAAAATTAGGATTTTGGTTGCATCATGGTTGCTAGATTGGATGGTAGGAGTGGTTGCTATATTTTTTTCACAACCGCTTTACACTGATGTAGAAATTTTTATGCATGTTTAGGGTATTTGCATACATACTTTCATGACACGATTACACACTTACGTTAGGATTGACTAGGATTCAGGTCATTTTAGTATGTCTGCAGTACATAATCACATTGCCCTATTGGTTGAGTAGATGGTTGTGTAGATAACTTGATTGTATAACATGGATATTATTGCACGTTATGCTGTTCACTCCTTAAAAAATTTCGGGATGAAATCCTTTTTAAAAGGGAAAGAATGTAACAAACTGTAAAATGCACCATAAATAAGTAAAGTAAAATAAATTAAATGTGATAAGGTAGAAAATGGAAAATCTATAAACATAGGGATTTGACCATGAAAGTCATATTGTTGTGTTCATGGTGAAATTTTGATTAATTTTCATGTATAATATGCTAAAAATGGAGCACGTACGAAGAAGTTATGAGCGTTTGAAGTTTTACGATTTAAATAATTTGAGTAGGATTCAAGTAAATAATTATTCCCTAATTTGAAATTTGAAATTAATTGTGATTAGATTTGGAGGTTATGAAACCTTAAAAATTAGCAATTAATGTTAAAAGTTAACTTGGGTATAAAATCAATAAATAAACAAGCAACAGTAAAATAAAATAAAATAAATACATTCCTAAAATAAGAAGTCGACCCAGCACCTTAAGGGGT
Organism: Allium cepa; assembly: GCA_030765085.1. NCBI lineage: Eukaryota > Viridiplantae > Streptophyta > Magnoliopsida > Asparagales > Amaryllidaceae > Allium > Allium cepa. The sequence goes on along the minus strand of CM060938.1, from coordinate 443,652,029 downwards.
CAACCGCTTGGAGCATGGGGCGTCGACCGCTTCCTTGTTGTGGAGCCTATTTTGATGAATTATACGTTCCAGTTTTATCCGTTTTTAACCTATTCTCATTCAACGGTTCTAGTGCATTTCCAACAAATATAAATTTAACCGTAGATCTTATCCACAAATATTCTGGAAACATTAGCGAAACTCTGCTATTGTTATCTCTTCAAATTAGATTCAAAAACTCCATATAGAATTCAGGTAAGAATCCGATATATTTTCTATTTATTTCCTCTTCCTCCAATCTATTCTTATTCTATTCTCCTCTAACTATTCCGATTACAAATATATATACCTCTTCCCTATTATGTGTGTATATATCAAAAGAGAGATATTTTGGAAGAGATTGTAAGGCAAGCAAATCCGAGGAAGGTGAAGCCAGGGCTATTCTGTAAGTGAAAACCTTAGTATTTCTTTTCAGTAATTGTTTAGTGTATTTCTTGAACCACGCCTCCGCAATTTCAGAATCGCCCTGTGGAATGGCCTGTTCTCCACAGTTGGAGTATGTGGTTTAATTCCTTCCCTTAGAACCGTACTTGAGAGTTTCCTACCTCGAACGCTCAACAATCAATTCTTGTTTTGGTATCATCTTACATATACCTTATTCCCCTAGACTAACTAAATTCTATTTATGAGAAATAGATCCCATTTTTCTTCGGTTAACCAGAATAATTACATAAGTTTAAAATTATAATTGTGATTAATAATTAGTTTTATCTTTTTTCCCGCCTTAAGAAAAATAAAACATAGATATTTGGATTTGAATATGCCTTGTGGGTTTTGGTTCCGAAAATATGATAGATAAAATCCTCCAAAATTCCTTTTTTTTATTTCGATATGTCAATTCTATGCTGAGATTCCCAATTACTTACATTAATTTGATGGAATTTGTTTCGTTTATGCAATATCTGATAATTTCATAGTCTATTATTCCACTTCTCCTTCTTCGTTAGGTCAAATTGTGATTCTTCAATAAAATAACGGGTTTAGATTACGGATTCTATTCGTAGTTTACACCATTTATTTTTATCTATTTCTTTGTAAAAGAGAGGAGTTGAATAGAATATAAAGTTAGATTGCAATTCTTATTTTTTAAGATATTCCATTGAATTGGTCTAATAAATTGAGTTTCTAATTTATTTACAATTCTGTTATTGTATTTTTTTTATAAATATTTATTCCATGTTTTGGATATTAGAATCCCATGAAATTTTGGGAATTTCAAGAAAAAGGACTTGTATAATATGTGATTAGCGAATTGACAATTAATGCTAGTTTAGAGCATAAAATCCGTGTGTTTAGAACTTATCAGGTACAAATATTTATTTATCTCTACTTGCACAGTTAATGTATAATTACCGCGTATATGGCATAGTTATAAATTAGGCATTTATATTCATTTATTTTCCCCATTAGGAAGATAATCGATTGTTAGGTGAAAATAAAAGGAAACTCTTATATAGCCTAATTATTATTTTAAGGCGTAATAAGGAAGATTCCTTATAAGGCCTTATTTATGAAATGGTAAGATGAGAGTGTGTGTGTAGAGCATTAGATTTATGGTTAAGTCATGGAGATGCGAGGACAACATGACGGAAGTGTGCCGTTCACCTTGAGCCCACTAGTAGCTATGTACACTTTGATTGATGTGAAATATCATTATGATAAATATTTGTAATGATGCGAGGTTGGTCAAAAATTCTTAGGGGAAATCTGCCTAGCTAATCTGGCTACCGATTCCTACGAGTAGCGAACTAATGTGAGACGTCATTATGAGCATGGGTTATTAGAGGAAGGGCCTACTTCAGGGATTTTGAGGTATTAAGTGGTTGGACTGGCCTTTTTCCTCGAATGAAGTATTAAATGGCCATGGGGAGACATATAGGGGTTCACTTTTGAAACCAGGTCTTAAATGATGGGGTCTGCCTTAATTAAGGTATTAAATGACCAGAGTCTGCCTATTTTCCATATGGAAGTATTAAGTGGCCTATGAGATTCCATATGATATCTGCTAGATAGTACCATTGAGGAGCACGCCTTGGAAATAGGTCTTAAATGATGAGGTCTGCCTTAATTAAGGTATTAAATGACAAGAGTCTGTCTATTTTCCATTATAAGGTATTAAATGACTTGGGTACCTTCTCTCACATTATTAGCTATTTTTAACATATGATTGGGATATGAGATTTTAGAAACCTACTTTTGGAATGGAAGGTATTAAGTAGTTGGACATACCTCGTTTCCTTATAAAGAAGTATTAAATGGTTTTAATAGTTTTATGGTCGAGACATATTCTTATTTTGAAATATACTGCCCAAGTACTGAAAAGGTAAGACTCGAGTTTTTTTATTCTTCAGATACATGTTATTCTGACTTCCTCCTCATTACAACATAGATTAAGAATAAAGTGATGGTAATGACGATGCTTAGAGATGAAGAAGCTTGGTTTGTGGCGGTATTTGTTATTATTACTTGCTTTTATGTGTACCCTTGTATTTAAACAATTGTTGTAACAGATATTATGTTACGGTTTTTATTGAATTTTCTGTTATGACGTTTTTATGGGTTTGAAATAAATTGTTATACTTTACCATTATATTTTGTTCCGTCCACTATGGGTTCTGAAAGTTTAGTTATGGCTCTGCAATGTTATTTCTTTTTACTACCAACAACTTGTGTTAGAATGGATCTAAGTTTCGATGGGCCTTTTCTGGATCGAAACTTAAGCCTGCTCCAGGGTAGGTTGTTACAACAATATTCTCAATAAAAATAAAAAAAATATTTTAAATAAAAACCTAGAAAAATGAATTCAATTTTAAAATTATTTTAGATCATAAAAATTTGTAATAAATATTCAAAATATATAATGTCATTTAGGATTTGCTGGAAATTTAAAATTTAAAATTAAATTTTGAAAATAATCTTTTATTAAGATTGTAAATTTTATGTATGGATATTTAGATAAAATATATATTATAAATTAAAAAAATTAAAAAAGTACTCAAAGCCAAGCGAAATACCTGGTCATATATATTTATATATATTTTGTGAATTTTATAAACATTAATTTATATATATTATTATATTATTGTACATATATTTATATATAAATATTTGATATATATATATATAAATAAAAAATGTATATATGTATATATATATATATAATTAATACATTTGTATATATTGCTTTCGGCTTTAGAAAAAATAATATATGATTTATTTATATTCATATTGTGTGTATATATAATGTTAATATTTTATATATAATGTTAATATTTTGTACATATGTTTATATATATATAATTATATAAAAATAAAATAAAATTATAGTATATATATGTATATATAAATATATATATATATATATCTGTATTATGTTTATATATAAGTGAAAATATATAAATACACAATTGAAAAATATATATTTGTATATTAGATGAGCTAACTTGTCCATTTCAATATAAATCTCAACATCTATACGCATGACATACCTTGCACGGATTGATATATTACACGTGCACAGACACATATATATGTATATGATACTATGTGTCTGTGTATATATAACATCAATTAAACAATACTATATCATTATATAAATTTAAATAAAATAAAGATTTGATTTAAAATAAATTTGGAAATGTTCTAAATAAATTAGACTTCAGCTCCAATAAAGATTCAACATGGTAAAAAAATTGAAATTCACTCATAACTTCCGTCGAGGGCCGACCCAATCCCAACGATGGTATCAGAGCCCAACAACCTATATGGTCTAAATTTTTCATGTTTGAGTTAACTAATTAAGCTCACATCCCACTTAGTATGGTGTCTAGAAAGGTAATATCTTAGACTGAAATTGGGTAATCAAATACTCTGTCCTACCTGGTTACCAACCTTGCTTGAAAGGTAAAGTAAGCCCAAAAGGTTACCCCTAATAGAAAAGGCCCAATTTGATTCGGGACTTAGGCTAATTTGTAAAATTGTTTAGAAAATTAAAAATATATAAGATTCTAAATTTAAATGTTACATTTAAAATAAGATATAAATATAGCATAAAAGTTATAATATGATAAAAAAATTCAACGTGTTTGAATATATATATATATATATATATATATATTAATTTTAGAATATTTTAAAATATTTACTAATAAGAATAATAAAATAAATTAATTAAATAAGTCAATTACTTAATAAATGTATACATGTATTATATATTATGATATATGTTATGCCGTTTTAAATGTTTAAAATAACATAAGTATGCATGCATGTATATAAATGAATTTTAAAATTACTATAATTTAATTAATTTTTTTTAATTAAATTAATTAATTAAAAGGTTAAATAATTAAATAATATACACATGTATATGATATATGTGTTATACTATAAATATTATTGTTAACCCGTCTTTTAGCAAGGCCATATACAGGCGGATTTAACCCAATTGACTTCATGGTTATCAAGGCTGGAATATCTTGGACTTGGTTTAGATGGATGGATGGACAATCAACTACGAATAATAATATGAAGCAAAGATTAAACACAGTCGATGGATAAACGATGCAGGGTGCTTGAATTGTGAATTTTGGTTTGAATGAGGAAGGTCGGCATAAGAAGGGATTGGTTTACTATGGATCGGCATAGGAGGGCTTGGTATAATATGGATCGGCATGGCATGAAGTAACATGGTTTTGATCGGCATAGTTCCAGGCAAGATGGGTCGGCACTCAAGTGGTCGGCATACCATTTAGGACGAGCAAGGATCAGTATAACATGATGAAGGGTAATGGACCAGTATAGGCGAAGGCAGAGCATTCGACACTTTTTCATGGGTTAGTATGGATCGACATTTCAGTTAAGGAAGGAAGGGTCGACATTTTCTTGGAGGAAGAAGGATTGGTATTCGTTTGGATGAAGAGGGATTAGAATTTTCACAAAGGAAGAGGGATCAACATGCATGGATAGGTATGCCTTCGAAAGAGAAGGGGTCCACATTTTCGTGAAGGTAGAGGGATTGGCATGCTTTAGACAGAAGGTCTGGTGTAGTTTGTTGGAGGGCGAAGGTTCAGCATGCTTCAAGAGGGATCGGCGTTGATTTGGCTGAAGGGATAACAATCGGTGGTATGATGCCGATCATTATTTCTGGACGAGTTGGGCTTGACGATTGTTTTGGTGGGACTGTGTGGACTAAAAGACGCTGTAGCCGAAGTCTCACCTATAAATATAGTAGGCTTGGCTTCGAAAAAAGGATCTTCATTTCGTTTCTCTTCATCTTTTACCAGAGGCGACTCTGCCATTTTTATTTTGGAATTCTAGATTGTAACTGTAATCAAACTTCGATATAATAAAAAGGATTGTTTTGGAGTGGACGTAGGCCGGAGTTAGCCGAACCACTATAAATCTTGTCTCTCTTTTATTTTCTTTCATTCTATTTTTCTTATTCTTCATATTATATTCTCTACATCATATACTATCTGTGATCTGTGGCTGGATATATAACGACCTGGAATTTTCGATCCCGAAAATTCCAGATAGTTAGGAAAAAGAAGAAAGAGATAGAAGAAGAAGAAACACAACAAAGATTCTCACATTCGCAGTGGATCAAAATATAATATCAAATAATAACAGTTTACAAAAGAATTCTGTATCCATCAAATACATTTGTAATACATCAGAGTTACACATATATACAGACACTGGATATACACAATCATCATGTCTCAGATATACAACAATATAATACAGTGGAGACACTCCATACGTCCTTACCATCCAGCTCGCCTCCTGAGCTCCAGAACGTCCTTACCTGAAAATCTGTAATACTCGGTCTGACCCGAGCATTACATCAAAGTAACACCCGGGTTAGGCTGGAAACCAGCGTGAGTAAACCCATCCAACATGGAATACAAAGCATACAACTCATATAAAACCCAGGGTAACTCATATCAATTTACAAATTCACAATTTGTAATAGGCATCACTTATTTCATACATCAATTTTCTAAGTACCAAAATTTAGATTAAATAGTCTAATTCACTTAAATCATTTCATTCCAGCCTATTGATTTCACATATCAATCTATAAAAATTCGAAGTGGTTTCGGGTATTTTCTAATACCCGACCCCGGTCTCTTCGAGTCTTATGTCATCCTAACCCAAGTTATCCAAATGAAATACACTTCAAACTTTAAATACAGGATGTCACTTTACACAACAATTCATCATTGATAGATAACCACAATTTCCTGTCCGCCCAAACATATGTTACCACAAAATATTTCATATCAGAGATATCAACTCATTCATGGCATCCAATACCATTCAATCATCCATAAGAAAAGTTTGATCACTTCCAAATTAATTTAATTAATTCTAATTGAATTACTAACCTCAATCACTTAGATTCCTTCACTTAACATTTATTAATTTCAAATCAATTAATTAATCATCCCTTTATTATCCATCTTAATTAATCACCCTGGATTAATTATCCTTCAATTACATTCAAGTAATTATCTTTAATTAATTACAAAAATTAATTATTCTTAACCAAAAACAGTAATTAATCTTTAATTACTTTGCAAATTAATTAACTATAATTAATTACATTAATCCTTAATTACTTATATTAATTAATTTCTCATAAATCACTTATTATTGATTTATTAATCTTAATTATTCAATCTTTAATTACATTATTGATTATATATATATAAACGATTTCTAATTACATTTTAATTTATCCTAATCTAAATTAATTACATTAAGTAATTAATCATTAATTAAACCACAAATATTAATCACTCTTGATTAATCTCAACCAGTAATTAACTACCTTTTATTTACTTCATTAAATAAATTAATTACTTCTTAATTAATTATATTAATTAATCTCTTGATTAATTACACAAAGTAATTCACCCAAATTACTTCTATTAACAAATCATCATTCAACTAATTACATCCAGTAATTATTAATTAATTACTTCCCTAAGTAATTATATTTTATTAATTACATTAAGTAATTACCTATCAAACCACCCAATGATTATTATAAATTAATTAAACTTAATTCATTATTCAAACCCTTAATTACTAAATTAATTAACCCAAATCATTAATTGATTGAATTAATTAATTATCCATTTTAATTACCCTACTAATTTAATGAATCACAAATCATTAAGCCCTCATTAACTTTAAAATGAAAACATTTTCTTATTTATGTTTTAAGTTTAAAACAATAACAAGCAATTTAAAACCCAAATACTTCGAGTCAAGAAACAATTAACTCGAGAACCAGCCAAAATCAAAGTCACCATATCATCAGTGTACATGCACGGTGTTGTTGATCATCTCTGGCCACCACCATTGATCTTCTCAGATCCGTTTACACCCAAACACCCAATTTATTTTATTTATATTTTAGAATCCCAAATTATACTTATCCAATCATAACACAACACAATTTAATTTTCAAATTAATCTTTCACAGTATATAAATAAAATGCATCATCAATTATGAAAATAATTTCTATATTGTGAGGAATCCAGTTGGATCCCTCCAACTGTTTCCCTGCATTCACAAATGTTAGCACAACAATAAATATCGATCAAATCTGATAATAATTATCACATACAACTAAACAACCAATCATCAATTTAAATATTTACTATTTAAATTAAATGGTACCCAGATGTGAGTGAGATTAACTCACCTTTAGTTTCGACAAGCTTTTAAATTTTAAACTAAATCGAACCGTTCGATTTAATTCAAAATTTTCACTTGTTCCAAACGTCTCCTGATCTGCTACAGTGCGTAGATCGCGTCGCTGCGATTCCGACGCTTCTTGTTTCGTCGAAATCTGATAACATATGCACAAGATATGAAATTTATAAGTTTCAATTACCAATTTAAAAAAAAAATCTTTTTTTTTATTTTTTTATAATAATATTACCATCGGCCGCTCCAACTACTTCTTCACGCAACAACTTCGAACGAACCCATATCACGCACTAAAATGCTCGACGCCGCTCCTTCCTCGCCCCACGTGGACACGATCAGACGCCGCCAGAACGAGAGCCCAATCATGCTCTACCCACGGCCAGAAGCATGTTGAACTCGGTCGTCTCCTCCGTCGTGAAAACGAGCTCGAACTGAAACCCTAGATCGCTAAATCGAGGACAATCCAAGGCCCTAGAACGAAAACCCACCGTTGGATCTCTAGAGCTTGTCGAGCTCTACTACTTTCGTGTTGGAAGTTTTCGAAATTATTATGTGGATTGATCGAAAATTTGAGATAAAAGATGAAGAGTTTCGGCCATTGATATAAGCAACGGTAGCGGCCAAAGAAAATAGCTAGGGCTTCGGCCCCTTAAACGTGTGTGTGTGTGTGTGTATATATATATATATTAATTTAATAATATTTTCTCAAATCACTTGACTTTTCAAACGAATTCCAAATTGCACATGCCGCCTGGCGTTTATAAGGTTTTACCCGCATTCCGAACACAATGGAACGTGTTTCAGAGGCTAATTCGATCATATGCACGAGTTGCGGAAATAAACGATCAATTTTAAATTCAATCGCTTAAAATAATTTCTATGCGTTTTGATCTGCCAAGGTCAAACGACAACTCCAATTGCTACGAAAATTGAAATCCGATAATAACTAACTATTACGGATCCAACGGAGCTAGTTTCGTCGAATTCCGAGATAGTTCCCCAAAAAGCTATTTTAGTTCGTCGGTAAATTCGTGCGACTTTCAAAATCGTCGAAATCACTTAAAATTTGACTTTTAAAATTTTACTTACTCTATTATAAATCATATAGAATTTATAATCATATTTGGGACCATTCTGATTCATTTCGAATCAAAATCTGATTATTTGTATTATTATATTGTTAAATTCCATTATTAAATTAATATAAAATCCCAAATTTAATTTATCGACTTTTGATTCCATTCAAAAAAATTCAAATTCAACTAGACTTTAAATCAATTTATAAATTATTTCCATAACCATTTATTCCGAGATTTACTAATTATCCCAATTCCAAATATTTAATTATTACTATTCAAATCCAATTAAATTGCCGTATTTGAAATTTAATTAATTCTATAAATTCTATTAATTTTAGCGAAATCTTCTTACTTCAAAATCAATTCAAAATCCACATTTAACATTTAAAATGGATTAAATGTTCAAAATCTAACGACGCAAAATTCTGGATTGTTACATTCCTCCCCCTTATGCAAATTTCGGTAGGAAAATGCTTCCAAACTCATTTACTTACCCCAAAACCAAACAGTTTTATCAACTTGCCATAACATATCTTTTATTAAAGACCCACTATTACTTCAACCAACTTCCCAAAACCTTCATAGTTTCCAACAACATTATTTACTCCACTTATTCAAATTTAAATTTAAATCCAAATTTAAATTATCAAAACTTTCTCAAAATTTTTCTAACTCCCTAAATTCTCGAAAATTTTTGCCAGCATCTCCTTTGCGTGGCTAGCTCGGTACAACTACAAAATGCCTTTACAGGCTCCTAAACTCCAAAAGAAAACAAAAAGCCAAGTGGCTAGATCAAAACCCAATCAAATTTCATACAGAAATTTAAACACATACCTTTTTGTCGAGCAATTTAAATTTATCTTCTGAAATCAAAACCAATTTTCCTTTCCCTTTATAATACCTGCATATCCTACTTAGCCATAATATCCAATCATAGCTTTTAAAATCATTTTATACATTTCCTTATAGAAATTTTCATATCTACTTCTATTCAAATTAGTTTTTCCATTTCCATATGAATTCAATTTATCTTCAACTTTGAATATTGAATTTTATCTTCCATTTATAATTGATCCATATCATTATTTTAAATTAGTTTCATCCACTAATTTATTTCAATTTCAAATTTGAAATCGTTTTGTCGCTAACAAAAAAATTTTCAAAAATTTTCTAACTCTCAAAATTTTCGAAATTTTTTGGCAGAGTCTCCTTTGTACGGAGGAGCTTTTGCAATTTGACAAGAGATATAAATATATATACATCGGCCCAAATGGTCGAAAAAACAAAACAATTCATATTTTCTATTTTTATTGCGTAGGCGTGCCTTTAATTAGCAATTTTAAGCAAGCGACTTATTATTAGCGCGTCCAAATCCAGCCAAATGGCTTTCCAGTACCTGTACTTACTCAATTCAAATATGTAAGTGCCAAAATCATGTAACTTAACAACATTTTACATATTTAACTATTAAACATATGAGTTTCTATAAGCAATGCAGGTTAAAAATTATTTATAAACAACTTATAGGGTTCCGACATTAATTTTAATTGTTTACAACCAATTCGTACACAACTTCATTCAATTTAAATGGCTTACAACTCAATTGCTTACATTCAATTCATTTTTAAGAAAAACAAACTCATATTCACTTCAATTGATCTTAAAACCAATTTATTTAATCTTTATCAACTCATAGAATTTTAATTACCTTCATTTACGTCAAACGACAATTCATTCTATGCAATTTGATGATATCCATGTGAATAAATAATTACTTAAGTTTCATAACCAATTTAAATTGATTCCGACTCAATTTATTTTAATTCCTTCCATTTTATTTCATTCATAACCATTTTATTAAGCTCGACACATTCCATGCTTGTACGCTACTAACCATTCCCAAATTAATCCAATCCAAGCTTTTATTTAATGGTCTTCCATTCTTACTCGAAGTCGAGCTTCTATAAATTTTAAACTTATGTTAATTTACTTTAATTTAATCCAACTTCAAAACTTAAGCTCACTTCATTTGCAAAATAAATTTCCCTTTTCAATTTAACTTGGTTCTATTTCAATCAAATCTCATTTCAATCTACAAATTTATTTGATTAGTTATTATAAATTCGATTTCCAAATTCAATTCATTCACGACTCATTTAACTAATTACAAGGCCATTTTCAATTTATTTCTACCTTCTAGAACTTAATTTGCAATTCAAACCATTTCTATTTCATTCCAACTTCCTTTTTATTCGACAATATTTCAATTGTATTCAATTTACTCACAATTTAAGTCAAATTTAATTATAACTCAAGCTTCATTTCCAAACTCCATTAATAACTCCCAATTCAACTTCTATTTAACCAATTTAAATCTTATAAACTTACTCACTTAACTAATTTATTTAGCTAACTAGCTTACTCCTTTATTTTAAAATTTTAGAAATACTTTTAAATTCACATAATACTGTTAAAATAGATTTTTATAAAAATACTTCTTATAACTCGATGTCTCAACCAGTCCATCCTTATTCTCAAAGAAATTCGGTCATACGTTGATCAGGCGTAGGATTAAAAATCTATAAGTACTTGGTAAATCTGTTTTCAACACCCAGTGAAAATACTTGGGAAAATAATTTTATCGAAAATATAGAAAACAGTTTTTGAAAATAGAGGAAATATCTTTGGTGAGAATGCTCTGGAAATCATCACCCCCATTCATGGTCGTAGTTACATCCTGGGTTACGTTGCCATCGCAGTAAAAGTCCATGTAACTGTAGGCACTCCGCGCCCCTCGATTACGCCATGAAACCCACAACAGATCACAGTTACATTTCAGGGTTACGTTGCCATCGCAGCAAAAGTCCATGTAACTGTAGGCATCGGCGCCATCGATTTTCGCTGTCAAAAATGAAACTTCTCCACTCCCACATAGGTCGCAGTCTACCGATGTAAAATCAAATGCAGACTGTTGGCTCTCAGCGTCACACACGACTTTCGCTATGTTACCATAGGTCGCAGTCTACTGATATAAAATCAAACGCAGACTGTTGGCTCTCAGCAGCACACACGACTTTCGCTATGGTTGGCAGTAGATCGCAGTCACATCGAGTTAAATTGTCGTCACAGCGTAACCCAAATGCCTCTGTAGGCATCAACGTCCTCGACTTTCGCTACACACTACTCATAATCCTCAGGAACTAGTTTTGTCCGGACTCCTCACAGGATCAACTTTAGAACCCCCCTAGGGTTCAAGGCAGTACCGTCCCGTGGCACTCTTGAGAAGTTCATTTCAAGGGAGCGCCTTTTTCCCCAGAGCCATTGTCAAAACACTTTATACTATACAAATATAGTATCTTCCAAATCATACACCTAGTATGAATCTCATATAAATCTCCTTTTCTCAAAATCGATTATCCCAAAATCGATAATTCTCAAACTAGGCTTTCCAAATTCCAATATTGATTTTACCCAAAAATCAAAAGCCTTTCCAAATCCAAAGGTTCCCAAAACCTTTTTCCAAAATCCTCATAAGATCCTTTATATATATATATATAATTTTTTTTAAAAAAAACTTTGGATCATTTCAAACTTGTATAAAACTCCCTTTATACTTCAAACATTTTCAAAATCCTTTCCTTCCAGCAATAGATTCAACAAGGGAAGATTTATCTTATATAACAAAGATATATGACTTTGTTTATTCAAAATCAAATATTCAAATTTGATTACTCTTTTTTTTAAAGTTGTTTCCATCTTACTTATCATCATAAAAATATCCAACTTTCACTTTTATCCATTGTATATTTCACAAAATATACTTTCATTTCAAAAGAAATCATTTCACATTTCTTATCCATAAATTTCCAGTATCAATTTCATTTAAACCCGTACGATGTACACATATCATCCGTACGCTATACCAATCTGATCGCCCACTCGATCACACAATTTCACTTCCGAACTAGTATCGCCCACTCGACTTCCTAGTACGGACACATATCTGGTTTCTTGATCAGAAACCGTCATTCTCTTTGCATTGCCTAGTTATGATAGAGAATATCCAGAATCAATCAACAATCCATATCCAGGTTCGCCGTCGAAAATCGAGTGAAAAATCCCAACTCGGATCGATAAACTATCTCGAAATTTTGTTCTCGAATCCGGATCAAACCACTTTGCGAATAGAATAATATACGTACATCCACGTATCTATCCTCATTGATTTATTAGCCAAAACAATTCCCTTTTCTATTCACATTCACTTTAATTTTCATTCACTTATTTACAATTGCTTCAATCCCATTTGGATTATCACTTTAATTCTGATCTCAATTGGGTAATTTAAACATAAACAGTTCGCACTCTGACCGACTTAAATTTAGAAAATAGCTTGAATTTTTTTTAAAATAGATAAGTAGTTGAAAAATAATTATTAGTTTGTAAAATAGTTGTAAAATAGTTAAACAACGATAAAATAGTTGGAAAATAGCCAAATAGTTAGATAATTACAAAATAGTTTAAAATAGTAATTAGTTATAAAATAGTTGAAAAACAATAACTAGTTTATAAAATAGTTACAAAATAGTTAAATAATTCCAAAAGTAGTTATAAAATAAGTATAAGATAGTTTTGGATTTAATAAGAAAGGTTGTATATATAATAAATAACTTGGAAAAATAGATTTGTACTAAAACAATTTATTTTATAAATAGTCTAGAGTCAAACTGTTCAATTCCCAACCTCCATATCCAATCAACTCAATTTAAATTTTCACTTCCATTTAAATTGACTCAATTCTAATTTGAATAACTCCAATTTCCATTGAAATTGATTTAACCCCAATCACTTAATTCTCATTATTAAAATTTTCAAATAATATAACAACCAATTACCTTAATATTAATTAGAAAGAAATATTGCTTTATATATATCAAAATATATTCTTATATAAATCATTTAAAACATTTATATAAGAAAATAACAAGTACACGCACACACACACACACACACACACACTCAACTCATTCTAGGGTACCATTGACCCTATCCTTAATGAGTAATCCCAATAGAGCCAAGGTTCTCGCTTAACCTTCAGCTCTGATACCAACTGTAAGGACCCGGAATATTCGGGATGAAAATTCCGGGTCATTACAGGATATTGGTGCTTTCACATATAACTGGTGTTAGTGGCCAATTTTGACACCAACAATTATAGTATATAACAAATATAAAATACAAATGTTTTTTTAAGATATTATGAAATTAATTAAAATGTTAATTAATTAAAATGTTAATTAATTAAATATTCTTTAATTAATGTAATATCATACATAAGACTATTATATAAGTAATATGAAATATAAAAGTTATATAATAATAAAACTTATAAAATATGAATGTATAAATTTAAGGTGGAATATTAAGAAACCCAAACTAGACTTAAGGAATAAACACATACATAAATGTATGTATACCGTGATTTCTGATGTATCAGACACTTGAATCACAAGAGTAATTCATAAGAACTACATTATTCCATAAGTCAATATCACTCAATGTAATACATTTAAGATTATGCATCTTCAATATGATGTTTGTTAGTCGCTATGCACTGGATCGATGATGGCCAAATATATAGATATAGAATTGAAGCGCAGTAATTACAACAGCAGTAATAAAATATAACAGTAATGGGAATAAATAGTAAATCAAAGCAAGAAGCAATCAACCAGAGGTTTTTTACTAGTTTAGACTTTCCGTCCAACATCCAGTCCCGTACTCCTTTTGTAATTAACTAACAAATACCCTCGCTTCAACCAGAAGAATAAACACCTGAGCAGCAGAACAGGATTTCAATACACTTGCCTGAGTAGTTGAAAGGGACTTCAATCTTTTCTTTTACAAAGAATTAACTTGACTATATATTGTGTCTTCAATACACTGAGTTGTCGATTTGGAGTACAACTTCTATAACCTTTAATAAAGATGTAGAATGAGTGTGTAGAGGTTAGGAAGTGGATTAGGACCAAACTTGAATGTTATGGAGTGAAAGGGCATCGTCTAAATTTTCTTTTAGAATGAATATGGAGTTTAGTGGTTTTGGAAGCAATATGAGAGTAGTTTTAGAGCATAGGATTGAAGGATTTCTTTTAGGATGGTGATAAGCTTATATAGGAGCGATTGGAAGTCAATAAATAGGCGCAACCCTTCAGAAATTTGCATTGGAAAAGTTGCATCGATTGGAGCTTTGCAACTCTTCAAAAAATGCTTGAATGGACACTTGAAACTTCCCTTTTGCAACGGTCATATAAATTATGATGGCAGCCGTAATTCAAAATGCTCTCTGGCAAGGTTGTTACACATTGTTACTTGAGCACCTGGGTTCGAGTATGAATTTCGGCCATTTTACTAATTTATTTTCTTCATTTTCGACCCACGATAAAGAATCACAAACCAACATAAAACCAAAAGCAATTGTAGTATAGTTGGTAACCGGGTGGCTTCTCTCTAGGCTGTCAGAGTTCATTTCCTGCTATGTCATTTTTATTTTCCAATTTGTTCCCCTTTCACTACAAAAATGAAATTCTAAGCAAATGTTTGTCAAGTAGTTGTGGCCTAATTGGTAGTGATGTGTGCTTTTTTCCTTCATTACCCAGTTCAAGTCCCACTTTGTGTTTTATTTCATTTTGATATTTTTGGCTGAAAATATTAGAAGGTAACCAAATTATGCATCATTTCATTTGTAATGTAGTTGGTATGTGATTTGTTGCAACTTACTTGAATTTTTTTCTTTTTATCTTTCAATAAGGCTCGTATAAACTTTGTCATCCATTGTATAGCCACCCGATCTGAAATTACGTGATAAACATATCAGCTGTGTAGTTAATGCGCTCGGCAGATTCAAAGCGGTAGAGGTGCAAAAAGTCATAGCGGGGATACAACGAGGATATAGCGGGATATAGTGGATGGCTCTAAAATATCATATAAAACTCGTACTTAATATTTTTACAAATATATAAATGGTAATTAAATGAAAAATCATCATTTAATTAGAATTATAATTAATACATAAATAATTTTAAATAAAAACATGTGAAAATATACTTTAAATAAACATAAAACTGTTATATTACATAATTGAATTTAGTAGAATATTAGTGTATTTTCATTTCTGAAAATATATTAAAAATTAAATCAAATAAATTAGTTTCATAATTTTTATAATGCATAATGCAATTTTTCAATTCATTTTATTAAAGAAGATATAGTGGAAATAGCAAAATATAGCGGGAATAACGGGATATAACGGAAATAGCGGGGCTTAAAGCGGAAATGTTATATTTTGGGGCTACATGGAAAAATCGTAGCGCTAGAAATCTGCTATGAGATATAGCGGAGTTATAGCGGGGTAATAGCGGGGCATTAACTACACATTATCGGTAGTATTGTCATATGGTTGTTATCATCATAACACAGATTGTATTTTCAACTTTCTCCCCCTTTTTGTTAATGACAACTATATGACTTTCTAAATAATGTTATATTATTACCCTTTATATTTGATCTTCCTAAATTTATATACTCCCCTTATCAACATACTCAATTTTCTCCCCCTTTATCACTAACAAAGATGTTGAAAATCATCACTGGTTTTCAGTCGTATATTAATTTAGTAAATTTAGTCTAATAATTTTTTTAGTTAAATTTACCTCTTAAGTTTTTTTTAAATGTAATTATTAGCGAATTTTGAAAATATTTACCAATATGTACATATGTTGCCTAATATTAGGTACAAAAAATGATTTATACAATATTAAGCATAATTATACATTTCAAAACACTTGTTGCTTTCAAAAAAATATTTTTATTTTCCTTGAAATAATTTTTCATACTCACTTAGCATAATGGAAAAGGTTTTAATTATTTCTAGAACTTTTGAAAGTAACGTCTTATATAAACAAAAGTATCTGACTTATTTTTGTTTTTAAAACATTACTTTATGATACTCTAAAAATAACGATACCAAACCCAAACTATTTATAAAAAGAAAAATAAATTAGATATATCGAATTTTCTATATTTCCACTATCCAAAAAAATATCCGTTCCCCATCATATGTACGGAACATTTACTATTCGAAATACATCTCATCCTTTTATATTTATTTGGTACTACAAAAAATAAATTCTATATTTTGGTACCCACTTCCTACGTTATGGTCCAAGGGATTAGGATGAAGATAAACATACCCAAGTGGGTTTATCAGAACCTTTGATAATAAATTTTTCATTAGTTATTGTATCAAAATAATCATTAATGTATTTTTCTCTATTTTTCTAATTAACGAGAACCCAAATACTTAGATAATTTTTATTTATATTTCCTGTCAAGTATTTTATACTTATAGAGATATTATAAATACTATTGGTAGTAGAGGTACTTGAATTTCTTTAAAAATTGGATTTAAATTTCACTCGAAATCTAATACTAGCATTAATATTTTTACTATACATGAAAGCGTACCTAATACTATCTCCGCAAATAGTTTTATTACATCCTAAACCCCTTTATCATGTAAAGGTCAAAAACCAAATAAAATCACATTTAAATTGTGTTGACCTTTATTAACTTTTGCGACTTCATTTTTAAGTTTTTTGAATTTAGCTTTAAAGTCATAATTATTATTTTCAAAAGAAATATGATTATTTTTCAAAATATCAACCTCTTTATTTAATTTAGAATTCTAATTTTATAACGTAAAGTTCTCATTTTCGAGAAGAAAATTTTGAGATTCTAAATTGTCTAAAGAGGATTGTAGTAAGTCATTTTGTCTTTTTAAATCGAAAATTTGTTTTGAAAATTTTTCTTTATCGTTTTCAAGCATAGTGTTTTGTCCAACAAAAAATCTTTAAGAGTTATAAAATTATTGTTCAAAACACCAAGTTTATTTTCTAATTTTAATTTCTCATTTTCAAGTTCGATAGGTTTCTCCATTTGTAAAATAACAAAATTATGTTTTGAGATCTTGTCGCTTGTGCTAACTAATTCATTATTACTTTATTGAAATTTGTAAATCAGAAATTACCGTTTTTTAGTCCTTATTAGTAGCTTTGATAATATTGAGGATTTTGCTTGTTGTAATTTGATTGGATCTTTTTCTTGCAATTATTCTATGATGTTATGACGATCGATAGAATTCCACGCTCCGATATCACTTGTTGGTCGCTATGCACCAGATCGATGATGGCCAAATATATAGATACAAAATTAAAGTGCAGTAATTATGGCAGCAACAATATAAATATAATAGCAGTGGGAATAAATAGTAAAGTAAAGCAAGAAGAAATCACATCATAGTTTTTATACTGGTTTGGACTTCCCGTCCTACGTCCAGTCTCATACTTCTTTTGGAATTAATTAATAAACATCCTCACTTCGCCCAAAGGAATAGACTCCTGAGAAGTAGAACAGGATTTCAATACACTTGCCCAAGCAACCGAATGAGACTTCAATCTTTTCTTATATAGAGAAATAACTTGACTATATTTTACGTCTTCAATACACCGAGTTGTGAATTGGAGTACAACTTCTATAACCTTTAGTAAAGATGCAGAATGAGTGACCAGAGGTTAGAAAGTGGATTAGGACTAGACTTAAATGTTATGGAGTGAAAGAGCGTTGGTCTAAATTTTCTTTTAGAATGAATATGGATTTTAGTGCTTTTGGAAGCAATATGAGAGTATTTTTAGAGAATAGCATCGAATGATTTCTTTTGGGATGGTGGAAGGCTTATATAGGAGTGATTGGAAGTCAATAAATAGGCAGAGCCCATTAGAAATTCACATTCGAAAAGTTGCATCCATTAGAACTTTGCAACTCATCAAAAAATGCATGAATGGACACTTGAATCTTTTCTTTTATAATGGTCATATAAAATATGATGGCAGCAGTAATTCAAAATGCTCTCTGGCAAGGTTGTAGGCATGTGTGCATTGTTACTTGAGCACTGGTTCGAATACCACTTTCCGCCATTTTACTAATTTATTTTCTTCATTTTCAGCCCATTATAAAGAACCGTAAACCAGTATAAAACCAAAAGCAATTGTAGTGTGGTTGGTAACCAGGTGACATCTCTCTAGGCTGACCAGAGCTCAATTCCTGCTGTGTCATTTTTATTTGCCAATTTTTTTCGTCTTTCACTACAAAAATGAAATGCTAAGCAAATGTTTTTCAAAGTAGCTGTGACTTGATTGGTAGTGATGCGTTCTTCTATCCTTCACTGTCTAGGTTCGAGTCCCACTTCGTAGTTTATTTTTGTTTGATATTTTGGGCTAAAAATATTAGAAGGTAACAAAATTATGCATCATTGCATTGTAATGTAGTCGGTATGAGATTTGTTGCAATTTACTTGAACATTTTTTTCTTTAGTTTCCTTTAATAAGGCTCATAGAAACTTTATCATCCAACATATAACCACTCGATTTGAAATTACTCGATAAACATATCAATGGTACTGTCATATGGTTATTATCATCAAAACATAAATTGTATTTTCAACAAGGTTGTCATCAATGATGTATATGTGTATGCATTACTTGCACACTCCTTATTTGTTGAGGAACTCAAGCTATAGCTTATTGAATAGACGAGGTAAGATAGCTATATGTATTAACTAAGTAAACTCAAGGTACATATACTATACTTAGGCCACCACGATATGATAGGTATGAGTGAATAATTTCATTTCGTTTTGTTGAGCAAACTCAAGGTCCAAGTAAAATCAGGACGGAGGTGTATATGATACCACTGATAAATAGTTATCCATTGTCCGTGGAGCTATGATTTGTTGAGCAAACTTAAGGTCAGAATTCCAAGACGAACGAGTCCTAACACCTACTAGTAAAGTCGAAAGATTCTATATTTGACTTGGGGTTTGGCCAAACATAAAAAACGAGTGGGACGTTATTAGTAAAATGAAACGTAAAGTTTAACCTCACTAATATCATAAGAACATCTTCTATGAATTATTTTAATAATCTACAACTTAAATTTGCAGAAAATGACAACTCCAAAACTATTTTCTGAAAATGATAAGCTTACCGGACCATACTATACCGATGGGCTAAGGGCAATTGAAAGAGTGGGCCTGAATTTTTGTTAAAATGAAAACCCAAGTCTTCCAATGTGTGGAACATTGGTTTGGTATCCTACAAATAAACAAATAAATGCATACCAGTGCACTAACGATATAAAATAATAGCGGAATAGTAAAGTATAATAAAGATATAGTTACTGACCAAATAGACACTTCTAATATCTTGTGTCATTGTCTGTGTCAAGCATGCTTTTGGAATTCTATCTTTCCACTGTTCCTGCCTTGTATTAGTACCTGTCCCTCTAAAGCTATCCTATGGTTTTAATGAGAAGTGAGTCAGAAGAACGTTCTAGGGACTGGTAAATTATACACTTTGCCGATTGTCTTCCATTATATGTTATGTCATTTAATTTTTACTTAGTCGTCTGGACTCCATGTTCGTATACAATACACACCATCTACCACAAGTAAACTATAAATACTTAAGTGTATACGCACATGTATATTAGTCCTCATTTGGACTAAGATATTATCCCTGCTAGTATCCATAATTCCGCACCGTTGGGCATTATCATTAATGTCTAAGCCAAATTTGCCCGTGTACAAAGCAGAACTTCCCGTTAGTACCTAATAACGGCGTCCCAAAAGTTTGGCCATATTCTATCTTGCCTTAGGGATTTGCTAACTTGTCTGCTTTCTATTGTTGACTTAGCTCCACGGACTACCCTGTCTATTTTTGAAAGAACTCTTTAATAGGTTAACTAGCATTGCCTTAACAAACAAACTGTTAAACACTATGGCAGTGCATTACCTAATGTGGACTACCCTAGTGGGAGGCCTAGCCCGTTAGGTGTAACCCTGTCTATTTCTTTTTGACCACTCTGGACTGATGAATCACTCAATCTGTATAGCTCTTACTCCTGATTTGGTGCCACATCTGCTGACATAGCGTCGAGCTACTCACCATCCTATTTAGATTGCCTAATGCAATCAGAGAAATACACCCTTTCTTATTTTTGAAGCGGACTTCACTTTCTATTGGAATATTCCTTTATTATACGCAAGCGTATACTCACCACGGGTCCTATGGTTGGATATGTCCCACCTCAGTATATGTATACATCAGTCTCTTGTAGTGTCATAGTTCTATTATGTAATATTACTGACCTCACATTCCAAACTACCCTAATAATTATGTCATTTTTATTTACCAAGTTATTTACATGCATATATGCTTCACCCCCATTGTTCGCAAATTTCGTTGCCAACCAAATATGCAAGGCATACTAAGGTCGGTTGGAATAAGGGCTTAAGTGGCCTTACGCGCATCCAGGAGAATATGCAAGTCAAGCTCAAGTCCTAGTATGAAGATAAGTCATATGCCATATGTATGTCCATGGTTCAAGTTCAAGTCCATAGTCAAGTCAAAAGTCATATGCATGCCCATAGTCTAATAACAGTTTAAGTATACATATTCGAGAGAAGTATTCTATGAAAATTTAGTTGTTCAAGTCCTTATGTTCAAAAGGTTCAAGTGTTACAATTGCCTTAAAAATCCCCAAATCAATTTAGGGTTTATAACTTGAAAAAGCAAGAAATAAGGAAAGAATCGTCTCCTTCTTCTAAGTAACGATGGTGGTCTATTTATAGGGATGCTAACCAGGTAGGATGATTGACACGTGTCATGGTTTTAAATCCAAGGGCTCTGATAGCACCATCATGAAGAATCTCAGCATTTCTTTGTAGAGTCTCCATGCCATTTGCTTATAGAAATTCAATAAACCAATCCTCCTTGTAGAAGCTCGACAACCCTTACATCTTTAAGGCTTCGACATCTTTTCCTTGTAAATACTTGAAACCTTTTGCTAGTGTTGATGCTCATCATTAGAATTCGTTATCCTTGTAAAAGCTCGACATCACTTTCTTTTTATGGATGCTCTACAACAATTACTATTGTGAGGGATCTATGGCAGTTTCAATTCCAAAGGCTGGCTCTCAATAGAAATTCAATATCCTCCACTTGTGACTAGATGTTTGACATCTAATTGTGGTGCATCATCCCTCCTTTATTACATACTCTACAACACTTTGTGTTGTAGAGGTTCGACTTCTCTTCCTACTTGACAACCCTGCTATCTTTAGACATGACAACCTTTATGCTATAGAAGATCGATATTTATTATTGCTTGATATCTTTAAGCATTTACTGATTCAATATCTTTATCCTCTTACAAGCTCGACACCCTTCTTTATTGTTAATATTTGACATCACCTTCTATTTATCAAATGCTTCGGCAACATTTGCTATTGTAGAGGCTCGTTACCCCTTAGAGACTCGGCATCTCTTTGTTATTAGATGCTGGATATCTCCAAAGATTCGGCTCCTCTTTGTTATTAGACATTCAATACCCTCTCGTTATTGCTCGAGACTCGCTATCTTTTGCTTGATAACTTTACCTTCTTAAGGCTCGTCATCTTCAAATTTGACTTGTTCTCTTTAAAGGCTCGATACTCGTATTTGCAATAACATTTACCCCCATGTAGAGGAAGCATATTACATTTTGTATAATTCCACTTTTGGCATTACCACCTATTGGTATTTTAAAACCTTTAATCTCATTTGTCCATTCAAATAGGGGTCCACGTTTCCTGCTGCTTCTCCCTTCTTCTATAAGTACCTTCCTTTTCTTCTCTCAAAATTTTACCTGAAACTTAAAAATCAAATTGCAATTATAAATTTTCTTTTCAATCTTACAATTTCTAAAGGACACATTTGATTTGTACTGTATTCAAACTTAATTCAAGGTGCGATTTCTATTTCGGTCGACTTAAATATGGAAAATGGGGTTTTTTGATTTTAAAAATAGGGTTTTATGAATCATGTACTTATAAATTGCTTGAGTCTGATTGGCGACTAGAATCCAAAAACTATTGTAATTTGGGCATTCTCGTGTTTGAATCCAAAAGCTGTTTGCAATTCGTATCTTTAATGATTATAAAAAATTTCATGTTAAATAAGGTTTTGATAATTATCATAGACCCAAAAGGTTTTCTTGAAATTCGAAAACTAATCGAGGTTTTGGTAATTGTTAAAGACTCGACATTTGCTCAGAGACTCGGTAATTGTTAGAGAGTCGATACCCTACTAGAGTGTGATGACCCGCCTTTCATCCCACAGAAAGACATATCATTATTAAGAAAGAAAGGGATAGAAAAGAGAAAAGATAGGAAAGAAAGAACTAAATAATATCATAACCTCACAGCGGAACGAATAAAATATTTTAATTACATAGTTATTACATAATATACAACATCTATCAGAGTTACACAGCTCATACATCACATATTAGATAGTCTTGAAGACTCGTCCATCATACAACTCAGAATCCAATATAATTCATCAACACAGCGGAAACACTGTATCTATATACGCTGAAGCCTCCTGCTCCAAATCTCCTCCATAATTTGTCAAAGCTAACCTGAATCCCTTGGCTACTCGTAAAAATACGAGTACCCAAGAGTTTAAGAAAACAAAAAATAAACTCTGGGTCAGACATGAGTCTGGTGTGAGTAAACGGGTTGAAGTTGTTTAACTTTGAAAATCATTTGAAAACCAAGGTATCTCGTAAGACCACGCCACAAATAAACATGTCGGGTTTTTACCTTACAATAACCAAAACATTTGATAGGAAATCCAGTGATATTATCATAGCGTCTAGGGTTTTCAAGTAAAATAGAAAATAGATGGAATGCTTACATCTCACGTTCCAACATAATTAGGCACAATCAAAATGTACGGCACTTATTCGAGATTGGATTCCATACAATGGCAAGGCTACTAGGGTACTTCCCGTCACCATACCTGGTCTAGATCAGAGTACCGAGGATCCACACTGATCCCCTGCAACACAAGGCCGGAACCATCCGTTACTGGATAATCCCGAATAAGACAACCCCGCAGTTGGCATGACCAACCGCCCACACAGCCAAAATAAAGGGACCTCTTGACAGGGGAAAATCTTATCCTACTTGGGTGCTACCCACTTAGCCTTGCTGCACCTCCCCTGTTTTAGCCATTTCCGGTTGATGAGGCTTGAGGCTACGATTACCTTTTTAGAACACATATCTTGTAATGCTCATCGTCCTCCAGTGACGATGGTCTGATAGCATTCAATCCATACAAGTCCGTTTCAGGTTCGAATGAAATCGAAGGCACTATCTCATTACACTCATTTTGGAATCACCCTCAGAGTTAACGACAATAGCCCTTGCACTCTGAATCTCCATCCCGTATCTGAAAGCACTATCTCCGTTACACTCGCTTTGGAATCACCCTCGGAGTTAATGACAAACAGCCCTTATACTTCGAGTCTTCATCTTGAACTTCACTTGAGATTTCATGACCTATTGTTTAATTTGGATCGATGTGGTTTTCGAATATCCAATTTGGAAATCCGATCCCAGTCTCTTCGAAAACCAAAACGTTGTCTTTTAATGTCCAAGTTGTTTAGGTTAAAAACAATTTAATTTATATTTAGAGTAACGTATGCACATAGATAGAATAATTCACATTATCACAGATAGATAATCCATATTATCACAATTCAACCAAAGCATCTCATATCATAGAACAACACATGTCACATATCAAAGATATCAAATAATCTAAGGCATTCAATATCATTCAATCATCCACAAGCAAAATTAATTAGTCATACCATTTCTAATTAATTTAATTTAATTAAATTAATTACTTCAATCACTTTTAAATCTTGCTTACTTAACATTAATTAATTACAAACCAATTAATTAATCATCCTTTATTTATCTTCTAATTTAGTCATCCTCAATTAATTATTCTTTAATTAAATTAAGTAATTAACCTTTAATTAATTACACAAATTAATTATCCTTTAACCATTTACATTAATTAACCTTTAACCATTTGCATTAATTAACCTTTAATTACTTTCATTAATTAATTAACTATAATAAATTACATTGATCCTTAATTAATTACATTAATCAATTATTCTATAATCACTTATATTGATTAATTATCTTTTAATTAATCACATTCATTAATTAACTAAACCTTTTAATTAATTACCTTAATAAATCAATTCTTTAATTAATTACACTAAATAATTAATCCTTAATTACTCCCACTAAGTAATTTTCCTTTAATTACTTCCACTAAGTAATTTCGCTTTGATTAATTACATTCAGTAATTATCCATTAATTACTTACACTAAGTAATTACACTTTATTAATTACATTAAGTAATTATACTTAATCAATTTCATTAAGTGGTTATCCTTAATTACTTAAAATAATTAATTATCTTAAATTAATTACATTAATTAATTTAATTAAAATAATTCATTAATTCATTAATGAATTATTCTTTAATTAATTGACCTTTAATTATTTAGATTAATTAACCCTTAATTAATCAAGTAATTAACTATCCTTAATTAATTAAACCAATTATTTATCTTAAATTAATTACATTAATTAATTTATCTCTTAATCACTAGTTAATGATCCTTAATTTAATTACACTCCACTGTAACGACCCAACTTCCAGACTCCAGGAAATTGCATCGCTAATAAGAAAGAAAGGGATAGAAGAAGAAAAGAAAGAGAAAGAAGAACACAAACAACATCAGAATCTCACAGCGGAACGAATCAAATATAATATATCACATAATTACTTTACATAGTATCATATACATCAGAGTTTTACAGCCAATACAACACATACTAGACAGTTATAAACACCTGTCTAGTTATACAACTCTAAACAGTACAAGTACAACTCAGAGAGGCGACTCAGAGATACCAACACAGCGGAAAAATAGATAACTACAACGCAGAAGCCTCCTGCTCCATTTGCTCCTCCATAACTCGTCAAAGCAATCCTGAATCACTTGACTACTCATACATAATATGAGTACCCAAGAGTTTAATAAAACAGAAAATAAACACTCGGGTCAGACAGGGGTCTGGTGTGAGTAAATAGTTTAAAAGTTGCTTAACTTTTAGAAAATCCTTTGAAAACAAAAGGTATCACGTAAGACTTCCCACACATAAACATGGAAAAGTTTTTACCTTACGCTAACCAAAACATTTGATAGGAAATCCAGTGATATTATAATAGTGTCTAGGGTTTTCAAAATAAAATACAGAAATAGCTGGAATGCTTACATCTCACGTTCCAACATAGTTGGGCACAATCAAAACCGTACAGGCACTTATTGGATTTTGGATTCCATCAATGGCAGGGCTACTGGGGTACCGCCCGTCACAGTACGTGGCCTAGATCACCGTACCGAGGAGCCACCCTAACTCCCCTGCAACACAAGGCCGGAACCGTTCCTTACTGAACAGTCCCGAACAAGACCACCCCGACGGTTGGAGCTCAAAAACCGTCCACACAGCCGAAATATAAAGGGACCTCTAGACAGGGATGTATCTTACAGTTTGCAGATTATTTTGAATTGCAGGTTACAGGATCTACAGATTGAAGAAGTTTGGTTGCAGGTCTTAATTTCAATTTGGGTTCTTTGATTTGCAGGTTTAAAGGTTTTGATTTTGCAGAGCATAGATTTGGGTTGAAGAATTTAGAGTGAAATGGATTTTAGTTTTCATAGATCTGAATTTAGGTTGTGGGTTTTAGAATGAAAATGATTTTCAGTTTTCTCAAAACTGAATTTAGATACATTAGAGAAGATAAGGGTTTGAACAAAAGAGATTTGTTAAAGTTTTTATTCAAAATTGATTTAGAAATGCCACTTGTTGCTTAAGTATGAAAATAAATTACAAGTGTCTACTTTAAAACATGAATGTTAAACACATGTAAGATTAAAGATATAAATAAATTTCTTTGTTTTCAAATGTTTTTAATTAAAGACAAAACTAATCTAATTTAATTTATGATGTTTTAATATGTTTATATATAATTAGTCTTTACAAATGAATTATCCAAACATATACAAATATTTGTTTGAATATTTTAAGTAATTACACTTAAATTATTAACATAAATTAATTAACCATTATTAATTACATTAAGTAATTAACTTTTAATTAATTTCACTAATTAATTATCTCTAATTAATTACAACCTTAATTAATTAAAGATAAATTCTTTATCTTAATAAATTAATTAGTTACACCATTAGACTTATTTTTTTGAAAATCATTTGGGAATTAATAACATAATTAACCTAGTATATAATGATATAACCAACAATTTAAAAACATTTAACTTTAAAGTTTAAACCTTGAAACTTATTTAAAATCTTTAATAAATTGTTTTGAAAGCTTGGTTAACATCCCTTGGAACCTTATTCTTTTGAAAACTTAATTACTTTAATAACAATAAAAACTTGTTTATATTTTACTTAATTGAAAACTTTGGACTTGTACATTTATTTATTTATTTTCAAAACATGTTAACAAAATTTCTTACTTTTAAAACCTGATATGATTTCCTTCAACTAAATAAAACTTGTATATTTTCTTTGTTTATGAAACAAGACACCCTTCAAATGAAATAAAACCAGAGCCGGACTATCAAAAACCCCGAGCTCTCCTCGTCTCACTCGCGAACCTTTCCTTCTTCGAGTCAACTCACGAAACAACTCGAGCCCGACTCAAGAAAAGCATCATCTTCCTACACACAGACTTCACTAGACACTAACGTGCACGCGTTCACGTGCATGTCGATCTGGTCGACTCCGACACCTCGCCGAGACCTTCAGCGAGTCGACGACCAACTCCTCGATTCACCCGACCTTCTAGATCGATGCATTCGCTTACGAAACGAAAACGAACATCTCAGCACAAATAGGAACATAGATCAGATCGGCAAATACGCTCGCCGTCGATGATCCCATCCACCGGAGCCTACATCCGTCCAACCAGAGCGATGACACGACCTCCAGCGACGATCCCTTTACATGCGATCGTCATCGATCCCCCCACGACGTCGCAAATGCCTCGAACACAACGACCACCCAAACTGACGATGAAACCCTACTTCGACGTCCCCTAGCCACCACGACCATCTTAAAATCACTTGTCCATTTTTCCTTCGACCACTGTCCTTCCATCCACCTATGACAACAAGCCCGACCTCCAACACCTCGTCGTCGACGACAATCGACGGAAGTACGAAATCCGATCATCTCGGTATACCTCGATGAATAAAAACTTAAAAAATAATGATTTCCTTATTAAAATTCATCATTTTCTAATACTAATCAGGTTTTATAATCGAATTTTGAAATTATGATGATTGCTTTTAGCTTAATTTTAGATCATCACTGTTATTCATTCTTTCAGAAGTAATTGCCAAATAAAAATTCTAGAAACCATTTTTAAAATTTATAATACACTGTTATAATCATATTTTCTTTATAAATCATAGTCTAAATCTGAATGTTTGGAAAGATATGAATTTTTATAAGGAATTTGAGCCTAGATTTTAACAGAGCAGACACACACACACACACACACACACACACACACACACACACATATATATAGACACACATACACGGGCATTTCACAGACAATCATATGTATATTCATACATTCACATCCAAATACGTATGCAAATCATACTACTACAATCATTTATCACATGCACTAAAGCTTACAACCCTATTTAAGTTTTTAAAGGTTTTGTTTACTCACGAGGAAAACAGAGAGCAAAGGAACCGATGAACAGTTTTATTAGATCTGGAACTTGTATTTTTCGATTTGAACTGAAGTTGATTTTGAATGCAATTATTGATCTGAAACTTGAATTTGAGTCTGATCCCTGAATCTTGCTTGTTAATTGATTTACTCGCTTGAGCTCAGGTTGAAGCAGTTTCAAATAGTTGTTGCTGTTAGCTTTGATTTTGGTTTTCAGTTTTTCTTTTTTGTTTGTTTTAGTTACAGGCTTTGTTTTCTTTTGTTTTGAAAATGAAGAGATAAAAGGAAAATGAAAGGGAAGGATGGAGGGATATATAGCCTATCTTAATCTTTTATTAAGAAAAAAAAAGAAAATAAAAATCATAACACTTGTTAAATTAGCTTACAAATGTCATTTTCATATTATAATGGTCTTACAAATGTCTTAATTCCTTTATTAAATATTTACTTATAATTTATTATTAATATATGTTATGTTTTCTTTATATATATATACTAAATTCATGTGTATTTTAAAAAGAAAGAGCATTAATCTTTAATTTAAATCTTTTCGTATGTTTTATATGTTTTAAATGTTGTGAAATAAATTATGTTTTAAACTCTTATATACATTTACAAATCATATTCAAATCAAGCAATATTTAAAAAGAAAGTAAAACAAACCTTTTGTTAATCTTATTTAAACTTAAGCTAAAATACTTTTTAATTAAATAAATACTTACCTTAGTTGTTTTGAAAATACATAATTAACTTTTAAATACACTTTGAAAGGTATTATATTGAATTTAAAACAACTCACCGATTCACCCGACCTTCCAGATTGATGCATTCGCTTGCAAAACGAAAACGAACATCTCATCACAAATAGGAACATAAACCAGATCGGTAAATACCCTCGCCGTCGACGATCCCATCCACCGGAGTCCACCTCCCTCTGACCAGAGCGGCATCACAACCTCTAGCGACGATCCCCCACATGCGATCGTCAACGATCTCCCCACGGCGTCGCAAATGCCTCGAATACAACAACCACCCAAACTTACGACGAAATCCTATTTCGACGTCCCCTGGCCACCACGGCCATCTTAAAATCACCTGGCCATTTTTCCTTCGACCATCGCCCTTCCAGCTACCTCTGACAATAAGCCCGACCTCCAACACCTCGTCGATCGACGACAATCGACGAAAGTACCAAATCCGATCATCTCGATAAACCTCGATGAATATAAACTTAAAAATTATGATTTCCATATTAAAATTCATCATTTTCTAATACTAATCAGGTTCTATAATCAAATTCTGAAATTATGATGATTGATTTAGCTTAATTTTAGATCATCATTGTTATTCCTTTTTTTAGAAGTAATTGCCAAATATAAATTCTAGAAACCAATTTAAAAATTTATAATACACTGTTATAATCATATATCCTTTATAAATCATAGCCTAAATCTGAATGTTTGGGAATATATGAATTTTTATAAGGAATTTGAGCCTGGATTTTAACAGAGCAGATATATATATCTATACACACACACACACACACATACACAGGCATTTCACAGACAATCATATGTATATTCATATATTCACGTCCAAATACTTATGCAAACCATACTACTACAATCATTTATCACATGCACCAAAGCTTACAACCCTATTTAAGTTTTTAAAGGTTTTGTTTACTCACCTGGAAAACAGAGAGCAAAGGAATAGAGGAACAGTTTTCTTAGATCTGGAACTTGTATTTTTTGATTTGAACTGATGATTTTGAATGCAATTGTTGATCTGAAATTTGAATTTGAGTCTGATCCCCGAATCTTGCTTGTTAATTGATTTACTTGCTTGAGCTCAGGTTGAAGCAGTTTCAAATAGTTGTTGCTGTTAGCTTTGATTTTGGTTTTCAGTTTTTTTGTTTTTGTTTTAGTTACAGGCTTTTTTTCTTTTGTTTTGAAAATGAAGAGATAAAAGGAAAATGAAAGGGAAGGATGGAGAGATATATAGCCTAACTTAATCTTTTATTAAGAATAAAAAAAGAAAATAAAAATTATGACACTTGTTAAATTAGCTTACAAATGTCATTTGCATGTTACAATGGTCTTACAAATGTCTTAATTCCTTTATTAAGTATTTACTTATATTTTATTATTAATATATGTTATGTTTTCTTTTTATATATATACTAAATTCATGTGTATTTTAAAAAGAAAGAGCATTAATCTTTAATTTAAATCTTTTCTTATGTTTTATATGTTTTAAATATTGTGAAATAAATTATGTTTTAAACTTTTATATACATTTACAAATCATATTCAAATCAAGCAATATTTAAAAAGAAAGTAAAACAAACCTTTTGTTAATCTTATTTAAACTTAAGCTAAAATACTTTTTAATTAAATAAATACTTACCTTAGTTGTTTTGAAAATACATGATTAACTTTTAAATAGCCTTTGAAAAGTATTATATTGAATTTAAAACAAGGCTTCTAATCACAATGTATATACATATATATTATATTAGACAACGTATTTAATTAAATTCAAACCAAAGCTTTCTAGCCACAATATATATACATATATACATATATATTAAAATTAGAAAACATTTTTATTAACTTTGAAAAATGAATTTTACCAAATTAAATATTATTGGCTTTTGAAAAGATTAATTTTGCCAAATTAAATATTTATTAGCTTTGAAAAGAATAAACTTGCCAATTTAAATAATAATAAAAGAAAATTATTAAACCAATGTTGCCAAATCTGAATTATTATTAATGAAGATTATTAAATTGCTATTGCCTAAAATTCTGGGTCATCACATAGAGACTCGCTAACTAGCTATAGACTTGCCAACTAGTTATTAATTCGACAGCTAACTCGTGACTCGATAAATGGTTATGAACTGTGCAACTACTTAGAGGATTGTGAATTAGTTACAAACTTGACATCCATTTATAGAGTTGTTAATTAACTTAAAATTCAACAACTATTTATATGTTCGACATCAAGTCATGAACTCTATGACTAATTCAAGAATATCTTACTAGTTATGAACTCACTAACTATTTATGAATTCGATACCTGGTTGTAAACTTGATAACTAGTTATAAGTTCATTGTCATGTTATAGACTTAATAAATAGTTAAGGAATCTCTATGAATTCACCAACTATTTTCTACATCTGGTTATGAAATCGATAACAAGTTATCAGTCATCTTGTTAGGAACTCGATAGCTTTCTAGAGAATCGTCAAATAGTTATGAAGTCGCTTACTATTTATGAGTTTGACATTTAATTATCCATTTTTACTTAATATTTTCTTAACTATTCTAAATTTTTATAAAGTATATGATACTTCTCTGACTTTTGCATTATATTTTTTAAGATAAATGACCGACAAGAAAGATTCTAAATCCTCTTCTTCTCAAGCATGCTTGAAATCTTCTTCTTCATAAAACGGAGACTGTAGACTCATTCAATCTTCTATAATTTCTCAAAATGAAGTAGATACCATGTGTTAATAGTTTGGCATTATCAACGTGGAAGCTAGGGTGGCTGGCCCATTTGGAAGGATAGACAATCCTCCGGAAAGATTTTTTTACTTTCACTCCAATCCATATTTGGCATTTGGTCTACCTTCCGTTTCCACAATTCCTTATACAATTCTTGGACCACCTAGGAATTGCTCCAATATAACTGCCTCCAAACTCCTATACCTATTTGAGTTGCTTGGAAATACTAGCCAGGGAGCCGACTTTTCCTCATTTGATGCTGAAACTCTTCATTCATTGGTAGACCTTGTTAAAGTAGGGAAACAACCAGGTGGTACACCATTTCGCCTTCTTCCTCATCCAAAGAACTAATCACTAATTTGATCAACATGACTAAGGATTGGGAAAATCAGTTCTTTTATATCAAGAGCCATATCCCTAGAATCAAGAGGTCCATCTCTATTCCAAGTAAGACTTGTTGCTTTTTTCTCTATTGTTCATTCTGAATTATGTTATTATCTTATAATATTTATTCTCTTTCAAAACCTGCTTCTAAGTGGACAAATTCTTTTGTCGCTAGTACAATCAATGCTTTGAGCTTGGCCTCTCCAACTATTGGAGATAGACTTAAACTCTTAACTAAAGCCAACCTTCGAAAGTATTCTTTGATTTTGGAGAATCACAAAGTTCTTGCAGAGCCCCCAATGGTCAAGAAGGATACCTGTTGTGATATCCCGGAATTTTAGACAATATCAATTTAATAATCTTTATATAAAATTAAATTGATATTGATTAATAAAATATGATTTAGTTTAATAATCAGAATAAATAAATATTTAATTAAGTGATTTACCTTTTAAAAGCTAAAATAAATGTTTAAATTATAATGTATATATATTTGTATATATATTATAGTTTATCTTTGTTTTGGAATTTAACTTACATGAAAATAAATAAATGAAGTTTTGTTTTTAAATTCTAATAATATATTGAGTAATTAGGAAATTATGTTTAAATTAATATTAAGCTTTTAAAAATCTATTTAAACTAGTAATTATATGGTTTGATAATATTTAAAATAAATGTAATTGTTTAAAATTATATCTTAGCTTAAATTTTGTTTTAAATTTAAATAATAGTTGATTTTATTTCTTTTTAAATATTATTTGAGTAATATGATTTGAGTATATTTTATATAAGTCTAAATATAAAATAGCATATGATTTAAATTCATTTAATAATAAAAGTGTTTATAATTTCTTTATAAATCATATAAAATTTGTTAATTAGTCATTTTAAGCCATGTTAATAAATGTACTATTTTTCATAAATTTAAAAAAGGGATTAGAATAGGAAAATAGAATCTTCATTTTTAATTTGAATATTGATTTTTATTTTGATTTCAAAGAATTAATTTGATTTGGAAATTTTATTTTGAAATTCAAATTAATTGATTCTTTAAAATATTTGTGTAAGTTTTAATTTATAAATTGTTTTATTTACATTTTCTTAAAATAAGAAAATCATATATATTCATTCTAACATAAAATAAATTAAAGAAAACCCTTTATGAACATTTACAAATATAACTTAATTAAATAAAGACAAGTGTTAACTTTTTAAGTAATTAAACTACATGTGTTAAGAAGTTAGTAACTCTTATGACAAGTGTTATTTGATTTTATTCTTTTCTTTGTTTTTGTTAAAGTATTTTCAGCCTTTTAAAAACATTTTCACTTTTCTTATTGTCTTTTAAAAATCAAATGCTTGTTGAATCAAAGAAACATTTCACTTAAAAAAATCTGAAAGCTCAAAATTCCTCAAAAACAAAACCTGCAAAATTCATTTCAAAAAGCAAATTTAAGATCTAAATCACTTCTCAAACAAAAAATATCAAAACCTGGAAATTTCTGCATTTTCTAAAAGCACATGCAAACTACATTCTTACAGAACCTGGAACTTCTGCAAATAAAAATCAAGTCTGCATTTTACACCTGAAGATCATCGCAATTCATCTCTGGAATCAACTTTAAAAAGAATCTGCATGCATCTAATTTTGGGTTAAAGTTTCAAATGCAAGCATTCTTCAAAACTTGAATCATTGAACCTGCAACAATTAAATCAGACAGGATTCAAAGTTTTAAAATATGGGTGCTCTGTTTTTCAAATTTTAGGTGAGTAACTTCTAAATTTCTTTTAACAAAATCTGGTTGCATGTTATTATATCTGAAATGAATTGATATGCATGAATATACAGGTGAAAATTTGATATGATTGTTACTGAATATATTCTGTGTTTATATAAATTTTTCTCTGTGATGCTCCTAGGTCCTGAATGAAATGTAAATCCCTTATTTGCTTGATCTTGTATTGATAAGAACTTGAATTATCAAGCAAGATTGTTATTCAACATGGAACCCTGTTTAAATTTTAAGAAAATTAATAATTGAGTCTGTTTGCCTCTGCAAACAATAATACAGCAAAACATTTTTTTAAAATGAGGTAGAACACCAACTGTTAAATTCTAATTTAGAATTGTAAACTGGATCCATAAATAAAAACATGATTTTTGAAACTAGCATCACAATTTTTAATTTAGGATTTTAGGAGAAGTTCTGTGAGGAACTGGGAAGTTGAATTTGGGAAATGATATTGATTTTGGAATCTAGGGAGTTTGAAATTTCCTCTGTTTGATGTTGAGAGTTTAAGCATTTCAGTAAAATTATCAATTTAATGGATAATTTTTGGGATTAGCAGTAATAAGAGTTTTGGGTTCTGTAACCCTAGTCTCGTGTACAGTTAGAAATTAAATCATTCCTTCCTCTAGAGTTGATCGAGTGTTAAGCGTTTTGGAAGGTTAGGTGATGGGTCCAAGTGGAGTAAGTAGCCGGAATTGTAGCTTGAACGATGGTCGGAGGGAGATGAACTTGCCGTTGACAGGTTTTGAGTTTGGGTTTGCACGGTGGTTTCTAGGTTTTAGCAGTAGTGAAGTATACTCGAGTATGTCCCGGGTAGTTCAAGTTTTTACTCGAAGAAATTTAGGTTATGACTCGAAGTAAAAATAGTTTTTACTCGGGTAGTTTTTAGTTGCAGAGTCTTGTTTTCTGTAACCTGAACTGTTTCAGGTTTTCAAATTTTTAAACTAAATTTAAAAAAAATAAGTAAAGCAGGTTTAAACTTATATTTGAAGTAAGTTTAAAATTATGAATTCAAATAGATTTGAATTCCAGACTTTTAAAAAAAAGATTTGCAGAAAATAATAAATAAAAATAATAATAAATACTAAACCTGCACAGTTTTTATATAAAGTGATTTGTAAATCTGGAAATAGGATTTAAAACAAGATTTAAATTTTAACTTAAACCTGGATTTGAAATCTTGAATTCAAATTAGAATTTGAATCTGAAAGTTTCAAATGAAAACAAGTTATAAATCCAAATGTTATAATCAAGTTGAATAATTTTAGAACTTTATAACATATGTAATGAAATTCAAAACAAGGTTTAAATTTAAATCTTTGAATCTAAATCTGAAAGCATGGTTTGAATTTTGGTTGTAGTGTAAATAAGATTGGAATTTACATGTTTCAATATCCTTTGAAATATTTAAGGTATTTTAAATTTATTTAAATTGAGTGTAGGCTAAAGTTAAATTATTTTTCTAAATTTGCTTTAAGAGGTAAGTGATTCTTAAAAATGAAAACTAAAGAGTTTTTAAATACTTAAAACCTTGTTTAAGTTTAAATTTAATTTTAATTTAAAATGGAATTTAGAGAAATTTAAAGGTAAATTATTTTTAATTTACTTTAATAATGATAATTAAATCATTAATGAGGTTAATGATTTTCAATTAAATTGTTTTGAACTTAATAATTTATTAATTGATCAAGGAAATTAAGATTTTAATTAATTAATAACTAGGTTAATTAATTAAATAATTAAGGGTTTAGTTAATTAATAAAAAGATTAAGTAAGTTAATTAAACTTGATTAAAGTGTGATTTAGAAATTAACTTAAATAAGATTTGATTAATTTAATTAACGAATTAAATTTATTGATCAAGTAATTAATAATTAATTAAGTTTTAATTATCACTTGATTAATTAAATAATTAGAAATTAATTAATGAGTTTTATAAATTAAGAATTAATATTGATTAATTCGGTTAATTAATTTAGAAAAGTAATTAAAGTTTTGTTACTGGTTAATAAAGGTCATTAACTTAGTATTATTTTATAATTAATTAATGTAATTAATTTTAATGATTAATTGTATTAATTAATTTAAAGATAATCATTTGAGAATTATTTAAGTATAATTACTCAATGAAAGTAATTAAGGAAATTAATTACTGAATTGCAATTAATTAAGTTGTTGATTAATTAAGTTAATTAATTAAGCTTAATTAATTTAATTTAATCACTGGATGATTTTGAGGAATAATTGCCAATGTAATTAAAAACGAATAATTACTTAGTGAAGTAATTAACAAAATAAATTACTGGATGTAATTTAATGGAGGAGTTTTGGAAACTAATTACTTTGTGTAATTAATATGTAATTTGTGTGTTGTATAATTACTTAAGTAAGTAATTAATAATTAATTACTTAGTGTAATTAATTTAGGTTTTGATAATTGAGTTATTTGAAAATGATTAAGAGATGTAATTAATTTAATGTAATTAATTAATGTGATTAATCAAGAAATGATTAATCAATAGTGATAATTGATAATTAATTTAATAAAGTAATTATAAAATAATTTGGGATCATTAATTTATATAATTAATGATGTAATTAAGGATTGATTAATAAGAATAATTAATCAATGAAGAGATAATTAATGTAATTAATTAAGGACTAATATAATTAATTATAATTAATTAATTAATGAATTAATTACAGGTTAATTACTAAAGTTGATTTGGGATAATTAATTTATGAAATTAATTAGAGGTTAATTACTTGAATGTAATTAAAGGATAATTAATCAAGATGATTAATTGGGGTAATTTGTTGAGAATAATTAATTGATTGACTTATAATTAATTAAGGAATATGTAAGCAAGATTTATATGGATAAGTAATTAATTTAATTTATTTTAAATTAATTAAGAAAGATGTAATTAATTTAATTCATTTTAAATTAATTATAGAATGGTGATTTAATAAGTCATTGCTTATGAATGATGATTGATATTTATTACCCTGAATGATTGAGATCTCAGTTATGAGATAAATGATGTTGTGTGATTTGGATGCTATGGATGTATTGAGTCGATAATATGAATTAGCTGTTTGAGTTGATAATATAGATTATCTGTTGTGATGATAACATTGATTATCTATTATGATGTTGTAAATTATCTATCTGTGTGTATATAGATAATATTGAATTGTATTGTTTTAAACTTTAAAACAACTTGGGCCTAAAAGACACGCTTTGGATTTCGATAAGACCGGGATCGGGTTTCCATATTTGGATATCCGAAAACCACATCGATCCAAATTAACGATAGGTCGTGAATCTTATGTGAAGAGTGAAGACTCGAGGTGTAAGGACCATACGTCAGTATAACTCTGTGGGTGATTCCGTAATGAGTTTGACGGAATAGTTCTAATAGATTCGAGATGGTGATTCAGAGTGCAAGGGTTATTGTCGTTAACTCTGAGGGTGATTCCAAAATGAGTGTAACGAGATAATGCCTTCAGTTTCGTTCGAACCCGGAACGAA
This sequence comes from Allium cepa, assembly GCA_030765085.1. Taxonomy (NCBI): domain Eukaryota; kingdom Viridiplantae; phylum Streptophyta; class Magnoliopsida; order Asparagales; family Amaryllidaceae; genus Allium; species Allium cepa. The sequence goes on along the minus strand of CM060938.1, from coordinate 443,614,147 downwards.
CTTATATGGATTGAATGCTTTCAGAACATCGTTAGGTGGACGATGAGCATTTTAAGAGATGTGTTCTCTAAAGGTAATCGTAGCCTTAAGTCTCATCAACCGGGAATGGCTAAAACAGGGGAGGTGCAGCAAGGCTTCGTGGGTAGCCCCCACTGTAGAGCGAGATTGATCCCTGTCTAGAGGTCCCTTTATATTCGGCTGTGTGGGCAGTTGATTGCAACAACTGCCGGGTTTGTCTTGTTCGGAACTGTTCAGTAAGGAATGGTTCCGACCTTGTGTTGCAGGGGAGCGGGCGTACTCCTCGGTACGGTGATCTAGGCCACGTACTGTGACGGGCGGTACCCCAGTAGCCCTGCCATTGTATGGAATCCATAATCCAATAAGTGCCAACGGTTTTGATTGTATTACCCACTTTTGTGGCTAGTAGCTGGAATTTAATAGATGTAACAATTTTGGCTATTTCATATTTACTTGAAAACCCTAGACACTATTATAATATCATCGGATTTCCTATCGAATGTTTTGGTTAGCGTAAGGTAAAAACTTTTCCATGTTATGTGTGGGAAGTCTTACGTGATACCTTTCTTTTCAAAGATTTTTAAAGTTAAGCAACCTTAACCTGTTACTCAAACCAGACCCATGTCTGACCCGGAGTTTATCTTTTGTTTTCTTAAACTCTTGGGTACTCAAATTTTTACGAGTAGTCAAGGGATTCAGATTTGCTTTGACGAATAATGGAGGAGCAATGGAGCAGGAGGCTTCTGCGTTGTAGATATATAGTTCCGCTGTGTGTTCTCTGTGTTGTGTTGTATTGAGTTGTAAATACTAGACAGATGTTTATAACTGTCTAGTATATGTGATGTGTATGCTGTGTATCTCTGATTGGTATTGTATGTTATGTAAATACTTATGTTATTAATATAATTTATTCGTTCCGCTGTTGTGATTTTAGTGTTGTTTCTTCTTTCTCTTCTTTCTTTTCTTCTTCTACCCCTTTCTTTCTTAATTGATGATGCGATTTTCTAGGAGTGAAAAGTCGGGTCATCTCACCCATGGAAATCAAGCTATGGTTATTGGAAATTAAAATGACTTTTCTCCATCTTCACCTATCCAGCATAACTGTTTTGGTACTAACATGGTTTTACTATGATTTCTTATACCATTATCTTATGATTTGTTCTTCGATGTAATTTTGACTCTTATCATCCCAGTTGCTAAGCCAAAGGAAGTTAAAGATCCTACCTCCTCCTCCTCTACTATGACTACTAAAGCTGGCCCCATTGGTTGTTTTATCGCTGATGGTCTTAAAGTTATTGAGAGTCGTAAAAGAAAAGAGGATTCTAGCGATCCGTCTAGTGCTTCTAGTTCCCTACCAAGTGAAAAGGGCAAACTTGGGTATGATCAAACAAACTGCTATTACCGAGGATCAATGCAACTACAGTCATCAATAATCAAGATTCTGGTGTTATTGATTTAAGCTTTCTGGATCACAATCCTCAGAGCCAAATAGACATTGTTCACACTCCGAGGCCTGCTATAGATATCATGAATCCCTTGTCCGCAACCGTCATACAACATTTGTATCGGGAGTTGGGCCTGACTCCTCCTTCCCTCTGAATCTCATCCTTACAAAGCTCCATCCCAACCCACCTATTTAGGTGTCAATGATTTTGTTCATTCAGTCATCCAATCCCCATATATGGCTTCTCTAAGACCATTGCAGCCTTTTGCCCTTTCTAAGGACCATCTCGACAATTTCAGTAGCTTCTCATGGTGTGTATCTTTACGTGTTTGGCTAATATAATTTTTTGCTTCATGTATTTTTATTTATTATATATCTTTATATATTTTACGTGGCCGAGCACATGTTTTTCTGCAATAATCTTCTCATAAATTTGTCAATCAAACTCCAAATTTTGATGAGCATATTTCATCATTGATGGATAAAGTTAGGCCCCTTAAGGGCCAAATTATTGAAGTCGTGACAAAGAGGGATGAGGTTGCCATTGAAAAGAATTAACTTGCCTCCACTTTAGACGAAAAATGAAAAATGAAACAGGCAGCTGGAGAAAGAGTGAAATTGCTAGAAAAGAAACTTGAGCAAGCCTAAACTGAAAATACCTGAATTACTGCACAAGTTACTACCTTGAAGGATGGTATGGAAAGCAAGGAGGCTACCCTTGTCTATAGAAATAACATTACTAAGGATGCCAAAAAGAAGGTTTCTTTCTTTATGGACCAATCACTTCTTCAAATAAAGGAGTAGTGCTATGAAGATGTAACGATTGCGATTTTTCATTGCCGAAAAACCGAATAGTTAGGGTTTAAGAAAGAAGAAAAGAAGTAGAAGAGAGAGAGAAGATAGAAAAGATAGAAAATAGAGAGAAAAGAAAACAGAAAATAGAACGGAACAGAAAACCGACAATAGAACAATATCAGAATCTCACAATTCGCAGCGGAACAACATATAATAGATAAATGAAAATCTTTAAACAAAGAACTATATCAGTTATTACATTACATTACATTACATTCATTTCATTATCAGGGTGTACAACACAACAAACAGCGGAAAAGAAAGTACTATATACTAGTAATACGCCATGCCATCCAGCTTGCCTCCTGCAACTCCTGAATTCCAAATATCCTGATAAACCTAACTCTTGACTGCCTGTGTAGAAATTGGTGGGCACCCAGAGTTTAGGAGGGAAAACAATAAACTCCGAGTCAGTCATGTGACTGGTGTGAGAACTAAAACAGTTTATTTTTCTTTAAAATCAAATAGAGGAATATTTTTAAATTCAATTCGCAATGCTTTTAAGAATGAGACTACCATAAGACCTCCCGCTACACACACAATGCAAACGCAGACTTGGAGGAGATTTCTTCTTATGTTAGTCAAAGATGCTTGATACGTATTAAAAAGAAACATTTGATATTATTATTAGTGCATAGTGTAGAAAACAGTTTCGAAAGTAGAATATAAATCTTATCCAGCATAGGTACCATTATATTATGCTTACTATAGCTACCATATTAGATGGCAGGTTCTACAACTAAAACCGTACAAGTCTCGTATTGTTTCTTTAGATTTCCAACGAATGGTCAGGCCAAGGAACTTCCCATTGCCACATGAGAACGCCTCTGGATGGACGTCCCCGAGAACCAAACCGGATCTCCACCAACACAAGGCCGGGTTACCCCTAACTGGGTAACAACTGACACGAGTATGCCATCCCCCGGTCCTTTGGGACCTTTAACCGAGCGCTCGTCACCATCATCACACAATCATAACAAAGTGTTTCCACATGAGTAAGTATCTGGGCTCCATACCATGATACCACCCTTTTCCAGAAGGAAATGCACATACCCTAAAGGGAGCTACCCCTCATAACCTTGCCGCATCTTTCCTGTTTTGACCATTCCGGGGTGTGAGGCTCGACGAAGTTTCGTCCACAAAAACACGCTTTATACAAAGTCATGCTTTGGGTCAACAAATGATCATAGAGATGATCACCAAGATAGACGATCAAACAAATGATCCTATCACAAATAATCAACACAATGATCATTTCACAGCAACACTCAGTATGTCACATTACCAAATTGGGAGTATATTGCTGATAACCTTCAACTATATAACCTCTGAGCTCGTACGTCTCAGAGAAGGGTGTTAAGCTAAGAGAATAAATTCTCCGCCACCAACAGAAATATATTTGAAAGAAATCGGCTTTATATCTCAATTTGTAATGTCAGACATACAATCCATACAAGTCTGTTCCGGGATCGAACAGAACCGAAGGCACTTACAAAGAAGTCCTTGCAATCCAGATAATCTCTAATCACGTCCGGACTTCCCATCACATATGGAGTCTCTATACCGGGGATCAGCCAGTGCAGAGACAATCAACAAGAAACCCTTTCGTTTTTGAAGATATCCGGTCTTCAACACCGATCTTCAAATGTAATTTATAACGACGTATCACATATTCGGAATGGGTTATACGACCCCAAGGTCCTTTCCCGGTTAACCCGAATAGTGAGCGCTTATTTAAAAAAAATAAGTGTGGCATTCAAATTCAAGCAAATCACAACAAATACCTATTTAAAGGTAAATATTGATAGTCGGTTATTGAACTATCAATAGATATGCCAACATCACCAGATTCCAAATAATTTTCCAAATTATTTATTTCCCAAAAATATCTTTACAAGATATATATATATTTTCCATTCTTCAAAAATAAATCAATATTTATTTTTAAACCCAATTTCCAATTTCATTTATAAATTCCATATTGAATTTACATTTCCAAAATATTTTCATGAGTATACGATTTCCATTCGAATTCTAATATTCATTTTCAATTTACCTTCAAAAAGATAAATTCAAAATATTCACTTAATATTGGAAAACCATTTCCATACTTATTTATTTATAAGTAATTCACAAGCCTTTTTATTTTCTACACTTAGAAAATATTTAATATACTCTAATCGAAATTAAGTATATTTCATTCTTTAAGGAAATCATTCACTTAACCATATTTATTTGGGCCAAAACGAATGTTGCGTAAAACATCGTTACGACAACCCAAAATCACTAGTATAAGGATTCGAAATTAAAATAGATATATAAATCCCAATACTATACAAAACATTTCCTTTCGGAAATCATTTATTATAACAACAGTGTTATAATCTACTATTTCCTTCTATTTCTCGAAAACGTCTATTTCAACAATGAATGTTGAAGTCTATGGTTTTGATAGTTAATACATTTTAAAACATCTTTAGATCATTTTAATTCCATTTAAAACATCACATCCAAAACATTTCTTTAACATATTATTCACTATTCAAAAACGTGAATATACTTGTTAACCAATTTCTATCATTTCTATTCATTTTATTTTAAAGGATTATTCACCATCTAAAACGTGAATATAACTCCATAAATAAATTACAACAATTTTACTTATCAAAATAAGTCGTTGCGGATTTATAAAACAATGTTTATAAATTCCATTTCTATTTATTTTATAACAATTTCCACTTATAAATTTCCTTTATTAACCTATTCGATTTACAACTCAATTATATACCGAAAGTCCATATTATAAGTTAAATGCTTATAATTTATTTGTTTACAAAGTTGTTCTTTTAACTTCCCAAATTTATAAATCTTATAACTTATAAGATTCGTTTATTTATCCAAAATCTATTCTTTTAAATAACTTTACAAATTTTATAAACCTACTGTTTATAAAATTCCATTTATAACTTCACCGTTATAATTCTATAAATTTCATTTCTATTTATGAAATTCATTCTCAATTCATCCTAACACTTATAAAAGTTCGTTTTACAATTCCAATACTTTTAATTTATAAATATCAATTTATAAATCTTTTATATGGATCAATTTATATTATTCTTTTAAATAACTTTAAACTCCTTTATAATTCATCATTTTGATTTGTAAAATAATCAAATTTCATAAATCCTATTTTTAAACTTTTTTATAATAAATTCAGAAAACCCAATTTAAACTATTTTATAAAATCATTAATCTCATATTTTCAAAAATCAACTTTTAACTGAATTTCTCAAAAATCATAATTTTTATAATATTAAAATTATAACGTTTATTTATTTTAAGATGGATAAATTCCAAAAATATTTTATAAACGTATACTTTCAAAAATCACTTTAGAAATCCCATAAAAATCAAAATCGTTATTTTTAAACTTCAAAATTGGATTCGATGATGCAACACATCAAATAGTCAATCACGACTTTCAAACATCATATATCGATATGATAAACAATCAAATATCACAATATTTGAATCAAATAAATATTTGTGAGGAATCCAGTTGGATCCCTCCAACCTATTTCCCTGCATCCACAGACATTAGCACAATACCCATTCCACTTCGAGGTGGAATATCGCGGTATATGGGATTTATAAAAATATTATCCGCTTACTAACGGCGCAATAGGGTCTCATCCGCTATACAAGACGGGAAATCAATCAACTGCAATATATACATATGCCAATATATATATATATTGCTATATATATAATATATCCTACTATATCTAATATCACAACCAATATAGCAATCAATAATAACTGCAAATCCAACTTATAAATTTATTTGAGTGAGAAGTTCTCACCTTAGCTTTTATTTTGCAATCCATTTCCCATCTTGACTCGATTTCTCTTGATTTATACCTTGTATAAATATTATACACAATTTATTAATATTCGAATCAATCGAATAAATTAAATTTCATTTAATTGATCTGCTTAACAAATGGTCTTTATTTCAACCCAGTTTCCTTTAATAAATCATCTTATCAATTAATTTGAATTTCTATCCAATTTTTTTTTTTCAATAATCCTTTTAGTAACAAAAATAAATGAACGAACTAATGAAACCATCTTTCACTAATTTCATTATTTAAAACAACCTTTATTATCTTTCAATTAAATTTTGAACAAATTTTCCTTTTGTAAATTTAATTTAAATTAACCCATGATTTTCTTTTAATACTAATTCCTTTAAAAATCCTTCTTTAACAAATTTTAATATCTAAAATAATTTGGATAAACTAATTAAACATTTTTTTCCTACCATATCCATTATTTTAATTTCAAACTAATGACTTAATAAATTAGTTTAAAAAAAAATTTCCTTTAATAAATTATTTTACCTAACAAATTTTCCTTTACAAATTTAAATTAACTAATAATTTATTTATTTTCATAATAATAACAGCACTGCATTTTTACTGTGTATATATTTTTCTATATGTTTTACTCACATAATTTTATAAATTAAAAAAAAAAAAAATACCTCTGCCTGTCGCCGACACGTGAACGCGACTCCCAATCGAGCACGCATCACCTACTGCTTCACGCGAGCTTGCCCTAGCCACCATCGATCGAGATGAACGCCACTGCACGCAACTTCGAGCCGCCATGCCTCGCAGTCGCCATCCAAATCCAACGTCGAGTCCCCAAGCTTCGATCGCGATGCGTTCGCCAGGCCGCCGCCTCCCCACGCCGTCTCCACGCGCGAGCACGCTCGAACGCGACTTTGAATCGCCACCGTGAACCCACGACGTCACCATGACCCCTCCCAATCAATCGCGAGCTACCCTAGCATCGCCTCCATCATCGCGCACTCCATCCTGCTGTGCTCGAGAACCCTAGCACTCGCGATTTCGATTTTTAGGGCTACGGCCTTTTTTTTTTTAAACTGCGTTTTGATTTTTTTGAGATTGAAGAAGGAAAGGGGGAAGAAGGAAATGGGCGAGAGGGAGACGCGATTTCGAACCTGAGGGCTTCGGCCATTATTTTTATCTCGTTCGATTTGGAACTGAGGAGTAGAAATGAAGTTGCGTGATTTTTAAAAGGAGAGGGGAGGAGACAGAAGATCGTGAGTTGAGGCTGAAAGGAAGGAGAACATGTTTGCACGTTTAACTGCCGTGATTTTAGGCGTGAAGTTAGGGATACTGCCGTTTGTTTTAAATTTAAATTTAAATTGAATTCGATTCGATTTCAATGCGTTTACTCACCGTGTGCTCACATATAAACTCCGAAAAATACGAAATTTGAAATCAGGTAATAATTCAATATTACGGACCCAATGGAACTGGTTTCGTCGAATTCCGAGACTGTGCCTCGGACGACTATTTTTAAATATCAATTTAAACGATATATTATTAAAACTGAACAATTCACTTCCAAATTAAATTCTGAAGCTTCTATTATCTTCAGTATTATCAATATAAATTTTACTAGCATTTGAAATATTTTTAATCAGCTTAAAATTGAAGATTCAAATTTTTATTCAACTTTCAATAGATTAAATTCTATAATTTAATCGCCATTTTCATTCTGATAATTTGAAATTCAATTCAAACCATCATTCAAATATTTAAAATTAATTAAAATTTCCAAATTAAATTATTCAAAATTCTGGGTCGTTACAGAAGATGCCCTCTTCATTGCATATTTTGATAATGTAGACCATAATCTAGAGTTCTTCATTACCAACATTAAAAGAAAAGTTTAGAAGGATGTTCGACCTTAAACCGGGGAGAGATCACGGGTCATTACAAATTGAATTCCCAGAAGAAGATGACGATGAGGATGATAATGATTCGAGAAAGGATGTGGGTGAAGGTATCAAAGACCCTAAGTGACTACGAAGTGGCGGTAATTGGTCAACTGGCATGACTTGAGCTCATCTTCTCATGATGTAGACTTTTGTGACCTTCCTAAGTTCTTGAATGCTCTAAAGGGAGACATTTCATCAAAGAATATCCATGCCCTTGGCCATCAGTGCAAAGAGAAAATTTAGGCCTCTGCCTCGTAAGCTCTCGCGATACAGGTATGAAGTTTATCCTCTTTAAACGCTTACAGTTATCCATTAGCTTTAGTTAATAAGTTTACTATTTCAGTTAAGGAAAAGATACAAATATCACTTTGAAATTATGCACGAAAAGAGTGAAAAGGATATGCTGCAATTAAATAAAGAAATTAAGAAATTGATTGAAGATCACAATAGTTTGTCTGAAAAGTATAGGCACCTTCTCATTTATGCCAAATGATTAAAATATTTCAACAAAAAATGGGTAACCCAACCCTTGAAAAGATCCCGCCTTCACCGGGAAAGAGTTTTAAACGAGAATATGGAGTTAACCACATTCTTTTGGATGCTTATTGAAGATAGAGATACTTTAGTTGAATTCCTCTATAGATATATACTAGGAATCTTTTTACTGAATTTTCCTTCCTACGAGAGGTGCGGTTTTATTTAGGCATCTCATAGTAGGTATTTGAATGGTCATGGGGCCAATCCTCATCTTGGGGAATGTTGGAATCTTTCCAAGACCGCGACCGTTCCACTTTCCCCCAACACTCTTCCTCTTGAGAAGGTTAAGTTCAACAAAGAAAAATTCATTTCTAAATTTTAGAAAGGGTCCATCTTTTGTGAACCTAAGTGATTTCATGGTTCTATTATGTAATTCGGACAATTTTATAAAATTTAGTGTTCTTATTTCTTTGTGGCTTAGTTTGCTTTTCTTAAAATACACAGGTTAAAGAACCACTGAGCACTTCTGTTTTAAAAGAACTCTTGAGTAAATTTGTTGAGTTAAAAAGAGATTTTAAGGAGAAAACATTAATTCTCAAAACCTCTCGACTAGAAAAATACTACTTTTGCAGGGATCTTTAAGAAGTTATATGCAACTCCCCCACATGTATTTTGACTTCTTAGGTGATGAAAAGGATGGTTTACTTAAAGAAATTCGGTCTGATTATGCTAAACTGTTATGCAGGGAAATTATCCCTCCTATTAATAGATGGGGTTATTACCAGTTTCTCCCAGCCATTACTCCTCATGGGCTTAGTATTCCCTTTGACTCCACTTTCCCTATGTCTGCGGGTTCACTCAGAAAAGCTAAGACTGTTTCTTCTAGAATTACGGATTGAATGTATAAACTTGAGTTGTTGATGTAATTTGAACTTGTTCACGCTTGTAGTACTTTATTATTGTTAATGAATGAATATATCTTTCCCCAAGTGTTGACTTTTCTTTTGTTTATTACTCTTTACTAGGAGAAATAACAAACACTTGCATCTAGCGGTCCTGACCTCTTCTCTGGGCTGGATAAGCTCAAAACTAGGCTGATGTTAGATATTGGAAAGCGCTCTTCTAAAGAAGCCTTGGTCATACCATTTTTGAACAACAATAAAGCATGCCAATGGTATAATAAATATTATAAGTTAAGGTAAACATTAAGTTGTATGAATGAATTGACCTCAAGTTTAGAGGATAAAATCAAAGAAGAAGACAAGGAGATTAGGGAGCTGAAAGAAAGCATAAGTACAATTTTTCGATCTGGACCCTCAAACCAATGCATTGAGGCCGATGTAGAAATTTCTCGATTATACCAAAAAATTGAGGACCTTGAAGTTGACTTGTTAGAAAGCCAGCCAGGTATTATGCCAATCTCTAGAACTTATTGCAAGTGGAGGCAAATCTAGTCTTCCCACTCCTGCCCTCACAAGGACAACTAAATCCACATCCTCAACTGGTAAAAAGAATTTTTCTTCCTTGGAAAACTCACTTCTATGTTTGGATGATGGAGAAAGTGCAGATGGTGCCAAGAATATTAATATGAATGGACCCAATTTTTTAAAGGAAAGTAGGACAAACAAGTTTCAAAATACCTTAAATTATCAAAGTCAGGTTGAGGAATTGGGATAGAGAAATTGCCGTTGAATAGAAAGTTAAATTTTTTTAAGGGGCTTATAAAACACTCAAACGTACATTAAAGATTCAAATTGGTTCTATTAATGACATAAATATTGTCCAAAAGAAGGAGAGGAAATTTAAATAACTACTAGATGTGACGATTCATTATATTATCGAACCTTCCACAACCGTTGAAATCTTGAAGGGGCAAGTGCAGTACCTTGAGTCTCAATGGGAAATAATCAAGGTGACGTCACTTGAAAACACCCTATTAGATTCACTTATAGGTTATTTACTTGAAATATTAGTTGCTTTGGGCTTAAAAATCTACTATTCTTTCTTAGGTCCAAAAATGAACCAATGGTTGAGCAAAGAAGCAAAGGTAGGATACAAATGTTATCAGCACTTCTTTTTATATGGGTGTGCTGACCATCTCAAGAATATTAGAGGCCCTCCTTTTTTCTCAAAGATGTCTCCATTTCAAGCGAAAGTCATCCATGTCTTCTTAAGGTTGAGGAGAAGGGGAAAGAAAAAGTATACTAACATCATCTGCATCCTCCACCTCCCCCTCAAGAAGACTTGAATGACATTTCTTGATACTTGTAGCATTTTGTATCTAAATTGATAAAATAACCTTTCTACTTTAACAATTGATATTTTGAATAGATATTGCATTTTCTTTCTTATTCTTGTCTTATATATGAACTCGTCGAGCTATTTGAGATTTGTGATTTACTTCAGAGCTTTAATTTGATTCAATATAATTTGTGGTCTTTGATTAAGCATAGATTTATTTGCCACCCTCCTTGGATGAAAGAAGCTTTTTACACTTTTGTGTTAATACCTAAATATCTTCTTACCTTTCTAGCTCTTACTTCTCTTTAAACCTCCTTTTCCTTTGAAAAATATAAAGTAAATAATGATATATTTCATAATTTCAAGAAATTATTTCTTTCTCAAACTGATCATCTTGCTTTTTTAATGCTGAAGAAATTTGTGAAAAAGGTTTCTTCCTGAACTTTGCTATTTTGAAAGCTTTGAAAATCACTTTTAGAATGGTTACTAAATTGGTAGAATAAGCCTTTCAAATATGTAGGTCTATTTGCCTTCTTATGTTTCTAGGATGAATGACTTTATAAGAGAATTTTCATTGCTAAAATATTGTTACTATGGCTAGCTTTAAAAATTCTGTCCCCTAGTTTGGGTTTCCTGGATGAATGTTCAATGATTTTTCTTTGTCATTTGAGATTGTATGAGCATGAAATGTTACTTGTCCTTTCCTTTGAAGGTTACTTTTACTTTTTCTTGATGCAAGATTGATTCAATTTTTGACTGCTCTTCCGCTAGAAGATTGCTTTAGCCTATCTCATGTATGAAATTAGATTTGCCTGAGTGATTTATTTTTCCCAATCTATACGTTTTAGGTTAGGATTTAGGATTTGATTAATTTATTTTACCCTTTATTACCTTTTAGGTAAACATTTAGGCTCTGATTGATTTCCTTTGCTCCTTCTTGCCTTTTAGGTAAGGATTTAGGTTGGACGGTGCGTTGGTTAGCCATCTTAGCCAAAAACTAAGTCTTGCCCATACTCCCTCTAGGAGGTACTCCAGTCAGGCCTTAGAGGTGGAACTGAAGGTTGATTGGTATTTTGACCAGGCCATCCTAGGCGGGGCCATAGTCTTACACCATCCTCCCTCTAGGAGGTACTCCGACCAGGCTACGTAGGCGGGACTGAAGGCTTGTGATGCTCTAGCCAGGCCTTATAGGTTGACCAGAATCTTACTCTGCCTTTCTCTAGGAGATGCTTTGACTAGGCCCTTGTGGAAGGATCAAAGGCTTTTCCTTTATTTTATAAATTCGTTTCAAGAAGCATTTCTCTTTGTTAAGCACTTGATCTTTGTAGATGCATTGGCCTTTTGCTCAAATCTTTTTAACAAACTCTTGAAGTTCTCCTTTTCCAAAAAATAAAATCTCTATTGCCCCTTTCAAGGCTTGACACTGATTTGTTTTGTGTCCATTCGTTTGATGATATTGGAAATAAGCATCCTAGATTTCTTTTGTTTTGTCGTTGCTTCTTATTTGAATGCTAATAGTCCAACCTCTCTTTAGATAAAAGATAAATGTTTCGTAGAAGGTGGTAAGGAAATTGGCTCCAATAGATCGAGAATTCCTAGATTATTGTGTCTTTGATTCCCATTTAGATTTTTTGTAACACTGGATAGATTCATTAGCTCTAACGGTAAGTTTTCTCTTTAAAAATCTTCGAGTTCTGGTTGCTGTGGGAGAGCGATCGATCGCTCGTTCAACTTTTGGGCAAACTCATCAAAATACTTTGTTATTTCATTTTCAAAGATATTTCCTTTAGCTTGGAGCTGTATAGTTTTTCTTATTTTCAAGAACGGGTCATTCCTTCTCTTATTCTCTTTTCTTAGAGTATATAATAAGCAAAGATCAGGGTAGATCCCATATGGAATGGATTTGTGCTCTAGTTATCCAGTCCTAAGGAATTACTCGCCTCTTTTCTGATAGAGATTTTAGTGCCAAGTTTCTCAACTTCAAACTTGTTCCTCGTGGAATTGAAGGTTATGAGTGACTTGATAAGCTGAATTGGTAAAGTAAGGCTCAGAGTGATAAGCTAAATTGGTAAAGTAAGGCCTGGAGGATCCTTGTTCGCAGACACTCATTATGCAATGTAATGGGTTATGTAGGATACAGAAAGTCCTTAATAGGAATATGCTGGATATGGAAAGTCCTCTTTAGGGATATGCCGGATATGGAAAGTCCTCTATAGGGATATGCAAGGAGTCAGAGGTTCAGGCCTTCCTTTTAGCACCAAAATGTTAGCTAATTTCTTCGCTTAACCTAATTATGCAAGGTAGACTAAGGCTTGTTGGAAATAAGGGCTTAAGCCTTATGCACATTCAAGAGAATAGCAAGCCAAGCTCAAGTTCAAGTATAAAGATAAGTCATAAGCCATATGCATGTCCATTGTTTAAGTTCAAGACCATAGTCAAGTCAAAAGTCATATGCAAGTCCATAGTCCAATAATATTTAGCTATACACATTCGAGAGAAGTATGCTATGAAAAGTTAATTATTCAAGTCAATATGTGAAAAAGTTTCAAGTGTTACAATCGGCTTAACAATCTACAAATCAATATAGGGTTTACAACTTGAAAAGGCAAGAAATAAGGAAAGAATCGTCTCCCTCTTCTAAGTGACGATGGGGGTCTATTTATAAGGGTTCCAATCATGCGGGTCGATTGATACGTGTTATGGTTTTGAATCTAAGGGCTCCGATAGCAAAATCTTGAAGAATATAGGCATTCCTTTGTTGGGTCTCGATACCATTTGCTTATAGAAATTAGATAACACAATCCTCCTTGTAGAAGCTCGACAACCCTTACATCTTTAGGGCTTCGACATCTTTTACTGTTTGAAAAAACTCGAAATCCTTTGCTAGCGGTGAAGCTCATCATTATTTTATAATTTGTTAACCTTAAAAAAGCTTGATATCACTTGCTGTTTATAGATGCTCTGCAACTGTTACTGTTGTAAGGGCTCGATAGTAGTTTCTATTCCAAAGGCTCGCTCTCCACAGAAACACGATATCCTCCACTTATGACTTTATGTACGACATCCTATAGTGGTGTGGAATCCCTCCTTTGTTACATACTCTACAACACTTTTTGTTGCAGAGGTTTGGCATCTTTTCCTACGTTTTTGACAACCCTGCTATCTTTAGAAATGGCAACCTTTGTGCTGTAGGAGATCGACATTTGTTGTAGCTCGATATCTGTAAGCATTTGCTGTTTGTTTAATTGTATTTTCCTTTAAATTGCCTATTTAGTCTTTTTACTTCACTATCCATTTGACTGTGCATTCTTTGTTTACTATATTTTCCTACACCATCTTAAATTACATACTTTAGATTTCCTTTTTAAACTGTTGTTGTTATTCCTACTTACATTACTTTAGTTATGTATACCTTAATACATCAGAATTACTTCTTTCGCAAAGCAAATTATCAACACTATAATTTTATACGAATTACTTCAAAGAAGACTTGTGTTATGTGTAAAATAAGAATGAATTATCTTTTTTTTCTATTGGAATAGACAATACAAAATATGGCGATTCCCTTATATTGTACATCCCTTCATTTTTGTTTACATTCCTTGTTACTCTAACCAATACACTTTTGTTGTATTTTTAGACAATTTATAGAAGTTCACGTTGTTATATGATTCATTCCAATTTATTAAAGTATTGTCTAATTCCAATTTAATTTATAATCAATTATAATTTATATTCATAATCTATATAAACTAACCAAGTCTGGAATCCCAATATGATTTTGTTAATAAGTTATTTATAAATCTGTGGTCTATATATACCCCTAACTTCCCAAATTCCAAATTTATACAATATTTATCAAATTAGGGTTTTTCATAGCATATAGGCATATTTTCCATAATCATTATGCATATACAATTAAATATCTAAATTGTGATTTTTATCAATTCCTTACGTGTATAAAATTAAATAGCCAAATCGTGATTTATATTTAGGCATAAATGAAATAGATTTACAATGATATAATACAATATTATTACGAAATATGTAATTTCCCACTCACCTTGCTTTAGCTTTCAAATTCTTTATATCTAGATCTATTCCTTTTCATTTGACTCTCTTTTACTTCCAATCCAAATTATAAAAAGGGTATACACATATTAGAGTTACATATCTGGGAAAAGGATTGAACTAAATTCAATTTTGAGTTTGATTCACAGTTTACCTTTGTTTATATGTTATGAATCAATCCTATTCTTCTCTTATCTTATTTTCTGCTTTTCTCTACTTATATATATATATATATAATATTTTTTTACTACTTTTAGAATTTGGAGGAGAAGAGAAAATGGTAATCGGTACACATTAAGTTTTCTAAATAAATAGCTATAAATTTATCGAGGTTAGGAATTGATTTAGAGCGTTAGATTTATCCTAAGAAATCTTAAGATCCATCTTGGATGCTCCTCACAAACACGACAACAAAGTAAAATAATTGGGTAAATCAATGCAATTCAATCACATGCCCTATTTACAAATTTTACTCGTCAATGGTCGACCATTCATGATCGTGCGTCGACCGTTAACAATCGACCAGGGTGCATCTAGGGTCGACCGTTTTTTATTTTAACGATGATTTAGTTGGCCTATCGTGATTTGTTTAGTTTTATTCCTTGTTTGATCGATCGCTATAATTTGTTTTCACTTTACTTAATTTGCTTTAACGTTAACATTTCCTAACGTCTAAGTTACTGTTAATATTAGTAATTAACATTAGTTAACTTTTATTACCATAATTACATATATAATTATTTTTGATTCAAAAACCTCAAACGTTAATAACTTTTTGGTTTGAACTTCGATTGTAAAACATTACATATGAAAATTGATAAAATCACCACGAACCCAATGGTGCAAGTTTCGTAGCCAAATCCTGATGTTTATAACTTTTTTATTTTTTATGTTACTATTTATTAACTAATTTCTTTTTTAATTAATTGTCGTGAAAAATTTGGGGTGTTACATTCTCCCCCTTAAAGCAATTTTGTCCTCAAAGTTCCTATAACATCCCCCATTTGGAGTCCCAAAACTAGCTGCTACGGATGCTGTAGTCTTCCATAATTATTAATTCTTGATGACCAAATGCGGTAATGTTAGATACATTAATGTAAAGGATACACATGGAAATGAAAAAATTTAAAACCATAAAACTAATTTCTCATTCAACTTCAAATCATATTTCAAACTCATTACATAATCCCAATTTGTGAACCACGTTCAGAGAAATATAATTATTACATATGCCAAGAGAGACATATGAAGATGCCCCTTGATCGATCAGAGTCTAAATATAGTCAAATAAACAACTTTTCCATTACATGCAAAACACAGTGGAATCAAACAAAAAGAACTCCTAATATCTAGCTTGCCTCCCGCACATCTCCAAAATCTTATTCTTCTAAAGGAGAACCTGAAACCTTAACTCTCAAAATACTTAAGATCAATTGAGTACCTGAGAGTTTAAGGGGAAAACATAAACTTCGTGTGACATCCCGGAATTTTGACCCTATTTTTATAATAAGTTTTTGATCAAATTTAAATAAAATATAATACTTTCATTTATAAATAAATAAGATGTTGGATATTATTAGTTGTATAGGTGTTATAAAGGAATTTATAATTTCAAAATGTAAAATAGACTCTTTAACAACATTTAAAATTAAATCTGTTTTATTTAATTAAATTAAAAATTATGTATGGATGACATTTAATATCAAAGGTATAAAAGTAGTTAATAATAATAAGTACAATAATACAATTTTATTAATATTAAATATAAATATAAAATACATTAGTGCAAATATAGGTTACAAATTAAATATTGGAAAGATTAACTTTAATGAAAAATAAGATTTAAGGAGTGTTTCTAACAATAGCTTTTGTAATTAAAATAAAATAAGCTTATAAATATTTAAAATAAGTATAACATAAAATATAGTTGTAAACATAAGTCTACAAACATATGTACAAAACTTTGTTATGAAATTAAAATATAAATAAAACTGTTAACTTTGTAAACATAAACATATTGAATACATGACATATAGAGTTATTCAAGCAATAAACACAATATGACAATCTGCAAACAAATTTATATGCATAGTAAGATAAATATTCACATCTAAAATAAGACAAACAAAGGTTGCCTGCAAACATATTAGTTCAAACAAAGACCTGCAAATATCTTTAAACAGGAATTAACTTGTCTGCAAACATATGAAATTGGTCAAAATCAGTGCATAAATTTGTGTTCAAGATAATAAAACAAAACACTTGTACAAAATTGGTCAGCAAAGCATTATAGTGTAAACCCATATAAACACATTAGTACAAACTTAAGCCTGCAAAATCTTTATACAAATATATGTGTCAGTAAATATTGATTGTGTTAACATAAGTAAAGACATAAACATTAATTAGCCACCTTAAATCTGAAACAAAATATCTTCCAGCCGAAATTCTTAATGCATCTCAGGTTTTAGTACAAAAACAAATAAAAAATAAAATAAAATAAAGCAAGATATTATATTATGGTAAAGCTTGTTCCAGAAGTCATTAGGTTCAAAGTTATAAAATATTTGTATACATCATTTTATCTCTTAGCTCATTTGTAACTGGAAAAGCAAAGAAGAATAAACAAATTTCAAGTTCAAAAGTCAGAAAGCAATAAGTTTACTGGAATTCAAAATTTCAACTGCAGTATTCTTGCATCATCCAACTACTCTCTGTTTCAACAGTAACTAGGTGAGTAAACTTATTTAAAATCTAACTTTAAGTAATTTTGTGAAGAATTGATATATTGATATTTAATGTTCTGGCATGTTTACTGTAAGTTGTGCCTATAATTGTTCTTCCAGGTTTCCATTGTTTTTACTGAGGCAAAGAAAAAAAAAAGATAGTGAATATATCCAACCTTATATAAGATTCTTGTCTTTAATTAGTGACTTGTCTAATAAATTAGTTTAAGTTTAAGATTTAGGTTTGGATTATATTTTTTTTAGTAGCTGTAAAATACAAACACTGTAAACACATATTTACAGTAAAAATAAGCCAAAGATCAAAAATTTGAATACCTTGAATTGTAAACTTGAATTGATATATTGTAACTACATACGAAAGTATGAATTTTAAGATAACATTCATAATTTTTAGTTAAATATTCTTAGAGCAGTTTGACAGTTTGCCAAATATGCTTTTATATGGAATTCTGGTGATTCCTTTAATAATTGTTGACACAATTTGTCATGGAGCTTGAGTATTAATGCTTGAACAACAGAAAAATGTTAGAAAATTTTGTTATTGCAAGATTTTTAGGAATTGATTGAAAGTAGGGTTATGGGTTCTGTATATTTTGGGTTCGGTTAATTGATGTTTGCGACACTATGGCGCAACCGAGTGACGCGAGGTTTTGGGAGGAGTTAGGAGGTGAGGTCGAAAAGGTTTGGCCGAAGCCACATCATCACAGAAGGTCGCGATAGTGGGTATGAGGTGGTTTTGTCCACCGTGTTCGTGGAAACAGTTCGACTTTAGGGGCGTATTTTGATTTTGGGGTGGTCGTGCATATCTGGGTGGTGATTACGAGAGAGGGGAAACGATGTGACTTGTTGGTGATGTCGCATGGCGGTGGCGCGGTGGTGGACCGCCGTGCACGTTCACGGCGGTGGGGGAAAATCCTGGACATTGTCAACTCGAGTGAATCTCGAGTTAGTCACGTGGATGACTTCGGGTTTTTGTTTTGGGTCGAGTTTTGAACGCGCGTGTGTATTAATATGCTTCAACAGTTTAAAAACTTTAAGCTTAGAAATAAAAAAAAAGAAACAGGGGAGAAGAAAAGGGAAGCAGGAGGGATTAACGCGAGGAAAATCGAGTTCTACCCAAGTGGAGCACGTGGTTATCTTCGGGTTTTAACAATCCCAGTAATTTACTAATTTTAATATTAGTTAAAGTTATATAAGCTAAGTATTAATGTTTACAAACTGTTTTAAGCCAAGTAGAAATTTAAAGTTTTACAGAAAACGAAGAAGAGTACTTAATGTAAAATCAAAGTTAATTATGAATCGTAATAAATTTATAATTGCAATTTAATAATAGTTCAAAATGGAATCAAATTTGTAAGTAAAGATTTTAATGATAGTCTTGTGTAAACCCATTTATAATTAAGAATTTTATTAAGCATTGGAAGTTAATAATTTAATAAATCGTAGTTAACTAATTAATCAAGGATAAAACAATTAGGTTAATAAATAATTAATGAATAATTAAATAAATAATAATAATTAAATATGTAATTGAGTTTTATAAATCAATATTTAAGATTATTGATTAAAAATTAATTAATTAAGTGAATAATTAATAAGTAATTAATGAATTGAAATAAGTTAATTAATTAATAATTAATTAAGCAAAGAATAAAATATAATTTACTCTTGAGTATGCAATTAAGTTTGAAACAAATCAAACTTGTTGATATGAATCAATAATTCTATTTGATTGCCTCTGATGTTTATTTATATCCTGTGATGTTCTGTGATATTCTGCATATATCTGTGATGATTGTGTATGATTTATCTGTATTAAATTGCTATATGATTTATCAGATGTTATTTATCTGTGTTAAATTGCTATATGAATTCAATTGTTGAATTTAAAACTGTTAAGCTAATTAGACAACTTGGACTTTAAAATGGCGTTTGGATTTCGATGAGACCGGGATCGGGTATCGAATTGATATTCTGAAAACCACATCGATCCAAATTAAACGATAGGTCGTGTAATCTCAAGTGAAGATCGAGATGATGTTTTCAGAATGCAAGGGTTATCGTTGTTAACTCTGAGGGTGATTCCAAAATGAGTGTAACGAGATAATGCCTTCGGTTTCGTTCGAACCCGGAACGAACTTGTATGGATTGAATGCTTTCAGCACATCGTCAGGTGGACGATGAGCATTCTAAGAAATATGTTCTAAAAAGGTAAACGTAGCCTCAAGCCTCATCAACTGGGAATGGCTAAAACAGGGGATGTGAAGCAAGGTTAGGTGGGTCATGCCCAAGCAGGACGAGGTATACCCCTGTCTAGATGTCCCTTTTATTCGGCTGTGTGGGCGGTTGGTCTGCAGCCAACTGCGGGGTTATCTTGTTCGGGACTGTTCAGTAAGGAATGGTTTCGGCCTTGTGTTGCAGGGGAGTTAGGGTGGCTCCTCGGTACGGTGATCTAGGCCACGTACTGTGACGGGCGGTACCCCAGTAGCCCTGCCATTGTATGGGATCCAATTTCCAATAAGCGCCGTACATTTTGATTGTGCCCAACTATGTTTAAATGTGAGATGTAAGCATTTCAGCTATTTTTGTATTTTACTTGAAAACCCTAGACACTATTATAATATCATTGAATTTCCTATAAAATGTTTTGGTTAGCGTAAGGTAAAAACTTACCCGTATTTATGTGTGGGAAGTCTTACGTGATACCTTTATTTCAAATGATTTTCAAAGTTAAACAACTTTAACCCGTTTACTCATACCAGACCCATGTCTGACCCGGAGTTTATATTTTGTTTTTCATAAACTCTTGGGTACTCAAATTTTTATGAGTAGCCAAGTGATAGGTATTCGGAGTATAGAGTTTTCTGGAGGAGTTGGATATGTGAGATGTATGTTCTGACAGATATGTATATGATAGTCATGTTGTATGATATTGTATAACTCTGATGTATATATAACTATGTAATATTTATGTTGATATATTATATTTTATTCCATTCCGCTGTGAGATTCTGATGTTGTTATTCTTTCTTTCTTTTCTTTTCTATTTCTATCCCTTTCTTTCTTATTGATGATACGTCTTCCTGGGCGTAGGAAGCCGGGTCGTCACAGCTGGTATCAGAGCATTAGGTTGAGCGAGTACCTATGCTCTGGAGTAATATTTATCTTGAGAGTGCGTATTTGTATTTTCATATAAATATATATATATTAAAGTTTTATTTGATTCGGGTGCATCTTTGAGTTTCATATCTTCAGAATCAGTAGAAAAGTTTTCTCTTAAGCCTAGTACGGTGGATCGACCCATTATTGTATCTAATCCTATAGGTGGAGCAACAAAATTGGATACAATCTGTAAGGACTTGAAGCTTTCTTATTTGTCCCATAGTTTCTCTTGTGACCCGTATGTGTTAAATTTTAAGGGATTTGATCTTATTTTGGGAATGGATTGGCTCGATAAGTATAAAGCAGTCCTAAATTGTGATGAGAGGACAGTTTCATTGGAGACTGATTTGGGTCGGATTGCCAAAGTGTCGTGCGATAGTTCTGGATTTCACTCGAGTAGTCTTTTGCAAGGAGTTGAGACTTCTCAAGAGAAAGTTGAAGAAATCGACGTGGTTCAAGATTTTCCAGATGTTTTTGAAGAAGTTAAGTGTCTACCGCCACATCGAGAGATTGAGTTTCGTATTGGTTTGATTCCAGGAGCAGTGCCGGTGATTCCGCCCAGTAGGAGAATGCCTCCTAGAGAGAGAGAAGAGTTGATTAAGCAGACGCAAGATCTTTTGGAGAAGGGTTTGATTAGACCCAGTTTTTCTTGTTGGGGCTCTGCTGTAGTGTTTGTCACCAAGTCGGATGGTTTGCTAAGGTTTTGTGTTGATTATAGATAATTGAACAAAGTGACCATTCATAATAAATATCCTTTTCCTCGCATCGATGATCTTTTTGACCAGTTGCATGGAGCTTCTATTTTTTCTCAACTAGATCTAGCTTCAGGTTTCCATCAATTGAGAGTAGCTGAGGATAGTATTCCCTTGACAGCATTTAGGGGACCGAATTGTTTTTATGAGTGGTTGGTTATGCCATTCGGATTAACCAACGCTCCTGCCTATTTTGTTGACCTCATGAACCGTGTTTTTAGAGATGTGTTGAATAAGTTTGTTTTGGTATTCATTGATGATATTTTGGTCTACTCTAAATCGGAAGAGGAGCACATGCAACATTTGAAGATTGTATTGGAGACTCTGAGGAAACATGTGTTGAAGGCAAAGTTTTCGAAGTGCCATTTTTGGAAATCAGAAGTTAAATTTTTAGGGCACATTGTTTCTGGTAAAGGCATTTCAGTAGATACAGCAAAGGTTGAAACTATTTTGCAATGGAAACAGCTGGAGAAACCGACTGAAGTTCGCAGTTTTCTGGGTTTGGCTGGCTACTACAGAAAATTTATTAAGAATTATTCCAAAATTTCTTCGCATCTGACCAAGCTGACTAGGAAAGGAACTAAATTCAAGTGGACATCTCAGTGTGAAGAAGCTTTTCAGGAATTGAAGACAAGGCTAACCAGTGCACCGGTACTTGCTATTCCGGATGGGAAGAGCAAATTTGAAGTATATATGGATGCATGTTTAGTTGGATTGGGTGCGGTTCTGATGCAGAATGGCAGAGTAATTGCATATGCTAGTCGACAATTGAAGTCCCATGAGAAGAACTATGCTACGCATGATGTAGAACTGTTAGCTATTGTTTTTACTTTGAAGATCTGGAGACATTATCTTTTGGGAGAAAAGTTTGAGTTATTCACGGATCACAAACCGTTGAAATTTATATTCTCTCAAAAAGATCTTAATTTGAGACAACAGAGATGGGTCAAATTTTTGGCATCTTATGATCTGGATATTTTGTATACTCCGGGGAAAGCAAATGTCGTGGCTGATGCTCTTAGTAGAAATGCGGTTTTATCTCTTTTGGAAGTAGTTCCATCTCTCCAAGAAAAGATCATTGGTAAGCAAATGGAGGATAAATCTTTTGAGGAAATAATTCTTGGAACTAAGGACGGACGATATTCAGATTTCAAGATAGACGATCAAGGTGTTCTAAGGATTAATGGTCGTTTGTGTGTGCCTAATATAGATGGATTAAGGCAAGATGTTTTAGCTGAGTGTCATCGCTCCAAATTGAATATTCACCCGGGAATTTCGAAGATGTATAAAGATATGAGGAGAGTTTTCTGGTGGCCGAATATGAAGAAGGATGCAGCTGCTTTTGTTAATAGTTGTGCCATCTGTCAGCAAGTGAAGGGAAATCAACAAAAGTCTGCAGGACTATTGCAACCTTTGGAAATTCCGGATTGGAAGTGGGAGATGATCTCGATGGACTTTATCGACGATTTGCCTAGAACCAGAAAAGGAAATGAAGGAATATGGGTTATTGTGGATAGTTTAACGAAGAGTGCCCATTTTATTCCAGTCAAGGCGACACGTACTGCAGTTTCCTTGGCAGAAATTTTCTTGAAGGAGATAGTCAGATTGCATGGTGTTCCTGTTAGCATAGTAAGCGACCGTGATCCTATTTTCACTAGTAAATTTTGGGAAGCTTTGCAATCATCTATGGGAACAAGTTTGAGATTAAGTACAGCCTATCATCCTCAGACGGACGGACAAACAGAAAGACTTAATCGTATTCTGAAAGATATGCTGCGAGCTTGTGTATTGGATTTTGGTGGATCATGGGAAGACCATCTTCATCTAGTGGAATTTTCCTATAATAACAGTTATCAAGCGAGTATTAAGATGGCTCCTTATGAAGCTTTGTATGGAAGACCATGTAGATTCCCATCTTGTTGGATTGAATCGAATGATCGACTTGTACTCGGACCCGATCTTATTCGTGAAGCTTCTGCGAAGGTTGAGCTTATCAAGAAAAGGATGAAAGCTGCTCAAGATCGTCAGAAGAAATATGCAGATAAGAGACGAAGACCATTGGAATTTGAGATCGGAGATTTAGTTTTTATCAAAGTTTCCCCAATCAAAGGTGCTATAAGATTCGGTAAGACGGGAAAACTTGCTCCGAGATATATTGGTCCATTCCGAGTGCTGGAAAGAATTGGAACTGTAGCCTACAGGATTGAATTACCAGAACGGATGTCTGGGATTCACAATGTATTCCATGTGTCTCATTTAAGGAAATATATTCATGACCCATCATTAGTGATAGAACCGGTTGCTCAGGAAGACTTAGAAGTTGAACCTAACCTAACTGTAGTTAGAGATCCTATTCAGATTGTAGATCAAGACGAAAAGCAGCTCAGGAACAAAGTGGTGAAACTCCTCAAGGTGCAATGGAGTGAGGATCCCAGAGATTGTACCTGGGAAACTCTTGATAGTTTTAGAAAAGCTTATCCAGATTTATGTCCGGATAACTAGTAATGCTGTTAGAATTGACTATTTGATTGTTTGTTTTTGTATGGATGATATGTATGTTTAGATTGTTAATATTAAGTTTTTTTTTAAATTAATCGTTGTTTAAATTTCGGGGACGAAATTCTTTTAAGGGGGGAGGAATGTGACATCCCGGAATTTTGACCCTATTTTTATAATAAGTTTTTGATCAAATTTAAATAAAATATAATACTTTCATTTATAAATAAATAAGATGTTGGATATTATTAGTTGTATAGGCGTTATAAAGGAATTTATAATTTCAAAATGTAAAATAGACTCTTTAACAACATTTAAAATTAAATCTGTTTTATTTAATTAAATTAAAAATTATGTATGGATGACATTTAATATCAAAGGTATAAAAGTAGTTAATAATAATAAGTACAATAATAAAATTTTATTCATATTAGATATAAATATAAAATACATTAGTGCAAATATAGGTTACAAATTAAATATTGGAAAGATTAACTTTAATGAAAAATAAGATTTAAGGAGTGTTTCTAACAATAGCTTTTGTAATTAAAATAAAATAAGCTTATAAATATTTAAAATAAGTATAACATAAAATATAGTTGTAAACATAAGTCTACAAACATAAGTACAAAACTTTGTTATGAAATTAAAATATAAATAAAACTGTTAACTTTGTAAACATAAACATATTGAATACATGACATATAGAGTTATTCAAGCAATAAACACAATATGACAATCTGCAAACAAATTTTATATGCATAGTAAGATAAATATTCACATCTAAAATAAGACAAACAAAGGTTGCCAGCAAACATATTAGTTCAAACAAAGACCTGCAAATATCTTTAAACAGGAATTAACTTGTCTGCAAACATATGAAATTGGTCAAAATCAGTGTATAAATTTGTGTTCAAGATAATAAAACAAAATTCTTGTACAAAATTGGTCAGCAAAGCACTATAGTGTAAACCTATATAAACACATTAGTACAAAATTAAGCCTGCAATATCTTTATACAAATATATGTGTCAGTAAATATTGATTGTGTTAACATAAGTAAAGACATAAACATTAATTAGCCACCTTAAATCTGAAACAAAATATCTTCCAGCCGAAATTCTTAATGCATCTCAGGTTTTAGTACAAAAACAAATAAAAAATAAAATAAAATAAAGCAAGATATTATATTATGGTAAAGCTTGTTCCAGAAGTCATTAGGTTCAAAGTTATAAATATTTGTATACATCATTTTATCTCTTAGCTCATTTGTAACTGAAAAAGCAAAGAAGAATAAACCAATTTCAAGTTCAAAAGTCAGAAAGCAATAAGTTTACTAGAATTCAAAATTTCAACTGCAATATTCTTGCATCATCCAACTACTCTCTGTTTCAACAGTAACTAGGTGAGTAAACTTATTTAAAATCTAACTTTAAGTAATTTTGTGAAGAATTGATATGTTGATATTTAATGTTCTGGCATGTTTACTGTAAGTTGTGCCTATAATTGTTCCTCCAGGTTTCCATTGATTTTACTAAGGCAAAGAAAAAAAAAAGATAGTGAATATATCCAACCTCATATAAGATTCTTGTCTTTAATTAGTAACTTATCTAATAAATTAGTTTAAGTTTAAGATTTAGGTTTGGATTATATTTTTTTTAGTAGCTGTAAAATACAAACACTGTAAACACATATTTACAGTAAAAATAAGCCAAAGATCAAAAATTTGAATACCTCGAATTGTAAACTTGAATTGATATATTGTAACTACATACGAAAGTATGAATTTTAAGACAACATTCATAATTTTTAGTTAAATATTCTTAGAGCAGTTTGACAGTTTGCCAAATATGCTTTTATATGGAATTATGATGATTCCTTCAATAATTGTTGATACAATTTGTCATTGAGCTTCAGTATTGATGCTTGAACAACAGAAAAATGTTAGAAAATTTTGTTATTGCAAGATTTTTAGGAATTGATTGAAAGTAGGGTTATGGGTTCTGTATATTTTGGGTTCGGTTAATTGATGTCTGTGACACTATGGCGCAACCGAGTGACGCGAGGTTTTGGGAGGAGTTAGGAGGTGAGGTCGGCAAGGTTTGGCCGAAGCCACGTCATCACAGAAGGTCGCGATAGTGAGTACGAGGTGGTTTTGTCCACCGTGTTCGTGGAAATAGTTCGACTTTAGGGGCGTATTTTGATTTTGGGGTGGTCGTGCATATCTGGGTGGTGATTACGAGAGAGAGGAAGCGATGTGACTTGTTGGTGATGTCGCGTGGCGGTGGCGCGGTGGCGGACCGCCGTGCACGTGCACGGCGGTGGGGGAAAATCCTGGACATTGTCAACTCGAGTGAATCTCGAGTTAGTCGCGTGGATGACTTCGGGTTTTTGTTTTGGGTCGAGTTTTGAATACGCGCGCATGTGTATCAATATGCTTCAACAGTTTAAAAATTTAAGCTTTAAAAATAAAAAAAAGAAACAGGGGAGAAGAAAAGGGAAGCAGGAGGGATTGACGCGAGGAAAATCGAGTTCTACCCGAGTGGAGCACGTGGTTATCTTCGGATTTTAACAATCCCAGTAATTTGCTAATTTTAATATTAGTTAAAGTTATATAAGCTAAGTATTAATGTTTACAAACTGTTTAAAGCCAAGTAGAATTTTAAAGTTTTACAGAAAACGAAGAAGAGTACTTAATGTAAAATCAAAGTTAATTATGAATCGTAATAAATTTATAATTGCAATTTAATAATAGTTCAAAATGGAATCAAATTTGTAAGTAAAGATTTTAATGATAATCTTGTGTAAACCCATTTATAATTAAGAATTTTTTTAAGCATTGGAAGTTAATAATTTAATAAATCGTAGTTAACTAATTAATCAAGGATAAAACAATTAGGTTAATAAATAATTAATGAGTAATTAAATAAATAATAATAATTAATTATGTAATTGAGTTTTATAAATTAAGATTATTGATTAAAAATTAATTAATTAAGTGAATAATTAATAAGTAATTAATGAATTGAAATAAGTTGATTAATTAATAATTAATTAAGCAAAGAATAAAATATAATTTACTCTTGAGTATGCAATTAAGTTTAAAACAAATCAAACTTGTTGATATGAATCAATAATTCTATTTGATTGCCTCTGATGTTTATTTATATCCTGTGATGTTCTGTGATATTCTGGATATATCTGTGATGATTGTGTATGATTTATCTGTATTAAATTGCTATATGATTTATCTGATGTTATTTATCTGTGTTAAATTGCTATATGAATTCAATTGTTGAATTTAAAACTGTTAAGCTAATTAGACAACTTGGACTTTAAAATG
Source organism: Allium cepa (assembly GCA_030765085.1). Lineage (NCBI taxonomy): Eukaryota > Viridiplantae > Streptophyta > Magnoliopsida > Asparagales > Amaryllidaceae > Allium > Allium cepa. The sequence continues at coordinate 443,586,723 of CM060938.1, read as the reverse complement.
ACATTTGGATTTCGATGAGACCGGGATCGGGTATCAAATTGATATTCCGAAAACCACATCGATCCAAATTAAATGATAGGTCGTGTAATCTCAAGTGAAGATCGAGATGGTGTTTTCAGAATGCAAGGGTTATCGTCGTTAACTCTGAGGGTGATTCCAAAATGAGTGTAACGAGATAATGCCTTCGGTTTCGTTCGAACCCGGAATGAACTTGTATGGATTGAATGCTTTCAGAACATCGTTAGGTGGACGATGAGCATTCTAAGAAATATGTTCTAAAAAGGTAAACGCAGCCTCAAGCCTCATCAACCGGGAATGGCTAAAACAGGGGATGTGCAGCAAGGTTAGGTGGGTCATGCCCAAGCAGGACGAGGTATACCCCTGTCTAGATGTTCCTTTTATTCGGCTGTGTGGACGGTTGGTCTGCAGCGAACTGCGGGGTTATCTTATTCGGGACTGTTAAGTAAGGAATGGTTCCGGCCTTGTGTTGCAGGGGAGTTAGGGTGGCTCCTCGGTACGGTGATCTAGGCCGCGTACTGTGACGGGCGGTACCCCAGTAGCCCTGCCATCGTATGGGATCCAATTTCCAATAAGCGCCGTACGTTTTGATTGTGCCCAACTATGTTGAAATGTGAGATGTAAGCATTTCAGCTATTTCTGTATTTTACTTGAAAACCGTAGACACTATTATAATATCATTGAATTTCCTATAAAATGTTTTGGTTAGCGTAAGGTAAAAACTTACCCGTATTTATGTGTGGGAAGTCTTACATGATACCTTTATTTCAAATGATTTTCATAGTTAAATAACTTTAACCCGTTTACTCATACCAGACCCATGTATGACCCGGAGTTTATATTTTGTTTTTCATAAACTCTTGGGTACTCAAATTTTTATGAGTAGCCAAGTGATAGGTATTCGGAGTATAGAGTTTTCTGGAGGAGTTGGAGCAGAAGACCAGACGTATGTAGCTATCTATATAGTTCCGCTGTGTTAGTTAGTTTATGATATGTGAGATGTATGTTTTGACAGATATGTATATGATAGTCATGTTGTATGATATTGTATAACTCTGATGTATATATAACTATGTAATATTTATGTTGATATATTATATTTTATTCCATTCCGCTGTGAGATTCTGATGGTGTTATTCTTTCTTTCTTTTCTTTTCTATTTCTATCCCTTTCTTTCTTATTGATGACACGTCTTCCTGGGCGTAGGAAGCCGGGTCGTCACACTTCGAGTCAGACAAAAAGCCTGGTGTAAATAATAACCTACCATCTCGAACCATATGGATATCTAGTCAAACCACCCTGCTTATCGGAACTGGTCTACCCCTAACTAGTAACTTAAATCAATTTATAATAACCATATACTGTGCACCTACATCCACAAGGGTTAAGACATAACATAATAAAATGTATCATGATGCTATGCATACATGCAATATATTCTAGATTTCCCATCCCCATTTATCCGACTATCTATCTCAATTTATAGTTTCTAGGGTCACAATTAACTTATTAGTTTTTATGGATTGACTAATAACCTATTCAAAGCTTACAGACCATCTATCCGGCTTCACAGTTTTTATAGGATCACTAAGAACTAATTGGTATCTACCAATAACTTCATCCGATTATAGTTTTCATGGGCTCATTATGAACCCATTGGGTTCTCCAATAACTTCTCTTATATCATAGTTTTCATGGGCTAACTATGAACCTACTGATCTCCATCAACAACTTAATCCGGATATAGTTTCCAAGGGATCACTAAGAACCTACTGACTCCTGCAATAACAATTTCCATACATAGTTTTTATAGGCTTGCTATTAACCCGTCTAAACCACTAATTCTTTGATCAATCTTTCGGCATCCTACATTCTAGTCCACCTGACCACCTAGATGCAATTCTACACACATAGGAGTTAACTCAATTTATATTCACTATTGGGTCAACTTAACTAGTTATTATGCCCTTAATACCCCAAAATGCACTTATGGGTTGATTTTAAATGAAAATGTTTACAAAAGAAGCACATATGTTAACTGATCATATAATAACATAACATCTATGGTTTCATTTCCTTGTAATCATTTTTCAAATGAAACATTGGTAATACCTTTAACATCTTATCTTTAGCAAGGAAAGCTTCTTTAAAAACACCAAAGTTACATGCCATTTCAAAACTCATTCATATTGCCATGGGTTTTCTTTAAAAATGAGATTGGGTTTCTTATTTTAAAACTAAAGCTTTCTAAACCTTAGGTCTTTTCTTTCGAACCATTAAAAACATACTTTTCAATAGTATTCAAACCTTCCTTTCAAAGCTCTTAAAGATATACCTTTCGAAACACTTAAAGCTTATCTTTCAAAATATCAAGAGCATACCTTTTGAAATGCCCAAAACACACCCTTCGAAAGACTTAAGGCATTCCCTTTGAAAGCTTCACAAAAACCATCTAAAAAAGTTCCTTTCGAAACCATTGGGTTAACACTCAATATAACTATTGGGTCAAGAAGAATAGAAGTTAAAGTAACCCTTTCGAAAGCATTGAATTTTAAATAAAAGAATTTAAGGAAGAGGATGACTTCAAAACCACCCTTTCGAAAGCATTGATAAAAGCGGCTATAGGAACCCTTTCGAAAGTATTGAGAAGGTAGATTTAAATTTTGACAAGGGAAAAAGCTCCCCTTTGAAAAACATTGATTAAAGATATAAATAAAGCGGCCTTTAACTAACTTGAAAGGCATGAATGCGACAGCTTGGTTTCGACTAGGTTCAAAAGCAGCTACCCTTTCGAAAGCTCCTTTTTAAAACTAAATAAGTGGAAACTTATTTGCAAGCTTTTCTTAAAACAAAAAGGTGGCAACTCTTTCGAAAGCTCTTTTCTAAAACAAGGCAAGTTAATTGATTCGAAAGCTAATTGACTTCAAAACCCTTCTAAAGCATCAGTTATAAACATGAGTAATTTAAAATTAATAAGAATAGCTTCAACTCCTTTGAAAGCAAGGTTTCGACACTGTCCCTTCCGCCTTTCTCCAATACACTACGTATCAATTATTTGATACCTTGTGCGTTGGTTTCAAATCTTTAGCAGAGGTATGGTATCAAAAGCTAACAGACGGAAGCAACGAAGTAGCAAATCTAAGAAAAACTGATTTTTAGCCTTTTAAAAAAATTCCATTTTACCAAACTTATCCAATTTGTCAAAATACGATTAGTTTCCTAATTTTTACCAAAATCTTTTTCTAAAATGGCTGCCGAATTCATCAATTAATAATCGAAAATATTTTAGCAAAGAAGCCCTTCTTCTTAACAAAATAATTAAAACATTTAAGTCCCCAAACTTAACTATTTTAATTTCCATGGTAAATCACTTAGGAAAAATCTCTAAAAATCATCATAATTCACATTCAGTATGTTTTGTAACATATATAAATTTCAGACTAAAAATCCTTTATATAATTACCGTAATTAATTTTAAACTCAAATTAAATATTTCTTTCATTCAAAATTTATAGTAAATTATGCATAACTTGGATTATAATGAAAATTTAAACCCAACTCTAAAATAATATTTTACATAACACATTCAACCCTCATGGCATTTGAAACCCATTTTACAGAATTTTAAGCTTAAAATCGAATTATACCTTTACACAAAAAACTTGTTTAAATCAAACATGGCATATAACTAAAGCATATTATCATTCAATACATCTAAACGGTTTTTAAAAAAAACTTAAACATGAAATTACAATGTTCAATAAAACATATATGAGATGATTTAGATTATTATTCACCTTGTTTGGATAAGGAACTTGAGATTGCTCTTTCTTTAATCTTTCTAGCTTGAACTTTAGCTTTTAATTGATTTTATGCCGTTCTTCCCCTAGGTTAATGGCCCGCATTAGTTCTCCTTATTTTTTGTTTTATGAAAGTATGAAATGATAATGAGGTAAGGGATTAGGGGTTATAGAGTTATGCACGGCTATTCTCATATTACCTTGCCTTATTCTCTTTCGTATTTAACTTAAAAACCATTTTATAAGCCAATTTAGTTAAGGCACGACCCTAATTAGTTTTCTAATCTTAATCCCCTTATCACTTTAGTCTCTATATTGTTCTATTTAATTTATCTAATTAAATCACATGAATAATGTTATTTAAAATTATGGGTATTACAATTCCTAAAGGGCCAATCATCATAACACAATGTACAACCATTCTAAACTAACCAATCAATCCATGTGCGACCAATTTTGCAACCAAACGTGTACAAGTGCATGGTGTATCACAACATATATGACATGCACACCGAGCAATATTGAGTCGGCCCTTCCTATATGAATTCATCTTTTTAAAACAATTTGAAAATATGATGCAAACAATCTAAATATACTGGCAGTTCTATATGTATGTAAATTTTGAAAATCAAAAACTTGTTTTTACACCCAAATTTTACCATACTTCTGTGAATAGAAATATAGTTCAACAAAATTTTCATCCAATTCCTACCATCCAAAATCCTAGCACACCATTACTAGCGTCCAAATTTGAGAAAAATTTAGTTTTCGAAATTTGTATTCTTAAAATGGTCTAGATGGAAAATTCCATATTTCCATCCTTTTCTTATATGCCCTTTTTTCAGTGCACCTTAGAACCTTCCCATTTGCCCTCAATTCTCTTCCAACTTTTCCAAGTATAGTTCGGATAAGTAAAATTTAATTTAAATCTTTAAATTCTTAAAACATAATTATTTTAAAACCAGCCTAGACCTACCGACAAGGTATGGAAAGATCGACTCCATAGTTAAACATTCTTTCCCTTGTCTCTAAACGTATTTTATTTTACAATCACTTTTACTGCACAGTAAAATCTATACGAGTTAACCTGTAAACTATTCCCTCATGTCAGTATGTGGCATTCTGAAAACAAGAAAATTCCTTTTGTGCTCAAAAATCTTTTTAGATAAACTTTCCAAAATATCGATAAAAAAATTGAATTTCAAAATTTTCATCATAAATTTTTGAAATTTTCTTCATAAAGGTATTTTATTTTCCAAAAGTATACAGATATATATTTTTTAAAATTAATTATACCACACCTTATATAATAGGGTTTAGTTAACAGTCTAATGCCCACAATGGACTTTATCTGTTTACGCGTTAAATTTTAAATTCCAAAACATTTCCTTTTATTTATAATAGCAACCAGTACACAAGTTCATTCGTAAATTTTAGCTTTCAAGGTACATGGACATTGATTTGTGAGCATGCAACATCCTTCCCCCGTCCTCCGTATACTGAAATTTATTTCTTGAAATTTTTTCCTGTTTTTTGGGATTACAATCTTAATTTATTTTTATCTTAGTAGTTTGTTAAATAAATTTTATTAATTTATTTCCTAACTTCCATCTCTACTATTTTCTTTTCCTCTGCACTAGTTAAATGTTCTTTCTAAAATTTCCTTGTTTCTATTGTTTTCCCAATAATATCGCAGTGCATACAGAAAACACATAAAAATGAACATTTCCACTAATATCATATGCATTTACATAAAAGAAACAATTAGTGCTTACAACCCAACTAAAAGAAAAACATTTGTTGGAAGGAAATACATCTGCTGCTAGTAGCTACTAATTACTACTGCGTATGTACCTTTTTAACGTACCATCATTCCTCAACCTGCATATCTTAACTTTCTTTTAAGGCTTGTGATGAATAAGGTCCATCCATTACTTTCATTACCACACCCAACTATGGAACAACCTGTGCATCCTTATACTGTAGTGGGTGAAAAATACAAGCTCAAATTGGCTTGGCAGAATAACTTTTCCCCCCTACATCTTGTCTTCCTTAACTTTGACTTTACCAATGTCCTCTACATGTGTTTGCATTTCATTATCCTTTGTTATCATCTTCTTTTGATCCAAATCTTAATATATACTTTCTTTATCCTTGAACCTTCGTATGAGCATACCTCAGAACTCATAGAAGTGTACTTTAATATTATGTATCATTCTTTTATGGCTCTTTTATGGCCTGCACACATGTCTAACAAAACATTCCTAGGTTCTCACCAGTATTCTTTACACTCTACAGGAATTCCTTATCGCAGCTCTATGAGTACTCATCGCTATCTTCTTCATATCCTTATCTTTTATCCCGTCCAATGTAGGTAGTCATTTCAATCTACTACATATTTAAAATTTTGTTTTGGTCTTTGCTAATTTTCTTCAAAAATTAAACATATTTTTTAGAGTATTTAATCCCAAAACTCTTATATTTAAAAGTACAACTAAGAACTTTTCAGGAAATTCGAAAATAACTTAGTGTCTTAACTTTCAAAATACTATTAAAATTTTTAAAAGTTCTTTTCACTTTAAAGATCCTTTTCAACTTCTACTTCTTAAAAATGGAGACTTCTACTCAAACCTTTTAGTAAGTTTTTCTTTAAAAAACTCAATTATTATACCAAACTATTTTTTTTTTAAAATGTACTTTATAGTATTTCTAAACATCCTTTATAATTTTAAGCAATAAAAAATGGAGTAGATAAGAATAGCTCTCACTCTATCATTTTTGTATGACGCAATACTATCTCCACTTCCAATCCTTGGTGGAGTCATTAATATCATGTAAGGGAGACTTTTAAAAGGTGCTAACAATAAATGCGCACAACAAGTGGGAAAATATCCATTTTTCTTTGTTTTTCCTTTAATTTCCTATGTTGCTTTTAATTTGATTATTGGCATTATTTTCAATATAATCTCCTAATGTTATTTCTAATTACTAACATTTTATATAAATTCTTAATATTGTTTTTATTTATATTTTATAATGTTACTACTATTCAACCTTCTTCTATCTTAACTGTCCTCATTCCAACTGCTTATTGTCTTCTTCGTTGAATCATTGTAGTGCATTCGCGTACCGCTTTTATTTTAGGCTTCTAATCTTCTTTCCCTTTCTTTTTACCTCATTTCAAACTTGCACCACTTCCTATTTGTAACATCCCCTATCTAGAGGCCCAAAACTAAGTGCAGCAGATGCTTCAGTTATCTATAGTATTAGCTTCTGGCGACTAAATACGGCCATGTTTATGGCATCAATAATATCAGAAGCACTTGAATATGAAACAAAACACAGATTTCAAAAACCACTTTTACTTCATTACGTTTCAAAATCAAACGCTTCACATTCACAACACATAATCCCAAATCGTTCCTAGGCACATATCAAATATTATTACAAAATACGCCAAGAGCGGTATATGAAGATACCCCCGGTTGATCAGAGAGTCATATAGTCATAATAAATCTAATACAAACAACACAGTGGAAAACTCATCAAAACATAACTAGAACTACAAATCCTAAATAGCTATCCATTGCCTCCTGCATGCCTTCCATAGCTTATTCATCAACATTTTAAAACCTGAAAAAGACAATAACCCCTCAACCTACTCAAATCAATTTTGAGCACTCGAGAGTTTAAGGGTAAAACATAAACTTTGGGTCAGACATAAAGCCTAGTGTGAATAATATCATACATCCCGGTTTAATTGTGTTATGTGAGACCACGCCGCTTAGCGGTATAGGATTCCCCTCACTAACATCCTTTTAAAACATATCTTTTGCTAAACCTTTCATAAAACCATATGCTGTGCTCCTGCATCCACAACGGGTTAAACACATATTTATGAAACATTATGGTGATATGCATACTTGAAAACAATTAGGATTTCCCTATCCCTAATTGGAGTTTAATTATATTAAAGAGGGACTACCTATTCAACATTAATTTTTCTTAGTCTGATGTTGACTATCCATCTCGCATCACATAGTCTTCCTAGGATGACTATGAACCCTTCAATAAACATTTGGAGACTATCCATCCCTTCAGCTATCCATCAAACATCTCATAATTTTTCCAAGACGACTATGAACTCACCATTTTGCCACTTGATTCATGCTAGCCTCATGAATCAAATTATCTCATATTAGCCCCATGAATTTAATTGTCTCATGTAAGCCCCATAATTTTAATTATCTCATGTTAGCCCCATGATTGACCTATTTCCATCAGTGTCCCTAACTTAGGCACATTCATTCATAGTTTTCATTAGTATCCTCAATCCCTTTGAAAATCAAACCTTTCAAAATCATTGAACTTTAAACCTTTTAAAACCATTGAACTTCAAACCTTTCGAAACCACTGAACTTCAAACCTTTTGAAACCATTAAAATCATCTCTTCCGAATGCAATAAAACCTTAGACATCCTATTTTAAAACAACTTGAAACATTGCCTTAGAAAACTTTTGGAAACCCTTCCATTTAAAAACTTCCAAAATCAATCAAAAACAAAATCTTTTGACCCCTTCGAAAGGTTACCTCTCGACTCCATCAAAAGCTTTGCTTTTCGACCACTGAAAACCATTAAATAAACAAATCCTTTCGAAAACATTAACCCTTCTTAAACACAACCTTTCGAAAACTTTCTGGGTTTAATTTAATATAAGTGGAAACTTTCTTTTAAAACCTTTCGACTCCATTGAAAGCAACCTTTCGACTAAGTCGAAAGCTCTGCTTCAGAAGCTTTAAGCATACCATTTAAAACAATAGGCCTTAGCCTTTTAAAATAACTCCTTCGAAAGCTTGGTTATACTTCAATTAAAAACAACATCACCTAAGTCGAAAGCTCTCTTTTCAAAGCATTGGGAGAAGCAGCTGGTTTTAAAAACAAGAAAACCTTTCGAAATCATCAAAGTAAACCTTTCGACTTTGTCGGAAGGTTGAAAACAAGACATTTATAAAGCGGTAGTAACCTTTCGACTACGTCGAAAGGTTTTAAACCTTTTTACATATTGACCTATTCGAAAGCAACCAAGTTGAAAGCTCTAATTCGAAAGCAAAGTAGGTGAAAGCTTTTGTTTTGTAAAACAAACATAACCCAACCCTTTGGCCATCAACCTTTCGACTAAGAAATCTTCGACTTTGTCCAATTCATTACTACCATAACAGGCTGAACATGCTAAAAGTATGATTTATTTGTTTTTAACTTAAAAAAGATCACTTTTCCACTAACCTATCTTTTTTTGTCAAATTTTCATTGGTTAACAAAATTATTTTCAGAAATATACTGCCACTAATTTTTAAAATTAAACGATCATTTATTTTACAAATGCCGCTTCTCCTTAATTAAATAAAAAAAAATTTAAGTCGCGTACCTTAAATAATTTTATATATTCATCAAAACGCTTATGAAAAGTCTAGAAAATTCCCAAAAAATCTATTTTAATACATTGCCTAACATATAAAAATTTCAACCCCAAATAATAATTATTTTAGCCGTAAATTATTAATAATCCAACAAACAATTTCCTTCACTAGAAAATTAATATAAAATCCATCTTAGGTCGAAAAATTATGAAAATTGGAACCCATCTCTGAAATATCATTTCTGACCTATATTTAAATTTTCAAGGCATTTGGGTGTCATAAATTAGGGTTTTCATATCAAACATATCATTTAAACAAGTATGAACATGCATATTTCACCAACAACATACATATAACTTTTAATCATCAAAACATGACAATTACTTGCAAAAACATTTCGGATCTTAGTCTTAAAACTGAAATTAAAAGAAAATGGGATGTAGTAAATATTCAACTTAGCTTTGAGGTTATAGATGTGAGATTTGATGTTGATTTAGTTGATTATCCTCCTTCTCTTGAATCCAAGCTTTAGTCTTTTTTTGAGAATAAAAATGATGGTTGGCCTTTGGAAAATTTTAGTTTGAATGAAATGAAATGAACATGAGTTTCATTTCCTAAGGGTTTAGGGTATAAGCCCCTCCTATTTCCCATTTTTCCCTTATCATTTCCTAACACCTTAATTTAGATTATCTTAATTTAATTAACACATTAACATAGCACGGCTACCCTTAGCTATAACAAATCTCCACCTATTAATCTCCACATTATTTTATTTAATTTAACTAATTAAATATCCTAAATAATTTTATGAAAATATGGGGTGTTAAGGACTCCCTACCTTAAAGAATTTCGTCCTCGAAATTACAATAAGGCACACAACAAAATAATCAAAGGTAAAACATACCATTAAACAAATTAGGGTAAGAGTCTCTAATCCTGCTTTCCATCTTCCAATTACAGTCTCTAGCATCGTCACTCCACTGAACCTTTACAAACTTAACTATCTTGTTCCTCAACTTCTTCTCATCTCTAGCCATAATCTGAATCGGCTTTCTAACTATGGTCAAATCCGGTTCTACTACTAAATCTTCTAACACTGTAGGTGTTATAGTAGTCTCTGGGTATCTAACACACTTTCTAAGATGAGAAACATGAAAAACATCATGGACTCCAACCAAACTACTCGGTAACTCTACTCTATTAGTGAGTTTCCTGATCCTCTCAACAATACGAAATGGGCCAGCGAATCTGGGTGCTAACTTTCCTAATTTTCCAAATCTAGTCACACACTTCATCGGTGAAACCTTAATAAAGACATAGTCTCCGACAGAAAATTCCAAATCTTTCCTTATTCTATCAGCGTAACTTTTCTGTCTAGATTGAGCTTCCTTCGTCCTAACTCGGACCAACTCAATCTTTTTTGCAGCTTCCTTCACCAAATGCAGACCAAGAACCAATCTATCCTCGGTTTCTAACCAATATACGGAAGACTTGCATGGTCTTCCATACAAAGCTTCAAACGGTGCCATCCCAATACTAGTCTGACTATTGTTATACGAGAACTCGACTAGATGAAGATGGTCTCCCATGATCCCCCGAAATCCAATACACAAGCTCGTAACAAATCTTCTAAGACTTTGTTAACTTTTTCTGTTTTCCTATCAGTTTGTGGATGGTAAGCGATACTCATGTTGAGCTTGGTTCCTAAAGCTTCCTGTAGACTTTTCCAGAACTCACTAGTAAATAAAGAATCCCCATCGTTAACAATACTACTAGGAATCCCATGCAGTCTAACTACATTCTTCATAACTAACTTTTCCAAAATAGGTGCCGTCCTAGTTGACTTTACTGGAATGAAATGGGCACTCTTAGTCAGTCTATCTACTATGAACCATATGATTTCATTTCCTCTACTAGATCTTGGCAACCTATCAATAAAATCCATAGAGATAGAATCCCACTCCTAAATGGAACTTCTAACGGTTAAAGCAATCCACTAGGCTTCTGGTCTTCAGCCTTTGCCTGTTGGCAACTGAAGAACTGCTTAACACATACACTAATGCCCCGTTTCATACCTTCATAGAAGAAACTTCTCTTCATGTCCTGATACATCTTTGTTCCTCCTAGATGGACAGTGAACTTTGAATGATGGCACTCATTCAAAACTTCCTTATGTCTCCTACGTTCAGAACACACAACCACCCTTCCTTTCTCAACCACCCTTTCTGGTTAAGACTAAAATCCTTTAAGTCATTGCTCTCCGTTCCTTCACTCAACCTTTTGATCCGTTTAGCCAAAATTAGATCCTCCTCTTGCTTAGAAGCTATCTTTTCAATCATTATTGATCAGACTTCTAAACAAGTCAACACAGCGCATCCTGCACTTGAACCTACCTTGGATCCGACCTGCACACTACAAGCTAATAATGCTTCCAAATCTTTCCACTCGGCAATCATAGCCAATACTGCACTCTGATATTTCCGGCTGAGTACATCCGCTACCTTGTTTCATTTTCCGGGTGTGTACTCAATTCCAAAATCATAAGCAACAATAAACTCCAACTACCTTGCTGTCTCATGTTCAGATCCGTTTGAGAGAATAAGTACTTCAACGACTTACGATCAATATAAAGCTTAAATCTCTCTCCCAAAAGATAATGCCCCCACACCTCCAAATCAAATATAATGGCAGCTAACTCCGAGTCATGCATTGCATACTTAACTTTATGTGGTCTGAGCTATCTAGAAGCGTAAACAATCACTTTGCCTCTTTACATCAACAAAGCTCCCAATCCAGTTCCATATGTATCAGTATAAACAACCAAATCTTGATTCCCCTCCAGAACCACTAACACCGGTGCATGGGTCAATAAGTGTTTCAAGCTCTGGAATGCTTCCTCACACTTACCAGTTCATATGAACTTCACATCTTTTCGTGTAAGATTGGTCATCGGTGCAGCTATCCGTGAAAAATTCTTTATAAACCTTCGATAATATCCAACCAATCCAAGAAAGCTCTTAATCTCAGTCACCATCTCGGTTCTCTTCCAATTATTCACCGCCTCAATCTTAGTTTAATCTAAAGACAACCTTCTCTCTGAGACGACGTAACCAAGGAACTTCACTTCCTTCTTTAAAAAATGACACTTAGAAAACTTAGCCTTCAACTGATGCTCCTTCAACGTTTCGAGCACCACTCTAAGATGAACTTCATGATTCTTCTCATCCTTAGAGTATATCAAAATGTCATCTATGAAGACCAACACAAATCTATCCAAGTGTTCTCAAAAATTTTTATTCACCAGATCCACAAGGAATGCTAGTGCATTAGTTAGTCCGAACGTCATTACTAACCATTCATACAATCCATATCTTGTTCTAAACACCTTCAAAGGAATTCTACCCTCTGCCACTCTATGCTGATGAAATCTTGTTGCCAAATCAGCTGAGAGAATACCTTGGCTCCACTTAACTGATCTAACAAATTTCAATTCTCGGCAATGGATATCGGTTCTTTATCGTATTCTCATTCAAATTACAGTAATCGATACATAGCAATAACAATCCATCCGGCTTTTTAGCAAACACTACGACAGCCCCCATGGTGAACTACTTAGTCAAATAAAATTATTTCCTTCCAAATATACTAGTTGCACCTTCAACTCCTTCATCTCTGTAGGTGTCATCCTGTTTGGCGGCCTACTCACCAGTTCTTCTCCAGGAACCAAATCAATCCAAAACTCTATGGCTCGTTTCGATGGTAATCCAACTACAAGCTCATATACATCAGCAAATTCTCTAACTACAAAGACTCGATGCAACTCATCTTCCAACTCCATGATACCCAATAAAGCATTCACTTCACAACTAGGGTTCTCTACAGTATAAACTATCCGATCACTACAATATAGGTGACTAAGATATATTTTCCTATCATGGCAAAATATCCTCGCATCATATTTACTTAACCAATCCACCCCAAGGATAATCCCAAATCCCAAAGTCAAGAACATGCAAGCAGCAATCAAAAGTATGGCCTAGCAAATCAAATCCTAATGGTCACACCTCATCTTAAGTGTTGCATACGCTCATATTGGATTCACAACCCTTAAGGAAGTAAGTAAATATGAGGATTCTACATTAAGCTTATCTACCAAACTTCGAGAAATAAAAGAATGAGATGCTACGGTATCAAACAATACCCCAACTGGTATGCCACGGATCAAAAGCGAACCTTCCATCACATGCTTTCCTTTCCCAGCAGCAGTTGGTTTGGAGGACGATGGCTCCAAAGCAAAGACCTTTCCTTTTCCTGCCTTGGTCGCTTCAGGACATTTATTCTTGTAATGCCCTATCTGGTTGCAATTGTAACATTGCACATTCTGCTTCTCCATAATTAACTTTCCATCTTCTGAACGACACTTATTAGCATAGTGACCTTTCTTATCACTCTTGTAGCAAACTATATCCGCTTTCCTTTTCTTGGCAGCTCCTTCTTTCTGAGCACCCTTCTTCTTGAAGAACTTCCTTTTCTTCTCCCGAGGACCATGGAATTTAACCAGCTACTCCCTAGCCGAAACAACAAGCATTTCCTCATGGTGAATGGCCATTTCCACTACCACATTAGAAGGATCTCGAATATGGGCCATAGTCATTCTACCCAACTCTGGCCTCAATCCTCTAATGAATCTCTCATTCCTTCTAACATCCATTTCAACCATAGCATAATCATATCGAGATAGTTCATCAAACCTAGCAGCATACTCTATCACATACATCTGTTCTTGGACAAGATCCATAAACTTCCTCTTTAGCGCCGACTTGGTCACCTCATATAAGAACCTCTACTCAAACCTCCTTCTGAAGTCAACCCAAGTTAACTCTTCCTATGGCACTCTGGCCGTCACACTATTCCACCAATGAAGTGCTAATCCTTGCAATTGTCTCGAGGTTAGCCTTCTCTTCTCTCCATCATTCAAGACTAGATCCATAAAAATTATTTCACAATTCAACAATCAATTCTCCACTTCAACAGCATCTTCCATTCCAGGAAACGACTTTCCTCCCAAACTGATATAGTCTCTACTCAGCTTAGCATAGTTATATCCAACTAGAACTACATGATTTGCTCCACCAACATTCCCAGCAGCTCCAAATGGGAAAAGGCTTACCAACAACTGATACAAGGATCCTATATCCACTTGAGGAACCTAGCACCCACATTTTCAGCTTGAGCCTGACTGGAACCTCTTCTAGCATTTGGTCAGGTATTTCCATTAGTGGTGGTGCTATCTCCTCCAAGATTTACTCTACCTCTTCTTCCTTTCATATCTGTATTCAAACCTCATGAGATACAGATGAATAACCTAACTAAGATTGGAGTCTAGAGATATAGCGTATACTTATATATAACAAATGTATGTACATTACTATAGTGTTATCCCATACGCCAATCTTAACTCTAATTTCTAAGGATCATGTTTTCAAAAATCATTTTCAGTTAAATTATTTCATAAACCATGCTCTGATACCAAGCTGTAACATCCCCTATCTAAAGGCCCAAAACTAAGCGCTACAGATGTTGTAGCCATCTATAATATTAGCTTCAGGCGACTAAATACGGCAATGTTAATCGTATCAATAATATCAAAAACAAAACACAGATTTCAAAAATCATTTTTACTTCATCGCATTTCAAAATCAAACATTTCATATTCATAACACATAATCCCAAATTGTTTCCAGGCATATATCAAATAAAGTTATTACAAAATACACCAAGAGCAGTGTATGAAGATACCCCCTTGGTTGATCAGAGTCATATGGTCATAATAGACCTAATACAAACAACACAGTGGAAAACTCATCAAAACATAACAAGAACTGCAAATCCTAAATAGCTATCCATTGCCTCCTGCTTGCCTCCGATAGCTTATTCATCAACATTCTAAAACCTAAAAAAGACCTTAACCCCTCAGCCTACTCAAATCAATTTTGAGCACCCCAGAGTTTAAGGAAAAAACATAAACTTCGAGTTAGATATAAAGCCTGATGTGAATTATATTATACATCCCGGTTTAATTATGTTAAGTGAGACCACGCCGCTTAGCGGAACGGGTTTCCCCTCACTAACATCCTTTTAAAACATATCTTTTGCTAAGCCTTTTATAAAACTACATGCTGTGCTCCTACATCCACTATGGTTAAAATATATATATTTATGAAACATTATGGTGACATGCATACATGAAAATAATTAGGATTTCCCTATCCCCAATCGGAGTTTAATTATATCAAAGAGAGACGACCTATTCCACGTTCATTTTGCTTAAGCTGATGTAGACTTCCATCTCTCATCACATAGTTCTCCTAGGATGACTATGAACCCTACAATAAACATTTGGAGACCATCTAACCCCAACATGATGTTGGCTATCCATCAAACATCTCATAGTTTTACCAAGATGACTATGAACCCATTATTTTGCCACTTGATTCATGATAGCCCCATGATCTAATTTCCCATGTTAGCCCTTGTCTCATGTTAGCCCCATGATTTTAATTATCCCATGTTAGCCCCATGATTAACCTATTTCCATCAGTGTCCCTAACTTAGGTTATATTCATTTACAGTTTTCATTGGTACCCTCAAACCCTTTGAAAATCAAACCTTTTGAAACCATTAAATTTCAAACTTTTCAAAACCATTGAACTACAAACCTTGCGAGACCAGTGAACTTTAAACCTTTTGAAACCATTGAAATCATCCCTTCCGAAAGCAATAAAACCTTAGACATCCTATTTTAAAACAACTTAAACATTGCCTTAGAAAGCCTTTGGAAACCCTTCCATTTGAAACCTTCTGAAATCATTCAGAAACAAAACCTTTCGACCTTGTTGAAAGCTACCTTTCGACCCTTTCGAAAGGTTACCTCTCGGCATCGAAAGCTTTGCTTTTGACCCCTTTAAAACCATTAAATAAACAAATCCTTTTGGAAGCATTAACCCTTCTTAAATATAGCCTTTAAAAACTTTCTGGGATCAATTTAAAATAAGTGGAAACCTTCTTTTAAAACCTTTCGATTCCATTGGATGCAACCTTTCAATTAAGTTGAAAGCTCTGCTTCAAAAGCTTTAAGCATACCATTTAAAATAATAGGCCTTAGCCTTTTAAAACAACTCCTTCAAAAGCTTAGTCATACTTCAATTAAAATCAACGGTAAATCACCTAATTCGAAAGATCTATTTAAAAAAGTGTTGGGAGAAGCAGCTGGTTATAAAAACAAGAAAACCTTTCAAATCAATCAAAGTAAGCCTTTCGACTTTGTCGGAAGGTTCAAAATAAGACATTTGTAAAGCGGAAATAACCTTTCAACCGTGTTGAAATGTTTAAAATCTTTCTTTTAAACATTTTGACTCGGTCGAACACAAGTCAAAAGCTCTGATTCGAAAGCAAAGCAGGTGAAAGCTTTTGGTTTATAAAACAAATATGCCCCAACCTCTTTGGCCATTAACCTTTCGACTTAGAACCCTTCGAATTTTTTCAATACATTACATACCAAGTAGCTCGATACCATATGCATTGGGTTGACCTTGTGGAAAGTTATAAACCTCTCGACCTTGTCGGAAGATCTGGGTCGGAAGGTTTACTGCCGTAATAGGCTGAAACATGCTAAAAGTTTGATTTCTTTGTTTTTAACTTAAAAAGCATAACTTTTCCACTAACCTGCCTTTGTTTTTCAAATTCTAATTGGTTAACCAAATTCTTTTCAGAAATATGCTGCCAGTAATTTTTAAAATTAAACAATCATTTTATTTTACAAAATGCCTATTCTCCTTAATTAAATATACAAAACATTTAAGTCTCATACCTTAAATAATTTCATATATTCATCAAAACACTTAGGAAAATTCTAAAAAAATTCTAGAAAATCTGTATTAATATGTTGCCTAACATATAAAAATTTCAACCCCAAATAATAATTATTTTAGCCGTAAATAATTTATAACCCAATAAATAATTTCCTTCACTACAAAATTAATGTAAAATCCATCTTAATTCGAAAAATTATGAAAATTGAAACACATCTTTGAAATATCATTTCTTACCTATATTTAAATTTTCAAGGCATTTGAATTTCATCAAATAGGGTTTTCATATCAAGCATATCATTTAAATAAGTCTGAACATGCATATTTCACTAACAACATACATATAAACTTTAATCATCAAAACATGGAAATTACTTGCAGAAACATTTTGGATCTTAGTCTTAAAACCGTAAACTAAAATAAAATAAGATGTAGTAATTATTCACCTTAGCTTTGAGATTATAGATGTGAAATTTGTTGATTTAGTTGATTATCCTCCTTCTCTAGTCCTAGCTTTAGTCTTTTCTTAAGAATAAAAATGGTGGCCAGCTTTAGGAAATTTTAGTTTGAATGAAAAGAAATGAATGTGAGTTTCATTTCCTACGGGTTTAGGGTATAAGTCCCTCATATTTCCAATTTTACCCTTGTCATTTCCTTACACATTTGTTTAGGTTATCTTATTTTAATTAACACATAACATGGCACGGCTACCCTTAGCTATAACAAATCTCCACATATTAATCTCCATATTTTTTTAATTTAACAAATTAAATATCCTAAATAATTTTATGAAAGTATGGGGTGTCACACTATTGTCCACAACTAAAAGAATTTTCCAACTTAAAATTTTCATCTTAGAAAAATTAACGAGCTATGTACGCTACACTATTTTTTTCAAAGATTTACCTTTTTATTAAAACTTATTTACTGTTATTTTCAGTCTAATAAATTTTGAATTTTCTACTAAAACTATTTATCTAAATAACATAATTATTTATATTATTTTGAAAATTCAATATTTACTTAATTTTCAAAAGTAGGGTTTTTCTATTTTAAATAAACATTTTGATAATTATTTCAAATATATCATTTATATATTTTCTCTAACTTTTATGTTAAAATCATTTCAACTTTCACATTAAATTCTTTTGTAATTGGTCGAATTCAGAGTGGATTTTTATTCGTCCATCCTTTTGGACCTTTCTTCTTTTCTACTTACTTTCTGACTTATCATCATCTAAATATTAAAATTCGACTATCATCATGAAGTGACTACTTCACACTTTCCTTCAGGAAGTCAATTGCTTTCGGATATCGGCAACATATGGATTCTTATTTTCCCTTTATTTGGACCTTCTGTACATCATCAATTGACAATCATACAGGGATCCACAATCATTAGGTTATCCGAAGCCCAACTAGGCGGTCATGTACTATCCAGCTTCAGAGACCAACCATATGCTGTAGTCATGCTCTTTTTAAGTTAATACCTTTCTATACAACCTATTTCCTATAAGGTAATCGTGGTGGTGTATTTCTTTGACTTCTTCCATTATCCCGACACATAATCAAATTATCCATATTACAGGTATAGTTTCTACTACTCTATAGTCAGTGCTTATAGGATTTGGCATATATTTATAGGCAAAATACAAATGTGTTCACCCATCGGTTTCTAGTTTTTCAAGATCGGCTAACTGAAGCTCTTATACCAAATGTGACAACCCACACCTTAGTGGGCCTGAATTTTCATTAAATCCAAAATCCAAGTTCACCAAAGTGTGGATCTTTGGTTTGGTATCTTTTAAATAAATAAATAAATGCATATCAAAGCACTATCGATATAAACTCACAGCAGAATAGTAAAAAATAATAAACATATAGTTATTGACCAAGTTGACACTTTCAATATAATATCCTTGCCAATGCCGAGAATACTTTAGGAAACCTATCCTTCCACTCCTCCCATCCGGTACCTGTCCCTTTAAAGTTGCCCTATGGGTTGTAATAAGGAGGGGGTTAGAACAACATTCCGATGATTGGTAAATTATAAACTTTGTACATAACACTAATTTATGTCGATTGTTTTCCATTACATGTTATGTCTTTTAATTTTTGCTTAGTCATCTTGACTCCACATTCTCATACGGAAGGCCCCATCTACCCAATGTAGACTATAAATATCTATGTATATACATAAATATATAAGTACCATATTCCCCCTTTAGACCAAGAAACTATCCCCACTAGTGTCCATAATTATGCACTGTCGGGCATCATCATCTATGTGTAGGTCAAATTTGCCTGTATACAAAGTAGAACCTCATGTTAGTGCCTAATAGTGGCATCATAAAAGTTTAGTTTATTCTATCTTGCCTTGGGGATTTACTAACTTGTCTGCTTCCTATTGTGGACTCAGCTCCATGGACTACTCTATCCATTTTTGAAAGAACCCTTCTATGCGTAAATTAGCCTTGCCCTAACAAACATAGTAGCAAACAACTGTGGTACTACATTACCTAACATGGCCTACCCTAGTAGGAGGCGTAGCCCATTAGGTGTAATCTTGTCTTTCTCATTTTGACCGCTTTGGACTGATGACACACTCAACCTATGTAGCTCCTACTCCTAATCCTAATTTAGTGCCACACTTGCTGACATAACATTGAGCTGCTCACCATCCTATTTAGATTGCCTAACACAATCGAGACAATACGTCCTTTTCTATTTTAAAAGAAGACTCCACTTTTTATTGGGGTATTCCTTTATTTATACACAAGTTTATATTCTCCACAAGTCATATGGTAGGATACATCCCATATTAATATAATGTATACACAACTGTTAGTAGCCCCTTGCGGTGGGTAGACTTCTATTGTGTAACACTACTCACCTCACATCCAAGTCATTATTGTTTACTAAGTTATTTACTTACATATATATTTCATGCCCGTCGTAGCGTATACTTTGAATATACATGCATATAATATTACTTTTCTTTACTTTTAACCATTTTTGTTTAATAGATCTTTCATAACTTACTTTTGATTTATTCTTGTCATTTACTATCATTCGTTATCCATTTCTAATTTATTGACTTAAGTGTCATTTATTACTTTTCTTTCGTTTAACATTATTAGATGAAATCTCCTATTTCCTTTTTAACCAATATCTTCCTTTAATTGTCTATTTAGACTTACTACTTCCCTAATCATTTAACTCTATCTTCTTTGTTTACCATTTGTTTTCTACACCATCTTAAATTACATACTTTAGTTTCTCCTTTAAATTGTTGTTATTATTTCTACTTACATTACTTTAGTTATACTTAAAGATTTTTATACCTCAATACATTCAAATTACTTCTTTCCCCAAAGTAAATTGTTAACACTATTATTCTCTATAAATTACTTAAAAGAGGACTTATGTTATGTGTAAAATAACAAGGAACTATCTTTTATTTTTGTTTTGGAACAGACAATACAAAATATGATAATTCCCTTATTTCGTATATCTCTTCCATTTTGTTTACATTCCTTGTTATTTCAACCAACACGTTTTTATTGTATTTTAAGAAAATTTATAGAAATTCACATTGTTACATAATTAATTGCAATATATTAAAATATCGTCCAATTCCAATTTAATTTATGATCAATTCTAATTTATATTCACAATCCATATAAACTAACCAAATTCAGAATCCCAATATGATTTATTAACAAGTTATTTATAAATCTAGGGACTATGTATACCCTTAACTTTTCAAATGCCTAATGTATACAATATCCATCAAGTTTAGGGTATTCCATAGCATATAGGCATATTTTATGTAACCATTACGCTTATACAATTAAATATCCAAATCATGATTTATATCAATTCCTTACGTGTATGATGTTAAATATCAAAATCTTGATATATATATAGGCATAAATGAAATAGATCTATAATGATATAAATCCAATATTATTACAAAATATGTAATTTCCTACTCAAATTGCTTTAGCTTTCCAGTTCTCCAAATCTAGATCTATTTCCTTTTTATTTAACTTTCTCTTACTTTAAATCCAAAATCTAAAATGGGTATACACCTATTAGAGTTACAAATTCAAGGAAAGGATTGAATTAAATTTAGATTTGAGTTTGATTCACGATTTACCTTTGTTTATGTGTTTTGAACCAATCCTATTCTTCTCTTTTCTTCTTCTCTGTTTTTCTCCACTTTGACACACACACTCACAAAATAGTTTTACCACTTCTAGAATTTGAAGGAGAAGAAAAAATTGTTGAGTTTTAGTACACAGTAAGTTTCTAAATAAATTAGGATTAGGTTAGCTGTTAATTTATAGTGATTAGGGGTTGAATTTGAGCATTGGATTTAGCCTAGGAAATCTTGAGATCCATTTTGGATGTACATCACTAACTTGGCAGCAAAAAATAATAACGGGTAAATCAATGCCATTCAATTGCACGTCCCATTTGCAAATTTTACTCTTCAACACTATACCATTCATGACCGTAGGTGGACCGCTACCAGTCGACCTGGGTGCATCTTGGGTCGACCGTTGTTTGTTTTAATGGTGATTTAATCAGTCTATCGTGATTTGTTTAGTTTTATTTTTTATTTAACCAATGACTATAATTTGTTTCCACTTTACTCAAATTTAATTTAACATTAACATTTCTTAACGTCTAAGTTTCCATTAATGTTAGTAATTAAAATTAATTAACTTTTATTACCAAATTATATATAATTATTTTTGATTCAAAAACCTCAATCGTTAGTAACATTTTCGTTTGAACTCTAATCGAAAAACATTATATATGAAAATTGATTAGCAAATTGCCATGAACCCAATGATTCAAGTTTCATAGCCAAATTCGAACGTTCATAAAAATTCTATTTTCGACGTTATTATTTATTAATTAATTTTTTCAAATTAATTTTCGTAGAAATTACAGGGTGTTATAATAAGAACATTTACTCTGATTTGTCCTAATAATCTACCACTTAAACTTGTAGAAAATGACAACTCATAAATTGATTTTTGAAAACAACAAGCTTACTGGATCAAAGTATACCGATTGGCTAAGAGTAATTATAATAGCTTTAACCTACAAGCACCTATGATCCTCTATTACATGTGGTCCCAAAGAATAATCTATTAATGATGACCCAAAACTACGACTGGCTTATGAAAAATGGGTATTTGTGCCGTCCACATTAGACAAGCCATTGTAGAGGCAGTACGAAAATATGTCGTCCATAGGAAATTTGATAATCCCAAGGCCTATTTGATGAACAGTCATATTCCGCAAGATATGAGCTTACGAAGAAGCTGTTCAATTCCAAAATAACCAAAGGATAGAAAGTAGATAATTACATGTAGATGATAAAGGACTGTATTGATAAACTTTTGCAGTTGGATGTACAAATAAGAAATGAATGGGAAGTTGATTTGACTCTTGGTTCTCTTACTCCTTCGTATGACCCTTCATATTGAATTATTATATGAACCAGTTAAATGTGGATCTCGTAGTGCTCCTCAATATGTTGAGGTCGACCGAGTCTGCATTGAAGGATTAAAGGGTTGTATTTACCATTAAGGGTAGTGAATTATCTTCGAAGAGTTCGAATAAGTGGAAAAAAGAAGGTAAGAAAAAGGAAAGTAAGAAGACTGATGATAAGAGTGAATGTCTTCACTAACAAAAGAAAGGTCAATGGAGAAGGAATTGTCCCGACTACCTGAAGATTATCTAGGAAAAGAAGTAGAATGGTTCTACGGCTCCATCAGATACATTTATGATTCAAATTTGATTTGTAATCAATAAAATATCCTGGGTCTTAGATACTAGATCTGATACTGATATATGTAATTTGTAACAAAGGCTTAAGAATTATACTTTTTGGCAAGAGTAAAGATGAGGCTCCAAGTTGCTGATGGATCTATTGTAGATGGAGCAGTAGTAGGAGATTGTCATTTAAAACTACCTAGTGGATTAGTATAAATATTAAATAATTGTTATTTCGTAAAAGACATTACTTGTGTGATTATTTCTATTTCTAGATTATATGAGGCTAGATATATATTTTATTGTACAAATAATGTTATGAACATTAGTTTGGATTGGAATAAAATCTGCAATTGCATTCTTGGAAATGACATTTATGTGATTAATACCAATTATGTGTGTTTACCAATTATGTGTGTTCTATGAATGATTCTTCTAACAATATAAATGATAGTTCTCTTTGGCATTATAGGCTAGGTCATATTAGTGAGAAATGACTACATAAATTGAATACTGAAGGTTTTCTACCATTAATTGATTTTGAATCATTTGACATATGTGGATTGTGTCTCAAAAATAAAATGACCAAGCATCCCTTCAGTGGGAGTAAAGGAAGAGCTGATGAACTATTTGGGTTAGTACATAGTGATGTATATGGCCAGATGCCTATAATTACCACAGGCACTAGTTCTTACTTTTTTACTCTCACTGACGATTTCTCGAGACTACGATATGTTCACCTTATGGAGAATAAATCCTATGTCTATGAGAAATTTGTTGAATATAAAAAAGTAATTGAAAACCATAAAGATTAGGATTCTTCATTTTGATCGATGAGGTGAGTATGTTGGATAGGATTTCCAAAAATACTCAATGGATAATGGGATTATCTATCAGGTTACTCCCTATATACTATGCAACACAAAGGTATGTTGGAGCGAAGGAACCGAATCTTATGGTTCAAGCCATGATGAGTAAGGCCGAGTTACCTCTGTCCTATAGGGGATATGCGCTAGAACCCGCGGCACATATGCTGAACTTGTTGCCCACTAAATCTATGCCTAAAATAGCATATGAGATGTGGTATGGTAAGAAACCCCAACTCAAATATTTGAAGGTGTAGGGTTTTTTGGTATACGTTAAAAATGTTGGTCCAAATAAACTAGAGGCACGATTATTATTGTGTAAATTTATAGGATGTCCTAAAAAGACGATGCGATATATATTCTATAATACCAGGGAACAAAAGGTTATTATTTCTCAACACATTATCTTTTTAGAAAAGAAATTCCAGTCAAAGGAAATTAATAGCAAGGTTATATAGTTGGACGAGATCCAGGAAATTAAGACTGAGGCCGAATTAGTGGGAGGACCAAGTTCATCCATTTACGAAAACATGTGATTCGTGCACCAAAGAGATACTATGGTTTTTCATGGATGGTGAGAAGGAGGACTATGTCTTAAATGATGGCACCCCTCTATCATTCCAACAAGCAATACAAAGTAAAGACTTTGCACACGGCTTGGAGCTGTGAAATATAAGATGGATTCCATGTAAGAAAACAAAGTTTGGACTTTGTCAAACGTACCTGAAGGGATAAAACTCATCGTCTGAAAATGGATGTTTAAGAAAAATGTAGATGGAGAATTAGAGACTTTTAAGGCATAGCTAGTTGCGAAAAGATTTCATCAAATTCAAGGCAACGATTATGACAGGACCTTTTTGCCCATAGCTATGCTTAAGTTCATTCAGATTATGCTAGCTATCGCTGCATTCTTTGACTACGAAATATGACAAAGGGATATAAAAAAGGCTTTTCTAAATGGTGATTTAGAAGAAACCGTTTATATGTCATAGCTCGAGGGATTCATGGTCAGTGGGAGTGAAAGCAAGGCTTGCAAATTTTTAAAGTCCATTTATGGACTTAAATAACCTTCAAGGAGTTAGAAAAAGTGTTTTGATAAAGTAATTAAACCATTTGGTTTTATTATATCACAGGGGAAGCATGCATAGATAGAAAGGAACCAGGTCAACACTATCGTACCTAGTGCTCTATGTCGATGATCTATTATTGATTGGCAATGACACTTCGTTGTTGCAATCAGTGAAAGCTTGGCTTTCCAAGAACTTCTCCATGAAGGATTTGGGAAAAGCAGCCTATATACTTGATATACAAATATGTAGAGTTAGGATTAAGTGGTTGATGGGATTGTCCCAATCCCTGTAGATAAATACCAAACTGAAGAGGTTCGGTATGGGGAATTCCAAGCTTGGAAATGTTCCAACGCACTCAGGAATCATCCTTTCTAAGAAAGACGCTCCTCAAATCGATGAGGAGAAAGAGCATATGAAGAGTATTCCCTATGCTTAAACATGTGATCCATAATGTAAACTATGCTATGTACTAGACTGGATATGGCATACACATTAGGATGCGTAAGCCGATACCAGTCTAATCCTAAAGAAAAACATTGGATGGACTTAAAATGTATAATGAAGTATTTAAGAAATACTTGAGAATTATTTCTTATACATGGAAATGGAGAACTCCTTATAAAAGGGTCTATAGATTTGAGTTCTCAAAGTGATAGATATGATAAAAAATCAGTGTTTGGTCATGTCTTTATGTTTAATGGTGAAGCCGTTTGTTGAAAAAGTTCCAAGCAAGAAACAGTGGCCAATCCCACGATAAAGGCCGAGTACATTCATTGTAAATTAATCAACTCTATAATCAATTTTCATTCGCAATAAAGGTGCTGTTTCCTTTTTTATATGCTTGTTATAACGTGTTAACAATAATTAAATATTTAATTAAAATATATTTAAAAGAAAATCCATAAATGGTGTGTTTGTGATAGTAATAACAAATAATTTAATCATGAGTATTATAGCACAATATAATAACCACATAATTTTAAATGTTCCTAGTCAAGATGCATCAAGACTGGATATCGATGTATCCTTTGAGACCGGAGTATATAAAGCTATCCATGTGTTGGGCATTCTATTACTCATGACTGTTGGGGCACCTTGGGATTATATATTTATAATTATTGGATAACTATGGGATGACCCACTCAATAGTTTTCTTTTAATTAATATAACTTAGGTCAAATAAAAAAAATCGATGAATGATTTACACTTTCTCTCAACTTGTGAATACCGTCGATCTTTAATGTGAAAGCTCCACTTTGATTATAGTCAAATCATGGTCATCTATCAAGTGACTATAATTGGGTCGAGTGAAAGTATTGGAAGTGAAACACTATTCAAGAGAGGATTCGTCTCTTCAGTTATATAAAGCCAGTATCACGGTCAACTCAAAGTCAAAATATCTGGCCAGAGTAGTACGGTTAATAATAATTGTTATTACTAAACCAAGAATTTTGTGTTTGGACTATAGAGTTGAATATGGTGATATTATAATTTCAACCATTATCAAATCCATGAGTCTAAAGTGATATAGTTTTGATGAAGAGAATTGGCATAAATAATAGACAAAACCAGGTAACGCTTAGCAAAGTAAAATTGGATTTTACCGAAACCAAGTAAGCAATAAATTTGGTTAAAATATCAGACCACATTGTAATAACCCGCACCTTAATGGAGTCGAATTTCAACTGAATCGAAATCCTAGTCTACTGGGGTACAAATCATTAGTTTTGGTAACCTGTAATAAAGACAAGCATTTAAGAGAGTGATTAATATAAACTCATAGTGAAATTGAGAAATATAATATGACATAAGTATTGACTAAGGTTACTACCTCGAAATACCATTCCTTGGTATTGCCTTATCAGCGCTAAGCATGAATAAGAAGATTTCACCATCTGCAGTTCCCCTCTTGCTCTAGTATCCTGTCGTTCTATACTTAACCTATGGGTTGTTATGAAGAGTGAGGGTCAGAACAATGTTCTAGTGATTGGAAAATTATATACTTTACACATTCCATTAATTTATGCTAATTAGTTTCCATTTAAGTGTTATGTTTATTATTTACGACTAATCCATTAAACCTTATATGCACGTATGATATGTCTAAC
This sequence comes from Allium cepa, assembly GCA_030765085.1. Classification (NCBI taxonomy): domain Eukaryota; kingdom Viridiplantae; phylum Streptophyta; class Magnoliopsida; order Asparagales; family Amaryllidaceae; genus Allium; species Allium cepa. Next base: position 443,559,775 of record CM060938.1, on the reverse strand, counting down.
CTAACCTTCTCCGAGGTATAACTATATAAGTATATGCCCATCTGCATATAAGTCTAATCGTTCCACTACCCAAAACCCTACACTTAATACTTCATAAATAGGGAGGGGCGGACCCTATACCTTAATCCATAAAGCGGGCCCTTTGCAACAAAACCCCTAGTTAATCGGTCCTAACTACAGAGACAGATGACACTTAGATAAGGCTTTATAATAATTTCCATATTACTAATGCATCTCAACTCTACAACTTACCCTCAACTGTAGGCCAAAAACCCTTCCTAGTCCCACACGACTACTGTCAATCATGTCCTAACAATGTAAAGATAGTACCCAAGCCACTTAATACATTTTCAATGGAAACTAAGAAGACTCTAACTATTTAATATCTATATTTTAGGCAGATCCCTGTCATTTAATACCTATCATATGTCGGACTCCTCTTTGATACTATCTAGTTGACATCGCACAGAATCTCCTCGGGCCACTTAATACTTATTTGTGGAAGAGGAGGACCATGTAAAGCTACTTAATATCTTAAACCAGAAGTAGACCCTGTTTGAGTTATCCACTACCTTGCCTAACCGCTAACCCCGACAGTTTAATATTTCCTAAATAAGGAGGAGGCAGAACCTATAATAGCTACTTAATACCTCCATCCTAGAAGTAGGTCCTACATCCTACGCATATCCCTTACCCATGGGTCATATGATTGGAGATGTCTCACATCAGTAGTAAGTGTACACAATTTCTAGTAGACTCTAGGTGAAGGGAAGACTTCTATTGTGTAACTCTACCGACCTCGCATCCCAACCCACAAGACCAAACTAATCACCCAAAGCCTAAGTGTTGGGCTAGGCCCACTAATTCATGCTTGTCCTAAACTGTAGTTAAATCTATATAATTTTTTACTATGAAAATTATATTGCCTTCTACATGTATTTATAATATTGACATGTGATATTTAGTTGTTCTCTATGTGGTTATTCCTAATTTATATGCACGCTTTGGTTTCCTTCGAAACTCTAATGTCTAGTAAATGTCAATTACTCGTAATAATTGGTCATTAGTGTCAAAACTGGACAATCTCTAATAAATACTCATTTAATTCCTTTAATGTACTCACTAATTTCAAAAGTCCACCTATTATGCCTTTTCTATTTCCTCATAAATGCTGTATTAATTCCCTAATCAGTCCCCATTTTTTTTAACTCTCTATTAGCGACAAATTTGTTGCTCTTCAAATAGTAATTAATGCCCATAATTCTTGGTTCTATAATTACTACACTATTAATAATTAATACGAATATCATCGTAAATTACGGTATTTGTACATTTTTATTTTTGAACGTTAAGTGCGTTTATATTTATTTATTTATAACTTTTAATTTCTATATTAGAACATTTCTTTCAATGTTGTTATTTATCAGAGCTTCTTTTTCAAAAAGGATTACCAATATAACTTTCCACAAGTTAACCAAAAGTTAGATCTTTGCTTTGTTTGAAATTATAAGGGATTATTTCTTTTATTTTATTCAGATAGTCTAACTATATAAAAATATCCATATCTTATACATCTTTTTCTCTTTTTAATATATCCCTTGTTTATTCGAGAGACGGGATTTTATACATATTTTGGATTGAATAATTTATGGAAATTACATGGAACCCGCTCAAATAAATCAATACATAGAAATTCACCTTCCAAGTCAAGTAGGGCAATGTAATTTACAACCCAATTATAGATCTAGAATAAAAAAACATTCTACAATAATAAATATTTGGGATTGAATTCAAATTTCTAGATTGGGTTTGGCATACTATTTCTATTTCAATTACCTATTTTTTTGAATTTGTAGGCGATATTCATATACATTTGTTTTAAGCCTACAATCCATTAGATCTTATTTAGACATAATGATTAAATAAAATCCACCGATATAAATTTCAACGTCATAAATAAATTATATAATTTTCTACTCATATTTTAAAGCTTCCTAAATCTCCAAATGTGAATCAGTTCCTTTACTTGATTCTATTTTGTTTTCTAATCCAAAAGAATATGTATAACAAGGCAAATACATATTATTAGAATTACATATTTGAGAAGAGATTTTGGGTTAAGGGGAATATAGATTTATAATATAAAAATTACCTTTTTCCATAGTATTGATTTTCTCCTTCTCTTCTTCTCTTTTATTTCCTACCCATCTCCAATTATATATTTATATATAATATTTTATAATTTTCAGAAGAATGGATGAGAGGAAATGCTAGAGCTTCGTTGTTTGGATATGAAAACATGAGAAGTGAAGTGAGGGGTTAGGCCTTCATTTATAGATACACGAATCAATTGTAAATATTAGATAAATATAATTGAATACGGGCCATTGGCCATGGTTCAAACTCTAGCCGCCATGTTCGAACAGGTCGACCGCTCCCCTATAGGTGGTCGACTGCTAGTGGTCGACGGACCCAAGGAGGGGTCGACTGGTAGGTTCCCATATTTAATGTTATTTATTTCCTTTTTCCTTTTTAATTTTTTCTCCAGAAACTTCAAACACCAGTAACTTTTTTCTAAGCTTCGATCGTGAAACCCCAAATACGAAAGTTGCTCAGAAAATCGCCACGAACACAAAGATGCACCCTTTTTAGCCAAATTTGAACGTTTGCTCATATTCCGTTTTGGAGCCCTATTAATTATTTATTAATTATCTTTAATTTTATGAGATGTTACACACCTACTAAGTGGCGTGTGAACATTAATATTCGAATAGTTCAATATTAATCGCTGATCAAATTTACATCTAACAAGTCACACAACCAAAACGATGAATACCCCTTTTATCAAAATAATTTAATTAATTATAATTATTATAAATTAATTACATTAATTAGTATTTATGTAATATAAATTGATTTTAATTTAATGGACAAATAATAGTAAATATATTTATAATAATTATGAATATATTAATCGATATACAATATCGATAGGCATTAAATTGAATTTAATTACAAATTATTTTTTCAAACTTTAAAGGGTTTAGAAGCCCATATAGGAGCTAATGATATTTGGCCATGATGAGGGCTATGTGCGGCCATAAGATGGTGCAACAAAGGCTTTAAAACAGAGGACTAAGATAGAAGAGAATTGGTAAGATATGATGTAGGATACTGATCCTAAAATATCTCCAACTTCTCCTCTATATAAGCATCTCTAACCACACTAGTTCAAGATCTTTTTTTTACCCTCCACATCCCTCTAGGTCTAGCCAAATTCCCTCTTCCATATCACTAATTTCCTAAGCTCTAATCAAATCAAATAAATTAATATTCGATAGTCGGTGGTCAACAACTCAACGACCAACACTTTTTGAATTGGAAATCGTTTCAAGAAGTTTATATCATCATTTCAAAGTATGCTTTCTAGCTTTAGTTATAAGGTATAGATTTTACTTAGTTACAATCATTTATGCTTACATATAATGTAACATCCCTAATTTTTGATAACATTATTCAGAAGATTTAATTAGACAAATTAAATAGACCGATGATGATAAGGAGATTGAGATTTGATTAAATTACATAATAGGGCCATGCTAATTAACAAAGTAAATGGGCTTTAAAATGGTTTATTGGTTAATTAAACTACACATGGGCATATTATTAAATTAGCCAATTTATTTATACATGTCTATACACTCCACATCTTTGTCCATTCACGTTCATTATTCTCAAAATCAAAAAATAAATAAATGAAAGAACCCTAATAGAGCCGGCCATTAACAAAGGAGAAGGGGAATTTTAATCTAAAGCAAATGATCAAAAGTTAGGGAGGATTAATCAACAACAAATATCAAATTCCTTATCAAGTTTAAGGTGAATAACAATCTTCTACCATCTCTATTTTTATTCTATGATTATATGGTTTCGGATTTATGATTTCAATATGTTTTTGTGATAAAATGGATGATGATTTGCTTAAGTTATATTATGATGATTTGTTTTAATTCATAAGCACATGAATTTGCACGGTTTTGACATGGAACCGAGAATACATGATTTTAGATTGCTATGGAAATTTTTTATGTCAAGTAAAACATGATTTTAGAGATGGGTATTAATTTTCAAAATTTTACAAGCTATGGAAATTTCATTATGAATTTTTATTGAAAAATATGATATAATTGGGTTTAAAATTTATCTTTAGAGTTTCAGAAAGAAATTGGGTCTAAAATGTTAATATGCTTAATTACATGATGAAACTGACTTTCTATGATTTTTGGGGATTTTTCCCAATTGATTTACTAGGGAAAATAAATTATTTAAAAAGAACTTTTTTGATGGAGTCGTAACCCTGCCTTGTTTTCATTAGTTAAAATTCTTGCCTAGTTTTACCTAAAGCTTTCATCACAGTTGAAACATATGCTTTCGAAAAGATTTCTATTTATCTTTCGAAGAAGGTTGTCATGTTTCGTAAAAGCAATTGCTTTCGAAGGAGTACCTTTTCATTTAAATAATTGCTTTCGAAAGGGCAGGTTTCATCCCATTCGAAACCAAGCCACTAAATCCCTTTCAACCGCATTGAAGTCATCTACGTTGTCGAAGGGGTTACTTCTGTTTTAACCTAATCCTTTTTCCTGAAAGCTTTCTAAGTGGCTGGGGGTTTCAGAGGTGATGGAGTTGAAAGGGGTTTCGACTCTGTCCTTCAAAGTTTTTGTTTTAAGGGTTTTGCTTTCGACAAAGATGGTTCCGACACCATCAATTTTCCCCAAGCTAATTTTTGTTGGTTTCGAAAGAGATACTTTCATATATAACCATTTTAACCCACATGATGTTTTTAAAGAGTAAACCCAATGCTTTCGAAATGGGTACTTTCATTTGTTTCGAAGCATTATACTTATAAATATGATTAGAAACCATCGAAAGGTATAATAGGTTTCGAAATAGAATTTTTACTAAGGGCTTCGAAAGGTATGTATATAATGTTTTGAAAAAAAGTCTTTTCTTTCGAAGGAGGCTATCCAGAGGTTTCGAAAGAGATGTTTTTTTGGTTTCAAAACATAATCCCAATCTCAATTTAAAGTAATAACCATGACATAAATAAAGATTTTGAAATGTTATTCACATTGTTATTAACACATAACTATATTTTGGGGAAATGACAGAATAACCAGTTAGGTTGACTCATTAGTGAATATAACTTAACAGATGTTCAAATTCGAATTAAAGATATTATTAGGGGCCAATGGTTTACAGTAAGCCCATGAAAACCATATGATATTGGTAGGGGCCAACAGGTTCATAGTCAGCCCATGAAAATTATGACTTGATACTGTCAGGGGCCAGTAGGTTTGTAATTAGCCCATGACAACTAAATTCGGATTAAGATATTGGCAGTCAGCCAATAGGTTCCTAGTTAGCCCATGAAAACTAGGATATGAAATAAGATATTGAAGTTACCAATAGGTTCTTAGTGATCGCATGACAACTAAGTAATTGGACAGATAGTCCTTAACATTTTATAGGTTAATAGTAACCCTAAAAACTATAATTGAGACAGATAGTCAGAATGAATGGGGATGGTAATCCAGAATTGATTTAATCATTTGGCATATCATCATAATGTTTTGAAATACTATGTTTTAACCATTGTGGATGCAGGAGCACAGTATATGGTTTTATGAATTTTTTATGGTACTAGTAAGGGGAAAACCCGTTCCGCTAAGCGGCATGGTCTCACTAGATATCTAATGGTTTGAGATGGTAAATTATTATTCATACCAAACTTTATGTCCGACTCAAAGTTTTTGTTTTCCCCTTAAATTCTCGAGTACTCAATTGATTTTTATTAGGTTGAGAGTTAAGGTTTCCAAGTGTTCTTCTAGACGAACAAAAGCTTATAAGGACGTGCAGGAGGCAGATTGTTATTAGAGTTCTTTTATTTCCACTGTGTGTTTGTTTGTAAAGGAAAATTATTTTCTTGCCTATCTATATACTCTGATCTACCAAGGAGGCATCTTCATACGTCACTCTTGGCGTATTTTGTAATAATTATATGTTATCTGAACGTGGTCTGCGAATTGGGATTATGTAATCAATTCGGAATATTTTGAAATGAATATGGAATTTGTTTTGTTGTTATTTTTTTTCCATATTCTTGTGCTTTTGTGTATCAATGTATCTAATATCGCCATGTTTGGTCGCTAAGAATTAATAACTATGGATGGCTGCAACATCCGTAGCTGCTAGTTTTAAGCCACCAAATAAGGGGATGTTACGTATAACTTATATATTTTTATATACTTTTAATTAGGTGATGATTTCAATATACAAACTTATTATCACAATTATATTGGTTTTGTGTTTGCATATACTTGGATATTAATTTTTTTATCGTATATATATCAAATCAATATGGCTTGACAATTAAAAAAACATTTTTAATTTTAGTGATTTAATATATAATATTTAACTAGATATATATAGTTTATAATTTAATTATAGTATCATACTTCAACAAAATATGGCCATATTTTTTTAATGTTTGGTATTAATTATATAATAGTTTTGGCAATGATAAAAATATTATATATGTATATTATTTAAGATAATAATTAAATAATTTAATTATATTAATACAAAAATATCATGAAAATTATGTATTACATTTTATAAAGTAATATTAGCATAAAATATACTCTCAGTAAAAATAGAAAACAATTTATTTTATTTTTTAAAAGTATTTTAAATAAAAGTCTAGAATATGAAATCTATTTTAAAATTATTTTAGATCATAAAATTGTGTGCTAAATATTCAAAACATAGGATTACTGAAAATTCAAAATACGAAGTAAAGTTTCGAAAATGATTTTTTATTAATATTTCATATTTTCTATATGCATATTTAAACAAAATATATATTTTAAAATTAAAATAAATTACTCAGAGCCATGAGTAGGAACTAGTCATATATAATTACAAATTTTTTTTTTGTATTTTATAAACTCTAATATATATATATGTGTGTGTGTGTATTATATTATTATACATACATTTGTATATAAATATTTAATATATACATATAAATACAATTAATACATATGTATATATTATTTTTGGCTTTATAAAAACAAATTTTATAAATGATTTAATTACATTCATATTGATATATATATATATATATAATGTTAATACTTTATACATTTGTTTATATATATCTATACGTATGTGTTTATATATTTATATAAAATTATTTAAATAAAATTATAGTACGTATAAATGTACATACGTGCATACATACATACATACATACATACATACATAAATACATACATACATACATACATACATACATATATGTAAGTAAAAGTAAATAAACATATTGGACAATATATATTTGTATATTGGATAAGCTAACGTATCGGTCGCGATGTAAATCCTAGCATCTATACACCGACATCTTATACCTTGCATAGATTAATATGTTATACACGAACACACATATATACGTTTCTATGATACATGTGTGTGTGTATGTCTATTATAACATAAATTAAATAATACTATATCTTTATATAACTTTAAATAAAATAAAGATTCTACTTGAAATAAATTTAGAAATTATCTAAATAAATTAGACTTCATAGGCCCAATAAATATCTAATATAGTAAGAAAATAATTAATTTCACCTATAACTTCTGTTGCGAGCTGGCCCAGTCCCAATAGATGGTGAATTCGAATCGTTTCAACAATGCCGTGCAGCGTTATTATAGTTTATTGGTTCCTGTAGCACCTTCAGCGGTGAGAGCTTATGCTAATTTTTCACAATAAAGCTACAAACTTGGATATCATGGAAGAAACGAGTGATGAAAAAGTAGTAGGAATTATAATTTCTAAGTTGGATTTATTCCGTAGTCGTCGTCAATATTTTGTTTGTATTTTTGCATGTTTATTATATTTCATTATGTATATGAATTTGAATTTTTTTAGTTTATTTTAATGAAGTTGCGTAATTTATTTCTTGTTAAGTGCATTATGGCATGCTCTCTGCGTGTGATCATAGCATGCGCTTCATGCATGAATTATAGTTCTACAAACTATATTTGTTTAACACTTTCAAGAATAAATTATTTGCACAAATATTCAGCCATATATTTTGCGTTGAAATCACTTGTACTTAGAACGAATTTTTATTTCTAAGTTGCAACATCTAATTTTTTTGTTTTTTTTTAATTTTCATCTACATGATAAATTAATAAAGAACGAATTAGTAAAAGAATTTTACTAATTGGATCATATTTTTAAGTGATATTAAGATTTGGTAATATTTGTGGAGAGGCGGTTTGAATTTATAAGAAAATTATTTGTTAGATTCTAATTTTAAGTGATATTAGAGGGGAATTTTTGGTAGTTCACGCAAACACCAATAAAGTGTGACACCAAAGTGTTCCAAATATTATTAAAGATTTGAAATTATTAAACATACATTACACAATAACAATAAATAATTATACTTGAAAATCAATTAAATTAAAAATCATATTTCAAATACTCTGCTCAGATACCTCATTCAAATAGCCAAACACATTCCCTTTTCAACCAACTTCCCCGCTCGAGTACCTTGCTCAAATCTCGCGCTCAAATACCCCATTTACTTTGTAAAGAATGGACCCTAATAGTCATTCTTCAACGTCGATTTGATAGTGAGCGTTTAATGAATTTTTACATCCTTTTGGTAAAATTCTTGAGCACTTTATCACATGAAATTGATAAAAAAAGTGCAGCCCTGTCGAGAGGCAACATGAAAAAGAGAAAACAATAAACAATTTTTACTGTTGGAGGACTTAAATAAACTATTTTTTTTGCTTTGTGAAAGTCAAAACGGATTTGTTTTGAATTTCGAAAAAACAAAAAAAAAAGCTTATTTAAGTCGATTCAAATAGCCCGTTAGAGTAGTTTAAATTTGAATCACTCTTATGTTCAGCATGCCTTTCATTTTGGATTTCACTAAAAAATTTAAAATCGGTTTGCTTCTAACAAACCATTAATGAATTTTAAATTTTTAGATAGTTTCTGAGATTAAAAATGAGAGGTGAAAAGAATAAGATGATAAATATATGTTTTTTTTATGGGTATGAGGTCTGTATAGTAATTTATTATTATTGGATACTTGACATGTAGCTTCAAACTGATGGTTTTAATTAGTTTTTCATTGTGTCGTTGAGACTTATCTAAAAAATGAGTCACGTGACACTTTGGTAGAAATATCAAAATCTTCGTAATTTAATAGTTTGAACAAATTTAGATGAAATTCGTGAACTTATTCGGGCTTGTCACATGTCAAACGATGATTGGTCTTTTAAATTTACGGTGACTTCTATAATAACTTGCAATAATTCCTATAACTAAAGTTATGGTACCTAGCCAAATAGAATTGAGGTGTATCTTTTATGAAGTGTGCAAATTTCTCGACTTTACACTATAATGTTGTACTATTCTTACCGTTACTCTCCACCTCTCCCTTCCATAAACTTCTTATCCATAAATGATCGGCCTCAATTATTATTCAATCACGCTTCTCCTTGTTCCCTTCTTGTGCAGATGCACTTAAATCTAGCTATACCCATTATTTGAAATCCCAAATCTCAAAATCCTCATCTCACTTTACATGGCTGAGGCTTCAAAACAAAAAAATGGATTTGCTATCGATGTGGAGGGTCGGGTCATCTAGTGGTTGCTTGTAGAGATCGTATACGCTATTTTCACTATGGCAAGCTTGGTCACAAAAGATCCTCCTAGTCCATGCTTTCAAAATCTAAGGTAGACCAAAACTATCCAACAACCACTTTTATTAAATCCAAAACTTTAAAAGATTACCACCAATAGTTTTGTATTTAGTTCCTTGAACTGCAAATCCGGATTAAGTCCCTATATTACCTTCAATAGCCACTCTAGTCATGAAAAAATTATAGTGCTTGCTTGACGCTTTTGACAATTACGCTTCTGCAGTCTCTTGCTTACAGCTAAAGCTTGAGGTGGGCGAATTCCATCTCAGTAGAAGGGTTAGCGACGATTATATGGTAGCTCGAAAGGTAGTTGACTATGTGTCAATGAATACATCCAATGTAATGACGTTCGGCCCTGGCATTTTCAAATGTCGACAGCCGGTTGACAATTTACAACTTAACCTTCTTTATACTGCTATCAATTATGCTAACAACTCGATGATGACCTGTAATAATGCTTGTCTAAATTCAAGCTCAAATTTTGTGCAGGCATACAAGAACTACTCCAACCAAAAAGCTATGGTACGTTTCACTAGTCATAATAGATTTGAGGTATTGAATGAACTTGGTTTGGAAAATGAGGATGAAGAGCCTATTGTAAGGAAATTTGATCGTTTTGTAAGGAAATTTATGTGGTACATTAATGGACCGTTTCCTTCCTCATTATGTGGTACATTAATGGATCGTTTCTTTTCGCAAACGTTTCCTTCCTCATTATGTGGTCAATAAAATCTAAAAGGTTTTCCTATTAATATGCTAAATAAATAAAACGGTTACAATCTAGAGCGTTAATTTCTCTTATCTTGATCTTGATGGACGATCAAGATTAAGTCTACAAATCTGGAAATTTGGTCCTCTCTCTACCTATAAATATTAACCTTTGCCAATCACAAAGGATATACGGAAAACACATAAAGAAACATATAGGAAAAGAGAGAGAAACCATTTTCTTTCTCAATTGAAACAGCATTCGACAATATCCATTGCTGATTCGTATACAATATGTCTGGAGGTATGTTTTATTAATTCTTTACATATGTGATAATCATGTAATTCTAGAACTTAGGGTTTATGTTATTCGCAAGATATAGATTACATGTGGTATCAGAGCGAGATTTTAGAATTCATGATTATCCATCAATATATAAAATGAAATTACTATAGATCTTTGATATGATGTTTATAATTTTACTATGATAATGATAATGATTATTAATGTTAATATGATTCAAGTTTAATATTCATATTATTTAAGTTGCTACAGTAATCATGATTATCAATAATATTCTATTTACTGTATTCTTAGATCTGGATCTGGAAAGTTTATATTTCCGCAAAAGTTGATTTTTTTCTACTTTAATATTTGACCTACTGTATAATATGGAACAACTTATTGTATGCGAATACTTTTCAGAAAGTATACATACTGAAAACAATTTTTTTCTAGTTTGACATTAAATTCATGACCTGGAACTTACAAGATAATTGTCTATATATGATTTGCAAAATAATTATTTATATGTTAAATTCATGTATGGAATTTACTTGGAGTTACTAGACATTTATTATCCTTGTTGTGGATTACTTGAAAGAATGACAAATGTTTATAAAAAAAAACAACATTAATGTTTATCTCTTTTCTCTCTTGTTTTATTTTACGCTTCCGTGCTTAAATTCCTTGTTTCCTCTGGTCTGATGCATGCAGTCCCGTCCACAGGCGGCTGCTGTTTGCACAATAACGCATGAAACATTAATGTTTATCATTCTTTCATGAGTATGGTTCTACTGCCTACCCACAGGAGGCGCTAAACCTAACCTCTTATTATGACATGTGTTTTATTCTAATAAAGAAGCCTACATTTCTTTTATATCTACAGTTGCAATGCCCTCAAACCTTAATTCGTACGCTATGTCTATCGCCAAACTCAATGGAACCAACTACTCAGAATGGAAAGAGCAAGTTGAGTTTTCTTCAGGAGTACTTGAACTGGACATGGCTCTCCTTAAGGAAAAGCCAGCCCCACTTACTGACACAAGTACGCCTGAGGAAAACAAACTCCATAATGATTGGGAACAATCTAATAGGCTCAGCATGATGTTTATGCGAATGGTGATTGATACCAACATCAAAACCTCCCTACCCCAAACTGAAAGCGCAAAAGAATATTTGCAATCCATTGAAAATCGGTTCAAGACTGTAGACAAATCCCTTGCTGGGAAACTTATGGCAGATCTTGTAACCATGAAGTTTGATGGTTCTCGCTCAATGAGCGCTCATGTCATTGAAATGATTAACCTTGCTGCCAAACTTAAGAACTTGGGTGTAACGACCCGTAAATTTTCGATAATTAAAATAGCTAATTTAATAAGATTTCGTGATTTAGTGAGAGAAAAAAATTGTAATTCGTGTAGAATAATAATAACTGGAATGAATTGCAACAATAATGATCCAAGTAATTAAAATAAAAGCTACTTAGTGAATGCCTTTGAAACCGATAGTTGAATAGGATAATAAATGTTGAATTCATTGGGTATAAGAGAGAAATTGATTGATAAGTAAAATCTATTTGAAATCAAATATTGAATATTGGACAGGTAAATCGTTTAAATTAAATATTTAAAATTTATTGAATAATTTAATAATGGAAATTGAATAACCGTATAATGGAAATAGTTGTTCTATAATTTTAATTCTTTTCAAAGGTTAAATTTTATAAGTTCGTTTTGAATATTTCAAAAGATAGCGATTTAAGAATAATCATTTTTTTTAAATTTAATATTATAAATGTTTGAATAATTAAATTCCGAATTTGATATGATTAATTTGATATTGAAATTTAATATATGAAAATAGAGTGAATAATTGAAATTTTATTTAATATGATTCAAATTGGTTTCCAAAGTGAATGTAAGTATATTGGGATTTTAATAGAGTTAATAAGATTTTAAAATTGGAATTTATTGGATAAATTGAATAACGGGTTTAATATGATTAAAAATGATTTGTAAAATTTTATTTTATCATATTGAAGTTATAGTGATGTTATAGAACTTTTAAAACTGAATTTAAAATTTATTTGTGAAATTGGATATTTTAATATTTAATTATCGACTGAAAAATAGCTAAATTTTGAACAGTCTCAGAATTGGACGAAACTAGTTCCATTGGATCCGTAATAGTTAGATATTATTGGATTTCAATTTTCGTAGCAATCGGAGTTGTCGTTTGACCGTGGCAGCTCGAAACGCATCGAAATTGTTTTAATATTAATTTAACTAGTTAAAATAGTCATTTTTTCAAACGGTCTCGGATTTCGACGAAACCAGTTTTATCGGATCCGTAATGTGATATTATTGTAAGGTTTCAAATTTCAAGTCAAACGGATTTACCGTTTGTCCGGGGCGAGCCAAAACGCATAGAAATCGGTTTAATCAATTTAATTTTAAATCGATCATTTATTGCCGTATCTCGCGCAGACGATCGAATTAGCTTCCGAAACCTATTCCATTGCGTTCGGAATGCGGGGTAAACCCTAGAAACGCTGGTCACCGCGTGTAAATCGGAGTTCAGAAATGCCGGGATAATTAGTGTTCGTTAGAATTTCTATATAAGCACCTCATTATTTTCTTTTTTCTTTTTACAAAGGCAAACCCTAATTTTACTTCGGAGCCGCCAGTTATCACGTTAATGGCCAGAAAGTTTCGATCTTTCCTCCTTAAAATCTCCTCATCCGTCAACAATTAGCTAAAACTTCCAACTACAATCTTGGAGAGCACTGCGAGATCTTCAATTCGTGCGGTGGTGATCGAAAAACATTGAGTGTTTCGTCAGGGATTTCGCCACGATGGCCGCGACTTCGTGCACGCATTTCCAGGTTGTTGTACCACCGAGCTCGAAGATATTGAGGCCGAGTATGGTATTGGTGATGGGCTACGCAATGGCGGTGTTCGATCGATGTGATGTGGCTCGTAGTGAGTTGCGTGATTAGGGTTTTAGGCGCGTTTTTGGGTTCGAACTCACTGGGAACGAACGCGTGAAGGAAGACAGAGGGAGCGTAGTGTTTGCGCGTGCGGCCGAGATTTTCAGGCCAAGAAATCAATGGCTAAGATGGTAACTGGGTTTAAAAATATAATATACGTTGTAAATAATTATATTAAAAATTCGTGTAAACTTATAAATATCGTATCTCTTTCATACGAGGTCGGATTGTGACGAAACGAATTGCAACGGGTTCGTTTTGTCGAGCACTACGCTATGGAGCTGGATTGGAATCATTTGGAGCTAGAGAAAATTTTGAGTTAAATCGAACGTCGTTCGATTTGATTTAAAATCGAAAAATCAAGGTGAGTGTTTTATAACGCTCAAACCGTACTAAATATTTTATGCTAGTTAAATTGACGTTATGTAGTGTTATGAAATTTATTTGTCATTGTTTGATAGAATTTAATTTTCATATAGATCATCGTTTGAATTGACCGTTGAAAAAATTAAATTGACAGTTAAATTGAAATTGAAATTGAATTACGATTAAATTACCTGACATTGATAACTATGAAATTGCCATGAATTATATTGTGTATTGGATGATGTATTTCGATGGATGCAATTGGTTGATATTTGAATGTTTGGATGTTTATTCGCTTATATATATACTGTTATGCATACATATAAAACTGTGATTTGATTTAAGTAATAAATATTCATCCCTGACATTTAATTGAAATAAATAATTACTTGGCCATAGGATAGAAAATTATATACGGACACCGAATTGGCTAAATTAATAATTTTTAAAATCGTCGATTTGAAATTTATTTAAATGTTTGATGTAAAAGTTATAAATAGAAATCGAATTTATAGAAATCGAATTTATCGGAAATGTGAGTTTGGAATGTTGAAATAAATTTTGGTTAAAGAAATTGTTAAATAATTTAAGTGGAGACTTTGGAATTTTAAAATCAGGATATGATTGAATTTCGAAATTTGATTTGTTTTAAAGATTGAACCTTAATTCGAGCTTTGAATATTACTAAGTAAAAGTAATATAAAAAAGATATTTTGGATTTGGGCTTGAAATTGAATCATATTTGAAATTTAGATTTAAATTTGAGTATTGAATTCTAATTAAGTAAAAGTGAGATATAAGAGATATTTTGAAATCGAGCTTGGAATCGAATCATGTTTAAAATTTGGATTTAAACTCGTATATTGATGGATAATTTTGTAAGTGTTCTAAATGGATATTTTGAAAAACCAAGCTCTAAATCGATATAAATTGAAATTGAATTAATTGAAAGTGAATATAAAATTGAATAAATTTGAAGTCAAAGTTGACCTTGAATTGAATTGAAATCGAAATTGAATCGGTAGAATGGAAATTGAAATTGATTTGAATTGGGAAGTTATAATTGAAATGGATTGGTTTTGAAGCTGTTTTATTTTGTTTCCAAATTACTCGGATTATATAAACCATTTTGAATACTTAACTATTTTAATCTATTATAAATCTACTTAACCCAATTTAAATTAATTTAAACTAATTTATCTATTTCAAATCCGTTTTAAGATCTTAAGTATTTTTAACTATTTTAATTATTTAAAACTACTTTTAAACTACTCAAAACTATTTTCTAAAATTCTAAGCTGGTCAATAAGGTGAAATGTTTATATTTAAATCTTGAATTTAAATACGAATTAGGTTAAATGAAGTTGCAACCTAAATTGAAATTCGAAACGATTTGAAATCGAAATGAGATATTGATGCGAGAAATGATTTTTGAAATGAAATCTTACATTTGAAAAGATACGATGTTATTTGAAATGGATTTGATTTTTGAAGCGAATATGGTATTGTGATATAAATTATGAATCGATTTGAAATGTAAAAGAGCCAACGGTGTAATAATACGTAGTTATTAAAGAGACCGGGATCAGATATGGGCATACTCTCTGTCGATACCGAAAACCACTTTAATAACTATTATACGCGGAGTGTTGATCCAGAATGAAGTGGATGGTTTGGTGAACGCGTTGACTGAAGAAAGAGAACGATATTGGATGACCCCTGACATGACTAAAACAGGAGCCGCGCCGGGCCATTGAGGTTCGCCACCTCTAGCGGACACGCTTCTTCGATACCATTTCTATTACATTTGTGATGCGATTTGGGTGCACCCCTTGATTTCGGAGTGTTGTTTCGCGGTGTTGGGGTAGCTGCTGGCTATGCCCAACATCAGTCCGGATCATGCAACTACTAGTATCCTAGTTGGTATCGCCTCATGTACCTTGTAATACCGATTATCCTATTCGCGACCACTACATTTTGATTTGTACCTTGAGTATATGGATTGCCCTCTGGTGACTTTCGGTTTTGGGGAAACTACGGTCTTGTATATGCTTTTGGGAATATAAAATGTGTTAAGGGGGATTATGGTAACGCCTTAACGCTATTTTGATACTTTATATTACTGATAGGCATTATCTACTTAGCGTATATTACTATATAGTAGATAGTTTAACGGATCCTTAGAAGATGGAAAATCCCGTAACATCTCTTAAGTTATTGCACGCACGTTGACACTGGATAGGAGATGTCAAACCCCGTAAACATCTTCGACGCCGTTACACTCATATTTATTTACGATTGATTTAACTTTCATAAGGGTATTTAGTCCTGACTCGAGTGTTTTGTCTTTTCATTACGCTCGGGTCAGTCCTGAGTTTTTTTAGATTTTTGAAGATCTATTCTGGAGGACGAAGACGAAGATTTGGTATACTATTACTATTATTACCCTTGCATCAGGCTATCTGCTGCATTATTTTAATTGTTCTGTTGTATATGTATAACTCTGATAAATGTTGTATAAATAATTGTCAAAGTATAGTAGACAGCTTCATGAACTGTTTATTTGACTATTATATTTTATCGTTCCGCTGCGAGATTCTGTGTTGTTTCATTTCCTTTATTTCTTTTCTTTTCTTTTCTTATTTACCCCAATAACCATCTGCCCTTTTAATGGTTTGGAATCGACATGTGTATTTGATCGTCGGTTTTAAGCTGTCCAAAAAGGCAGGTCGTTATATTGGGATTGGTTATGGACGATGCTTTTCTCGTCCAATTCATTCTCACTAGCTTACCTCCTCAGTATGAACCATTCAAAATTCATTACAACACTATTACGGAAAAGTGGAGTCTGAATGAATTGACTAACAAACTGGTTCAAGAGGAGTCTAGGCAAGGCTCGCAAGGCATTAAAGTTGCTTATTTCACTCAAGGGGTTGGAAAACAAGCTGACAAAAAGAACAAATCACAGCATAAAAGAGCACCACCCAAATGTGATGATGCCACTCAACCATCCAAGAAGAAAAAGAAGGATGATGTCTGCAAATTCTGCAAGAAACCTGGACACTTCCAGGCAGATTGCATTAAGCGCAAAGCATGGTTCGAAAAGAAAGGTAACCCAATGGGTTTCGTAAGTCATTTCGAATCAAATCTTACTAATGTACCTTCTTCTACTTGGTGGATTGATACTGCTGCTAACGTTCATGTTTCGAATTCTATGCAGGGATTCATTACGATCCAAACCACAAACCCAAGTGAGAATTTCATTTTAATGGGGAATAAAGATAAAGCTCCAGTAGAAGCTATTGGAACTTTTCGTCTTATTTTAGATAGCGGTTATTAGTTAGATTTATGTCAAACTCTTTATGTTCCGTCTATTTCCCGTAATTTGATTTCTGTAAGTGTACTTGATAAATTTGGATATTCTTTTGAAGTTGGAAATGGAAATTTTAGTTTATTTAAAAATTCTAGTCTTATTGGTTCTGGAATATTAATTGATGGACTTTATAAACTTCATCTTAAACAAAATGCTGAAATTCAACTAACCTTGCATGGAAAAGAAAATAAAAGAAAGTCATTCAATAATGATTCTTACTTCTTGTGGCATAAAAAACTGGGTCACATATCCAGTGAAAGAATCAAAAGGTTAGTGAAAGATGGTGTCCTACCGGATCTAGACTTCGCTAACATTACAACATGTGTTGATTGTATTGAAGGAAAAACAACAAAAAACAAAAAGAAAGGAGCCACAAGAAGTACACAACTTCTTGAAATAATACATATAGATATTTGTGGACCTTTTGATGTTCCAACTTTTGGTGGAGAGAAATATTTCATCACTTTTATCGATGATTTTTCACGTTATTGCTTTCTTTATCTGTTGCATGAAAAATCTCAGTCAGTGGACGCTGTACAAGTGTTCATTACTGAAGTCGAAAGGCAATTAGAAAGAAAAGCGAAAATCATTAGGTCAGATAGGGGTGGTGAATTCTATGGAAGGTATGATGAAACGGAACAACATCCTGGACCTTTTGCTAGACTTCTTCAAAAACTTGGAATTGTTGCACAATACACAACGCCTGGATCTCCATGGCAGAATGGTATAGCTGAAAGGCGAAATCATATATACATGGAAATGGTTAGATCCATGATGAGTCATGCAAATTTACCTATGTCATTATGGATGGATGCATTACGAACAGCTGTCTACATCTTAAATAGAGTTCCAAGTAAGGCCGTTCCAAAGACTCCTTTTGAACTTTGGAAAGGATGGAAACCTAGCTTAAGACATCTCCAAATTTGGGGTTGCCCAGCTGAAGCTAGACTGTACAATCCAAATGAAAAGAAATTGGATTTTAAGACAGTCAGTGGTTACTTTATAGGTTACCTAGAAAAATCTAAAGGATATAGATTTTATTGTCCTAACCATAGTACAAGAATTGTTGAAACCGGAAATGCCAAATTCTATGAGAATGGTGAAATCAGTGGGAGTACAAAACAACAAGAAGTGGTCATTAATGAAATAAGGGTACCCATTATCTTACCCTCTATTTCAAAAGATATTGGGAATCATCCCATTATTGAACATGTTCACAATGAGGAAAAACCAATAAATGATCAACAACTCCATAATGAAATTATCACCAATCATAATGTTGATGAAGTACCACAGGAACTAACATTAAGAAGATCTCAAAGACAAAGAAGATCAGCTATTCCTGATGATTACATGCTTTATCTAATAGAATCTGAAGGAACTACGGACCTAATTTCTTATTCACAAGCCATTAAGGATGTTAATTCTATTAAATGGATTGAGGCCATGAAAGATGAACTGAAATCTATGGATAATAATCAAGTTTGGGAAATCGTTCAATTACCGCAAGGACATAAAGAAGTCGGTTGTAAGTGGGTTTTCAAGACCAAACGTGACTGCAATGGTAAAATTGAACGATAAAAAGCTAGACTTGTTTTCAAAGGTTTTAATCAGAAAGAAGGCATTGACTATAATGAAACTTTTGCTCCTGTTTCCAGGAAAGATTCTCTTAGAATTATCATGGCATTAGTAGCTCATTATGATCTCGAGTTACATCAAATGGATGTGAAAACAGCCTTTCTAAATGGAGACTTGGAAGAAGAAGTCTACATGCGTCAATCTGAAGGCTTCATAATTGAAGGACAGGAAGACATGGTCTGCAAACTTAAGAAATCAATATATGGACTGAAACAAGCTTCTAGACAATGGTATCTAAAGTTTCATGAGATCATTACCGCTTTCGATTTCACAGAAAACATAGTTGACCCTTGTATATACCTCAAGTTCAGTGGGAGCAAGTTCATATTTTTGATTCTGTATGTTGATGACATATTATTGGCTAGCAGCGACCTTGGTTTATTACGTGAAACTAAGGATTATCTCTCAACGAACTTTGAAATGAAAGATATGGGTGAGGCATCCTATGTGATAGGAATAGAAATATTCCGTGATAGATCACAAGGAATTCTAGGATTGTCTCAAAAAGCATATATTGACAAAATTCTTGAGAGATTTGGCATGACGAATTGTTCCTCTAGTCCTGTCCCACTGCAGAAAGGAGACAAACTTGTTCTTGAGCAGTGCCCAAAGAATCCTATGGAACGAGAAGAAATGACCAAATATCCTTATGCATCTCTTGTAGGGAGTTTGATGTATTCACAGGTCTGTACAAGACCTGATATTAGTCATGCAGTTGGTATGCTGGGTAGATTTCAAAGTAACCCAGGAATCGCTCATTGGAAAGCTGCAAAGAAGGTACTAAGATACCTAAAGGGAACAAGGAATTACATGCTCACCTATAGAAAATCAAGTTACCTACAGGTAACTGGTTATTCTGATTCAGACCTTGCTGGATGTCCTGACACTAGGATCTGTACTCTTGCCTATGTGTACCTCTTATGTGGCGGTGCAATATCATGGAGAAGCCAGAAATCTGAGATGCTTTTCGGATCCACGATGATGGCTGAATACGTAGCATGTTATGAGGCTTCAATTCAGGGAACATGGCTGCGTAATTTTGTCTCACAATTTGGCACTTTAAGTTTTATCTCTAAGCCACTAACTGTTTACTGCGACAATGAAGCTGCAACCTTTTTCTCCAAGCATGATAGGATAACCAAAGGTTCCAAACACATGGACCTTAAATACCTACTACCGAAGCAAGATGTTAAACTAAAGAAAATTATTGTTGAATCAATAAGTACAGACTTACAAGTGGCAGACATATTCACGAAAGGACTACCTCCAAAGACCTTTCAGAGACATACTGATAGCATGGGTCTTGCAGATAGTTCCTAATTATCTTCTTATTATGCCATTTATTTTGTACTTATCTAGACATAAAAATTATTGAGCTCTTAATAATTTGGACATCTTTTATTTCTGTTTTATAATGTGTACACATTTATATTTACATAAATGATAACAGAAATAGTCTTTTGCTTCAAGACATTATGTGACCATTAAGTTATGCTCATCTACGGTCTAGCTATGAAAGTTGTCAATGTCATAGTACATGGAAGTAAGCATGTTGCAAAATAACGTGTACACATCATGACTTCCATTGACCACTAGATTAGCCAAGACACTTATGATAACCGACTAAAGAAAAATTTAGCATATCATGCGCGCTTTATGACCTTAATACGAAAACATTAATAGATTTTACTATTGACCAAGTGGGAGACTGTAAGGAAATTTGATTGTTTTGTAAGGAAATTTATGTGGTACATTAATGGACCGTTTCCTTCCTCATTATGTGGTACATTAATGGACCGTTTCTTTTCCCAAACGTTTCCTTCCTCATTATGTAGTCAATAGAATCTAAAAGGTTTTCCTATTAATATGCTAAATAAATAAAACGGTTACAATCTAGAGTGTTAATTTCTCTTATCTTGATCTTGATGGACGATCAAGATTAAGTCTACAAATCTGAAATTTGGTCCTCTCTCTACCTATAAATATCAACCTTTGCCCATCACAAAGGATATACAGAAAACACATAAAGAAACATATAGGAAAAGAGAGAGAAACAATTTTCTTTCTCAATTGAAACAGCATTCGGCAACATCCATTGCTGATTCGTATACAATATGTCTGGGGGTATGTTTTATTAATTCTTTACATATGTGATAATCATGTAATTCTAGATCTTAGGGTTTATGTTATCCGCAAGATATAGATTACACCTATGTGTATGGGTGAGGAGAGAGATGTTTTGTGTGGGATGCCTATGTCCGTAGCATGGGATGAGACTGAAGGTTTGGTAGTGGAAGGGGATGTATTAAGGTTGTTTGACGGTCTGGCTGCCAAACTAGAAAGCCATATCATGGCAGCAGATATGGCGACATTGAGTGGAGAAGATGAAAGTGGAGTGGTAATTATAAATTATGAGATAAAGCTCTGTACAATATGGAGTGCAAATGATCGTTTGCTTGATGATATTTTTAATATTGGCTATTGTATGGAAGGTATATCATGTATACGTAATTTTATCGGGCTAGAAAATGAATGCTCCATGGTTAAGTATTTGGGTAGTTTGATTGTTAGGAATTGTTCATGGCATAAAATGCAAGAAACTATTTGGGTAGGACTTATTTTGGTGAGAAAGTGTTCAAAAACAAGTGGGATAATGGGAGAGGTGGATCTACTTTATTCATATTTGTCGACGATGTCATAGGCATGGGGCATGGGTTGGCATGTTGTATAGGTGTAGGGGAGGGATTATATTTAAGGATGCTGGATAAGAAATCACTACGGGTTTTGCAGAAAAGGGTCTGCTCTAGTTCAGATGAATTTGATGTCCTAAATAAGCTTGATCAAGAGACTAGGCTGCTATTGGGTGGGGAGGCGTCAGACTTTGCCCAGTGCACTAAGAGCGGAACTTTATTCAGAGATCATGGTGCTAAATTCACTAAGTTCGGATTCATTGGTGGACAAGTCGACGAGCTGCAAAAGCTCCTCAACAAGAAGATCTCTTCACTATATAGGTTCGGTTAGGATGATACAAGGCTGCAGGGGGCTCCCTCTGCTTCATCAACCAGGGCTTCAGGTTCTAGCTCTGGTTTGACTAATCTCTTAGGTAGCACTCATAATTCTTTTGTGTTGAATGACTTATCTACTTCTTGTATGTTAGATTTAGCTAAGAGATCAGGTTTTGTCTTCGTCCTCGATCGATCAGATATAAACTTTATTAGAAACAAGGAACTAGAGTGTTAGATCTTTTAGATTTTGAGATTCATTAACTAGAACTTTAGAGGTCTACATGACCAGATAAAGAAATAAAATTAAATCTTTTTGAAAGATAATTACACTATAACACTTTTGTAGGAAACAAAAATATAATGTCCATATTATCGTTTCTATAAAAGCCAAGGGGTCTTAGTAATTGGGTCTGTCTCCCTACTTGGGGTAGTTCGGCCAATGGTAGGTTGGTACCATAAACGTGTTAAACCTTTTCAAGTTATTAATAACTATCACTCGATGCACTTTATCTTCACGGATTTAAGTGATGACTCACTTTTTCCAATATTTATGGACCTCACAATAAGGTAGATAGATTGGTCCTCTAGACCGAATGCCTAAAGTTTAGATCCCTCTTTGTAGGTCCTTCGGCAATAAGAGGATCTTAACGTGACTACATTTTTAGGTGAAAGCTCACCTGTAGAAGGCAACTTTTTTGATATGCAAGAATTCGACCAGTTTATTTCTAACAGTAATCTGTTTGAATTATCTCTTAGCAATAGGAGGTTAACTTGGTTGAATTCTAGGGATTACCCTCTTAAGATGGGTTTCAAGCTTTGCACGGTATGGGCCTTCCAACCGTTTATTCTGAACACTGTCCCATGACTCCTTTTTATGAGAATCAACACATTTTTCAAAGCACTTTAAAATTTGAAAAGATGTGGTTTCTAGGAAGCAATTTTAATAACTTAATTACTAATAAATTGATTTCTATGAGTCACGATAACTTTAGATATTCCAAAAATATTGCTAAGGCTTTTATTAGTAAGCTTAGGGATTTAAGATTAATTCTTAAAAAACGAAATAAAGACACTTTGACAGCGTTAAAAATAAAAGAGAGAACTTACTTGTGGAAATTTTTAATTAAATAAAGTGGAAGAATTAAGAATCTTAAAAGCTTCTGAGCTAAATGTACTTACCTTAAGGAAGAGCTCAATAAGGTAATTAAGCAAGAGAAAATAATATGGCATCAGAAGCCTATGGTCTAATGGATGGATGAGGGTGATAAAAATACTAAGTTTTTCCATAGTATAACAAATGGTCGTAAATGTAATAATACCATAGATGCCACTTGTATAAACAACATGTAAATCACTGACAAAACGAACTTAACAATGTCATCACCAACTACTGCAAGGACATTTTTGGATCTATTAATGGGTACAAAATCGAAGCAAGGTGGAATGACTTATACCCTTAAAATTGTAGGATTCCTTGAGAGGATCTGGATAAGCTATTTATGGAATATGAGATCTTTGGGGCCATCAATGGCATGCCTAGTGATAAATTGTCAGGACCAGATGGTTCCTCGTGTAGTTTTATAAGAATTTTTTGCACATATTAAAATATGATCTAACTAAAAATATTCAACGAGTTCTATGATGATAACCTATAAATAGGAAGATTTATTTCTGCTAATGTAGTTCCGCTTCACAAGAAAGTGGGAGTGGTAGAGCTTAAGGATTTTAGACCTATCTCATTAATAAACTGCTCACTTAAAATTATTTCAAATATCTTAGTGAATAAGCCAAGCACCAAAATGGGCAAATTCAATCCAAATGTGGCCTTAGGCAAGGAGACCCGTTGTCTTCTGTACTCTTTAACTTAGCGGTGGATGTTTTCACTAGGATCGTTAAGCTAATATTAAAAACAGGATTCTAGATAGCATAAGCAATGATATTACTAGCGATGGTCTTTCAACCCTCCAGTTCGTTGATGACACATGCTTTTTACCTCACATCTACCTCATCATATTGCATCTCTTAAGTTTATTTTGTATAGCTTTGAAATGCTTTAAGGGCTTAAAATTAACTTGGATAAGAGCTTAGTTTTGATTTTGAACGATATAGATAACGTTGAAAATCTTATAACTGGTACCCTCAATTGTGAAACCATGAAATCCCCTATTTACTATCTAGGTTTAAAGATTAGACCAATAAAGCTAAAAGGAAGGCTTGGCGAGTAATAATAGATAAAATTAAAAAAGAACTATTGAATTGGAACAAGATATTTCTATCTAAAGCTGGTAGAATCATCTTAATAAACTCGGTCCTATCAGAACTTCTTGTATATAGGATGTCTTATTATCTCTTTACAAAATGGATAATTGACGTAATAGATAAAATTAGAAGAAATTTCTTATGGAGAGGAAACGGTTCTTGTAGTAGCATTAACTTAATTGGGAAACAATTTGTAAATTCAAAGAGGAAGGAGGTCTATGGATCATAAAACTTCATAATATCAACGTGTCTTTACTAAAAATAGCTTTGGAAATTTAATAACAATGGTTAGCCACAACCACCTTATGCGATAGGTCACTCCTACTAACTGATTTTGGCTTATGCTTTTATAGTAGTTGCGACTGCACATAGTGCATCGACCTCTATCATATTGAGTCCTAATAGGCATTACCTCAAATCAGCCTACTGTAACAACCTGCACTTTAATAGGCCTAAATTTTGACTAAATTGAAAATCAAGTCCATAAAATACAAATCCTTGGTTTTGGTAACTTGTAATAAACATAACTATATCAAAGAGCCAACTACATATACTCACATCGAAATAGAATAATATAATAGAACTTATATGCCAACCAAGGCTACTACCTTGGAATCAATATTATTCCTTTAGTATATGATTGCCTTGTTAGCGTCGAGCATGAATGAGAAGACTTCACCACCTACACTTCTCATCTTGCACCTATAGCCTGTCCCTCTAAATCTATCCGCTGTTTAATTGTTATGTTATAACGACCCTTACTCGACCTTCGAAAATAGACACCGAATACGACACTTATATTCAAATGTCGCAGATCCAAACGTCGAATCTGGTTCGCCGGAGCTTATAACACAATTAAGTATAAAAACACAGCGGAAGAAAAATGAATATCAATATCATATACAATTCCAAATGAATACAATATCCAAATATGGAACAACACTAATACAATATGATACAAGAATATCAGAGACAATAAACAGCAGCGGAAAACAAATAGCCAAGAGATAACTCCAATCCAATGCTCCAAAGCTAAAACTCCAAACCACAAGCTCGAACCACCATCAAGTTTCACCAAGCCAAGCAAGTCTGGTCCGATGAATCCAAAAACTCCAATATCCAAGATCTCCAAAGAATACCAAAGAGAAGGCTAAAAGCTACCAAATCGATATCTATATCTACTATCTGAAAAACCCAACTCTAGATTGCCCGTGTGGAAAATTGTGGGCACCCAGAGTTTAGGAAGGGATCAGTAAACTCCAGGTCAATCGTGGGACTGGTGTGAGCGGACGAAAACAGTTTTTATCTTTAAGAACAAACAAAAGAATTTAAAATTTGAAATCCGCAATGCTTTTAAGAAAATGAAACTACCATAAGGCCTCCCACCATACACACAATGCAAACGCAGAATTGGAGGAGATTTCTCCTTATGATAGTCAAACATGCTTGATACGCGAAAACATTTTTGATATTATTATTAGTGCATAGTGGAAAAACATTTCGAAAGTATAATATTAATCTTAGCCAGCATGCGTACCATTATAGTATGTCTACTATAGCTACCTTGTTAAATGGCAGGTTCTACAACTAAAACCGTAAAAGGCGCGTACTGGAGAATGGATTTCCAACAAATGGTCAGACTAAGGAACTTCATGGTTCACATGGGTACGCCTCTGGAGGGACGCCCCGAGAACCTAACCGGATCTCTGCTAACACAAGGCCGGGTTACCTCTGTAATTAGGTAACTACTACACGAGTATGCCATTCCTCGGTCGTAACCAACCTTTATCCGAGCGCTCGATACCAACAACCACAAAGTAATGTATTTGTAGTAACCACATAGGTTAAATATCTGGGCTCCATAGCATGATATCACCTATATTTAGAAGGAAATGAACATACCCTCAGGGGGCGCTACCCCCAAATAACATTGCCGCATTCTTCCTGTTTCGACCATTCCGGGTTGTAAAGTTTGACGAAGTCTCGTCCACAAAGCTATGCCTTTTACAAAGCCATGCTTTATTCAATAAATGATCAACAGCACTTCATATGCCACATTACCAAATTGGGATATCACTAGTAACCATCAGCTACATAACCTTTGAGCTCGTACGTCTCAGAGAAGGGTGTTAAGCTAAGAGAATAAATCTCTGTTGAGTCACAAGCTTTATGAAAGTTTTGATTTCTGACAAATAAGGCGATTGATTTCTGACAAACAAGGCGATCGACAAAAACAAGGTCATTAGAGCTATATATGGTACTCTAGATTATAGGTTGATTATTTGTTGTTGTAATAGTAATAAATTTGTTAAAATCTATCCTCAAATAATCATGCATATCAAGGGAATCAATATATATACGAATAATTTATAAGTTGCATGCAGTTGCACAATTCAATGTGCAATTTAACAGGCACCGGTCGACCGGTCAATATAGGTGCGGTCGACCGTTCCTGTGTAAATTGCACAGTGAACGTGCACACATGCACATAACGTATATATATTTTGAATTCCTGTCTACTGGTCACTTTTTAGCCTGTCGACCGTTTTTGAACAGAAAGCAATTTTTTTCAAAAGACACTTCTCTTCTCCAAAGGTTGCATCTCTTAATCTTTCACCAAAGATCATATCTCTTAATGGCAAAGAGTTACAACCATTCTTGTCTATATAAACTAATCCAATTCGTTGATTAAATACAACGATTTCATATATTCTTTTAATCTAATCTCTGATCTCAATTCTGTATTATAAAAGCTCTAAATTATTTATTGAATCTTTGAAACTATTTCATATCCTTTGATTCAATAATATACTTTCCTTAATCTTTTCAAAACATCATATCGCATACTTTGAGGATAAGATTATAGGAAGGGTGTACTGCTAGTGACAAATCCGTGTTTTCAAGAACACAAGTTGTCAACAACAATTGTATTTGTTCTTTTGTTGAAGTCCTCTGTGTTGTAAGAGGCAAGTGTTGAAGTCCTCTGTGTTGTAAGAGGCAAGTGTTGAAGTCCTCAGTATATTAGAGGCGTGAAATCCTGTTCGGTTGTTCGGGTGTTGTAAACCTGTTCCTCCGGGTGAAGCGAGGTAGTTAATAGTGAAAATCCAGATAGAAGTCTGGGACTGGACGTAGGACGGTGCTCCGAACCAGTATAAAAATCTCTGGTGTGATTTTTCTATTTTCTATTTACAATGCTATTATCATCTATTTCCGCATTTGTATTGTAATCCATATTACACGATCCGTGTATACTATATTAGCACATATAATTGTATACACACCGCACTTTCATTTGGTATCAGAGCACGGTCATCATATAACCGTAACACAGTTATTTGATATATTCTTGTAATATGGCAAATAACGCAAGTACTAGCACTCAAAACACCACTTACACAGAAGGGCAATCGACACAAAGACCTCCATTTTTCAATGGTCTTAACTATAGTTATTGGGCAACACGTATGTCATTCTTTATGCAATCAAGTAGCTATGATGCTTGGAATGCTACTCAAAGAGAAATAGTGAATCCAACAACTGATTATTCAGAATGGACTGTGGCTGAGAAAACGGCAGCAGCCGTAAATGCAAGAGCAATAAATATGTTGTTCTGTGCATTAGACCAAAATGAATATAACCGTGTTAGTATCTGCACTACTGCATATCAAATTTGGCAAACGCTAAAAATCACTCATGAAGGTACTAACAAGGTTAAACAAGCCAAAATAGCCATGCTGAAAAGTCAATTTCAAAATTTCAAAATGAAACCAAATGAAACAATCAATGACATGTATTCACGGTTTCAAACTATTCACCATGCACTTATTGGGTTAGGACAAAAGTATTCTGATTTTGATGTTGTTTCAACAGTCCTACATTCTCTGACTAATGAATGGGAAGGAAAAGTATTAGCAATTGAAGAAGCTAATGACCTTTCCGTCATGAAGCCAGATGAATTGATAGGAAATTTAATGTCCTATGAAGCAAATTTGCAGGCTAGAAAAGAACAGAAAGAAGAAAAGAAAAATGTAGCATTTCATGTTGAGAAAGATGAAAATGAATCAGATTCTGAAGATGAAGATTTGGCGTTCATTGCTAAAGGTTTCAAAAAATTCCTAAAATATCGAAAAGCCAGTCGCTACAATAAAAGGAAACCTGGATCAAATAAACCATCTTCATCTGCTATAGAATGTTTCAACTGCCATAAAAAGGGACACATGCAGAAGGATTGTCCAGAACAAAAGAAAAAATCAGAAAATGACAAATTCAAATATAAGAAGGACAAATCAAAGAAACGAGCCTTCTCAGTAACATGGGATGATTCAGAGTCATCTTCATCAGAAAGTGAAAGTGATTCGGAGAATGAACAAGCTAATGTTTGTTTTATGGCAACAGAAGATGAGGTCCCACTGAAGAAAAGAGGGAAGTGGATATTGGACAGTGGTTGCTCAAAGCATATGACGGGAGACAAGAGCTTATTAACAAATATTAAATACTCAGATGGTGGCTCAGTCACTTTTGGAGACAATTCAAAAGGTTATATCATCGGCAAAGGCGATGTGAGCAATTGCGGTACATCTAACTTACCTCTTATTACTAATGTCATGCTAGTTAGAAATTTAAAACACAATTTACTTAGTATTAGTCAGTTATGTGACAAGGGTTTTATAATTTCCTTTTCAAATAATAAGTGTAGTATTTTAGATAAAGACCATAATTTGGTTTTTGAAGGTTATAGAGACAGAAATATATATATTCTAAATATGAATATTAATCATAATTCAGATATGTGTCTTGTGGCTAATGACAATGATCCATGGCTATGGCACAAACGTTTCTGTCATATAAACTTCAGAACTATTGACAAGCTAGCCAAAAACAATCTAGTTAGAGGACTACCCAAAATGAGTTTTAAAGTTAACAACATTTGTGATGCATGTCAATTAGGAAAATTGACCAAATCATCGTTTAAATCCAAGAAAGTCATATCAACATTACAACCACTTGAGTTACTGCACATGGATTTATTTGGACCTACTAGAGTTCAATCAATAAATCACAGTCAATATGTGCTTGTAATTGTTGATGATTTCTCTCGTTATACATGGACAATTTTCTTAAAAAATAAAAGTGATACTTTCGATCATTTCAAATCTTTCGTCAAAAGAATTCAAAAATCAAAAGGGATTAAAGTTAAAAATATAAGAAGTGATCATGGCGGAGAGTTTGAAAATAATGAATTTGAACATTTTTGTACAAAGAAAGGTATATATCATAATTTTTCGTTTTCCAGAACTCCACAACAGAACGGAGTAGTAGAACGAAAGAACCGAACTTTACAAGAATGTGCAAGAACATTATTGAATGGAACCACCTTACCAAAACATTTCTGGGCAGAAGCTGTCGCAACTGCCTGTTATGTTTTAAATCGTGTGTCCATAAGACCTCTTACCAAGAATACTCCTTATGAATTGTTTAACAAAAGAAAGCCCAAAATCTCATACTTCAAAGTTTTTGGTTCCAAGTGCTTTATTTTAAATACGAAAGACCAGCTTGGAAAATTCGATCCAAAAGCCGATGAAGGAATATTTGTCGGTTATTCGGAACGAAGTAAGGCCTATCGGATATTTAATAAACGAACCAAAACTATTGAAGAATCACTTCATGTCTCTTTTGATGAAATCTATCAGCATCCTCACACAATATCAGATGATGACGAATCAATAGTCATTGATAATCCAATCATCTCAAATACTGATTCTGACTCAGAAGTAATTATTGAGAATACTCCTCAAATATGTGAATTACAATCACCACCAAGAATATTAAGAGACCATCCGGCCCAAAATATAATAGGTGGAATAACATCACATGTCAGAACAAGGAGTCAACTCAATCAAATGGGTCATGTCGCTTTTCTCTCAAATATCGAACCTAAGAATCCAAAAGAAGCTGCTACAGATGATTACTGGATCATTGCCATGCAGGAAGAACTAAATCAGTTTGAGCGCAATAACGTTTGGGAACTTGTTCCGAGACCAACTGATCAGTCAGTAATTGGTACTAAATGGGTCTATAAAAATAAGGCTGACGAACAAGGAAATATCATCAAAAATAAAGCAAGATTAGTAGCACAAGGATACAATCAGGAAGAAGGTATCGATTATGTAGAAACTTTTGCACCAGTCGCTCGACTAGAAGCTATTAGAATTCTATTATCTTTTGCTTGTCATCATAATTTCAAACTTTATCAGATGGATGTCAAAAGTGCTTTTCTTAATGGATTTATCAAAGAGAATGTCTATGTCGAACAACCTCCTTTGTTCGTACATGAAAAATATCCTGACCATGTGTTCAAACTTAAGAAAGCTCTGTATGGTTTAAAACAAGCACCTCGTGCTTGGTATGAACGATTACGTAGCTATCTTATTAATTCAGGATTTGAAATAGGCAAAGTCGATCAAACTTTGTTTATTAAACATTCTCGAAAAGATATTCTGGTTATCCAAATATATGTAGACGATATCATCTTTGGTTCAACAAACGATAAACTCTGCAAGGAATTTGCGAGTATTATGACCAAAGAATTCGAAATGTCTCATATGGGAGAACTATCTTATTTTCTTGGACTTCAAACCAAACAACTTTCAAACGGTATTTTTATCAATCAAGAAAAATACTGTGAAAATCTTATCAAACGCTTCGGATTACAAAATACATCTGGTAAACCAACTCCTATGAGTACAACTACACATCTTGAAAAAGATGAAAGTGGTAAGAATGTTGACCAGAAATTATATCGAAGCATGATTGGTTCTCTTCTTTATCTTACAGCTAGTCGTCCAGATATATTAATGAGTGTTTGTTTATGTGCTCGTTTTCAAGCCGATCCAAAGGAATCACATTTACGAGCAGTGAAACGTATAATTCGTTATCTTAATAATACCAAAGATTTTGGTCTTTTCTATCCAAAAGAATGTCCATTTGAATTAGTATCATATAGTGATGCTGATTTCGGTGGCTCACGAACAGATAGAAAAAGTACAAGTGGTACATGCCATTTTATTGGAAAATCACTTGTCTCTTGGTTTAGTAAGAAACAGAATTGTGTTTCACTATCAACATGTGAAGCTGAATATATATCAGCGGCTCTCGCTTGTACTCAAGTACTATATATGCAACAAACACTTCAAGATTTTGATATTCATTTATCAAATTCTATTATATACTGTGATAACACAAGTGCTATAAATCTTTCTAAAAATCCAGTGAATCACTCTCGAACTAAACACATTGATATCCGTCATCATTTTCTTCGAGATAATATTGAAAAAAGAAATATATGTCTTGAATATGTCCATACTGACAATCAATTAGCGGACATTTTTACTAAGCCGCTGCTCGAATCTAATTTTATTAGATTACGAAGAGAGCTTGGTTTAATTTCAAGAAAAAATCTTGACTAAGCAATTACTAATGTACACCTTCTCTTTTGGTTATTCTCTTTAATTATAATTTTTTTGTTTAAACTAAACTAATGTCTTTTCTCCTAGTAACCGTATCTTTTACTTAACCTATTTTTTATATTAAATATTAGCCATTGCTTTATTTAATGGTTAAATTCTATTTACTCATTTTATAAATTCAGTTTTAAAAACAAAGCTATTTTTAGATTTACAATAAAATTTCTGCTTATATTTTCGTGGTTAAAAGTTATCATTAACTCACATCCATAAGATTATATATAAGAAACTTATATATAAGCTTGCAAAAAAATTTTATTTTTTATTTTGTTCATCTTTACTTCTTATCTAACCATAATACTATATTCAACTTACACTATGGCTCATATTTGTGACAAATGTGCGCAAGAATCTCACATTTCTATTACAAGATCTGAGTCGGACGAATATTATTCTCCTACTACTCCAAAACAAAAATCAAGCTGTCATCATCAATGCTCTTATATGTCTGATAAAACTCCAAATTCAAAACGAGTTAAAAGGACACTATTCTATTCTCCTCGAACCAAAGCTCAAATTGATGAGATACACCACTACCAAAAACATCAGATAGACCTTCAGAGACAACTCCATTACGGGCAAAGTCAACTTTATCACGAGCAACAACGGACATCGGCACGATTGTATGTTTTAGAAAAGTTGGCAACATTTTTCTGCGGTTCCAACAAACATGACGTGCATGAACCAATGCCGTCTAGGCCATCAACATCTAAAAGTCCTAACTCATGGGATCGGAATTATGAAAAGAATGAAGGAGCTCAGAAACAATGGAGTCCATGGTCGAATCGTATTGAAGGAAACAACAATAATTCTAATGACGAACTTTCTCATTAGATTTATATATAGTTGTTATATATTTATCTATCTCTTGTGTAATGATGGTTATATTTTGTATTATGTATATAATATAATATATATATATATATATATATATATAGGTTGATATATAATAAAAAACTTGAAAAAGAATCCTATATGCACAACAGACCAGGACCGGTCGACCGCCCATATTATTGCCGGTCGACCGTTTGCTCTCTGGTTGAAAACGGTCGACCGGCCAAAAGTTGTAGGTCGACCGGTTACGCATTTTTCAGTTTTTTTTATATATAACCCTATACGTTACTTTACCCTCTACCCTCATTCACTCTCTACTCAAACTATTCTCTTACCCCAAATCACAAACCCTAGTTCCCATTCTTCAATTCCCAAATCACAAATCCTCCAAGAATGGCTCCTCCTCAAAAGAAATCAAAGAAAGGAGCAACCTCTGAAACTTCATCTCTTACCATCTCCGTCAAAAAATGGCTTCAAACTCCAATTGCTGTAACACAATGGAATCAAATGACAAATTACAAGTTTCATCCAGGATCTTTCATCAAATTTGATGATTTCACGGCTTACGGAGTTCGGAGGTTAGCCGATAATGCCAACATTACTCCATTGATAGATTTTTCGGCAAATAGTGTGGAGATAAATCATTTAATGATTAAATTATTTTACGCCAACATGAATCTTGATGAATATCAACCTGATAATCCAAACGGCGTCATCTGGTCTATGGTCTGTGGAAAACAAATTTTTCTTACTCATGCTAGAATTGCCTCTATACTTGGTATACCAAATCGAGGCGAAGAATTTTCATCTACCTTCTGCGAAGTTTTCACTCGAAATAGTACAAGTCATCAGTTTATAGAAGACAATAGTGATGGCACTAAGTCTATTGGACTTCGACCGACAGCAAGGTTACTTCATCGAGTCTTGATGCATTCTCTTTTTCCTAGACTTGGAAATTATGATGTAGTGTACAAAGAAAACTTCAAGGCACTCTATGCTATCTATGGTGAAATCCAAATCAATTGGGTTCACATGCTTTTTGATGAAATTCTCAAGGTAAATAATTCAACCCGGCCTCATTTCTTCTATAATGAATATATCATGAGACTTTTGTTAGCTTGTGGGGTTAATCCTCCTGATTCTGCAACTTCAACACCAAAATGCATTGATTCCATAACCATCAAAAGAATGAAGCTTCCTCCACCTTATCTTGAGATTATGCCTTTTGAAGAATGGCAACAACGAGGACCGAGAAAACAAAGAGCAACTTCCTCTCGACCTCGTCCCGATGAGGTGAAACTTTTAAGATCAAAGTCATCAACAAAAGAATCTCTTGAAACCATTGCGCGTAATCAATTTCTGCTTGAATCTCGTCTCAAGCGTATGGACTCTAAAATTGATAAGCGCTTCAATAAGGTCAAGTCGTTCTTCGGTATGCTATGGGACGCTATATCATGTTCCTCATCCACCTCTGTTCAAGCACAAGATCCAGGAAAACGTCCTGCTGCTCCAGTTTTCACATGGACATCATCTGACGAGGGCGAATCGTCTAAAGGGAACAATAATGAGGAGGAAGAGGAAGAAGATGAAGATGATGATGACGACGACGACGATGATGATGAAGAGGAGATTCGATCTGCTTCATCCTAGATTCTATTATGTTTTAGCTCTTTAAAAAACATTCTTCGACACTTGTACTAAATAGTGTCGTTATTTATGCTTTTCAATTAACATTATGTTCTGTAGTAAACTCTGTTATGTCTTTGATGTGTTAATGATTTATTTTTCTATGCTTATCATGTTCATTCTACGCATATCATATTCTAGTAATCTGTTACTCCTTTTTGTCGATGACAAAGGGGGAGAAAGGGCTAACAATTGCTTGCAGGAAAGAAATCACATACTCAGGGGGAGATTCAGATTTGCAGATATATATATTGTCATCAATCAAAAAGGGGGAGAATGTTGAGTCATAAGCTTTATGAAAGTTTTGATTTCTGACAAATAAGGCGATTGATTTCTGACAAACAAGGCGATCGACAAAAACAAGGTCATTAGAGCTATATATGGTACTCTAGATTATAGGTTGATTATTTGTTGTTGTAATAGTAATAAATTTGTTAAAATCTATCCTCAAATAATCATGCATATCAAGGGAATCAATATATATACGAATAATTTATAAGTTGCATGCAGTTGCACAATTCAATATGCAATTTAACAGGCACCGGTCGACCGGTCAATATAGGTGCGGTCGACCGTTCCTATGTAAATTGCACAGTGAACGTGCACACATGCACATAACGTATATATATTTTGAATTCCTGTCTACTGGTCACTTTTTAGCCTGTCGACCGTTTTTGAACAGAAAGCAATTTTTTTCAAAAGACACTTCTCTTCTCCAAAGGTTGCATCTCTTAATCTTTCACCAAAGATCATATCTCTTAATGGCAAAGAGTTACAACCATTCTTGTCTATATAAACTAATCCAATTCGTTGATTAAATACAACGATTTCATATATTCTTTTAATCTAATCTCTGATCTCAATTCTGTATTATAAAAGCTCTAAATTATTTATTGAATCTTTGAAACTATTTCATATCCTTTGATTCAATAATATACTTTCCTTAATCTTTTCAAAACATCATATCGCATACTTTGAGGATAAGATTATAGGAAGGGTGTACTGCTAGTGACAAATCCGTGTTTTCAAGAACACAAGTTGTCAACAACAATTGTATTTGTTCTTTTGTTGAAGTCCTCTGTGTTGTAAGAGGCAAGTGTTGAAGTCCTCTGTGTTGTAAGAGGCAAGTGTTGAAGTCCTCAGTATATTAGAGGCGTGAAATCCCGTTCGGTTGTTGTAAACCTGTTCCTCCGGGTGAAGCGAGGTAGTTAATAGTGAAAATCCAGATAGAAGTCTGGGACTGGACGTAGGACGGTGCTCCGAACCAGTATAAAAATCTCTGGTGTGATTTTTCTATTTTCTATTTACAATGCTATTATCATCTATTTCCGCATTTGTATTGTAATCCATATTACACGATCCGTGTATACTATATTAGCACATATAATTGTATACACACCGCACTTTCAATCTCCGCCACCAAACAGAAATGTATTTGATAGAAACAGGTTTTACATCTCAAAGTGTAATGTCAGACACACATCCATACAAGTCTATTCTGGGTTCGAACAGAACCAAAGGCACTTCCAAAGAAGCCCTTGTAAATTCGGGTATTCACAATCCCGATCGGACTTCCCATCAATTGGGGAATCTCTATACTGGCGTGACTCAGTGCAGAGACAATCGATAGGTCATCCTATCGTTCTCGGAAATACCCGGTCTACACCACCGGTCTTCAGATGCTATCCATAACGTCGTATCATTATTCAGAATGGGTTATATGACACAAAGGTTCTCTCCCGGCTAAACCGAATAATGAGCGCAATATTTAAAATCATATGGATAATGGGATTTCAGTTAAGTCACAACTTATTATTCAAAACTTTTCTTTTAAATGGTTAAACAAATTACCATTTACAGATCTTTTTTGAACAAAAGATTCACCTTTAAGACACCTTTAAATTCAAAACAAGGTTCACCAATCTTTTAAACAAAGAATAATTCATAGCCTTTCAAAACCATTTTATTTCAAATTTGGATTAACTCATCCGGTCTTTAAATCAAAGAATTATTTCATAGCTTTCAAAATAATTTTCAAAGATTCATTCATAACTTTCAAAACCATTCCCGTTTCAATCTTTATATATAAAAGATACACTATTTAAAATCCTTTTCAATTTCAAAATAGGGTTCAACTATCTTTCACAAAGATTCAATTATAGTTTTCAAAGCCATTCTATTTCAAACTTGAGATCTTTCCATCATAATTTTGGAAATTCTTTCCTTATATAAAAGCTGTTATTATTTGAAACCACTTTTTTCCATTTCGGAAAACTCGATTATAATTGTATGAGTTAAGGCCTTTCAAATATAAAGTTGGGTTAAATTCAAATTCTCAAAACCATACTTTTAAAATGGTTTAAAACTCATATAAATCCATTTATAGTTGAATAACCTTTATAAACCCTAGTTCCCAAATCATAGAATTCATTTTCAAATATTGTATTCAAATTTAAATCAAATTATTTACATTTCAAAAGTTCAATCAAGTTATTCAAAATAACTTTCATTTTTAAAACACCTTTCAAAAGTTTTTTTCACTTTAAACCCAATCCATTTCCAAAATCATTTGAATTCAAAAATTCAATTTTTAAAATTATTTCATTAAATTCAAATATCTGTGACTTAACCGATTTCCTCGTGCAATCCATATTTGTGTGTGAATAGGTGTGGTCCAAGGATTTACACACAATAGTGCGAAAACAATCATTACATCACAGATTAAAGCGCATAAATATCGATAAGCGGTATAGACTATAATGCTTATCTTCATTCACAGATTCATAGATAAAGTATATTTATCAATAACAAAGATTCATCATTACGATTCGATGTGGGTTTCGGATAACCAACTGAAATTCGACTCCCTGTCGCATTGAATTTCAAATGCCATTTTACGGCCAAGGGGTTTTCATATCTACACAAAAACAATCACAAATATTACAATTCAGCACAAAGCAATTCATATCTCATAGCATTACAATTACATATCAGAGATATCAAATCCAATACACAGCATTTAGTAACAATCAAACATCTTCAATTAAGATGAATAAATCGTGTGGTTTAATTTAATTAACCACATAATTACTTCATTAATTATCTTTAATCAATGATTATTTATCATTAACTACAATAGATTAAGTCTTAACCACCTTCATTAATTAATCATTTCTTTAATTAATTATCTTAATTAATTAACCCTTAATTGTAATTAATTGAATCCTTAATAAATTATCCGTTAATTAATAATGATTTCTTAATCATTTTAAATTAATTAACCTTTAATTAATTATTCTTAATTTAATTACCTTAATTAATTAACCACATTAATTAATTATTCCTTAAATTACTTATTCTTTGATCACTTGGTTAATCAACCTTCAATGATAAATTAATTACTTTTAATTAAGTAATTACCTCTGAGCAATTAATTACCCTTAATTACTTAATTAACAATTAATTGCCTTTATTAGTAAATTATTCCTTAAATACTTTCGTTTATTAATTAATTTATCTTTAAATCATTATTTGATTAACCTTAATCGTGTAATTGTTTTACCTTAGTTCTTGATTGATTAACAAAATTAAACCAATCACCTTGATTTGGAACAAATAATCTTTTAATTAATCATATTGATAAATTAATAACCTACCTCAATAATTAATTATAAAATTCCATTTAAAAGCGTTAGAAAAATTAAATAAACAAATCAATTTAAATATCCAACATAAAAATTTAAAATTTTGAAACTTTTTAATTTATACTTCCTACTCAATAAATAAATCATCATTTATCGAAAAGAATAATCCCATAAATTCCTTTAACTAATTCATTAAAGCTTAAAGCTGGAAATATCGAAATTCCCAGGCAACCTGAGTGTTTCCCCGAGCTAAACCCCCACGAACTTGAGCTCTACTTCGAGATTTTCCAGAAATTGACCCGAGTGACCCAGAATTTTACATTTAAAAATTTTTCTAAGTATTTTGCTTAACACCAAAATCCTACTTCGAGTTCGACTTCAAGTCGAATGCCTGTTCCCTCGTGCTTGAACACGAGCCGTCTACTTCTTCTACCATTCTTCTTCTCCCTTTCCCAATTCCTGTAACCAACAAGCACAACGACACGCGTATCCATGCACCGATGATCATCACACCTCCGATCATCACCGAGGTTGCCATCAAGTCGACTACGATCTCCTCATCCGAAACAGCAACCCAGAAATTCAAAATTGCCCACAAATCGAAAACGAGCATTTCCATTCCCCCCGGAACCCAAACTCAACACCAAAACCTACCCCGTGGAACCACCTCCGGCCATCTGAGTCGTCACCACCCCATCCACGACTCCAACGCAACGTGATGCCACTAACCCCCTCGGTCCGATGACCTGAATTGCCTCGACCACAACAAAACACCTCCATCTACTTCATCGGCAAAACTGGGTTGTTATACCCTACCCCAATCAATTCCTGTTTCCATGGCGATTTATAAATTCAAACGCCATTTTTCCAAGCTTCGGCAACCTTCCAATAACCTTCAACAGCAACCACGAGCTTCCACCATTTCCCAGTCGACAGAAATTGCCCAAAAATCAGAAATCGATCAACTCAAAAATGATCTCTCAAATCATAACTAAAAATTTAGATTTTTGTCTTAAAAATAATATTTTACAGATTTGATTCTTGTTATAAACTTAAATCAAACATTTACAAGATTTGATTTAATCATGATTTTAACCTGTCTACTGTAAATTCTTGATTCCAGCAAATTCTTAATCCCATTATGCTTGAATATGTTTTTAAAACATAGATTGGGTTTAAACTAATATCATGTTTGAATATCATAGTCTAACAGAGATCTGGTGTAAATATTTTTGAATTTTTATATCAAAACCATACTATTTGGACTAATAACAGGGGTAATACAAATCAACAGATATGTACACTACATATATACGCAGAGGCTTACTTATTCACATACATGCAAAGCAATTATCATCACACAATCAACAATCAGCATAACATCACAATGTATCAACCAAATCAGGTTTTAAAGGGAAAGTTGCTCACCTGGATCTTGAATAAGGCAGAGACAAAGAAGAAACAGGTTTGAGCCTGGTGAACATTGAAAACTTGAATCTGCTTTGTTTGAGATCATCTTGAACTAGAATATTTTGTTTAAATCTTGATCTGGACTGAATCAAGTTGAGTAGCTGGATTGCTTCCAGTTTGAATCCATCCCCAGAGAGTCAAATGCAGACATAATTTCCTGATTTTGAACTCGAATGCTTTTGCTTTGATAAATTCTCAGATTGAAGATAATGTTGCAAGCTTAACTTTTGGTCTTGATCTCTGACTTTGATTTCCAGGTTTTACAGTTTGAGATTTTAAAAACTTTCAGGTTTCAAATTCTTGTTTCAGTTTGATTCTATTTTGATCTTATTTTGATATTTTGCAGACTTTCATTTGCTTTTAGAAAGGAGAATGAGAGAGTTTGCTTAAATTTTCTTTTCAGGTTTTGAGGATTTAAAAAAAAAGGCTGTTACATTTGTTTTTCTCAGTTTTTAAACTTTGAAATCTATGAAGGAAAAGTGAAGAAAGATGGCCTGGTTTCAAATTTTTTCTCTTATGCATATTTTCTAAACTTAATTCAAAAGAAAACAATTTTCCTTGCACTTGTAATTCATGTTATCACTTAGTTTACATTTGTTGATGCAAGAAACTATATTTTCACAAATGTCAAAAACAATCACTTTTATGTTTAACCCCTTTTTTGTTAATTTATTTATAAATTTTGTTTTAAGCCTTACCTCATTTTTAATTTACAAATCATGTTTTTTTTCATGTTTTCTTATTCATACTTATATATATTTATTTTCAAATATGAAAGAAAGTGTTTTTAAATCCTTTTATTCATTTTTTTTATTTTATCAACCTTAAACTTGATCAATTGCCACTTGTTACATTTAGTGTTAACACTTGTTATATTAAGCTTTAATGTTTTTACACTTGTTAAGTATTAAATTTTAATTATTGTTAATGTAAATAAAAAGCTTTTAGTTAATGTATTATTTCTTATCTAAATATATATGCATGAATTTCTTTTTATTGAAAATGTAATAAAATAAATATATATAAATAAAAGCTCATCCAAATATTAATTTTGAAATGTCTATCTTTTGAAATTTAAAATTAAATTCAAATCCAAATTAAATTTGAAAGTCCAATTTAAAGTCAACTTAATACACACACACACATATATATAATCAATAAATAAATATCTTGTTAAAACTAGCTACACTTGTTAACATATAAACATTATATATATATATTTTCATATTAATTTACCAAATTAATTGTTATTTTAATCTAGGAGTCAAATTAATTACAAATTTAAATTTGTTTAAAAACAGGAATGTTACAGCTTCCCCCCTTAGAAAATTTCGTCCTCGAAATTTGTAAGGGAGAAAATCAAAGAATGGATTCACAAAGATAGAAGGACAATTTCCAAATCAAACTGGGTATCTATTCTGCATTTGGCTTACCAAATCAGAATCAATAATGGATACAAGAACGAATCAAGATACTTGGGTCATTCAGATCTACGAATACACAGGAGTATTGGTTAGTTCTAAAGATAACTAACCACTCGTAGAATATATCGAGACCCAAAAGAACAAATAAATGAATTTAATCTTCCATAATTCTCAAACATTGGGTATGGATTCCAAGCTCAAGTCAGAATACCCCAAAGAATAGACAAATATATGGATACAATCCCAAAACTTTTTAGTCTAAAAAACAAAAATATATCTATCAACCATAGCAACCAAAGCAAACAATTCATCCAAACAAACAATTCTGACCCATCTGGAGTTTATATCCCGTGCAAATATATCAAAGCTTCTTCCTGGATCTACCAGGAATCATCAAAGAATTGAAAAGACGAATCAAAGGAGATTGATAGAGAAAGTTGTTTCCACTGTCATAGGGTATTGACCATTTGTAGTGGTACTCCCCTGTCCCCTATCTCGTCCTCTTCTTGCACTCATACTCACTATAAGTGGATAGTAAGTGAATTTACTGAGGCATTCAGACGGATATCTTAGAGATATACTCATTCTAGGGTATACTTCATTCTATCTCTAATGAGTCACTTAATGCGTTATATTCCTGAGCTAAAGTTTCAACCTTCAGCTCTGGTACCAATTATAATAGTCTCGGGTATTCGACCGTCTGACAGCGGCCACACTCGGCTGGTAGGCTTTTCAACCATCCCAGCCCCGCCGTGGCTTACAATGGTACCCCAGACTTGCTTTTACGGCCAGCCTTTCGACTGTCACGCCTAACCGGCTAACCAACCCCGTAAAGAGGACGTGTAGGGGTAAGAGTCTCCCGTTCGCCACCTAACGCGAAGCGAGAACCCCCTATCACATTTCACCTAGATGAGCAAGTCTGGTCCGGTGAATACAAAAACTCCAATATCCAAGATCTCCAAAGAATACCAAAGAGAAGGCTAAAAGCTACCAAATCGATATCTATATCTACTATCTGAAAAACCCAATTCTAGACCGCCCGTGTAGAAAATTGTGGGCACCCAGAGTTTAGGAAGGAAACAATAAACTGCAGGTCAGTTGTGAGACTGGTGTGAGCGAACGAAAATAGTTTTTATCTTTAAGAACAAACAAAAGAATTTAAAATTTAAAATCCGCAATGCTTTTAAGAAAATGAAACTACCATAAGGCCTCCCGCCACACACACAATGCAAACACATAATTGGAGGAGATTTCTCCTTATGATAGTCAAACATGCTTGATACGCGAAAACATTTTTGATATTATTATTAGTGCATAGTGGAAAAATATTTCGAAAGTATAATATTAATCTTAGCCAGCATACGTACCATTATAGTATGCCTACTATAGCTACCATGTTAAATGGCAAGTTCTACAACTAAAACCGTACAAGGCACGTATTGGAGAATGGATTTCCAACAAATGGTCAGGCTAAGGAACTTCCTGGGCCACATGGGTACGCCTCTGGAGTGA
Source organism: Allium cepa (assembly GCA_030765085.1). Lineage (NCBI taxonomy): Eukaryota > Viridiplantae > Streptophyta > Magnoliopsida > Asparagales > Amaryllidaceae > Allium > Allium cepa. The sequence goes on along the minus strand of CM060938.1, from coordinate 443,517,272 downwards.
TGCCCCGAGAACCTAACCGGATCTCTACCAACACAAGGCCGGGTTACCTCTGTAATTAGGTAACTACTACACGGGTATGCTATTCCCCGGTCGTAAACAACCTTTATCCGAGCGCTCGATACCAACAACCACAAAGTAATGTATTTGCAGTAACCATATAGGTTAAATATCTGGGCTCCATACCATGATATCACCTCTATCCAGAAGGAAATGAACATACCCTCAAGGGGCGCTACCCCCAAATAACCTTGCCGCATTCTTCCTGTTTCGACAATTCCGGGTTGTGAAGTTCGACGAAGTCTCGTCCACAGAGCTACGCTTTTTACAAAGCCATGCTTTGTTCAATAAATGATCAGCAGCACTTCGTATGCGACATTACCAAATTGGGAATGTATCACTAGTAACCATCAATTACATAACCTCTGAGCTCGTACGTCTCAGAGAAGGGTGTTAAGCTAAGAGAATAAATCTCCACCACCAAACAGAAATGTATTTGATAGAAACCGGTTTTACATCTCAAAGTGTAATGTCAGACACACATCCATACAAGTCCGTTCTAGGTTCGAACAGAACTGAAGGCACTTCCAAAGAAGCCCTTGTAAATCCGGTATTCACAATCCTGATCGGGCTTCCCATCACTTAGGGAAACTCTATACCGGCGCGACTCAGTGCAGAGACAATGGATAGGTCATCCTATCATTCTCGCAAATACCCGGTCTTCAACACCGGTCTTCAGATGCTATCCATAACGTCGTATCATTATTCGGAATGTGTTATATGACACAAAGGTCCTCTCCCAGCTAAACCGAATAATGAGCGCAATATTTAAAATCATATGGATAATGGGATTTCAGTTGAGTCACAACTTATTATCCAAAACTTTTCTTTCAAATGGTTAAACAAATTGCCATTTACAAATCTTTTTTAAACAAAAGATTCACCTTTAAGACCCCTTTAAATTTAAAACAAGGTTCACCAATCTTTTAAACAAAGATTAATTTATAGCCTTTCAAAACCATTTCATTTCAAATTTGGATTAACTCATCCGGTCTTTAAATCAAAGTCTTATTTCATAGCTTTCAAAATAGTTTTCAAAGATTCATTCATAACTTTCAAAACCATTCCCGTTTCAATCTTTTATATATAAAATATGCACTATTTAAAATCCTCTTCAATTTCAAAATAGGGTTCAACTATCTTTCACATAGATTCAATTATAGTTTTCAAAGCCATCCTATTTCAAAATTGAGATCTTTCCATCATAATTTTGGAAATTCTTTCCTTATATAAAAGCTATTATTATTTGAAACCACTTTTTTTCTGTTTCGGAAAACTCGATTATAATTGTACGAGTTGAGGCCTTTCAAATATAAAGTTGGGTTAAATTCAAATTCTCAAAACCATACTTTTAAAATGGTTTAAAACCCATATAAATCCATTTATAGTTGCGTAACCTTTATAAACCCTAGTTCCCAAACCATAGAATTCAATTTCAAATATTGAATTCAAATTTAAATCAAATTATTTAAATTTCAAAAGTTCAATCAAGTTATTCAAAATAACTTTCATTTTTAAAACACCTTTCTAAAGTTTTTTTCACTTTATACCCAATCCACTTCCAAAATCATTTGAATTCAAAAATTCAATTTTTAAAATTATTTCATTAAAGTCAAATATCTGTGACTTGACCGATTTCCTCGTGCAATCCATATTTGTGTGTGAATAGGTGTGGTCCAGGGGTTTACACACAATAGTGCGACAACAATCATTACATCACAGATTAAAGCGCATAAATATCGATAAGCGGCATAGACTATAATGCTTATCTTCATTCACAGATTCATAGATAAAGTATATTTATCAATAACAAAGATTCATCGTTACGATTCGATGTGGGTTTCGGATAACCAACTGAAATCCGACTCCCTGTCACATTGAATTTCAAATGCCGTTTTACGGCCAAGGGGTTTTCATATCTACACAGAAACAATCACAAATATTACAATTCAGCACAAAGCAATTCATGTCTCATAGTATTACAATTACATATCAGAGATCTAATCCAATACACAACATTTAGTAACAATCAAACATCTTCAATTAAGATGAATAAATCGTGCGGTTTAATTTAATTAACCACATAATTACTTCATTAATTATCTTTAATCAGTGATTAATTATCATTAACTACAATAGATTAAGTCTTAACCGCCTTCATTAATTAATCATTTCTTTAATTAATTATCTTAATTAATTAACCCTTAATTGTAATTAATTGAATCCTTAATAAATTATCCCTTAATTAATAATGATTGCTTAATCATTTTAAATTAATTAACCTTTAATTAATTATTCTTAATTTAATTACCTTAATTAATTAATCACATTAATTAATTATTCCTTAAATTACTTATTCTTTGATCACTTGGTTAATCAACCTTCAATGATAAATTAAGTACTTTTAATTAAGTAATTACCTCTGAGCTATTAATTACCCTTAATTACTTAATTAACAATTAATTGCCTTTATTAGTAAATTATTCCTTAAATACTTTCGTTAATTAATTAATTTATCTTTAAATCATTATTTGATTAACCTTAATCGTGTAATTGTTTTACCTTAGTTCTTGATTGATTAACAAAATTAAATCAATCACCTTTATTTGGAACAAATAATCCTTTAATTAATCATATCGATAAATTAATAACCTACCTTAATAATTAATTATAAAATTCCGTTTGAAAGCGTTAGAAAAATTAAATAAATAAATCTTAAATATCCAACATAAAATTTTTGAATTTTTGAAACTTTTTAATTTATACTTCCTACTCAATAAATAAATTATCATTTATCAAAAAGAATAATTCCAGAAATTCCATTAACTAATTCATTAAAGCTTAAAGCTGGAAATATCAAAATTCCCAGGCAACCCGAGTGTTTCCCCGAGCTAAACCCCTACGAGCTCGAGCTCTACTTCGAGATTTTCCAGAAATTGACCCGAGTGACCCAGAATTTTACATTTTAAAATTTTTCTAAGTATTTTGCTTAACACCAAAATCCTACTTCGAGTTCTACTTCGAGTCGAATGCCTGTTCCCTCGTGCTTCAACACGACCCGTCTTCTTCTTCTACCATTCTTCTTCTCCCTTTCCCACTTCCTGTAACCAACAGGCACAATGACACGCGTATCCATGGACCGATGATCATCACCGAGGTTGCCATCAAGTCGACAATGATCTCCTCATCCCAAACAACCACCCAGAAATTAAAAATTGCCCACAAATCGAAAACGAGCATTTCCATTCCCCCGGAACCCAAACTCAACACCAAAACCTACCCCGTCGGACCACCTACGGCCATCTGAGTCATCACCACCTCATCCACGACTCCGACACAACGTGATGCCACTAACCCCCTCGGTCCGATGACCTGAATTGCCTCGACCACAACAAAACACCTCCATCTACTTCATCGGCAAAACTGGGTTGTTAAACCTTACCCCAATCAATTCCTATTGCCATGGCGATTTATAAATTCAAACGCCATTTTTCCAAGCTTCGGCAACCTACCAACAACCTTCAACAACAACCACGAGCTTCCACCATTTCCCAGTCGACAGGAAATGCCCAAAATTAAAAAATCGATCAACTCAAAAATGCTCTCTCAAATCATAACTAAAAATTTAGATTTTTGTCTTAAAAATCTTATTTACATATTTGATTCTTGTTATAAACTTAAATCAAACATTTACAAGATTTGATTTAATCATGATTTTAACCTTCTACTGTAAATTCTTGATTCCAGCAAATTCTTAATCCCATTATGCTTGAATATGTTTTTAAAACATAGATTGGGTTTAAACTAATTTATCATGTTTGAGTAACATAGCCTAACAGAGATCTGGTGTAAAGATTTTTGAATTTTTATATCAAAACCATACTCTTTGGACTAATAACAGGGGTAATAAAATGTGACGACCCGGAATTTTCAAGCATTTAAAATCGGAATATTTAATTGATTCTAATTATTTAAAGGTTAATTATCAACTTAAATTACGAATATCATAATTTATTTGACGATTAAATTGTTGAATTAAATAATTTGAATTGGATAAAATATGAAACCTGCGATTTTAAGTCTGTTAAAATAATTTGAAGGCTTGTAAAATTTATATTGATAGTACAGAGGATAATAAAAGTTGTAAAATTGAATTTAATAGTGATTTATTCAGTTTTAAAATTTATACTGTTTTACATTGAATTTAAAAAAAATAAAAATATAGCCTTCCGAGGCACAGTTTCGGAATTCGACGAAACCGGTTCCATTGGATCCGTAATATTTTATTATTATCGGATTCCAAATTTCGTATTGATTGGAGTTAGTGTGTGAGTGTACGATTTGTAGACGCGCTGGACATTTAATTGATAATAATTCAATGAAATTTAATTTAATAACTCAAGCTTCTCGTATACGCCACCCATCTTTTCGCGTTCAAATCATGTTCTTTCATTCCCCTCATTTCCTTTTACTCGAGCCTTCGTTTATTCAGAAAAAAATAACCAAAAAGGAAAATGGGGCCGATGCTTTCCTTCGGTTTCCAAAATTGAAACCCATTCGATTCTAAAAAAAAAAATATTGTGACAGCCCGCAAATCCGTACCCCTTGAATCAACATTATTCTACTCTAATTGACTCAAGTGGAACAGAAATACGAACCATTGGAGTTAAAGAAAAAGAGATAGAAGAGGAAGAAACTAAACAATATCAGAATCTCACAGTCGCAGGGGAATAAAATATAATAGTATCTATAAATCTTTACACAAAATGAAATCTATATTGTTTATACAACATATCATCAGAGTGTCTCATACAACAATCAATCATCAATCAGACATACCATACAACATAACAGCGGATATATATATATATATATATATATATATATATATATATATATATATATATAGGTAGAATAGTACGTCTCGGACTCCAGCTCCTCTCCTGCTCCATAGCAACCTATCCTGAACAAATAATACTCGGTCTGACCCGAGCATTATAACGAAATAACACCCGAGTCAGTCTGGAATACCAGCTGATAATAATGCACACAATTAATTATTAAAGTTTCAAAAATCCTTTTGAAAACAAAAGGCATCTCGTAAGACCACGCCACAAATAAACATGTCGGGTTTTTACCTTACGATAGCTAAAACACTTTTTATAGAAATCCTCTGATATTATAATAGGGTCTATTTACAAATACTTATAAAATAGCCGAAATTGTTACATCTATTAAATTCCAGCTACTAGCCACCGAAGTGGGTAATACAAACAAAACTCGTAAAAGGTTCGTAGGGAAAAATGGATTCCAACTAATGACTAGGCACTGGGGTACCACCTGTCACAGTACGTGGTCTAGATCACAGTACCGAGGACTACTCCCTTCGTCCCCTGCAACACAAGACCGGAATCACCTATGGGCAATTCCGAATAAGATCACCCCGCGGTTGGGATCAGCAACCGCACCACTAAGCCGAAATAAAAAAGGGACCTCTAGACAGGGATGACCTTACTCTCCAGTGGGGGCTACCCACGAAGCCTTGCTGCATATCCCCTGATTTTCAGTCATTCCCGGTTGATGAGGCTTGAGGCTAAACGATACCTTTATAGCACATATCCCTTAGAATGCCCATCGTCCCTGACGATGTCACGAAGCATTCGTCCATACAAGTCCGTCCCGGGTTCGAACGGAACCGAAGGCACTATTCCTACTACATCCATTTTGGAAATATCCTCAGGATTAGTAGCAACTAGCCCTTGCACTTCATAGCTCCATCTTCGACTCCGAACACGTTTTATCGCACGAAAACGTACAAACCGGATCGAAGTGGTTTTCGAGAAATAAATCTCGATCCCGGTCTCTTCGAAACGATCAACGCATTTGTCCAATATTGATAGTCGGTGATTTAACTATCAATTAATATTCAAAAACATCCATAGCATCCATCACACAATAAATAATTCCCAAATTATTTATTTACCTCAAATATCTTTAAAAGATATATTTTCAAATTTCCAAACTCATTTGAAAACAATTTCCAAAGTTCTTCCTTTACAAGGTAAATCCTTTAACATATATTTCCATTGGAAATATCCAAGTTCAAAACAGTTTAGATTTAAAAAAAACAGTTTTTTTTTTATTTTTTTAAAAAAAACATTTTAATTTAAAATATACTTTAAATAGATAAATTTACTACTAATTATTTACTCAAAACATAATTTCAAAATATTTTAAACAAAACTACTATATAAGATATAACTTGATTTAAAATAAGGTTTTAGTTATACTATAATTAAAAAGTAGAGTTTTTAAAGAAATTAATAAATTTCAACAACTTTATTAAAAAAAACTAGCTTTTAAAACAAATCCATTTGTAAACATAATTATTAAGATTTTTATAAAATTTTACTATTGTTAATTTATAAATAATCACTTTAAAATAATAATTTTCAAAACATTCTTTAAAACCAGTTTAAGATTTTAAAACTTTCTTTTTATAAAATCAATTTAAAACTCGAACTTGGTTTTTCCCAAGGAAATCTCATTTCTACTAAATCATCACAGAAATCCTTCTCACGATTTCTGCCCATTTATTAACTTTAGTTTTATGGTTTTATAACATAAATTTATTTCCCAATCTTCAACTAATAACATATATCTTTAATTATAATTCCAGATTTTACAACTTCCAATTTCCATTCTAAATAGATTTCAAATTTTAATTCTTTAAATTCATTATTTAACTCTATCCTTTATTTCTCTAAATTCAATTTATCCAATTATAATAAATTTTGGATTTATAATTTATCCAGCCATATTTCTATACAAATTTATTTCAGTTTTCCATCCAATCAGGTTTCAAACTTTTATATTCTCTTAATTTCTTATTTATCAATTTTCTTAATTTCTTTGAAACCCAAATTAAATTCTTTATAATTAAAACTCCAAATTCTTTATAATTAACATTCTGGGTTCATAGTTTATATCCACGATATCACAATGCAATTAAATTCCAACTTATCAATCACAATATATAAACAGGCATAATCATCAATATAAAAATATTACTACATTGTGAGGAATCCCGTTGGATCCCTCCAACCTGTTTTCCCTGCATCCACAAATATTAGCACACAGTACATATGTCAATTCACTTTGATAATAACTAACATATCCAGCTAAACATCCAAACAAACAATCAATACTAGCTGTCTACTTTACTAGTATCCAGATGTGAGTGAGAATAACTCACCTTGAGTTTCGGCGAGCGTTCGAAATTTAAATTAAACCGAACGACGTCCGATTTAACTTAAATTCCTACTTGCCCGGAATGGATCCGGAACTGTCCCACTTCGTAGTATCCGTCTCTGTGATTCCAATGCTACCAAAATCGTCGCAATCTGATAACGTATGAAATACTTATGAATTTTATAAAGTTTTAATTTGAATTTAAAACAAAATTTCCCTTTTTTTTTTTTTTTTTTTTTATAATTACCAAAATAAAACGCGGCCCGTCCCTGTAGCCATCTTCTTCACGAACTCGCGACACTACCAGAAGCACGAACGAAGAACCCATCAACGCAACAACTTCCCGAATGTCGCACAAAACCCAGACCATATGAAGTCGATCAAACGACTTCAAATCGAAGGCCGCACCTCCTTCTACCCTCGCCGTGAGCCACGCAAGGCTCGGCAGCCTCCACACCTCGCAATATACTCTCGAACGCAAGCCCTACACGAACCATTTCTGGCCATCTCGTCACCTCAACCATGATCTCGACCGTATGGATTCGATCGTCACGATAGGTTCTTCGATCTACTAGTTGGAGATTTCTCGCGAAAGGCTGTGGATGGGAAGAAAAATGAGAGAGAATGATGGAGCGTTTTCGGCCATTGAACGATTATGGAGGCGGCTGAACGCATATGCTAGGGTTTGGGAATTTAAAATGGATATATAATATAATATAATATTATTTAATTAATAAAATTCTCAATTGAACCACTAATGCAAACGAACTCCAATTTTCACGATCCGACAGGCTATCCTGGGGTTTTTCCGCGTTTCGGACACAATGGAACAGGTTTCGTAAGCTAATTCGGTCGTATGAGCGAGTTACGGAATTAAACGATCAATTTGAAATTAAATCGATTAAAACGATTTCGATGCGTTTCGAGCTGCCGGGGTCAAACGACAACTCTGATTGCTACGAAAATTGAAATCCGGTAATAACTAACTATTACGGATCCAATGAAACTGATTTCGTCGAATTCCGAGACTGTGCCCCGGAAGGCTATTTTAACTCGTCTATTTAATTATGCGATTTTCGAAATTATCGAAATCACTCAAAATTTCCACGTTTAAAATTTTATTAACTTAATAATCATTCATATAACATTTATAAACACATTAAAAATCATTCCGGCTCATTCGGAATTAGAATCTAATTATTTGCATTTTAATAATATTAAATTCAATTTTAAATTAATATAAAATTCCAAATATTAATAATTCGACTTAAAAATTCATCTAAACTTTCCACTATGCTATTTACACTCAAATAGCCCAAGATAAATTTTTAAAACCATTTTATCACTAATTACGCTCTGAATTAACAATTAACCCAATTCTATTATTTTATTATTATTATTCCAATTTCAATTTAATTGCCATATTTGAAATTTGACCAATTTTTATTAACTAAACCAAAGTCATCTATCTCTAAATTCAAATTATAATTCATATTCAACATTTAAAATGAATTAAATGTTCAATTTGAATAGCCTAAAAATACGGGATGTTACATTCCTCCCCCCTTATAAAAATTTCGTCCCCGAAATTTGTATAAGGTAGAACATATTCTCAAACCCATTTACTTACCCCATTCGCTTAGTTAAAAGCTTATATACATTTCACAAAATCCTTTTTGCTCAATTTCCAAACTTATTTGCTTTATTAACTCTAAAGCTTTAAATTTTAACTTATAACTTCCCAAGTTAATTAACTTTTCCCAAAATCCAAAAATTTTCTAACTCCCAAAATTTACGGAAAATTTTGGCAGAGTCTCCCCTGTACGGAGAAGCTTCTACGATATCGCAGGATACACAAATATATATACATCGGCCCACACGGCCGGAAACCAAAATATATCACAATAGATATATCATTTTCAAATTTTATTTGCGTAGGCGTACCTTTTAGCAAAATTTTAAAAACAAGCGGCTAATATAATGCATATACGCACTCCAAACCTCTCGCACGCCTCCCGCACCTGTGCTTTACTCAACAAACACATTAGTTTCTAAAATATGAGCATTTAATAACATTTCTAATGTAAATGTAAGCCAAACATAACTATTTACATTCCAAACAACAATTTGCAAATTGTCATAAGTAAATCATATTGTATAATATATACAAGTCCATTTTCTACTTTCAAGCTCCATTTTATTTCATATAAATGATTTACAAACAATCTTACCACACCAAGTCATACTTAATCAAAATTTCGAATTGATTCACCTAACAAATTCATTCAATTTGTTACATTTGCATTTCTATTATAGCTCACTTACATTTGTACACAAATTCCTTTATTAAGTCTTAGCCCATTCTATTTTCAATTCTAAATGGATTTTCAAACCAATTTCATTTCCAATTTTTGAAGCATTTACATTTCTCTAATAATTCATTTATATGCACATTATTTGATTTGATTTACAATCAAATCCTTATTTCCAATTTGAAGCACTCACATTTCCTTTATACCTATGTCCATTCAAATGCAAAATTACTTAATTAGGTTGTATTTATCTAATTAATTTATAACCATCTTTATTTGCTTCACTAACATCAATCTATTTCAACTCAATTCCAAGTTGATTTACAAACCATCTTTATTTTCAGTAATGAAGCATTTTCATTCTTATGAAAAATTACTTAATGACATTTCAATGCATCCCAATTTACTCAAAACCAATTTAGTTGTTATTTAAACAACTCAATTTTAAATATATTCAAATATTCATGTCATTCAAGCAAAACAATTGCCACTTAAGCTTATGACCATTTAAAATAAATTTTCAACTTAGATTCCTATTAATTCTTTTCAATTTTTTCATGGTTTACAATCCAATCATTCTTATTTCAATGCAATTGTTAACTTAAATTTTCCTTACCTTTTTATTTTCATCTCAACAACTAATTAATACCATTTCACTTGCACTTCAACTTAATTACCCAAACAAAATTTATTCAAGACAACATTATAAAGCTTAATCACAATTATTATTTAATTTGCTTAAATGCTTTCACAATATTTTCGTTATCTTCTTATATCAACTTTATTTTATTTCTATTTGATTCTCATTCAATCAAATTTTCAATTCATATACACATTTAATGCTCTTTGTTTAGTTATCCAATCCATTTTAAATTTCTTTTATTAACAAAGAGTCCATTCAAATTATTTCTTTCCGTTGAATTTTATTTCCAATTCAAGTCATCATTAATATATTCAAATTCCATTATTCATTCACACTTCCCATACTTATTACCAAAATTAAATTCCAATCCAAACTGGATTTTTATTTACCTTCAAATTTTGACTGATTATCAAATTCTATCCATTACAATACAAATTCCATTAATTTGTAATTAAATTCAGTCAATAACCTAATCCATATTAGGTTTTAATTCACTTCCACAATCACCATTTTCCAAATATTCATTTTGGCAAAATTTAAATTTTCAAACTTTCCTTTTCACTCCTTTAAATATAATCCAAATTTCTTTCAATATTATTTATTATACTTTACATTTCATTTATAGTCAAAGTTTGAATTTTTCCCCACCATTCCACTCTTCCATTAAATAAATTTGCAACTTTACTTCCATTCAAGAGTTTAAAGTGCTTACTTAAGTCCATTCTCATTTTATAATCTCCAATTTAAATTACTTAATAACTAAAGAATGTGAATTCCTTAATGCAATTATAAGCAATTTACATTTCACCTTTATACCCAATCCAAATTAATTTCACTTCACTTAGATTTAATTCAAGTTCAAATTCTCAAATTTAGTTCTCCATATACAAGTTCAAAACTTGTTTACTAACTGAAGTTCATTCACTTCTTTATATCCCGCTTTACCTTATCTCAATTCACATTTCATTTGAGATTAGATTTTTAAATTCACCATTCCATTTCATTATTTTTCATTGTGATTATAAGTTCTATTTCTATTTTATAAGTTCACCAACTTATTATTTTAAAGCTCATATTGCTCATTTTAATTCCTTTACAACTTATAATCACAAATTTCAAATTCCATATGCAAATGTATATACATCTGAATTCTTAAGGATACAAATTCCCTTAATTTATTTCTTTGCAACTTCAAATCCACAACCTCAAATTATAAGTACTATACTTAATAGCTCATGTGTACCATTCATTTCACAATGACCCACATTTCAATGTCATTTTACATTTTAATTTAATTCAAATTAACTTTATTTCAAGTCCAATTTATTTCCTTATCCAAGTAAAATTCAAATTTCAATTCACTTCAACACATTTTATTTACTTAAGTTAAATTTAATTCCCAGATTAAAATTTCTCATTTCCTTCTTATTAACATTAGCTTCACTTAACAAATTCAATAGTTGATTCATTTCAACTTTACACATTATTTAAATAGAATTTTCCAGAATTCAATATTCCCGGTTTTTATTTCAAAATCATTTTGAAATATATCAAATATCTATACCCATGTGGTATATTAAATCAAATCTCCAGAATTTCCAAAACAATTTGGTTATACCAAAACAAATTTCCATTTTCGAAATATCCAAAAACAACTGTTATACCCAACAAATCCAACAATACCATAACCAATTACTAGGGAAGCAATCCATCACTTTAGAAACTCGAAAATGAATTCTAATGATGTGGCCAGCATCATCAGGATTATTTTCCAGCGACTGAAGTGAGTTCAGTGCTTCTTACTTTCCCAAATTCATTTCAAAACAGTTTCCCATTCAAAAATTCTTCTCAAATCAATATCCCATTATTGCCTTCAATACATTGGAAAACATTTCAAACTTCCCAGGATTTTAAATTTCCAAAATTTTACTTTCAATACATTTAAAATCCTTTCCAAAACTTCCGGGTTAAAATTCTGGTTTAAATTCAATTTTAATTTCACTTTCTCTTATTGCAACTTATTTAACTAATTCTATCTGGTTATAACCATTTCAGATTTAAGATTTACATTTTAGATTCACTTTTAGAGTCTTATTTGATTTTTAATATTAGCAACCAACCATCCAAATATATATATAATTACTTTAGAAAATTATTTCTTTTATATCAAAATATAATTTTGGGTAAAATTATTTCACTTACCCACTTTAAAAACAATACTATGTCGGTTTATCTTGTTTAAGAGTTTAGAAACCCCTATCGATACGGTTGTACTTCCCGCACCGACCAGAATTCATAAACACTCAACCGATAAGTCAACACAGTACAAAAACAATTTTATAAGCACTAACAAGTACGCTCTCATAGCTATTAATACGCTCAACTCATTATAGAGTCCTATTGACTCTATTTAATGAGAAATTTTTCCCACCAAAGCCTAGGTTGTCGCCAACCTAAGCTCTGATACCAAGTGTGACAGCCCGCAAATCCGTACCCCTTGAATCAACATTATTCTACTCTAATTGACTCAAGTGGAACAGAAATACGAACCATTGGAGTTAAAGAAAAAGAGATAGAAGAGGAAGAAACTAAACAATATCAGAATCTCACAGTCGCAGGGGAATAAAATATAATAGTATCTATAAATCTTTACACAAAATGAAATCTATATTGTTTATACAACATATCATCAGAGTGTCTCATACAACAATCAATCATCAATCAGACATACCATACAACATAACAGCGGATATATATATATATATATATATATATATATATATATATATATATATATATATATATATATAGGTAGAATAGTACGTCTCGGACTCCAGCTCCTCTCCTGCTCCATAGCAACCTATCCTGAACAAATAATACTCGGTCTGACCCGAGCATTATAACGAAATAACACCCGAGTCAGTCTGGAATACCAGCTGATAATAATGCACACAATTAATTATTAAAGTTTCAAAAATCCTTTTGAAAACAAAAGGCATCTCGTAAGACCACGCCACAAATAAACATGTCGGGTTTTTACCTTACGATAGCTAAAACACTTTTTATAGAAATCCTCTGATATTATAATAGGGTCTATTTACAAATACTTATAAAATAGCCGAAATTGTTACATCTATTAAATTCCAGCTACTAGCCACCGAAGTGGGTAATACAAACAAAACTCGTAAAAGGTTCGTAGGGAAAAATGGATTCCAACTAATGACTAGGCACTGGGGTACCACCTGTCACAGTACGTGGTCTAGATCACAGTACCGAGGACTACTCCCTTCGTCCCCTGCAACACAAGACCGGAATCACCTATGGGCAATTCCGAATAAGATCACCCCGCGGTTGGGATCAGCAACCGCACCACTAAGCCGAAATAAAAAAGGGACCTCTAGACAGGGATGACCTTACTCTCCAGTGGGGGCTACCCACGAAGCCTTGCTGCATATCCCCTGATTTTCAGTCATTCCCGGTTGATGAGGCTTGAGGCTAAACGATACCTTTATAGCACATATCCCTTAGAATGCCCATCGTCCCTGACGATGTCACGAAGCATTCGTCCATACAAGTCCGTCCCGGGTTCGAACGGAACCGAAGGCACTATTCCTACTACATCCATTTTGGAAATATCCTCAGGATTAGTAGCGACTAGCCCTTGCACTTCATAGCTCCATCTTCGACTCCGAACACGTTTTATCGCACGAAAACGTACAAACCGGATCGAAGTGGTTTTCGAGAAATAAATCTCGATCCCGGTCTCTTCGAAACGATCAACGCATTTGTCCAATATTGATAGTCGGTGATTTAACTATCAATTAATATTCAAAAACATCCATAGCATCCATCACACAATAAATAATTCCCAAATTATTTATTTACCTCAAATATCTTTAAAAGATATATTTTCAAATTTCCAAACTCATTTGAAAACAATTTCCAAAGTTCTTCCTTTACAAGGTAAATCCTTTAACATATATTTCCATTGGAAATATCCAAGTTCAAAACAGTTTAGATTTAAAAAAAACAGTTTTTTTTTTATTTTTTTAAAAAAACATTTTAATTTAAAATATACTTTAAATAGATAAATTTACTACTAATTATTTACTCAAAACATAATTTCAAAATATTTTAAACAAAACTACTATATAAGATATAACTTGATTTAAAATAAGGTTTTAGTTATACTATAATTAAAAAGTAGAGTTTTTAAAGAAATTAATAAATTTCAACAACTTTATTAAAAAAAACTAGCTTTTAAAACAAATCCATTTGTAAACATAATTATTAAGATTTTTATAAAATTTTACTATTGTTAATTTATAAATAATCACTTTAAAATAATAATTTTCAAAACATTCTTTAAAACCAGTTTAAGATTTTAAAACTTTCTTTTTATAAAATCAATTTAAAACTCGAACTTGGTTTTTCCCAAGGAAATCTCATTTCTACTAAATCATCACAGAAATCCTTCTCACGATTTCTGCCCATTTATTAACTTTAGTTTTATGGTTTTATAACATAAATTTATTTCCCAATCTTCAACTAATAACATTTATCTTTAATTATCATTCCAGATTTTACAACTTCCAATTTCCATTCTAAATAGATTTCAAATTTTAATTCTTTAAATTCATTATTTAACTCTATCCTTTATTTCTCTAAATTCAATTTATCCAATTATAATAAATTTTGGATTTATAATTTATCCAGCCATATTTCTGTACAAATTTATTTCAGTTTTCCATCCAATCAGGTTTCAAACTTTTATATTCTCTTAATTTCTTATTTATCAATTTTCTTAATTTCTTTGAAACCCAAATTAAATTCTTTATAATTAAAACTCCAAATTCTTTATAATTAACATTCTGGGTTCATAGTTTATATCCACGATATCACAATGCAATTAAATTCCAACTTATCAATCACAATATATAAACAGGCATAATCATCAATATAAAAATATTACTACATTGTGAGGAATCCCGTTGGATCCCTCCAACCTGTTTTCCCTGCATCCACAAATATTAGCACACAGTACATATGTCAATTCACTTTGATAATAACTAACATATCCAGCTAAACATCCAAACAAACAATCAATACTAGCTGTCTACTTTACTAGTATCCAGATGTGAGTGAGAATAACTCACCTTGAGTTTCGGCGAGCGTTCGAAATTTAAATTAAACCGAACGACGTCCGATTTAACTTAAATTCCTACTTGCCCGGAATGGATCCGGAACTGTCCCACTTCGTAGTATCCGTCTCTGTGATTCCAATGCTACCAAAATCGTCGCAATCTGATAACGTATGAAATACTTATGAATTTTATAAAGTTTTAATTTGAATTTAAAACAAAATTTCCCTTTTTTTTTTTTTTTTTTTTTTTTTATAATTACCAAAATAAAACGCGGCCCGTCCCTGTAGCCATCTTCTTCACGAACTCGCGACACTACCAGAAGCACGAACGAAGAACCCATCAACGCAACAACTTCCCGAATGTCGCACAAAACCCAGACCATATGAAGTCGATCAAACGACTTCAAATCGAAGGCCGCACCTCCTTCTACCCTCGCCGTGAGCCACGCAAGGCTCGGCAGCCTCCACACCTCGCAATATACTCTCGAACGCAAGCCCTACACGAACCATTTCTGGCCATCTCGTCACCTCAACCATGATCTCGACCGTATGGATTCGATCGTCACGATAGGTTCTTCGATCTACTAGTTGGAGATTTCTCGCGAAAGGCTGTGGATGGGAAGAAAAATGAGAGAGAATGATGGAGCGTTTTCGGCCATTGAACGATTATGGAGGCGGCTGAACGCATATGCTAGGGTTTGGGAATTTAAAATGGATATATAATATAATATAATATTATTTAATTAATAAAATTCTCAATTGAACCACTAATGCAAACGAACTCCAATTTTCACGATCCGACAGGCTATCCTGGGGTTTTTCCGCGTTTCGGACACAATGGAACAGGTTTCGTAAGCTAATTCGGTCGTATGAGCGAGTTACGGAATTAAACGATCAATTTGAAATTAAATCGATTAAAACGATTTCGATGCGTTTCGAGCTGCCGGGGTCAAACGACAACTCTGATTGCTACGAAAATTGAAATCCGGTAATAACTAACTATTACGGATCCAATGAAACTGATTTCGTCGAATTCCGAGACTGTGCCCCGGAAGGCTATTTTAACTCGTCTATTTAATTATGCGATTTTCGAAATTATCGAAATCACTCAAAATTTCCACGTTTAAAATTTTATTAACTTAATAATCATTCATATAACATTTATAAACACATTAAAAATCATTCCGGCTCATTCGGAATTAGAATCTAATTATTTGCATTTTAATAATATTAAATTCAATTTTAAATTAATATAAAATTCCAAATATTAATAATTCGACTTAAAAATTCATCTAAACTTTCCACTATGCTATTTACACTCAAATAGCCCAAGATAAATTTTTAAAACCATTTTATCACTAATTACGCTCTGAATTAACAATTAACCCAATTCTATTATTTTATTATTATTATTCCAATTTCAATTTAATTGCCATATTTGAAATTTGACCAATTTTTATTAACTAAACCAAAGTCATCTATCTCTAAATTCAAATTATAATTCATATTCAACATTTAAAATAAATTAAATGTTCAATTTGAATAGCCTAAAAATACGGGATGTTACAAATATGGCCGCTGGCCTCACTCATTCGTTCCTCTCCTCTACAATTTCAAACCCGTCTTCAATTCGTGTCCGATTCCGCCTTGAATCGTGTATTACTCGAGTGCGCCATCAAAAGAACGGGGAGATGGGACTCGCGTCTTCGAGTTAGGATTTCGAGTCGCGATTTGGGGGGAGGGGATAGCGATCTGGAACTTCTCGGGTTTCGTGAGGAGGAATTTGCGAGCTCACGTGTGACAGTAGGGGATGCTAGGGCTTGGACGTAGGTGTGATTTCGCCGTGATGTTGAGGTGCAGGCGTAGAAGCTAGGGTACGCGTGACTGGTGGCCGACGTCGACGATGCAGGCAAGTCGTGACGAGGGCTCGATTTGATTGGGGTTCGGCAGTAAGGTAATTTTTTTTATATAGTTTAATTTAAATTAATTTAAATTAAGGATAAGGAATTCAGAAGTTTAAAAATATATATATATATATATATATAAGAATTTACAGTGAGTTATTTCGATTTTTATTTTAGTTTAAATAATGGATATTGAGACAGTACAACTCAATAGAAAATTTATTTTTAGGGTTAAGATTTTTATGTAAATAGTTGGCAGTAAACAGATAACATTTATATATAGAATTTTTTTTATGAATATACAGTATATATATATATATATATATATAGATATGTAAAGTTAGACTTTTTTTAAACCCTATATAGTTTATTTTGAAGATAAAACATATACACACACATTTTAAACTTACTAGGTATCATTTAAAAATAAAATAAAAATGCTTAACTAATTTATTTAGATTATTTTAGTTACTCAAAGATTTTCAAAAAGGGAATTAGTTTAAAATTTAATTACTTGCTTAAACTAAATTAAATTTAAACTTATTTAATTGGTAACAAGTTGTTCGATTATTTCAAATATTAATAGGCAATATAATGCTATTCAAGGTTAAAATCTGATAGAAGCAAGCCGGATTGGGTTGGATTACAAACAAATTAAAGGTGAGTTAATCTCACTCAGTTAAATTTAAATTTAAATGATTAAATTTAAATAATTGTTTGAAATGGTTGAATTGATTTATGTGCTGTAATGTGGTATATTTTTGGAATTGGCATTTTATATTGTGCTAACATCTGTGGATGCAGGGAAACAGGTTGGAGGGATCCAACTGGACCCCTTAACTTTATTTAATTATTCAATATTCTCTGTTCTGAATATTTGATATTCTGTAATGAATTATGTGGGAATATTGAATGTTATGGCTTGATTGTTATAATCGGGCAATAATGAATTACCAAATATATAATTTGAGTTGGGAATGAAAATAAAAGAAGTGAAATTGTAAGTTAATAATTATAGAAAAGTTGAATAAATTTATGAATGAACTGGAAAGGAAATAAAGCGACTTTAAAATTTTAATAAATGAATCTTGAGTATGGAAAGGAAAATTTAAAAAAACAGGAAGTTAATGAAACTTAAACTTCAATGTTATTGTTTAAAATAACAAAACATTTATTTTAAATTTTGGATTTAAATTATTTAAGAAGAATAAAGAAGAACTTGGGAATAACTTGAAATTTGTATATTTCAGCTAAAGGATTTAAAATCAAACTGGAAATAATAATATAGTCCATGATTAATGAATTTTGAAATGAACAGATAAGTAAAGAAAATTATTGAAAATGGAATAAATTGGGAATCAATTGGGAAAATTGATTTAAGCGATTGAGATTGGAAATTTCTCTCTGAATAACCAAGTACGCTTTCAAAGTAAATTTTTAAATATAAATTAAAAAATTTAATGTTGTTTTAAGAAGTATGTTTTGAAAAATTTATTATTTCTAAATATTTAAATTCTAAAGTAAGTATTTTCTTTAATCTATTATAACAATAAATTATTTTTAATCTATTATAGCAATAATTATTTAAAGAGTGGCTTAGTATGATTTTTTTTTAGAAGTGAAATCTAGTTTTATATTTTATTTAGTAACATTATTTTCAAATATTCATATAGTATGTATTTTTAACAAATCATTGAAGTAGTTTTAACTTAAATGTTATAAAGTATATTTATAAGTAAAGTGTTTTAAATTATTTTTAAAAAAACTAGTTTTGTGCTTGGTGATTTCAGAGGAGATAGTAAATATTTGGGAAAGTTTATTCTGAAAAGAAAGATGGTTTTGAAACTGTTTTCAAGGGATTGAAAATAGAAATTTATCTTGTGAAGATATTTTTGGGATTAATAAATAATTTGGAAAATTATTGGTTGATAGTTGTTGTGAATATTAATTGATAGTTAAATAACCGACTATCAATATTGGACAATGCGTTGATCGTTTCGAAGAGACCGGGATCGAGATTTATTTCTCGAAAACCACTTCGATCCGGTTTGTACGTTTCGTGAAAACGATTTTGATTTTGAAGATGGAGCAGTGAAGTGCAAGGGCTAGTCGCTACTAATCCTGAGGATATTTCCAAAATGGATGTAGTAGGAATAGTGCCTTCGGTTCCGTCCGAACCCGGGACGGACTTGTATGGATGAATGCTTGCGAAAAGATCGTCAGGTGGACGATGGGAATTCAAAGAAATATGTTCTATAAAGGTAACGCTTAGCCTCAAGCCTCATCAAATGGGAATGACTGAAAATCAAGGGTTATGCAGCAAGGCTAGGTGGGTAGCACCCAAGCAGGGTGAGGTCATTCCAGTCTAGATGTCCCTTTTTATTTCGGCTTAGTGGGCGGTTGCTGATCCCAACCGCGGGGTGATCACACTCGGGATTATCCAGTAAGGGATAGTCCCGGCCTTGTGTTGCAGGGGAGCGGGCGTACTCCTCGGTACGGTGATCTAGGCCCCGTACTGTGACAGGTGGTACCCCAGTGCCTAGTCATTAGTTGGAAATCCATTCTCCCTACGAGCCTTGTAGGAGTTTTGTTTGTATTACCCACTCTGTGGCTAGTAGCTGGAATTTAATGAATGTAACAATTTCGGCTATTTTATAAGTACTTGTATATAGACCCTATTATAATATCAGAGGATTTCTATAAAAATTGTTTTAGCTATCGTAAGGTAAAAACCCGACATGTTTATTTGTGGCGTGGTCTTACGAGATGCTTTTGTTTTCAAAGGATTTTTGAAACTTTAAAAATCAATTGGATGTGGTTTTCTCACGCTGGTATTCCAGACTGACTCGGGTGTTATTTAACTATAATGCTCGGGTCAGATCGAGTATTATAGGATACAGGAAATGCTGTGGAGCTCAAGGGACGAGCAGGATGACGATACGTACTCTCGTACTTGTTTATATATATACTTATTCTGCTGTGTTGTGTAGCTGTGTATCCAGTTGTATGTTATTGATGTGAGCTGTGATTGATGTACTCTGATGATGTAATATATGTAAACATATATATTTGATTTTGAGTAAAGATTATTTATTATCTATTATATTTTACTCCGCTACGATGGTTAGATTCTGTTGTTTTCTATTTTCTTCTTCTACCTCTTCTTCTTCAACCCAAATGGTTCGTATTTCTGTACAGCTTGAGTTGATTGTTTTAGAATAGTGTTGACTCAAGGGGTACGGATTTGCGGGTCGTTACATTTGGTTTCAGAGCATAGGTTGGTGATAACCTTGGTTCTGGTGGGAATTACTCATTTAAATTAGAGTCCGTAGTACTCTAAAATGAGTTTGAGCATATTATTAGATATGAGCGCGTATTTGTTAGTGAATATAAATTGTTTTAATATAGTGTTGATTGATTTATTGAGTGGCATATGAACCTTCGTCGACACAGTCTGCGCAACTGTATTGAAGGGGTTTCTAAACACTTGAATAGAACAATCGACACGATATTGTTTTAAATATGGGTAAATGAAATAATTTTACCCAAAAACATATTTTGATATAAAGAACAGTTTTTGAAAACTATTTAGCTAATATATGGTTGCTTGGATGTTAGAAATGATAATATTTATGAATTATCATTGTTAAGTAAAAATTTAAATAGAAATAGAAATAT
Organism: Allium cepa; assembly: GCA_030765085.1. Lineage (NCBI taxonomy): Eukaryota > Viridiplantae > Streptophyta > Magnoliopsida > Asparagales > Amaryllidaceae > Allium > Allium cepa. Next base: position 443,496,284 of record CM060938.1, on the reverse strand, counting down.
AACTAAAATTTAGGGGAATAAATTCATTATAAAATGAAATTTATAAATATGAATTAAAAATGTAATTTATGAATTGAAATACAATCAAATTAGAATTTGTATAGGCATAAAGTGTACAAATGAATTATAGTTAAAATTTATTTAAGCAGGCTTTAGAAGTTTAAAATCCCGGAGATTAGGAGATGTTTATCGAAGTGTTTTAATGATAAATGATAGCATTATTGTTTTGGAGATAATTCTGAATGGAAATCTGTTTTAAATGTATTTTGAAAGTGATATAGTATTGAAATCACTTGGATTATTGAAAAATAATTCCGATGATGACGGCCGCATCATCAGTATTCATTTTCAAATTTCTAAGTGACGGATTGCTGCCAAAATTAATTTGTTCAGAAAAATTAGTTGTTTTTGAAAATCTCAAAGGAAATTTGTTGGGAATAAAACCAGGATTGGTTTAATTTTTGAGAAATGAGATTTGAGATGTTGAAGATTTCAAAATGTTTTGCAACCAATAACCGGGTGTTTGAAAATCCTGATGAGATAGGTTGTAAGCTTATAAATTGAGATGATTTTTAAATCAGGAAGAAATATAAGCTTTGAATAATGGAATGTAAATTTAAAGTGAAAGTTAAAAACGAAGTTATGCTTGGATTGGGAAATAAAAATTTAACTGGATCAGAATAAATTGAATAAGTTGAAAATAATATCCAGTTGTATTCGAATTAAGTTGGAATCGAATTGAGTTAAATAAAACTGAGTTAAAATAAGATTTAGTTGGAATAAGAATTCAATTGAATTATTGAATGGAATTCAATTGAATTATTGAATGGAATTAGATTCTTACTTGAATTAATGGAAAATGAGTTGGATAAGGATTGCATTGAAATAAATAAATTAGAATAACTTATAAGAGAAACTAAAAATCCATAGGAATAAAAATATGCTTCAGTTATAAATAAGCATAAGGCTTGAGTTAAAAAAAATATAATAATATATTCAAGCCTATGAGGAATGGAATTGTGCAAATAATAAGTTGTGACTTATTAAATTTGAATAGTGAGATACAAAACTCCAAAATAAATATTATTGATGAATTGGAGAATAAAATAAAAATCAAAACTTGAATTATAAACTAAATTGAACTAGGAAAAAATTAAATGCAGTGATATTTGGGATTAAAATTCAAGAGTTGGATTATAAATAAGGGAAGAACTAATTGATAATAAATTAGTTAATAAAATATGTAAATGGAGTTCAATGTAGTTAAATAGAAGCTGAATTGTAAGCTAATAATGAAGATCAGAAATAGAACTCAAGTTATAAATCAAATTCGACTTGAATCATTAGTGAAGAAAATATAACTGAAGTGGCCTTGCAATTAATTAAATGATTTGTGAATGAAATTGCAATGTAAGTTAATAAAATTGGATGGTAAATTAAAAAGTGAATGGTGGAATCAGAACTTGAGTTATTAATTAAAATTTAACTTGAAGTGTTAACAAATTAGATATAATTGAAATGTATCGAATAAAAAAAATGGAAATGGATTTAAATAGTAATGGTTTGGATTGAAAATAAAATCCAACTAAGTGGAAATAAATTAGAAATGGCCATGTAATAAATTGGATGAACTGAATCTGAAAGGTTAAATTTGATAATAACAAATCAAATGAAATTGTAAATTTTAAAAGGAGATTTAACTGAAATAGAATTAAATTGAATGGAAGAGAAAGATTTACTTGAAACGAAATGAGATTAAGTATAAAATTGGAGTGAATAAACTTAAGCTAAAAGATGGAAAAGAGTTGAATTGAATTCAACTAAAAATTTAGTTTAATAATAGTGGATTGGATTTAAATCAAGTAAAAATAAATTTTAATTGAAATAAAATTCGGTGAGTTGCCGATAATATTTAATGGAATGAAAATGCTTAAATAAATAATTGTAAACCATTTAAATTATTAAGGGATTGAAATAACTTGAGACAATAAGGAAAATAGAATGTTTCGAGTTTATTAGAATGGTTTAAGTGAATGTGGATAAACTAATTATATTCAATAAATAAATGATGGAATAAATAAGTATCAAATGAAATGTGGTTTAAATAAGTTGAGAAATGGTTATTGAATGAAATAGATTGGATTGTCTTCGAGCTAAATAAAATAGTATGGAATAAACAAATATGAATGAAATGAAAATAAATGAATTGTAAATGAAATTTAAATGGAATGTGTCGAGCTAAATAAATGATTGTGAATGGATTAAAATAAAAAGGAAATTTAATTGGTAATGGAGATGGAACCTAAGTTGTTAACGGTTTTGAATGAACTAATTTGGTTAATAAAATTGAAATGCAATGAAACTGAGAATATATGGATTGTGAATAAATTTTGAAATGGAATAGAATTAAGAATAAATTGAGTCGAAATCCATTTAAAGTGATTATAAAACATAAGTACTTATTTATTCACATAAATCTCGTTGAATTGCATAAAATAATTTGTCATTGGATGTAAATGGAAGTAATTAAAATTCTATGAGTTGATTGTAGTAAAATAAATTGATTTTGAAAGCAATTGAATTAAATATGAGTTCAGTTTGCTTAAGAATAAATTAAATGTAAGCAATTGAGTTTTAAACCATTCAAATTGAATGAAAATGGTTTGTAAATTAATTGAAATAGTTGAATTAGTATGAAAATTGTATAAATTGCTTACGGAAAATGTTTGATGTGCATTTCTTTTAGGATTCATTTGTTTTAACCATTGCAACTAAGTGAAACATAGTTAAACTGCATATATTTGGCACTTACATGTTTAAATTGAGTAAGTGCAGGTATCTGGAAGCCATGTGGCTAGATTTGGTTGTGCTATTTGCTAAAAATAATAAGCCGCTTGCTTAAAATGCTAAATAAGGTACGCCTACGCAATAAAATTAGGAAATATGAACTGTTTTTGATTTTTCCCACCGTGCGGGTCGATGTATATATATTTATATCTTTTGTCAAATTGCAAAAGCTCCTCCGTACAAAGGAGACTCTGTCAAAAATTTTCAAAAATGTTGGGAGTTAGAAAAAAAATTTAAAATTTTTTAGAAAATTTTGTTAACGACAAAACGGTTTCAAACCGAAAATTGAAATAAATTAGTAAATGAAACAAGTTTAAAATAATGACATAAATTAGTTATAAATGGAAGATAAAAATTAAATGTTCAAGGTTGAAAATAAATAAAATTCATATGGAACGTGAAAACTAAATTGAATAGAAATAGATATAAACTTAAGTGGTAAGATGAAAAGGAATATAAGAAACATATAAAATGCTTATACTAACTTAAGAAGGGAATAGTGAATTCTTGATTGGAAATTGATACTACAAATATAATCTAAGTTAATGTTTGAATGAATAAATATTGACATTTGTAAGAAAGTTGATAAAATGTTTTGAGAATATTGTGTTTGGATATTAGTGCTAAGCAGGATATGCAGGTATTATAAAGGGAAAAGAAAGTTGGATTTGTTTTCAAAAAAATACAATTTGCAAATGCTCGACAAAAAGGGATGTATTTAAATTTGGTGTGAAATTTGTTTGGGTTTTTGGATTGAGCCACTTGGCCTTTTGTTTTCGTTTTGGATTTGGGAGGCCGTAGAGCCATTTTGTAGTTGTACCGAGTCAGCCGCGCAAAGGAGACACTGGCGAAATTTTTCAGAAATTGAAAGAGTTAGAAAGTTTTTGAGAAAATTTTGAAAGTTCAAAATTGGTTTTAAAATTAAACTGGAATGTTTGGGCAAATAGGATTGTTTGCAAACTATGGAAGGTTTTGGGAAGTTAGTAAGAATGATAGCGGGTCTATAATAAAAGATATGTGGCAAGTTAATTAAACTGTTTGGTTTTGGGAAAAATAGTAACGGGTATTGGATCATTCTTCCTAACTAGTAATTTCGGGGACGAAATTCTTTTAAGGGGGGAAGAATGTGACGACCCGGAATTTTCAAGCATTTAAAATCGGAATATTTAATTGATTCTAATTATTTAAAGGTTAATTATCAACTTAAATTACGAATATCATAATTTATTTGACGATTAAATTGTTGAATTAAATAATTTGAATTGGATAAAATATGAAACTTAAGATTTTAAGCCTATTAAAATAATTTGAAGGCTTGTAAAATTTATATTGATAGTACAGAGGATAATAAAAGTTGTAAAATTGAATTTAATAGTGATTTATTCAGTTTTAAAATTTATACTGTTTTACATTGAATTTAAAAAAAAATAAAAAAAAATATAGCCTTCCGAGGCACAGTCTCGGAATTCGACGAAACCGGTTCCATTGGATCCATAATATTTTATTATTATCGGATTCCAATTTTCGTATTGATTGGAGTTAGTGTGTGAGTGTACGATTTGTAAACGCGCTGGACATTTAATTGATAATAATCCAATGAAATTTAATTTAATAAATCAAGCTTCTTGTATACGCCACCCATCTTTTCACGTTCAAATCATGTTCTTTCGTTCCCCTCGTTTCCTTTTACTCGGGCCTTCGTTTATTCAAAAAAAAAATAACCAAAAAGGAAAATGGGGCCGATGCTTTCCTTCGGTTTCCAAAATCGAAACACATTCGATTCTTAAAAAAAAAAATATGGCCGCTGGCCTTACTCATTCGTTCCACTCCTCTACAATTTCAAACCCATCTTCAATTCGTGTTCGATTCCGCCTTGAATCGTGTATTACTCCAGTGCGCCATCAAAAGAACGGGGAGAGGGGACTCGCGTCTTCGAGTTAGGATTTCGAGTCGCGATATGGGGGGAGGGGATAGCGATCTGGAACTTCTCGGGCTTCGTGAGGAGGAATTTGCGAGCTCACGTGCGACAGTAGGGGAGGCTAGGGCTTGGACGTAGGTGTGATTTCGCCGTGATGTTGAGGTGCAGGCGTAGAAGCTAGGGGACGCGTGACTGGTGGCCGACGTCGACGATGCAGGCAAGTCGTGACGAGGGCTCGATTTGATTGGGGTTCGGCAGTAAGGTAATTTTTTTTATATAGCTTAATTTAAATTAATTTAAATTAAGGATAAGGAATTCAGAAGTTTAAATATATATATATATATATATATATATAAGAATTTACAGTGAGGTATTTCGATTTTTATTTTAGTTTAAATAATGGATATTGAGACAGTACAACTCAATAGAAAATTTATTTTTAGGGTTAAGATTTTTATGTAAATAGTTGACAGTAAACAGATAACATTTATATATAGAATTTTTTTATGAATATACAGTATATATATATATATATATATATATATAGATATGTAAAGTTAGATTTTTTTTAAACCCTATATAGTTTATTTTGAAGATAAAACATATACACACACATTTTAAACTTACTAGGTATCATTTTAAAATAAAATAAAAATGCTTAACTAACTTATTTAGATTATTTTAGTTACTCAAAGATTTTCAAAAAGGGAATTAGTTTAAAATTTAATTACTTGTTTAAACTAAATTAGATTCAAACTTATTTAATTGGTAACAAGTTGTTCGATTATTTCAAATATTAATAGGCAATATAATGCTATTCAAGGTTAAAATCTGATAGAAGCAAGCCGGATTGGATTGGATTACAAACAAATTAAAGGTGAGTTAATCTCACTCAGTTAAATTTAAATTTAAATGATTAAATTTAAATAATTGTTTGAAATGGCTGAATTGATTTATGTGCTGTAATGTGGTATATTTTTGGAATTGGCATTTTATATTGTGCTAACATCTGTGGATGCAGGGAAAACAGGTTGGAGGGATCCAACTGAACCCCTCAACTTTATTTAATTATTTAATATTCTCTGTTCTGAATATTTGACATTCTGTAATGAATTATGTGGGAATATTGAATGCTATGGCTTGATTGTTATAATCGGGCAATAATGAATTACCAAATATATAATTTGAGTTGGGAATGAAAATAAAAGAAGTGAAATCGTAAGTAAATAATTATAGAAAAGTTGAATAAATTTATGAATGAACTGGAAAGGAAATAAAGCGACTTTAAAATTTTAATAAATGAATCTTGAGTATGGAAAGGAAAATTTAAATAAACAGGAAGTTAATGAAACTTAAACTTCAATGTTATTGTTCGAAAGAACAAAACATTTATTTTAAATTTAGGATTTAAATTATTTAAGAAGAATAAAGTAGAACTTGGGAATAACCTGAAATTTTTATATTTCAGCTAAAGGATTTAAAATCAAACTGGAAATAATAATAAAGTCCATAATTAATGAATTTTGAAATGAACTGATAAGTGAAGAAAATTATTGCAAATGGAATAAATTGGGAATAAATTGGGAAAATTGATTTAAGTGATTGAGATTGGAAATTTCTCTCTGAATAACCAAGTACGCTTTCAAAGTAAATTTTTAAATATAAATTAAAAAGTTTAAAGTTGTTTTAAGAAGTATGTTTTGAAAAATTTATTATTCCTAAATATTTAAATTCTAAAGTAAGTATTTTCTTTAATCTATTATAACAATAATTATTTTTAATCTGTTATAGCAATAATTATTTAAAGAGTGACTTAGAATGATTTTTTTAAAAAGTGAAATCTAGTTTTATATTTTATTTAGTAACATTATTTTCAAATATTCATATAGTATGTATTTTTAACAAATCATTGAAGTAGTTTTAACTTAAATGTTATAAAGTATATTTCTAAGTAAAGTGTCTTAAATTATTTTAAAAAAAAATCTAGTTTTGTGCTTGGTGATTTCAGAGGAGATAGTAAATATTTGGGAAAGTTTATTCTGAAAAGAAAGATGGTTTTGAAACTGTTTTCAAGGGATTGAAAATAGAAATATATCTTGTGAAGATATTTTTGGGATTAATAAATAATTTGGAAAATTATTGGTTGATGGTTGTTATGAATATTAATTGATAGTTAAATAACCGACTATCAATATTGGACAATGCGTTGATCGTTTCGAAGAGACCGGGATCGAGATTTATTTCTCGAAAACCACTTTGATCCTGTTTGTACGTTTCGTGAAAACGATTTTGATTTCGAAGATGGAGCAGTGAAGTGCAAGGGCTAGTCGCTACTAATCCTGAGGATATTTCCAAAATGGATGTAGTAGGAATAGTGCCTTCGGTTCCGTCCGAACCCGGGACGGACTTGTATGGATGAATGCTTGCGAAACATCGTCAGGTGGACGATGGGCATTCAAAGAAATATGTTCTATAAAGGTAACGCTTAGCCTCAAGCCTCACCAAATGGGAATGACTGAAAATCAGGGGTTATGCAGCAATGCTAGGTGGGTAGCACCCAAGCAGGGTGAGGTCATTCCAGTCTAGATGTCCCTTTTAATTTCGGCTTAGTGGGCGGTTGCTGATCCCAACCGCGGGGTGACCTCACTCGGGATTATCCAGTAAGGGATAGTCCCGGCCTTGTGTTGCAGGGGAGCGGGCGTACTCCTCGGTACGGTGATCTAAGCCCCGTACTGTGACAGGTGGTACCCCAGTGCCTAGTCATTAGTTGGAAATCCATTCTCCCTACGAGCCTTGTACGAGTTTTGTTTGTATTACCCACTCTGTGGCTAGTAGCTGGAATTTAATGAATGTAACAATTTCGGCTATTTTATAAGTACTTGTATATAGACCCTATTATAATATCAGAGGATTTCTACAAAAATTGTTTTAGCTATCGTAAGGTAAAAACCTGACATGTTTATTTGTGGCATGGTCTTACGAGATTCTTTTGTTTTCAAAGGATTTTTGAAACTTTAAAAATCAATCGGGGGTGGTTTTCTCACGCTGGTATTCCAGACTGACTAGGGTGTCATTTAACTATAATGCTCGGGTCAGACCGAGTATTATAGGATACAGGAAATGCTGTGGAGCTCAGGAGACGAGCAGGATGACGATACGTACTCTCATACTTGTTTATATATATACTTATTCCGCTGTGTTTTGTAGCTGTGTATCCAGTTGTATGTTATTGATGTGAGCTGTGATTGATGTACTCTGATGATGTAATATATGTAAACAAATATATTAGATTTTGAGTAAAGAATATTTATTATCTATTATATTTTACACCGCTGCGATGGTTAGATTCTGTTGTTGTTTTCTATTTTCTTCTTCTACCTCTTCTTTTTCAACCCAAATGGTTCGTATTTCTATACAGCTTGAGTTGATTATTGTAGAATAGTGTTGACTCAAGGGGTACGGATTGGCGGGTCGTTACATAAAAATCAACAGATATGTACACTACATATATACGCAGAGGCTTACTTATTCACATACATGCAAAGCAATTATCATCACACAATCAACAATCAGCATAACATCACAATGTATCAACCAAATCAGGTTTTAAAGGGAAAGTTGCTCACCTGGATCTTAGATAAGGCAGAGACAAAGAAGAAACAGGATTGAGCCTGGTGAACGTTGAAAACTTGAATCTGCTTTGTTTGATATCATCTTGAACTAGAATATTTTGTTTAAATCTTGATCTGGACTGAATCAAGTTGAGTTGCTGGCTTGCTTCCAGTTTGAATCCATCCCCAGAGAGTCAAATGCAGACATAATTTCCAGATTTTGAACTCGCATGCTTTTGCCTTGATAAATTCTCAGATTGAAGATAATGTTGCAAGCTTAACTTTTGGTCTTGATCTCTGACTTTGATTTCCAGGTTTTACAGTTTGAGATTTTAAAAACTTTTAGGTTTCAAATTCTTGTTTCAGTTTGATTCTGTTTTGATCTTGTTTTGATAATTTGCAGACTTTCATTTGTTTTTAGAAATGAGAATGAGAGAGTTTGATTAAATTTTCTTTTCAGGTTTTGAGGATTTAAAAAAAAAGGATGTTACGTTTGTTTTTCTCAATTTTTAAACTTTGAAATCTATGAAGGAAAAGTGAAGAAAGATGGCCTGGTTTCAAATTTTTTCTCTTATGCATATTTTCTAAACTTAATTCAAAAGAACACAATTTTCCTTGCCACTTGTAATTCATGTTATCACTTAGTTTACATTTGTTGATGCATGACACTATATTTTCACAAATGTCAAAAACAATCACTTTTATGTTTAACCCCTTTTTTGTTAATTTATTTATAAATTTTGTTTCCTTACCTCATTTTTAATTTAAAAATCATGTTTTTTTTCATGTTTTCTTATTCATACTTATATATATTTATTTTCAAATATGAAAGAAAGTGTTTTTAAATCCTTTTATTCATGTTTTTTATTTTGTCAACCTTAAACTTGATCAATTGCCACTTGTTACATTTAGTGTTAACACTTGTTATATTAAGCCTTAATGTTTTTACACTTGTCCTTTAAGTATTAAATATTCCTTTTTAATGTAAATAAAAAGCTTTTACTTAATGTACTATTTCTTATCTAAATATATATACATGAATTTCTTTTTATTGAAAATGTAATAAACTAAATATATATAAATAAAAGCTCATCCAAATATTAATTTTAAAATGTCTATCTTTTGAAATTTAAAATTAAATTCAAATTCAAATTAAATTTGAAAGTCTAATTTAAAGTCAACTTAAATACACATATATATAATCAATAAACAAATATCTTGTTAAAACTAGCTACACTTGTTAACATGTAAACATTATATATATATATTCATATTGATTTACCAAATTAATTCTCAATTTAATCTAGGAGTCAAATTAATTACAAATTTAAATTTGTTTAAAAACAGGAATGTTACATATGTCCATTATTCACGGCTATTCCATGTAATCAATTTAAGCATACGATATGTCTAACATTCTCTAAGGCATAACTACATATATTCTTATGTACATATTTATCTAAATGTTGTACTATCCAAAAGAAAATCCCGACCATTAAATAATTCTTGAACAAGGAGGACATTGACCCATCCGCCATTTAATACCTCAACCCCGAAGCGAGCCCTTTGTTACTTAATTGCAGGTCATCGATTCTAGATACAAAGACCGATGACTTCTAGGTGTGACTTTATAATTTAATTATCGTATTACAAACTCATCTCAAAGACTTATCTAAGGGTTAACTAGCCCACCCCCCACAAACAAACAACTAATTAAATAATGGGGTCTTTATGTATCCCATACATGTTCTAACTAGTAGGAAGCAAAATACTCAGGGCATAACTTAAGTCTTTCCTAACGATTGTTCGAGACTACTGGTGGTCATAGCCTTTATGACAACCTTACTAAATACCTATACAACAAAAATACTTATATAGCCTACTGATCTCGAACAGCTGAAATTCCATTTAGACTAATCTAATGTAAGTCAAGGAAAATGTTCATTCTAGTTACTTAATATCTCTTGTGATAATTGAAGTAGACCCAATTGGCATATTAGGTACCATCATAGATTATTTAACACTTCTTAAATAGGGAGAAGGCAGACCCAGTAGCTATTTAATACCTTCCACTTTGAAGCAAATCCCTTGACATCCCCAAAGATACCAAGTCATTTAATATTTTAAATCCAAGGTGAATCCTTAGTATATTTTACCTTACCTATACACAAACGTATATAACTTCCCCACAGGTCCTGTGATTGAAGATATACCACATTGCTAATAAGTATACACAACTGCTGGTAGTCCCTAAGTGAAGGATAGATTTTTATTATGTAATTCTATGGATCTCGCATCCCAACCCATACTAAACCAAACCAATCATCTTAGACCTAAATATTAGGCTAAGCCCATCAATTCATGCTCATCCTAAATGTATTTATTAAGGCTGTATAATTTTCTATTATGAAAATTACTTAGTATTAAATTCTTATCTTATACATTTATTACATAAATTATCTACTTCCCTCTTATGTCCCATAAATGTAAATTTTCCCAAAACAAAAGGTCATTATTATTATAATTAGACAATCATTAATGACATTTATTTACTTGTTCTAATTCAACCTTCTTTGCCTAATTCATTTTCCTACAAATGTCACGTTAGACTCCTTAATCAATCCTATTGAACACATTTGTGTCCCTATTTAATTCCTGTAACTCCCTATTAACTGCCCATGTATTACCATGCTAATTTTGAGTTACTATCTATTTTTCATATATACCTCCTAGTCATATAATTCACCATGCTATTAATAACTAGTCATCCTAATTATAACTATTATGAATATCGGCGTATACTACGCTATATACATACTAGTATACAATACACGTACGTGCATCTAATATCCAAAGATGTTAACTTGGATGGATGTGTATTTTAAGTGCAAATGTTTTTGTAGTCACAACACATTTCAAGTTGTTTTATTGATGATATCGAGGATAAATTGATGGTAAAATACTTATGGTGGGTAGTCGAAAAGGGTGATAATATTTCATTAACGAAGATGGGTAATTTTGAAATTTCAAAAAGACGCCATGTAAATCATGTTGATTGAATTCTTTTTATTAATAGTAGAGATATAACAATATAGTTAATTAACCAATTCTAATATATGTACACATGAACTTAAAGTTCTAAATTTCAGTTTGATAACTTGACTAATTTCACTTCAGTTGTAAAATTTAACCTTACACGCACATAGATACATACGTGTGTGTGACAAAATATGTTCTAAAATGACTGTTTTGTTATATTTTTCACACGAATGACTTATCATTCGTATGAAATCATGCATATAGCATATAATAGTAACATTAATAGTTTCAAATGTGCATGTTTAACACAAATGACTTATAGCATGTAACATATAAATTTCATATAAATCAATATATTCAGTTCTTAATAACATGTTCTTGCTGTTAATTATGCATGTTCTAAACTAACTTCACTTCAGCGTGCTTTGTTATATGTTTTAACACAACTGAATGTTCTTAACTCTGTGTGTTCAGTTCTAACCATAGTTTAGTAACCAACAATTTATATGTGTTCATATATATCGAGTTAAACAATATGCCTATACAATTTCAATTATATATATATATATATATTCAGTTAATATATGCCTATACATATGTGTTAGACAATATGTGTGTGTGTGTGTCTATATATATTTGGTTCAGTTAAACAATTTAGTTCATATATATTCAATTAATATATGCTTACATGTGTGTGTTTTAGATCTTCTTGGCTTGGCTGTTTAGTGTCTACTGAAGATTGAAGTATACCTACATATGGTTTCTGTGATTTGGGTCGCTGCTGTCTACTGAAGTATGTATGAAGTTGTATGTAATATTTATGAACTTTGAAGTAAAGTTCTGTGCTGATATATTCAGTTAATTTGTATTATGTAATACTAAGCAGACGCAAGGAAATGAGGATAAATATGCAAGGGTATTATTGGTAATCCAAGAAGGCATGGTTGAAATTTGTGTGTGTGTGTGTATATATAACGGTAGGGGTGGTTATATGTATGCGCATGTGTGTGTGTGTATTCCTATTTCTAACTCGTTAATTCCTACGCTTAGGAATTCTGTAACATAATTATATGTACATTCCATAAGGAATATTTATTTTCATATTTTAATATATTAGAGCATTCCTTCTCAAAAAGGATTACTATTATAACGTTCTATAAATTACCCAAAAAAGATACTTTTGCTTCGTTTGGAATTACAAGAAATTATCTTTTTTTATTGAAATAGATAGTGCAAACTACGGAGGAGAAGATCCATACCTTACACATCTCTTTCCTCTTTGGTATATTTCTTTTTGTTCAAATGATGCACTTTTTATACATTGTTGTGGAATTAGATAATTTATGAAAATTACACGAAAATAGATACAACTAAATTATATCCAAAACACTTTCAATAAATTAGAACATCGAAATTGACATTCCAAGTCAAATTAAGGCAATCTAAATCTATACTGACAATTTACAACCCAATTATAATAAACCTAGAATAAATCTTATAATCTTATCAACATCATAATTTAACAAATTTAGGACTGATTTTTAAATTTTCAAATTAGGGTGTAAATACCTTCCCTATTCCAATTCCTTAACTTACAGAATATGTATGCGAGATTGAACACATTCTTTCAAAGCCTACAACTCAACAGATCTTGTATAGGAATAATAATTAAACAAAAATAAACAATATAAATTTCAATGTCATAAATAAATCATATATTTCTCACTCACCTTTCTAGCTTTTCAAATCTCCCAAATGTTAATCTGTTCCCTTTCATTTGACTCCTTTTCCTTTTCAATCGAAAAATATGCATAACAAGATATATACATACTATTAGAATTATAGATATGAGAAAAGATTTGGGGTTAAGGGGAATATAGATTCAAAATTATGAAATTTACCTTTTTCCTCAATATAGATTCGCTCCTTTTCTTCTTCTCCTTTATTTTTTTTCCCTTCTTCGCTTTTACGTACATATACATATAATATAATATCTTATAAGTTGTAGAACTAGTGAAGAAAGGAAAAAAGCAGAGCTTCGCTGTTTTGATCAAAAAATATGAGAATAAAAGGAGGGGCTAGGCCTGTATTTATAGGCACTCGAATCAATCATATCCGTTAGGTTTGACCCTAGCCACCACCTTCCAGACCAATTGACCAGCCCAAGGAGGTATTTAACCAGTGGGGCCCATGCCGTTAACATTGTATATTTCCTTCTGTTCCATTTTTAATTATTTTTGTTTTGATAACATCATACTCTAATAACTTCTTCATTTGAACTTTGATCGCCAAACTCCAAATATGAAAGCTGCCCAAAAAATCGCCATGAACACAATGAAGCAAGTTTTGGGTCCAAATTCTGACATTTTCTCAAAATCCATTTTTAAGCCTTAATAATTATTTATTAATTATTATTAATTTTATGAGATGTTATATTCTTTCCGTTTAAAAGAATTTCGTCCCTAAAATTCCTGAATGGTGGAATCATGTAACATAATGCACAACCTTTCTAAGCTATCTAATCAATTAGTGTACAATAAATTTTGCTGTAAAATGTGTAAAGTGCATGGTGTATCACAACATATGTGATATGCATGTTGAATAATTCTAAATCAGCGCCTTCTATACGAATGCATTTTTTTAAAGACTTTTTGAAAATATGATGCAAACAACCTATATATGCTGGTAGTTCTATATTTATATAAGTCTTCAAAAATCAAAATCCTTGTATTTACACAATAATTTCCATACACCTACAAGTAGAAGTAGGGTTCAACCAATTTAACATCCAATACCTTACATGCAGTTCTAACATCAAAAATATCGAAATTCTAATTTTCCTAAATCCACTCTCTTATGTCAAAAAAATTTGATGGTGAACTTTACATTTCCATCCTTCTTATAGCCATCTATTCCGATGTACCTTGGAACCTTCTCTTTTGCCTCCAAAACTTTTCAGCTTTTCCAAATACAATTTGCATGAGGAGGTTTATTTTTGAATGTTAAAATATAATTATTCTAAATGTAAGGTTTGTTCTTATTAACAAGGTATGAAAATAGAAATTATAAAGCTAAAACAGCTTTTTCCCTTGTTATTCCCTATGTTTTGTATACTGTCACCCTTATCAAATAGTAAAATTCATATTCACAAACACATCGACCCTTCCAATGCTAAGCATGCGTCAATAGAAATTGGAAATTTTCATTTTATTTCAAAAATCTTTTTCCTTCTTTCAACCAAACTTGCAAAATAGTTTGAAAAATCGAATTCCCAGAAGCATTTAAAAACCAATTATTTTCAAAAGAACTTGAATAAAATTTTTCAAAGGCATTTAAACCCAACTTATCAAAAGCGTTTAAACGGAAAAAATTTGTAAGAATTCAAACATAATTTTTTAAAACATTTGCCGCTCCACCCTTAAAACAAATCAGGACGTATTTTAATGTAATCGGGACAGAATCAATGAGTTAATGCATATGATTGCCCTAGCAATTTGCAGTTAATATTAGATTTAGGGAAATCTTTCCTTTTACTCCAAAATAACAAATGACACACAAGCATGTTTATAAATATTAGCTTTTGAGGCCTAGGGACAACGACCTGTGGTTTGGCAACAACCCTTTTTTGTCCTCAGCATGCTGATTTTTTTTTCAAAATTCTAAATTTTTTGGTATTCGATTATTCTTTATTTCTAGCCGCCAATCTAATTTCCTAATCCATTCTATAAACTTATAGCCTTAATTATATTTATCTCTAGTCAAGTGTCCTTATGAGATTTTCATATTTACACTGTTTTCCAATATATATACCGATCAATGCTCTCCTAGGAAATCAACAAAATAGTAAAATAAAAAATACCATATCGACAACTAGAAATCACAACCCAAAGAACCTAAAAACAATTGCTAGAAGCTACCCTCCAACATCAAATGGTGTTGTGGCCTTATCACTTCTTACTCAATTAAGATGGACTTTTCTAGTATGCCATTAAACTATAATCCACATGTCTTAACTTACTTCCTTAGTTCCTAATAAATAAATTCCATCCATTAATTCAATCATTACGCTCAATTATGGAATAAATATTGCAGCCCCACAGAAATATAAACTATGAACATTTAAAATAACCCATCATAAAATTGGCTTGAAGGAATAGCTTTCGTACTACTTGCCTTCTTTACCTTGAGTCAACCAACATCCTCTATGTGTATTTACCGTCTCATTACTCTCTTCTTTAATCATATTACTATCTTCTTTCGATTAAAATCTTTTGATAGTATTCTCAAACTTTGGTATCTACCTTCTTTATTCTTGATTTTTCATGCGAATATACCCTAGTACTGAGAAAAAGTGAACTTTGATACCATTCCCCATTCGTTTGAGGGTTCTTTTTATAAATTCAAACATGTCTAACCAAAAATTCCTAGGTTCATACCAATATTCCTTATATTTAACGAGGATTCCTCTTTGCTACCCCATGAGCATTTGTAGTTATTTTACTCACAGTCTTGACCTTTACTCCATCTTAGCTAGACAGTTATCCATATCAATTCCATATCAAAATTGGTTTGATTCTTCACAATTCTTTAAAAAGTAGGACTTCATCGCCATGGAGTATTTAATCCAAAACTTTTATCTTTGAAATTATAAACCTACAAATATTTTCTAAAAATAGTTTGGTTTCGAAATGGAGCCATAAAAAATTTCCCATTCTAACCAACTTTCCTTTTTCAAAGACTTTCTATAGCAGATATTTACCTCTTCAACAGTAGGATTTTTAAACTCAAAACATCTATCATGTTTGCATTCAAAAACTCAATTGTTATACCAAATTATTTTAAAAAAATACTTTCTATAACTTTAAATAATAAAAACTAAAGCAAACAAGGAAAACTTTCATCCTATTATTTTCATACCGCTCATGCTATTTCTTGTTTCAACCTTAGTAGAGAATCTAATAGAACATGAGGGAGACTTCTAAAAGACATTCACAATTACTACACATGTTTATGGAAACTACGCATTTATTATATCCTATACCTTTTGTTTTTCTCTACTATTTCTAACTAGATTACTAGTCATATTTTAATACATATTCCGAACACTGTTTCTATTCAAATTTCCTAATATTTCTATTATTACAATTTTTTACCTAAATTACCTTCAAGTGGCTTCTCCTTATATAGCTCTTTACCTCTTTTATTGTTTTCCTTGTTGACTCATTGAAGTGCGTTTGCCTACTACTATAGTCATTGTGCTTTTCTTCAATGAAAAGAGATATGTATAAATCTATTTAAATCCTTTTTCTCCATATTTTCCTTATATAGGAATATTCCTCCTATCTTCTTATCGGGTGTTCTTGCCATCATATTCTTTTTACCCCATTTCAATCAAGTACCATTTCCATTTATCTACCCCTTAGAAAGAATTTTAAGAAGGAACCGCTAATTTACAAAAATAGGAAAAATCATCAAGCCAAAAATACGCTCTATTTTCCATTTATAAAAATGAAAAATCTCTTTATCAAAAACCTTTAAATCAAAACCTTTTGACCCAATCAATTTTTAAACATCAATAGAAATCTCTAAGTAGCTCTTTAAAACTTCCAAGCTTTTTTCAAAACATCGACTTTTCAATGATAGGGTCCTTCTATTAAAATTAATTTTTTGAAAAATCATCCAAAACATTTGAAGAAACTTTCAAAATCTTTTTGTTAAATTCTTCAGATGGGGTCAGACTTAGAAATGGACTTTAATTGTCCTTTCTTTTGGAATTTTCTTCTTTCCCTGCACTCTTAACCTCTTCTTACTAAGAGTATACACTAGAAATCTGGCTATCCTCCTATAGTGATTAATTAACACCATCTACGAAAACTTTCTCAATCCTTTTTCACATCTTACCTTTGGATGTTTGCAACATATAGGTTTTTACTTTCCATCTGTCTAGATGAAATGTACGTCTTTAATCGGCAATCCTTCTAAATCCACAGTCATAAGGCAGCTTAGGTCCAATAAAAGAGTCAAATACCATCCAACTTCCAGGGTCCTTATATATTTTTTTCTCATTCTCTTCTTGGTCCATGCCTTACGATATGATCTACACTCTATGTGGGTAATCAGGGAAGGTGTACAATTTAACTCCATTCACTGTGCCAACTCATAGTTCCCTTATCCATCTTTTCAAAATATGGTCACAACTACTTTTATATTCAGAGTTCACAGAGTCTGGTGTATAATATATATATATATATATATATATATATAAATAATATATACATATACATATACATATACATATACATATACACATATATGTGTGTGTGTACACGCGCGCGTGTGTATTTATAGGTAAAATCAAAAATACGTTCTCTTAGCATATCCTAATTTCTATGATCGACTAACCTAAGCTCTTATACAAAATGTAACAACCCACATCTTAATGGACTTGAATTCGAATTAATCGAAACCCAAGTCCATTAGGATACAGATTGTTGGTTTGGTAACCTATAATAAATATAAATATATTAGATAGCTATCTACATAAACACATAGCGGTATAGAAAAATATAATAGAACATAAATGCTGACCAAGGCTACTACCTTGAATCAATATTATTCCTTTAGTATCTGATTGTCTTGCCAGTGTCGAGCATGAATGAGAAGACTTCTCCATCTATAGTTCTCGTCAACACTAGTAGTCTACCCTATAAATCTATCCTATGAGTTGTAATGAGAAGGGGGTCAGAACATTGAACAACCCAAAATATTTTACTACCTAAAAGAAAACTCTAGTGACTTAATCCTTCTTAAATAGGGAGGAGGCTAACCATCGGCCATTTAATACCTCAACCTTGAAGCGGGCCCTTCGTAATGTAATTACTAGTTAATCCATTTCAACTACAGAGACCGATGACTCATAGGTATGGCTCTATAATTTAATTTCTTTATTACTAATGCATCTCAAAGACTTATCTAAGGGTTAACTAGCCAACCTTTGAAAAATAAACAACTAATTAAATAATGAGGTCTTTGCGTATACCATATAGATTCTACACTTAGTAGAAAGCGAAATCCATCAGGGCATAACCAACGTATTTGTTATTGATCGCTCAGGACTGTTGGTGATCATAGCCTATATGCCAGCCTTATTACTAAATACCAGTACAACAACAATACCAACATTGCCCCTCGACCTTCCATAGCTGATATCCCATTTAGACCAAACTAATGCAAGTTAAGAAAAATGTGAATACTAGTTACTTAATACCTTTTATTAGAATTGAAGCATACCCAATTTCCCTATTAAGTATCGTCGTAGCTTATTTAAGACTTCTTAAATAAGGAAGAGGCAGATCCAATGACCATTTAATACCTTCCACCCTGAAGTAAACACCTTGGCACCCCTAAAGGTACCAAGTCTTATAATTCTTCAAATCTGACGTGAACCCTTGGTATATTTTCCCCTATCTATACGCTAATTTATATCCCTTCCCAATGGGTCGTATGTTTGGAGATGTCCCACATTAGTAGTAAGTATATACAACTATTGGTATCTTCTAAGCGAAAGGCAGACTTCTGTTGTGTAACTTTACCAACCTTTCACCCAACCTTTACCAGACTAAACCAATCATCCTAACCTAAATAGTGGGCTAGGCCTATTAATTCGTGCTCATTCTAAACGTATTATTAAGGCTATAAAATTTCCTACTATGAAAATCGTACTGCTTCCTAGCATTTAATTCCTATCTTATATGTTTATTACATATATTCTCTATTTTCTACTGACATCCCATAAATGTCGATTGTTCGTAATAAAGGGTCATTATTATTCTACTTGGACAATCACCTAAGACATTTATTTATTCATTTTAATTCAACCTTATATGCCTATTTTATTTCCCATTAATGTCATATTAAACTCCTTAATCAGTCATACTAAATGCATTTATGTCCTCCGTTTAATCCACGTATCTCCCTATTAACTGCATAGTTATTGCCCTACTAATTTTGGAGTTACCATCTCTTTTCCATCTATGCCTCCTAATCTTATAATTTACTACGCTTAATAACTAGCCATCCTAATTATAATTAATGTGAATATCGACATATATTACACTATATATAGATTCGGTTAGCGGAATTATACGTGTGTGTATTCCTATTTCTAACTCATTAATTCCTATGCTTAGGAATTCAAGAACATACTTATATGTACATTTTGTAAGGAACATATATTTCCACATTTTAATGTATTAGAGCTATCCTTTCCATAAATTACTCAAAAATGAGACTTTTGCTCCGTTTGAAGTTACAAGGAATTATCTTTTCTTTTTAACTAAAATTGACAGTGCAAACTATAGAGGAGAACACATACTTTACACATCTCTTTCCTTTTTTGGTTTATTGCTTGCTATTTCAAATGACACATTTTTTTATACATAGTCGTGGAATTAGATAATTTATGCAAAGTACACAGAAATAGACACAACTAAATTGTACTTAAAATGCTCCCAATAAATTAAAACATATTAGCTCACATTCCAATTTAAATTAGGGAAATCTGAATCTATACTAACAATTTGCACCCCAATTATCATAAAATCTGGCAATCTTATCAAAATTCCACTTTAAAAAATATTTAGGGATTGGTTTTCAAAATTTTGGATTAGGGTGTATATACCATTCCTATTCCAATTACCTAACTTATAGGATATGTAGGCAAGATTGAATACGTTCTTTCTAAGCCTATAATTCAACAAATCTTGTATAAATATAATAATTAAATAAAATTTAAAGATACAAATTTTAATGTTATAAATAAATCATGTAATTTTGCACTCACATTTCTAGCTTTTCCAAATCTCCCAAATCTAAATCCATCTCTTTATTTTGACTCATTTTCCTCTCTAATCCAAAAATATGTATAACAAGAGATAAACATACTATTAGAATTACAAATCCGAGAAGAGATTTGGAGTTAAATGAAATATAGATTTATAATTACGGAATTTACCTTTTCCCTAGTATCTATTTGCTTGTTCTCTTCTTTTCTTTTATTTCCACACTTCTCTGATTATATACATATACATATAATATAATATCTTCTAATTAGTAGAAAGAGTGGAGAAGGAAAATGGTGGAGCTTCGCTGCTTTGATCAGAAAATATGAAAAGAAAAGTAAGGCACTGGACTTGTATTTGCAAACGCTCGAATCAATTGTATCCTTTAGATTTAAAATAATCAAATCTGACCCATTCGACCAAGGTTCAACCCTGGCCGCCATTTTCCCGACCAGTTGACTGGCCAAGGAGGGATTCAACTAATGGGGGCCATGCCGTTAACATTATTTATTTCATTTTTCCCTTTTTAATTATTTTTGTTCTGAAAACTTCAAACGCAAACGACTTATTCATTTGAACTTCGATCGCAAACTCCAAATATGAAAGTTACTTAGAAAATCGTCGTGAACACAATGGAGTAATTTTCATAGCCCATTATAACATTTTCTAAATATTCATTTTTGATCTTAATAATTATTTATTAATTATTGTTAATTTTATAAGATGTTGTAGCTACCTACGTTTTTAGTAGCCTCGTGAGTTCTCTAGTCTATAGGAATGAGAGGCTTTATCTTTTTTTTAATGTACGGGAATTTTTTGCCACCTATTAGACCTGTTAGCAGCCCCTTATTTAAGTGTGGAATAAAATTACATGAGTGCTCTCCTCATTAAGAGGATCACTTATTTTACTCAAAAATTCTTTTATGAAACGTGTGGTAATAGATTATTTATTAACTATCTACTGTTGTACTTCATTTGTTCCTAGAAATTATACCGTGTCTGTATTAGTAGAGAGATGCTGTAGTTAGATTTATTTTATACCACATTATTTTGTTTATTTGGGATTGTATCATTGATTAATTTTATATTTTATTCTTTCTTCTGTGAGTTTCAGAATGTATAGTGTATTATAGATAGCTTTATGATCTATTTTATATTTTACCTTAAAAACGATCCTCCGTCTATAAGGTATGCGATGTCTGTACATTATGCATGAATTAGGACGTCATGGATGGAGGGTTATTTAATTTGGTATTGACGCTTAAGTTAGGAGATTCCTACTAAATAAGGCATATGAGAGAGAATATTGGTAATTTTTATTATATAAAGAATTTGTGCGCATCACCCTTATATTTTGGCTCGTAAAGGTAGTTCTTGGCTTACCTCTTATAGAGGTAAAGAACTATGAATTATATGATTGTTGAGATTCAAATAATTTTGGATGCAAGATAAACCATCACATTTGTTATAATTTACTCCATGGAG
Source organism: Allium cepa (assembly GCA_030765085.1). Taxonomy (NCBI): domain Eukaryota; kingdom Viridiplantae; phylum Streptophyta; class Magnoliopsida; order Asparagales; family Amaryllidaceae; genus Allium; species Allium cepa. The sequence continues at coordinate 443,474,544 of CM060938.1, read as the reverse complement.
AATTGCTAAAAGAGAATTTATTTGCTAAGTAGCTGTATAGTTAATCGTGGGACTAGGGATGAATATGAAGAAGAGAAATATCCTTATGTCCATAGAATATAATGTGATGTTGATAAGACATAATGAAGGCAGTAAAGCATTTTACTTGTATTGTATAAACTAGTTGGGCCTATGTAAGTTATGATGTAATCTAATTAAAGTATTTCAATTAATTGAAATGTTCTCCCCAAAAAGTTAAAGATACCGATATTTGAGATTTTTGGAAGAAAAAAAAAAATAAAACATCCAAAGTTTGTTTAATGTTTCGAAAAATAATAACTCCATAGTGTGAGTTTCAAAAATAGGAAATTTTTTATAAGAAGTAATTTTACATAACTAATTTTAAAGGTTTTTTTTCTTAGTGTAAGCCACGCTGTTGTTTTCGACAAAGAAACTTTTAAAAGTAAATTACAAAGTAAGTACAATGCATGTTTATGAATGTCTCTTATTTTATTGGCACTTGAAAATAAAATACTATTTTTTCTTTACATTTTTGTGAACATTTCTTATTTGTAAAAGTAAATTTAAAAAGGTACTATTTACATGCCTATTTCTTTAAGTTAAATTGAACCACTTTGGACAGAGTTTGAATTGAGAAAAAAGAGTATTTAAAAGTTATTATTTTAAAATTGTGGAATTTCTCTGTTTTAGTATGTATGTATTTTCGAATGGAAATTAAAAGATTTTTGATACAAAATCTTAAAAAGTACGCATTGATTAAGCATTTAAAATTTATGAAATTATTCCAGAATTTGGCTACATATAATTAGCAGCCAAAAACAAATTTAAAAATATAGTTTTTGTATATTTAGTAGGTATCATTAATGATGATTGGAATTGGCTAATTATTAAATAAATGATACATACATACATACATACATACATACATACATACATACATACATACATATATATAGACGTACATACATACATACATACGCACGTACGTGTGTATAAAATGTTCTTAAATTATATGAAATAATGTTTTAAAAATGAAGCATGAGTATTTCGAAAAATAACCAAAGTTAATTAAATTTTAATTAAATTTTGGTTAATTAATATTAAATTGGTAATGGTACAAAGGATTGAATTTTGGAGGTTACATATCATTAAAAATGGATTTTTTTAGAGTTATTAAAAATAAAGCTTAGCTTTAGAAATTTAAATTATATTAAATATTTTATTAGAAGACCTATGAATATACATAAAACGATTAATTTGAGATAAATTTGATTTTTGATTTTCTGTGTAATGATTTAACGTGAAATGTCCAAAGTAAAAATTTTTGAAAATTTATTTAAGTGGAATTTAAAGAATTTTATTTGAAAAAAAAAGTGTTATGATTTTATTAAATGCTTACAAAAATTAACAAAGAATTTTATGCACCTCATATCTTACAAGTTATGCAAAGAATAAGATTTGAGATCAATGATTTTGATTTAAAAATTAAATTGAAATGTTATTGGTATTTTCTATTGAAATTTTTTGGAGCTAGAAAAGTATTACATAGAGTATAATGTTAATCGATTTTGGTTAACTAACTAGCATATTCGATATGCCATTGTGCTAAGGACTTATTGGAAAAGAATGTACGGGTTTGTGATTTGGGGATTTTACTGAAAATTTATAAGGGTATTATTTCCTAATTATGGAATTTTTTTGAAATAATAATGATAAATCTATTTTGAATTGAGAATTTAGTATTATTTATTAAGTAAGGTGGAATTAAAAGAAATAGTAATATGATGCTCGGAAGACTACATAAATTTGAGCAAATAATAATATAACAACTTTATGGAGTTTATGGAAAAAGTTACCTACAAATCCGCACAATTCAAGCTAATAATAAACCACACATGTCCAACCGAATTTGAATGGAAAGACGGATAGTTATAGGAAAGAAAGAAGAAAGAAGAAGAAGAGAAAAGAAAATAGAAAACAATATAGAATCTCACGATCACGGCGGAACAATATATAATATAATATCAATGATATTTACAAAAGATAACCTGTTATATATGCATTAAATCAGAGTACAATAACTAATCACAATCATCAGTCTGGATAGTTATATCAACTTATCCTTACAAATGCTGATAATTTCAACAGTAATATAGTGGAATATAAACATATATGTGAATACGAGTTTAAGACCTCTAGCTCATCTCCTGAGCTCCAATGCATCCAAAGCAATATGTAAATATGCTCGGTCTGATTCGAGTATTCAAATAAAATAACACCCGCGTCAGTCCGGTAAACCAACATGAGAAAACACATCCAGTTGGATTTTTAACATTTTCAAACTCTTTTCAAAATAAAGGTATCTCATAAGACCATGTCGCACATAAATATAGATGGGTATTTACCATACGGTAACCAAAACATTTCATATGAAATTCCCTAGTATTATAATAGTGTCTAAGATATAAATACTTGTTAATCATGGTTGAAATTGTTACATTAATTAAATTCCAACATACTAGGTATACAACTAAGATCATAAAGGCACGTATTGAAAAGTGGATTCCATACAATGACTGGGCTTCTGGGGTACTGTCTGTCACGGTGCATCTCTAGATAAAATAACACCGAGGTCCTCGCCAGGATCCCACGCCAACATAGAATCAGCCTACCGTTTACTGGATAGCACTGAAATATGATTGCCCCTCCATTAATGGCCCCAAAGCATTCAAAATGAGAGATAATATCGACTCTAGATTGGGATGATCATACCCTATTTAGGAGCGACCCACTTATTTCTGCCGCATCTCCCCTGTTTTAGTCATTCTTGGCTTAAGGCTATGTTTACCTTTTATATAGCAGTTCCCAACTTAGGAAGCTAGCACTGCCCTCTTGGCAACAATGCAATGCCAACAATCATCCACACAAGTTCATGATGGGACTGAACGAAACCGTAAGCACCACTTCTACTACATCCATTTTGGAACCACTCTCAGGATTAGTAGCAACCAGCCCTTGTACTTCAAAAAGCTTCATCTTCAATTCCATCATCTTCAAGATATCTTTACTTTGAAATGCTTGAGTTGGATCGAAAGGTTTTTCGGATAACATATCCGATCCGAATCTCTCTGAAACAACACTCGATAGTTTTCGGTAAATTCAACCCCGGTTCTTTAGGAAATAGCGGTTAAAGATAAAAGCGGAGATCACCTCCTAACCAATAGTGGACAGATTTCCTTATCATTTGTCTTAGGAGAACGAAATGAGATTTATACACACAATACAACATCATCGGAGATGACTGTGCCACATAACTCATGTGCTTCTCCTAGATATTTCTAAAGTTACCTTTTGGTTTCTTATTTGATAGTCAGTTATTTAACTATCCACACACACATCCAAATCAGAGATTTATTCCATAGGGTAAGCCAACATTGGTTCAGCACATAAGCAACCACTAGCCTCTTTTAATAAACCTTTTAATTAACTAAAAATCGCTTTGTAAATATTCTTAGCCAAATACTTTTACAAAGATTCATTCACAAACCTTTGTATTTTCAATTCTTGGAAAATATCCATATACATACCTTAAGGTATAAGTATATTCACAGAATAGAGAAAGATTTCCCTTTTTACACAATTCTAAAAATCATTTCTAAACTCCTTATAAATCCATAAGATCATTTATAAACTACTTTTATAAGTCTATAAACCCATTTCTAAAACTCTTTTATAAACATCTAAGACCATTTATAAAACTCTTTTTACCCTTTAACTAATCTTCCTTTAAGTTTTCCAAACCATGTTATAAGATTTCTCTTATAAACCACATCTGTTTGTAAAACCCTATTTATAAATTTCGAAAACATTTATAAATAAATTCTAATCGTTTACTTTAAAACACTATTATGTAATAATAAACACTATAAATAATAATAATTAACTTCAAAACATCTTAATAATAATAATTAGTAATTTCACTTAATAAAACAATAATAATTTATCTTCAACGTTGTTATAAATAATAAAAATTAATTTCCAAAACTTTATTGATAATATTTATAATTAATTTCAAACCATATTAATAATTTAAATAATTAACTTTTTAAAATATTAAAATATTTATAAAAAACTTTAAAACAATATTGATATAATTCAACAACTTTTGAAACATGAATATGTTTCCTTGATACAAATCCATACTTAAATTTCAACGAAATCATTCCCATATTTATAAAACTATATTTATAAATCTCTTTCTCTTTTATAACATATAATTTCACATCTCCAAATCCATCCTCACTTTCAATTTCCAAAATAGAAACAACCATTTTTTTAAAACAACGTTGCATATCTTATTATAAATCCACAATTGTGATCTATTTCTCTAATTTATCCAATAATAAAAATTTTCCTTTATATATAAAACACCGTTTATAAGTCTATTCTTTAATTGATAAAATACGATTTTACAAATCTTCAATTTATTAGTAAATGCCTCTTTTATACATTATCACCTTTATGATTCCCACATTAATGAATAATCTTAATATGTGTGTGTGTGTGTGTGTGTGTATCACCCTATATAAAAAGGTTAATAAATATTAATACCAAAATATTTCCATCTTCTTTTTAAAACCATACACCTTTATTATAAAGGACGGACTTATTTTTAAGATTTCAAATTTTTTTTATTTATAGTTCAAAAATCTTTATTTAAAATATTTCATAAAACTATTAATTTATAATGCCAAAAATCATACCTTTTATTTACCTTAAATAAATTCCTTCTTTAAATAAATTTTCAAGAATAATTATTAAAATGTATAATTTTTTATGAAATCACTTAAATCCTTCTAAAAACTAAATCTTCAACTTTATAGTATTACAAATACTAAGATATGGCCCAGTGTTAACAAAGCACTAAATAGGGAAAAATCATCTAAGTCATCAAATATGGCATCCAACACATCATATATCAAAATATATGAAATGTAAAATCAACACTGTAAGAAATCCAATTGGATCCCTCCAACCTGTCCCCTTACATCTTATACAGTATATAACCTAATAATATAAATCAACCGAGTCGAGGCGGGATCATATACAAAGGGTCATCTGCTCTTACATGAGAATGTAATTGGGTCTCATCCGCTCCAGGGGTGGGAATCTATCTAAACCGACTGATAAAATAGTACATCACCCAAAAAGTCAATAAACAATCAATAAATGAGTTATCCAACTTATATAAAAATATAAGTGGGCCAGAGAGGTGAATTAACACATTTTGATGACAGTTTTTGCCAAAACGTTCTAGTTTGCACTAAAATTGAACAAGCATCCAATTTTAGCCCAAATTCCTATGAGCTCCAATTCCGTCCAATCCAACTCCATGATGTAGTACTTGCTAATACGATCGCAACACAACTTTTCGCATTCAATTTGGACCTCATATGCATTAGGTATGAATTAATGAATGTTTTGATTATTTAAATTAAAATTAACTTAAAATTAATTAAGTTCTTAAACTAATTACCCTTTCTCTCTCTCTCATTCTAGTTCGTTCACAACCAGGCACCCGAAAAACGTGACTTCACCTTCGATCAACGTCGCCGACCTTGTCGCGCTTACCACCGCAACCTAATCGAACGCTGCCCTGCCTTCTCCTACATTTGCCCCCCTCCACGCGCCTCAACGGCGCCTCCAATCGCTAAAAAAGCAACCCACTACGTCGCCATTCAAGGCGAACTACAACCACCGTGGTTCATTATGGCTCGATCCAATTGTTGATTAGCTTTCCCTAGTCAAGCTTTATAAGTTTCATTTGGAAGTTAAAGCCTAAAAATGATTGTAGTAGCACTGATCTACGAGGGTCGTTGGATGAAGCTCTTATTTTAATGGCGGCTAAAGCTAATTAGGGCTTGGGTTTTTGCAAATGAAGAAATATAATGGCCTCATATAGAAAAAATTTCAAATACTATTCACATTGTTAAATTTTCAAACTCTAAACGAGACGTGTCATCTGGTATTCTATATGTAATGGAACTAGTATCGGTAGCCAATTCTATCATATACAGAAGTTAGCTTTTCAAAATCAAATTATATTGATTTAAATTTCTTTAAATTAATTTCTACGCATTTCGAACTCGCATGACCAAATGATATGTCCAATCGCTATGAAGTTCGATGGCATATAATAATATACTATTACGGATCCAATGACACCGGTTTCGTCAAAATCCGAGACAGTGCCCAGATCGTTAATTTAACATGTTAATTAAAATGATTATTATTAAAACGAGTTTAATCACTTTTAATTCAAATTTAAAACTTTAATATCTTTATCCTTATTCAAATAGAATTTTTATTCAACTTTTGAAATCATCTTTATTTACATCAAATTTAAGATTTAATAATTTAAACAATTCCAATTATTCAAATAACCCATATATTAGAAATTCAAGTTATTTATCTTATCAAATTAACTTATCAATTTTTAAAATCAATTAATATTCTAAATTTAAATGACTAAAATTTTGGGTCGTTACATTCTCCCTTAAAAGAATTTTGTCCCGAAATTAGCAAGTAAGAAAAATGCCCCAAGCTCATTAAATTTTCGTAGCCAATAAGTTGAAATAGATTATAAATTTTATAAGTCTTTTAGATTCAACCACTTATACCAACTAATTTCCATCCCTTTATTTTTTCCAAGTTATTACTCAAAATCAAATTTTAGTTATCAAAAATTCCCTTTTCAAAATTCCCAAATTTTTTCTAATGCCTTAAATTTACGAAAAATTTCACCGGCATCTCCTTTGCGTGGCTCAATCGAAAATACGATATGTAATATACACTCATGTTTATGGCAAGTAATATCAATATATAACATATACTAATACAATAACTATACCCAAATGCAACAAATACAACAAGAGAACCATCAAACAAATAATATCCATCCAATTTATTTATCATCATATCAATATAGATTTTCAAATGTTAACATTATATTTACACACTTTCATTTCTTATTTTCATTTAGTTGGTTCATTTTCAATTTATTTACATTCAATTAATCTACATTTAATTTTATGACGCCCCAACCGAGGACCCACATTAATAAAGAGTATTACTGGGTAATACCATCTGCTAATGTGGAGAATAGGGCTGGTCAGGAGCGACCATCTATAGCCTTAGTCTTAAATATCTACTGAATATGTCGACAAATGGCATATTTTTTTTCCTAACTCAAGTGCATTGACATATCCAATAAATACTTAACACAAAGCCATAGGTGGCTATAGGATCTATCAAAACAAAATACGACAACTCGAATGCAAAACACATAACAGAACAATAGATAATCACACACACACACACACACACACACATATATATGCAGATACATCGCAGATTATGCAAAATGATACATGTCAAGTGGTATAGCAACCACAATATACAAGGAGTTAAAAGAATATACATATCAGAGTAGCAAACAAAAAGGGCTACATAAAAAGATATAACAAAAAGAGCTAGCAGAATAGTCCATGCGGAAGCATAATAGGCTAAGTCCAAATCTACCTACCTGAACACTTCGGTCTGACCCAAATATAAATACCCGGGTCAGTTTAACTAAACAAATCAGTTTACAAGGATAAGAGATAATATAAGCATAAGGATAAAGTGATAATATTCCCAAGTCAGAAAGGATAATTTAAAGTGTATGGTTACTTCATGTGATGAAGGGTATCACTACACAACATATAATCTCAAAAGAGATAGTACATCCAATAAAATGCAAAAAGTAGCGAGCCTCGTATCATCGGCATTCATAATACATCAAATATGGTTTAGGGGGAAAACCTAGACCCACCAAATCGACAATCCAAAATATGCACAAAGAGATCCCATCTCAAACGCGCCATAAGGCGAATATATCTCCAAAGAGGAGAATAAAATCTCAAGTAAACGCCAAAAGGAAAATCTCAATAACATTAGTGTAGGCAATACAAATCTATAAAATAGAACTCCCGAGAGTTCAAATTCCCGAATGGTAATCACCACAAATATATGTCGAATGGTTCAAAGGACCAATTCCGGAAAGGGACGATATAATGGGGAAAATAGTCAATGAAATCATCTCAAAAGTTTAGCACTTGCATGTGGCCGAAGCCTTGCAAAGTACTGTTATCCCAAATAGGTACCTTATCCGAAGGCAAAATGTCACAATGACAAATACACCTCAATGGAAAATATGCCGCAATGGAAAGTACTCCGCAATGGCGAACGCCACAATGGCAAACGCCGTAATGGCAAATGTCTCGAAGACAAATACGCTGCAATGGCAAATGCCACAATGGCAATGACTCAAAGGCCTAGTAATTGCACACCGCAATGGAAAATGTGTCACAAACTCTCGGATAGGAACCCGAATAGTTTTATGTGTGTCCCATACCACATGTTCGCACTAAACGGTTTACTAACCGCTAGTAAATTTCATACTTAAAGAAATAAAAAGTTTACCTCATCTCATCGGTAAATTGACTCGAAGGTCAAAATGATCAAACAGACAAGTTGGGAATTAACAGATAAGTTAAACCCACATGTCCAATACCATGTGTTTTACCAAACCATTTAATTCTCCTTCTCATTCGCTCGAATAGTGCAAAAACATGTAATTTATATATAAAATAATTTACTTTGGAAAACAATCTTTGAAAACCGATTTTCAACACCAGTTTGAAAGCCATATTTGAAAATTCCCTTATTATAGGAATAAATATATTTTACACTTGAAAATACTTCAAAATATTATATAATAATTATTTTAAAATGCCCGTTAGTTTTAAAACTAATTTCAAAAATATTCGGAGAAAACCGTGCTCGAAGACGAATAAAAGCAAGAAAATTCACCCAAACCGATATTCGAATTTAAACTCAAATTAAATTCAAAATAATTTAAAATTTGAATTTCAAATCTCAAAAATTTGGATAGTCTATCAATAGACATCATGGCCTTTAATTATATGCGGAAATATCACAAAACAAAGCAAGAAAAATAAGTGAAATGGGTCAAAAACACATAAGACGACAAGGGGAAATGGGCTGGAAAGCCCAACATCTAGGTTGACCTGAAGGTCGACTTGGAGGTCGACCATAGTCCCTATTAGGTCGACCGGCTGGTCAACCTAAGGGGCATCTGGGTCGACCTGCATGTCGACCCAGGGAAAGGGGAGGTCGACCCCTTACGCGATTTTGTTCCAGGTTGATTTCCGAGCTCCGTATTAATATTCAAGCATGGATTTGAGCATTCAATGACATTATTTTGCAACTAAATTATATAGGCAAAAATTACTACAACCGAGCTACTAATAAAAAGAAATCCGACAACATTTCATTGCTAGAAGCAAAAGATACAAGCATGCAAAGATGCATATAAAGCAGTTTCACAGAAAAGAAAAAACTGTCAACAGAAAACGATTACTGCAGCTTATTTTACACAGATTCAAGCATTTAGCATTTTTGTTTTTTTTATATTTGTGAGCTTATCAATTCAACTTGCTGATTTGTTACAAAACCTCGTATTTTGCAGCAAAGTTGAAGCTTTTTGGTAAGATTGGAGCTTCTAAACACCTTTATAGGAGATAGGAAGAACGTGCAAACAATATTTACAGTAAAAATAAGAAACCCATTTATTGTAAAAGAATTTGGTAATAGAATTTAGTAGTTTGGAGTTGTTTACCTTTTATTTGTCACTGATTGTAAAAACCATGAATTTGTTGAATTAAAATGAAGGAATTGCTTGATTTTTGAGAAATTGGTGAAGATGAGTTTATTTTCTTTTGTTTCAGCTGAAGGAAGAAGAAGATACTTTGAAATAAACGTACAACACTCCTCTTCCTCACTTCTCACCAGGCCAAGGCTAAATGGGCTAAGATGGGTTTGAAAATAAAAAGAAATAAAACGGCTTAGGCTAAAAATCAACACTTAACAAAGAAATATGTGTATATATCACATATGCATAATTTTCTTCTTATTTTCACAAAAGAAAAATATAAAAAGTTGCATATTTGTAAAATAAAATATTTCTTACCATACGAAAATATTAATTTATATTTTAAAAACATTTTTATTATTAAAATCCATTATTTAACAAAAATACACCATTTACTCAAATAAATGAATAAAACATTATTTTTAACTTCTAAAATTCCAAAAAAGTTATTTTCTCACTTAGAAAAATATTTAAAACCATTTCAAAATATCATTTATAGCCAAAACTTATTTTTAACCCAATTTCCACCTTTCTCTTTAATAAAGCATCTTTAAATTTGCATGCTTCTTTTAAAATTATTAAAAGAAGCAAATGGACAATAATTATTGTACTTTCTCTAAAATGAAATTATTTTTACTGTTAAAGCCTATGTCCTATTTATTATCACTCCAAACAAAATCGAATAAAGTTTGGAATTCCATTTTTCTCATTTTAAATTCCAAAATCCATTGTTTATTCAAAATAAACAATTTAGTTCATCCAATTTTAATTTAATTTACAATATTAAATTATAATCATCATTATAATTCAATATTGAAAGGTAATCTCCAAACCAAGGTTGATACAGACCCCCCTTAACAAAATTGCATCCTAGCAATTCCTAGAGGAGGATTTATATTCAACAATTTAATTCCATCACTCAAAAAGAAAAGAAAATAAGCTTGAGATAAGGAAATATTCTCACTATCACTATGCGAAGATAGAAAAATGGGATATGAATGCTCGATAAACTCTCTGGTTTCCTAAGTGCAGTCATTGGTATTAGTGGACCATTGAACTTTAATGAGTGGCACGGCCTTGTTCCGAAGGCGTCTTACCTCCGAAGCAAGTACACGAATAGGCTGCTGCACAATAGATAGGTCTGGTGAGATCTTAAGCTCTTGCAAATCAGGAGAATCGAAAATAGAATCCAATTCTCGAAGACACTTCCGAAGCTGTGAGAGACGTGAAACACATCATGAATGCGAGATAGATGAGCTGGAAGTGAAACTCTATAAGCCATAGGGCCTCTACGTTCAGTCATAGGAAATGGTCCTATAAAGTGAGGAGAAAATTTCCAAGTCGTACTGAAGCGCATAACCCCTTTTAGAGGAGAAACACAAATGAAAATGAGATCACCAACAGAGAACTCGAGAGGCTTCCTACGGTTGTCCGCATAGGATTTCTGGCGGCTCTGTGCCTCTTTCATTCTCTACCGAATAAGAAAACTCTTCTTAGAAGAATCATGAATATAATCTGGGCCAAAAATAAGCTTCTCACCAGATTCCAACCAACATGATGTTGATCGATACAACCTTCCGCATAAGGCTTCGAATGGAGCCATACCGATACTGGATTGGAAACTATTATTGTAGGAGAATTCCATAAGAGGTAGGTGATCCTTCCAACTACCACCGAAATCTAAAATGCAAGCACGGAGAAGATCCACAAGAATATGATTCACCTGTTCAGTCTGTCCATCAGACTGCGGATGATATGCTATGCTGAAATTAAGCTTTATTCTCAAAGCTTGCTGAAGGCTCTGCCAGAAATGACTCATGAAAAGCAGATCATGGTCACAAAGAATAGAACAAGGAACACCGTGAAGTCACACGATTTCCTTGATATATAACTTGGCTCAAAGAGAAGCACTCCTATTAGATTTAATAGGAATGAAATGAGCTGATTTGGTGTGGTGATCAACAATAACCCAAATGCTAGAATGGACCGTTCTCGAACGAGGTAGGCCGTGAATAAAATCCATCGAAATCTTATCCCATTTCCACATTGGAATCCCTTGAGGCTGAAGGAGACTAGAAGGGCGCTGATATTCGGCTTTGATAAGTTGACAAGTCATACAATTACTCACATAATTCACTACATCATGCCTCTTGCCTTCCTAATAATAGAGGTGATGCATATCGACATACATCTTACTATTGCCGAGATGAATGGTATACTTAAAACGATGACAGTCATCAAGAATGTCATGCCTAAGTGCAGAATATGAAGGCATGACAAGACAGTTCTTCTTACGAAGACACCCATGAGAATCAATGTTGAAATCCCACAACTCCTAATCATGGTATTTAGACTCATAAATCTATATAAGGTGCACAAGATCGGGATCATGCCGCTAAGCATCGGAAATACGATCCAATAAAATGGGTTGAGCTTCCAAAATGAATAATAAAACAGGAGAATCAAAAGATGGAGCTCGATCATGAATATCATAAAGGGATAAGGTCTCTAGAACATCCCACTCGGCTAGCATCATAGAAACAACAGCCGAATGTTTGCCAATAAGCGCATCAGCAACAAGATTACCCTTACCAAGGGTATACTGGATATCAAAGTCATATGAGGCAAATAACTCAAGCCAACGCTGTTGCCTCATATTGAGCCCCTTTTGAGTGAACATATATTTCAAGAACTTATGATCGGTATAGAGAATGAAGTGCTCACCCAATAAACAATGTCTCTAAATCTTCAAGGAGAAGACAATGGCGGCTAACTCGAGGTTATGAGTGCGTAGCGAACCTCATTCGATCATAGTTGCCTAAAAGCATAAGCAACTATTCGAACCTTCTACATAGGTATGGCACTGAGTCTATAATGACTAGCATCGGTGTAGACTACAAGACCATGATTCCCTTCGAGAACCACTAGAATTGGAGCATTAGTGAGAAGCTCCTTCAACTGCTGAAAAGAAGCTTCACACTTGTCGGGCCAAATAAATCGACTGCCTTTTCAAGTAAGGTTGGTGAGAGGAAGCACAATGCGGGAGAAATCCTAATGAATCAGTGATAGTAACCCGCCAATCTAAGGAAGCTGTGAATCTCATGAACATTCTCAGGCCTCTTCCAATTTTGGATGGCTTCGATCTTCAAGGGATCAACTGAAATGCCCTCAGAAGAAATAACATGGCCCAAGAACTTAACCGTATTCTGCTAGAAATGGCACTTGGAGAATTTTTCTTTAAACTGATGGTGATGAAGAGTACTCAAGACAATTCTCAAGTGATTAGCACGCTCAGCTTCAGAATTTGAATAAACAAGAATGTCGTCGATAAACACAAGGACGAATTTATCGAGATATTCTCGAAATACTCGATTTATAAGATGGACAAAGAAAGCTAGAGCGTTCATCAAACCGAATGGCATAACGAGCCACTCGTAAGATCCATATCCAGTGTGGAAAGCTATAAGAGGAATGCTATCTTTCGCAACTCAAAGCTGATGAAAACCAATGGCAAGGTCGAGCTGAGAGAAGACCTTAGCACCACTCAATTGATCGAATCTATCGTCGATCCTAGGTAAGGGATACCTATTCTTGATGGTCAACTCGTTAAGCTTACGATAGTCGATGAAAAGCTTAAGAGTTCCATTGGACTTTTTTACGAAGATGATTGCGACACCCCATGGTGAAAAGCTGGAATGAATCAACTATTTGGACTTAAGCTCAAAAAGTTGCTTCTTGATTTTCTCATTTTCCTTTGTAGACATTATCGTGGGAGGATGACTAACTGGCTATGCGGCTGGAATGAGATCAATGTGTAATTCGATCGCCCGCTTAGGTGGCAAACCCGAAACAGGCTCAAATACATTAGAAAAATCACAAACAACAGGTATATAAGATATATCATCATCTCATGAGTCTGGAGAATATAAAGCCATTTCAGAATTTTCTACATTCCGAAGAACAAGTGATAGCAGAGCAGACAAATATGGATGTCAAAAATATAAAACTCTCTCAGAATAAATATTATGGCATCGTATCGCACTAGCCAGTACATACCCAAAATCATATCAAAAACAAAATATGAAATAACAAGCAGATGCGCACAAAAAGAAAATCCATACAAAACAATCTCAACACCCTCACAAAGCATGCTAAGGGTTGTAGATCCTCCGATAGGATTCGCAATCCTTAATGAAACATCGAAAGAAGTAGCATCAATGAGCTCTTTCGATACGAATGAATGCGAATTACCCATATCTAAGAGAACTCTAATAGAATGATCATGGAATAAAATAGAGCCTTCAAGGATAGAAGGAGATATACCTCTGCGTTGAGAAGACCCTCCAGAAGCATCCATTGCATTCAGTTTGCCAGACTGGGTATTACTAGGAGCAATGGGACAAGTGGCATGACGATGGCCTTCCTTTTTGCAATAACAACAGAAGAGAGGCTTAGGACAACCGCGAATCATGTGGCCAGGAGAACCATAATTGAAACACCCCTTCCGAGTAGGATGTGTTCCACTAGGCTGAGAATTAGGACTAGATCCAACAGGTTTCTTCTCCTTGGAAGGGAAAAACTTCGGCTTATGAAGTTGGAACTCTTTCTTATTGGGGTTCTTGCGAACCTCGACCTCATCACCACTCTCGCACTCCTTCTTGAAGGCTTCGAGATGAAGCGCCGAGACAACCAACTCCTTGAAAGAAAGCTTGAGCTAGAGCCTTAAAGACTTCTTGAGATACTTCTTAAGACCGGAGAAAAACTTCAGATTCTTCTTATATGTAGTGCTAATGTATTCAAGACCATACTTAGATAAGGCCTCGAATGATGAAACATTATAAGAGATGGATGACTTCCTTTGCTTCAACTCAAGGAAATGACGGGCCAATAAAGCTTTCTTAGATTCAAGAACTAACTTGAGCTCTAATCGTTTCCGAATCTGAGTCCAAGAAAGTGTAGGCTCATCGAGTCGGCTATGAGAAGCTTGTACCAATCAAGGGAACACTCTTGCAACATGCTAGATGCTACAAGAACTCTGTCATGGTAAGAAAGATCCATGCGAGAGAAGATGCGCTCGCATGTAGAAATCCAAGCTTGGACCTCAAGAACGGACTTGGAGCCTTTGAATTGCTTTCCTCCGAGATGAGAGAAATCACTGCACAAGCGCGTAAAGATAGATTTGCTCAAAGAGATTCTCGAGTAGGAGCTAGAGGCTGAGTGCACCAAAATAACTCCATAAATTGATCGCTAGACATATAAAAGCCGTCGAAATGCGAGCCGTTGTATCGCCCAGCATCCGAGCATCGTCCTCTGCCTCTTTCAGGAATTATATGAAAGCTGTGATAAGATAAAGATTATTCACAGTGTAGATATCATTAATTCAATAAGGAATACCACGGAATTAAAATGCATTCCTAGGCGTATTCTCAAACTTCTACCTACCCCAAAGGACACGAAAAAGTCAAAGGCACGATGATTAAGGGATTCGTAACACTTGTATAACACTTAGATGTACCGTAATATGCGCTTCTATTATGTGTTTAACATATTTTGTTCTGAACTCAGCTCGGATACCAAGCTGTGACGCGCCACCCCGAGACCCTCATTAACAAAGAGTATTACCGGGTAATACCGTCTTCTAACGTGAGGAACAGGGTTGGTTAGGAGCGACTATTTATAGCCTTGTCTTAAGTATCTATTGAATGCATCGACAATTGCCATATTTTTTTCTAACTCATGTGGATCGACATATCCGATATATACTTAATACAAAGCCATAAGTGGCTATAGGATCTATCAGAAAAAAATACAACAACTCAAATGCAAACACATGATAGAACAACAGATCATCACATATATATACATATATACAGATACATCGCAAAGTATGCAAAATGATACATGTCAAGTGGCATAGCAACCACAATATACAAGCGAGTCAAAAGAATATACATATCAGAGTAGCAAACAAAAAGGACTACACAAAAAGCTATAACAAAAAGAGCCAGCAGAATAGCCCATGCGAAAGCATAATAGGCCAAGTCCAAATGTACCTAACCTGAAACACCTCGATCTGACCCAAGTGTAAAAACACGGGTCAATCTAGCTAAACATATCAGTTTACAAGGATAAGCGATAATATGAGCATAAGGATAAAGTGATAATATTCTTAAGCGAGAAGGGACAATTTAAAGTGTATAGTTACTTCATGTGTTGAAGGGTATTTGTGATATCCCAGAAACTTGGCAATATAAATTTAATAATCTGTGTTAAAAACTAAATTGATTTGATAATTTTTGATAATAAAATTTTGAATTGATCTAATAATCATCTTTTAATAAGTATTTAAATTGGAAGATTTTATCTTTTTAAAGCAAATAAATTGTTTTTTGTTTATAATATATATATAATTGTATATATTGTAAATAAATAAACTTTGGTTTGGAATTTAGTAAATGAATCAATTTTCTAATTTTAGTTTATATTTGGTAAATTGGAAATTTGATTTAAATTTAACATTTAACTTTTCAAAAAAATTAAATAAATAACTATATGGTTTATACTTATGATAAATCTTATTTGTTTTAAAATTTTATTTAATTAGCTTAATATGAATTTAAATTAGATTAACATCAAAGTTTTGTTTATTTTTCTTTTTAAATATTGCTTGAAATTATATATAAAAATTTAAAATACAATTTACAAATGATATTAATTTATTGAGTAACAGAAGTAGATTATAATCTCTTTTATAAATTATTTAAATATTGTTTAATTTATTATTTTCAAATGATAATGATAATACTTAGTTTTTCATAAACATAAATATATTTTTAGAAATAGATTGTTATTTTTAAATTTAATAAGAGTTATATATGCATTTATATATAACTTGATTTTTAAATTAGATTTTATAATTTAATTTAAATTTGAATTTGATGTTGTGAAATTTAATAGAATAAATATTTAAAATATTTGAATAAGCTTATATTATTAATTTGTTTGTTTCATTTCTCTTTAATAAATTAAAAAGTGAAGAAATTCATTTATATATACATAAATAATAAATTAAGAATAATTTTTTTTATAAACAATTTAAATTAAAATTAAAATACCTTAATACATGTGTTAATCTTTTAACATCCTAACTGACATGTGTTAAACTATAAAGTCATCAAAGTGACAAATGTTAAAAACTAAGAACAAGTGTCCTTTTTAGTTTCCTTTTTCTTTTATTTTTTTATTAAAATCAAAATCTACTTACATTAATACATCTCCTCTAAAGTCATTTTTTCCTTTCTATCCTCTTTTTTTCAAAACTTAAGGTTTTCAGCTAAAATAAGAAAATATGCAAACTTCTTTTTCAAATCACAAAATTCGTTCAAATAAAATTTGAAAATCTCCTCAAAAACCATCTTCAAAACTGAAATGCAATTCATGCTTAAACCTGTAGCTCCTCAAATTCATAAACCTGAAGCAAATTTGCAAATTTCCAAAACCTGTATGCATTGGAAAATCACTGCTTTTCTTCATTTCTGTTTTGAAACATCCAAAAGCCTGCATTTTTTCTTTTTCTGGAAAGCAAGTAGCTGTAAAATCACTTGCAACACTAAAATATGCATGCAACTACATAGCTCAATTCAAGCCTGTAATTCTTTTTCTGGAAACAAACATGCAATTGTAAATCTGGAAGCATGCATCAGGGAGCAATGCAGAAAACAAGAAGAATGTTTTTAAAACCAGACTAAAGTTTTTAAAAGGCATGCATGCAACTGTAAATCTGGAAGCAAAAGCATTTGCAGTAAAATCAAGACTATAGTTTTTAAGAAAAAAAAGAAGCAACTTGGGATTTTCTGTTCGAAGTACATTCTGGTTCAAGCTTGTCAAAACATGGATGCTCTGCTCAATAAAATTTTTAGTGAGTAACATTTTTTTTTACTAAATAAACTTAAGTATAAATTAGTTGTTTGTTTACTCTAGAATTAAGTATGTTTGCATGCGAATTTACAAGTTCATTTCTGGAAGATATATGAATATATGTAAATTGAGTAAGTTGCTGTGAATTTATTTTGTTTCTGTGCATAAATTCCAAGGCTCAAGAAATTGCTTGAAAATTTCATTTCATTGGATTTAATCTATATAAAGATGTACGATTTAAACAAAATTTGGTTGTGTAATGTAAGTTAAGTTTAAATTTTATTAATATATATATATATATATATATATATATACTGTACTGTCTCTGGAAACATAATATAACAGAGAAAATTTTATGAAAGTAAAATTTTTAATTTCCAGATTCATTGATTAAAGTCTCTGGAGGAGTTCGTGGCCGGAGGTGAAGTTTTTCTGATGATCGAATCTTGGTATTTGAAAGAAAATTTCAGTTTCGACATTTCTACAATGTTGGAGCTCGAGGGCTTGTTTTCGATTTTGCAATTCTACAATCGATTGGATGGTCGGAAGTTTGTTGGAGGATGGTCGCTGACTTGCGTGAGTGGTCGCGAGAGATCGGAGGTGACGGCAGCGGTGGTGCAGGTCCACGGGGTACTTGGTGTCAACTGATGATTTGGGAAAATTGGGTTCTCGTGTTGTATCGGGTTTATTCGTCGGTTGCTCGAAACTTCAGGTTGTTTGACTCGAAGTCAGGGGTGTGTTGGACTCGAAGTCATCGTGTTATGGGCTTGGGCATTTTGGTTGTTGCAGGTTTTTGTTTAAACCTGACAATACTTTAGAATTTGATTGTATTCAG
Source organism: Allium cepa (assembly GCA_030765085.1). NCBI lineage: Eukaryota > Viridiplantae > Streptophyta > Magnoliopsida > Asparagales > Amaryllidaceae > Allium > Allium cepa. The sequence goes on along the minus strand of CM060938.1, from coordinate 443,456,017 downwards.
ATGAAATAGCACTCGAGTGCTCGAGTTTATTTTAGTGTTTGTTCGAGTTAGAATAGGTTCTGCTCGATTAATTTAATTATAGCTCGAGTTAATTTTGTTTATGGTTAGAAAACGTGTTTTGTTTTCAAATTAAAACTGAATTTTAAAAGAATAAAGCAAAGATTCAAATCTAAATTTTAAATTATGAATTCAAGTTTTAATTCGAATCATAGTTGGAAATGAATAAGTTTTTAAACTCAAATTTGTTTAAAACTTTAAAGGGATTTATTGTTTAAAATGTTTTTAAAGAAATTTGTTTTTAAATTAGAAATTGAAGTGTAAAGAATGTTTTAAACAAAGTTTAAACTGATTCAAATTTGAATTTGAATCTTTGATTTAAAATAAATTTAAGTTTTATAAATTTAAATGTTTAACAATTTTGAATGATTAAGTAAAATTTGTAGGTTTTGAATTTAAAAGGGAATTTGATTTAAACTTTTGTAAAATTTCTTTTATAAGAAAAGTATTATTTAAATTTAAAGCTTTTAAATTGATTCTAGAACTCGTTGAAGTTAAATTATAATTTAATGATTTGTTATGCATTTAATTATTAGGGTAATTAAATGGATAATTAATTTGTTTAATAAATAAATGAAATGAATAATTACTTAAAGTAATTTAGGGTTTATTCTTAAAAGTTTAAGAATAATTATTATTAGAATAATTAACTTATAATTTATGATTCATTAATTAAATAAGATTAGTTTTTAATTAATGATTAGTAATTAATGAATCAAGTAATCAAGAATTAATTAAGTTATAGTTAACACTTAATTAATTAATTAATTAGGGGTTAATTAATGGGTTATTAATGATTAATTAATTTTGTAATTAATAATGATTAAAACAAGTTAATTATTTTAAAAAATTAATGAATTATCTAACAGTTAATGAGGGCCATTACTAAGGATTATTTAATAATTAATTAATGTGATTAATTTTTAATAATTAATTAGGATTAGTTAATTTAAATATAATCATTTGTGTAAATTGTTAAGTATAATTGCTTATGGAAGTAATTAAGGCATTAATTACTTATTGTAATTAATAGAGTTTAATTTGATTAGATAAGTTAATTAATTCAGTTTAATTAATTTAAAATAATCATGTGATGAATTGTGAAGTATAATTACTTAATGTAATTAAATGAGGAGAAATTACTTAGAGAAGTAATTAATGGGTAATTACTGGATGTAATTAATTAGAGTGATTTGATGATGAAAGTAATTTGAGTATGATTACTTTGTGAATTAATCAAGGGATTAATTAGAGATAATTAATTAATGAGTAATTAATTTAATTGGTGAAGTAATTAAGGGTAGTTAATTACTGAATGGAGTTAATCAAGGGTGATTAATGATTATGGCTTAATAAGGATTAATTACTTAATGTAATTAATTTAAAAGAAAATGTAATTAGAAGATCATTAATTATTATAAATTAATGATGTAATTAAGAATAGATTTATTTGGAAATAATTAATAAATAAAGGAATAAATTAATGTAATTAATTAAGGATTAATGTAATTAATTATAGTTAATTAATTAAGAAAGTAATTAAAGATTAATTACTGTATTTGGTTAAGTATAAGTAATTTGAGAAATTAATTTGTGGATAATTACTTGAATGTAATTAAAGGTTAATTAATCAGTGATGATTAATTAAAATGAATAATTGGTTGATCATTAATTAATTGATTGATAATTAATTAATGGTGATGTAAGCAAGTTTGGTAATGATGAAGTAATTAATTTAATTTACTTTAAATTAATTAGAATGATGTAATTAGTTTAATTCATTTTAAATTAATTATATTTGGTGAGATTATTAATCATTGCTTATATGAATGGATGTTGTTTGCCTTGGATGGTTTGAATATGAGTTATAAGATAAGTAATGTTGAGTGATATGGATGCATTGGTTGCATTGTGATGATGATTTGGATTACCTTTTGATAATGATAATATAGATTATCTGTTGTGATGATAATATCGATTATCTTTTGTGAATCTGTGATTTATCTATCTGTGTATATAGATAATTGAATTGTTTTAAACCTTTAAAACAACTTGGCCTTAAAAGTCATGCTTTGGATTTCGATGAGACTGGGATCGGGTTTTCATATTTGGATATCCGAAAACCACATCGATCCAAATTAGCAATAGGTCGTGAATCTTATGTGAAGAGTGAAGACTCGAGGTGTGAGAACTATATTCGTCAGTATAACTCCGAGGGTGATTCAGAGATGAGTTTGATGGGTAGTACTTTCAGATTCGAGATAAAGATTCAGGGTGCAAGGGTTATCGTCGTTAACTCTGAGGGTGATTCCAAAATGAGTGTAACGAGATAATTCCTTCGGTTTCGTTCGAACACGGAACGAGCTTGTATGGATTGAATGCTTTCAAGACATCGTCAGGTGGACGATGAGCATTCTAAGAGATGTGTTATCTAAAGGTAATCGTAGCCTCAAGCCTCATCAACCAGGAATGGCTAAAACAAGGGAGGTGCAGCAAGGCTAAGTGGGTCATGCCCAAGTAGGACGAGATTTTCCCCTGTCTAGAAGTCCCTTTTTATTTCGGCTGTGTGGGCGGTTGGAACGTAAGCCAACTGCGGGGTTGTCTTGTTCGGGACTGTCCAGTAAGGGATGGTTGCGGTCTTGTGTTGTAGGGGATTAGGAGTGATCCTCGGTATGTTGATCTAGGCCGCATACTGTGACGGGCGGTACCCCGGTAGCCCTGCCATTGATGGAATCCAAAATCCAATAAGTGCCAACGGTTTTGATTGTATTACCCACTTTTGTGGCTAGTAGCTGGAATTTAATGAATGCAACAATTTCGTCTATTTCTTATTTACTTAAAAACCCTAGACCTATTATAATATCACTGGATTTCCTATCAAATGTTTTGGTTAGCGTAAGGTAAAAACTTTTCCATGTTTATGTGTGGGAAGTCTTACGTGATACCTTTCTTTTCAAAGGTTTTTCAAAGTTAAGCAACTTTAACCTGTTACTCACACCCGACCCATGTCTGACCCGGAGTTTATCTATTGTTTTCTTAAACTCTTGGGTACTCAAATTTTTATGAGTATCCAAGAGATTTGGGTAAGCTTTGACGAAATATGGAGGAGCAATGGAGCAGGAGGCTTCGGCATTAGATATATAGTTCCTCTGTGTGTTCTCTGTGTTGGTATCTCTTGTTTGAGTTGTATTGAGTTGTATAACTAGACAGGTGTTTATAACTGTCTAGTATGTGATGTGTAATTCTATGTAACTCTGATTAGTGTTGTATACTATGTAATATTTATGTTATTAATATAATTTGTTCGTTCCGCTGTTGAGATTCTGATGTTGTTTCTTCTTTCTTCTCTTTCTCTTCTCTTTTCTATCCCTTTCTTTCTTCAAGATGATGCGATTTTCTGTGGTGAGAAAGTCGGGTCGTCACAGGTGGTATCAGAGCAAGGTTGAGTGAATACCTAGGCTTTGAAGTGATTTCTTTCTTAAGAGAGCGTATTTTTAATTTTGAATATATATATATATATATATATATTTCTACCTATTTGTTGGGTTACCTATTCGGGTTATCCAATATAAGTTATAAAGGTAGATAAGGTAGTGGGGTGTGTAACACGACTACTACCGATGATTGGAGTTTGAATGTTGAGGTTGGAAGTGTATCTGTCGAGACTGTAGACCTAATACCGTCTCGAGTGAGTTGTGTAGAGTGTAAGGATTTCATAGATCTCTGAAGGTAACCTGTAAAGGTTTGGAGTTAATCTTTGAGTTGGATGAGTTGAGTTTGGATCTGTCGGTTGGGCAGAAGAAAATAATGGTATCTTGATACCTCAGGAATTAGTAGCTGTGACTATGGATGTCTCCGAAGATTTTTCTTTGGAACAAGTTTAAGAAGTATATCTGCTTCGATATTGTGGCTGGGTTCAACAGGATGTTTCTGTCCGGTTTGAGGTCCGAGTTTCTCGAAGAGCTTTGGATTAGGAAGTCTTTGGCGTCGGTGTCAGCAGTGCAATTCGGAGTGTTCTTTGCTGGCAAGAAGGTCTTCTGGTTAGCAGTTTTTCTGGAGATGGAGTTCAGAAGTAGTAGAGTAGATTCATTCCTTCGATGGATTAGCTAGATAAGCGTAAGCTGTTCTGATTGGTAAGAGAGAACAGTTTTCTTGGATATGGGACTGGTTGATCGCAAAAGTGACTTGCGATAGTTTGAGTGTTCTCTTGAGTTATCAGAAGTTTGTCCGCATCTGGAGGTTGAGTTTTCTTATCGACTGGATTCCAGGAGTGCTACCGGTGGTTCAGCTTAGGATCAGGTGGGACATCTGAGTTTTCTTTTATGGATCTGTTGAACCATATTTCTGAGATGTGTTGTCCAGTTTGTGCTTGAGTTTTCTTCTACTTCAGATCAGAGTGGTGCAGCGGAAGCAGTTTGGAATGCTTTTGTTGTATCTTTTCCAGATAGGAGAAGTAAGTTAGTCTTCTGATGTTTGTGGAGTAGAGTTGGTGTTCTTGGTTTGGGATTGATCTTGAGGAGATCATTTTGTTGGATTGTTTTGGTCCAGTTTGTTTCTAGGGACATCAGCAAAAGTTGAGCTGATCGGGAGAGATGTAGGCAGTCCAGGATCGTCAGAAGTATTTTGTAGATAAGAGACGAAGGAATTTTGTTTCCAGAGTCGGAGATTTGATTTTGTGTAAGTTTTCTCCGATCTAAAGAGCTTTAGGATTTTGGTAAGACCGGGTAAGTCAGCTCCGAGGTGTTTTGGATCTTTTTTGTGTTCTTGTGAGAATTGGTGTTTGATTTTCAAGGTTGAATTGTCAGTTTGGATAACTGGAGTTCGATGTGTTTCACGTATCTTCGAGGGAGTACGTGTATGGTCTATCTCTGGTTGTGGAACCAGCAGTTCAGGAGGATGTGATTGTTGAGTCAGACTTGTCTGTAGTCTGATATCCTGTTTAGTTTTGTAGATCTAGTTGGATAAGAGTTCAGTAGCTTAATATTATTGATTGTTTGGATTCTATAGAGCGAGTATCCCGATATTTATACCGAGGAAAACTCTTGGAAATTCTATCCAGAATTTTGTCTGGATAGTTAGATTTGTTTGTTTGAATGAATTGGTTGCTATGATTGTTAGCATATGATTAATATATGCTTGTGTTTTAAAATAAAATCTTAAGATAGATTATTAAATTACCTTTGCTTTTAACTTTCGGGGACGAAATTCTTTTAAGGCGGGAGGAATGTGATATCCCGGAAATTTGGCAATATAAATTTAACAATCTATGTTAAAAACTAAATTGGTTTGATAATTTTTGATAATAGAATTTTGAATTGATCTAATAATCATCTTTTAATAAATATTTAAATTGGAATATTTTATCTTTTTAAAGCTAATAAATTGTTTTTTGTTTATAATATATATATAATTGTATATATTGTAAATAAATAAACTTTGGTTTGGAATTTAGTAAATGAATCAATTTTCTGATTTTAGTGTATATTTGGTAAATTGGAAATTTGATTTAAATTTAACATTTAACTTTTCAAAACAATTAAATGAATAACTATATGGTTTATACTTATGATAAATCTTATCTGTTTTAAAATTTTATTTAATTAGCTTAATATGAATTTAAATTAGATTAACATCAAAGTTTTGTTTTCTTTTTCTTTTTAAATGTTGCTTGAAATTATATATAAGAATTTAAAATACAATTTACAAATGATCTTAATTTATTAAGTAACAAAAGTAGATTATAATCTCTTTTATAAATTATTTAAATATTGTTTAATTTATTATTTTTAAATGATAATGATAATACTTAGTTTTTCACAAACATAAATAGATTTTTAGAAACAGATTGTTATTTTTAAATTTAATAAGAGTTATATATGCATTTATGTATAACTTGATTTTGAAATTAGATTTTATAATTTAATTTCAATTTGAATTTGATGTTGTGAAATTTAATAGAATAAATATTTAAAATATTTGAATAAGCTTATATTATTAATTTGTTTGTTTCATTTCTCTTTAATAAATTAAAAAGTGAAGAAATTCATTTATATATACATAAATAATAAATTAAGAATAAAAGTTTTTATAAACAATTTAAATGAAAATTAAAATACCCTTAATACATGTGTTAATCTTTTAACATCCTAATTGACATGTGTTAAACTATAAAGTCATCAAAGTGACAAATGTTAAAAACTAAGAACAAGTGTCCTTTTTAGTTTTCTTTTACTTTTATTTTTTTATTAAAATCAAAATCTACTTACATAAATACATCTCCTCTTAAATCATTTTTTCCTTTCTATCCTCTTTTTTTCAAAACTTAAGGTTTTCAGCTAAAATCAGAAAATCTGCAAACTTCTTTTTCAAATCACAAAATCTGTTCAAATAAAATCTGAAAATCTCCTCAAAAACCATCTTCAAAACTGAAATGCAAATCATCCTCAAACCTGTAGCTCCTCAAATTCATAAACCTGGAGCAAATTTGCAAATTTCCAAAACCTTCATGCATTGGAAAATCACTGCTTTTCTTCATTTCTGTTTTGAAACATCCAAAAGCCTGCATTTTTTCTTTTTCTGGAAAGCAAGTAGATGTAAAATCACTTGCAACACTAAAATCTGCATGCAACTACATAGCTCAATTCAAGCCTGCAATTCTTTTTCTGGAGACAAACATGCAATTGTAAATCTAGAAGCATGCATCAGGGAGCAATGCAGAAAACAAGATGAATGTTTTTAATACCAGACTAAAGTTTTTAAAAAGCATGCATGCAACTGTAAATCTGGAAGCAAAAGCATTTGCAGTAAAATCAAGACTAAAGTATTTAAGCAAAAAATAAAAGAAGCAACTTGGGATTTTCTGTTCAAAGTACATTCTGGTTCAAGCTTGTCAAAACATGGATGCTCTGCTCAATAAAAATTTCCGTCAGTAACATTTTTTTTACTAAATAAACTTAAGTATAAATTAGTTGTTTGTTTACTCTAGAATTAAGTATGTTTGCATGTGAATTTACAAGTTCATTTCTAGAAGATATATGAATATATGTAAATTGAGTAATTTGCTGTGAATTTATTTTGTTTCTGTGCATAGATTCCTAGGCTCAAGAAATTGCTTGAAAATTTCATTTCATTGGATTTAATCTGTATAAAGATGTATGATTTAAACAAAATTTGGTTGTGTAATGTAAGTTAAGTTTAAATTTTATTAAAAATTATATATATACTATACTGTCTCTGGAAACATAATATAACAGAGAAAATTTTATGAAAGTAAAATTTTTTATTTCCAGATTCATTGATTAAAGATTTTAAACCAATTACATAAACTAAAACTTGAATTCTAAAACTAAAATCAGAAAATTTAGTTTAAAATTGAAAGAGCATTTCTGGTTTGTCTAGAAATGGAGTTTTGGGGTGGCTCTGTCAATTTGAGTGATCGGGGTGGCCAGCGTTGTTTCTGGTGATGGAATGGTGATGGTTGAATCATGGAAAAATATTGGAAGGAGGATGAAAGCATTGAGGTAGTAAAGATTTGGGATTGAAGTTTATAAGCCTAGTTTTCGCTGTTGATCAGGAATTTGATCGTCTCGACATCTATGGGTGATTGAGTTCTTCCAGATTTGTGTGGATGATTGATGGGGTGTGGAGGAGTTCGAGGCTGGAGGTGAAGTTTTTCTGATGATCGAATCTTGGTGTTTGAAAGCAAATTTCAATTTCGACATTACTACAGTTTTGGAGCTCGAGGGCTTGTTTTCGATTTTGTGATTCTACAATCGATTTGATGCTCGGAAGTTTGTTGGAGGATGGTCGCTGACTTGCGCGAGTGGTCGTGAGAGACCGGAGGTGACGACAGCGGTGGCGCAAGTGCACGAGGTACTTGGTGTCAGTTGATGGTTTTGGGAAAATAGGGTTCTCGTGTTGTATTAGGTTTATTCATGGTTTGCTCGAAGCTTCAGGTTGTTTGACTCGAAGTCAGGGGTGTGTTGGACTCGAAGTCATCGTGTTATGTGCTCGGGTATTTTGGTTGTTGCAGGTTTTTGTTTAAACCTGACAATACTTTAGAATTTGATTGTATTCAAATGAAATGTCATTCGAGTGCTCGAGTTTATTCTAGTGTTCGTTCGAGTTAGAATAGGTTCTGCTCGATTAATTTAATTATAGCTCGAGTTAATTTTGTTCATGGTTAGAAAATGTGTTTTGTTTTCAAATTAAAACTGAATTTAAAAGTATAAAGCAAAGATTCAAATTAAGTTTTAAATCTAATTTTTAATTTATGAATTTAAGTTTTAATTTGAATCATAGTTGGAAATGAATAAGTTTTTAAATTCAAATTTGTTTAAAATACTTTAAAGGGATTTATTGTTTAAAATGTTTTTAAAGAAATTTGTTTTTAAATTAGAAATTGAAGTGTAAAGAATGTTTTAAACAAAGTTTAAACTGATTCAAATCTGAATTTGAATCTTTGATTTAAAATAAATTTAAGTTTTATAAATTTAAATGTTTAACAATTTTGAATGATTAAGTAAAATTTATATGTTTAGAATTTAAAAGGGAATTTGATTTAAAGTTTTGTAAAATTTCTTTTATAAGAAAAGTATTATTTAAATTTAAAGGTTTTAAATTGATTCTAAAACTCATTGAAGTTAAATTATAATTTAATGATTTGTTATGCATTTAATTATTAGGGTAATTAAATGGATAATTAATTTTCTTAATAAATAAATGAAATGAATAATTACTTAAAGTAATTTAGGGTTTATTCTTAAAAGTTTAAGAAGAATTATTATTAGAAAAATTAACTTATAATTTATGATTCATTTATTAAATAAGATTAGTTTTTAATTAATGATTAGTAATTAATGAATCAAGTAATAAAGAATTAATTAAGTTATAGTTAACACTTAATTAATTAATTAATTAGGGGTTAATTAATGGGTTATTAATGATTAATTAATTTTGTAATTAATAATGATTAAAATAAGTTAATTATTTTAGAAAATTAATGAATTGATTACTAGTTAATGAGGGTCATTAACTAAGGATTATTTAATAATTAATTAATGTGATTAATTTTTAATAATAATTAGGATTAATTAATTTAAAGATAATCATTTCTGTAAATTGATAAGTATAATTACTTATGGAAGTAATTAAGGAATTAATTACTTATTATAGTTAATTGAGTTTAATTTGATGAGATAAGTTAATTAATTCAGTTTAATTAATTTAAAATAATCATTTGATGAATTGTGAAGTATAATTACTTAATGTAATTAAATGAAGAGAAATTACTTAGAGAAGTAATTAATGGGTAATTACTGGATGTAATTAATTGAAGTGATTTGATGATGAAAGTAATTTGAGTATAATTACTTTGTGAATTAATCGAGGGATTAATTAGAGATAATTAATTAATGAGTAATTAATTTAATTGGTGAAGTAATTAAGGGTAGTTAATTACTGAATGGAGTTAATCAAGGGTCATTAACGATTATGGTTTAATAAGGATTAATTACTTATTGTAATTAATTTAAAAGAAAATGTAATTAGAAGATCATTAATTATTATAAATTAATGATGTAATTAAGAATAGATTTATTTGGAAATAATTAATAAATAAAGGAATAAATTAACTTAATTAATTAAGGATTAATGTAATTAATTATAGTTAATTAATTAAGAAAGTAATTAAAGATTAATTACTGTATTTGGTTAAGTATAATTAATTTGAGAAATTAATTTGTGGATAATTACTTGAATGTAATGAAAGGTTAATTAATCAGTGATGATTCATTAAAATGAATAATTGGTTGATCATTAATTAATTGATTGATAATTAATTAATGATGATGTAAGCAAGTTTGGTAATGATGAAGTAATTAATTTAATTTACTTTAAATTAATTAGAATGATGTAATTAATTTAATTCATTTTAAATTAATTATATTTGGTGAGATTATTAATCATTGCTTATATGGATGGATGTTGTTTTCCTTGGATGGTTTGAATCTCAGTTATGAGATAAGTAATGTTAGGTTATATGGATGCATTGGTTGCATTGTGATGATGATTTGGATTACCTTTTTTTTGGCAAGGCCAGCCGGTTTTATAGTGGACCGTCCACTTTTTATCACGAACGTCATAAAAATTTTGAAATGCAGGAGTAAGGTAGATTGACTTTAATTGCTAAAAAGAAAGAAGAAAATACAGCACTGGAGTATGACAGAGATGTCACAGCTACTAAAAATAAATAACTTGACTAGTTCTCCTCCGAAGAGGAAGAATCACCAACATCCTCATCCACCTGGGAAGAAACCAGAGAGCCATTCCCAAGAAGTCCAAAATAGGGGCGAAATAGAACAGCAAGAGAAGGATCATAAATCACAGCATCAGAAGAGTAAATAAAAGATCGATCCCAGGTAGTATCAGCAAGAATTAAAGAATTAAACTCAGCACACGAACCGTCCAAGTCAAGGACCAAGGAATCACTAGAAAGTCTATAATAAAGGCATCGAAGGTCCAATAGATCATAAGAAACAAATCTAAAATAGGAATCATCCACGGGGTTGAATCTCATATCAGAACGACGATCAACCCAACAATGTTCAGACTCAGCCCGAACAACGATAGGCAGAGAAAGATCCAGCACAGCAATGGGAACCGCAGGACCGTCACAAGGGACAAGCCGAGCTGGTGGCGGTCCAGGGTCGGATAAAGGAACTGTAGGAGGAGGAGAAACTTGAGAGACTTTGGGAACCCATTTCCTGAGCGGAGGCCGAGGCAGAGGGATCTTAGGAGCAGCAGCAGATACAACAGATTGCGAGCAGGCGGAAGCTAAATGCCCAAAGGAGTGACAGGTGGAACAAATGTCAGGGACCCATTCATAACGAACACGGATATCCACCACGTGGCCAATAGCTAGCTGAACAGGAATAGTGGTAGGAAGATGCTTATGGGGAGAAATCTCAATTAGAGCCTTAGCGTATACAAGCTTTTCACGTGCAATTGTATTGGAGTCAAAGCACTTCAATTTACCAACATTGCAAGCAAGCCAATTCAAACCAAGCAGTGGCTGAAGAGCAAAAGAAATTTGAGAGAAATAAACCCAAATAGGGATAGAAAAAACTTGTTCACAAGCACTTGCTACCTTTGGAGACCAGGGAGTAATAATAAAAGGTTGTCCATCAAAGAAAGAAGGCTCAGCCTCAAGAACACGACTAAGTTCCTCAGAGGAGGAGAACAACAGGAAGTACAAGGAGTCAACCAGCTTAACACGGAGGTCACCGCGAAGCCTCCAGGCCCTACGACAAACAGCAGCCACATCATGAAGGAGATGTTTAGGGTCCAAGAAGAAGCCAACCACATATTCTGACCAAAAGTCCATACCCGCTTGCATAACATTAGGGGGAGGGATCATCACTCCATTTTCCTCAACGATTTCAAACTCAACTAGTTCATAAACACTCGCATTATGGGGCAAGGTTGTAAAAAGTGAAGACCAAGTTTTGGTTGCAGGTGGACAAGGAGCAGCAGGACGACATTCCTCAACACCAACAGAGGGCGTAGGAATGTGGCATCGAGCATCAACAGGGGAAGAGGCTGCAAGCAAGGTAACAACAGAACTTAAAACATTGAGGTTTGGGACAACATTGTCAGCAGCATTATGACGAACAGATGATGTGCATCGAGCACTACTGGACTGATCAGCAGCAGCAACAACCGAGACAACTCCAAAACCAACACCAGAAGCACAATTATCTGCTGCGACAATAATCAAAGGCACAGGATGACATGACGCATCACCATCCAGAGATTTAACCAAATCAAGGTTCGAGCTTTGGCATTCAACAGATGCAGGGAACAGATACTTAATAAAAGGCAAAGGGGGAAACTCGATTTCAGAGAGCATGGAAGACATAGGAATTGAAGTCACAGAAGGAATGCCATTAAATATCCTTCCAGATCTAGTTGATGATGGCGTATGGGAAGCAGCGACGGGAAGGAGGGGAAGAAGTGGGGGGCTACGCATGGAAGAGCGGCGGGAGGATGGAAAAAAACAGCCGCGACAAGGATGAAACTAACGAGATCTGGACAGTAGAAACGCAAGGAAGAACGAAAGGAAGAATGCCATTAAATTGAATATACTATCTGTTGTCGGTAAATGATCTGGATGAACGGAAGAACTAACGAGATCTGGATTACCTTTTGATAATGATAATATGGATTATCTATTGTGATGATAATATTGATTACCTATTGTGAATCTCTGATTTATCTATCTATGTATATAGATAATTGAATTGTTTTAAACCTTTAGCCTTAAAAGACAAGCTTTGGATTTCGATGAGACCGGGATCGGGTTTCCATATTTGGATATCCGAAAACCACATTGATCTAAATTAACGATAGGTCGTGAATCTTATGTGAAGAGTGAAGACTCGAGGTGTAATAACTATATTCGTCAGTATAACTCTGAGGGTGATTCCGAGATGAGTTTGACGGGTACTACTTTCAGATTCGAGTTAAAGATTCAGAGTGCAAGGGTTATCGCGTTAACTCCGAGGGTGATTCCAAAATGAGTGTAACGAGATAATGCCTTTGGTTTCGTTCGAACCCGGAACGAACTTGTATGGATTGAATGCTTTCAAGACATCGTCAGGTGGACGATGAACATTCTAAGAGATGTGTTCCCTAAAGGTAATCGTAGCCTCAAGCCTCATCAACCGGGAATGGCTAAAACATGGGAGGTGCAGCAAGGCTAAGTGGGTCATCCCCAAGTAGGACGAGATTTTCCCCTGTCTAGAAGTCTCTTTTAATTTCGGCTATGTGGGCGGTTGGAACGTAAGCCAACTGCGGGGTTGTCTTGTTTGGGACTATCCAGTAAGGGATGGTTCCGGTCTTGTGTTGTAGGGGATTGGGAGTGATCCTCGATTTGTTGATCTAGGCCACGTACTGTAACGGGCGGTACCCCGGTATCCCTGCCATTGATGGAATCCAAAATCCAATAAGTGCCAACGGTTTTGATTGTATTACCCACTTTTGTGGCTAGTAGCTGGAATTTAATGAATGTAACAATTTCGGCTATTCCTTATTTACTTGAAAACCCTAGACCTATTATAATATCACCGGGTTTCCTATCAAATGTTTTGGTTAGTGTAAGGTAAAAACTTTTCCATGTTTATATGTGGGAAGTCTTATGTGATACCTTTCTTTTCAAAGGTTTTTCAAAGCTAAGCAACTTTAACCTGTTACTCACACCAGACCCATGTCTGACCCAGAGTTTATCTTCTGTTTTCTTAAACTCTTGGTTACTCAAATTTTTATGAGTAGCCAAGAGATTCAGGTAAGCTTTGACGAAATATGGAGGAGCAATGGAGCAGGAGGCTTCGGCGTTAGATATATAGTTCCGCTGTGTGTCCTCTGTGTTGGTATCTCTTGTTTGAGTTGTATTGAGTTGTATAACTAGACAGGTGTTTATAACTGTCTAGTATGTGATGTGTAATTCTGTGTAACTCTGATTAGTGTTGTATACTATGTAATATTTATGTTATTAATATAATTTATTCGTTCCGCTGTTGTGATTCTGATGTTATTTCTTCTTTCTTCTCTTTCTCTTCTCTTTTCTATCCCTTTCTTTCTTCAAGATGATTCGATTTACCGTGGTGAGAAAGTCGGGTCAAATCACAGTATCACTACGCAACATATAATCTCAAAAGAGATATTGCAACCCATAAAACACTAAAAGTAGCGAGCCTCATATCATCGACATTCATAATACATGAAATATGATTTAGAGGGAAAACATAAACCCACCAAATCAGCAACCCAAAATATGCACAAAGAGATCCCATCTCAAACACGCCATAAGGAAAATATATCTCCAAAAAGGAGAATAAAATCTCATGTAAACGCCGAAAGGCAAATCTCAATAATGCCAGTGTAGGAAATACAAGTCTAAAATAGAACTCCCGGGAGTTCAAATTCCTGAAAGGTAATCGCCACAAATATACATCGAATGGTTCAAAAGACTAATTCCTGAAAGGGGCGATATACTACGAAAAATAGCCAAAGAAATCATCTCAAAAGTTTAGCACGTGCATGTGGCTGAAGCCTTGCCAAGTACTATTATCTCAAATAGGTACGTTGCCCAAAGGCAAAATGTCATAAGGACAAATAAGCCGCAATGACAAATATGCCACAATGGCATACACCACTATGACAAATATCTCAAAGACAAATATGCCGCAATGGCAAATACCACAATGGCAATGACCCAAAGGTCCAGTACTGGTACGCCGCAATGGAAAATGTGTCACGAACTCTCGGATAGGAACCTGAATAATGTCAACGTGTGTCCCAACAACACATTCACACTAAATGGTTTACTAACCACTAGTAAATTTCACACTCAAAGCAGTAAAAAGTTTACCTTATCTCATCGGTAAACTCGACTCGAAGGTTACAAGTTGGGAATTAACCGATAAGATAAACGCATGTGTCCCATACCACATGTTTTACCAAATCGATTAATTCTCCTTCTCATTCGCTCGAATAGGGCAAAAATGTAACAACCTGTAATGTTGTAAACATTTTTAATTAAAATTTATTTGAAAACTTTGATTTTTAAATAAATTAGAATTGAATTTTTGGAATTTTCCAATGTACGTTTGGAATTTGTTGGTAATTTATTTTCCAAATATAATAAAATAAACATTTTATGAAATTTCATATTTTTGGTCAGCTTTTGTCAAATTTTGAATTTCAGTTTAAATTTTTAAATTTTAATTTTTATCTTTTTCTTTGAAGTGGAATATAATTTCGATATCCGTTCTACTTTTCGTTTCGTCAAATTCTATTTTGTACTTTAAAATTTGAGAAAATTCAGTGTTTTACACGCAATTATTTTCTGTATTTTATTTTATACTTTTCCTATTTTCATTTCCCTATTTTATTTTTCTATTTTATTTGTCTATTTTATTTTATTTAGACTGCTATTTTATTTATTGGAGTTTTTAACTTGTTTAAATTTGATAAATAACTTTGGAAATTTCAAGAGACTTCGGTTTCTTTTTCTTTAATTGCGCCTCTTCATTTTCTAGCCTTTTTCTCTGTCTAACCGTACATTTTAGTGTTCTTAGCCGTGTATTCCTTTGCTAATTTGCGTACAAACATCTTAACTTCTCATTTCCATTTGCATTGAGAATTTTTGTTTACAAGTTCTCATTTTCATGGTTTCTCTTCCTCCTCCTTTTCCATTTTCTTTTGTTTCTCCTTTGTTTTTCTCTTGCTATGCTCGGCCTCCACCTTGATCGCCCCCTAGCCAACCTCATCTCCTCACCACCACCACCCCAAAAGAAGGCTATGACCATCACCTCCTCCATGGCCATGATCACCTAGATGAAAACCATCACAAAATTAATACAAAGCATAGCCAAGCCTTCTTTGTTCATCCTCCTCTTCCTCCTTTGGCCTCGACCACCACTCAAACACCACCACTTCATGCTTTGTGACCTCATAGCCATGCCTTGATGTCCACTTGACCAAGATCCAATATAAGGCCGAGCCACTAGTAGCCATGGTGTGACGCCCCACCTCTATACCCACGCCAGCCAAGAACACTACGAAGTAATGCTGTCAACTAGCACGGAGAATAAGGCTGTTGAGGAGCGACCATCCGTGTAATTTCTTTTTGCGAGCATCGATATGTCAGATAGTAAAAATATAACTTTTCATCTCAAGAGGAAATCCGACATACAGATACAAACTCAAAGCTATCACACAGTGGCTATATAAAATCTTCGGAAACAAATATAGAAATAAACATAACACAAATCAGTCACAGACAATTCATATCACAAAGGCGGAAATAGATATGAATATTACACATAAAAGTGTAAATCAGAGTTTGTCAAGTAAGATCCACAATAACAAAAAGAATAGATACAAGTGCTAGACAAAAGAATACGTATACATCAACGAGTCCATATCTCAATAGTATATAACAAAAAAACTACTAAACTAAAGTAGTTAGCCAAAAGATCAGATAGTGGTCCGATAAGGAGTCAAGCAGAAGCACCTGTAAAATCTCAGTCTGACCCGAGTATTATTTAAGAAGAAAATAATAAACGGATCAGTCTAGCTATAATTATCAGAGAAAATGAGATATAAGAAGAGATATAACTAAAAATGTATGATAACCAAAAATGTCATACTACGATAAGTATACATTAGAAAATCCACAAAAGTCACACAATATCTCAAGAATCTCATAGCATCAAAAGAATGTCATATTCTTTATCTAATTCACCAAGCCACAAAATGACATACATATCAATGCCAACTGAAAAAGATGGCGAAACATAAATTCCAGAAATCAATAATTAGAAATCCAGAAATCACAAGAAAAGGATGGCCAATCCCACAAGCTGGACATCGACACACCTAAAAAGACATGCCCCATGAACAGTCGAACATCGACGCACCTAGAAAGATACGCCCCATGCTCTAGCATCGACGCACCTAGATAGATACGCCCCATGCATAAACAAACATCGATGCACCTAGAAAGATACATCCCATGCATAAATAAACATCGATGCACCTAGAAAGATACACCCCATGTAATGTCTAACATCGATGCACCTAGAAAGATACACCCCATGCAAAGTCGAACATCGACGCACCTAGATAGATACGCCCCATGCATAGACGAACATCGACGCACCTAGAAAGATATGCCCCATGCCCCGACTTATTGAGCCGATTTCTCCACGAAGTAAACAAATATCGATGCACCTAGAAGGATACATCCCGTGCATAAATAAACATCGACGCACCTAAAAAGGTACGACCCATGTGTAAACAAACATCGACGCACCTAGATAGGTACGACCCATGCTAGAAATGAGACGAAGCTCAATAAAATGAGGAACAATCCTCCACATAGACAAAAAGACATCGCACATTGCTAGTCTAAACCACAAAAATGGTCCATCAAGAAGTGTCAATTACAATAAGCTAGTAAATATATGAGTTTAGCATCATGTCCCATAACCACTAGCTTAACTTAAATATTTGCGAACAAATTGTAGATCTCCACTAGAAAATTGTCACAAGAGATTCAATCGAACAAGTCCAAGAATTAACAAACAAATTAAACGCAAGCGTTTCATACCACTTGTTTTACTAAGTCGTTTAATTAGATTTCTCATCCGAGTGAGGTAAAGGTTTGTATATACTAATAGATTGGAAATCGGTTTGAGAAAATGAGCTTTGTAATAAAATTGTGTTGAAATCGTTTTGATGAAAGGGTTTTGATATTTACTACTAGTATAGAAAACCTTTATATTCTTAAAGTGACAAATCACAAAGAAGATTGTAGGAACAATCAATCACTAAAATTCACATACGAAGATGTGAATAAGAATCCAACGAAACCGATAAAGGATCCATCAAAATGGATATTCAAAAATCCCTAAAAAGGAGTCATCAAAGTCATAACAAATGATAACAACACATAGGAAACAACACGAATCGATTAAAGTTGGAAATTCAAACAACTAGGCAAAATAGGCAAAAATGCTCCAGGTCGGTCGGCCGGCTACAGATCTCGGTCGACTGGACCAAAAAATAGAAATGCACGGGGTAGCAGGTCGGTCGACCGGACCCTGTGTTCGGTCGGCCGGACCTGTAACCTGCACTTCCTAACAGAGGCTGGGAAGTGCTTGGGTAACAGGTCGGTCGACCGGACCCTGAGGTCGGTCGGCCGAACCTGTAGTCAGCACCCCCCATGCCCAACTAATGAATGCCAATCTCTTCCAAATTTCTATCGGACGAGCAACGGCACTAAGGGTTTACGCCAATCGACTACCCGGCCATAGAAGCTCCTCGGTTCATCACCAAAACATGATCAAAACATCAAAACTATGATTTTTTAAAGAATTGAACCCAAAACACCAAAAATTGGAATATTCACCAAATCAATCCAAACCAAAAGCAAATGCACACGAATAAGTGTTAGGAATTCGTACCTAACAATCGAAGATAATTATAAGTATAGATGTGAGATAAAAATCTCACCTTTGAACCCAAACGATTGAAGAAGAAGCTATAGAGCAATGGTAAGAACAATCACTCTTCAATTCCAACCCAACAAGCTTGAATCTAAGCTTAAAGGAGAAACATTTCCTAAATTAGGTTTAGGAAATTTCTGAAATTGAATGGAGAAAGAGTTGGAGAAGATGAAGGAGATGCTTACCAATGGGTTCTCTTGAATTTGGAGCTAGAAGTTGGATTTGCAAAGCAAGCTAGGGCTTAGGAATTTCTATTTTCCATTCTCTTCCACCATTGTTGCTAAAGCTTGAGTGTTTAAGCAAAGAGGAGAAGTTATGAAGAGAAGGGGGTTGGGCTGAGCTAATAAGGGTGCAGTCCAAACCAAAGTCATAAGCGGGAAAAAGTAGCAAAAATCAATTTTCTCCAAACATATCGAAGCTTATACTCAAAAAGGTCGCAAACGATAGTTTGAACTCAATGGAAGTGGTCTCGAGTCCTAATTCGGCTGTTTGCAAAAAGTAGCTTTTCGGACTAAAATCCGACTAACGATAAAATATTTAAATAAGATATTTAAATATAAAATCGATAAATATGCGGGTTGTTACAGACTCCCCTCCTTAAAGAAATTGCGTCCTCGCAATATTTAAGAAGAAGATAAGAGGTAACAACCATAAAAGCATGTTAACACAAAAGAAAATTGAAATAAGAAGTTCACCATAAAGAGCACGAAAGAGTTAGCAAGAACGGGATCGCTCAATGAATTCTCTAGATTCCCAAGAGTACTCCCTAGGATTTGAGAACCATTGATCTCTCACAAGAAGAACATCTTTATTTCGAAGTCGTTTGAGCTCCGAAGCAATAATTCGAATAGGATGTTGCTCAAAAATCAAATCTGGTGAAACTTCGATTTCCACAATATCACCGGGCTCAAGAATGAAAACCGGAATCCCTAAGGCATTTCCGTAGATAAAAGACGTGGGGAACGTCAAGAATAGAAGAAAATTGAGCTGGTGCAACGACGTAGTATAAAAATAGTACGCCCGAGAAACTAAAAACTCAAATAATTTGGAACATCAGCGTAGTATAAAAACGGTACGCCCAATGAACCAAAGCCCGAATAATTTCGGAACACCGACGCAGTACAAAAACGGTACGTCCAATGAACCGATAAACCGAAACAACGATGTAGTAAAATAATGGTACATCCATTGATCCAGATAAGACGAAACATCGATGTAGTATAATAACAATACATCCGATGAACCGAACACCATAAAAGAACATCGGACGCTAGTCCATAAAAGAGGTGAGATGAAACTCAATAAAACGAAGTACATCAAAACGTTCGATGAACTTGATAAAAAGATAATTCCACTCCGACATCATCAAAGAATCAACACCTTGTTGCCTACGACAAAACGTATTGGCAACACGATTTCCCCTTCGGGAATAAAAAGAATATCAAGATCATAAGATGCCAGGAACTCGAGTCAACATGAAGTTCCTTATGAGAAAATAAATATTCCAAAGATTTATGATCGAGGTAGAGAACAAATTCTCATCCCAAATATGATGATGCCAAATTCCAAAAGTAAAAACGAAGCCGAGAGCACTAGATCATGAGTGGCGTATCTAGTCTCGATAAGCAAAAATGATTTAGAAGCACAAGTGATAGCACGTTCTCTTTTGCAAGAGAACGACACCCAAACCAATACGGCTAGTATCGGTACAAATAGCAAAGTCTTGGTTCCCCTTCAGAAATCACAAGAATAAGAGTTTCGAAAAGAAAGAATTTCTTTTAAATAATCTTCTTTCCCATACAGTTAAAACTTTCAAAATTACACTTATCTTTATGTAATTATCTTTCTAGAAAATTTTTACGTTTTACAAGTCAATATATCATGTCTGATTGTCTCATCAAAGCGTTTAGGAGATTCTTATCGATAACGTTGATCAAGCGCATCGACCAGAATTCTTAACACACTAAATGGGCAATACAATCACAAAATCATCTTCTATATAGTAAACATGTTTCTTAGAAACCTTTAAGAATATTCTTTGCTTGTTTAAGAGAAAAATCAAATTGTACTTATAAATAAATCTTATGAAAAAGATTTACAAAATTTTAAATCTCTATTTTCATCCAAAATCAATAAATACAAAAATGGTCTCACCAAAACATTCATAGAATACTCGATTTATAAAATGGATGAAATAAGCTGGACCAACTGAATGACATAATAATTCATTCATAAGAATCATAACGAGTGCGGAATGCGGTAAGTGGAATGCTAACTTCCGCAACTCATAGCAAGTGAAAACCGGTGGTAAGGTCGAACTGAAAAGACCTTAGCACCACACAAAAGATTACTTAGGTGATAATCCTAAGACAAGCTCAAAAATTACCAAAAAATTCACAACTACCCAAATGAGAGAAATAACGCTCTACTCAACATGTGAGCTTAAAGAATAAAATGATGCCATCAATTTTTAATTCAAAATCATAAAGGAAAAATAGAAATCTGTTTAACAGATTGAAAATGTCAAAGATGAATAGTCCACTCTGAAAATAGGATATGGGCTTCATAAGGATTAAGCCAATCCTATAGCACAAATCAATTCCGGAGCGTAAGCAAAAATATTGGCTCGGAAAGAAAAATCACATAAAATAATTTCGACATCAATAGAAAGCAAATTGAGGGTTGCGGACCCATCCGGATTCAAAATCCTTAAAGAAATCTTCAAGCCCAGAAATGTTTAAAGAAGAAGAATCACAAGTTCTTTTGATATAAAAGTAATGAGATGAAACCCATATCAAAAAGAACTCAATTAAGAAGATCACAAAATAAATGTAATCAAGGATTAAATGAGAAATACCTTGGCCACGAGAAGTGTTACCAGGAGCTTACACTACATTGAGCTCTCCCTCGTTCTTATTTTGAAGTACGGGACATGCAGTAATATGGTGACCCGAATTTTTGCAATAGCAACAAAAGAGGGGTTTCGGACACTCCCTTGCATAGTGGTTCGTGGAACCACAATTGTAGCATTGTCCACGACTAGAGGTAGGTGCTTTTGCTACCGGGGTTTCTTGCCTCCCTTTCTTGTTGGGAATGGGGCCTTTGAATTTAATAGGCCTCTTCATGATGTTGTTGAAGTTTTGTTGGGCACGCACAACTTCAACATCACCCTCTCTATCGGCCTCTTCAAGACGAAGAGCGATATCAACAAGCTGATCAAATGAAACCTCAAGTTTCAGAAGTAATGGCTTCTTAAGATTCTTATTCAAGCCATAGATAAATCTCTGATTTTTCTTCAATGGGGTGTTAATGTATTCAACCCCGTATTTGGACAGAGATTCGAAAGATGCGACATAATCTGTCACAGAAGATTCACCTTGAACAAGGTCAATAAAACGCCAGGCCAAAGTTACTTTTTCGGCCTCCGGCACAAATTTCAATTCGAATCTTTCTCGGAATTGCTCCCAAGTGAGATCCGCTTCAACGATTTCAGAAATTAAAAGCTCATACCAATCTAATTCTCTTTCTTGGAGCATGCTAGAAGCCACTTGGACTCGATGAAGGTCAATAAGGTTCATGCGAGAAAAGATGCGATCGCATGATTTGAGCCAAGCTTGAATTTCTATAACGCTCTCGGATCCCGTGAATGGCCTTCCACCCAAATCGGTATAGTCTCTGCATAGGCGTGCAAAACCGGATCTAGGATGAGTAGGCTCTGGAATGGGACCGGCTTCTTGAGCGTTCTTAACAAGGTCTAGAAGCTGCCGGGCAGACATAAATACTCCATCTTGGGGAGTAGCACTAGATTGACCGGCGCTGGGACGGCCAGGTTTAACCATTTCTCTTCTTTAAGAAAGAAAGAAGAAGAAAAGTTATTCTCCAAATGAATATCAAGCAATCTTGATAGATAAAACAAGGAATAATAAAGAAAATAGGATGAATCGGTACGAAGACTCGAATTAAATCCTAAAGCACGACTCCTAAGATGGACTTAGGACTATGATCCTTGTTAAATTATTCTACTTTGTTCCCAAATTTGGCTTTGATACCAAGCTGTGAAGCCCCACCTCTATACCCACGCTAGCCAAGAACACTACGAAGTAATGCTGTCAACTAGCACGGAGAATAAGGCTGTTGAGGAGCGACCATCCGTGTAATTTCTTTGTGCGAGCATCGATATGTCAGATAGTAAAAATATAACTTTTCATCTCAAGAGGAAATCCGACATACAGATACAAACTCAAAGCTATCACACAGTGGCTATATAAAATCTTCGGAAACAAATATAGAAATAAACATAACACAAATCAGTCACAGACAATTCATATCACAAAGGTGGAAATAGATATGAATATTACACATAAAAGTGTAAATCAGAGTTGCGGTCAAGTAAGATCCACAATAACAAAAAGAATAGATACAAGTGCTAGACAAAAGAATATGTATACATCAAGGAGTCCATATCTCAATAGTATACAACAAAAAAACTACTAAACTGAAGTAGTTAGCCAAAAGATCAGATAGTGGTCCGATAAGGAGTCAAGCAGAAGCACCTGTAAAATCTCAGTCTGACCCGAGTATTATTTAAGAAGAAAATAATAAACGGATCAGTCTAGCTATAATTATCAGATAAAATGAGATATAAGAAGAGATATAACTAAAAACGTATGATAACCAAAAATGTCATACTACGATAAGTATACATTAGAAAATCCACAAAAGTCACACAATATCTCAAGAATCTCATAGCATCAAAAGAATGTCATATTCTTTATCTAATTCACCAAGCCACAAAATGACATACATATCAATGCCAACTGAAAAAGGTGGTGAAACATAAATTCCAGAAATCAATAATTAGAAATCCAGAAATCACAAGAAAAGGATGGCCAATCCCACAAACTGGACAACGACACACCTAAAAAGACATGCCCCATGAACAGTCGAACATCGACGCACCTAGAAAGATACGCCCCATGCTCTAGCATCGACGCACCTAGATAGATATGCCCCATGCATAAACAAACATCGATGCACCTAGAAAGATACATCCCATGCATAAATAAACATCGATGCACGTAGAAAGATACACCCCATGTAATGTCTAACATCGATGCACCTAGAAAGATACACCCCATGCAAAGTCGAACATCGACGCACCTAGATAGATACGCCCCATGCATAGACGAACATCGACGCACCTAGAAAGATACGCCCCATGCCCCGACTTATTGAGCCGATTGCTCCACGAAGTAAACAAACATCGATGAACCTAGAAGGATACATCCCATGCATAAATAAACATCGACGCACCTAAAAAGGTACGACCCATGTGTAAACAAACATCGACGCACCTAGATAGGTACGACCCATGCTAGAAATGAGACGAAGCTCAATAAAATGAGGAACAGTCCTCCACATAGACAAAAAGACATCGCACATTGCTAGTCTAAACCACAAAAATGGTCCATCAAGAAGTGTCAATTACAATAAGCTAGTAAATATATGAGTTTAGCATCATGTCCCATAACCACTAGCTTAACTTAAATATTTGCGAACAAATTGTAGATCTCCACTAGAAAATTGTCACAAGAGATTCAATCGAACAAGTCCAAGAATTAACCGACGAAGTAAACGCAAGCGTTTCATACCACTTGTTTTACTAAGTCGTTTAATTAGATTTCTCATCCGAGTGAGGTAAAGGTTTGTATATACTAATAGATTGGAAATCGGTTTGAGAAAACGAGCTTTGTAATAAAATTGTGTTGAAATCGTTTTGATGAAAGGGTTTTGATATTTACTACTAGTATAGAAAACCTTTATATTCTTAAAGTGACAAATCACAAAGAAGATTGTAGGAACAATCAATCACTAAAATTCACATACGAAGATGTGAATAAAAATCCAACGAAACCGATAAAGGATCCATCAAAATGGATATTCAAAAATCCCTAAAAAGGAGTCATCAAAGTCATAACAAATGATAACAACACATAGGAAACAACACGAATCGATTAAAGTTGGAAATTCAAACAACTAGGCGAAATAGGCAAAAATGCTCCAGGTCGGTCGGCCGGCTACAGATCTCGGTCGACCGGACCAAAAAATAGAAATGCACGGGGTAGCAGGTCGGTCGACCGGACCCTATGTTCGGTCGGCCGGACCTGTAACCTGCACTTCCTAACAGAGGCTGGGAAGTGCTTGGGTAACAGGTCGGTCGACCGGACCCTGAGGTCGGTCGGCCGAACCTGTAGTCAGCACCCCCCATGCCCAACTAATGAATGACAATCTCTTCCAAATTTCTATCGGACGAGCAACGGCACTAAGGGTTTACGCCAATCGACTACCCGGCCATAGAAGCTCCTCGGTTCATCACCAAAACATGATCAAAACATCAAAACTATGATTTTTTAAAGAATTGAACCCAAAACACCAAAAATTGGAATATTCACCAAATCAATCCAAACCAAAAGCAAATGCACACGAATAAGTGTTAGGAATTTGTACCTAACAATCGAAGATAATTATAAGCATAGATGTGAGATAAAAATCTCACCTTTGAACCCAAACGATTGAAGAAGAAGCTATAGAGCAATGGTAAGAACAATCACTCTTCAATTCCAACCCAACAAGCTTGAATCTAAGCTTAAAGGAGAAACATTTCCTAAATAAGGTTTAGGAAATTTCTGAAATTGAATGGAGAAAGAGTTGGAGAAGATGAAGGAGATGCTTACCAATGGGTTCTCTTGAATTTGGAGCTAGAAGTTGGATTTGCAAAGCAAGCTAGGGCTTAGGAATTTCTATTTTCCATTCTCTTCCACCATTGTTGCTAAAGCTTGAGTGTTTAAGCAAAGAGGAGAAGTTATGAAGAGAAGGGGGTTGGGCTGAGCTAATAAGGGTGCAGTCCAAACCAAAGTCATAAGCGGGAAAAAGTAGCAAAAATCAACGTTCTCCAAACATATCGAAGCTTATACTCAAAAATGTCGCAAACGATAGTTTGAACTCAATGGAAGTGGTCTCGAGTCCTAATTCGGCTGTTTGCAAAAAGTAGCTTTTCGGACTAAAATCCGACTAACGATAAAATATTTAAATAAGATATTTAAATATAAAATCGATAAATATGCGGGTTGTTACACATGGCCAAACCAAAAAAAATTCACAACCCTTGCCCTTTTGCCTTCCTTCATTTGTAACTTCCACCTCCTCACCTTCTAACCTCTAGCCATGTATACATGACCTTTGGCCGAGCCTTGTTTGCATAGAACCCATCATGGTCGATCCATATGATGATGGTCTAGCCTATTGTGGCCATGGCCGAGCCCACTTGTAAATGGAAGCAAGGTTATGTCGTCTAAATTCTTATGTTTTTCTATTGTTTTAAATTCTAATCTTTGTGTTGAAAATTGTGTACTTATGTTTGTTAATTTGTTTATGTACAAGATTGGATCTTGACTCTTCATCCAATCAAAAATCTAGTCGTGCCTTGTCGTTCTTTTCGGAGTTTGTTGTATATCTCTAGTTTGTCAATTCTAGCTTTAAAAGGTGAGTTATTCACTCTAGACATTCCGTACTTATATAATTGTGAAATGATGACAAGTGAATGTGTAAAATTAATATGCTATGTTAATTAGTTCGTATATGCCTGTGATATGATTATATGATGTTATAACCTGTGTATATACCTGTTACATCACCTGATATGATATTATATGCTATAATGTTATTTTAATTTCTGTTCTCATCACTATAAGTTCCCTGTTAGTATAGAATCACTATGGGTTGAAATGATACATAACCGAACGGACATTAGAATAAGGAAAATTCGTTATGGACTGAAATGATGGGCTCGAGTGATTTTACTTTATTTTATTTGACTTGGAATTGCGGGTATGAAATGATAGAATCCGGATTTTTCTTTTTAAATTAAGGATTGAAATGATACATATCTGTATCACTTGACCTAGGTTAGAAAATATTATACAGGTCCATGGTTAATATTTTTAAATTAATATTTTCCAAAAATTTCTTAAGTATTTTGAATTTTTAGAACATATGAAATTTTAACTTAAAATTTGATGTAAAGATTTGAAGTATAAATGGCTATTGGTTTTCTATAAGCTAAATTTTTATAAGTTGATTTTAGTTTTAATTGTAATTTAAAATCTTTTATTTGGTTTTAAATTTTTACTTTGAAGATTTTATGTATGATAAACAACTTAATAATGAAATTTGATTTAATGTGGAATTCTAAATCTAGCCTAGTGGTTGTAGTGAATTTTATTTCATGAAATGGATATGTTTTGTATAAATAAGTTTACAGTGATTTTCTATAAGTTAAATCGTATAAGTAAAATGTATAAAATGTAATTTAAATATTACTTAACTTGATAATTGGAATTGGTTTCCAAATGGAGATTTTAAGTTAAGTAAATAATGTATTTTGAATTGATGAAAATTAAATACAGTTTTAACTGGGCATTTTGTGATAAATTTATTTAACTTGAAATCGTCGTTAATTGATGTCTAAATGAATAGATTTATAAAGGAAGTTGGTTTTTGTATTAACTATGACAACTTATTTTATTCCTAAAACGGGTATTTTAAAAGTATTAAGTCATTGGTTAAAAATAAAGGTTAAGTAATAATGTGCTTTTGACTTAATAAATGAATTATAGTTTAATTTGGATATTTATTGATGATTTTTTTTTACTAAATCATAAGTTAAATGATATCCAAATGAATATTTTATGAAGCAGGAAATATTATTTTTATAAGTTAAAATGACCAAAATTGAAGTTTTATTATTTCTGAAATGTTATAATAAAATCTGGAATTTTATTGGTAGCACTTCAGAAATGCTATGGTTTTAAGATAGCATTTGCTATGTGCTATCAATTCTGAAACTTAACTAGGTTCTGAAATAACTAAATACCTATTACAGCACTTTATAAGTGCTGATGTTTCTGAATTTGAACTATTTCTGAAAAGAACTAAATAACTACTACAACACTTTATAAATGATGTTGTTTCTGAACTGAACAGTTTTTGAATAACTAAACACCTATTACAGCACTTTATAAGTGATGCTGCTTCTGAAATTGAGCTGTTTGGAAATAACTAAAAACCTACCATAGCACTTTATAAGTGCTGCTTTTTTTGATTTTGACAATGTTTTGAAATATCACTATATTTACTGTAACACTTTATAAATGCTGTTGTTGCTGAAAATACAATGTTTTGGGAAATTTTACAATTAAATGAATGAACTTGAAAATGTTACAACTTTGGAAGGAATATTGGGTGATACTGATATTTAAATGGTTTAAATGAATATTGTTTGAAAGTTATTAATATTGATATTTAATGGTTTAAATGAATATTGTTTTGGAAGATATTAACATTGATTTTTAATGGTTTAAATGAATGTTTTAAAGTGTTATGATTTTCCTAAGTATTGATTTCCAAATGACAATATTTCAAAGTGTTATGATTTCAAGTATTGTGGTTTCAAAGTGTTGTTTTTGATGTTTTATAACTTTGAAGTACTATGGTTTTGGAAATGAATTTGTTTAAAATTGAATTTATTTAAGAATTGTCTTTAAATATAATGATTTGAAATATGTAGAAATTGAAGATTTAAGAATATGACTTTATGACCCGGTTTTGGTTTAAGGTGATTTTAAAAAGAATATTTCAAGTTTAAATAAATTGAAAGAAATATTCAGTGATTTGAAATTTGGTTGTATTTAAATGATAACATTTGACTTGGTTTGGAAATGGAAATAAGATATTATTGAATTTGTTTTGAAATCGAAATGATATATTATTAAATTAGTTTTTGAAATGGAAATGATACTGTTGTGATATGGTTTTGAAATGGTTATGATATTTTGGTTTTGAAAGTATAAACTATTTTGAAATAAATGATATGATTTTGAAATGGATATGCTATTTTGGTTTTGAAAGTACAAATGATTTTGAAATAAATATCCATGGGTTATAATAACGTTGGTTTTTGAAGAGACCAGGATCGGATATGGGCATACTCTCTGTCGATGTCGAAAACCACTTTAACAACCGTGTACGTGATGGAGATTCCAGAATGAAGTAGGATGGTGGCGACATTCTATTGAGGTATGTACATGGACCCGATTCCTATGAGTTGGCATAAGGTGGCTTAAACAGGATCAATCGATGGGCTAATGAGGTCCCTCCTCTTATAGGACCCACTTCTTCGTATGCCATTCTGTTACTTTGTGATTGATTAGTGCATACCTTTGATTTTGGGAGTGTGGTTCTAGGTGGGCGGTAGTAGCTGCTGCGTGTTACCACCGATCCGGAAGTGCAATTGGTATATCTACCCTGGCATTGCCTCGTTGTGCCGTGTCACCTACACAAGAGCGCCCTGTACGATTTTGGTTTTGTGTCGTACCTATGGAGTTTCCTCTGGTTGCCTCCCGATCAGGAGGTATTACGGTACTGTATAGACTATTGGCACTATGTATGTGTTAAGGGGGATATTGGGTAACTCCTTAATGCTATTTAAAAGTAAGTTTATTTTATCGTAGACACTATTATAATAGCGTATATTAGTACATAGTAAATAGTTTAACGGATCCTTAGAGGATGGGCGGTCACAAGCATCCTTTAAGTTACTTGTAGATTTATATTACAGTTCACTTGAGTTGGTTTACATTGTACAAGTATGTATGTCTTGACTCGAGTGTTTTGTGTATTTGCTTTACGCTCTGTTCAGACCGAGTGATACAACATTAGAGACTCACCTTCGGAGCTGGAGCTTTGCTTGAAGATCCAGCTATCTATTTCACTTTCAAATATTCAGTTGATCCATGTGATGTATTAAGATGTATACTTGGTTATCATATTGAGGCTTCTGTTGTATCTTGTTACTCCTGTTGTATCTTGTTTAAGTCTGATGTATTTATATAGTAGCTTCATGAACTACTATCTCTTTGCTTCCGCTGCAAGTTACTACTCTATGTCTGTGATCCGTGATTTATTTATTTACTATATATTCATAGTATTGCCAAATTTAAATCATAATTTGGTATTTTGAATCATTCAAGTCCCACAAGTGCGGATGCGAAAGGTCTAAAATAGTAGGTCGTTACAAAAAAACGTGTAATTTATATATAAAATAATTTACTTTGGAAAATAATCTTTTAAAACCGATTTTCGAAATCAATTTGAAGGCCATATTTGAAAATTCCCTTATTATAGGAATAAATAGATTTTACACTTGAAAATACTTCAAAATATTATATAATAATTATTTTAAAATTCCCGTTAGTTTTAAAATCATTTCAAAAAGATTCGGAGAAAATCATGCTCGAAAACAAATAAAAACAAGGAAATTTACCCAAACCGATATTCGAATTTAAATTCAAATTAAATTAAAAATAATTCAAAATTTGAATTTTTAAATCTCCAATATTTGGCTAGTCTATTGATAGACATCATGGCCTTAAATTATACGCAGAAATATTACAAAACAAAGCAAAAAAATAAGTGAAACGGGTCAAAAACACACAAGACGACAAGGGGAAATGGTCACAAAGGGGAAAGACCATCATCCAGGTCGACCATGTCATGGAAGGATCACCTTCCTCACTTCACCTTTAGGAGAATTTCCATTATACACTTACATAATAATATCTCTTATCCACTTGGAAGCTTCTAGAAACTTCCATTGCTTTATGAAGAGCACTCCGTATTAATTAGTTGCTAATGTGTTTGTTTGATCAGTAGACAAATGCAAAAGAGTTCAAATAACTTATTTCGAGCAAAAAGCTATTTACTGATAAACTAAGTTTCGGTTGCATTATTAATTTTCTTCAGAGAATATATATTTGTATACAAATCTCAAAAATAAGTTTCCTATCATTACACATTAATTAAATGATGTCTAACAAGGTTATAAAATCATATCTATAACACTTAAACATTTCGATATTCGAAGGTTAATTGTTCGGATTTTCGGGTTGCTACATCCCCACCCACTTAGAACATTTCGTCCTCAAAATTCAATCAAGAACGACAATTATAGAAGATAAAGGAATAAGACACATATATATACTGTTGAACTATATCCAAACTAAACTGCAACCTAAATTGATACTAAGATGAGAAAACTCTAGTTTTAGAACTAATTTGGATAGGACTCCCTTAAGATATCCTCTGTCTCCCATATACAAACTCGAGCATCCTCACTCTATTGTATCTAGACTAACTTTACAACCTTAGTCCTCAATCACTTTGTATCTCTATCAACGATACAAACAGTCTGTCTTAATATAGTCAAATTTA
This sequence comes from Allium cepa, assembly GCA_030765085.1. Classification (NCBI taxonomy): domain Eukaryota; kingdom Viridiplantae; phylum Streptophyta; class Magnoliopsida; order Asparagales; family Amaryllidaceae; genus Allium; species Allium cepa. The sequence goes on along the minus strand of CM060938.1, from coordinate 443,425,562 downwards.
GTTTAATCTCCAAGTCCTCCTGCTGTGATGCTTCCACTATCATCAAAGATCATGCACAAATTTACAAAAATGTGATACATGAAATACATCGTGCACACCCGATAGCCTAATCAGTAACTTGACTCTATATGCAAGGGTATCAATCCTCTCAAGAATTGGGAAGTGTCCTACATAGCGAGGAGCTAACTTCCCAGCTATTCCAATTCGGACTACACTTCTCATCAGAGAAACCTTTACAAACACAAATTCTCTAACAGATTACTCCAAGTCTCCACGCCTCTCGTCCGCATAGCTCTTCTGTCAATTCTGTACTTCCTTGATTTGCTTCTGAATCTCTATGACGGTATCCGATGCCTCTCGAATCATATCCAACCCAAGCACAAGAGGATCTCCAGTTTCTACTTAACATGATGGAGGTTCGCAAGGCCTTCATATAATGCTTCGAATGGTGTCATTCCAATACTAGCTAGATAACCTTTATTGTATGAAAACTCAATAGTGGTAAGTGCTCTTCCCACGAACCCCCAAAATCTAAAATGCATGCTCGAAGCTAGTCCTCTAACACTCGTTCACCCTCTATGTTTTTCCATCAGTCTGTAGATGGTAAATGGTACTCAAACTAAGTTGGGTTCCCAAAGCCTCATGCAAACCCTTATAGAAATGACTTGTGAATATCGAATCTCTATCCCTTACGGTATCGTAAGGAAAGCCGTGCAATCTGACGATCTCCTTAACATATAACTTAGCTAAACTAGAAGTGATTCTTGTAGTCTTAACAGGTAAGAAGTGCACACTCTTAGTCAGTCGGTCCTTGATAACCTGGACATCTTTTCTTAACCCCGGTAATCCATCGACGAAGTCCATAGAAATCCGCTCCCATTTCCACATAGGACCGCCTAAAAGAGTCTAGCCATCTTCCGGTGATTACCCTTTACCTATTAGCAGTTAGCACACCTGCTCATAAAGTTAGAAACTTCCCTCTTCGTCCCTTTCAACCAGAATGTCCATTTCATGTCTTGATACATCTTAGTGACCCTTGGATGTATCGTCAGCCTAGAATGGTGACTCTCTACCAGAACATCTTGTCTAATCGCATCAATATTCGAGAAACATAACCTATCGTTCAATCTCTAAATGCCATGGCTATCTACCTCGGATCTCGAGCATCTCTTTGATGCCTTATTCTCCCTTACATTCTTAGCTATCCTAGAAAATTGAAGACCTCTATCTAATTCTCTTTGATACAGCCGATCAAAGTCGGATGAATCTCAACTTGTTCCATAACCGTATACCTCCCACTAAGCGCATCAGCTACGACGTTAGTTTTTCTGAAGTATACAAAATTTCTAGATCATATGCCGTGAGAAACTCCAACCACCTTTGCTGCCTCATGTTCAAGTTCTTCTGCGTTAAAGGATACTTCAAAGATTTATGGTATATATATAACTCAAACCTTTCACCTAACAAATGATGTCTCCACAATTTTAGCACGAATATCACTGCCAACAATTCCAAGTCATGAGTAGCATACCTCGCTTCATGCGGTTTGAGCTACTGACTTGCATAAGCAATCACCCATTCATACTACATCAAAATTGCATCCAAACCTATTCCATACGCATCAGCATAAATTGTCAAACCCTCGCCTTCATCTGGCACACTAAGAACATGAGCACTAGTTAACATTGCCTTTAGCTCTGTAAATGTGTGCTTGCATTTATCCATCCAATTAAATTTGACATCTTTCATCGTCAAATTCATTAAGTGAGAGTCAATCTTTGAGAAATCCTGTATAAATCTCCTGTAATAACTTGCTAGACCTAGAAAGTTACTAATATCAGTTGCGCTTTCTGGCTTCTTCCAGTCCTGAACGTCCACAACCTTAGCGAAATAAACAGAAATACCATCCTCTAGAACAACATGATCTAAGTACCTAACTTCTAAACACCAAATGTAACATCCCTAATTTTGATGGCATTATTCAAAAGATTTAATTAGATAAATTAAATAGAACAATGACGATAATTTTTACCCTGCCTTTTGGACAAGGTCGGGATATCAATAAATTGGCTAAAACATATGGATATTAGGATTGGAGATCGTTTGGAACAATGCTATGACCGATACCGTCAAAATTATACCAAGTTTCAATCTAGGAAGGATCGATTGGGAATGATAAACAAGGTTAGATGAGGCTACACTTCAAATTTTAGGTCAATCGGAGTTCGTATGCTCTAGTTATGGATGGACAATATCGGTGAGGAATAATTTTGGATCGATACCTTCATATCGATCGTCATGATGACTGGTTTGTAGTTATTGGATCGATGCATTTTGCATCGATCAGGTGGCTCTAGGAAGAAAATAAGTTGATTGACATCAAGTTCGTATCGATATGCACGTATTGATTGGATGGCGAGGCCTGTCAATGCATTTTGTATCGATCAGCGCTAGGATCGATATGAAGAATGAAGCAATGTTTACAAGGCTTATGATGAGCATTTCGCATTGATTATCAATATAAAGGACATACTCAAGGACTAACACAAAGAGAGGCGTGCGGATTTGGAATTACATTTAATATCAATCAATTATTGATCGATACGATGGACATACTTGGGAATAACTGTGTTGGATGGATACAAAGGATCCAGGAGCCATTTTCATATCAATCGTGTTCGTATCGATCGATACGAAGGAAGCAATTAGGATGGGGCGCAAAACATGGATCTGTGCATAAGACTCGGATCGATATGAGAGGTGTGGATACAAAGTGATGGACATAAGGCAATGGAATTGATGGATACGAACAGTATATCGATGGATACAAATTGATGGAGGTGAAATTCATGGATAAGAAGCTACCGTCCCATAAAGAGAGACACAAACTTGGATCGATTATAACTTTCAAACCATGGATCCAAAAGTTATGAAATTTTCATAGGAATGTGCTTATTCACTAAGAACATCCATGATTGATCTCAACTCGATTGGAGCTAATTTGGATCGATACAAACTGTACTTGGATCGATCCCAAACGGCCCTGGATCGATCTGGTGGGCCCATATGCATGTGAGAAACGATATTCCAGGTTTTGGGGAGGATATTTTCAAATCTACACCTATAAACAACATCTTTATGACAACTAAAAAGGGACCTTCTTCTACTTTCCTAGGTGAAACTCTGCCATTTTGTTTACTGATTTCAAAGGCTCGTAACTGTAATCTCAATATAAAAGGAATAAAAGGATTGATTCAAAGTGGACGCAGGCCGGAGATAGCCGAACCACTATAAACCTTGTGTTCTTTACTTTCTTACTCATTTGAATTTTGCTATTTCTTCATTTATATTCTCTACTTTATCTAAACCAGAGATCTGTGTTTGAATATTTTGGATTTGTATGTAAACACTGGTGCTTTCACAACTTTTGCGGTTTATGGCCAATTTTGGTGCAAACACTTTGGTGCTTTCCCTGAGAAGGACTAGTACCCGCTGTACAGAATTTGGAGTTCAGATTTGGAGAGCTAAAGTATTAGATTTTGGAAAGCGATGACGAAGTAATCAACAAGGAGATAGAGAACGGAAAGGAGTCAGCATGAAGGAAGTATGGAGGCCTCTTCAGAAACTAATCATACCTTAGTTTTCATCACCAAAGATGAGATGAAGATGATGATGATGGATGCTAGCAGGAAGGGATACTGAAAAGGCAAGAGGAGATGATGTAGAACCTACTCCGACAAGTTGGACAAGCTGGAGTATAAAATCAAGAGGACCAGGAGATGCTGGAAATAGGGATCGCGAAGATGGAGCAGCAGAAGCAAAGGCAATTCAGAATCAGGACCGGGAAATTGCATCAAAAAGGATGCAGGATATGGCAAGACCATCAGGAGTAGCCCTGAGCTATGGGGCACACCCTCAGATCATGTTTGACCCAACTCCAAGCAGGATACCAGGCAGTTCCATGAAATTTGGCATTGATAAAGGAATGGATGCTCGTCCAGAGGAGCAGATTCCCTCGCGGAATCGGAAGGCAGGTTGGAGAACGCAGACAGAGGCTACCACTCGATGACAACGATAGGTTTGCGGACATGAATAGATGGGCTACAAGAGGAGGATTGGTGAATAGAGATTTGGAGGATGTGAACAGAAGCCCCTTTACTTCTACGATTAGGTAGGTTAGGAATCCACCAGATTTCAAACTACCAACACTGGAGATGTACAATGGGAGAACGAATCCCGCTGTTCACTTGACAAGGTACATGAGACACATGGAAATACTGAGGGCATCAGAGAAAGTCATGGCGCAGTGCTTCCCATTGTATTTGACGAATATAGCAACATTATGGTTCAGACAACTAGAGAGCAGCTCAATTGGCACTTGGATGGATTTGACTGAGAGATTTATGAGACAATTTCGGGTCCACATAGTCAGACCCAAGAATACGATGACTTTGACATCGATAAAACAATGGAAGGGAGAGCCGCTTAGAGATTTCTTAATCAAATTCAATGCGGCAGTGGCTTCAATGGATCGAACCAATCCGTCGATGGTTTTGACGGCAGCAGTCTCAGGAATTGCGGATGATTCAGATTTAAGATATCATTGGAACGGGATCCGTCGACGGATTTCGGAGAGTTTTACCATGAAGTGGAAAGGTTTTCTAAGACAGGAAGATGCGAAGGCTGAAAGAGAAGGAAGAGAGGCTGAAGCTTATGCGATAAAAGGTGGAGATCCACCTAGGGAGGATTCAAACAAGGACTATAGAGGCAAAAGGAAAATGAATGTTATTGAGAACACTCAAAAAGGCAAGGAGGGAATCAAAATTCTCTTTTTACAAGGATTTGACCGAAACTCTGAAAAGGATTTACTTGGATACTCAAGGGCACCTCCAGTATTAAAGGCCAGCAAAAAGGGAACCCTCTGAATACGAACGGGCTTCGGGAATGCATTGTCTATTCAATGACCTGGATGGGCGCAACACAAATGACTGTAGGCATCTGAAGGATATTATTGAGGAACATGTGAGGAATGGTCATCTACAGTGGCAGTGGAACATGAGCTCCTACCCACCTCATACGAAGATGGCATTGGATCTAGGCAACGTCGTCAACTTGTTATCAGCTAATTGGATTTATAACTTTGAATAAGTAATAAATCCCGAAGTGATGCGGCTAAGTCATTTACACTTGTATGGGATCAAGGATGGTCCCTAGGCATTCTTTGAGATGATGATAAACCGTAATGCTCGGGTTAATGAAATCTTGTTTTCTTCTGTTTTATGTGTACTCTGGTTTCTTTCTTGGTACTATGGACATTTGATTTTCTTGGTTGTACAGACTTTTATTTTGTCAATTGGACTTTTTAATTGATTGGATTTAGATAATTGTAATAAATAATATAGGTCATGCGATTACGGTCCCGACTAGAGAGACATGGCAGTAATTGCAAGTTACGTCCCATTATCAGAGAGTGATGGAATGGACTCGAATGCAATATAAAAGTCCCCGACAAGAGAGTCGAGGCCGGATAATGCAAAAGACCTCGACTAGAGAGTCAAGGCTGGAGAATACAAAAGTCATCGTCCAGAGAGTCAAGGCCTGGAGAATATAAAAGTCCTTGCCCAAAGAGTCATGGACGAAGAATATAAAACCCCCGACAGGAAAGTCGAGGCCATAGCAGGATAAAACAACCTGGCGAGGTCTATGGATTTGAATTTAGATGGTCATGGATTCAGATTTCAGCTTTGAATAACTAAGGATTCGATTAGTACCCGGAGTTGTCTCGGATTTGGCTATAGGCTCGAAGCGGCCTCGGATTAGGATATCGACCCGGAGTGGTCATGGATTTGGTCATTGGATTTTGGACATAAACGGATTAAAACTCAGTTGATGGGTTTGGATGGATATGGAGTTGGCTAAGGATTTGGTTACTGGACTCGGAATCGAATACCGACTTGGAGCAGCCGCGGATTTGGACAAGGATATGACTGTGGCACTTGGATAGAATGGCTTGGTAATGGATTGGGTTATGGATCGGATGGTATGGTATGGATGGAATATGGACTTTGGATATCAGGATTAAAGCTATTAAAAACACGCTTTCCTACGCAAGGCATGTTTTGGGGGGACAAATGTTACTCCGCCTTTTGGACAAGGCTGGGATATCAACAAATCGGCTAAAACAGATGGATATCAAGATTGGAGATCGGTTGGAAACAAGGCTATGATCGATACCGTCAAAATAGGACCAAATTCCAATCAAGGCAGGATCGACTGGGAATGAAAACAAGGTTGGATGAGGCTACCCTTCGAATTTCAGGTTAACCGGAGTTCGTACGCTCTAATTATGGATGGCTTAATATTGGTGTGGTCATGATGACTGGTTTGGATCGATTAGATCGATGCATCTTGTATCGATGCACTATGCATGGATCAGTTGGCTCTAGGAAGAAAATGAGTTAATGGATATGGAGTTTGTATCGATATGCACGTATCGATTGGATGGCGAGGCATGTCAGTGCATTTCGTATCGATCAGGGCTGGGATCGATACAAAGAATGAAGTGACGATGGCAGAGATTAGGATGAGAATTTCATATCGATCGTCGATATGAAGGACACACTCAGAGACGATACGAAGAAGGGCGTAGGGATTTCGAAAAGAATTTCGTATCGATCAATCATTGATCAATACGATGGACATACTCAGGAATAGCTGTGTTAGATGGATACGAAGGATTCAAGAGCCATTTTCATATCGATCGTGTTCATATCGATCGATACAAAGGAAGCGGTCGGGATTGGGCGTAGAACATGGATCTGTGTGTGAGAATCGAATCGATATGAGAGGTGTAGACCATCACAAGGAAACGGAATCGATGGATACGAACAGTATATCGATAGATACAAATTGATGGAGGCAAAATTTATGGATACGAAGCTACCATCCCACAAAGAGAGACACAAACTTGGATCGATCATAACTCTCAAATCATGGATCCATATGTTATGAAATTTTTACAAGAGCTTGCTTATTCACTCAAAAACGTCCATGATCGATCTCAAATCGATTGGAGCCAATTTGGATCGATACGAATTGTACATGGATCTATCCCAAACGACCATGGATCGATCTGATAGGCCCATATGCAGTGAGAAAAGGTATTCCAGGTTTGGGCGGATATTTTCAGATCTACAGCTATAAATAGCAGCTCTACGGCAACTAAAGAAGGATCTTCATCTAATTTCCTAGGCAAAACTATGCCATTTTGTTTACTGATTTCAAAGAATTGTAACTGTAATCTTAATATAAAAGGATTGATTCAAAGTGGAAATAGGCCAGAGATAGCTGAACCACTATAAACCTTGTGTTCTTTGCTTTCTTACTCAATTTAATTATGATATTTCTTCATTTTTATTCTCAACTTTATCTAGATCTGAGATCTGTGTTTGAATATTGGGGACCAGTGTGTAAACACTAATGCTTTCATGACTTTCGAGGTTTGTGACCAATTTTGGCGCGAACAATAAGGAGATTGAGATTTGATTAAATTAACATATGGCCATGCTTACTAATTGGATAAATTGGCTTTAACTTGGTTTAAGGGCTAATGTGGTTACATATGGGCATATTAGTAAAATAGCCTCCTTATTATTTTACATGGCTATTACTTCTCCTCTATGTCCATTCATGTTTCATTTTTCTCACGGTCACAAAATCAAAAAACCTAAATCCAATCCGGTCATTACCAAAGAGGAAAAGAAGCAACTTTTATCTAAAGCCAAAGATCAAGCTAGGAAGGATTAATCAACAACCAATCTTAAGTTCCTTATCAAATCTGAGGTGAATAATAATTCTTACCATCTCTCTTTGGATTTTATAATCATGTGATTCTAGACTTGAATAATTATTTTGTTTCCATGATATACTGGATGATGATAAGCTTGAATTTATGGATTGTTTGATTTAAACCCTTAAATTATATGAAATCCGTATGGTTGTAGGGTCAAAACCATGTTTAACAGATTTAAAATGCCATGGAAATTTTTTATGCTAAGTGCAACATAATTTTGGAGATGATTTTTAATTTTTAGAATTTTCCAAGCTATGGATATTTTATTATGGATTGTTGATCGAGAAAATGATAAAATTGGGTTAAATATTTATTTTGTGAATTTCAAGAAGAAACTGGGTCTATTTTAATATATTTTATTACATGATTAATTCGAATTTTTATAATTTTTGGGGATCTTTCCAGTTGATTTATTTGGGAAAATAAATTATTTTAAAAGAAGAGCTTTTCTGAAAATGCCGGTTTTAGGTTATATGGAATGGTTTTTAACGTTTAAATCTTTAATTTAGGATCTGAATAAATGCAGCCTTGTTGAAGTAAAGAAATTAATAAGTTTTATGGCAGCCAATCAATGTTTTACAACTAGGCAAGTTGTTAAAAAGAAATTACTTAAAGTTGCATTGATTCAGCCCTTAAATAAAAAAAGGTGTTTCTCCTTTAATAGAAGGTACCTTCCGAACCCTTTGATTTCTCCCCATCATGGTCGAAACCATCATAGTCAAAACCTTCATAATCGGTACCGATCCACATAGTATCTCCTAGAAGATATGTAATCGTTTGGAAGATGGGTAAAAGCCTTGATGTCGAAGGGTAAGCTTCCGATCGGGTCGAAACCCTGTTTTGTTTTCACAAGTTAAATCCTTGCCTTATTTTATTTAAAAGCTTTGATTTTGTCGAAATGTTTTTCTCGAAGGGGTGTATGTTTAACTTTCAAAGAAGGTTTCCATGTTTTACTAGAGGTATTAGCTTTCGAAGGAGTTCCACTTTTCTTCAAATGAAAGCTTTCAAAAGGGGTTGGTTTCGACCCAATCGAAGCCTAGCTGTTACTCTAACTTTCGACCTTGATGTTCAGGAATGCTTCTGAAGGATTGCCCTTGTTTTTACCTTAACTAAGCTTTTCCTTTATTTCTTTTGAAAGGGATGGGGTTTCGAAGGAGATGGGGTCGAAAGAGGGTTTCGACCCAGACCTTCGAAGTTTTGATTTTTAAGCCTTTTGCTCTCGAACTAGATGGCTCCGACACCATTAAATTTTTCCTCATTTTAGTTTTTGTTGGTTTCAAAAGATATACTTTCGTATATAACCATTTTGATCCAAACGTTGTTTTTAAAGAAGTAAACCTAATTCTTTCGTAAGAAGTATTTTCATATTTTTCAAAGTCTTATGTTTTAAAAGATGACTTAATACTTTTGAAAGGTACCAATGGTTTCGAAAGAGGATACTTCCCAAGAGTTTTGAAAGGTATGTATACTATTTTTTAAAAAGAAGTCTTTGCTTTCGAAGGAGACTAACCAAGGTTTCGAAAGAGATGTTTTCATGACACAAACCCAATCTCAATCTTAAAAGTAATAACCATGGCATAAATAAAGGTTCTGGAGATATTATTCACATTGTTAATCACCCATAACTGTATCTTAGGGAAATGGTAGAATAACCAGTTAGGTTGACCCAGTAGTGAATATAACTTAATAGATATTAAAATTCTTAATTTAATGAGATTGATGTAACGTACGCGATTTTTCGTTGTCGAAAAACCGAATAGTTAGGGTTTTAAGAAAAAGAGAAAGGTAGAAGAGAGAAGAAGAAGATAGAAAATAGAGAGAAAAGAAAATAGAACGGAACAGAAAACAACAGAACAATATCAGAATCTCACAATCGTAGCGGAACAACATATAATAAATAAATGAATAACCTTTAAACAAAGAACTATATCAGTTATTACATTTTATACATTACATTACATCATCATCAGAGTGTACAACAACAAACAACAACAAACAACAACAAACAGCGGAAAAGAAATACTAAATACTAATAATACGCCATGCCATCCATCTTGTTTCTAGCAACTCCTGAATTCCAGAATATCCTGCTAAACCTTAACTCTTGACTGCCCGTGTGGAAATTGGTGGGCACCCAGAGTTTAGGAAGGAAAACAATAAACTCCGAGTCAGTCATGTGACTGGTGTGAGAACTCAAAACAGTTTATTTATCTTTAAAATCAAAATAGAGGAATATTTTTTTAAAGTCAATTCGCAATGCTTTTAAAAATGAGACTACCATAAGGCCTCTCGCACACACACACAATGCAAACGCAGAATCGGAGGAGATTTCTCCTTATGATAGTCAAAGATGCTTGATACGCATTAAAAAGAACATTTGATATTATAACTAGTGCATGGTGTAGAGAAAATCATTTCGAAAATAAAGATATAAATCTTAGCCAGCATAGACATTCCGCACTTATGCCTACTATATCTACCATCCAAACAGTGGGGCGCCACCATAAGTGAATGATAGGTTCTACAACTAATACCGTACAAGATCGTATTGTTTCTTTGGATTTCCAACGAATGGTCAGGCCAAGGAACTTCCCATTGCCACATGAGAACGCCTCTGGAAGGACGTCCCCGAGAACCTAACCGGATCTCTGCCAACACAAGGCCAGGTTACCTTTCAAACTAGGTAACAACTGACACGAGTATGCCATCCCCCGGTCCTTTGGGACCTTTAACCGAGAGCTCGTCACCATCATCACACAATCATAAATAAAGTGTTTCAACATGAGTAAGCATCTGGGCTCCATACCATGATACCACCCTTTTCCAGAAGGAAATGCACATACCCTAAAGGGAGCTACCCCTCATAACATTGCTGCATCTTTCCTGTTTTGACCATTCCAGGGTGTGAGGCTCGACGAAGTCACGTCCACAAAAACATACTTTATACAAAAGCCATGCTTTGGGTCAACAAATGATCATAGAAATTATCACAAAGATAGACGATCAAATAAATGATCCTATCACAAATGATCAACATAATGATCATTTCACAGCAACACTCAGCATGTCACATTATCAAATTGGGAATATATTGCTGATAACCATCAACTACATAACCTCTGAGCTCGTACGTCTCAGAGAAGGGTGTTAAGCTAAAAGAATAAATTCTCCGCCACCAACAGAAATATATTTGAAAGAAATCTGCTTTATATCTCAATTTGTAATGTCAGACATACAATCCATACAAGTCTGTTCCGGGCTCGAACAGAACCGAAGGCACTTACAAAGAAGTCCTCGCAATCCGGATAATCTCTAATCACGTCCGGACTTCCCATCACATAGGGAGTCTCTATACCGTAGCTACTCGGTGCAAAGACAATCGACGAGTTGTCCTTTCGCTTTCAAAATATCCGATCTTCAACACCGGTCATCAATGCTATCCATTACGTCGTATCACTATTCGAAATGGGTAATCCGAATAACGAGCGCAATAATTTAAAAATAAGTGTAGCATTCAAATTCAGCAAATCACAACAAATACCTTTCAAAGGTAAATATTGATAGTCGGTTATTGAACTATCAATGGATATGCACGACATCACCAGATTCCAAATAATTTTCCAAATTATTTATTTCCCAAAAATATCTTTACTAGATATATAATTTTCACACTTCAAAAATAAATCAATATTTATTTTTAAACGAATTCCACTTTCTTTTATAAATTCCATAGTGAATTTATATTCCAAAATATCTATGAATATACGATTTCAATTATTCATTTTCAATTTATCTTCAAAAAGATAAATCCTCAAAACGATTCATTTTGCATTGGAAAACATTTCCATACTTATTTATTTATCAGTAATTCTCAAATCCATTTATTTTCAACACTTGGAAAATATTCAATATACTTAAATCGAGATTAAGTATACATTTCATTCTTTAAGGAAATCATTCTCTTAAACATATTTATTTGGGCCAAAACGAATGTTGCGTAAAACATCGTTACGACAACCCAAAATCACTAGTATAGGGATTCGAAATTAAAATAGATATATAAATCCCAATACTATACAAAACATTTCCTTTCGGAAATCATTTACTATAACAACAGTGTTATAGTCCACCATTTCCTTCTATTTCTCGAAAACGTCTATTTCAACAATAAATGTTGAAATCTATGGTTTCGAATCTCAACACGTTTTGAAAACATCGGTAGATCGTTTTAATTCTATTTAAAACATCACATTCAAAACGTTTTCTTAACATATTATTCACTATTCAAAAACGTGAATATACTTCATTAACAAATTTAATCCTTTCTATACATTTTATTTTAAAGGATTATTCACTGTCTAAAACGTGAATATAACTCCATAAATAAATTACGACAATTTACTTATCAAAATAAGTTGTTGCGAATTTATAAAACAACGTTTATAAATTCCATTTCTATTTATTTTATAACTACTTCCTTTATAAATCTCCTTTATTAACCTATTCAATTTCATATCCCAATGATATACTAAAAGTTCATATTATAAGTTAAATGCTTATAAAACGATTATTCTACAAAATCGTTCTTTTTAAGATTTTCCAAATTATAAATCTTATAACTTATAAGATTCATTTATTAAACCAAATCTATTCCTTCAAATAACTTTACAAATTTTATAAACCTACTGCTTATAAAATTCCATTTCTACTTCACCGTTTATAATTCCATACATTTCATTCATTTATGAAATTCATTCATAATTCATTCTACCCTTATAAAAACTCGTTTTATAATTCAAATATTTTTAATTTACAAATATCCATTTATAAATCTTTTATATAAATTAATTTATATTATTCTTTTAAAACGTCTTTAATCCCCTTTATAATTTCACCATTTTGATTTATAAAATAATTAAATTTTATAAATCCTATATTTTCAACTTTTTATAATAAATTCAAAAATCCCGATTAAACTATTTTATAAAATCATTAGCCTCATATTTTCAAAAATTAACTTTTAACTATATTTCTCAAAAGTCATAATTTTTATAACATAAAAATTATAACGTTTATTTATTTAAAATGGATCAATTCCAAAAATATTTTATAAACATATACTTTCAAAAATTACTTTAAAATCATTTTAAAATTCCAAAATTTGGCCCAATGATGCTACACACCAAATAGTCAATCACGACAACAACGATATCATATATCGATATGATCAGAATATCAAAATATCCAAAATCAAATAAATACTGTTGAGGAATCCAGTTGGATCCCTCCAACCTGTTTTCCTGCATCCACAAACATTAGCACAATACCAATTCCGCTCCAGTACGGAATTATCGCGGTATATGGGATTTAAAATATTATCCGCTTAATAGACGGCGCAATAGAGTCTCATCCGCTATACAATGCGGGAAATCAATAACTGCAATATATACATATGCCAATATATATATTGCTATTATATATAATACCAATTTCACTGTTTATGAAATATTCGCGGTATATGTTTTTAATAAATAACATCCGCTTACTAACGGCGCATAATGTCTATTTTAACAATCAATAGATAACAATCATCATTCAAACATGCATTCAAGTATTTTAAATCTAACTATTTAAAATAAAATCGAAACCGATTCGATTGAGTGAGAAGTTCTCACCTTAATTTCAATTTCGTTTTAGCGATATATTTCGAATAAAATTAAACGGACGTTTAATTTTACCCGAAATTCTCACTAACTCCAAACGACTCCAATCCAATTCCATAGCGTAGAGCTCGTCTATACGATTCCAACGCAACTAGTTTCACGCGTTTTCGACCTCGTATGAAAAAGTTATGATTTTTACAAGTTTATACGAATTTTTATAACTAAATTTACAAACTTTAATAAATTTTAAACCTACAACTATTCTGGGCCGTTGGATCCACTGCCTCCCTCATCAAGACCGTGTGCACCCCCCCTTCTCCCTCTCGTTCCATCTACAGATAATACACGACGCAAGCAACCCATAAACATTCCAATTAGGGTTTAAAAATTCGACCACCACGATGCATCAAAACACGATCAGGTTGCGCCACTTGGAAGCCCCCAACCTCCTCTACCCTCGGCCTGGGTGCAGCCACGCTCGGCCATCTCTAGTGCACACAAATCGAGAACGAACGCATGCCTTTGAACGCAAATTCCCGTTGATCTAAGCCACTTCAAACGATCATCTCCGTATGAAATCGAAGATCACGTCGCCCTGTACAAATTTCGTTCAGATGTCGAGACCTAATTGTTTGTAGATTGGAAGTTTATAAGGGATGAAGGTGGAACAATTTCGGCCTTAGATTCCTAACTGGCGGTGGCTAGGGTTTAGGGTTAAATTTTTTTATATATTTTTTCCTCTTGTGAAGGTGGGCTATTTATAGGAAATAAAACAAAACACTATTCATTTTGGAATTTCGTACTCCGATTTACGCGCGGTGACCGACGTTTCTAGGATTTACCCCACGTTCCGGACACAATGGAATAGGTTTCGGAAGCTAATTCGGTCATCTGTGCGAGATATGGCAATAAACGTTCAATTTAAATTAAACCGATTTAAACGATTTTCTAGGCGTTTTAGTTGGCACCGGACAAACGGTAAATCCAATTGACACGAAATTTGAAACCATACAATAATATCACATTACGGATCCGATGAAACTGGTTTCGTCGAAATCCGAGACTGTTTGAAAAATGGTTATTTTAACTCGCCAAATTAATATTAAAACAATTACGATGCGTTTCGAGCTGCTGCGATCAAACGGTAACTCCGATTGCTACGAAAATTAAAATCCGGTAATAACAAACTATTACGGATCCAATGGAACTACTTTCGTCCAATTCTGAGACTGTTCAAAAATTGGCTAATTTCACTAGTCGATTAAATATTAAAATATTCAATTTTCACAAATAAACTCTTAATTCGATTATAAAAGTTCTATAATATCATTCTAACTTCAATATGATAAAATAAAATTTTACAAATCATTTTCAATCATATTTAACCCAATTTTCAATTATTTCTGTATTTTCACATATTAAATTATCGATTTAATTATTCAATTAAATCCAATTATTCGAAATAAAATTTATTCGACTTATAATTTCACTAATAAATATTTAAAATTAATTAAATATTAAAATTTTAATTAATAAAAATTCGGGGTCGTTACATACTTCCCCCCTTAAAAGAAGTTCGTCCTCGAAATTAACAAGAAAAGTTACAGAATCTATTAACTTTCCCAAAATCCATAGTTAAACTTCTTATAATAACTTTACTAAGTTTTCAAATCATACTTAGTTATCTTTTTCGAAAACAACTACTATTGTTTAACTTTCAATTCCAAATCAAAATTAAAGTTTTTAAAATTTTCCCAATTTTCTCAAATTTTTTCTAACGCCTTAAATTTTCGGAAAAATTCGCCATAGTCTCCTTTGCGCGGCTCGATCCGAAAAAAAATGACAGTATATATATCACAAATATACATCTCATCAAGTAATGAGGCATCCTGCAGGGAAAAAATTGTAAATGTACGATATTTAATCCGAGATATGTACCTTATATTTTATTAGCAAGCATATACGGCTGATATAGCGCGAAAGCGAGCTCCAAATGCGAAGCAAACGCGATCCGCACCTACTAATCACTCAACAAACAACATGAGAACATGCATATAGACAATAGTATCGATATACAACATATGGCAACATAATAACTATACATGCCAACATAGCAAATGAAACAAAAGCAATATGTTCAACCATCAACCAACTAACATCCATAACCAAATCAATATTCATTCATATTCTCATTAATATTCAATGAAATGAGTTTTCAATTTAAATCACATTTGATTCATTAACAGTGGATATTTTTACTAACATTCATTCTCAATTAGTTTATATTCACTAATTCATATTCAAGTTGGTTCACTTCCAAATCAAATTCAATTCTATTTAAGATTCACTTAACTTCCAATTGAATTTCAATTACTTTAGCTTCCAATTTCATTAATACTTAATGAATTATATACAATCAACTAACAATCAAATAACAACCAATGTTTATTAATTACAACCAAATTCCTTTGCTTATATTCATTTAATTTGGTTTAATTAAATTGATTTTCATTCAATTATTCAACTTCCAATAACATTAGAATTTAATGAATTAACACTTACATTCATTATTTCATATCAACTTAATTTACATTCAATTGATTAACATTTAATCCATTCATTCAATTTAATTACAAAAGTTGAATTTCATTTGTATAACTCAAGTTCACATTTATCACTTAACTTTATTAATTTACTTTGATACCAATGTCAACTTCATTCAACATTTCTTAAGTTATACTTCCATTTCAAACATTATTTGGCTTTACTTAACTCAAATTCCAACTTATAAATCAATTTCGAATTCCAATTCTAAAGTAAGTTTCCATTTAACTTTAAATTCATTTTTATTTACAACTCATATTCATAAATATATTCATATAGTTTCACTTCTTATATATATAAGATTTTTTTTTCACAATTGTAAATCACTTTAATTATAATTCAATTCTTATAATTCTTTTGCTTATACAAGTATTCTTTTATTTAGATTATTCAAACATCTTATTCAATAACCAAACAATCAACTTATATACTTTAAATAATTCTGAAAAATTATTCCTTTATATATAAAATATAATCAAGGTAAAATTATTTCATTTACCCAATTTAAAACAATATTGTGCCGAATTGTTCTATTCAAGTGTTTAGAGATCCCTATCAACAACGTTAATTACTCGTATTAACCAGAATCTATATACCACTCAACAAACCAATCATCACAATATAAAACAATTTTATATTCACTAACAAATACGCTCTCATAGCTATTATTACACTCAACTCATTCTAGAGTACTACTAACTCTATCTCTAATGAGTAATACCCAACAGAACCATGGTTGTCGCTTAACCATATGCTCTGATACCACCTGTAACGTACGCGATTTTTCGTTGCCGAAAAACCGAATAGTTAGGGTTTTAAGAAAAAGAGAAAGGTAGAAGAGAGAAGAAGAAGATAGAAAATAGAGAGAAAAGAAAATAGAACGGAACAGAAAACAACAGAACAATATCAGAATCTCACAATCGCAGCGGAACAACATATAATAAATAAATGAATAATCTTTAAACAAAGAACTATATCAGTTATTACATTTTATACATTACATTACATCATCATCAGAGTGTACAACAACAAACAACAACAAACAACGGAAAAGAAATACTAAATACTAATAATACGCCATGCCATCCATCTTGTCTCTAGCAACTCCTGAATTCCAGAATATCCTGGTAAACCTTAACTCTTGACTGCCCGTGTGGAAATTGGTGGGCACCCAGAGTTTAGGAAGGAAAACAATAAACTCCGAGTCAGTCATGTGACTGGTGTGAGAACTCAAAACAGTTTATTTATCTTTAAAATCAAAATAGAGGAATATTTTTTTAAAGTCAATTCGCAATGCTTTTAAAAATGAGACTACCATAAGGCCTCACACACACACACACAATGTAAACGCAGAATCGGAGGAGATTTCTCCTTATGATAGTCAAAGATGCTAGATACACATTAAAAAGAACATTTGATATTATTACTAGTGCATAGTGTAGAGAAAATCATTTCGAAAATAAAGATATAAATCTTAGCCAGCATAGACATTCCGCACTTATGCCTACTATAGCTACCATCCAAACAGTGGGGCGCCACCATAAGTGAATGATAGGTTCTACAACTAATACCGTACAAGATCGTATTGTTTCTTTGGATTTCCAACGAATGGTCAGGCCAAGGAACTTCCCATTGCCACATGAGAACGCCTCTGGAAGGACGTCCCCGAGAACCTAACCGGATCTCTGCCAACACAAGGCCGGGTTACCTTTCAAACTAGGTAACAACTGACACGAGTATGCCATCCCCCGGTCCTTTGGGACCTTTAACCGAGAGCTCGTCACCATCATCACACAATCATAAATAAAGTGTTTCAACATGAGTAAGCATCTGGGCTCCATACCATGATACCACCCTTTTCCAGAAGGAAATGCACATACCCTAAAGGGAGCTACCCCTCATAACCTTGCTGCATCTTTCCTGTTTTGACCATTCCGGGGTGTGAGGCTCGACGAAGTCACGTCCACAAAAACATACTTTATACAAAAGCCATGCTTTGGGTCAACAAATGATCATAGAAATGATCACCAAGATAGACGATCAAATAAATGATCCTATCACAAATGATCAACACAATGATCATTTCACAGCAACACTTAGCATGTCACATTACCAAATTGGGAATATATCGCTGATAACAATCAACTACATAACCTCTGAGCTCGTACGTCTCAGAGAAGGGTGTTAAGCTAAAAGAATAAATTCTCCGCCACCAACAGAAATATATTTGAAAGAAATCTGCTTTATATCTCAATTTGTAATGTCAGACATACAATCCATACAAGTCTGTTCCGGGCTCGAACAGAACCGAAGGCACTTACAAAGAAGTCCTCGCAATCCGGATAATCTCTAATCACGTCCGGACTTCCGATCACATAGGGAGTCTCTATACCGTAGCTACTCGGTGCAAAGACAATCGACGAGTTGTCCTTTCGCTTTCAAAAATATCCGATCTTCAACACCGGTCATCAATGCTATCCATTACGTCGTATCACTATTCGAAATGGGTAATCCGAATAACGAGCGCAATAATTTAAAAATAAATGTAGCATTCAAATTCAGCAAATCACAACAAATACCTTTCAAAGGTAAATATTGATAATCGGTTATTGAACTATCAATGGATATGCACGACATCACCAGATTCCAAATAATTTTCCAAATTATTTATTTCCCAAAAATATCTTTACTAGATATATAATTTTCACACTTCAAAAATAAATCAATATTTATTTTTAAACGAATTCCACTTTCTTTTATAAATTCCATAGTGAATTTATATTCCAAAATATCTATGAATATACGATTTCAATTATTCATTTTCAATTTATCTTCAAAAAGATAAATCCTCAAAACGATTCATTTTGCATTGGAAAACATTTCCATACTTATTTATTTATAAGTAATTCTCAAATCCATTTATTTTCAACACTTGGAAATATTCAATATACTTAAATCGAGATTAAGTATACATTTCATTCTTTAAGGAAATTATTCTCTTAAACATATTTATTTGGGCCAAAACGAATGTTGCGTAAAACATCGTTACGACAACCCAAAATCACTAGTATAGGGATTCGAAATTAAAATAGATATATAAATCCCAATACTATATAAAACATTTCCTTTCGGAAATCATTTACTATAACAACAGTGTTATAGTCCACCATTTCCTTCTATTTCTCGAAAACGTCTATTTCAACAATAAATGTTGAAATCTATGGTTTCGAATCTCAACACGTTTTGAAAACATCGGTAGATCGTTTTAATTCTATTTGAAACATCACATTCAAAACATTTTCTTTAACATATTATTCACTATTCAAAAACGTGAATATACTTCATTAACAAATTTCATCCTTTCTATACATTTTATTTTAAAGGATTATTCACTGTCTAAAATGTGAATATAACTCCATAAATAAATTACGGCCATTTACTTATCAAAATAAGTCGTTGCGAATTTATAAAGTTTATAAATTCCATTTCTATTTATTTTATAACTACTTCCTTTATAAATCTCCTTTATTAACCTATTCAATTTCATATCCCAATGATATACTAAAAGTTCATATTATAAGTTAAATGCATATAAAACGATTATTCTACAAAATCGTTCTTTTTAAGATTTTCCAAATTATAAATCTTATAACTTATAAGATTCATTTATTAAACCAAATCTATTCCTTCAAATAACTTTACAAATTTTATAAACCTACTGCTTATAAAATTCCATTTCTACTTCACCGTTTATAATTCCATACATTTCATTCATTTATGAAATTCATTCACAATTCATTCTAATCTTATAAAAACTCGTTTTATAATTCAAATATTTTTAATTTACAAATATCCATTTATAAATCTTTTATATAAATCAATTTATATTATTCTTTTAAAACGTCTTTAATCCCCTTTATAATTTCACCATTTTGATTAATAAAATAATCAAATTTTATAAATCCTATATTTTCAACTTTTTATAATAAATTCAAAAATCCCGATTAAACTATTTTATAAAATCATTAGCCTCATATTTTCAAAAATCAACTTTTAACTATATTTCTCAAAAGTCATAATTTTTCTAACATAAAAATTATAACGTTTATTTATTTAAAATGGATCAATTCCAAAAATATTTTATAAAAATATACTTTCAAAAATCACTTTAAAATCATTTTAAAATTCCAAAATTTGGCCCAATGATGCTACACACCAAATAGTCAATCACGACAACAACGATATCATATATCGATATGATCATCAATCGAATATCAAAATATCCAAAATCAAATAAATACTGTTGAGGAATCCAGATGGATCCCTCCAACCTGTTTTCCTGCATCCACAAACATTAGCACAATACCAATTCCGCTCCAGTACGGAATTATCGCGGTATATGGGATTTAAAATATTATCCGCTTAATAGACGGCGCAATAGGGTCTCATCCGCTATACAATGCGGGAAATCAATAACTGCAATATATACATATGCCAATATATATATATATTGCTATTATATATAATACCAATTTCACTGTTTATGAAATATTCGCGGTATATGTTTTTAATAAATAACATCCGCTTACTAACGGTGCATAATGTCTATTTTAACAATCAATAGATAACAATCATCATTCAAACATGCATTCAAGTATTTTAAATCTAACTATTTAAAAAAAAATCGAAACCGATTCGATTGAGTGAGAAGTTCTCACCTTAATTTCAATTTCGTTTTAGCGATTTATTTCGAATAAAATTAAACGGACGTTTAATTTTACCCGAAATTCTCACTAACTCCAAACGACTCCAATCCAATTCCATAGCGTAGAGCTCGTCCATACGATTCCAACGCAACTGGTTTCGCGCGTTTTCGACCTCGTATGAAAAAGTTATGATTTTTACAAGTTTATACGAATTTTTATAACTAAATTTACAAACTTTAATAAATTTTAAACCTACATCTATTCTGGGCCGTTGTATCCACTGCCTCCCTCATCAAGACCGTGTGCACTCCCCTTCCCCCTCTCGTTCCATCTATAGATAATACACGATGCAAGCAACCCATAGACATTCCAATTAGGGTTTAAAAATTCGACCACCACGATGCATGAAAACACGATCAGGAAGCGCCACTTGAAATCCCCCAACCTCCTCTACCCTCGGCCTGGGTGCAGCCACGCTCTGCCATCTCTGGTGCACGCAAATCGAGAACGAACGCATGCCTTTGAACGCAAATTCCTGTTGATCTAAGCCACTTCAAACGATCATCTCCATATGAAATTGAAGATCACGTCGCCCTCTACAAATTTCGTTCAGATGTCGAAACCTAATTGTTTGTAGATTGGAAGTTTATAAGGGATGAAGATGGAACAATTTCGGCCTTAGATTCCTAACTGGCGGCGGCTAGGGTTTAGGGTTAATTTTTTTTTATATTTTTTTTTCTCTTGTGAAGGTGGGCTATTTATAGGAAATAAAACAAAACACTATTCATTTTGGAATTTTCGGACTCCGATTTACGCGCGGTGACCGACGTTTCTAGGGTTTACCCCGCGTTCCGGACACAATGGAATAGGTTTCGGAAGCACTAACTCCAAACGACTCCAATCCATTTCCATAGCGTAGAGCTCGTCCATACGATTCCAACGCAACTGGTTTCGCGCGTTTTCGACCTCGTATGAAAAAGTTATGATTTTTACAAGTTTATACGAATTTTTATAACTAAATTTACAAACTTTAATAAATTTTAAACCTACATCTATTCTGGGCCGTTGTATCCACTGCCTCCCTCATCAAGACCGTGCGCACCCCCCCTTCCCCCTCTCGTTCCATCTATAGATAATACACGACGCAAGCAACCCATAGACATTCCAATTAGGGTTTAAAAATTCGACCACCACGATGCATGAAAACACGATCAGGAAGCGCCACTTGGAATCCCCCAACCTCCTCTACCCTCGGCCTGGGTGCGGCCACGCTCGGCCATCTCTGGTGCACGCAAATCGAGAACGAACGCATGCCTTTGAACGCAAATTCCTGTTGATCTAAGCCACTTCAAACGATCATCTCCGTATGAAATTGAAGATCACGTTGCCCTCTACAAATTTCGTTCAGATGTCGAAACCTAATTGTTTGTAGATTGGAAGTTTATAAGGGATGAAGATGGAACAATTTCGGCCTTAGATTCCTAACTGGCGGCGGCTAGGGTTTAGGGTTAAATTTTTTTTATATTTTTTTTTCTCTTGTGAAGGTGGGCTATTTATAGGAAATAAAACAAAACACTATTCATTTTGGAATTTTCGGACTCCGATTTACGCACGGTGACCGACGTTTCTAGGGTTTACCCTGCGTTCCGGACACAATGGAATAGGTTTCGGAAGCACTAACTCCAAACAACTCCAATCCATTTCCATAGCGTAGAGCTCGTCCATACGATTCCAACGCAACTGGTTTCGCGCGTTTTCGACCTCGTATGAAAAAGTTATGATTTTTACAAGTTTATACGAATTTTTATAACTAAATTTACAAACTTTAATAAATTTTAAACCTACATCTATTCTGGGCCGTTGTATCCACTGCCTCCCTCATCAAGACCGTGCGCACCCCCCCTTCTCCCTCTCGTTCCATCTATAGATAATACACGACACAAGAAACCCATAGACATTCCAATTAGGGTTTAAAAATTCGACCACCACGATGCATGAAAACACGATCAGGAAGCGCCACTTGGAAGCCTCCAACCTCCTCTACCCTCGGCCTGGGTGCGGCCACGCTCGGCCATCTCTGGTGCACGCAAATCGAGAATGAACGCATGCCTTTGAACGCAAATTCCTGTTGATCTAAGCCACTTCAAACGATCATCTCCGTATGAAATCGAAGACCACGTCGCCCTCTACAAATTTCGTTCAGATGTCGAAACCTAATTGTTCGTAGATTGGAAGTTTATAAGGGATGAAGATGGAACAATTTCGGCCTTAGATTCCTAACTGGCGGCGGCTAGGGTTTAGGGTTAAAATTTTTTTATATTTTTTTTTCTCTTGTGAAGGTGGGCTATTTATAGGAAATAAAACAAAACACTATTCATTTTGGAATTTTCGGACTCCGATTTACGCGCGGTGACCGACGTTTCTAGGGTTTACCTCGCGTTCCGGACACAATGGAATAGGTTTCGGAAGTACTAACTCCAAACGACTCCAATCCATTTCCATAGCGTAGAGCTCGTCCATACGATTCCAACGCAACTGGTTTCGCGCGTTTTCGACCTCGTATGAAAAAGTTATGATTTTTACAAGTTTATACGAATTTTTATAACTAAATTTACAAACTTTAATAAATTTTAAACCTACATCTATTCTAGGCCGTTGTATCCACTGCCTCCCTCATCAAGACCGTGCGCAACCCCCCTTCTCCCTCTCGTTCCATCTACAGATAATACACGACGCAAGCAACCCATAGACATTCCAATTAGGGTTTAAAAATTCGACCACCACGATGCATGAAAACACGATCAGGAAGCGCCACTTGGAAGCCCCCAACCTCCTCTACCCTCGGCCTGGGTGCGGCCACGCTCGGCCATCTCTGGTGCACGCAAATCGAGAACGAACGCATGCCTTTGAACGCAAATTCCTGTTGATCTAAGCCACTTCAAACGATCATCTCCGTATGAAATCGAAGATCACGTCGCCCTCTACAAATTTCGTTCAGATGTCGAAACCTAATTGTTTGTAGATTGGAAGTTTATAAGGGATGAAGATGGAACAATTTCGGCCTTAGATTCCTAAGTGACGGCGGCTAGGGTTTAGGGTTAATTTTTTTTTATATTTTTTTTCTCTTGTGAAGGTGGGCTATTTATAGGAAATAAAACAAAACACTATTCATTTCGGAATTTTCGGACTCCGATTTACGCGCGGTGACCGACGTTTCTAGGGTTTACCCCGCGTTCCGGACACAATGGAATAGGTTTCGGAAGCACTAACTCCAAACGACTCCAATCCATTTCCATAGCGTAGAGCTCGTCCATACGATTCCAACGCAACTGGTTTCGCGCGTTTTCGACCTCGTATGAAAAAGTTATGATTTTTACAAGTTTATACGAATTTTTATAACTAAATTTACAAACTTTAATAAATTTTAAACCTACATCTATTCTGGGCCGTTGGATCCACTGCCTCCCTCATCAAGACCGTGCGCACCCTCCCTTCTCCCTCTCGTTCCATCTACAGATAATACATGACGCAAGCAACCCATAAACATTCCAATTAGGGTTTAAAAATTCGACCACCACGATGCATGAAAACACGATCAGGAAGCGCCACTTGGAAGCCCCCAACCTCCTCTACCCTCGGCCTGGGTGCGGCTACGCTCGGCCATCTTTGGTGCACGCAAATCGAGAATGAAAGCGTGCCTTTGAACGCAAATTCTTGTTGATCTAAGCCACTTCAAACGATCATCTCTGTATGAAATCGAAGATCACGTCGCCCTCTACAAATTTCGTTCAGATGTCGAAACCTAATTGTTTGTAGATTGGAAGTTTATAAGGGATGAAGATGGAACAATTTCGGCCTTAGATTCCTAACTGGCGGTCGCTAGGGTTTAGGGTTAAATTTTTTTATATTTTTTTTTCTCTTGTGAAGGTGGGCTATTTATAGGAAATAAAACAAAACACTATTCATTTTGGAATTTTCGGACTCCGATTTACGCGTGGTGACCGACGTTTCTAGGGTTTACCCCGCGTTCCGGACACAATAGAACAGGTTTTGGAAGCTAATTCGGTCATCTGTGCGTGATATGGCAATAAACGTTCAATTTAAATTAAACCGATTTAAACGATTTTCTAGGCGTTTTAGTTTGCACCGGACAAACGGTAAATCCAATTGAAACAAAATTTGAAACCATACAATAATATCACATTACGGATCCGATGAAACTGGTTTCGTCGAAATCCAAGACTGTTTGAAAAATGGCTATTTTAACTCGCCAAATTAATATTAAAACAATTACGATGCGTTTCGAGCTGCTACGATCAAACGGTAACTCCGATTGCTACGAAAATTGAAATCCGGTAATAACAAACTATTACGGATCCAATGGAACTAGTTTCGTCCAATTCTGAGACTGTTCAAAAATTGGCTAATTTCACTAGTCGATTAAATATTAAAATATTCAATTTTCACAAATAAACTCTTAATTCGATTATAAAAGTTCTATAATATCATTCTAACTTCAATATGATAAAATAAAATTTTACAAATCATTTTCAATCATATTTAACTCAATTTTCAATTATTTCTGTATTTTCACATATTAAATTATCGATTTAATTATTCAATTAAATCCAATTATTCGAAATAAAATTTATTCGACTTATAATTTCGCTAATAAATATTTAAAATTAATTAAATATTAAAATTTTAATTAATAAAAATTCGGGGTCGTTGCAATTGACAGAGGCCAATAGTTTAAAGTAAGCCCATGAAAACCGTATGATATTGGCAGAGGCCAATAGGTTCATAGTCAGCCCATGTAAACTATGATTTGATACTGGCAGGGGCCAGTAGGTTTGTAATTTGCGCATGAAAACTATATCTGGATTAAGATATTTGCAGTCAGCCAATAGGTTCCTAGTTAGCACATGAAAACTAGGGTAAGAAATAAGATATTGGAGTTACTAATAGATTCTTAGTGATCCCATGAAAACTAAGTAATTGGACAGATAGTCCTTAAAATCTAACGGGTTAATAGTAAACCTAGAAACTATAATTGAGACAGACAGTTAGAATAAATGGGAAAGGATAATACAGAATTGATTTATTTGTTATGCATATCATCATAATGTTTTGAAATACTATTTTTTAACCATTGTGGATTCAGGAGTACAAAATATGGTTTTATAAATGTTTTACGATACTAGTGAGGGGAAACCCGTTTCGCTAAGCGGTGTGGTCTAACTAGATATCTAAATGGTTTGAAATGGTATATTATTATTCAAAGCAAGATTTTTGTCTAACTTGAAGTTTTTGTTTTCCCCTTAAACTCTCGGGTACTCAATTGATTTTGAGTAGGTTGAGAGTTAAAGGTTTTCAGGTTTTCTTAGACGAATAAAGCTTCCAAAGGCGGGCATGAGGTAGATAGTTATTTAAGTTTATTTTATTTTCATGTATGTTTGAATGTAAAGGCACACTATTTTTGTGCCTTATAATGTATTCTGATTAACTAAGGGGTCATCTTCATACGTCGCTCTTGGCATACTTTGTTATCATATTTTATCTAAATATGGTCTATGAACTGGGATTATGTCATCAATTTTAAATATCTTGAAATGAATGTGGAAATTATTTGTGGTTGAAAATTCTTCCATATTCTTGTGTTTTTGTGTACCAATGTATCTAATATCGCCGTGAATTAATAACTATGGATGACTGCAGCATCTGTAGCCGTTTTTGGGCCTCTAAGTAGGGGAATGCTACAAGATGGTATTAGAGTATAGGTTTATGAAACTTTAAAAGAAACTTAAACCTAAAAGATTTTTCCAAGCATAATCCGAGGAATCAGATAATAAGATTATAATTTGGGTTAACGCTATAGTAAAGTACTTGTATTTTCTATATATAGTTATATATATAAGTACATATCCCTCATTCTCTTAGACCATTCTTCTGTATCTTACTAAGGCTTATATGAAAATTTACGATAAAGGAGATATGGAAGTAGGAAACGGAAGAGGAAATCTCGGTGGAGGAAGCATCACAACTAACGGAAATGCTCGACCCACTACCAAGAGAAACCCGGGTCATCCGGCTAATGCTGGTAACCAAAGTGCAGAAGCCAATGTAGGTGTTGGAAATCAACCAGTAGATATGGGGGTGGATTGTTAGTTCTTTGTTGGTTTGGTGCAAGCTGGAGCTGCTGCTGGAGGTGTTGGAAATGTAGGAGGAGCTTATCCTATGGCTCCAGTTAGGAATATTGCTTTGCTGAGTACAGATTAAACCAGTTTGGGTGGAAAGCCATTTTTAGGGACAGAGAGTGCCGTAGAGGTTCAGAATTGGCTATTGCATTATGAGCGTATATTTACTGATATAGGTCTAAATGAGGGGAAAAAGAGGAGGTTGGCCTCTAGACAGTTGTAGGGGTCAGCACTGCATTGGTGGAATAGTGTCACTGTCGGGGTTCTGGAAGAGCAGCTAACTTGGAATGATTTTAAGACTAGATTTGAGTAGAAATTTGCATCAGGGTTTGCCAACTCTGAGCTGTTGAGGAAATTTATGGATTTAGTTCAAGGAGATATGTCAGTAGTTGAGTATGTTACCAAGTTTGAAGAGTTGTCTAGTTATGGGTATGCTCTTATAGATACTGACATCAAAAGGAATGAGAAGTTCATACAAGGACTTAGGCCCGAACTTGCTAGAATGACGATAACATATGTTCATGATCCTTGTAATATTATGGTGGAGATGGTCATTCGCCGTGAGGAGTTGCTTGCTAATCTGGCTAAAGAAAAGTCAATGGAAACCCAGGGTTCTCAAGGGAAGAAGAGTAAGTTCTTTAAAAAGAAGGGAGCCCAGAAGAGAGGCACAGCTAAGAGGTTAAAGGCTGAGGTAGTTTGTTATAAGTGTGACAAGAAGGGTCACTTTGCTAACGAATGCGGGTCAGGAATTGGGAAGAAGGCTATAGTTAAGAAGAATGTGAAATGCTTCAACGGAGATCAAGTTGGGCATTACAAGAATCAATGTCCAAAGCCGGTTAAGGAGGTCAAAGGAAAGGTTTTTGCTGTTGGGTCAGCTAGGCCTACTATAGCAGATAAGGGAAAGACTGTGATGGAAGGCACGCTTTTGATTCAGTGTATTTCAGTTAAAGTACTTTTTGATACCATGCATCACATTCATTTATATCTCAGTGTTTGTTTGATAAATTATGCCTAGAACCCACCTATTTGTTAGATCCTTAAGGGTGCGAATCCTATTGGAGGATATGCAACTCTAGAGTTAAGATGTGACCAGCTAGAACTTGACTTGTTAGGTAATAAATTTGAGTGTAGTTTGCATGTTATTGATTTCGAAGATTTCAGGATAATTTCGGGTATGGATTGGTTGAGTACGTATAAGGCTAGAATATTTTGCCATGACACGAAAATATCACCGAGACACCCTGATAGTCATAACCGAGTGATATTCTTAGTAGAGAATACCGACTGGAGAGTTAGTGCTATGCTTAAGGCTATGGAGGTAGGAAATGAGTTAAGTCAATGTAACGACCTGAAATTTTGGGTCGCCAGATTTGAACATTTAATTCATTTTAAATGTTGAATATGGATTATAATTTGAATTTTGAAATAAAAGACTTTGGTTAAGTTAATAAAATTAGTTAAATTTCAAATACGGGAATTTAAGTGA
This sequence comes from Allium cepa, assembly GCA_030765085.1. Taxonomy (NCBI): domain Eukaryota; kingdom Viridiplantae; phylum Streptophyta; class Magnoliopsida; order Asparagales; family Amaryllidaceae; genus Allium; species Allium cepa. The sequence goes on along the minus strand of CM060938.1, from coordinate 443,397,054 downwards.
AATTTGAATAATAATGCTTTAATATTAGAATTGGGATAATTGGTAATTTTGAGTGTAAATAGGGATAAAATTAGATTTTAAAATTTATTTTAAGTCGATTTGGGTTTGAATTTTAATATTGGACCATTGGTGGAATTAAAAGCCGATAGATTAAATTTGGAATTTTATATTAATTTAATAATGGAATTTAATAATACAATAATGCAAATAATCAGATTTTGGTTCGAAATGGATCCGAATGATTTCTAATGTGAATACATATTTTTATACGTGTTATAATAGAATTAGTAAAGTTTTAAAAATGAAATTCTAAGCGATTTTGACGATTTTGAAAATCGCTCGATTTAATCGACGAGTTAAAATAGCCTTCTGGGGCACATCTCGAAATTCGACGAAACTAGTTCCATTGGATCCGTAATAGTTAGTTATTATCGGATTTCAATTTTCGTAGCAATCGGAGTTGTCGTTTGACCCCGACAACTTAAAACGCATAGAAAATGCTTTAATCGATTTAATTTAAAATTGATCATTTATTTTCGTAACTCGCGCATACGACCAAATTAGCTTCCAAAACACGTTCCATTATGTTCGAAACGTAGGTAAAACCTTAGGAACGTTAGGCGGCACGTGAGATTTGGAGTTCGTTTGTAAAGCTTGTTAAAATTGGAGATGATATTAAAATATTATTAATAAACATTTATATAAACACGATTTTGACCTAAACCCTAGTAACTTTCTTCAGCCGCCACTCTCGTGTTCATGGCCGAAACAAATCGCCTTTTTCCCCCTCCTATCTCTCCATCCTTTCACTTTCACCAAAAACTTCTAACTGCATTTTTGGAGAGCTCGCCGAGCATCATCCATCCAACGGTTGATTTGCGTTCTTGTCGACTGTAAGGGAGCTAGGAGCCAACGACTGTAGTCGTTTCAAGCGCGTTTTTTGAGTAAAGTATTGGGCCGAGCTTGAAGAGATTTTGGTTGATGGATGAAGGCGCTGTGGGCTTCATCGTATGGGTCTCCGATTGAAGTGGCTATCGCCGTGGTGGTCGCAGGTTTTCGCGAGATGGATGACGACGTGGGTTCGGCTATCTGAACCAACGCGATAGGGGAAAGGAACGAGCGGCCCGATTTATTTCTTTGGAAGCAATGGCAGATTGGTTAAAATAATTAATAAAATTAAACTTTGTGTTAAATATATATATATTCAAACTTTAATCTAGCATATCTTTTGCTTGCATAGTCGCATTTCGACGAAATTGGCAGCGCTGGAACCGTAGCGAGGAGCTCTACGCTGCAATTCAGATATGAGATCGATTGGAATTCGTGAAAATTTAGGTTAAATTGAACGCTGTTCAATTTAATTTATATTTGAACGCTCGTCGAAAACCCAAGGTGAGTTTAACTCACACACATCTGGAATATTAGTTAATTTAAATAGTCAATAATCGAATGATTGCTTGATTGGTTGAGTATGATAATTATTATCAAATTGAATCAATATTTATTTATTGTGCTAATATCTGTGGATGCAAGAAAACAGGTTGGAGGGATCCAACTGGATCCCTCACAAATAGAAATTAATTTATATTCTCTGATATATCTTATTTATTATTTTGTGATGATTTGTTTAGATCTTGTTATGCTGTGTTTTATTTATATACTGTGATGAATTAAATTGAAATTTAAATTGTGTTGTGCTGTGATTGGGTGAATACAACCTAAATTTTTTAAATATAAACAAATGAATTGGGTTTAAAGGATATAAAAGAAATTCCTAAGTAAAGAATTTAAAAGGAATAAATTTAAGAAATTTAGGAAATTTATTCCTTGAGAAATTGAGTTTGAAAAGTGTTTTCAATGGGATTTGAAAAGAAAAATATATCTTGTAAAGATATTTTGAGGAAATAAATAATTGGGCAAATTATTTATTGCATGATGGATGTCTATGAATGTTAATTGATAGTTAAATCACCGACTATCAATATTGAACAAATGCGTTGTTCGTTTCGAAGAGACCGGGATCGAGATTTATTTCTCAAAAACCACTTCGATCTGGCTTGTACGTTTCATGGAAAAACGTGTTCGGAGTCGAAGATGGAGCAGTGAATTGCAAGGGCTAGTCGCTACTAATCCTGAGGATATTTCAAAAATGGATGTAGTAGGAGTAGTGCCTTCGGTTCCGTTCAAACCCGGGACTGACTTGTATGGACGAATGCTTTCGGAACATCATCAGGTGGGAGATCGGCATTCTAAGTGAAACGTTCTAAAAGGTAACACTTAGCCTCAAGCCTCATCAACTGGGAATGACTGAAAATCAGGGGATATGCAGCAAGGCTTGGTGGGCAGCACCCATTTCCGGGTAAGGTCATTCCTGCCTAGATGTACTATTTATTTCGGCTTAGTGGTGCGGTTGCTGATCCCAACCGTGGGGAGAACTTACTCGGGACTATCCAGTAAGGGGTAGTCCGGGCCTTGTGTTGCAGGGGATCGGGCGTGGTCCTCGGTACACTGATCTAGACCAAGTACTGTGACAGGTGGTACCCCAGTGCCTAGTCATTGTTGGAAATCCATTCTTCCCACGAGCCTTTTACGAGTTTTGTTTATATTACCCACTCTGTGGCTAGTAGCTGGAATTTAATAGATGTAACAATTTCGGCTATTTTATAAGTATTTGTATATAGCCCTATTATAAAATCAGAGGATTTCTATAAAAATTGTTTTAGCTATCGTAAGGTAAAACCCGACATGTTCATTTGTGGCATGGTCTTACGAGATGCTTTTGTTTTCAAAAGGATTTTTGAAAATTTAATAATCAATTTGGGTGCATTATTATCAGCTGGTATTCTAGACTGACTCGGGTGCTATTTCATTATAATGCTCGGGTCAGACCGAGTATTATATGTTCGGGACAGGATGCTTTGGAGCAAGAGAGGAGCTGGAGCCCGAGACGTATTATCCATACTTCTATATATATGTCCGCTGTTGTGATTGTTTGGGATTGTATGACTGGTAAATGTTTGTATGAGATGCTCTGATGATATGAGGTATAAAACAGATATAGTTTCATTTTTTGTAAAGATCTATTATTTATTATTATATTTTATTCCGCTGCGTCTGTGGGATTCTGATATTGTTTAGTTCCTCCTTCTTCTATCTCTTCTTCTTTAACCTTAATGGTTCGTATTTCTGTTCCACTTGAGTAAATTGATGTAGAATATTGTTGACTCAAGGGGTACGGATTTGCGGATTGTTACACATGGTGTCAGAGCTTAGGTTGGCTACAACCTAGGCTTTGGTTGGGAAATTTCTCATTAAGTAGAGTCAATAGTACTCTATAATGAGTTGAGTGTAATAATAGATATGAGAGCGTACTTGTTAGTGAATATAAAAACTGTTTTTATACTGTGTTGACTTATCAGTTGAGTGTTTATGAATTCTGGTCGGTACGGGAAGTACAACCGTATCGATAGGAGTTTCTAAACTCCTAAACAAGATAAACCGACATAGTATTGTTTTTAAAGTGGGTAAATGAAATAATTTTTCCCAAAATTATATTTTGATATAAAAGGAATAATTTTATGAAATTATTATATATATTTGGATAATTGGTTCTTAATACTATAATCAATTAAGAATCTAAATTTAATCTTAAATTTGAAATGATTATAACCAAATAAAATTCTATGATTATAAATTATACAAATGAAGAATAACTAAATTTGGATTGAACCAGAATTTAAATCCCAGGGATTTTGAAAAGGATTTTTAAATGATTGAAAACAAAAGTTTGGAAATTCAAAATCTTACGAATGTTTGGAAATGTTTTCCAAAGTGTCTGCAGGAAATAATGGAAAATTATTCTGGAGGTATTTTGAATGGAAACTATTTTGAAATGAATTTGTGAAAGTAAGGAAGCACTGAACTCACTTCACTCGCTGGAAAATAATCCTAATGATGCTGGCCATAACATTAGAATTAATTTTCGAGTTTCTAAAGTGATGGATTGCTACCATGTTGAGTGATTCTGATATTTGTTGGACTTGTTTGAGATAAAAGTTATTCTACATATTTCAAAAGGGAGAAATTGTTTTGGTACAACTAAGTTGTTTTGGAAATCCGGAGATTTGATTTGGTATACCAAGTAGGTATGAGTTGATTATTATTTCAAGATGGTTTAGAAATAAAACCGGGTAATTGAATTCTGGTAAATTCTATTTAAATAATGTGTTACATTAAAGTGAATCAACGATTGGACTTATTTGGTGAAGTTGATATTAATAAGAAGGAAATGAAAATTTTAATCTTGAAATTAAAATTTAGCTCGAGTAAATGGAATGAATAAAATATATTGAAGTGAATAGAAAATTTCAATTTAGCTTAGGATAAGTTAAATAAATTGGACTTAGAACTAAATTGAAATGTAAAATGACTTTGTAATTGTGGGTCATTGTGTAATGAATTATATCCTTAAGCAATTTAGAGTTATACTTATAATCTGAAATTGTGAATTTAAAATGGTGCAAAGGATTAAACTGAAGAAAATTTGTATCCTTAAGAATTCAATGATATATATATATATATAATTTGGGATTGTGATTATAAGATGAAAATAATTCAAATGAGCAATATAAACCTTGAAGTAAATAAGTTGATGAACTTATAAATAGAAAATGGAATTATAATCACAAATGGAAATAGTTGAATGGTATGGTGAATTCAAACGTAATCTCAAATGAAATGTGAATTGAAATAAGGTGAAGAAAATATAAAAGATAAAAGGGTGAATGAACTTAAGTCAGTAAATAAATTTTAAACTTGTATATGGAGAATTATAATTGGATTGAATTCGATTTAACTTCTATTAAATGAAATGGAGTTGAATTTGGATTGAATTAAAATCAAAATTCAGTTGTGTTACAAATAATTTTGAATAGAATTAAGTTCTTATTTGAGATAGTAAAGGAAATGGTATGAACTCAAGTTGGCTAAATAAATTTAGTTAAACTTGAATTAAATTTGGAAAAGAATTGAATTGAAGGAAAATTTAACTAAGTTGAAAGGATATTATGTGAATAAAATTTTAACTCAACTAAATTCAAAGGAATTGTTTGAGAATGAATTTAGCGTAAGCTAAATTAAATAAAAAGAAGTTTGAAAATGAATTTAGTGTAAAGTAAATTAAATGGAATTTGTATTGGCACGGATGAAATTTTGGTGGTTTGTTAAGAGAATTTTGAAAAGAAAAATAAAAACCCAGTTCTAGTATGGGATTTAGTTTTGGCAAAAAAAAACTGAGAGTGTGAATGAATAATGAATTAGAATATAATAGTGATGGTTTGAATTATAAATAAATTCAAATGAGTGGATAATTTAAAGTGGTCATTTTATTAACAAAATTCAGAATGAATCGAGGAGATGGATTAAAATTTCAAATGGATTGAATAAATAAACAAATTAAAATTTGTAAATGGACTGGAATTTGATTGAATGAGAATCAAATAAAATAAAAATAAAATTGATTTAAGAAGAAATAAAATATTGTGAAACAAAGAACTTAAGCAAATTGAATAATAATTGTGGTCGAGCTTTATAATGTTGTCTTGAATGAAATTTGTTTAGGTAATAAACAATTAAATGCAAATGAAAGAATTTTAACAAATTACTGTGATAAAATAAGGATGTATGAGTTGTACATAACCCAGAATTGAAAGATATTAATATAAACCTATATGGATGATGAATCGGAAATGTAAGATTAGAGATTTAATTCAATAAATGTGATGAAGCAAGAATGTTGGGCTGTAAATAATTCAGAATGGAATAAAATTAATATAAATTTAAACTAGAATTAATTTTAATGGTTATAAGATTAAGTGAGGATTATTTGCTTGAATAACATTAAAACTTGCATAGAAATTAATCGTTTCGATGTAAACGAAAGTAAGTGAATTAAGAGAAGCAAAAGAAATGGGTTTTTGAATCAATTGGAAATGGATTGAAATTTTATTAAGTGACTTTTGCATATGAATGAAAATGGATCATAAAAAGGAATGCAAATGCTTCAAATTGAAAATAAGAATTTGATTGTGAATCAATTTAGAATTGAACTAAAATAGATTGATGTTAGGGAAGCACATGTTAATCATATTGATGTGAATATGGATTGAGAATAGTAAACTTGAATGTGAATAATTCAAGTGAAATAAAATGAAGTTGGATTTATCAGGAAATTTAAAATGGTGATTGAAATCTTTGAATTGCTGATAAAATATGGTTAACATTGTTAAACTATGAAGTTTACTTGTTTAAACTATGAAATTGATGAGTTTTGCTAGATTAATGAAAGGAATGTTGATAAATGCTCATATTATTGGAAACTGATGTGTTTGTTTAAGTAAGTACAGGTATGGGAGGTAATGGATAGAGTTGGAGCGCGTATATGCAATATAAATTAGCTGCATGCTTTTAAAATGCTAATAAAGGTACGCCTACGGAATAAAAATAGGAAATATGAACTGTTTTTGGTTTTTCCGACCGTGTGAGTCGATGTACATATATTTATATCTATCATGATATTGCAAAAGCTCCTCCGTAGGGGAGAATCTGCCAAAATTTTCCAAAAATTTTGGGAGTTAGAAAATTTTTGAAATCGTTTTGTTAACGACAAATTGATTTCAAATTAAAATTTAATAAAAGGGATTTTGGAATAGGAATCGAAACTAGCAGTTTCGATTTGTAACTAAAGAATTTGAGCAAAGTAAAATTGAGATTTCTCTGAGTAAGCTTTGTTATTGAGTTAGGAACATTCTTCTACCTTAGCAAATTTCGGAGATGAAATATTTATAAGGGGGGAGGAATGTAACGACCCGGAATTTTGGGTCGCCAGATTTGAGCATTTAATTCATTTTAAACGTTGAATATGGATTATAATTTGAATTTTGAAATAAAACACTATGGTTAAGTTAATAAAGTTAGTAAAATTTCAAATACGGGAATTTAAGTGAAATTTGAATAATAATGATTTAATATTAGAATTGGGATAATTGGTAATTCTGAGTGTAAATAGAGATAAAATTAGATTCTAAAATTTATTTTAAGTCTATTTGGGTTTGAATTTTAATATTGGACCGCTGGATGGAATTAAAAGTCGACAGATTAAATTTGGAATTTTATATTAATTTAATAATGGAATTTAATAATACAATAATGCAAATAATCAGATTTTGGTTCGAAATGGATCCGAATGATTTCTAATGTGAATATAAATTTTTATACGTGTTATAATAGAGTTAGTAAAGTTTTAAAAATGAAATTTTAAGTGATTTCGACGATTTTGAAAATCGCTCGATTTAATCGACGAGTTAAAATAACCTTCCGGGGCACATTCTCGGAATTCGATGAAACCAGTTCCATTGGATCCGTAATAATTAGTTATTATGGGATTTCAATTTTCGTAACAATCGGAGTTGCCGTTTGACCCCGGCAGCTTGAAACGCATAGAAAATGCTTTAATCGATTTAATTTAAAATTGATCGTTTATTTTCGTAACTCGCGCATACGACCAAATTACCTTCTGAAACACGTTCCATTGTGTTCAAAACGTAGGTAAAACCTTAGGAATGCCAGGCGGCATGTGAGATTTGGAGTTCGTTTGTAAAGCTTGTTAAAATTGGAGATAATATTAAAATATTATTAATAAACATTTATATAAACAAGATTTTGACCTAAACCCTAGTAACTTTCTTCAGCCGCCACTCTCGTGTTCATGGCTGAAACAAATCGCGTTTTCCCCCTCCGATCTTTCCATCCTTTCACTTTCACCGAAAACTTCTAACTGCATTTTTGGAGAGCTCGCCGAGCTTCATCCATCCAACGGTTGATTTGCGTTCTTGTCTGCTGTAAGGGAAGGTAAGAGCCAACGATTGTAGTCATTTCAAGCGCGTTTTTCGTGTCAAGTATTGGGACGAGCTTGAAGAGATTTTGGTTGATGGATGAAGGCGCTGTGGGCTTCATCGTATGGGTCTCCAATCGAAGTGGTTATCGTCGTGGAGGTCGCAGGTTTTCGTGAGATGGATGACGACGTGGGTTCGGCTATCTGAACGAATGTGATAGGGGAAAGGAACGAGCGGCCCGATTTCTTTCTTTGGAAGCAACGGTAGATTGGTTGAAATAATTAATAAAATTAAACTTTGTGTTAAATATATATATATTCAAACTTTAATCTAGCATATCTTTTGCTTGCATGGTCGGATTTCGACGAATTGGCGACGCTGGAACCGCAGCAAGGAGCTCTACGCTGCTATTCAGATCTGAGATCGATTGGAGTTCGTGAAAATTTGGGTTAAATCGAACGCTGTTCGATTTAATTTAAATTTGAACGCTCGTCGAAAACCCAAGGTGAGTTTAACTCACTCATATCTAGAATATTAGTTAATTTAAATAGTCAATAATTGAATGATTGCTTGATTGGTTGAGTATGTTAATTATTATCAAATTGAATCGATATTTATTTATTGTGCTAATATCTATGGGGTTGGAAAACAGGTTGGAGGGATCCAACTGGATCCCTCACAAATAGAAATTAATTTATATTCTGTGATATATCTTATTTATTGTTCAGTGATGATTTGTTTAGATCCTGTTACGCGGTGTTTTATTTATATACTGTGATGAATTAAATTGAAATTGAAATTGTGTTGTGCTGTGATTGGGTGAATACAACCTGAAAATTTTAAATATAAATAGATGAATTGGGTTTAAAGGATATAAAAGAAATTCCTAAGTAAAGAATTTAAAAGGAATTTTTGAAGATGTGATATATAAAGGAAATGTGAATTGTTTAAAATAATAGCGAGATTTATCTTTAAAGAATGGGAAGTGTGCTTTCCTGGGAATTTTATTTTGTTTTTTGGAAAGCTTTCAAATTATAAATTTGCAGTTTAAATATGTTTAGAAAGAAATATTATTTTAAAATGTTTTTAAGTGAAAGCAAACATTGATTAAGTAATTATGGTATTTAATTATTTTCAGAAAGGTAAAGTAGTATTAAGTTTTCAAAAAGAAATTTTAATATGAATATTTGATTTAATAACCTTATTATAAAAGTTAAATTTTATTTAAAATACTTAAGAAACCCCTATATATTTCCTTAAGTATTATTTTCCGTTAAATAATTTCTAACGCTTATTTTAAGTATTTTAAATGTATGATTGAAAGTGATTTCTAGGAAATAGCAATGTGTTTAAAATAAAAGGAGCTATTTTTAAAGTATGGAAAGGAATTTTACGGATGAATGTAAAATTGAATTGGGTAAATCAGGTTGGATTGATAAAAAGGAATTCCTTGGGTAATCCTAAACGGAAGTGAATTTCCCTGAAAGCTAAATACGTTTAAGTAGATTTCTAAGTATAAGATAAAAGTTTTAAACTTGATTTCAAAAGAATGTTTTAAGAAAATTCTTATGTAGGTTGCAGAGTTTTCAAAAGTAAATGTGTACTAAAGTAGTCATAGTGATAATTAGTTAAGGGAAAATTGGCATTAAGTTTTAAAGTGATATTATTAATATTTATGTTTGTAAAATGGTTATATTTCAGAGATAATTAGTTAAAGTTTTATTTGAAACTTGTATAGCATTTCATAGCTTTATTTTAAAATCTAGTATGACTTAACTTTATTTTAAAAATAATAGTTTATATTTTATTAAGCAGTTTTATTCAAGCTATTTCTAAAGGATATATATATATATATATATATATATATATATATATATATATATATATATATATTAAATCAAGTATGTAAGAAGTTTTAATATGAATGTTTCAATGTATTTTCAAGAATTAATTTATTTAAATTATTTTAAACCTTAAACATTGGTACTTGGATGTTTTCAAGGGAAGTAACAATTTGGGAAATTCATTCCATGAGAAATTGATTTTGAAAAGTGTTTTCAATGGGATTTGAAAAGGAAAATATATCTTGTAAAGATATTTTGAGGAAATAAATAATTGGGCAAATTATTTATTGTGTGATGGATGTCTATGAATGTTAATTGATAGTTAAATCACCGACTATCAATATTGGACAAATGCGTTGATCGTTTCGAGGAGACCGGGATCGAGATTTATTTCTCCAAAACCACTTCGATCCGGTTTGTACGTTTCGTGGAAAAACGTGTACGGAGTTGAAGATGGAGAAGTGAAGTGCAAGGGCTAGTCGCTAATAATCTTGAGGATATTTCCAAAATGGATGTAGTAGGAGTAGTGCCTTCGGTTCCATTCAAACCCGGGATGGACTTGTATGGACAAATGCTTTCGGAACATCGTCAGGTGGGCGATGTGCATTCTAAGTAAAACGTTCTAAAAGGTAACGCTTAGCCTCAAGCCTCATCAACCGAGAATGACTGAAAATCAGGGGATATGCAGCAAGGCTTAGTGGGCAGCACCCATTTCCGGGTAAGGTCATTCCTGTCTTGAGGTCCCATTTATTTCGGCTTAGTGGTGCGGTTGCTGATCCCAACCACGGGGTGATCTTACTCGGGACTATCCGGTAAGGGGTAGTCCGGGCCTTGTGTTGTAGAGGATCGGGCATGGTCCTTGGTACACTGATCTAGACCAGGTATTGTGACAGGTGGTACCCCAATGCCTAGTCGTTGTTGGAAATCCATTCTCCCTATGAGCCTTTTACGAGTTTTGTTTGTATTACCCACTCTATGGCTAATAGCTGGAATTTAATAGATGTAATAATTTCGGCTATTTTATACGTATTTGTATATAGACCCTATTATAATATCAGAGGATTTCTATAAAAAAAATTTAGCTATCGTAAGGTAAAATCCCGACTTGTTTATTTGTGGAGTGGTCTTACGAGATGCTTTTGTTTTCAAAAGGATTTTTGAAACTTTAATAATCAATTTGGGTGCATTATTATCAGCTGGTATTCCAGACTGACTCGGGTGTTATTTCATTATAATGCTCGGGTCAGACCGAGTATTATATGTTCAGGACAGGATGCTTTGGAGCAGGAGAGGAGCTGGAGTCCGAGACGTATTATCCGTACTTGTATACATATGTCCGCTGCTGTGATTGTTTGGGATTGTATGACTGGTAAATGTTTGTATGAGATACTTTGATGATATGATGTATAAAACAGATGTAGTTACATTTTGTGTAAAGATCTATTATTTACTACTATATTTTATTCCGCTGCGTCTGTGAGGTTCTGATATTGTTTAGTTCCTTCTTCTTCTATCTCTTCTTCTTTAACCCTAATGGTTCGTATTTCTGTTCCACTTGAGTAAATTGATGTAGAATTGTGTTGACTCAAGAGGTAAGGATTTATGGGTTGTTGCAGTCAAGTTCAGGTAGCAAGTGAAATTATAGATGTCTTTGAGTCAGTTACTGGATTACCCCTAAATGAGCTACTGATATTAGAATAGATCTTATGCCCAGAGCTGAACCTATGAGTAGACCGCCTAGAAGAATGACACCAACTGAGATGAAGGAATTGAAGGTACAATTAGTGGATCTAGAAGGAAAGAATTTTATCAGACAAAGCAGTTCGCCTTAGGGAGCGGCTGCGGTGTTTATGAAGAAACCAGATGGGTCGTTATGGATGTGTATTGACTGTCATTAGCTGAATGAAAGAACCATTAAGAATAAGTATCCTTTCCCAAGTATAGATGATATGTTTGATCAGTTGAGCGGAGCCAGAGTATTTTCCCGGTTGGATTTGGCGACAGGTTTCCATTAGTTAAGGGTGGCGGAGGACAATATTCCTTTGACGACATTTTGGACTAGATATGATTCATATGAGTGGTTGATGATGCCATTTAGATTGACGAATGCATATGCTTTCTTCGTAGATTTGATGAACCGATTTTTCCGAGAGTACTTGTATCGGTTTGTAAAAAGTGTTTATTGTTGACATCCTATTCTACTCTAAGGATGAGAGAGAGCATGAAGTTATCTTAGAGTAGTATTCGAGATGCTGAGGCAGAATCAGGTAAAGGCGAAGTCTACCAAGTGTCATTTCTAGAAAAAAGAGGTAAAGTTTATTGGTCACATGGTTTCAGAGAAAGGATTGTCAGTCGATCCAGATAAGATCGAATCTATGAATAATTAGAAGAGACCAGGGATGGTGACTAAGATCAGGAGCTTTCTTGGACTTGCTGGCTATTATCGGAGATTCATTAAGAATTTGTCATGGATAATAACACCATTAACTAAGCTTACCAGGAAGGAAGTGAAGTTTGTTTGCTCCAAAAAATGTGAGAAGACATTCCTTATGTTATAGCCTTTATTGACCAATGCACCCGTTTTAGTAGTTCTAGACGGAAACCAAGGATTGCTGGTGTATACTGATGCATGCGGAACTAGACTAAGAGCGGTATTGATGCAAAATGGTAAAGTCCTTGCCTATGCATCTAGGCAGCTTAGACTGCATGAAGTTAGATATCCTACTCATTATTTGAAGTTGGAATCTATGATCTTTTCATTGAAGAATTGAAACATTATCTCTTGGGTGAGAGGTTTGAGTTGTATACCAATCATCAGTCTTTACGGTATTTATTCTCTCAGAAGGGGTTAATATGAGACAATAATGGTGGCTGGAGTTTTTGGCCGCTTAACTTTGGTATAGAATATACACTAGGAAAAGGTAATAAGGTAGCATATGCTCTTAGAAGGAAACATCAGAATGTGGTGTTAGCTATGTTGGCAGAGTGGAAAGATTTGGAAGCTTTGGCCAACTGTGGAGTGCAGTTATAAGATCAATTATTGGTTCTAGTGTGAGTCCCGTCAAATTGTCTTGTTTGGAAGTCTGACCAGTATTGACTGAGAGGATCTCTTCTAAGCAGACGAAGGATCCAGTACTAGCTGAGAGGATCAGGAGACTAAAGGTTGGAATAGAGATGATGATTTAAAGGATTTTAGCCTTGACCAGAAAGGATTGCTAAGAAAGAAGTGACGGTTCTATGTACCGAATGAAGATGGCTTAAGGAAGGAAGTACTTGGAGAATGTCAACGATCCAACTTTTCGATTCATCTTGGAGGAACCAACATGTATCAGGATATGAAGACGAGCTTCTATTAGGAAAGCATGAAGAGGGATGTTAGCTTGTGGGTTAGACAACGTGCAAACTATCAACAAGTGAAAGCTGAACATCAGAAACCATGTGGGTACTACAGCCTTTAGAGATTCCAATTTGGAAATAGGATTCGATATCTATGGATTTTATAGACAGGTTGCCAAGGTCAAATAGAGGTAATGAAAGATATGGGTTATAGTGGATAGATTGACCAAGAATACCCATTTCATTCCAGTTAAGTCAACCAAGACGACACCGGTTTTAGCTAAGTTGTTCACGAAGAACATAGTTAGACTGCATGGAGTTCCTAGTCGTATAGTCAGTGATAGAGATGCATTGTTCACTAGTGAGTTCTAGAAAAGTCTACAGGAAGTGATGGGTACTAAGCTTAATATGTGTACTGCATATCACCCTCAGACAGTTGGCCAGACAAAGAGAGTCGGTAAAGTGCTCTAGGATATTCTGAGTGCTTATGTATTAGACTTTGGTGGATCTTGGTAAGATCACCTACATTTAATCGAGTTTTCCTATAATAATAGTTATCAGACTAGTATAGAAATGATGCTGTTTGAAGCTTTATATGGGAGGCCATGAAAATCCCTAGACTGTTGGTTAGAGACTAGAGATAGTTAGTTTGGCAAGTCTCTATAATGTATTTCATGTGTCTCATCTTCGCAAGCATGTGCATGATCCAGAAACTACTATTCCTCTGACAGGGTTGGATGACTTAGTAGTAGAGCCTAATTTGACTTTTTTTAGACAACCAGTTTAGGTTGTTGATAGAAATGAGAAAAGATTGAGGAAAGGGCAGTCGGGTTGGTGAAAGTTCAATGGTGCAACAACAAGAATGACTTTACTTGGGTGACAAAGGATAGAGGACAGGATTAGAGACACTTATTCTGATTTGCTTTGAGGGCATGTCAATATTAGATTTATATAGATAGTTGCTAGTCAGTTAGACTGGTACGGTTGTTAGGAGTTGTTACAGATGATTGCTTTGTTTAGTATTTAGTCCTTACTGAATTTCGAGGATGAAAGGGAAAGTGCGTTATGGATCGTGTAATATGGATATATGATAATACAGAGTATAGTGATGATAGTTGTGATATCCCGGAATTTTAGGCAATATAAATTTAATAATCTATATTTAAAATTAAACTTATTTTATAATTTTTGTTAATAATAATTTGAATTTATTTAATAATCTTCCTTTAATAAATATTTAATTGGTAGATTTTATCTTTTAAAGCTAATAAATTGGTTTCTATTATAATATAAATATATGGTTTATATTGTAAATAGATTAGATTTGTTTTAAATTTAATAAATAAAGCATATTTTCTAATTCTAATATTTTTGGTAATTTGAAAATTTGTTTTTATTTAATATAAAGCTTTTCAAAGTTATTAAATAAATAAGTATATGATTTTAAATTGTTAAGATAGATGCTTAAATGTTTAAAATGATTTTGACTTAAGTTTTAAATTTAAATGAATTAACAAAAAGGTTTGTTTTGTTTTCTTTTTTTAAAATATAGCTTAATATAATAAGTAATTTATTAATAAAGGCATAATTTCTTTTACAATTATTTTAATTTGATAATGAGTTATTTCTAAAAACAATATTAATAATGTATTATTTTATAATTGGATTCTTAATAAAAATAGCATTGTTATTTCAAATTTAATTTGTATATACAACTTGATTTTTAAATATTAGATTTTTGAATTTGATTTGAATTTTAATATAAAGTTTTGAAATCCAAAGTATAGATTTTAAATTGTTTTGGATTTCTAAATATATGTATAAGCTTTTATTTATAAGTATAATTGGTTTTTATTTCTTTTAAATTTTTTTCTATACATATAAAATACTAATTAACTAATTAATTAGGCATAACTTATATATTAACATTTAAATTAAATACAAATTACTTTAAAAAGACATGTGTTGTTTTTCGAAGTTTCATATAACAAATGTTAAGGGATAAACATTCCAATTTGACAAATGTTAAAATTTTGTACAAGTGTCATTTTCAATTTAGTATTTTATTTTATTTTTATTAAATCATACTTTCATCTTATAAAAAATGCCTCTTCTCTTCAATTTCTTTTTCCTCTTCACAATTCAAAGTTAAGAAAATAAATCTGAAAACATACAAACCATTTTCAGATTCAAAATAAAACCAGAAATCAATTCCCTGCAAATTATTTTCAAAACAAAATCTATAACAAGTAAATCAGTAATCATCTTCAAATCCTCAGTTCAAAAATGAAAATCATTACCCTGTAACATTTTCCAAATCCTCTGATCAAATAAGCAAAAGTATTCCAGTTTTTCAAACCAAATCTGGAATTATCTTCTGCATGCAAACCTGCAATTTCAAATCTGTTTTAAGGCCTGCATCTTCAAATCAATGCACCTGCATTTTCAAAGCAACTTCATTTTCAAGCACACAAGTTTTTAAAGAAGCGTTTCAGTTTTTAAAGAGTTCAAGTATCAAAAAGGCTGTTTTCAAATCTGGTAACCAGTTTTCAAGCATTTTCAAAAATTGGTGCTCTGTCTTCTGTTTTCAGGTGAGTAACTTTTAAAATTTAAAATAAATTTGGTTGCATGCTATTATGGTTGAATATAAATAAGTATTTCATGTGTATATAGGTAAAATCTGATGTGAATATTTGATTGTGTGCATATTGTGTACATTTTGTGCTCTGTCTTGTTCCCAGGCTCAAAATTTTTATTTAAAATCCTTACCTCTTGATCCAATTCTGATAGGATCTGATTTACAAACAAATGTTGTTTGTTTTAACATAGGTTAAGGTTTTAAAATTTAAGTAAGTCAAAATATAAGCCTGTTTGTCTCTGTAAAACCAAAACAGCTGTGCATGTTAAAATAAAGTAAAACTCAAACATTGTAATTTATAAATTCAGTATTATAAACTGAATACATAAACAAAAATATGATTTTTAAAACAAGAATATGATTCAGTAAAGAAACAAAAAAATGATTCAGTAAAGAAATTAATTTTTTTATAGCAGCCAATTAGTGTTTTACAAGTAGGCAAGTTGTTAAAAAGAAATTACTTAAAGTTGCAATGATTCAGCCTTTAAATCAGAAAAAGGTGTTTCGCCTTTAATAGAAAGTACCTTTCAACCCCTTTGTTTCCACCACATCATGGTCGAAACCATCGTAGTCGAATCCTTCATAATGGAAACAAATCTATATAGTATCCTTGAAGATATGTGTTTGGAAGATGGGCGGAAGCCTTGATGTCGAAGGGTAAGCTTTCGATGGGGTCGAAACCCCTGGTTTTTTTTCATAAGTTAAATCCTTGCCTTGTTTTATTTAAAAGCTTTGACTTATTCGAAACATTATTTTCGAAAGGGTGTATGTTTAACTTTTAAAGAAGGTTGCCATTTTTTTGTGAAAGGTATTAGCTTTCGAAGGAGTTCCACTTTTCTTCAAATAAAAGCTTTCAAAAAGGGTGGATTTCGACCCAGTCGAAGCCTAGCTGTTACTCTACCATTTGACCTTGATATTTAGGAATGCTTTTGAAGGATTGCACTTGTTTTTACCTTAACCAAGCTTTTTCTTAGGGTTTTGAAGGAGATGGGGTCGAAAGGGGGTTTCGACCCAGACCTTTCAAGTTTTGATTTTTAAGTCTTTTGCTTTTGAACTAGATGGCTCCGACACCATCAACTTTCCCCAATTCTAGTTTTTGTTGGTTTCGAAAGAGATACTTTCATATATTACCATTCTAACCCAAATGTTGATTTTAAAGAAATAAACCCAATGCTTTCGAAAGAAGTACTTTCGTACGCTTTGAAGCCTTAAGTTTTACAAGATGACTTAATACTTTCAAAAGGTACCAATGGTTTCGTAAGAGGATATTTCCCAAGAGTTTTGAAAGGTATGTATACTATATTTTTAAAAGAAGTCATTGCTTTCGAAAGAGGCTATCCAGGGTTTCGAAAGAGATGATTTATGATTTCAAAACACAAACCCAATCTCAATCTTAAAAGTAATAACTATGGCATAAATTAAGGTTTTGGAGATATTATTCACATCGTTAAGCACCTATAACTGTATCTTGGGGAAATGGCATAATAATCAGCTAAGTTGACCTAGTAGTGTATATAACTTAAAAGATGTTAAAATTCTTAATTTAATGATATTGAAAATGGCCAATAGGCTTAAAATAAGCCTATTAAAACTGTATGATATTGGCAGGGGCCAGTAGGTTCATATTCACC
This sequence comes from Allium cepa, assembly GCA_030765085.1. Classification (NCBI taxonomy): domain Eukaryota; kingdom Viridiplantae; phylum Streptophyta; class Magnoliopsida; order Asparagales; family Amaryllidaceae; genus Allium; species Allium cepa. Next base: position 443,379,713 of record CM060938.1, on the reverse strand, counting down.
CATGAAACCTTTGTGATACTAGCATTGGCCATTAAGTATGTAGTTAACCCATGAAAACTATATCCGAATTAAGATGTTGGCAGTCAACCAATAGGTTCCTAGTTAGTCCATGAAAACAAGGATAAGAAATAAGGTATTGGAGTTACCAATAGGTTCTTAGTGATCCTAGAAAACTAAGTAACTGGACAGAGAGTCCTTAACATTTAATAGATTAACAGTAAACCTAGAAACTATAAGTGACACAGATAGTCAGAATGAACCGGGATGGGTAATCCAGAATTGATTTGTTTGTTACGCATGTCATCATAATGTTTTGAAATACCATGTTTTGACCATTGTGGATGCAGGAGCACGGTATATGGTTTTGTAAATGTTTTATGATATTAGTGAGAGGGAACCCGTTCCGCTAAGCGGCGTGGACTCACTAGATATCTAAATGGTTTGAGATGGTATATTATTTTTCATACCAGTCTTTTTGTATGACTCGAAGTTTTTGTTTTCCCTTTAAACTCTCGGGTACTAAAATGATTTTTAGTAGGTTATGAGTTAAAGGTTTTCAAGTTTTCTTAGACGAATAAAGCTTCCGGAGGCGTGCAGGAGGAAGATAGTTATTTAAAGTTATTTTATTTCCATTGTATGTTTGATTGAAAGGCAAACTATTTTTATCCCTTACTATATACTCTGATTAACCAAAGGGGCATCTTCATATGTCGCTTTTGGCATATTTTATTATCATATGTTATCTGAACGTGGTCTACACATTGGGATTATGTAATCAATTTGAAATATCTTGAAATGGAATGTGGATTTTATTTGATTTTTAAAGTTCTTCCATATTCTTGTGTTTCTATGTACCAATGTATCTAATATCACCATACTTGTCGCCAAGAATTAATAACTATGGATGGCTGCATCATCTGTAGCCATTAGTTTTGGGCCTCCAAGTAAGGGGATGTTACACCTGAAGTGACGCGTCGAGAATTTAGCCTTGAACACATGCTCTCTTAATGTCTCTAAAACGATCCTTAGATGGCGTGAATGTTCCTTCTAGGTCTTGGAATAGACCAGAATATTGTTGATAATTACAAGGACAATGTTATTCAATACAACTTGGAAAACCCAATTCATTAGGTCAACGAAATATGCTAGAGCATTAGTTAGGCCAAATGGCATAACTAACCACTCATAAAATTGTTTTGGATTTAAAGCGGTCAAGGGTACACTCTCCTCTGCCACCCTCAGTCGATGGAAATCTATAGCAAGATTAGGCTGAGAAATACTTGAGCTCCATGAAGTTGATTAAATAAGTCATCTATCCCAAGCAAATGATACCTTTTCCTAACAAACCATTAGTTAAGCTCACGATGATCTACACACAATTTTAGGGAACCTTCCGACTTCGTAGTAAAGACGATAGGCACTTCCCAACTTGAACGACTTGGTTATAACAAACTCTTTTGCAACAAATCAGCAACATAATTTTATAGCTCCAATCTCTCCTTCAGTGTAAGTTAACGAACAGGTAACATGATGGGCTTTACATCCTTCACTAAATCAATGTGAAATTCTATCTCCCGATGAGATGGTAAACTTGACACCTCTTCGAAGACATCCGCAAATTCCCAAACAATAGGGATCGAACCCAACTCTTCCTCCGCCACATCAAGATAATAAAGAAAAATAGTCATAAGAAAGTTAGGCTGTTTACAAGATACAGTTAGAGTTCCCTCTTCTTTCTTCAGTAAGACGGTCTGATTATAACAATTCAAGACTGAATAGTACTACGATAACCAGTCCGTCCCAAGCAAAGCATCAAAACCCATAAAACCCAGAACATACATATCGTAAAGAAAGGGTTGGTCAAAAAAGGTAACTCGAACTACTAAGCGGATTGTATTAAGATTGGCGGATCCCCCAACAAGGTTCGATACAGAAATAGAATCTAAAGCCATAACTGTCTTAAGTTTCAATCGATCAACAAGAGTACGGTGTATGAAACTGAGAGAAGTAGCAGTATCAAATAAGATACTAATAGGAATACCAAAAATAGGTAGAATACCTTCCAAAACTTACTTCCCCCTTTGCAGCAGCAGAAGTGGAAATTGCTGAAGCTAAAGCTAAAACTCTAGGCTGCTCTCCTTTATGAAGCATCACACATTCTTTCACTAGATGACTGGGCTAGTGGAAAGTGTAGCAGCTCCATGGTGCAAATTATGGCTTGGCAGTCTATGGCTCTAGCTTGGTACCTTAGCAATAAGTGCCCTCACTAATGATTCTTTTGCCACCCGTCCTCCCCCAACTGATGTACTATTCCAAACGAGATGCTCCTTCTTTCTACACTTGAAACAAGCCAACCCAGAAACATCCCTCGACGGTTAAAACTTCCGCTTGTTGTCCCTAACTGGTGCAGAAATAGATGGTTTCGGTGCTAAGCTCTCAAACCTTAACCCCCTTTTCACCAAATTGACATAAGACCCTATGATGTTATTAGTCATAACACCCTTGTATTCAGGATCTAACCTACGATGAACATCTCATTTCTCTTTGATGGGTTGTCTAGCAAACTAGACCCGAACCACAATAAGGCAGCGAATCACTTATCATACTCTGCCACTGTCATAGCTCTCTGCTTTAGATCGAGGATGCTCGTAAATAAAAAAAGTCTTCCCGACTTTCGGGACAAACTTCCTCTCGAATTCTTCCTTAAATTAGGCCCAAGATAATTCATTCTCTAGGACATTAATAATGATAGAACCCCACTAATTCATGGCCCCATCTATCAGATATCGTGATGCTAATTGATGCCTCACCGTGTCATCTAACTCTATATCCCCGAATATTTGATCACATAATTTGATCCAAGTCCAGATTTCTATGAACGTCTCCATCCCACCAAACCTCTTACCCTTTAGCCTCTCATAATCGCAATAGAGTGAAGCAAAATTCACCTTAGGACTGAATCGCACGGCCTCATCCATAATATCCACCCTTGGTTCCTCGATCAAAGCAACATTCCTTGGTGCTCGATTTCCACCATCAGTGACGGTACTACCCCGACCATCTGTACCTCTACCTACTCAAGCATTAGTAGCCTAGTACTCATGATTTGAACTACCTGAAAAAAGTAGAATATATTAAGGATATGAAAGGCTAGAGTTATTTCAAAAAAGTGATCATTTCTTAGGAAAGGCTAAAAAGTAGGTATAGGTCTACAAATAAACCCTCTCATATATATAATACACACGACACATTTTATGTTGTCACTTACCCTATCTCTAATAAGCCATACCCAACCAAAGGCAAGGTGTTCGATTAACCTTGGGCTCTGATACCCAATACAACAATCCGACTTTTCGACTCTCAAACGTCGACACTAAATACATCTATCATATTCGTGTGTCGAACACCCAAGCGCCGAAAAGGCAGAAAATTAAGGTAAAATAAAAAATATAACAAGAAAGGAATAACACAACATCAGAATCTCACAACAGAACAATAATATATAATATCAAAAGAACAGCACAGAGGATTAATCCTAGTATAGAAATTATAGAGTTACAAAACCTAAGTACTATCATCAGCTTGGATAGTTTTAACTGCCTGCCCTCACAACAGTGATATAAAAATAGCTAATATGGCACAACATAAATAGAAATAGAGAGATAATGGAAGCCACCAACTAGTCTCCTGAACTCTAAAGCATCCAAGGTAAGACCTGTTATACTCAGCCTACTCGAAAGAGTATGCGAGAATTTTAGGGAAAATAAAAATCTCGCATCAGACATAAGTCTGGAATGAGAAAACCCAAAATACACGCAATATGTAACAATAATTATTGATACCATATTGATTCCCGTAATGGTTTTTGCCCCTTCAAAAAAAATCAACCGTTCATTAAGTTTAACATAACGACATGATAGATAGTGTCTAGGGCGTAGAGTATAAATTATATCAAATAGTTGTGATGCTTACATTGGTCATATCATAACATAAGGCATGTTTGCAAAATGGATTTTCTAAGGAGATCCCTTAGGTAAATTCGAAATCCAATATTCTGTACAAGGGTCAAAAACTACCTCCAAGCATCGTATATCTCTAGACAAAATATACCATTAAGGAAAACATAACTAGTCCATGTCTAAACACGTGATCTCGAATATCATCATCTTTTGATATCCACGTATAGATAAATATGCTCCAGATATCGAGTTGATAATACCCTAACATGGGTTAGAAAACCCCAAGCTATGCCCTTACTCCATTTTCTATCATTTCCGATACCGAGATCTCGTTCGACATCTCTCACATGAGTCTTCATCACTCGAATAGAGCATCTCGAATAGATTTTGAACCTCCCCATAGATTCCCTTTGCAACCGCTTCCAAAACATAAAACCTATATACTGGTTTTATAGTGGTATTCGATAAGTAAAACACTTACCAATCCCTGACTCTTCAAACCCAATCAGATGAATTTCCGGTTAAATAAATTCTTGTTTATTCAGAAGTAAGTGAAAGCTAGAGATGTTTCATACCAATGCTCCTCCCACATTGGTATGGAATTGCGAAGCTTTTCGATACTTCTTAACTTATATTTGGCCAAGTTCGATAGTCGACTAATTGACTAGCTAGTCAGAACAATTGCTTATACAAGTCAATGTTCGTATACTTATCTCATTTTCGACATTCCAATTTAACTATTCCTCCTCTAAGAGTAAAGCCAGGTAAGTTAGAGAAGTGGTTGCATATCAAATGTAACAACCCGCATATTTATCGATTTTTATATTTAAATATTTTATTTAAATATTTTATCGTTAATCGGATTTTGGTCCGAAGCTACTTTTTGCAAACGGTCAAATTAGGACTCGAGACCACTTCCATTGAGTTCGAAACGTCGTTTGCAATCTTTTAAGTATAAACATTGATATGTTTGGGGTTAGTGGAATTTCACCACTTTTTCACTCGAGCCTTTGGTTTGGACTTTTAGCCCATTAGGCCCAAGTTCCACCCCCCTTCTTCTTCATTGCTTCATTTCATTTCCTAACACTAAAGCTTCAACAAAAATGGTGAATGGAATGAGAAATTAAAACTCCAAAGTCTTTGTTTTATTGCAACTCCAACATTCAACTCCAAATTCAAGAAGAAGACATCGGATTCAAGCTTGTGGTTGCTTCTCCATTTGCCTTCAAGCTTTGTTCTTCATTTTCATTGGGTTTTGAAGAAAAGGTGAGATTTTTATCTCACAATTCTAGTCTATAACTATATTGGACTGTTGGGAATGATTTCCCATCACTTTAGCATGTATATTTGCATTTGGTTTGGATTGGATTGGCGAAAAACTCCAATTTTTAGTTGTTTGGTGAACTTCCTGAGCTTAGGTCGCTCTGCCCAGGTATAGGTCGCTCGGAATCATTAGCTCGCGCGTGTGGAAAAGTCAAGGCCTGCATATTTCGTTCGCCTCGGATTTAGGTCGCCTCGGATTTAGGTCGTAGGTCGTTGGACTTTAGGTCGTTCGCGTATAGGTCGTTCGGCCTTGCCTGCCTCATTAGGTCGTGGGACCTTAGGTCGTAGGTTGTTAGGCTTAGGTCGTTAAGTCGTTCCCTCTGTTGGAAACGTCTCCTCGGTCTTAGGTCGTTAGACCTTAGGTCGCACCCCCCAGGTCGTTAGACCCTGAGTTGTTCCGCCTTCATTTAGCTCGCGCACTTCTTTAGGTCGCATACTTCTTTAAGTCGCATGACTCCCATCCCTTTAGGTCGTTGGACCTTGTTTTCCTTAGGTCGTTGGACCCTATTTCCTTTAGGTCGTATGACCCACTAGGTCGCTTGGCCCCTTAGGTCGCGACATCTTTAGGTCGTGTTACCTATATACCCCTAGGTCGAAAGACCTTAGGTCGTGCACCTTTAGGTCGCGAACCCTATTAGGTCGCGAACACCTTTAGGTCGCGAACCACTTTAGGTCGCATGACCTCGTCTCCGTTAGGTCGTGAACCTTGTTAGGTCGCGAACACCTTTAGGTCGCGAACCACTTTAGGTCGCATGACCTCATCTCCGTTAGGTCGCGAACCCATTTTAGGTCGCATGACCTTTACCCTTTAGGTCGCTGGACCACTAGGTCGCTTGACCCCTTAGACCCCTAGGTCGCAACCATTAGGTCGCTCGACCCTATCCCTCTTAGGTCGTTAGACCTCATTTTGTCTTCACTATGTCGTACCATTTTGGACGGGGCGCTGCCCCGCACCCCGCCGGGGGCGCTGCTCCCTGGACCCCCGCGACCTTACCAGGCAGGTCGAACCCCATAAGCGGTGGCGTTGCCCCCGCACCCCCACCTTGGGGGGTTGCCACCCCCCCTGGACCCCCCCTCCGTATGGGATCTTATCTGAAAAATATTCAACAGAACTTGCTGAGCTGATTTCCTTGGATTTTTATCACATCTTCGAATGTGACCTTTGTGATTGATTGTTTCTACAATCGCTTCTGTGATTTGTCACTTTATAATATAAAGGTTTCAATACTAGTAGTAAATATCAAAACTCTTTCAACAAAATGATTTCAACTCTATTTTTAATAACAAAGCTCTTTTCTTAACCGTTTTCCAATCTATTAGTATATACAAGCCTTTACCTCACTCGGATGAGAAATCTAATTAAACGACTTAGTAAAACAAGTGGTATGAAACGCTTGCGTTCACTTCGTCGGTTAATTCTTGGACTTGTTCGATTGAACCTCTTGTGACAATTTTATTAGTGAAGATTTACAGTTTGTTCGTAAATATTTAAGTTAAGCAAGTGCTTATGGGACATGAAGCTAAACTTCTATATTTACTAGCTTAGTGTAATTGACACTTCTCGTTGATCTTGATGATCGCTTTATGAATTAGACTAGCAATTGCGCGATGTCTCTTTCATTGCAAGGTTAGGCTAGACACCACTTGTGTGATTCCACTCACACATACCTTTTTGCTTTTTGGTTAGCCTTGACCTCATTCGGGTGACTCAGACTCATCCATATGGGGTAGCTCCCCATGGTCTTCGGACCGTCATGTGATAGGCCTCTTTCCCTTTTTATGATTTCTGGATTTCTTGTGTTGATTTCTGGAATTTATCTCTTTGACTTGTCATGAGTACAAGTTTAGGGTATGATGCCCTCTTTGGATCTTTGAGAAGGTTCTTGTGATATTGATTTATCTCTTATCGGTTGATCTCCTGTTGATCATTATTTGCATACTTATAGTAGTATGTCAGTATGGATATTTTATGTTTATGCCATATCTTTTATTTTATGTCATGTCATCTGATATTTATAGCTAGACTGATCCGTTTATTATTTTCTTATAAATAATACTCGGGTCAGACCGAGATGTTACAGGTGCTACTGCTTGACTCCTCCCCCAGTGATTCACTACTCTGACTTTTGGCTACTTGTTTAGATTAGCAGCTTTTGTTGTTTACACTTGAGATATAGACTCATGTTGTATTCTTTTGTATAGCACGCGTTGCTATTCTTTTGTATTATCGTGGATCTTTTTAGACCACTACTCTGATGTACACTTTTATGTGATATATATTCATATCTCTTTCCGCCTTTGTGATATGGATATCTGTGATGATTCGCATGTTATGCTTCCTTCTATATTTGTTTTCGAAGATTATTTTATAGCCACCGTGTGATAAGAAATTACATGGATGGTCGCTCCTCAACAGCCTTATTCTCCGCGCTAGTTGACAGCACTACACCGTAGTGTTCTTGGCTAGCGTGGGTATAGAGGTGGGGCGTCACATCAAAGCTTTACTATACACTTCATTCTTGAATCTCACAAATAAGTCTACCTCATCGACATTTAGTGTTAAGTATAGTGTCAATGGTTTCCATAGAGAAGTAAGCAAACAACACGATTAACACGTTTGTGACATTCCTGACTTTACTATTCCTCGATCAATAAGGAAGCCTGTAGGTTAGTGCTCTATTGCTCATATCCCTACTAGAACATTAATCTTAACTCTTACAAATAGATAGCCTACTTCATCGGCTTTTAATGTTAAGAATAGTTAATTTCTTTTCAAACAAGTAATTTAAATAATCAAATCATTTATCCACTACGAAATTCTTACCCCTTTTGAAAATATTTGTTTACACATTTATACTTGAAAATAGTTATTATAGGTTTTAAAACATGTAACATCCCCTATTTTGGGGCTCGAGGCTAAACTCTACAGATACTTCAGTTATCTAAAGTATTAGTTTATAGTGACAAAGTGCGGTAATATTAATTGTATCAATAACATCAGAAGCACAAGAATATGAAATATTTTAAACACAATTTCAAAGCAAACTTTCATATTTCATTGCAAAGACAATATTCCATATTCATTACATAATCCCATACGTTGCCAGGGTTTAGATAAAATATAATTATTACAAAATACTCCAAGAGCAACATATGAAGATGTCCCTTGGTTGATCAGAGTTATTAGTAGACAGATACATCTACAATGAATACATTCATACAATGACTGAAAAACACAGTGGATAATAGTAATAGATATACTTCCGCATAGCTAGCATTGCCTCTTGCACGTCTCCGAAAGATTTATTTGCCAAAACCTACTTAACCTGTAAGGTCTTTACTCCCGACCAATTCAAATCAAATTCTGAGCACCCAAGGGTTTAAGGGGAAAACGTAAATTTCATGTCAAACAAAAAGCCTAGTGTGAATAATAATATGCCAACTCGGTTAATAGGCATTCAGTGAGACCACGCCACTAAGTGGAACGGGTTTTACCCTCACTAATATCCCTTTTAAAACATATCTTTTGCAAATTAAATTTCCACAACCAAATTGGTTAAAATACACAATATAATCAACAATGTGTATGCATGCTACATGGGTAATCATGACTATCCACCAAATCAGTGTACTATCTATCCTAACGTTAGTTTTCACAGGGTAACTACCAACCTACATGGCTAATTCGAGCCTACCAAATAAAGTAAATTTTCTAACTGACTATTAGTAGAATACTGGATGGTTAGTCCCAATACACTTATCCTACCGTTTACCTCACTATATGTCAATCTCATAGTTTTGCTAGGCTTACTATGAATCTAAAGGTTTTGCAGGACAACCTATAACCTATCTTATCTTTATTTATTCCTTTCTACGCGTAAACCTATTTTTAGTCTTATCCTTTAGAAAGCCCTACACAGTGGAATTTTGGACTTATCGGCTAGGTGCTAACAGCTAAAGTATAGGGTGCTACCCTACACTAGTCTTATTTGGTTTTCTAATCTCTAAGCCCAATTTATTCTATCACAATCCATCCAAAAATGATAAGAACAATTATCATTTGAGTAACAAAACCTAGGCTACCCTTTTCCTATTTCCTTGAAAAAAAATCTTGCAAATGATTTAATCCTTGAAATCATACTTTAAAACAAAGAAATCATAGCCATTTACTTTAACTCAAAATATTTATGCCATGATATATGCTTTTTATGAAACGATGTTGATAAATTTTAAAACCAATTGGAGGTTATCTCACTTCGAAACCATAGGCTATAAAGCCAAAATAATACAAAGCCTTTATATTGATAAAAATCAACAAAGATATAGTCAACGAGGGTCTTCTCCCCTTAAAACATAGGCCAAAATTATAAAACCTTATATATTGATAAACCTCGGCGACATTATCGCCACTAAGTCGCCCCACTTAAATATAATATATGTTAAAGTCTTTGATCTATAAACTTAAGGGTATATAGTCGAAGTCAACCACTTCATAAGCTTTTTATAAAACCTTAAAAGAATAGGGTTGGCATAAATAAATCTCGACATCATTGTCTTAGTAAAATAAGTGGCTTCATTAGAGCCAAAGTCAATAAGACCAGCACCATAGCCATCTTCAAAAACATATAGCAAAAACTAAGTCGAAGTAGATAAAACGCAACATAATTGCCTTCTAGGGTCGGTGACATTTATGAAAACAAGCGACATCGTTATTACCATTATAGGTTACTTTGAAAGTGTAGGATCAACGACATTGATGACATGCGGCGCCATACCCCATTTATATAAAATGCAGCATTTAAACCATGCGACAATGCCAACGTCAAAGTCATGATATCAACTTCGATGTCGTGCTTCCCATCTCAACCACGCTTATCCATCCATATCAACTGAAGTTGATATCATATGGATCTCTTTTGTTTAGCAGCAAAGACCACGAACATGAAGTCGTGGAAGGTGGTTTTGATGACTTCGGCATGGCACTATCGCAATTAACATGGAAATTGATATTTTTCCTTTAAAGGTAAAACTTTTCTACCAACTCCTTGTACTTGTCAAATCCTATTAGATAACAATTTTATTTACCAAAATCATTTCTAGAATCTGCCATATGCTAGAATTTATATTTTCAAAACATATTTGTAAACCACTAATACATATTAATATTTGAAAATAAATATTGAATTTTTCTAGCCTAATAAATTTATATAAAATCATAAATTCATAGGAAAACTCCCTAAAAATCACATAAAATCAGATTGAATATCTTCTTTAACGTATAAAAATTTTGGAACCGAAAAATTTATTTAATTATTTTTAATAATTAAAACCCGAATCAATCCAATTTTTTAACCTTAGGAAATTCACCAAATATTCTCATTAAATTAAAAATTAAGAAATTAAAAATCCACTTCCAAAATAATATTTCTAACATCATATCAAAATTTCAAGTCATTTGGGTATCATGTGATACGTCTTCCAACTTAAACGTATCAATAAATTCCATAATAATCATATAATTTCATCAAATAGCATATTTTCATCCAATCACTAAAAACATGGCATAATAACATAAAAAGATTTAGATTTATACTTAAACCAAAAATAGCAATTAAAGCATGAGATGCATGATTATTATTCAGCTTGATTAGATAAAGGAGGTTGAGATTTGTATTTTGATTAGATTCCCCTAAGATTTGATCCTTTTTCCCTAGCTTTACTTCCCTTGAATCACCTTGCTATGGTCGACCTTACTCTTTTATTTTTGTTTGTAATGAATTGAATGAGGGAGGAAATAAAAGAATAAGGGTTTATGTTTAGGAATTTAGATCTATTCTTATTTTTCCCTAAACATTTAATACTCCTTCTTATTAAGTTTTAAACCATTTTTATTAACTCATTCATTAAGGCATGTCCCCTATTAATTATCAAATCTCAATCTCCTCAACCTTTTACATTATTTAATTTAATTTGTCCAATTAAATATCCTAAATAATGTTAATTAGATTAAGGGTTGTTAAGGACTCCCCTTCTTAAAGAATTTTGTCCTCGAAATTACAATAAGGTTCACATGTCAAATATACAAGCATATATGTAAAACACACCATCTAAAAATTCAGGATCGGTGTTCCTAATCCTACTCTCTGTTTCTCATGTACAGTATCTCTCATCATCACTCCACTAGACTTTTACTAATCTGACTGTCTTGCTTTTTAGCTTCTTCTTATCCCTTGCTAAAACTCAAACTAGTTGTCTTACAAAAGTTAGTTCTGGTTTCACTACTAGATCTTCCAATGCAATCAGAGTTATATTAGTCTCTGGATCACGAGCACACTTTCATAAATGAGAAATATGGAAAACATTATGGACCTCTGCCAAACTATTCAGTAACTTTATCCTATAAGCGAGTTCCCTGATCCTTTCTATAATAGGAAATAGTCCAACAAACCTAGGTTCCAATTTTCCTAACTTCCTAAATCACATCACACACTTCATCGAGACACTTTGACGAAAACTTGATCTCCATCTAAGAACACCAAGTCTTTCCATCTCTTATCTGCATTACTTTTCTACCAAGAATGAGCTTTCTTCATTCTAGATCGAATCAATTCAATCTTTCCTATGGCTTCTCTTTCCAAATCTAGACCAAGAATCATTCTATCTTCGGTCTCTGACCAACATATGGATGATTTACATGGGCTTCCGTATAATGCTTCAAAAGGTGTCATCCCTATACAGATAAATATTATTATAAGAAAATATGAATAAGTGTAGATGGTCTTCCCATTATCCTGCAAAATCTATCACGCAAACTCTTAAAAAAATCCTCCAACACTTGTTAACTCTTTCTGTTTACCCTTCGATTTGTAGGTGGTAAGCGATACTCATCTTGAGCTTGGTACCTAAAACTTCTTGTAGACTCTTCTGGAATTTACTAGTAAATAAAGAATCTCTGTCACTTATTATAATACTAGGAACTCCATATAGTCTAACTATATTCTTCATGAATAACTTAGCTAAAACAAGTGTTCCTTTTCGACTTAATGGGTATAAAATGTGTACTCTTAGTCAGTCTGTCCACTGTAACTCAGATGCTTTCATTTCCTTTATTCGACCTTGGTAACCCGTCTATGAAATCTATAGATATAGAATCACATTTCCTTACTGGTATATCCAGAGGCTGAAGCAATCCACCAAGCTTCCGATGTTCGGATTTTATTTACTGGCAATTCAGGCACCGTTTTAGCCATAAGCCTACATCCCTTTTCATATCCTCCCAAAATAAACTACTCTTTATATCATGATACAAATTAGTTCCTTTAGGATAAATAGTCAATTTCGATCGATGACATTCCCTAAGCACTTCTTTTCTTAGGTCTCCCACATTTAGGACACATATTCTTCCTTTATTTTTCAATCATCCATTTTGGTCGAGATAAAAATCCTTTAAACCATCAATCTTAGTTCCACCTTTCAATCTCCAAATTCTTTTGGCTAGCAATAGATCATCTCTTTGCTTAGAAGCAACTCTATCGATTAATACTGGTCGAACTTCCAAACAAGATGACATTGCAGTACCCTGACTGGAACCGGCAGTCGATCTTAACTGCAAATTATAAGTAGTCAGTGCGTCCAAATCTTTCCCCCATGACATCATTGCTAACACTGCATTCTAATGGTTTCTACTAAGCGCATCTCAACTTTGTTTCCATTTCTCGGTGTGTACTCAATTCCAAAATCATAAGCAGGCTCAAACCATCTTTGCTGTCCATATTCAGTTCCTACTAAGAGAATAAGTACCTTAAAGACTTGTGATTCATATACAACTTGAATCGTTCTCCTAACGATTGTGTCTCCATCCTTTGAAGGAAATATTATGGTAGCCAAATCTAAGTCATGAGTCGATATCTAACATCGTGCGATGTGAGCATCTTGAAGCATAGGAAATCACTTTACCTCTCTACATTAACATAGCCCCTCTCCTATTCCACATGCATCAGTATACACCACTAAATCAAGATTTTTGTCTGGAACAACTAACATGGGTGCATTGGTCAATAGATGTTTCAACTTCTGAAATGCCTCCTCACATTTGTCGGTTTAAACAAACTTTACATTCTTCCTTATTAGCTTAGTCATTGGTGTAGCTATACGAGAGAAATCCTAGATAAATCTCTGTGATAGCCAGCTAATCCAAAAAAACTCTTTATCTCAGTCATTGTATCGGGGCCCTTCCAATTATTAACTCCTTCGATCTTAGTTAGATCTACTAACAACCCTTTCTCTGAGATTACATGGCCAAAAAACATCGCCTTCTTCTTCCAAAAATGACACTTAGATAACTTCGCTTTTAACTAATGTTGCCTCAGTGTCTCAAACACTACCCTAAGATGAACTTCACGATCTCTTTATCCTTAGAATATATCCAAATACCATCTATAAATACCAACATGAACCTATCTAAATACTCTTGGAAAAATCCGGTTCATTAAATCTACGAAGAAAGCAGATGCATTAGTCAATCCGAATGGCACTACTAACCACTCGTATGAACCATATCTTGTTCTAAACACCGTTAATGGAATACTGTCTTCTGCCACCTTTAGTTGATGGAACCTTATCGCCAAATCTAACTGAGAATACACTTTGGCTCCATACAACTAAAAAAATAAATTGTTGATTCTCGGCATGGGATATCAATTCTTTATCATCTTTTCATTCAACTTACGATAATCAATACACATCATATTGATCCATCTGCTTCTTTACAAACACTGTGGTTGCTCCCAGCACCAACTGCTTGGCCTAATAAAACTTTTCTCTTCTAAGTCCACCAACTGCACCTTTAACTTCTTCATTTCGGTAGGTGTCATTCTGTTAGATGGTATACTAGAATCAAAAGCGTACCTCCCATCATAGTTTTCCCTTTCTCCTCAGTTGTTGGTCTCGAGGTAGCCAGTTCTAAAGCAAATACTTTTCCTTTTTCCACATTGACTACTTTCGAATATTTATTCTTGTAATATCCCACTAGGTCGTAGTCAGAGTACTTAATGTTCTTCTTTCCATCGACTTCCTTTCCCTTATCAGTTCATCACTCATGAACATTATACCCCTTCTTGTCACAGATGTAACGCAGAACCATAGACTTCTCTTTCTTGGCAACTCCAACCTTCTGAGCTCCCTCTTATGAAAGAACTTCCTCTTTTGATTCTGTCCACCCCGATTTTCTACTGCTTTTTTTCTACTAAAGAGAGAAAGCATTTCCTCGTTTCTCAAAGCTATCTATACTACCACTTCACATGGATTCCCGAGATGTGGCAAGGTTGCCCTTGCAATCCTTGGTCTCAACCCATGGATGATCTCCTCGTTCCTTTTGATCACTGTATCCACGATAACTTACCCATATCACGAAAGCTCCAAAAATTTGGTTACATACTCAAGCACCATCATATCACCTTACACCAATACAACAAACTTCCACAATAGATTGACTTAGCAATTTAAAACATAAAGCTTTCCTCGAACCTCCTTCTAAACTGTGCCTAGGTCAGAGTCTCTTCTGCTACTCCAACAATCACATTATTCCACTAGTACAATGTAGCTCCTTGCAACTGCCGGGACGCCAGTATCCTCTTTTGTTCGCCATTCAAACAAAGATTAGAAAAAATCCTTTCACAATGAAGCAATCAATTTTCCACTTCAATTGCATCCTCCATTCCGATAAAGGGTTTCACTCCAAACCTTGCATAGTCTCTACTTAAAACAACATAATTATTGACAACTAAAACTTCTTGATTAGCTCTTCCATCATTTCCACCAACTAATCTAGCAGCAGATCTTTCTTACATCATATTGATAAAGAACTAATACATTCCTTCCGTATCAACTAGTGGTGTTCCTGCACCCACATTAGTAGCTGTTTTATGACTCGGGTTCTTCTAGCATTAGATCTGACATTTCCATTAGTAGTGATGCTTCCTCCATCGAGATTTACTCTTCCATTTCCTACATCTATCTCTTACTTCTTTAAATCTATATTCGAACCTTAGTAAGATAAGGGAGAACAGTTTAAAAGAGAGGGAGAATAGAGATAAGGCATACATTTATATATAACAAATCCAAGCATATTACTATAGCGTTATCCCATACCCCAATCTTATTCTCTAATTTATTTAGATTATGTTTTCAAACCATTTTTAAATTCAAAAATTCTTTTACCTTTTACATAAACCTATGCTCTAATACCAAGTTGTAACATCCCCTATTTTGAGGTAGAAACTAAACGCTATAGATGCTGCAGTCATCTATGGTATTAGTTTCGGATGAAAAAAGCATGATGATGTCAGCTGTATCAATAATATCAAAAGAACAAGAATATGAAATATTTTAAACACAATTTCAAAGCAAACTTTCACATTTCATTTCAGTAATACTATTCTATATTCGTTACATAATCTCAAACGTTGCCCAGGTTTAGATAAATTTAATTATTAAAAAATACTCCAAGAGCAACAAATGAAGATTCCCTTTTGGTTGATCAGAGTTATTAAATGGACTTATACATCAACTATTAATACATTCATACAACAACTGACGTAACAGCGGATAATTGTAATAGATAAACTCCTACATAACTAGCTTTGCTTCCTGCATGTCTTTGGAAGCTTTATTCGCCAAAACCTACTTAACTTGTAAAGCCCTTACTCCTAACCTTCTCAAAACGAATTTTGAACACCTGAGAGTTTATGGGGAAAATATAGACTGCGAATCAGACAAGAGCCCTATATTCGGTTTATATATCTTCAGTAAGACAACGACGCTAAATGAAATGACTTTTCCATTTACTAATATGCCTTTTAAAAACATATCTTTTGCAAATCAATTTCCTAAAACCAAACCGGTTAAAAGAGACAATATAAACAATAATTGCATGCATGCAGCATGGGTAATCATGACTATTTGTCAAATCCTTACACTATCCATCCCAATGTTTAATTTTCATAGGGTAACTACTTACCTACATAGATGAATCAGGTCTACCAGATATACCAAAATTTCTGACTGGGTATTAAAAGAAAACTGGATGGTTTATCCCAATGCACTTATCCTAGTGTTTAACTGACTATCTGTCAGTCTCGTAATTTTGCTAGGCTTACTATGAACCTAAAGGTTTCGTAGGCCAACCTATAACCTAACTTGTCATTATGTATTCCTTTTTGCACACAAACATACTTTTAGTCTTAGCCTTAACAAAACCATATGCACAGGAATTTTAGACTTATCAACCAGGGGCTAGTAGCTGAAGTATAGGGCGCTACCAAAATCTATCTAAAAGTGATATGAACAATAATCTCTTTATTAAAAATCCTATGCTAAATACCCTTTTTCTATTTCCTTGAAATCAAAACTTTTATAAATGATTTAACCTTTGAAATCATACTTTAAAACAAGAAAACTATAGCTCTTTACTTTATTCTAAAATATTTATGTCATGATATATGCTTTTTATAAAACAATGTTGATGAATTTTGAAACTAATTAGAAGTTATCTTACTTCGAACCAATAAACCATAAAGCCAAAACAATACAAAGCCTTTTATTGATAAAACTCTGCAAAGGTATAGTCGACGAGGGTCCTTTCCCCTCAAATAATAGGCCAAAATGATAAAACCTTACATATTGATAAACTTCGACGTCATTATCGCCACTCAGGGTCATTGCCCCTCTTCAATATAAAATATGTTAAAGTCTTTGATTTATAAACTTAAGGGTATATAGTCGAAGTCAACCATTTCGTATAGCATACTATAAAGCCTTAAAAGAATAAGGTCAACATAGATAAATCTTGGCATCACTATCTTAGGAAAATAAGCGGCTTCAGTAAAACCAAAGTCAATAGGAGCGGCACATAGCTGTCTTCGAAAACATACAGTAAAAATAAAGTTGAAGTAGGTAAAATGTGGCATAGTTGCCTTATAGGGTCAACACAAGTGGCATCATTATTGTCGTTATAGGTTACTTTGAAAGCATAGGGTCAACGATGTTGAAGACATGTAGCGCCATACCCTTTTTATATAAAATGCAGCACTTAAACCATGCGGTAGTGCCAACGTCGAAGTCATGATATCGACTTCGATGCCATGCTTCCCACCTCAACCACGCCGACCCATTTCATACCAATTGAAGTTTATATCATATATATCTCCTTTGGTTGGTGGTGAAAACCACGAACATGAAGACGTGGAAGGCGGTGAAGATGAATTCGGCGTGGCACTATCGTAGTTAACATGAAAACTAATATTTTGCCTTTAAAAGTAAAACTTTTCTATAGACTTCTTATGTTTGTCAAAATCTAATTGGAAAACAATTTACTTTACCAAAATCATTTCTGAATCCTGCCGTATGCTAGAATTTATATTTCCAAAACATATTTGCAAAAACCATCAATATATGTTAATATTTTAATATAAATATTAAACTTTTCTAGCCCGATAAATTTATATAAAATCATAAACTCATGAGAAAAATCCCTTGTAATAATATAAAATTAGATTTAATATCTTCTTTAACATATATAAATTTAATGTCAAAAACTTAATTTAATTATTTTTAATAGTTAAACCCTAATTAATCCATCTTCCAACCTTAGGAAATCACCAAATGTTCTCATTAAATTAGAAAATTGTAAAATTAAAACCCCGCTTCGAATATAATACTTTTGACATCATATCAAAATTTCAAGTCATTTGGGTATCCTATGATAGGTTTCCAACTTAAACATGTCAATATTCCATAATAGTTATATAAATTCATCAAATAACATATTTTCATCCAACCATTTAAAACATGGCATAATAATATCAAAAGATTCAGATTTATACTTAAAATAGAAATAGCAATTAAAACATGAGATGTATAGCTATTATTCACCTTGATTAGCTAAAGAAGATTGAGATTTGTATTTTGATTTGATTCCCCTAGGCTTTGGTCTTGTTTTCCTAGCTTTATATTTCTTGAATAACCTTGTTATGGATGGCCTTGCTCTTTTAGTTTTGTTTGTAATGAATGAAATGAGGAAGGAAATAAAAGAATAAGAGTTTATGTTTAGGAATTTAGATCCATTTGCTCTTAGTATATATTCCTCCTTCTTATTAAGTTTTAAACCATTCTTATTAACTAATTCATTAAGGCACGACCTCTATTAATTATCAAATCTTAATCTCTTAACCTTTTATATTATTTTATTTAATTTATCAATTTAAATATCCTAAAAAATGTTAATTAAAATTAGGGTTGTTACAAAACACTTATCCAAAATATACTTTAAAATGACAAATTTATAAAATCTTTAACATTAGAACCCATTTTTTCCTTATAAAAATCTCTTCCTTAAAAATTCACAACTAATTCTTTGAAATCCAATAAAATATCAAATAATTTCTAAAATACTCTAATACAATTTAGCTAACACTTGTAAAGGTCCTTTTTAAACATTTGAAGTTCAAAAATCAAGGCTAAACAGGGTGGTTTAGCACATGTGAAGTTTTGGTCGCTTTTAATGTTGTTACTTAACTTTTTATTATCCAAAATTTTTATGGAAGCACGAATACATATAAAGCATCGTAAATATAGCGAGAAAGCATAAGCATCTTTATATAAAGTTCCATAGAAATCGTCAAAAACAAGGCAATTCCTAAGTATATCCATAACGACTATCGAAATAAGTGCACTTTCAAATCCAAGTCCAACCTAAACCAAAGTCCATCTGTAACCTATATGCTTTGTTTTAAGGTTATACAACATGTTATACAAGTCCACTCAAGTTCGTTTAACTCTATACATATGTCACTTGCTTTCAAAGCAACAATCAAAACTAAAGTTTAACAAATGTTACAAAAATAGAATTAACTTAAACACAATCAAACAAAAACAAATATGGGTTATATTTCCAATCAAATCTTTATCTTACCTTTAACCTAATAAACAAGGTAGATCAAGCAACTCAATTCCAACCTCAACCTTTCCACCACCTTCCTTTCCTTTCTTCCACCCTCTTTCACTTGCTTTTTCCTCCTCCTTCCTCCAATTGCTCACGGTCTATGAAGATGGGGTAAGTGTGGCTTTGCTTCTTCCAAAATAAACTAGGTAGAAGGTGTTGTAATGCTATCCTAAAGCTCCGCTCCAAGTTTGAGTTGATTTGGATGAGTTATGCAAATATTTTGCTTTAGGAAATTATGAAGAAGAAGACACAATAATAGGTTGGTTTTGCTCTATGAATTTGTATTATTTAACAAGGTTATGACTCTCCTTATATAGGCTCAAGAATGGTGCTCCTTAATCTTGCTCCCACCCTTCTCCTCCCACATGCCATGGAAGTCTCACCACCCATCACTTCTCTTTTAAGGAAATTTCTCCTGTACCTTTACATGATAATATCCCTTATCCACTTGGAAACTTCTAGAACCTTCCATTTATTTATGAAGAGGAATGTGTGATAATTAGTTGCTAATGTGTTCATTTGGTCATTATAGAAATGCAAAAGAGTTCCAATAACGTATGTCAATCAAAAAGCTGTTTATCTATAAACTGATTTGCGATCACATCAACGATTTTTCTTTGATGAATATGTTTTTGTAAAAAAATTTCATAAACAAGTTTCTTATCATTATTCATTAATTAAATGATGTGAAACAAGGTAATAAAATCATATTTATAGCAATTACTTATTTCAAAACGTTTCGTATTCAAAGGCGAAGTGTTCAAATTTCTAGGTTACTATGTTATATTATGTTCATTGACAATAAGAGATCATCTACCTATGATATCTACAAATTAAATGGTGAAAGCATGTGGTATACCCAAGTATCCTGAATGTTAGTCCACTTCGAGGGAAGACACCATCCATTATTGTGTTGTTATGCCTATGACTTAAAGAATGACTTTAGTGCGGCGCTTTAAAGCATGCGAAGAGGGTTTTTGTAACGACCCGCTATTTCGGACTATTCGCATCCGCACATGTCGGACTTGAATAATTCAAAATACTAAATTGTTAATTTAAATTTGGCAAAACCCAGATATACAGTAAATAAATAATCACAGAATCACAGACACAGAGTAATAATATGCAGCGGAAGTAAAAGAAAAATAGTAGTTCACGAAGCTACTATATAAATATATAAGATACATCAGAGTTAAATAAGTTACAACAGAAGTCTCGAATACAGCAGTCAAATATAAGAATCAGAATACATCACTGGAATCATCGAATACTGAAAGCTGGATAGATGGCTGGATCTTCAAGCAAAGCTCCAACTCCAAAGGTGAGCCTCGAATACTGGTACACTCAGTCTGACCCGAGCGTAAAGCAAAACACAAACACTCGAGTCAGGATTAACATTCTTATATCAATAAATCCAACTCAAGTGAAATAGCAATCGAAATACAAGTAACTTAAAGGATGTTGGAATCACCATCCTCTAAGGATCCGTTAAACTATCTACTATGTAGTAGTGTACGCTAAATAGATAATGTCTATCAGTAATATAAAGTATCAAAATAGTGTTAAGGCGTTACCATTATCCCCCTTAACACATTTTTATATAAATGTCATAGTCTATACAGCACTGTAAACTCCACCGTAAACTGGTGGGATATCAAGGAGTACTCCATAGGTATAACACAAAACAAATTCGTAGTGGTCGCGTATATAGGGATACAAGTATGAAAAGGCACATGAGGCAATACCCAAGGTAGTGAAACTACCGTTCGCCTGATCCGGACTGGTGAGAACGCATCGCCGCAGCGATCGCAACACCGCGAAACAACACTCCTGAAATTTCCGAGGGTGCACCAATCAATCACAAGTAATGAGTAGTTTACGAAGAAGTGTGTTCGCTCGAGGTGGCTAACCCCATTTGGCCCGGCACGGCTCCTGATTTTAGTCATTTCCAATTTGACACAAGTGTCAAGGCTATCCATTATCGTTCACTTTCTTCAGTCAGCACGTACATCATTCCAACCACTTCATTCTGGATCATCACTCCGCGTATAGCTATTAAAGTGGTTTTCGGTTTAGATAGAGAGTATATCCATAACCGATTCCGGTCTCTTTAATAACTTTCGTAATTATTATACCGATTGGTCGTTTAATAAATATATTAAACCAAATAAAATTAAATCTCAATTTCAATTCGTAAACCAACATTTCATTTGTCTTTCTAATCAATTTCCAAAACTTACTTTTCAAAACTTCCAAATAACAATTTCAAAGTCTTACAATTCAATTTCAAATTTTATTTAACCAAACAAATATTGATTCAAGTTCGTATATAAGTTTCATTCCGAAATCATTTAAATGGTTTAATTTTCATTCAAATCAATTTAAGTTCATTTATCGATTTCAGTCAATATTCGCTAAGCTAATTTATCATTTAAAACAATTTTCATTTAAATTCCAATTCATTTAAATAGATCACTTAAGTTAAATTTTATTATAACAAACTTACAAATTTACTTAAATTCGATTTGTCAAATCAAATTCTTAAAATTATAGTCTTACATTTATTTCAATAAACCGCATTTTTATTCCTTGTTAAAGAAATTCAGTTACACTTATTTATTTACTTAGTTACAATTTCAAACCCAATTAATAAAGAAACTAACTTTCACATATTCGAGAAGTTCAATTCACTTATTAACTTACTCAAATAATTTTCCAAAACTTAATTGATAAAGAAACCAATTTCATTTATTAACGAAGTTCAAATTCACTTATTTAAAATTCAAATTCTCTTATCAAAGAATTCAAATTTTTATTCAATCATCAAATAATTCAAACTTTTCAATTATTAAATAATTTCAATCTTAGTTATTAATAATTTCAAAAAATTAATAATTACAAACTTGATTATCAATTCAAACTTAATTATTAAATCATTTCCACTTAATTATGAATTCAAACTTAATCATCAAATCATTTCAACTTAATAATTTCAAACTTAATTATAATTCCAAACTTAATAATAATTTCAATTTAATTATTAAATGATTTCAAATTTAATAATTTCAAAACTCAATTATTACTAATTTCAAATTATTTATTAATAATTCCAAATTTAATTATTAAATAATTAAATTTCAAACAACGTTCTTTCGTCAATTACCACGTTAATATTTGTTTCAGATTTAAATCTTTACATTTTCCTTTCAAAAATTCAAATTCCAACTTTATTTCGAAGCTTATTCTATGCTCGAATAAAATCAATATTAAGTTTTAAAACCAATTATTGGCCAATCGGATTTTTATTTAATTCTCTATCCTAGGTCAAATTTATTTGGGTATATATCATTTCAACCCGATTCCAATTTCAATTCAAAATCAAGCATAATAAAGGGAACTTGCAGTGTGATAACTGGGATGGTGTCAAAGTAAATAAACAAGCAATAGCAAACATCAATAACAATTCAATAATTAATTCAATTTAAATAATCCCGAAATAGTCGTATTAATTCACATTGTTATTTGTGCGAATTAATATAATTATTTCTAGAATCTACACTATCATTTCATGTAGATTAAAGATTATTGCATTAATATTTATACGGTTCTCCACGATATTTATTATTCAGTTTCAAACTACATCAATTTATACAACATACATTTAAATGGTTCAAGGTGTCGTTAACACTATTTCTACGTGTCAATTTATTTAACATTCAAAGGGGTCATATTATACATAATTTAACTAATCAACTTCAGCACATATCAATCGCAAATTGTTAACTATTCTACGTTAATTTCAATTTTAATTTATTTATCACTTACAACATTAATAATTTAACGTCCAATTACAACAAACAATCAATCAATTATCAACCAAACTGAATTATTATTGCATACATAACAGATAACGGTGTCCGATGTCAAAGGTGAACTGATACATGAATAACAGTGCAATAAATAACAGAAGTATATTTAAATTTGTCGTTTCAATTGAAATCAAATTTAATAAATAAAAGAATATCAATCGTGAGTGATTGCTCACCTTTTGAGGCTAGATAGATTTGACAAAGGAATGAGCTACAAATCCAAGCACGAATCCCAAAGCAAAACAGAATTTGCACGAATTGGAGGGGTAAAGCTGATAATGAGGAGTTGATAAAACAATTCAAATCAGAACTGAGTCGATGCGGATATATGGTATGAGCGAACTTATGTATATAACTAAATATAACTATTATTATACATATAAACATATTCTAAATACAAACACATTTTAACCCGAATATATATATATATATATTTCAAAATCATTGTTTAAAATTAAACACAAAAGCTACATATATCTATCCTCCAAATCATTATTACTCTAAATGTCTATTAGCAACACATATATTAAATTGTGCAGTGTATATATATATACACACAATAGACACATCAATACCAGCTATCCAAAACTTTATACCCAGACCATATATATACACCAATATATAAATGCAGACAATACAAAAATGTAGACATGCTACATATATCTGCAAACAAGTTAATATGCATAAACCAATATGCAGACTTTATTTGTAAACAAAATGCATAGGACAGACTGGAGATATTCCTATGCAGAACAAATATATCTATAACATTTTTTTTTACACTATACAATCTATGTGCTGCTCAAAATACACGCTATACTAATAATCATGAAATTTATACTTAAACTACTATTCTACCTGCATGCAAATTGAATGGAGGCGTGTAGATAAGGACGCATTAGGACACAGGCTTCTACAATCCCACTTATTTATACTAATTGTAATCGCATATATACAGAATATATTAATCTATGTACTTACATCCATCTAAATCTTACATATATGTGCGACTGCATAAACATTATTGTATATAACTTGTTGTTACTAAGTATACCATACAGCATATATATTAACTAAACATATCCAACAAATAACACTTATACACTTAAAGACATCCACTTTATAAATTTGTAACTTATAACACACTCGACACATATATTCACACGCAACACACATATCCACCCGCAACGCATATAATAATATACAGATTTCTTTATAATATAAATAATATATCTATACTTACTTATGAGAGGGAGGAAGGCTTGGGAAAAAGCAAGGAATGGATGGCGACTCGCTGGAGGTGAGTGGCGGTCGGTAGTTTGGGTCGAGCTCGGTGGTAGGCCAATGGCGGCGGCGGAGAGAGGGTTTGGCCACAGGGAGAGGAGAGAACAGCAGTTTTGAGCGAGGCCAGAGGAAAGGCGAACAAAATATTGGTAGCGCCATGGGCTCGGAGGGGCAAGGAGAAGGTTTTGATGCGTGGAAGCTCGGTCGAGCAATGGTGGCATCTCGGCTTTGGGCAGGCGGTGGTGGGAAACGGAAGTTGCTGCTCTATGGTGATTGGCGTTGGGTTTGGCGAACTTCAGTGGAGCACGGCTAGGTGCTGTAGAGAGTGAGGAAAAATGGAGGAGGCTCGAAGGTGCTGACGGAGGCCGGAGCCCGGAACCGCTGCTTCGGTGAGATGTGGGTTGCATGGTGTTTGCTCGAGATAGACGGGATATTGGTTGTAGTTTGCTTGGTGTCGGGGAGGCACGTTAGAGGCTCGGCATGAATTACGAGGTGGAAGTGGATTTCTATGGCTTAGAGAAGATGGAGCTACAACTTGCCAAATATGAATAGGCTCACGTTTCAAATACTAGTATATTTCCTATGTGATAGCACGTGAAACAATTTAGTTTATAAAACTTTGAAAAGAGGCGTAAGAGAACAGGGAGGAAATGGAAAGGCACAGTCATAAAAAGGAGAGCCTTGCACTAGAAAAGAAACGAATATGGGAAAATGAATTCATAAATGCAAATGGAAGTGGACTGTTATTAAAGCAACATTTGAACTGTTCAAAATAAATAATGCAAACGTATAAAATTTCCATATTTCAAAACCAGTCATCAATGAAAAAAAAAAAGTAGCAGTTGATAGTTAATGCCTACAGCCCTGAATGGATATCAAAAATGGTACTGCTACGACGAGCTGTTTATCGTTTCTGTCGCATACCGGACCGCAAAACACGAAAATAAATATACCACAGAGATCAGCACGACGAGACGATCAAAACGGTATACAAATATCAGTGGTATGATTTGAATGATAAAATTCGAAATTTTCTACTACGAAAAATGCATAAAAATCGCAGAAAATTAAGATCGACGGAGCCAAAAATGTCCGAATTTGGAAAAACGACAAACTGGCAACTTGCTCAAAAGATGGTTTAGAATTTTTCTATGTAAAAATATTTTGGTTTTGAAAACGTTTTATTTTCATTGCTTTTAACTGATTAAATTGAAGTAAATTTACGCGCGACATGAACTTTCATATTTTCCAACGAAAATTTACCGGTTGCTATGTTTAACTAAATGCATTCCAAATATCAAATTTATGTTACAAAATTTTATCGTTAAAATTTCACAAAATTTAAATAAAATACATACTAAAACCGGTTAAAATTTACATTCTCCCCCACTCAAAACTTTTCGTCCCCGAAAAGGAAGGAGGTAGGAGAATAGAAACAATCAAAAGAAAATAAACTTGAATTACATTATAACAATTAACTTTAACCATATCAATTTTAAATAAACCTATATTCAACAATTAGTTTTTTTTTTTTAAATTCACGGTTTCCATTAAATTGATTCGATATCTCATTTATTAATGTTAGGTAAATTATATTGAATGCAATCGAGTATTATCCAAATAAAATTCCTAATTCAATTCTCTCAAGTTTAAATATTAATTCAAAATTTGGTTTCATTTATAATCGAAATCATCTTTTTACCCAAATTTTAAGAATTAAATTTTTGATTGACTTCAAACAGTTTAGAGATAATTATGTATATACTATATATCAAATCAAATTAAATTTAAAATAATATACCTATATATATATATAAATCAAATCATATTTAAGAATTTAAATCGATTTAATTTCCAAACAAAACTGTAGCAAAGCTACAAATTGGTCTCTCCACTTTTAAACTCAAAAATGAATGTCGATGATGCGGCCGTCATCACCGAAATTATTTTCCAGCGACAAAGATAAGAGCACTGATTTTAAACGTTTTACTCTTTGAAATGATTTAAATTTGAAAGTATTTTAACTATACACTTTAAAACTTTCAAATCAAAGTTTGAAATCACCGGAAATTAAATTCTCAAACTCTAATTTATATCCATTTCAAATTCCAAGTCAAATTATAGCCAAGTTTTATAAATTCATTTATTTATTTTATGAAATAGTCAATGATTTATAAAACAATAAATGAAAATTAAATTTTGACGTTTCGAACAACAGACTTATTAACATTTTAATTTCAAAAGAATTTATGATATAATCATACAAAACTATTTTATTTATCAAATTCGGAACAATATTGTGTCGGTTTGCTCTGCTCAAGTGTTTTGGAAATTCTATCGATAGCGTTGATCAGACGAATCGATCGAAAATCCAAATCAACCTCAACAACTCAAACAACACAATATATAAAACATTTAAAACATTTTTAATATAAATACAAATACACTTCCTCGCTCAACGATACAAGGATGGATTTCAAAATAAGTATAGAGATTCAAATTTCGATGGAAATCAAATCAAAGAGAATTTTGATTCGATGATAAGTTCGAAACAGAAGATAAGATAATTCAATTTACAGAATCGGGAGATGGATGAGCTTATTAAATTCACGGGCAACCTTTCGGGTCAATCGTAACTTCAAGAATAAGATCGACGCTGAATTCCGAGGTAAATCATCATTCGATCTCAAGAAATAGAATTCAGGTATAGCAGGAGATATATAGCATCGTAAACTGAAAATACAGAAATCTTCGGTAAATCGATGTCTATATAAATGAGTTTCACCCATTTACAGATAAATTTGGGATTGGCGAGACCGCCGGCTCACTATACAGATCATTCGAAGTGGAGTTATGGGGTACTCCAGAATCAAAAGAAGATAAATAGTGAGAGATATGAATGAATTTTGAAACCGCAGAGAACGTTCCAAAATTCAAAGGAATTGAGTTAAAAGGAAGAGATTGAAACTCGAGTGATAGTGATTTTGTAAATACATTTACCCTATATGCTAAGTTTTGCCTAGAGCTACCAAAAGCTCTGATACAAACTGTAACGACCGCTATTTCGGACTATTCGCATCCGCACATGTCGGACTTGAATAATTCAAAATACTGAATTGTTAATTTAAATTTGGCAAAACCCAGATATACAGTAAATAAATAATCACAGAATCACAGACACAGAGTAATAATATGCAGCGGAAGTAAAAGAAAAATAGTAGTTCATGAAGCTACTATATAAATATATAAGATACATTAGAGTTAAATAAGTTACAACAGAAGTCTCGAATACAGCAGTCAAATATAAGAATCAGAATACATCACTGGAATCATCGAATACTGAAAGCTGGATAGATGGCTGGATCTTCAAGCAAAGCTCCAACTCCAAAGGTGAGCCTCGAATACTGGTACACTCAGTCTGACCCGAGCGTAAAGCAAAACACAAACACTCGAGTCAGGATTAACATTCTTATATCAATAAATCCAACTCAAGTGAAATAGCAATCGAAATACAAGTAACTTAAAGGATGTTGGAATTACCATCCTCTAAGGATCCGTTAAACTATCTACTATGTAGTAGTGTACGCTAAATAGATAATGTCTATCAATAATATAAAGTATCAAAATAGTGTTAAGGCGTTACCGTTATCCCCCTTAACACATTTTTATATAAATGTCATAGTCTATACAGCACTGTAAACTCCACCGTAAACTGGTGGGATATCAGGGAGTACTCCATAGTTATAACACAAAACAAATTCATAGTGATCGCGTATATAGGGATACAAGTATGACAAGGCACATGAGGCAATACCCAAGGTAGTGAAACTACCGTTCGCCTGATCCGGAATGGTGAGAACACATCGCCGCAGCGATCGCAACACCGCGAAACAACACTCCTGAAATTTCCGAGGGTGCACCAATCAATCACAAGTAATGAGTAGTTTACGAAGAAGTGTGTTCGCTCGAGGTGGCTAACCCCATTTGGCCCGGCACGGCTCCTGATTTTAGTCATTTCCAATTTAACACAAGTGTCAAGGCTATCCATTATCGTTCACTTTCTTCAGTCAGCACGTACATCATTCCAACCACTTCATTCTGAATCATCACTCCACCTATAGCTATTAAAGTGGTTTTCGGTTTAGATAGAGAGTATATCCATAACCGATTCCGGTCTCTTTAATAACTTTCGTAATTATTATACCGATTGGTCGTTTAATAAATATATTAAACCAAATAAAATTAAATCTCAATTTCAATTCGTAAACCAACATTTCATTTGTCTTTCTAATCAATTTCCAAAACTTACTTTTCAAAACTTCCAAATAACCATTTCAAAGTCTTACAATTCAATTTCAAATTTTATTTAACCAAACAAATATTGATTCAAGTTCGTATATAAGTTTCATTCCGAAATCATTTAAATGGTTTAATTTTCATTCAAATCAATTTAAGTTCATTTATCGATTTCATTCAATATTCGCTAAGCTAATTTATCATTTAAAACAATTTTCATTTAAATTCCAATTCATTTAAATAGATTACTTAAGTTAAATTTTATTATAACAAACTTACAAATTTACTTAAATTCGATTCGTCAAATCAAATTCTTAAAATTACAGTCTTACATTTATTTCAATAAACCGCATTTTTATTCCTTGTTAAAGAAATTCAGTTACACTTATTTATTTACTTAGTTACAATTTCAAACCCAATTAATAAAGAAACTAACTTTCACATATTCGAGAAGTTCAATTCACTTATTAACTTACTCAAATAATTTTTCAAAACTTAATTGATAAAGAAACCAATTTCATTTATTAACGAAGTTCAAATTCACTTATTTAAAATTCAAATTCTCTTATCAAAGAATTCAAATTTTTATTCAATCATCAAATAATTCAAACTTTTCAATTATTAAATAATTTCAATCTTAGTTATTAATAATTTCAAAAAATTAATAATTACAAACTTGATTATCAATTCAAACTTAATTATTAAATCATTTCCACTTAATTATGAATTCAAACTTAATCATCAAATCATTTCACCTTAATAATTTCAAACTTAATTATAATTCCAAACTTAATAATAATTTCAATTTAATTATTAAATGATTTCAAATTTAATAATTTCAAAACTCAATTATTACTAATTTCAAATTATTTATTAATAATTCCAAATTTAATTATTAAATAATTAAATTTCAAACAACGTTCTTTCGTCAATTACCACGTTAATATTTGTTTCAGATTTAAATCTTTACATTTTCCTTTCAAAAATTCAAATTCCAACTTTATTTCGAAGCTTATTCTATGCTCGAGTAAAATCAATATTAAGTTTTAAAACCAATTATTGGCCAATCGGATTTTTATTTAATTCTCTATCCTAGGTCAAATTTATTTGGGTATATATCATTTCAACCCGATTCCAATTTCAATTCAAGATCAAGCATAATAAAGGGAACTTGCAGTGTGATAACTGGGATGGTGTCAAAGTAAATAAACAAGCAATAGCAAACATCAATAACAATTCAATAATTAATTCAATTTAAATAATCCCGAAATAGTCGTATTAATTCACATTGTTATTTGTGCGAATTAATATAATTATTTCTAGAATCTACATTATCATTTCATGTAGATTAAAGATTATTGCATTAATATTTATACGGTTCTCCACGATATTTATTATTCAGTTTCAAACTACATCAATTTATACAACATACATTTAAATGGTTCAAGGTGTCGTTAACACTATTTCTACTTGTCAATTTATTTAACATTCAAAGGGGTCATATTATACATAATTTAACTAATCAACTTCAGCACATATCAATCGCAAATTGTTAACTATTCTACGTTAATTTCAATTTTAATTTATTTATCACTTACAACATTAATAATTTAACGTCCAATCACAACAAACAATCAATCAATTATCAACCAAACTGAATTATTATTGCATACATAACAGATAACGGTGTCCGATGTCAAAGGTGAACTGATACATGAATAACAGTGCAATAAATAACAGAAGTATATTTAAATTTGTCGTTTCAATTGAAATCAAATTTAATAAATAAAAGAATATCAATCGTGAGTGATTGCTCACCTTTCGAGGCTAGATAGATTTGACAAAGGAATGAGCTACAAATCCAAGCACGAATCCCAAAACAAAACAGAATTTGCACGAATTGGAGGGGTAAAGTTGATAATGAGGAGTTGATAAAACAATTCAAATCAGAACTGAGTCGATGCAGATATATGGTATAAGCGAACTTATGTATATAACTAAATATAACTATTATTATGCATATAAACATATTCTAAATACAAACACAATTTAACCCGAATATATATATACATTTCAAAATCATTGTTTAAAATTAAACACAAAAGCTACATATATCTATCCTCCAAATCATTATTACTCTAAATGTCTATTAGCAACACATATATTAAATTGTGCAGTGTATATATATATATACACACACAATAGACACATCAATACCAGCTATCCAAAACTTTATACCCAGACCATATATATACACAATATATAAATGCAGACAATACAAAAATGTAGACATGCTACATATATCTGCAAACAAGTTAATATGCATAAACCAATATGCATACTTTATTTGTAAACAAAATGCATAGGACAGACTGGAGATATTCCTATGCAGAACAAATATATCTATAACATTTTTTTTTTTACACTATACAACCTATGTGCTGCTCAAAATACACGCTATACTAATAATCATGAAATTTATACTTAAACTAGTATTCTACCTACATGCAAATTGAATGGAGACGTGTAGATAAGGACGCATAAGGACACAGGCTTCTACAATCCCACTTATTTATACTAATTGTAACCGCATATATACAGAATATATTAATCTATGTACTTACATCCATCTAAATCTTACATATATGTGCGACTGCATAAACATTATTGCATATAACTTGCTGTTACTAAGTATACCATACAGCATATATATTAACTAAACATATCCAACAAATAACACTTATACACTTAAAGACATCCACTTTATAAATTTGTAACTTATAACACACTCGACACATATATTCACACGCAACACACATATCCACCCGCAACGCATATAATAATATACAGATTTCTTTATAATATAAATAATATATCTATACTTACTCATGAGAGGGAGGAAGGCTTGGGAAAAAGCAAGGAATGGATGGCGACTCGCTGGAGGTGAGTGGCGGTCGGTAGTTTGGGTCGAGCTCGGTGCCAGGCCAATGACGGCGGCGGAGAGAGGGTTTGGCCACGGGGAGAGGAGAGAACAACAGTTTTGAGCGAGGCCAGAGGAAAGGCGAACAAAATATTGGTAGCGCCATGGGCTCGGAGGGGCAAGGAGAAGGTTTTGATGCGTGGAAGCTCGGTCGAGCAATGGTGGCATCTCGGCTTTGGGCAGGCGGTGGTGGAAAACGGAAGTTGCTGCTCTATGGTGATTTGCGTTGGGTTTGGCAAACTTCAGTGGAGCACGGCTAGGTGCTGTAGAGAGTGAGGAAAAATGAAGGAGGCTCGAAGGTGCTGACGGAGGCCGGAGCCCGGAACCGCTGCTTCGGTGAGATGTGGGTTGCATGGTGTTTGCTGGAGATAGACGGGATATTGGTTGTAGTTTGCTTGATGTCGGGGAGGCACGTTAGAGGCTCGGCATGAATTACGAGGTGGAAGTGGATTTCTATGGCTTAGAGAAGATGGAGCTACAACTTGCCAAATATGAATAGGCTCACGTTTCAAATACTAGTATATTTCCTATGTGATAGCACGTGAAACAATTTAGTTTATAAAACTTTGAAAAGAGGCGTAAGAGAACAGGGAGGAAATGGAAAGGCACAGTCATAAAAAGGAGAGCCTTGCACTAGAAAAGAAACGAATATGGGAAAATGAATTCATAAATGCAAATGGAAGTGGACTGTTATTAAAGCAACATTTGAACTGTTCAAAATAAATAATGCAAACGTATAAAATTTCCATATTTCAAAACCAGTCATCAATGCATTGAAAAAAGAAAAAAAGAAAAAAGAAAAGTAGCAGTTGATAGTTAATGCCTACAGCCCTGAATGGATATCAAAAATGGTACTGCTACGACGAGCTGTTTATCGTTTCTGTCGCATACCGGACCGCAAAACACGGAAATAAATATACCACAGAGATCAGCACGACGAGACGATCAAAACGGTATACAAATATCAGTGGTATGATTTGAATTATACAATTCGAAATTTTCTACTACGAAAAATGCATAAAAATCGCAGAAAATTAAGATCGACGGAGCTAAAGATGTCCGAATTTGGAAAAACGACAAACTGTCAACTTGCTCAAAAGATGTTTTAGAATTTTTCTATGTAAAAATATTTTGGTTTTGAAAACGTTTTATTTTCATCGCTTTTAACTGATTAAATTGAAGTAAATTTACGCGCGACATGAACTTTCATATTTTCCAACGAAAATTTACCGGTTGCTATGTTTAACTAAGTGCATTCCAAATATCAAATTTATGTTACAAAATTTTATCGTTAAAATTTCACAAAATTTAAATAAAATACGTACTAAAACCGGTTAAAATTTACGGGTCGTTACAGTTTTCTACTAGTCAAGGATAAAGAAGAAAGTGGTGATGTATGTTGCAAGATATTTTACGATGGAGACATGATACATGTGAAGTCTAATAGAGTTAGGGGTATGCCCTTAGGGGCAATCATGTAAATTTTACATAAATCTTACTCGATAACCAATTTTGTTCAAAAAAGTTGTTTTCTTTAGGTTATATTCTTTTTATAACATGCTATAAATAATTAATTATTAAATTTAAGTATATGTAGTAGTAAATCTGTAAATGGTATGCTCTACGATAGTAATTACAATGTGTTGTAACCATAAGCGAGTAATTTATCATAATATGATAAACATGCCATTTTAAATATTCCTAGTCAGATGTATCTAGACTGGGTATCAATACATTCATTATTGAGTCTATAGTATGTAATGCTCTCCAAATGTTTGGCGATGTATTACTCATGACTATTGGTGGGAAACCTCATGGTTTACTTACTAATATTTATTGGATATTTATAGAATGGCTCATTCAATAGTTTTGCAATTGGTTAATATAGCTATGGTTAAATAAAGAATATCGATGTGACAATATTACATAATTTCCTCGACTTAAGAATACTATTGAGCTTCAATATGAAAAGTCCGCTAGAATTATAGTTAAATCATGACAATACATTCATCGAATGACTATAGTTGGGTCGAGCGAAAGCATCTGATGTGAAACACTATTTAGGAGAGAATTTGTCTCATTGATTATATAAGGTTAGTATCAGAAGGTAAACTTAAGTCAATTAAAAGTCAAGTCTCTGGTCAGAGCATTTCAGTTAACAATAATTATTAGTATTGAACCAAGGATTTGAGTTTGGACCTACAAATTTGAATGTTGACAATGTTGGAATTTTAACCAAAACCAAATTATATAAATCCTAATATGTTATAGTTTTGACGAAGAGAGTTGATTTAAATAGTTGTCACTATCGGGTAATGCTTTAACAAATAAAATTGTATTTTACCAAATAAAGATATGTGAGGGACAATTTCAACCAAAATTTCATACCACTAGCTGAGGTGATGTGTGAACGTTAATGTTTGAATTGTTTGGCGATTGAATTTACACCTTTAAGTCACACAACTGAAATGGTGAATATTCTGAATAAACCACATGATTTAATTAATTTTTAATCATGAAAAATTAATAAAATCAATTAATATTTATGAAATATTAAGTATTATATTTATTTAACTTGTTCGGATAACATTAGTATTTCGTGTATATAAAAGATATAAATGTGCATATCATTATGCGATATCGAAAAAAGATTTAAATTGGATTTAAGCAGAAATGATATTAATTGGTTTTATAAATTTTAGGGACCAAAAAAGCCATGTATGGTCGTTTATGCTTTAAGAAGGAGGATTTACTTGAGTTAGAAATGAAAAGGCTAATTCTAATTTTAGTATACATGAGTTAGCATATCTTTATAAGAGCTTTATTTCCTTCTCTATCAGATCAGCCTTTTTCATTTTTGTTCCATAATTAATTTTGAGATCAAAGCCGGAAATATTCAATGGTGGAAAGGGTAAAAAAATTCTAAAATCAAATGAGACAAAATATAGAAGGCGGTTATCTCTCTAGTTCCTACTACTCTGGAGATCGATCTATTGGATCTAGGAATCCTCACACCTTCAAGGTGTTTCTCTTGGCTTCATCTAAAAAGTGAACTCTTATTTTTTATATATGTTATTTCATTATGATTATATGTTTCTATTCTTCACCTATTCCATTAATTCATTTGTATGTATTTGAACAATGTTTTTGATATATTTTTATTCCGACGAACCTGCTTTATCATCATCATGTTAATATGATTAAAATCATCTTGTTTACATTCACAGTTATTCACCCATCACAAATGATAATTATTTTGGATTTGTCCCTATTTTGTTTGCTTGTTTGTGTTATCTAAATAATTAGATCTGCCTTTCAATGTCCCAGTTTATACGTGCCTGTGATATCCAATTCTTTCATGTACAAACTCTTGTTTGAATAACGTTTTGAAATAATTATTTACACAAAGTTTAGTTTCATATTGTAAAACTAAAAATTGAAGATTCAATCTCAGTTCGTTTTGAAATAACATTTGTTTTTTGTTTACATAAAATTTTAGCTAGACTTGAAATTCATAAGTTGATACAAAATGGGGTTAACAATTTGATTGAAACCTAATGTTAAACTAGCTAATATAATTTATTTGCTTGTTACATAAAAAATCCAACTTGAACAAAATACACATATTATTTATTTGAAATAATTTAGAACATGAATGTAAGCTTTGTATGGTTACTGATTTGGATATAAATCTTTTCATCATTGTACACTTTTAAAAGAAAGGGACAAATTTATTACAAATGAACTTTTGTGAAAAATGACAAATGCCCTTTTTAATCCTTTTCCTAAGATTGGTATTATTCTAATAACCATAATTTTTTAATAAATATACATATAACTAAACGTCCATTTAACTTAAAGTCAATAAAATAGATTCTTATATGTAATCATTAATTTGGATTTAAAATCTCATTAGATTAGATGTTGATTCCATAGTGTGTAAACTGGTTAATCTTGATTTTATTATGTATCTGATTGTGTGCATGTGTATGTTTGTATATATGTACAATTTCCACATTAATATACATATTTTATTAGTCAAAATTTTGGATAACAAAGATATATGTGAATTCTGTAGTAAATGTCATTTCATTTATCAATTAATCTAATTAAAAAGAGAGAGAGATGAAAGGTTTCTATCTGTACATTTATTATCTTATCTTCCCATAATTAATTATTTGTGTTAAGAGATCTAAATAAAAGGTTTATTTCTTTGAAATTTTACATGTTCATTTACATACATACATACATACATACATATATATATATATATATATTGCTCTTATCATTCAAACACAAGAATGTATTTGATACATTCATCGTATTATATTAAAATTTAAATTAAATTTAAAATTCCTTTTAATCATATTAATAAAATTTGATTTTATGTAAAAGATTATTAGATTGGATCTAATAATCTTTTAGACTTCATAGGCCTAACAGATCCAAAGTAGGATTGTTTTCAAGATCTACCTATTTCTTCCACTTTCGACTAGCAAGGTTCCTTCAATGGTATTAAAGCCAAATAGTATATGCACTCTAATTCAGTCATGTTATGGCTAACCAATTAAGCTTATTAATTTAGTAGGTTGTCTAGAAAAATAGTGTCCAGACTTTGGTTTGGGAAATCAAGTACTTTGCCCTCCTTGGTTACTGGCCTAACCCTAAAAGTGAAGTGAGCTCAAAGGTTTCCCCTAATGGAAAAGGCTCAATTTGAACTATGCCTTGGGCTAATTTCAAAATTGTTTCTAACATTAAAAATAAAATTTTAAATTTAAAAGTTAAATTCGACATATGGGATACTTTAAAACACCTCATACCCCTTAATATACCCAAAAAAGGACACATTAAAAGGCATGGTATGTTGTAGGTATAACTGAAACTAACAGAGACTAAGATTCAAAAGAAAAAAATAGGTAAAAACAACGGAAGCTAATTAAGTATTTAATTAGAACAAAGCTTCAGAATTAATTCATAAATAAATCAAATGCCAAATACAACATTCAAAACCCATAGTGTCTTATGAAATAAAACTTCAATGTCTCAAAATCAGAGTACATAATATCCCTCGTAAATAAACTAGTGCATATAAGAACAATAACTGAAAATAAAAGAAGTACTTAGAAGAAGTCTCCTCTAAGAAGAACTCCAAGCGGTAGTAGTCTACTAGCTTCTTCCTTGATTGCCTAAGGGGGAAAACAGGGAAATAAAGGAGTGGGTCAGACTAAAAATCTGGTGAATGATAGTAATTACTAGAGCCATTAAGCAAGATACAAGTAATAGACTCTGCAATAGTTCTAGCATAAATAAGGATAACAAAGGAAATGGAAAAGAGATAAACTGGAAATAAATACGATTAAATATTGCTCAAGATAGTTTAACTTTGATTGCTTGCGGTTATTATTATTTAATTAAGCTAATTCCTAATCTTGTAATTAGGATGTAACCCTAATTCTACCCTTTTTGATCGGGTTGCTACTCCATAGACTTTTCTGTGGACCGGCCACTATATAACTCCCTACACAGCAGCCAATGGTATCTACGGAAGATGCTCAGAGCAACTACTGTGGATCCGGATGACATATATAGCTCCCTGCATAGAAGGCAATGGTGTCTACTAAAACACCATACCAAGCGCTTGAAACTCATAGCTAATACTGAGCACCCAAATGGTAGTCGCACGCGTAACTGCCACCATGCCCATGCTACCTTTTGCTCCATCTATTGCATCTTCTTATTACCTCCAACGTATAGTATAGCATGCCCCTCATCTCACTTTAGAGTGATGCGATATCACCGTTTGTCCATAGAAAAATAGGGGAAATGCTGTTGGTACTGGCCATTCATCCAAACAATATCTAGTTACGCCCCTTATCCAAATCCCTGTGATTTGGACTTCTATTTGACCAATAACTACCATTTTTAGCATAAGCATGCCCTAGGGAATGCTATTTGGTACAGGTCATACTTTCATCTTTGCTTATTAACTTAGATAAATTATTTAAATTAGCCTTTATTACCATTTTGACTTTCTACGCTTATTAATTTATCCCAAGCCTAAAGTAAGCCCCATTCCATTCTTTTTCTTATTATAGCCTACGTTATAATCATGCTTATTACTTGACCCAAGGTCGAAGTGTGAAAATAAGCTTCTTTCATCTTTTACTTCATTTAGTTATAATTTTAAGTTATAACTATGCCAATTATCTTTAATTAGTCTAATTCTAATTATAATTAGGTGTAATTTCAGTTTAATCCCATTATTTATTGCAGTCTCTATAATTTACATCTTATTTTCTTCATTTAATATTCTTACTTATAAAATCCATATTTGCATTTTATTTATTCTAACCCATACGCATAGAAAAGGGGAATGAAGAGAATAGACGCTTGCATAAAATCCAAAACGTCGAAAAGATGTAAATAAGAAATAAGTAACAGTAAATAAACTTAAATACTATCAATAGACCGTAAATTAATAAAAAGCTATGCTTAATAGTAATAATTTATAATAAATAGAAATAACACTAAAATTACTGAAAGGAATAGCTGAATAGACTGAAAATAGTTAAAAACTGTAATAATTATTGAAAAAGGCTATTCCAGAAATCATAGTGAAACTACAACCAGTGGAAACCCTATTATTTAAAATTACTTAAAGAAATCTTAAAATAATTACAATCACTCACCTTCGGTCCTAAGCTCTTCCTTTTTCCTTCCTAGATACACTTGGAGTTGTAAAATAATTTTTATTAAAAAGATTCTCTCCTTGGAAAATTATTTCTTTTACGATCCTTCCTGAAATGGTGAACCAAAGCGAAGAAAAACTATAAAGAGAAAAAGAGTTAGGTCTAGTGATCTATTTATATATGCATGTGTAACGACCCGTAAATTTTCGATAATTAAAAATTGTTAATTTAATAAGATTTTATGATTTAATGTTGGAAGAAATTAAAATTTATAATTTAGTAATGAAATAATAACTAAAATGAAACGTAACAATGTTAATTATAGTTAATCATTAACAATTTAAATGAAATCCTAATTAATTGGAATAATATAAATGTTATACTTGGTTATAAATCGAATATAAGAAAAAAAATGTAACTATTGAGTTAACTAATGAAATAATATATAGTTAATTGTAATTGAATAAAATCAGTATTATATAAGAAATTGTAACATTTGTTTGTGAATACTAAATCTATAAATGTGATTAAAAGTCAAAGGTGACAACTATTATACCTTGCCTATTTGTTTGGTCTATTAAATTAAATTGGAAATCCATTGCAATAAATCTAATTAAATATTCTGTTAATGTCAATTAAGGTAATAATTGGAAATAATGTTAACTTTATTCATAATATGACAATTGGTTGAATAAAAAGGATGGAATTCAAGATTTATCAATTTATTGGAATTTAAGCTATAATAAATGCATTTATTGTAATTAAATGAAATTAAATATCACGTTAATTGAAATTAAGATTGTGACGCCCCACCTCTATACCCACGCTAGCCAAAAACACTACGGTGTAATGCTGTCAACTAGCATGGAGAATAAGGCTGTTGAGGAGCGACCATCCGTGTAATTGCTTTGCACGAGCACCGATATGTCAGATAGTATAACATGCATTTTATTTCAAGAGGAAATCCGACATACCGATACAAACACAAAGCTACTACACAGTGGCTATAATAATCTTCGGAAACAAATATAGAAATAAGCATAACACAAATCAGTCATAGATAATTCATATCACAAAGGCATAAGAAGATATGAATATATAACTAACACATGAAAGTGTATATCAGAGTAGTGGTCATAAGATCCACAATAATACAAAAGAATAGCAACACGTGCTATACAAAAGAATAAGTATACATCATAGAGTCTGTATCTCAAATGTATACAACAAAATAAACTACTAATCTAAGTAGTTAGCCAAAAGTCAGAAGATGGTTCCAGATAGGAAGCCATGAGGAAGCACCTATAATATCTCAGTCTGACCCGAGTATTATTTAAGAAGAAAATAATAAATGGATTAGTCTAGCTATAAATATCAGATGAAATGATATAGAATAAGAGATATGACTAAACGTATAATAATCACAATGCCAAGCTGTGATAAATAAATAATTGAAAAATCAACAAGAGATTAATCAATATCGCAAAGATCTTCTCAAAGATAAAAAGGAACGTCATACTCCTAATTTCATTCACCAAGCCACAATAAATGACATACATATCAATGCCACTCATAAAAGTTGATGAAACATAAATTCCAGAATTCAACACACGAAATCCAGAAATCACAATCAAAGGGAACAACGACGTCGTACAGCGTGACATCCGATGAACCAAAACGCAATCAAAGGGAACAACGACATCGTACAGCGTGACATCCGATGAACCAAAACGCAATCAAAGGGAACAACGACGTCGTACAGCGTGACATCCGATGAACCAAATCACAATCAAAGGGAACAACGACGTCGTACAACGTGACATCCGATGAACCAAAACACAATCAAAGGGAACAACGACGTCGTACAGCGTGACATCCGATGAACCAAAACAAAATCAAAGGGAACAACGACGTCGTACAGCGTGACATCCGATGAACCAAAACACAATCAAAGGGAACAACGACGTCGTACAGCGTGACATCCGATGAACCAAAACACAATCAAAGGAAACAACGACGTCGTACAGCGTGACATCCGATGAACCAAAACACAATCAAAGGGAACAACGACGTCGTACAGCGTGACATCCAATGAACCAAAACACAATGACATTGCACAATGTTAGTCTAAAACATAAAATGATCATCATGATCAAAGAGAAGTGTCAATTACAGTAAGCTAGTAAATATATGAGCTTAGCTTCATATCCCATAACCACTAGCTTAACTTAAATATTTACGAATAAATTGTAGATCTCCACTAGAAAATTGTCACAAGAGATTCAATCGAACAAGTCCAAGAATTAACCGGCGAAGTAAACGCAAGCGTTTTATACCACTTGTTTTACTAAGCCGTTTAATTAGATTTCTCATACGACTGAGGTAAAGGTTTGTATATACTAATAGATTTGGAAATCGGTTTGAGAAAACGAGCTTTGTTATAAAATAGTGTTGAAATCATTTGAAGAAAGAGTTTTGATATTTACTACTAGTATAGAAAACCTTTATATTTTTTAAAGTGACAAATCAAAAAGAAGATTGTAGGAACAATCAATCACTAAAATTCACATTCGAAGACGTGGATGAAAATCCAAAGAAATCGATACCGAATCCATCAAAGTGGATATATCCTAAATTCCCAAAGAAAATGTCATCAAAGTCGATAATAAATGATAGCGACAAATAGGAAACAACACGAATCGATTAAAGTTGGAAATTCAAGCAAATAGGCAAATAGGCAAAACTTGCAAATAGGAGCAGGTCGGTCAACCGGACTCCCTGAGTCGATTGACCGAACCAGAGGCAGGAAGTGCTCGGGCACCAGGTCGGTCGACCGGCCCAGGGGCTCGGTCGGCCGAAGCCTGTAACCCGTACTTCCTAAATAGAAGCAGGAAGTGCCTGGGTAGCAGGTCAGTCGACCGGCCCAGGGGCTCGGTCGGCCGAACTGTTTGCTTGCACTTCCTACCCTATTTTAAAAGAGGTGCCAATCTCGACCAAATTGCAATCACACGAGAAACGGCGCTAAGGGTTTACGCCAATCGACTACCCGGCCATAGAAGATCTTTGGTTCACACCAAAAACATGATCAAAACATCAAAGTTATGATATTTAAAGAATTGAACCCAAAACACCAAAAATTGGAATATTCACAAAAGCAATCCAAATCAAAATCAAATGCGCATGAATAAGTGTTAGGAATTCATACCTAACAATCGAAGATAATTATATACTAAGATGTGAGATAAAAATCTCACCTTTGAACCCAAATCAATGAAGAAGAAGCTTTAAAAACAAGCTAAGATCAATTCCTCTTCAACAACAACTCAAGAAGCTTCAATCAATGGGTTCACTTGAGTTTGGAGCAAGAAGATGGATTTGCTAATGGAAACTAGGGTTTAGGATTTCTATTTCCCATTCTCTTCCACCATTAATCTCTTTAGAACTAAAATTAGAGGAAGAGGGCGTGAATGAAGAGGGGGGTTTCAGTTTGGGGTATTAAGTTAGAACATTGGGCTGAAGCCAACCCAAACCCAAAGCCCTAAGTGAAAAGTAGCAAAATTCTACGATCTCGAAACATATCAAAGTTTATACTCAAAAAGGTCGCAAACGTCATTTTGAACTCAATGGGGGTGGTCTCGAGTCCCAATTCGATTGTTTGCAAAAAGTATCTTTTCGGACCAAAATCCGACGAACGATAAAATATTTAAATATAAAATCGATAAATATGCGGTTTGTTACAGACTCCCCTCCTTAAAGAAATTGCGTCCTGATAATTCTTAAGAAGAAAATAAGAAGTAACAACCATGGAAGCATATCAACACAAAAGAAAATTTGAATTAAGAAGTCCACCATAAAGAGCACGAAGGAGTAAATCTGAAAGTTTTTGTTCGATGAATTCTCAAGATTTCTCAAGAGCAATCCTTAGAATTTGAGAATCACTGAACTTTTACCAAAAAGAATATCTTTATATCGAAGGCGCTCAACCTCCGAAGCAATTATGCGAATAGAATGTTGCTCAAAAATCAAATCTGGTGAAACTTCAATTTCCACAATATCACCGGGCTCAAGAATAAAAACCGAAATCCCTAAGGCATTTCCGTAGATAAAAGACGTGGAGAACGTCAAGAATAGCAGAAAATTGAGCTGGTGCAACGGCGTAGTATAATAACAGTACGCTCGAGAAACTAGAAACTCAAATAATTTGGACCATCAGCGTAGTACAAAAACGGTACGCCCAATGAACCAAAGCCCGAATAATTTCGGAACACCGACGTAGTACAAAAACGGTACGTCCAATGAACCGATAAACTGGAACAACGATGTATTATAATAATGGTACATCCATTGATCCAGATAAGACGGAACATCGATGTAGTATAATAACAGTACATCCGATGAACCGAACACTAAAAAAGAACATCAGACGCGAATCCATAAAAGAAACGAGATGAAACTCGATAAAACAAAATACATCAAAACGTCTGATGAACTTGATAAAAAGATAATTCCATTCAGACATCATCAAAAAATTAACACCTCGTTGCCTACGACAAAGCGCGTTGGCAACACGATTTCCAGAATATCAAGATCATAAGATGCTAGGAACTCGAGTCGACATGAAGTTCCTTATGAGAAAATAAATATTCCAAAGATTTATGATCGAGGTAGAGAACAAATTTCTCATCCAAATATGATGATGCCAAATTCCAAAAGTAAAAACAGTAGCCGCGAGCACTAGATCATGAGTAGCATATATAGTCTCGATAAGCTATAATGATTTAGAAGCACAAGTGATAGCACGTTCTCCTTTGCAAGAGAATGACATCTAAACCAATACGACTAGTATCGGTACAAATACAAAGCCTTGCTTCCCCTTCAGGAATCACAAGTATAAGAGTATCGAAAAGAAAGAATTTCTTTTAGATAATCTCCGTTCCTGAAAAGTTAAAACGTTCAAAATTACATTTATCTTTATGTAATAATCTTTCTATAAAAATTTACATTTTATAAGTCAATATATATATCGTGTCTGATTGTCTCGTCAAAGCGTTTAGGAAATTCCTATCGATAACGTTGATCAAGCGCATCGACCAGAATTCTTAAAGCACTCAACGGGCAATACAATCAAAAAATCATCTTCTATGTGATAAACATGTTTCTTAAAAACCTTTAGGAATATTCTTTGCTCATGTAAGAACAAAATACAACTATACTTATAAATAAATCATATGGAAAAGATTTGCAAAATTTTAAATTACTATTTTCATCCAAAATCAATAAATACAAGAATGGTCTCATCGAAATATTCATAGAATATTCGATTTATAAAATGGATGAAATAAGCTGGACAAACTGAATGACATAATAATTCATTCATAGGAATCATAACAAGTGCGAAATGCGGTAAGTGGACTTCCGCAACTCGTAGCAAATGAAAACCGGTGGTAAGGTCAAACTGAAAAGACCTTAGCACCACACAAAAGATTACTTAGGTGATAATCCTAAGACAAGCTCAAAAATACCGGAAATTTTTTCAAACTACATGAATGAGAGAAATAACACTTTCCTTATAAGTGGGCTTAAGGAATAAAATGATGCCATCAAGTTGGAATCAAAATCGTAAAGGAAAAATAGAAATCTGCTTAACAGATTGAAAATGTCAAAGATGAATAGTCCACACGGGACAATGGATATGACCTCATAATAATTGAGCCAATCCTTACAAAAGTAAATTCCGAAGCCTAAGTAAAAATCGGATCGGACAGAAAAATCACATAAAATAATTTTGACATTAATAAAGACAAATTGAGTGTTGCGGATCTACCATCCGGATTCACAATCCTCAAAGAAGTCATCAAGCCCAAAATATTCAAAGAAAAAGAATCAACAAGTTCTTTTGATATAAAAATAATGAGACGAAACCCATATCAAAAAGAACTCAAATAAGAAGATCACGAAATAAAACAATGCCATCAAGGATTGAGTGGAAAATACCTTGACCGAGAGAAGAGTTGCTAGGGGCTTGCAGTTTTCCTTCTCTCTTGCTTGGAAGCTTAGGACACGAAGATAAAAGATGGCCCGAACCTTTGCAATACCGACAAAAGAGGGGTTTCGGGCACTCCCTTGCATAGTGGTCTGTGGAACCACAATTGTAGCATTGTCCACGACTAGAAGTGGGAGTCTTAGCTACCGGAGTTTGTTGCTTCCCTTTCTTATTACAATTGGGGCCTTTGGATTTAATAGGCCTCTTCGAGTTATTGTCGAAGTTCTGTTGGGAACGCACATCTTCAACATCACCTTCAATATCGGCCTCTTCAAGACAAAGAGCGATATCAATAAGCTGATCAAATGAAACCTCAAGTTTCAGGAGTAATGGCTTCTTAAGATTCTTATTCAA
Source organism: Allium cepa (assembly GCA_030765085.1). Lineage (NCBI taxonomy): Eukaryota > Viridiplantae > Streptophyta > Magnoliopsida > Asparagales > Amaryllidaceae > Allium > Allium cepa. The sequence continues at coordinate 443,334,917 of CM060938.1, read as the reverse complement.
GCAATAGACAAATCTCTGATTTTTCTTCATCGGGGTATTAATATACTCAATCCCGTATTTAGAAAGAGATTCGAAAGATGCGACATAATCTGTCACACACGATTCACCTTGAACAAGGTCGATAAAACGCCGGGCCAAAGTTACTTTTTCAGCCTCCGGCACAAATTTCAATTCGAATCTTCCCCGGAATTGCTCCCAAGTAAGATCCGCTTCAATGATTTCGGAAACCAAGAGCTCATACCAATCTAATGCTCTTTCTTGGAGCATGCTAGAAGCCACTTGGACTCGATGTAAGTTAATAAGATTCATGCGAGTAAAGATACGATCGCATGATTTGAGCCAAGCTTGAATTTCAATAACACTCTCGGATCCCTTGAATGGCCTTCCACCCAAATCGGTGTAGTCTCTGCACAAGCGTGCAAAACCGGATCTAGGATGAGTAGGCACTGGATTGGGTCCGGTAGCTTGAGCGTTCTTAACAAGATCTAGAAGCTGCTGGGAAGAGATAAAAACTCCATCTTGGGGAGTAGCACTAGATTGACCGGCACTGGGGCGGCCTGGTCTAACCATTTCTCTTCCTTAAGAAAGAAAGAAGGAAGAAGAAGAAGAAGGTTATTCACAAAATGAATATCAAGCAATCTTGATAGATAAAACAAGGAATCATAAAGAAAATAGGATGAATCTGTACGAAGACTCGAATTAAATCCTAAAGCATGACTCCTAAGATATACTTAGGACGATGATCCTTGTTAGATTATTCTACATTGTTTCGAAGTTTGGCTCTGATACCAAACTGTGACGCCCCACCTCTATACCCACGCTAGCCAAGAATACTACGGTATAATGCTGTCAACTAGCACGTAGAATAAGGCTGTTGAGGAGCGACCATCCGTGTAATTGCTTTGTGCGAGCACCGATATGTCAGATAGTATAACATGCATTTTATTTCAAGAGGAAATCCGACATACCGACACAAACACAAAGCTACTACACAGTGGCTACAATAATCTTCGGAAACAAATATAGAAATAAGCATAACACAAATCAGTCACAGATAATTCATATCACAAAGGCAAAAGAAGATATGAATATATAACTAACACATGAAAGTGTATATCAGAGTAGTGGTCAAAAGATCCACAATAATACAAAAGAATAGCAACACGTGCTATACAAAAGAATAAGTATACATCATAGAGTCTGTATCTCAAATGTATACAACAAAATAAACTACTAATCTAAGTAGTTAGCCAAAAGTCGGAAGATGGTTCCAGATAGGAAGCCATGAGGAAGCACCTGTAATATCTCAGTCTGACCCGAGTATTATTTAAGAAGAAAATAATAAACGGATTAGTCTAGCTATAAATATCAGATGAAATGATATAGAATAAGAGATATGACTAAATGTGTAATAATCACAATGCCAAGCTGTGATAAATAAATAATTGAAAAATCAACAAGAGATTAATCAATATCGCAAAGATCTTCTCAAAGATAAAAAGGAATGTCATACTCCTAATTTCATTCACCAGGCCACAATAAATGACATACATATCAATGCCACTCGAAAAAGTTGGTGAAACATAAATTCCAGAATTCAACACACGAAATTCAGAAATCACAATCAAAGGGAACAACGACGTCGTACAGCGTGACATCCGATGAACCAAAACACAATCAAAGGGAACAACGATGTCGTACAGCGTGACATCCGATGAACCAAATCACAATCAAAGGGAACAACGACGTCGTACAGCGTGACATCCGATGAACCAAAACACAATCAAAGGGAACAACGACGTCGTACAGCGTGACATCCGATGATCCAAAACACAATCAAAGGGAACAACGACGTCGTACAGCGTGACATCCGATGAACCAAAACACAATCAAAGGGAACAACGACGTCGTACAGCGTGACATACGATGAACCAAAACACAATCAAAGGGAACAACGACGTCGTACAGCGTGACATCCGATGAACCAAAACACAAAGACATTGCACAATGCTAGTATAAAACATAAAATGATCGTCATGATCAAAGAGAAGTGTCAATTACAATAAGCTAGTAAATATATGAGCTTAGCTTCATGTCCCATAACCACTAGCTTAACTTAAATATTTACGAACAAATTGTAGATCTCCACTAGAAAATTGTCACAAGAGATTCAATCGAAAAAGTCCAAGAATTAACCGGCGAAGTAAACGCAAGCGTTTTATACCACTTGTTTTACTAAGCCGTTTAATTAGATTTCTCATACGAGTGAGGTAAAGGTTTGTATATACTAATAGATTTGGAAATCGGTTTGAGAAAACGAGCTTTGTTGCAAAATAGTGTTGAAATCATTTGAAGAAAGAGTTTTGATATTTACTACTAGTATAGAAAATCTTTATATTTTTAAAGTGACAAATCACAAAGAAGATTGTAGGAACAATCAATCACTAAAATTCACATTCGAAGACGTGGATGAAAATCCAAAGAAATCGATACCAAATCCATCAAAGTGGATATATCCTAAATTCCTAAAGAAAATGTCATCAAAGTCGATAATAAATGATAGCGACAAATAGGAAACAACACGAATCGATTAAAGTTGGAAATTCAAGCAAATAGGCAAATAGACAAAACTTGCAAATATGAGCAGGTCGGTCAACCGGACTCCCTGAGTCGGTTGACCGAACCAGAGGCAGGAAGTGCTCAGGCACCAGGTCGGTCGACCGGCCCAGGGGCTCGGTCGGCCGAAGCCTGTAACCCGCACTTCCTAAATAGAGGCAGGAAGTGCCTGGGTAGTAGGTCGGTCGACCGGCCCAGGGGCTCGGTCGGCCGAACCTGTTTTCTTGCACTTCCTACCCTATTTTAAAAGAGGTGCCAATCTCGACCAAATTGCAATCACATGAACAACGACGCTAAGGGTTTACGCCAATCGACTACCCGGCCATAGAAGATCTTTGGTTCATCACCAAAAACATGATCAAAACATCAAAGTTATGATTTTTAAAGAATTGAACCCAAAACACCAAAAATTGGAATATTCACAAAAGCAATCAAAATCAAAATCAAATGCACATGAATAAGTGTTAGGAATTCATACCTAACAATCGAAGATAATTATATACTAAGATGTGAGATAAAAATCTCGCCTTTGAACCCAAATCAATGAAGAAGAAGCTTTAAAAACAAGCTAAGATCAATTCCTCTTCAACAACAACTCAAGAAGCTTCAATCAATGGGTTCACTTGAGTTTGGAGCAAGAAGATGGATTTGCTAATGGAAACTAGGGCTTAGGATTTCTATTTCCCATTCTCTACCACCTTTAATCTCTTTAGAACTGAAATTAGAGGAAGAGGGAGTGAATGAAGAGGGGGGTATCAGTTTGGGGTACTAAGTTAGAACATTGGGCAGAACCCAACCCAAACCCAAAGCCCTAAATGAAAAGTAGCAAAATTCTACTATCTCCAAACATATCGAAGTTTATACTCAAAAAGGTCGCAAACATCATTTTGAACTCAATGGGGGTGGTCTCGAGTCCCAATTCGACTGTTTGCAAAAATAGCTTTTCAGACCAAAATCCGACGAACGATAAAATATTTAAATATAAAATCGATAAGTATGCGGGTTGTTACAAAGATGAAACTGAAAAACATTTAAGATATAAATCCAATGTTAATTATACCCATAAGATGATAACTGATGGAATAACAAGATTGATAATTAAATAAAGGGATATATTGAAATTTAAATTTATAATTATTGAATTATTGGAAATTGAAATTAAATACTGTAATTTGTGCAGCATTGAATATCGAATTGATATAGATGTTTGTTTTAAAAGATTTAAAATTATTAAGTAATCTAAAGTGATGAAAATTGTAGGTTATTAAATTTGAATTGAAAATTTTATTTAATTAATGTAATATTTATTTATTTAATTAACGTGAAAATAGCCATTTTGGCCATTGACTCGGATTTCAACGAAACTAGTTTCATCAGATCCGTAACGGTAATTATTGTAGGATTTCAAGTTTCATAGAAATCAGACTTGTCGTTTGATTGTATGGGCTCGAAACGCCTATAAATTGATTTGATTAAAATCAATTGAAATCAATTTGAAATGAGCTGATTTTAACATAACTTCTTCATACAATGGAATTAGGACTTGAAACCTATTCCTTTGAAATTAAATTTATTGAAAGCATCTATTTTGATATATGGGATGACCCATTTCGTTTCGGATACAGACCGAGCTTTTAGGATCGTTTATCGTTCAACTTCCAAATCAAATCTTATCCATTCATTTCTATTTCTGATTTGCCTATAAATTCTTCGTTGTAACCCTAGCCACTTCTTATTTTGATTTTTCTATACGTACATTTCCTTCTCAACTCCTCATTCCAATGGCAGACAAAAAAAACAAATTTCCAATTAAATTTCAAAACAAATTTCAATCCCAAAATCAAACATCTCCAAAATATATCGAGTCATATACCATTTTGAAGCTCTCAACAATACGAATCTACGTTAGGTGTTCATTTTGGAAATGATGTAAGAGTCAATCTAAAATCACGGTCAAAGCTCACAATTTGCGAACCCTAAATGTCGAATCCGAGGTTTTTTGATTTCATCGTCAATAGGCGAAACTAATTTATAGGTATTGGAGAGATCGACACGTGGAGTTGTTTGGTGGTGGTTGGAGTATTTGTCATGGCCGGTGGTGGCCGAAATTAGTGATCTTGGGTTTGAAAACACTAGACAGTGGGTGGCGGCCGGTGGAGTATAGGCCGCTCGGTTGTTGGAGGTTGGCAGGCGGCGCCATGGGGAGGGCAGCGGCGGTCGCCCCTAAGTGAACGGTAGTGTGTAGGTCGAGGTAGCATTGGTCAAACTTCGGCTATGCATGGGTTACGGGTTCGAGCTTTACTGTAGTGGGAGGGAAGGTCGTCACCATCTTGTTTTTTTATTTTTATTTTAAATTTCGTTTTCAAATCTTCCAACTCGAATTACGTTTACATACGAGGTCCAATTCATGCGCTGTTTGTTTCGTTGGGATCATATCGAAATTTCGGACATTATGACGCCTGTTTGGACGAATTCTGAGACTTTTTGAATTTGTCCCTAAATTGGATTTTAATTCAAATTAAAATCGGAGGTGGATGTTTAACCCACTTACAACTTCTAAAAATCCTTATGTTAGTTAAATTAAATTTGTGATGTGACTAGGAATTTATTTATTGCTATTTGGTATATTTAAATCGTCATTTTAGTTAATTTGAATTTATTTTGAATTGAATAGCCATTTAATTTATTATTGAATTTAAATTGCCAGTTAAATACTTGTTATTGTTAATTAGTTAATTGTTGATATTTATTGGTTGAATTGAATGATGATTATGATGGATGTTTGATTGTTGATATTGGATGATTGGATGTTATGTTTAATTTATATATCGTATCACTCTGCAAGTTCATTATGGGTTGAAATGATATATACCCGAATGATCTATAGGTTAGGGAAAATCGTTATGGGTTGAAATGATAGACTCAAGCGATTTCATGGATTTTATTTAATTCGGGATTGCGGTTTGAAATGATATATAACCAAAAAAATTTAAATTGCGGATTGAAATGATAAATATCCTTATCACCTGACCATAGGAAAGAGAATTATATACGGACACCAGATTGGTTAAATTAAATGATTTTAAAATCACTAATTTTTGAAGTTAGTTAAATGATATTTTGAAATAAGTTTGATTTATATAAATTGAATTATAATCGAAAATAAAGTTTATGTTGAAATTTGAATTGGTTTAAAGGAATTACTTTAAGGAATTTAATTGCAATTCTAAGTTGGTTTTCGTAGTATAATTGAAATTATAGGAATTGAGTTATTGGGATTGTTCGAATATAACATTGAATATCACTACAACAAACAGTCCATTTTGTAACATATTTCCGTTTTAAATTTCTAATGGTTATAACCATCACCAATTTATTACGGTTATTTCCGTTACAACCATTTAAAATGGTTATTACCGTGACTACATTTGGTAATTTCGTAATAAATTTGAAGTGATTAGGATAAATCTGTAATTTATGTACTTTTGCACTTAAATCATCTATCACGGTTTTGCCATTCCTCATTTACTTTTCACCTCTTTTTCTCCATCAAGCTAGGGTTTTACCGCTCATAATTAATTTTAGGGTTTCATACAAGTCAATCAATATCAGGTGTCGGCACCACTCATGTAACGATCCGTTATTTCGTGTCATTCACATCCACACATGCCGGACTTGAATCACTCAAAATATTAGATTGTTAATATATATTTGGCAAAACTCAGCATATACAGTAAATAAGTAAATCACAGAATCACAGACATGGAGTATTATAACAATAAGCAGCGGAATAAATAAAGTGGAAAATCGCCGCAAGGGCCACTTTAGAAAGTGCAATTAGTTTCTAGGACACACAATTGAAATAATTATTTTTAAGGACAAAATGCAAAATAATTAGTTTTAAAGGCCTAAAAACTTATGAAATTATGTCCTTGAAAATAATTGGACTGCTGACTTTGTCCTTAAAATAATTATTCTGCTGACTTTGGCCTTGAAATTAATTTCTATGGATGTGTGTCCTAGAAACTAATTGGACTGTAAAGTTTGTCCTTCTAGTGAAATTCCCAAGAAATAAATAGTAGTTGATGAAGCTACTATATAAACAACAGAGTATGAAATAAAATACCATAGAATATCTCAAATACAGTGAAATCTTGAACACAAACAGATGACATCTCTGAATAAATCAATTGGAAAAGCTGAAAGCTGAATAGAAATAGATGGATCTCCAAGTGAAGCTCCAACCCCAAAGGTGAGCCTCAAATGCTGTGACACTCAGTCTCACCCAAGCGTAAAGCAAAACACAAAACACTCGAGTCAGGATTAACATTCTTATATCAATAAATCCAACTCAAGTGAAATAACAACTGAAACACAAGTAACTCAGAGGATGTTTTGGATAACCATCCTCTAAGGATCCATGGAACTATCTACTATGTAGTAATATATGCTATTATAATATGTCTATAGTAAAGTAAACTATTAAAATAGCGTTAAAACGTTACCCATATCCCCCTTAACACGTTTTTATATAATGCTGCAGTCTATACAGATACTGTAAGCTCCACCCATGGGTAGGCTATCAGGGAGCACTTCATAGGTACGACACGAAACAAACTCGTAGAAGGCGCGATAGGGTATGCGACAAGGCACTCGAGGCAATGCCAGGGTAGATATACCGTTTGTGAATCCGAACTAGTGGTAACGCATAGCATCTACTACCGCCCACCTCGCGACACACTCCCAAATCAAAAGGGTGCACCCAATCACATCACAAAAGCAAATAGGATTATATCGAAGAAATGTTTCCGATAGGAGGAATAACCTCACTTGGCCCGGTGTGGCTCCTGTTTTAACCGCATCAGTTGACTCACAGGAGTCCGGGCTACGTAAATACCATATAGAATGGTCGCCAAACCATCTTACTTCATTCTAGAATCTCCGCTATGTGCACAGTTGTTAAAGTGGTTTCGGTATTGGCAGAGAGTATGAAAATATTCGATCCTAGTCTCTTTAACGACCAAACATTATTATAACACCGTGGTCATTTCAAAATAGTTTACACTTCAAAACCAAAATATCATATCCATTTCAAAACCATATCAATACTATATCATTTCTATTTCAAATATATCCATTTCCAAAAACGATAGCATTTTCAAAGCTATAACACTTTCGAAACCAAAACACGTGAAATTATAACACTTTTGAAATCATAACACTTGAAATCATTGCACTTTGGAAATCATAACACTTTCCTTTAAACAGTTTAGATATTAACAATAGTATATAAAATAAAATAATTTATAAAATAAAATAGTTTATATTAAAATAGTTAGTATATTAAAATAGTTTGTATTAAATAATTAGTATAAAATAGTTAAAATAGTTTTATATTAAAATGATTTATGATAAAATAGTTTATATTAAAATAATTTATAAAGTAAAGTAAATAAAGACTATTAAATATAGTTTAAAAATATTTTATATAATAAAATAGCTTCCACAAATTTCACAAATCAATCTAAATTAACTCAAACTCCAAAATTCAAATTAAATCTCGATTCATCAATTTTTTATTCAATTCAGTCTCTCGATAAACCATTTCAAATTAAATCGATTTCAAGTACAGATTTGAACAACCAAATAAACCATTCAAATTTCAATATATTTCAAAGCTTTAATATCCATACATTTTCAAAACTAGATTTAATAATTTTGTTAAATTCGCTATTATTTAGTTTTGAAATGTTTGCTTAATACATCCAGTATTCTTTAAATAAAACCTCAAATTACAAATAAACTAAATATTCCATTTCAATTTATGTAAATTTGAAATATTCATTTAAATTGCTTTTAATCAAATTCAAGTTATAAAATCATATCTTTAAATCTCAAATTTAATAAATTTCAAATCAACCTATTTAAGTATAATTCTTAAATACATATAATTTTCAAACCAATTTCTATTATAAACTTTATATTTGAAATAAAATTTCAAAATTTATTTATAACCATACAGTTTTCAAAACATATAAATTTAAAAATCTAAATTTTAAACCCTTACAAAATATCATATATACATATATAATATCTTAAAATCAATTATTTACTAAAACCAAAATATTCATTTTTAAAACCTTGGAAATCATTTAATATATATATATATATATATATATATATATATATAGACCAACTGTGTCTGTATACAATTTTCTATCCAATGGTCAAGTGATATGGATATTTATCATTTCAATCTGCAATTTAAAATATATACGAGTATATATCCTTTCAACCCTCGATCCTAAAAGCAATTCAATGAAAATCGCATCCCAAAACGATTTTCCTTATTCTACATATCGTTCTAGTATATATCATTTCAACCCATAGGGAATTCTATACTAACAGGGTACCTACAGAGTGAAAACAGATATGATAATAACATAACATGCATATATCAATAATAATATAATATAAACAACAGGATATGGTGTCATATCCCATAGGTGAACAGTTACAGATAATAGCATATATAACAATTTAAATAACTATAGCAGCATATTTCAATTGTCATTTCAATTGAAATCAAATTCAATAAATACAAGAATGTTAATCGTGAGTGATTGCTCACCTTTTGAGGCTAGAGATAAACGAGAATGAGATATGTTATGAATCTGAACATGAATTTCAAAGCAAAGCAAGATTAACACGAATTTGGTGAACGGAGCTAATAACAAGGATCAACAAAAACAAATTCGATCGGTTTTATATAAACTGAAAATATATATACACACACTATTATTATCATTAATTTATAAAAGAATCAACATTTAAATTAAGACAAATATTAAAATGTATGTATAATATATTACAAACTATCACTTAACTTAAAACATATACATAACTAAAGAAAATCAATGTATATATATCTATGCAGACCATAACAAATATGCAGGCTCTTTCATATGCAACTGCAATAAATATATGGGCTAGACATATATACAATACAGACCCGTATAAAACGTATTTACTTATGTGCAACTTGGTTATATATAGAAGCGTAAAAGAATAAACAAAAAATTGCATGACTTATATAAATTTATATAATTAAACAAATGGAATATATGTAACTTATACAATTATATAACCCTCAGATCAAATACTTCGAATTCAACCTATGTATAAATGCACATATATTTCATAACATAAATAAACTTATATAAAAATGTGTGCCAACAGATTAAATATAAATGTAAATGTAACGACCAGCAAATCCGTACCCCTTGAGTCAACACTATTCTACCTAAATCAACTCAAGTTGTACAGAAATACGAACCATTTGGGTTAAAGAAGAAGAGGTAGAAGAAGAAAATAGAAAACAACATCAGAATCTAACCATCGCAGCGGAATAAAATATAATAGATAATAAATGATCTTTACTCAAAAAACAAATATATTTGTTCATATAATACATCATCAGAGTACATCAATCACAACTCAACATCAATAACATACAACTGGATACACAACTAAACAACACAGCGGAATATATATATATAAACAAGTACGGGAGTACGTATCGTCCTCCTGCTCGTCTCCTGAGCTCCACAGCATCATATCCTGTATCCTATAATACTCGGTCTGACCCCAGCATTACAGTTAAATAACACCCGGGTCAGTCTGGGATACCAGCGTGAGAAAATCACACTCAATTGATTATTAAAGTTTCAAAAATCCTTTAAAAACGAAAGCATCTCGTAAGACCATGCCACAAATAAACATGTCGGGTTTTAGCTTACGATAGCTAAAACAATTTTTATAGAAATCCTCTGGTATTATAATAGGGTCTATGCACAAATACTTATAAAATAGCCGAAATTGTTACATCTATTAAATTCCAGCTACTAGCCACAGAGTGGGTAATACAAAAAAAATCGTACAAGGCTCGTAGGGAGAATGGATTTCCAACTAATGACTAGGCACTGGTGTACCACCTGTCACAGTACGTGGCCTAGATCATAGTACCGAGGAGTACGCCCGCTCCCCTGCAACACAAGATCGGGACTCTCCCTTACTGGATAATCCCGAGTGAGATCACCAAGCGGTTGGGATCAGCAGCCGCCCACTAAGCCGAAATAAAAAGGGACATCTAGACAGGGATGACCTCACCCTGCTTGGGTGCTACCCACCTAGCCTTGCTGCATAACCCCGGATTTTCAGTCATTCCCATTTGATGAGGCTTGAGGCTAAGCGTTACCTTTTTAGAACATATCCCTTAGAATGCCCATCGTCCACCTGACGATGTTTCGAAAGCATTCATCCATACAAGTCCGTCCCGGGTTCGAACGGAACCAAAGGCACTATTCCTACTACATCCATTTTGGAAATATCCTCAGGATTAGTAGCGACTAGCCCTTGCACTTCACTGCTCCATCTTTGAATCCAAAGTCGTTCTCCATGAAAATGTACAAACCAGATCGAAGTGGTTTTCGAGAAATGAATCTCGATCCCAGTCTCTTCGAAATGATCAACGCATTTGTCCAATATTGATAGTCGGTGATTTGACCATCTATTAATATTCACAACATCCATCACACAATAAATAATTTCCCAAATTATTTATTAATCTCAAATACCTTCACAAGATATATTTTCACTTTTCAAACCCCTTTTGAAAACAGTTTTCAAACTATCTTCCTTTTACAGAAATAATTTCCCAAATATTTTATATTTCCTCTGAAATTACCAAGTACAAAACTAGATTCTCAAAATAATTTAAAACACTTTACTTTAAAATATAATTTAAAACATTTAAGTTAAAACTATTTCAAGAATTTGTTATAAACACATACTATATGAACATTTGAAAACAAGGTTACTAAATAAAATATAAAACTAGATTTTCGCTTTTAAAAACAAAATACTAAGTCACTTTTTAAATAATTACTACCATAATAGATTTTAAGGAAATACTTACTTTAGAATTTAAATATTAGAAATAATAAATTTTCCAAAACATGTTTTTTTAAAACAACTTTAACACCTTTAACTTATATTTAAATATTTATTTTTTTGAAAACGTACTTGGTTATCCAGAGAAAAATTCCAACTTCAATCACTTAAATCAATTTCCCAAATTTACTTCCTTTTTATTCCAAAATCCATTAGTTTCAGATTTAAATCCTTAATTATGATTTAAAATATTTTTAACTGAAATACCAATTTAGATTTCTCAAATTACTTCTTTATTCTTTTAAATAAATTTAAAACTTTGAATTTTAAAATAATTCTTTATTCCTTTAGAATAATATCACTTGATTTTACAATTCATTAATTTCTGTTTATTCAAAATCTTATTTCTTTCATACTCGAAGTTATTTATTAGTATTTAACATCACTTCCATTCCATTTAATTCATTCTTAATTTATTCAAATTTTCTATAATTATTTCGCTTACAGATTCACTTCTTTTATTTTCTTCCCAAAATCTAATTTATATATTTTTGGAAATTCATTATACCCAAATATATCCAATCAAACTATAACATTCAATATTCCAATATAACTCATCATAGAATATCAAATAATCACAACATAGAATGTTAAATAATTTAAATAAATGTTGAGCGATCCAGTTGGATCCCCCCAACCTGTTTTCCCTGCATCCACAGACGTTAGCACAACATAAATATCTTCGCTATATAATGCGGGGAATTAATCATTCCATGGTGTGATATATACTACTATATATACTATTACTATATATACTATAACACACCAAAGCCAATCAATCAATCAATTATTTAAATTTAACCAATTAAATTTAAATTATAATTCAGCCGAGTGAGATCAACTCACCTTTGATTCCTGTTTTGCAACCCACTTCATTCTCGATTTGATTCCAGGATTTTCAGACCTTGTACAAACATTAGGTGTTTCATTAATATTCGAGTCAATTGAAAAATTAAATTCCCACAAATTTTATTATCTCCATAAAATTTAATCTACTATTAATTAAAATTTAAACTAATTTCTTTTTAAATAATTTTCTTAGCAACCGCAATAATTTAGATAAGTTAATTAAATAAATTAATCACCTTAATATATTATTTTAAACAACTAGTAAGTTTAAAATGTGAATATGTACATTTGTTTTTTATTTATTTATTAAAACTACATATTTACTTGTCGAAATAAATTACAGATCTCAAAAATCTAATTTTATACAACTTCTTATATTTCCCAAATCTTATCAACAACTATATATATTTTCATGTTTACTGTTATTCTACTCACAAAATAAAACTAACTTTAAACTTTATTCAAATTAACAGTTTATAACTAAATTAAATATCATGCTCTGTCTTTCACCTTATATGTATATTTTTTTTATTGTGTATATATATTTCCTGTAATATACCCATATATATATATATATATATATATATATATATTACCGAATCAAAATTCAAATTTGAGAAATAAATTCGGAGACCTCACCTTCACACGTACACGCGACTCGAACTCGCCACCATCACTCGACACCTTGCAGCTCCTTGCCGAAGAACCTACCCTCGCCGCGAATCGAACCGCCACCTCCATCGGCTTCCTCCACGTTGCCGCGATTTCCACCATCGCTCGTCGCAACACCAGGTCGCGAACGTCGCAACTTCCTCCCTCTAGCATTCGCGAACGCAACTACCTCAATCGCAACAAAGCCCTTCCCAAAACACTGAAGCGTCCCACTGTCGACAAACTACGCAGCTTCCCAAATTGACTCCGCCTCCGAGTCGCGAAACGTCGCGAGCTTCGCGAATCTCCCCCTTGCCGTGCGAGCGAGCGGTCCTCTCTCTCTATTTTTTTTATTTTCGTTTTCGTGGTTCTGAAAAGGAATAGGAATTTACGGATTTGAAATAAGGGCATGTATTACTTTCATGATTTTGCAAAAGGAGGAACGGGAATATAAAACGTGAAGAGGAAGGCTGCTATGACTTGATAGGAAACGGCTGACTTAGACGTGGAAAAGAAAGTGGAGTGCTTGAATAACCTTCCCCTTTTTATTATATATATATATTAACCAAATTTCCTATTTTGGGATATGCTACCGAGAGGTGTCGCTAGCCATAAGCCCCTATTCGGAACGCGGGTTTAAGTCCAAATCCGATCGATTATTAAAGCTAATTCAATTAATTTTTCCTATACGTTTATATCTCGTATGATCACACGATAACCCCGATAGCTACGAAATTTGAAATCCGATAATAAAACATTATTACGGATCCAATGGAACTGGTTTCGTCGAAATCCTAGACTGTGTCTCGGAAGGCTATTTTTTTAAATTCAATCCAAACGATATATTTTCAAAACTGAATAAATCACTGTTAAATTCAATTTTAACACTTTTATTGTCTTCAATATTATCAATATAAATTTTATAAGCTTTCAAATTATTCTTAACAGGCTAAGAATTCAGGATTCAACATTTTACCCAAATTTCCAAAAATTAAATCAAATAATTAAATTCCAAATAATAGCGATATTTGAAATTTAAGTTACAAATTAACTTTTAAATATTTAAAATTTATTAAATATTCCAATTTTAAATGCTCAAAAATTCCGGGTCGTCACATTCCTCCCCCTTTAAAAGAATTTCGTCACCGAAATTACTAGTTAAGAGGAATGGTCCAATACCAGTTTACCCTTTTCCTAAAACCAAACAGTTTTAACAACTTACCATAGCATATCTTTTATTAAAGACCCACTATTTCTTCAACCAACTTCCCTAAACTTTTCATAGTTTTCAAATAACTTTACTTATTCAACTATTTAAATTATAATTCAAAATCAAGTTTAAAATTTTCAAAATTTCTCAAAAATTTTCTAACTCTTTAAATTTCCGAAATTTTTTGCCAGCGTCTCCTTTGCGCGGCTAGCTCAATCCAACTACAAAAGGCCTCTACGGGCTCCCAAATTCCAAAAGAAAACAAAACGCCAAGTGGCTCGATCAAAAACCCAATCAAATTTCATACAGAAATTTAAACACATAACTTTTGTCGAGCAATTCAAATTTATCTTCTGAAATCAAAATCAATTTTCCTTTTCTTTATAATACCTGTATATCCCACCTAGCAATAATATCCAATCACAACATTCAAAACATTTTATTGACTTCCTTACCAATGTCAATATCTATTCATCTAAATATTAACTTTGAATATATTTATAATATCAATTTCCAATTTATAATTCACCATTCTTTTCTTAAGTTTAGTATAAGCGTTTAATATGTTTCTTTATTTATTTTCTCTTCATCACTTTTAGTTTATATCTATTTCTATTCAAATTGGTTCTCCCATTTCCATATGAATTCAATTTATTCTTATCCTTGAATATTTGAATTTATTTTTCATTTATAACCAATTCATGTCATTATTTAAAATTAGTTTCATTCACTAATTTATTTCAATGTCTAGGTTGAAATCGCTTTGTCGTTAACAAAAAATTTTCTAACTCCCAAAATTTTTGAAATTTTTTGGCAGAGTCTCCTTTGTACGGAGGAGCTTTTGCAATTTGACAAAAGATATAAATATATATACATCGACCCACACGGTCGAAAAAAAACAAAAACAGTTCATATTTCGTATTTTTATTGCATAGGCGTACCTTATTTAGCATTTATAAGCAAGCGGCTTATTAATTTAGCAGTTAGCGTGATCCAATCCAGCCAAACGGCTTTCCGGTACCTGTACTTACTCAATTTAAACATATAAGTACTATATATAGGAAATTTATAGCATTTCACTTAAATTTAAATAGCTAAAACATCAATCCTCTAACAATGCATGTGATATAGTGGCATAAACACATAAATTTCACATATAATGCATGTTACATAATTTCCATAAGCATAAATAAGGTTCCGACACTTATTACAATTTCTTATAATCAATTCTCAAACCATTCCATTCGTTGAAGTGATTTACAACTCACTTTCTTTTATTTAATTCATTTTAGGAAAAAAAACTCATACTCGTTCCAATTGACGCAAAAATTAATTTATCAAACTGCTATAGATTCATATAATTTTGCTTACTCCCATTTACGTCGAACAACCAATTTACTATTGCAATACGGCAATTTTAATGTGAATAAACAATTGATTAAGCTTATAACCATTTAAATTGATTCCAACTCAATTTACACTTAATCCCATCCCATTTTAATTTATTCACAACCTTCCATTGCATTTCTTTCATATCCAAAAGATTCGATTCCAAACCATTTTTATTATACTCGACATCATCCCATGCTTCTATTAATTTTAAACTTAAGTTAATTTACTTCAATTAACTATCATTTCATAACTTAAGTTCATTTCCATTTTAATTTATTCATACTCGAATTGGATTTATTTTCATCTCAAATTATTTTTATTTTAATCTAATTCAATACAACTCAATTCATATTTAATTCACTTAAAATTTTCAGTTGAATTTCTATTTATAACTCAAGCTTCATTTCCAAACTCAATTATCTATTTACAATCTTCGATTTGATTTTCCTTTGATCAAATCCCAACCATTTCACTATTTTATTCGATTAGTTTATTCTTTTATCCATTTTAAATTTTAATTTACATTAACAATTCATTGTTGAATTTATTAATAATAAGGCCATTCAATTTACGCTTGAATTGGATTTGTTTATTTTTCACACCATATCCATTTTAGTCCATTTCAATTTTCATTCAACCACTTCCAATTATAATCCCATACTTGATTTTCTTTTTCATTTATCTTGGCAATCATTTTATAAAATCATTTGATTTTATTTCCTTGAGTTCAATTTTATTTTAGACCCAAGTTTGGATTTTTATCTCAGAATACAATATTTTTATTCCGGCTTATTTAACTACTCACTTATTAATATTCACTCTTCCCCATCTATTTACAATCAATTATATTCCCATTTTACTTTTAACTAGGGGTTATTGTAATAACCCTAAAATAAATAAAAAATATATATAAGATGCATCAGGACAGAAAAGTTTGTTAGTAAATAAAAATGTGCATAGGAGTTTCTGTTTGATGAAGATGCAAGGAGTTAAGGTGATCAAAATTGGGACTTAAGACAAATATAGTTCCATGTCTAAACAATTATATAAGCACATGTATTTAATATATAGGGAAATTTTCTATTTAATAAAAAAAACAAGATACAATGGAATTTTATGAAGTTTCAAATGACTTATATAATCATGCTGCCAGAAAAAGAAAAATAAATAATCTTGTGTGTATATAATTTTTATCACATAGATATGTAAAAAGGAGTTGCTGCTTCAAAGGAGGAATAAAAAACAATATAGTATGAATAATTTTTACATCACCTAAATGTATATGACAGTGTACATGATTGTATAAAAAAAGAAGGCTAAGTAGAAAATGCAAAAAGATTAAAGTTTCCTTAAAAACTGAGAAGAAAAATAAAATAGGCAAAGGTCACATGCATATGGCATGAATAAAATGAGATCATGGAAATAGCATGCAGTAATTAAAGTGCTGGAATCCCGAAATAACTACTAAAGGAAATCAAGTGAGTGTAATTCCAATTGAGGACCATACATAAGTATAATCTGTGCATGAAAAATAAAGGGGTATCAAAGGAATTACCCATTTCCTAAAACCCTAAAATATCTTTATAAAACCTGTACACCATCATGACCATCATCATCTCAGAATAAAAACATATAAAATAAAATAGGGGAAATATGGGTAAGCAACTTTGAAGGGATTTGATGAGTAGAGGAGCAAGATAGTAAAAGAAAATACTAGGTGACCATTAATCTATTTTATGCAATGGCATTAAGACCTCTGGTAGGCAGCCTAAAGTATTATAAAAATTATTTAAATTTCTGAAGTGGTTTATTATGAATGAAATGGATGAGATGGATGTTTGTTTGTGCATTTCTGTTTGGTGTCTTGTATGTCAGTTTTCCAAGCTAAAATGTTTTGAGCATTTTTAATTCTATTCTTATTATTGTCAAGTATGGATTTAAATTATTTAGGACATAGGCAGCAAGATAGAAATCTGGCTCATGCTTATTTTCTAAATAATAAGGCAGGAGGATTTCTGGGTTTTTTTGGGTAAATTTTCCTTAACAAATACCTCTGTCCATATTCTTCTTTTTATAATATAGAAGGATCATGATGTTTAAAATGTTTTGGAAAACCTGTTGCAAATTTCTGCAGTAAGGAAAATAAATAGAAAACAAGGGATTGAACTAGAAAGTGATTATGTTTTTCTGAAACATGGAGGAATTAAGGGTTTTATGACTAAACCCATAAACAGGTGCTGAATGAATTAAGCAGAAACTGGAGGGGGAAACTCATTAGGTTAATAGATCCTATGAATAAATGAAAGAAAATTAAATTGGTCATTTGGGGTTAGTCAATGATCTGCTTGCTTCAGGTGGGAGGAAGTATATGCATGGTGCAAGTGCACCCTGAGGCCTTTGTGTGTTGGAATAAATAAAACAATCTGGGTAATTCCTCCACAATGCATACTTGTGTTCATTTGACAGAGGGATTTAGACCATATATAAAATGGGGTATGAGATTTAAAATCTCTGGGTTATAATATCTGGACAGGGATATAAATTAAACAAGGTTTAATATGATGACCTGAAAGAAATACTGGGAGAAACTGGGAGAACAAAACCTGGGTTTATTTATGTAAAAAAAAATGATGTTATGAATAATGCATGGCTTGTTGCATATATGTTGAATGAATGGTTGTATTCTTGAAGTTATCTGGCAATTTTACTAGTGTGCATAGTTTACAAACTGCTAGATTATGCAAGTGTTATAAGTTCATAAGATTTGTAAACATGTGTATAAAATTCATTAATGTTCATACCAGTATAAACTGACTCTTTTGGTTGCCTTTGCAATCATTTGGGTGTCTCAATTAAATGGGGCAGCTCAGTGAATTGCATGCAGGTAATTAAGGTTGACTTGATGGATGAAGGAGGCATTAGCTGCTAGTATAAATAAGAGAAAATTTGCTTTGTATTTGCAGATGCTTGTAATGAATGATTTAGTTATTATCAGTAGTTAAAAAAAACTGTAAGGAGATTTTTCTGAGTGCTTGGATTATGACATGTATTTAGCTAAACCTTTATTTCTGATGGCAAGTAATTAGTTGATGTTCTTATAAATGTCTGGTCATCTTTTTGGAACTGAGAAGACTGATATAACAAATCAGTATGTATGTGTTCATGTTAGCCCCTGTTTTCTTTGGCTTGAAATTATTTGGTGATTTGATGATGGCAATTAAAAACAGTCAAATATAACTGATTTTCAGAAAACAAAACAAGCTTACAAGTTTTGAATAAGATGGTTTATGCATGGCCTGTAGTAGATATTGGTTGATGCATAATCTCTGAGAAAATGTATGGCCCATATTTATGCATTTGATTTCAAAATAAAAAGGGGTTTTAAAAGAAATGGACTTGGAAACCTTTTTGTTTTGTGTTGAAAGCCTGGGGAAAGTAAATTCTCAGAAAAACTTTTATATGATATAAGCAAACTTGTGATAGGAAAAGTGTTTGTAGAAATTGTTTACATAAGAATATGGTTCTGAAAGTTGTAGGTATGGGAACATGACCAGCCTAGATGGTTAAGGGTCAAACCCTTATAGCCTGGAATCACTTCACCACAGTTCATGTTGTGCAAGTGTTTCGAGCTTGAAAAATGATATAAAAACTCCAAGTTTTTGAAATACAAACTCCAAGCATACCAGTTTGCATTTCCAACCTATATGAAAAATGCAGTGCAAATATAATTGTCAACCTGAAATGAAAATGTGATTGTGAAAACAGATTTGTATGTTCATATTAGCAATTGTACTTCTCTCAGTTACACTTTTTAACACTTAAATACTGCATTAGGTGATAATAGACATATATAGGCAGAAAGAGTAGAAAACTAAGAAAAGAAAAGGCAAAGGTGCACTATACTTTGCACTACCAATCCCATATGCATTGTACCTGTTGTAAATTTCATCCCATACAAAACAAAAGAAGCAAACATATCATCAAATATGTAGAGCTATTTTAAGGTGAATCATGAACTGATATAATTATATTGGTCATTCAAGATCTTGGGAAAAGAATCTATGAATTTTCTAAATATTCAAACTTAACATTATGGGATTTAATTATATATTCCTTTTGTATAAAAAAAATCTATGTGTGAAAATTAAAGGGGTCACCACAGTTGGTATCAGAGCTATGTTCTAAATAACATAGTAAACATTACTGTATGTATATGGATGATTGAATGCATTGATTGAATTCTTAGGGTTGGATGTTTTTGTATGACTGAATGAAATGTATGCTTGAGATACATGTATAGGGTACACCTAAATAAAATAAATAAACAAAGTAAAGATATTAAAAATAATAGGGGTAAATAAACTAGCTTAAAAAATTATATCTATAGCATTATGGTAGGACCAAGACATCGCACAGGTGCAGGACCATCACGTGAGCCACCTGTGATAAGCATGGAGGATTTTGTGAGGGCTTTGAGGGATGGAATGGCACCAAGGCAAGACAATCCTCATGAGGAGCTCTCCAAACTGCTTAAGACTTGTACCAAATTGGGAGGAAAGGATTTTGAAGGCACTGAAGGAGCTATGGGTGTTCAAATGTGGATAAGGACTATGGAGAGGGTCTTTACAGATATGCAAATCAATGACCAAAGGAAAAGACAAATAGCTTCAAGGAAATTGAAGGGGGTTGCACTGGATTGGTGGGAGGTTGTGATAGTAGGAAGGCCAGAAAATAACAACACTTGGAATGATTTCAAGGACATGCTTGAGGCCAGATTTGTCCCAGCATCTGCCAAAGCCATACTGCTTGAAGACTTTATTAGATTAAGGCAAGGAGGCATGAGTGTAAATGAGTACACTCAGAAGTTTGAAGCATTGTCCAAGTATGGAATGGTGTTGATAGGGAATGCAGAAGCAAAGAATGCAAGATACATTCAAGGCTTGAATCCCAATCTATCCAGGGCAATGTTGCCATACAAAGACAAAACCTTTGATCAAGTGATTGATCTAACTCTCTCTTTTGAGCAACATGATACCACAAGAGAGAAATTCAGGAACATGAAGCTCAATAAGAAGAAGGGAGGTCAGAACAAAGTGCAACCTTATGACAAGAGAAATGCAAGTAAAGGAGTTAAGAAAGGGGAAGGAGCAATAGCACCTGAAAGCAAGAAATTCACTCATTGTTTTAATTGTGGAAAAGCTGGACATTACAATAACCAATGCCCTGACCCTAAAATGCCTAAAGGAAACTGCTATAATTGTGGGAAAATGGGACATTTAAAGAAGGACTGCCCAGAGACTCATAAGAAAACAGCAAGGGTAGGAGCTTTGGCAACAAACACCACTGGAAATGTTGGGCAACTTGAAGGTATAATTCTAATCAATACCCAACCAATATCAGTAGTATATGACACTGGTGCCTCACATTCACTAATATCTTTGGAAATTGTAAAGAAATTAGCACTTGCTTGTGTTTCTATTGAACACCCCTTAACTGTACACAGCCCCATAGGGAGTCATTGTATATTAGGGATGAAGTGTATGGGTCTGAAATTAATCATTGGGGGTTATGGCTTTGATTCAGATCTATATACTTTAAATTATCCTGGTATTGGGATTATTTTGGGGGTAGATTGGTTAATGAAAAATAAAGCAATTTTAAATTTAGAAAACCTTACCATTTCTTTGGAGACAAATGAAGGCAAAAGAATTACAGTTCTAAGTGAAACAGCAAAGAACACATGTTTTAATAAAATTTGGAGTATAAACGAAATTCAAAAGGAATTAAAAATAGAGGAAATTCCAATAGTTAATGAATATATAGATGTGTTTGGAGAGGTGAGAGGATTTCCTCAGAATAGACCAGTTGAATTCAAAATTAAGTTAATGCCAGGAACAAATCCAATCATTAAGAAGCCTTATAGGATGGGTCCAAAAGAGTTAGTAGAATTAAAACATCAACTAGAAGAATTAGAAGAGAAAGGATTCATAAGATTAAGTAGTTCCAGTTGGGGTTCCCCAGTGCTCTTTGTCAAGAAACATGATGGAACAATGAGGTTGTGTGTAGACTATAGGGATTTAAACAAAGTAACCATTAAAAATAAGTACCCACTGTCTAGAATAGATGATCTATTTGATCAATTGCATGGAGCTAAAATATTTTCAAGGTTAGATTTAGCCTCTGAATTTCACCAAATGAAAGTTGCAGAGGAAAGCATTGAGTACACAGCCTTTAACACAAGGTATGGCCTATATGAATTTTTAGTAATGCCATTTGGCTTGACCAATGCTCCCTCCTATTTTGTAGATTTGATGAATAGAATTTTTAGAGACTTTTTGGATAAATTTGTTCTAGTATTTATAGATGATATATTAATTTACTCAAAGACAGAAAATGATAATGCTATGCATCTTTACCTAGTATTATCCAGACTTAGAGAACATGAATTAAAAGCCAAGTATTCAAAATGTACATTTTGGCAACATGAAGTAAAATTCTTAGGACACATAGTGTCACAGCAAGGAGTAAGTGTGGATCCAAGCAAAGTGATTGCAGTTCAATCATGGAGTAGACCCAGAACAGTGACTGAGGTGAGATCATTCTTGGGATTGGCAGGGTACTATAGAAGGTTCATCAAGGATTTTTCAAGAATAGCCACACCAATGACCAAGTTGACAAAGAAGAACCAACCATATGTGTGGACTGAGCAGTATGAACAAGCTTTTGAGAAATTGAAACAAGCACTGGTGGAAGCTCCTGTCTTGCAAATCCCAGAAGCAAATGAATGAATGGTTGTATATACTGATGCTAGTGGGTCTGGGTTAGGTGCAGTGCTTATGCAACATGGCAAGGTAGTGGCATATGCATCAAGACAGCTTAAACC
The DNA here is from genome assembly GCA_030765085.1 of Allium cepa. Classification (NCBI taxonomy): domain Eukaryota; kingdom Viridiplantae; phylum Streptophyta; class Magnoliopsida; order Asparagales; family Amaryllidaceae; genus Allium; species Allium cepa. The sequence continues at coordinate 443,312,304 of CM060938.1, read as the reverse complement.
CAATGAAACCAAATATGCAACTCATGATCTAGAATTAGCTGCAATAGTGTTTGCATTAAACTTTGGAGGCATTATTTGCTTGGAGCAAAGTTTGAATTATTTACAGACCATCAAGCATTGAAGTATTTATTTTCTCAAAAAGATTTGAATATGAGACAAGCAAGGTGGATGGAATTTCTAGCTGCATATGATTTAGATATTTTGTACACCCCTGGAAAAGCCAATAGGGTAGCAGATGCCTTGAGTAGGCATCATGTTAGATTAGCAAGTCTAATGATTAATGAATTTAAAAACCTTGTAATGCTTGGGGAGGCAGATATATATAGCAAGAATGAAAAGAATTTTAGAGAGCATGATGACATGGTAGAGTATGGTACACTAGGATTGATTACAGTAAAATCCAATCTGGTGGAAAAAATTGGTGGCATGCAAGACCAAGATAAAAATTTGAAGGAGAAGAAGGAAATGTTACTTGGCAACATTGAGTTGGGAAATTTTAAAATAGATCACAAGGGGTATTTAAGGAAGAATGAGAAGTTGTGTGTACCAGACATTGCTGATTTGAAGGAAGAAATCATGAATGAGCACCACAAAACCAGGTACACCATACACCCTGGTGGTACTAAAATGTATCATGATTTAAAAAGAAGCTACTGGTGGCCAGGAATGAAACAAGCAGTGGCAAGATATGTGGCAAAGTGTTTCACCTGTCAGCAAATTAAAGCAGATCACTAGAAGCCTTCTGGCATGTTGCAACCTTTGGAGGTACCTCAGTGGAAATGGGAAAGTATTTCCATGGATTTTGTGGATGGTTTGCCTAGAACTAAGAAAGGCAATGATAGTATATGGGTAATTGTCGATAGACTAACCAAATCAGCTCACTTTGTCCCTGTCAAGTCAGATAGAAATGCAACTAGGCTTGGACAATTGTTTATTAAGGAAGTGGTGAGGCTACATGGTATACCCAAGACTATTGTGAGTGATAGAGACACTTTGTTCACCTCAAGATTTTGGGAGAGCTTCTAAGAAGCAATGGGAACTCAACTATGCTTAAGCACTGCCTACCATCCTCAAAGTGATGGGCAGACAGAGATAGTAAACAAAATATTGGAGGATCTGTTGAGAGCATGTGTGCTTGACTTTGGGGGTAATTGGGAGGATCACATTCATTTGGCAGAGTTCACATATAACAATAGCTACCAGTCAACAATAGGAATGGCTCCCTTTGAAGCCTTGTATGGGAGACCCTGCATATCTCCTGCCTGTTGGTTGGATATGGGAGAGGGTATACTACTAGGACCAGATCATGTTAAAGAAACTTCCAACATGATTGAGTTAATTAGACATAGGATGAAGACAGTACAATCAAGACAAAAGTCTTAGGCAGATAAAAGGAGAAAGCCAATGGAGTTTAAGGTAGGAGAATATGTTTTTCTGAAGGTTTCACCAATGAGGAAGGTGTTTAGGTTTGGGAAATCTGGTAAGTTATCACCAAGATTTGTAGGACCATATGAAATTATGCAGAGAATTGGTGCTATGGCCTACAAACTTAAGTTACCTGAGGAGTTGAGTGGTGTGCATCCAGTGTTTTATGTTTCTCAATTGAGAAAATGCGTGCATGATGAAGGAGCAATTCTGGAGTCACCTACTCAAATTCAAGTCCAAAAGAATTTGGTCTACGCAAATGAACCAGTAGGGATAGTTGCCAAGGAGGAGAAAAAGTTGAGGAACAAGGTGATCAAACTAGTAAAAATTCAATGGAGCTTGGACACCAATGATTGTACATAGGAGGTGGAGGACAAAATGAGGGCTAAATACCCCAATTTGTTTACTGATGGAGAGGTATGTTTAAGTAGTTTATGATGATTTTCTGAATATTCTTATGCATTGCTTGCTTTCATAAACTGTGAGTATGGGGTTATGGAATTAAAACAGACTATGGACTAGTACTTTTATTTGGAGAAATTAAAAGAAATTATGGGGACATAATTCCTTTAAGGGGGAGGGTATGTAATAACCCTAATATATATATATATATATATATATATATATATATATATATATGTATGTATGTATGTATAAGATGCGTCAAGACAGAAAAGTTTGTTAGTAAATAAAATGTGCATAGGAGTTTCTGTTTGATAAAGATGCAAGGAGTTAAGGTGATCAAAATTGGGACTTAAGACAAATATAGTTCCATGTCTAAACAATTATATAAGCACATGTATTTAATATATAGGGAAATTTTCTATTTAATAAAACAAAACAAGGTACAATGGAATTTTATGAAGTTTCAAATGACTTATATAATCATGCTGCCAGAAAAAGAAAAATAAATAATCTTGTGTGTGTATAATTTTTATCACATAGATATGTAAAAAGGAGTTGCTGTTTAAAGGAGGAATAAAAAACAATATAGTATGAATAATTTTTACATCACCTAAATGTATATGACAGTGTACATGATTGTATAAGAAAAGAAGGCTAAGTAGAAAATGCAAAAAGATTAAAGTTTCCTTAAAAACTGAGCTGAAAAATAAAATAGGCAAAGGTCACATGCATATGGCATGCATAGAATGAGATCATGGAAATAGCATGCAGTAATTAAAGTGCTGGAATCCCGAAATAACTACTAAAGGAAATCAAGTGAGTGTAATTCCAATTGAGGACCATACATAAGTATAATCTGTGCATGAAAAATAAAGGGGTATCAAAGGAATTACCCATTTCCTTAAACCCTAAAATAGCTTTATAAAACCTGTACACCATCATGACCATCATCATCTCAGGTAAAAAAACATATAAAATAAAATAGGGGAAATATGGGTAAGCAGCTCTGAAGGGATTTGCTGAATAGAGGAGCAAGATAGTAAAAGAAAATACTAGGTGAGCATTAATCTATTTTATGCAATGGCATTAAGACTTCTGGTAGGCAGCCTAAAGTATTATAAAAATTATTTAAATTTCTGAAGTGGTTTATTATGAATGAAATGGATGAGATGGATGTTTGTTTGTGCATTTCTGTTTGGAGTCTTGTATGTCAGTTTTCCAAGCTAAAATGTTTTGAGCATTTTTAATTCTATTCTTATTATTGTCAAGTATGGATTTAAATTATTTAGGACATATGCAGCAAGATAGAAATCTGGCTCATGCTTATTTTCTAAATAATAAGGCAGGAGGATTTCTGAGTTTTTTTTGGTAAATTTTCCTTAACAAATACCTCTGTCCATATTCTTATTTTTATAATATAGAAGGATCATGATGTTTAAAATGTTTTGGAAAACCTGTTGCAAATTTCTGCAGTAAGGAAAATAAATGGAAAACAAGGGAATGAACTAGAAAGTAATTATGTTTTTCTGAAACATGGAGGAATTAAGGGTTTTATGATTAAACCCATAAACAGGTGCTTAATGAATTTAGCAGAAACTGGAGGGGGAAACTCATTAGGTTAATAGATCCTATGAATAAATGAAAGAAAATTAAATTGGTCATTTGGGGTTAGTCAATGATCTGCTTGCTTCAGGTGGGAGGAAGTATATGCATGGTGCAAGTGCACCCTAAGGCCTTTGTGTGTTAGAATAAATAAAACAATCTGGGTGATTCCTCCACAATGCATACTTGTGTTCATTTGACAGGGGGATTTAGACCATAAATAAAATGGGGTATGAGATTTAAAATCTCTGGGTTATAATATCTGGACAGGGATATAAATTAAACAAGGTTTAATATGATGACCTGAATGAAATACTGGGAGAACAAAACCTGGGTTTATTTATGTAAAAAAAAATTATGTTATGAATAATGCATGGCTTGTTGCATATATGTTGAATGAATGGTTGTATTCTTGAAGTTATCTGGCAATTTTACTGGTGTGCATAGTTTACAAACTGCTAGATTATGCAAGTGTTATAAGTTCATAAGATTTGTAAACATGTGTATAAAATTCATTAATGTTCATACCAGTATAAACTGACCCTTTTGGTTGCCTTTGCAATCATTTGGGTGTCTCAATTAAATGGGGCAGCTCAGTGAATTGCATGCAGGTAATTAAGGTTGACTTGATGGATGAAGGAGGCATTAGCTGCTAGTATAAATAAGAGAAAATTTGCTTTGTATTTGCAGATGCTTGTAATGAATGATTTAGTTATTATCAGTAGTTAAAAAAAAAACTGTAAGTAGATTTTTCTGAGTGCTTGGATTATGACATGTATTTAGCTAAACCTTTATTTCTGATGGCAAGTAATTAGTTGATGTTCTTATAAATGTCTGGTCATCTTTTTGGATCTGAGAAGACTGATATAACAAATCAGTATGATATGTGTTCATGTTAGCCCCTGTTTTCTTTGGCTTGAAATTATTTGGTGATTTGATGATGGCAATTAAAAACAGTCAAATGTAACTGATTTTCAGAAAACAAAACAAGCTTACAAGTTTTGAATAAGATGGTTTATGCATGGCCTGCAGTAGATATTGGTTGATGCATAATCTCTGAGAAAATATATGGCCCATATTTATGCATTTGATTTCAAAATAAAAAGGAGTTTTAAAAGAAATGGACTTGGAAACATTTTTGTTTTGTGTTGAAAGCCTGGGGAAAGTAAATTATCAGAAAAACTTTTATATGATATAAGCAAACTTGTGATAGGAAAAGTGTTTGTAGAAATTGTTTACATAAGAAATATGGTTCTGAAAGTTGTAAGTATGGGAACATGACCAGCCTAGATGGTTAAGGGTCAAACCCTTATAGCCTGGAATCACTTCACCACAGTTCATGTTGTGCAAGTGTTTCCAGCTCGAAGAAAATGATATAAAAACTCCAAGTTTTTGAAATACAAACTCCAAGCATACCAGTTTGCATTTCCAACCTATATGAAAAATGCAGTGCAAATATAATTGTCAACCTGAAATGAAAATGTGATTGTGAAAACAGATTTGTATGTTCATATTAGCAATTGTACTTCTCTCAGTTACACTTTTTAACACTTAAATACTGCATTAGGTGATAATAGACATATATAGGCAGAAAGAGTAGAAAATTAAGAAAAGAAAATGCAAAGGTGCACTGTACTTTGCACTACCAATCCTATATGCATTGTGCCTGTTGTAAATTTCATCCCATACAAAACAAAAGAAGCAAACATATCATCAAATATGTAGAGCTATTTTAAGGTGAATCATGAACTAATATAATTATATTGGTCATTCAGGATCTTGGGAAAAGAATCTATGAATTTTCTAAATATTCAAACTTAACATTATGGGATTTAATTATATATTCCTTTTGTAAAAAAAAAAATCTTTGTGTGAAAATTAAAGGGGTCACCACAGTTATATATATATATATATATATATATATATATATATATATATTTCAATGCTTTTCAATTCTTTTATAAGCTTCTGAAGTTTATTTATTCTAATTCACTACTTGCTTAATTTACATTTATTTGTTTGAGTAGAATTTTATTCCATTCAATATTATCTATAATTCGACTAAATTCATTTAAATTCAGTTTTATTCCAACTCAACTTCAGTTAAATCTAGTTACATACCATTCTTTTAAATTTTATTAAGCAAGGACTTAATTCCCTGTAATAACATTCATGACACAACTGAATTTTGATTCAATGCAATCCAAATTTATTTTATTTTTTCCAATATATGAGTTCAAAACTTATTTATTTATTCGAAAGCTTATATTGCTCATTGCTCATTTGAGTCATTTCATCTTATAACCAAATTCTAGATTATATATATAACACTTACTAGCTTATGGTATAAATTATCATTTCACAATTATAATCATTTTATCTTTCAACTTTATATCCAATTTAATTCAATTTCAATTTCAATTTTATTTAACTTATCTCAAGTTAAATTCAAATATATTCTCTTCACTTTCATTCACTTAAGTTAAATTTTAATTCCGGGATTAAAATTTCCAATTTCTTCTTATTAATATCAACTTTACTTTATAAGTTCAATAGTTGGTCCATTTATTCATTCACAAATTCATTGTCAGCCAATAAATTTTATTTCCAAACATTAATTATTTTTAGTCCATTTGAACTTACTCTGTACCTTATTTTACACATTTAAATCAAACTTCATCCAATATTCAAATTTCATTTCATTTGCATACCATATTAATTAATCGGTTACTTATAAATTTTAATCTTAAAGCTTGTTTATTTAATCCAACTTAACTTTTTTTTTTTCAAAATTAAGTTCAACATTCAATTTTGAAAACATATATACATACATACATACATACATACATACATACATACATACATACATACATACATACATACATACATACATACATATATATATATATACATACACATATATATGTATATATATATCACTAAATTATTCCTTTGCATTTTCAAAATCAACCAAATTTCTCCAACAAACTTTAATCCAAAACATCCTGGTGGCAATCCCTCTTTTGGAAACTCGAAAATAAACACCGATGATGTCGCGATCATCATCGGAATTATTTTCCAACGACCGTTAAGAGTTCAATGCTTTTCACTCCTTTTAAAACCCTTCCAATATTTTTAAATTCCAAATCTTCTTAGATTTCAAATCCGATTCAAAAATATTTCTCACATATATTTATTTTTCCCAACCTTTGGAAATCATTTCCAAATTCAAAGGAACTTAAATTCCCAAATTTTCAAATTCCAAACTCTTTAAGTTCATATTCCAACATTACTTTGGAATTTTATTTTAATTATTAATCACATTATAATTTTCATTTATAGTTTATATTTAAAATTTCATTTGTATACAAATTTGTTTCTTAGTTTTTACTTATGGTTTCAATTCCTTAATCCATTATGAATCACATTTACAAATTCCATTAATTTATTAACTTCTTCCTTAATCTTTAGTTATTACTTCCATTCTCCTACAATAATGATAATAATTAAATATTATAGCCATCTACTATCCAAGCATCCATATACAACTATAATAATTTATGAAAAATCATTTCCTTTATATACAAAAATAATCTGGGTAAAATTATTTCATTTATCCTATTTAAAACAATACTGTGTCGGTTTATCTTGTTCAAGAGTTTAAAAATCCCTATCGGTAATATGGCGTCCCACATATCGACCAGAATCCATAAACACTCAACAGATAAGTCAACACAATGTAAAAACAATTTTATATTCACTAACAAATGAGCGCTCATATCTATAAATACACTCAAACTCATTCTAGAGTACTACAGACTCTATTTTTATGAGTAATTCCCACCAGAGCCAAGGTTATCACCAACCTAAGCTCTGATACCAAGTGTAACGACCCACAAATCCGTACCCCTTGATTCAATACTATTCTACCTAAATCAACTCAAGTTGTATAGAAATACGAACCATTTAGGTTAAATAAGAAGAGGTAGAAGAAGAAAATAGAAAACAACATCAGAATCTAACCATCGCAGCGGAGTAAAATATAATAGATAATAAATGATCTTTACTCAAAGAATATATATATCTGTTCATATAATACAACATCAGAGTACATCAATCACAACTCAACATCAATAACATACAACTGGATACACAACTAAACAACACAGCAGAATATATATATATATATATATATATATATATATATAAACAAGTACGAGAGTACGTATCGTCCTCCTGCTCGTCTCCTGAGCTCCACAGCATCATATCATGTATCCTTTAATACTCGGTCTGACCCGAGCATTACAGTTAAATAACACCCGGGTCAGTGTGGGATACCAGCGTGAGAAAATCACACTTAATTGATCATTAATGTTTCAAAAATCCTTTAAAAAAAGCATATCGTAAGACCACACCACAAATAAACATGTCGGGTTTTTACCTTACGATAGCTAAAACAATTTTCATAGAAATCCTCTGGTATTATAATAGGGTCTATATACAAATACTTATAAAAAAGCCGAAATTGTTACATCTATTAAATTCTAGCTACTAGCCACAGAGTGGGTAATACAAACAATGGATTTCCAACTAATGACTAGGCACTAGGGACCACCTGTCACAGTACGTGGCCCAGATCGCAGTACCGAGGAGTACGCCCGCTCCCCTGCAACACAAGACCGGGACTACCCCTTACTGGATAATCCCGAGTGAGATCACCCCGCGGTTGGGATCAGCAACCGCCCACTAAGCCGAAATAAAAAGGGACATCTAGACAGGGATGACCTCACCCTGCTTGGGTGCTACCCACCTAGCCTTGCTGCATAACCCCTGATTTTCAGTCATTCACATTTATGAGGCTTGAGGCAAAGCGTTACCTTTTTAGAACATATCCCTTAGAATTCCCATCGTCCACCTAACGATGTTTCGAAAGCATTCATCCATACAAGTCCATCCCGGGTTCGAACGGAACCGAAGGCACTATTCCTACTACATCCATTTTAGAAATATCCTCAGGATTAGTAGCAACTAGCCCTTGCACTTCACTGCTCCATCTTCGAATCCAAACTCATTTTCCACGAAAACATACAAACCGGATCGAAATGGTTTTCGGGAAATAAATCTCGATCCCGGTCTCTTCGAAAGGATCAACGCATTTGTCCAATATTGATAGTCGGTGATTTAACTATCAATTAATATTCACAACATCCATCACACAATAAATAATTTCCCAAATTATTTATTAATCTCAAATACCTTCACAAGATATATTTTCACTTTTCAAACCCCTTTTGAAAACAGTTTTCAAACTATCTTCCGTTTACAGAAATAAGTTCCCAAATATTTTATATTTCCTCTGAAATTACCAAGTACAAAACTAGATTCTTAAAATAATTTAAAACACTTTACTTTGAAATATAATTTAAAACATTTAAGTTAAAACTATTTCAAGAATTTGTTATAAACACATACTATATGAACATTTGAAAACAAGGTTACTAAATATAATATAAAACTAGATTTTCACTTTTAAAAACAAAATACTAAGTCACTTTGTAAATAATTACTACCATAATAGATTTTAAGGAAATACTTACATTAGAATTTAAATATTAAAAATAATAAATTTTCCAAAACATTTTTTTTAAAACAACTTTAACACCTTTAAGTTATATTTAAATATTTATGTTTTTGAAAACGCACTTGGTTATCCAGAGAAAAATTCCAACTTCAATCACTTAAATCAATTTCCCAAATTGACTTCCAATTTACTTCCTTTTTATTCCAAAATCCATTAGTTTCATATTTAAATCCTTAATTATGATTTAAAATAATTTTAACTGAAATACCAATTTAGATTTCTCAAATTACTTCTTTATTCTTTTAAATAAATTTAACTTTGAATTTTAAAATAATTCTTTATTCCTTTAAAATAATATCACTTGATTTTACAATTCATTAATTTCTGTTTATTCAAAATCTTATTTCTTTCATACTCGAAGTTATTTATTAGTATTTAACATCACTTCCATTCCTTTTAATTCATTCTTAATTTATTCAAATTTTCTATAATTATTTCGCTTACAGATTCACTTCTTTTATTTTCTTCCCAAAATCTAATTTATATATTTTTGGAAATTCATTATACCCAAACATATCCAATCAAACTATAACATTCAATATTCCAATATATCTCATCATAGAATATTAAATAATCACAACAGAGAATGTTAACTAATTTAAATAAATGTTGAGGGATCCAGTTGGATCCCCCCAACCTGTTTTCCCTGCATCCACAGACGTTAGCACAACAAAAATATCTTCGCTATATAATGTGGGGAATCAATCATTCCAAGGTGTAATATATACTACTATATATACTATTACTATATATACCAAAACACACCAAAGCCAATCAATCAATGAATTATTTAAATTTAACCAATTAAATTTATAATATAATTCAGCTGAGTGAGATTAACTCACTTTTGATTCCTGTTTTGCAACCCACTTCATTCTCGATTTGATTCCAGGATTTTCAGACCTTGTATAAACATTAGGTGTTTTATTAATATTCGAGTCAATTGAAAAATTAAATTCCCACTAATTTTATTATCTCCACAAAATTTAATGTACTATTAATTAAAATTTAAACTAATTTCTTTTTAAATAATTTTCTTAGCAACCGAAATAATTTAGATAAGTTAATTAAATAAATTAATCACCTTAATATATTATTTTAAACAACTAGTAAGTTTAAAATGTGAATATGTATATTTGTTTTACTTTTTTATTAAAACCACATATTTACTTGTCGAAATAAATTACAGATCTCAAAAATCTAATTTTATACAACTTCTTATATTTTCCAAATCTTATCAACAGCTATATATATTTTCCTGTTTACTGTTATTCTACTCACAAATCAAAACTAACTTTAAACTTTATTCAAATTAACAGTTTATAACTAAATTAACTATCATGCTCTGTCTTTCACCTTATATGTATATATATATTTTTATTGTGTATATATATTTCCTGTAATATACCCATATATATATATATATATATATATATATATATATATATTACCGAATCAAAATTCAAATTTGAGAAATAAATTCGAAGACCTCACCTTCACACGTACACGCGACTCGAACTCTCCACCATTACTCGACACCTTGCCGCTCCCTGCCGAAGAACCTACCCTCGCCGCGAATCGAACCGCCTCCTCCATCCGCTACCTCCACGTTGCCGCGATTTCCACCATCGCTCGTCGCAACACCAGGTCGCGAACGTCGCGACTTCCTCCCTCCAGCATTCGCGAACGCAACTACCTCAAACGCAACAACCCTTCCCAAAACACTGAAGCGTCCCACTGTCGACGAACTACGCAGCTTCCCAAATCGACTCCGCCTTCGAGTCACGAAACGTCGCGAGCTTCGCGAATCTCCCCTTGTCGTGCAAGCGAGCGGCCCTCTCTCTCTATTTTTTTATTTCGTTTTCATGATTCTGAAAAGGAATAGGAATTTAGGGATTTGAAATAAGGGCATGTATTGCTTTCATGATTTTGCAAAAGGAGGAACGAGAATATAAAACGTGAAGTGGAAGGCTGCTATGACTTGATAGGAAACGGCTGACTTAGACGTGGAAAAGAAAGTGGAGTGTTGAATAACCTTCCCCTTTTTTTTATTATATATATATTTATAAATTTTAACCAAATTTCCTATTTTGGTAAATTACATTTTAGATGTGCTACCGAGAGGTGTTGCTAGCCATAAGGCCCAATTCTGAACATGGGTTTAAGTCCAAATCCGATCGATTATTAAAGATAATTCAATTAATTTTTCCTAAAAGTTTATATCTCGTATGATCACACGATAACCCCGATAGCTACGAAATTTGAAATCCGATAATAAAACATTATTATGGATCCAATGGAACTAGTTTCGTCAAAATCCGAGACTGTGTCTCGGAAGGCTATTTTTTAAATTCAATCTAAATGATATATTTTCAAAACTGAACAAATCACTGTAAAATTCAATTTTAACACTTTTATTGTCTTCAATATTATCAATATAAATTTTATAAGCTTTCAAATTATTCTTAACAGGCTTAGAATTCAGGATTCAACATTTTACCCAAATTTCCAAAAATTAAATCCAATAATTAAATTCCAAATAATAGCGATATTTGAAATTTAAGTTACAAATTAACTTTTAAATATTTAAAATTTATTAAATATTCCAATTTTAAATGCTCAAAAATTCCGGGTCGTCACAGTAAACTTGTATACAAACTAATATATACATACGTACATACAAACAAATATGTACATGCATACAAATCTAGTTTACATATTTTTTTCTTTTTTATAAACAAAACCAGATTTTATAATATGTATAAACTTACGCAATTAACCCCCTTGTATATGGTATTCATATATAAATATACAGGTCAAGACTAGTTGTAACAACCCGCATATTTTACGATTGTATATTTAAATATTTTATTAAAACATAGCATCGTTAGTCGGATTTAAGTCTTAAAGGTTACTTTTTTGCAAGCAGTCAAATTAGGACTCGAGGCTACTTCCATTGAGTTCAAAATGGCATTTGCGACCTTTTTGAGTATAAACATTGATATGTTTGGAGCTAGCTAAAATTTCGACCTTTTCACTTGGGGCTTTGGGTTTGGGTTTCATCCCATTAACCTAACATATCAACCCAACTCCACTCCATCCCTCTTCATTCCTTCATAATATTTCCTACAACTCAAGCTTTAGCAAAAATGGTGGAGGAAATTGGAAATTAAAATCCTAAGCCCTAGTTTCTTTAGCAAATCCAAGTTTTAGCCCCAAAATCAAAGAGAAGCTTAGGTAAGTATCTCCTTCTTCTTGTTCACCTCAATCTCTCTCCAATTGTAGTAATTCCCTATAACCTAATTTAGGAAATTATTGCTTATGATATTAGATTGGAGCTTTTAGAGTTGAGATTGAAGAGTGTTTGATGCTCCTTTGTTTTCAAGCTTTTTCTTTCTTGTTTTTGGTGTAAAAGGTGAGATTTTTATCTTACATCTATGTCTATAACTATCATTATTGTTAGGTATGAATTCCTAACATCTATTCATGTTCATTTGCTTTTGATTTGAATTGATTTGGTGAACATTTCAATTTTTGGTGTTTTGAAGTTAAATCTTTAAAAATCCTAGCTTTAATGCTTGAATATGTCTTTGGGGCGGGTCGAAGAGCCTATAGGACTGGGTTGTCGCCTGGCATAAATCCCTAGTTGCAATTGCTCGATCGATCGGCTCCATTTGGATTCTTGCCCCTTTGGAGACTAGGCTGGAAATACTGAAAAACAGGTTCCAGTCGACTGGCTCTCTAAGTTCAGTCGACTGACCTAGAACCTAAGAGTTTTCCAGGCATCAGGCCAGTCGACTGAACTCAGTGTCCAGTCGACTGACCTGCTTGCTTCAGCCTAATTTGCCTATTATGCTTGAAATTCCGATTTTTATCGATTAGTGGTTATCTGATTTGTTGTTATCATTTATTATCGACTTTGATGACTTCTACTTCTGAATTTTTAGGAATATACATTTTGATGACTTCGATATTGATTTCTTTGGATTGGATTCACGTTTTGTATGTGAATTTTTGGTGATTGATTATTTTTACAATCAATTTTGTGATCTGTCACTTTAAAATACAAAGGTTTCTATACTAGTAGTAAATATTCAAACTCCTTTACAAAGATGATTACAACTCTATTTTCAATATCAAACTCATTTATAAAACCTTTTTCCAGTCTATTAGTATATACAAACATTTACCTCATTTGTTCGAGAAATGCAATTAAACGACTTAGCAAAACAAGTGGAATGAAACGCTTGCGTTTACTTTGTCGGTTAATTCTTAGACTCGTTCGATTGAAACTCTTGTGACAACTTTCGAGTGGAGATTTACAGTTTGTTCATAAATATTTAAGTTAAGCCAGTGGTTATGGGACATGGAGCTAAACTCATCTATTTACTAGCTTAGTGTAATTGACACTTCTTGATGATCGATGATGATCATTTTGTGATTTAGACTAGTAACGTGCGATGTCTCTTTGTCTGCGAGGGAGACTAAACCCCGTTTCTGTGGAGCATTGGCTTAATTTTCGTAAAGACTTATCGTGCCAAATATTAGTGATCTTCGTAAAAACATTTTAGAAGATTCTCATCATTCTAAATATACATTCATCCCGGTAGTAGTAAAATGTACACGGATATGAAGCGAGTTTATTATTGGGATGGAATGAAATCTGATATTTCTAACTTTGTTAAGCGTTGAATGACTTGCCAACACGTTAAGGCCGAGCATCAAAGGCCCGGCGGGTTATTGCAACCTTTGGACATTCCAATTTTGAAGTGGGACCAAATTTCCATGGATTTTATTGACGATCTTCCCCGTTCTCATTGGGTCATGATAGCCTATGGGTGATAGTTGATAGACTTACAAAATCCGCCCATTTTATTCCCGTTCGGTCCAATCGGACCATACCTCTTTTGGCCAAACTCTTTATTAAAGAAATTGTTAAATTGCATGGAGTCCCTACTTCTATTGTTAGCGATCGTGATCATTGTTTACTAGTGGATTTTGGAAAAGTCTTCAAAAATCTTTGGGAACAAAGCTTAATTTTAGCACTGCTTATCACCCTCAGTCCGATGGACAAACCGAGGGTGTGAATCAAACTCTTGAAGATCTTCTTCATGCATGTGTTCTTGATTTTGGTGGAAGTCGGGAAGATCATATTTCTCTTTTAGAGTTTTCCTATAATAATAGCTTCCAATCTAGTATTGGTATGGTACCTTTTGAGGCACTCTATGGAAGGCCACGCCGATCTCCTTCTTGTTGGCTTGAGGCAAGTGAGAAGCTGGTTTTAGGTCCAGACTTTATTCGTGATTCCACAGAAAAATTGACCTTATCCGCCATAGGATGAAAGAAGCTCAAAGTAGGCAAAAATGCTATGCCGACAACCGAAGTAGGAAATTAGAATTTTCTGTGGGAGATTTTGTGTTTATTCGTGTTTTACCTATGAAGGGTGTAGTGCGTTTCAGTCGATTGGGAAAATTAGCACCTCAATATTTTGGTCCATTTCCCATCACCGAACGTATTTGTTCCGTGGCTTATAGCCTTTTATTATCGGCTTAGTTTCTGCTATTCATGACGTGTTTCACGTTTCTCAACTACGGAAATGCCTTAGGGATTCTGATTCTATCCTTGAACCCAGTGTTGTCGAAGAAATTGAAGTCTCACCTAATTTGACTTATGAGCAGCATCCTATTCATGTCATTGCATCGGAGGTAAAACGCCTTCAAAATAAAGATGTCCCTCTTGTGAAAGTTCAATGGTCCTCAAATCCTAAGGATTGTTCTTGGGAATCTAGAGAATTCATCGAGCGAACACATCCGGACTTACTCTCTCATTCTCTTTGAGGTGAACTTATTTCAAATTTCTTTTGTGTTGATATGCTTTTATGGTTGTTACTTTTTATATCTTCTTCTTAAGTATTACGAGGACGCAATTTCTTTAAGGAGAAGAGTCTGCAACAATCCGCATATTTTACGATTGTATATTTAAATATTTTATTTAAATATAGCATCGTTAATCGGATTTAAGTCTGAAAGGTTATTTTTTTGCAAAAAGTCAAACTAGGACTCGAGACCACTTCCATTGAGTTCAAAATGGCATTTGCGACCTCTTTGAGTATAAACATCGATATGTTTGGAGCTAGCTAAAATTTCGACCTTTTCAATTAGGGTTTTGGGTTTGGGTTTCAGCCCATTAACCAAACATATCAATCCAACTCCACTCTACCCCTCTTCATTCCTTCATAATATTTCCTACAACTCAAGCTTTAGCAAAAATGGTGGAGGAGATTGGAAATTAAAATCCTAAGCCCTAGTTTCTTTAGCAAATCCAAGTTTTAGCCCCAAAATCAAAGAGAAGCTTAGGTAAGCATCTCCTTCTTCTTCTCCATCTCAATCTCTCTCCAATTCCAGTAATGCCCTATAACCTAATTTGAGAAATTATTGCTTATGATCTTAGATTGGAGCTTTTAGAGTTGAGATTGAAGAGTGGTTGATCCACCTTTGTTTTCAAGCTTCTTCTTTCTTGTTTTTGGTGTAAAAGGTGAGATTTCTATCTCACATCTATGTCTACAACTATCATTATTGTTAGGTATGAATTCCTAACATCTATTCATGTTCATTTGCATTTGATTTGAATTGATTTGGTGAACATTTCAATTTTTGGTGTTTTGAAGTTAAATCTTTAAAATTCCTATCTTTGATGCTTGAACATGTCTTTGGGGTGAGTCGAAGAGCCTATAGGACTGTGTTGTCGCGTGGCATAAATCCCTAGTTGCAATTGCTCGATCGATCGGCTCCATTTGGATTCTTGCCCCTTTGGGGACTAGGCTGGAAATACTGGCAAACAGGTTCCAGTCGACTGGCTCTCTGAGTTCAGTCGGCTGACCTGAAACCCGAGAGTTTTCCAGGCATTGGGCCAGTCGACTGAACTCAGTGTCCAGTCGACTGACCTGCTTGCTTCAACCCACTTTGCCTATTTTTCTTGAGATTCTGATTTTTATCGATTTATGGTTATCCAATTTGTTGTTATTACTTATTATCGACTATGATGACTTCTACTTCGGAATTTTTGGGAATATACATTTTGTTGACTTCGATATCGATTTCTTTGGATTGGATTTGCATCTTTGTATGTGAATTTTTGGTGATTGATTTTTTTACAATTAATTTTGTGATCTGTCACTTTAAAATACAAAGGTTTCTATACTAGTAGTAAATATTCAAACTCCTTTACAAAGATGATTACAACTCTATTTTCAGTATCAAACTCATTTATAAAACCATTTTCCACTCTATTTGTATATACAAACCTTTACCTCATTTGTTTGAGAAATCCAATTAAACGACTTAGCAAAATAAGTAGAATGAAACGCTTGCGTTTACTTTTTCGGTTAATTCTTATACTCATTCGATTGAAACTCTTGTGACAACTTTCAAGTGGATATTTACAGTTTGTTCGTAAATATTTAAGTTAAACCTATGGTTATGGTACATGAAGCTAAACTCATCTATTTACAAGCTTAGTGTAATTGACACTTCTTGATGATCGATGATGATCATTTTGTGATTTAGACTAGCAATGTGTGATGTCTCATTGTCTGCGAGGGGGACTAAACCCCGTTTCTGTGGAGCTTCGGCTTAATTTTGTGAGGTAGCGACCCATGGTCTTCAGACCGTTTTGTGGAGGTTCGGCTCAAAATTGATGGTTAGTAACCAAGGAATAGCGTTCCGTTTTGCGATACATGTGTTGGTGAGTTTTTATGCTCCCGTTTTGTGATAGGCCTCCCCCTTTTTGTGATTTCTGGATTTCTAATTGATGATTTCTAGAATTTTTATTTCACGAATTTTTATGATTGGCATTGATATGTTAGTCAATATTTGTGGTTTGGAGAATATGGTAAAGAATATGACATTCTTTTTTATGTAATAAGATTTTTGAGATATTGTATGATTTTTGTTGTTGTTAAATGTACACTTTTCATAGTATGGCATAATTGTTATCATAAGTTTTCGTCATATCTCTTATTCTATCTCACTTTATCTGATATTTATATCTATACTGATCTGTTTATTATTTTCTTATTAAATAATACTTGGGTCAAACCGGGATGTTACAGGTGCTTCTGCTTGACTCCTTACCAGGAATCATCATCTGACTTTTGTCTAACTACATTAGATTGGTAGTTTTTGCTGTTATACCTTTGAGATAGATACTTCTTGATGTATACGTATTCTTTTGCCTAGCACTTGTATCTATTCTTCTATGATATTATGGACCTTGTTTGACCGCTACTCTGATGTACCCTTCTATGTGTTATATTCGTATCTATTTCCGCCTTTGTGATATGGATATCTGTGATCGATTTATGTTATGTTTATTTCTATATTTTTTTTCGACGACCACATAGCCACTGTGTAGTAGCTTTGAGTTTGTATCGGCATGTCGGATTTCCTCTTGAAATGAAATGCATGTTATACTATCTGACATATCGGTGCTCGCCCAAAGCAATTACACGGATGGTCGCTCCTCAACAGCCTTATTCTTCGTGCTAGTTGACGGAATTACTTTGTAGTGTCCTTGGCTAGCGTGAGTATAGAGGTGGGGCGTCACACTAGTAGTATGATAAAATGTAAAATGAGATAATATGACAAAATAAAATATAGTATAATACTGTATATAAAACATACATATAAATCTTAATGCTGTAAACATAAGGTAATATGTACAGTAACATACATACCTATATCATTTATTAATATAGCAAAATTATAACATATTATATGATCAAACTAGTATAAACTTTATACACACACACACACAAAATCATACACTGTAACCATCTGCTTCTTACAACAAGAATATATGTATATATATATATATATATAACTAATAAAGGGGAATGGGCATTAGGCAAACCTAGGAGGAAATGAGCTTGGTTGGCTATTGCTTCAACACGCGGGTATAACTTGGTTCGGTAGGTGGAGAAGAAGCAGCTATGGGTGATAGCCGGTTGGTATACATGCCCCTGTGCATATAAATTTTTTTTTCTCAAAAAAATATAAAAGGCAGATGAAGGAAGCAGGGGTCGGGCTATACATGAATTTTCTTTGTTTTTAAGAACGATAGAAACAAAATATATATGAGAGGACAAGTAAACTAACAGTGGTTAAGAAGATGAGCATGCATACAAAGGCTTTTCTTTATTTTAAATAATGTAAGCAACAAATCAGGTGAAAAGAAATTTGAACTGGAACGGTTGTCCATTGATTCAGCAAAAGTTATTAATGCAATTCATTATATTGCTTGGGTGCACGTTTAGATCTGAAAAGAAAATGAAAGTGAAAAGCCACAAATTTGGTACCGTTACAACGGACCGTTATCATCTTTTCCGTCGCGTACCGGACCTTCAAACATATAGTAGAGTATACCTTAGAGATCTGCACAACGAGACGATCAAAACGGTATACAAACATCAATGGTACGATCATTCGATCAAAAGTCGACAATCGGAACCGGAAATGCTGCTAATTTGTCGAAAATAAGGTAGACGGAGCAATAGCAGTCCAAATTTAGAGAAACGAAATATGACTTTTGACTCAGAAGATGATTTACAAATTTATTGTGTAAAAATATTCAGGTTTTGAAAATATTTTATTATCATCAAATTTTTAGCTAATTTGAATTGAAATAGTATTACATAAGAGAAATAAACTTCCGCATTATAAAGTGAAAATTTACTATTTGCTATATTTTAATAGACGTATTTCGAATATTAAATTTTTAGTTCAAAATATTATTATTTAAAATTTAACCAAAATTCAATTATATACGTAAATAAAACCTTTAAAATTTACGGGTCGTTACACTCTCCTCACTCAAAAATTTCTGTCCCCGAAAAGGAAGGAGGTAGGAGAATAGAAACAACCAGAATGAAAGATAATTGAAATACTAAATACAACAATTTATTTAAAACCGTATAAACTTCATTTAATTTAAAATTGGTTTATATCTAATTAATTGATTCCAATTTTATTTAATCAATCAAATTTATGGTGTTCATATTTGATTGATTTCATTTCCATATATTCTTTCCAATTGATTTGTTTCAAATTTTTTAACATTTATTGCACAAGTTTTCATAACAAAATTTGTTTTATTTTACTCAGTTATAAAATTTATTAGATCAACCATAGTTAATTCCACCTCAACATTCAACTTTAATAATTCAAAATCATATAGATTTCAATTTTAAATAGATTAATATTCAACAATTTGGTTTAATACATTTTATTAAATCAATAACTATTTATTATATTCTTTTATTATTGATTCAATTTAATGTATTTCAATCAATAGATTTGATTTCAATTTATTAGCATTTGCTGTAAAATTTCCTTTTCAAAACAAAATTTGTTTGATTGAGCTCATTTATTTATCATTTTGTTAAATCCATTTGACCCTAGTTAAGTTGATTTCCCTTAAAAGTTAAATTTCACTATTCTTAACTTCTTATTTATTTGCTTAACTAGCATTCTCCATTATTTATTAAATTTATTTCACTTAACGTATTTTCCTACATATATTAAGTGTAATAAACCTTTTTTATACCCATTTATTCAACATATTAATTCTCTTCTTACTATTCAATTTATTATCCAATTTCTTATTAGTGAATTCCCTCAACAAAATATCATTTTTGATATCCCATTACCTATATCATAGTGTATACTATCCAATTACATTCCAGTTGCATTTAAACTTTCTAGGTAAGTTATATAAATGTTTATGAGTGCAATTAAATACTATACAAAATTTCCTTCTATCTACAACATTTATATTAAGCCAGATCTCAGTTTGAACAATTTATCACTTAAGTTTCTTCTTGTATAACCTTCAATTATATCCTAACATTTTGACTTTTTGAATATTCTA
The DNA here is from genome assembly GCA_030765085.1 of Allium cepa. Classification (NCBI taxonomy): domain Eukaryota; kingdom Viridiplantae; phylum Streptophyta; class Magnoliopsida; order Asparagales; family Amaryllidaceae; genus Allium; species Allium cepa. Next base: position 443,292,305 of record CM060938.1, on the reverse strand, counting down.
GGCAAGTTATATATATTAGAATGTAATTTAGTGTTATAAAAATAAGTTTGTTCAAATTCATTATTTCAAGTTGGTTTAATTCCATTTATCATTTCAGATATTCCAATTATTCAAATTTCACTTTATTTCAATAATTGAAACTATTTCTTAATATAAAACTTAAGGTTCAAATTTTCGGTTTCACTTCAAACTACTTTGAAATTATTATATACATATATATTTTATAAATCAACTCATATTCAAGAAGTTCAAATCAAATTCTTTTCCCAAAACAAAGTGTAGCAAAGCTACTAAGGGGCCTCTCCACTTTGAGACTCGAAAATGAATGTCGATGATGCTGCAGTCATCACCGAAATTATTTTCCGGTGACAATGGAGGAGAGTGCAAGTTTTAAACTTTAAAATTATTCTCTTGGAACAATTTCTATTCGAAAATACTTTCAAATAATATATTCCAAAACTTTATAACCAAATTCTTGAAAATTCTGGAAATTTAAATTCTAAGTTTAAATTCATTTCAATTCCAAATTAAATTTTTAAACCATGTTTAATAATTTCAACTTCTTATAACATACGGTAATAGTTAATGGTTGACAAACAATAATTAATAATCTAGTATTATCATTTCCAATAACCAGTTTTTATTAATTATCCTATTTCAGAAAATTATACTCTTATATATATATAATATAACTATACATGAAGTTCTTTCATTTACAAATTTTGAAAACAGTATTGTGTCAGTTTTCTCTATTCAAGTGTTTTGGAATTCCTATCGATAGCGTTAGCTAGCTGAATTAATCGAAATCCAAAATTCAAACTTAACAACTCAAACAACACAACATAAAACATATGTTTATATTAATAGAAATACACTCCCTCACTCGATAATACAAGAATAGATTACAAAATAAGGATAGAGATTCAAATTATAGAGATTCTAATCAAAAGAATTCAAACTAGAAGATAGACACGATAAGGAGATAGGATGATTGAATTTCAAACAAGGAAGATGGATAGACTTATACAAATCACGGGCAACCTTAACCAAGTCGACCGAGACTTCAAGAATATAATTGATGCAGAATTCTGAGGAAAATCAACATTCGATCGCAAGAGAATGATTTAGGTATAAAAGGAGATATCAGCATCTAAACCGAGTGTATAGAAACCTCCAGTAAATCAATGCTCGTTGTAAAGGTGTTTCACTCTTTACAAATCATTCTAAGATTGGCAGAACTGCCGGTTCGTTATAGAAATCAATCGAAGTGGAGTTATGGGATACTCCAAAATAAAGATAAGCAAGACAGGAAGAGGCAAGAATGGATTTCAGAATGAAGGGGAAAGTTCCAAAAATTCAAGGAAAGCTGAATCAAAGAGGGAGAGATTCAAGCACGATCGGAGGTGATTCTGTAATTAAATTTACTCTATATGCTAAGTTTTGCCTAAACTAGAGCTCTGATACCAACTGTAACGATCCGTTATTTCGTGCCATTCGCATTTACACATGCCGGACTTGAATCGCTCAAAACATCAGATTGTTTATTTATATTTGGCAAAACTCAGCATATACAGTAATAAGTAAATCACAGAATTACAGACTCGGAGTATTATAACAATAAGCAGCGGAATAGATAAATAGTAGTTCATGAAGCTACTAAATAAACAACAGAGTATGAAATAAAATACAATACAATATCTCAAATACAGTGAAGTCTTGAACACAAATAGATGACATCTCTGAACAAATCAACTGGAAAAGCTGAATATAAGCATATGGATCTCCAAGTGAAGCTCCAACTCCAATGGCGAGTCTCAAATGCTATGACACTCAGTCTGACCCGAGCGTAAAGCAAAACACAAACACTCGAGTCAGGATTTATATTCTTATATAATAAATCCAACTCAAGTGAAATAACAACTGAAATACAAGTAACTCAAGGGATATTTGAGATAATCATCCTCTAAGGATCCATTGAACTATCTACTATGTTGTAATATATGCTATTATAATATGTTTATAGTAAAGTAAACTATTGAAATAGCATTAAGGTGTTACCCATATACCCCTTAACAAGGTTTTATATAATTCTGTAGTCTATACAGATACTGTAAACTCCATAGGTACGACGCAAAACAAACTCGTAGAAAGCGCGATAGGGCATGCGACAAGGCACTCGAGGCAGGGTAGCTATACCGTTTGCAGATCCGGACTGGTGGTAAAGCATAGCAGTTACTATCGCCCACCTCGTGACACACTCTTAAATCAAAAGGGTGCACCCAATCACATCACAAAAGCAAATAGAATGGTATCGAAGAAATGTGTCTGATAGGAGGAACGACCTCATTTGGTCCGGCATGGCTCCTGTTTTAGCTGAATCAAGCTGACTCACGGGAGTCAAGGCTACGTAAATACCATATAGAATCATCACCAAACCATCATAATTCATTCTGGAATCTCCACCACGTGCACAATTGTTAAAGTGGTTTTCGGTATTGGCAGAGAGTATGACAATATCCGATCCCGGTCTCTTCAACAACCAAAAGTTATTGTAACATTGTGGTCATTTCAAAATAGTTTACACTTCAAAACCAAAATATCATATCCATTTCAAAACCATATCAATATGATACTACTTCCATTTCAAATATATCCATTTCCAAAAACCATATCATTTTCAAAGTTACAACACTTTCGAAACCAAAACACTTAAAATTATAACACTTTGGAAATCATAACACTTGAAATCATAGCACTTTGGAAATCATTACACTTTTCTTTAAACTGTTTAGATATTAATAATGGTATATAAAATAAAATAGTTTATAAAATAAAATAGTTTATATTAAAATAGTTAATATATTAAAATAGTTTATATTAAATAATTAGTTTAAATAGTTGAAAGTGTTTTATATTAAAATGATTTATAATAAAATAGTTTATATTAAAATAATTTATAAAGAAAAGTAAATAAAGAGTTTTAAATATAATTTAAAAATACTTTATACAATAAAATAGTTTCCTCAAATTTCACAAATCGATTCAAACTAACTCAAACTCCAAAATTCAAATTAAATCTTGATTCATCAATTTTTAATTCAATTCAGTCTCTTAATAAACCATTTCAAATTAAGTCTATTTCAAGTACAAATTTGAACCACTAAATAAACCATTCAAATTTCAATATATTTCAAAGCTTTAATATCCAAACATTTTCAAAACTAGATTTGATAATTTCGTATATATCAAAATCTAACTTCATTATTTTTTAGTTTTGAAATTTTTGCTTAATAAATCCAATATTCTTTAAATAAAACCCCAAATTACAAATAAAATAAATATTCCATTTCAGTTTATGTAAATTTGAAATATTCATTTAGATCCTTTTTAAACAAATTCAAGTTGTAAAATCATATCTTTAAATCTCAAATTTAATAAATTTCAAATCAACGAATTTAAGTATAATTCTTAAATAAATATAATTTCAAATCAATTTCTATTATAAACTTTATATTTGAAATAAAATTTCAAAATTTATTTATAACCATACAATTTTCAAAACATATAAATTTAAAAATCTAAATTTTAAGCCCTCATAAAATAATATATATATAATATCTTAAAATCAATTATTTATTAAAACCAAAATATTCATTTTTAAATCCTTGGAAATCATTTTTAAATATATATATATATATATATATATATATATATATATATATATATATATAGACTATATATATATATAGACCAGCGGTGTCTTTATATAATTTTCTATCCTATTGTCAAGTGATACGAATATTTATCATTTCAATTCGCAATTTAAAATATATACGGGTATATATCATTTCAACCCTCCATCCCAAACTCAATTCGATGAAACACTTGGGTTTATCATTTCAATCCATAATGATTTTCCCTTATCCTACAGATCGTTCGGATATATATCATTTCAACCCATATGGACTTCTATACTAACAGGGTACTTGCAGAGTGATAACAGATATGATAATAACATAACATGCATACATCAACAACAATATAATATAAACAACAGGATATGGTGTCATATCCCACAGGTGAACAGTTACAGATAGTAGCATATATAACAATTTAAATAACTACAGCAGCATATTTCAATTGTCATTTCAATTGAAATCAAATTTAATAAATACAGGAACGTTAATCGTGAGTGATTGCTCACCTTTCGATGCTAGCTAGAGATGAACGAGAATGAGATGTGTTACGAATCTGAGCACGAATTTCAAAGCAAAGCAAGATTAGCACGAATTTGCCGAACAGAGATGGTAACAAGGATCGATGAAAATAAATTGGATCGATTTTGATATAAACTGAATATATATATACATTATTATTATCATTAATTTATAAAAAAATCAACATTTAAATTAAGACAAATATTAAAATGTATATATAATATATTACAAACTATCACTTAAAACGTATACATAACTAAAGAAAATCAATGTGTGTGTGTATATATATATATATCTATGCAGACCATAACAAGTATGCAGGCTCTTTCATATGCAACTAAAATAAATATCTGTGCTAGATATATATACAATACAGACTCATATAAAATGTATTTACTTATGCACAGCTTGGTTATACATAGAAGCATAAAAGAATAAACAACAAATTGCATGACTTATATAAATTTATACAATTAAACAAATAGGATATATATAACTTATATAATTATATAACCCTCAAATCAAATACTTCGAATACAACCTATGTATAAATGCATATATATATTTCATAACATAAATAAACTTATATACAAATGTGTGCCAACAGATTACATACAAATGTAAACTTGTATATAAACTAATATGTATATATACAAATATATACACGCATACATATCTAGTTTACATATGTTCTTTTTTTATAAACAAAACTAGATTTTATAATATGTATAAACTTACGCAACTAACCCCCTTGTATATAGTATTCATATATAAATATACAGGTCGAGACTAGTAATATGATAAAATGTAATATGAGATAATATAACAAAATAAAATATAGTATACGGTAATACCGTATATAAAACATACATATAAATCTTAATGCTGTAAACATAAGGTAATATATACAGTAACGTACATACCTATATCATTTATTAATATAGCAAAATTATAACATATATATGATCAAACTAATATAAACTTTATATATATACACACACACACAAACTCATACACTTTAACCACCTACATATTACAACAAGAATATATATATATATGTATGTATGTATATGTATATATATATATATATGTATGTATATATATATATAATAAAGGGGGATAGGGTTTAGGCAAACTTGGGAGGAAACAAGCATGGGTGGCTATCGCTTCAACACATGGGTATAACTTGGTTTGCTGGACGGAGAAGAAGCGACGTTGGGAGATACCTGGTTGGTATACATGCCTCCATGCATATAATTTTTTCTGTCAAAACAAATAAAAGGCGGATGAAGGAAGGAGGGATCGGGCTATATACGAACAGATATTCTCATGCCTTTTTTCCTTTTAAGAATGATAGAAACAAAATATATAGGAAAGGATAAATAAACTAATAGTGGTCACAAAGATGAGAAGGCATGCAAAGGCTTTTCTTTATTTTAAATAAAGTAAGCAACGAATCGGCTGAAAAGAATTTTTAACAGGAACGGTTGTCCATTGATTCAGCAACAGTTAATAAAGCAATTTATTATATTGCTTAGGTTGCACGTTTAGATCTGAAAAGAAAATGAAAGTGAAAAGCCACAAATTTGGTACCGTTACAACGGACCGTTATCATCGTTTCCATCGTGTACCAGACCTTAAAACACAAAATTGAATATACCACAGAGATCAGCACAACGAGAGGATCAAAACGATAAACAAATATCAATGGTACGATCATTCGATCAAAAGTCGACAATCGGAACCGAAAATGCTGCTAATTTTGTCGAAAATATGGTAAACGGAGCAATAACGGTCCAAATTTAGAGAAATGAAATATGATGTTTCACTCAGAAGATGATTTACAAATTTATTGTGTAAAAATATTCCGATTTTGAAAATATTTTTTTATCATCAAATTTTTAACTGATTTGAATTGAAATAGAATTACACAAGAGAAATAAACTTCCACATTGTAATTGAAAATTTACTATTTGCTATGTTTTCATAGACATATTTCAAATATTAAATTTTTATTTCAAAATATTTTTATTTACAATTTCATAAAAATTCAATTATATACGTAAATAAATCCTTTAAAATTTACGGGTCGCTACAACTCATAAAAACTTTTATGCAACAATTTATAAAGGGAAGGAATCGTGATTGTCGATCTAATATGGAGAAGGAATCACGATTATCGATCTGATGTGGAGTCGGATCTCTAGAATCATGGCAGCCAACATGACTCTGAGCAACGACGCATCATAACAGTGGTGATTCACTCCGATGGACGGCGACTCGACGGTGACCCATTCGGATGATAGCTGCTCTAATTAGAGTCTATGACTTCGACGGGAGCAAGCAGTGCTGTGGGCAGTAGTTATGAGATACCTGTTGATCTTGCTCGTTAATCGTGGATTGCATACTGTCTCCGAACATTAAATTGAAATGCAAAGAAGGAACTAAAGCTTAAAGGTGTGCTATTAATCTTTTCTAAAACCTGATTAAAGTTTACATTAAATTGACATTTAATTCTTTATCTTTTCTTTTAGAGATGCGTAATCTACCTTGCATGATGAAAGTATAATACGTATAGGAGTAGTTTGTTTTTGCTTAATTAATGTTTTAGGTTTTTTTTATTGCTAGTTGATTGATATTCCTTGCTCTATTTAGTTGAACGAATCAGTTATCAATCCTGTATGTCTCACCATGGTTTTATAGAAAGATGAACGTGCATGCGGTCTATTGAATTGATATTTTCATTCCAAACGTGAGCTATAGTTGTGTTAAAAATCCAAATATTGTGAACCAAATCTGTCAGTAGCACCATCCAAGATTAGCCCTGCACAAGATATGGAAGTGATCAAAATTTGTATTTATATACTATCAATTATATAAATTACAAGGATACTCAATATACAAATTAATAAGGCTTCATCAACACCGATATTTTTGCTTTGTTGTTGAACTGAAAAGTGCTTGAGAAATAAGGGACGTGTTCTTTGTTAGTGGTCTGTAGAGTTTTATTGCTAATATGTAGAACTGAACTATGGAAGACAATTTTTGGTAATGTTACTTTATATTTAAAATACGTATTTTATCTAATTATATATCTTTATTAACAGAGGAGAAGTTGACATCTAAGAAAATAAAGCGTAAAGAAACTGGAAAACAAGATCCTGAGCCGACAAATAAGATTCTTTATCTTTGTAGCTATCAAGGTTATGGAAGGACTCCTTGAAGAAGCTACTCTGAGAAGGCATGTGCAAATACGTAATGGAGGCAATTTGTATGCTCCTACGATGGTTGCGGGAAGGTATTATTTTATTATCACGTCTCACTAGAAAATTCACTAGAATGAAGATTGAAAACATAAGATAACAGTTCTAATAGCTTCTTTTCATAAGACTTCAAGTGAACCTTATTTTGAAGAAAATATCTATGTTGTTTCTTATAAATCATTCAGTATATGTTCATGAAGACAATGGTATTGGGTTAGGAGTGAAGCGGCCTTTAGTCTCAAATTCATATTTTTTGTTTATCTCTTTCACCGACATTAAGTTTCAAATCCACAAGCACCAATATTAATCTCCTTAACTGTTACAGTAAGTTTTCTTCCAGAATTCTAATCTGCATTGGTACTTGGGTCTTCAATCATTGTCCAATGCAATTGGATAGTGCATCGAATAGGAACTTTTCCTCCTTTTTCCTACAAAATTTTTTCTTATATAATTTATTTCATGATTCACCCTAGAAGAAACTTATAAAATCATAGCCAAAATATGGGCAATGCAAAAAAAATTATATTAAAAAGGATGTTCACGGGGGCCAATCTACTAATTGTAACAACCCGTGGTTTTAGAACAAATAATTATCGTTGTTGGCTAATTTCAATTTGAGTTTTTGAATCAATTGAAATTCTTTTAAATTTGAATTAAAATTCTTTTGTGAATTGTTGAAATGGTATGCGGGCATTAAAGTTAATTCCGGTCCATTTATTATTGGGCCGTGAAAATTTACTAGGGTAAAAACCCGTTTCCCCCTTCACCATTTTCATTCGAACCCTAAACCTAAAATCAAAAGGAAAATAGAAAATGGTGGCTCGTTTTCGTTCATTCGTCTACACAAATCAGGGCTCCTACCGATTCATTCGCTCGTCTACGTGATGCCATGGCGCCGTCTCCGCCAAGAGTCGTTGCTCACGGCTGCCACGTCGAAGAAGGTGAGTGAATCGTCCCTCACTCACATCTAATCCAGCTTAATAATATGCTTGTGTTTGACTTGGTTTCGTTTTTGATAATTTCTCTGATATCGTTGTTCATGATTTCTCTGATTTTATCAAATTCGTATATTTTAGTATAACTTGGTTGTGATTTTTGGGCTGTTCAATATCTCGTGACCATTACGAATTCGATTTTCTTTGTGACTTCGGTCTGACTTTGATTTTTGAAGTTTCCTGTGACATTTCTTAATCTTCGGCCTGGAACTTGTTTAGCAAATTCTTTGAAAATATTGTTGTCTTGTTTATTTCAAAACTGCTGCAAAATGCTTTTGGGCACTTGAACCCTCTCTGTGCATATCTGATTTACTGCCTTGGATTAGGAGATAATTTTAACATGTTTGGTTGCCTACATTCTCTGGAATAGCAGTCTTCACTTTTGCATTATGTTGTGGCTTTATGTTAGATCACTGTAGTTTATTTTCATCTGCGTTGGCTGTCACATTGGAGTACTTGAACTGTCATTGTTGCAATCTTTTGTTGTCTGATTGTATAATGGTCTACATTGTCATTTGGATATATCTTGACACTGTTGCATTGTTGTTGTCACTGGGTTGCTCTGTGCTTCGACATTGTATGCATCCTGGTAGCTGAGTCTAATTTTTTCTGGTCTGCTTAGCATGTTGGTACATATTAAAAATGCTGCATCATTGAGTTGCACTGCACTTTTGTGTTTGCATTAGCTTCACGATGAGGCTGGTGCTGGTTTGGTCGAGACTGTGTTCATATATGGTTATTTTAGAACCACTTCATTGTTGAGGCTGTAACAATTGTTGTTGCACTTGCCTAACCCAGTTTCATTCCTCTTTGAGGCTGATGTGCATTGCACTCATATGTTTACACTACCCAGTGTTTACAAGTACATTTCATATACTTGATACCATTCACTTAAAATCAGTTGCATTAACTTTAGACATACTTGATGTCTTTGTAGTTTGTTTCCATTCAGCACCTTACTGCCTTCATGTCTTTCATGTTGCATATTCTCTGTAGCACTATTTCTAGTGCTGCTGTGTTATGTAGTTCACTGCACTTCCATCACCATATCTCCATCATCTATGTAGCTGTCGAGTTCAATTGCATTTTTAACTTGGCAAATTTCCAATTTCATGTTGCCATGCTTATGCTAGTTCATTCATGTAGTGACCTTGTTTCACCTGCAGCCTTTATGTTTTGCATTTGTTTGGATGTTGAGTTGCATTGATTTTTGTACTAGAGTATTGACTCAGCTTTGCTTGAGCTTGTATCTTTGAATTTGGTTGACCGGCAGCTTGATGGTCATATCCACTTGCTGTTGATCTTCACGTGGCTGCAGTTTTTGTTACTATCTGGCCTGGTTTGCATTTTACCTTTAGTCACTTGTTGGGAACTGTTACCTTGCATTGACGTTTACTTGCTGTTGATCCTTATGTGTCCACTAGTCTGCATTTGATTGTTCCACATGAGTTCCTATTGTAGTGTGTCTTTGAGTCTGGGCACGCGTACTTCATGCAATCTTCACTTTTGCCTTTTTACTTCATGTAGAGTCTTCTGTTGTCAAGTGGCATTTAGTCTTGTTGTTTTACATCATTGTATTGAGGATTTTGACCACTGTCTGCATATTCACTTGATAGCATTTTGGTCATTTTAGACTTATGTATAGTCTACACTTGCATTCCACTATTGCCCTCTTGTGTATTGATCCTTGAGCCTTGCCAAGTGCATTTGCTTATATTGTTCCATTGTGTTGAGTCATGACAGCAGTGACTTGGCCTTTGTATTTTGTTGTCTTTCAAATTCACTTGTGTTGAATCCAGCTTAAATGCTCGGGTTTGACCTTGTGCTCGCATTGCGATTTTATTTGAATATCATTTGAGTTGAACCTGATTTTGGGTTTGACCTGATGCTCGTTTGTGAGCTTTCATTGAGCTTTTGTGTATTTCATCACTGTATTGGCGAGGCAGTGCACGCGTGCGTGTACTGCAGCCAATTCAGAATTTGACGTTTTAAATTGATTTATTTCAATTGATGAAATTGTTTCATGTTGGCAATTCAATATTTTGATATTATAATTGATTTAATTTCATTTGATCATTTTGTTGTTATTTAATTATCTATTTGATAATTAGATTATGAGTTTCTAGTTATTTATTTATAGTTAGATTTCGTTGTTAATTGCCAATTAGGCAATTCTGATGTTTTTTTTTAAATTATCTTCATCGATGTTCTTTTCACTTACCTTTGTTGATGATTTAAATCTGCTGATTTGTTGTTTAACACTATTACGTGTTATATTCACTGTTATCCGATTTCTTTGTAAAAGGGTCGGATAGACGAGATTTATTGTGACTGTCGTCTACTCTTTATTTAATTATTATTGCTTCTGTGCACTAATAACTGAGTTTGAATTAGACTGACCCGTGTATTATTTTCTTTTGAATGCAATACTCGGGTCAGACCGAGTATTTACAGGTTGTTGATATCTTACTTTGGGTTGCTGCTAGAGTTATGAAGTTTTTTCATATTTTTGGAGTAGATGTTGTCATTGTATAGGATGTTGTATATTCATGTATATTATTCACGATAATGTACTTGTATATGTAACTTCCAGAGTCGACAGTTGTAGTTGTATCATATGTATTGTATCACATGTATATCAACTGACATCAGTTATATATATATGAGACTTTCTGTTACATCTGTGTTCCGCATTTACTTTATCTGTGTTATTATTATATATATTGTCCTAAACTATTATGAACCATCGTAGTTCGTTTTATACTAGAATTGGGTATGTCGATGGGAGTAAATAAATAAGAGATGAAAAATAAAAATATATACCACTCCTATCGAGATAACCAATACTAGTGTAAGGCCCAACTACGGATGGCCGCTCCTATCCAGCCTTATTCTTCATAATAATAGACAGTATTTCTTTTAATACTCTTTGTTATTGTGAGCATAGAGGTGGGGCGTCACAGTTGGTATCAGAGCATGGGGTTTATGGACATAATATAAAACATAACTTAGATGGAACATGTGTTACAACTATGTGTCGATGTTTTATATGTGCTTTGAGTCAAAACTAAAGTTTTGAAAATATGTTGAAATTTTTAAATATATTTATTGAAAAATAAAAGTGAATTTGTGTTTTGATGATTGATTGGTTTGTGCTTTGTTTATCAGAGTGCGCAGCGAAAGCAGTGTGACTGCTTCGCTGAGTACAACTGATAATTATTTTGATTTAAAAATCAAAATATGAAAATGAAATTAATTTCATTATGTTGTTTAACCAGTGGATTTGATTTGTTGAAATTTCTTACTGGTTTTCTTTGATGCTAATCATATCTGATTAGATTTCTGCTGTTTTAAAATATCTTTATTGAAGATATAATAGAATGATTTCTTTGTTTATTTTGTAGTGTGCGGGCAAACATGAGTTGCACGTTACTACATTAATTTTACGTTGAACCGATGCTTGGTTATGAAACGTATTTTGTTGCCGTTATTATTATAACGGGATTTTAACACTTGTGCTAAATTTTTGAAGTACGGTGTTTTGTTGACATTTTTAATGAATGAAAATTCACTGATATTGTATTTCGATGTGAATTATTTTGATGAGATTTTGACGTTTAAAAAATTACTGTCGCTTTGACTTCAGTATCCGTCATATTTTAAAGTGGATTTTCAAACGGTTATCCCGCAATGCTGATTTTGAGATCCGTTTCTACGGTGTTTTGAGAAATACAATTTTCTTATTGAAATTGTCACTAATGTTGCTGTTTTTATCACGGATTTCAAATCATTTTAAAAAAATAAAATTGTTTTTCAAAATTTTTATAGTTTATGCTTTCAAAAGAATGAGGAAGCGATTTAAACGATTCAGCAAAATCGAGGACTATGAACCCTTTCTTTTACTGATTCGCTTAATTCCGGACTTGTTCGTTTGAGAATGTAAATTATTACTTTTATGAAATAAATGAAATTGTTTTCAGAATTTTTACAGTTTGCATTTTCAGAAGAATGAGAAAGTGACTTAAACGTTTCAGAAAAATCGAGGATTATGACCCCTTTCTTTTACTGATTCGCTTAATTCCGGACTTGTCCGTTTGAGAATGTGAAATGTTATTTTTGGAATACACAATTTGCACTTTCAAGGAAACGATGAAGAGATTTAAACGATGTAGCAAAAGTGCGGAGTATGGAATCACACTTTTACTATTTCGGTTAATTCTGGACTCGTTAATTGAAACATTTACTGTTTGATGATTTTGATGATTTTACACGTTCAAGGAAACGATGAAGAGAATCAAACGATTTAGTAAAACACGTGGTATGGGACATGTGCGTTTGCTATTTCGGTTAATTCCGGACTCGTTAATTGAATATATGATGATTTTCGTGTACTTTCGAGCCACTATGTTGGACCTTCGGGTCATATGTTGGACCTTCGGGTCAATACCAGTACCGGACCTTCGGGTCATATGTTGGACCTTCGGGTCATATGTTGGGCACCAAAATTATGTTGGGTACTTGGTAGGCTTCGGCCATATGTTGATGCACGTGCGGCGTAGCTAAAACTCTCCATCTGATGGGATCGATCCAACCTTTTATGTTGATTTTCTAGTCATCTTTATTGATTTCTAGATATTTGTTGTTTCCAATTATCTGTAGGTAATTGGATATTTGTTGATATGAGTTCTGATTATCATTTTTGATAATCAGATATTTGTTGATTTGATTATCGTTTTTGATAATCGAATATTTGTTGATTTGATTATCGTTTTTGATAATCGAATATTTGTTGATTTGATTATCGTTTTTGATAATCGAATATTTGTTGATTTGATTATCGTTTTTGATAATCGAATATTTGTTGATTTGATTATCGTTTTTGATAATCGAATATTTGTTGATTTGAGATTTGATTATCGTTTTTGATAATCGAATATTTGTTGATTTGATTATCGTTTTTGATAATCGAATATTTGTTGATTTGATTATCGTTTTTGATAATCGAATATTTGTTGATTTGAGATTTGATTATCGTTTTTGATAATCGAATATTTGTTGATTTGATTATAGTTTTTGATAATCGAATATTTGTTGATTTGAGATTTGATTATCGTTTTTGATAATCGAATATTTGTTGATTTGATTATCGTTTTTGATAATCGAATATTTGTTGATTTGATTATCGTTTTTGATAATCGAATATTTGTTGATTTGAAATTTGATTATCGACTGAGATAATCAAATATTTGTTGATTTGAAATTTGATTATCGCCTTTGATAATTAAATATTTGTCGACTTAGATTCTAATTATCGTTTTTGATAATTAGGCCTTTGTTGTTGTTTTCTGACTATCTATTGATAGTTAGATTTTGTTTAGAATTTTGAATATCTTTTATTGAAATTAAAAGATTTCTTTGATGTTTGAATTCTCTGCCTTCATTTTCTAGCTTAACCAGTTTATGTTAGAAAATTTATTGCTAGTGACGACCTTAATTATGAAAATTGCGGGGACGCAATTTTTATAAGGAGGGGAGTCTGTAATAACCCGTGGTTTTAGAACAAATAATTATCGTTGTTGGCTAATTTCAATTTGAGTTATTGAATCAATTGAAATTCTTTTAAATTTGAATTAAAATTCTTTTGTGAATTGTTGAAATGGTATGCGGGCATTAAAGTTAATTCCGGTCCATTTATTATTGGGCCATGAAAATTTACTAGGGTAAAAACCCGTTTTCCCCCTTCACCATTTTCATTCGAACCCTAAACCTAAAATCAAAAGGAAAATATAAAATGGTGGCTCGTTTTCGTTCATTCGTCTACACAAATCAGGGCTCCTACCGATTCATTCGCTCGTCTTCGTGATGCCATGGCGCCGTCTCCGCCAAGAGTCATTACTCACGGCTGCCACGTCGAAGAAGGTGAGTGAATCGTCCCTCACTCACATCTAATCCAGCTTAATAATATGCTTGTGTTTGACTTGGTTTCGTTTTTGATAATTTCTCTGATATCGTTGTTCATGATTTCTCTGATTTTATCAAATTCGTATATTTTAGTATAACTTGGTTGTGATTTTTGGGCTGTTCAATATCTCGTGACCATCACAAATTCGATTTTCTTTGTGACTTCGGTCTGACTTTGATTTTTGAAGTTTCCTGTGACATTTCTTAATCTTCGGCCTGGAACTTGTTTAGCAAATTCTTTGAAAATATTGTTGTCTTGTTTATTTCGAAACTGCTGCAAAATGCTTTTGGGCACTTGAATCCTCTCTGTGCATATCTGTTTTACTGCCTTGGATTAGGAGATAATTTTAACTTGTTTGGTTGCCTACATTCTCTGGAATAGCAGTCTTCACTTTTGTTTTATGTTGTGGCTTTATGTTAGATCACTGTAGTTTATTTTCATCTATGTTGGCTGTCACATTGGAGTACTTGAACTGTCATTGTTGCAATCTTTTGTTGTCTGATTGTATAATGGTCTACATTGTCATCTGGATATATCTTGACACTGTTGCATTGTTGTTGTCACTGGGTTGCTCTGTGCTTCGACATTGTATGCATCCTGGTAGCTGAGTCTAATTTTTTCTGGCCTGCTTAGCATATTGGTACATATTAAAAATGTTGCATCATTGAGTTGCACTGCACTTTTGTGTTTGCATTAGCTTCACGATGAGGCTGGTGCTGTTTTGGTCGAGACTGTGTTCATATATGGTTATTTTAGAACCACTTCATTGTTTAGGCTATAACAATTGTTGGTGCACTTGCCTAACCCAGTTTCATTCCTCTTTGAGGCTGATGTGCTTTGCACTCATATGTTTACACTACCCAGTGTTTACAAGTACATTTCATATACTTGATACCATTCACTTAAAATCAGTTGCATTAACTTTAGACATACTTGATGTCTTTGTAGTTTGTTTCCAGTCAGCACCTTACTGCCTTCATGTCTTTCATGTTGCATATTCTCTGTAGCACTATTTCTAGTGTTGCTGTGTTATGTAGTTCACTGCACTTCCATCACCATATCTCCATCATCTATGTAGCTGTCGAGTTCAATTGCATTTTTAACTTGGAAAATTTCCAATTTCATGTTGCCATGCTTATGCTAGTTCATTCATGTAGTGACCTTGTTTCACCTGCAGCCTTTATGTTTTGCATTTGTTTGGATGTTGAGTTGCATTGATTTTTGTACTAGAGTATTGACTCAGCTTTGCTTGAGCTTGTATCTTTGAATTTGGTTGACCGGCAGCTTGATGGTCATATCCACTTGCTGTTGATCTTCACGTGGCTGCAGTTTTTGTTACTATCTAGCCTGGTTTGCATTTTACCTTTGGTCACTTGTTGGGAACTGTTACCTTGCATTGACGTTTACTTGCTGTTGATCCTTATGTGTCCACTAGTCTGCATTTGATTGTTCCACATGAGTTCCTATTGTAGTGTGTCTTTGAGTCTGGGCACGCGTACTTCATGCAATCTTCACTTTTGCCTTTTTACTTCATGTAGAGTTTTCTATTATCATGTGGCATTTAGTCTTGTTGTTGTACATCATTGTATTGAGGATTTTGATCACTGTCTGCATATTCACTTGATAGCATTTTGGTCATTTTAGACTTATGTATAGTCTGCACTTGCATTCCACTGTTGCCCTCTTGTTTATTGATCCTTGAGCCTTGCCAAGTGCATTTGCTTATATTGTTCCATTGTGTTGAGTCATGACAGCAGTGACTTGACCTTTGTATTTTGTTGTCTTTCAAATTCACTTATGTTCAATCCATCTTAAATGCTCGGGTTTGACCTTGTGCTCGCATTGCGATTTTATTTGAATATCATTTGATTTGAACCTGATTTTGGGTTTGACCTGATGCTCGTTTGTGGGCTTTCATTGAGCTTTTGTGTATTTCATCACTGTATTGGCGAGGCAGTGCACGCGTGCGTGTACTGCAGCCAATTCAGAATTTGACGTTTTAAATTGATTTATTTCAATTGATGAAATTGTTTCGTGTTGTCAATTCAATATTTTAATATTATAATTGATTTAGTTTCATTTGATCATTTTGTTGATATTTAATTATGTATTTGATAATTAAATTATGAGTTTCTAGTTATTTATTTATAGTTAGATTTCGTTGTTAATCGCCAATTAGGCAATTCTGATGTTTTTTTTAAATTATCTTCATCGATGTTCTTTTCACTTACCTTTGTTGATGATTTAAATCTGCTGATTTGTTGTTTAACACTATTACGTGTTATATTCACCGTTATCCGATTTCTTTGTAAAAGGGTCGGATAGACGAGATTTATTGTGACTGTCGTCTACTCTTTATTTAATTATTATTGCTTCTGTGCACTAATAACTGAGTTTGAATTAGACTGACTCATGTATTATTTTCTTTCGAATGTAATACTCGGGTCAGACCGAGTATTTACAGGTTGTTGATATCTTACTTTGGGTTGCTGCTAGAGTTATGAAGTTTTTTCATATTTTTGGAGTAGATGTTTTCATTGTATAGGATGTTGTATATTCATGTATATTATTCACGATAATGTACTTGTATATGTAACTTCCAGAGTCGACAGTTGTAGTTGTATCATATGTATTGTATCACATGTATATCAACTGATATCAGTTATATATATATGAGACTTTCTGTTACATCTGTGTTCCGCATTTACTTTATCTGTGTTATTATTATATATGTTGTCCTAAACTATTATGAACCATCGTATTTCGTTTTATACTAGAATTGGGTATGTCGATGGGAGTAAATAAATAAGAGATGAAAAATAAAAATATATACCACTCCTATCGAGATAACCAATACTAGTGTAAGGCCCAACTACGGATGGCCGCTCCTATCCAGCCTTATTCTTCATAATAATAGACAGTATTTCTTTTAATACTCTTTGTTATTGTGAGCATAGAGGTGGGGCGTCACACTAATGGACCGTGCAAGCATTCTCCAATCAAATTGACATTTTATATTAGAAATATGGCATGTTCTATAGCTTATGCACCTAGCACTAAAACCACTTTCATATTTTTTGAATTCGGTTTAAACAGGGGGATTAATCAGTAGATTGATTACTACAAGTATATACCATTGACAGTAACCATTGAAGATATAGTAAATCATGTCTGTAATTTACTCTTCTAAATTTTAAGTTGAATAAATTAGGCAAAGCCCCTGATATTTCAGTAATTTCATATTCAAAGTAGGAGTGTATGCTTATGCTGCAACACAAGTCAAGAAAGCAATGGAGGTTGATTTATGCATGAGAACTTTATGTAATGCAAGAAAATAGTTTCTAATTATTGTTTTATGTGTATAATAATTTTTGTTGTCATATATTTTGATGATGAAAGGTTACTCATTATCTTGGAGGAGAGAATTTTGTTTTTTGGAGTGGTCGTGAAGGATACCAAACTCTTTTGAATACCGATATGAAAAGAGAACTTGATCATTTGGTACGGAAATTGGCTTGCCGTGTGTTTACGTTTGTTAGTGCGAATGATGCCTACTAATAAAATTCTAATTATAGATCAAGTTTCTTCGAGCTACTGTTGAATATAAAAAGAATACTGGATTCAATGGTATGGCATCTCATATTGCAGAATATGGACCTGAAATAAGTTTAATCATTAATATCGTGGTACTTGTTGATGGTGATAGTCTTAACAAATTAATTCTTTTTTTTAGGTACTTTACTAATCGAACCGAAACCACAGGAGACTACAAAGCACCAATATGACTAGGATGCTACATCTTCGTTCTCCTTTTTGAAGGACTATGGCTTGTTAGGTAATGTTTGCAGTCTTTCTCTCCTATTTCTTCATTATCAGTCATTTAAGAAATAAATTTTACATGTACTTACTCTTCATAATGTACGTTAGGCATCACGTATCATTATTTACTTTTCATACTATTTCAGCTATCAATTTTAAAGTACATTATTTTTTGTTGTCTTGGTATTTTGTTTGTGTAACTTGGTTTTGGAATGTAAGCAAAACAAAATTAGTCATTAAAATGCATAAAATGATACATGGTTTACTCAATATGTTTTCTTGCTTCAACAAAGAAACTATATGCCAAAGATTTTAAAGTCGTGCCGAGAGATAGATAAGTACATATGAGTTGCAAAACATTTTTTTGTTAAAAAATTATTTAAGATACAAGAGAAATGTGTATTACTTGAGGCAGTGAAAGTGTTTTGATATTAAAATTACCATTTAATAGCAAACTAAGCTTTCTTGTTAACATCAACCCTAAAGCTTAATAATTTTGATTTTTCCCAGCAAACATAGTCGACTTTCTTTATAAATCTTAACGTCAATTGTCAAAAGTAAACATTTTTAATGTAGGCATCAAATTTACTATGTCAATTATTCGCTTCTTTGTAAACTACGAGGTCTATGACACGACTTATTGCGAAACTTGTTGCAATTTGGAGGGTATATTTTTCTTTCTAGAATCTACGAAGATGGCTTATGCTTATATGAGACTCTTGTTTGCAAAAAAATATACAAAAATAACACGTTATCTTTCTTTCTCTAACTCAAACTTGGTGAGAACATTAAACAAAAGGTTTATAATTTAGTTCATCATCTTTTATACATAATTCAACAACTTAAATATTCGGTTGTATCAATGTTTTTAAAGTGCACGCTATAGCTGATTAAATATTTGCACTTGGGTAGTCAAGAGAATCATCTGGTTTATGATAAATTATTAAATGAATATTATGATAGCATAAAGGATGTTGACTTTTCATCTGTTCACATCTAATACACACACACAAAAACATTACATAAACTGCTTCTAGAGAAGAAATTATGTTATGAATCTGATTTATAGTTTATTCTTCACACTTCAATTACATATATCTTCCAATGAAGTATATGCTTATTTTTGGATAATACTAACCATTTGACATATTGGTATTTTGTCATTTGAATTTGGACAATTTCTTATGTATGTACATTAATCTCGGGAGACGACTGTGTTTCTATAGTTGGTAACAGTTCTAGTGTTATGTCAAAAATATTACCTATGGGCCAGGTCACTGTATAAGGTAACATACTTTATTAAATTTATATCTGAATAGTATGACAATATGTTATCCAAACATTGCATGTATCAGTATTGGAAGTTTAGGAAAATCAAAGTCCTCGGTTAATGTCCAAAATATTGAAGTTGATGGAGCTTTCATTTCCAATACTGAAAATGATGTGCGAAGACAAGCACCTTTGTCTAAGTGGTTAATTGATTCGGCTTTTGTGTAGGATGTCACAAGTTCGAGACTTGTTTTCGAACGTTTATTTGACATGGGATATGTTGTCCCAATAATTTGTTGTATATAAAGCATCAGTTCACAAAAAAAAATGATGTGCGAATCAAAACATGGCAAGTAATTATATGGCTATAAATCAATATTACTCATTAGATTCGGGTTTTTTTTGCCCTTCTAAACATTCTTATCCTTATCAACGCATAGGATGGTACTGGCTTTGCTCGCAAGATAATTTACAAGAATATTCTGATGAAAAATGTTTCAAATCCCATTATCATTGACCAGTACTATTGTGATTCAAAAAGTCCATGTAAAAATCAAGTAATGAAACTCGAAATTGTGGGTCATTTCCTCTGGTTGAATAACTATCTTTATATTTCTCGAAATTATATTGCATTTGTTTTTATTTTTGAATTAGTGGATTTAGTGCATGACATAAGTACAGTTTTTTATTTATTTAAATAAATTAGGATGTTTTTATTTGCTTGACATGGCGACTTTATTATTGAAATAGATATTTGTTGTAGAAGTATATGATACCTCACATGTGAGCATCTAAGGAACATCTACAATAGAGAACGCAGTAAAATTTGCATGTAGTGATATTCACGCATGTGAAAATATATACCTAGAAGATGTTGTACTCTCTTTAAAATCTGAAATTGGTTTAACTGCATTTTGTTGGAATGCTTTTGGTTTGAGTTCAGGTGTCGTGTATCCTCCCTTAAGTCTTTCTTGTTCTGAATGCTTCACCAGATCGACTATAAATGTTGATACATTGCTCAGTTCTTCTTCAATATAATTTTCTATATTATTTCGGTTAATTTGTTTATAAACAGATGTATTTTCTTTTATATGTGGATTATCAATTCATCATCAACAACTTTGAGCTTTCAAATTTTTGTGCAAACCTGGCAACTTTGTGAAAAGTGCTTTCATGATTTCACACTAGTGTTTTATAGTTTGGATATTATTCATTCATTTGGTAAGCTTGATTTGTTTGTAGAATTTGACATATAGTATTTCGTATGTTTGATGTTTTTTTATAATTTGATGATATGTTACTTTTGAAATTTAGTTTCATATTTTCTATTGTTATAAATTCATATACATATAGTTGAATGAAATACTATTAGATGCTGAATAAGATATGGTTCGACTACACCAAATTTGCAACATTTATAAGTGTTAGTAATTTGGCTATTTACCTATGTGTACGAGGAATTCCCAACGATCATAATCGTTGGAAATTAAAAAATTCCTAATGGTTATAACCGTTGGGAATATGAAAATAGTCGTAGGTTATAACTGTAATTTCCAACGGTTATAACTGTTGGAAAGGAATAAATTCTCAATGGTTATAACTGTTGGAAAGGAAATAAATTCCCAATGGTTATAGCCGTTACAAAATATGGTAAAAAAAAAATTATAACGTATTTGCTACCATTACAAAATGACAATTCTGGTGTTATGTATGTATTGAAATTGAAATAGCTTAAATTAATATTTCAAACATGAATTGAAATCAATGTAAATTTAAATATTTTATTGAGAATTTGAATGGAGATTTGGAATTAGGTTTTGTTGATTTGGAAATTGGAAATGGTTTAATTGTATTGGAATGAAATAATAGTTTAAAATTGATATTAATTTCAAAATCATATTTTAATATAAATTGAGAAAATTATCATTTTAAAATTTCTAGTTATTAAGATTTTTAAATTTATTAAACTATTTTAACATATATTAACTATATAAATTATTTTAACATATTTTAAACCAATTTAACTTATTTTAAACTAATTAAACCAATTTAATTTATTTTAAATCTAATTAATCTATTTTAAAGCTATTTAATCTATGTTAATTATATTTAATCTATTTAATTCAATTTAACTATCTTAAATCAATTTAAAAACAACTTTTAATCTATTTTAAATCATTTTAGAAAATTATAACTATCCCAAAAATTTATTCTTATCTTTGTTATACTATTTATAACTATCTAAACTATTTTTCTAAATTCTAAACTAAGTAAAGTAGATGTGTTTATATTCAAATCCTCGATTTTAAAGTGAATATGGTTAAATGACATTATAACCTAAGTTGGATTTAAATAACATATTTGATTTAATACGATAATTTTGAAATAAGGAATTGTCCTATTTGGAAATATGATTTGAAAGAAATTATGATTTCAGAAAAGGTATGATTTCAAATGTGATAGGAATTTGAAAGTGAATGTCATTTCGAAAGAATTATGGTTTTGAGAATTTGATATCTTGATATAAATTGTGAATTGACTTTGGAAATTTAAAAGAACCATCTGGTGTGAAATAAGAATTTGGTTGTTAAAGAGACCGAGATCGGATATTGTCATACTCTCTGCCAATACCGAAAGACACTTAAACAACTGTGTACGTGGTGGAGATTCCAGAAATGAAGTAGGATGGTTTGGTGAACGATTTCTCTATGGATATGACGTGACCTTGACTCCCGTGAGTCAGCTTAATGTGATAAAATAGGAGCCACGACGGGCCAAGTGAGGTCATTCCTCTTATAGGGCACATTTCTTCGATACCATTCAATTACTTTGTGATTGATTTGGTAGACACCCTTGATTTTGATTTGGGAGTATGTCCGAGGCAGACGGTATTAGCTGTTATGCGTTACCACTAGTCCGGATATGCAATTGGTATATCTATCATGGCATTACCACTAGTGTCATGTTCACAATCCCTAGAGCACCTTATACGAGTCTGTTTTGTGTCGTACTTATGGAATGCTCCCTGATAGCCCACTTGCGGGTGGAGTTTACAGTATCTGTATAGACTACGACATTATATAAAATGTGTTAAGGGGGATATGGGTAACGCCTTAATGCTATTTTAATACTTTACATTACTGCAGACATTATTATAATAGTGTATTGTACTACATAGTAGATAGTTTGATGGATTCTTAGGAGATATGAATCCCGAACATCTCTTAAGTTACTGCACTCACGTTAGACATTGGATAGGAGATGTCAAACCCCGTAAACATCTATAACGCCGTCACACACATATTTATCGTTGGTTTAACCTACATAAGATCTTTTGGTTCTTACTCGAATTTTTTATCTTTTGAATTCGCTCCGGTCGGCTGAGCATTTCAAAGTTGAAGATCTTATTTCTGGCGGACAAAGATGAAGATTTGTACTAGTATTATTTATAATATTCCGCTGTATCATGCTGTTCCACTGCATTTGTTATTTATTTATTCATTTTTCCATCACTCTGATTTTTGTGTTGTAAAAGAATAGTCAAATGTATTTATAAAACAGCTTTATAAACTGTTATTCGATTATTATATTTTGTCATTCTGCAGCGAAATTCTATACTTGTTTTATTCTTTTCTCTTTTTCTTATCTTCCCCATAACAATTTTCCCTTTTGAATGGCTTTAGTCCAACATGTATGTCTGCTTAAAACGTCCAAAAAGGCAAGTCGTTTTAGTTGGTATTAGAGCTTTGGTTTAGCATAACATTAGCTTTTTGGGGTCTGACTCATATTAAATAGGGTAGTTATACCCTAGAATGATTTGCTAAGTGTATATATGAGAGAGCGTATTTGTTAGTGTTATAAAAGGTTTTTGTATTGTGTTCATTTCTTTTGTTTTGTGTTTATAAATTCTGGTCGGTGCATAGGACGCTATGACATCGATAGGGATTTCTAAACACTTGATAGGACAGACCGATACAATATTTATTTTGAAATATAGGTAAATGAATTAATTTTTCCTATTATATATTTTTGTATATAAAATAATAATTTTAAATGATATATTTGGTTGGAATATGTTGTTTTTTAGGTAGAGAAATTTTATAAATATTGATTGTAAAGTAGGATTTACAAGTAAAATGAATATAAATTGAAGTTTGAGAACTCAAAGTTCCAGGATTTTTGACAATTCCTTTCAAAAAGATTTTGGAATATAATATTAATATTATTTGAAAATATTTTCTGATATAAATATTTCAATGTGATTTGAAAGAATTTTTTTTAAAAAAAAAAAGAAATTTCATAAGAAGTAAGTTCTACACTCCCCTTTTTGTCTTTGGGAAAATATTCGATGATGAGTGCACATCATCGCATCGACATTCATTTTCGAGTTTCAAGGTGGGAAGGTTGCTGTAGTAGTCTTACTACGCATTTGTTTTGATAGTAAAACTTAATTTTCTAAATATGATAGGATATCTATAAGTTATGAGTGTGTGTGTGTGTGTATTATTTTAAAATGACTTGAAAGGGAACCCAACATTTAGTTCTTAGATTTCAATAAATTAGAGATTTCAACTATTGTAATGAAATGAAATTTTAACTATTTAATAATTGGAACTTCTAAAATAGAAAATAAGGAATTAAATGCTAAGTTATAGATGAAATATACAAGAAATTGAAAATTTGAAAACTAACGGTATGAAAAGTAAGAAATTATGAGTATTGAACAATTGTCAACTAAATAAATAAGACAAACCTGTATAATATACAATTGCATTCTAAAAGACATTTATATAAATAACTTGCCCAAAATATCATAAGTTGAAATGTTCAATAGGATATGTGATAAAATATTGTACAAGTAAACTTAAGTAATGAAAGTGTTCAATAAATTAGAATTCTAATATTAAAATTTGTTATAAACTTAATTTATAATTGAGATGCTACTAATTAAATGTAATAGAAAAATATGTACTATAAGTAAAGTATTGTGAACTTAAGTTAATTTTTGAAGCTATTGATAATTAAAGTAAATAATAAAATGAATAGTATATTAAATTAAATGGTTATAACTTCAGAAAAGTTGAATGATTTAGAAAATGGATTCAATATTCAGTTGCACTATATAAGGAAACGAATGTAAATTAAAAAGTAAGAAACTTAAGTAAGAACTTATGCATAAATGAATATTAATATCTAATGGAAATCAAGTATATAAACTAGTAAATGTAAGCTAAACTGTAATGAAAAGTATGAAATACTTTAATAATGAATTCGTTGATTTTATAATCAATTGAATGAAAATAAGTTATGTAAGAAATGAATGTAATGAAGTAAAATGAAATTTGCATTATATGGATAAATGAAAAATGAATTTTTTAAGTAATGAAGGAAAATAAATGAAAATAAGTACTGAATGAATTAATGTGAATTTATTTACAAAGAAACCTATATAGTACATTAAAAACTGATTTACATATGTTTAAATAATTATATATGAGTAACATATGTAAGAAAATGTAAATAACATATGTAAATAAATGAATGTAAATAAATGGAATGAAGTATTATATGAATGAATGGAAATTGAATTTGTGTAAGTAATAAATGTAATTTAAAGGAAATAATCATGGTATGAATAAGAAATTATGAACAATAAATGTTGTGAAAGAAAAATTTACAAGAATAACTTAAATAATACTTGAATTCTTTGTTTGTTTGGCTTATGGATTGGTTGGGAAAGGATACTTCTATTTTGGATAGAATGTATAAATAATCTATAAAGTTTCATCTACGACTGTTGAGTGTATGGTTTACTTCATAGTTATTTATCATTTTATATGTTTAGAAGTTCTGAACCCGAATGAACCATTGTTTTGGTGAAAATGGATGGATAATTTTTTTCTTGGTTGAAATAATGCGTGTACTGCTTATATGCAAACGATAGTTGCTATGTTGTAATCTTTTGTTTGTTATTTACTGAAACAACTTAAATATTTCTCTTTTACATAATTATTGACCTCTTTGGAATATATAAGTGAAATGCATGTTATGGAAGCAATTGCTACTGCTTTTAGTTTTATGTAATAAAAGTTGTTTGTCCGACAAATAGGTAAGGATTATAGTTTTATAGCGATATTATATTATTTTCCCATCCTTGGGATATATTATTTTGAAATATATTTGATATATATTGTGATTATTGATATTATTTTATCCCCTAGACCACTCCGTACAAAGGAGACTCTTCCGAAATTTTCCGTGAATTTTGGACTTAGAAAATCTTATGAAATGTTTTTCAAATTTTGTTAACTTGAGTATAAAAAGATTTAACTATTTGTAAATTGATATATTTTATTTAAATTTTTTAATTATGTAAATTAATTGTTTATAAATTTAATATCATGAATAAGATATATTGATTGCTTAATTTCTTCTTTTCCCTTCTTTTCCTTTTCGGGGACGAAAAGTTTTAAGTGAGTGAGAGTGTAAAGACTCGTAAATTTTTTATAATTAAAAATTGTTAATTTAATAATATTTTATGATTTAATGTTGGAAGATATTAAAAATTTTAATTTAATAATGAAATAATAACTAAAAGTAAATGTAATAATGTTAATTATAGTTCATCATTAACAATTTAAATGAAATCCCAATTAACTGAAATAATATAAATGTTATACTTGGTAATAAATCGAATATACGAAAACAAATGTAAATATTGAATTAACTAATGAAATAATATATATTTAATAGTAATTGAATAAAACCAATATTATATAAGAAATTGTAACATTTGTTTGTGAATAATAAAACAATAAATGTGATTAAAAGTCAATGGTGACAACTATTATACGTTACCTATTTGTTTAGTCTATTAAATTAAAATAGAAATCAATTGCAATAAATCTGATTAAATATTATGTTAATGTAAATTAAGGTAATAACTGGAAACGATGTTAATTTTATTCATAATATGATAATTGGTTGAATAAAAAGAATGGAAATCAAAATTTATCAATTTATTGGATTTTAAGCTATAATAAATGGATTTATTGTAATTAAATGAAATTAAATATTATGTTAATTGAAATTAAGATGAAATTGAAGAACATTAATGTACTAAGATATAAATCCAATGTTAATTATACCCATAAGGTGATAATTGATGGAATAACAAGATTGACAATCAAATAAAGGGATTTATTGAAATTTTGAATTTATAATTACTGAATTATTTGAAATTGGACTTAAGTACTGTAATTTGTGCAATATTGAATATTGAATTGATATAGAAGTTTGTTTTAAAAGATTTTAAATTACTAAGTAATCCAAAGTGATGGAAATTGTAAGTTATTAAATTTGAATTAAATTTTTTATTTAATTAATGTAATATTTACTAATTTATTTATTTAACATAAAAATTTCCATTTTGGCCATTGACTCGAATTTCGACGAAACCAGTTTCATCTGATTCGTAACGGTGAATTATTGTAGGATTTCATGTTTCGTAGCGATCGGACTTGTCTTAGATTGTACGGGCTCGAAATGCCTAAAAATCAATTTAATTAAAATCAATTTGAAATAAGCTGATTTTAACATAACTTCTTCATATGATGGAATTAGGACTTGAAACCTATTCCATTGAATATAAAATTATTGAAAACATCTATTTTGATATATGGGATGATCCATTTTTGTTCCGGAGACAGAACGGGCTTTTCGGATCGTTTATCGTTCAACTTCCAAATCAAATCTGATCCATTCATTTCTATTTTTGATTTGCCTATAAATTGACCATTATAAACCAAGCTACTTCTTATTTTAATTTTCTGTACGTACATTTCCTTCTCAACTCGTCATTCCAACGGCAGACAAAAAAACCAAATTCCCAATTCAGATTCGAATCAAATTTCAATCCAAAAATCAAACTCTAAAATATATCGATTTGTATACCATTTTGAAGCTATGGACAATACGAATCAGCGTCAAGTGTTCGTTTTTGGGAATAATGCACGAATCAATCTGAAATCACAGTTAAAGCTCACAATTTGTGAACCCTAAATGTCAAATTGGGGGGTTTTTGATTTCGTCGTCAATTGGCGAAATTGATTTATGGGTATTGGAGAGATCGACATTTGGAGTCGTTTGGTGGTGGTTGGAGCATGTGTCGTGGCCAGTGGTGGCTGAAATTGGTGATCCAGGGTTCGAAAACCCTGGACAGTGGGTGGCGGTCGGTGGATTATGGGCGCTCGGTCGTCGGAGTCTAGTAGGCGGCGCCATGGGGAGGGCAGCGGTGGCGGACCTTGGGTGAATGGTGGTGCGTAGGTCCAGGTAGCGTTGGTAAAACTTTTGCTATGCACGGGTTATGGGTTCAAGCTTTTTTGTATTAGGAGGGAAGGTCGTGACCTTCTTGGTTTTCTATTTTTATTTTTATTTTAAATTTCGTTTTAAAATCTTCTAACTTGAATAACTTTTACATTCGAGGTCCAATTCACGTGCGGTTTATTTCGATGGGATCGTATCGAAATTCCGGAAATTTGGCGCTAGTTTGGATAAATTCTGAGAATGTTTGGATTTGGCCCTAAATTGGATTTTATTTCGATTTAAAATTGATGGTTGGTGTTTTAACCCACTCGCAACTTCTAAAATTTATTATGTTAGTTAAATTAAATTTGTGATGTGATTAGGAATTTATTTATTGCTGTTTGGTATATTTAAATCGTCATTTCAGTTAATTTGAATTTATTTTGAATTAAATAGCCACTTAATTTATTATTGAATTTAAACTGCTAGTTAAATATTTGTTATTGATAATTAGTTAATTTTTGATATTTATTGGTTGAATTGAATGTTGATTATGATGGATGTTCGATTGTTGATACTGGATGATTGGATGTTATGTTTAATTTATACATCATATCACTCTGCAAGTTCCCTATGGGTTGAAACAATATATAACTGAACGATCTATAGATTAATGAAATCGTTATGGGTTGTAATGTTAGACTCGAGCAATTTAATGTATTTTATTTAATTCGTGATTGCGGTTTGAAATGATATATAATCGTAAAATTCTAAATTGTGGATTGAAATGATAAATATCCATATCATTTGACCCTGGGGTAGAGAATTATATATGAACACCAGATTAGTTAAATTAAGTGATTTTAAAATCCTTAATTTTTGAATTTAGTTAAATGATATTTTGAAATAAGTTTGATTATATAAATTGAATTATTATCAAAAATCTAGTTTATGTTGAAACTTGAATTGGTTTAGAGGACTAAGGAATTTAATTGAAATTTTAAGTTGGTTTTTGAAGTATAACTGAAATTATAGGAATTGAGTTATGGGGATTATTTGAATATAGCTTTGAATATGTATTGAAACTGAAGTAGCTTGAATTAATATTTCAAACATGAATTGAAATCAATGTAAATTTAAATATTTTATTGAGAATTTGAATGGAGATTTGGATTTAGATTTTATTGATTTGGAAATAGGAAATAATTTAATTGTCTTGGAATGAAATAAATAGTTTAAGATTGATATTAATTTCAAATTCATATTTTAATATAAATTGAGGAAATTATCATTTTAAAGTTTCTAATTATTAAGAATTTTAAATTTATTAAACTATTTTAACCTATATCAACTATATAAATTATTCTAACCTATTTTAAATCAATTTTTGTATTTTAAACTAATTAAACCAATTTAATTTATTTTAAATCTAATTAATCTATTTTAAAGCTATTTAATCTATGTTAATTACATTTAATTTATTTTAAATCTATTTAACTATCTTAAATCAATTTAAAAACTATTTTTAATCTATTTTAAAATATTCCAGAGTATTCTAACTATCCTAAAAATTTATTCTTAACTTTGTTAAATTATTTATAACTATCTAAACTATTTTTATAAATTCCAAACTAAGTAAAGTAGATGGGTTTATATTCAAATCCTCGATTTTAAAGTGAATATGGTTAAACGACATTATAACCTAAGTTGGGATTTAAATATATATTTGATTTAATATGATAATTTTGAAATGAGGATTTATCGTATTTGGAAATATGATTTTGAAAGAAATTATGGTTTCGCAAAAGGTATGATTTCAAATGTGATAAGAATTTGAAAGTGAATGTGAATTCAAAAGTATTATGGTTTTGAGAATGTGATATCCTGATATAAATTGTGAATTTACTTTGGAAATGTAAAAGAACCATCTGGTGTGAAATAAGTGTTTGGTTGTTAAAGAGACCGGGATCGGATATTGTCATACTCTCTGACAATACCGAAAACCACTTTAACAACTGTGTACGTGGTGGAGATTGTAGAAATGAAGTAGGATGGTTTGGTGAACGATTTCTATATAGGTATAACGTGACCCTGACTCCCATGAGTCAGCTTAGATGTGACTAAAACAGAAGCCACGCTGAGCCAAGTGAGGTCATTCTTCTTATCGGGCATAATTCTTCGATACCATCCTATTACTTTGTGATTGATTTGGTGGCTACCCTTGATTTTGATTCGGGAGTATGTCCGAGGTGGGCGGTAGTATCTGCTATGCGTTACCACCAGTCCGGATATGATATTGGTATATCTACCCTGGCAATGCCTCGAGTGTCGTGGTCACACGCCTAGAGCGCCTTCTACGAGTTTATTTTGTGTCATACCTATGGAGCGTTCCTTGATAGCTCACCTGCGGGATGGAGTTTACAGTATCTGTATAGACTACGACATTGTATCAAATGTGTTAACGGGGATATGGGTAACGCCTTAACGATATTTTAATACTTTACATTACTGTTGACACGATTACAATCATGTATTGTACTACATAGTAAATAGTTTGACAGATCCTTAGGAGATGTGAACCCCGAACATCTCTTAAGTTACTACACTCACATTAGACACTGGATAGGAGATATCAAAACCCGTAAACATCTATGACGCCATCACACGCATATTTACCATTGATTTAACTTACATAAGATCTTTTAGTTCTGACTGGAGTTTTTTGTCTTTTCAATTCGCTCGGGTCAACCTGAGCATTTCAGGGGTAAGGAACCTATTTGTGGATGACGAAGATGAAAATTTGTATTAGTATTATTTATTATATTCCACTGCATCATGTTGATCCGCTGCATTTGTTATTTATTTATTCCTATTTCCGTAACTCTGATTTTTGTGTTGTAAAAGAATAGTCAAATACATTTATAAAACAAATTCATGAACTGTTATTTGATTATTATTTTTTATCATTCCGCTGCGAGATTCTATACTTGTTTTTTTCCTTTCTCCTTTTCTTATCTACCCCATAACATTTTTTCTTTTGATTGGTTTGAGTCCGACATGTGTGTCTGCTTAAAACGTCCAAAAAGGAAAGTTGTTACATAGAAGTGGATCTCGGATCGTTTGATTTGGAGATTGAATAGGATGCAACCACATCATAAGCGGAATAGGAGCCATCAGATGCAGAAACAGAGGGACTGGATTAAACAAAAGGGTGCAAATGACATGTTACGACGTCTCTAATTCGTTCAAACAAATTTACGTTCATTTGCCTTCCAAATTACAAGGCGGGTAGACCGGGAGGTCGACCACCCCTTGTCCAGGTCGACTGGCCGGTCGACCCGACCGTGTGTGTATATATATTCGTTATATTTCTGCTTATTTTGTTTATCTTATAACTTGGTCATATTAGCTCGGTTTCTGACGTTCTATATATGGAAATTGACCAGAAAATTACCACGGACACAATAGTGCAACTTCTGTGGCTTAATTCTGATAACTTTCCAAAGTTATTTTATTATTCAATTAATTAAAAAAATTAGTTATTATGGGTTAAATTTCAGGTTGTTACATTCACCCCTCCTTAAGGGATTTCGTCCCCGAAATCTCCAAGGATAGAAGAATGTACTAAATGTTTTCATCCAATTCAATAACCATATACTCAATCGTCAACCATTCATCCATTATGCATAAGTTTTTCTAATGCATTTTATGATACTTATGCAATTAGTGTAGTCTAAATGTCCCTGACTAATGCAATGCAACCATGTTTGTGCCATGTATCAAATGAATGCAGAAATTTCCTAATGATAACTGAGAGTTCTATATGCATGCTACAAACATCATCCAAATGCAATAATCATGTGATAATCATCCATTTATAGCAATTATGTAAATAAAATAAAAATGCACACACATCCATATGCATATGCTCTAGTATCCTAGTTAGGCTGATCCCTAAGGAATAATAGTGCCTAATGTACCGATATGCATCCATAGCATCCATCAGAAAACACTTGCAACAGCTAGCATACATCATTCATGACATGTTCTATTAAAATCTTTACATTAAGTCCAACCATCCATAGGTTAAATCCTAAGTTCTACCTTCCAAAGGATAATAAAGAAAGAACCTATTCAAATCTAAAGATGGAAAAAGGAAATTCTAAAACCTATTGTAACGACCCAGAATTTGACCACTTTAAAAAATACTATTTAAAGTGATTTTAAATATAAAATATATAATGTTATATTATTCAAACAATATTAGATAGGATTTGGAAAGAGAAGTATACACAAAAATAGTAACATTTTCCTATATCGACAAAAGTGACAATGCTGATTTCAAAAAAGTAAGTTTTAATGCTTAAATGAATTATTTTAATTAATTTATGGTTTTTTATATTTTTAAATAGAAATATACAAATTTATTTTTATATTTGGTTTATATAAGTGAATAGTTTAACTAAAACGCCAAAATGTGAACGCAAAACATGTCGATTAAAATTTATCGCAACGTTGTCGCTTCTTTATTTTCTTATATAGGAACATATATTCAAATAGTATAAGTATTAATTAATTCATTAATCAAGTTTACTTTCACCAGACATACTTAAAAAATTCTAAAATGTAATTAACAAAAAGTAAGCATAAAAAGAAAAAAAAAGTACAAAAGTCAAAAAGTAAATCAAATCAGAGAAACATGGTTATTACTTTTTTTACTTAATATTTAAGTAAAACTGACATAAAGTAAAGATTTGAAATGTGATGTTAAGTCTTGAAAAAAAATAAGGTTACTTAAAAAGTAAGTAAGATATTTTGGTAATTTGGTAGAGGGATATTTTAATAACTTACCACTTCATTTTTTTCATAAATACCAACCACTTTCTCATTTTTTTCCACTCCATTTCTACCTTCTTCTTCCTCCTTGACGCTCTATTTAATGGCTTCTTCTTCTTTCTTTTCCTTACTAACTTTTTCAAAATCATATCAAATCAACTCCAAATACAACCAAACTTTTCCAAGACCTTAGAATACCATTAAAACATAGTTTAGCATCTAAGAATGGAAGAAATAATGGAGAAGAGGTTGGAATCCATGGAGGCCGAACCATTTGGAAATAAAGAAAGTTTGGGAAGCTCCGAAGCAAGAAAAAGAGAAGGAAGTGCCGTCGATTTCATTCCAAGGAGCTAGAACCAAATTCAAGGTGCTGTAGAAGCTCTGCAAATTTTCCGATGTTGGTTGAAGTTGAAAATAATATTGAAGTGTTTGATTAAATGGATGTTGGTAGAAAGTTAATTGATTTGGTTAAAGGTGAGTACTCATATTTAAAGTTACTAATTTCTAAAATTATTTCAAGATAATAACATGAAAAGTTTAGTATATGTTGGATGATTTAATGGATGATAACATGATTGATATATGGTTGATTCTATGTTTGTGATATAGATGATAACTTGGTTCGATAAATGATAAGAAAAATGGTTAGTAAGCATAATTAATTTAATAAGAATTTAAATCCATATAAATGTGCATATGGAAATTATTTAGCCTCTTAATGAAATCAAAATATCTAAGAAGATTGAAAATGATATAATACTAAAATATGAAATGAAATGGAAAATGGATTTGAAATATGAAAAATATTTTTTTATAATGATTTAGCAATGTTTTATAAAAATTTAAAAGTGTTTCCAAAAGAAAATGAAAATTTAGTCAAAAATAGGCGTGTCGCGTAGCGTTAGTTCGCGATTTCATGCCTTAAAAGTCAAAGGAGTGTAAAGGGCGGAATATAGTTTGGAATTCTTCGAGATAAGAATTTTCCAAACTATTATATCCATAGTTTTGCAATGAAGAAAGAAAATCGAGATTCTGATAAGTAGATATTATGATATGAGTAAAACAAGTTTTTGGAAAAATCACTGTTTTGCAGATCGGAATCCAAAAATGGATTTGTTTGAAAATGATGTTTTAAAATTGTTTTAAAATATGAAATAAATCTTATAATATTTTAAAATGTTATAAAAGTGATTTAAGTAATAAAAATAGATTTTCAAATAATAAAAAGTCATTTTAATCAATATAGCTTTAAAAGGCACTTTCTGTAGCACTTTTTAGCAACATTTTTCAATAACATTTGAAATATCGTATTAGCACAACCGTTCTTTTCCAAATCTTTTTAAAGGTTCTTAAGTGATTAATAGAGTAGTCCAAGGGTGATTTGAAGGATTTATGGAATGGTTAAATAAATGAATATGTGTTTTAAATAATGATTTGGAAGTTTTATAAATCATTTCTAAAAATGAAAGGAGTATGCGGAAATGACTAGTACATTTGTCCCGCTTGTGAGATCTAAATGGTAAAACAAGGTGTGTAACTAAGGTTAGGAATGGACCAACCGGTGCCATGAACTTACCCGGCCTTCATTTTATCTTTTAGACGAGGGGTGGAACAAATCGAAAGAAAAGCCCGGATGCTCTAGAAGATAATAATTAGGTTTTTTCCAAGATAAAAGAAATGAAACAAATTCTTTGAATTTATTATAAATAGTTTATATATAAGATTTATAATATTGATATATTAGAAATAAAAGTAATGGAATTATAAACGAGTTTTATAAGTGTTAAAATGAAGTTATAAATGAAAGATTATAAGTAAATAAGATTTAATGAAGTGGAATTTTATAAACACTGTTTTATAAATATTAGAATTAGTTTTGTAATCTAATTTATATATGGATTTGTAATTAAGATTTAGAAGTGAATTTATAATGGATTTTATAAATAATAAGAATGAAAGGAATGAATTTGTAAATAAGAGATTTATAAGTAATTAACTTATAATTGGATTTTGATTTATAAATGAGGTAGAAAAGGAATTTGTTATTAAAGGAATTAATTTTATGGAAGTTTACAAAATATAAATGGAATTTATAAACACTGTTTTGTAAATATGAAATTAATTTAAATTGATATGTTAAATATGAAAGTTTATTAAAGGAATTATATTCGCGATTTTGGACAGTGAATAATCCTTTAAATAAAATGAATGTTTTGGAAAGCGATATTGTAAAAGGGAATTTAAAAGGTTTGAAAATAAAATAAGTTGTGAATTTACTTATTATTAAAATAAGTATATGAAAATGTTTTTCAAATATCCAATAAGTGAAATGGTTTTGAATATTATATTTTTAAAGATAATTTGAATTAAATGATATGGAAAAGCGATCTATAAACGATTAACAAAATTAGCCCCAGTGATTATTTAAGTGATAGATTTTGTTTGTTGCTTTGATAGTTAAATAATCGACTATCAAAGTTGGCTATTTTAGTTCCTCAACTTGATGTGGAAACTATTAGTCATACACTTAGTACGTAACTGAATATGTAAACTTGATTATCGTTTGTGTTGAGAATGTTGATTCAATTAGTGCGGAGTGACAACTCCTATCTACTGAGCTTCCTTCTTGGCTGAAGGATAGCAAGTTGAAAGTTGGAGAAGTGATAGGTCTATTAGAATTAGTCTCTATTTGGGGTAGAGAAACGCTTTTGCGTTGTTGGTGCGAAGAGACCGGGATAAGATTTATTTGAAAACCACTTTGGGCCAACATTTATACCACAATTGTATAGGTTGGTCGATGATATTGATATTTAGGATTTCCATAGTGAAGGACTGCTTGTTGATCCTTTGGGGTTAAAATCCCAATATACATATAGTAGCAGTGGTCCCTTCGTTATGAAATATCCATTGCAAGGACTATTCGCTACTGGTCCTAGGGATTTCCCGACAGGATGTAGTAGGAAAGTACCTTCGGTTTGTCTTGTTCCTTGACAATTTGTACAGACGAGTGTTTAGCATTGCAATTTTAATATTACGTACATTGGTTTTTACAAACTTACATCAGTGGCGGCGGAGAAGGCAACTTCTCTTAGCTTAACACCCTCTTTGAGATGTACAATCTCAAGGGTTGTATTTTTGTGGAAGGCAATTAGTAGTCAATGGTAATGGCAATGTGGCATTCAAAGTGATGTGATATGTGATATATGTTATGTGAAAGGTAATCGATACCTGTTTGGCCTCAATCCTCGAAAAATGACAGAAATAGGGATAGAAGCAGCAAGGCTAAGTGGGTCGCTCCCAATTAGGAGATCTCATCACTCTTCTAGATATATCTTTACACGATTTGACGTCATGTATCCGATTTTTGTTGTGTATGCTCGTGGCCACGAATTAAAGGTCGGTAACGACCGGGGTGATGACATATTCGGTGCTATCCGGGTACGAGTAGGTCGGTCTTGTGTTGGTTTAGGCTGGCAATATCTGTTCCCTAGGCACATCGCTATAGTGGTGTACTGTGTTGGTTCGAAAAGGTAGTCCCTTTACCTAATCATTTGTATGGAAATCCAAAATCCAATATGTACCTGCCATTTTCTATTGTAGAAAGCCTTGTATTACAAGGTGTATATTGGAATTTAATAATGTAACAATTTCAGCTATTTCAATATTATTTGTGTGCAATAGACACTATTTTAGTATAAGAGGATTTGATATGATATGTTTGGTTATCGTAAGGTAAAAATTTTGTCGGTATTTATTTGGTACTCGATCTTACGAGATACCTTTTGTTTTGATGAAGGAAAAGTTTTGATAACATTATAAATTCAGTTTAGATGTGTTTGATCACGCTGGTTTACCAGATTGATTCGGGCGTTCTTCCCTTTAATGCTCAGGTCAGACCGAGTATATTTACAGGTTCAAATTTGCCGCTTGGAGCTTCAGTAGGCGTCCTGGAGATCTTCATGTTGTATACGTGTGATGACCCACATTTCGAAAGGTTTAAATCGACAATAATCCACACATGTCTGACTTAAACAATCCAGAACGTAGATAATAAATAGGGTGAAATAAGAAAAATAAGAAGAGAAGGAGAAAACAAAACACAGAATCTCACAGCGGAAACGATAAAATATGATAATCAAATAACAGTTCATGAAGCTGTTTACTATACACTTGATTTAAATCTACACATTTATTAGAGTTATATATATACATCGGGAATAAATAATCAATACAGCATGATGCATGCATAATAATAGTAGTAATATACCACAACTCCATCTTCGTCCTCCAAAGAATAGTCTTCAATACACTGAAAAACTCAGGACTGACCCGAGCGTAATGAAAAACAAAACACTCGAGTTAGGACTAAAATACTCTTATGTCAGTCAAATCAATATCACAATATGAGTACAATAACTTAAGAGATGTTACGGGATTTTCCATCTCCTAAGGATCCGTTAAACTATTTATATATAATAGTATACGCTATAATAGATAATGTCTATCAGTAAAATAAATATCAAAATAGCATTAAGGCTTTACATTGATCCACCTTCACACATTTTACAGTTTAAACCAAAATCGTAATGGGCTCGTATAGGGATAAATATGACAAGGCACGTGAGGCAATGCCCAAGGTAGGATTCTACCAGTTTACCCTTTCTGGCTGGTCGTAACCCATCCGTGGCCGACCGCGACAATCAATCCAAATGACAAATAAGGTGCACCCATCGAATCCGAAACCAAAATAGTAATACGAGGGATCAACGTTGCTAGAGATAGCTAACCTCAATGGCCAGACATAGGCTCCTGTTTTAGTCATTTTAATTATGACACGAATGTCAAGGCTATCCATCATCGTTCTCTTACTTCATTCTAGTAAACGTCGCCAATTCAACCACTACATTCTGGATATCATCCACCGCGTACACGGTTGTCAAAGTGGTTCCAATACTGAAAGAGAGTATTTCAATAAGAGGCCCTGGTCTCTTTAACAACCAATCGTCGTTTTACACACCGTTTGGTACTTTTACATTTCGAAAACATTTCATATTTGATATCAAAATATCATATTCGTTTCAAAACCAAATTCATTTTTGAAATCATCATATTTACTCAAAATCATATCCATTTCGAAATCATCGTATTTACTCAAAAATATCAACTCAACTCGATATATTAATTTCACTTCAAAACTTGATTTGAATTACAGTTTTGATTATAATTCACTTTAACCCAATTTGCATTTTAATCCAAGATTTAAATATAAACAATTTACCCATTAACCAGTTTGAATTTTAGAAAATAGCTTAAATAGTTAAAAATAGTTTAATAGAAAATGTTTAATTAGTTTAATCAAAAAAATTAATATAAAATTGGTTTATATAGTAAAATAGTAAAAAAAAATCAAAATAATTAGAATATTTAAAGAATATAGATTTTTAATCATTTATACAAAAATATTCATTTGAAAAAAATAATTCCAAAGTCAAACTGGTCAACTTCCCAATTTCCTACCCAAATAAATTCCAAATTCCAATTCGATTTGATCGATTCAATTCCGATTCCAACTCGAATAATTTCGATTCCATATAAATTTCGATTTCAATTCCAATTTCCCTTTTTTAAATTAATTTAATCTCAATTCCAAATTAATTCCCAATTCCAGTTCCAAATGTAACGACCCAGAATTTGGAACAATTTAAATTGAAAATATTTAATTAATTTTAAATATTTGAATGATGGTTTGACTTGAATTCCAAATTTTCAGAATAAAATTGGCAATCAAATTATAGAATTTAATCTATTGAAAGTTGAATATTAATTTGAATCTTCAATTTTAAGCTGATTAAAAATATTTCAAAGACTTGAAAAAATTTATATTGATGATACTGAAGATAATAGAAGCTTCAGAATTTAATTTGAAAGTGATTTGATCAGTTTTGAAATTATATCGTTTGAATCGATATTTAAAATAGTCGTCCGAGGCACAGTCTCGGAATTCGACGAAACCAGTTCCTTTGGGTCCATAATATTTAATTATTACCGGATTTCAAATTTCGTATTTTTCGGAGTTGATATGTGAGCACACGGTGAGTAAACGCATTGAAATTTAAGTCAAATTCAATTTAAATTTAAATTTAAATTTAGTCAAACATCAGCCACTTTCCTCTACTAAAATTAAGCCTAAAATCACAGCTAAAATCGTGTTGAGCATGTTCATTCAATCTTAAAATATCCCTTTTCAGATTCGAACGAAGAAAAAAAATCAGAAGAAAATCTCGTTCCAAATTAAATAAAAATGGCCGAACTTAAACTCCTCTATCTCTACTACGTTACTCCCCTCCTTTCTAAAAGAACTGTCAACATTCGAAATCCCCCCTTCTTGTTTTCAAATCATTCCTCTTTCAAATCGAATCAATAAAAAAAAGGCGAAGAGGAAGCGGCGCTCGACCGCGCGCGTAGGCCGAGTTCGCGATGGTGGAGCACGAGTGGATTCGAGTGGGACGTCGCAATTTGGTGCTCGCGTGGGGGCGTTCTGGTGGTGTTCGCGTATGGTACGCGGCAAGATTTGGAAGGCGGCGGCGTAACCTGGCTTCGAGCGCAGGCGATGGGGAGGGGCAGCTCGCATATGTGGCTGCAGGCAACAGTCGCGACTGCGACTCAGGGTGGATCTTGGTTTCGATCTGTGTCAAGAAGGTGAGAATGTTTTGTGTTGTTTATTTATTTAATTTATTTAGATACATGTTAACAAATCTAAGATAGAAAGAAATTTTGTTTATAGATATTTACTAAGAGTATAAGTTGCTTTATTTTTTGAAATTTAACTTAATAAGCATATAGATATGTAGATTGAATATATATAAGGTTAAAAAATAGAAACTTTTGGCCAGTGATATACTGGTGGCAGTAGGAAATAAGAAATTCTGTTTTTAAAATTTATGAATATATATATAACCCAGTGTTTAATTTTTCAACAATGAGCAAAACCATTTCAGTTTTAATCTTAAATATATATATATATATATATATATATATATATATCTGATTTTGGAATTGGGATTTTTAAAATGGTTATGGAGTTTATGTAATTAAAATTAGATATTATATCTATATAGGTTAATTCTAGCATATAGGTAGTTTCAAAGAAATTAAAAATAAGGTAAATATACGTAAACACATATTTAAACTTTATAGTTCATTTTGGAAAAAAAAAGAAATGATAGATTATGGTGATTAAATTGTTAATTAGCCTATTTAAGTACTTTTGTCTCTAAAATGTTTTATTTAAAAGGAATTAGATTGAATTAATTTACTGGTTAACTAAATATAATAAATGGAAAAAAATATTATTCGGTTAAGTCAAATATTAATAAACCATATAAATATTTATACAAGGTCAATATTGTGGAGAAAATAAATCGAAATGGAAAATCTTAAGTAAAGTAATTCTTTAAAGAATTGGGAGTTTGAAAAGAAATTAGTTAAACCAAGATTATTAGTTTAAAATATAATTTTTGGTTAATTAAATTTATTAAAAAGATAAATTTATCAAAGGAGAAAATTGGTTTAAAAAGAATTATCAGCTAATCAAAAAAAAAAACTATTAAACGGAAATTAATTGTTCAGTTGATTTGAATATTAATGAATTGTGTAAATAATTTAAATAGGTATACATAAGGAAATCGAGTCAAGATGGAAATGGATTGCAAATAAAAAGCTAAGGTGAGATCTTCTCACTCAAATTGAAAATTTGGATTGCAGTTAATGATTGTTGTTTGGTTGTGATATTAGATATAGTAGGATATATCTATATATAGCAATATATATATATATATTGGCATATGTATATATTGGAGTTGTTGATTTCCTACATTATATAGCGGATGAGACCCTATTGCGCCGCCTATTAAGCGGATAATATTTTATAAATCCCATATACCGCGATATCCCGTCTTGAAACGGGATTGGTATTGTGCTAACATCTGTGGATGCAGAGAAACAGGTTGGAGGGATCCAACTAGATTCCTCAACCGTATTTATTTATTTACATATAGTGTGATATTTGTTGATTATCATATGATGATATATGATGTTTGGATGCCGTGATTTATTATTTGGTGTGTTGCATCATCGGTTCATTTTTGAAGTTTAAAAATAACGATTTTGATTTTTAAGGGATTTTTAAAGTGATTTTCGAAATTATACGTTTATTAAATTTTCGAATTGATTCATTTTAAATAATTAAAACGTTATAAACTTTTATGTTATAAAAATTAGGATTTTTGTGAAATATAACCAAAGCATGATTTTTGAAATAAATAGTTGATAAATTTATAAAATGGTTTAAATTGGGATTTTTGAATTATTATAAACGGTTTATATGAAGGATTTGTAAAATTGATATTTTATAAGTTAAAGATATTGGAATTATAAAACGAGCTTTTATAAGTGTTAAATAAAAGTTGTACCTAGTTTTATAAGTAAATAAGAATTTTAGATTTA
This sequence comes from Allium cepa, assembly GCA_030765085.1. NCBI lineage: Eukaryota > Viridiplantae > Streptophyta > Magnoliopsida > Asparagales > Amaryllidaceae > Allium > Allium cepa. The sequence goes on along the minus strand of CM060938.1, from coordinate 443,251,135 downwards.
TGAATAAATGATGATATAAAAGAATGGATTTGTGAATAAATGGATTATAAGTAATTTACTTATAAGTTGGATTCGACATGTAAATGAAATATAAATAGAATTGGTTATTAAAGGAGATTTATAAATCGAAGTAGTTATGAAATATAAATAGAATTGGTTATTAAAGGAGATTTATAGATCGAAGTAGTTATGAAATAGAAATGGAAATTATAAACGTTGTTTTATAAATCCGTAATCAAATAAATTTGATAAGTGAACGTAGAAATTTTTAAAGGAATTATATCCACGATTTTGGACTGTGGAATATCCTTTAATTTAATATGTGAAAATGTTGAATTTGGATTAACGAAGTATATTCACGATTTTGGATAATGAATAATATATTAAGGAAATGTTTTGGCGAAAAATGATATTTTAAATAGAATTAAAACGATTAGAGATGTTTTAAATGTATTAAGTATTGAAAACATAGATTTCAACATTTATTGTTGAAATAGGCGTTTCCAAGGAATTGAAGGAAATGGTAGACTATAACACCGTTGTTATAGTAAATGATTTCCGAAAGGAAACGTTTTTGTACAGTATTGGGATTTATATATCTATTTAAATTTCGAATCCCTATACTAGTGATTTTGGGTCGTCGTAACGATGTTTTACGCAACATTCGTTTTGACTCAAATAAATGTGTTAAGAGAATGTTTTCCTTAAAGAATGAAATATATACTTAATTTCGATTTAAGTATATTGAAAATTTTCCAAATGTTGAAAATAAATAGATTTGAAACGCTTATTATTAAATAAGTAGGGAAATGTTTTCCAATATGAAATGAAGGATTTGAGAATTATCCTTTTTAAGATAAATTGAAAGTGGATATTTGAAATCGATTTGAAAATCGTATATTCACAGATCTTTAGGAAATGTAAATTCAATATGGAATTTATAAATGAAATTGGGAAAATTGGTTTAAAAAATAATTATCGATTTATTTTTGAAGTATGGGAATTATATATATATATATATATCTTGTAAAGATATTTTGGAAAATAAATAATTTGAAAAATTATTTGGAATCTGGTGATGTTGTGCATACCTATTGATAGTTAAATAACCGACTATCAATATTTACCTTTAAATAGGTATTTGTTGTGATTGCTTGAATTTGAATGCTACACTTATTTTTATAAATAAGCGCTCACTATTCGGGTTAGCCGAGAAAGGACCTTGGGGTCGTATAACCCATTCCGAATATGTGATACGTCGTTATGGATTGCATTTGATGACCGGTGTTGAAGACCGGATATTTGTGAAAATGGAAGGATTACCGTCGAGTTACTCTACATCGGCTGATCTTCGATATAGAGGTTTTATCACCCTTACTGACGGGAAGTCCGGTCGTGATTAGTGAATATCCGGATTGCAAGGACTTCTTTGGAAGTGCCTTCGGTTCTGTTCGATCCCGGAACAGACTTGTATGGATTGTATGTCTTACATTACAAATTGAGATATAAAGCTGATTTCTTTCAAATATATTTCTGTTGGTGGCGGAGAATTTATTCTCTTAGCTTAACACCCTTCTCTGAGACGTACGAGCCGAAGGTTATGTTGTTGAAGGTTATTAGTGATATACTCCCAATTTGGTAGTGTGTCATGCTGAGTGTTGCTGTGGGATGATCATTGTTTGACCATCTGTGATATGATCATTTGCTTGATCATTTATCTTGACGATCATTACTTTGATCATTTGTTGACCCAGAGCACAGCTTTTGTATAAAGCGTGGCTTTGTGGACGAGACTTCGTCGGACCTCACTCCTCGAAAATGGTCAAAACAGGAAGGATGCAGCAAGGTTATTAGGGGGTAGCGCCCCTTTAGTGTATGTCACTCCTTCTGGATAGAGGTGGTATCATGCTATGGAGCCCAGATACTTAACCTATGTTGTTGCTGCAAATTTATTGCTTTGTGGTTCTTGGAAATTGAGGATCCTCGGATAGATCGGTTACGATCGGGGGATGACATATTCGTGTCAGTAGTTACCCAGTTAGGGGTAACCTGGCCTTGTGTTGGCAGAGATCCGGTTTGGTTCTCGGGACGTCATTCCAGAGGCGTTTCCATGTGGTAATGGGAAGTTCCTTGGCCTGACCATTTGTTGGAAATCCAAAGAAACAATACGATCTTGTACGGTTTTAGTTGTAGAACCTATCATTCGCTTATGGTGGCACCCCACTGTTTGGATGGTAGCTATAGTAGGCATAAGTGCGAAATGCCTATGCTGGCTAAGATTTATATCTTTACTTTCGAAATAATTTTCCTACACCATGCACTAGTAATAATATCAAATGTTTCTTTTTAATGCGTATCAAGCATCTTTGACTATCATAAGGAGAAATCTCCTCCGATTCTGCGTTTGCATTGTGTGTGTGTGCGGGAGGCCTTATGGTAGTCTCATTTTCTAAAAAGCATTGCGAATCTATTTTAAAATTATCATGTTCTTTGTTTTAAAAGATAAATAACTGTTTTAAGTTCTCACACCAGTCACATGACTGACCTGGAGTTTATTGTTTTCCTTCCTAAACTCTGGGTGCCCACCAATTTCCACACGGACAGTCTAGAGTTAAGGTTATCAGGTCATTGTGGATTCGGGAGTTGCTACAGAAATCTGGAGGCGAGCTAGATGGCGTAGCATATTACTAAGTATAGTATTTCTTTTCCGCTGTTGTTGTTGTTGTTATACACTCTGATAATGAATGTAATGTGATGTAATGTATAAAATGTACAGTTCTTTTGTTTTAATGAATATTCACTTATCTATTATATGTTGTTCCGCTGCGAATTGTGAGATTCTGATATTGTTGTGTTCTATCTTTTTCTTTCTTCTTCTACCTCTTTCTTCTTCTTAAACCCTAACGGTACGGTTTTCCGGCATTCGATTGCTCGGTAGTTGATATAGTGGACGTATTAATGTCGGCATTGGTGGACGAAAAATCGCAAATGTTACATTTAGTATCCGAGCTTATGTTTAAGCGACAACCATGGCTCTGTTGGGTGTTACTCATTAGAGATAGAGTCAGTAGTACTCTAGAATGAGTTTGAGTGTAATAATAGATATGAGCGCGTATTTGTTAGTGAATATAAAATTGTTTTGTATTGTGTTGACTTATCGGTTGATTGTTTATAGATTCTGGTCGGTGCAGTCTAGCTAACTGTGTTGATAGGAGTTTCTAAACTCTTAAACAAGATAAACTGACACAGTATTGTTTTAAAAATCGGGTAAATGAAATAATTTTGCTCAAAACTATTTTCGTAGATAAAGGAAATTATCTTTATGGATTATTATAGTATATGGATGCATGGTTGTTAGGTATTAATATTATTAAAAATTATTACCATTGAAATTGAATAAGAAGTTGGAATCATAATCAAAAGATAAGAAAATAAAATCCATATACAAATGAAATTTAAGAATGAAAATTATAAATGTGATTTATAATTGGAAATAGAATTCCGGAGAAGTTTTTGGAAATGTTTTTTTTTGAAAGAATTTGGAAATTTTAGAAATTAAATTCCTTTTTGATTTGGAAAATGAATTTAAAAGGTTTTGAAAAGAATTTTTGAAGGAATGAAAAGCTCTAAACTCTTTTCGGTCGCTAGAAAATAATTCCGATGATGACCGTGGCATCATTGGTGTTCATTTTCGGGTTTCCAAAAGAGGAATTGCTGCCAATTGTTTTAAAAGGAAGATGTTTGGAAAATTTGGGTTTGGTTTTGAAATTCAAAGGATAATTTAAATTGTTTTCAGTAATGGTTTTGAAAAAAGTTGAAAAGACTCTGGAATTCTATATAAAAATATTTATGGAATATTATTAAGTTGAAAATAAATTAGGAGTAATTAAAAGGAATTGGAATTTAGTATTGAATTATGGAAATAAATTGAGAATGAATGAATGAATTTACAATTGCAAGTAAATGAAGTAAATTGAATTCATATGGAATTTGAAATCCAGTTTAAATATACGTGGTTATAAACCAAAATAGTGCAGTTGTAAATGAAAGTTAATCGATAAAAATTCAATATTCGAAAGGTAAATTGAATTCAAATTAAATTGAAATTGTGAATTGAATTCAAATGAAATTGAAATGTAATATTGAATGAAAATGAATATATAACTTCAATTTTAAATTAAAAATGGTATAAGTATATGTTGAAAATTTTTGTAATGAAATTGGCAAAATGGTTTGAATGTTGGAATTGGATATTATGGCTAGCAGGATATACAGGTGTATTAAAAGAAATGGAATTGGGATTTTGATTTCAAAGATAAAATTGAATTGCTCGACAAAAAGGTACGTATTTGAATTTCAGTATGAGATTTGATGATTTTCTTCTCCAGCCACTTGGCTTTCTCTTTTCTTTTTGATCTGAGGGGCCGTGGTGCCATTTTGTAGTCGTACCGCGCAAAGAAGACGCTGGCGAAATTTTTCGAAAATTTAGGGTGTTAGAAATTTTCGAGAAAATTTGAAAGTTTAAAATTTGAATTTAAATTTGAATTTGAATTTTGAAGTAAACAATATTGTTTAAAACCTATAAGTGAAGTTGGAAAGCTAGTTGAAATGATAATGGATCTTTAATAAAAGATTTAGGTTAGTAAGTTGATAAAACTATTTGGATTGTGAAAAATAGTAGACGAGTTAAGGACCATTTCTTCCTAACTTGTAATTTCGGGACGAAATTCTTTTAAGGGGGGAAGATTGTAACGACCCAGAATTTTGAACAATTTAAATTGAAAATATTTAATTAATTTTAAATATTTGAATGATGGTTTGACTTGAATTCCAAATTTTCAGAATAAAATTGGCAATTAAATTATAGAATTTAATCTATTGAAAGTTGAATATTAATTTGAATCCCCAATTTTAAGCTGATTAAAAATATTTCAAAGACTTGAAAAATTTATATTGATGATACTGAAGATAATAGAAGCTTCAAATTTAATTTGAAAGTGATTTGATCAGTTTTGAAATTATATCGTTTGAATCGATATTTAAAATAGCCGTCCGAGGCACAGTCTCGGAATTCGACGAAACCAGTTCCTTTGGGTCCGTAATATTTAGTTATTACCGGATTTCAAATTTCGTATTTTTCGGAGTTGATATGTGAGCACACGGTGAGTAAACGCATTGAAATTTAAGTCGAATTCAATTTAAATTTAAATTTAAATTTAGTCAAACATCAGCCACGTTCCTCTACTAAAATTAAGCCTAAAATCACGGCTAAAATCGTGCTGAGCATGTTCGTTCAATCTTAAAATATCCCTTTTCAGATTCGAACGAATAAAAAAAATCAGAAGAAAATCTCGTTCCAAATTAAATAAAAATGGCCGAACTTAAACTCCTCTATCTCCACTACGTTACTCCCCTCCTTTCTAAAAGAACTGTCAACATTCGAAATCCCCCCTTCTTGTTTTCAAATCATTCCTCTTTCAGATCGAATCAATAAATAAAAAGAGGCGAAGAGGAAGCGGTGCTCGACCGCGCGCGTAGGCCAAGGTCGCAATGGTGGAGCACGAGTGGATTCGAGTGGGACGTCGCAATTTGGTGCTCGCGTGGGGGCGTTCTGGTGGTGTTCGCGTATGAGGAGGTAGCGCGAGTTAAAGAGCGTGCGCGGCAAGATTTGGAAGGCGGCGGCGTAACCTGGCTTCGAGCGCAGGCGGTGGGGAGGGGCAGCTCGCATATGTGGCTGCAGGCAAGAGTCGCGACTGCGACTCAGGGTGGATCTTGGTTTCGATCTGTGTCAAGAAGGTGAGAGTGTTTTGTGTTGTTTCTTTATTTAATTTATTTATATACATGTTAACAAATCTAAGATAGAAAGAAATTTTTGTTTATAGATATTTACAATAAGAGTATAAGTTGCTTTATTTTTTGAAATTTAACTTAATAAGCATATAGATATGTAGATTGAATATATATAAGGTTAAAAAACAGAAACCTTTGGCCAGTTATATACTGGTGGCAGTAGGAAATAAGAAATTCTGTTTTTAAAATTTATGAATATATATATATATATGACCCAGTGTTTAATTTTTCAACACTGGGCAAAACCATTTCTGTTTTAATCTTAAATATATATATATATATATATATATATATATATATATATATATAAATCAGATTTTGGAATTGGGAATTTTAAAATGGTTATGGAGTTTATGTAATTAAAATTAGATATTATATCTATATAGGTTAATTCTAGCATATAGGTAGTTTCAAAGAAATTAAAAATAAGGTAAATATACGTAAACACATATTTAAACTTTATAGTTCATTTTGGACAAAAAAAAGAAATGATAGATTATGGTGATTAAATTGTTAATTAGCCTATTTAAGTACTTTTGCCTCTAAAATGTTTTATTTAAAAGGAATTAGATTGAATTAAATTACTGGTCAATTAAATATAATAAATGGAAGAAAAAAAATATTGTTCGGTCAAGTCAAATATTAATAAACCATATAAATATTTATACAAGGTCAATATTGTAGAGAAAATAAATCGAAATGGAAAATCTTAAGTAAAGTAATTCTTTAAAGAATTGGGAGTTTGAAAAGAAATTAGTTAAACCAAGATTATTAGTTTAAAATATAATTTTTGGTTAATTAAATTTATTAAAAAGATAAATTTATCAAAGGAGAAAATTGGTTTAAAAAGAATTATCAGCTAATCAAAAAAAACAATTAAACGAAAATTAATTGTTCAGTTGATTTGAATATTTTTTTTTTGGCAAGGCCGACGGTTTTATAGTGGACCGACCACTTTTATTACGAAAGTAATAAATTTGAAGTACAGGAGTAAGGTAGAGACACCTTAGCTACTAGTTTGGGAAAGACAAAAAACAACTAGTACAGCACAGGAGTGTGACAGCTACGTCACAACTACTATATAATAAAATAGCACAGCTAGTTCTCCTCCGCAGAGGACGAATCTCCCTCTCCCACAACATCCTTGGAAGAAACCAATGTTCCACCCTCAAGAAGACCAATATAGGGACGAAATAGAGCAGCAAGGGTAGGATCATAACATTCGGTATCAGAAGTGTATACAAAGGAACGATCCCAGGTAGTATCAGCAAGAAGAGTAGAATTCATCTCAGCATACGGACCATCCATGTCTAGAACCAAGGAATCACCTAAAATACAGTAATATAGGCATCGTAGATCTAATAAATCCTCAGAAATGTATCGAAAATATGAGTTATCCACGGGGTTGAATCTCATATCAGAACGACAATCAACCCAACTATGTTCAGACCCAGCCCAAACAACATGCGGGGGATAGATAACCGGAACGACAGGGGGAACTGGAGGAACAACAACAGGATCAGGGGAGACAGGATGCACTATGGGAAGGGATGGACTAGAGACAGACGCAGCCAGAGAGGCCTTGGGAACCCATTTTCTAAGTGGAGGACGAGGAAGAGGGATCTTAGGAGCAGCAGCAGGAACAACAGAATGCACGCAATCAGTGACAACATGACCAAAAGAGTGACAAGAGGAACAAATGTCAGGGACCCATCCATAACGAACGCGAACATCCACCACATGGCCAACGGCAAGCTGAACAGGAATAGAAGAGGGAAGAGGCTTATCGGGAGTAATCTCAATCAAAGCTTTGGCATAAACAAGCTTATCACGCGTGACCGTGTTAGTGTCAAAACATTTCAATTTTCCAATATTGCACGCAAGCCAATTCAAGCCAAGCAACGGCTGTAAAGCTGATGGAATTTGGGAGAAATAAACCCAGACAGGGACAGAAAAAACTTGCTCACGAACACTAGCTATCGTAGGAGACCAGGGGGTAAGAATAAAAGGCTGACCATCAAAGAAAGAGGGATCAGACTCAAGAACACGACTGCGTTCCTCAGGGGAGGAGAACAAAAGGAAATACAAGGAATCGATTAATTTAACTTTGAGACCACCTCGCAGACCCCATGCCCTACGACATACAGCAGCGACATCACGAAGTCGATGATTAGGATCCAAAAAGAAACCAACTACATATCCTGACCAAAACTCCAAACCAGCTTGCATAACACAGGGGGGAGGGATCATAACCCCGTTTTCTTCAACGATATCAAAATCGATCGGTTCATAAACACCCGCATTACGGGGCATGGAAGTAAAAAGGGAAGACCACGTTCTGGGAACATTAGAGATATTGACAGCAGTGGTACATACCACATCACTAGATGTTGCCACAGGCTTGAGGCATTGGACCACAGTGGGAGAAGCACTCGCAAGTAAGCATTCATCTGGAGATAAAACAGAAGAAACAGTGCCAACCTTGTCTTTGGCAATATGACGAGCAGATTGAGTGCCAACCTCAGAACCAATTATATTGGCTGCAAGCGCAACCAATGGAGACACATGAATAGCCTCAACTTGTACACTATCCATAATCAACTCATCCGACATTAGGTGACCCAAATCAAGACTGGGTATAACATCAACACTTACTTTGGAGCTGGACAAAGGGGGGAAAATCGTTGTTCCAGATGAAGACGCAGACGAAAGTGCAGCATCACCACGGTATGCTACCGCAGAAGATTCATTCAAACGAAGGAGGGATGTAGGTGCTTGGAGGGGCTGATTGTTAACAGGGAGCGGAGGAAAATCTAGGGATGAAAGGAGGTCGGGACGAGCTACAATGGCATTAGACATGGGTCTAAATGAACGACCAGAGCGCGTAGATGAGGGGGAGGCGGGGCGTTGAGGAAATGAAGAGGAAGCGGACATGAATTGATGAAACCGCCAGATCTACAAATCGCCTGTAGCCATGGAAGTTGTTTTATATTGGTTATATATTTAAAATTTTTGAGTTGATTTGAATATTAATGAACTATGTAAATAATTTAAATAGGTATACATCAAGAAATCGAGTCAAGATGGAAATGGATTGCAAATAAAAAGCTAAGGTGAGATCTTCTCACTTAAATTGAAAATTTGGATTGCAGTTAATGATTGCTGTTTGGTTGTGATATTAGATATAGTAGGATATATCTATATATAGCAATATATATATATATATATATATATATATATATATATATATATATATATTGGCATATGTATATATTGGAGTTGTTGATTTCCCGCATTATATAGCGGATGAGACCCTATTGCGCCGCCTATTAAGCGGATAATATTTTATAAATCCCATATACCGCGATATCCCGTCTTGAAACGGGATTGGTATTGTGCTAACATCTGTGGATGCAGGGAAACAGGTTGGAGGGATCCAACTGGATTCCTCAACTGTATTTATTTATTTACATATAGTGTGATATTTGTTGATTATCATATGATGATATATGATGTTTGGATGCCGTGATTTATTATTTGGTGTGTTGCATCATCGGATCCATTTTTGAAGTTTAAAAATAACGATTTTGATTTTTAAAGGATTTTTAAATTGATTTTCGAAATTATACGTTTAGTAAATTTTCGAATTGATTCATTTTAAATAATTAAAACGTTATAAACTTTTATGTTATAAAAATTAGGATTTTTGTGAATTATAACCAAAGCATGATTTTTGAAATAAATAGTTGATAAATTTATAAAATGGTTTAAATTGGGATTTTTGAATTATTATAAATGGTTTATATAAAGGATTTATAAAATTGATATTTTATAAGTTAAAGATATTGGAATTATAAAACGAGCTTTCATAAGTGTTAAATAAAAGTTGTACCTAGTTTTATAAGTAAATAAGAATTTTAGATTTATGAATAAATGATGATATAAAAGAATGGTTTGTTGATAAATGGATTATAAGTAATTTACTTATAAGTTGGATTCGACATGTAAATGAAATATAAATAGAATTGGTTATTAAAGGAGATTTATAAATCGAAGTAGTTATGAAATATAAATAGAATTGGTTATTAAAGGAGATTTATAAATCGAAGTGGTTATGAAATAGAAATGGAAATTATAAACGTTGTTTTATAAATCCGTAATCAAATAAATTTGATAAGTGAACATAGAAATTTTTAAAGGAATTATATCCACGATTTTGGACTGTGGAAAATCCTTTAATTTAATATGTGAAAATGTTGAATTTGGATTAACGAAGTATATTCACGATTTTGGATAATGAATAATATATTAAGGAAATGTTTTGCGGAAAAATGATATTTTAAATAGAATTAAAACGATTAGAGATGTTTCAAATGTATTAAGTATTGAAAACATAGATTTCAACATTTATTGTTGAAATAGGCGTTTCCAAGGAATTGAAGGAAATGGTAGACTATAACACCGTTGTTATAGTAAATGATTTCCGAAAGGAAACGTTTTTGTACAGTATTGGGATTTATATATCTATTTAAATTTCGAATCCCTATACTAGTGATTTTGGGTCATCGTAACGATGTTTTACGCAACATTCGTTTTGACTCAAATAAATGTGTTAAGAGAATGTTTTCCTTAAAGAATGAAATATATACTTAATTTCGATTTAAGTATATTGAATATTTTCCAAATGTTGAAAATAAATAGATTTGTAAAATACTTATTATTAAATAAGTAGGGAAATGATTTCCAATATGAAATGAAGGATTTGAGAATTATCCTTTTTAAGATAAATTGAAAGTGGATATTTGAAATCGATTTGAAAATCGTATATACACAGATATTTAGGAAATGTAAATTCAATATGGAATTTATAAATGAAATTGGGAAAATTGGTTTAAAAAATAAATATCGATTTATTTTTGAAGTATGGGAATTATATATATATATATATATATATATATATATATATATATATATATATATATATATATCTTGTAAAGATATTTTGGAAAATAAATAATTTGGAAAATTATTTGGAATCTGGTGATGTTGTGCATACCTATTGATAGTTAAACAACCGACTATCAATATTTACCTTTAAATAGGTATTTGTTGTGATTGCTTGAATTTGAATGCTACACTTATTTTTAAAAATAAGCGCTCACTATTCGGGTTAGCCGGAAAAGGACCTTGGGGTCGTATAACCCATTCCGAATATGTGATACGTCGTTATGGATTGCATTTGATGGCCGGTGTTGAAGACCGGATAATTGTGAAAACAAAAGGATTACCGTCGAGTTACTCTACATCGGCTGATCTCCGATATAGAGGTTTTATCACCCTTAGTGATGGGAAGTCCGGTTGTGATTAGTGAATATCCGGATTGCAAGGACTTCTTTGGAAGTGCCTTCGGTTCTGTTCGATCCCGGAACAGACTTGTATGGATTGTATGTCTGACATTACAAATTGAGATATAAAGCTGATTTGTTTCAAATATATTTCTGTTGGTGGCGGAGAATTTATTCTCTTAGCTTAACACCCTTCTCTGAGACATACGAGCTCAGAGGTTATGTAGTTGAAGGTTATTAGTGATATACTTCCAATTTGGTAGTGTGACATGCTGAGTTTTGCTGTGGGATGATCATTGTTTGATCATCTGTGATATGATCATTTGCTTGATCATTTATCTTGATGATCATTACTTTGATCATTTGTTGACCCAAAGCACAACTTTTGTATAAAGCGTGGCTTTGTGGACGAGACTTCGTCGGACCTCACTCCTTGGAAATGGTCAAAACAGGAAGGATGCAGCAAGGTTATTAGGGGGTAGCGCCCCTTTAGTGTATGTCATTCCTTCTGGATAGAGGTGGTATCATGCTATGGAGCCCAGATACTTAACCTATGTTGTTGCTGCAAATTTATTTCTTTGTGGTTGTTGGAAATCAAGGATCCTCGGATAGATCGGTTATGATCGGGGGATGACATATTCGTGTCAGTAGTTACCCAGTTAGGGGTAACCCGGCCTTATGTTGGCAGAGATCCGGTTTGGTTCTCGGGACGTCATTCCAGAGGCGTTTCCATGTGGCAATGGGAAGTTCCTTGGCCTGACCATTTGTTGGAAATCCAAAGAAACAATACGATCTTGTACGGTTTTAGTTGTAAAACCTATCATTCACTTATGGTGGCGCCCCACTGTTTGGATGGTAGCTATAGTAGGCATAAGTGCGAAATGCCTATGCTGGCTAAGATTTATATCTTTACTTTCGAAATAATTTTCCTACACTATGCACTAGTAATAATATCAACTGTTTCTTTTTAATGCGTATCAAGCATCTTTGACTATCATAAGGAGAAATCTCCTCCGATTCTGCGTTTGCATTGTGTGTGTGTGCGGGAGGCCTTATGGTAGTCTCATTTTCTAAAAAGCATTGCGAATCTATTTTAAAATTATCCTGTTCTTTGTTTTAAAAGATAAATAACTATTTTAAGTTCTCACACCAGTCACATGACTGACCTGCAGTTTATTGTTTTCCTTCCTAAACTCTGGGTGCCCACCAATTTCCACACGGGCAGTCTAGAGTTAAGGTTATCAGGTCATTCTGGATTCGGGAGTTGCTACAGAAATCTGGAGGCGAGCTAGATGGCGTAAGCATATTACTAAGTATAGTATTTCTTTTCTACTGCTGTTGTTGTTGTTGTTGTTGTTATACACTCTGATAATGAATGTAATGTGATGTAATGTATAAAATGTACAGTTCTTTTGTTTTAATGAATATTCATTTATCTATTATATGTTGTTCCGCTGTGAATTGTGAGATTCTGATATTGTTGTGTTCAATCTTTTTCTTCCTTCTTCTACCTTTTTCTTCTTCTTAAACCCTAACGGTACGGTTTTCCGGCATTCGATTGCTCGGCAGTTGATACAGTGGACGTATTAATGTCGGCATTCGTGGACGAAAAATCGCAAACGTTACACCAAATTAATTTAAATTCCAATTTCAAATTAATTTTCCATTTCAGTTCCAATTCCCAATTCGGTTTCAAAATATCGATTTAAACAATAAAATTTACTGTTAATACCAAATTTAAATCCAAATTTTCAATTCCAAACTCGAATTTGAAATATCACTTCATATCAATTTTTCTTAGAAATAATCAAAGTTCGAATAAAAGACCAATCTTTTAAAACAAATCAACATTCGAAAATTTACGCTGTATTTCAATTTTTTTTTTAATTCTAAACTTCGATTAATTAAACAATTTCGTTTACCAAGTTTAAATTCCAACATTTTGAGCTTTAACTCGAAGTAATTGAATTTCCATAAATTTGATTTTTATTCTAAAAATCAATTCATTTAAATAATTTTAAAACTACTTTTAAAATCATTTAATTTAACCAACTCGGTGTCTGTATATAATTTTCCAACCTATGGCCAAGTGGACAATTATTTCAATTTAATTTCAAGGATGGATATATATCATTTCAATTCAAATAAATGTCATAGGTATATATCATTTCAACATATTTCTTAATTTATTCGAAACAATTAAGTTTACCTTTTTATATGCAATAAACTATATACAGAATGATAGCATGATATATCAAAATAAATAAACAACCAATATCGACCAATATCATCCATCACAACCAATCAACCATAAATCCAATATCATTCACAATTTCCAATTTTACCATATCGGGTAATATTCGGCCAACTAAATTTAAATTTATTTAACGGTCGATTTAAATTCTATCAATTAATTCATATACCAATTTAAATGACAATTAAACCTACCAAATAACAAACAATAAATTTCATATCACTTCAGAATATTAATATAACTAACATAAAATTATTTTAGTCAATTGTGAGCGTATAAACACTCACCTTAGATCTATCGGCGATTTAAAATCCAAATAAGGGTCCAAATTTGAACAGTCTCGGAATGTAGCCAAACTAGCTCCATGTAGTCTGGAATTTCGATACGAACGCAACGGAGAAAACCGCGCGTCGATCGGAGCTCATATGCAAAAGTTATTCGAGTTAGACATTTGCATTTGGATATAAAATAATTAATTAATAAAATAAACAATATACCATCTTCTTCTCCAAAGAATACGGCCGAACCTATCACGCACGCCAAATTCAAACACACGCATGCCTACAACGTCGACCGAACGATGATCGGGATGTTCCTACGCGAGCGCCTCCAGGAGAGCCGCCCCATGCCACGCCATTTTCTCGAAAAACGTGAAAATACGCACGACATTCAGAGCCAGATCCTGGCGAATCCATGTAGTATTACCAGCAATCAACCATAGGATTTGAAGAGCTCGCCGAGATCTACAACTTTGCTTTTGTAATTTTTCGATTTCGTTGAACGGATTGAGAGATAAAAAGGAAAGAAGATCGACAATTTCTGGCCATTGGAATAGGTGGCGGCCATGGTTTGAAATTAGGGTTTCTGAAATAAAATAATAATAAAACTATCTCAGTTTGCATGCATATTTATATAGGTGGGTCCAAAATCGTCCGAACTCCAATCGAGGAGTGGTGCCAGGCATTTATAATGTTTTACCCTCATTCCGGACGCAATGGAACTAGTTTCGAGGCCTAATTCGATCATATGTGGAAGATAGCTTTTCGAAGTCAATTTATTTTATCGTATTCCTTCAAATTTATTTCTACGCGTTTCAAGCTCGCACGACCAAACGATAAGTCCGATCACTACGAAATTTGTAATCTTATAATTACACTATTACGGATCCGATGAAACTGGTTTCGTCGAAATCCGAGACAGTCGCCAAAATGGCTATTTTTACTCGTTAATTTAAAATATAAATTTTCAATTTTAGTTATTCACATTTAAATCCAATTTTAAATATTAACAATCTTAATTGTTGTTTATATGAAATTTTAAACCAATTTACGACATCATTTTCTATTATATTAAATTTAGAATTTAATTATTCAAATATTAAATTATTCAACAGATTACATTAATAATCATTTTCATTCAATAATCCCTTTGAATTTAATAACTAAAAATAGCTAAAAAAATACGGGTCGTTACAATATACGTATCAGTTTTTCTTAGTGATGTTCATACATGATAGGGTTCTCGCTTCTTATTAGGTAGCAAACGGATGACTCTTACTCCTACATGTCCCTGAGATCGAGTATCGAGGGGTTGGTTTGCTAGTTAGGCTTATAGTCGAGAGACTGGCCGTAAAAGAAAAATGTGAGGTGTCCATGTGAGTTACGGTGGAGTTATCCACTGTCGATGGTTGCAAAGCCTAGATCGTCACAGCATGGTACCAGAGCTGAAGGTTAAGCGAGAACCTTGGCTTGGTTGGGGTAAAGACTCATCAGAGATAGGATTAGTAACACCCTAGGATGAGTAACTCATTAGAGATAGGGTTAGTACCACCCTAGAATGAGTTTGAGTGTATTATATATTAGTGTGTATTTGCTAATGACTATTAAATTGTTTTGTGTTGATTTATTTGTTGAGTGATTTATGGATTCTGATCGATGCGCCCGATCGCCATTATCGATGAGGGTTCCTAAACATTTAAACAAGGCGAACAGACACACTGATTTTGAAAAATTGGTAATGAAATAATTTTACCTAAGATTATATTTTGAATATAAAGTATATTATTTGAAAGGTTATGTAGTTAGAAATGAATGATCAAGGTTAGTGAAATTTAAATATGAACATCTTATGATTAGAATTTCATAGTTTGACTATAAGATGTTTCATAAAGATAATTGATAAGTAAGAAATCTGATAAGGTTGTTAAGATCTTTAATACTTATTCCAAAATAACAAATTAAGAAATGATAATGTTAAGTTACTACCATAAATTGATCAATTTTTTTATTTAAAAGTTTAAATACAAATACCTTATGAATTAAGTTTCGCGATTTGACTGTAAGGTGTTTGATAAAACATTTGTTTAAGAAATGAACATATATGATAAAAATGTATCTAACAAATAAAAAATGATTATGTAAACGATAAATGCAAAAGGAATGAGAATTTAAGTTCGAATAATTTAAAGTAATTGTGGAAATTTAAATGAAGTTTATTAATATAAGATGAATTTATAAAAAGAATTTATAAAATAGGTTTTATCACTACAACAGTTTATGGGTTTCATAGCGTTTGAAAAACGCTATAACAGGCTACCATAGCGTTTCAGAGAACGCCGTGGAACCACAAGCTATGGTAGGCTGGCAGCATTACATAGCAGAAAGGAAAACGCTATAATAGCTAATAGCGTTTACAAAAGGGCATAGCGTTTGCAACCTACCATAGCGTTTTTTCTCTGTTATTAAACTTAAACGCTATAGGGAATATAATCCTTCATTTAACTTCTATAGTGTTTTCGAGCACATTTTATAGCGTTTCATCAAACCATGTTATAGCGTTACAATGTTTTCGATAGCATTTCTTGTCATGTTTGTATAGCGTTTTATTTTCTACTATAGCATTTTTGATTCTATTATAGCGTTTTTGATGCATAAATCTTACATCTCATATAGAGTTGCGATAGCGTTTGATGAATCAATAGCGTTTTTCAAACGCTATTCTATATAATATTAATTTTCAGCATTTGTTTCAATTTTCTTTTTATTATATATATATATATATATATATATATATGCACACAGATAGATATATGTATACACATTACACACACACACACACATATATATATTAAAATGTGGATCCCAAAAATAACAAATCGAGAAGATGACAACAACTATATGTAACAATGATAACGTTACAGTGCATATTAAAAAAAGCACAATTTTCACTCCAAAAATAATTTTATTTCGTTTCGTTTTCAATCTTCAATTACAATTTTCAATTGCAATTACATATACATTTTTACAACTGCTTTCTACATTCTCTACCGTGTGTTCTCTGCATTGCCAATTTACAAACATCACTCATTCTGTTCCTCAACAGCCACTGTAAACCATATCCATATCTACTACATACACCATTATTCTACCACTGCTTCCACCTGAGACAGAACAACAGTAACCTCTACTGCCACTTCTTTCTGCCTACACAGTGATACTTCATCAGCAATACATTCACCTTCCACCCAAAGTCGATCTACTGTCTCAACACAAATTGCAATTCCCTGTCAAGCAAATAGACCACTCATTTCTCCATGCTTCCCATACATAAACACTACACTTCTGCAACTCAACACTGCCTCCTCCCTGATTATCAAATCCACAAACAACCCTCCCTACATCAGCTACCTCTCAACTTCCTGTCACCATTGCATACCCACTGTTCCACCACTTCAAGCAACTACAATCACCAATCACTTCATTCCGCTGTATATATATCACTGCTCCTCCTTTAACCTCTGTCTCCCTCACAAACCATCGAACCACCTCCAGTACAACTCAACCACCCCCTGACATCAGCGACAAATACCTTTATCTCATCCATATCAACTCACAACACAGTTCAATTACATCACTGCCAAATACACCATTCAACTGCATATCAGTTCACTCAATAGCGATAAACCAAACATACCAACAATCCAGTCACACTGTGTACCATCTCCACACAATCAAAACCCAAGTTATAGACTACCATATATATATATATATTAAAATGTGGATCCCAAAAATAACAAATCGAGAAGATGACAACAACTATATGTAACAATGATAACGTTGCAGCCACCATTGATACCACTTCATCAACAGCTACAACCAACTACGCAGTGACAGTCTGTCATAGCACAACAACTATTAGGTCTACTTCATATCCAACTTGTTAGTAAAAAGATTCCGATTACCAAGTTATAGACTACCATATATTATATTGTAAAAAGCATTAACTGAAATCACAACTGGCTGTGTGTTCTTTGTTGCTAGAATTTCTTAAGGTGTGTTCTTTGTTGCTAGAATTTCTTGACGTGAGTTCCTTGGGTAAAGACTGCCATTACATAGAAGTAGAGTACAATTGGAAGCTAATGATATGTACGAAAAAGCAAGGTAGCGTTTGGTTCGTTGTTTTTAATTTTGGGTTTTCGTCCATACAAAAATGAAATTGAGAATTGTTTAATCGTTCTAGAAAATTTGTTTAACCGTTCTAGAAAATTGTTCACTATCAACTGTTGACATGATGGAAGCATACCAAGACATGTAAACTTAAAAGTAAGCTTCATACCTAGTGAGAGAGTGTGTAAGCTAATGCTCTTTCCCTCCATACATCAGCTTTATTCTTTTGTAACAGTCGTGCTTCAACTTATTCTTCTGATTGAAATTGTCATTCAATTCCACTGTCACCTGTTAACATACTTATGCTTGTTATTTGTAACTGCAATTGAAATCATGCCATATCCCATAAACTTTTGATGTAAAACCCATTTAAATCTAAAATTTTATGATGGTACTAATAGCAAGTTCACTATGTACAAGAAGTTTTCTCATAGTTTATAAATTCATGGCTTCTTTATGACTACTTCTAGAAAGAAAAAAGACAGTGATTAATTACCTAACATTAATTTCTACTGTATAAAATGAACTTGAGAAATGCTAGATGACCGTCATCCATCATCGATCTTACGTGCTTCGCCTGCATACTTATACAAGTCAGACAAGTTCATGTTTCATAAGGTACCAAAGCTATAAAGACTTTTTTTAAGATATATAACTTCAGTCATTGTGCTTTCATTTACCATGCTAAATGCATACTTAAATGCATATTAGTATGGCGTCAATCGTTATAGTGCTTTTTGTAATGGAATACCGGGTAAAGTGAAGTGAACAACAATTGTTATATGTTGTATGTTAAAAAAAAATAGTTAATAAAACTTGGGTATACCAGTAATAACATTGAAGCACCATTTACTTTCCAAAGCAATGGTGTACTAATTTGACCCGTTATCTTCACTTATTAAATTTTGAAGTGAACTCCAACTTCATCTGAACATATAAATTTAGGGTTAGACATTTGAAATCGAACAAAATAAGCATATAAGGTTGAGTTATATATTTCATTTACATATAACTCAACTATAATTTGTGTTTGAATATCAAACTCAGTCGAACTAAAATTATACAACCTGTTCGTAAAAGAAGAACGGTATAAAGTCCCTACAGTGTGCGCTTCAGACAGTGTTACCGTTTCTTCAGCAGTCAGGTTCTTTGCAGCGAAGGAGTTGATGAGCTGAGTAGAGTTAAAGAGTAGGGAAGGGAGGTTAGCGGTTGCTTCACTTGCAATGGATGTGTTCCCTTCTCGACGCCCTGAAGGAACTTTGTACGTTTTATTTCCTATAAGTTGTATGCTGTCACGAGCGGCGAACGCAAGAATGTCTGCACTGGACACAATTTGTGGGCATTTGGCTTCGATTGCATATTTTGATGAGTCGATCACTTCGAACCTGTGGAGACTAGGGTTGTTAGGAGGCGCGATTATTATTATTATTTTAAGGTACCTGAGATGATTAGATCACCACTGGCATCCACATCCACCAAGCATTCGGCTAGACCACCAAGCACTCCGAGCAATCAGATTTGTTCATGTACAGAACTTGCATTACTCCAAGCATTTAGCATTTCCTACATTGGCTCTCAGAAATATGTTTATCATGTTCATGTAGTCATCATCCAGCAATTTGTTCTGCATTCAGCAACTTATTAGTCGCATTCTATTAGCTAGTTTCATCCTAATTTTCTTTTTAGTTGCATTCTATTAGCTAGTTTCCTATGACAGACAGATTCTAGAAACAAGTTAAATAATTATTAAATTTTCAACTGCTAACCATACTTCAGAGTTCACACTACATGCATGAGGACAATGATATTTATGTAATGGATTTTGGTAAAGGATTAGTAAAGAAAGAAAGGTCAACTTGCAATTGCACAGTAAGTAGATAAGTACACATGACTTACCAGAGCTATCCCAATCAGAATTACCCTTGCGTCCACTACTCTGTCCACTGTTTGAAAGCAGTTGTAGTTATTTTAATGTTGATGTGTTTTTGTGAGAAAAGTTATGACTTTGCCAAATCCAAATTGTTATTTAATTATCCCACTTAGCTGTAACACAACTGCTAATGCAACTTCCCTTTTTGTTGTTATCCAACCATTTAAAACATGAAAAGGTTCATGGTGCGCATTGTTTAGGAATCTTCCCAGATGGAAGAGATCCAACTGCACTTTTGGGCAGTATTATTATTTCTTTTCTTGATAATGTATGCTATTTACAATTTTATTTTTAACTATACATTACTAGAAAGCATTCATCCAAATATTATGCTATTATTTTATGAGGTAAAGTCAAATATAGTGAACATCTTTGGTATCATTTTTTTCTAAATGTCTTAATTAGCTCAATTGGCAATATTAGACTAATAGTTTCCTATCATGTGAGCATCAGCAAATTGATAAGACCTATATATTAGCACAAACAACACATATTCATATGTTATTTGAGTAAGTGATTAGCTTATGAGGATTACTAATTAAATTTATCATCGTATCATTAGTTCATCAAATCTTAAACAACCAATTTTTGCTATCTAAAGTTTAGGCTAAAATTGTTGTAGTTAATAATGCTTAACTTCATTGTGGAATAATGAATGCTACATAAATGAAGAAAAAACCAAAATTATTAAAATCTATAACAATAATAATAGGAGTATTAGAGAACGAAATACCTGAACGTCGGTTTCCCAACTTCATACAACAACAACCAGCTGCACTTGCCATTGTCTTAGATCACAGCAACATCGACTCTTCTGTCACGCTTCCCTGTATTGCTACAAGGAAGCATACTGCCTTCGTGTTTGCTAGCTTCGTCAACCAAGTTAGCAATAGCTCTTCATCGAGTTCTCTCGTATCGGCATGCATCCTTCCTTGCTACATCGTGCTCTAGGGCCTTTTGATACCTTGTTCAGGCGTTGTCCAGTCACTATATAACCAACCAAGCATCTTGTTCATGCAACTTCAATCCATCAGTTCGCTTGAGTGATCCAAAGGACGCTATCACAAGTTTAGGCAACTGGAATATCAGCACCGCGCCTCTCCTTCATGTCCACTCTCCTTGCTATAGCTGTTTAGCGCCATCTCTAAAGTGTAGTGCCACCTAATCCTATTGTTGTAGCAGTCATCGTTGCTGTTCCTATTCTTCACATTTGTCATTGACAGGCAGCAGTATCTTCGTTAACACTTTACATATGAATTATCACCTACCTAATCTCGGTTGATAGGCACAAGCGTCTTCTTAGATAGTCTGTCCTCCTGTTTGCTGCACCCCAATATGCAGCATCATCTCAATTGGCAGACAACTCCTTCTGTTCTTATCCGTCATGCAATCCTGTTGTGCATCACCTAAGCCACCAACACACTTGCTCCTCTACATATAAGGAAAATAATGTTAAAATAAAATTTAATATCACATATTGAAAATAATATGTTATATAAAATGCATAAAAATAGTCATATAATATTACCTCGCCACTTGTATGTATGGTAAGAAACAAAGCTTGCATCCATATTCCACCTTCATAGCCTGCCAAGTATATATTAATGTTGAAATGTAAATAAAATAAAAAATATTTATATAATAACTTTGTAGCTAAAACGTAATTCAAAAAATTGTAGCTAAAACAGGACAGTTGTGCACATATCCAAGTATTTGAGCACTAGAATGCCAAAAAGTACCATGTCCTTCATTGCTACCAAACTTGAATAACTTTAGTTCATAATTTTCCTCCAATGGAGTCAAGGAGATTCCCATTAACCTACAAGCTAATTAAATCAGTAAAATTGGATAAATACATAAATTTCCAAATAATTTCAAAAGTGAAGTACTTGGGAAAACAAAGTGAAGAATATATTGAGTGGCAATAAATTATTCTAAATGTATATATTTTCTAGATCAAGTAAACAATGATTTAAATTGTTGGTAAGATGTCAATAAAATTTTAAGAGTGGTATCATAATAAAATGCATTACAAAGGATGCAAAACTTATTGTCAGCTATTTGCATTGTATATTACTTTATTTTAAGATGAAACTCTTTTTACATTCATATAACAATATGGAAGTTGGTAATAATAAGTAAATAGATTAACAAAGTAGATTTAAACAATATTAAGTACATAAGTACTAAGGATGTTATATCCAAGATTCATTCTGCAGGCATACTGAATAAATGTTTGAATACATTTATTCATCTATTTTATAGTGTATACATTATGCATGTATGTACTGAGAAAATCTAGAGAAAACAATTGATTTAATATTCTTTTTTTTAAGAATATTCATGCTCAATGTACTATATGTACCACAATAGGTAAACAGGAAGGTCCTGACTAAGGCTGTGAATTTCTCCTTTCACTGTATTTTAAAGCATTTCAAATGCTTCTAAACAAAGAAAGCCTTTCCCACATAGAAATTTATCAAACAACTAAGCAGTTAGGTTTACTGTAAAATATGGCAAATATTACTTGAGTAATGGACTTCAACAAGCCATTAAAATTTACCTGGAAATCAGGATGGGTACATTTGTAATAGCTTCATGGATATTCAGTGTGCCTTTTACTTGTTTTTGTTCATATTTTCTCCAATTAAATCCATCTCCAGCTGGTTGAGTTATAGGTACAGAGCTCTCAAATGCTTCTTGCATCTCTACTCCATTTAATTGATCCTACGCAGGTAGAAGGAGAGACTGTTCATTTGTGATAAAGTCATATGTTGGCATAGTGAAACTCTTGGTACCATCAACTATGGTATCCTTTCCAATAGTCGACTTGGAGAATCCAGTTGAAATTTAAAGTCTTTATCCAAAGATATTTCTACAACTTGGATGGAGTACAGTAAATTATAGGTTAGAACTATATGCATAGACCAAGATATATTCGGTATCATCGCATTTAGTTGTCAAGTCAAGTATCAGTATAATCCATTATTATCTTGAATTGAAACAATGGCAATGGAGCATTCATTTGGTGCCTAAAAGTAAATCCTCCAGGACTAGCATCTTTATTATGATTATTCTTACTTTTATTTGTACTAGTCGAGTCTGTTATGGAGTTCAGTAGTTGTGGAGTTCAAAAGTGAACTACTACTTTGGGAAATAAACAATAACTTGCCTATAGTTGGAGATGGTTGAGCCTGTCATATGGAGAAAAAAAGGTAATTTTAGTTTGTACTTTGAAGTGAACTAAAATTTACGTATTTCTTAGCATTTATTAACTCATTATCTCAGAACATAAAAACTTTTCCCGCTTGGATGCTAAATAAACCAAAATAAACCTAATATCGAATCCAAACTTCCTTAACATCTAAATCAATTGTAAATAGAAACTCTACATTTCTTTAAACTGTTCTAAAAAATTATTATAAAGTTTAATTTTAAGTCGATTTGGATGCTAAAATAGGGATTAAAGAATTTTCTACTCATTATTCCTTTGTTAAATAAAAACCGTGAAAACACATTTAAGAAGCATAAAGACTAAATTTATTGTCCAAGAGCTCACCCAGACTATAATACAATATGATCAGTTCTCAAATTTTTCATCCATCATGATTGGAGATGCTCTTGCAATCTTAAAAGAAATTATCACTATCTTAATTAAATGGTTACTACTAATTGTTCCTAACAAAAAATATTATAAAAATAAGTATAAACTTTCAAAGAAATCTAACAATAACTCCTAAATTTAACTAACAGAACAATATCTTGAATTTGATTCTTAAAAGCTAACATTTTCCTGCTAAAAATAATAGGATGGATTTAATAGAGTATGCTATTTCCCCTCTAATGATTCTTTAAACTTTAAGCAATTAATAGAGGAGCTGATCTATTATATAGACTTTTGCTAGGAAAAGAAACTAAAACTTCTATAACTGGTTTTGCGTTTAGCAAATAAGCAAATTCCAAAATATAGCAGACCATGATCTTTCTTACAATAATTGAGTGAAAGCCTTTTTCCTCGGATGACAAATGATAGCTGTTATAATAAATGATCAAACTAACAATGCCATATCTATTAACTTTAAATAGTGATATATTAATAAAGAAACTAATTTCCTTAAATCCATCTAGGACTTCTCTCTACTTATCTCCAACTTGTATCATTTTCTATTAGAAATATGCATCTCTGGTAGCTCATATTCACAATAAGAAGTTTCCAAATGTAAATTTCATTGTTCTTAACCCTATTACATGCCATATAATATTTGTATGAAAATCATATGACTTGAATTCTATACAATGTGTTAACTTCAAACTACTGAACCATTAAGAAAATACCCAATAGAAGAAGTTGTAGGTTTAAAGAAAACACCCAACAAAAGAAGCAACATGTTAAAAGAAAATACCCACCAGAAGAAGCAACAAGTTTAGAGAAAATACCTAAAATTGTAGAGAAGGAAACTAGGGTTTAGACTACTGAGATCTGGATAGTTGTGATCGATCAAAATTGAGGAAGCTAGGGCGTGAAATTTTCAATGTCATCCACTTTTATGCGGGCTGCGATCCAACAAGCGTTATGATGATTAAAAACCAGGGCTTGGAATTTTCCTGTCGAGAGAGGAAGATTGGTGGGAAATGAAATTTTAGGGGGCAAACGAAAAGGGGGAATGAAAAGAACCCGCGCAAATGTATAGCGTTAAGTATTTTACCATTTTTATTCCATATAGGTCTAAGTGAAAAATATAGCATACAGCGTTTAGGATTTATAAGTTTTATAATCCATACGAGGTTGATAGTGATAAAGGCAGAAACGCTATGAATGAGTGCTATAAATAGCCTATTTTCTTGTAGTGTATAAACAAAAGTAAACTTTAAAGGATTTTAAAAATGGTATTATTTTAAATAATAAAAAAGGGTATTTTATGATAACTAGTACGAATGGATCAAAAATAAACTAAAAATGGACAGGAGATGTGTTCGGATGGTAAACACTTCTCTTAAGTACTTGTTAAGAGGTATATGATACTATTGGTAGCACCCTGTTCCCTGGAATTATTTTGGAGTTACTCGATCTATATAATTTTCTTAAGTTATAGAGATAATGTGAATCGTTAATTGTTAATTTGATAAGTAATGTTTATAAAAATGTTTAAACTAAAGATAAATTACCTTTTGAGTGAAAGATGATTCCTTCGGAATATTTTCCTTTAATAAAAATATTTGGAAGTAAATGATTGATGGGATTATATAAAGAAGCACCTTTATAAAATGTTTGAACCTAAGATAAAAGTTTTATGAAAAGTTTTTGAAAGTTAATAGATACATATATTATATGTAGATCATTTCGTCGCACAAATTTTGATCTAAGATTTGAGTTGGAGACTTTAAGCTGTTTACACCGGTCCAAAAAAGGATTTATCACTTGATTCTTGACGACGAACATTGATGATGGTTTGTGGTTAGGTACTTGATTTTTCTATCACAGTGGAGAATTATGCAAGGAAAGCAAAGGTTTTTGATTTAGAAGCCTGATCAGCATCCGCACTAGAGGATCGGGGGATCAATACTAGTTCAAAAATAAAGTTGTGCATTCGAATAGGAGATCGAATAATATATTTCATACAAATGATTTGTGTATATTATATGGAAATAAGCTTAAAGATAAATGTTTTGGGAAAACTTTTGTTTTGGGTAATTTTGAGATGAAATTCTTTTAAGTAAGGGATAATGTAACGACCCAGAATTTGACCACTTTAAAATGTAGTATTTAAAGTGATTTTAAATACAAAATATGTAATGTTATATGATTCAAACAATATTAGATAGGATTTGGAAAGAGAAGTGCACATAAAAATAGTAACGTTTGCCTATATCGACAAAAGTGACAAAATGCCGATTTCAGAAAAGTAAGTTGTAATGCCTAAATAAATTATTTTAATTAAGTGTTTATATTTTTAAATGGCAATATACAAATTTATTTTTAAATTTGGTATACATTAATAAATAGTTTAACTAAAACGCCAAAATGTGAATGTAAAACATTTTGTCAAAAATTGACATTTTGTCGATTAAAAGTTGTCGCAGCATTGTCGCTCCTTTATTTTCTTATATAGAAACATATATTCAAATAGTATAAGTATTAATTGATTCACTAATCAAGTATACTTTTACAAAACATACTTAGAAAATTCTAGAATATAATTAACAAAAAGTAAGCGTAAAAAGACGGAAAAAGTACAAAAGTCAAAATGTAAAATATCAAATCAAAGAAACATAATTATTACTTTCTTTACTTAATATTTAAGTGAAAATGACAAAAAGTGATGATATGAAATGTGATGTTAAGTGTTGAAAAAAAATAAAGTTACTTAAAAAGGAAATAAGGTTATTTTGATAATTTGGTAAAGGATATTTTGGTAACTTACCACTTCATTTTTTTCTATAAATACCAACGACTTTCTCATTTTTTTCACTCTATTTCTACCTTCTTCGTCCTCCTTGAAGCTCTCTTTAATGGCTTTTGTCTTCTTTCTTTTCCTTATTAACTTTTTCAAAATCATATCAAATCAACTCCAAACACAACCAAACTTTGCCAAAGACCTTAGAATACCATTAAAACATGGTTTAGCATCTAAGAATGGAAGAAATAATGGAGGAGAGGTTGGATGTAATGACCGGATATTTTGTGCCATTTGCATCCGCACATGTCGGACTTGAATTTCATAAAACATTAGATTGTTAATTTTTGTATTTGGCAAAACTCAGCATATACAGTAAATAAATAAATCATAGAATCACAGAATATTACAATAATAAGAAGCGAAAACAAATGAATAATAGTTCATAAAGCTACTATATATATATAACAAAGTTAAAACAAGATACACCTCGAATACCATAGTCAAATAACAAAATCTGAATACATCACTGGAATCAACCGAATGACTGAAAGATGAATCGATAGTTGGATCTCCAAGCGAAGCTCCAAACTCCAAAGGTGAGTCTCAAATGTTGTATCACTCAGTCTGACCCGAGCGTAAAGAAAAACACAAAACACTCGAGTCAGAATTAACATTCTTATATCAATAAATCCAACTCAAGTGAAATATCAATCGAAATATAAGTAACTTAAAGGATGTTTGGGATAACCATCCTCTAAGGATCCGTGGAACTATCTACTATGTAATAATATACGCTATTATAATATGTTTATAGTAAAGTAAAAGTATTAAAATAGCGTTAAGGCGTTACCCATATCCCCCTTAACACATTTTATATATTACCGTAGTTTATACAATGCCGTAAGCTCCTCCATAAGCTGGAGGTTTACCCAGAGGACACCCCATAGGTACGGTACAAAACAAACTCATAGAAGGCGCGATAGGGCATGTGACACGGCACTCGAGGCAATGCCAGGGTAGATATACCATTTATACTCCCAGACTGGTGGTAACGCATAGCAACTGCTACCGCCCGCCTCGTGACACACTTCCAAATCAAAGGGTGCACCCTATCACATCACGAAAGCAGTAGAATGGTATCGAAGAAATGTGTCCGATAGAAGGAATGACCTCACTTGGCCCGGTATAGCTCCTGTTTTAGCCACATCAAGCTGACTCACGGGAGTCAGAGTCGCATAAATACCATGCAGAATCATCACCGAACCATCCTACATCATTCTGGAATCTCCATCACGTACACAGTTGTTAAAGTGGTTTTCGCTATTGGCAGAGAGTATGACAATATCTGATCCCGGTCTCTTTAACAACCAATCGTTATTATAACACCGATGTCATTTCAAAATAGTTTATACTTCAAAAGAAAAATATCATTATCACTTCAAAAACCATACCAATACGATATCATTTTCATTTCAAAATCAAATACGATATCATTTCCCTTTCAAATATATCCTTTTCCAAAATCATAGCATTTTCAAAGTTATAACACTTTCGAAACCATACACTTGAAATTATAACACTTTCAAAACATAATACTTTGAAATTCATAACTTTGAAAACATAACTTCCACCATTTATACAGTTTAGATATTAAAATAGTATATATAATAAAATAGTTTATAAAGTAAAATAGTTTCTATAAAAGAGTTATAAGTTAAAATAGTTTATATTAAAATAGTAGTATATTAAAATAGTTTATATTAAAAATAGTTTATATTAAAAATGATTTATATTAAAATAGTTTATATTAAAATAATTTATAAAATAGTTTTAAATATAATTTAAAACACTTTATATAATAAAATAGTTTCCTCTAATTTCATAAATCGATTCCAAATCAACTCGAATTCCAAAAAATCAAATTTAATCAAATCTCAGGTCATCAATTTCAATTTATTTCAGTTTCTCAATAAAACATTTTAAATTATATCGATTTCAAATATAGATTTCTAACCATAAAATAAATCATTTCAATTTCAATGTTTTCAAAGCTTTAAATATTCAAACATTTCAAAACCAGATTTGATAATTCCATATATATATATATATATATATATATATATATCAAATTCACTTTACTAATATTTATTTTGAAATATTTACTTAATCGTTCAAATAACATTTAAATAAAACTTCTAATTTCAAATTTAAATAAAACTATATACACCATTTCAATTTATGTAAATTTGAAATATTCATTTAAATCACCTTTAATCAAAAATCAAGTTATAAAATCATATCTTTAAAATCCCAAATTTTATAAATTTCAAATCAAACTTATTTGAGTATAATTCTTAAATAAATTTAATTTCAAAACCTCGAAAATCATTTCAATATATATATATATGTATGTATATATATATTGACCAACGATGTATGTATATAATTTTCTATCTTATAATCAAGTGATACAGATATTTATCATTTCAATCTGCAATTTAAATATATACAGGTATATATCATTTCAACTTGCAATCCCAAATTCAATTCAATGAAAATCGCTTGGTTGTATCATTTCAACCCATAACGATTTTCTCCTATTCTATAGATCGTTCAGATATGTATCATTTCAACCCATAGGGAATTCTATACAAACAGGAAACTTGCAGAGTAAAAACACATATAATAATAATATAACAGGCATATATTATCAATGTAAATAACATATAATGGTGTCAGATGTCACAGGTGAACAAATACAGACAATAGCATATATATATATATAATTGTAAATAACAAACAACAACATATTTCAATTGTCGTTTCAATTGAAATCAAATTTAATAAATATAAGAACGTTAATCTTGAGTGATTTCTCACCTTTGAGACTAAAGAGAATAGATAACATGACAAGCAAAGATTCAAATCACGATCTAGAATATCGACGGATCCAACAACAAATCTCAAAGCGAAGTAAGCTGAACACGGATTTGACGGACAAAGTTGATAGATAAGAAATTGATGAAATAAATTAGAATCTGCTTGATATAGTTGAAACAAAGAGTTTAGTATATTATTATTTTATTACATTCTTTTAGAAGTCAATGTTTAAATCAAAACACGTATTGTAAAATAAAATCTATATATATTTGAAAATCAATATAAATTTTAAACGCATACATATGAAAAAATCAAAATCTATATACATATATAAAAATCGAAATACCTGTATATATTATAATATAAAAATCTATAGGCATTTTGAAATCAAAATACCTATATATATATATATATATATATATATATATATAATAAATCACATATATTGGCAGACCTAGTTTTGACGTGAAGGCAATGTGTGCCAGCTAATAATATATATATGTAGACACCCTATACAACTACGGCTAATTACTATGCAGACTAAAAATATATTTATACAAACACTTAACGTAGACTTTCCCTTGTAACAAAACATAAATTATATGCATAAACAATATATTATACTAATACAAAGTCTTTGAACACATATACTTTCAAAGATAACCCAATATGTACAATATCTATACATATATACGTGTTATAAAATAATATAACTTTAACCGTAACATATATAAAACTCACGCATATATGTAATTTTTTTTAAATCAATACATACTAAAACAAAGATACCACTTTTCAAAATTCATATATACACACAACACGCAGATACATAATTATATATATATATATATATATATTCTTAAATCGATATATGTTGTTTTATTCATTTCAAAATCAATAAAAATGAAACAATGTAGAATTAAATAAATACAAAAACATATTTGATATTAAAATATACAAACTTTTCCTTTTTTCCAAGTAAGTATAGAAATGCAAAGCAAAAAAAAACGTGTGGCCGACTGAGTAAAGGCTGAGAAATATACAAATACAATATATATATAACATACATATAACACTCAAAAATCAACATACCTTTCTGTAAAGAAAAAGGCGAGTGTAAATATATGCGACCTTGATTCCAGAGATATGCAAACTTGAACCACCAGAACAACTTTATAATATATATATACACAATAAAATATATATACTTATATAACTTATTATTATATAAATATAAACTGTTATATTATAACTATGCTGACGTGTTTTCTTTATAAATTATTTATATACTAGGCTTGCTAGAATAAAAGAACCATTTCTTGCAATTATTTTTAAAGTATAACTATGACAACATGAATTAAAAGATGGGAACTAGGCATTTATATAAGTAAAACATAAGCTTATGTTGATAGCCATGAATTAAATATGCAAATACAACATTCAAACTAAATATATGCATAATTATCAATACTTACTAAACAAAATACCTATATCATCTTTAAAATACACTATATAACTAAACATAGTTTCAAGCTACGCATATATAATATTGTAATGCTAAATGAAAACTATATCTACCAACTTTTGATGTAGAAATAAGATAAACAACAAAAAAATCTTACTTTATATACATAAATACGTGCAAAGAAGGTAGTAGTTCGGCCACATGAAGCAAGACCGAGGCTTGATGGATGAGGAGAGGCGGAGGTGGGTTCTTGAGCGCTGTTGCATGCAAGCGGTGGCTTGTGTGGTGATGCGGGATGTTTGGTGGGGCGTTTGTGCGCCTGCATGGTGGCGGTACGTGGAGAGGGAGGAGGGAAGTGGTGGCGCTCATTCGGTTAGAGGTGGTTACAGCAACTAGGTGAGGCCAGCTTGGCACTGCTCGGCCATGTGGAGGGAAGATCAAGGTGGGGAGGTGGATGTTGCGTGATGGAAGAAGATGGGAAGAAGAAGACGCGATGGGAAGAGAGATACAATCCAGCAGGCTCGAATTTGTTTTTTTTCATGTATACCTCTATGATATACATTTTTGCTCAAAGGCAAAAGTACAGAGGTAAAGAAAAATATGGAAGAGAATGGAAATGACTACACGAACCAGAATATAAATTTAACAATTAGAATAGAAAAAAGTTAAAACTGAAATTAAATAAATGTCAATGGTCGATTTCCAAAGAAAAATGAATATATACAATAAAAAGAATAAATGTGATATGAACGGTCATCCGTGATAAGCAGAAGTTATTAAAGTAATTTATCAAATTGCTTGGATTACATGTTCAACTGTGAAAGGCAAAGGAAAGCTAATGGTCACAATTTATAGTGCCAGTACGACATATCGTTTTATCATTTCCGTCGCGTACCGGACCTCAAAATACAGAAATGAATATACCGCAAAGATCAGCACAGTGAGATGACCAAAACGGTATACAGATATTAGTGGTACAATCATCCTATCAAAAGCTGATATACGGTACCGAAAATGCGGTTAATCTGCCAGAAGTAAGATAAACAGAGCAATAATAGTCCAAATTTGGCAAAACAAAATATGACGTCTCACTCAGAAGATGATTTACAAATTTTCTATAGAAAAATATTTAGGTTTGGAAAACATTTTATCATCATCAAATATTAACTGATTTAAATTGAAATAAAATTACACAATAAAATAAATTTCCATATTATCTGGTGAAAATTTAGCATTTATTATGTTTAAGTAGACGTATTCCAAATATTAAATTTATATTTCAAAATTTTATTATTTAAAATTTCACAAAATTTCAATTAATCAAATAAATATAACCACTAAAAATTTTCGGGTCGTTACATTGGAACTCATGGAGGCCGAACTATTTGGAAAGAAAGCAAGTTCGGGAAGCTCCGAAGCAAGAAAAAAGAAGGAAGTTCCACCGATTTCATTCCAAGGAGCTAGGACCAAATTCAAGGTGTTGCGGAAGCTCTGTCGAATTTTCCGATGTTGGTTGAAGTTGAAAACAATAGTGACGTGTTGGATTAAATGGATGTTGGTAGGAACTTAATCGATTTTGTTAATGGTGAGTACTCATATAAAAAGTTAATAATTTCTAAAAATATTTCAAGTTAATAACATGAAAAGTTTAGTATATGTTGGATGATTTAATGGATGATAACTTGGTTGATATTATGGTTGATTATATGTTTATGATATGGATGATAACTTGGTTGATAAATGATAAGAAAAATGGTTAGTAAGCATAGTCAATTTAATAAAAATTTAAATCCATATAAATGTGCATATGGGAATTATTTAGCCTCTTAATGAAATCAAAATATCCAAGAAGATTGAAAATGACATAATACTATAATATGAAATGAAATGGAAAATGGATTTGAAATATGAAAAATATTTTTTAAATTGAGTTAAAATGATTTAGAAATATTTTATTAACATTAAAAAGTGTTTCCATGAAATTTGAAAAGAAATTGAAAATTTAGTCAAAATTAGGCGCGTCGCGTAACGGTAGTTCCCGATTTCGCGCCATAAAAATCAAACAAGTGCAAAGGTTGGAATATAGCTCACAATTCTTCGAGATAAGAATTTTCTAGGTTATTATATCCATAGTTTTCCAATGAAGAAAGAAAATCGAGATGTCAATAAGTAGATTTTAAGATATGAGTAAAACAAGTTTTTGGAAAAATCGTTGTTTCGCAGTTCGGAATTCAAAACTGGATTTCTTTGAAAATGATGTTTTAAAATTGTTTAAAAATATGAAATAAATCTTTTAAAATATTTTAAAAGTGATTTAAGTAATAAAAATAGATTTTCAAATAATAAAATATATTCGCGAATTTAAATTGATATGTTAAATATGAAAGTTTATTAAAGTAATTATATTCATGAATTTAGAAAGTAAATAATCCTTTAAATTAAATATTTAGAAGTAATGAATTTGACAAAGGAATAATATCCGCGATTTTGGACAGTGAATAATCCTTCAAAAAAAATGAATGTTTTGGAAAGTGATATTATAAAAGAGAATTTAAAAGGTTTGAAAATAAAATAAGTTGTGAATTTACTTATTATTAAAGTAAGTATATGAAAATGTTTTTCAAATATCTAATAAGTGAAATGGTTTTGAATATTATCTTTTTGAAGATAATTTGAATTAAATGATCTGGAAAAGCGATCTATAAAAAATTAATAAAATCAGACCCAGTGATTATTTAAGTGCGAGATTTTGTTTGTTGCTTTGATAGTTAAATAACCGACTATCAACATTGGCTATTTCAGTACATCAACTTGATGTGGAAACTAATTAGTCGTACACTTTGTATGTAACTGACTGTAGGCTTGATTATCGTTTGTGTTGAGAATGTTGATTTGAGTAGTGTGGAGTGATTACTCCTATCTACCGAGCTTCCTTCTTGGCCGAAGGATAACAAGTTGAAAGTTGGAGACGTGATAAGTCTATGAGACTTAGTTTCTATTTGATGTTGAGAAACGCTTTTTCATTGTTGGTGCGAAGAAACTGGAATCAGATTTATCTGAAAACCACTTCGGGCCAACATTTATACGAAGATTGTGCAGGTTGGTCGATGATATTGATAGTTAGGATTTTCATAGTGAAGGACTGCTAGTTGATCATTTGGGGTTAAAATCCCAATATACGTATAGTAGCAGTGGTCTCTTCGTTGTGAAATATCCAATGTAAGAACTATTATTCACTACTTGTAACGACTCGATTTTTCAACGCCCGAAAAGCCGAATCATTAGGGTAAAAAGAAGAAGGAGATAGAAGAAGAGAAAAAAAATAACACAGAATCTAACCGTCGCAGCGGAATAAAATATAATAGATAATAACTGATCTTTGCACAAAAGCAAATCTGTTTATACATTACATCATCAGAGCACACATAACACCCAACTGGACGGTAATCATAACCTGTCCTCACAAAATTGAATATACGGCTAATCAACACAGCGGAATATTTAAAACAAGTATGGAAGTACGTATCGCCATCCAGCTCATCTCCTAAGCTCCACAGCATCCTTTTCTGTAATCTATAATACTGGGTCTGACCCGAACATTATAGTGAAATAACACTCGAGTCAGTCTGGAATACCAGCGTGAGAAAATCACACTCAATCTGATTATTTAAGTTTCAAATCCTTTGAAAACAAAAGAATCTCATTAGACCACGCCACAAATAAACATGTCGGGTTTTTACCTTATGATAGCCAAAACACTTTTTATTAAATCCGTCTGATATTGTAATAGTGTCTATAGAAAGTAAAATAGAATCTAGCTGAAATGCTTGCATCACACATTTCAGTAATAGTTGGGCACAATCAAAACCGTACAGGCACGTAGGGAGAATGGATTTCCAACTAATGACTAGGCACTGGGGTACCACCTTTCACAGTACGTCGCCTAGATCACCGTACCGAGGATCCCTCCTGATCCCCTCCAACACAAGACCATGACTACCTCTTATTGGATAATCCCGAGTAAGATCACCTCGCAGTTGCGATTAGCAACCGCCCACACAGCCGAAAT
This sequence comes from Allium cepa, assembly GCA_030765085.1. Taxonomy (NCBI): domain Eukaryota; kingdom Viridiplantae; phylum Streptophyta; class Magnoliopsida; order Asparagales; family Amaryllidaceae; genus Allium; species Allium cepa. Next base: position 443,216,499 of record CM060938.1, on the reverse strand, counting down.
AAAAAGGGACATCTAGACAGGGATGACCTCACCCTAATGGGTGCTACCCACTTAGCCTTGCTGCATAACCCCTGATTTTCAGTCATTCCCGGTTGATGAGGCTCGAGGTTAAGTGTTACCTTTTTGAACACATCTCTTAGAATGCTCACCGTCCACCTGACGATGTTCTGAAAGCATTCATCCATACAAGTCCGTTCCGAATTCGAACGGAGCCGAAGGCACTACTCCTACTACATCCATTTTGGAATCACTTCAGGATTAGTAGCGACTAGCCCTTGCACTTCACTGCTCCACCTTCGAATCCAAACTCGTCTTCCTCACGAAAACGTACAAAACGGATCGAAGTGGTTTTCGAGAATTTACTCCCGATCCCGGTCTCTTCGAAACGATCAACGCATTGGCCAATACTGATAGTCGGTTATTTAACTATCAATTAACATTCACAAACAACCATCCAATATAAATAATTTCACCAAATTATTTATTGATCTCAAAATATCTTCACAAGATATATTTTCACTTTTCAACCCTTTGAAACAGTTTTCAAACCACTCTTCTCATGGAATGAATTCCCAAATATTTATTTCCACTGAAAACACCAAGTACCAGTACTTTAGATTTTTAACATAATTTAAAAACACTTTATTATAAAATACACTTTAAACATTTAAATTTTAAAACTACTTTAATGCTTTATTTAAAGATATATACTTTAAGAATATTTAAAATAAAGCTACTTAACAAAATATAAAACTCAATTTTTATCTTTTTAAAACATAATACCTAGTCACCTTTAAATAAATTTTAAAAATACTTACTTTAAAATTTAAACATTAAAAATAATAAATTTTCTAAAACATACGGTTTAAAACAACTTTTAACTTTTAAGTTATACTTAAAAAAATTCTTTGAAAACGTACTTGGCTATCCAGGGAAATATGCTTCTCTTTCACATCTTTTAAAAATAAATCACTATTTATTTTTAAACAAATTTACCCATTCCTTTATAAATTCCCGCCGTGAAATTTATACTTCCAAATATCCATTGATATCCGTTTCACTTTATAAACCCAGTTTATAAATTTCATAGTCGCATTCTCCTTTAAATTTCCTATTTCAAACACTTAAATCAATATCCAAATTGATTTCCAATTTACTCTGTTTTGAAATAAATTCATTTACTTACTCATTTATTTCAAAACCCGTTGGCTTTAAATTTTTAATTCTTACCTATGCTTTAAAATCTTTTAACTGAAAATACCAATTTCATATTTCCCAAATTCCTTCTTTATCCTTTTCACTAAATTTAAAACCTTGAATTGTTTAAAATAAATTCTTCATTCCTTTACATAATAACACTTGAGTAAAAAAAATTCACTCATTCTCATTGATTCAAAAATCCCATTTCCCATACTTGGGGTTTTCTTTATTAGAATTTAGAAATCAACTTTTCCTCTTTTCCAATGTATTCTTTATTTTATTCAAATTCTCTATAATTATTTAAAATTCTCTCTTTTATTTTCTTCCGAATATCCAAATCTATACAATTTTCTAACTCAGTATATCCAAATATATTCAATCAAACCATAGCATCCAACATTTGAATTAACAATATAATCTACCACAGATTATCGCATAAACCATATCACGGAATATTAAACAATCTAGATAAATTTGAGGAATCCAGTTGTATCCCTCCAACATGTCTTCCCTGCATCCATGGCTGTTAGCACAATATAAAATACCAATTCCACTTTGAGGTGGAATATCGTGCTATATGGGTTTATATAATATCATCCGCTATAATGCGGCACATAGGGTCGCATTCGCTATATAATGCGGGAAATCAATCACTCCAATATATATAATACTAATTCCACTTCGAGGTGGAATATCGCGGTATATGGGTTTATATATAATATCATCCGCTACTATGCAGCGTATAAGGTCTATTTAATTTTAACTAATGACAATCATCATCCAAGCAAAACAACCGATAATTTAAATTTAACTATTTAAATTTAAATACTATCCAGAAGAGTGAGATTAACTCACTCTTGATTTTTGTTTCGCAATCCGGCCCAAACTGGCTATTTCCTTCACGATATTGGACCTTGTACAAACATTATACGGTTTATTAACATTTGAATTAATTTAATAATCAATTCTTTATGTCAAAAAATTTAATTGACTAATGAACTAATTAAACTACTAAATTCCCTTTTGAACTACATATACATTAATAAAATAAATTATAGATTTTCAAAAATAGACTTCCGGCACTTTAAAATTCCTATTTATTTTCCCAAAAGCTTACCTTTATATACATATTAAATTATAAGTGTGTGTGTGTATTCTAACTCCTTATATACATTTAAATTAAATTAAGAACATTTAAAATTCAAAACTGCTTAGCCATTTAAGATTTCATTTGCTGTAAATAATTTCTGTATATATATATAAATCAACTATTTACAAAACCTACTATTATACATTATTTATTTATTTTCTTCTTTTCTTTTCTAAACTAGACAAATTAATTAAAATCAGAAAATATCTTTCCCTCAAAATTCCAGACGAACTACCTCAACCACGGCTACCTCGCGAGCGCCTCCTTCAGCTTCAATGTCGACACCAGCTGCTCAAATCTCACGCGACCTCGCCAACATTCACTGATCACCGATCGACGCTGCAGTCGATCCCCTCCCTTCGAACTCGCGACACGCATAAACCCACATCGAGCTCCTCCATCGATGTCATGCTACACAGAGAAATCGTGACCCCATGATTTGATTCGAATCGAACTCGTTCCCTCCTCACATTCGCAGCGGTCGTAAACCGGAGCCACGTCGACGATGTCACGGCGCCGATAGCTACACCCGATCTCAAGCGCCATGACTTTGATTTTCGCTCGCCTTCCATCCACGTTTGAACGAACTCGATTGTATGATGTGAGGGAGGTTCGGCTCGATCAATTCTCCGACACGAGATTCTTGCTCAAATTTGAATTGCTTTGGTTTGGGGATTATTATTATTTATTTAACGAAAGGGCTTCGGCCATGATTTTATCAGTTTCGTTTTTTCGTTCGAAATAATTTCTTGCGTGATTTTTAAAGAGGAAGTAGGGGAGACAAGATGAGATGCTTGTGTGTAGCAGATGAGCTACAGAAATTTGAAGGAGAAATGAAAAAGTGCTGATGGTGAAAGAAAGGCAGCTGATAGGAAGGAATTTCAGCTGTGTTGACTTGGGTATATATAAATATTAAATTCAAATTCAAATGTCTCGATAAATGCAACTTAAAATCTCGACATCCTATCGAGGAATGCCAGTAGGCGTTTATAATGTTAAATCCCTATTTAAAGCATAATGGAAAAGGTTTTGAGTCCTAATTCGATCGTATGGAGAAGATAGCTTTTCGGATTGACTATTAAAATTTATTCAATTAATTTTTTTTCCAGGCATTTATATCTCGTATGATAACATGATAACTCCGAAAGCTACGAAATTTGAAACCCGATAATAATACAATATTACGGATCCAATGGAACAGGTTTTGTCGAATTCCGAGACTGTGCCTCGGAAGGCTATTTCTAAATATCATTTTAAACAATATAATTTCAAAACTGAACAAATCACTGTTAAATTCAATTTTAAAACTTCTATTATCCTTAGCACTATAAATATAAATTTTGCAAGCCTTCAAATTATTTTTAACAGGCTTAAAAACCAGATTCAATATTTTACCCAACTTCAAATTATTTAATTTAATAATTAAATTACCCAATAAATGGTGATATTTGAATTCAAGTTAAAAATTAAGTTTTAAATATTTAAATCAGTTAAATATTCCGGTTTCAAACATCCAAAAATTCCAGGTCGTCGCATTCCCCACTTAAAAGAATTTCGACCCTGAAATTGCAAGTTAGGAAGAGTGGCCCAATACCCGTTTACTATTTTCCCAAAACCAAACAGTTTTTAACAACTTCCCAAAACAATCCTTTTCTTATTAAAGACACACTTGTTATCCCAACTTTTGGCAAAGCTGAGATACCCAAAAATTAGCTGAAAATCAATGATTACTATTCTTGAATATCAACTGTGCATTGCAGGATAACCATGGATATCGATGAATTTGGTCCGAGTCCAGATCGGGCCGCAATTGACAAGACATGATGAGCAAAGCTGTAGAAGCCAACATTTCAAATCTCAAGTCAATCCGAGCTCGTATGTGCAAGTTATGATCGATTCAATCTAAGGAAAGGGCATCGTCTTCGTATCCATCTCCAAGCTCCGGTTTGAATCGATCTTGATCATATCGATCGAAGGACCAGTAGCTTCGTATCCATCGAAAGAGTTGATTCGTATCGGTCGAGTTCGAATCCATCAGATTGCCTCAATTCGACTCGATCACGTTCGAACCCATAAGCATGGTCTCATTCGAATCCATCATTTTCGTACCGATGGATTTCGTATCCATGGGCAGATGATGCACCTCGTAATGATCAGCTGGTGCCTGCTTCGTATCCATCAGAGAAGTTGCTCTTCGTCTCCATTTAAGAAGCCTTGTTTGAACCTAGGTGTGAAAAGTTGTTCGCATCCATCGGGGTTCCGCCATTCGACTCCATCGGAAGGTTCTACTTCGAATCCATCGAAAGTCTCTCGTACCCATCTGTTTCGTATCCATCAGGTGTTGGCCGCTTCGTATCCATCAGGAGTCCTTGTTCAAATCCATGAACAATCACTTGTTCGTATTCACCAAGTCAGCAAGCGTAGATGACGTGTCATCCCACGATACGAAGTAGGCGAGATCTAAGGAATCAAAGCGTTCAACTCGGAGAAAAGATCGGGTCGACTCGAAGGACGCGCGCCACCTCATCACAGAACCACGTGAGCTGATGGAGTCGAAGCCATCGATTTGAAGCCATCGATCGAACTAGACAGGAACCGGAAAATCCAATTTCGAATCGACCGTATCTCGAGATCCATAAGTCCAAATGCCACGAAATTTTCACAGAAGCTTTCATACATGTTGAAGAATGTCCACACCAAATTTCACCTCGATTGGATGATTTTCTGATCGATTCGAATGGAGTTCGAATCGATCCCAAAGTGGGCCCAACTTTCCTGAGGCCGGGCATGTGAGCCCCCTCACATGCCAGAAGTGGTCTCCCGAATTTTCAGCGAAATATCAGCATCCTACGCCTATAAATAGAGCCCCAGAGCCTACAGAAAAGGGATCTTTTTGCCATTCAATGTCCAGACTCTGCCGGAATCGATTCTATTTCCTTCCATCATTGTTATAGCCGAAACTCAATCATTGTAACTGTACCAATCACTTGTAACCAGCAAAGAACATCAATAAAAGTTAAAACTTTGAAGTGGACGTAGGTCGGAGATAGCCGAACCACTGTAAATCTTGCATCTATAGCTGTTATCTTTGTATTGCTGCTTGTTGCTTGCTTGGATCTGAGACTTGTGCTTGAATATTGTTGATTTATATTCGTTGTTTGGTGCTTTCACAATACTTGAGATTTGTGACCATTTTAGGAGTCAACACTTTGGCGCTTTTACTAAGAAGAAATAGCACCCGCTACACCAGATTCGGAATTCAGATTTAAGGACTTGAAGAATCTCGACTTAGAGACGATGACTCGACAAACAAGACAAAGAGCTGATCGGAGCCAACAAGGAGGAAGCCAAGAGGCATCCTCTGGAGCTGGAGAAGGACAAGCTTCGATGTACATCACCAGAGACGAGATGGAGGCTATGGCTAATTCAATACGCAAAAGCATGATGAAGACTCACTAGGAGATGATGCAAAATTTTCTTGAACAGATAAGGGCAGCGAACGTGCAAAACCATGGGCCAACTACAGCGGCTGCAAGTACAGGACAAGGAGTCAGGATTGCGGAGGCCAATGAAGGTCAGGTTCAGGACCGTAGTGCAGGACCTGAAGGCAATCAACAAGGACTTGGGGGCAAACCCTCAGGATCAGATACTGGAAGACCCATAGATGAAGCTCAGCAGGCTGGAGTCAACGCTACTGTTACTGAGCCACATGAAGAGTATATATCAGAGTCCCCTTCAAGGCTTGGAGGGCAGGATAGAAACATGACAAGGGGTCAACCCCCGGATGGAGATGAAAGAATGATTAGTCTAGTGCGACGAATCATGAGAGGAGGATTGTCGAGTGGAGGATTACAAGAAGTCAGCCGGAGTCCGTTCACTCCGAATATCAGGAATGCAAGGAATCCTCCGAAGTTCAAACTGCCTACGTTGGATCCTTATGATGGGAGTTCAGACCCAATGATGCATATTACCAGACACATCAGGCACATGGAATTGCTGGGGGCACCCGAGGAAGTGATGGCTCGATGCTTCCCTTTATACTTGTCAGATTTAGCTGCGCTTTGGTTCAGACAACTGGAGACTGGATCAATCGGGACATGGGGCGAGCTTGTACATTGCTTCACGAGATAATTTAGGGTCCATGTGACGCGACCCAAGAGTGTTATGACTCTAGCTTCAATCAAGAAAAAGACAGGAGAGTCCACAAAAGATTTCTTATTGCGATTCAATGCAACGGTGGCATATGTAGATCGCCCGGATCCATCGATGATTTTAATGGCGGCGGTAGCAGGAGTCGGGGAAGGCACCGAATTCAAAGATGGCGAGAGATTCCCCACAAGATCTTCGAGAATTTTATCATGAATCTAAAAGATTCATTCGGTTGGAAGAGTCACGAGCCGAGAGGAGAGAAATAAATGCTGTGCAGGGCGAAAGAACCGCCAAGGAACAGTCCGGAGCGGACAAAGGAAAGAGATAGCAGGACGATGGACGTGATGGTCCTGACAAACGGAAGAAATTCTGAGAGCCTAGATTCAGACAGTACATGGATCTGAAGGCAAGTCTGGAAAGAATTTACACTGAAACTCGGGGGAAACTCCCCTATCGAAAACCACCCAGGAGAGATCCCACTGAGCAGGAGCGCAGAACTGGAAAATATTGCCTATTCCATGAGTTGGATGGGCACGCTACAGATGAATGCCGTCACCTGAAAGATGAGGTGGAAGAATATGCCAGGAGTGGTAGATTGCCACAATATGTCAGAGAACAGACAACAGTGGCAAGGCCTGAATAACTACCGCCTCCACATAACAGGAACGATCCTAGATCGGCAGGGGCCAAGTCCAGGATTTGGACTTCGGTCAAATAATTTCATTAGATTTGTTTTCAGAATAAAACGGCCACTCCAACTACTCATGTACGGGAACCGGAGAGATCCCTAGGCATGCTCTAAGATGGAGATAGACTGATATGCCCGGAGAGGCAATGTTTAACTTTTTCCTGATGTTTGAGATTGAACATCAAGGACCTGAATTTGAATAAACAAATTAGAATTTCTTGAAATAGACCTTTGACCGGAGAGTCACAGGATGAATATTGAATACCAATATGAAAATGATTGCTTTATGACCCTACCCGGAGAGGCGGGGTCCGGAGTGCAAGATGTAACAACCGGCATATTTTACAATTGAGTATTTAAATATTTTATTTAAATATTTCATCGTTAGTCGGATTTTTGTCCGAAAAAGCTACCTTTGCAAACAGTCGAATTAGGACTCGGGACCACTCCCATTGAGTTCAAAATGACGTTTGCGATCTTTTTAAGTGTAAACTTTGATGTGTTTGGAGATAGTAGAATTTTGCTACTTTTTCACTTAGGGCTTTGGTTTGGGCTGAGCCCAATAACCCCACTTATGTATTCAGTCCCAACTCCATTCCAACTCTTCATTACTTCATTTCTAATCCTAATACTCAAACTTTTCCAGCAATGGTGGGAGGAATGGGAAATTAAAACTCCAAGCCCTAATCTTTATTGCAAACTCAAGCTTCTACCTCTAAATTCAAGAAGAACCTTTGGTAAGCCTTCTCTTCATCTTCTCCAACTCTTTCTCCATTCAATTTCAGAAAATTCCTAAACCTAATTTAGGAAATGTTTCTCCTTTAAGCTTAGATTCAAGCTTGTTGGGTTGGAACTGAAGAGTGATTGTTCTTGCCATTGCTCTATTGCTTCTTCTTCATTGATTTAGTAAAAAGGTGAGATTTTTATCTCACATCTAAGCCTAAATTTATCTTCGATTGTCAGGTATGAATTCCTAACACTTATTCGTGCGCAATTGCTTGTGGTTTGGATTGATTTGGTGAATATTCCAATTTGTGGTGTTTTGGGTTCAATTCTTTAAAAATCATAGCTTTGATGTTTTGATCATGTTTTGGTGATGAACCGAGGAGCTTCTATGGTCGGGTAGTCGATTGGCGTAAACCCTTAGAGTCGTTGCTCGACCGTTTGCAAATTGAGGGAGTTTGCACCTCTTTTGACATAGGGTAGGAAGTGCAAAAATACAGGTTCGGCCGACCGAACCACTGGGCCGGTCGACCGAGCTGCTACTAAAAGTGCATAGCACTTCTCTGTCTCAGGTCCGGTCGACCAACTACAGAGCTCAGTCGACCGGCCTACTTCCCGAGGATTTTTTTCAGAACATGGTCCGGTCGACCGAGCTCTGTAGCCGGCCGACCGACCTGTTGCTATTTTTCCTATTTCGCCTAATTTGCGTGGTTTCCAAATTTAATCGATTCGTGTTCTTTCCTTATTTGTTGTTGTCATTTGTTATTGACTTTGATGATTTCTTTCCTTCGGGAATTTTAGGAATATCCATTATGATGGATTCGGTATCGATTTCTTTGGATTTCATTCACGTCTTCGAATGTGAATTTTAGTGATTGATTGTTCTTACAATCTTCTTTGTGATTTGTCACTTTAAAAATATAAAGGTTTTCTATACTAGTAGTAAATATCAAAACTCTTTCTTCAAATGATTTCAACACTATTTTATTACAAAGCTCGTTTTCTCAAACCGATTTCTAATCTATTAGTATATACAAACCTTTACCTCACTCGTATGAGAAATCTAATTAAACGGCTTAGTAAAACGAGTGGTACGAAATGCTTGCGTTTACTTCGTCGGTTAATTCTTGGACTTGTTCGATTGAAACTCTTGTGACAATTTTCTAGTGGAGATCTACAATTTGTTCGTAAATATTTAAGTTAAGCTAGTGGTTATGGGACATGAAGCTAAGCTCATATATTTACTAGCTTACTGTAATTGACACTTCTTGATGATCATGACGAGAATTCTTGTGATTTACACTAGCAATTATGCGATGTCTATTTGTCCACGTGGAGGACTGTAACTCATTCTATTGAGCTACGTCTCATTTCTATGTGGGGTAGCTTCCCATGGCCTTCGAGCCATTCGTGTGTCAAAAATTAATGGCTAGCTACCATGAGATAGCATCTCATTCGTGTGATACATATGTTGGTGAGTTTTTATGCTCCCGTTCGTGTGATAGGCCTCTCCCCCCTTTTTTATGATTTCTGGATTTCGTGTGTTGAATTCTGGAATTTATGCTTCACCAATTTTAGTGATTTCATTGATATGATTTATCAATTTTTGTGCATTGGTGAATTCGTGTGTCATTGACTTGTTGTGAATACAAGTTTTGGGTATGAAACCCCCTTTTTGGTTCTTTGTGAAGATTTTTGTGATATTGATTAATCTCATGTTGAGTTTCAATTACATATTTATTGTAGTATGCCCGTATGGTTGTTATATGTTTATGCCATATCTCTTATTCTATATCATGTCATCTGATATTTATAGCTAGATTGATCCGTTTATTATTTTCTTATAAATAATACTCGGGTCAGACCGAGATGTTACAGGTGCTTCAGCTTGACTTCTCACTTGGGACTGATTTCTCTGACTTTTGGCTAACTACTTAGATTAGTAGTTTATTTTGTTGTATACCCTTGAGATATGGACTCATAGTTGTATTCTTTTGTATAGCACATGTTGCTATTCTTTTGTATTATTGTGGATCTTCTTGAATACTACTCTAATGAACACTTTTATGTGTTATATATATTCATATCTATTTCCGTCTTTGTGATATGAATTATCGTGACTGATTTGTGTTATGTTTATTTCTATATATGTTTTCGAAGACACTATAGCCATTGTGTAGTAACTTTGAGTTTGTATCGGTATGTCGGATTTCCTCTTGAAAGGCATGCAAGTTATATTTTATCTGACATATCAGTACTCGCACAAAGATATTACACAAATGGTCGCTCCTCAACAGCCTTATTCTCCCTGCTAGTTGACAGCATTACTTCTTAGTGTTCTTGGCTAGCGTGGGTATAGGGGTGGGGCGTCACGGCTTGGTATCAGAGCCAAACTTCGGAACAATGTAGAATAATTTAACAAGGATCATCGTCCTAACTCCATCTTAGGAGTCATGCTTTAGGATTTTATTCGGGTCTTCGTACCGATTCATCCTATTTTCTTTATGATTCCTTGTTTTATCTATCAAGATTGCTTGATATTCATTTGGTGAATAACCTTTTTCTCCTTCTTTCTTTTCTAAGGGAAGAGAAATGGTTAGTTCTAGCAGTCCTAGCGCTGGTCAATCCAGTAGCCTTTCTCTGGATGGCGCATGCATGTCTGCCCAACAACTTTTGGATCTTGTAAAGAATCAAGAGTTTATCTATGTTTGAGTAAGAACCCCAAAATGATTCTACCTTTGAAACTTGAATTTTCTTTCAATCAGCTTGTGGATGTTACTCTCCTTCATGAAGAGGTTGGTAAAGGAAGTGTTTGTGATATTGGGACTTCCAAGAAGAGGAATATTAAGTTCAAGAGCCTTAATCCCAATAAGAGAGTGAAGCAAACTACTTTTGTAGCAAAGACTCCAATCCCTAATCATGGAGGATGCTACAATTGTAATTCTAAGGACCACTATATAAATAAGTGTCCTAGACCTATCTCTTGCTGCTATTGCAAAGGTGTAGACCATTATATGTCTTCATGCCCCATACTTCAAAGCAAGAAGAAGGTGGAACAAGAAACTTCGGTGGCCAAGACTCCTACCCCAAGTCGTAAACGATGCTACAATTGTGGTTCCACGGACCATTATGTAATTAAGTTCCCGAAACCCCTCTATTGCCGCTATTGCAAAGGCTCCGGTCATTACTTATCTACATGTCCCAAACTCCCTAGTAAGAGGGAGGGAAAGTTGAAAGTCGTGCAAGCCCCTTGTGACACTTCTCTCGGTCAAGGTATTTTTCACTCAATCCTTGATGGCATTGTTTTATTTCGTGATCTTCTTATTTGAGTTCTTTTTGATATGGCTCACTATTTTATATCAAAAGAACTTGTTAATTCTTGTTCTTTGAAAATATTTTGGGCTTGATGACTTCTTTGGGAATTGCAAATCCGGATGGTGGATCCGCAACAATCAACTTACTTTCTATGGATGTCAAAATTATTTTATGTGATTTTTCTTTCCGAGCCGATATTTTTTCTTAGGCTTCGTAATTGATTTTTGTAAGGATTGGCTTGATCGTTGTGAATCCCATATCCTATTTTCCGTGGGGACTATTCATCTTTGACATTTTCTATCTGTTAAGCAGATTTCTATTTCTCCTTTGTGATTTCGATTCCAACTTGATGGCATCATTTTATTCTTTAAGCCCGCATGATGAGGAAAGTGTTGTTTCTCTCATTCATGAAGTTTGAAAACTTTCCGGTATTTTTTAGTTTGTCTTAGCATTATCACCTAAGCAATCTTTTGAGTGGTGATAAGGTCTTTCTAGTTTGACCTTGCCATCGATTTTCATTTGGCTACGAGTCACGGGAGCTTGCATTCCACTTACCGCATTCCGCACTCGTTACGACTCTTATGAATGACTTATTATGTTATTCAGTTTGCCCATCTTGTTTCATCCATTTTATAAATCGAGTATTCTATAAATATCTCGATGACTTAATTCTTGTATTTATTGATTTTGGATGAAAATAGCAATTTAAAAATTTTTGCAAATCTTTTTCATAAGATTTATTTATAAGTATAATTGGATTTTGTTATTAAACGAGCAAAGAATATTCTTAAAACTTTTTAAGAGATATTTTTATCATATAGAAGATGATTTTGTGATTGTATTGCCCGTTGAGTGCTTTAAGAATTCTGGTCGATGCGCCTGATCAACGTTGTCGATAGGAATTTCCTAAACGCTTAGATGTGACAGTCAGACACAATAAATTGACTTATGTAAATTTTCTAGAAAGATTTTACATTGAGATAAATGTAATTTTGAAAGTTTTAACTTTTCAGGAAAGAAGATTATTTAAAAGAAATTCTTTCTTTTCGATACTCTTATTCTTGTGATTCCCGGAGGGAACCAAGACTTTATCTTTTGTACCAATGCTAATCGTACTGGTTTGGATGTCGTTCTCTTGCAAAAGAAAAACGTGCTATCCCTTGTGCTTCTAAATCATTAGAAGCCGATTAAGACTAGGTATGCCACTCATGATATAGTGCTTGCGGCTATTATTTTCGCTTTTAGAGTTTGGCATCATCATCTTTGGGGGAGAAATTTGTTCTCCACCTCGATCATAAATCTTTGGAATATTTATTTTCTCATAAGGAACTTCATGTTGACTCGAGTTCCTGGCATCATATGATCTTGATATTCTTTTTATTCCCGGAAGGGAAATCATGTTGCTAATGCGCTTAGTCGCAAGCAACAAGCGGTTGTTTCTATGATGATATCCGAATGGAACGATCTCGAGATTTTATCCACTTGCGAAATTCGAGACCGTGTTTCCGATTTATGTTCATCTCTTGTTTTATGTAGCCTTGAGGCTCATCCTTCTCTTTTAGACCGCATTCTTGAAGGACAAGGGCTAGATTCTGAATTGGCTCTTCTTGGCCAAAATATTAAGGATAAAATTGATATTGAAGGTTTGAAAGACTTTGATATCGATTCTCGTGGGGGCATTCGGAAATTTGGTAGACTTATCGTGCCAAATATTAGTGATCTTCTAAAGATATTTTAGAAGATTTACATCGTTCTAAATTTACCATTCATCCCGGTAGTAGTAAAATGTACGCGGATATGAAGCGACTTTATTATTGGGAGGGAATGAAACTTGACATTGCTAACTCCGTTAAGCGTTGCATGACTTGCCAACTCGTTAAGGCCGAACATCAAAGGCCCGGTGGGTTATTGCAACCTTTAGAAATTCTGATTTGGAAGCGGGACCAAATTTCCATTGATTTTATAGATGACCTTCCCCGTTCTCGTTAGGGTCATGATAGCTTATGGGTGATTGTTGATAGACTTACTAAATATACCCATTTTATTCCTGTTCGGTCTAACCGAACCGTTCCTCTTTTGGCCAAACTCTTTGTTAAAGAGATTGTTAAATTACATGGAGTTCCTACTTCTATAGTTAGTGATCGTGATCCATTGTTTACTAGTGGATTTTGGAAGAGTCTTCAAAAAGCTTTAGGAACGAAGCTTAATTTTAGCACCGCTTATCACCCCCAGTCCGATGGACAAACCGAGCGTGTGAATTAAACTCTTGAAGATCTTCTTCGTGCTTGTGTGCTTGATTTCGGTGGAAGCTGGGAAGATCATATTCCTCTTGTTGAATTTTCCTATAATAATAGCTTCCAATCTAGTATTGGTATGGCACCTTTCGAGGCACTCTATGGAAGGCCATGCCGATCTCCTTCTTGTTGGCTTGAGGCCGGTGAGAAGCTGGTTTTAGGTCCAGATTTTATTCGTGATTCCACAGAAAAGATTGATCTTATTCGTCGTAGGATGAAAGTAGCCCAGAGTAGACAAAAATCCTATGCCGATAACCGGAGAAGGAAATTAGAATTTTCTGTAGGAGATCTTGTGTTCAATCGTGTTTCACCTATGAAAGGTTTTCAGTCGATCGGGAAAATTAGCGCCTTGATATATTGGGCCATTCCCTATCACCGAACGTATTGGTTCCGTGGCTTATCGCCTTTTATTACCGACTCAGTTTTCTGCTATTCATGACGTGTTTCACATTTCTCAATTACGAAAGTGCCTTCGAGATTCCGATTCTATTCTTGAGCCCGATGTTGTGGAAGAAATTGAAGTTTCACCTAATTTAACTTATGAGCAACATCCTATTCGTATTATTGCTTCGGAGGTCAAGCGCCTTCGAAATAAAGATGTTCCGCTTGTTAAAGACCAATGGTCCTCGAATCCTATGGATTGCTCTTGGGAATCTAGAGAATTCATCGAGCGAACACATCCGGACTTACTTTCCCGTGCACTTTGAGGTGAATTTCTTATTTCAAATTTCTTTTATGTTGAATATGCTTTCATGGTTGTTGCTATATATTTTCTCCTTAAATATTGCGAGGATGCAATTTCTTTAAGGAGGGGAGTCTGTAACAACCCGCATATCTTACGATTGAGTATTTAAATATTTTATTTAAATATTTCATCGTTAGTCGGATTTTTGTCCGAAAAAGCTACTTTTTGCAAACAGTCGAATTAGGACTCGGGACCACTCCCATTGAGTTCAAAATGACGTTTGCGATCTTTTTAAGTGTAAACTTTGATATGTTGGGAGATAGTAGAATTTGGCTACTTTTTCACTTAGGGCTTTGGTTTGGGCTGAGCCCAATAACCCCACTTATATATTCAGTCCCAACTCCACTCCAACTCTTCATTACTTCATTTCTAATCCTAATACTCAAGCTTTTGCAACAATGGTGGGAGGAATGGGAAATTAAAAATCCAAGCCCTAATCTTTATTGCAAACTCAAGCTTCTACCTCCAAATTCAAGAAGAAGCTTTGGTAAGCCTTCTCTTCATCTTCTCCAACCCTTTCTCCATTCAATTTCAGAAAATTCCTCAACCTAATTTAGGAAATGTTTCTCCTTTAAGCTTAGATTCAAGCTTGTTGGGCTGGAATTGAAGAGGATTGTTCTTGCCATTGCTCTATTGCTTCTTCTTCATTGATTTAGTAAAAAGGTGAGATTTTTATCTCACATCTAAGCCTATATTTATCTTCGATTGTTAGGTATGAATTCCTAACACTTATTCGTGTGCAATTGCTTTTGGTTTGGATTGATTTGGTGAATATTCCAATTTGTGGTGTTTTGGGTTCAATTCTTTAAAAATCATAGCTTTGATGTTTTGATCATGTTTTGGTGATGAACCGAAGAGCTTCTATGGCCGGGTAGTCGATTGGCGTAAACCCTTAGAGCCGTTGCTCGACCGTTTGCAAATTGAGGAAGCTTGCACCTCTTTTGACATAGGGTAGGAAGTGCAAAAATACAGGTTCGGCCGACCGAACCACTGGGCCGGTCGACCGACCTGCTACTAAAAGTGCATAGCACTTCTCTGTCTCAGGTCCGGTCGACCAACTACAGAGCTCAGTCGACCGACCTGCTTCCCGAGGATTTTTTTCAAAACAAGGTCCGGTCGACCGAGCTCTGTAGCCGGCCGGCCGACCTGTTGCTATTTTGCCTATTTCGCCTAATTTGCGTGGTTTCCAAATTTAATCGATTCGTGTTCTTTCCTTAATTGTTGTTGTCGTTTGTTATTGACTTTGATGATTTCTTTCCTTCGGGAATTTTAGGAATATCCATTATGATGGATTCGGTATCGATTTCTTTGGATTTCATTCACGTCTTCGAATGTGAATTTTAGTGATTGATTGTTCTTACAATCTTCTTTGTGATTTGTCACTTTAAAAATATAAAGGTTTTCTATACTAGTAGTAAATATCAAAACTCTTTCTTCAAATGATTTCAACACTATTTTATTACAAAGCTCGTTTTCTCAAACCGATTTCTAATCTATTAGTATATACAAACCTTTACCTCACTCGTATGAGAAATCTAATTAAACGGCTTAGTAAAACGAGTGGTATGAAACGCTTGCGTTTACTTCGTCGGTTAATTCTTGGACTTGTTCGATTGAAACTCTTGTGACAATTTTCTAGTGGAGATCTACAATTTGTTCGTAAATATTTAAGTTAAGCTAGTGGTTATGGGACATGAAGCTAAGCTCATATATTTACTAGCTTACTGTAATTGACACTTCTTGATGATCATGATGATCATTCTTGTGATTTAGACTAGTAATTGTGCGATGTCTCTTTGTCCACATGGAGGACTGTAACTCATTCTATTGAGGTTCGTCTCATTTCTTTGTGGGGTAGCTCCCCATGGCCTTCGGGCCATTCGTGTGTCAAAAATTAATGGCTAGCTACCATGAGATAGCATCTCATTCGTGTGATACATATGTTGGTGAGTTTTTATGCTCCCGTTCGTGTGATAGGCCTCTCCCCCCCTTTTTTATGATTTCTGGATTTCGTGTGTTGAATTCTGGAATTTATGCTTCACCAATTTTAGTGATTTCATTGATATGATTTATCAATTTTTGTGCATTGGTGAATTCGTGTGTCATTGACTTGTTGTGAATACAAGTTTTGGGTATGAAACCCCCTTTTTGGTTCTTTGTGAAGATTTTTGTGATATTGATTAAACTCATGTTGAGTTTCAATTACATACTTATTGTAGTATGCCCGTATGGTTATTATATGTTTATGCCATATCTCTTATTCTATATCATGTCATCTGATATTTATAGCTAGACTGATCCGTTTATTATTTTCTTATAAATAATACTCGGGTCAGACCGAGATGTTACAGGTGCTTCAGCTTGACTTCTCACTTGGGATTGATTTCTCTGACTTTTGGCTAACTACTTAGATTAGTAGTTTATTTTGTTGTATACCCTTGAGATATGGACTCATAGTTGTATTCTTTTGTATAGCACGTGTTGCTATTCTTTTGTATTATTGTGGATCTTCTTGAATACTGCTCTGATGAACACTTTTATGTGTTATATATATTCGTATCTATTTCCGCCTTTGTGATATGAATTATCGTGACTGATTTGTATTATGTTTATTTCTATATTTGTTTCCGAAGACACTATAGCCACTGTGTAGTAACTTTGAGTTTGTGTCGGTATGTCGGATTTCCTCTTGAAAGGCATGCAAGTTATATTTTATCTGACATATCAGTACTCGCACAAAGATATTACACAGATGGTCGCTCCTCAACAGCCTTATTCTCCGTGCTAGTTGACAGCATTACTTCGTAGTGTTCTTGGTTAGCGTGGGTATAGAGGTGGGGCGTCACACAAGAAGTGCGTTGCTTCGCCGGAGAGCGACATGATCGACTCACTTAACGTCGTTTCCCATTCACCGGAGAGTGATTAGATCGGGATTCGATAAGAGCCCGGAGAGGCTGTGATCGGCCCACAATTTAGGCCATGACATCGCTTAATGTTCAGATACACTGAACCAGAGTGCAAGAAGTGAGTTGCTTCGCCGGAGAGCGACAGGATCGACTCACTTAACGCTACCTCCCCTTCACCGGAGAGTGACAGGATGGGATCCAGCAAGAGCCCGGAGAGGCTATGATCAGTTTAAAACAACCAAAACATCGCTATATGCCCTAGCTGGGGCCGGAGTGCAAGGGATAGAAGGCAACGCCGGAGTCCGATGGGATCTTTCTATTCAATCGCTAAGTCTAGAATGGGCTTGGCAAGGGTTCGGAGTGACCAACGATAGTCCGAAGAGACTAAAAAACTTCATTCTTAACTTCCACTAGAAGAAATTGATAACGATTTGGCTTCGAACAGCCGTGGACTTGATTGAAAATGCTATAAGATTTGAATAAAATGTGAACTCGCTATATTTGAACTGAGACTGATCAAAACACACCTTTTACCAAAAGGCGTGTTTTAGGGGGCAAAATGTTGTCCCAACTTTTGGCAAAGCTGAGATACCCAAAAATTAGCTGAAAGTCAATGATTACTATTCTTGAATATCAACTGTGCATTGCAGGATAACCATGCATATCGATGAATTTTGTCCGAGTCCAGATCGGGCCGCAATTGACAAGACGTGATGACCAAAGCTGTAGAAGCCAGCGTTTCAAATATCAAGTCAATCCGAGCTCGTATGTGCAAGTTATGGTCGATTCATTCTAAGGAAAGGGCATCGTCTTCGTATCCATCTCCAAGCTCCGGTTCGAATCGATCTTGATCATATCGATCGAAGGACCAGTAGCTTCGTATCCATCGAAAGACTTGATTCGTATCGGTCGAGTTCGAATCCATCAGATTGCCTCAATTCGACTCGATCACATTCGAACCCATAAGCATGGTCTCATTCGAATCCATCATTTTCGTACCGATGGATTTTGTATCCATGGACAGATGATGCACCTCGTAATGATCAGTTGTTGCCTGCTTCGTATCCATCAGAGAAGTTGCTCTTCGTCTCCATTTAAGAAGCCTTATTTCAACCCAGGTGTGAAAAGTTGTTCGCATCCATCGGGATTCCGCCGTTTGACTCCATTGGAAGGTTCTACTTCGAATCCATCAGAAGTCCCCCGTACCCATCTGCTTCGTATCCATCAGGTGCTGGCCACTTCATATCCATCAGGAGTCCTTGTTCAAATCCATGAACAATCGCTTGTTCGTATTCACCAAGTCAACAAGCGTAGATGACGTGTCATCTCACGATACGAAGTAGGCGAGATCTAAGGAATCAAAGCGTTCAACTTGGAGAAAAGACCAGGTCGACTCGAAGGACGCATGCCACCTCATCGCAGAACCATGTGAGCTGATGGAGTCAAAGGCATCAATTTGAAGCCATTGATTCGAACCAGACAGGAACCGGAAAATCCAATTTCGAATCGACCATATCTCGAGATCCATAAGTCCAAGTGCAACGAAATTTTCACAGAAGCTTGCATACATGTTGAAGAATGTCCACACTAAATTTCACCTCGATTAGATGATTTTTTGATCGATTCGAATGGAGTTCGAATCGATCCCAAAGTGGGCCCAAATTTTCTGAGGCCGGGCATGTGAGCCCCCTCACGTGCCAGAAGTGGTCTCCCGAATTTTCAACGAAATATTAGCATCCTACGCCTATAAATAGAGCCCCAGAGCCTACAGAAAAGGAATCTTTTTGCCATTCAACGTACAGACTCTGCCAGAATTGATTCTATTTCCTTCCATCACTGTGATAGCTGAAATTCAATCATTGTAACTGCAGCAATCACTTGTAACCAGCAAAGAACATCAATAAAAGTTAAAACTTTGAAGTGGACGTAGGCCGGAGATAGCCGAACCACTATAAATCTTGCGTCTATAGTTGTTATCTTTGTATTGCTGCTTGTTGCTTGCTTGGACCTGAGACTTGTGCTTGAATATTGTTGATGTATATTCGTTGTTTGGTGCTTTCACAATACTTGGGGTTTGTGACCATTTTAGGAGTCAACGACACTATCACTCTAACAACTTCTCAACCCACCCATAAGTTCCAAACAATATTACTTACTCAACAATTCGAATTATAATTTAAATTCAAATTTTAAATTATCAAAAATTTTCTAACTCTCTAAATTTTGAAAATTTTCGTCAGCGTCTCCTTTGCACGGCTAGCTCGGTACAACTACAAAATGCCTCCACGGGCCCCCAAATTCAAAAGGAAAACAAAAAGCCAAGCGGTTAAACCAGAAAATTATCAAATTTCATGTAGAAATTTAAATATATACCTTTTGTCGAGCAATTCATTTTTATCTTCTAAAATCAAAAACCCCAATTTCTTTTTCTTTATAACACCTGTATATCCTACATAGCAGCAATATCTAGCTACAGATTTCAAAATCATTTTATACATTTCTTTACAAAATTTTCAATATTAATTCCATTTAAGCCCATATGATGTACTATATCATTCGTACGCAATACCGAATACGATCTCTGTTCGATCACACAATTTCATTTCCAAACTAGCATCGTCCACCTGATTTCTAGTGCGGACTCAGATCTGGTTTCTTGATAAGAAACCATCATTCTCCTTGCATAGTCATAACTATGATAGAGAATCTTCAGAATCAATCAAAATCCATATTCAGGGTTCGCCGTCGAAAATCGAGTGAAAAATCCTAACTCGGATCTATATAACTATCTTGAAATTCTGTGCTCAAATTTGGATCAAATTGTTATGCGAATAAAATAATATACGTACATCCTACGATTTATCTCAATTGATTATTAACTATATCAATTCTTTTTTATTCGCATTATTTGATTTCTATCTACTTATCCACAATTATCCCATTTCACCAATTTAGTTAATCTCTTTTCCAAAATTACTTAGTATATTTCCAAAATCAACCTTGCTTAAGAATTTCACCATTCATTTCTTAAGTTCAATATAAGCATTCTATACCCTTTATTATTTTTAGTCCACTTAGAACTAATTCTTCATCATTACTTTGCTTACACAATTTAAATTGGATTTCAATATTCAGTTTCAATTCTATTTCCCTACCAATTTTAAATTTAATTCCAACATTAAATTTCACTTCCATTTAGTTAAAAATTAAATTAATTTGTTCATTCACAAATTTATTCCCAACTTAATAAATTTTATTTCAATTTTCATTTATTTAGTCTAGTCTACCAGACCTTTCCTCAATTGACTTTTATTTAAAGTCAATTCTGCTACATCTCAATTTTATTTCTATTCACTTGGATTTTTTTTACAACTCAAACCATCACTATTTCAATCCAACTTCATTAGTAACTCACAATTCGACCTTCATTTAACCAATTCAAAATTCCATTAACATACTCACTTAACCAATTTATTCAAATTAGTTCATTTCCCACTTTTAATTCAATATTTGATTTTTACCTTCCAAAAATCACTTCACTTAATTTTCTTGAGTTCAATCTATTTTATAATTCAAGTTTTGGATTTTTATTCATTTCCCAAAATACAAACAATTTTATTTTGGCTTATTCATTCCACTTCTAAGTTTTATAAGTCGCAACTTATTTATATCACTTTCATTCATTACAATCAATCTCATTCACATTTTACTTTTTAACTCGGGATTATATGTTTTATTTAGCCAAGAATATATTTTTATTCAGTGGGTTTTCAATTCTTTTATAAGCCATCGGAATCTATTTATGCCTATTCAATCTTATTTAACTAAACTCCATTTAAATCTAATCTCCTATTATTCTTTTGACTTCACACCATTCATTCAAATTTTATTAAGTAAGAACTTAATTTCATTTAATGTATCCACCACGTGATACAGTTCCATTTCAATTATATTTCAACTTTAATCCAAATCCAATCACAATATTATTAAACTTAGCTTAAGTTCATTTATTTCGACTTACTCTTCTAACTTGTTAACTTTTTACAAGTTAATTCCATTCCAGGAAATTTTCAAACTTTATGAATTTCCAAACCTTTTTATAATCTATAAACGTTTTTAGTTAAACCCTCTAGAGTTTAAGCCATTACTTAGACACTCAAAACATTTAAACCAATTCCAGAGTCTTCAATAATCACTTAAGTATTTCAAAAATCATTTGAAATCAATTATATCCAAAACTATTTAGTAAATTCAATTACCTCTTTGAATTTCAAAACCAAACCCAATTTTTGCAATCAATTCCAATTTAAAACAATTTGGTAGCAATTTCTCTCTTAGGAACTCGAAAATGAACGTCGATGATGATGCAGTCATCACCGAAGTTATTTTCTAGCAACCGAAAGAGTTCAATGCTTTTATCTCTTTAAAAACATTTTCAAATATTCTTAATTTCAAGTCTCGCCAGATTTCAAATCCAATTCAAAATATTTTCGAATAATATTCCTATTGTTCCTCCCCAAAATCTTTGAAAATCATTTTCAACCCAAAGGAATTAAACTTCCCCAAAATTTCATGTTCTAAATTCTTTTAATTCATATTCAAATATTGTTTTGAAATCTTATTTCAATTTATAAATCACATTTACAGTTTACATTTACAAATTTCCTTTGTATATGAATTTATTCCTTAGCTTTAGTTATAATTTCAATATCTTATTCAAATTTACACAAGAATGATAATAATTTAATACTATCATTCCTAACAACCAAGCATCTATTTATAATTATAATAATTTACGAAAAATTATTTCCTTTACATACAAAAATAATTTAGGTAAAATTATTTCATTTACCTTATTTAAAACAATACTGTGCCGGTTTATCTTGTTTAAGAGTTTAGAAATTCCTATCGATAGCTTGGTGTCCCACATATCGACCAGAATCCATAAACACTCAACCAATAAATCAACACAATATAAAAAAAACTTTTATATTCACTAACAAATACGCGCTAATATCTATTAATACACTCAAACTCATTGTAGATACTACGAACCCTATTTAATGAGTAATCCCCACCAGAGCCAAGGTTCTCGCTTAACCTTTCAGCTCTGATACCAAGTATAACGACCCGATTTTTCGACGCCCGAAAAACCGAACAATTAGGGTAAAAGAAGAAGGAGATAGAAGAAGAGAAAACAAATAACAAAGAATCTAACTATCGCAGCGGAATAAAATATAATAGATAATAACTGATCTTCACACAAAAGCAAATCTGTTTATACATTACATCATCTGAGCACACATAACACCCAACTGGATAGTAATCATAACATGTCGTCACAAAACTGAATACACAGCTAATCAACACAGCGAAATATTTAAAACAAGTACGAAAGTACGTATCGCCATCTAGCTCATCTCCTAAGCTCCCTAGCATCCTTTCCTGTAATCTATAATACTCGGTCTGACCCGAGCATTATAGTGAAATAATACCTAAGTCAGTCTGGAATACCAGCGTGAGAAAATCACACTCAATTTGATTATTTAAGTTTCAAAATCCTTTGAAAACAAAAGCATCTCGTAAGACCACGCCACAAATAAACATGTCGGGTTTTTATCTTACGATAGCCAAAACAATTTTTATTAAATCCATCTGATATTATAATAGTGTCTATAGAAAGTAAAACAGAATCTAGCTGAAATGCTTGCATCTCACATTTCAGCAATAGTTCGGCACAATCAAAACCGTACAGGCGCGTAGGGAGAATGGATTTTCAACTAATGACCAGGCACTGGGGTACCACCTATCACAGTACGTGGCCTAGATCACCGTACCGAGGATCCCTCCGATCCCCTGCAACACAAGATCGGGACTACCCCTTACAGGATAATCCTGAGTAAGATCACCCCGCGGTTGGGATCAGCAACCGCCCACACAGCCGAAATAAAAAGGGACATCTGGACAAGGATGACCTTGCCCTAATGGGTGCTACCCACTTAGCCTTGCTGCATAACCCCTAATTTTCAGTCATTTCCGGTTGATGAGGCTCGAGGAAAAGCGTTACCTTTTAGAACACATCTCATAGAATGCTCACCGTCCACCTGACGATGTTCTGAAAGCATTCATCCATACAAGTCTGTTCCGGGTTCGAACGGAATCGAAGGCACTACTCCTACTACATCCATTTTGGAATCACCTCAGGATTAATAGCGACTAGCCCTTACACTTCACTGCTCCACCTACGAATCCAAACTCGTCCTCCTCACGAAAACGTACAAACCGGATCGAAGTGGTTTTTGAGAATTTAATCTCAATCCTGGTCTCTTCGAAACGATCAGCGCATTGGCCAATATTGATAGTCGGTTTTTTAACAATCAATTAACATTCACAAACAACCATCCAATATAAATAATTTCACCAAATTATTTATTGATCTCAAAATATCTTCCCAAGATATATTTCCACTTTTCAACCCTTTGAAATAGTTTTCAAACCACTCTTCTCATGGAATGAATTCCCAAATATTTATTTCCACTGAAAACACCAAGTACCAATACTTTAAAGTTTTAAAATAATTTAAAAACACTTTACTATAAAATACACTTTAAACATTTAAATTTAAAAACTACTTTAATACTTTATTCAAAGATATATACTTCAAGAATACTTAAAATAAAGCTACTTAATAAAATATAAAACTAAATTTTTGTCTTTTTAAAACATAATACCAAGTCACCTTTAAATAAATTTGAAAAATACTTACTTTAAAATTTAAACATTAGAAATAATAAATTTTCTAAAACATACTTTAAAACAAATTTAAACTTTTAACTTATATTTAAAAAAATTCTTTGAAAACGTACTTGGCTATCCAGGGAAATACGCTTCTCTTTCACACCTTTTAAAATAAATCACTATTTATTTTTAAACAAATTTACCCATTCCTTTATAAATTCGCACCGTGAAATTTATACTTCCAAATATCCACTGATATCCGTTTCACTTTATAGACCCAGTTTATAAATTTCATAGTCACGTTCTCCTTTAAATTTCCAATTTCAAACGCTTAAATCAATTTCCAAATTGATTTCCACTTTACTCCATTTTGAAATAAATTCCTTTACTTACTCATTTATTTCAAAACCCACTGAATTAAGATTTTTAATTCTTACTTATGCTTTAAAATCTTCTAATTGAAAATACCAATTTCATATTTCCCAAATTCCTTCTTTATCCTTTTCACTAAATTTAAAACCTTGAATTGTTTAAAATAAATTCTTCATTCCTTTACATAATAACACTTGAGTAAAAAATATTCACGCATTCTCATTTATTTAAAAATCTCATTTCCCATACTTGGAGTTTTCTTTATTAGAATTTAGAAATCAACTTTTCCTCTTTTCCAATTTATTCTTTAATTTATTCAAA
This sequence comes from Allium cepa, assembly GCA_030765085.1. Classification (NCBI taxonomy): domain Eukaryota; kingdom Viridiplantae; phylum Streptophyta; class Magnoliopsida; order Asparagales; family Amaryllidaceae; genus Allium; species Allium cepa. The sequence goes on along the minus strand of CM060938.1, from coordinate 443,191,898 downwards.
TTCTCTATAATTATTTACTTTAAATTCTCTCTTTTATTTTCTTCTAAAAATCCAAATCTATATAATTTGCTAACTCAGTATATCCAAATATATTCAACCAAACCATGGCATCCAACATTTGAATTACCAATATAATCTATCACAGATTATCGCATAAACCATATCAAAGAATATTTAAAATTCTAGATAAATTTGAGGAATCCAGTTGGATCCCTCCAACCTGTCTTTCCTGCATCCACAGCTGTTAGCACAATATAAAATACCAATTCCACTTCAAGGTGGAATATCGCGTTATATGGGTTTATATAATTCATCCGATATTATGCGGCGCATAGGGTTGCATTCGCTATATAATGCGGGAAATCAATCACTCCAAATATATATATAATACCAATTCCACTTCGAGGTGGAATATCATGGTATATGGGTTTATGTATAATATCATCTGCTTTTATGCGGCGTATAGGTTCTATTTAATTTTAACTAATGACAACCATCATCCAAGCAAAACAACCAATAATTTAAATTTAACTATTTAAATTTAAATACTATCCAGAAGAGTGAGATTAACTCACTCTTGACTTTTGTTTCGCAATCCGACCCAAACCGGCTATTTCCATCACGATATTGGACCTTGTATAAACATTATATGGTTTATTAACATTTGAATTTATTTAATAATCAATTCTCCATGTAAATTTTTTTAAATTGGCTAATGAATTAAATAAACTACTAAATTCCCTTTTGAACTACATATACACTAATAAAATAAATTATAGATTTTCACAAATGGACTTCCAATACTTTAAAATTCCTATTTATTTTCCCAAAACCTTACCTTTATATACATATATTAAATTATTAGTGTGTGTGTGTGTGTATATTCTGACTCCTTATATACATTTAAATTAAATTAAGAACACTTAAAATTCAAAACTGCTTAGCCATTTAAGATTTCATTTACTGTAAATAATTTCTGTATATATATACATATATAAATCAACTGTTTACAAAACTTATTGTTATAAATTATTTATTTATTTTCTTCTTTTCTTTTCCAAACTAGACAAATTAATTAAAATCAGAAAATACCTTTCCCTCAAAATTCCAGACGAACTGCCTCAACAACGGCTACCTCGCGAGCGCCTCCTCCATCTCCAATGTCGACACCAGCTGCTAAAATCTCATGCGACCTCGCCAACATTCACTGATCACCGATCAACGATGCAGTCGATCCCCTAATTTCGAATTCGCGACTCGCATAAACCCTCATCGAGCTCCTCTATCGATGTCATGCTACATAGAGAAATCGTGACCCCATGATCTGATTCGAATCGAACTCGATCCCTCCTCGCGTTTGCAGCAGTCCTAAACCCGAGCCACGGCGATGACGTGGCGGCGCCGATAGCTACACCCCCATCTCGAGTGTCGTGACTTCGATTTTCGCTCGCCTTCATCCACGTTCGAACGAACTCGATTATATGATGTGAGCGAGGCACGCTCGATCGATTCTCCGACACGAGATTCGTGCTCAAATTTGAATTGGTTTGGTTTGGGGATTTTTTTTAATGAAAGGGCTTCGACCATGATTTTATAAGTTTCGTTTTTTTTCGTTCGAATTAATTTCTTGCATGATTTCTAAAAAGGAAGTAGGGGAGATAAGATGAGATGCTTGCATCCAGCAGATAAGCTACATAAATTTGAAGAGAAACGAAAAGGTGGTGATGGTGAAAGAAAGGAAGCTGATAGGAAGGAATTTCAGCTGTGTTGACTAGAGTATATATAAATATTAAATTCAAATGTCTCGATAAATGCAACTTTAAATCTTGACATCCTATTGAGGCATGCCGCTAGGCGTTTATAATGCTAAACCCCTATTTAAAACATAATGGAAAAGGTTTCGAGTCCTAATTCGATCGTATGGAGAATATAGCTTTTTGGATTGACTATTAAAATTTATTCAATTAATTATTTTCTAGGCGTTTATATCTCGTACGATCACATGACAACTCTGAAAGCTACGAAATTTGAAACCCGATAATAATACAATATTATGGATCCAATGGAACTGGTATCGTCGAATTCCGAGACTGTACCTCGGAAGGCTGTTTCTAAATATCAATTTAAACGATATAATTTCAAAACTAAACAAATTATTGTTAAATTCAATTTTAAAACTTCTATTATCCTTAGCACTATCAATATAAATTTTACAAGCCTTCAAATTATTTTTAACAGGCTCAAAACTCCAGATTCAACATTTTACCCAACTTCAAATTATTCAATTTAATAATTAAATCACCCAATAAATGGTGATATTTGAATTCAAGTTAAAAATTAAGTTTTAAATACTTAAAATCAATTACATATTCCGATTTCAAACATCCAAAAATTCCGGGTCGTTACACTACTAATCCAAGGTATTTCCCGACAGGATATGGTAGGAAAGTACCTTCGGTTTATCCTGTTCCTGGATAACTTGTATGGACAAGTGTCTAACGTTGCATTTCTAAGATTAAGTACATTGGTTTTTACAAACGTACATCAATGGTAGTGGAGAAGGCAACTTCTCTTAGCTTAACACCCTCCTTGAGATGTATGAGCTCAAGGGTTGTATTTTTATGGAAGGCAATTAGTAGTCAACGGTAATGGCAATGTGGCTTTCAAAGTGATGTGATATGTGATATGTGTTATGTGAAAGGTAATCGATACCTCTTTGGCCTCACTCCTCAGAAAATTACCGAGACAGGAATTGAAGCAGCAAGGCTAAGTGGGTCGTTCCCAATTAGGATATGTCATCACTCTTTTAGATATATCTTTAATGTTATGACGTCGTGTATCTGATTTTTATTTTGTATGCTCGTGGCCACGATTTAAAGGACGGTAATGACTGGAGTGATGACATATCTGGTACTATCCAGGTTTGGGTAGGCCGGTTATGTGTTGGTTTAGGTGGGCAATATCTTCTCCCTCGGTATATCCCTCTAAAGGTGTACCGTATTGGTCCAAAAATGTAGTCCCTTTACCTAGTCATATATATCGAAATCCAAAATCCAATACGTGTCTGCCATTTTTTATTGTAGAAAGCCTTGTATTACAAAGTGTATGCTAAAATTTAATAATGTAACAATTTCAGCTATTTTAATATTATTTGTGTGCAATAGACACTATTATAATGTTGGAGGATTTGATATGATATGTTTAGTTATCGTAAGGTAAAAACTTTATCGGTATTTATTTGCGACTCGGTTTTATGAGATACCTTTTTTTATAAAGGAAAAGTTTTGATAACTTTATAAATTCAGTTGAGATGTGTTTTCTCATGCTGGTTTACTAGACTGATCCGTACGTTCTTCCCTTTCAATGCTTGGGTCAGACTGAGTATATTTACAGGTTCAAATTTTGTGCTTTTGGAGCCTCAACATGCGAGCTAGAGATCTTCATGTCATATATATATATATATATATATATATATATATATATATCTGCTTATTATTCTGCTGCATTGATTGTTGCTGTTGTAAATTAACAGCATTTCTTAGGATATGTTATTATAACTATCCCAGCTGATGATTATTTATTGTGTACTCTGATATTGACTTAGGTATATTACAGTTTCTCTTTGTAAAGATTATCGATCTATATTATATGTTATTCCGCTATGATGTGAGATTCTATATTGTTTTGGTTTTACTTCTCTCTTCTTCTTCTTCTTTCTTCCCACCCTTTCTTTTCTTTCTCATGATTATCTGCAATTAGTGCGCTCTGGGGGTCGGACATGTGTGGTTTATTGGCGGATTCAGAGGTGCCGATTTTGGGTCGTCACACTTATTATCAAAGAGACATGGATATGAGATATGAATTTTCTCCAAATCAAGTTAGTCTTCTTCAAAATCTCTCCAACCATGTTGGAATCAAGAAGCAACCTTTCTGTAGATTCCAACCAACATGAAAACGTTTTACAGGACCTTCCCAAAAGAGATTCAAAAGGTGCCATTCTAATGCTTGCTTGAAACAACTACCATATGAATTCCACTAAAGAAAGATGATTTTTTCCAAGTTATTCCAAAATCAAGAATACTCATGCTCAACCATGCTTGTCTTACTATCCTACTAATTTAATTTTACTGTTCTTTATGAATCAGCATTCTTAGGTTCTTACTAGTGTCCTATACACTTTATGAAAACTTCCATTATTACTTCTAAAATTAGTTACTGCTATCACCTTACACCTTTTTCACTACTCCTAGGAAATGATTCTTATCCACTCCATATTTAAGAGTTTGATTTGGTATTTATCACCTTGTTTTAAAAACTAAGGTTTCTAAAATATTTAAAGCATCAAATCCTAAAATATTTGTCTTTAAAAGTAATATCTTTACAATTTCTATTAATTTCAAAAATACTTAGTCACTTAATATTATTTCCCAAACCTAGTGGGGAAAAACTACTAAATTTTTAATTCTAAAACTTATATCTCTCTTTCTTTTAAATACCTTTGCATCTTTTATAAAAATTTGAATTTTCAAAATTTTCTTTTATTAAGTTTTTCATTTCAAAAACTTATTTACCATTTCACCAAACCATTTTCTTTTAAAATAACTTTTAAAATATCCTTTACATGTTTTCAAACTAGCTTCTTATTACACCTAACATTCTCATATCTTAATGTATTGGAACTACTTTCTCTTATAAGAAGTTATTAACACTAAAATCTTCTATGAGCCTTTTAAAATAGAATTTCAGGTTTATGTGAAATTACAAGGAACTTATTTTATATTTTTCGAAATAGGCTATACAAAATTTGGTGCTTTTTATACCTTGTATATCTCTTTCATTTATTCCTTGTAACTTGCACAAAACATTTTATTGGTTTCATAGAAAATCGTACCATTATTCTTTTCATTCCAATAGACTAAAATATGTTTAAATTATATTCTTCTATGATAAATATTTTCTAATATCTAACTTACACATTTTCCTTTCAAAAAACTCATTTTCAAAACTGTGTTTAATATATCCATAACAAGAAAACATTTCCTCATACTTATTTAAATATTTAGTGTACTTACAAACCACTTTATTTCTACACTTGAATTTTTTTTTCAAAACATATTTTTATGTGGGTCAAAATAGATGTTGCGTAAAACACTATTACTACAACCCAAAAATGCTACTGTATGGATTCAATTAAAATAAATATTAATAAATCTCATATACTATGTAAAAACATTTCCTTTGGAAGTCACCTACTATAACAATAGTGCTATAGTCTATGCTCCCTTTACTTTTCATGAAAACATATATTACAACAATAAAAGTTGTAACCTACGTTTTCGATACTTAATAACCTCTAGGTTTTTATATTTAAAATCTTTGTTTATCTAGAAAGAAACTAGCAAGCTATAATTCTTCAAAAAGAATCTTACATTTAACAAAATTTATATCATATAAAAACCAATTTAAATTTCATACCATTTTTTAAAAACCCAATATTTATTTACTAAAAGAAAATATTAACATTGAAATTTTCAATTCCAACAATTAAAAAAAATTCAACTTTTTAAATTTCGAAAATTTCATTTAATTGGGCTTAGCATAAAGTGGGTCTTCCTACTTACTACCTCTGAATACTTTTTCTAAGCTAAAGGATTTTACTCCTATTCCTCTTGTATACTCATATTTATTCTAAGGCATTACCGTCAAATCCACTTGTCAAGACAATAAGAATTTATGAAATTACCTACACATGGACTTTCCTCTCTGCTTATCTATAGAATTTTATTGTACATCTCTAACCTTTGCCTTCCTCTCTTTGGGTTTTCATAATCCTAATCCTAAATGTACAAAACGGTTTCTTAAATCCCTATCATGTGTAGACATTTCTATGCCCCAATAAACGCACTTCAAAAGTGATACTTCAAGAACTCTATTCTCAACTGACGAATATGAAGCATACAAAGAACATTCTTTAGATGAATAACTTGCTCTTCTATACTTTTTGGAAAACACCAAAATGTCGACCACGAATACCACCACGAACTTTATTTTTCCACAACTCTAAAAACATGGTTCATCAAATTAATAGAATAGGCTGGGACATTGGTTAGCCGAAAAGTCATGACTACCCACTTAAAGAATCTGTCTGGTGTCCTAAATGCAATCTTATCAATGTTATCATCAGCGATCCTAAGCTGATGAAATCCAGTGTCTTAATCAACCTGGGAGAATAACTAAAGAGCCAACTAAAAGATCATCTATCCTAGAGAGTGGATAATGGTTCTTCTTTGTGAGTTTATACAATTCTCCATAATTAATGCAAAGTCGAAGAGAACCCCCTGCTTCGGTAGCGAAGATGACTGGCGCTCCCTATTCCTGATATGTTTCTTCTTATGAAAGCATTCTCCAAAGCTCATGGGTCTGCTTGCTCAATCCCTTACTTTCCCTGGGCACCATATGCCCTATGGGTAATGCTACTGGCTAGCCAAATAAATCCTAAAGTTAATCTCTCTCTTGAGGGTAGTCCCCTAACCTCCTAAAAAGATATCTGGGAAAATCTCTAACGATAGGAACTGAATCAAACTCTGATGATGATGAATCTGAATCGAGGAAATAAAGGAAGATCAACGTAACTGACCCTTACAGGTCGCAAGAAATCTTGAGAGTTCTACTGATGCATGTCTCTAGTCTAGCGACTCTCCTCTCGCAATCTAATATAGCTCCATAGTGGATAGCCAATCCATTCCCAAAATCATCCCATACCACGAAAACGCCAAAATATAGGCGTTATAGTCAAATTCCACGCCTAGGATATAAATTTTTAAACCCCTACAAACCATAAAAAAGTGCGACGATCCTCCTATGGAGTTTGGAACAACAACGGGGTCTACTACTAAAGAGATGTCTAAGTGCAAACAATCTACGAAAGAATTAGAGATGAAAGAGTGTGATGCTCTAGGATCGAAAAGAGTCTTAATGGAAAAATCAAAAATAGAAATCAAAACATTTCATGGTGACTTTCCTACTTCTATCTGGTCCACTACTAGAAGGTGCTGCATTCAAAGCTTATACTTACGTTGTAGGTGTGCCTGCTTTTTGCCCCATCTTATGAGGAGAAAACTTATTAAGATTGTCGGGTTGTCCTCAATTGAAACACCTTGCCTTCATTCCAACCCTCTTACAGTCTCTTGCGTAATGACCAGTCATTCTACAATGGTTACATCTCCCACTTTTCTTGATTCGCTTCTAAGGGCCTTCCCTTTTCCTCTTATCCTTCTTGCCCTTCCACCATGGCTTCTTAGAGCTTGTAGGAACCTCCTTAATTTCTCCCGTCAGCTTCTAATAAGTAGGTTGAATTCACTGTCAGTTCTCCAAACCTAACTGCCTATATCTTTGCTCCATATTCTCCAACCTAGCTTGTGTCTCCTTGAAATCCTCTGTGGCAGAAAACGTTCCGCCCCTATGCTAGAAAAGTCCTTACATAGCTTAGAAAAATCGACTGGTGTAGGTGGATTAAAGGGATTTCCACCTACCGGTGTTATATTGGGCACTTGTTCTTGCACCTCTGGTACCGTAGTTCTATGGAACCAATCAGTCATACTATGCAAAGAAAAGGAAACTTAGGCTCGAAAGAATCGAAAGAAGGTTGAACTGGACTTTGAGGGTATTTTTGTAAAAACTATTTTATACTTAGAAATTATTTGTAAGGGTTCTTTTCTGAAAAATACTTTTTAAAACAAGTTATTTTGAAAAATACTTTACTTATAAAATAATTTTTAGGAATCCTGTAACCTTAGACTCTGATACCAAGTGAAACATCCCATACCCCTTAATATACCGAAAAAAGGGCACATTAAAAGGCATGGTGCGTTGTAGGTATAACTGAAACTAACAGAGACTAAGATTCACAAGACAAAAATAAGTAAAAACGGTGAAAATAAATAAGTATTTAATTATAACAAAGCTTCAGTTTAATTCATAAATAAGTTAAATGCCAAATACGACATTCAAAACCCATAGTGTCTTACAAAATAAAACTTCATTGTCTCAAAATCAGAGTATGTAATATCCCTCATAAATAAACCAGTGCATACAAGAACAATAGCTGAAAATAAACGAAATACATAGCAGAAGTCTCCTCCAAGAAGAACTCCAAGCTACAGCTGTCTGCTAGCTTCTTCCTTGATTGCCTAAGGGGGAAAAGGGGGAAATAGAGGAGTGGGTCATACTAAAAGTCTGATGAATGTTAGTAACTACTAGATACTTTAAACAAGATAAAAGTAATAGACCCTACAATAGTTCTAACATAAATAAGGATAACAAAGGAAACAAAAAGGGGATAAACATGAAATAAGTATGATTAAATATTGCTCAAGATAGGTTAAGTTTGATTGCTTGCACTTGTTTTGATTTAATTAGGTTGAATTTCTAATCTTGGAATTAGGATGTAACCCTAATTCTACCCCCTTTTAATTAGCCTGCTACTCCGTAGACCTTTCTGTGGACCAGCCGCTATATAACTCCCTACACATCAACCAATGGTATTTATGGAAGACGCTCAAAGCAACCACTATGGATCCGGACAACATATGTAGCTCCCAACATAATTTGCAATGGTGTTTACTGAGACACCATACTAAACGCTTGGAACTCATAGCTATTACAGAGCACCCGAATGCGAGTTGCACGCGTAACTACAACCATGCCCATGCTACCTTTTGCACCACCTATTGGGTCTTCTTATTACCTCCAACGTTCAGCATTGTATGCCCCTCACCTCACTTCAGGCTAATGCGAGATCACCGTGTGTCGACAGAAAAATAAGGGAAATGCTATTGGTACTGGCCCTTCATCCAAACAATATCTAGTTGCGCCCCTTATCCAAATCCCCAGGATTTGGACTTCTATTTGATTAATTACTACCATTCTTAGCATAAGCGCGCCCCAGGGAATGCTATTTGGTACATGTCCTACTTTCATCTTTGCTTATTAGCTTAGATAAATTATTTGAATAAGCCTTTATTACCATTTTTACTTTCTACGCTTACTAATTTATCCCAAGCCTTAAAATAAGCCCCAGTCTGTTCTTTTTATTATTATTACCTACGTTATAATCATGTTTATTACTTAACCCAAGGTCTAAATGTGAAAATAAGCTTCTTTCATCTTTTACATAATTTAGCTATAATTCTAAGTTATAACTATGCTAATTATCTTTAAGTAGTCCAATTCTAATTATAATTAGACGTAATTTTAGTCCAATCTCATTATTCATTACAGTCTCTATAATTTACATCTTATTTTCTTCATTTAATGTTCTTACTTATGAAATCTATATTCATATTTTTTTATTCTAATCCGTACACGTAGAATAGGGGAATGAAGAGAATAGACGCTTGCATAAAATCCAAAACGTCGAAAAGATGTAAATAAGAAATAAATAACAGTAAATAAACTTAAATAATGTAAATAGACTGTAAATTAATAAAAAGCTATGCTTAATAGTAATAATTTATAATTAATAGAAATAATACTAAAATTACTGAAAAAATAGTTGAATAGACTAAAAATAATTAAAAATTGTAAATAATTTCTGAAAAAGTCTATTCCAAAAATCGTAGTAAAACTACAACTATTGGAAACCCTATTATTTTAAATTACTTGAAGAAATCTTTAAATAATTATAATCACACACCTCTAGTCCTAAGCTCTTCCTTTGGTCTTCCCAAATCCACTTGGAGTTGTAAAATAATTTGTATTAAAATGATTCTCTCCTTGGAAAATCATTCCTTTTAGGGTCCTACCTGAAAAGGTGAAGCCAAGTGGAGAAAATCTAGAATGATAGAAAGTGTTAGGTTTAGGCATCTATTTATATATGTAGAAGTGGATCTCGGATCGTTGGATTTGAAGATTGAATAGGATTCAACCACGTCATTGGCTGAATAGGAGCCATCTGATGCAGAAATGGAGGGACTGGATAAGAAAAAAGGGTACAAATTATGTGTTTGGACGTCTCTAATTCGTTCAAATGAATACGTTCGTTCGCTGCCAAATTACAAGGCGGGTCGATCGGGCGGTCAACCGCCCCTTGCCCAGGTCGACCGATCGACCTGACAATACATATATATATATATATATATATATATATATATATATATTCGTTTTTCGTTGTATTTCTACTTATTTTGTTTATTTTATAACTTGGTCATATTAGCTCGGTTTTAAACGTTCTATATATGAAATTAACCAGAAAATTACCATGGACACAATGGTGCAACTTCCATGGCTTAATTCTGATAATTTCACAAAGTTATTTTATTATTAATTAATTAACAAATTAATCATTATGGGTTAAATTTCGGGTTGTTACATACATTATAAATGTCATAATGTGATTTCAAAATTATTTTGAAACTAAAAGAAGATTTTAAATTTAAAAATTAAATTTAAAATAAGAATTACATTATAAGTGTTATAATATGGTTTTAAAAGTTGGCTTTAAAAATGTGGCGACCCACTATTTTGGATCATTCAAATCAACAATAAATCCTCACATGTCTGACTTGAATAATTCAAAACAGAAGGTTGTAATATATTTTGGAGCAAATAAAACCAATCACAGAATCACAGAATCAGATAAAATCAGAATAGCTCGCAGCGGAAATAAAATAACCATAGTGGTTCATGAAGCCACTACAACTCAGCCTCAAAAAAGTATCAAAATACATAGTCTAAAAATAAAATACATAAAAAAATCCCAAATACATATGCTCTAATACATAAGCTGAAAAAGACGGAACTGAAATAGATAACAATTGATAAGCAGACCGACTCCAGAAATCTCTAACTTCCAGAAGATAGATCCAAGCTGTACTACTCAGGCTGACCCCAGCGTAAGAAATAAACACAAACACTCGATTCAGGACATACATACTTATACAATGTAAACTAACTCAAGTGAATTGTAGTATAAGGCACAAGCAACTTAAAGGATGCTTAGGACCGCCCATCCTCTAAGGATCCGTTAAGCTATTTACTATGTAGTAATATACACTATTTATAATATTATCTAGGATAAAATAAACTTACTTTAAAATAGCCTTAAGGCTTTACATTTTCCACCTTAACACATAAATAGTGCCAGTAGTCTATACAGTACCTCCGTACCTCTTGATCGGGAGGCTACGAGAAGATACCCCATAGGTACCACACAAATCAAAATCGTACAAGGATCGCTAGGGCAGGTGATACGGCACAACGAGGCAATGCCAGGGTAGATATATCAATTACACTTCCGGACCAGTGCTAACGCATAACAGCTACTACCGCCCATCTCGAACCACACTCCCAAAATAAAAGGTGTGCACCAAACAATCACAAAGTAATAGAATGGCATACGAAGAAGTGCGTCCGATAAAAGGTGCTACCTTCTTAGTCCGTAAATCGATCTTGTTTTAGCCACCTTATGCCAACTTAGGGAGTCAGATCCACGTATATACCTTAAAGAATGTCACCACCATCCTACTTCATTCTGGAATTTCCACCGCATACACGTTTGTTAAAGTGGTTTTCGGTATCGAAAAAGAGTATGCCCATATCAGATCCCGATCTCTTTAACAACCCAATGTTATTATTACCCGTCGTTATAAATTTCAAAAATGGTTTATATTTCAAATCAAAATAATTTATTTAAACTATTTAAATATAAAGTAGTTATCCTTTCAAATCAATTATTCAATTTCCAGAATTTCAGAAATTTCTAAGTTCATTGGTTCAATTTCAACATTTCAAAGCATTGAAATTTTCAAAATGCAGCACTTATAAAGTGCTGCGATAAGTATATTTAGTATATATCAAAGCATAGTTCAAATTCAGAAACTGCGGCACTTTAGGAGTGCTGTTATAGGTTCATTTAGTAATTTCAGCATATAGTTCAAATTTTCAAAATTTACAACATTTCAGAAATGTTGTTATAGGTCTTTTAGTGTATTTCCAGCCATAGTTCAAATTTTCAAAATTAACAGCACTTTTGAAATGTTGTTATAGGTCTTTTAGTGTATTTCCAGCCGTAGTTCAAATTTCCAGAATTTACAGCACTTCTGAAATGCTGTTATAGGTCCTTTTTAGTACAATTCAAGCTATAGTTCATATCTTTCACAACATTTCTGAATCGCTATAATTTCTGTTATACCCTTTAAAACAATATATCTTCAGTTTTTCTCTTTTTAACTTATAAAAACTTATTCCACTTTTCAAAAAAAAAATATTTGGATATTATATAACTTATAAATTTTAAAGAAATAACATTTTTATTAATAAATATCCAATTTAGAATAAATTCATTTGTTGAGTCAATACTTTATAAATTGCTTAACTTTCATTTCAACCAATAACTTAACATTTTATTTAACATACCCATCTCCTAAATAAAATAAATTTCCATTTATTTACCTAACTTAAATTTCCATTTAAACCAAATTTCCAAATTCTAAGTTTAGTCATATTAAAAATACACTTTTCCCATTTATTTATTTATACACTTAACTTATGGAAAATAACGATACAATTCATTTAAATCATTTAATCGAATTTTTTTACTAAAATTTCACATTTTAATATTTAAAAATACTTAATGCCCCAAAATAATACTTTAAAATAACCACGGGTCTGTATAATATTTTCTAACCTAGGTCAAGTGAAACGGATAATATATTATTTCAATCCATAACTTAAAAAAAACCCGGTTCTATCATTTCAAACCCGCAATCCCAAGAAAATAAATGCAAATAAAAATCACTCGAGCCTATCATTTCAGCCCATAATGATTTTTCCTTATTCTAAAGTCCGTTCAGGTATGTTTCATTTCAACCCATAGTGATAAGGGAACTTGCAGTGTGAGATGCAGAAATAAAATGAACAGTTAAATATAACATCTCATATTAGATGATGCAACAATTATATAAATAGGATTTAACATCATATAATCACATCATAGGCATATATGAATAGCATATCAATTTATACAGATTCACTTGTCATCATTTTACAATAATATAAGTATGTAAGGTCTAGAGTGAATACTTGCCTTTTCTGAAGCTAGAGCTCAATTAAAATAAAAAATCCACACACCGTAAAGAACGAGAAGGCACGACAAGATTTAGGAAAAAGTAACAACCAAATTCAGACTTGTAATTCAAATAAATAAATAATTATAAATACATGATTTTCCACAAACCAATATGGATTAAACCATGAAAACAAAATTCAATACACAATTTTTATCAAATCAAAGAGCAAAAATGAATTTAAAGTGAAACCAAATGGAATGAATCATCAAGTGGCTTTGCCACAATCCTTATAGGCCCAGCCTCATCACCCCTAGGCTCGGCCTATGTGCTAATTTGGATCAAGGCACACGGCAAGGGGATGTTTGGTCATGGCTTGGCTTGGTGGAGGTGGAGGAATTGTGGTCGAGGTGAGAAATAGGAAGAAGTGGTGAAAATGGAAGGTTTATAATGGTTTTGGTCAAAATTTGTGGTGGATCTAGGTTTTAGGGCCACGGCTAGGCATGGGATGGTGAGGAGGAGTGTATGGCCAGTCATGGTGGAGGAGGAGAGGAGGTGGTGGTCGGAATAGGGTGGAGGCCGAGAATTTCATGAAGATAACACAAGAAAAAATAATAGAAAAAGGTAAAAAGAAGGGAGAAAGAGGCCATTAACTTACAATATTTTCTTTCCGAAATGCAAATGGAAGTGAGACGGAAAAAAAAAATTCTGTACGTTATTTGATGTGTAGAAGGCAGCTAGGGTTTCAAGAATAGGTAGTGAACGGCAAAGGCAGTAAATAAATAGGCTTAAGCAAATAAAGGCAAGAAATAAAGCCAAAGAAACTTATGCCAAAATAAAACAACGTAACGTACAATTAATTGATTCGTTTGCCATCCATTAAATACAAAATATACAAATGAACATCCAAATAAATAAATAAAAATATATACGCACAAATAGAAAATAACATAAGTTATGAACAACTATGGTAGGAAATAAATAGATAGGCAAATAAAGAGGTAAGAAATAAAGAAAATGTAACGTATGCCTTATTTAAAGCAAAGTAACATACGTCAATTTGATTTGTTTCCTTTCCATTAATTAAAAGGTATATACAAAGAAACATTCAATAAAAAAATAAAAAAAAATTTAAAAAGATATGCCTTTAAGTCAATATAACGTATATCCATTGAAATTTTTCCATGCAATAAATAAGAGATATAAACACATAACAATTCAAATAGTAAAATAAATGTAAAAACAAGGAAAATATAGAAATGTAAAATAGAGATGAATATATATGAAAATATAAATATATATATATATATATACAGAAATTTTTATTTTACTATATTAGGAAAGGAAACTACAAACAAAAATCTAAACTTTATTGGAAAATTTTTAAAATTCAATTTTTTTATAATTAAACACCAAAGTTGTAATAAAATGAATTAAAATATTTAATAAAAAATTTGGGTTGTTACACTCTCCCACACTCAAAACATTTCGTCCTCGAAAAGGAACGAAACAAAGGAAGCAAAGAAAAACAAGATAGCAAAGAAAAAGTATCTGAAACAAACAATCCCAGATTCGAAGCACGGATGCTCTCCTCCGTCTCCCAGGTACAATCCCGATCATCAGTGCTCCACTATACTTTGACCAGGTCGATATATTTCCTTCTTAGCTGCTTCGTACCTCAATCGACGATACGAAGTGGCTTCCTCTCAATAGTCAGATTAGGTTCAATATCCAAACTATCAAGAGAAGATGGCTGGCTAACCAAAGATGGATCATGCAGATACTGACGAAGATGCGATACGTGGAATACATTATGTACTCCGGAAAATTCTCGGGCAAATCCAGACGATAAGCAAGAAAACTAATCCTTTCCAAGTACGGAAAGGACCAACAAACCTAGGAGCAAGCTTCCCTCTACGACCAAATCGAATCACATTCCTTAAGGGAGAGACCTTAAGGAAAACCAAATCACCAACAGCAAACTCCAAACTCCTCCTATAAAGATAAGCATACTTCTTCTGCCTATCCTAGGAAATCCTCATCTTCCTTTTAATCTCCTTAACCTTCTCTGAAGCTTCCAGAATCATCTCAGGACCCAGGACCAAATGATTACCGGATTCAATCCAGCAAGAAGGAGATCTACAAGGTCTTCCATAGAGAGCAGCAAACGGAGACATCTCGATACTAGCCTGATAACTGTTGTTACAGGTGAATTCAACAAGATGGAGGTGGTCTTCCCACGATCCTCCATAATCAAGAACACAAGCACAAAGAAGATCCTCTAGATTCTGATTTACTCTTTCCTTTTGACCGTCAGTCTACGGATGGGAAGCAGTGCTCAGATTCAGACGAGTACCCAAAGATTCCTGAAAAGCCTTCCAAAACTGACTAGTAAAGATGGTATCTCGATCACAAATAATGCTGATAGGAACACAATGGAGACAACAATCTCTCTCATATAAATCTCAGCCGGACTGGAAGCCGAACGAGTAGATTTAACCGAGATGAAATGAGCTGATTTGGTCAATCTATCCACAATAACCCAAATACTCTCATTACCCCTCTGAGACCTCAGCAATCCATCAATAAAATCCACGGAAACCTGTTCCCATTTCCAATTGGGAACCTCAAGGGGCTGCAACAAACCATTGGTCTTCTGGTGATCTTCCTTGACTTGCTGACAAGTCGCACACCTACTAACAAAGATGGAGATATTCCGCTTCATACCCTTCCACCAATAAAGCTTCTTCATGCCCTGGTACATCTCTGTCACACTAGGATGAATAGAAAGTCTAGATTGATGATGTTCCCGAAGTAACTCCTGCCTCAAACCGTCAACATTCGGGACACAAATCCTATTATTAATCCTCAAAATCCCACTATCATCGATCTGAGCTCCAGCACCATCTGGATTACTACCACCAACTCTGCTCCTGACATTCTCCTTAATCAATCTGATGATCCTATCCTCATCCTTCTTTGTCTTGATACGATCTAAAATAGGAGAAGAAGAGACAACAAGTTGACACAACATGGCCTTCTTCCTACTCAAAGCATCAGCTACAACATTAGCTTTTCCAGAGTTATAGCTAATGTCATGATCATAAGAAGCAAGAAACTCAAGCCACCTAACTTGCCGCTGATTCAAATCCTTTTGGGTGAAGATATACTTCAAAAGAATGATGATCAGTGAAGAGCTCAAACTTAGCACCCAGGAGATTATGCCTCCAAAGCTTCAAAGCAAAGACAACAGCAAGCAATTCTAGATCATGAGCTGCATAATTAGCTTCATGGGTCTTCAACTGACGACTAGCATAAACAACCACCATCCCATCTTGCATCCAAACAGCTCCCAAACCCTCACGACAAGCTTCAGTATATATCGTTCAGTATATACCGTTAATCCCTCGTTTCTATTCGGAACGACAAGCACTGGTGTGGAAGTAAGCTTACTCTTCAACTCATTGAATGCGGCTTCACACTTATCATCCCAAATAAACTTAGCATTCTTTGCAGTGAGAGGTGCATAAATCCGAGCAAAGTTCTCAATGAATCTCCGATAGCAACCGGCAAGGCCCAAGAAACTGCGAATATCAGTTGGAGTCCTAGGAGTTTCCCAATCCTATAACAGAATAGGGAGAAATAAGGACCACATAAAAAATTGAAGGAAGAGAAGAAGGGAAAGACTTACTTTGATCGCAGCGATCTTGACTGGATCAACAGAAATTCCTTCACTAGAAACAATATGACCGAGAAATTGGACTTCATCTCTCCAGAAATGGTATTTAAAGAATTTAGCCTTCAACTGATGGTTTCGAAGAGTCTCTAGACCATATTTCAAATGAGACTCATGCTCTTTCCTTGACTTAGAGAAGACAAGGATATCATCAACAAAGACTATAACAAATTTATCAATCACCTCGCGAAAAACCCAATTCATCAAATCAACAAAGAAAGTAGGAGCATTAGTAAAACCAAAAGGAATGACTAACCATTCATAAAAGCCATTCTTAGTACGGAAAGCAGTCTTATGAATACTTTCCTTAGCAACCCTGAGCTGGTGAAAACCTGTGGCAAGATCAAGCTGAGAGAAAACAATAGCTCCATGGAGATGATCAAACATATCATTAATGCGAGGCATAGGATATCTGTTTTTCATAGTGAGCTTATTCGGCTCCCTATAATCAACACACATCCGGAGAGAACCATCAGACTTGGTGACAAAAACCACGGCTGTTCCCCATTCTGAATAGCTAGATCTGATTAGACCCTTGGAGGACAAGTCCTTAATTTGCTTCCTTAGCTCAACCTTCTAACAGGGTGCCATTCTTCTAGGCGGAAGAACTACAGGTCGAGCTCCAAAAATAAGATCAATACGAAAATCAGTTTCCTGCTTAAGAGGAAAAGAAGTGACTTCACCAAATAAGTCGGGACAGAGTTTGACCACACGAGTCGAATGAAGGTCACCAGGGGAAGCATCGAGAGAGTAAATAAAGTTACCAGCAAAATCTTGGGGCAAACTACACTGGATCTCCAAAGAATTACCAAAATCATCCTCAAGAGAAACAGTTAGAGAACTACAAGAGATATGGGCATCATGCCTCAACAGCCAAACACCCCCAAGCAATAGATCAAAAGCATCAAAACCTAGAACATAGAAATCCCTAGAAAATCGATAACCATCATTGAAGAGTTTCACATTCCTACAAATCCTACTAAGGTTCGCGGGACCGCCAATAGGATTTGAAACCCACAAACGCTCAGGAGCCAACTCAGGAGAAAGAAGAGGCTCAAATTTATTACAAAAATCAAAAGAAATAAAGCTATGCGAAGCTCCAGTATCAAATAGAACATGGACGGAAAAATTAAACAAAGAAAAAGCACCCTGAAATTGTACCATGGTTGTCACTAGGAGCAAGAGAAGGTGCAGGAGGTGGAGCCGAAGAAGATGCAGAAGTCACACCAAAAATACCTGATGACTTTCCCTTCTTCTGGGTAGGGCAGTCCTTCTTGAAATGTCCAGGCAACAGACAAATGTGGCAGAGGTCACGCCTGGTCAACTAAACTGGAGGAATAGCAGCACACAAAGTAGGACAATTATTAGCATAATGTCCCTTCCGATCACATCTGTAGCAAGTAATGGCAGATATATTGATCGCTGCCTCTGAGATGAAGAAGATGATCCCAACCCTGGAGTCCTGTTCTGATTCCTCTGCCGATGGTGAAAGTGGGGCTTTCTCTTCTTGGTATTTGAAGAGGAAGACTGAGATGAAGCAGACCGAGCAGCTGGAGGATCCTTTGACGTAGGATTCTCATATCTAATGGCCATGTCCATCAGAGTGGTGAAAGGACTATGCATGTGGGCTATGAGGCAATAATAGTACTCCGGGGGTGCACCAGCAATGAACTTCTCATTCTTCTTGATAGGAGTGTCCATTAGATTTAGGCCAAACTTCGATAGCTCATTGAATTTCCTCTCATATTCAGCAAAAGACATATCACCTTGCTTTAAATCTATGAATTCCTGTTACAGGTGAGACTTTCCTGCCTCGGGCATCCATTTCACAAGAAAAGCATCCCTAAAGCACGATAAGAGATATAAGACAGATTTCAAAAGGGAGAAAACTAAACCAAATCTGAACAACAGAAGAGGATACCTAAATTGTTCCCAAGAAATGTCAGCCTCAACGGTGAGAGCTGTGACAGACTGCCACCAATCCAAAGCTGCTCATTTCAATTGCCAAGCTGCCAACTGACGCTGCTAGGCATTAGTGATCTCAAGACCGGAGAAGATTCTCTCCAAATCCCTCAACCACTGTTAAGCTTCAATAATGCTCTCAGATCTGGTAAACTCGATGCCACCAAGCTCGGTGTATTCCTTACAAAGCTTAGTGAACCTGACTGGGGCAACATCACGGCCCATACCTTTGGCATTCCTACGGTCCATCTTGAGAAATATCAAGAATGAATTTTAGGACAGAGGAAAATTGAGAGACAAAGACAAGATTAGATAAGATAAGATATGGTTCAGAGGGACATAAATATCCTGAACAAGGAAATTTCCAACTAGGTAGAGAAGGAAAAGATAGAAGTTTAGAAAATTTGAAAAGCAAGAAATTTTTTATATCAAAATACTCTTATAAAAATAATTTTATAATTTAAAATATATTCTCTCACAAAGAAAGGATTCTAAGATTGATTTCACTCATTTTAGGGTATTCTACCCTATCTCTGATGAGTTTTTGCTACGTATGCTAAGGTTTGCCTAAAACCAAAGCTCTGATACCAACGGTAGCGATCCACTATTTTGGATCATTCAAATCGATAATAAATCCTCACATGTCTGACTTGAATAATTCAAAACAGAAGATTGTAATATATTTTGGAGCAAATAAAACCAGTCACAGAATTACAGGCACTTATAAAATCAGAATAACTCGCAACGGAAATAAAAAGACCATAGTGGTTCATGAAGCCACAGCAACTCAGTCTCAAAACAAGTATCAAAATACATAGTCGGAAAAAGAAATACAGTTCTGAAGAAGCAAATACAAAAAAAATCCCACATGCATATGTCTCTAATACATAAGCTGAAAAAGACGGAACTGAAATAGATAACACTTGATAAGCAGATGGACTCCAGAAATCTCTAGCTTCCAGAAGATAGATCCAAGCTGTACTACTCAGGTTGACCCGAGCGTAAGAAATAAACACAAACACTCGAGTCAGGACATACATACTTATACAATGTAAACCAACTTAAGTGAACTGTAGTATAAGGCACAAGTAACTTAAAGGATGCTTGGGACCACCCATACTATAAGGATCCATTAAACAATTTACTATGTATTAATATACGCTATTTATAATAATGTCTAGGTGTAAAATAAACTTACTTTAAAATAGCGTTAATGCTTTACATTTTCCACCTTAACACACAAATAGTGCCGGTAGTCTATACAGTACTTGTGTACCTCCTGATCGGGAGGCTACGAGAAGATACCCCATAGGCACGACACAAATAAAACTCGTACAAGGCTCGCTAGGGTAGGTGACACAGCACAATGATGCAATATCAGGGTAGATAACCAATTACGCATTCGGACCGGTGGTAACGCGTAGCAGGTACTACCGCCCACCTCGAACCACACTCCCAAAATCAATGGTGCGCACCAAATAATCACAAAGTAATATAATGGCATATGAAGAAGTGCGTCCGATAAAAGGTGCTACCTTCTTAGTCCGTCAATCGCTCATGTTTTAGCCACCTTATGCCAACTCACGGGAGTCATGTCCACTTATATACCTCAATAGAACGTCGCCACCATGCTACTTCATTCTGGAATCTCCACCGCATACACGGTTGTTAAAGTGGTTTTCGGTATCGACAGAGAGCATGCCCATATCTGATCCCGGTCTCTTTTACAACCCAATGTTATTATTACCCGAGGTTATAAATTTCAAAAATGGTTTATATTCCAAATCAAAATAATTTATTTAAACCATTTAAAAATCAAGTAGTTATCCTTTCAAATCAATTATTCAATTTCCAGAATTTCAGAAATTTCTAAGGTCATTAGTTCAATTTCAATATTTCAAAGCATTGAAATTTTCAAAACTGCAGCACTTATAAAGTGCTGCGATAGGTATATTTAGTATATATCAAAGCATCGTTCAAATTCAAAAACTGCAGCACTTTAGGAGTGCTGCTATAGGTTCATTTAGTAATTTCAGTATATAGTTCAAATTTCCAGAATTTGCAGCACTTCAGAAATGCTGTTATAGGTCTTTTAGTGTATTTTTAGCCATAGTTCAAATTTCCAGATTTACAGCACTTTTGAAATGTTGTTATAGGTCTTTTAGTGTATTTCCAGCCATAGTTCAAATTTCCAAAATTCACAGCACTTCTGAAATGTTGTTATAGGTCCTTTTTAGTGTAATTAGACACGTCAAATGGGTCGGGTCGGGTCGGGTCATAATGGGTCGGGTCAAAATTGACCCGACCCGTTTTTTGACCCAACCCATTTAATATATTTATTAAAAGGGTCAATTGACCCGACCCTATTCATATATGGATCAACCCAGTTAACCCATCCAAAATTTAAGCTGCATAAAAATATTATGAAACTGCATGCATATCCTAAATATAATAAAAACTGCATATATAAAACTGCACACACAATAAAAACTGCGTACATAAAACTGCACACATAATGAAAGCTGCATACATAGAACTGCATACACAAAACTACACACATACATAAAACTGCACACGTTAAACACATTTGGAACATAAAAATGGTTAATATTTCAACACATAATAAAGACTGCATACATGAAAAAATGTTCTAAATTGCAACACATAATAAAAACTGCATTCACAGAAACAACTCTAAATATCATAAAAACAACAAGAATATTGCAAAAACTGCACTAAATAAGTTTTAAAACTAACATCAGTTGAAGCTAATAACACACCAAATTACATATTCTTCTCAAATATAAATCCTAAAGCAACTAAAGATAACCTTCTAAATTTCCCAATGCACCTTTGTATCTTTTTTGAACACCTGCAGAACACATGAGAAGAACATCAACAACAGTTTTCCATTTGGAAAAATATATATCTTGTATTATAAATATTGCAGCAAGTATTATGGACTTATGTATTTCCTGCATGTAAGAAGGTATGATAAACATTTGATATCAAATACAAAAACATATTTTAGTATTAAATGTTTGCCAACAATTCAAATTTAAACCGCCTCTAACAATAGCGAATTGATTATTAAAAATGACGAACAAGCATACATAAAAAAAAAAGATACCTCTACTCAATTAGTATGAGCTCAATCTTCTATTTGCTGAAGAGATTTTCCCTTAGTCTCCGTGCTGACAATACAATAATTTGAAGGATTATAGCCAGACAGTGAACATTTTAAGCAAGTGCAAGGTACAGCCTTTCTATGTAGCAACAAAATTTGGCATATTAAATAACATGACAGCGAACAATTTAAGCAACCAAAATCTGGCAGTCCTGTACAACTCATCATGCATTCAGGTGGCAAATTCCACAAATTTTCAAACATTGAATAAAGAGAATGAAGTGACAGTACAACCATATAAGGATACCAAGCATATTGCAACGTTTGCATATTGTACTAATGTGATGGGTAGATTTTTTTGCAGTTTAAACATATATTTGCAAATATATAACTGGATACATATCATTTAATGAAGTGACAGTAAAAACATATATTTCCATCATTCATTTGAACTGGATATATCCGAACTGGACACAATACTATGTAAGCTACATTGTACTGTCACTTCATTAACTGCATCTAGTTTAAACATATATGTTTCATCAAGAAACATTCATTAATAATTACATTGGTTAGATAGACACATAATGAATGGTCAAGTTAATTCTATTTGTTTGGAGCTACAGTGGTAGACTAATCACCATACATAGGTCGGGAAGCTTAACAAATCTGAAAAGGTTCTGAATCGATATAATTTCTGTTATACCCTTTAAAAAATATATCTTCAATTTTTCTCTTTTTAATTTATCAAAATTTATTCCACTTTTCAAAAAAAATTATTTGGATATTATTTAACTTATAAATTTTAATAAAATAGCATTTTTATTAATAAATATCCAATTTAGAATAAATCAATTTGTTGAGTCAATACTTTATAAATTACTTAAGTTTAATTTCGACCAATAACTTAACATTTTATTTAACATACCCATCTCCTAAATAAAATAAAATTTCCATTTATTTACCTAAATTAAATTTCCATTTAAACCAAATTTCCAAATTCTAAGTTTAGTCATATTAAAAATACACTTTTCCCATTTATTTATTTATACGCTTAACTTATGGAAAATAACTATACAATTTATTTAAATCATTTAATCCAATTTTTTTGCTAAAATTTCATATTTTAATATTTCAAAATACTTAATGCCCCAAAATAATACTTTAAAAATAACCATGGTCTGTATAATATTTTCTAACCTAGGTCAAGTGAGGCGGATAATATATCATTTCAATCCGTAATTTAAAAAGAAAAATCCGAGTTCTATCATTTCAAACCTGCAATCCCAAGAAAATATATACAAATAAAAATCACTCGAGCCTATCTTTTCAGCCCATAATGATTTTTCCTTATTCTAAAGTCCGTTCGGGTATGTATCATTTCAACCCATAGTGATAAGGGAACTTGCAGTGTGAGATGCAGAAATAAAATGAACAGTTAAATATAACATCTCATACTAGATGATGCAATAATTATATAAACAGGATTTAATATCATAATCACATCACAGGCATATATGAATAACATATCGATTTATATAGATTCATTTGTCATCATTTCACAATAATATAAGTATATAAGTTCTAGAGTGAATACTCTCCTTTTCTGAAGCTAGAGCTCAATTAAAACAAAAAGATCCACACACTGCAAAGAACGAGAAGGCATGACAAGATTTGGGACGAAGTAACAACCAAATTCAGATCTTAATTCAAATAAATAAACAATTATAAATATATGATTTTCCACAAACCAATATGTATTAAACCATGAGAACAAAATCAATACAAAAATTTTATCAAATCAAAGAGAAAAAATGAATTTAAGGTGAAACCAAATGGAATGAATCGTCAAGTGGCTTTGCCACAACCCTTATAGGCACGGCCTCATCACCCCTAGGCTCAGCCTATGTGATAATTTGGATCAAGGCACACGGCAAGGGGATGTTTGGTCATGGCTTGGCTTGGTGGAGGTGGAGGAATTGTGGTCGAGGTGAGTAATAGGAAGAAGTGGTGAAAGTGGAAGGTTTATAATGGTTTTGGTCAAAATTTGTGGTGGATCTAGGTTTTAGGGTCACGGCTAGGCATGGGATTCTGAGGAGGAGTGGATGGCCATTCATGGTGAAGGTGGAGAGGAGGTGGTGGTTGGAATAGGGTGGAGGCCGAGAATTTCAAGAAGAAAACATAAGAAATAATAAAAGTAAAATGTAAAAAGAAGGGAGAAAGAGGCATTAACTTACAGTATTTTCTTTCTGGAGATGCAAATGGAAGTGAGATGGGAAACTTTGTTTCTGTACGTGATTTGATGTGTAGAAGGCGACTAGAATTTTAGGAATAGGTAGTGAACGGCTAAGGCAGTAAATAAATAGGCTTAAGCAAATAAAGGCAAGAAATAAAGCCATAGAAACTTATGCCAAAATAAAACAACGTAACGTACAACTAATTGATTCATTTTCCAACCATTAAATACAAAATATACTAATGAATATCCTAATAAATAAATAAAAGTGTATACACACAAATAGAAAATAACATAAGCTATGAACAGCTATAGTAGGAAATAAATAGATAGGCAAATAAAGAGGTAAGAAATAAAGCAAATGTAACGTATGCCAAATTTAAGGCAAAGTAACATACGTCAATTTGATTTGTCCTTGCCATTATTTAGAATGTATGTACAAAGAAACATTCAATAAACAAAATAAATAAATTTTTAAAAAGATATGCCTTTAAGACAATATAAAGTATATCCATTGATATTTTTCCAAGCAATAAATAAGAGATATAAACACATAACAATTCAAATAATAAAATGAATGTCAAAAAACGGAAAATATAGAAAGGTAAAATTGATATGAATATATATGAAAATATAAATATACATATATATGCAAAAATTATTTATTTTATTATATTAGGAAAGGAAATTACAAAAAAAAATCCAAACTTCATTGGAAAAATTTTAAAATTCAAATTTTGGATAATTAAACGCCAACGTTTTAAATAAAAGGAATTAAAATATTTAATAAAAATTTTGGGTTGTTACACTCTCCCTACTCAAAACTTTTCATCTTCGAAAAGGAACGAAACAAAGGAAGCAAAGAAAAACAAGATAGCAAAGAAAAAGTACCTGAAACATACAATTCCGGATTCGAAGCATGGATGCTCTCCTCCATCTCTCAGATACAATCCTGATCATCTGTGCTCCACTGTACTTTGACTTGGTTGACAAATTTCTTAGCTGCTTCGTACATCGATCGACGATACGAAGTGGCTTCCTCTCAACAGTCAGATTAGGCTCAATATCCAAACTATCAAGAGAAGACGGCTGGATAATCGAAGAGGGATCATGCAGATACCGATGAAGATGCGATACATGGAATACATTATGTACTCCGAAAAACTTCTCAGGCAAATCCAGACGATAAGCAAGAGAACCAATCGTTTCCAAGATATGGAAAGGACTAACAAACCTAGGAGCAAGCTTCCCTATACGACCAAACTGAATCACATTGCTTAAGGGAGAGACCTTAAGGAAAACCAAATCACCAACAGCAAACTCCAAACTCCTCCTACGACGATCAGCAAACTTCTTCTGCCTATCCTAAGCAATCCTCATCTTCCTCTTAATCCCTTCAACCTTCTCTGAAGCTTCCAGAATCATCTCGGGACCATGGACCAAACGATTACCGGATTCATTCCAACAAGAAGGAGATCTACAAGGTCTTCCGTAGAGAGCAGCAAATAGAGACATCTCGATACTAGCCTGGTAACTGTTGTTATAGGTGAATTCGACAAGATGGAGATGGTCTTCCCACGATCCTCCATAATCAAGAACACAAGCACGAAGAAGATCCACTAGAATCTGATTTACTCTTTCCGTTTGACCGTCGGTCTGCGGATGGTAAGCAGTGCTCAGATTCAGACGAGTATTTAAAGATTCATGAAAAGCCTTCCAAAACTGACTGGTAAAGATGGGATCCCGATCAAAAACAATGCTGATAGGAACACCATGGAGATGAAAAATCTCTCTCATATAAATCTCAGCCAGACTGAAAGCCAAACGGGTAGATTTGACCGGGATGAAATGAGCTGATTTGGTCAATCTATCTGTACTAACCCAAATACTCTCATTACCCCTCCGAGACCTCGGCAATCCATCAATAAAATCCATGAAAACCTATTCCCATTTTCAATTGGGAACCTCAAGGAGCTGCAACAAATCATTGGTCTTCTGGTGATCTGCCTTGACTTGTTGACAAGTCGCATACCTACTAACAAAGACGGAGATATCCCGCTTCATACCCTTCCACCAATAAAGATTCTTCATGTCCTGATACATCTTCGTCGCACCAGGATGAATAGAAAGTCTGGATTGATGATGTTCTCGAGTAATTCCTGCCTCAAACCGTTAACATTCGGGACACAAATCTTATTATTAATCCTCAAAATCCCATTATCATCGATCTAAGCTCCAGCACCATCAGGACTACTACCACCAACTCTTCTCCTAACACTCTCCTTAATCAATCTGATGATCCTATCCTCATCCTTCTTTTCCTTGATACGATCTAAAAAAGGAGAAGAAGAGACAACAAGCTGACACAATACGGCCTTCTTCCTACTCAAAGCATCAGCTACAACATTAGCTTTTCCAGGGATATAGCTAATGTCAAGATCATAAGAAGCAAGAAACTCAAGCCACCTAGCTTGCCGCTGATTCAAATCCTTTTGGGTGAAGATATACTTCAAAGACTAATGATCAGTGAAGAGCTCAAACTTAGAACCCAAGAGACGATGCCTCCAAAGCTTCAATGCAAAGACAACAACAAGCAATTCTAGATAATGAGCTGCATAATTAGTTTCATGGGTCTTCAACCGACGATTAGCATAAGCAACCACCTTCCCATCTTGCATCAAAACAGCTCGCAAACCCTCACGACAAGCATCAGTTTGTACCGTTAATCCCACATCTCCATTCAGAATGGTAAGCACTGGTGCGGAAGTAATCTTATTCTTCAACTTATTGAATGGGCTTCACACATATCATCCCAAATAAACTTAGCATTCTTTCGAGTTAAAGCAGTGAGAGATGCAGAAATTTAAGTGAAGTTCTGAATGAATCTCCGATAGTAACCGGCAAGGCCCAGAAAACTGCGAATAGCAGTTGGAGTCCTAGGAGTTTCCCAATCCTATAACAGAATAGGGAGAAATAAGGATCACATAAAAACTTGAAGGAAGAGAAGATGGGAAAGACTTACATTGATCGCAGCGATTTTGATTGAATCGATAGAAACTCCTTCACTAGAAACAATATGCCCGAGAAATCGGACTTCATCTCTCCATAAATGGCATTCAGAGAATTTAGCCTCCAACTGATGGTTTCGAAGAGTCTCTAAAACATAGTTCAAATGCGACTCATGCTCTTTCCTTGACTTGGAGAAGACAATGATATCATCAACAAAGACTAGAACAAACTTATTAAGCACCTCACGAAAAACCCAGTTCATCAAATCAACAAAGAAAGCAGGAACGTTTGTCAAATCAAAAGGCATGATTAACCATTCACAAAAGCCATTCTTAGTATGGAAAGCAGTCTTATGAATGCCTTCCTCAGCAACTCTGAGTTGATGAAACCCTATGGCAAGATCAAGCTGAGAGGAAATAGTAGCTCTATGGAGCTGATTAAACATATCATTAATACGAGACATAGGATATCTGTTTTTCATAGTGAGCTTGTTCAGCTCCCTATAATCAACACATATTCGGAGAGAGCCATCGGACTTGGTGACAAAAACCACAGCTTCTCCCCATTCCGAATAGCTAGATCTGATTAGACCATTGGAGGACAAGTCCTCAATTTGCTTCCTTAGCTCAACCTTCTCATGGGGTGCTATTCATCTAGGCGAAAGAACTACAGATCGAGCTCCAGGAATAAGATCAATACGAAAATCAATTTCTCGCTTAGTAGGTAAAGAAGTGACTTCACCAAATATGTTGGGATAGAGTTTGACCACACGAGTCGAATGAAGATCGCCAGGGGAAGCATCAAGAGAATAAATAAAGCTACCAGCAAAATCCTGTGGCAAACTACACTGGATCTCCAAAGAATTACCAAAATCATCCTCAAGAGAAACAGTTTGAGAACTACAAGAGATATGGACCTCATGCCTCAACAGCCAATCACCTCCAAGCAATAGATCAAAAGCATCAAAACCCAGAACATAGAAATCACCAGAAAATTGATAACTATCATGGAAGAGTTTCACATTCCTATAAATCCTACTAAGGTTCATGGGACCCATAATAGGATTTGAAACCCACAAAGGCTCAGGAGCAAACTCAGGAGAAAGAAGAGGCTCAAATTTATTACAAAGACCCAAAGAAATAATGCTATGGGAAGCTCCAGTATCAAATAGAACAGGGATAGGAAAATTAAACAGAGAAAAAGCGCCTTGAAGTGTACCTTGGTTGTCACTAGGAGTAGGAGCAGGTGCAGGAGGTGGAGCCGGAGATGATGCAGAAGTCACAGCAAAAATACCTGATGACTTGCCCTTCTTCTAGGTAGGACATTCCTTCTTGAAATGTCCAGGCTGCAGAAAAATGTGGCAAAGGTCATGCCTGGTCAACTGAGCTGGAGAAATAGCAGCAACCAAAGTAGGACAATTATTAGCATAATGTCCCTTCTGATCACATCTTTAGCAAGTAATGGTAGATAGATCGATCGCCTGCCTCTGAGATGAAGAAGATGATCCCAACCCTGGAGTCCTGTTCTGATTCCTATGCCGATGGTGAAAGTGGGGCTTTCTCTTCTTGGGATTTCCAGAGGAAGACTGAGATGAAGCAGACTGAGCAGCTGGAGGATCCTTAGCATAGGATTCTCATATCTAATGGCCATGTCTATCAGAGTGGTGAAAGTACTATGCACATGGGCTATGAGGCGATCATAGTACTCCGGGCGTGCACTAGCAATGAACTTCTCATTCTTCTTGAGAGGAGTGTCTATCAGATTTAGGCCAAACTTCGATATCTCATTGAATTTCTTCTCATATTCAGCAAAAGATATATCACCCTGCTTCAAATCCATGAATTCTCGATACAGCTGAGACTTTCCTGCCTCAGGCATCCATTTCACAAGAAAACCATCCCTAAAGCATGATAAGAGATATAAGACAGATTTCAAAAGGGAGAAAACTAAACCAAATCTGAACAACAGAAGAGGATACCTAAATTGTTTCCAAGAAATGTCAGCCTCAACGGTGAGAGCTGTGACAGACTGCCACCAATCTAAAGCTGCTCCTTTCAATTGCCAAGCTGCCAAAAGATGCTGCTGGGCATTTGTGATCTCAAGATCGGAGAAGATTCTCTCCAAATCCCTCAACCACTATTGAGCTTCAATAATGCTCTCAGATCCGGTGAACTTGGTGCCACCAAGCTCGGTGCATTCCTTACAAAGCTTAGTGAACTTGACTGGGGCAACATCACGGCCCCTACCTCTGGCATTCCTATGGTCCATCCTGAGAAAGATCAAGAATGAATTTTAGGAAAGTGGAAAATTGAGAGACAAAGACAAGATTAGATAAGATAAGATAAGGTTCAGCGGGACATAAATATCCCGAACAAGGAAATTTCCAACTAAGTAGAGAAGGAAAAGAAAGAAGTTTAGAGAAATTTAAAAAACAAGAAAATTTTTATATCAAAATACTCTTTTAAAAATCCTTTGAAAAATCATTTGAAAAATCATTTTATACTTTAAAATACGTTCTCTCACAAAGAAATGATTCTAAGATTGATTTCACTCATTCTAAGGTATTTCTACCCTATCTCTAATGAGTTTTTGCTCTGCATGCTAAGGTTTACCTAAAACCAAAGCTCTGATACCGACTGTAGCGACCCACTATTTTGGATCATTCAAATCGACAATAATTCCTCACATGTCTTACTTGAATAATTCAAAATAAAAGATTGTAATATATTTAGGAGAAAATAAAACTAATCACACAATCATAGACACAGATGAAATCATAATAACTCGCAGCGGAAATAAAATAACCATAGTGGTTCAAGAAGCCACTACAACTCAGTCTCAAAACAAGTATCAAAATACATAGTCTGAAAAACAAATACAGTTCTGAAACAAATACAAAAAAAATCCCAAATACATATGTCTCTAATTCATAAGCTGAAAAAGACGGAACTGAAATAGGTAACACTTGATAAGCATATAGATTCTAGAAATCTCTAGCTTCCAGAAGATAGATCCAAGTTGTACTACTCAGGCTGACCCGAGCGTAAGAAATAAACACAAACACTCGAGTCGGGACATACATACTTATAGAATGTAAACCAACTCAAGTGAACTGTAGTATAAGGCATAAGTAACTTAAAGGATGCTTGGGACCGCCAATCCTCTAAGGATCCATTAAAAAATTTACTATGTATTAATATACGCTATTTATAATAATGTCTAGGTGTAAAATAAACTTACTTTAAAATAGCGTTAAGGCTTTACATTTTCCACCTTAACACATAAATAGTGCCAGTAGTCTATACAGCACTTGCGTACCTCCTGATTGGGAGGCTACGAGAAGATACCCCATAGGTACGACACAAATCAAACTCGTACAAGGCTCGCTAGGGTAGGTGAAACGGCACAACGAGGCAATGCCAGGGTAGATGTACCAATAACGCTTTCGGACCGGTGGTAATACGTAGCAGCTACTGCCGCCCACCTCGAACCACACTCCCAAAATCAAAGGTGCGCACCAAACAATCACAAAGTAATAGAATGGCATTTGAAGAAGTGCGTCCGATAAAAGGTGCTACCTTCTTAGTGTGTCAATCGCTCCTGTTTCAGCCACCTTATGCCAACTCATGGGAGTTGGGTCCACGTATATACCTCAATAGAACATCGCCACCATCTTACTTCATTCTGGAATCTCCACCGCGTACACAGTTGTTAAAGTGGTTTTCGGTATCGACAAAGAGTATGCCCATATCTGATCCGGTCTCCTTAACAACCCAATGTTATTATTACCCGTGGTTATAAATTTCAAAAATGATTTATATTCCAAATCAAAATAATTTATTTAAACCATTTGAATATGAAGTAGTTATCCTTTCAAATCAATTATTCAATTTCCAGAAGTTTATAAATTTCTAAGTTCATTAGTTCAATTTCAACATTTCAAAGCATTGAATTTTAAAATTGCAGCACTTATAAAGTGCTGCGATAGGTATATTTAGTACATATCAAAGCATGGTTCAAATTCAGAAGCTGCAGCACTTTAGGAGTGTTGTTATAGGTTCATTTAATAATTTCAGCATATAGTTCAAATTTCCAAAATTTACAGCACTTCAGAAATGCTATTAAAGGCCTTTTAGTGTATTTCCAGCCATAGTTCAAATTTCCAGAATTTACAGCACTTCTGAAATGCTGTTATAAGTCCTTTTTAGTATAATTCAATCCATAGTTCATATTTTTCACAGTATTTCTGAACCCCTATAATTTCTGTTATACTCTTTAAAATAATATATCTTTATTTTTTCTCTTTTTAACTTATCAAAACTTATTCCACTTTTCAAAAAAAAAATATTTGGATATTATTTAACTTATAAATTTTAATAAAATAACATTTTTATTAATAAATATCCAATTTATAATAAATTCATTTATTGAGTCAATACTTTATAAACTGCTTAACTTTCATTTCAACCAATAACTTAACATTTTATTTAACATACCTATCTCCTAAATAAAATAAAATTTCCATTTATTTACTAACTTAAATTTCCACCTAAACCAAATTTCCAAATTCCAAGTTTAGTCATATTAGAAGTACACTTTTCCCATTTATTTATTTATACACTTAACTTATGGAAAATAACTATACAATTTATTTAAATAATTTAATCCAATTTTTTTGCTAAAATTTCATATTTTAATATTTCAAAATACTTAATGCCTCAAAACAATACTTTAAAAATAACCACGGGTCTATATAATATTTTCTAACCTAGGTCAAGTGATACGGATAATATATCATTTCAATCCGTAATTTAAAAAGAAAAATCCGGGTTCTATCATTTCAAACCCGCAATGCCAAGAAAATAAATACAAATAAAAATCACTCGAGCCTATCATTTCAGCCCATAATGATTTTCTTTATTCTAAAGTCCGTTCGGGTATGTATCAATTCAACACATAGTGATAAGGGAACTTGTAGTGTGAGATGCAGAAATAAAATGAACAGTTAAATATAACATCTCATATTAGATGATGCAATAATTATATAAACAGGATTTAACATCATATAATCACATCATAGATATATATGAATAACATATCAATTTATACGGATTCACTAGTCATCATTTCACAATATATAAGTATGTAAGGTCTAGAGTGAATACTCACCTTTTTTGAAGCTAGAGCTCAATTAAAACAAAACGATCTACACACCACAAAGAACGAGAAGGCACGACAAGATTTGGGAAGAAGTAACAACCAAATTCAGATCTTGTAATTCAAATAAATAAACAATTATAAATATATGATTTTCCATAAACCAATATGGATTAAACCATGAGAACAAAATTCAATACAAAATTTTTATCAAATCAAAGAGCAAAAATGAATTTAAAATGAAACCAAATGGAATGAATCATCAAGTGGCTTTGCCACAACCCTTATAGGCTCAGCCTCATCACCCCTAGGCTCGACCTATGTGCTAATTTGGATCAAGGCACACGGCAAGGGGATGTTTGGTCATGGCTTGGCTTGGTGGAGGTGGAGGAATTGTGGCCGAGGTGAGTAATAGGAAGAAGTGATGAAAATGGAAGGTTTATAATGGTTTTGGTCAAAATTTATGGTGGTCCTAGGTTTTAGGGTCACAGCCAGGCATGGGATGGTGAGAAGGAGTGGATGGCCGGTCATGGTGGAGGTGGAGAGGAGGTGGTGGTCGAAATAGGGTGGAGGTCGAGAATTTCATGAAGAAAACACAAGAAAAAATAAAAGGAAAAAGTAAAAAAGAAGGGAGAAAACGGCCATTAACTTACAGTATTTTCTTTCTGGAGATGCAAATGGAAGTGAGATGGGAAACTTTGTTTCTGTACGTGATTTGATGTGTAGAAGGCGGCTAGGGTTTTAGTAATAGGTAGTGAATGGCTGAGGCAGTAAATAAATAGGCTTAAGCAATTAACGCAAGAAATAAAGCCAAAGAAACTTATGCCAAAATAAAACAACGTAACATACAACTAATTGATTCGTTTCCAAACCATTAAATACAAAATATACAAATGAACATCCAAATAAATAAAATTTTATATGCACAAATAGAAAATAACATAAGTTATGAACAACTATGGTTGGAAATAAATAGATAAGCAAATAAAGAGCTAAGAAATAAAGCAAATGTAACGTATGCCAAATTCAAAACAAAGTAACATACGTTAATTTGATTTGTTTCCTTGCCATTAATTAAAAGGTATGTACAAAGAAACATTCAATAAACAAAATAAATAAATTTTTAAAAAGATATGCCTTTAAGCCAATATAACGTATATCCATTGAAAATTTTCCAAGCAATAAATAAGAGATATAAACACATAACAATTCAAATAATAAAATGAATGTCAAAAAATGAAAAATATAGAAAGGTCAAATAGAGATGAATATATATGAAAAATATAAATATATATATATATATATATATATATATATACAGAAATTATTTATTTTATTATATTAGGAAAGGAAATTACAAACTAAAATCCAAACTTTATTGGAAAAATTTTAAAATTCAAATTTTGGATGATTTAAAAACCAAAGTTTTAAACAAAATGAATTAAAATATTTAATAAAAATTTTGGGTTGTTATAGAAAACATTGTATATTATAATGTTATAATATAGTTTTCAAAAGTGCTTTGAAAATATAATAAACTTATTTTGAAAATTATAATATTTATTAATAAGATTAATAAGTTAAATAAATTATTAATTAATTAAGGAATATACATGTACAATATATATATATATATGCTACATTATCTTGAATTGTTTAAGGTGATGTATGTACATATGTATAAGCATAAGAAATTTTTGAAATTAATATTTAATTAAGTTGTCTAACTAAATAATATGCATTGCAGAATAATGAATCTTAAGGCTAATTTAACACTAACAAGGAGAGGGGTGAATAGTGTTTACTAACTTATGTAAATCTTTCGAACATTCATTTAGGATTAATATAAAATCATAGATTAACAACATAGATTTATACTAACAATTAGTCACATATGCAATGATGGATAAATATAAAAGCAATAAAGTCAAAAGTAAAGAGTTAGAGAGATAACACTAGAGATTTTATAATTATTCAGATCTCTCCTACATCCAGTTCAGCATAATTTCATATATAGATTTCTTTTCAAACCTACTTTGTACAATAGCAGGCAAACCAAATATAATCTTCATTTCAAGGCTACGAGACACACCTTGTTGTATTTCAAGCCCGGGGCAAACTCATTTGATTTGAACGAGCTACAAGCACACCCACTATATTTGAACGAGCTACTAAGCACCACTTGATTTGAATGGGTTACAAGCACACCCATATAAACAAGAGTAGAAATAATGTATTTCCAAAGACAAATAGTTATGCTTTGGATACAACGGATCCTATAGCCTCTTAGATGGCACTTTGATTTTTGAAATGAGTGAGATGCTTGCAAAGCAGTGAGTAAGTAGTAGTGAATCAATACAATGAAGTATGAATTGATTCTATATGATTTTTATTAGAACATAGTATTTTTTTCAAGGGAGTAAGGCAGAAAGTAAGTAATTAATTAGTTAAAAATTCGTTTGCACTCCCATTATATAGTAAATGAACATATGTATCCATTCAAGTAAAGTTGTGTTCAAAAGACACATCCACTCAAAATTTAAAAAACAATCCAATGGTCTATATGTCGACATATGGAAACTACTATATCGACATACCCCAGTAATTTTTGAAAATACTTTTCTATAAATTGTTTTGAAAATCCTACACTTTATAAAATAATGTAAACATAGTTTTTAAATATTTTGAACTCTTATTTATAAGATATTTAAAAAAATATTTATATTGAAATTCAAACAATTTATTTTTATTTAAAATATCAAGGATCAAAAATTGAAGACAAGGATCAGAGATTGCTATTAAGGGTTTTAACAATATATTCTAATGACTCTAAACACTATATTATAACCTTGGGATCTTCATTTCTTTATCGCTGAACTCAAGAGTCTTTATATCTTTATCTTGAGTCTTTATACTGTATAGTCTTCGATTTAGCACATGTGTAATATTCTGCACTATATACTATATAACTTGTAAATACATTAGTATTTATATTTTATATGGTTGTTGTCATCAGTCAATAACTGCAGTATTAACAATCTCCCCTTTTTTGATGATGACAACCATTAGATATTCCTGTATATAAAATATGGTATAACTCTCCTTTGGTTATATAACTCCCCTTAAATATATGCATGTGTATGCTTTATATTTTATCCTCCTTTATCACCAGCCAAAATTGATGTAATATAAAACTCTCCCTAAACCATATACTTATAAACTATAGAGTCAAAATCAATAAGTAAGAATTAATGCCATGCTGAATAATATGGATTCACTTATATAATTGTGGTTGGACCGAAATGAAATACATAAGGCATAAAATAAGGATATTAAATGTGGCGTTATCAAGATGTAATATAAGAGACATAAATAAAAAAAATACTATTATTTAACATCATATAATCATGACATGTATTACGACATACATCGATCAATTATTAAGTCATATACTAAATATTAAGGGCAATAAATAGGAAAAGGATAAATTTATTTATTTATTTATAATACACATAATCAACTTAAAATCTAATACTTAACTAATCTATTCCTGATAATTATATAATCCAAATAATCACACCAAATCAAACTTATAGTAATTAATCCAAACCAAAGAGTATTAATAATTTACATACCGATATTAAAAATAAATAAGCTTAGTATACACACTTACAAACTAAAATAAGCAGAAATCTAGATATTCCTAGGGACTTTAATCCAACCTTTAGATCAAAAGATTAGATTTTGCTTTGATGGAATACCTACGTTCATTGCCCTTGGTGTTTATGCATTTTAGGTTGTTGCTTTGATCATTTTTGACGAGGAAGGTAATCAACCATCGAAAAGGATTAAAATGCTTCTCTTGCTCTTTAATCGTTTGCATTTGGCTTAGTTCCAAATGCCTTTGATTCCTTAGAATAAAAGAGAGAATATCTCTGAATGATTGGAGAACTCTTCAACGTTTTCATAAAGTTTTAAGTGTGAAGAAGGCATTTTTGTTAAGAAAATTGTTGAGAATGGAAGGGGATGAAAAATGAAATCACGAATGAAGTTTTCTAGAAGAATTAGGCTCAAACAGGGGTGAAAAATCATTTGTAAAATTTGAATTGATGGTAGTTACAATATTTTAAAACTTAGAAAATTTGCCGAACAACTATAGTATGTCGACATACATAAATATATATGTTGACATATGTACCTAAAATTGCTTTTTAAGTTTTTGATATATTTTTGGTTTCTACTTAATACATTCTATTTCAATGGTGTTGTAACAACCAGGTATTTTCAACCATTCGTATCCACACATGTCAGACTTGAATTGCTCAAAATACCGCGTTGTAAATAAAATTTGGCAAATCTCAGAATATATAGTAAATAATAATCACAGATCACAGACACAGAGTAAGAAATGCAGCAGAAGTAAAAGAAATAGTAGTTCATGAAGCTACTATGTAATATATCAGAGTTATATAAGATACAATAGAAGAAATAAAGTACAAAAGAAGTCTCAAGATAATAACCAAGTACAAAATGAATACAACACTGGGATCAACAGAATAACTGGAAATGAAACAGATAAAACTAGACAAGCAGATAATCTCCAGCGATTCCAATCTCCAGAAAGTGAAAATCCAAATCTATGAATACCCAGGCTGACCCAAGCGTAAATAAAAATACAAAACACTCGAGTCAGGACATACATACTTATACAATGTAAACCAACTTAAGTGAACTGTAGAAAAAGTACAAGTAACTTAAAGGATGCTTGGGATCGCCCATCCTCTAAGGATCCGTTAAACTATTTACTATATAGTATATTGCACTATTATAATAATGCCTAACAGTAAAATAAACATACTTTTAAATAGCGTTAAGGAGTGACCCAATATTCCCCTTAACACAAATAATGCCAATAGTCTATACAATACCTGCATATCTCCTGATCGGGAGAATAAGAGAAGATACTGCATAGGTACGAAACAAATAGAAACTCGTAGTAAAGGCTCGATATGGTAGGTGACACGGCACACAAGGCAATGCCAGGGTAGATATACCAATTATGACACTCGGGCTGGTGGTAATGCAGCAGCCATATACGCCCACCGCGGAACACATTCCCACAAAATCGGAGGGGCATCCAAACAATCACAAGTAATAGTATGGTATCGAAGAAATGCGTCCGCTGCGAGGTGCGACCTCAACTGGCCCGAGACCGCTCATGTTTCTGCCACCTTATGCCAACTCACGGGAGTTGGGTCCACGTAATATACCTCAAGAACGTCGCCACCATCCTACTTCATTCTGGAATCTCCACCATGTACACGGTTAGTCAAAGTGGTTTTCGGTATCGACAGGGAGTATGCCAGATATCCGATCCAAGTCTCTTTGCCAACCAATCATTATTATAACCCGTGGTTATAACTTTTAAAATAATATTTATACTTCAAAATAGAATATTATTTCAAATCCAAATCTTTATCAAAATAAAGATTAAATTAATTCCAAACCATTTCAATATATCAACATACCATATCTTTCAAATTCAAATATTTACCAAAATAAATATCAAGTCATTTCAAATCATTTCAATATATATATCCTTTCAAAACATCCTTTCAAACCATTTTTAATACATAAATATCATATCTTTTCAAAACTTCCTTTTTCAAATCATTTTAATATCAAAATATCATATCTTTCAAACTTCATTTTTAAATTATTTTAATATCAAAATATCATATCTTCCAAAACTTCATTTCAAACATTTAATATATATAAAATATCATATCTTTCAAAACTTCATTTCAAAACATTTAATATGTATCAAATATCATATCTTTCAAAAGTTCATTTCAAAATATTTAATATATATATAAAATATCATATCTTTCAAAACTTCATTTCAAAACATTTTTAATATCAAAATATCATATCTTTAAAGAAACTTCATTTCAAGACATTTAATATATATATCAAAATATCATATCTTTCCAAAGCTTCAATTTCAAATCATAATATAAGTTCCAATCCAAATACTCAACTTTAAATACCTTTAAAATTCAAAGATATCATTCATTTATTTTCATTCCAAATCACCTTTTAAATAGCTTATATTTTAATCAAAATATTTCATTTAAACCATTTAAAATTTAAGTTTATATACTTCCAAATCAAGTATTCAATTTCCAAAGTTTTAAACGATTATGAGATCATTTACTAAGTTAAAAACCATAAACATTGAAAATTTCAACCTTTCACAGCATTCAGAAAAAGCTGCTGAAAGTTATACTTGAAACATTTCAATTTAAACCATTTAAACATTATAAAAATCATATTTTAACATTCAAGGATGTTCATCAAAATACTCTTTAACTTATGATTTTTATAAAGCAGCATTTTATAATTAAATCAAATTTCACAAATCACCTTAATAAATTCAGGTGTAAACTTTCCCATTTTTACATTTAACACTTTATTAACATTTACATTTTGAAATTATCATTTCACAAATTAAACTAAATTTCCAATTTATTTAAGTAACTTAAACCCTTAATTAAAACTAAATTCACATTTCCAGTTCAAGTTCATTTTTAAAATTTCACTTTTAAGCATTCATTCATTTAGCCATTTTAATACATAGAAAAATCAATAATACTTTATTAATTCATTTAAACTCAAATTTAATCAAATCATCATATTTACCATTTTCCAAATGTTATTAAATTTCTATTTTATTTATATAACATAAAATTCCCTTTTTAAACCAAAACCCAAATTTCCAGACTTTAAGTTATATTTCAAAAATTCACTTTTTACCATTCATTTGAATTACATTTTTAACTTCTAGAAAAATCCAAAATTTCTTTATTTAAACATTGAAAATCCAATTAAATCAAATTTCATAATTTTTCACTTTTAAAAAAATATTTAAAATATTCAAAATACTTTATAAAATATAACCACGAGCCTGTATATAGTTTTCTAACCTAGGTCAAATGATACAGATTATATATCATTTCAATCCACAGTTTAAAAAGAAAAATCCGGGTTCTATCATTTCAAACCCGCAATCCCAAGTAAAAATAAAATAAATAAAAACCGTTCAGGCCTATCATTTCAGCCCATAACGATTTTTCCCTATTCTAAAGTCCGCTCGGGTATGTATCATTTCAACCCATATTGAACCTAATCTACAGGGAACTTGCAGTGTGATAAACAGATATAAATGAACAGTATAGCAAAAAATAACAGTAACAGAAGAGAAGACATGTAATTTAACAGGTTTAACATCATATATAAATAATTACAGGCACTTATAACATATCATAATATTCTACACATTCAATTGTTGTCAATTCACATTTGCATAAGTATAAATGTCAGGTGAGATTTACTCACATTTTTGTGCTGGAGTTAGCGATCAAAACACACAGAAAGCACGACAAGCACGATATAGCATAACTACTAATTTGAATGAATAGAGAGCCTTGATATTTATCTTGTAAACAATAACCAAAACAAGACAATATATGCATAAATATTTAACACAAACAATGTTGAAACAATGAAGATAAGAGACAACAAAGGAATGAATGTTTTTGTCTTGCTTTCTACACTTGCTAGCACGGCTTAGGGAATTTTTTAGTTCAGGTTTGGACATGGTTTGGGTCTGGTTTGGACCTAAAAATGCATGGCTACACGGCAAGAGCAAGGTGGAGGTTACAGGCATGAGAATACAAAGGGTATAGGCTTGATAGTGGAGTTTTGGTGCACCACAAGGCTCGTCTACATGCATTGTTTGGCTCGGCTCTTCATGTTTCAGATCTGGATAGAGGATGAAGTGATGGATAGTGGTCATATCAAGGTGGTGGTGGAGCAAAAGGAGGTGGTAAGGGCAATCTAAGGTGATGTTGTTGAAGTTTGGCTCGGCTAGGCATGGTTTTAAGGGTTTTAGCAATGTTTTGTGTGGTTCTTGATCAAGTGGAGTGCACGACCAGTCATGGTCAGATCTGGACAGAGGCTAAGGATGATGGCTAGGGTTGTGCACTTGCTAGTGGTGGTGGCTAGAGGTGGTGGTCGTGGCTACAAATGAAGGTGGTGAAGCAAAAGTAGTGGCTAGCATGGATTTAAGTCGTTTTTTTTGCATGTTTTTGTGGAGTTTTTGCCAAGGGGAGAGGCATGGCTTGTATTGGTTAGAGGAGGAAGGAGTTTGTTTGTGGATGATGTGGGGAAGGAAGCGGTGGTGGTCAGTGGAGGTGATGATGGAGGTGCTAGGCCGAGCAAAGCAAGAGAATCCAAGGCAAAACATTAAAAAACAATAGGAAAATAAAGAGAGAAAAAAAGTTAAAAAGGAAGAGGCCATTACCCAAATCTTTCTTAACCGTGAAAATGGAGTGAGGAGGAAGGTTTTTCATGTGATTTACAACTAATAACTCACGGCTAAAGATCAGGTAGTGTATGGCCAAGCAAAGTAAATGAAAAGTTATGGAAAATGAAAAGGTTTTGGCAAATGAAAGGTCTCACAAGTTAATGCTTAAGTCCCTTCATATTTCCATTATCTTTTAAAACAATAAAACAATATAAATTCAGTAAATACATTTAAAAACCTAAACAAAGTGAAAAAAATGAAAATATATAATTAAATTTAAAGAAAATATAAAAAGAATTAAGGAAATTGCTTAAAAATTGAAAACAGGGTTCAAAATTACAATTAAAACATTAATGGCTTTGGAAAAAATATCTACTTCATTTTAAAAATATTCTAAAGAAAAATTTTGACATAAAATAATTTTTAAAACATTTTCAAAGTGAAATAAATAATTTAATTTAGAGAAAATAGAAAAAGAACTAAAGAAAATGTTTAAAAATTGGAAACAGGACATGAAAATTACAAATAAAATATCACTATCCTTATAAACTTTCTATTTCACTTTAAAACAAATAAATTTCAAATAAAAAAATAAATGGGAAATAAAATAAAGTAGGAATGAGAATAAATAATTTCTTAAGAAAATATAAAGTTAAATAAAGAATTACTTTAATTATTTGAAATTTGGAATTAAAATTTATAAACAGAATACAGCTGACATTTGAAAATGCCAATAACACTTTTAAAAATGTTTAAAACCAAAATATATGCATAGCATGTTATTTTACCCATATAAATATAATTATAACATTACATGACCAAATAAAATATTATTTATATAATTTAAAATAAACCATTTTGTTAAATACAGCAAATTACACACAATAGTTAAAAAGGCATAACTTTCACATTATAAATCAGATTTCAACGAAACCAAAAGCAGCGTTCTTAAAATTTTATTTACTTTCATAATAAAAGATAAAATTCAAATTTTCAAACTTTTAAATTTTTAAGTTAAAAGTCAAAGTTTGACTATTTTGACCAGAAATTCACTTTTTGGAAAATATTCTTTTTAGTCATGTTTTGGAATGATAATTCATATCAAAATCAAAGTTTATATTTTAAAATAAAAAAATTATCTAAATTAAGTATAATAAAGTTAAATCAAAAATCAATTAAAAATAATTACAAAATGCAGGGTTGTTACACTCCCCCCCCCTCAAAACTTTTCGTCCCCGAAAAGGAATGATGTACGGTAAAGCACAGAAAAGATAGAAATGAAATAAGATTAAGACAAGGTGACAAGAAGATTGAGATTATACATGATAACTCTCGTTATAGGTAAGTTTAACAAAGTGGAGATGATCTTTCCAAGATCCTCCAGAATCAAGAACACAAGCACGAAAAAAATGGATTTAAAATGATTACCAATGATTATCAAAGATTATAGAAAGATTTCTAAACAGAAGATTTATAGAAAAATATCTATACTAGTCTGTAGCAAGATAAGGATAATAAGGACAACCAAAAGATAGTTTGAAAAACAAAATAAGGGAATAAGTTTGAAAAACAAAATAAGATAATAGGTTTGAAATTTCCATGGTTTCAACTTAATATTGATAATTAATTATTACACAAGTTACATGAATCTTAAATATATCTAATTTCATTATCTTATCATCTAATCATCTTAAACTAAAAATTTCAAAAATCATGAATTTGAAAAAAATCATTATTACACTCAAAATGTACTTAATAAATTTAATTCCTCTTTATTCCTAATTAAAATTAAATTTATTCCTCTCAATATATTTTATCACTTATGTTAAATATACTTACACTTATTATAACTATTTTGATTTTTCTTAATTCCTTTAACATTGTTTATGCTGTAAATTATTCAATTAACCTTTTATTCTATTTACCTCTGTTAATCTTTTTTTTTACTAAAATTTAAGTGTATAACATTTATTATAACCACTCAAATTTTATTTATAAAATCCTTTTATATTGTATATTATCCAATTACATTATTAACTTTTGAAATTAAGGTAAGTTATATTTGAATGCAATTGTATTATACAAATAAAACTTTCCAATTAAACCATTTCATGCTTGAATATTCATCCAAAATTTTGATTTTCTTTTTATAATTGAAATTATTGTTTAAAATAAAATTTAAGAATTAAATTTCCGTTTTCTTCAAACCTTTTAGGGATAAATAAATGTATGTACATAATTTATCAAATCAAATTTAAGTAATATATCTATATATCTTATAAATCAAGTCATATTTTAGAAATTCAAATCAATTTGATTTCAAAAAAAAGCTGTAGCAAGACTACAGAGCGGTCTATTCACTTCGAAACTCGAAAATGAATGTCGATGATGCTGCAGTCATCACCGAAATTATTTCCCTGCGACAAAGAGAAGAGCACTAATTTTTAAACTTTAAAATTCTTTGGAAACATATTCTTATTCAAAAATGCTTTAAATAATATACTTCAAAACTTAAACACGAGGTTTGAAACCATCGGAAATTAAATTCTCAAAATTTCTTGTTTTAAATTCATTTCAGTTCCCAAATCAATTTATAAACAACTATTTATAAATTCATTTATAGAACAATAAATGATAAACCAAGTATTATCATTTCAAATAATCAATTTAAATCAGTTTATTAAGTTCCATAAATTTACTTATATATCAAAATTTATTTGATCAACCAAATTTAAAAATAATATTGTGTCAGTTTGTTCTGTCAAAGTATTTTAGAAATCCTATCGGTTGCATTGATCAGACGAATCGATCGAAAACCCAAATCAACATCAACAACCCAAACAACACAATATATAAAACAAAACATAGATTTACAAGTAAAATTCAAAATGTTTGGAAGAATAGATTGGGAAAAAGACAAGATGATTGAATAACAAAATAGGGAGGTGGATAAGCTTAAATAAATCGCGAGCAACCTTAACCGGTCAACCGTGACTTAAAGAATAAGATCGATGTGGATTTTCTAGGGTAAACCTACATTCGATCTCAAGAGATAGAGTTTGGAATAACAAAATATATTAGCATCTAAACTAAGGATAGGTATAAATCTCTGGTGAATCGATGCTAATTGTAAAGGAGTTTCCCCCTTTTACAATTCAATTTGAAATTGGCGAGACCGCCGACTCACTAAAAGATCATTCATAGCGGAGTTATGGGATAGTCCAGAATCAAAAGAAGATGAATAGTGAGAGACAAGAATGGATTTTGGAACCGTAGGGAACGTTGCAAAATTCAAAGGAAATTCAAATCAAAGAGGAAAGATTCAAACTCTTACGA
Source organism: Allium cepa (assembly GCA_030765085.1). NCBI lineage: Eukaryota > Viridiplantae > Streptophyta > Magnoliopsida > Asparagales > Amaryllidaceae > Allium > Allium cepa. Next base: position 443,147,903 of record CM060938.1, on the reverse strand, counting down.
AAGTGATTCTGTAAATAATTTACCTTATATTCTAAGTTTTGCCTCAAAGCCAAAGCTTTGATACCAACTGTAACAACCTGGTATTTTCAACCATTCGTATCCACACATGTCGGACTTGAATTGCTCAAAATACCGCGTTGTAAATAAAATTTGGCAAATCTCAGAATATACAGTAAATAATAATCACAAATCACAGACACAGAGTAAGAAATACAACAAAGTAAAAGAAATAGTAGTTCATGAAGCTACTATGTAATATATCAGAGTTACATAAGATAGAATAGAAAAAATAAAGTACAAAAGAAGTCTCAAGATAATAACCAAGTACAAAATGAATACAACACTGGGATCAACAGGATAACTGGAAATGAAACAGATAAAACTGGACAAGAAGATAATCTCCAGTGATTTCAGTCTCCAGAAAGTGGAAATCCAAATCTGTGAATACCCAGGCTGACCCAAGCGTAAATAAAAATACAAACACTCGAGTTAGGACATACATACTTATACAATGTAAACAAACTCAAGTGAACTGTAGTAAAAGTACAAGTAACTTAAAGGATGCTTGGGACCGCCCACCCTCTAAGGATCCGTTAAACTATTTACTATATAGTATATTGTGCTATTATAATAATGTCTAACAGTAAAATAAACTTACTTTTAAATAGCGTTAAGGAGTGACCCAATATTCCCCTTAACACAAATAATTCCAATAGTCTAAACAATACCTGCATATCTCCTGATCGGGAGACTACGAGAAGATACTGCATAGGTACGACACAAATAGAGACTCATAGTAAAGGCTCGATATGGTAGGTGACATGGCACACAAGGCAATGTCAGGGTAGATATACCAATTACGACACTCGGGTTGGTGGTAACGCAGCAGCTACATACGCCCTCCATGGAACACATTCCCATAAAATCGGAGGGACGCCCAAACAATCACAAGTAATAGTATGGTATCGAAGAAATGCATCCACTACGAGGTGCGACCTCAACTGGCCCGAGACCGCTCCTGTTTCTGCCACCTTATGCCAACTCACGGGAGTTGGGTCCACGTAATATACCTCAAAAACATCGCCACCATCCTACTTCATTCTGGAATCTCCACCGCGTACACGATTAATCAAAGCGGTTTTCGGTATCGACAGAGAGTATGCCAGATATCCGATCCCGGTCTCTTTGCCAACCAATCGTTATTATAACACGTGGTTATAACTTTTAAAATAATATTTATACTTCAAAATAAAATATTATTTCAAATCCAAATCTTTATCAAAATAAAGATTAAATTAATTCCAAACCATTTCAATATATCAACATACCATATCTTTCAAATTCAAATATTTACCAAAATATATCAAGTCATTTCAAATAATTTCAATATATATATATCCTTTCAATACATCCTTTCAAACCATTTTTAATACATAAATATCATATCTTTTCAAAACATCCTTTTTTAAATTATTTTAATATCAAAATATCATATCTTTCAAACTTCATTTTTAAATTATTTTAATATCAAAATATCTTATCTTCCAAAACTTCATTTCAAACATTTAACATATGTAAAATATCATATCTTTCAAAACTTCATTTCAAAACGTTTAATATATATCAAATATCATATCTTTCAAAACTTCATTTCAAAACATTTAATATATATAAAATAACATATCTTTCAAAACTTCATTTCAAAACATTTTTAATATCAAAATATCATATCTTTAAAAAAACTTCATTTCAAAACATTTAATATATATATCAAAATATCATATCTTTCCAAAGCTTCAATTTCAAATCATAATATAAGTTCCAATCCAAATACTCAACTTAAATACCTTTTAAATTCAAAGATATTGTTCATTTATTTTCATTCCAAATCACCTTTTAAATAGCTTATATTTTAATCAAAATAGTTCGTTTAACCCATTTAAAATTTAAGTTTATATACTTCCAAATCAAGTATTCAATTTCCAAAGTTTTAAACCATTATGGGTTCATTTACTAAGTTAAAAACCATAAACATTGAAAATTTCAACCTTTCACAGCATTCAGAAAAAGCTGCTGAAAGTTATACTTGAAACATTTCAATTTAAACCATTTAAACATTATAAAAATCATATTTTAACATTCAAGGATGTTCATCAAAATACTCTTTAACTTATGATTTTTATAAAGCAGCATTTTATAATTAAATCAAATTTCACAAATCACCTTAATAAATTCAGGTGTAAACTTTCCCATTTTTACATTTAACACTTTATTAACATTTACATTTTGAAATTATCATTTCACAAATTAAACTAAATTTCCAATTTATTTAAGTAACTTAAACCCTTAATTAAAACTAAATTCACATTTCCAGTTCAAGTTCATTTTTAAAATTTCACTTTTAAGCATTCATTCATTTAGCCATTTTAATACATAGAAAAATCAATAATACTTTATTAATTCATTTAAACTCAAATTTAATCAAATCATCATATTTACCAATTTCCAAATATAATTAAATTTCTATTTTATTTATATAACTTAAAATTCCCTTTTTAAACCAAAAACCAAATTTCCAGACTTTAAGTTATATTTCAAATATTCACTTTTTACCATTAATTTGAATTACATTTTTAACTTCTAGAAAAAACATTAAAAATCCAATTTAAATCAAATTTCATAAATTTTCACTTTTAAAAAAATATGTAAAATATTCAAAATACTTCATAAAATATAACCATGGGCCTGTATATAGTTTTCTAACCTAGGTCAAGCGATACGGATATATATCATTTCAATCCGCAGTTTAAAAAGAAAAATCCGGGTTCTATCATTTCAAACCCGCAATCCCAAGTAAAAATAAAATAAATAAAAACCATTCAGGCCTATCATTTCAGCCCATAACGATTTTTCTCTATTCTAAAGTCTGTTCGGGTATGTATCATTTCAACCCATAGTGAACCTAATATACAGGGAACTTGCAGTGTGATAAACAGATATAAATGAACAGTATAGCAACATATAACAGTAACAGAAGAGAAGACATGTAATTTAACAAGTTTAACATCATATATAAATAATTACAGGCAGTTATTACATATCATAATATTCTACACATTCAATTGTTGTCAATTCACATTTGCATAAGTATAAATGTCAGGTGAGATTTACTCACCCTTTTGTGCTGGAGTTAGCGATCAAAACACACAGAAAGCACGACAAGCACGATACAGCATAACTTTTTATTTGAATGAATAGAGAGCCTTGATATTTATCTTGTAAACAATAACCAAAACAAGACAATATATACATAAATATTTAACACAAACAATGTTGAAACAATGAAGATAAGAGACAACAAAGGAATGAATGTTTTTGCCTTGCTTTCTACACTTGCTAGCACGGCCTAGGGAATGTTTTGGTTCAGGTTTGGACATGGTTTGGGTCTGGTTTGGACCTAAAAAGGCATGGCTACACGGCAAGAGCAAGGTGGAGGTTACAGGCATGAGAATACAAAGGGTATAGGCTTGATAGTGGAGTTTTGGTGCACCATAAGGCTCGTCTACATGCATTGTTTGGCTCGGCTCTTCATGTTTCAGATCTGGACAGAGGATGAAGTGATGGATGGTGGTCATATCAAGGTGGTGATGGAGCAAAAGGAGGTGATCAAGGCAATCTAAGGTGATGTTGTTGAAGTTTGGCTCGGCTAGGCATGGTTTTAAGGGTTTTAGCAATGTCTTGTGTGGTTCTTGATCAAGTGGAGTGCACGACCAGTCATGGTCAGATCTAGACAGATTCTAAGGATGATGGGTAGGGGTGTGCACTTGCTAGTGATGGCGGCTAGAGGTGGTGATCGTGGCTACAAATGAAGGTGGTGAAGCAAAAGTAGTGGCTAGCATGGATTTAAGTGGTTTTTTGCATGTTTTGGTAGAGTTTTTGCCAAGGGGAGAGCCATGGCTTGTATTGGTTAGTGGAGGAAGGATTTTGTCTATGGATGATGTGGGGAAGGAAGTGGTGGTGGTGGTGGTCGGTGGAGGTGATGGTGGAGGTGATAGTCCGAGCAAAGCAAGAGAATCCAAGGCAAAACATTGAAAAACAATAGGAAAATGAAGAGAGAGAAAAGTGAAAAAGGAAGAGGCCATTACCCAAATCTTTCTTAGCCATGAAAATGGAGTGAGGAGGAAGGTTTTTCACGTGATTTACAATTAAGAACTCACGGCTAAAGATCAGGCAGTGTAGGGCCAAGCAAAGTGAATGAAAAGTAACGGAAAATGAAAAAGTTTTAGCAAATGAAAGGTCTCACAAGTTAATGCTTAAGTCCCTTCATATTTCCATTATCTTTTAAAACAAAAAAACAATATAAATTCAGTAAATACATATAAAAACCGAAACAAAGTGGAAAAAATGAAAATATATAATTAAATTTAAAGAAAATATAAAAAGAATTGAGGAAATTGCTTAAAAATTGAAAACAGGGTTCAAAATTACAATTAAAACATTAATGGCTTTGGAAAAATATCTACTTCATTTTAAAAATATTCTAAAGCAAAATTTTTAAAAAAAATAATTTTTAAAATATTTTCAAAGTGAAATAAATAAATTAATTTAGAGAAAATAGAAAAGGAACTAAAGAAAATGTTTAAAAATTGGAAACAGGACATGAAAATTGAAAATAAAATATCACTATCCTTATAAACTTTCTATTTCACTTTAAAACAAATAAATTTCAAATAAAAAAATAAATGAGAAACAAAATAAAGTAGGAATGATAATAAATAAGTTTTTAAGAAAATATAAAGTTAAATAAAGAATTAATTTAATTATTTGAAACTAGGAATTAAAATTTATAAACAGAATACAGCTGACATTTGAAAATGTCAATAACACTTTTAAAAATGTTTAAAACCAAATTATATACATAGCATGTTATTTTACCCATATAAATATAATTATAACATTACATGACCAAATAAAATGTTATTTATGTAATTTAAAATAAACCATTTTGTTAAATACAACAAATTACACACAATAGTTAAAAAGGCATAACTTCACATTATAAATCAGATTTCAACGAAACGAAAAGCAGCATTCTTAAAATTTTATTTAATTTCATAATAAAAGATAAAATTCAAATTTTCAAACTTTTAAATTTTTAAGTTAAAAGTCAAAGTTTGACTATTTTGACCAGAAATTCACTTTTTGGAAAATATTCTTTTTAGTCATGTTTTGGAATGATAATTCATATCAAAATCAAAGTTTATATTTTAAAATAATAAAATTATCTAAATTAAATATAATAAAGTTAAATCAAAATTCAATTAAAAATAATTACATAATGCAGGGTTGTTACAGGTGTCTAGAGACTAATAGAATAGTATAAAACAACAAAAGCTAATTTTTCATTGAAAAACAAAGATGATACATGGAAAAACGGAAAACATAAAAAGATAACATGAATAAAAACTATGGAAATACAAGGAAATAAAAGCTAGAAAAGATACAATGGATAACTAGATAGAATTTAAAGATAACTAAGGAGATGAGCCCCTATCAAGCTTCTTCATAATCTTCCCAAAATACTTATCCACTTTGTTGAAAAGGTTAGTAAACTTCCTATTTTACGTCTTTTTATTTTTTATAATTTTCTCATGAGTTTTAAGAATTCCTTTGCTTAAGCTTTGATATGGTCTCTCAAATCTTTCAAGAGAAGTCTTTACTTCCTTCCCCTCTTTTTCCTCATCTTCTCCTTGAATTCGGAACTTTCTTCTCCTTCTTATTCTTCTTCTATAATTTCTTATTGTTCGTCCTTTGCTACTCTTTCTTCTTTTGAGGTAGAGTCTCATAAGGTTTAAAGTAAGGAGGAATGTGCATGAGAGAAATGTTGGATTTGTTGAAATTTTTTTGAGGCAAAGTGGATTTTCCTTTAGGATCAACACCAAAATATTTGAAAATTATAGTGAAATACACACCATAGTAAGATGTGTTCTCATATCGAGAAATATTCTTTTGAACAAAGTCATTTGAGATGACTTATGCCTAATTGATGTTGTATTTTCCATAAATAGCAAAAAGAGCTTTAGAAACCTTTTAACTTGGGTTATTGTAATTATCTGTTCTCGAAGTGATTCTTTCTTGTAAAATGAGATTCATAAGTCTCGATTTTGGTCTAAGATTATTGTTTTTGAATTCAAGTCTTCCTTGTTTTCAAAAATGTCAAGAAAAACATCTCGATTTTCAATTTCAAAAGCGGAGAGGTCAATTTCACCAAAATTGCAACAAAGTATTTGAACCAAAATCTCATAATCTAAAACAATTGTAATGCCTTTTACACTACTCCAAAATTGTCCCTCTTCTCCTAAAAATTTTCCATCCAAATTTGCATAAAACATTTTAAATAAACACGAATAACAAACAAAATGATTTTGAGAAGAGTTGACTAAACTAAGAATATCATTTTGAAAACAACGATCTTGAGGACCATAAGTAGAAGAATCATCGAATATTGCAAATCTTCTGGAAAAACTTTTCCAGAAGTAGCATGTTCGACATAAGTGTCGATGGTTTCTTTGTCGTTGAAAAGAAATCCTTTGACTCTATTTGTAAGTCTAATGTTTTTGGCTGGCTTAAGGAGGCCATTATTTAGTAGTTGAGGAGATAAGACAGTGAAGAGATGTTTTCAATTTTTGAAATAAATTGGGTGAATGAATGTATAGAGATAGGATGATTTAAATGAGAATGAACTGACATTTCAGTTTGAAAAGAAGCCTTTTTAATTTTTTAAATAAATGCAAAAGCAAGGAAAATTCGAAATTTGAATTTGAAATGAAATTTCAAAACTCTGGCTGATATGTCGATATATAGATTTGGTTATATCGACGTGTGGGACGAAAAACCAAAAATAAACTAATGCAATATATATATATATATATATATATATATATATAAACTTGTATGCATCCAATATTATTATTGATCTATATTTTCTTCCAAAATACAATAATAATAAAAAATTTAAACAAAAATCAAATGTAAAAAGTACAACTTTTTGCTCCTTTCCTTTGATCTATTCCGATTAATCTACTACTGCCATGAAACACATGTTTGCATCTGTTGTGCTCAGATCATTGTCACTCAAAAGTAGTATCTGAATCATCTAATGTAGCTGTGTAAGCCCTCTTTATTTTCTAGATGGATCAATAATTGTGAGATACTTGATTTATTTTGATGTAGACAGTCTTTATGCAGACGACCATGTTCAACGTAGTTGAAACTTCTATTTGTAATTCCATTTCTAGAAGTCGTATTTTCAGGCCTACGAAAGTTGTTCATCTTTCTATACTTCAGGAATTTTATGAAATTCCTAATCAGAAGGCAATCTCCTCATCATTATCATCGTCTGAATCATGTTCGTCAAATATTGCATTTAAAGCAATGGATTTCTTTTCTGTTCTCTTGTTTCTCTTCTACCCTACAATTGTGCCACATACGACATTATATTTACTTATTAAGTCTTCAATTTCTAAAGTACTAATATCATTAGCCTTTCTATTACTAATGTATTTTGATCCCTTTTTGAAGAGAGTGAATTAAGGATTTTCCTAACTTAGTCCTCTTTAGGAAAGTTTTACTAACGATACTAAGGTTGTACTATGTCTTGAAACCTACAATATGTTAGAAATAGACATATTCTGATTAATTTTAAATAATTGAAACTGATTAATTAACATAGAAATTTTTGTATGTTTAACTTTACTAGTGCTTTCATATGTAACTTGCAGTGTTCTCCAAATTTCATATACAGACTTACAGATAGAGACTATTAAATTCATGTTTGTCTAATGAGAAAAATAAAATATTCTTGGCCTTGGAAATATTAAGTTCTTGTGCCTTTTGGTCTGATGTCCATGTTAAAAATTAAGTCAAGGGTTCAATGTACTCATTCTGTGTAATATTCCAAATATCTAAACCATTAGATTTTAAATAGATCTTCATCCCACATGGCCAATAAGTGTAATCACAGGCATTAAAAAGTGGGGTCTAGCAGTAGATTGTCCTTTTACAAAAGTGTAAATAGAATTGTTACAAGCCATTTGTATTTTTCAAAAATCAGATTACGAGGTTTTGTAAACCTAGTACGCTGATACCAAATGTGGGTTTCAAAATAATGGATCTTAAGGCTAATTTAACATTAGAGCGGGGGTGAATAGTGTTTTTCTAACTTATGTAAATATTTTCAAAATTCTTTTAGGATTAATATCAATCACAGACTAATAAATAGATTTATACAAACTATCAATCGCAGATGCAATCATAGATAAATATAAAAGCTATAAAGTAAAAGGCAAAGAGTTAGAGAGATGACAGTAGGGATTTTATACTACTCTGGATTTCTCCTACATCCAATCCTATAAATTTTCTTATACAAATTTAGTTTTAAGTGCCTAATTTGTATAGTAGGAAGTAAACCAAATACAATTTTGATTTCAAGGCTAGGAGACACACCCTTCTGTATTTCGAGTCCAAGGCAAAAACTCACTTGATTAGAATGGGCTACAAGCACACCCCTAGATTTGAACAAGCTACTAAACACAACCACTTGATTTGAACGGGCTACAAGCATACCCATAAAAAAAGAGTAGATTTGAAGTTTTTCAAAGACAAGTAGTTGTACTTTGGATAAAATGGATCCCATGGCCTCTTAGATAGCACTTTGATCTTTGAAATGAGAGAAAGAGACGGTTGTAAAACAGTAAGTAAGTAGGAGTGAATCAATGCAATGAAGCATGAATTGATTCTATATTATCTTGAATAGAATAGAGCATATTTTTAAGAGAATTTTCAAGAGAGTAAGGAGTGAGAAGAAAGTAAGTAATTAATTAGTTAAAAGTTAGTTTGCACTCCCCTTTATATAGTAAATGAACAGATGTATCCATTCACGTAGAGTTGTGTCCCAATGACACTTCCATTCAAAATTTAAACAATCCAACGGTCTATATGTTGACATATAAAAACAAGTATGTCGATATATCCTAGTAATTTTTGAAAATACTTTTCTTTTAAATTGTTTTTGAAATCCTATATTTGTAAAATAATTTGAAAATAGTTTTTAGATATTTTGAACTCCTAAAAACTTTTATAAGATATTTAAAAGAATTTGAAATTTAAATAAAAAAATTTATTGACAATCAAGGATCAAAAATTGGAGATAAGGATCGAAGATTTAACAATATATTTTAGTGACTCTAAACACTATATTATAATCTAGCTGCATATTTTGTCTTTGAACTCATGAGTCTTTATATCTTTGTCTTGAGTTTTTATACTATACGGTCTTTGATTTAGCACGTGTGTAATATTCTTCACTATATACTATACAACTTAGCAAAACATTAGTATCTACATTTCATGCGGTTGTTGTCATCAAAACCAAGAAATAAGGTATTGACAGATAAGTTAATTAACAAATAATAAAATACATACATAAATAAATACATATATATGTATATCTTTAGTTGTGTGTGTAACCATAAATGTCATGGTACACATATTCAATTAAAATGTTAAATTGAATAACATAAAATTAATTAAATCAATTAAATAAGATTTAATTAATGTAATGTACATAATAATATTACATAAGTTAATTAAATTATAAACATTATATAATAATTAAACTTTCATAATATGAATTTATAAAATCAAGTAGAGGAGGAAAAAACCAAAATAGACTTTGGGGATGAATACAAGCGTATAAAATGTGTACCATAATTTCTGATGTGTCCAGCACTTGAATCATGAAGGTATTTCATAAAAAAAAATTATTCTGCAAGTCGATGCCACTCAATACAACATATTAAAGATTATGGATCTTTAATATAAAGTTGTCCTCCACCATTTATGTATTAATAGATTGCTTGCAAACTCTCAAGTTGTTAATATTCCTCAAACTAGAGATGTTCTGTATTGCACTATTAGCACATATACTAGACGAGGCAAGATACATGCACATATTTATCGATATTCCTCAAGGTAAGTGCATTATACATAGATCAATGTGAAATAGTGTAACAACTTAGAATTTCACTGCTTTGATTAGTGAATATTTCATTAATTTTAAATATTTAACATATAGAATGAAAATAAACACATTTTAATTAATTAATGATGATGATAACATAGTTTTCAAAATTTATTTACCAAATTAAATAGTTCATAGAAAAACAGAAAATGTGATTGAAGAACATTTTTCGAAATTTTAACCTTTCGACACTCGAAAATTGTCGGGAATGTTGTCTGTTTTTGTGCACTATATATACATGTATATAAGTGTTAATTAACTAGATAATAATATACTTAAATAAATTATCTTATATTAATTTGGATTAGTAAGTGGTGTGACAAGGCATAGTTTTAAAAATAATAAACATTTTGTGTATATATATATATTAAGTATTGTCATATCTTAGATTTGTAATCATTAACCATAATTATCTCTTGTCACATCTTAGTTAATTAGTAATTAAACCTATATATATATATAAAAGAGAGTGATGTGACTAAACATAATAATTATATGTATATAAAAGAAAGTTATGCGACTAAACGTAATAATTATATATATATATATATATATATATATATATAAAAGAGATGTGGACAAACTTTGCAGTCCAATTAGTTTCTAGGACACACATTTAAAGAAATTACTTTCAAGGCCAAAGTCAGCAGAATAATTACTTTCAAGGACAAAGTGAGCAGTCCAATTACTTTCAAGGACATAATTTCATAGGGTTTTAGGCCCTACAAACTAATTATTTGTGTTTTGTCCTTGAAAGTAATTATTTCAGTTGTGTATCCTATAAATTAATTCCACTTGCTAAAGAGGCCCTTGTGGCTAGTTCAACATAATTATATATGTAAACGAAAGTATGTGACTAAACATAAATATATATATATAGACACATAAAAGAATGATGTGATTAAACATATATATATATATATATATATATATATTATAAAAAATTTGTGATGTGACTTGACAAAGTGATTAGCTATGAATACTAGCCTATAAATTGCCTATATGTTTCTTCAATTTTCCTCCTCTTTCCACTAACCTTTTCTTCCTCATTTCAAATTCAAATGGAGTTTTTCCCTCTTTTAAAACCTTGTAAAATTTTAATGGCTACAACATTCAAGTTGACCACCTTTTCAAATTTCTATCATAGCTAAATAGAAATACCCAATCTTTGCAAAGAAATTTTTCACCTAGAATTTCAAGTTTGAAATTACCCTTCTTCTATTGATCATAACTTGATCAAATGAAATTGAAAACGAGTGATTCTTTTTTTCAAAACGATAGAGGAAATAAATTCCAATTACTTTATCTTTGCATGCCTTTTTAAAGTCCATGAGTAGATGGCCCACAAATCAGATGCAAAATGACCTATTTTGGGTTTATTATTGAGAATTTGATGTTTATCCGAAGTCACTCCACCTTACCAAAACAAGTCTCGCTTCTTCTTCTCTTCAAGGCTGAGTCTGCCTGGTGCATTCAAGGTTTAAGACTCCATCTTGTTGCTTAGTAATGGAAGTGCTATGTCATACTCTAATTTAGCGAGAGTTTGGACAGCTTTCAGTGAGTAAATTCCTACTCTTATGGAAAGAACTTTCCTTTATATGTTATGTTGATCCTTAGCTATATGTATGTTATATATATGTTGGATCTTGGCGTGTTTTAAATGTGATGATAAGTGTTAATGTATGGGTTAGTGTTAGCACTAGGATGTGTTATTGCAAAGTTAGTAATTGTATATATATTGGTATATATATATATACAATTTGTTGTATGAATGTGATGTGTGAATAAAAAGGGTTGATGACGAACATGACTACAGTCATGATGGGTTGAAAAAAAAGTTGAAACTTTTTATGTAATCGCGATGGATTGAAATCAAACTCGTTTCAAGAGTTTAAAGTTTAGATTTTTGTTAAAGTTTGTGTAATTGGTTCTAAAGTGTGAAAATTTACTAAGGTATGCTTCAATCATGAAATGGTATGGTTTTAGTAAAGTAGCACTGCTTAAAGGTGGGTTAGAGCAAACTGCACTCATAGCGACAGTTGCTATGAGTGTAGTTCAACAAAGGTTTGAATTTCTATTTCAAATTTGTTTTATTTTGAAATTAGTTTAATAAGTTTTTCAAACTTAATTGGTAATGTTAAAAAGTAATTATGCTGTAATATAATTAATTAATTAGTTAATTAAAAAGTGATTAGCACTAAACTGGTAATTAAGATTATTGTTTTTGAATTCAAGTCTTCTTTGTTTTCAAAAATGTCAAGAAAAACATCTCGATTTTCAATTTCAAAAGCGGAGAGGTCAATTTCACCAAATTTTCAACAAAGTATTTGAACCAAAATCTCATAATCTAAAACAATTATAATGCCTTTTACACTACTCCAAAATTGTACCTCTTCTCCTTCTAAAAATTTTCCATCCAAATTTGCATAAAACATTTTAAATAAACACGAATAACAAACAAAATGATTTTGAGAAGAGTTGACTAAACTAAGAATATCATTTTGAAAACAAAGATCTTGAGGACCATAAGTAGAAGAATCATCGAATATTGCTAATCTTCTGGAAAAGCTTTTCCAGAAGTAGCATGTTCGACATAAGTGTCGATGGTTTCTTTGTCGTTGAAAAGAAATCCTTTGACTCTTTTTGTAAGTCTAATGTTTTTGGCTGGCTTAAGGAGGCCATTATTTAGTAGTTGAGGAGATAAGACAGTGAAGAGATGTTTTCAATTTTTGAAATAAATTGGGTGAATGAATGTGTAGAGATAGGATGATTTAAATGAGAATGAACTGACATTTCAGTTCGAAAAGATGCCTTTTTAATTTTTTAAATAAATGCAAAATCAAGGAAAATTCGAAATTCGAATTTGAAATGAAATTTCAAAACTCTGGCTGATATGTCGATATATAGATTTGGTTATATCGACGTGTGGGACGAAAAACCAAAAATAAACTAATGCAATATATATATATATATATAAACTTGTATGCATCCAATATTATTATTGATCTATATTTTCTTCCAAAATACAATAATAATAAAAAATTTAAACAAAAATCAAATGTAAAAAGTACAACTTTTTGCTCCTTTCCTTTGATCTATTCCGATTAATCTACTACTGCCATGAAACACATGTTTGCATCTGTTGTGCTCAGATCATTGTCACTCAAAAGTAGTATCTGAATCATCTAATGTAGCTGTGTAAGCCCTCTTTATTTTCTAGATGGATCAATAATTGTGAGATACTTGATTTATTTTGATGTGGACAGTCTCTATGCAGACGACCATGTTCAACGTAGTTGAAACTTCTATTTGTAATTCCATTTCTAGAAGTCTTATTTTCAGGCCTATGAAAGTTGTTCATCTTTCTATACTTCAGGAATTTTATGAAATTCCTAATCAGAAGGCAATCTCCTCATCATTATCATCGTCTGAATCATGTTCGTCAAATACTGCATTTAAACCAATGGATTTCTTTTCTGTTCTCTTGTTTCTCTTCTACCCTACAATTGTGCCATATAGGACATTATATTTACTTATTAAGTCTTCAATTTATAAAGTAATAATATCATTAGCCTTTCTATTACTAATGTATTTTGATCCCTTTTTGAAGAGAGTGAATTAAGGATTTTCCTAACTTGGTCCTCTTTAGGAAAGTTTTACTAACGATACTAAGGAATGTACTATGTCTTGAAACCTACAATATGTTAGAAATAGACATATTCTGATTCATTTTAAATAATTGAAACTGATTAATTAACATAGAAATTTTTGTATGTTTAACTTTACTAGTGCTTTCATATGTAACTTGCATTGTTCTCCAAATTTCATATACAGACTTACAGATAGAAACTATTAAATTCATGTTTGTCTAATGAGCAAAATAAAATATTCTTGGCGTTGGAATTATTAAGTGCTTGTGCCTTTTGGTCTGATGTCCATGTTAAAAATTAAGTCAGGGGTTCAATGTACTCATTCTGTGTAATATTCCAAATATCTAAACCATTAGATTTTAAATAGATTTTCATCCCACGTGGCCAAGAAGTGTAATCACTGGCATTAAAAAGTGGGGTCTAGCAGTAGATTGTCCTTTTACAAAAGTGTGAATAGAAGTGTTCAAGCCATTTGTATTTTTCAAAAATCAGATTACGAGGTTTTGTAAACCTAGTACGCTGATACCAAATGTGGGTTTCAAAATAATGGATCTTAAGGCTAATTTAACCTTAGAGCGGGGGTGAATAGTGTTTTTCTAACTTATGTAAATATTTTCAAAATTCTTTTAGGATTAATATCAATCACAGACTAATAAATAGATTTATACAAACTATCAATCGCAGATGCAATCATAGATAAATATAAAAGCTATAAAGTAAAAGGCAAAGAGTTAGAGAGATGACAGTAGGGATTTTATACTACTCTGGATTTCTCCTACATCCAATCCTATAAAGTTTCTTGTACAAATTTAGTTTCAAGTGCCTAATTCGTATAGTAGGAAGTAAACCAAATACAATTTTGATTTCAAGGCTAGGAGACACACCCTTCTGTATTTCGAGTCCAAGGCAAAAACTCACTTGATTAGAATGGGCTACAAGTACACCCCTAGATTTGAACGAGCTACTAAACACAACCACTTGATTTGAACGGGCTACTAGCATACCCATAAAAAAAAGAGTAGAGTTGAAGTTTTTCAAAGACAAATAGTTGTACTTTGGATAAAATGGATCCCATGGCCTCTTAGATAGCACTTTGATCTTTGAAATGAGAGAGAGAGAGAGACGGTTGTAAAACAGTAAGTAAGTAGGAGTGAATCAATGCAATGAAGCATGAATTGATTCTATATTATCTTGAATAGAATAGAGCATATTTTTAAGAGAATTTTCAAGAGAGTAAGGAGTAGGAAGAAAGTAAGTAATTAATTAGTTAAAAGTTAGTTTGCACTCCCCTTTATATAGTAAATGAACAGATGTATCCATTCACGTAGAGTTGTGTCCCAATGACACTTCCATTCAAAATTTAAACAATCCAACGGTCTATATGTCGACATGTAAAAACAAGTATGTCGATATATCCTAGTAATTTTCAAAAATACTTTTCTTTTAAATTGTTTTTGAAATCCTATACTTTGTAAAATAATTTGAACATAGTTTTTAGATATTTTGAACTCCTAAAAACTTTTATAAGATATTTAAAAAAAAATTGAAATTTAAATATAAAATTTTTTATTGACAATCAAGGATCAAAATTTGGAGATAAGGATCGAAGATTTAACAATATATTTTAGTGACTCTAAACACTATATTATAAACTATTTGCATATTTTGTCTTTGAACTAATGAGTCTTTATATCTTTGTCTTGAGTTTTTATACTATACGGTCTTCGATTTAGCACATGTGTAATATTCTGCACTATATACTATACAACTTAGCAAAACATTAGTATCTACATTTCATACGGTTGTTGTCATCAAAATCAAGAACTAAGGTATTGACAGATAAGTTAATTAACAAATAATAAAATACATACATAAATAAATACATATATATGTATATCTTTAGCTGTGTGTGTAACCATAAATGTTATGGTACACATATTCAATTAAAATGTTAAATTGAATAACATAAAATTAATTAAATCAATTAAATAAGATTTAATTAATGAAATGTACATAATAATATTACATAAGTTAATTAAATTATCAACATTATATAATAATTAAACTTTCATAATATGAATTTATAAAATCAAGTAGAGGAGGAAAAAACCAAAATAGACTTTGGGGATGAATACAAGCGTATAAAATGTGTACCATAATTTCTGATGTGTCCAGCACTTGAATCATGAAGGTATTTCATAAAAAAAATTATTCTGCAAGTCGAAGCCACTCAATATAACATATTAAAGATTATGGATCTTTAACATAAAGTTGTCCTCCACCATTTATGTATTAATAGATTGCTTGCAAACTCTCAAGTTGTTAATATTCCTCAAACTAGAGATGTTCTGTATTGCACTATTAGCACATATGCTAGACGAGGCAAGATACATGCACATATTTATCGATATTCCTCAAGGTAAGTGCATTATACATAGATCAATGTGAAATAGTGTAACAACTTAGAATTTCACTGCTTTGATTAGTGAATATTTCATTAATTTTAAATATTCAACATATAGGTTTTATAATGAAAATAAACACATTTTAATTAATTAATGATGATGATAAAATAGTTTTCAAAATTTATTTACCAAATTAAATAGTTCATAGAAAAACAGAAAATGTGACTGAAGAACATTTTTTCGAAATTTTAACCTTTCGACACTCGAAAATTGTCGGGAATGTTGTTTGTTTTTGTGCACTATATATACATGTATATAAGTGTTAATTAACTAAATAATAATATACTTAAATAAATTACCTTATATTAATTTGTATTAGTAAGTGGTGTGACAAGGCATAGTTTTAAAAATAATAAACATTTTGTGTATATATATATATTAAGTATTGTCGTATCTTAGATTTGTAATCATTAACCATAATTATCTCTTGTCACATCTTAGTTAATTAGTAACTAAACCTATATATATATATAAAAGAGAGTGATGTGACTAAACATAATAATTATATATATAAAAGAAAGTGATGCGACTAAACGTAATAATTATATATATATATATATATATAAAAGAGATGTGGACAAACTTTGCAGTCCAATTAGTTTCTAGGAACACATTCAAAGAAATTACTTTCAAGGCCAAAGTCAGCAGAATAATTACTTTCAAGGACAAAGTCAGCAGTCCAATTACTTTCAAGGACATAATTTCATGGGTTTTTAGGCCCTAGAAACTAATTATTTGTGTTTTGTCCTTGAAAGTAATTATTTCAGTTGTGTATCCTATAAATTAATTCCACTTGCTAAAGAGGCCCTTGTGGCTAATTCAACATAATTATATATGTAAACGAAAGTGATGTGACTAAACATAAATATATATACGTACACATAAAAGAATGATGTGATTAAACATATATATATATATATATATATATATATATATATATATTATAAAAAATTTGTGATGTGACTTGACAAAGTGATTAGCTGTGAATACTAGCCTATAAATTGCCTACATGTTTCTTCAATTTTCCTCCTCTTTCCAAATGGAGTTTTCCCCCTTTTAAAACCTTGTAAAATTTTAATGGCTACAACATTCAAGTTGACCACCTTTTCAAATTTCTATCATAGCTATATAGAAATACCCAATCTTTGCAAAGAAACTTTTCACCTAGAATTACAAGTTTGAAATTACCCTTCTTCTATTGATCATAACTTCATCAAATTAAATTGAAAATGAGTGATTCTTTTTTCAAAATGATAGAGGAAATAAATTCCAATTACTTTATGTTTGCATGCCTTTTTAAAGTCCATGAGTAGATAGCCCAAAAATCAGTTGCAAAATGACCTATTTTTGGGTTTATTATTGAGAATTTGATGTTTATCCGAAGCCACTCCACCTTACCAAAACAAGTATCGCTTCCTCTTCTCTTCAAGGCTGAGTCTGCCTAGTGCATTCAAGATTCAAGACTCCATCTTGTTGCTTAGGAATGGAAGTGCTATGTTATACTCTAATTTAGCGAGAGTTTGGATAGCTTTCGGTGAGTAAATTCCTACTCTTACGGAAAGAACTTTCCTTTATATGTTATGTTGATCCTTAGCTATATGTATGTTATATATATGTTGGATCTTGGCATGTTTTAAATGTGATGATAAGTGTTAATGTATGGGTTAGTGTTAGCACTAGGATGTGTTATTGCAAAGTTAGTAATTGTAGATATATTGGTATATATATACAATTTGTTGTATGATTGTGATGTGTGAATAAAAAGGGTTAATGACGAACATGACTACAGTCATGATGGGTTGAAAAAAAGTTGAAACTTTTTACGTAATCGCGATGGATTGAAATCAAACTCGTTTCAAGAGTTTAAAGTCTAGATTTTTGTTAAAGTTTGTCTAATTGGTTCTAAAGTGTGAAAATTTACTAAGGTATGCTTCAATCATGAAATGGTATAGTTTTAGTAAAGTAGCATCGCTTAAAGGTGGGTTGGAGCAAACTGCACTCATAGCGACAGTTGCTGTGAGTGCAGTTCAACAAAGGTTTGAATTTCTATTTCAAATTTGTTTTATTTTGAAATTAGTTTAATAAGTTTTTCAAACTTAATTGGTAATGTTAAAAAGTAATTATGCTGTAATATAATTAATTAATTAAAAAGTGATTAGCACTAAACTGGTAATTAAGAAGGTGATGAAAGGTTAATCATCACTTAAGTTAAGTTAATGATTGTTAATTAATTAATAAAATTTTAATTAATGTTTTATATGGTTAAGAAGTAATTAAGTGATTAATAATTATTTATTTAAGATTATGGTTAATTAATTATTAAGTAATTAATGGATTATTTAATTAATATTAATTAATTATGTTTTAACTCTTAAGCAATTTGGTTTAACCTTAACCAAGTTGCGTTAGGAAGTTAATTAGTACTTAATCAAGTTTATTAAGCCTAACTAGAGTTTCATTATGATTTAATCTTGATTAAAATTGGATTATTAAAGATTTACTTAGGGTTTCAGCTAATTAAATAAACTTTTAACTTTTCAAATGAGATTTAAACTAAACAGAATATGTTCTAATCAATTTTCTTTTTCAAAGTAAATCGATTCCATTTCAAAGGATCTCTTGTCCGGACCATTAAGTAACCCATATGATTAAGAGAATTAAATGACATCCGTTAGCAGTAAAAACACCATTCTACTATAGTGTAAGTGGTTTGATTGTGTGGATATGTGTTTCGCAGAATAAACTCATGTTCTACTATAAATTGATTGAATTGTTTGGACATCTATTTAGTATGATAAATCACCATCCTTTTGTTATGTTATTTGGACTTGTATATGCCAACTGGTTATATTGACAAGTTATTCCCTGATTCGATATGAACTTTATTTACATATATGGTAACTTATGTAAACAATTTTTATATGATTTGGGAATCGAAGTGAAATTAATGGTAACTTAAATTAGTATCATTAGGACTACTAAGCCTCATTTGGAATTTATAAAGTACGGTTTGAATTTACTTTAATTCTTTAATCAATTTGAGGCTAAGGTTTTATAAATGGTTTTTCAAGTTATATAATACTTATGAAGTTATTTATAAATGATAACTTGTCTATAGAAAGGGGTTTTCTAACGAAAAGGATTATTAAGGTGTTTTATAAATGATGTTTTGTAAATGATATTTATAGAAGATATTTTATAAAGGAGTATAGAAAGGTTTACATAAAGAATTTTAAAAATAGTAAAAAGGTTTATAACTCATTTCACAGATTTGGAAAGAAGTTTATATTTTAACTTAAGGGTTTAAAAAAGCGGGTTATAACTTTATTTTGAAAGTTATAAGTTGACTAAAAAATGAGATGAGCTTTTAAAAAGGGAATTTTTGATAAAGGATAAGCGGAATGTTTTATTTGGAAGAAATGTTTGGTTATTTAATATGGGATTTGGAAAGAAGAAAACTTTGAAAAGTTTGTAAATATACATATAATGGTAAGTTAAGTACATGATTTTGTTTCAACTCATGAAAAGTAAAATGTTTTGGTAATATACTTATATCGTTGAGATATGTAAAGGATTCCAAGTCGAAAGGAAATGTAAGGGGTTTGGGAATAGTGTTTTGAAAAGATCTTTTGATCAGATTTTATAAAGTGGTTTTATTAATTAAAGAGAATTAATAAAGGCTTAGTGGATCCTACATGGAAATTAAACCAAGATTAGATGTTTGCTTATTTGATAATTAAATAACTGACTATCAAAGTTGGACCCAAAACCTAACTTTTGAAATATTTAGGAGAAACATGAGAATTATATGTTATAGTTACCGTCGAAGGTGCTATATGTATGTATAAACTCGTTCGTTCTCTTAGGATGAATGATAAGGAAATTTGTCCACAAACGGTTAGGAGGTGAACTCCGCTCTTGTCATTTGTCTGTTTATTTCCTAAAGAATTGGGTTTGAGTTTACCGAAAAATATAGAAAGTTATTTCGAAGTGAGAAGATTGGATATGTTATCCGAAAACCACTTTGATCCAACTCAAGCGTTTCGAAATAAAGACATCATGAAGCATGCGATCAAAGACGGAGCCACTGAAGTACAAGGGCTGCTTACTACTAATCCTGATGGTGGTTCCAAAATGGATGTAGTAGAAGTAGTACCTTCGGTTTGTCCTTATCCTAGACAACTTGTATGAATGAATGTTGGCACTGCAAAACTACCTAGAGGGCAGTGCTAGCATTCCAAGTGGGACTGTGATTCATAAAGGTAAAATGTAGCCTCAAGCCTCATCAGCTGGAAATGACTAAAACAGAGGATATGCAACAGGGCTATGTAATACTACTGATTTTATTAACATTTTTCTTAAGGTTTAATTAGAATAAACTAAATAGAATAATGTAGATAAGGAGATTGAGGTTGGTTAATAAATTAGGTGACCATGCTTACTTAAACAAATGAACTCATAAATGGTTAAGTATTAAACAGTTAAACATAAGGGCATTAGGGTAAATAGCCGCCTATATTTCCCACCCTTTTACTATCTCCCTTAGTCATACATATTCATTTTTATCTAAAACCAAAAATCTATAACCGTAAGAAGAAAAGCAAGGTCGGCCATTAAGAAGAGAAGAGAAAATCAAAGCAAAGCTTAGGATCAAGCTAGAAGAAATCAATCTTAATCAAACTTTAATTTCCTTATCCAATCTAAGGTGAATAATAATTTCTACATCTCTAGTTTTTATTTGATTATCATGTAGTTTCAGATTTAATCATAAATTTGTTTTATGATATATATTGATTAATGATGTGCTTGATTATAATTTATATGATTGAAACAAGGTTGTTTAAAAGGAAATATATAGGTCTTAGGGTAAAACCAAAATTTAATGATTTTTAAATGCCATGGGAAAATTATATGTTATAGAAAACATAATTTGGAATGGGGTTTCAATTTTTATAATTTTCTAAGCCGTGGAGAATTAGTTATAAATTTTCAAAGGAAAATATGGTTATTTGGGTTTATAAATTTATTTGGAAAATATAATAAAAATTTGGGTCTGAAATTTTAATATGCTAAATGACATGAATAAAGTGAATTTCTAGAATTTTTGGGGATTTTTTACTAAGTGATTTAGTATGGAAATTAAATTATTTGGAAAGGAGGATCTAAATGATTTAATTGTGGAAGGGCTTATTTTTTAAAAGCTAACTTGATTTTAGATCTGAGAAAATGTGATTATCCAAATTATTTAAAAGTTTGTGAAAGCCAATAAAATGTTGACAAGCAGGAAAGTTTGTTACAAAAAATTTACTTATTTTGGAAAAATATGCTTTTACTTAGAAAAGATGGTTCTACCTTCTTTGGCAAACCTTTCGACTTCATTGACCAACAAGGTCGAAAGCAATGCACACGATATCATTCGGGTGGTATGTAATGAATTGGAATAAGTCGAAAGGTAAGGTGTCGAAGGGTTACTTTTGAAGGAGATGGTCCCTTAGTTTACTTTGATTTGAAAAATGAAATCACTTGCCTGTTTTAAAGAGCTTCCGAAAAGGTCGAAAGCTATGCTTTCTTTCGACAAGGTCGAAAGTTAGATTTCGTAAGGTTAGTTTTATAGAGCTTCTGAGAAGGTCGAAAGCTATGCTTGCTTTCGACAAGGTCAAAAGCTATGATTCAAAAGGTTTTTCGAAAAGGGAGCTGCCACCTTTATTTTTGTTCATACCTTTCGAAGGGGTCAAAAGCGGGAGCTTTCGACTTTGTCGAAAGGTTTAACTGTTTATAAAAATACAAACTGCTTCCCAAACCTTTCGAAGGGGCCGAAAGAAGGAGCTTTCGACGTTGTCGAAAGGCTCAATAGGTTTTCCAGATGTTTTAATGCTTTCGAAAGGATGGTTTTTCCACCATCAAACTTCCCTAATATTTTATAATGTAAAGTGTGGTTTTGAAAGAGTTGCTTTCACCTATTTTCGCTATGATCGATCTCTATTTTGATTTGATTATCATATAGTTTCGAATTTAATCATAAATCTGTTTTATGATATATATTTCGATCAAAATGAAATTACATAAATTCTAATGTGGTATAGTTTTCACATATAGAATTGGTGTAAATAATTGTCTTTACTGAGTAACGCTAAAATAATTGAAATTGGATTTTATGAAATAAAGATGTGTAAGAAATAATTGCAGCCAAAATTTCACAACACTAGCTAAGGTGACATGTGAACGTCAATGTTTGAATTATTCAACAGTAATAACTGATTAAATTTACACCTTTGAGTCACACAACCAAAATGGTGAATATTCCAAATGAACCACATGATTCAATTAATTTTTAATTGCTAAAAATTAATTAAATTTATTAGTATATGTGAAATATTAATTTTTGAATTTTATTTGACTTGTTTGGATACCATTAGTATTTTATGTATATAAAAGATATACATGCATGTATCAGTATGCGATATTGATAAATGATTTAAACTGCATTTAAATAGAAATATATACTGATTAGTTTTTGGAAAAATTTTGAAGGACAAACAAACCATATATTGAAGGCCATGTTTTAAGAAAGAGGAGTTACTTGAATTAGAAATGAAAAGACTAATCCTAATTAAAGGATAGGTGAGTCAACGTATCTTTATAACAGTTTTATTTCCTTCTTTATCAGATCAACCTTTGTCATTTTTGTATCGTCCTCAATTTTAGGATCAAGGCCGAAAATATTCATGGTGGAAAGGGTATGAAATTCGAAAATCAAATAAGATCAAATAAAATATAAAAAGCGTCTGTCTCTCTAGTTATTGCAAATCTAGAGATCGATCTATTGGATCTAAGAATCTTCACATCTTCAAGGTGTTTCTCTTGGCTTCATCTGAAAAGTAAACTCCTATTTTGTTATATTTTATTTAATTATGGTTATATGATTATATGTTTATATTCTTCATCTATTCCATTCATTCACTTATATGCATTTGGACAATGTGTTGGATATTTTATTTACTCCCTTAAACTAGCTTTAACCTCATCATCTTAAAATGTTTAAATTCATCTTGTTTGCATTCTCTATTAATCACTTGTCACAATCGACAATTATTTTGGATGTATTACTTTTTTGTTTGGTTGTTTATGTTATGTATTTAATTAGATATGCCTTTCAATGTCATAATTTATACATGTATGTGTTGTCCAATTCTTTCATTTAGAAACTCTTGCTTGAATGACATTTTGAAATAATTTGTTTACATAAAATTTAGTTTCATATCATAAAATTGAAAATTAAAGATTCTATCTCACGTCATTTTGAATAAAAAAAAATTATTTACATAAATTTTGAGGCAGACTTGAAATTCATAAGTTGATTCAAAAAAAGAGGTTAACAATTTGATTGAAACATAATGTTAAAATAGCTAATATAATTTTATTACTTGTTACATGTAAATCAAAATTTGAAAAAAGTACACATGTTATTTATTTGAAAAAAATTGGAACATGAGTACAAGTTGTGTATGGTTGTTGATTTGGATATAAATCTTTTCATCATTGTACATTTTAAATAATGGAAATTTTTATAAGTGAACTTTTGTGACGCCCCACCTCTATACCCACGCTAGCCAAGGACACTACAAGGTAATGCCATCAACTAACACGGAGAATAAGGCTGGTTGGGAGCGACCATCTATAGCCTTGCTCTAATTATCTATTGAATACATCGACAATAGACTACCAAGCAGGTCGACATACCCAATGAATACTTAAAACAAAACCATAGGTGGTTGGATCTATCAGAACAGAATATGACAACTCAAGTGAAATATACATCACAGAACAGTAAATCATCATATACACATATACAGATACATAACAGAGTATACAAAATAATACATGTCAAGTGGTATAGCAGACCACAATATACAGATGAGTTCACAAGAATACACGTATCAGAGTTACAACAAAATAGGACTACACAAAAAGCTATGACAAAAAGGAACAAGCTGAATAGTCCATGCGGAAGCAAAATAGGCTAAGTCCAAAAGTACCTAACCTGAAACATCTCGGCCTGACCCGAGTATGAAATACCCAGGTCAGTCTAGCTAAACAAACCAGTTAGATAAACTGAACAACAATAAACCTGTAAGGTTACAAGGTATAACATATATCTCTAAGGGAGATAACACAATCATCCAACAAAAGATGAATCATATGATAACAAGCCTCATATCATCGGCAACATATAGAAACAAAGGATGCAAATATCCCAAATCAAGCCAAAAAGGAAATAACAAATACCAATAAGGTATACAAGTTCCACAAGGTAAACGCTACTCATCATGCGGCTCAAAAAGACCAACACCGAAGGGCGATAACAAGGGAATATACATATGAATGAAACATCAGAAAATTGCTTGAGCTCAGTACTGTACAAAACAAGGATCCATGAGCCTGAAGACTCCAAACCCAATATCACCCATGCGGCTCATAACGACCAACATAGAAAGCGATACTATAGGGCAACCCAATATCATCCATGCGGCTCATAACGACCAACATCGGAAGCGATACTAAAGGGCAACAAACCCGAAGGCACAAACCCGAAGGCAACATACCCGAAGGCAACAAACCGTAGTGGTGAAGGTCAGAGACCCAGTACTGGACACCACTAACTGGCGGAATGTGTCATAACTCTCAAAAAGGAATCCGAAAAGTGTTAACGTATGTCCCATAACCACTCGTTTGCACTAAACGGTTTACTATCCGTCAGCCACTTTCACACTCAAAGCAGTACAAAGTTTACCTCATATCATCGATAAACCAAACCCGAAGGTCAAAACGATCAATCGAATAGGTCGGGGACTAATCGGAAAGATAAACGCACAGATTCATGGTCCGTGTTTTGCCTAACCATTTAATCACCCTTCCACTTCGCTCGAAGTGCGAAATTGTGCGTGTATTTTAAATAGAATTTATAAATCGGAGAAGCGAACTTTTAATACGATTTAAAGAAATCATTTATAAAGCTCGTGAATGAATTCAAAAGGGAATCATTAAGGTCAAATATGCATAAACAACTAGTTAGAATCAATATACATCGATAAAAGTGAAAATCACAAACAAATAGGCATACTAGACAAAATGAAGTAGGTCAGTCGACTGGCCTACTGCAGTCAGTCGACTGAACCATAACCCGAGAGTTTTTACTCTCTGCAGTCAGTCGACTGACTGCAGGGGGTCAGTCGACTGGCTGTAGCTGGAAATGTTTTCCAGCCTAGCAAATGGAGGAGCAACTCACCCCATTTGCAACATATCGAGCAATGGACTTAAAAGGATTTTGCCAATCGATAACCCAACACCATTGACTCCGATTCACCACCAAAAACCATGATCAAACATCAAAGTTATGATTTTCAAGGATTTGACTCCAAAACTCCAAAAATGAAATGTTCACCAATTCAATTCAAACTAAAGGCAAATGCATATGAACAAGGTGTTTGGAATTCATACCCAACATCAATGAAATCAAGAGAAGTAGATGTGAGTTCAAAACTCACCTTAACCCAAAAACAAGAAGATGGAGCTCAATAACAAGGAGAAGACCAACCAAACACTACTTCAACTCAAGAAGCTTCAATCTAGGAATAAAACACATATTTCCCAATTTAGGTTTAGGAAATTTTTCTGAAATTGAAGAGGAGAAGAGTTGGAGAAGATGAAGAAGAACTTACCAATGGATTCTCTTTGATTTTGGAGCAAGAATTTGGATTTTTGCAAATGGATTTAGGGCTAGGAGTTTCTAATTTCCTTTCTCTTCCCCCATTTTCAGTTTTAAGCTTAAGCTTTTATGAAATGAATAAGTGAATGAGAGGAGAGGGCTGAGTTAGGGTTAATTAGATAGTTAGTGGGCTGAACCCAAACCCAAAACCCAATAGAAAAAGGGTCAAATTTCACAAACTCCAAACATATCAAAGATTATACTAAAAAAGATCGCAAACGCCATTTTGGAACCAATGGAGGTAGTTTCGAGTCCCATTTTGGCCGTTTGCAAAAAGTAGCTTTTCGGACCCAAAAATCCGACTAACGATGCTATATTTAAATAAAACATTTAAATATATAATCGTTAAACATGCAGGTTGTTACAGATCTCCCCTCCTTACAAAATTGTGCCCCCGCAATTCCTAGAGACGATATTTGTAACAACTACATACATAAAACATTCCAAAGAAAAGGAAATAAGCTAGAGACGAAAAGATAATCTCACCATCGATAAGCAAAGATAGAAAACCCGGATAAGGTCGCTCGATATACTCTCTGGTTTCCCAAGTACAGTCATTGGGATTAGCGGACCATTGAACTTTAACGAGCGGCACGTCCTTGTTCCGAAGGTGTCGCACCTCCGTGTCAAGCACGCGAATAGGTTGTTGTACAATAGATAAGTCCGGTGAGACCTCAAGCTCTTGCAAATCAGGAGAAGTAATAACAGAATCCGACTCCCGAAGACACTTCCGAAGTTGCAAGACGTGGAACACGTCATGAATGCCAGATAAATGAGCAGGAAGTGAAACTCTATAAGCCACAGGGCCAATACGTTCAGTAATAGAAAATGGTCCTATAAAGCGAGGAGCCAATTTCCCAGTCGTACTGAAACGCATAACCCCCTTCAAAGGAGAAACACGAATAAAAACAAGATCGCCGATCGAGAACTCGAGAGGCTTCCTACGGTTGTCCGCGTAGGATTTCTGACGACTCTGTGCCTCTTTCATTCTCAATCGAATAAGATCAATTTTCTCGGAAGAATGACGAACAAAGTCTGGACCAAGAATAAGCTTCTCTCCAGATTCTAACCAACATGAAGGTGATCGACATGGTCTTCCGTATAAGGCTTCGAAAGGAGCCATACCGATACTAGATTGAAAACTATTGTTGTAGGAGAACTCTACAAGAGGTAGGTGATCTTCCCAACTACCACCAAAATCAAAAATACAAATACGGAGAAGATCTTCCAAGATACGATTCACCCGTTCAGTCTGTCCATCAGACTGCGGATGATAAGCTGTAGAAAAATTAAGCTTTGTTCCCAAAGCTTGCTGAAGACTCTTCCAAAAATGACTCGTGAATAAAGGATCACGATCACTCACAATAGAACTAGGAACACCGTGAAGTCTCACGATTCCCTTGACATATAACTTAGCCAAAAGAGACGCAGTCCTATTAGACTTAATAGGAATAAAATGAGCAGATTTAGTGAGGCAATCAACAATAACCCAGATGCTAGAATGGCCCGATCTCGAACGAGGTAGGCAGTCAATGAAATCCATAGAAATCTGATCTCATTTCCACAATGGAATCTCAAGAGGCTGAAGAAGACCCGAAGGACGCTGATGTTCGGCCTTAAAACGCTGACAAGTTATGCAATTGCTCACATAACTCGCCACATCGCGTTTCATGCCTTCCCAATAATAAAGACGATGCATATCGGCATACATCTTGCTACTACCGGGATGAATGGTATACTTAGAACGGTGACAGTCATCAAGAATGTCGTGCCTAAGTGTAAGATCAGAAGGCACAAAAAGACGGTTCTTCTTGCGAAGACACCCATGAGAATCAATGCTAAAATCTTGCAACGCCTCATCACAAGATCCAGACTCACAAAGCTGAATAAAATGCAACAAACCAGGATCACGCCGCTGAGCATCGGCAATACGATCCAACAAAATGGGTCGAGCTCCCAAACTAAATAATAGAATAGGAGAATCAGAAGATGAACCTCGATCACGAATTTCACAAAAAGATAGAGTCTCAAGAACATCCCATTCGACAAGCATCATAGAAATAACAGCCGAATGTTTGCGACTAAGCGCATCTGCAACACGATTTCCCTTACCAGGGGTATACAGGATATCAAAGTCATAGGAAGCAAGAAACTCGAGCCAACGCTGTTGTCTCATATTGAGTTCCTTCTGAGTAAACAAATACTTCAAAGATTTATGATCGGTATAGAGAATGAAGCGCTCGCCCAATAAATAATGTCGCCAAATCTTCAAGGCAAAGACAATGGCGGCAAGCTCAAGATCATGAGTGGCATAGCGAACTTCATTCGGACGCAGTTGCCTAGAAGCATAAGCAACTACCCGATCCTTCTGCATAAGAACAGCACCGAGACCACTACCACAAGCATCGGTGTAGACAACGAGATCATGATTCCCTTCGGGAACCACAAGAATAGGAGCATTAGTGAGAAGTTCCTTTAATGTCAAAAAGGAAGCTTCACACTTGTCGGACCAAATAAAATGAATGCCTTTACGAGTAAGGCAGGTGAGAGGAAGCACAACACGGGAAAAATCCATAACGAACCGACGGTAATAACCCGCCAATCCAAGGAAACTACGAATCTCATGTACATTCTCAGGCCTCTTCCAATTCTGAATGGCTTCGATCTTTGAGGGCTCGACAGAAATGCCATCGGAAGATACAACATGGCCTAAGAACTTAACCTTATTCTCCCAAAAGTGGCACTTGGAGAATTTGGCTCTAAGCTGATGATGACGGAGGGTACACAAGACAATCCTTAAGTGATTAGCATGCTCAGCTTCAGACTTAGAATAAATAAGGATATCATCAATGAAGACAAGGACGAACTTATCGAGATATTCCCGGAATACTCGATTCATGAGATCAACAAAGAAAGCAGGAGCGTTCGTCAAACCGAACGGCATAACGAGCCACTCGAAAGAACCATATCGAGTGCGGAAAGCTGTAAGAGGTATGCTATCCTTCGTGACTCGTAGCTGATGAAAACCTGTGGCAAGGTCAAGCTGAGAAAAGACCTTAGCACCACTCAATAGATCTAACATATCATCGATCCTAGGCAATGGATACCTATTTCTGATGGTCAACTCGTTAAGCTTGCGATAGTCAATGCAGAGCCTAAGAGTTCCATCATACTTTTTCACGAAGACGACCGCGGATCCCCACGGAGAAAAACTGGACTGAATTAACTGCTTGGACTCAAGCTCTAAAAGCTGCTTCTTGAGTTCCTCATTTTCCTTTATAGACATCCTCGTGGGAGGAAGACTAACTGGCTGCGCACCTGGAATGAGATCAATGCGGAACTCAATTGCCCGCTTGGGTGGCAAACCTGATACAGGCTCAAAAACATCAGAAAAGTCACAAGCAACAGGAATACGAGATATATCATCATCATCTCGCGAGTCAAGAGAATATAAAGCCATCTCGGAATTATCTACATTCCTAAGAACAAGAGATAGCTGAGTAGGCGAATCCGGATGTCGAAGATATATAGTTCTCTCCGAACAATTAATCCTCGCATCATATCTCACTAGCCAGTCCATACCCAAAATCATATCAAATCCCGGACAAGAAATAACGTGCAGATTCGCACGAAAAGAAAAACCACATAAAACAATCTCAACATCATCACAAAGCAAACTAAGGGTCGCGGATCCCCCAATAGGATTCGCAATCCTTAAAGAAGTAATCATACAAGAAACATCCAAAGATAAATCATCAACGAGCTTTTTCGATACGAAAGAATGTGATGCACCCGTATCGAAAAGAACTCGAATACTATGATCATGAAATAAAATAGAACCTTCCAAAATAGATGAAGATATACCTTTGGGTTGAGAAGGACCTTCAGAAGCCTTAGCAGCATAAAGCCTGCTAGACTTGGCACCAGCCGGGACAGTAGGGCAAGCTGAAACACGGTGACCTTCCTTCTTGCAATAACGGCAGAAGAGAGGCTTAGGACAAGCTCGAATAATATGATCCGGAGAACCACAATTGAAACACTTTCGAACGAAAGGTGTTCCCGAAGACTAGGCTGAGAACTAGGACCACCAGTCTTCTTCTTCTTAAAAGGAAAAGACCTGGACTTCTGAATTGGAAACGGCCTCTTGTTGGGGTTCTTGGAAACCTCAACACCAACATCACTATCACACTCCTTCTCGACGGTCTCGAGATGAAGCGCTGAATCAACTAACTCCTCAAAAGAAAGTTTAAGTTGGAGCAACAAAGATTTCTTAAGATATTTCTTAAGACCAGAAACAAACTTCAAATTCTTCTTATAAGAAGTGCTGATGAATTCAAGACCATACTGAGATAAAGCCTCGTATGATGCAACATACTCAGAAACAGAAGATTTCCCTTGCTTCAACTCAAGGAAGCGACGGGTCAATAAAACTTTTTCAGATTCAGGAACGAACTTGAGTTCAAATCGTCCCCGAAACTGAGTCCAAGAAAGAGTAGACTCATCAATTTCGGCTATAAGAAGCTCATACCAATCAAGAGCACGCTCTTGTAATAAACTAGAAGTTACAAGAACTCTATCATGGTCAGAAAGATCCATGCGAGAGAAGATACGCTCGCACGTGCGAAGCCAAGCTTGGACTTCAAGAACGGACTCGGAGCCCTTAAACGGCTTCCCTCCAAGATGAGAAAAATCACTACACTGACGTGCAAAAGCAGACTTGCGAGGTGGAGATACTCGAGGAGGAACTGGAGGCTGAGTGCTCCTAAACAATTCCAAAAACTGATCGGCAGACATATAAACGCCATCCGGATGTGAGCCGCTGGATTGCCCAGCTTCTGAACGTCGTCCTCTGCCTCTTCCAGCCATACGCTAAAAGTTAAGATAAGAATAAGATTATTCACAAGGTAGATATTGCAATATGGAATATTACGGAATAGAAATACATTCCTAGACGTATTCCCAAACTCTATCTAACCTTGATGGAATAAAGAGACACGATGATTCAAAGATTTGTATCACTTGTATACTTCGATATACCGTAATATGTGCTCTATTCTGTGTTTATCATACTTTGTTCTGAACTCAGCTCTGATACCACGCTGTGACGCCCCACCTCTGTACCCACGCTAGCCAAGGACACTACAAGGTAATGCCGTCAACTAACACGGAGAATAAGGCTGGTTGGGAGCGACTATCTATAGCCTTGCTCTAATTATCTATTGAATACATCGACAATAGACTACCAAGCAGGTCGACATACCCAATGAATACTTAAAACAAAACCATAGGTGGTTGGATCTATCAGAACAGAATATGACAACTCAAGTGAAATATACATCACAGAACAGTAAATCATCATATACACATATACAGATACATAACAGAGTATACAAAATAATACAAGTCAAGTGGTATAGCAGACCACAATATACAGACGAGTTCACAAGAATACACGTATCAGAGTTACAACAAAATAGGACTACACAAAAAGCTATGACAAAAAGGAACAAGCTGAATAGTCCATGCGGAAGCAAAATAGGCTAAGTCCAAAAGTACCTAACCTGAAACATCTCGGTCTGACCCGAGTATGAAATACCCAGGTCAGTCTAGCTAAACAAATCAGTTAGATAAACTGAACAACAATAAACCTGTAAGGTTACAAGGTATGACATATATCTCTAAGAGAGATAACACAATCATCCAACAAAAGATGAATCATATGATAACAAGCCTCATATCATCGGCAACATATAGAAACAAAGGATGCAAATATCCCAAATCAAGCCAAAAAGGCAATAACAAATACCAATAAGGTATACAAGTTCCACAAGGTAAACGCTACTCATCATGCGGCTCAAAAAGACCAACACCGAAGGGCGATAACAAGGGAATATACATATGAATGAAACATCAGAAAATTGCTCGAGCTCAGTACTGTACAAATAAGGATCCATGAGCCCGAAGACTCCAAACCCAATATCACCCATGCGGCTCATAACGACCAACATAGAAAGCGATACTATAGGGCAACCCAATATCACCCATGCGGCTCATAACGACCAACATCGGAAGCGATACTAAAGGGCAACAAACCCGAAGGCACAAACCCGAAGGTACAAACCCGAAGGCAACATACCCGGAGGCAAAATACCTGAAGGCAACAAACCGTAGTGGTGAAGGTCAGAGACCCAGTACTGGACACCACTAACTAGCGGAATGTGTCATAACTCTCAAAAAGGAATCCGAAAAGTGTTAACGTATGTCCCATAACCACTCGTTCGCACTAAACGGTTTATTATCCGTCAACCACTTTCACACTCAAAGCAGTACAAAGTTTACCTCATATCATCGATAAACCAAACCCGAAGGTCAAAACGATCAATCGAATAGGTCAGGGACTAATCGGAAAGATAAACACACAGATTCATGGTCCGTGTTTTGCCTAACCATTTAATCACCCTTCCACTTCGCTCGAAGTGCGAAATTGTGCGTGTATTTTAAATAGAATTTATAAATCGGAGAAGCGAACTTTTAATATGATTTAAAGAAATCATTTATAAAGCTCGTGAATGAATTCAAAAGGGAATCATTAAGGTCAAATATGCATAAACAACTAGTTAGAATCAATATACATCGATAAAAGTGAAAATCACAAACAAATAGGCATACTGGACAAAATGAAGCAGGTCAGTCGACTGGCCTACTACAGTCAGTCGACTGAACCATAACCTGAGAGTTTTTACTCTCTGCAGTCAGTCGACTGACAACAGGGGGTCAGTCGACTGGCTGTAGCTGGAAATGTTTTCCAGCCTAGAAAATGGAGGAGCAACTCACCCCATTTGCAACATATCGAGCAATGGACTTAAGAGGACTTTGCCAATCGATAACCCAACACCATTGACTCCGATTCACCACCAAAAACCATGATCAAACATCAAAGTTATGATTTTCAAGGATTTGACTCCAAAACTCCAAAAATGAAATGTTCACCAATTCAATTCAAACTAAAGGCAAATGCATATGAACAAGGTGTTAGGAATTCATACCCAACATCAATGAAATCAAGAGAAGTAGATGTGAGTTCAAAACTCACCTTAACCCAAAAACAAGAAGATGGAGCTCAATAACAAGGAGAAGACCAACCAAACACTACTTCAACTCAACAAGCTTCAATCTAGGAATAAAACACAAATTTCCCAATTTAGGTTTAGGAAATTTTTCTGAAATTGAAGAGGAGAAGAGTTGGAGAAGATGAAGAAGAACTTACCAATGGATTCTCTTTGATTTTGGAGCAAGAATTTGGATTTTTGCAAATGGATTTAGGGATAGGAGTTTCTAATTTCCTTTCTCTTCCCCCATTTTCAGTTTTAAGCTTAAGCTTTTATGAAATGAATAAGTGAATGAGAGGAAAGGGCTGAGTTAGGGTTAATTAGATAGTTAGTGGGCTGAACCCAAACCCAAAACCCAATAGAAAAAGGGTCAAATTTCACAAACTCCAAACATATGAAAGATTATACTCAAAAAAATCGCAAACGCTATTTTGGAACCAATGGAGGTAGTTTCATGTCCCAATTCGGTCGTTTGCAAAAAGTAGCTTTTCGGATCCAAAAATCGGACTAACAATGCTATATTTAAATAAAACATTTAAATATATAATCGTTAAACATGCGGGTGGTTACAACTTTTATGCAAAATGCCACATGCCACTTTTAACCATTTTGTTTAGGTTTGATTTTATTTTACCAACCATAATTTTTTTTAAATATGCATATAATTGCATGTACCTTTGACTTAAAGTTAATAACATAGATCTTATATGTAATCATTAATTTAGTTTCAAATTCTCATTAAATTATTTATTTTAATTTTTGATTCCATAGTGTGTAAACTAGTTAATCTTAATTATAATATACATATACATATACATACATGCATATATATATATATGTGTGTGTGTGTGTATGTATAAATGTATATATGTAAGTGTGTACAAGGCCTACATAAATATATATATATATATATATATATATATATATATATATATTTTATCAGCTAAAATTTTAGACAACAAATACATGTTTGAATTCTCTAGCAAATGTCATTTAATATTTCAATTAATCTAATTAAAAAGAGAGGGAGAGAGATGAAAGGTTTATCTCTCTACATTTATAGCCTCGTCTTCCCTTAATTAATTATTTGTGTTAAGAGAAAGAAACAAAAGGTTATTTCTCTAAACTTTTACATTTTTATTTACATGTATATGTAATGCTTATATGTTGTTCTTACCATTCAAACATGTGTATATATTTGATACATTGATTATATTATATACAAATTTAAATTTTAAATTCCTTTTAACTAAATTAAATAAAATTTGATTTATTTAAAACATTATTTGACTGGATCTAATAATCTTTTAGACTTCATAGACCCAATAGATCTAAAATACGATTTTATTTTGAAATCTACCTATTTCACCCACTTCCAACGGCCCAGTTCCTTTAAAATCTATTTAAATTAAAGTCATATTTGGGCAATATATATTAGAGACACCTTAGTAAAAGTTAAAGTGGTTAACAAAGGAATGAAACTACGCAAGATAAGTACACATAAATAGTTCATAGTGGATGTTGTGTTGTAGGTGTAGGACTTGCTACTAAGATATGTTACGCGGGAAAGATAGCGCCATTAGATGTGAATTTCCTGATTGTATAGACAGTAGGGAAGTCAGCATGTTGAGTAGACTTCTTGAAAAGTTTGTGGGTATTCACACACATTAGTTTATCCCATTTGTGGACGTACATTGATGATTTAGTGTTTATGCAACGACTGATAAATTAATCGCTTTGTATTTGAATATTGAAATCATTTTAAATGTTTAAATAATGGATTTTAATAACTAAAAAAATATGTTTTAAATATTAATTATGATATTAAAATCATTTTCATTTTTTTTACAAAAATGATTAGTTTAAATAAAAATAGAAAATATGACCGGAAAACATTTTCTGAAATTTCAACTTTTTGGCATCGAAAAGTCATCGAAAACGTTGGAAACATTTTGTATAACTCCTATACACATGCACATACATGCATATATGGAATGTGACAAGTTAATTATAGTGTTAAAGTTAATAACCATACTTAGTTTAAAATAAAACATGATTTGACTAAATATGCATATAAAACCTAAATAAACCTAAGGAAGTACACCATCCATCACCTAAAAAACCTTAGGTTAGTACAAAGCATGGCTAAGAAGGGGAGGCTGATATGGACGTGGGAAACAAGGTATGGAGGGAGGTATGGTGTTGTGTATTCATGACAATTTTATGTTATTTCAATGCTTAAGTCAATTGACTAAAACACCCTTCTCATTTGCCTGTAAATACATGCCTCCTCTCACCATTCTTCACTTTACATCTTCACTGCTATATTCATTTCCATTCTCTTCATGTATTCATGAATTTCCGTGGCCTTCATTTGTATGTTCATGGCTTAAATCAATAGTTTTTCCTCTTCCATCCAATTAAAACTACCTTATACCTTCTCTAGATACACTACTTAAAAAAACGACACCTTAACTTCCCATTTCAACAATGGCCAAGCCTATAATAGCCCATGGCCAAACCTAAGCAGGCTATTTAAGGGCCTAAATGTCTAAGCTTGAGTGGAGTGAAGTATAGTTCATGTGTCGGCAAGTTGTTGTAGAAGTTCGGCTTAGTTCGGTTGCATTTTTCTAAGTAAAACTCCACCCTTACAATCAAAGTTGTTAACTATTTTAATGCTCGTATTATTGACTAGCTTATTGTATGTGTTTGGTGATGTATTGGTTATTGGTTTGGTTCATGTTGCTAAAAGTTGTCATTTTGGAAAGTTAGTAAACAAGTAGTAAGCTTTATGAAAAAGTGGAAGTCAAAGTTAATTTTTGTGTTGGGAAATGCTCTTTACATGTGATACCATAGCCAATTACTATGTACATATGTTCATACCCTTGCTACATAATGTTTGGTTGAATGATAATGCTATAAACTTGTTTTTCGAACATCCCGTATGGCGATAGTCGTTATATCGACACTTTTCGAAAATCACTTTTTATCGAAACCGTTTGATTTCATCTTCGTGCTTGGAATTGTTTTACAAGTTAAGGAAGATTTTGATTAATGATGTTTTCCAAAGTAATTAATTTTTTTAATAATGATAATTAATTATTTAATTAATAAGGATTAAGGTAACCAATTAACTTATTAATAAGGTGCTTTAAATTTAACTAATTATTTGATTAATGATGGTTTAAATTAATTAATAATTTATTTTAATGACGTTTAAGGATAATTAATCATTCAATAATGATGGATTAAAGTTATTTAGTCAATTTTCTAATGATGTTTTTTAATTAATTAGACTTTTAAATTAATGAATTTTAAAGTAAATCTGTTTGTTTTAACTTTAAGTAATTTTTCTTTAATGATGTTTTAAAGTTGTTAATCATTTTAAATAATGATATTTAATTATTAATTAAATAATTTAATTATTATATTCAAATATTACTAATTAATTGAATTGACAATGTTTAAAGTTGATTTACCTTTGTCAATTCAAGGCATTTGAAGTTAATTTATCAACTTAATTATTGAAGTTTCAAAGTGAATTTATCAAAGTAATAAAGATGTTTTGACTTTGTTATTCATTTTAATTAATGATAATAAATTATTTATTCATTTATTTAATTATAAATAATTTTTAATTAAATTAATGCCGTTTAAAAGTGAATAACATCCTTTGGATTAAAGGGAATTGAAGTAAATTCATTAACTGAATTAATGAACTTTTAAAGTTAATTAATAAACATAATAATAATGTGTTTAAGTTATGAAATTCTTTTTATAACAATGTTTCAAAACGAGTAAACTCTTTGAACAAGGTGTTTTAAAGCTAATACTTGTAATGTGAAGCCAAACATGAATATAGGTTTTTTAAAAGAAAAGGTTTGGTTTGTTTTATGAAAATGAATTAATTTCTGTAAAGCGATTCACTTGTATGATAATGATTTATTTTTATAATTAGCACTTAACATCGAGGAAGTAGACCGTAACGACCCGTAATTTTTTGATAATTAAATTTATTAAATTAAATGAGTTTTGGAGTTTGATATTTTGAAAAATAAAATTTTAATATTTAATAATATGATAATAACTAGAATGAAATGTGATGGTATTAATTTAAGGTAATCGATAACTACTTTAAATGTAATTCCCATTTAATTGAAATGATTAAAAAGTTATAATTGGTTATAGATTGAAAATTAATTGTAATAATGTGTGTATTAATTGATAATTGGATTAAAGGAGTATTTGATAATTTAAATGTTGTATTAATTAATGAAACAGTTTGTAATTAATTGTAATTGATAAAAGTAGTGTTGTGGGAGTAGTTATGACATTTGTGTGTAGACAACAAACTTACAAATGTTATTAAATTAAGAAAAGGTAATGATTATCATTTGTTACCAATTTATTTAATCTGTTGAGTTAAATTTGAAATCAATTGCAATTAAATGTAATTAAATATCACGTTAATATGAGTTAAGACGATAACTGCAAATTGTTAATGTAATAAAATGTGTAGAAATGTTAATTATATTTACAAGGCAATAATTGATTTAATAATTAGAGTGAAACAAAGATAAATGAATTTATTAGGACTTTAAATGATCATTAATAAGAAAATCGACAAAAATTAAATATGATTGAAATATTGTAACTTATATGGGAAAAGATGATGACTGTAGAATATTAATGTAATAAGCTATAAACCAATGTTGAATATATACATACAGTAATGAATGATTGAATAAAATCAAGTTTAATTAATTTATTGGAGTTCAATTTATAATGAATGAATTTATTACAATTGAAAGCAAACACTATAATTAGTAAATAACATAACATTGAATTGATATGTTAATTTGTTTTAAATTATTGTAAATGTCTAAGTAATCAAAAATGATAAAAATGGTTAATTATTTTATTTGAAATTAAAAATGCGATTCAATCAATTTAATAATAGTTTATTCAATTAACGGAAAAATCGCCATTTTGGCCATTGTCTCGGATTTTGACGAAACTATTTTCATCAGATCCGTAACAGTAAATTATTGCAGGATTTCAAGTTTCGCCGCGATCGGACTTGTCGTTTGATCATACAGGTTTGAAATGCGTAGAAATCAATTTAATTGAATTCAATTTGAAATAAGCCAATTTTAAAGCTTATTTCTTCATATGATGGAATTAAGACTTAAAACATGTTCCATTGAGTTTAAAACTATCGAAAACATCTATTTTGATATATAGGATGACTCGCTTTTGTTTCGAAGCAGAACGAGCTTTTTGAGCCGCAATTGTCATTCGTACGAACTCGATCATGTTTATTTTCTTATCGGGCCTTGTTCATATAAATTGTTCTGTTCTAATCCTAGTGGTATTTCTATTTCTTATTTTGTACACACATCAACTTCTGTGTATCACCTTCTTTTCAATGACAGAAACAAATTCAATCTCAAAACCCTAAATTCAATCTCCAAACCAATTTCAAAACCAAACTCCTCCAAACCATATCAAATTATACACCAATTCGAAGCTCTCGATGAGCGCAACCTAGATCTGCAACTCCTTTTTCAATTTGGTTCATCGTTTGGCTAGAAATCAAGGATGAACCTCGACCATCCGTATTAGATCTTCGCGATCCAACGGTAAGTCTTCGTCGAAACGATGATCAGAGGGTGTAGTACGGTAGATACCATCGAGCAGTGTTCATATACGGTGGTCGTCCATCTCAAGGCAACAATGATTCGCCAGAAATTATCATCTATGGTCGAAAGCAGCGGTCAAGCCAGAGATGACCACACTTATGGCGATGGAGGCGGCTTATCGAGGGCTGCTAAACGCTGGGGTTCGATCTGGTCAATTGTCGATTAGGTGGCGCCAGAAATTCAAAGAACGATGGTGGCTAATGTGAAAGTATTGGGTTCGAGCATGGCTGGAGTAGGGTTTCCTTCATACGTGTGCTAAAGTGTAAGCTTCCATCTATTATTATACATATATATTATAAAATGAATCATATATCTTCTAATTGCTATATCTTTTGCATATGACCTCGGATTCATGTGCGGTTTATTCCATTTGGGATCGTATCAAAGTTCCGGACATTATGGAACTAGTTTGGATGAATTCTGAGATTGTTCAATTTTGGGGCCTATTTTGGATTTCAAATCGATTTGAAATCAAAGGTGAGTGTTTTAACCCACTCACAACTACTAAATTATTTTATGTCAGTTAAATTGAATTTGCGATGTATTTTAGAATTGATTGGTTGAAGTTTGGCATATTTAAATTATCGTTCTAGTTAAATTCGATTTTTATTGCATTTAATCGTCATTTAAATTAATATTGAATTTAATTGTCAATTTAATACCTGTTATTGATAATCAGTTGATTGATGTTATTTATTGGTTGATTATATGGTGATTGTGATGTATGTTTGTTGACATTGGATGACTGGATGTTATATGTTTATATTGTTATAACAATGCAAGTTCCCTATGAATTGAAGTGATACAAACCCGAACGATCTATAGATTAGAAAAAATCGTTATGGGTTGAAATGGTAAACCCGAATGATTTTATGGATTTAATTTAATTCAGGATTGCGGGTTAAAATGATATATACTCGTAAATTTAAATTTTTACAGATTGAAATGGTAAATATTTTTATCTCTTGACCATGGGGTAGAAAATTATATATGAACACCAGATTGGTTAAATTAAATGATTTTAAATTTTTGAATTTTGAATTTAGCTAAATGATATTTTGAAATAGAATTGGATTTATATAAACTAATTATTAAATAAATTGTATTGAAAGTTTAAATTTGAAATTTTGGATTGTATTAAGTAAATTGCTTAGAGGGTTTAAATCAAAATTCTAAAGTTGAATTTGAAGTATAAACGAAATTTATCGAAATTGAGTTACTGAAGACATTTGAAATGGTAACTTTGGAATCTATTGAAATTGGAATAGCTTAAATTGATACTCTAAGATTTGAAATTGGGTTTTGATTTGAAATGTGGATGTAACGCCTGCGGATTTTTCGTTCTTCGAAAATTCAACATCGACACTCACTTTATCGACTGCCGAGAAATCGAAGGCCAAAAACCGAGATGTTATGGGTTTTAAAAAGAAAGGAAAAGAAAGAAGAGAGAAAAAGAAGAAAGAAAAAGAAAAATAGAGAGAAAGAAGATAGACAATTTTTTTTAGAAAACAGAGAAACAGAAAACAGAAGATAGAAGAATTTTAAAAATAGAACGGACAGAAGAAAACAACAGAACAACAACAGAATCTCACAATTCGCAGCGGAACAACATATAATAATAAATGAATAATCTTTAAATAAAGAACTATATCAGTTATTACATTTCATTTCATTTCATTACATCATATCATCAGAGTGTACAACATCATACAACAACCAACAGTGCAGCGGAAAAAGAAATACTATATAAGTAATATGCCATGCCATCCAGCTTGCCTCCAGCAACTCCAGAATATCCTGAATATCCTGATAAACCTGTCTCTTGACTGCCCGTGTGGAAATTGGTGGGTACCCAGAGTTTAGGAAGGAAAACAATAAACTCCGAGTCAGTCATGTGACTGGTGTGAGAACTCAAAACAGTTTATTTATCTTTAAAATCAAAAGAGAGGAATATTTTTTTTATCAATTCGCAATGCTTTTAAAAATGAGACTACCATAAGACCTCCTGCCACACACACAATGCAAACGCAGACTTGGAGAAGATTTCTCCTTATGATAGTCAAAGATGCTTGATACGCATTAAAATCAAATCAATTTTGATATTATTATTAGTGCATAGTGTAGAACAAATTCTTTCGAAAGTAGAATATAAATCTTAGCCAGCATAGGTACCATTATATTATGCCTACTAATAGCTACCATATTAAATGGCAGGTTCTACAACTAATACCGTACAAGTTTCGTATTGTTTCTTTGGATTTCCAACAAATGATCAGGCCAAGGAACTTCCCATTGCCACATGAGAATGCCTCTGGAAAGACACCCCCGAGAACCAAACCGGAACTCTGCCAACACAAGGCCGGGTTACCCCTTAACTGGGTAACTACTGACACGAGCACGCCATTCCCCGGTCCTTTAGGACCTTTTCAACCGAGCGCTCGATATCCAACATCACACCATAATAAATAGAGTGTTTTCAACATGAGTAAGTATATGGGCTCCATACCATGATACCACCCCTTTCCAGAAGGAAATGCACATACCCTAAGGGGAGCTACAGCAACCCCTAATAACCTTGCCGCATCTTTCCTGTTTTGACCATTTCCGGGATGTGAGGCTCGACGAATTCACGTCCACAAAAACATACTTTATACAAAAGCCATGCTTTGGGTCAACAAATGATCAACACAATGATCACTAAGATAGACGATCAAATAAATGATCCTATCACAATAATCAACACAATGATCATTTCAGCATCACTCAGCATGTCACATTACCAAATTGGGAATATATCGCTGATAACTTCAACTATATAACCTTTGAGCTCGTACGTCTCAAAGAAGGGTGTTAAGCAAAGAATAAATTCTCCGCCACCAACAGAAATATATTTGAAAGAAATCGGCTTTATATCTCAACTTGTAATGTCAGACATACAATCCATACAAGTCTGTTCCGGGATCGAACAGAACCGAAGGCACTTACAAAGAAGTCCTTGCAATCCGGATATTCACAATCCTGATCGGATTTCCCATCACTTATGGAATCTCTATACCAGGTGCGACCCAGTGCAGAGACAATCGATAGGTCATCCTATCGCTCTCGCAAATACCGGTCTTCAACACCGATCTTCAAATGCAATTCACAACGACGTATCACATATTCGGAATGGGTTATACGACCCCATGGTCCTTTCCCGGTTAACCCGAATAGTGAGCGCTTATTCAAAAATAAGTGTGCATTCAAATTCAATCAATTCACATCTAATACCCATTCAAAGGGAAATATTGATAGTCGGTTATTGAACTATCACTGGATATGCACACATCACCAGATTCCAAATAATTTTCCAAATTATTTATTTTTCCAAAATATCTTTACAAGATATATAATTTCAACACTTCAAAAATAAATCAACATTTATTTTCAAACAAATTTCACTTTCACATATAGATTCCATAATGAATTTATATTTCAAAATATCCATGCATATACAATTTCAACTATCCATTTCAATTTATCTTCAAAAAGATAAATTCTAATTATTCACTTTATACTGGAAAACAATTCCATACTTATTAAATAAGTAATTCACAATCTTTTATTTTCAACACTTAGAAAATATTCAATATACTTAAACCGAATTAAGTATATATTTCTTTCTTTAAGGAAATTATTCACTTAAACATATTTACTTGGGCCAAAACGAATGTTACGTAAAACATCGTTACGACAACCCAAAATCACTAGTATAGGGATTCGAAATTAAAATAGATATATAAATCTCAATACTATACAAAACATTTCCTTTCGGAAATCATTTACTATAACAACAGTGTTATAGTTCACCATTTCCTTTTATTTCTCGAAAACGTCTATTTCAACAATAAATGTTGAAATCTATGGTTTCGAATCTCAACACCTTTTAAAACATCATTAGATTGTTTTAATTCTATTTAAAACATCAAATCTAAAATATTTCCTTTAACGTGTTATTCACTATTCAAAAATGTGAATATACTACGTTAACAATTTCATCCTTTTATTTATTTTAATTCAAAGGATTATTCACTATTCAAAAATGTGAATATAACTCCATTTCTAAGTTATAACAATTAACTCATCAAAATAAGTCGTTTGCGAATTTATAAAACAACGTTCATAAATTCCATTTCTATTTATTTATAAAAACTTCCTTTTTATACATTCCTTTATTAACCTATTCCAGTTTATAACTCAATTATAAACTACAAGTTCATATTATAAGTTAATTACTTATAAAACGATTATTTTACAAAATCGTTCATTTAACTTCCCAAATTATTAATCTTAACTTATAAGATTGTTTATTTATCCAAAATTCATTCTTTCGATAACTTTATAGATTTTGTAAACCTATTGCTTATAAAATTTCATTTATAACTTCACAGTTTATAATTTCATAAATTTCATTCATTTAGGAAATTCATTTTCACTACATTCAAACACTTATAAAAACTCGTTTTATAATGTCCATAATTCAATTTATAAATATCCATTTATAAATCTCTTAATATAAATTAATTTATATTATTCTTTTAAACGTCTTAACTCCTTTATAGTTTCACCATTTCGATTTATAAAATAATCAAATTTTATAAATCTTATACTCAAACTTTTAATAATAAACTCAAAAATCCAGTTTAAACTATTTTATAAAACCATTAGTTCATATTTCTCAAAAATCAGCTTTTAACTATATTTCACAAAATCATAATTTTTATAACTTTAAAAATTATAACGTTTATTTATTTAAAATGGATTAATTCTAAAAATATAATATATTTTCAAAAATCACTTTAAAACCATTTTAAAATCCCAAAATCTGGGTCCGATGATGCTACACACCAAATAGTCAATCACGACTACAACGATCCATCATATATCGATATGATAATCCATCAAATATCAAAATATCTGAAATAAAATAAATACTGTTGAGGAATCCAGTTGGATCCCTCCAACCTGTTTTCCTGCGTCCAAAAACATTAGCACAATACCAATTTCGCTCCAGTACGAAATTATCGCGGTACATGTTCTTAATAAATATTATCCGCTTAATAACGGCGTAATAGGGTCTCATCCGCTAAACAAAAAATGCGGGAAATCAACAACTGCAATATATACATATGCCAATATATATATATTGATATTATATATAATACCAATTTCACTGTTTATGAAATATTCGCGGTATATGTTTTTATTAAATAACATCCGCTTACTAACGGCGTATAATGTCTATTTTAACAATCAATAGATACAATTCATCATTCAAACATGCATTCAAATATTTTAAATCTAACTATTTAAAATAAAAAATCGAAATCTATTCGATTGAGTGAGAAATTCTCACCTTGGTTTTAATTTCCGTTTAAGCTTTTATTTCGAATAAAATTAAACGCGCGTTTAATTTTACCCGAAATTCTCACTAACTCCAAATGACTCCAAACCAACTCCATCGCGTAGTGCTCGTCCATACGATTCCAACGCAACTGAGTTTGCATTTTTTCGACCTCGTATGAAAAAGTTATGATTTTTACAAGTTTGTACATGATTTATATAAACAATTTACAATATAAATTTCCATATTATAACCTAACTCAACTGCAGGCCATAGGATCCAACACCAAACTGATCACAGCCCTCCATCATCTCTTCCCCACTCACGCAAATGCCCAGTAACCAAGCCGTAACAAAATGAACCCATTAGCATGATTAGGGTTTGAATTTGCAAACAAATTACTCAATGAAACTCGATCAAACTCCGCCACGTCGAAGAGCACGACATGCTCTATGTTCGGCCCCAAGGACCCCTAGCTCGGCCATCTAGGTGGCGTGGAAATGCGTGCGTGGCTGTAGGATGTCGGCCCCCTCTAGCTCCCTCCACACGACTCCGTTTCCGATCACCACCGTTCAATCTCTAGCTCTCATCGCCCTCCCCAACTTTCATGTTGACAACTTCCTCTAATTGTTGACGGATTGGAAGATCTTTGGTGATGAAGATGGAGCATTTCTGGCCTTAGAATAGAAAGTGGCGGCTAGGGTTGAATTAGGGTTAGGTTTTGATATTTTTATCAAT
Source organism: Allium cepa (assembly GCA_030765085.1). Taxonomy (NCBI): domain Eukaryota; kingdom Viridiplantae; phylum Streptophyta; class Magnoliopsida; order Asparagales; family Amaryllidaceae; genus Allium; species Allium cepa. The sequence continues at coordinate 443,103,009 of CM060938.1, read as the reverse complement.
TTATGAAGAGGTAGGGGCTATTTATAAGGAACCGTTCGACACTATTCACCCGGAAATTCCGAACTCCGATTTAGACGCCGTAACCAGCGTACCTAGGGTTTACCCCGCGTTCCGGACACAATGGAACAGGTTTCGGAAGCTAATTCGGAAGTATGTGCGAGTTATGGCTATAAACGCTCAATTTGAATTAAACCGATTTAAGTCGATTTCTAGGCGTTTTAATTTGTACCGGACAAACGGTAAATCCAATTGACTTGAAATTTGAAACCTTACAATAATATCACATTACGGATCCGATGAAACTGGTTTCGTCGAATTCCGAGACTTTTTGAAAAATGGCTATTTTGACTCGCCAAATTTAAATTAAAAATAATTCGATGCGTTTCGAGCTGCCACGATCAAACGATAGCTCCGATTGACACGAAAATTAAAATCCGGTAATAACTAACTATTACGGATCCAATGAAACTGGTTTCGTTCAATTCTGAGACTGTTCAAAAATTGGCTATTTTACAGTCGATTATTAAATATTAAAATATTCAATTTTCACAAATTAACTTTTAATTCGATTTTAAAAGTTCTAAAATATTTCTATAACTCCAGTATGATTAAATAAAATTTTCCAAATTATTTTCAATCATATTTAACTCTATTTTCAATTATTTCCATAATTTAACATATTAAATTATCGATTTAATTATTCAATTAAATCCAAAAATTCAAATAAAAATTTATTTGACTTATAAATTCACTTATTAATATTTAAAATTAATTAAATATTCAAATTTTAATAAATAAAAATTCTGGGTCGTTACAATCTTTCCCCCTTAAAAGAATTTCGTCCCCGAAATTACAAGTAAGAAATGTTACAGAATCTATTAATTTTTCCAAAATTCATAATTAAACTTCTTTCAATACTTTACTAAGTTTTCCAAATCATACTTAGTTATGTTTTCAAAAACAACTACTATTGTTTAACTTTCAACTCTAAAACAAAGTTAAAGTTTTCAAAATTTTCCCAATTTTTCTCAAATTTTTCTAACGCCTTAAATTTTCGGAAAAATTCGCCATAGTCTCCTTTGCGCGGCTCGATCCGAAAAAAAAATGACAGTATATATATATCACAAATATACATCTCATCAAGTAATGAGGCATCCCGAAGGGAAAAAAGTGTAAAAGTGCGATATTTAATCCGAGATATGTACCTTATATTTTATTAGCGAGCATATACGGCTAATATAGCGCTAAAGCGAACTCCAAATGCGAAGCAAACGCGATCCGCACCTACTAAACACTCAACAAACAACATGAGAACATGCACATATGCAAATAATCTCAATATACAACATATAGCAACATAACAATATATGTCACTTAGCACATGTAGTAAAACAACATATATTCAACCATCAACCAATTATCATTCATAACTAATAATATTCATTCATATTCTCATTCATATTTAATGAATTGGTTTTCAATTTAAATCACATTTGATTTGTTAACATTGGATTTTATCAACTTTCATTCTCAATTCAATTAGTTTTCATTCACTAATTAAATCCAATTCACTTTCAATTCTATTCAAATTTATTTACTTTCTATTTGAATTCAATTTCATAGCTTTCAATTTCATTAATACTTAATGAATTTTATACAATTAATCAACAATCATATAACAATCAATGTATATTAATTTCAACCAAATTCCTTTGCTTATATTCATTCTCATTCAATTTCTTCAACTTCTAATAACATTAGATTTTAATGAATTAACACTTACATTCATTATTCCATACTCCTTAATTTTCATTCAATTGATTAAACATTCAATTCATTCATTCAATTCAATTACCAAAGTTGAATTTCATTTATATAACTCTTAAGTCATATTCCATTTAACTTTAAATTCACTTCTATTTACAACTCATATTCATATAGCTTCACTTTTTATATATATAAGTTTATTTCACAATTGTAAATCATTTTAATTATAATTCTATTCTTATAATTCATTTGCTTATACAATTATCCTTTTATTTAGATTATTCAAACAACCTAACAATCACTTATATACAATTTAATAATTTTGAAAAATTATTCCTTTACATATTAAAATATAATCAAGGCAAAATTATTCCATTTACCCAATTTAAAACAATATTGTGTCGAATTGTTCTATTCAAGTGTTTAGAAACCCCTTCGGCTCAGTTTCGAGGCTGTGCTGACGAAAGTTCATATGCCACTCAATAAACCAATCATCACTATATAAAACAATTTTATATTCACTAACAAATACGCACTCATAGCTATTATTACACTCAAACTCATTCTAGAGTACTGCTGACTCTATCTCTAACGAGTAATACCCAACAGAACCATGGTTGTCGCTTAACCATCAGCTCTGATACCAACTGTAACGCCTGCGGATTTTTCGTTCTTCGAAAATTCAACATCGACACTCACTTTATCGACTGCCGAGAAATCGAAGGCCAAAAACCGAGATGTTATGGGTTTTAAAAAGAAAGGAAAAGAAAGAAGAGAGAAAAAGAAGAAAGAAAAAGAAAAATAGAGAGAAAGAAGATAGACAATTTTTTTTAGAAAACAGAGAAACAGAAAACAGAAGATAGAAGAATTTTAAAAATAGAACGGACAGAAGAAAACAACAGAACAACAACAGAATCTCACAATTCGCAGCGGAACAACATATAATAATAAATGAATAATCTTTAAATAAAGAACTATATCAGTTATTACATTTCATTTCATTTCATTACATCATATCATCAGAGTGTACAACATCATACAACAACCAACAGTGCAGCGGAAAAAGAAATACTATATAAGTAATATGCCATGCCATCCAGCTTGCCTCCAGCAACTCCAGAATATCCTGAATATCCTGATAAACCTGTCTCTTGACTGCCCGTGTGGAAATTGGTGGGCACCCAGAGTTTAGGAAGGAAAACAATAAACTCCGAGTCAGTCATGTGACTGGTGTGAGAACTCAAAACAGTTTATTTATCTTTAAAATCAAAAGAGAGGAATTTTTTTTTTATCAATTCGCAATGCTTTTAAAAATGAGACTACCATAAGACCTCCTGCCACACACACAATGCAAACGCAGACTTGGAGAAGATTTCTCCTTATGATAGTCAAAGATGCTTGATACGCATTAAAATCAAATCAATTTTGATATTATTATTAGTGCATAGTGTAGAACAAATTCTTTCGAAAGTAGAATATAAATCTTAGCCAGCATAGGTACCATTATATTATGCCTACTAATAGCTACCATATTAAATGGCAGGTTCTACAACTAATACCGTACAAGTTTCGTATTGTTTCTTTGGATTTCCAACAAATGATCAGGCCAAGGAACTTCCCATTGCCACATGAGAATGCCTCTGGAAAGACACCCCCGAGAACCAAACCGGAACTCTGCCAACACAAGGCCGGGTTACCCCTTAACTGGGTAACTACTGACACGAGCACGCCATTCCCCGGTCCTTTAGGACCTTTTCAACCGAGCGCTCGATATCCAACATCACACCATAATAAATAGAGTGTTTTCAACATGAGTAAGTATCTGGGCTCCATACCATGATACCACCCCTTTCCAGAAGGAAATGCACATACCCTAAGGGGAGCTACAGCAACCCCTAATAACCTTGCCGCATCTTTCCTGTTTTGACCATTTCCGGGATGTGAGGCTCGACGAATTCACGTCCACAAAAACATACTTTATACAAAAGCCATGCTTTGGGTCAATAAATGATCAACGCAATGATCACTAAGATAGACGATCAAATAAATGATCCTATCACAATAATCAACACAATGATCATTTCAGCATCACTCAGCATGTCACATTACCAAATTGGGAATATATCGCTGATAACTTCAACTATATAACCTTTGAGCTCGTACGTCTCAAAGAAGGGTGTTAAGCAAAGAATAAATTCTCCGCCACCAACAGAAATATATTTGAAAGAAATCGGCTTTATATCTCAACTTGTAATGTCAGACATACAATCCATACAAGTCTGTTCCGGGATCGAACAGAACCGAAGGCACTTACAAAGAAGTCCTTGCAATCCGGATATTCACAATCCTGATCGGATTTTCCATCACTTATGGAATCTCTATACCAGGTGCGACCCAGTGCAGAGACAATCGATAGGTCATCCTATCGCTCTCGCAAATACCGGTCTTCAACACCGATCTTCAAATGCAATTCACAACGACGTATCACATATTCGGAATGGGTTATACGACCCCATGGTCCTTTCCCGGTTAACCCGAATAGTGAGCGCTTATTCAAAAATAAGTGTGCATTCAAATTCAATCAATTCACATCTAATACCCATTCAAAGGGAAATATTGATAGTCGGTTATTGAACTATCACTGGATATGCACACATCACCAGATTCCAAATAATTTTCCAAATTATTTATTTTTCCAAAATATCTTTACAAGATATATAATTTCAACACTTCAAAAATAAATCAACATTTATTTTCAAACAAATTTCACTTTCACATATAGATTCCATAATGAATTTATATTTCAAAATATCCATGCATATACAATTTCAACTATCCATTTCAATTTATCTTCAAAAAGATAAATTCTAATTATTCACTTTATACTGGAAAACAATTCCATACTTATTAAATAAGTAATTCACAATCTTTTATTTTCAACACTTAGAAAATATTCAATATACTTAAACCGAATTAAGTATATATTTCTTTCTTTAAGGAAATTATTCACTTAAACATATTTACTTGGGCCAAAACGAATGTTACGTAAAACATCGTTACGACAACCCAAAATCACTAGTATAGGGATTCGAAATTAAAATAGATATATAAATCTCAATACTATACAAAACATTTCCTTTCGGAAATCATTTACTATAACAACAGTGTTATAGTTCACCATTTCCTTTTATTTCTCGAAAACGTCTATTTCAACAATAAATGTTGAAATCTATGGTTTCGAATCTCAACACCTTTTAAAACATCATTAGATTGTTTTAATTCTATTTAAAACATCAAATCTAAAATATTTCCTTTAACGTGTTATTCACTATTCAAAAATGTGAATATACTACGTTAACAATTTCATCCTTTTATTTATTTTAATTCAAAGGATTATTCACTATTCAAAAATGTGAATATAACTCCATTTCTAAGTTATAACAATTAACTCATCAAAATAAGTCGTTTGCGAATTTATAAAACAACGTTCATAAATTCCATTTCTATTTATTTATAAAAACTTCCTTTTTATACATTCCTTTATTAACCTATTCCAGTTTATAACTCAATTATAAACTACAAGTTCATATTATAAGTTAATTACTTATAAAACGATTATTTTACAAAATCGTTCATTTAACTTCCCAAATTATTAATCTTAACTTATAAGATTGTTTATTTATCCAAAATTCATTCTTTCGATAACTTTATAGATTTTATAAACCTATTGCTTATAAAATTTCATTTATAACTTCACAGTTTATAATTTCATAAATTTCATTCATTTAGGAAATTCATTTTCACTACATTCAAACACTTATAAAAACTCGTTTTATAATGTCCATAATTCAATTTATAAATATCCATTTATAAATCTCTTAATATAAATTAATTTATATTATTCTTTTAAACGTCTTAACTCCTTTATAGTTTCACCATTTCGATTTATAAAATAATCAAATTTTATAAATCTTATACTCAAACTTTTAATAATAAACTCAAAAATCCAGTTTAAACTATTTTATAAAACCATTAGTTCATATTTCTCAAAAATCAGCTTTTAACTATATTTCACAAAATCATAATTTTTATAACTTTAAAAATTATAACGTTTATTTATTTAAAATGGATTAATTCTAAAAATATAATATATTTTCAAAAATCACTTTAAAACCATTTTAAAATCCCAAAATCTGGGTCCGATGATGCTACACACCAAATAGTCAATCACGACTACAACGATCCATCATATATCGATATGATAATCCATCAAATATCAAAATATCTGAAATAAAATAAATACTGTTGAGGAATCCAGTTGGATCCCTCCAACCTGTTTTCCTGCGTCCAAAAACATTAGCACAATACCAATTTCGCTCCAGTACGAAATTATCGCGGTACATGTTCTTAATAAATATTATCCGCTTAATAACGGCGTAATAGGGTCTCATCCGCTAAACAAAAAATGCGGGAAATCAACAACTGCAATATATACATATGCCAATATATATATATTGATATTATATATAATACCAATTTCACTGTTTATGAAATATTCACGGTATATGTTTTTATTAAATAACATCCGCTTACTAACGGCGTATAATGTCTATTTTAACAATCAATAGATACAATTCATCATTCAAACATGCATTCAAATATTTTAAATCTAACTATTTAAAATAAAAAATCGAAATCTATTCGATTGAGTGAGAAATTCTCACCTTGGTTTTAATTTCCGTTTAAGCTTTTATTTCGAATAAAATTAAACGCGCGTTTAATTTTACCCGAAATTCTCACTAACTCCAAATGACTCCAAACCAACTCCATCGCGTAGTGCTCGTCCATACGATTCCAACGCAACTGAGTTTGCATTTTTTCGACCTCGTATGAAAAAGTTATGATTTTTACAAGTTTGTACATGATTTATATAAACAATTTACAATATAAATTTCCATATTATAACCTAACTCAACTGCAGGCCATAGGATCCAACACCAAACTGATCACAGCCCTCCATCATCTCTTCCCCACTCACGCAAATGCCCAGTAACCAAGCCGTAACAAAATGAACCCATTAGCATGATTAGGGTTTGAATTTGCAAACAAATTACTCAATGAAACTCGATCAAACTCCGCCACGTCGAAGAGCACGACATGCTCTATGTTCGGCCCCAAGGACCCCTAGCTCGGCCATCTAGGTGGCGTGGAAATGCGTGCGTGGCTGTAGGATGTCGGCCCCCTCTAGCTCCCTCCACACGACTCCGTTTCCGATCACCACCGTTCAATCTCTAGCTCTCATCGCCCTCCCCAACTTTCATGTTGACAACTTCCTCTAATTGTTGACGGATTGGAAGATCTTTGGTGATGAAGATGGAGCATTTCTGGCCTTAGAATAGAAAGTGGCGGCTAGGGTTGAATTAGGGTTAGGTTTTGATATTTTTATCAATTTATGAAGAGGTAGGGGCTATTTATAAGGAACCGTTCGACACTATTCACCCGGAAATTCCGAACTCCGATTTAGACGCCGTAACCAGCGTACCTAGGGTTTACCCCGCGTTCCGGACACAATGGAACAGGTTTCGGAAGCTAATTCGGAAGTATGTGCGAGTTATGGCTATAAACGCTCAATTTGAATTAAACCGATTTAAGTCGATTTCTAGGCGTTTTAATTTGTACCGGACAAACGGTAAATCCAATTGACTTGAAATTTGAAACCTTACAATAATATCACATTACGGATCCGATGAAACTAGTTTCGTCGAATTCCGAGACTTTTTGAAAAATGGCTATTTTGACTCGCCAAATTTAAATTAAAAATAATTCGATGCGTTTCGAGCTGCCACGATCAAACGATAGCTCCGATTGACACGAAAATTAAAATCCGGTAATAACTAACTATTACGGATCCAATGAAACTGGTTTCGTTCAATTCTGAGACTGTTCAAAAATTGGCTATTTTACAGTCGATTATTAAATATTAAAATATTCAATTTTCGCAAATTAACTTTTAATTCGATTTTAAAAGTTCTAAAATATTTCTATAACTCCAGTATGATTAAATAAAATTTTCCAAATTATTTTCAATCATATTTAACTCTATTTTCAATTATTTCCATAATTTAACATATTAAATTATCGATTTAATTATTCAATTAAATCCAAAAATTCAAATAAAAATTTATTTGACTTATAAATTCACTTATTAATATTTAAAATTAATTAAATATTCAAATTTTAATAAATAAAAATTCTGGGTCGTTACAGTGGATATGGTCCAGATTTGCTAAAATGGAAGGAATAGTTTAATTTGAATTTAATTTAAAATTTATTATTTTAATATGAACCGTTGAAAATGTCATTTTAAATCCTAATTAGCAAGATTTTAAAACTATTAAACTAAGATAACCTATCTTAAATATTTTAATCCATTTAATCCAATTTAATCTAATTTATCCTATTTTAAACTAATTGACCCATTTTAATCGATTTTAAATTTATTTAATCTATTTTAAATTTATTTAACCTATTTTAAATCTATTTAATCTATTTAAAAATCTAATTAATCTATTTTAATTCTACTAAAACTATTTTAAATCTATTTACACTATTTTAGTCCACTCTTTAAATTATTTTAAATTATTTCAAATAATTTAAATTATATTTTCAAACTATACTAAACTATTTAAACTATTTGTAACTATTTATACTATTTCCTAAATTATAAATTGTAAAGTGGAAGTGGTTATATTTAAATCCTTGATTTAAAAGCAAATTTGTAAATGATGCAATAACCTAAGTCGGGATTTAAATAACATAATTTGAGTACATATAATGATTTAGAAATGAGGGTTTAACCTATTTTGAAATTATGATTTCGAAAGTGATATGGTTTGAATTGAATATGATAATTTGATATCAATATAAAATGGTTTTGAAAATGTAAAAGAACCATCCGATGTGTAATAAGCATTTGTTTGTTAACGAAACCGAGATCGGATATTGTCATACTCTCTGCCAATACCGAAAACCACTTTAACAACTGTGTACGTGGTGGAGATTTCAGAAAAGAAGTAGGATAGTTTGGTGTACGATTCTGTATGAGGTATTTACGTAGCCCCGACTCCCGTGAGTTAGCTTAGATGTGACTAAAACAGGAGCCACGCCTGGCCAAGTGAGGTCATTCCTCCTACTGGACATGCTTCTTCGATACCATATATTGACTTTGTGAAGATTTGGTGGCCACCCCTTGATTTTGATTATGGGAATGTGTTCCAAGATGGGCGGTAGTAGTTGCTATGCATTACCACCAGTCCGAATTCGTAATTGGTAGAATCCTACCCTGGTATTGCCTCAAATAACGTGTTCACATGTCCTATCGCGCTTTCTACGAGTTTGTTTTGTGTCGTATTTAAGAAATGCTCCCTAATAGTCTACCTGCGGGTGGAGTTTACAGTATATGTAAGAACACGACATTATATAAAATGTGTTAAGGGGGATGTGAGTAATGTAATGCTATTTTCATACTTTACTTTACCATAAACATATTATAATATCATATTGTGCTACATAGTAGATAGTATAATGGATCCTTAGGAGATGGTAATCCCGAAGATCTCTTAAGTTACTGCACTCACATTTGACACTGGATAGGAGATGTCAAAACCCGTAAACGTCTCCGATGCCTTTACACTTGTATTTATTCACTTTTGATTTAACTTAAATAAGATCTTTTAGTTCTAACTCGAGTGTTTTGTCTTTTCAATTCACTTGGGTCAGTTTGAGCCTATCAGTGTATCGAAGAATGCTTTTCTAGAGGACGAAGATTTAATGTTTTTACTATTTATTATATTTATTCCGCTGCATCATATTATTCCGCTGCATTTATTTATTTATTATTATTGTATGTAACTCTGATCTGTATTGTAAAAGTATAATCAAATGTCATTTGTAAACAACTTCATGAACTGTTTATTTGATTATTATTTTTTGTCATTCTGCTGCGGGATTCTGAAAAAAAAATTCCTTCTTTCCCAATTTTTTCTTATTTACCCATAGCAATCCTCCCTTTTGATTGGTTTGATTCGGACATGTGTGGTCTATTTTCTATTTGAACCATCCAAAAAGGTGGGTCGTTACGTATGCCTGTTGCTACTTCAAAAGTTAAGAATAATCATGGGACATGACTTTAAGGTAACACTACATTGACTTGTCCGGATTATTTTTAACCCAGAAATAGTACAAGCTTGAATTCGATGAGTGGTGGTGAGTGTACAGAATAAATTTCGATATACGATTGTTTTACATCCTCGATAGTTGGTTCCCAGCTATCGGTTACTTCAGTTTCTTTATTTTCATGATTCGAAGTTGACTTGTTGCTCTATTGAGCTTTGTTATCCTTTGTTGGTAAATGACTGAATCCAAAGTGTGAAAGTACGTCTAACTATGTGGGCTTCTCCCATTAGTGTTTAACGGCCAATTTTCTATCGAGTTAGAAAACCACCGATAAATTTTGAATTAAAATTTATACCGCAAGCGCACGATGTATGATTTTAGCACTTATGCGAGTACGGGTCGATCCACAGGGAATTGCTTAGATTTTAAATTTTAATCAATCAAATTAAACCAAAGTTTAAGGATTATTAACAAATTAAAAGAAAGTAAAAACAATCTAAAACTAAGGAGAATAAAAATATAAGATTAAAGGGAAATTTAGAGGCAAATCCCCTCTCATAATCACATAAATCAACAAAATGAAATTATGATCTTTTTTTGGCCATTTGTAAGTTTAGTTGATGCATTTATCATAAGCATTGCCTAATTGTGTTATTAATTAACATACTTAAACCATCAAACTTTAATGCACCCTCTAACCCACTTACTAACTTTAATGAAAATGACATGAAATTAAATGTAGAATCTATTTTAAACATGGCTTATTAACTATTGAACTAGAAACATAAACCATCAAATTTTGATTCTAAATCCACTTCCATTACCATCTTCAAATGTAGATGAAGAGGTAATTAGTGATTCATATGACTAAGCATAGTCTATTTGTTTTGAACAACATAAACCATCAAACTTAATATTAAACACAAAATCACACAAACATCTAACTTTCCATTAAGCATAAAAGAGACATAAATGAAAAATTATGTTGCATCTACATGATTCAAGAGAGTTTCATTACTTCTAAATTGAAGGGGTTTAGCCTTTCATTTGTGTTATCATATCAACACTTATAGTATGCAACACAAAACTAAAAAAAGAAGGAAAATGAAAGCTAATGGAAAAGAAAACTAATGTAATTGCATAAAAGAAAATCTGCATTACTAGCATGAAAGGAAATGAATATGTAATTAAAAGGAAACAAAAATTAACATTGCGTAAAAAGAAAAGAAAATTATGTAAAACAAAAATGGCTAAGTAGGCATGAAAAGAGGAAGAGGGCTTTCTTTTTTTATAAGCCAAAACTAAAGAGAAGAGAGCCTAAAGAAGAGACTAAGGAAGAGAAGACTACATGAAACATAAGGGTACTTATACATGTATGAAACCCTTATTTGTATTTTCGAGGAATGCCCAAATTGCCCTTGAGGTAGTGTGGTGGCCAAGTTATCATTAGCTTCAATAATCATCCATTAAGTGTGCATGAAAGTGTAATGGCCATTATCATATAGATTAGCTTCTAATTTGTACATGAAGGAAGGTGGATAGGTAGGGTCCTCCATTATCTTGCTTTTGAATTATTTCTATCTTCATTTGTTCTCTTCACTCTTGTGCATGCATATATTATCATGAAACTACTTGTAAAATTCACTAAATTTCCTACAAAACAACATAGAACATTCCAAGTAAATTTTCACAATTTAATAAATGCACAAAAATGACCATTTTTCCCCTATATGAAGATGAATATGTGACAATTTGAAAATAATTTGAATTTTGGTTTAAACAAGTTAAAATACCCAATATGATCATGTAACGACCCAGAATTTTTAAAAATTAAAATATGAATATTTAATTAATTTTAAATATTAATAAGTGAATTTATAAGTCAAATAAATTTTTATTTGAATTATTGGATTTAATTGAGTAATTAAATCGATAATTTAATACGTTAAATTATGGAAATAATTGAAAATTGAGTTAAATATGATTGAAAATGATTTGTAAAATTTTATTATATCATATGGAAGTTAGAACGATATTTTAGAACTTTTAAAATCGAATTAAGAGTTAAATTGTGAAAATTGAATATTTTAATATTTAAATCGACTAGTGAAAATAGTCAATTTTTGAACAGTCTCAGAATTGAACGAAACTAGTTCCATTGGATCCGTAATAGTTAGTTATTATCGGATTTCAAATTTCGTGTCAATCGGAGTTACCGTTTGATCGTGGCAGCTCGAAACGCATCGATTTATTTTTAATTTAAATTTGACGAGTGAAAATAGCCATTTTTCAAAAAGTCTCGGATTTCGACGAAACCAGTTTCATCGGATCCGTAATGTGATATTATTGTAAGGTTTCAAATTTTAAGTCAATTGGATTTACCGTTTGTCCGGTACAATCTAAAACGCCTAGAAAATCGCTTAAATCGGTTTAATTTAAATTGAGCGTTTATAACCATAACTCACACAGATGTCCGAATTAGCTTCCGAAACCTGTTCCATTGTGTCCGAAACGCGGGGTAAACCCTAGAAATGCTGGTTACGGCGCGTAAATCGGAGTTCGGAATTTCCGAGATGAATAGTGTTTTGATAATTTCTATAAATAGCACCACAACCCTCACAAATAAAAAAAATAAAAATAAAACAAAACCCTAGTTTTGCTCAGCCGCCTCTAACATATGAATGGCCAGAAATTCATGATCTTCATCCCTCAATCTCTTCCAATCCATCAACAATTAGCCTTAGGTTTCAACTAGAGAATTGAAGAGCATGAAGAGGGCTTTAAATCCATACGGTGATGATGGTGTGAGGTTGACCAGAGAGGGAGATAAATGGGGCCGTTTGCTTCAACTTGCGCACGGAATTCTATGCAGATGTGGGGGCCGAGTGTGCCGAGCTTCAGGCCGAGCATAGCTCTCGCGTAGGCGGTGAGAATGAAGGTGGTATGATGGAGTCTCGTCGTCGTTTGAGGTTGTAATATTAAACCCTAAATTTGAATGATGGGTTCGGCCTTGGATTAGTCTACTGGAGAGGAATGCGTGAAGATGGAAGAAGATACAGGGACGGCCAGATTTGCAGGGGTGAGGATCTAGTGGCTGAGATCAATTAGGGTTTAAAATTTTTAATTTAAGTTGTAAATTAGTTATTAAATTTGTGTAAACTTCAAATTATCATAACTTTTTCATACGAGGTCGAAAAAATGCAAACTCAGTTGCGTTGGAATCGTATGGACGAGCACTACGCGATGGAGTTAGTTTGGAGTCGTTTGGAGTTAGTGAGAATTTTGGGTAAAATTAAACGTCCGTTTAATTTTATTCGAAATAAATCGCTAAAACGGAAATAAAATCAAGGTGAGAACTTCTCACTCAATCGAATCAGTTTTGATTTTTTTTTAAATAGTTAGATTTAAAATATTTGAATGCATGTTTGAATGTTGATTGATATCTATTGATTGTTAAAATAGACATTATGCGCCGTTATTAAGCGGATGTTATTTATTAAAAACATATACCGCGAATATTTCATAAACAGTGAAATAGGTATTATATATGATATCAATATATATATATATTGGCATATGTATATATTGCAGTTGATTGATTTCCCGTATTTTTTAGCGGATGAGACCCTATTACGCCGTTATTAAGCGGATAATAATTAATAAGAACATGTACCGCGATAATTTCGTACTGGAGCGAAATTGGTATTGTGCTAATGTTTGTGGATGCAGGAAAACAGGTTGGAGGGATCCAACTGGATTCCTCAACAGTATTTATTTGATTTCAGATATTTTGATATTTGATGGATTATCATATCGATATATGATATCGTTGTAGTCGTGATTGACTATTTGGTGTGTAACATCATTGGACCCACATTTTGGGATTTTAAAATGATTTTAAAGTGATTTTAGAAAGTATACGTTTTATAAAATAATTTTGGAATTGATCCATTTTAAATAAATAAACGTTATAATTTTTAATGTTATAAAAATTATGATTTTTGAGAAATATAGTTAAAAACTGATTTTTGAGAATATGATGCTATTGAGTTTATAAAATAGTTAAATCGAGATATTTTAGAATTATTGTGAAAAGTTTAAATATAGGATTTATGAAATTTAATTATTTTATGAATCAAAATGGTGAAATAATAAAGGAGATTTAAGACGTTTTAAAAGAATAATATAAATTGAATTATATTTAGAGATTTATAAATGGATATTTATAAATTGAAATATGGACATTTTAAAACGAGTTTTTATAAGTGTTTGAATGAAGTGAAAATGAATTTCATAATTGAATGAAATTTATAGAATTATAAACGGTGAAGTTATTTGAAGAATAGATTTGGTTAAATAAATGAATCTTATAAGTTATAAGATTTATGGTTTGGAAAGTCTTTAGAGGAACGATTTTGTAAAATAATCGTTTTATAAACATTTGACTTATAATATGAACTTTTAGTTTATAATTGAGTTATAAACTGGAATATGTTAATAAAAGAATTTATAAAAAGGAAGTTTTTATAAATAAATAGAAATGGAATTTATAAACGTTGTTTTATAAATTCGCAAATGACTTATTTTAATAAGTAAATTGTTGAAACCTATTAATGGAGTTATATTCACGTTTTTGAATAGTGAATAATTCTTTTAAATAAAATGTATAAAAGGATGAAATTGTTAACGTAGTATATTCACGTTTTTGAATAGTGAATAATATGTTAAAGAAATTGTTTTGAATGTGATATTTTAAACAGAATTAAAACGATCTAACGATGTTTTAAAATGTGTTGAGATTCGAAACCATAGATTTCAACATTGGTTGTTGAAATAGACGTTTTCGAGAAATAAAAGGAAATGGTGGACTATAACACTGTTGTTATAGTAAATGATTTCCGAAAGGAAATGTTTTGTATAGTATTGGGATTTATATATCTATTTTAATTTCGAATCCCTATACTAGTGATTTTGGGACGTCGTAACGATGTTTTACGTAACATTCATTTTGGCCCAAATAAATATGTTTAAGAGAATGATTTCCTTAAAGAATGAAATATATACTTAATTTCGATTTAAGTATATTGAATATTTTCCAAGTGTTGAAAATAAATAAAAATTGTGAATTACTTATGAATAAATAAGTATGGAAATGTTTTTCCAATATAAAGTGAATATTAGAGAATTTATCTTTTTGAAGATAAATTGAAAATGAATATTATAAATCGAATTGAAGTCGTATATTCATTAATACTTTGGAATGTAAATTCACCATTGAATTTATAAAAGAAAGTGGAATTGGTATAAAAATAAATATTGATTTACTTTTGAAGTATGAAATTATATATCTAGTGAAGATATTTTGAAAAATAAATAATTTGGAAAATTATTTGGAAACTGGTGATGTGTGCATATCCAGTGATAGTTCAATAACCGACTATCAATATTTTCCCTTTGAATGGGTAATTGATGTGATTTGTTTGAATGTGAATGCTACACTTATTTTTGAATAAGCGCTCACTATTCGGGTTAACCGGGAAAGGACCATGGGGTCGTATAACCCATTCTGAATATGTGATACGTCGATGTGAATTGCATTTGAAGATCGGTGTTGAAGACCCGGTATTTGCGAGAGCGATAGGATGACCTGTCGATTTACTCTGCACCGAGTTGCTCCGGTATAGAGTTCTCCATATGTGATGGTGAATCCGATCAGGATTGTGAATATCCGGATTGCAAGGACTTCTTTGTAAGTGCCTTCGGTTTTGTTCGAGCCCGGAACAGACTTGTATGGATTGTGTGTCTGACATTACAAGTTGAGATATAAAGCCGATTTCTTTCAAATATATTTCTGTTGGTGGCGGAGAATTCATTCTTTTAGCTTAACACCCTTCTCTGAGACGTACGAGCTCAGAGGTTATATAGTTGAAGTTATCAGCGATATATTCCCAATTTGGTAATGTGACATGCTGAGTGTTGCTGTAAATGATCATTGTGTTGATTATTGTGATAGGATCGTTTATTTGATCGTCTATCTTAGTGATCATTGTGTTGATCATTTGTTGACCCAAAGCATGGCTTTTGTATAAAGTATGTTTTTGTGGGCGTGACTTCGTCGAACCTCAAACCCCGGAAATGGTCAAAACAGGAAAGATGCGGCAAGGTTATGAGGGGTAGCACCCTTTAGGGTATGTACATTTCCTTCTGGATAGAGGTGGTATCATGGTATGGAGCCCAGATATTTAACCTATGTGGTTACTACGAATTTATTACTTTGTGGTTGTTGGTTTTCGGGATCCCGTGAGAAAGGTCGTTTACGATCGGGGAATGGCGTGCTCGTGTCAGTAGTTACCCAGTTAGGGGTAACCCGGCCTTGTGTTGGCAGAGTTCCGGTTTGGTTCTCGGGGATGTCTTTCCAGAGGCATTCTCATGTGGCAATGGGAAGTTCCTTAGCCTGACCATTTGTTGGAAATCCAATTTCCAATACGAAACTTGTACGGTATCAGTTGTAGAACCTATCATTCACTCATGGTGGTCACCACTGTTTGGATGGTAGCTATAGTAGGCATAGTTCGAAATGTCTATGTTGGCTAAGATTTATATCTTTATTTTCGAAATGAATTTCTTCTACACTATGCACTAATAATAATATCAAAATTGATTTGGTTTTAATGCGTATCAAGCATCTTTGACTATCATAAGGAGAAATCTCCTCCGATTCTGCGTTTGCATGTGTGTGTGTGCGGGAGGCCTTATGGTAGTCTCATTTTTAAAAGCATTGCAAATTGAATTTAAAAATATTCCTCTATTTTGATTTTAAAGATAAATAAACTGTTTTGAGTTCTCACACCAGTCACATGACTGACTTGGAGTTTATTGTTTTCCTTCCTAAACTCTGGGTGCCCACCAATTTCCACACGGGCAGTTAAGAGTTAGGTTTATCAGGATATTCTGGATATTCTGGAGTTGCTAGAGGCAAGCTGGATGGCATGGCGTATTACTACTATATAGTATTTCTTTTTCCGATGCACTATTTGTTGTTGTACACTCTGATGATATGATGTAATGTAATGTGATGTAATGTAATAACTGATATAGTTCTTTGTTTAAAGATTATTCATTTATTATTATATGTTGTTCCGCTGCGAATTGTGAGATTCTGTTGTTGTTCTGTTGTTTTCTATTCCGTTCTATTCTTCTTTCCGTTCCGTTTCCTCCCTATTCTCTTTTCCTTCTATTTTAAATTGTTCTATCTTCTTTTCCCTATCTAAATTTTCTATCCTTTTCTTTTCCTAAATTTTTCTTAAACCCCTAAGGGTTCGTATTTTCGTTCATCTTGAATTAAACAAAGGAGATTAGTGTCTATTCGAGGAGCACGGATTTACGGGTCTTTACATCTGGTATCAAAGCTTATGGTTAAGCGACAACCATGGTTCTGTTGGGTATTACTCATTAGAGATAGAGTTAGTAGTACTCTAGAATGAGTTGAGTGTAATAATAGCTATGAGAGCGTATTTGTTAGTGAATATAAAAAATTGTTTTATATTGTGATGATTGGTTTGTTGAGTGGTATATAGATTCTGGTTAATACGAGTAATTAACGTTGTTGATAGGGATCTCTAAACACTTTTACAGAACAATTCGACACGATATTGTTTTAAATTGGGTAAATGAAATAATTTTACCTTGATTATATTTTGTATATGAAGAAATAATTTTTCAGAATTATTAAAGTGTATATAAGTTGATTGTTTAGTTGTTTGAATAATCTAAATTGAAGAATAAATTGTATAAGTAATGAATTATAAAGAATTGAATTATAATTAAAGTGATTTACAATTGTGAAATAAACTTATATATATAAGAAGTGAAACTATATGAATATATTTATGAATATGAGTTGTAAATAAAAATGAATTTAAGTTATGTAAAACAAGTGATGTTTATAAATGGAATATAACTTAAGTGATATTGAATGAAGTTGATATTAGTATTAAAGTTAAATAAAAAGTTACTTTAGAATTTGAAAGCTGAATTGATTGATAAATGTGAACTTAAGTTATATAAGTGAAATTCAACTTTAGTAATTGAATTGAGTTAATGGATTAAATGTTAATCAATTGAATGTGAATTAAATTGATATGGAATAATGAATGTAAGTGTTGATTCATTTAAAATCTAAAGTTATTGAAAGTTGAATAGTTGAATGAAAATCAATTAAATTAAACCAATTGTAAGCAAAAGAATTTGGTTGAAATTATATATACATTGGTTGTTATATGATTGTTAGTTGATTGTATATAATTCATTAAGTATTAATGAAAGTGAATTAGTGAAATTTAAAGCTATGTAATTGAATTCAAATTAGAAGTAAATGAATTTGAATAGAATTGAATTTGTTTTGGAAGTGAACCAACTTGAATATAAATTAGTGAATATAAACTAATTGAAAATGAATGCTAGTAAATCCAATGTTAATGAATCTAATGTGATTTAAATTGAAAACCAATTCATTGAATATTAATGAGAATATGAATGAATATATATTGGTTATGAACTTGTTGAATGATAGTTGGTTGATGTTTGCATTTGTTGCTTTTACTTCATTTGATATGTTGACATGTATAGTTAGTATGTTGCTATATGTTGTATATTGATACTATTGTCTATATGCATGATTCTCATGTTGTTTGTTGAGTGATTAGTAGGTGCGGATCGCGTTTGCTTCGCATTTGGAGCTCGCTTTCGCGCTATGTTAGCCGTATATGCTCGCTAATAAAATATAAGGTACATATCTCGGATTACATACCGTACTTTTACACTTTTTTCCCTGCGGGATGCCTCACTACTTGATGAGATGTATATTTGTGATATATATACTGTCATTTTTTTTTTCGGATCGAGCCGCGCAAAGGAGACTATGGCAAATTTTTCCAAAAATTTAAGGCGTTAGAAAATTTTTGAGAAAACTGGAAAATTTTGAAAACTTAAACTTTGATTTTGGAATTGAAAGTTAAATGATATAGTTTGGTTTTGAAAAAGATAACTAAGTATGATTTTGAAAACTTAGTAAAGATTTGTAAGAAGTTTAACTATGAATTTTGGGAAAATTAATAGCTTATGTAATTTTTCTTACTTGTAATTTCGAGGACGAAATTCTTTTAAGTGGGGAAGATTGTAACGACCCAGAATTTTTAGAAACTAAAATATGAATATTTAATTAATTTTAAATATTAATAAGTGAATTTATAAGTCAAATAAATTTTTATTTGAATTATTGGATTTAATTGAGTAATTAAATCGATAATTTAATACGTTAAATTATGGAAATAATTGAAAATTGAGTTAAATATGATTGAAAATGATTTGTAAAATTTTATTATATCATATGGAAGTTAGAACGATATTTTAGAACTTTTAAAATCGAATTAAGAGTTAAATTGTGAAAATTGAATATTTTAATATTTAAATCGACTAGTGAAAATAGTCAATTTTTGAACAGTTTCAGAATTGAACGAAACCAGTTCCATTGGATCCGTAATAGTTAGTTATTACCGGATTTCAAATTTCGTGTCAATCGGAGTTACCGTTTGATCGTGGCAGCTCGAAACGCATCGATTTATTTTTAATTTAAATTTGACGAGTGAAAATAGCCATTTTTCAAAAAGTCTCGGATTTCGACGAAACCAGTTTCATCGGATCCGTAATGTGATATTATTGTAAGGTTTCAAATTTCAAGTCAATTGGATTTACCGTTTGTCCGGTACAAATTAAAACGCCTAGAAAATCGCTTAAATCGGTTTAATTTAAATTGAGCGTTTATAACCATAACTCGCATAGATGTCCGAATTAGCTTCCGAAACCTGTTCCATTGTGTCCGGAACGCGGGGTAAACCCTAGAAACGCTGGTTACGGCGCGTAAATCGGAGTTCGGAATTTTCGAGATGAATAGTGTTTTGATAATTTCTATAAATAGCACCACAACCCTCACAAATAAAAAAAAATAAAAATAAAACAAAACCCTAGTTTTGCTCAGCCGCCTCTAACATATGAATGGCCAGAAATTCATGATCTTCATCCCTCAATCTCTTCCAATCCATCAACAATTAGCCTTAGGTTTCAACTAGAGAATTGAAGAGCATGAAGAGGGCTTTAAATCCATACGGTGATGATGGTGTGAGGTTGACCAGAGAGGGAGATAAATGGGGCCGTTTGCTTCAACTTGCGCATGGAATTCTATGCAGATGTGGGGGCCGAGTGTGCCGAGCTTCAGGCCGAGCATAGCTCTCGCGTAGGCGGTGAGAATGAAGGTGGTATGATGGAGTCTCGTCGTCGTTTGAGGTTGTAATATTAAACCCTAAATTTGAATGATGGGTTCGGCCTTGGATTAGTGTACTGGAGAGGAATGCGTGAAGATGGAAGAAGATACAGGGACGGCCAGATTTGCAGGGGTGAGGATCTAGTGGCTGAGATCAATTAGGGTTTAAAATTTTTAATTTAAGTTGTAAATTAGTTATTAAATTTGTGTAAACTTCAAATTATCATAACTTTTTCATACGAGGTCGAAAAAATGCAAACTCAGTTGCGTTGGAATCGTATGGATGAGCACTACGCGATGGAGTTGGTTTGGAGTCGTTTGGAGTTAGTGAGAATTTTGGGTAAAATTAAACGTCCGTTTAATTTTATTCGAAATAAATCGCTAAAACGGAAATAAAATCAAGGTGAGAACTTCTCACTCAATCGAATCAGTTTCGATTTTTTTTTTAAATAGTTAGATTTAAAATATTTGAATGCATGTTTGAATGTTGATTGATATCTATTGATTGTTAAAATAGACATTATGCGCCGTTATTAAGCGGATGTTATTTATTAAAAACATATACCGCGAATATTTCATAAACAGTGAAATAGGTATTATATATGATATCAATATATATATTGGCATATGTATATATTGCAGTTGATTGATTTCCCGTATTTTTTAGCAGATGAGACCCTATTACGCCGTTATTAAGCGGATAATATTTAATAAGAACATGTACCGCGATAATTTCGTACTGGAGCGAAATTGGTATTGTGCTAATGTTTGTGGATGCAGGAAAACAGGTTGGAGGGATCCAACTGGATTCCTCAACAGTATTTATTTGATTTCAGATATTTTGATATTTGATGGATTATCATATCGATATATGATATCGTTGTAGTCGTGATTGACTATTTGGTGTGTAGCATCATTGGACCCAGATTTTGGGATTTTAAAATGATTTTAAAGTGATTTTAGAAAGTATACGTTTTATAAAATAATTTTGGAATTGATCCATTTTAAATAAATAAACGTTATAATTTTTAATGTTATAAAAATTATGATTTTTGAGAAATATAGTTAAAAACTGATTTTTGAGAATATGATGCTATTGAGTTTATAAAATAGTTAAATCGAGATATTTTAGAATTATTGTGAAAAGTTTAAACATAGGATTTATGAAATTTAATTATTTTATGAATCAAAATGGTGAAATAATAAAGGAGATTTAAGACGTTTTAAAAGAATAATATAAATTGAATTATATTTAGAGATTTATAAATGGATATTTATAAATTGAAATATGGACATTTTAAAACGAGTTTTTATAAGTGTTTGAATGAAGTGAAAATGAATTTCATAATTGAATGAAATTTATAGAATTATAAACGGTGAAGTTATTTGAAGAATAGATTTGGTTAAATAAATGAATCTTATAAGTTATAAGATTTATGGTTTGGAAAGTCTTTAGAGGAACGATTTTGTAAAATAATCGTTTTATAAACATTTGACTTATAATATGAACTTTTAGTTTATAATTGAGTTATAAACTGGAATATGTTAATAAAAGAATTTATAAAAAGGAAGTTTTTATAAATAAATAGAAATGGAATTTATAAACGTTGTTTTATAAATTCGCAAATGACTTATTTTAATAAGTAAATTGTTGAAACCTATTAATGGAGTTATATTCACGTTTTTGAATAGTGAATAATTCTTTTAAATAAAATGTATAAAAGGATGAAATTGTTAACGTAGTATATTCACGTTTTTGAATAGTGAATAATATGTTAAAGAAATTGTTTTGAATGTGATATTTTAAACAAAATTAAAACGATCTAACGATGTAATAAAATGTGTTGAGATTCGAAACCATAGATTTCAACATTGATTGTTGAAATAGACGTTTTCGAGAAATAAAAGGAAATGGTGGACTATAACACTGTTGTTATAGTAAATGATTTCCGAAAGGAAATGTTTTGTATAGTATTGCGATTTATATATCTATTTTAATTTCGAATCCCTATACTAGTGATTTTGGGACGTCGTAACGATGTTTTACGTAACATTCGTTTTGGCCCAAATAAATATGTTTAAGAGAATGATTTCCTTAAAGAATGAAATATATACTTAATTTCGATTTAAGTATATTGAATATTTTCCAAGTGTTGAAAATAAATAAAAATTGTGAATTACTTATGAATAAATAAGTATGGAAATGTTTTTCCAATATAAAGTGAATATTAGAGAATTTATCTTTTTGAAGATAAATTGAAAATGAATATTATAAATCGAATTGAAGTCGTATATTCATTAATACTTTGGAATGTAAATTCACCATTGAATTTATAAAAGAAAGTGGAATTGGTTTAAAAATAAATATTGATTTATTTTTGAAGTATGAAATTATATATCTAGTGAAGATATTTTGAAAAATAAATAATTTGGAAAATTATTTGGAAACTGGTGATGTGTGCATATCCAGTGATAGTTCAATAACCGACTATCAATATTTTCCCTTTGAATGGGTAATTGATGTGATTTGTTTGAATGTGAATGCTACACTTATTTTTGAATAAGCGCTCACTATTCGGGTTAACCGGGAAAGGACCATGGGGTCGTATAACCCATTCCGAATATGTGATACGTCGATGTGAATTGCATTTGAAGATCGGTGTTGAAGACCCGGTATTTGCGAGAGCGATAGGATGACCTGTCGATTTACTCTGCACCGAGTTGCTCCGGTATAGAGTTCTCCATATGTGATGGTGAATCCGATCAGGATTGTGAATATCCGGATTGCAAGGACTTCTTTGTAAGTGCCTTCGGTTTTGTTCGAGCCCGGAACAGACTTGTATGGATTGTGTGTCTGACATTACAAGTTGAGATATAAAGCCGATTTCTTTCAAATATATTTCTGTTGGTGGCGGAGAATTCATTCTTTTAGCTTAACACCCTTCTCTGAGACGTACGAGCTCAGAGGTTATATAGTTGAAGTTATCAGCGATATATTCCCAATTTGGTAATGTGACATGCTGAGTGTTGCTGTAAATGATCATTGTGTTGATTATTGTGATAGGATCGTTTATTTGATCGTCTATCTTAGTGATCATTGTGTTGATCATTTGTTGACCCAAAGCATGGCTTTTGTATAAAGTATGTTTTTGTGGGCGTGACTTCGTCGAACCTCACACCCCGGAAATGGTCAAAACAGGAAAGATGCGGCAAGGTTATGAGGGGTAGCACCCTTTAGGGTATGTACATTTCCTTCTGGATAGAGGTGGTATCATGGTATGGAGCCCAGATATTTAACCTATGTGGTTACTACGAATTTATTACTTTGTGGTTGTTGGTTTTCGGGATCCCGTGAGAAAGGTCGTTTACGATCGGGGAATGGCGTGCTCGTGTCAGTAGTTACCCAGTTAGGGGTAACCCGGCCTTGTGTTGGCAGAGTTCCGGTTTGGTTCTCGGGGATGTCTTTCCAGAGGCATTCTCATGTGGCAATGGGAAGTTCCTTGGCCTGACCATTTGTTGGAAATCCAATTTCCAATACGAAACTTGTACGGTATTAGTTGTAGAACCTATCATTCACTTATGGTGGTCACCACTGTTTGGATGGTAGCTATAGTAGGCATAGTTCGAAATGTCTATGTTGGCTAAGATTTATATCTTTATTTTCGAAATGAATTTCTTCTACACTATGCACTAATAATAATATCAAAATTGATTTGGTTTTAATGCGTATCAAGCATCTTTGACTATCATAAGGAGAAATCTCCTCCGATTCTACGTTTGCATGTGTGTGTGTGCGGGAGGCCTTATGGTAGTCTCATTTTTAAAAGCATTGCGAATTGAATTTAAAAATATTCCTCTATTTTGATTTTAAAGATAAATAAACTGTTTTGAGTTCTCACACCAGTCACATGACTGACTTGGAGTTTATTGTTTTCCTTCCTAAACTCTGGGTGCCCACCAATTTCCACACGGGCAGTTAAGAGTTAGGTTTATCAGGATATTCTGGATATTCTGGAGTTGCTAGAGGCAAGCTGGATGGCATGGCGTATTACTACTATATAGTATTTCTTTTTCCGCTGCACTATTTGTTGTTGTACACTCTGATGATATGATGTAATGTAATGTGATGTAATGTAATAACTGATATAGTTCTTTGTTTAAAGATTATTCATTTATTATTATATGTTGTTCCGCTGCGAATTGTGAGATTCTGTTGTTGTTCTGTTGTTTTCTATTCCGTTCTATTCTTCTTTCCGTTCCGTTTCCTCCCTATTCTCTTTTCCTTCTATTTTAAATTGTTCTATCTTCTTTTCCCTATCTAAATTTTCTATCTTTTTCTTTTCCTAAATTTTTCTTAAACCCCTAAGGGTTCGTATTTTCGTTCATCTTGAATTAAACAAAGGAGATTAGTGTCTATTCAAGGAGTACGGATTTACGGGTCTTTACATCTGGTATCAAAGCTTATGGTTAAGCGACAACCATGGTTCTGTTGGGTATTACTCATTAGAGATAGAGTTAGTAGTACTCTAGAATGAGTTGAGTGTAATAATAGCTATGAGAGCGTATTTGTTAGTGAATATAAAAAATTGTTTTATATTGTGATGATTGGTTTGTTGAGTGGTATATAGATTCTGGTTAATACGAGTAATTAACGTTGTTGATAGGGATCTCTAAACACTTTTACAGAACAATTCGACACGATATTGTTTTAAATTGGGTAAATGAAATAATTTTACATTGATTATATTTTGTATATGAAGAAATAATTTTTCAGAATTATTAAAGTGTATATAAGTTGATTGTTTAGTTGTTTGAATAATCTAAATTGAAGAGTAAATTGTATAAGTAATGAATTATAAAGAATTGAATTATAATTAAAGTGATTTACAATTGTGAAATAAACTTATATATATAAGAAGTGAAACTATATGAATATATTTATGAATATGAGTTGTAAATAAAAATGAATTTAAGTTATGTAAAACAAGTGATGTTTATAAATGGAATATAACTTAAGTGATATTGAATGAAGTTGATATTAGTATTAAAGTTAAATAAAAAGTTACTTTAGAATTTGAAAGCTGAATTGATTGATAAATGTGAACTTAAGTTATATAAGTGAAATTCAACTTTAGTAATTGAATTGAGTTAATGGATTAAATGTTAATCAACTGAATGTGAATTAAATTGATATGGAATAATGAATGTAAGTGTTGATTCATTTAAAATCTAAAGTTATTGAAAGTTGAATAGTTGAATGAAAATCAATTAAATTAAACCAATTGTAAGCAAAAGAATTTGGTTGAAATTATATATACATTGGTTGTTATATGATTGTTAGTTGATTGTATATAATTCATTAAGTATTAATGAAAGTGAATTAGTGAAATTTAAAGCTATGTAATTGAATTCAAATTAGAAGTAAATGAATTTGAATAGAATTGAATTTGTTTTGGAAGTGAACCAACTTGAATATAAATTAGTGAATACAAACTAATTGAAAATGAATGCTAGTAAATCAAATGTTAATGAATCTAATGTGATTTAAATTGAAAACCAATTCATTGAATATTAATGAGAATATGAATGAATATATATTGGTTATGAACTTGTTGAATGATAGTTGGTTGATGTTTGCATTTGTTGCTTTTACTTCATTTGATATGTTGACATGTATAGTTAGTATGTTGCTATATGTTGTATATTGATACTATTGTCTATATGCATGATTCTCATGTTATTTGTTGAGTGATTAGTAGGTGCGGATCGCGTTTGCTTCGCATTTGGAGCTCGCTTTCACGCTATGTTAGCCGTATATGCTCGCTAATAAAATATAAGGTACATATCTCGGATTACATACCGTACTTTTACACTTTTTTCCCTGCGGGATGCCTCATTACTTGATGAGATGTATATTTGTGATATATATACTGTCATTTTTTTTTTCGGATCGAGCCGCGCAAAGGAGACTATGGCAAATTTTTCCGAAAATTTAAGGCGTTAGAAAATTTTTGAGAAAACTGGAAAATTTTGAAAACTTAAACTTTGATTTTGGAATTGAAAGTTAAATGATATAGTTTGGTTTTGAAAAAGATAACTAAGTATGATTTTGAAAACTTAGTAAAGATTTGTAAGAAGTTTAACTATGAATTTTGGGAAAATTAATAGCTTATGTAATTTTTCTTACTTGTAATTTCGAGGACGAAATTCTTTTAAGTGGGGAAGATTGTAACGACCCAGAATTTTTAGAAACTAAAATATGAATATTTAATTAATTTTAAATATTAATAAGTGAATTTATAAGTCAAATAAATTTTTATTTGAATTATTGGATTTAATTGAGTAATTAAATCGATAATTTAATACGTTAAATTATGGAAATAATTGAAAATTGAGTTAAATATGATTGAAAATGATTTGTAAAATTTTATTATATCATATGGAAGTTAGAACGATATTTTAGAACTTTTAAAATCGAATTAAGAGTTAAATTGTGAAAATTGAATATTTTAATATTTAAATCGACTAGTGAAAATAGTCAATTTTTGAACAGTCTCAGAATAGAACGAAACCAGTTCCATTGGATCCGTAATAGTTAGTTATTACCGGATTTCAAATTTCGTGTCAATCGGAGTTACCGTTTGATCGTGGCAGCTCGAAACGCATCGATTTATTTTTAATTTAAATTTGACGAGTGAAAATAGCCATTTTTCAAAAAGTCTCGGATTTCGACGAAACCAGTTTCATCGGATCCGTAATATGATATTATTGTAAGGTTTCAAATTTCAAGTCAATTGGATTTACCGTTTGTCCGGTACAAATTAAAACGCCTAGAAAATCGCTTAAATCGGTTTAATTTAAATTGAGCGTTTATAACCATAACTCGCACAGATGTCCGAATTAGCTTCCGAAACCTGTTCCATTGTGTCCGGAACGCGGGGTAAACCCTATAAACGCTGGTTACGGCGTGTAACGACCCAGAAATTTTAATAATTTAAATTGAGAATATTTAATTAATTTTAAATATTTGAATGATGGTTTAGATTGAATTTTCAATATAACTTTGAATATAACGATTTAATTATAGAATTTAATCTATTGAGAGTTGAATAATAATTTGAATCTTCAAATTTAAGCCAATTAAAAATATTTCAAAGGCTTGTAAAATTCATATTGATAATATTGAAGATTTTAGAAGCTTCAGAATTGAATTTGAAAGTGAATTGTTCAGTTTTGAAATTTAATCGTTCGAATCGATATTTAAAAATAGCCGTCCGAGGCACAGTCTCGGAATTCGACGAAACCAGTTCCGTTGGGTCCGTAATATTGAATTATTATCGGATTTCAAATTTCGTATCAATCGGAGTTGATATGTGAGCGTACGTTGAGAAAACGCGCTGAAATAAAATTCAAATTCAAATTAAAATTTGAATTTAAATTGGTCAAACATGCTTCCATTTATTACGCCTAAATCCAAGCCGAGAATCACGTAGGAGACATCGTGCAAACCATGCTTCATGGGATTATAAGAATATCGCGACCCCTTCTCTCATTCGAAACCGAGCCCTCTTTCTTCAGATAAATAAAAAAAAAAAAAAAAATCGAAATCAATTCACTCGACCGAAAGGAAATTGAGCTCGGCCTCGCGATCAAATCGCGCGAGCAAAGGGATGGATGCGGTGGCGCGTTCGAGCGCGCGCGTGGGGGAGGCGCGACACGGCGACGCGGTCAACTGGGGGTCGCGATTCATGGAGGCAAGGGCGGCGTGGGGGCAGTGACTGCAATGGAGGCGAGCGCGTACGCGCGCGCGGCGATGCTAGGGTTTTGGTGATGTGGCGATTTTGAGTAGGCGGCGACAATTGGGCAACGGCAAAGGGCAGCGGCGTACGAAGGTGAGTCGCGTGAATGAAGTGGCGTATGCGAGGCGGTTCGAGGTAGAGGAGAGGCGACACCAGTAAGGTAAATTGATTTTTTATCTTTATATTTTTTTTTTATTTAATTTAAATAAGCATTATGCTGTAGGAAAAAAAAAAATATAAATAACGGTAAAAAAAAAAAAAAGAAATATTTACTGTAAATGTTTATATATGATTTGGGAATTTAGTTTTAAATTTAAATCTTTAGTTAAACAATTTATTAAGAGAAAATTTGATTTAAAGAAATTTATTTAAAGTAAAATTTTAGTTAAAATAAATTTATTAAACAAAAGAAATATAATTTAATTTAAAGAAAAATTTGTTGATTTGAATTTATAAAAAGGGGAAATTAGTTCAAATTGAATTATTAGTTGAAATTAATTTATCTAAAGAAATTTTTATTTTCGAGAGGATTTATATAAGTAGAATTTTTGGAAACCTATTTTTAACTGTATAGGTATTTAAAAAAAAAAAAAGGATTAAATTACTAGTTTAGAATTAAAGTAGTAGTAGGATTTAAATTTTTAAAATGGAAATTGAATTGTTCGTTTGTTAGAATATTAATTAAATTAAAGTTAGCAAATAGAAAATATGTTTAAAATTTAATTTATTTGTTAAAACCAAAATCTATTTGTTGATTTAATTTATGAAAAGGAAATTTAGTTTAAATTGGAAATCTCTAGTTAAAATTATTTTAAAAGAAGGAAATTAGTTTAAATAAATTTATTTAACAGGAAAGAATGCTTCGAATTAAATAGTTAGTTAAGAAAGTTTATAAAAAAAAAATTGATATAATGATATTAAACAAATATGATTAGTTCTGTTGTTATAAAATAAATAGTTTACGATAATAAATTTGTTTTATCTACTATAGTTACTAAAAAGAAAAAAATCTTTAGTTAAAAATTAAATCTATAGTTAATTAAATTATTTGAAAGAAAGTTGGTTAATTAAAATTAATTTTTAGTTGAAATAAAATTATTAAAGAAGAAACGGATTTAAATAAAAATATTGATTTATTTAACCATTAACAATGAAAATTTAATTTATTCGATTATTTCGAATATTAAATTGAATTGTATAAAATATTTATACTAGGTATAAATGAAGAAAACAAGTTGAATTGGAAGTGGATGGCAAACAGGAATAAAAGGTGAGAACTTCTCACTCAAAAGGAATTTGTGTTGTTTATTTAAATTTTAAATAGTTAAATTTAAAATTGATTGACTGTGTTGATTGATTGATTGAATGATGATTGTTATATATATATATATTGGATGTGAATAGACCCTATACGCCGTTAGTAAGCGGAGGTTATTTAGTACACACATATACCGCGATATTCCACCTCGAAGTGGAATTGGTATTATATTATATATATAGCAATATATATATATTGGCATATGTATATATTGCAGTTGATTGATTTCCCGCGTTTTCTTTTAGCGGATGAGACCCTATACGCCGTTAGTAAGCGGATATATATTTATAAAATCCCATATACCGCGATATTCCGTCTTGAAACGGAATGGTATTGTGCTAATGTCTGTGGATGCAGGGAAACAGGTTGGAGGGATCCAACTGGATTCCTCACAAATATTTATTGATTTTAAATATTGTGATGCTTGATTGTTTATCAAATCGATATATGATATTGAAAAATCGTGATTGACTATTGATGTGTTGCATCATCGGATCCAATTTTGAAAGTTTAAAAATAACGATTTTTATTTATAAAGGATTCTAAAGTGATTTTGAAAGTATACATTTATAAAATATTTTTGGAGTTGATTTATTACAAATAAATAAACGTTATGATTTTTATGTTATAAAAATTATGAATTTTGAGGAATGTAGTTAAAAGTGATTTTTGAGAATATGAGATTAATGATTTGATAAAATAATTTAAACTGGGATTTTTTTTTTATAAAAAAGTTAAAAAATAGGATTTATGAAATTTGATTATTTTATAAATCAAAGTGATGAAATTATGAAAGACTTTGAAGATGTTTCAAAAGAATAATATAAATTATTTTATATTAAAAGATTTATAAATCGATATTTATAAATTAAAAACATTAGAATTTGTAAAACGAACTTTTCTAAGTGTTAAAATAAGTTGAAAATGAATTTCATAAATAGAAATGGAATTATAGAATTATAACGGTGAAGTTATAAATAGAATTTTATAAGCAGTAGGTTTATAAAATTTATAAAGTTATTAAAGGAATGATTTTGGATAAATGAATGAATCTTATAGGTTATAAGATTATAAAATTTATGAAGTTTTAAAGGAATGATTTTGTAAATAAATAAATTATAAGTATTTGACTTATAAGTATGAATTTTTAATATATCATTGTGATATGAATTGAGATAGGTTAATAAAGGAATTTATAAAAAGAATGGATATAAATAAATAGAAATAAAAATTTATAAACGTTGTTTTATAAATTCAAAACGACTTATTTTGATAAGTAAATTGTTCTAATTTATTTATGGAGTTATATTCATGTTTTAGACAGTGAATAATTCCTTAAACTAAAATGAATAGAAGTGATGAAATTTATTAACAAGGTATATTCACGTTTTTGAATAGTGAATAATATGTTAAAGAAAGTATTTAGAATGTGATGTTTTAAATAAAATTAAAACGATCTAATGATGTTTTAAAATATGTTGAGATTCGAAATCATAGATTTCAACATTTATTGTTGAAATAGATGTTTTCGAGAAATAAAAGGAAATAGTAGATTATAACACTGTTGTTATAATAGATGATTTCCGAAAGGGAAAAGTTTTGTATAGTATTGGGATTTATATATCTATTTTATTTCGAATCCCTATACTAGTGATTTTGGGTTGTCGTAACGATGTTTTACGCAACATTCGTTTTGGCCCAAATAAATATGTTTAAGAGAATGATTTCCTTAAAGAATGAATTATATACTTAATTTCGATTTAAGTATATAGAATATTTTCTAAGTGTTGAAAATAAAAGATGGTGAATTACTTATTTAATAAGTATAGAAATGTTTTCCAATATAAAGTGAATATGTTGAGAATTTATCTTTTTGAAGATAAATTGGAAATGAATAATAGAAATTGTATATTCATGAATATTTTGGAATATAAATTCAATATAGAATTTATAAATGGAATTGGGAAAATGGGTTAAAAAAAAAAATCATTAATAAATATCGATTTATTTTTGAAGTATGGAAAGTTTATATCTTCTAAAGATATTTTGGGAAAATAAATAATTTGGAAAATTATTTGGATTCTGGTGATGTTGTGCATATCTATTGATAGTTCAATAACTGACTATCGATATTTACCTTTGAATGGTATTTGTTGTGATTTGTTTGAAATTGAATGCCACACTTATTTTTAAAATAAGCGCTCACTATTCGGGTTAACCGGGAAAGGACCATGGGGTCGTATAACCCATTCCGAATATGTGATACGTCGTTGTGAATTGCATTTGAAGATCGGTGTTGAAGACCGGTATTTGCGAGAGCGATAGGATGACCTATCGATTGTCTCTGCACTGGGTAGCTCCTGGTATAGAGATTCCATAAGTGATGGGAAATCCGATCAGGATTGTGAATATCCGGATTGCAAGGACTTCTTGGTAAGTGCCTTCGGTTCTGTTCGATCCCGGAACAGACTTGTATGGATTGTATGCCTGACATTACAATTTGAGATATAAAGCCGATTTCTTTCAAATATATTTCTGTTGGTGGCGGAGAATTTATTCTTTGCTTAACACCCTTCTTTGAGACGTATGAGCTCAAAGGTTATATAGTTGAAGTTATCAGCGATATATCCCATTTTGGTAATGTGACATGCTGAGTGTTGCTGAAATGATCATCGTGTTGATTATTTGTGATAGGATCATTTATTTGATCGTCTATCTTAGTGATCATTGTGTTGATCATTTGTTGACCCAAAGCATGGCTTTTGTATAAAGTATGTTTTTGTGGACGTGACTTCATCGAGCCTCACATCTCGGAAATGGTCAAAACAGGAAAGATGCAGCAAGGTTATTAGGGGTTGCTGTAGCTCCCCTTAGGGTATGTACATTTCCTTCTGGATAGAGGTTGTATCATGGTATGGAGCCCAGATATTTAACCTATGTGGTTACTACGAGTTTATTACTTTGTGGTTGCTGGTTATCGGGATCCCGTGAAAAAGGTCGTTTACGATCGGGGAATGGCGTGCTCGTGTCAGTAGTTACCCAGTTAGGGGTAACCCGGCCTTGTGTTGGCAGAGTTTCGGTTTGGTTCTCGGGGGTGTCTTTCCAGAGGCATTCTCATGTGGCAATGGGAAGTTCCTTGGCCTGACCATTTGTTGGAAATCCAATTCCCAATACGAAACTTGTACGGTATTGGTTGTAGAACCTGCTATTCACTTATGGTGGTCACCACTGTTTGGATAGTAGCTATAGTAGGCATAGTTCGAAATGTCTATGTCGGCTAAGATTTATATCTTTATTTTTGAAATGACTTTCCTACACTATGCACTAGTAATAATATCAAATGTTATCTTAAATGCGTATCAAGCATCTTTGACTATCATAAGGAGAAATCTCCTCCGATTCTGCGTTTGCATGTGTGTGTGTGCGGGAGGCCTTATGGTAGTCTCATTTTTAAAAGCATTGCGAATTGATTTAAAAATATTCTTCTATTTTGATTTTAAAGTAAACAAACTGTTTTGAGTTCTCACACCAGTCACATGACTGACTTGGAGTTTATTGTTTTCCTTCCTAAACTCTGGGTGCCCACCAATTTCCACACGGGCAGTTAAGAGTTAGGTTTATCAGGATATTCTGGATATTCTGGAGTTGCTGGAGGCAAGCTTGATGGCATGGCGTATTACTAGTTTATATAGTATTTCTTTTCCGCTGCACTGTTTATTGTTGTATGTTGTTGTACACTCTGATGATATGATATGATGTAATGAAATATAATGTGATGTAATAACTGATATAGTTCTTTATTTAAAGATTATTCATTTATTATTATATGTTGTTCCGCTGCGAATTGTGAGATTCTGATGTGATTCTGTTGTTCTGTTTTCTTTCTGTTTTCTTCCATTTTAAAATATTCTACCTTCTTTTCTCTCTTCTCTCTTTTTTTCTATCTTCCTCTCCCTTTATTTTCTGTTATCTTCTTCTACTTCTCTCTTTTTCTTTTCTTAAAATTCTTTTTAAAACCCATAACTTCTCGGTTTTCGGCCTTCGATATTCGGCAGTCGATAAAGTGAGTGTCGATGTTGAATTTTCGAAAGTCGAAAATTTGAGAATGTTACATTTGGTATCAGAGCTGTTGGTTAAGCGACAACCATGGTTCTGATGGGTATTACTCGTTAGAGATAGAGTCAGCAGTACTCTAGAACGAGTTTGAGTGTAATAATAGATATGAGCGCGTATTTGTTAGTGAATATAAAATTGATTTATATTATAAAATAAATTTTTCCCAAAACTATTTTTGGTATAGAAAAAAAAAATGATTTTCTATGAATTATTATAGTATATGGTTGCATGATTGTTAGAAGTGATAATATCGAATTATTATCATTAATAATGGAAAGAAATAGATGGATTGAATTCAAGTAAATTAACTTGATAATTTATTCATTTGTGAAATAATTTCAAATGGAATTGAATAAATAAAATAGAATTGGATTTCTAAGTGAAAATGAGATGAATTGAATATTGAAATGAAACTAATTCAGTGTAGTAATGTGAATGTACAAATTGAATTAAATTAGTTAATCAATAGAATCCAATATTTAGAATTTAGAAGTTAATTCAAATAGAATTTAAATTGGGAATTGAATTCGAATGAATTTGAAGTCGTGAATTGAATTGAAACGTGAAATTGAATGAAAATTAATATGTAACTTCAATACTGAAGTAAAAACATATAAAGAAGCATATATTAGAAATTTTGCAATAGAATTGGCAAAATGGTTTGAATGTTGGATTTGGATGCTACTACTAGCAGGTTATACAGATTATACAGGTGTATAAAGAAATGGAAATTTTGATTTCAAAGATAAAAATTGAATTGCTCGACAAAAAGGTACGTATTTCAATTTTAATATGAGATTTGATGACTTTCTTCTCTAGCCACTTGGCTTTTCTCTTTTCTTTTTGATTCTGAGGGGCCGTGGTGCCATTTTGTAGTCGTACCGATCGAGCCGCGCAAAGGAAACGCTGGCGAAATTTTTCGAAAATCTAGGGTGTTAGAAAAATTTTGAGAAAAATTTAAAAGTTTGAAATTTGAATTCGAATTTAAATTTGAATAGTTAGTAAAACAATATTGTTTGAAACATATAAATGAAGTTGGAAAGCTAGTTGAAAAGATAGTAAATCTCTAGTAAAAAGATTTAGGCTAGTGAGTTAATAAAACTATTTGAATTGTCAAAAATAATAGACAAGATAAAGGCATTCTTCTTAAACTTGTAATTTCGGGACGAAATTCTTTTAAGGGGGAAAGATTGTAACGACCCAGAAATTTTAATAATTTAAATTGAGAATATTTAATTAATTTTAAATATTTGAATGATGGTTTAGATTGAATTTTCAATATAACTTTGAATATAACGATTTAATTATAGAATTTAATCTATTGAGAGTTGAATAATAATTTGAATCTTCAAATTTAAGCCAATAAAAAATATTTCAAAGGCTTGTAAAATTCATATTGATAATATTGAAGATTTTAGAAGCTTCAGAATTGAATTTGAAAGTGAATTGTTCAGTTTTGAAATTTAATCGTTCGAATCGATATTTAAAAATAGCCGTCCGAGGCACAGTCTCGGAATTCGACGAAACCAGTTCCATTGGGTCCGTAATATTGAATTATTATCGGATTTCAAATTTCGTATCAATCGGAGTTGATATGTGAGCGTACGTTGAGAAAACGCGCTGAAATAAAATTCGAATTCAAATTAAAATTTGAATTTAAATTGGTCAAACATGCTTCCATTTATTACGCCTAAATCCAAGCCGAGAATCACGTAGGAGACATCGTGCAAACCATGCTTCATGGGATTATAAGAATATCGCGACCCCTTCTCTCATTCGAAACCGAGCCCTCTTTCTTCAGATAAATAAAAAAAAAAAAAAAATCGAAATCAATTCACTCGACCGAAAGGAAATTGAGCTCGGCCTCGCGATCAAATCGCGCGAGCAAAGGGATGGATGCGGTGGCGCGTTCGAGCGCGCGCGTGGGGGAGGCGCGACACGGCGACGCGGTCAACTGGGGGTCGCGATTCATGGAGGCAAGGGCGGCGTGGGGGCAGTGACTGCAATGGAGGCGAGCGCGTACGCGCGCGCGGCGATGCTAGGGTTTTGGTGATGTGGCGATTTTGAGTAGGCGGCGACAATTGGGCAACGGCAAAGGGCAGCGGCGTACGAAGGTGAGTCGCGTGAATGAAGTGGCGTATGCGAGGCGGTTCGAGGTAGAGGAGAGGCGACACCAGTAAGGTAAATTGATTTTTTATCTTTATATTTTTTTTTATTTAATTTAAATAAGCATTATGCTGTAGGAAAAAAAAAATATAAATAACGGTAAAAAAAAAAAAAAAAAGAAATATTTACTGTAAATGTTTATATATGATTTGGGAATTTAGTTTTAAATTTAAATCTTTAGTTAAACAATTTATTAAGAGAAAATTTGATTTAAAGAAATTTATTTAAAGTAAAATTTTAGTTAAAATAAATTTATTAAACAAAAGAAATA
Organism: Allium cepa; assembly: GCA_030765085.1. NCBI lineage: Eukaryota > Viridiplantae > Streptophyta > Magnoliopsida > Asparagales > Amaryllidaceae > Allium > Allium cepa. The sequence continues at coordinate 443,067,079 of CM060938.1, read as the reverse complement.
TAATTTAATTTAAAGAAAAATTTGTTGATTTGAATTTATAAAAAGGGGAAATTAGTTCAAATTGAATTATTAGTTGAAATTAATTTATCTAAAGAAATTTTTATTTTCGAGAGGATTTATATAAGTAGAATTTTTGGAAACCTATTTTTAACTGTATAGGTATTTAAAAAAAAAAAAGGATTAAATTACTAGTTTAGAATTAAAGTAGTAGTAGGATTTAAATTTTTAAAATGGAAATTGAATTGTTCGTTTGTTAGAATATTAATTAAATTAAAGTTAGCAAATAGAAAATATGTTTAAAATTTAATTTATTTGTTAAAACCAAAATCTATTTGTTGATTTAATTTATGAAAAGGAAATTTAGTTTAAATTGGAAATCTCTAGTTAAAATTATTTTAAAAGAAGGAAATTAGTTTAAATAAATTTATTTAACAGGAAAGAATGCTTCGAATTAAATAGTTAGTTAAGAAAGTTTATAAAAAAAAATTGATATAATGATATTAAACAAATATGATTAGTTCTGTTGTTATAAAATAAATAGTTTACGATAATAAATTTGTTTTATCTACTATAGTTACTAAAAAGAAAAAAATCTTTAGTTAAAAATTAAATCTATAGTTAATTAAATTATTTGAAAGAAAGTTGGTTAATTAAAATTAATTTTTAGTTGAAATAAAATTATTAAAGAAGAAACGGATTTAAATAAAAATATTGATTTATTTAACCATTAACAATGAAAATTTAATTTATTCGATTATTTCGAATATTAAATTGAATTGTATAAAATATTTATACTAGGTATAAATGAAGAAAACAAGTTGAATTGGAAGTGGATGGCAAACAGGAATAAAAGGTGAGAACTTCTCACTCAAAAGGAATTTGTGTTGTTTATTTAAATTTTAAATAGTTAAATTTAAAATTGATTGACTGTGTTGATTGATTGATTGAATGATGATTGTTATATATATATATATATTGGATGTGAATAGACCCTATACGCCGTTAGTAAGCGGAGGTTATTTAGTACACACATATACCGCGATATTCCACCTCGAAGTGGAATTGGTATTATATTATATATATAGCAATATATATATATTGGCATATGTATATATTGCAGTTGATTGATTTCCCGCGTTTTCTTTTAGCGGATGAGACCCTATACGCCGTTAGTAAGCGGATATATATTTATAAAATCCCATATACCGCGATATTCCGTCTTGAAACGGAATGGTATTGTGCTAATGTCTGTGGATGCAGGGAAACAGGTTGGAGGGATCCAACTGGATTCCTCACAAATATTTATTGATTTTAAATATTGTGATGCTTGATTGTTTATCAAATCGATATATGATATTGAAAAATCGTGATTGACTATTGATGTGTTGCATCATCGGATCCAATTTTGAAAGTTTAAAAATAACGATTTTTATTTATAAAGGATTCTAAAGTGATTTTGAAAGTATACATTTATAAAATATTTTTGGAGTTGATTTATTACAAATAAATAAACGTTATGATTTTTATGTTATAAAAATTATGAATTTTGAGGAATGTAGTTAAAAGTGATTTTTGAGAATATGAGATTAATGATTTGATAAAATAATTTAAACTGGGATTTTTTTTTTATAAAAAAGTTAAAAAATAGGATTTATGAAATTTGATTATTTTATAAATCAAAGTGATGAAATTATGAAAGACTTTGAAGATGTTTCAAAAGAATAATATAAATTATTTTATATTAAAAGATTTATAAATCGATATTTATAAATTAAAAACATTAGAATTTGTAAAACGAACTTTTCTAAGTGTTAAAATAAGTTGAAAATGAATTTCATAAATAGAAATGGAATTATAGAATTATAACGGTGAAGTTATAAATAGAATTTTATAAGCAGTAGGTTTATAAAATTTATAAAGTTATTAAAGGAATGATTTTGGATAAATGAATGAATCTTATAGGTTATAAGATTATAAAATTTATGAAGTTTTAAAGGAATGATTTTGTAAATAAATAAATTATAAGTATTTGACTTATAAGTATGAATTTTTAATATATCATTGTGATATGAATTGAGATAGGTTAATAAAGGAATTTATAAAAAGAATGGATATAAATAAATAGAAATAAAAATTTATAAACGTTGTTTTATAAATTCAAAACGACTTATTTTGATAAGTAAATTGTTCTAATTTATTTATGGAGTTATATTCATGTTTTAGACAGTGAATAATTCCTTAAACTAAAATGAATAGAAGTGATGAAATTTATTAACAAGGTATATTCACGTTTTTGAATAGTGAATAATATGTTAAAGAAAGTATTTAGAATGTGATGTTTTAAATAAAATTAAAACGATCTAATGATGTTTTAAAATATGTTGAGATTCGAAATCATAGATTTCAACATTTATTGTTGAAATAGATGTTTTCGAGAAATAAAAGGAAATAGTAGATTATAACACTGTTGTTATAATAGATGATTTCCGAAAGGGAAAAGTTTTGTATAGTATTGGGATTTATATATCTATTTTATTTCGAATCCCTATACTAGTGATTTTGGGTTGTCGTAACGATGTTTTACGCAACATTCGTTTTGGCCCAAATAAATATGTTTAAGAGAATGATTTCCTTAAAGAATGAATTATATACTTAATTTCGATTTAAGTATATAGAATATTTTCTAAGTGTTGAAAATAAAAGATGGTGAATTACTTATTTAATAAGTATAGAAATGTTTTCCAATATAAAGTGAATATGTTGAGAATTTATCTTTTTGAAGATAAATTGGAAATGAATAATAGAAATTGTATATTCATGAATATTTTGGAATATAAATTCAATATAGAATTTATAAATGGAATTGGGAAAATGGGTTAAAAAAAAAAAATTATTAATAAATATCGATTTATTTTTGAAGTATGGAAAGTTTATATCTTCTAAAGATATTTTGGGAAAATAAATAATTTGGAAAATTATTTGGATTCTGGTGATGTTGTGCATATCTATTGATAGTTCAATAACTGACTATCGATATTTACCTTTGAATGGTATTTGTTGTGATTTGTTTGAAATTGAATGCCACACTTATTTTTAAAATAAGCGCTCACTATTCGGGTTAACCGGGAAAGGACCATGGGGTCGTATAACCCATTCCGAATATGTGATACGTCGTTGTGAATTGCATTTGAAGATCGGTGTTGAAGACCGGTATTTGCGAGAGCGATAGGATGACCTATCGATTGTCTCTGCACTGGGTAGCTCCTGGTATAGAGATTCCATAAGTGATGGGAAATCCGATCAGGATTGTGAATATCCGGATTGCAAGGACTTCTTGGTAAGTGCCTTCGGTTCTGTTCGATCCCGGAACAGACTTGTATGGATTGTATGCCTGACATTACAATTTGAGATATAAAGCCGATTTCTTTCAAATATATTTCTGTTGGTGGCGGAGAATTTATTCTTTGCTTAACACCCTTCTTTGAGACGTACGAGCTCAAAGGTTATATAGTTGAAGTTATCAGCGATATATCCCATTTTGGTAATGTGACATGCTGAGTGTTGCTGAAATGATCATCGTGTTGATTATTTGTGATAGGATCATTTATTTGATCGTCTATCTTAGTGATCATTGTGTTGATCATTTGTTGACCCAAAGCATGGCTTTTGTATAAAGTATGTTTTTGTGGACGTGACTTCATCGAGCCTCACATCCCGGAAATGGTCAAAACAGGAAAGATGCAGCAAGGTTATTAGGGGTTGCTGTAGCTCCCCTTAGGGTATGTACATTTCCTTCTGGATAGAGGTTGTATCATGGTATGGAGCCCAGATATTTAACCTATGTGGTTACTACGAGTTTATTACTTTGTGGTTGTTGGTTATCGGGATCCCGTGAAAAAGGTCGTTTACGATCGGGGAATGGCGTGCTCGTGTCAGTAGTTACCCAGTTAGGGGTAACCCGGCCTTGTGTTGGCAGAGTTCCGGTTTGGTTCTCGGGGGTGTCTTTCCAGAGGCATTCTCATGTGGCAATGGGAAGTTCCTTGGCCTGACCATTTGTTGGAAATCCAATTCCCAATACGAAACTTGTACGGTATTGGTTGTAGAACCTGCTATTCACTTATGGTGGTCACCACTGTTTGGATAGTAGCTATAGTAGGCATAGTTCGAAATGTCTATGTCGGCTAAGATTTATATCTTTATTTTTGAAATGACTTTCCTACACTATGCACTAGTAATAATATCAAATGTTATCTTAAATGCGTATCAAGCATCTTTGACTATCATAAGGAGAAATCTCCTCCGATTCTGCGTTTGCATGTGTGTGTGTGCGGGAGGCCTTATGGTAGTCTCATTTTTAAAAGCATTGCGAATTGATTTAAAAATATTCTTCTATTTTGATTTTAAAGTAAACAAACTGTTTTGAGTTCTCACACCAGTCACATGACTGACTTGGAGTTTATTGTTTTCCTTCCTAAACTCTGGGTGCCCACCAATTTCCACACGGGCAGTTAAGAGTTAGGTTTATCAGGATATTCTGGATATTCTGGAGTTGCTGGAGGCAAGCTGGATGGCATGGCGTATTACTAGTTTATATAGTATTTCTTTTCCGCTGCACTGTTTATTGTTGTATGTTGTTGTACACTCTGATGATATGATATGATGTAATGAAATATAATGTGATGTAATAACTGATATAGTTCTTTATTTAAAGATTATTCATTTATTATTATATGTTGTTCCGCTGCGAATTGTGAGATTCTGATGTGATTCTGTTGTTCTGTTTTCTTTCTGTTTTCTTCCATTTTAAAATATTCTACCTTCTTTTCTCTCTTCTCTCTTTTTTTCTATCTTCCTCTCCCTTTATTTTCTGTTATCTTCTTCTACTTCTCTCTTTTTCTTTTCTTAAAATTCTTTTTAAAACCCATAACTTCTCGGTTTTCGGCCTTTGATATTCGGCAGTCGATAAAGTGAGTGTCGATGTTGAATTTTCGAAAGTCGAAAATTTGAGAATGTTACACGGCGCGTAAATCGGAGTTTGGAATTTCCGAGATGAATAGTGTTTTGATAATTTCTATAAATAGCACCACAACCCTCACAAATAAAAAAAAATAAAAATAAAACAAAACCCTAGTTTTGCTCAGCCGCCTCTAACATATGAATGGCCAGAAATTCATGATCTTCATCCCTCAATCTCTTCCAATCCATCAACAATTAGCCTTAGGTTTCAACTAGAGAATTGAAGAGCATGAAGAGGGCTTTAAATCCATACGGTGATGATGGTGTGAGGTTGACCAGAGAGGGAGATAAATGGGGCCGTTTGCTTCAACTTGCGCACGGAATTCTATGCAGATGTGGGGGCCGAGTGTGCCGAGCTTCGGGCCGAGCATAGCTCTCGCGTAGGCGGTGAGAATGAAGGTGGTATGATGGAGTCTCGTCGTCGTTTGAGGTTGTAATATTAAACCCTAAATTTGAATGATGGGTTCGGCCTTGGATTAGTCTACTGGAGAGGAATGCGTGAAGATGGAAGAAGATACAGGGACGGCCAGATTTGCAGGGGTGAGGATCTAGTGGCTGAGATCAATTAGGGTTTAAATTTTTTAATTTAAGTTGTGAATTAGTTATTAAATTTGTGTAAACTTCAAATTATCATAACTTTTTCATACGAGGTCGAAAAAATGCAAACTCAGTTGCGTTGGAATCGTATGGACGAGCACTACGCGATGGAGTTGGTTTGGAGTTGTTTGGAGTTAGTGAGAATTTTGGGTAAAATTAAACGTCCGTTTAATTTTATTCGAAATAAATCGCTAAAACGGAAATAAAATCAAGGTGAGAACTTCTCACTCAATCGAATCAGTTTCGATTTTTTTTAAATAGTTAGATTTAAAATATTTGAATGCATGTTTGAATGTTGATTGATATCTATTGATTGTTAAAATAGACATTATGCGCCGTTATTAAGCGGATGTTATTTATTAAAAACATATACCGCGAATATTTCATAAACAGTGAAATAGGTATTATATATGATATCAATATATATATATATTGGCATATGTATATATTGCAGTTGATTGATTTCCCGTATTTTTTAGCGGATGAGACCCTATTACGCCGTTATTAAGCGGATAATATTTAATAAGAACATGTACCGCGATAATTTCGTACTGGAGCGAAATTGGTATTGTGCTAATGTTTGTGGATGCAGGAAAACAGGTTGGAGGGATCCAACTGGATTCCTCAACAGTATTTATTTGATTTCAGATATTTTGATATTTGATGGATTATCATATCGATATATGATATCGTTGTAGTCGTGATTGACTATTTGGTGTGTAGCATCATTGTACCCAGATTTTGGGATTTTAAAATGATTTTAAAGTGATTTTAGAAAGTATACGTTTTATAAAATAATTTTGGAATTGATCCATTTTAAATAAATAAACGTTATAATTTTTAATGTTATAAAAATTATGATTTTTGAGAAATATAGTTAAAAACTGATTTTTGAGAATATGATGCTATTGAGTTTATAAAATAGTTAAATCGAGATATTTTAGAATTATTGTGAAAAGTTTAAATATAGGATTTATGAAATTTAATTATTTTATGAATCAAAATGGTGAAATAATAAAGGAGATTTAAGACGTTTTAAAAGAATAATATAAATTGAATTATATTTAGAGATTTATAAATGGATATTTATAAATTGAAATATGGACATTTTAAAACGAGTTTTTATAAGTGTTTGAATGAAGTGAAAATGAATTTCATAATTGAATGAAATTTATAGAATTATAAACGGTGAAGTTATTTGAAGAATAGATTTGGTTAAATAAATGAATCTTATAAGTTATAAGATTTATGGTTTGGAAAGTCTTTAGAGGAACGATTTTGTAAAATAATCGTTTTATAAACATTTGACTTATAATATGAACTTTTAGTTTATAATTGAGTTATAAACTGGAATATGTTAATAAAAGAATTTATAAAAAGGAAGTTTTTATAAATAAATAGAAATGGAATTTATAAACGTTGTTTTATAAATTCGCAAATGACTTATTTTAATAAGTAAATTGTTGAAACCTATTAATGGAGTTATATTCACGTTTATGAATAGTGAATAATTCTTTTAAATAAAATGTATAAAAGGATGAAAATGTTAACGTAGTATATTCACGTTTTTGAATAGTGAATAATATGTTAAAGAAATTGTTTTGAATGTGATATTTTAAACAGAATTAAAACGATCTAACGATGTTTTAAAATGTGTTGAGATTCGAAACCATAGATTTCAACATTGATTGTTGAAATAGACGTTTTCGAGAAATAAAAGGAAATGGTGGACTATAACACTGTTGTTATAGTAAATGATTTCCGAAAGGAAATGTTTTGTATAGTATTGGGATTTATATATCTATTTTAATTTCGAATCCCTATACTAGTGATTTTGGGACGTCGTAACGATGTTTTACGTAACATTCGTTTTGGCCCAAATAAATATGTTTAAGAGAATGATTTCCTTAAAGATTGAAATATATACTTAATTTCGATTTAAGTATATTGAATATTTTCCAAGTGTTGAAAATAAATAAAAATTGTGAATTACTTATGAATAAATAAGTATGGAAATGTTTTTCCAATATAAAGTGAATATTAGAGAATTTATCTTTTTGAAGATAAATTGAAAATGAATATTATAAATCGAATTGAAGTCGTATATTCATTAATACTTTGGAATGTAAATTCACCATTGAATTTATAAAAGAAAGTGGAATTGGTTTAAAAATAAATATTGATTTATTTTTGAAGTATGAAATTATATATCTAGTGAAGATATTTTGAAAAATAAATAATTTGGAAAATTATTTGGAAACTGGTGATGTGTGCATATCCAGTGATAGTTCAATAACCGACTATCAATATTTTCCCTTTGAATGGGTAATTGATGTGATTTGTTTGAATGTGAATGCTACACTTATTTTTGAATAAGCGCTCACTATTCGGGTTAACCGGGAAAGGACCATGGGGTCGTATAACCCATTCCGAATATGTGATACGTCGATGTGAATTGCATTTGAAGATCGGTGTTGAAGACCCGGTATTTGCGAGAGCGATAGGATGACCTGTCGATTTACTCTGCACCGAGTTGCTCCGGTATAGAGTTCTCCATATGTGATGGTGAATCCGATCAGGATTGTGAATATCCGGATTGCAAGGACTTCTTTGTAAGTGCCTTCGGTTTTGTTCGAGCCCGGAACAGACTTGTATGGATTGTGTGTCTGACATTACAAGTTGAGATATAAAGCCGATTTCTTTCAAATATATTTCTGTTGGTGGCGGAGAATTCATTCTTTTAGCTTAACACCCTTCTCTGAGACGTACGAGCTCAGAGGTTATATAGTTGAAGTTATCAGCGATATATTCCCAATTTGGTAATGTGACATGCTGAGTGTTGCTGTAAATGATCGTTGTGTTGATTATTGTGATAGGATCGTTTATTTGATCGTCTATCTTAGTGATCATTGTGTTGATCATTTGTTGACCCAAAGCATGGCTTTTGTATAAAGTATGTTTTTGTGGACGTGACTTCGTCGAACCTCACACCCCGGAAATGGTCAAAACAGGAAAGATGCGGCAAGGTTATGAGGGGTAGCACCCTTTAGGGTATGTACATTTCCTTCTGGATAGAGGTGGTATCATGGTATGGAGCCCAGATATTTAACCTATGTGGTTACTACGAATTTATTACTTTGTGGTTGTTGGTTTTCGGGATCCCGTGAGAAAGGTCGTTTACGATCGGGGAATGGCGTGCTCGTGTCAGTAGTTACCCAGTTAGGGGTAACCCGGCCTTGTGTTGGCAGAGTTCCGGTTTGGTTCTCGGATATGTCTTTCCAGAGGCATTCTCATGTGGCAATGGGAAGTTCCTTGGCCTGACCATTTGTTGGAAATCCAATTCCCAGTACGAAACTTGTACGGTATTAGTTGTAGAACCTATCATTCACTTATGGTGGTCACCACTGTTTGGATGGTAGCTATAGTAGGCATAGTTCGAAATGTGTATGTTGGCTAAGATTTATATCTTTATTTTCGAAATGAATTTCTTCTACACTATGCACTAATAATAATAATATCAAAATTGATTTGGTTTTAATGCGTATCAAGCATCTTTGACTATCATAAGGAGAAATCTCCTCCGATTCTGCGTTTGCATGTGTGTGTGTGCGGGAGGCCTTATGGTAGTCTCATTTTTAAAAGCATTGCGAATTGAATTTAAAAATATTCCTCTATTTTGATTTTAAAGATAAATAAACTGTTTTGAGTTCTCACACCAGTCACATGACTGACTTGGAGTTTATTGTTTTCCTTCCTAAACTCTGGGTGCCCACCAATTTCCACACGGGCAGTTAAGAGTTAGGTTTATCAGGATATTCTGGATATTCTGGAGTTGCTAGAGGCAAGCTGGATGGCATGGCGTATTACTACTATATAGTATTTCTTTTTCCGCTGCACTATTTGTTGTTGTACACTCTGATGATATGATGTAATGTAATGTGATGTAATGTAATAACTGATATAGTTCTTTGTTTAAAGATTATTCATTTATTATTATATGTTGTTCCGCTGCGAATTGTGAGATTCTGTTGTTGTTCTGTTGTTTTCTATTCCGTTCTATTCTTCTTTCCGTTCCGTTTCCTCCCTATTCTCTTTTCCTTCTATTTTAAATTGTTCTATCTTCTTTTCCCTATCTAAATTTTCTATCTTTTTCTTTTCCTAAATTTTTCTTAAACCCCTAAGGGTTCGTATTTTCGTTCATCTTGAATTAAACAAAGGAGATTAGTGTCTATTCAAGGAGTACGGATTTACGGGTCTTTACAGATCATCTATTTAATTTAAATAGATTAAATACGGTGGTAAAGATATGCAAATTTACGTACACATCAAATACCCCAACAATTATCTTTTTATTCGTCCTCGAATAAAGAAAAACTAAGATAAATCCGTTTCCGTAGGGAGCACGATTGCATTGAGCATATGCAACAAGCCGTTAAACCTCTGGGTTCCCCAGTAGGACGACTGTTGATGGTTTTCAGTGGATACTACCCACAAAATCCAAATGCAAAATGAAAATATTTACAAAATGCGAGATTTATTTACAAAGATGTGAATGCAAGTTTTTGAAAATATTTACAATGACGGATTCACTTTTAAATCGACATAAATAAGTTAAATAAAGGTTTTGGTCATTATCTTGAAAATTTAAGTCATTTACTCATCAAAATTTCCAACAAAAATCAAGTAATCATAACAAATGAACTATAGTTTAACTCGTTGTTTCGATCGATAATATAGTGTAACTATGAAATAGATCCTTAGTTGATTATCAAATTTATCAAAGTGGTATTTTCATTTCAGGTCAATAACAAGTCAAATCAAATAAGTTAAAATAGTGCTTGGATTTCATTTGCTTACTCTCTCCATTTTTTTCTTTTGAAAATTATATTGATATTAACAATAGTTATATATGCCTAACTCAGAAAACTAAGGCCAGATATATTACCCGTACACCGCCTTGCAGACTAATGTGAGAGGAATACGAAGCATGGCGAGTGAACACACGAGTGTGAAAACCTGTCGATTATAGGCGTTATTAATAAAAGAAAAGAATTTTTTATACATACACCTAGCTCAGATAAACTGAGGCCAGATATACCGATCGTACACTGCCTTTCGGGCTTACGTGAGAAAGGTACAAAGCATGGCGAGTATACACACATATGTGTACATCTGTCGACCATAGGTGTTAATAGAAAATATTTACATATATACAATTTTTTTTATATATTTTTTCTAAATTTTTTGAAAAAGAGAGTTTTGCAAAATCATCTTAGCACCACTTAACTTAGAAGACAAAAAATGTTATATCCTTTACTTTAAATCAACCACTTTTTAAAACAAAGATTTTCAGTTAGGATATATTTCATAATTATCACGTATGAACTTTCATATACACTAATTAAACTATCGTTATTTGTAATCAAGCTTCATTTTTATTTTTGTTAAGACAAATAAACTTTCAAAAATTCCAATTTAATAAGTCAAAACCATATATTTATTCTATAGTGTTTCTTTAAAAATAAATCAAAGTTGCTTAAATAAAAATGTTTTTTTTTTTTGAGATATTTTTTTTAAATTTTGGAAAGAAAAAGTAAAAATAAACCAGGAAAAATCGAAAATGAAGATGAGTCTCCCCCCACAATTGATTTTGACCGTGTCCCCACAATCAACCCAAGTGGAAGGAGAAAAATAAAACAAAAATAAAATGATGACCTATATTTACATGAAGGTGAACTGTATTTACACGAGATCATAAAGTATATCGTTAAAGAGTAAATGAAATGGTCTTCCAAAGACCGATTCATTTGTCTCGTCAAGTTTGCGAGACACAACTCAAGCATAGAAAACCAAACTGTAAAAGATTTTGAAGTTGAACGTTGATTTGGAAAAACGAATGTCGTTTTATTAAAAATCATACGAATTGTTTTATTTTCAATGATTTTTGGGGTTGATAAAACCAACAGATTGAAAATCAAGTTTATTTTTCCAATTTGAAATTCAAGCTTATTAACGAAAACTTCTTCAAAACTATCAATTTCAAAATCAAGGTGATGATTTAAATCTTCCCCTTCAGAATTTGACAACTCGTTTTCGAAAATTCCAAACAATTCATGTTCAACAAATTCGTCTTCCTTTATTGTATTATCAACAATTTCATCGCATACATTAAGTTCAAAATCCAAAATTGTTGTATTCAAAATTTTATAATCGAGAAAAGGAAGATCGAATTTTAAATTTAGTTCCACACCCTCAAAAGAATTGAAATCCAACTCAATTACCGTATTTTCAACAACTTCATTAAAATTATTATTTTCAGTTTCAAAAATTGTTATTGAAAATCATCAATTTGGGTAAAAGGTGGATTATCACTTGACTCGTCACACATTGGAATTTGATTTTGTTTATCACGTTGTTTCATATATGTTTCATTCAACAAATCTGTGTGATCATTGTAAATTTCGTCCATTTGCTCAACAAAATCCAATTTATAGTTATTAACATGAAGATTTTCTTTTTGAAATTGTTGAGAACAAAGATTTTCAATCGTGACGTGGCTAAAATTATTCCCATTGCCAAATTCGTTTGAAAAGTTGTTTCCATTTTCATTTTGAGTTTGAAATTCATCTTGGAGTTCGAAATTCAATTGGCATGGGTTATACTCAAAATCATTTGAATTTTGAAGTGAATTCAAATTTTGATTAGTTTGAAAACTTTGATTTGAATCATTGCCCAAATATAAATTACGCAAATCATTTATACTTTGCTTTTGTTGTGTAGAGAATTCAATTAAAGATGAAATGCTATTTTCAAGAGTTGAGGATTGTTTATCGTTTTGAAAATTTTGTTGTTCGAAATTCGAATTATTTACACAATAGTTGTTGTTAAAATATCCATACGAATTTGGAGTGAAATCATATGGTTTATATTGATTTTCACAACTATTGTAAAATTCAAGTGAATATGGAAATTCGAATATTTTCAAGAATGTTTTTGGTTTTTTTATCAAGGAAAAATATTTACAAATAAAATTTAGTTTTCAAAAGGTAAATCGATTTTTTCTTTTAATTTTTTTTTGAGAAGGTTTTATATTTTTTTTGGATTTTGGTTTTTCTAAACTTTTTTTTGGGTTTTTAAAATTTCAAAGAAAAAGGACTTCAAATTTTCAAAGGAAAAGGAATAAATAAAAAAAATAAATTAGTTTTTCTTTTTAATTTTTTTTAAAATATGCATGAACTAATGCAACTAAATGAATGCAGGTGTTAATTACAAATGATTTATCCTAAGTTAACCCAAAATTGTGTTTCACACATTGTCTTAGATAAACAAGATAGTTCTCAGCGAGGTAACGGACAGGATTTATCGTGCACCACTAATCATCATAGCAATGCAGCCTAATGTTTACGCATCTTTAGAGAAACAATTCAGTATAATATTTATGAATTGCCGTAATATTTATAACTGATTATTGTCTGCCGTAGCCTAGACACCAAGAAATTAAATTCTTCAAATAAGACAAATTGTCAATATACAATTAAGAGCTATCGTTATTATTAATCAAAATTCTAAAATGAAATGCAAAGCAGAAATTAAATGTGTATTGCAACTGCTTATGAATTTTTGTTTTTGTTTTTGTTTTCTGAAAAAAAAAATTCTAAAATGCAAGCAAACAACAATGCAAGCAAAAACAAGAAATAAAAGCACAATACTAGAGTGTGCTACAATTATTTTAAAGTAGCAATTTTTTTTTTAAAGCAAGCAAAGCAAGACTTCTTCTGCTGAATTTCTGCTTTGACAATTTAAAATTGTAAATAAGATATATACAAGTTATGTATATATATATATATATATATATATATATATATATATATTAATCTGATAGAAATGACTAAAACAAAGGAAAAATACAAACAAATAAAATCGAAAGGAACAAAGCAAAACAAGAGAAATAACTTTTTTTTTTTTAATTTCGAAAGAAACTTGATGGTATAGCAAAAATTCCCCCATTTTTTGTTTGTTTTTTTTGCTTTTTTGCTTTTTTTTGCTTTTTTTTTTTTGGTTTTTTGTCTTTTTTTTCAAAAGAAACAAACAAATTGAAGCAAAAGAACAAATTAAACACAAACACAAGAAAATTTACTAGCCTACACCCCTCAAGTATTAAGACCCGGCCCACTAATAAAGGACCCACGTAATCTGTTCTTTTTTTTTAAAACAAAACTTGGCCCGTTAACACAATTTACGCTTTTAATCCCCAATTCCCCTCTTCTCAGCTAACCAAAAATAAAACGCAACTTAAAATTAAATAAAGATTTTGAAATCTCGAAATCATGAAAGAAAATTAGCGTATTGGTTCGCAAATCTAAGGAGGCGCGAATGGTGGTTTCGGGTCTGGAAGTTTTGGTTTCAAGCAGCGGTGATTATGATGCGATTCGAATTGAAGTTCGGCTGTGGGTTTGGGATGCTCGCTTCTGTTCGATTTGGTCGCAGAATGGTAATGGGATTGGGGGATTTCTTCTATGTTCGCGATTTTGGGTTCGACTGCAGTTTGTTATTTGGGAGAAGTTGCTGTGGGAATGTGTTGCTAGGTTGCAGATTTTAGTCGGTTGTATTATTTGGTATGTAATGTTTGGTCTAGAGTGCTGCTGTTCGTAATGATGTCTGGTTGAAGAATTGCAGCAGTTTGTGGAGGCAGTACTGGGGTGGATGATGATGGGTTGTTTTTGGTTGAAGTAGCAGTTGAGTGGGATTTGGGAGTTGCGGTGGAAATGTAATGACCGGTTTTTTTTTTGGCAGAGACGATGTTTATTGGGAGAGTTAAACAGATGTTGTATATGATAATTGGTTGAATGGGTAATGGCACTCAGGAAGAAATGAGTTAGACAGTTCAACAGATGTTGTAAATGGTTGATCACGTATATTGGATATGGCTGCGGGGCAGTTTTGATGTCTGAAGTGGAGGGTATGAAGGGTGACAGTGTGATAATATGATGTATTGCAGAAGAATGCACAGTTTGGCAGTTAGCAGCAGTTAGAAGCAGGGGTAATGACTATGCAAGGCTGGTTATAACGAAGTGGATGATGTTTGTATTTGGCTTGAAGTGGTTTTGTTTTGGAGATGCATGGTGATGCTTAGCAATGAGGAACAGTTAGCAGTGGTTGCAGGCAGTAGGATACGGGGATGATGGCAGAAGGATCTGCAGTAGTAAATTGATGAATAATGCAGCAGAAAATTGATGGGTATGCACAGTGGTGATGATGTATTGTTGGAGTTCAGGCAGTAAGGATGTTTGTAGAAGGAGATGTGGTCGGGTAATGTAGGTGATAGACAGTTATGGGCAGTGAGCAGCAAACAGATGAATTGTATTATGCAGAGCAGAAGTTGTTATGCAGAGGGGATGATAGTGAAGGGATGAATGGAAATGTGAAACAGAGAAGGGGGGGGGGGTTTATATTGTTTTTGACAATGTAAATGCAAAAATTATAAAAAGAAAAGAAAATGAGATAGCAAATGCAAAATTGTAAAGAAAAGGAAATGGAATAAAATTGTTTTTTTAATAGAAATGCAAATGCAAATGCAAAAAAACAAGAAAAATAAGCACACGAACATATGTAAATAAAATCACACAAACACACTACAATTTTTTTTTAGATGCAAACACACACAAAAATCAAATTAAAAATAATTCGAACAATAGAAAATCAAAATCAAAACAATTCCTCGGCAACGGCGTCAAAAACTTATATAACGACAAATTTTCTATCGAGTTAGAAAACCGCCGATAAATTTTGAACTAAAATTTATACTACAAGCGTACGGTGTACGATTGTAGCACTTATGCGAGTACGGGTCGACCCACAGGGAATTGTTTATGTTTTAAATTTCTAATCAATCAAATTAAACCAAAGTCAAGATATTGTTAACTAACTAAAAGAAAGTAAAAACAAACTAAAACTAAGGAGAATAAAAATATGAGATTAAAGAGCAATTTAGAAGCAAATCCCCTCTCATGATCACATAAATCAACATAATGAAATTATGGTATCTGTTGGTCATTTATGAGTTTAGCTGATGCATTAATCATAAGCATGACCTAATTGTGTTATTAATTAACACACTTAAACCATCAAACTTTAATACACCATCCAACCCACTTACTAACTTTAATGAAAATGATATGAAATTAAAAGTAGAATTTATTTTAAGCATTACTTATTAACTATTGAATTAGAAACATAAACCATCAAATTTTGATTCTAAATCCACTTTCATTACCATGATCATATGTAGATGAAGAGATAATTAGTGATTCATATAACTAAGCATAACCAATTTGTTTTGAAAAACATAAGTTATCAAACTCAATATTAAACAAAAAATCACACAAAATCTAACTTTCCATTAAGCACAAAAGAGACATAAACGAAAAATTATGTTATATCTACATGATTCAAGAGAGCTTCATTACCCCTAAATTGAAGAGGTTTAGCCTCCCATTTGTGTTATCATATCAACACTTGTTGTATGCAACATGAAACTAAAAAAAGAAGGAAAATGAAAGCTAATGGAAAAGAAAACTAATCTAATTGCATAAAAGAAAATCTATACTACTAGCATGAAAGGAAACGAATATGTAATTAAAAGGAAACAATACTTAACATTGCATAAAAAGAAAAGAAAATTATATAAAATAAAAATGTCTAAGTAGCCATGAAAAGAGAAAGAGAGTTTTCTTTTATTTATACGCCAAAACTAAAGAGAAGAGAGCCTAAAGAAGAGACTAAGGAATAGAAGACTACATGAAACATAAGGGTATTTACATGTATGAAACCCTAATTCATATTTTTGGTGAATGCCCAAGTTTCCCTTGAGGTAGTGTGATGACCAAGTTATCATTAGCTTTAATAATCACCCATTACGTGTGCATGAAAGTGTAATGGCCATTAGCATATAGATTAGCTTCTAATTTGTACATAAAGGAAGGTGGAGTCCTCCATGATCTTGCTTTTGAATTATTTTCATCTTCATTTGTTCTCTTCATTCTTGTGCATGCATATATCATCATGAAACCACTTGTAAAATTCACTAAATTTCCTATAAAACAACATAGAATATTCCAAGTAAATTTTCACAATTTAATAAATGCAAAAAATGACCTTTTTACCCCTATATGAAGATGAATATGTGACAGTTTGAAAATAATTTGAATTTTTGTTTAAACAAGTTAAAATATCCAATATGATCATTTATTTAATTTAAATAGATTAAATATGGTGGTAAAGATATGCACATTTACGTTCACATCAAATAGGTTATTTTCAAATCTCATCCATATCGAATTCGTCTGCGCATTTAGATGTGAAATATTTGGACGTTCGATAAGGTTTAGCGATGTCCACTGGTACATTGCTGAGAAGTGTTACAGAGTATATGAGCTTCTTAGAAGTATATTACTAGAGGTATATTTCAAGGGTAGTGCACCTTTCTAGTCATTTGTTGAAAAAAATTCCTTTCCTTATTTGATTCGGACCTTCGAATTATTTTAGTAATTGCAATAGGTAGAGTCAATCCTCTTTACGATGTTTAATTATAGGTTTTTCCAATTCTATCAAGTTTGGACTATTATCTTACTTTATATATTCTGTCCAGTTTGGATTTTGTTTAGACTATTTTCATTCTTTCAAGTCTGGATCTTTATATTATTTTTGCCCATCATCTATTTGTTTCCTATTTGTTCTTTTCCATTCTTATGTTTGGTTGTTGTTTATGTGGGATAGTTCCCGTTACGGGTTAGTGGCGTGGTCCCATATATTATTGTTAAAAAGCATTCCCTTTTGTTTTAGAGTATTACTCATACCAGACATATTGTTTGACCCGTGTTGTTTATTTTCCCTAAACTCTCGAGTAATCAACTATATTTGGGTAGTTTGAGAGTAGCAAGTTTCTCTTTGGAGCTTTTTGAAGACGATGATCGAGTAGGTGGTTCCTTAGTTATCTAGTTATTTCTTTCCGCTGTATGATTATGAAGATGAATTTTGTATCCAAAAATGACGAGTCAGAATGTATAACTGCAAATCTGTTGGATGTAGTACTTTTGTTTAACTCTAATAGCACCATGTAAGGAGTAATCTTTTGTAATATATCACTTTTTGTTATAAGTAACCATTCCGTTTTGAGGTTTTTCTATTCTGCCTTGTTCTGTTCCTTATTTTACCCTACGTCGATTCACCTTTTCGATGCTTGTGTAACGACACACGAACACCGAAAATGTGTTAAATGTCATTCCTAGGGGTCAGAAAGGCGGGTCTTTATAGTTGGTACCAGAGCTTAAGTTTAACGAACTCCTAAGCCCTGGTGAGGTAAATTCTCTAAGGATAGGATTAGTAATGTCCTAGGATAAATCTGAGAGAGAGAGAGAGAGAGAGAGAGAGAGAGAGAGAGAGAGAGAGAGAGAGAGAGAGAGAGAGAGAGAGTGTGTGTGTGTGTGTGTATGGAGTGCATATTTGTTAGTGCTATAAAAATGTTTATATTGTGTTGTTTTATCCATTGAGTGGTATATGAATTCTAATCAACGCATCCGATCAGCTTTATCGATAGGGATTCCTAAACACTTGAATAGGCCTACGATATAGTATTGTTTTAAAATGGTAAATGAAATAATCTTACCTAGGCATATATTTTATATATATAAAAGAATGATTTTTAAAAATTAATATAGCGGTGTTAATGAGTGGATTATTAGGAGATGATAATATTTATTATTATCGTTTAGGTTTTGTTTTGTTATGCTCATCCAGTTTAGCCCTTACTATTGTTGAATAAGTTCATAAGAGATTTTCCTTAGTAAGGTATAGTAGGTAAATAGGAATTAGGTAACGTTAAGAACAAACCCTCATGAATTAAGTTTTACAGTTCGACTATAAGGTGTTCGGTGAAAGGGTTAAGTTAAAAGTCATCTTTTAACGGTATTAAACTTAAAGTAAACTTTTAATAAATAGTTGTTTAATATAAGTTAAATAAGTATCAATATTTGATAAATTTAATTATAATAAAGGAGAATTATTTAAATATGAGTTTAGCTCACATTCAATTTTACCATATTATATATGTTATACTATAATTTATTATCGATTTCTTGGATGATAGTTGGATTTGATTTATTTATTGTTTGATTGAAATTAATATGGATATCCCGTTTGAATTGTTTAAGTGTCATTATAGCAATTTCTCATGTACCGTCATTTACTAAATATCATCCCCTAAACCATTGTGCGTGTGCCTAAGCTTGAGCTTGTGTTTTCACAAAAATATATGTTTAGAATTCATTAATCACATTGATTAATGATATCTTAAATTAGCTAATCATTTTAACTAAAGGTGTTTGAAATTAATTAAATCTTTTTGATTAATGAGATTTGAATTTAACTAGGTCAATTTAATTATTGATGTTGAAATTTAATTAATCATTTTAATTAATGATTGGTTAAATTTAATTAACTTATTTAAATAATGGTGTTTTGAAATTTCATTGATCATCCTAACTAATGATGTTTGAATTTAACTAAATCATTTTAGTTAATAATAGTTGAGATTAATATTCATTTTGATTAATGATTATTTGAATTTAATAAATCATTTGATAAATGAGATTATAAATTAGTTGATTAATTTAATAAATGAGTTTAAAGTAATTAATCAATTTAATGAAAGTGTTTTGGAAGTGATTAACTATTTTATTAAAGATAATCGATTTGTTTATTAAAGGAAATTGTAAATTTGATTAATTATCTTTTGGGATAGTAATATTGTTTTAGATTTATGAAAGAGATTATAAATATGATTTTTTATATTTCAGGATAATTAATGTTATTTTAAATTTAATAAAAGAATTTAAATTTGATTTATTTTCTTTGGAATATTTATATCGTTTTAAGGTTTAAAAAAGAATATTATAAGTCATTCCCTAGGACGATTAACATTATTTGGAGTTTATAAAAGTTATTTAGACTGTTTTATTATCGCTTGAGATAATAAATAATAAATGATGGTTTTTAAATGAGAAGTTTTAAATAGAATTTTTTATAAATAAAACTAAGTGTAAATTGTTTCGGGACTTTAGTAAACGATGTTTAAAATGACACTTGTTTTAAACCTTGTTTTAATACAATTATCATTATAAATTTATCTTTCAAAATAACATTTTAAAAAGTTTTTGGAAAATCTAAATCTCGGAATTATTTGAAATAGTTTCAGAAATTTTTTTGGGAAAAAGTAATAGTAGTATTATTTGGAAATATTTCTATATAAATATTTTGGAATTTTTTTTAAACGGATTGCATTTTCTTTGGGATAATTCGAGGAAATTTTTTTGGGTTAGTTTTGTGGTAATCTGGATAATCTTCTAAGTGATGATCGGATGTCTGCTTAGGGAAACGTTGTGGAGTACTTCGTAAATTATTCTTTTTATCATTGTGTGATATAAATGAGTCTAAATTCGAACAAACCCAAAGTGATTTTTAGTAAATAAAACTGTTTAAAGTTATTTAATAAAAGAAATATATATAGTACATATATTTAGCTTTTAAGTTCCCTCAAAGCGAATTGATTTCCAAACAAATAGTATTTTTGATAAAAGATTGTTTTACATAAATGAATTTTTACCCTTAGAGAAGATATGGGATAATTTAACACTAATTTAATCGAGTTAGATTAGATAGGTAGGTTTTGATAACATTGTTTATCAAAATCATAGATATAAATTAAGCATCTAAGCAGTGTAAACTAACAGTCCATAAACATAATCCATTATAATACTTTTGGATAAAAAGGGTATGAAGTTTTCGATAGACATCATATTATTAAAATCATAGCTATTGTTTAAAACATGAAAGTGGTGTAAACTATTTGTTGCTTTCGATTAACCTATAAACATCGTCCATCTTAACACTCTAAGTTAAAGAGGTCAAAATGTTGACTCGGATTTAAATACCCAAATTTTTATTAGATCTTTACCTAAAATGTGAAAAGTAAAATAAAATTAGTATTTGTATATACTCTTATGATATAAAAGAGTATTATACAAGTAGAAGGGGTGGAATAAGTTATCATTTGGTGTTTTGTAAAGAAATGACTTTATAAAATATTTTTAAATTTAGGTGCAACTATATGAAATAATTCATAAACAATTTGGGTATTGAAAAAAAATACTAAATGCAAATTTAAGAGATTAAAATATTTGTATAATTAAGAAACCAATAATTTTAGAAAGTGACTTTCAATTTCTTTGAATGGGTACAGGTAATCCTATAGGCAATAACCAAAGGCCAATGAGCAAAATGGTACGCTTAGGAAATTATTTATATTCTCAGGCAATCAAGAAAGTTTTAAACCTAAGTTAAGTTTTTTCTGCTAGATATTTGACATTTTATGTAATGTTGAGTGTTAGATTTTCCTCTACGGATTATGATTGGTTTGATTGAATTAGTTGACTGATTGGGTGATCTTATATACCATAGCTTAGAGAGTTAAAATTTATAAATCAAGGTTTATGAATTGTTCTTATTAAGACCTAAATCCTGGTGATTTTGAAAAGTGATTTTATGGAAAATTTGAGAAATAAATAGATTGTTTTCTCTAGTTGTTGTTTTAAGAGGAACAGGAATATCATTGGAAACTCCATAATGTGTTGATTCTAGAGTTTAACATGTTTTGTTAGGAGGACCTCTCCTTGACATTTTTTGTTTTGATTTTTGATTTACTTCTCTTTTTGAGGAATTAGAAAATAAATTTTGAAAATATTTTGAATATACGGCATTTAGTTCGAAATTTGTAGGTATTTTGGAAAATGTTGGATGCATGACATTTATTATAGAGTATTCTCTTTAATTTGTTGCGTATGTTTGTTACATTACTTTTGGTTGGATCATGTTACCTGATTACATATGGTTGTTATAGTATTTATATTGCATATGTTTATGGTAAGAAAAATATAACTAATCGGGTTTACTGAAAACCAGGCAAGTAAATCAATTTTCTTTGGACGGTTATTATTTCTTCCACTTCGTAATATTTTCGAGGCCCAAATTCTTTTAGAGGGAGAGTGCAATGACCCCTAAATTAATCACTTGTATATGAATATGCAACGATCCGTATTTTTAACTATTTTAAATGATTAGACTTAATATAATTATTGAATAAAATGGCTAGAAATACAAATTTGATGATTTATTAATGTAGTTTATTGAATATGAAGTAGAATAAAATTTTGAGATAACCAATTACGAAGATTTATGCAATAACAAGTACTGAAATAAAATTTGAGGTATCGAATGTGTTGTAATCAATAGCAAGAATTGGATAATAAATGTTGTATTATTTAGATGGAAATAAAATAATTGTTGATAATTAAAATTAATTTGAAATTTAATGATTTATTAATGTAATTTATTGGATAATTAAATTGTTTAAATTTGATATTGGAAATTATTTAAATAATGAACCTTGAATTTAATGTGAATGAAAATTATTTCAAAAGTTGATTTAAATTTTATTTGAACAAGAACGAAGATTGTTAACTTTAAAATTGAATTTTCAATGACTAATTTTTTTAGAGATTTCTTGTTTTGATTAACGTTAAAAATAGTCTTTTTGGGCACTATATTGAATTTCGCCGAAATAGTTTCATTGGATCCGTAATAGTGTAAGATTTCAAGTTTCATAGCGATCTGACTTATCGCTTCGCCATGCAAGCTTACAATGCATAAGATTTATTTTTAGGAATTTAATTAAATTAATTTGATTTTGAAAAGCTATCTTCTGAATATGATGGAGTTGGCTCCCGATACCTATTCCATTTTGTTCAGAATAAGGGTATAACATATAGAACGCCAGGCAGCAGCTTCGTTTGGAGTTTGGAATTTTTGCAGACAGATCGGGTTGGAAATTTATATATAAGGTTGTATATTTTCACTAATTCACAATCAAAACCTTAACCCTACTCGTTCAGCCGCTCCTATCCAAATTAATGGCCAAAAACGCCCTAACTTCTCTTCTCGATTTCTCTTCATCCACTCAATGAAATCAGATGATTCCAAAAGGAAATATGGAGAACCCGTCGAGCTATATGATTTGTGCTATTGGATCGTCGAATTACGTCTTGTGGAAGGCGAGATTCGCCCGCATTCATCGATCGAGTTTCGAGGTTTTATGGTTCGCTTCGTGTGTGGTGCACGCGTGCGCTACTGGCGATGGTGGCTCTGAAGGAGGCGGTCGCGGTGGCGTGCTCGGATGGAGGTCCGGTGGTCGCCTAAGGTTGCGCGCGTGTGCAATGGCTTGGTCGCGATAGTGGGTTTTGCATGTGTCTGGGTATCGAGGCAAAGAGAGGGAAGAGGGTAACGACGTTTAATTTTTTAATTAAATTTCCTATTTAATTTTAGTTATATCGAATGTTTTTTAATCCATAAACTTTCCATACGAGTTCCGATTTGAGTGAAACAAGTGACGCTGCGATCGTATCGACGAAGGCTTTGGCATAGACTTGGATTCGTATTTATTTGAAGCTAAAAAATTTCAGCTTCAAATAAAGATGAGTGTTTTAAACGATCACGAATGACTAAAATATTTTTATGTTAGTTAAATTGAAATCATAAAGTGATTTAATTTATTGATTTTTTGGTAATACTGATATGGAAATCGACATAGAAAGTTATATGTTATAAATTTTGAATTAAAAGTTAAACTGAAATTGGAATTAAACTCCTAGTTAAATTACTGATTATTGATAATTGGTTAATTGTTGTGATATATTGACTATTTTGGATGTTGATTGTGATGGATGGCTATTGATTGATATTTTGGATGATTAGATTTTTATATATACATATATATATATACATATATATATATACACACACACACACACACATATATATATATATATACACACACACATATATATATCATGTTATCACCCTGTCAATTATTGATAGCATACAAAACTATTTATTGAATTATTTTGATTAAACTATGAAATAGGTTGAAATGATATATACCTATGACACTTCGATTTGGATTGAAATGATATATAACGATCCTTGAAATTTAAAATCGAAATAACTGATCACTTGGCTATAGGATAGAAAATTTATATATGTACAATTTGAAATTATTTAAATGATTTTGTATTAAGAAATAAAAATCAAATTTATAAATATTAAATTAATTTTGAATTCGAGTCTTGAAATGTTGAAATTGAAATTGGCTAAATTGAATTGTTCTATGAATTTATTTTGAAATGTGAAGTAAAAATCGACATATGACTTGAATTAAGAAAAGTGAAATTGTTTAAAGATTTAAACTTTTACTTGAAGATCGAATTTGTCTAAGTAAAAATAATTTAAATGGATATTTCAATTTTGAGCTCGGAATCAAATTATTTTAAAATATTTAAACTTTAATTGGATATTGAAGTTTAATTTGATTTAAGTGATTTAAATAGGTATTTTAAAATCAAACTCGAAATTGATATAAATTGAAATTAAACCATTGAATTGAATCAATGAATTGAATTTGAAGTTAAAATAAATGTTTCGAAATTGAAATTAATTCCACTTGAAATTGATACTGAAATTAATTTTAAATCGAAACTGAGTCAATTTGAATTGAATTGAGATTGAAATGATTTGAATTGAAAGATTTGGAATTGAATTAGTTTGATTTAAATTTGGACTTGAATCTGGATTTATTGGAAATGGGAAGGAACAGTTTTGAATTTGAAATTATTTTCACTATAAACTATTTTCCTATAAACCATTTTAAAATTTTTCAGTTCAAATTTCCAAATTATTTAAATTTTCGAATCATTTAATATATATCTATTTTAGTATCTTAACTATTTCAACTTTTAAAACTATTTTAGCTATTCAAACTATTTCTAAAAATTCAAACTGTTCAAGTTGGAAATTATTTATATTTAAATCATTAATTCAAATACGAATTGGTTAAATTGAAGTTATAGCCTAAGTTGAAATTTGAAATGGAAATTTGAATGAAATGATATTTTCATGTGAAAATGGCATATCCAACTGAATATGATATTTTGAAGTAAATATGATATTTTGAAGTAAATATGATATTTTGATATCAAGTATGAATCATTTTCGAAATGTAAAAGTACCAAACAGTATGTAAAACGAAGTTTGGTTGTTAAAGAGACTACGGCCTCTTGTTGGCATACTCTCTGTCTATACTGGAACCATTTTAACAACTATGTATGCGTAGGAGACTCCAGAATGGTTGGTTTTGGTGTACATTTACTGGATTTGAAGAAAAATAACGATGATGGATAGACTCCGGCTCTTGTTCCAATTTGAAATGACTAAAACAGTATGGCTTGACAGGGCCAAGTAGGCTAGCTACCCTAAGTGGACATTCGTTCTTCGATTTTCTTCTTGGACTTGGTCCATACTATTACTTTTGATGTTGGTTTCGATTAGTGCACCTTGATTTTGGGATGACCTCCCTTTGACTTGATATGGGATGGATGGACGCAGTGGTTGATCGTAGCTATGACACGTTACCACCAGCCCTGCGAGCCAAACTGGTAGTATCATACCTTGGGCATGGCCTCACATGCAATGTCATACTTATATCCTTATGCGTGACAACTATGAGTTTGGTTTAGTGTTGTCCTATCACGGCGCATCCCTATCCCCCAATGTGCTAATGGGACGTTATATGCAAACTGTACGATAGTGCTAAAAAACGCATTAAGGGGGATTAATGTAAAGACTTAGCCCTAAGAAAAATATTTATTTTACTGACTAACATTATATATAGCATATTCTACCATATATATAGATATTTTGATGGATCCTTAAGAGATGGAAAATCCCGTAACATCTCTTGAGTTATCGCACACACATTATACATAGGATAAGAGATCTAAAACGTCGTAAACATCTCTGACGCTATTACACTCCTGTTATATGTGATATTGATTTGACTCACAAAAGGATATTTTAGTCCCGAGTCGAGTGTATTGTTTTACTTTATGCTTGGGTCAGCTCTGAGTATTCAGTACATTGAAGATTATCTTTTGAAGGACAAAGACGAAGATTTGGTATATTATTACCAACATTATTTCATCACATTGTTTGTCCTGTTGCATCATCCTATTATTCTATTGTACGTATAACTCTGATAAATATTGTAAAATTATAATCAAATGTATTGTACAAATAGCTTCATGAACCGTTTATTTGATTATTATATTTTGTCATTCTGCTGTGAGATCCTATATTTGTTTTCTTCTTTTCTTATTTTTCTTAATTAACCTAATGATTATCTATGTTTCAGATTGTTTGAGTTGGAGATGTGTGGATAATTGTCGATTTAAACCTTCCGAAAACATGGGTCGTCCTAGAATATTTAAATCTTTGTTAAATATATTAAAATAATGGATTTTAACATCCAAACAAACATATTTTAAATATTAATTAATAATATTAAAATAATTTTCAAATTTTGTTCACCAAAATGATTAGTTCAATAAAAATAGAAAATATGAACGAAAAAAGTTTTCCAAAATTCCGACTTTTCGGCATCAGAATATCGTCGAAAACTTTATGCACATTTCGTACAACTCTTATACATATGCACATACATGCATATTATTATCCTACCTTTTGGCAAGGCCGTGACACCAAGAAATTGCTGGAAACCAAAGATAGATCGTCCTTGATGATCGGTTACACACGGATCGTCTATGGATACCGGTATATTTTTCCCGACTCCTGATCGAGGTACAATCAATGTGGTATAACAAGCAAAGATATGGAAGCCAACATTCCAAATTTCAGGTCAATCGGAGTTCGTATGAATAAAATATTGATCGATCAAGGTCAAGGAAATCAACACCATTCGTATCCATACAAGTTCATATCCATCTCTTCGGAAAACCTCTTTCGTATCCATCAAGCGACCATCGGTTCGTATCCATCACCCCTGCACTACTTCGCATCCGAATTGATTCTTCATTTCATATCCATTGCATTTAATCCATTTCATATCCATCAAATAAAGCTACTTCGTGTCGATTTCATCTGCATAGTTCGTATCGATCGACCAACAATCGATACGAATGAGCCACCGAACGATCAATACGAAGTAACATCTTCTATTGATACGAAATGAAGTTGAGAGCATTGGTACGAATGGAGTAGGACTGGATCGATATGAAGAGAACATGTTCAAGTGGAAGACTCAGTCACTCAACATGAAAAGTGGATCGATCCTAAAGTGTAGCCCTACGTCAGTTGATCGATACGAATTAGAAGCGATACGAAACAATTGATATGAATTGTATCGATATAATCTCGGTAGTATTTTGTAAATGCAAACTTTAATCGGTCACAAATAAAAATCTACAAGTCCAAATGCCACCAAATTTTCATAGGAGCTTGCATACCTCCTCTACTTGGTCTATGGTCAATCTCAGTCCAAAAGAAGTCATTTTTGATCGATACAAATTGTGTACGTAGCGTTCATGGATCGATCCCTAATGTCAAGGGATCGATTTGGTGGGCCCACTGAGCGAGATATTTTTAGCCTATGCCTATAAATAGCAGCCCAGTGCCTCTAAAAAATGGGCTTTTGACTCTTCTACACCAATACTGCTGAAATCTCCATTGTATCTTGAGTGATCTGCTGCAATCTATAACAACTTTGGTATTGGTGATTACCTATACTATTGAATTATAACGATAGTTATAATTTAATATTGAGAATCAAATAAATTTGAGAAAAATAATTTTTATTAAAGTTGTTTATTTGGAATAAACGATGTAACTTGAGAACAAATATTGGGTATTTTTGTTAATTTTAAGTTAATAAATCAATTTAGTGGTTTATTTCAACATTTATTGGTTGGAATAAATATTTATAGTTAAAAATAAAGTTTTAAAGCTTTATTTTAGTAAGTTTGAGAAGAAAATGATCAACTGTTAATTTTTACTTGAGTTGTGCAATAGTGTTGTAAGTTATTGCTTATATTAAAGCTTTTATTTAAAAGAAGAAATATGAACAAAATAAGTATTTTATTAAAATAAAAGATGAAATGTGGTTTAAAGATAATAGTTAATGATTAAAAAGTGTTAGAATGATTTGTTGAAAATGGTATTTTACACTAAAATTGTGTAACTTGTAAAATATTGTTAAATATGGGATTTTATTGTTAAAAATTAACTTTTTGTTGTTAAAATAAATTTTTATTTGTTGAGAAAATAAATTTTTGTTCACATACACTTTTATGTATAAATTTAAGTTGGCTTCAAAATAAGAAAATATGAGTTATATTGTTAAATAAGTGAAATGTGTGCATTTACTTAGTAAATTTTACTAAGTTTTGTTGTTGGACTTAATGGGTATATGGTTTAGATCCTAAACCCATTCTAGAAGCCTCAGGAAATAAGAAAAATAACTTGATCGTTGTTTTTCCTCTTTAATTATTCCTTTCTTCTTCTACAAAAACAAAGACAGTAAAAAGAAAACCCATGGCCACTTCTTGTTAAATTCAACTTTCTCCAATTTTTGCTGAAAATTCAAGCGTTAATCGATCAAACAAAGATTAGAAAAGGTAATCCAAACCAATACTATAAAAATTTCATCAAAATCCATGAATTAGATTTGAAATTGTGTGTAACTCTTCCTTTTTGTTCTTGCATGTATTGAAACTCAATTTCTAGGTTGTTGAAGCATCTTTCAAGCAAAAGCTCGCCTCTTTTCACTAATTTGATCTTGAAGCTCAGGTATCTGAAAGGTGAGTATCAATCTCACAATAGATAGTCCATGCAATACCAAAAATGGCAAATTGAATCAAAAACTTGCGAAAAAATTCGTTTTTGAACTATTTTAAATTTTCTGTGTAAACTGTCTTGAGTTGAACTTTGTGCAGTCGTATCTCTCTATTCCGACATTGAAATGCTGCCGCATTTTTTTTTGTAGATCATGTTTTGTAGATTATGTGTACCAAATTTCAGTTCATTTTGACCTAGATAACATATAGGTATATGCTGCCGAACTTTGATTCGAAGCATATTTTTTGCCTAGATTTCTACAGTAAGAACACTGCCTGTGTTTAACTTTGAGACATCATATCTTTTTCATACTTTGTCTAAATTACATTTCTTGGTACAGTTTAAAGTCTTGTTGTTGATCTTTATGATGCAAAATTTCAGGTCATTTCGACCTATATAGCATATAGAAATTTGCTGTCGAACTTTGATTCGGAGTATGTTTTCGCCTATATTTTTACAGTGAAAACGCTGTCCTGGGTTCAAGTTTGAGACATCATATCTTTGTCATACTTTGTCTAAATTGCATAATTCTTGGTACAGTTTAAATTCTTGTTGTTTATATTTATGCATATTAAACTCCAGGTCATTTCGACCTATATAGCAATAGAAATTTGCTGCCGAACTTTGATTCAAAGCATGTTTTTGTCCAGATTTTTACAGTGAAAACACTGCCTGGGTTCAACTTTGAGACATCATATCTTTTTCATACTTTGTCTAAATTGCATTTTTCTTGGTGTAGTTCAAAGTCTTGTTGTTGATCTTTATGCATGCTATATTTCATATCATTTAGACCTATATAGAATATAGAAATATGCTGCCGAACGTTGACTCGAAGCATGTTTTTGTCTAGATTTTTACAGTGAAAACACTGCCTGGGTTCAACTTTGAGACGCCGTATCTTTCTCATACCTTGTATAAATAGTATAATTCTTCTTGTAGTTTAAATTATAGTCGTTGAACTTTATGAATGTTAAATTTCATGTCATTCGGACCTCTGTGGCCTATAGAAACATGCTGTCAAACTTTGAATTGGAGCACGATTTGCTCCAGCCGTTGACAGTGAAATCTAGCTGCAAGTCCAACTTTGAGAAATCATGTTTCTCTCGTTTCTTGTTTGACTGTATCCATTCTTCTTTTATTTAAAGTGGAGTTGTTGAAACCTGTAACAACCCGCATATTTATCGATTTTATATTTAAATATTTTATTTAAATATTTTATCGTTAGTCGGATTTTAGTCCGAAAAGCTACTTTTTGCAAACAGCCGAATTAGGACTCGAGACCACTTCCATTGAGTTCAAAATACCGTTTGCAACCTATTTGAGTATAAGCTTCGATATGTTTGGAGAAAGTTGATTTTTGCTACTTTTTCCCGCTTAGGGCTTTGGTTTGGGCTGAGCCAATTAACCACTTACTAACTCAGTCCCAATCCTCCTCTCCTCTTCATTACTTCATTCCAACTCCTAACTCTCTAGCAAAACTGAAAATGGAGGTGGAGAGTGGAAATTAAAACTCCAAGCCCTAGCTTCCTTTGCAAATCCATCTCCCAGCTCCAAAGTTCAAGAGAACTCATTGGCAAGCTTCCTCTTCTCCTTCTCCAACTCATTCTCTCTTTGATTTCAGAAATTTCCTAAACCTAATTTAAGGAATGTTTCTCTTTTAAGCTTAGATTCAAGCTTGTTGAGTTGGAATTGAAGAGTGCTTGTTCTTGCCATTGCTTCATAGCATCTTCTTCATTCGTTTGGGTTCAAAGGTGAGATTTTTAATCTCACATCTAAGTCTATGAATTATCTTCGATTGTTAGGTATAAATTCCTAACACTTATTCTTGTGCAATTGCTTTTGATTTGGATTGCTTTTGATAATATTCCAATTTTAGTGTTTGAAAGCCAAATCCTTAAAAATCATAGCTTTGAGGTTCAAATGTGTTTTTGGTGAAGCATCGAGGAGCCAATAGGGCCGGGTAGCCGTTAGGCATAATTCCCTAGCGTCCGTGCTCGTTCTGTTGCGAATTGGTGGAGGTTGCATATCAATTTATGGGCATCAATTTGCAGAGCATCAGGTTCGGCCGACCGACCCCCCTGGTTCGGTCGACCGACCTGCTAGTAAAAGTGCAGTTGCACTTCTTTGTTTCTGGTTCGGTCGACCGACCCCTCTGGTTCGGTCGACCGACCTGATGCCCGAGAAGTTTTCAAAACTGGGTTCGGTCGACCGAGCTCTGTAGCCGGCCGACCGACCTGATGATATTTTGCCTATTTGCCTATTTTAGTTTGAATTTCCAACTTTAATCGATTCGTGTTAATTCCCTTTTGTTATTATCACTTATTATCGACTTTGATGACATTTTCTTCGTGATTTTGGGAATATCCATTTCGATGGATTCGGTAATCGATTTCTTTGGAATTTATTCACGTCTTCGAATGTGAATTTTATGCCCGATTGTTTCTACAATCACTTCTATGATCTGTCACTTTAAAATATAAAGGTTTTCTATACTAGTAGTAAATATCAAAACTCTTTCTTCAAATGATTTCAACACTATTTTATTACAAAGCTCGTTTTCTAAAACCGATTTTCAATCTATTAGTATATACAAACCTTTACCTCACTCGTATGAGAAATCCAATTAAACGACTTAGTAAAACAAGTGGTATGAAACGCTTGCGTTTACTTCGTTGGTTAATTCTTGGACTTGTTCGATTGAAAACTCTTGTGATAATTTTCTAGTGGAGATCTACAATTTGTTCGTAAATATTTAAGTTAAGCTAGTGGTTATGGGACATGAAGCTAAGCTCATATATTTACTAGCTTACTGTAATCGACACTTCTCTTTGATCATGACGATCATTTTATGGTTTAGACTAGCATTGTGCGATGTCTCTTTGTCCACGTGGAGGACTGTACGTCGTTTTTATTGAGCTTCAGCTCACCAGGAGGAGCTTCGGCTCAAAGTCCGCAATGGGGGACTATACCCTGTCACGAGGAGCTTCGGCTCACCAGGAGGAGCTTCGGCTCAAAGTCCGCAATGGGGGACTATACCCTGTCACGCGGAGCTTCGGCTCACCAGGAGGAGCTTCGGCTCAAAGTCCGCAATGGGGGACTATACCCTGTCAGGAGGAGTTTATTTTTCTGGGATTGGCCATCCTTTTTATTGTGATTTATGGATTTCGTGTGTTGATTTCTGGAATTTATGTTTCACCAACTTTTACGATGGGCATTGATATATATGTCATTTATTGTGGCTTGGTGAATGAAATTAGGAGTATGACATTCCTTTTTATCTTGAGTAGATTATTGTGATATTGATT
Source organism: Allium cepa (assembly GCA_030765085.1). Taxonomy (NCBI): domain Eukaryota; kingdom Viridiplantae; phylum Streptophyta; class Magnoliopsida; order Asparagales; family Amaryllidaceae; genus Allium; species Allium cepa. The sequence goes on along the minus strand of CM060938.1, from coordinate 443,035,310 downwards.
AATCTCTTGTTGATTTTCAATTACTTATTTATCACAACTTGGCATTGTGATTATTATATGTTTATGTCATATCTCTTATTATATATCACTTTATCTGATATTTATAGCTAGACTGATCCGATTATTATTTTCTTCTTAAATAATACTCGGGTCAGACTGATATTTTACAGGTGCTTCTGCTTGACTCCTTATCGCACTTTCATCTGATCTTTTGGCTAACTACTTAAGTTTAGTAGTTTTTGTTGTATACATTTGAGATACAGACTCTATGATGTATACTTATTCTTTTGTCTAGCACTTGTATCTATTCTTTCTGATATTGTGGGTCTTGTTTGACCACTACTCTGATGTACACTTTCATGTGTTATATTCATATCTATTTCCGCCTTTGTGATATGAATTGACTGATTTGTGTTATGTTTATTTCTATATTTGTTTCCGAAGACCTTTATAGCCACTGTGTAGTAGCTTTGAGTTTGTGTCGGTATGTCAGATTTCCTCTTGAGATGAAAAGTTATATTTTTATCTGGCATATCGGTGCTTGCACAAAGCAATTATACAGATGGTCGCTCCTCAACAGCCTTATTCTCCATGCTAGTCGACAGCATTACTCCGTAGTGTTCTTGGCTAGCGTGGGTATAGAGGTGGGGCATCACAGCTTGGTATCAGAGCCAAACTTCGGAACAATGTAGAATAATATTACAAGGATCATCGTCCTAAGTCTTTCTTAGGAGTCGTGCTTTAGGATTTAATTCGAGTCTTCGTACCGATTCATCCTATTTTCTTTATGATTCCTTGTTTTATCAATCAAGTTTGATTGAAATTTATTTTGAGAATAACTTTTTCCTCTTCTTTCTTTCTTTCTTAAAGAAGAGAAATGGTTAGACCTGGCCGTCCCAGCGCCGGTCAATCTAGTGCTACTCCCCAGGATGGAGTATTTATGTCTGCCCAGCAGCTTTTAGATCTTGTTAAGGACGCTCAAGCTGCCGGCCCCAATCCAGAGCCTACTCATCCAAGGTCCGGTTTTGCACGCTTGTGCAGAGACTATACCGATTTGGGTGGAAGGCCATTCAAAGGATCCGAGAGTGTTATAGAAATTCAAGCTTGGCTCAAATCATGCGATCACATCTTTTCTCGCATGAATCTTATTGACTTACATCAAGTCCAAGTGGCTTCTAGCATGCTCCAAGAAAGAGAATTAGATTGGTATGAGCTCCTAATTTCTGAAATCGTTGAAGCGGATCTCACTTGGGAGCAATTCCAGGAAAGATTCGTATCGAAATTTGTGCTGGAGGCTGAAAAAGTAACTTTGGCCCGGCGTTTTATTGACCTTGTTCAAGGTGGATCTTCTGTGACAGACAATGTCGCATCTTTCGAATCTCTTTCCAAATACGGGGTTGAATACATTAACACCCCATTGAAGAAAAATCAAAGATTTGTCTATGGCTTGAATAAGAATCTTAAGAAGCCATTACTCCTGAAACTTGAGGTTTCATTTGATCAGCTTATTGATATCGCTCTTCGTCTTGAAGAGGCCGATAGAGAAAGTGATGTCTGGTTGGGAGTGCCAAACCGAACTCCAACAACAATAAGAAGAGGCATCCCTTTATTAGGTTCGAAAGTCCTAATCTTAACAAGAGGGCGAAGCAAGAGACTTCTATAGCAAATACTCCCATCCCTAATCGCGGAGAATGCTACAATTGTGGCTCTAGGGACCACTATATAAATAGGTGTCCAAGGCCTATTTCTTTCCGCTATTGCAAAAGTGCGGATCATTATATATCTTCATGTCCCAAGCGTCAAAGCAAGAGAGAAGGAAAGCTGCAAGCCCCTAGCAACTCTCCTCTTAGTCAAGGTATTTTACATTCAATCCTTGATGGCATTGTTTTATTTCGTGATCTTCTTATTCGAGTTCTTTTTGATATGGGTTCCATCTCACTATTCTATATCAAAAGAACTTGTTGATTCCTTTTCTTTGAAAATATTTTGGACTTGATGACTTCTTTGAGAGTTGCGAATCCGGATGGTAGATCTGCAACACTCAATTTGCTTTCTATTGATGTCGAAATTATTTTATGTGATTTTTCTTTCCGAGCCGATTTTTACTTAGGCTTCGGAATTGATTTTTGTAAGGATTGGCTTAATTGTGACGCCCATATCCTATTTTCTATGTGGACAATTCATCTTTGACATTTTCTATCTGTTAAGCAGATTTCTATTTTTTTCTTGAGATTCCGATTTCAAATTCTTGAAGGAATCATTTTATTCTTTAAGCCCTCAAGATGAGAAAAGTGTTACTTCTCTTATCTAAATAATTTGTGAAACTTTTTCGGTATTTTTGAGTTTGTCTTAGGATTTATCACCTAAGTAATCTTTTGTATGGTGTTAAGGTCTTTCTAGTTCGGCCTTGCCACCGTTTTCATTTGCTACGAGTTGCGGAAGTTAGCATTCCATTTACCGCATTCCGCACTTGTTATGATTCCTATGAATGAAGTATTATATCATTCAGTTTGTCCAGCTTATTTCATCCATTTTATTAATCGAATATTCTATGAATATTTCGATGAGACCATTCTTGTATATATTGATTTTGGGTGAAAATAATAATTTAAAATTTTGAAAATCTTTTTCATAAGATTTATTTATAAGTACAATTTGATTTTTGTCCTTAAAATGAACAAAGAATATTCTTAAAAGTTTTTAGAAACATGTTTATCATATAGAAGATGATTTTGTGATTGTATTGCCCGTTGAGTGTTTTAAGAATTCTGGTCGATGCGCTTGATCAACGTTATCGATAGGAATCTCCTAAACGCTTTGATGAGACAGTCAGACACGATGTATTGACTTATAAAAATGTAAATTTTTGTAGAAAGATTATTACATAAAGATAAATGTAATTTTGAAAGTTTTAACTTTTCAGGAAAGGAGATTATTTAAAAGAGATTCCTTCTTTTCGATACTCTTATTCTTGTGATTCCTGAAGGGGAACCAAGACTTTGCTATTTGTACCGATACTAGTCGTATTGGTTTGGATGCCATTCTCTTGCAAAGGAGAACGTGCTATCACTTGTGCTTCTAAACCATTAAAGCCGATGGAGACTAGGTATGCCACTCATGATCTAGTGCTCGCGGCTATTGTTTTTACTTTTGGAATTTGGCATCATCATATTTGGGATGAGAATTTGATCTCTACCTCGATCATAAATCTTTGGGATATTTATTTTCTCATAAGAAACTTCAGGTTGACTCGAGTTCCTGACATCTTATGATCTTGATATTCTTTTTATTCCTGGAAGGGAAATCATGTTGCCAATACGTTTTGTCGTAGGCAACAAGTGTTGATTCTTTGATGATGTCTGAATGGAATTATCTTTTTTATCAAGTTCATCGAACGTTTTGATATACTTCGTTTTATTGAGCCTTATCTCATTCCTTTTATGGACTAGTGTCCGATGTTCTTTTATGGTGTTCGGTTCATCGGAGGTATTATTATTATAATACATCGATGTTCCATCTTATCTGGATCAATAGATGTACCATTATTTTACTGCATCGTTGATCCGGTTTATCGGTTCATTTGGCGCACCGTTTTTGTACTACGCTGATGTTCTAGATTATTTGAGTTTCTAGTTTCTCGGGCGTACTGTTATTATACTACGTCGTTGCACCAGCTCAATTTTCTGCTATTCTTGACGTTCTCCACGTCTTTTATCTACGGAAATGCCTTAGGGATTCCGAATTTTTATTCTTTAGCCCGGTGATATTGTGGAAATTGAAGTTTCACCAGATTTGATTTTTGAGCAACATCCTATTCGAATTATTGCTTCGGAGCTCAAACGACTTTGAAATAAAGATGATCTTCTTGTGAGAGTTCAATGGTTCTCAAATCCTAGGGAATCTAGAGAATTCATTGAGCGATCCCGTACTTGCTAACTCTTTCGTGCTCTTTATGGTGAACTTCTTATTTAAATTTTCTTTTGTGTTGATATGCTTCCATGGTTGTTACTTCTTATTTTCCTCTTAAGTATTGCGAGGACGCAATTTCTTTAAGGAGGGGAGTCTGTAACAACCCGCATATTTATCGATTTTATATTTAAATATTTTATTTAAATATTTTATCGTTAGTCGGATTTTAGTCCGAAAAGCTACTTTTTGCAAACAGCCGAATTAGGACTCGAGACCACTTCCATTGAGTTCAAAATGCCGTTTGCGACCTTTTTGAGTATAAGCTTCGATATGTTTGGAGAAATTTGATTTTTGCTACTATTTCCCGCTTAGGGCTTTGGTTTGGGCTGAGCCAATTAACCACTTACTAACTCAGTCCCAATCCCCCTCTCCTCTTCATTACTTCATTCCAACTCCTAACTCTCTAGCAAAACTGAAAATGGAGGTGGAGAGTGGAAATTAAAACTCCAATCCCTAGCTTCCTTTGCAAATCCATCTCCTAGCTCCAAAGTTCAAGAGAACCCATTGGTAAGCTTCCTCTTCTCCTTCTCCAACTCATTCTCTCTTTGATTTCAGAAATTTCCTAAACCTAATTTTGGGAATGTTTCTCTTTTAAGCTTAGATTCAAGCTTGTTGAGTTGGAATTGAAGAGTGCTTGTTCTTGCCATTGCTTCATAGCATCTTCTTCATTCGTTTGGGTTCAAAGGTGAGATTTTTAATCTCACATCTAAGTCTATGAATTATCTTCGATTGTTAGGTATAAATTCCTAACATTTATTCTTGTGCAATTGCTTTTGATTTGGATTGCTTTTGAGAATATTCCAATTTTAGTGTTTGAAAGCCAAATCCTTAAAAATCATAGCTTTGAGGTTCAAATGTGTTTTTGGTGATGCATCGAGGAGCCAATAGGGCCGGGTAGCCGTTAGGCATAATTCCCTAGCGTACGTGCTCGTTCGGTTGCGAATTGGTGGAGGTTGCGTATCAATTTATGGGTATCAATTTGCAGAGCATCAGGTTCGACCGACCGACCCCCCTGGTCCGGTCGACCGACCTGCTAGTAAAAGTGCAGTTGCACTTCTCTGTTTCTGGTTCGGCCGACCGACCCCCCTGGTTCGGTCGACCGACCTGATGTCCGAGCAGTTTTCAAAACAGGGTTCGGTCGACTGAGCTCTGTAGCCGGCCGACCGACCTGATGATATTTTGCCTATTTGCCTATTTTAGTTTGAATTTCCAACTTTAATCGATTCGTGTTAATTCCCTTTTGTTATTATCACTTATTATCGACTTTGATGACATTTTCTTCGTGATTTTGGGAATATCCATTTCGATGGATTCGGTAATCGATTTCTTTGGAATTTATTCACGTCTTCGAATGTGAATTTTATGCCCGATTGTTTCTACAATCACTTCTATGATCTGTCACTTTAAAATATAAAGGTTTTCTATACTAGTAGTAAATATCAAAACTCTTTCTTCAAATGATTTCAACAATATTTTATTACAAAGCTCGTTTTCTAAAACCGATTTCCAATCTATTAGTATATACAAACCTTTACCTCACTCGTATGAGAAATCCAATTAAACGACTTAGTAAAACAAGTGGTATGAAACGCTTGCGTTTACTTCGTCGGTTAATTGTTGGACTTGTTCGATTGAAAACTCTTGTGACAATTTTCCAGTGGAGATCTACAATTTGTTCGTAAATATTTAAGTTAAGCTAGTGGTTATGGGACATGAAGCTAAGCTCATATATTTACTAGCTTACTATAATCGACACTTCTCTTTGATCATGACGATCATTTTATGGTTTAGACTAGCATTGTGCGATGTCTCTTTGTCCACGTGGAGGACTGTACGTCGTTTTTATTGAGCTTCGGCTCACCAGGAGGAGCTTCGGCTCAAAGTTCGCAATGGGGGACTATACCCTGTCAAGAGGAGCTTCGACTCACCAGGAGGAGCTTCGCTCAAAGTCCGCAATAGGGGACTATACCCTGTCACGAGGAGCTTCGGCTCACCAGGAGGAGCTTCGGCTCAAAGTCCGCAATGGGGGACTATACCCTGTCAGGAGGAGTTTATTTTCTGGGATTGGCCATCCTTTTTATTGTGATTTCTGGATTTCGTGTGTTGATTTCTGGAATTTATGTTTCACCAACTTTTACGATGGGCATTGATATATATGTCATTTATTGTGGCTTGGTGAATGAAATTAGGAGTATGACATTCCTTTTTATCTTGAGTAGATTATTGTGATATTGATTAATCTCTTGTTGATTTTCAATTACTTATTTATCACAGCTTGGCATTGTGATTATTATATGTTTATGTCATATCTCTTATTATATATCACTTCATCTGATATTTATAGCTAGACTGATCCGATTATTATTTTCTTCTTAAATAATACTCGGGTCAGACTGAGATTTTACAGGTGCTTCTGCTTGACTCCTTATCGGACTTTCATCTGATCTTTTGGCTAACTACTTAAGTTTAGTAGTTTTTGTTGTATACATTTGAGATACAGACTCTATGATGTATACTTATTCTTTTGTCTAGCACTTGTATTTATTCTTTTTGATATTGTGGATCTTGTTTGACCACTACTCTGATGTACACTTTCATGTGTTATATTCATATCTATTTCCGCCTTTGTGACATTAATTATCTGTGACTGATTTGTGTTATGTTTATTTCTATATTTGTTTCCGAAGACCTTTATAGCCACTGTGTAGTAGCTTTGAGTTTGTGTCGGTATGTCGGATTTCCTCTTGAGATGAAAAGTTATATTTTTATCTGGAATATCGGTGCTCGCACAAAGCAATTATACAGATGGTCGCTCCTCAACACCTTTATTCTCAGTGCTAGTCGACAGCATTACTCCGTAGTGTTCTTGGCTAGCGTGGGTATAGAGGTGGGGCGTCACAAAACCTATGCCTGTAAAATTTTACGGCTTTTAAACCTTTGTTATTAGTTGAAAATTATCTTGGAACTTTGAATCGGAGCTTGTTTTGCTCCAGCTGAACATTTGAATTGTTTTTATATGAATTTATTTTCAATGATGTTTTTGATCAGCTTGATCCTAAGATGAAAGAGCCAATATTACCACTTATCCGTATTTTGGATTGGTGAGTTTTTAAGAGATTTTTGTACGACGATTTTATGAATAATTTCATTGAATTTTTGTTGTTTCTTTGCATGTACTTTCTAAACCATTTTCGGAAGATTTTTTTATCTTTTGAAATAAATATTTTACAATATTTATAATTAGTTTAAATCTATCAAAATTATTCGTTATCTATAATGAGAAAATTTTCAAAAGTTATTTTCCAAACGATTTTGAAACTAGTTTTAAAAGCTTATTTACTATAATAATTATTTTCTACATATAATACATATTTTTGCACTTTTCAGATGTATGAGAAAGAGAATTAAACGATTTAGTAAAACATGTGGTATGAGACACATGGGTTTACTTTTTCAGTTAATTCCAGACTTGTGCGATCGAAACCTCTTAAGTATATTGTTTTTAGTTGATAATTGAGATTTATAATTCCTATTATAGGAATTATCCGGGTTAGCCAATTTTTGGCGAATTGAGAGGTTCGAGATCTCCTATTATAGTGGTAATAATCAATGAGAACCACTTACATATATGTTTCTTTACTCGCCGATGCGACGAGGCGAGTCCTGAGATAAGATTTTCCTTTTTAGGAATTATGGGTTATGAGAAACCACCATGAGATTTATTTGCACTTGCCGATGATACGAGGCAAGATATATGAGTATTCTAATATTTCTTAGGCTTGTGATTTTATTTTTATGATGTGGAGTTATCTAGTTGTTAGTAAACCGTTTAGTGCGAACGTGTGGTATGAGACGCCCATTAACACTTTTCGGGTTCCTTTCCAAGAGTTTGTGACACATCCACAAGTATGCCGGTGCATATGAGTTTTGTGACTTCGGTCACCACGAGTTATGCGACTTCGGTCACCACGAGTTATGTGACATCGGTCACCACGAGTATGACCTTCGATTCCACGAGTTAGGTACCTAAATTATAAATAGCACTGGATAATGCACATGCAACGTTGCTTCAGCTTTGCAATCGGGGATCTGGCCATTCCAGGGTTTTCTGAGTTTTATACGATTTCACCATTTTTTGAGATATTTTGTTACAATGATAACCTAGTGCTACATGAGATGTTATATAGGGTGATTTCGTTTTTATGAAATTTGAACTCTTTCTTGAGTTCCATGAGATTCATATTGGAATTTCGATGAATTTCTCTTATGGCTTTTGTTTGCATTTGAGTTGAATGCCATTACGTATGGATTTCTAATGTTGAATTAAACCTATTCATGCGACAACCCTTGGTGAACATATACTATGCATTGAGATTATACTATCATTGTACCCTTTCTTTGCAGTTAAAGGAAGAATTCCCTTATGCACTTATATTCCTATTATCTTATACTAATATCAAGTTCTAGCTAGCCTGACCCGTGTATTTATTACTCGGGTCAGACCGACTTGCAGGTTGGGTAGTTGGACTCTTAGCTTGCTTTACCTTTTGGACTTCACCATCGACATAGGATATGGCATAGTTTTTGTGTAGTAGTCTTTCTGTTGGAAACTTTTGATGTATATATTCTTTTGTGGGGAATGTATGTATATATTATGGTTGTATACCACAAGTGGTATGTTGTATTACATTTGATGTATGTATTCATATGTATCGTTTCTGTGTTGCTGTTCCGTGACTTGTAATTGATATAGTTATTACGTTTTGTTTCTGAATCGATCCTGTAGTCGCCATAGTAGTGTATTAGATAGGACTTAAGTATGTCGAATACTCGAGATGAAATGAAAAAAGGTGTATAAATATCAACATACTTAGCTCTTATCTAATGCAAGACTATGATGGTCGGCCTTAACCAGCCCTATTCTGCGCATTAGCAGACCGAATTACTAAGTAATTCTCTTTGTTAATGTGGGTCTCGGGGTGGGGCGTCACATAATCAGTTGTAACCAATAAGAATCATCGATAAAACAGCAAACTTTCTATTGTGGATGTAGGCTACAACGTTGAACCCCTCTAGCTATGTTCTTATAATTCTATATGTCAGTTTTTGGTTTTTTTGTTAGATTAACCTCATTTTCATTTATATTCTACACTTTGATCTCTTCAAAACTCCCGAAGAGCATGGTGCCCAATTTTGGTACAAACATTTTGGTGCTTTCACTGAGGAAATCTAGCTTTTCTCCTACTCATTGATCTACTACCATCGTTGGATTGCAAGAATCTAAGGAGAAGATCCAGATCTCACATTCAATAGTTCTTCCATCCTATTCAGATTAAATCAAATCTAGGAAGGAGCCACATCATTCACTATGGTTACTACTAGAACCGCCTTAACTACTGTATATCAAGAAGGATGGGATAGACGAAATCCCATGCAACTACCCACTACGGGTCAAAGCTCAGCTGGAACTTCCAATCCATAAGGCCTATCACCAAGGAGGAATTCCAAATGCTGATGTAGGAACTGACTCGGAGCCGCCGGCAACTCACCCAGCAGATCTGTACCAACACGGAGCTAATCAACCAACTGAATGAGGAAAGACAAAGGAGATCCAAAAGGGATCGTGCTTCCTTTTCATCCATCGAGAGCTCGACTTCCTTCGACTTTAATAACAGATCTACTCATCCACGGCTAAATGGAAGCTATGCGCAAGCCCCTGGGAATTAACGCACTCTAAATCTTGGACAAGCTGGAGTTGGTCCTTCTACAAGGCACTAGGCTAGACCCTCCTCCCAAGGATGGGCATTCCCTTATCATCCCACTAATAGCCATGCAGCCGCCGCTGTCGCCATAGACTTGGAAGCTGACCTTCGGAACCGAGCAGATCCGACCCTTTGCTAATGTTCTCATACTCCCGAACCATATGTGCTAGAAGATCTGGAACCTAGGAGGCGAGGCATGGACCGTCGAGCGCGCCCGGACCGTCCTCACATTAAGGAACCCGACCACACCTTTGCTCAGAATATCTAAATGCTAGACATTTCAACCATTATCCGTCAAATGATATGCAAAAGTTAAGGCCACACTAATGACGATTGGAGAATCTCTCGAAGTCATACTCCATTCACTGATAACATCATTTGTGCTAAGCCACCTCTCTAATTCAGAATGCCAACTTTACATGTTTATGAAGGGAGCTTAGATCCTAATCAGCACATCCTAAAATATGAATGACTTATGAAAGCCGCTCGAGTTGACAATGCGGTTGAATGTACAAGATTTGCTATCTCCCTTAAGGGTATCGCAACCATGTGGTTACTTGTTTACCGCCTCGATCCATTTCATTCTTTGATCAGTCGGCAACCAAGTTCGTTGAACAGTTTTGTATGCACGTCATGAGGCTGAAGGATGTTAACACCTTATCTAACATCACTGAAGCTCCAGGAGAGACACTCAAACGTTATTTGGAAAGGTTTCGTGACACATGTGCAGAGATTAGTAACCCTAATGACAATTCCATATTGATGGCATTGACTAAAGGAATCGATCCTGATTCCGAACTTGGCAATTGTTTGGCTGAGAAACCCCCCACATCATTGGATCGTTTCTATGCTAAGGCGGCCCAGTTCTTGAGGCAAGAAGACGCTAGACAATCTAGAAAGCAGGATGATGCGGGGCCAATACGGAAGGCATTCAAATTAAAGTAACTGTAAAAAACCGGTGAGAGTTTCGATAAAGTGCAGTTGAATATACAGAATAAGAAATATCAGCAGAAAGGCAATGGGGGTCAGGGTAAGAAGCGAGATCAAAATTGCGGACCATGACACAGAGCTCTAATGTTTGACCAATATACCCTATTGAATACATCCCTAGAGAATGTGTACTTGCAGACCTATAATACTGGCTAATATAAGAAGCCAGCTCCGAAGCAGTCATCCGAAAAGCAAAATCAATCTGGGAAACTCTGTAGATTCCATGATTGCTATGGTCACAATACCAATGAGTATCGCTATTTATAGGACATTATTGAGAAGTTAATCCAGGAAAGGAAGTTGGAACAATTTTTCGGGCACCGCAGGCTAGAGATGCGCGCCCATCGAACCAGAATCAAGTCCAGAATCAGGCTAGACTGGAGAACCCGTGCGTACCGACGAGAGGTTGGTCATTAACATCGTTAGGGATGGTCCTTATCCAGCAGATTGAACCTGGAGGGAAATGGATTCGTATGCTAGTTCGATTAGGCATGTAGACTTCGAGTGTTGCAGTATCATTGATAATGGGGATCCGACGAAATAATTGAAAACGATGATAGACAGCATCATTTTTTGAGACAGAGATGTTGATAGGGTCGAAGCCCCTGCTATTTATCCACTAGTCATATCAGCTTAAATAGGTCCAGCTTGGATGAAGAGGATCTTGGTAGATATTGAAAGTTCCGTAAATATTCTTTTTTAACGAGCTTGTGACCAAATGAAAATGGAAGTGAAAGACTTAAAGCCGTGTCATTCTCACGTACATGGATTTAATGGAAGTGTAACGATACCCACTGGCATGGTGGAGTTACCAGCGGAATTGGGAATCGAAGATCGCCGGAGAGTCCGGATGCTACAGTTCATTATATTGGATATCAATTCTCCATATAATGCTTTCTTTAGCCGAAAAACCCAAGCTGAATTTAGGGCAGCCATTTCCCCATGGTGCTTAACTCCTAAGTTCCCTACAAACAATGGGGTTGGAGTTGTATAAGGAAATCAGTCGGTTGGACGCGACTGTTATGTTGTTGAGCCGCAGGAGGCACAGCGGAAGGAGAAGGGCAAGGATGTAGAGGAATCTCTCTACGTCCATTTTACTAATAATTAAAAGCTAACGCTTGGGCCTAGGCCTTGGCGCCACAACCAATTCCTAAGAGATCTTGATCTAAGAGATGACGATAATGAAGAGGAAGTCAAAGACAGTTAGGCTTCCTCGGTAGAGTTGACGATCGATTTTCCAATTAATGGTGATGATGACTTCAGAATGGTAAAGGTTGGGTCTCAGCCAAGCCAACAGATGAGAGAGGAATTGGTTGAATTTCTTCGAGCGAACCCCGACAAGTTTACCTGGATGCACTCAGATATGTGTTGGATTATACCAGACATCGCAAGCTATACATTGAATATTGACCTGCGACATGTCCCGGTCTAGCAGAAAAGGCATGGTTTGGATTCAGACAGATTTGCCGCCTTGAAAGAAGAGGTGGATAAACTCAAGACAAACGGGTTTATTCGAGATGCGTTATATCCAGAGTGGGTATCCAGTCCGGTGCTTGTCAGGAAACCCAACGGAAAATGGAAAACTTATGTAGGCTACTCAGATTTGAATAAAGCTTACCCTAAAGATAGTTTTCCACCTTCTAAAATTGATCAGCTTGTAGAATCAATGGACGGACACGAGCTCTTATCCTTTATGGAGGCATACTCCGGCTACAACCAAATACTGATGCACCGATCTAATCAGGAGCACACCGGCTTTTTCACCGATCTGGGACTCTATTGTTATAAAGTGATGTCATTAGGACTCAAGAACACTGGAGCAACTTACCAAAGGCTAGTCAACTGGATGTTCGCCTACCAGTTCAGGAAAACTATGGAGGTGTACATGGATAATATGCTTGTAATGTTGCGGCTCTCCATCAATCATGTCAAAGACCTAGAAACAATGTTCAACATCCTTCGAGAGTACCGAATGAAGCTCAACCCATTGAAGTGTCACTTTGGGGTCGTGTTCGAAAAGTTCCTTGGATTCATTGTCAACGCTCGAAGAATTGAAGCCAACCTTGAAAAGATCTGGGCGTTCCAGAATCTCAAGACTCCTAGAACTATAAAGAAAGTACAATGCCTCAACGAAAAGATAGCGGCATTGGGTAGATTCGTCTCCATATCCACCGTTACGTGCATTCCCTTCTTCAATCTGATCAGAAAAGGAAAGCGGAACTTTGAATGGATTGACAAGTGTGAATGCGCTTTTCGAGCACTGGTCCAACACCTAGCTATGACACATATTCTATCAAGGCCGATTGACCAAGAGAGACTATACATCTATATAGCAATTTTAGAAAATGAAATCAGTGTCGCGTTAATCCAGATGAGAATCGGATACAAAAACTGGTCTATTACATAAGCAAGCGACTGACCGGGGGGGGGGGGGGGAGAGGAATTATCCAATGTTAGAGAAGCTGGCTTACTGTCTCATTATTGCCTTAAGAATGCTCCATCCTTACTTTCAGGCCCATTCGATCATGGTTTACACTGACCAGCCGTTGCGATAGGTCCTTAAACGTCCCGAGATGTCTGGTAGATTACTCCAATGGAGCATCAAGTTGATTCAGTTTGACATTGCTTATACACCAAGGTGGTCTATTCGAGGAAAAGTTCTGGCGGACTTCATTGCTGAATTCACCATTCTAGAGGACTTTCCTGAAACCAGTGAATTTCCTAAGTACATATGAAAGTATACATAGATAGCACATCGAACGACCACTGCTCAGGCGTTGGAGTTGTATTCGAAACCCCAGAAGGTCGATCTATATGCTATGCTTTGAAGTTTATTTCTGTGCGACTGATAATGAGGCCGAATACGAAGCTTTACTCATGAGACTCAAACTTACCAAAGATTTGAGGATTATTGCTGTGGAGATTTACTGTGATTCACAATTGGTCGTATGCCAAGTTCGAGGAGAATACGATGCTAGAGGCTGGAGGATGGCCTCTTATCTTGCTTAGGTCCAGGAAGTGTTGAATTAGTTCAATTATTATGCCATCTACTGTATACTCCGAGAGCGCAATCAAAAAGCCGATTCTTTGGCAAAACTGGCTAGCATCGATGTGGGACTCCTCCCTTTGAGACACTTACCTCTTCGAATATCGATTAGATGGAGACAGACTGGGTGCATGAGGCAACTCCCGGAAAGGAGTCGCGGAAGACCCCATTCAGAAACTATCTCAAATATGGAGCTTTGCTTGAGCGTAAAAGTGAAAAAAGACAAGTTCTCCAGAAAGCTTCATGATTTGTTATCCAGAATGGAGTCATGTACAAGAGAGGATATCCTTCACTTCGGTGTATCTCCCATGAATAAATCAAATGAGTATTACATGACGTACATAAGGAGAATGTAGCGATCACACTAGAGGGCAAGCCCTTACTAAGAAGATACTCAGATACGGATATTATTGGCTGACTATGAATCGAGACACATTAGATTATGCCAAGAAATGTGACAATTGTCAGAAACATGCTCGAATTCTAAGAGCCCTGCCTGCTGAAATCACTCAAATGGTCAGTCCATGGCCGTTTTCCATATGGGGCATCGATATAATTGGGTCTCCACCTCTAGCTAAGGGTGGTGTGAAGTATGCCATCATTGCAGTCGACTACTTTACCAAATGTGCGGAAGCCGAGCCCCTTTCTACTATCACGGTAAAGAAAGTAATCAACTATGTAGTACACAACATTATCTGTCGATTTGGCCTCCCACATACCATTATCATTGACAACAGAGCCCAATTCGATAGTGTCGAGTTCAAGAACTTCTGTTAACGTTTCCACATTCGGAAGAAGTTCTCGGAAGTTTCTCACCCTTAAGCGAATGGACAGGTCGAAGCTGTTAACAAAGTCATCAAATCCATTCTGAAAAAACGACTCGAGAAGGTCAAAGGAAATGGGTCGACGAGCTTCCTACGGCCCTATAGGCATATTGAACTACCTACAAGTTCGCGACCAGTTACACTCCATTTTCTCTTTCCTACGGCTCAGAAAATTGTTATTTCGGTCGAGTTAGAAGTACATTCTCATTGTGTGACTTATTACGATCCGAAGACGAATTCCATATTGCTTGTCGAATCTCTAGACTTATTAGATGAGATGCGAGAAGAGGCTGATTTGAGGGCATCCGCACACCAGAGTCGAGTCACCCGATTATACAATGCTAAGGTCCGACCTAGAACCTTTAAACTTGGCGATCTCGTGCTTAAGAGAATCTATCCAGTCCCTTCACATACGAAGCCAACATGGGAAGGACCGCATGTTTTGAATGAAGACTTGGAGATGGTACATTCCAATTGTCTACTGTTATTGGTCTCACTTTGCCGAGAGCTTGGAACAACGAGAGTCTCCATCGTTACACACATAACAGGCTTTGTTTATTCATTTAGTATGCTTTACGTTTGCAATTTATTTATGCATTTCGAAATTCGAACTTATAATAAGGCAACTGACTTTGCCGTACTTTCTTATTCAGTGATAAAATGCAATCTCTTCGAGCCAGATTAATGATTCTTGAAATGCGTCGTGCAACCATCACGATGCACGGGGAGCTAAGTTCTATTCTACGGTGGGACTTATTCAACTAGGGAGTGACTGTGATATGATCGGTCACTCGCTAAGTGAAACCCCAAGCTCGGGGGCAAGCTACTACATAAAAGCCGAAAAAGATTGATATACGACAATACTCTAAAAAACTCCAGCTCCTAGTGTGCGAGCCGAAGTATAAACTTAAAATCCAAAACATGGGCTCGAGGAAGGTGGATTCATCCACCCATGACTTCGCCCATATACCACCTAAACCCAAGGAGGATGGATCCGTCCATCCAATGACCTTGACTTCCACATTTACTAGCTCGAGAAGGATGGATCCATCCATCTACGACATCACTTGTTTACTTAGGGTGGATGTGAGCCGACCATCCACGATCCTGATCAATTTCTCGTTTCCAGAGTGCGAACGAGATCTCAAAACTCAAAACAGATATGATCGACCGTATGTTAACTAACTCTAGATTCCCAGAGTGCGAACTAGAATATAAACATTAAAGTGGGTGTGACTGACCACCCATCGACTAACTCTAACTCCCTAGAGCATGGGTTGGAGCACAAACATTAATTAGGTGTGAACCGTCCACCCATAAGACAATTCTAAGTCCCCAGAGCGTGGACTGGAGTATAAACACAAGTTGGGAGTGATTGACCGCCCACAGATCAACCAAAGTCCCTAGAGTGCGGACATAATTCCGACCATTAAACAGGGGTAACCGATCACCTGTAAAACAACTTAAGTCCTCGGAGCATGGACGTAACTTTAAACATCAAGCGGGCATGATCGATCGCCCACACATAAGTTCGATCCTCAAAGTGTGGATGCAATTATCAATAAATGAGCGAGTGTGATCCGACCACTCGAACTCACAATTACTTAGTTCTGACTGAGTCAAATTAAAAGTGTCTAAGAAGGAAATCAACTATCTTCCGGCCACTTCAATCCATTCCTAGGACTAGGGGCATAACTCCAGCGCCAGCTACTGGTTGAGACAGTATGACATCAGGAATCGACTTGATGTTCCGTCGCAACCCGAAGCCATGACTCCGAGACTCATTAACCGAACCCAAGTCCGGTCCAGAGACTAAAGCTTTACAAGTATATTGAATGGGAATTCAAGTGTTATATTACTTAAGAAAATAAACTCAGAGTTATGCTAAAAGCAAAAGGAAATTTTATTTTGTTTATTCTTTGGAAGCAAAATAAGTACAAAAAGAAACTTATGTCAAAAATTCCTATAAGAAGGGGCCGAACCTGCATCTATACACGACCCACCTTTCTACCAAAAAGGGACATAAAGAGACATGCCAATTCCTTATGATTCTTTGTCTTCTTCTTTCCTTTCGGCATCGATCCACTGGAACTTCCGCTGTGGTGCCGTTTTGAACTCTTGCCTTTACTTGGTTGATCCTCGGTTGGGGGAAGTATGTTAGTCTCCTCCTTCGAACTTACGGGAATTAGAATACTTGATGCATGGTCGGAGGAATGAGGGCACTTTCTATATGAGAAGACACAGGGGGTACACCAGTGAGGATGATTGTATCGTCCAAAGAGACCATACGCAAAAGGGTCGGCCAGGACTTGCCATACCACCTCAAATACTGATACCCAACATGGAAATATCCATCTCGGTACCGATCTCCGCCATTGTCGCCTCATCATGAGCTACTTGAGTATCCGCTGGGATGTTGCCAGTTAGGGCCAAAGAGCTGGCTGTGAACACACTTTTGCACATGACAAATGGCAAGTCAGCAAGTGGATCGCTCCAAGGGCCGAGGAGTTCTTCCACCATTTGTCCATTGAAAATAAAAGCACTCTCATGAACTTCCCCGGTCAAGTGGCAGCCGTAATGGTCATCACCTCTATCATGATGGCCTCCTACTGTTGATGCTGCTCTTGTGTTATTGGGGGCATAGCCGGTGCAGCTCGTTAACTGAATAGAGATAGGAAAAAATATTAGTGACTTCTTCTGATAATACTCCAGACTTTCAATAAATTTGAGAAGTGCTCAAAATACCTTCCTCAGGTTGGCTCATGAGTAGAGCTGAAACTCCTTCAGAAACGTGCTCGTGAGCTGGATACTGTTGTGGTTGATCAGGTCGTAAGTAGGCGTATGTAGAGGAACGACTGTTGAGGTAGGCTCTGGCTTGGTTGGCATGGGTATTTTGGAACTTGCATCATAGTGCTCAACATGGAACCCTCTCTAACCTTCGGATGCTGAGCGGTGAGTTTCTCTTTCTCAAATGTAATGATGGCCTCATGGAGAGCTCCCTTTCTCATCTTCAGTTAGCACCCGATTCTCCAAGTCAAACTCATCGATGGATGTAGTGTGGTGTTCCGCCTTTACATTTTCAACCAAGCGACACCAAGCATTATACAGATGTGACAGGTTGTCTTTGAGCCAGTTCAGATTTTGATGCTTCCGAACATTGACATTATATGTAATGAGGAGACTCTCAATATTGCCCTTCAGCCTGGCCTCTGCCGCTCTAGCCTCAGTCTCAACCGTAGCCTCAGCTTCCTGTACCTTTAGTACAACCGCATCTAGCTCACTCCTAAGTTCCACGACTTGATCACATGCCCATTGGGCAGCCTTATTAGTGTCATCTTTATCTTTGATGACCTCAGCATACTTCTCCTTAATCTCATTGAGCTCGTTGAGCACGTTATCTCTCTTGGCTGTGACGGTGGCATTTCTGTGGCCCATATCATCGACCAAAGTTAGGTGCTCTTGCCTCATCTGCTTCATCTTCTTGTTCGCCTCATCGACTTTCTTTAAGTCCTCTGTTTCCGAGTTCCTTAAAGTGTCATTCTCAGTAGTGTGCACTTTCACTATGCGATCCCTCTGTGCAAGATTGGTTCCTAGTTTTTCGCTTGTCTTCACCCGCTCAAAGGCCACTGCTGATACTTTCTCTACGGTCTTCATCCATTCTCGATATTGGCCACAAACATCGTATATATAGTCATGCATCATCTGTTCTACCTCGTTGTGTATTCACTTTAAGTGTGGAGGAAATATGAAGCTGTTGAAGCTGACATTCGGGAAATCCTTTTTCAACTTAGCGATTCTAATCGCTCCTTCCTTGGTGGGTTCTGTAACGGCTTGTTTAGTGGTGACAGGGGTCTCAGTTTCCATCCTTCGATGTTGTTCGTCGGACCTTGAAGTTTGAGAAGGTGGTACTTGATGCAAAGAACCAAAAGGTAGTTTGCCAGAACTAAAAGGTTATGTTGGACCTCTAGGTGGTGAAGAGCTCGACCGGGAATGGCGCATATACTGCCTCTCCCTTTCCCTCTCCCTATCCCTTTCCCTCTCATAGCGCTCCCTCTCTTGACTAAAGTAGCCACGATTGCGTTATCTATCGGCCTCACGTCTGCAAGATTCAGAGTATGAGCTTGATGAATAGCGCGCAGAACGGAGACTACCAAGCATAAATCCCCGGCTCGACATCATATCGATAAAATGAGAAGAGAAACAGATTTGGCAGTCTTCAGAGATGTATAGCTTGTGATTAGAAATTGTGTAGTGCTGTGATGTGTGTGTATGCACGTGTAAATCCCCTAACTTGGTATCTTGTTGCAATGGCAGGTCGTTTGGAATGGGGATGTCCACCAGTCCCGCAAAAGAGCTCTCCGTCTATGAAGGAGGAATCTATTGATGAGTAGCAGAAAAAGTAACTATGACAGTTTTGCGCCTTACAAATTTTTCAAGTAATAGATTTGCCTCTTCTCTTCCGTTTTAAAGGTCGACGACTTTTCATAAGCCCAGCTGCAGGCTCATCTCCAACAGACATATTCTCATCACCGCCTTGTTCAATAATTACTATCCCTAGAGCTCTCCTTCGAGCTTGCCTCATCGGGGCCATCCTAAGAACTCCTACAAGTCTAAAGCCTTGATCTTTGTCAATCAGCCCAACGACAACTAGATTCTCATCCTTAAGGACTTCATCGATCTCTCTATACTCAACGGGTACCTCTTGAAGAACTCTTACTATCTCCTTAAACTGGTCACCTTCAGGTTACAGAATTGAAGTTGTAAAAGAAAGAAAATGTTAGACTCAACATCGATTGTTGTTATCCAATTATTCAACAAAGAGGCTGGGGCACTTTTGTCTTGGTAGCCATTATTTGGCGAACCCTCGTGGGCATCGAATGTAGAACCATTCGGTCTGGAGATAGCTAAGCTTGGTCCAGATCCCGATAATGACTTGACAGTTCATAACTTCATCTAACAAAGTGAAGGAAGGATTACCTCCTAGGCTTTTTATATTGAATAAGTATACGACTTCTTCTAGAGTTGGGGGTCGGAAGAGATGCTCCATGAAGACGATGAATAAGCTATTCAGCAAAGCATACCCATTTGGATGTAGCTATGACAGGGTGATCTTTAAATAGAACAACACTTCTCGGATATATTGATTAAATGGAGGTAGTGTCCTAGCTACACACGAGAATCTATTGCAGGCCGTGTACCCTTCCGTGGGAGTATAGGCTCTATCTTCTACCCTTGGAAATAATACAATATCCCTTGACAACCCATGGCTTGAACAGCCGAGCATGTCTTCATATATATTAAAGGGAACAGAATCTTACGGATGCGCGATGAAAACTGCTCCTGGTAGCTCATCTGGAGCAAGACCGACAGCTTCGGCTGTGATAGCCGGCATCTTGATTACAAAAAGAGGTGGACTTAGAACTTCCTGCGATTGTGAACTTCCAGGTTCCATTGCCATTCAACTCATCAAAAATCATCATTAGGCGACAATAAACATGTATTTCCCCTAGTATAAAGTGCGTGAATGTGTTGTGCAGTGCAGTTTATGTACTACTTAAGAGATTCTACGAGACTTGCAAGATGTTTGAAGACAAGACTTCGATATTCAACTGGAGTGACCATCATCGTCGACTGACACAACCGTGCCATCCAGACTTCGAAGACCGATCCAAGTTAAAGTTCATCAAATTTTTGTCAAGTTATAATTCCATAGAAAAGCTTCAAAAGGTAATCAAATATGCAGTGAAATAGTTAAGTCCAATTATGCAAGGCAGAAAATCGTCGGAGTTCATACCATGTCTCTATCATGTTCAAGCTTGGATAGATCCTCATATGGATCATTCATATCGATCGAGGAGGAAGCACTTCATATCGATAGCCCATAAAATCATTTCGTGCCAATCACCAATAGCATGGTTCATATCGATCGTAGGAAGAATTGATTTGTATCTATCATGGAACGGTACAGCGTATCCATCACCCAAAAGTGTTTCGTATCGATGCTAAATCCTTGCTTCGTATCGATTACGGAACCTTGGATTTCATATCGATCACTCCGAATCGATACGAAAGCCACCACTAATTGATTGACACAAAGAGTGCACCACCAACCGATATGAAACACTTCATTCATTGGATATGAAGTTTTGTTATGACCAAATCGATACGGTTCCTCTCTTTATCCTAGATCAATACTTCTTCGTATCCCACACTTCATCTTCTCTAAAGCCACTCAGATGCTATCTCCTCCGTCTTCGACCTTGCTTTGCCATCTTCGGCCTCCTCTTCACCAAACTCGACCATGAATGCAAATGGAATGGCATGAGAGATTCAAATCTCATCATTTTATGATTAAATTTGGTTGATTATTTACTTAATCTCGACAATTACTTTGAGGAATTGGAGTTTGATTTGGTTCGCTAGCAAGAGCAGTTTTTCGGGCTTTGCAATCCATACGAATGGTTGAAGGAAAAATGAGAAAGTGAAAGAATTTCCTAAGTACCAAAAGCCTTTATATACGGCTCGACCCAAAGCAAGTGCCAATTCATCTCCCAGTTGTTTTGACCGGTGAAAGGCAGTTCCTCCTCCAATCGATACAAAATGACATGTTCATATCCATTAGCCATTGATTCAGGACAGAGCAATTTATATCCATCAATTCATCATTTTGAACGATATTATGAAGACCGACTGAACTGTTTGTACCTACCAAGCATCCATCGATACGAGGAGAAAGATTCGTATCCATTTCTTTGAAGCCTACAGATATTCGTATCTATTGATACGAAATGTTTTAAAAGGCTAAGTGATACGTATCAATCCCAATCGATATGAAGATAATTTTTCAACTCCTTAAATCGATCTAGGAGAGGATTGATACAAAGGGGTTCGCTAAAACGACCATTGAACATCGTTACAACTTGGATTTCACATCGATCTAGGAGAGGATCAATATGGAAATCGATATAAAAAAGTTTGATGATGACTCGTGAATGTACAAATGTTGACGGGAGTTAAGTTAACACACATTCGTACATGATGAATTAACATTCAATTTTCAAAATTCACAGAAATTGAATGCTCACCTAGTGACAACTACAACAATGAACTACATATTGAGAACACTCGACACTCGGTTATGATAATGCACAGTGCAACCATTGGCAGTCAACAATTCGTTATTTATATTACGAGGAATCAATCAAAGGTTACATCTTTTGACGAAAAGGCAACTACTCATCGAATCAAATAGAACTTTTCAGATTAAAGGTCGCAGCTTTTCAAAGCATGTCATGTTAACAAAAAATGTACTTTGGGGGCAAATGTTATCTCGCCTTTTGGCAAGGCCGTGACACTAAGAAATTGACTGAAAACCAAAGACAGATCATCCCCGAAGATCGGTTATACAAAGGTCGATTATGGATACTGGTAAATTTTGCCCAAGTCCTGATTGAGCTACAATTGATGTGGTACAACAAGCAAAGCTACGGAAGCCAACATCCCAAATTTCAAGTCAATTGGAGTTTGTATGCACAAAATATTGATCGATCAAGTCAAGGTAATCAACACCATTCGTATCCACACATGTTCATATCCATCCCTTAAGAAAACAACCTTCGTATCCACGAAGCGGCCATCGGTTCATATCTATCACGCCTGCACTACTTCGTATCTGCCTTGCTTCTTCATTTTGTATCCATCGCATTTATTCCATTTGCATCCATCAACTAAAGCTACGTCGTATCAATTCCATCTACATAGTTTGTATCGGTCGACCAACAATCGATACGAATGAGCCATCGAACGATCAGTAAAAGTAACATCTTCTATCGATATGAAATGAAGTTGAGAGCATCGGTACGAATGGATTAGCATTGGATCGATAAGAAGAGAACACATTCAAGTGGAAGACTCGGTCACTCAGCATGAAAAGTGGATCGATCC
The DNA here is from genome assembly GCA_030765085.1 of Allium cepa. Taxonomy (NCBI): domain Eukaryota; kingdom Viridiplantae; phylum Streptophyta; class Magnoliopsida; order Asparagales; family Amaryllidaceae; genus Allium; species Allium cepa. The sequence goes on along the minus strand of CM060938.1, from coordinate 443,012,775 downwards.
TAAAGTATAGTGACACATTACCTGATCGATGCGAATTAGAAGCGATATGAAACAATCGATACGAATTATATAGATACGAGCTCGGCGGTACTTTGAAAATGCAAAACTAGATCGGTCATAGCTCAAAATCTACAAGTCCAAATGCCACCAAATTTTCACAGGAGCTTGCATACCATCTCTACTTGGTCTATGATCGATCTCAGCCCAAAAGGAGTCATTTTTGATCGATACAACTTGTGTACCTATCAATCATGGATCGATCCCAAATGTCAAGTGATCGATTTAATGGGCCACCCACATGAGAGAAGAGGTCTTCGGAGATCTTAGCGAGAAATTTTTAGCCTACGCTTATAAATAGCAACTCAGTGCCTTTAGAAAATAGACTTTTGACTCTTCAACGCCAAAACTCTACCGAAATCTCCATTGTACCTTGAGTGATCTATTGTAATCAGTTGTAACTAGTGAGAATCATCAATAAAACATCAAACTTTCTATAGTGGACGCAGGCTACAACACCGAACCAGTCTAAACCTCTTTCTTATACATTTGTCCATCTGTTTTTGGTGTGTTTTTTAGATTAACCTCATTTTTCATTTATATTCTTCACTTTGATCTCTTCAAACACGCCCGTAGAGCGTGGTGCCCAATTTTGGTACAAACACATATGTTATGTGGTAAATTAATTATAGTGCTAAAGTTAACAATTATGCTTAGTTTAAAATAAAACATTATTTGACTAAATATGCATATAGAAACTTAAATAAACTTAAGGAAGTACACCATCCATCACTTAAAACACCCAAGGTTAGTACAAATCATGGTTAAGAAGGTATGGAGGGATGTATGGTGTTGTGTATTCATGATAACTTTATGTTATTTTAATGCTTAAGTCATTTTACTAAAATGCTCATCTCATTTGTATATAAATACATGCCTCCTCTCATCATTCTTCACTTCTATATTCATTTCCATTCTCTTTATATATTCGTAAATTTTTCTTGGCTTTCATTTGTATGTTCATGGCTTAAAACTATAGTTTTTCCACTTCTATCCACTTAAAACTAGCTTATACCTTTTCTACATCACTCTACTTACCAAAACAACATCTTAACCCCTTATTTCAACCATGGCTGACCTATAACATCCCATGGCCAAACCTAAACAGCCCATTTAAGAGCCCAAATGTCCGATCTTAAGTAAAGTGAAGCATAGTTCGTGTGTCGGCAAGTTGTTGTAGGAGCTCGATTTAGTTCTGTTGCATTTTTGTGAGTAAAACTCAACCTCTAGAACTATAGTTTTTAAACTATTTTAATGCTCATATTATTGACTTATGTATGCTTATTGTGCGTGTTCGGTGATGTATTGGTTGTTGGTTTTGTTCATGCTGCCAAAAGAGTTTCGTTTTGGAAAGTTAGCAAACAAGTAGTAAGTTTTATGAAAAAGTGGAAATTAAAGTTAATTTTAGTGTTACTGAATGCTCTCTACATGTGATACCATAGCTAATTACCATGTACATATGTTCATACCCTTGCTACGTAATATTTGGTTGAATGATAATGCTATAAATTTGTTTTCCAACTGCCTGTATGGCGATAGTCGCTATACCGGCACTTTCGGAAAGTCACTTTTTATCGAAATAGTTTGGTTTCATCTTCGTGCTTGGAATGATTTTACAAGTAAACAAGATTTTGATTAATTATTTTTTAAAAAATAATTAACCATTTTAATAATGATTATTCAATTTAATTAATTATCTAATTAATAAGGATTAAGGTTAACTAATTAATTTATTAGTTACATGTCTTAAATTTAACTAATTACTTGGTTAACGATGGTTTAAATTAATTATTCATTTTATTTAATGATTTTTAAGGACAATCGGTCATTCAATAATGATAGAATAAAGTTAACTAACCAATTTTCTAATGATATTATTAAATTACTTAATCTTTTAAATTAATTATTTTTAAAGAAAATCAATTTGTTTTAACTTTAAGTAATTTTTCCTTTAATGGTGTTTTAAAGTAGTTAATCATTTTAAATAATGATATTTAATTATTAATTAATTAATTTAATTATTATTTTTGAATATTACTTATTAATTTACTTAATGTTGTTTTAAAGGTGATTTACCCTTGTCAATTAAAGGCATTTGAAGCTAATTTATAAATTAATTAATGAAGTTTCAAAGTGAATTTATCAAAGTAACAATGATCTTTTGGCTTTGTTATTCATTTTAATCAGTGATAATAAATTATTTGTTTGTTTAATTAGTTATAATTAATTTTTTTTTTGGCAAGGCCAGCCGGTTTTATAGTGGACCGTCCACTTTTTATTACGAACGTAATAACAATATAAAGTACAGGAGTAAGGTAGAGACACCTTAACTACTATGGAAAAAGACAAATAAACAGCACAGGAGTGTGACAGAATGCCACAGCTACTAAAATAAAGTACGAAGACTAAGTCACCTCCAAAGAGGAAGAACCACCAACGACATCTTCCACCAGGGAAGAGACCATGGTGTCGTCCCCAAGAAGACCAATAAAAGGGCGAAATAGGATGGCAATACAAGGATCATAAATGTCAACGTCATAGGAATACATAAAAGATCGGTCCCACGTAGAGTCAGCAAGCATGACAGAATTCAATTCGGCATACAATCCATCCAAATCTAGAATCAAGGCATCTCCATGGGGTTTATAATAAAGGCGTCGTAAATCCATGAGATCACCAGAAACATATCTAAAATAGCAACCGTCCACGGGGTTGAAACGCAAATCAGAACGGCGTTCAACCCAACATCTCTCAGATTCAACCCAAAAAACAGGTGGCTGTGACGAAGCATGATCCTGAACAGCAGAGGAGACAACAGAAACAACACTAGGGATAATGGATGCAGGAGGGGAAGCCGGCAGAGCAGAAAGCAGACCAGGGACAGCTATAGGAGCTTTAGGAGGAGGAGCAACCAGAGATTTGGGAACACACTTCCTGAGCGGAGGCCGAGGCAGAGGGATCTTAGGCGCTGCAACAGAAACAGCAGAATGCGAGCAGGCAGATACTAAGTGGCCAAAGGAGTGACAGGAGGAACAAATGTCCAGGACCCACCCATAACGGACACGGACATCGACCACATGGCCAACAACTAGCTGTACAGGAATGGAGGAAGGGAGAGGCTTAGAGGGGGAAACTTCAATCAGGGCTTTAGCGTACACCAGTTTTTCACGCGCTATCGTATTAGCATCAAAACATCTCAACTTTCCAACATTGCAAGCAAGCATCTGAATTAAACTGATAGTGTTAAAGGTCATTGAAGTAAATTCATCAACTGAATTAACGAACTTTTAAATTTATTTAATCAATATAATAAGAATGTGTTTAAGTTATGAAATACTTTTTATAATAATGTTTTAGATTATTAAACTCTTTTAACAAAGTGTTTCAAAGCTAAAAACTATAATGTGAAGCCACGCATGAAATTTGAATTTTTTTAAAAGAAAAGGTTTGATTCGTTTATGAAAATGAGTTAATTTTCGTAACGCGATTTACTTGTATGGAAACGTTTTATTTGTATAATAGCACTAAATATTAAAGAAGTAGACTTGTCACTATTTCGAAAGTTAAGAATTATCTTGGTACATGACTTTAAGGTAAAAGTACATTGACTTGTCGGATATTATTGTTAACAGTTAGTGCCAAAATTGGTCACTAACACTCAGAAGTAGTGAAAGCACCAGTGTATGTACATAAATCCTTAATATCCAAACACAGATCTCAGATCTAGATTAAGTAGAGAACAAAAATGAAGAAACTAACAAAATTAAATTAGAAGAAAGCAGAAAAGAACACAAGGTTTATAGTAGTTCGGCGATCTTCGGCCTACATCCACTTTGAAGAGTTGCTATTTTATTGATTATAACTCGCCGGTTACAAGAGGTTTACAATAGTTTAACCGAGTTACAATAATGATTCTGGCAGTGTATCGATGTCAAAGAGCCAAGATCCCTTTTCTGAAGACCCTGGGCTGCTATTTATAGTGTAGGCTGGAAATATCCATCTCAAACTTCGAAAGACTCCTTCCCTCACATGTGTGGGCCAACATGATCGATCCCTGGCCTTTCGACTCGATCTATGATCGATAGGAATGAGATTCGTATTGATTCCAATCTTGCCCAATTGGGTCGAGATCGATCAGGAACATTTCTGAGGTTGTACGCAAGCTTCTGTGAAAATTTGGTAGCATTTGGACTTGTAGTTTGTGTGATATAATCGATGCAAGTTTGGATTTGTTGAAGGCTGCTAAGTTCGCATTGCTTCGGTTAGTATCGATCTATTCGCATCGCTTCTGGGCACGTGATGTTAGTTGACGTGGTGCTAACCTTTAGGATCGATCCACGTTTTATGCCAACCGACCAAGTCTTATTTATGGACGCACCTTGTTCGTGTCGATCATGTGAGGCCCTGTTTATATCGATGCTTGCAGGTCACTTCATACCGGTGGCTGGAGACCGCTTCGAATCAACGTTATTAGTTTCATTTCATATCGGTATTTGATATAGTCTGACTCTCTTCATATCGATCATCGAGTAGTTATGTTTTAAGGTGTTGTTTCATATAGAAGCGATACGAAACATCTTCAGATGATGGATATGAAACAAAGCGGTCATGATGGATGCGAAGTGGAACCGGTATGATGGATACGAAGTAGGGTAGACACGATGGATACGAAATGGTGCTTATGGGATGGATACGAATGAGATATGAATGGATACGAACCGATGTACATCTGATGGATACAAACGAGATCGATATGAAGGAAGTGGCCTAATGGATTGAGAGCATTGCTTGATTTTCATCGATCATATCTCGAGCATATGAACTCTGATTGACTTGAAATTTGAAACGTATCCTTTCCTAGCCTTGTCATCCTTCCCAACCGATACCATCTTGATTGGAGCCCAGTCAAATCTTGACGATATCGATCATAGCCTTGTTTTCAACCGATCTCTAATATTGGTTTCAATCCTTTTTGGCCTATTTGCCGATATCCCAGCCTTGACAAAAAAGTTGGGATAACAGTAGCCCCCCAAACATGCCTTGTGGTAAGAAGGCGTGTTTTCAATAGCTCCGAATCCAACATCCAAAGTCCATATTCAATCCATATCCATACCATCTGATCCGTAATCCAATCTATTACCAAGCTATCCTATCCAAGTGCTATAGCCATGTCCAAGTCCGCGCCTGCTCTGAGTCGATGTCCAATTCGAAGTTGAGTAACCAAATCCTTAGCCAATTCCAAAGGTATCCAAGCTTATCAATCGAGCTTTAATCTATCCATATCCAATAACCAATAGCCAAATCAATAACATTTCTAGGTTGATATCCGAATTCGGGACCGCTCCGGGCCCTTTGCCAAATTCATGACCTCTCTAGGTCCATTTTTCCCAAACTGAAATCCGAATCCATGTCCCTTCCCGGTTGTGTTATTTGTTCCGGCCACGACTCTTCAGTCAAGGGCTTGTATGTTCTCCGACGAAGGATGTTATTCCTTGAGAAGGATGGTTTTGATGACAACAACCTTAGGACTTATTATAAAATATAAATACTAACATTATAGTTTATATATATATATACATACACATGTATATATGTATGTATATGCAGGATATAAACATGCATGTACCAAGAATGAAGACTGTACAGTATAAAGATACAAGATTGATGAATTTAAAGATTGAAGATGTCAAGATCGAAGACTCATGAGTATCAAGATATCAAGAGTTCAAGATTTCAAAGTACAAGATAAGTATCGATTCTAGAATTATGTTAAAACTACTTAAAAGCACTTTACATCTTTTTCAAATTTATTCGTGGAATGGAATCCACTTCGAGTCTGTTAACGAGATGGAACCCTAGTGGGATGGAGCCTACGACAATATCTAGTGGAACATATAGTGGTCCTATTTTGACATCCACTAATTTTATAAAAATGATTTTCAAAAATATATCTCTTGTTTTAAAAAAATTGTTTTCAAAACTTTCCTTTCAAAAAGACATCTCTCCTGTTTGAAATACTTTAGCCTCAAATTTATCTTTATCATTTTTTAATATTTTGATTTCAAAATTGTCCTTGATTTTAAACTATTTCTTGTTTAAATATTTAGCTTATAAATATTTATATACTCAGATTTTAAGTCATTTTGTAGATTAAGATTATATATTAAAAATTACATTCTAAACTCTTTTATATGGTTAAACTATATTCAAGTATATTTATAAAAGTTTAGAAATTGCTTTGAAAAATTATAAAAACCAATTTTAGTAAGAAAATCAAAAATCACCATTTTTTCCTAGAGCATGTCGACATACTCCTACCCCGCATGTCGACATGGTGTCTGTTAATTTTCAAATTTCAAATTTTCAAAAAAAAGTGTCTATTCGTCGTATCCTTTCTCGAATAGATATGGCTGTTTATCTCTATAAATACCAGACTTTCCAAATGAATTTTAACCATTATTTTTTCATTCACTTTCTCTCCTCTTCATCTTCCATATTTATCCTAAAGAATCCTAAAACATACTCTGCCGAAATACCAAGTAAATCGAACTTGATTATCTCTTGTTTGATTCTCTTCCCCTCTCTCCAATAAGATCTCAGTGCTATTTAGAGTTCTAGGATTATTTGTAAATCAAACTGTTGAGTAAAAGGTGCGGTTGAGCCTTGAAATCAATTTGGTGTGATTGTTATCCCGGAAATCAATTTGGTGTGATTGTTATCCCAGAAATCAATTAGGTAATCTTATGGCCTGGTAAATCAAGAGAGTTTGCCCCGGACTCGAATACAAGAGGGTGTACCTCATGGCCTTGAAATCGAGGGTGTAATCTGGAAGATTATTTTGAAAAGAAATCGGTACAATTGTGCAGAACTGGATGTAGGATAACTTCGAACCTGTACAAAATCCCGGTGTGTTCTTTCCTTTACTGCTTTTATTTATTATTTGCATCTATGTCTAATTCTGTGATTATATCTATGTCTGTAAATTGCATTTGTTGATGATTAAATTACATAAGTTTCAAAAAGATTTAGTAAATCCACAAAACAATATTCACCCCCCTCTAGTGTTATTCTAGCCTTAAGATCCGTAACCCACATTTCTAACATATGGTATCAGAGCAAGGTTTTCAAAGTTTCCATAATATGAATTCTGAAAAGTTTTTTTAAATGGCTACCAACACTGGTTTTGTTAACACCATCAATAGTCAATTTGTAGAGGGTCAGTCTACTACCAGACCACCGCTTTTTAATGGCAGTAACTATGCATATTGGGCATGTAGAATGAAAATATATTTACAGTCAATAGGATTAGACACTTGGAATGTCATAAAAACTGAATATTCTAAACCCAAACTAATTTTTCATAGTGTATTGCTCAGCAAAAGACTATTGCACTGTATCTGTTTGTAAGTCTGCATATGATATCTGAAAAACTTTGCAAGTTACTCATGAAGGAACAAGCAAAGTCAAACAGACCAAAATATCCATACTCACGAATCAGTTTCAATATTCAAAATGAATTCAAATGATTCCATCTCAGATATGTATAGTAGATTTCAGGATATTGTGCATTCTCTAATATCACTGGGAAAAAGTTTCTCCGATGTAGATCAAGTCAGAAAAATTCTAAATTCTCCTACTCCGAAATGGGAACAGAAAACTCTTGCAATTGAAGAAGCAAATGGTATTAATACTTTAAAGATTGAAGAATTGATTGGAAATCTAATGTCATTCGAAGTTCAAATGCAAGGGAGAAGAGATAGAAAGGCATTCGAAAAGAAGTCAATTGCATTCAATGCATTAACAGATGAATCAGAATCTAGTAGTGATGGTGATGAAGAAATAGCCTTCATGACAAGGAATTTTTGGAAGTTTCTAAAATACAGAAAGATGAACAACCTCAAAAAGAATGATCATAGGAATTTTGGAAATCATAATGTAGTACCAAATCACGTCAAATGTTTCAACTGTGATGAATCAGGTCATCTCAGAAGAGACTGTCCGCATCTTGATAAGCAACAGTTTCCTGCAAGCAATGATTATACAAAGAAAAGGAAAAGAGCATATACTGCTACTCTAGATGATTCAGACTCAGACTCATCCTCAAGTGACGATGATCAAAAAATAGAAATTCAAATTTGTGCTTTACGACTATTCACGATTCTGATGATCTCAGAGATACGAATCTAGAAAAATGTACACGTTTACAATATTTTGGTTGAAATTGTTTGCTTAAAATTGATTGATTGTTTGAGTGCTCTTGAAATTATGTGTTATTTGACTTTTAAATTATTATTATTATTAAATTTATAATATTTTTTTAAAAAGGAGTAATATTATATTTAATAATCACCTCAGAAAAATATGTAGACTTTAAAAATAATAATATATAGATATATATTAAAGTATTTAAGAATAGATAACTCACATGAATTCTCTGACCCATGTCGACATGGCCCTACCCATGATGTTGACATGCCTGCCAGAAAATTGAAATTCAAATTTGAATTCAAATCTTTGAACTTCCCTCCATCTTTTCACCAACTCCAATGTCCTGAAAAGGTACCTCTTGACTAGAGAACATGAATATTGAACATCTATTTATTTCCTTTATCATATCATATCTTTTCACTTTCATTTCAAAACTCAAACTCTCTTTTACCTTTTCAAACTCTCTACTCACTTCAAAAATGGCTTCTTCAAGCACTCCATCCACAATGAGGCTATCAAAAACCATTAAAGAGCATCTTTATAATGATCCGAAAGCAATCAAGGTTTATATAAGCTATGCTAATTACGGAAAAGTTCATACGGGAAAATTTGCTATCTTTAGCGATTTCTCTACATATGAAATCAATACTCTTCTTGAAGAGAACCATATTCTTAGTTTTTTTGATAATTGTGAAAAATGATTTTATTTACTATCCAAATCTTATTAAAATATTTTATGCAAATTTGAATTGGGGTTTTCATGAAGGAAACGAAAATGAAATTTGGAGTAGTGTTAAAGCCACTAAAATTCTTTTAAATGGTGAATTTTGGGCAACATTCTCAATTGCAAGAATTCGAGAATGAATCTTTCTGCTTTTAATATTGATGAACATGATCGTGAGACATTTCATCACATTTTTGAAGGAGATGACAACTTTGAATTTAAAAATCGTAACTTTCGTCCGAAAGCACGTATTGATAATCTTCTTTTACAACATACTATCACTCCTAAATCGGGAAATTTCAATAACCCGACTTTGAAAGTTTGTAAAGCTCTTTATGCTATTTTTGGTCATTAGGACATTAATTGGGCGCAAGTAATAGTGGATGAATTTCATCCTAAGAATTTGAAAATGCGTGAGAATACTTTGTACCATGGAATCTATCTCACTCGTATTTTTAATTATTTTGGTGTTGATATAAACGGGAAGAATTTGTTTCAAGAAAAGTGTTTAATCATGCCAATATTTCTTATGAAAATTCCTTTCATATTTCAACAATACGAATCTCTTGCCGAAAAGGCTGAAAGGTTGGCATATGAAGATATGGAAGAAGAAAAAGAGGAAGAAGAACAAGTAAAAGGAGAGGAAATAGAAATTGAAGAAGAGAACGAAGACACCTCCTTGGAATGTATTGAATATCCTAACGATCCTTCCAATAAAACTCTCCTCAAAAATCAAAAGATCATAATGGAAAATCAACGGATTCTCAAAAGACCCATTAGTAAGAATTGGATAAAATGACCACTAATATAAACAAGTTCTTTGATAAAGTTGGTCGGAAACTTGGCCTATCATCCTCCTCCTCATCCTCTAGCATATTCTAAAAACTAGGATATGATGTACTAGTTTATTTTAGTGAACTTGTATTGCTCTTTTATCATATTATGAAGTATCTCATGTATTAGTCCATCTATTTATGAATTTTTATCTATGTTATGTCTTTCTATCTTATCGTACCTATGGAATGAATGATAGTATAATATATAAGTTTATATATATATATACATACTTATGCATAAAACAAAGAAGACACAAAAAGCAACACATCCATGTCGACATACCCCAATATCCTATGTCGACATATAACAATTTGATTTAGTTATTTTTAAAATTTTGAATTTAAAACAACTAACTTGTGTCTATTTATTTCAAACAAATTCCTTCCTATTTGAACACCTGTTTCTTTTAGAAATTTGTAAACTCTATATTTCTACTCATCTTTATTTACATCTTTTAACTACTTCTCAAAAGTTGCATCCTCTTCTCAAACTCTCAGTGAAAATCTTGAAGAAACTCTCAAGTCATTCAAGAATATACTTACTTTTATTCTCCACAATCAAAGGCACTTAGAACTAAGTCAAATGCAGATGATAAAAGAACAAGAAAAGCATTTTGATGCCCTCCATTGGATGATTTCTTCCCTAAACAAAGATGATTTCAATGCAAACTCCGAAGGAACTATGATTCAAGATAATGATGATTGGGAAGATATTAAAAAGGATCCTATTTTTGGAGAAGAAGGATGGGTTGAAGTTCATAAAATTATTTGACCTCCTAATGGGTTGAATTATTTGTTCTTAAATTGTTTGATTCGAATTGTTTGATTTGATTCAAATTATTTGATTTGATTCGAATTGTTTGATTTGACTTGATTTGCTTTGATTAGAATTAATTTGGTTTGAATGGAATGTGTAAAATTATATGAAATATAATATATGGTTATTGGATTTAAATATCATATTTTTTATGTTTTCATTAAGTAACTCATGTTATTATATATATATATATATATATTTCATCCTAATTTGCCATAGGTACTCCAGTATTAGATTAAGAGGGAGTTATATTAGTATAGGATTAGTTTTTGTTGATGACAAAGAAGGAGAATTATAAAATAGAGTAGTTAGAGTAGTTAGACTTAGATTAAGGGGGAATTATTAGATTAAGGGGGAGTTATTAGTTTTAGGGGGAGTCAGAGTAAAGGTGAAGTATATTTTATAAACATAGGTTGTCATCATCAAAAAGGGGGAGATCATTAGTCCTTGAGAATGATCGTTTTGATGACAACAACCTTAGGAATTATTATAAAATATAAATACTAATATTATAGTTTAGACACACACACACACACATACACACACATATATATGCAGATATAAACATGCAGGTAGCAAGAATGAAGACTGTACAGTATAAAGATACAAGACTGATGAATTTAAAGATTGAAAATGTCAAGATCGAGGACTTATGAGTATCAAGATACCAAGATTTCAAGATTTCAAAGTACAAGATAAGTATTGAGTCTAGAATTATGTTAAAACTTCTTGAAAGCACTTACATCTTTATTCGAAATTTATTCGTGGAATGGAATCCACTTCGAGCCTGTTAAAGGGATGGAACCCTAGTGGGATGGAACCCGCGACAATATCTAGTGGAACATATATTGGTCCTATTTTGATACCAACTAATTTTATAAAAATGATTTTCAAAAATATATCTTTTTTAAAAAAAAAATATGTTTTCGAAACTTTCCTTTCAAAAAGATATCTCTCATGTTTGAAATACTTTAGCCTCAAAATTATCTTTATCATTTTTTAATATTTTGAGTTCAAAATTATGCTTGATTTTAAACTATTTCTTGTTTAAATATTTAGCTTTTAAATATTTATATACTTTTATTTAAATCATTTTATAGATTAAGATTATATATTAAAAATTACACTCTAAACTCTTTTATATGGTTAAACTATATTCAAGTATATATATAAGTTTAGAAATTGCTTTGAAAAATTATAAAAACCAATTTTATTAAGAAAATCAAAAATCACCATTTTTGCCTAGAGCGTGTCGATATACTCCTACCCCCCATATCAACATGGTGCTCGTTAATTTTCAATTTTCAAATTTTCAAAAGAAGTGTCTATTCTTCATATCCTTTTACGAATAGATATGGCTGTTAATCTCTATAAATACTAGACTTTGCAAACGAATTTTTACCATTATTTTTTCATTCACTTTCTCTCATCTTCATCTTCCATATTATTCTAAATAATCCTAAACTATATTCTGTCGAAATATCAAGTGAATCGAACTTGATTATCTCCTGTTTGATTCTCTGCCACTCTCTTTAATAAGATCTCAGTGCTATTTAGAGTTATAGGATTATTTGTAAATCAAACCGTTGAGTAAAAGGGGCGGTTGAGCCTTGAAATCAATTGGGTGTGATTGTCGCCTTAGAAATCAATTAGGTGATCTTGTGGCCTGGAAAATCAAGAGAGTTTGCCTCGGACTCGAATACAGGAGGGTGGCCTTAAAATCGAGGGTGTAATATGGGAGATTATTTTGAAAAGAAATCCGTATAATTGTGCGGGGCTGGATGTAGAATAACTCCGAACCAGTATAAATCCTGGTGTTTTCTTTCCTTCACAGCTTTTATTTATTATTTGCATCTATGTCCGATTCTATGACTATATTCGTGCCTGTATATTGCATTTATTGGTGATTAAATTACATAAGTTTCAAAAGGATTTAGTAAATCCACAAAACACTCCCCTAGTGTTATTCTAGCCTTAAGATCCATAATCTGCATTTGTAACAAAGGTCTTTTATATTCTTCGGCCTCGGCACTCCGGCCAAGGACTTTTATATTTTCCTGCCTCGGCTCTCCATCCAAGGACTTTTATATTCTCTGGTCTTGGCTCTCCGGACTAGGACTTTTAATTCTTCGGTGTCAGCTCTCCAACCAAGGACTTTATATTCTCCGACCTTGGCTCTCTGGCCAAGGATTTTTATATTCAATTCGAGTCCAATCCATCGTTCTTTGGCGAAGGGACTCGTAACTTGTGATCAATGCCCCGTCTCTTCGGTCGGGATAGTAATCGCGAAACCTATATTATTTATTATAGTAATGCAAATACAATCATTCAAAATAGATGTTTTTACAGCCAGGGAAAACCAAATAAATATCTGTACATCCAAGGGAGAAACCAGAGTTTTCAGGAAAACAAAAAGAGAAACGGTATTTCAAAGACTCGAGCAACATGGTTTATCATCGTTTCAGAGCATGCCTAGGGACTGTCCTCGATCACGTACATGTGTAAGTGACTTCGTCGTATTACTTGGAGTTATATTACTTATTTAAAGTCATAAATCCATTTAATTGATAACAAGCTGGCGATGCCTAGATCCAGTGCCATCCTTGTTCGTGGTGGGCGGTGGCTACTCCCGTTCCACTGCCATAGCTCGATTCCTTACATATTGTTATAAATGACCATTCCTTATATGCTCCTCAACGATATTCTTCAAATGTCTGCAGTCATTTGTATTGTGCCCATTCATCTTATGGAATATGCAATGCTTTCCCGATGCCTGCTTGTATCTAGAAGGTTCCCTTCTTGTCGGCCTTCGATACTGGAGGCGCCCTTGAGTATCTAAGTAAATCCTTTCTAGAGTCTCAGTCAAATCCGTGTAGGTAGTAAACTTTGAATTCCTGCGTGGCCTTTTTGAAGTTTAACCATTATCATTCATTTTCCTTTTCCCTTTATCATCTTTGTTTGGATCCTCCCTAGGTGGACCTCCACCTCTTACTACATAAGCTTCAGCCTCTCTCCCCTCTCTCTCAGCTTGCGCATCTTCCTGCCTTAGAATCCTTTCTGCTTCATGGTAGAACTCCCCGAGATCCATCGGTGGGTCCTGCTCCAACGATATCTTGAAATCTAAATTATCCGCAATTCTTAAAACTACCTCCATCAAAACCATCGATGGATCAGGTCGATCCACTGAAGCCACTACCACATTGAATCTGGTTAAGAAATCCATGAGTGACACTCCTTTCCATTGTTTCATCGATGTCAAAGTCATCACATTCTTAAGTCGGACCATGTGGACCCGAAATTGCCTCATAAACCTTTCGATTGGCTCCGTGCATGTGTCAATAGAGCCACTCTCCAGCTGTTTAAACCATTATGCTGCTATATCTATCTAATACAAAGGGAAGCAACGTGCTATGACCTCTTTCGATGCCCACAGTACCTCCATATGCCTCATGTACCTTGTCAAGTGAACAGCGGGATTCATTCTCCCATCATACAACTCTAGTTTTGGTAGTTTGAATTTCGATGGGTTCCTAGCTTTCCTGATCATTGGAGAAAAGGGACTCCTATTCACATCCTCCAAGTCCCTATTCACCAATTCACCTCTCATGAATCGCCTAACCATCTCTGCCAATCTATTGCTGTCATCAAGCTGTTGTCCTTGTCTGTTGCCTCCAATCTACCCCTCGAGTTCATGAGAGATTCCTGTTATCTGCTCTCATGGACAAGTATCCATTCCTATATCAATGCCGCATTGCACAACTCCGCCTGGTACTTTGCTCGGGATTGGATCAACATGCTCCAGGTGAGTGGCCTCTAGTTCTGGTGCTGCTTCTAAAGGTTCTGCTCTGTTCTGAATTCTGGTTGCTTCGTGCTACCGACCTTTATCTCCAGCATCTCTTGTAATTGCATTCCCTTGATGCTGCATTCCAACTTGTCGAAGTAGATTCTGCACCATCTCCTCTTGTCTCATTAGCATCGTTTCCATTTCGTCTCTGGTGATGAAGATTGAGGCCTGATTCGCTCTCGAAAAAGCCTCTTGATTCCCTTCATGTTGACTCCTTTCAGTCCTTTGAATTCTTGTCGATTACCTTGTCATAGATTTCAAAATCCAAGTCCTTAAGCTCTCAAAACTGAAATCCAAGCTTTAGAATTTCTGAGCGCTAGCGGTTCTCAGTGAAAGCACCAAATTGTTAGCTCCAAAATTGGTCATTAACACCTAGAAGTAGTGAAAACACCAGTGTATGTACACAGATCCTCAACATGCACACACAGATCTCGGATCCAGATTAAGTAGAGAATGTTATTGAAGAAACTAACAAATTAAAATATAAGAAAGCAGAAAAGAACACAAGGTTTATAGTGGTTCGGCGATCTCTGGCCTACATCCACTTTATAGAGTTGCTATTTTATTGATTATAACTCGTTGGCTACAAGAGGTTTACAACAGTTCAACTGAGTTACAATAATGATTCTGGCAGAGTATTGGCGTCAAAGAGCCAAAGATCCCCTTTCTAAAGACCCAGGGCTGCTATTTATAGGTGTAGGCTGAAAATATCCATCTCAACCTTTGGAAGACTCCTTCCCTCACATGAGTGGGCCTACATGATCGATCTCTGGCTGTTTTGACTCAATCTATGATCGATATGAATGAGATTTAAATCAATCCAAAATTTTCCCAATCGGATCAAGATCGATCATGAACATTCCTGAGGTTATATGCAAGCTCCTGCGAAAATTTGGTAGCATTTGGACTTGTATATTGTGAGATGTGATCGATGCAAGTTTGGATTTGTAGAAGGCTGCTGAGTTCACATCGCTTCTGTCTGTATCGATCTATTTGCATCGCTTCTGGGCACGTGATGTTAGTTGACTGGCGCTAACCTTTAGGATCGATCCACTTTTTATACCAACCGACCAAGTCTTTTCTATGGACGCGCCTCACTCGTGTCGATCATGTAAGGCCTTATTCGTATCGATGCTTGCAGGTCACATCATATCGATGACTGGAGGCCGCTTCTTATCAATGTTGTTATTTTCATTTCATATCGATGTTTGGTATAGTCTGAATCTCTTCATATCGATCATCGAGTAGTTATGTTTTTAGGTATTGTTTCATATAGAAGCGATAAGAAACATCTTCAGATGATGGATACGAAACAAAGCAGACATGATGGATACGAAGTGGAACCGGTATGATGGATACGAAGTAGGGCAAACACGATGGATATGAAATAGTGCTTGTGGGATGGATTCGAACGAGATATGAATGGATGCGAATCAATGCACACCTGATGGATATGAATGAGATCAATACGAAGGAAGTGGCCTGATGGATACGAATGAGAGCATTACTTGATTTTCATCGATCATATCTCGTGCATATGAACTACGATTGACTTGAAATTTGAAATGTAGCCTTTCCTAGCCTTGTTCAACATTTGCAAAACGATCCCGTCTTAATTGAGCTTGGTCAAATCTTGATGATATCGATCATAGTCGTATTTCCAACCGATCTCTAATATTGCTTTCCATCCTTTTTAGCCTATTTTGTTGATATCCCAACCTTGACCAGAAAGGTGGGATAACATTAACCAAGAAATAGTACCAGTTTAAATTCGATGAGTGGTGGTGAGTATACAAGACTTAATTTCTATATACAATCATTTTGTATCCTCGATAGTTGGTTTCTCAGTTATCGGTTACTTCATTTTCTTTATTTTCGTGATTCGGAGATGATTTGTTGCTCTGTTGAGCTTTGTTATCCATTGTCAGTAAACGATTGAACCCAAGGCGCGAACAGACGTCGAACTATGTTAGGGTTGCTCCCATTTGGGTATTTTCACATATCATCTAGATTAGATTCGTTGGCGCATTTAGAAGTGAAATATTTAGATTATCAGTAAGGTTTGGCAGGGTCCGGTTGGTACATTTTCGAGAAGTGTCACAGAGTATATTAGCTTTTTGGAAGTATATTACTAGAGGTATACTTCAAGGGTGGTGCGCCTTCCTAGTCATTTGTTGGAAAATTCTCCTTTCCTTATTTGATTCGAACTATCGAATTGTTTTACTACAATTGCAATAAGAAGAGTCAACCCCCTTCACAATTTTGAGTTATAGGTTTTGCCCATTCTATCAAGTTTGGACTATTATCTTGGTTTATCCATTACGTCCAGTTTGGATTTTGTTCAGGCTATTTCCATTCTTTCAAGTTGGGATCTTTATACTCTTTTTGCCCATCATCTATGATTGGATTATTTCATATGTTTTCTTTTCCATTCTTATGTTTAGTTATTATTTATGTAGGATAAAACTCGTTTCGTATTAGTGGTGTGGTCCCATGTATTATTGTTAAATACTTTCCCTTATGTTTTAGAGTTTAACTCATACAAAACATATTGTCTGACCCGACTTGTTTATTTTTCCTAAACTCTTGGTTAATCAATTATATTTGGGTAGTTCGAGAATAGCAGGTTTCTCTTTGAAGCTCTTTGAAGACGATGATCGAGTAGGTGGCTCCTTAATTATCTAGTTATTTCTTTCCGCCGTATGATTATGAAGATGTATTTTGTATCCAAAAATGAAGAGTCAGAATGTATTGCTGCAAATCTGTTAGACGAAGTACTTTTGTTTAACTTTGATAGCACCATGTAAGGAGTAACCTTTTGTACTATATCATTTTGTATTATATGTAACCATTCCATTTTGTGGTTTTTCTATTTTGCGTTGTTCTATTTTTTGTTTTACCCCACGATGATTCATCCTTTTGATGCTTGGGCAATGACATACAAACACTGAGGATGTATTAATTGTCGTCCCTAGGGGTCAGAAAGGTGTTATAGTTGGTACCAGAGCTAGGTTTAGAGAACCCTAAGCCCCGGTGGGATAAGTTCTCTAAGAATGGGATTAGTAATGTCCTAGGATGAATATGAGAGTGTGTGTGCGTATATATACATATGGAGTGCATATTTGTTAGTGTTATAAAAATGTTTTATATTGCGTTGTTTGATCTGCTCAGTGGTATATGAATTATTGTCAACGCATCTGATCAGCTTTATCGATAGGGATTCCTAAACACTTGATTAGACCACCGATACAATATTCTTTTAAAATGGTAAATGAAATAATTTTACCTTGGAATATATTTTATATATAAAAAAGAATGATTTAAAAAAATTAATATAGTGGTGTTGATGAGTTGATTATTAGAAGATGAAAATATTTATTATTATCATTTAGGCTTGTTCAGTTATGCCTGTCCAGTTTGAGCATTTACTATTGTTAAATAAGTTCATAAGAGATTTTTATTAGTAAGATTCATGTTAGGTAAATAGGAGTTAGGTAACCTTAAGAACGATCCCCTTGTGAATTAAGTTTTATAGTTTGAATATAAGTTGTTCGGTGAAAGGGTTAAGTTAAAAGTCACCTTTTAATAATGTTAAACTTAAAGTAAACTTTTAATAAATACTTTTTAATATAATCAAAATAAGGATCAATGTTTGACAAATTTAATTATAATAAAGGAGAATTATTCGAGTGTTAGTTTAATTCACATTCTATATTACTATATCATATCTCTTATAAACTAAACTATTATTTATTTCTTGGATGATAGTTAGATTTGTTTGATTTATTGTTTGATTGAAATTAATCTGGATATTCCATTTGAATTGTTTAAGTGTTGTTATAGAAATTTCTACTGTACCATCATTTATTAAATATCATCCCCTGAACCCTTGTGTGTGTGTGTGTCTGAGCTTGAGCTTGTGTTTTCACAAAAGTAGATGTTTAAAATTCATTAATCACTTTGATTAATGATATCTTAAATTAGTTTATCATTCTAACTAATGATGTTTAAAATTAATTAATCTTTTTGATTAATGAGATTTGAATTTAGTTAGATCAACTTAATTATTAATGTTGGGCTTTAATTAATCATTTTAATTAATGATTGGTTAAATTTAAATAATTGGTTTAAATAATAGTGTTTTGAAATTTAATTGAGCATCTTAACTAATGATGTTTGAATTTAACTAAATCATTTTAGTTAATGATAATTGAGATTAATACTCATTTTAATTAATGATTATTTAAATTTAATAGATTATTTGATAAATGATATTTTAAGTTAGTTAATTGATTTAATAAATGAGTTTAAAGTAAATTAAATAATTTAATTATTGTGTTTTGGAAGTAATTATCTATTTTATCAAAGATAATTAATTTTTTTGTTAAAGGAAATTGTAAATTTGATTAATTATCTTTTGAGATAGTTAATATTGTTTTAGATTTCAAAAGAGATTATAAATGCGAATTGTTATATTTTAGGATAATTAATATTATTTCAAATTTAATAAAAGAATTTAAATTTGACTTATTTTCTTTGGAAAATTTATATGTTTTAAGGTTTCAAGAAAAGGAATATTATATATCATTCCCTAGGACAATTAGCATTGTTTGGAATTTATAAAGGGTATTTAAATTATTTCATTATCCTTTGAGATAATAAATAATTAACGATGGTTTTATATAAGAACTTTTAAATAGAATTATTTATGAATAATGCTAAGTGTAAATTGTTTTTGGATTTTAGTAAATGTTGTTTAAAATGACAATTTTTTGACCTTGTTTTAATACAGTTATCATTATAAATTTATCTTTCAAAATAACATTTTAAGTAGTTTTTGGAAAATTTAAATCGCAGAATTATTCGAAATGGTTTTAATTGTTTTTGGGAAAAAGTAACCGTGGTATTATTTGGAAACATTTTTAAAATATAAGTATTGTGGAAAATAAATTTTAAAAGGAATGCATTATCTTTGGGATAATACGAGTAAAAAAAAATTTGGTTAGTTTTGTGGTAATCTGAGTGATCTTCTTGGTGATGATCGATGTTTGCTTAGGCGAACATTGTGGAGTACTCAGTAAACTGTTCGCTTTATCATTGTTCGATCGAAATGAGTCCAACTTCAAACGAACCTAAAGTGAGTTTTAGTAAATAAAATTATTTGGAGTTATTTCATAAAATAAATATATGTAGTATGTTTATTTAGCTTAAATTCCCTCAAAGCAAGTTGATTTCCAAATAAATAGTATTTTTGATAAAACATTATTTTGGATAAATGAATTTTTACCCCTTAGACAAGATAAGTGATAATTTAACACTAATTTAATAGGGTTAGATCGGGTAGGAAGGTTTTGATAACATTGTTTATCAAATCGTAGATATTATTTAAATATCTAAGTAGTGTAAACTAGAAGTTCATAAAAATAATCCATTATAATACTTTAGGGTAAAAAGGGTAGGAATGTTTTAATAGACAATGTTTTATTAAAGGGCAAATTAGCATACATTCCTCATATAGTTTACAAATACACAAAACATCCCTCTGTTTTTTAGATAAGTTTCTAGTCCCTATTGTTATAATTGGACCATCTAAAAGACAGAAGTACCCTTCCGTTGTAATTTCTCTTTGCACTTCATTGTTCCTGAGAACATGAAATTGGTAAACAAAATCAAATCATAATCTAGTGAATAAACTGAAATCAAGGTGGCTAGAAGATTGATTTAGAAGGAAACAAAACCAAATACTCATATTAATTAACCGAGAAGAATTTGAAATAAAATAATGGAAAGTATAATCAATTAGAACATAAAAATCAAACAGTAAAATTGAAATAGCAAATGAAAAAAAGAATTTGTATGAAAACGAATTCATTCTTTAAAAAATTAAAAAATCATAATATATCAGCAACAATTTAAGAATATTTGCAGCTAAAACTGCAAATATTAATAATATTTGCAGTTTTTCTGTAAATATTCTTAATATTTGCAATTTTAGTTGCAAACGCATAGAAAATTTGCAGTAAAAATTTGATTACTTGATAAAAACACTCCTGAAGCTCTAACATATATTATTACATGTTTTACAACAAAAATTGTACATATATGCAGCATTGTAAGAAAAAATTCACAATATTGTAAGCAAAAATTCACATCATTGTAAGAACTGCGGCTTTCAATTTGATTATGAAATCTTCAATTTGATTATGAACTTGCGAAGAATCAAATAATAATCTACCGTTTATCAAAATTGGAAATTCTTGTTCTCAACAAGTCCAAATTGAAAATTTTCAAGTTAATAATCACAAATTTAAATTTCTTGAGCAAATGAATGAAATTTACTGAATTTGTTGGTTAAAACATTGGAAAATTTTCGTAAGAAACAAAATCAAATTTCAATGTATGACGAGTCAAACAATAATCCATATTTTACCCAAATTAATGATTTTCAAATAATAACTTTTGAAACTGAAAATGATGATCTTAATGAAGTTGTTGAAAATCTGGTAATTGAATTGGATTTCAATTCCTTTGAGGGCGTGGAACCAAAATTAAAATTCGATCTTCCTTTTCTCGATCTTGAAAATTTGAATACAACTACTTTGGATTTTGAACTTGTGATACGCAATGAAGTTGTTGATAATCCAACAAAGGAAGACGAATTTAATGAACATGGATTTTTTTGGATGACGAGTTGTTAATTCTGATAGGGAAGATTTAAATCACCACTTTGATTTTGAAATTAATAATTTTGAAGAATTTTTCGATGACAAACTTGAATTTCAATTTGGTGAAAATAAAATTGAATTTCAATCAATTGTTTTATCAACCTCAAAAATCATCGAAAATAAAACAACTCGCACGATTTTCAATAAAACGACATTCGTTTTTCCAAATCAACACTCAACTTTAAAAACTTTTATGGTTTGGTTTTTCGAGCTTGAGCTGTGTCTCGTATACTTGACGAAACAAATGAATCAGTCTTTGGAAGATCGTTTCATTTACTTTTTGACGATATACTTTCTGATCTTGTGTAAATACCATAATTTTCATTTAAATAAAGATTATGTTTTTTATTTTTGTTTTTCTCCTTCCACTTCGGTTGACTAGTCAAAATCAAGTGTGGGGGGAGACTCATCTTCTTTTTTATTTTTCATGATTAATTTTTCATTTTTTACATCCAAACTAAAAAAAAAATCAAAATTTTAAAATACAATTTTTTTTTAAAGCATTTTGATTTATTTCTAAAGAAACATTATAGGATAAATATATGGTTTGGGTTTATTAAATTGAAATTTTCGAAAATTTGTTCGTCTTAACAAAAATAAAAATGAAGTTTGATTACAAACAACAATGGTTTAACTAGCATATAGGAAGGTTCATACGTGTTAATTTTGAAACATATCCTAGCTGAAAATCTTTGTTTTAAAAAGTAGTTGATTTAAAGTAAAGGATATAACATTTTTTTTGTCTTCTAAGTTAAGTTCTAAGATTATTTTGCAAAACTCTCGCTTTCAATTTTTTTTTTGATAATTTTGTATATATGTAAATATTTTCCATTAACGCCTACGGTCGACAAGTGTACACACTTGTGTGTACACTCGCCATGCTCTGTACCTTTCTCACGTAAGCCCGACAAGCAATGCATGATCGGTATATCTGGCCTTAATTTATCCGAGCTAGGTGTATGTATATAAATTCTTTTATTAATAATGCCTACAGTTGATAGGTGTTCACACTCGTGTGTTCACTCGCCACGCACTATAATCCCCTCACATAATTCTGCAAGGCAGTGCATGGATAATATATCTGGCCTCAGTTTATCTGAGTTAGGCATATGTAAATATTGTAAATATCAATAAAATTTTCAAAAGAAAAAATAGAGGGAATAAGGAAATGAAATCCAAGCACTATTTTTAACTTATTTGATTTGACTTGTTATTGAAAAGAAATGAATATACCACTTTGATAAACTTTGATAATCAACTAAGGATCCATTTTATAATTACACTTTGTTATCAACCAAAACAACAAGTTAAACTATAATCTATTTGCTATGAAAACTTAATTTTTGTTGGAAATTTTGACAAGTAAATGACTTAAAATTTCAAGATAATGACCGAAACCTATGTTTAACTTATTTGTATCGATTTAAAAGTGAATCCTTCATTGTAAATATTTTCAAAAATTCACATTCATATCTTTGCAAATATATCTTTCATTTTGTAAATATTTTCATCCTGCATTTGGATTTTGGGGGTAGCCACTGAAAACCCTCACGAGACAACACTCATCCTACTGGGGATACCCAGAGGTTTAATGGCTTGTTGCATACGCTCAATGCAATTGTGCTCCCTACGAAAATGGATTTATCTTAGTTTTTTTCTTTATTCGTGGACGAATAAAAAGATAAGTATAAGGGTATTTGATATGCACGTAAATGTGTATATTTTTACCACCAGATATAATCTATTTAAATTAAATAAATGATCATATTGGGTATTTTAACTTATTTTAATCAAAAATCCATATTAATTCCAAATTGTCACATATCGATCTTCATATAGGGGCAAAATGGTCATTTGTGTGCATATATTTCTTTGAGAAAAATTAATTGGAAATTTATATATATTTTTATAGGAATTTGATCTCAAATAGGAGTGGTTTTACGAAGGAATATGCATGCACAAAGAAGATACACAAGAATGAAGATGGAAATAATTCAAAGTGAAGAATATGGAGGACCCCACCTACCCACCACCTTAATGTACAAATTAGAGGCTAATGCACATGCTTATGGAATTAATGGCTTCATGTACGCTTAAATGATGATTAGTAGAAGCGAATGATTACTTGGCCTCCACACTTTCTTAAGGGTATTTTGGGCATTCCCTATAAATATAAATTAGGGTTCAACACACGTATATATACCCCTTATGTTTCATGTTACCTTCCTCTTAGTTAGTTCCTCCCAGTTTTAGTTTAGGCTCAAAATAAAAAGCTCTTCTCTCTTCTTTTTCCATGGCTACTTAGCCATTTTATTTCATGTAATTTTTCTTTCTTTTATGCAATGTTAATTCTCTTTTATTTACATGCTTATTCTTTTCTTATGTTTGTTGTGTAGATTTACTTTCATGCAAGTAGAATAGTTCTCTTTTCCATTAGCTTTCATTTTCCTTTATTTTTTCCTTTCATGCTGCTAGCTACATTTTTTAATCAAATGACAAATATGAGAGGCTAAACTCCTTCAATTTAGGGGTAATGAAGCTCTCTAAGTATATAGCTTCAACTATTCGTTAATTCATGCTCTCTTTTTATGCTTAATAGTGATCAATGAAGTGTTTTATCTGTTGTTTTTGCTTTGAATTTGATAGCCTATATTGTTGACACCAAATAGGCTATGCTTAAACAATCACTAAAATAAATGCCTCTTCATCAAAATATGATTATGGCATAAGAAAGTGGTTTAAAATTAAAATTTGATGGTTTATATTTCTAATCAGTAGTTAATAGGCCATACTTAAAATAGATTTAATTTTCTTTGTCAAGTTTCATGAAAGTTATTATGTGCTTTAAGGGATGTGTTATAGTTTGATGGCTTATGTTGGCTAATCAATAGCACAAATATGTCATACTTATGATAAGCACATCAATTAAAGCACTAATGACCATCAAAGAGAGATCATGATTTTATATATGTTGAACTACATGATCTAAAGAGTGGATTTATTCTCTAAATTGTCACTTAACTCTTATATTTGCTTCTCTTTTCTTTTGGTCAATTTGTTAATTCTCTAATTATCTAGCTAAACTTTCCATCGACTTTGGTTTAATTTGATTGAATAGAATTTTAAAATCATCAAATCCCTACGGATCGACCCGTATTTGCCACGTACTACAAGTGTACGCTGTGCGCTTGCGGTTATTTTTATTTCGAAATTCGTTCGGTTATTTTCTAAACCAACAGAAATTTAGCCATCCGAACAAATGGCAGGGGTAATTTACGGAAAAAATAGGCAGAAAACAAAAACAGAGACGTAGAAAGTATGTTTTTTTGACAAGGACCCGCTTTGAATTAAGTTTGGTTTTTGGGATGTGTGGCTAATATTCACTTTATTAAAACCATAGATTTTGTTTAAAACATGAATGTGGTGTAAAATATTTGTTGCTTTGGGTCAACCCATAAACATCTCTATCTTAACACTCCAAGTTAAAGAGGTCGAAAGGTTGACCTGGTTTTAAAGATCCAAATTTTTATTAGATCCTTACCTAAATTGTGAAAAGTAAAATAAAATTTGTATTTGTATGTATTCTTAGGATATAAAAGAGTATTATACAAGTAAAAGGGGTGGAATAAATTATCAATTGATGTTTTATAAAGAAACGACTTTATAAAATATTTTTAAACTTAGGTGAAAATATATGAAATAATTTATAAGCAATTTAGTTATTGAATAAAATACTAAATTCAAATTTAAGCGATTCAGAAAGAAACCAATAATTTTAGAAAGTGATTTTCAATTTTCTCTTAAGGAGCTTAGTTAACCCTCTAAGTAATAACCAAAGGTTGATGAGCAAAATGGTATGCTTAGGAAATTATTTACGTTCTTAGGCAATCAAGAAAGTTTTAAACCTAAATTAAGATTTGTTTTTTGTCATTTGACATCTTAAGTAATGTTGAGTGTTAGATTTTCCTCTATAGAGGTTTGATCGAATTGATTGATTAGGTGATCTTATATACCATAGTTTATAGAGTTAAAATTTATAAACCAAAGTTTTTGAATTGTTATTACTAGGACCAAAATCCCGGTGATTTCGAAAAGTGATTTTTAGGAAAATTTGAGAAATTTGCTCTAGTTGTTGTTTTAGGAGGAACAGGAATACCACTGGAAGCTTCATATTGTGTTGATTCTAGATTTTAACATGTTTTGTTAGGTGGACCCCCATCCTTGACATTTTTGATTTTTTTTGATTTACTTCTCTTTTTGAGGAAATAAAAAATAAACTTTGAAAATATTTTGAACATAAAACCAGAGCATTTAGTTTGAAATTTTGGATGTATTTAGGAAAATTTTGGATGCATAGCATTTATTATAGAATATTCTCTTTAATTTGTTGCATATATTTGTTCCATTATTTTTGATTGCATCATGTTATCTGATTGCATATGGTTGTCATAGTGTTTGTATTGCACATGTTTGTGGTAAGAAAAATATAATTAACAAGGTTTACTAAAATTAAGTAAGTAAATCGATTTTCTTTGGATGGCTATTACTTCTTCCGCTCCATAATAATTTAGGGATGAAATTCTTTTAAGGGTGGAGAGTGTAACGACCCATAAATTAATCGCCTTGTATTTGAATATTTAAATCATCTTTAAGTATATTTAAATAATGGATTTTAATAACTAAATAAACATATTTTAAATATTAACTAATGATATTAAAATCATTTTCAAATTTTGTTTATCAAAATGATTAATTTAAATAAAAATAGAAAATACGACCGAAAAATGTTTTTCGAAATTTTGACTTTTCGGCATCGGAAAGTCATCGAAAACATTATGAACATTTTTTATAACTCTTATACACATGCACATACATGCATATATGCCATGTGATAAGTTAATTATAGTGTTAAAGTTAATAACCATGCTTTAAAAAAACATGATTTGACTAAATATGCATATAAAAACCTAAATAAACTTAAGGAAGTACACCATCCATCACCTAAAACACCCTAAGTTAGTACAAATCATGGGTAAGAAGGGGGCTGCTATAGATGTGAGAAATAAGGTATGCAGGGAGCTATGTTGTTATGTATTCATGACAACTTTATGTTATTTTAATGCTTAAGTCATTTTACTAAAATTCTCTACTCATTTTCCTATAAATACATGCCTCGTCTCACCATTCTTCACTTTACATCTTCACTTCTATATTCATTTCCATTCTATTCATGTATTCATAAATTTCCATGTCTTTCATTTGTATGTTCATTGCTTAAAACTATAGTTTTTCCACTTCCATCCACTTAAAACTAGTACACTTTTTCTACATCACTCTACTTACCAAAGCGACATCTTAATTTCCTATTGCAACCATGGCCGAGCCCATAACAGCCCAAGGAAGAACCTAAACAACCAATTTAAGGGCCCAAAAGTTCGAGCTTGAGTAGAGTGAAGCATAGTTCATGTGTCGAAAAGTTGCTGTTGGAGTTCGGCTTAGTTCTGTTGCATTTTTCTAAGTAAAACTCCACCCTTACAACCAAGTTTTTAAACTATTTTAATGCTCATATTATTGATTAATGAATGCTTGTTGTATGTGTTTGGTGATGCATTGGTTGTTGGTTTGGTTCATGTTGCCAAAAGTTGCCGTTTTGGAAAGTTGGCAAATAAGTAGTAAGCTTTATGAAAAAGTGGAAGTGAAGGTTAATTTTAGTGTTGTTGTTAGTCCGTGAGATGACGGTTTTGATGACAACAACCTTAGAATAGATTATAAAATATAAATACTAACATTGTAAGTTTAGATATATATGTATATGCAGGATTTAACCATGCAGGTACCAAGAATGAAGACTGTACAGTATAGAGATTCAAGATATCAAGATTGAAGACTCATGAGTATCAAGATTATCAAGATTTCAAGAATTCAAGTAAGTTATTCTTTAATTACAAATTTTGTTAAAACTCATAGAAAAGCACCGGCATCTTAAAATCAAATTTATTCGTGGAATGGAATCCACTTTGAGCCTGTTAAAGGGATGGAACCCTAAGTAGGATGGAACCTACGAAAAATATAGCAGAACATTGTTTTGTATCCGCTAACCTTTTATTCAAAATGATTTTTCAAAATTATATCTTGTTTTCAAAAAGATTTCAAAACCTTCCTTTTAAAAGCATTAAAAACATCTATCCTAATTTTAAATAATTTTAGCCTCAAAATCATCTTTAATTTCAAAGTCAAATTACTCCTGATTTTAAACTATCTTTTAAATATAATATATTTAACTTTTAAATATTTATACTTAAAATTAAATATAAAATTATAGTTAAAATTCTATATATATTATTCTCTATATTTACTTATGAATTTTAACTATAGGCTAGTATATCTATAAAGTTTAAAATAGTTTTAATATAAGATAAAGGTTATTTTGAAAGAAAATCAAATTATCAAAAAAAGCTTTGGGATGTCGACATACTCATGGTGACCATGTCGACATGGTATAAGTTGAGTTTAAAATTTAAATTTTAAAAGAAGTGTCTATTCGTCATAACTCTTCACGAATGGACATGACTGTTGTTCTTCTGTAAATATGGGTCAGTTTCAACGAATTTTAGATCAGATTTTCTGGTTTTCACTCCTCTTCTTCTTCCACTTTTCTTAATACATATTCTTACCATTACTCTGCCGAAATCAACATTGAATCAAACTCGATCATTCGTAGTTTGATTCTCTATCACTCTCTCAACAAGATCCTCGGTGCTATTCAGAGTTATAGGCCTTTTGTAATCAACTTAGCGAGAAAAGGTATGATTGTAGCCTTGAAAATCAATTAAGTGAGATAAGGTGTGATTGTAGACTTGGGAAATCAATTGGGTGAGCTTGTTGCCCGTAAAATCAAGTGGGTGAACTTGTTGCCCGGAAAATCAAGTATCTCTACCCAGAGGATTGTTATTCTGGAGGGTGTACCTCGTAGCCTTGAAATCAAGAGTGTAATTGTACAATTGCTTTTGAAAGGAAATCCTTACTTGTGTGTGGGACTGGATGTAGGGTAAATCCGAACCAGTATAAAATCCGGTGTGTTCTTTCCTTTACTGCTTTTTATTTTTGCATCTGTGTTTGTTTCTGTGATCATATCTATATCTGTATATTGCATACTTCTGTGTATAAATCAACGTAAACTCAAAAAGATTTAGTAATTCTTTATAAACACTACTCACCCCCTCTAGTGTTAACTCTAACCTTAAGATCCGTAATCCGCATTTCTCACAATTGGTATCAAAGCAAGGTTTTCAAAGTTTCATAATCTGATTTTTGAAAAAATTTAAAATGGCTATGTTTGTTAATACTAGTTTAGAAATATTCAGATCATCATTGTTTCATGAGTCTGCATAAATCAATATTCAAATTCAAGTTATCTACCAAAATTGTTTGATGTGCAACAATCATGCTTTATGGCTGTTGAGGAATCAATCCACAATGGACAAATTATGCATATCAGAAAGAACAAATGGATACTTGATAGTGGATGCTCTAGACACATGAGTGGCAATCAAGATACACTGAATGATATTATATACAAAGACGGAGGACTGGTTAACTTTGGAGACAATTCAAAAGGATATGTGATTGGCATCGGTAAAGTCGGTAATTCTGAAACTCCTACTATTACTAATGTTTTGCTAGTTAAGAATCTGAAACATAATCTGCTAAGTATAAGTCAACTCTGCGATAAAGGATATAAAATTAAATTTGAAAAAGATAAATGTCACATCGAAGATATAATACAACCATAATATTTGAGGGAGTCAGGAAAAAGAATATTTATATTCTTAGTATAAAAGTTTCAAATGATAACCTGTGTCTGTTGGCAAATACAAGTGACCCTTGGATTTGGCATAAGAGATTTGGGCATTTGAATTTCAAACTCTTATCTAGACTGTCAAAACATGATCTAGTAAGAGGTCTCCCTAAAATAAATTTTAAAGTAGATAGTTTATGTGATGAATGTTAATTAGGAAAACTTAGAAAAAGTTCCTTTAAATTAAAAGATATGATTTCAACTTCAAAACCTCTTGAATTACTTCATCTTGATTTATTTGGTCCATCTCAAATTCTGTCAATAAATCATAGTAAATATGTTTTTGCAATTGTAGATGATTATTCTAGATTTACATGGACAATATTTTTGAAACATAAAAGTGATACCTTTGAATGTTTTAAGAACTTTTCAAAATGAATTCAAAATCAATTTTCTCTAAAAATTATAACTATTCGAAGTGATCACGGTGGTGAATTTGAAAATGAAAAGTTTGAGGAATTCTGCAATAAAAAGTGAATAACTCACAATTTTTCATTTCCGAGAACTCCACAACAAAACAGAGTAGTAGAACGTAAAAATAGGACGATTCAAGTGAAAATATGTACGTGCTAATATAGTACACACGGTTCGTGTAATATGATGTATAACACACAAAAATATGACTAATCACAGATAATAGAAAATTCAGTAAAATAGAAAAAGCACACCAGAGATTTTTATACTGGTTCGGAGCACCGTCCTACGTCCAGTCCCAGACTTCTATCTGGATTTTCACTACCAACTACCTCGCTTCACCCGGAGGAATAGGTTTACAACACCCGAGCAGACGAACGGGATTTCACGCCTCTAATACACTGAGGACTTCAACACTTGCCTCTTACAACACCGAGGACTTCAACACTTGCCTCTTACAACACCGAGGACTTCAACACTTGCCTCTTGCAACACCGAGGACTTCAACAAAGATGAAAATAATTGTTTGTTGACGGTATGTATTCTTGCTAACACTATTTTGTCACTTGTAGTACAAACTTCCTATAATCTTATCCTCAAATGGAATATTTGCATATATGAAGATTTGGAAGTGGATATCGTATTGAATCAAAAGAATGTTAAATAAATTTCAGGATTCAAAAATGATATATGATAGAATATGAGCAATTTGAGCGCTTGAGAGTATAAGATTGAGACCAATAGAATAGAGATTTGAATAATAGAATTGGTTTTTTGGAATAATGATTTCATGATGTTTATATAAGAAATAAACAGTTGTAACTCTTTGTGAAAAGGTACAAACAAAGGTCATGATCATTGGTGAAGAGAAAGAGAAGCAACCGTAGAAGAAAAAGGAAGTGTCTATACGAAAGGTTGCGTTCTGTTTGAAAACGGTCGACAGGTCAAAAAGGACTAGTAGAAAGGAATTTGAATATATATACGTTATTACACTTGTGCACGTTAACTGAGCATTCTGGGCAGAAACGGTCGACTGCCTTGTTTTAACCGGTCGACCGGTTTAGCCCAGATTGCACAGTTAATGTGCACCCATTCACACACACACACACACACACACACACACACACACACACACACACACACACACACACACACACACACATATATATATATATATTCAAAGATTGAAGGTATAAGATTATTTAAGGATAGATTTTAACATAAATAACATTACTAACATACCAAATAATCAACCTCTAACATATGGAGCTCTTTGTGTCTCTTTAATGAATAACTTCTTTTTGTCGATCCCGGCTTATCCCTTTGTCCTGTCGATCACGGCTTATCCCTTTGTCAGAAATCAAAACTCTATAAAAATCTTGACTCGACATCAAGAGTGTGCGAGAACTATGCTTTCAGATAGTAATTTACCAAAGAATTTTTAGGCAGAAGTAGTTTCTATCGCCTGTTAAATTTTAAACAGAATTTTAATTAGACCTCTAACTGATAAGACATCTTATGAACTTCTCTATTCAAAGAAACCTAAGGTATCTTATTTCAGAATTTTTGGAAGTAAATTCTTTATTTTAAATACAAAAGATAATTTAGATAAATTTGATCCTAAATCCGACAAAGGAATCTTTATCAGATACTCAAGTAGAAGTAAAGCATACAGAGTGTTTAATTTAAAAACTAACACCATTGAAGAAACAATGCATGTTTCGTTTGATGAAAATTTCAAAATTTTTGAAGATACAAATGATGAAGATGATTTAATTACTCAAAATCAAGAATCAATTAAAACTAATAATGAAAGTAATCATCCTAATAAAAGGACTAAACTTTTAAAAGATCATCCTGTAGAAAATATACTGGGAGATATGCAATCTGTTGTTAAAACTAGAAATCAACTAAGTCAAATGAGTAATGTAGCTTTTATATCAACCATTGAACCCAAAAATCCAAAAGAAGCATCAACTGATGATTCATGGATTTTGGCTATGCAAGAAGAATTAAATCAGTTTACTAGAAATGATGTTTGGGAACTTGTTCCTAGACGTGAAAATAAAACTATAATTGTAACTAAATGGGTTTATAAAAATAAAATGAATGAATAAGGAGAGGTAGTTAGAAATAAAGCTCGATTAGTCGCTCAAGGTTATTGTCAAGAAGAAGGAATAGATTTTGATGAAACTTTTGCTCCCGTAGCAATATTGGAAGCCATTAGGATTCTACTTGCTTTCGCATAACAAAATAATTTCAAATTATTTCAAATGGATGTTAAAAGTGCCTTTTTAAATGGATTTATAAAAGAAGTATATGTTGAACAACCACCACTTTTTGAAAATGATAAATTACCAAATCATGTTTGTAAACTTAAGAAATCGTTATATGGTCTAAAACAAGCTGCTAGAGCCTGGTATGATAGACTAAGATCTTATCTATTACAATCAAATTTTGAAATTGGTAAAGTAGATAATACTCTTTTTATTAAAAGAAATAAAAATGATATTCAACTAGTACAAGTTTACGTAGATGATATCATTTTTGGATCAACTAACTTTGAAATGAATAAAGAATTTTCTGAATTAATGACACAAAAATTTAAGATGAGTCATATGGGTGAATTAAATTACTTTTTAGGATTACAAATAAAACAATTAGATAATGGTATCTTTATTAGTCAAGAAAAATATGCTAAAGACATAATTAGTAAATTTGGTTTGACTACTGCGAATGGAAAACCCACTTCCATGCAACTAATGAGTACCTTAATAAAGAAGATCTCTCGAAAGATGTAGATCAAAAATTATATAGAGGAATGATTGGATCACTACTCTATATTACTGCTAGTAGACCTGATATCATGCATAGTGTTTGTCTCTGTGCCAGATATCAATCCCAACCTAAAGAGACCCACTTAAAAGCCGTAAAACGAATCATAAGATATGTTAAACACACATCTGATTATGGTTTATTTTACCCTAAAAATGATTCTTTTGACTTAATATCTTACTGTGATGCTGACTATGCCGGTTGTAAATCAGATCGAAAAAGTACAAGTGAGACTTGTCACTTTTTGGGGCATTCTCTAGTTTCTTGGCTTAGTAAAAAGCAAAACACACCTTCTTTATCAACAACTGAAGCAGAGTATATTTCTGCTGCTTTGGTTTGTCCTCAAGTAATATATATGCAACAAACTTTAAAAGATTATGGTTTAAAATTTTCAAAATCAACAATTTATTGCGATAATACGAGTGCGATAAATTTATCCAAAAATACTACTCAACATGCTCGAACCAAACATATTGATATCAGACATCATTTTCTCAGAGATAATATAAGTAAGGATGTAATCACTCTAGATTATATCAATTATGAGAATCAAATTGCTGATATCTTAACAAAACCATTAAATAATCTATATTTACTAAATTAAGAAGAGAATTAGGTATTTGTTCAACAACTGAAATATAAAATATAAATAAACAAAAGTATAATTAAAATTAATTCAAAATAAATTAAATAGGCAAAAATTCAAAGACTATGTCGACATACTCCTCTACCTTATGTCAACATACAACGTTTTTGAATTTTGAAAAATTTCCCACCAAAATTCAAATTAATTGGTTATATATTCTTCATATTTTCGAAATTTTATTCATTCTTTCTGTTATCTCTCTGTTCTTCTCTCTGAAATCAAATAATCAATGACATACTCCTCTACCCTATGTCGACATACAACGTTTTTAAATTTTGAAATTTTTCCCACCAAAATTCAAATTAATTGGTTATATATTCTTCATATTTTCGAAATTTTATTCATTCTTTCTGTTATCTCTCTGAAATCAAATAATCAATGGCCTCTTCTTCCAAATCAACTTTTTCGTTCCCCTCTCCTACGTTTGGTCCATTTCAACGTACTACTCTCGCTCGTGTGACTAAAATAGAGGACTCTCTAAAGGATGCACTTTAGATGATGACTGAAATTCAAGTGATTCAACTCCGTATGGCAAAGGAACAAGAGAGACAAGGCAAGGTTCTTAGGGATTTGCAAAAAGTTATGATGGATAATCAAGCCAACCCTATCTTGATTGATGAAGATTCTTCACTCAATCAAGTACAAGAGGCCAGCGAAGAAGAAGAAGAACCTATGGAAGAAGCGCACGCGGAGGATGATGACCAAGTCGTGTGTGTTGGAGAAGTGTGTTTTGACAAGAATGGGAATCTTGTCGAACAACATGGAAATTTCCGTTTTCACTATCCAAACTGTTCGATTCATAGATCTCCTATGTTCAAAAACACACATTAGTTTCTTCTCTTTCGTTACCATTGTTGTTTATTCCTTTTACATTTACAACGAAAATGTACATATAACTATATGATTAATAAATTAAATTGTGTTCTTATATGTGTTCTTCCTATTAATACATATAACTATACGGTTATTATATACTTAAGATAGTTAGTAGTTTAAGATTAGATTTATTATTAGATCTAAGTGTTGATTATTTATGATAACACTATCATTATAATCACATAGAATATTAGATTTAGGGAGAGTTATATAGTTTGGAATTATAAAGTTTAGAGTTTATTTTTTTGATGACAAAGGGGGAGAAGTATAAAATAGAGTTATTGGGGAGTTAATAGGATAGAAGTAATATTTTATAAACAATGGTTGTCATTATCAAAAGGTGGGACATTGTTAGTCCGTAAGATGATGGTTTTGATGACAACAACCTTAGAATAGATTATAAAATATAAATACTAACATTATAAGTTTAGATACATATGTACATGCAGGATTTAACCATGCAGGTACCAAGAATAAAGACTGTACAGTATATAGATTCAAGATATCAAGATTGAAGACTCATGAGTATCAAGATTATCAAGAGTTCAAGAATTCAAGTAATTTATTCTTTAATTAGAAATTTTGTTAAAACTCATAGAAAAACACTGGCATCTTAAAATATAATTTATTCGTGGAATGGAATCCACTTCGAGCCTGTTAAAGGGATGGAACCCTAAGTAGGATGAAACTTACCAAAAATCTAGTGGAACATTGTTTTGTATCCGCTAACCTTTTATTCAAAATGATTTTTCAAAATTATATCTTGTTTTCAAAAAGATTTCAAAACCTTCCTTTTAAAAGCATCAAAAACATCTATCCTGATTTTAAATAATTTTAGCCTCAAAATCATCTTTAATTTCAAAGTCAAATTACTCCTGATTTTAAACTATCTTTTAAATATAATATATTTAACTTTTAAATATTTATACTTAAAATTAAATATAAAATTATAGTTAAAATTCTATATATATTATTCTCTATATTTACTTATGAATTTTAACTATAGGAAAGTATACTTATAAAGTTTAAAATAGTTTTAATATAAGATAAAGGTTATTTTAAAAGAAAATCAAATTATCAAAAAAAGCTTTGGGATGTCGACGTACTCATGGTGACCATGTCGACATGGTGTCAGTTGAGTTTAAAATTTAAATTTCAAAAGAAGTTTCTATTCGTCATAACTCTTCACGAATGGACATGACTGTTGTTCTTCTATAAATAGGGGTCAGTTTCAACGAATTTTGGATCATATTTTCTGGTTTTTCACTCCTCTTCTTCTTCCACTTTTCTTAATACATATTCTTACCATTACTCTGCCGAAATCAACATTGAATTGAATGCGATCATTCGTAGTTTGACTCTCTATCACTCTCTCAACAAGATCCTCGGTGCTATTCATAGTTATAGGCTTTTTATAATCAACTTAGCGAGAAAAGGTGTGATTGTAGCCTTGAAAATCAATCAAGCGAGATAAGGTGTGATTGTAGCGTTAGGAAATCAATTGGGTGAGCTTGTTGCCCGTAAAATCAAGTGGGTTAACTTGTTGCCCGGAAAATCAAGTATCTCTACCCATAGGATTGTGATTCTGGAGGGTGTACCTCGTAGCCTTGAAATCAAGGGTGTAATTGTACAATTGATTTTGAAAGGAAATCCGTACTTGTGTGCGGGACTGGTTGTAGGGTAACTCCGAAGCAGTATAAAATCTGGTGTGTTCTTTCCTTTATTGCATTTTAGTTTTGCATTTGTGTTTATTTCTATGATCATATCTATATCTGTATATTGCATACTTCTGTGTATAAATCAACGTAAACTCAAAAAGATTTAGTAATTCTTTATAAACACTATTCACCCACTCTAGTGTTAACTCTAGCCTTAAGATCCGTAATCCGCATTTCTCACATTAGTAAATGCTCTCTACATGTGATACCATACTAATTACCATGTACATATGTTCATACCCTTACTACATAATGTTTGGCTAAATGATAATGCTATAAACTTGTTTTGCGAACTTCTCGTATGGCGATAGTTGCTAAATCGACACTTTCAAAAAATCACCTTTTATCGAAACTGTTTGGTTTCATCTTCATGCTTGGAATGATTTTAGAAGTTAAGCAAGATTTTGATTAAAGATATTTTCAAAATTAATTAACCATTTTAATAATGATTATTTAATTTAATTGATTATTTTATTAATGAGAATTAAGGTTAAGTAATTAACTTATTAATGACGTGTTTTAAATTTAACTAATTACTTGGTTAGTAATGGTTTAAATTAATTGATCACTTTATTTAATGGTGTTTAATGATAATTAATCATTCAAAAATGATGGATTAAAGTTAATTAATCAACTTTCTTATAATGTTTTCAAATTAACTAATCTTTTAAATTAACGATTTTTAATGTAAATATATTTGTTTTAACTTTAAGTAATCTTTCCTTTAATGATGTATTAAAGTTGTTAATCATTTTTAATAATGATATTTAATTATTTATTAATTATTTTTATTTAATTATATTTAATTATTACTAGTTAATTGAATTAATTATGTTTTTATGGTGCTTTACCCTTGTCAATTAAGGTATTTGAAGTTAATATATCAACTTAATTAATGAAGTTTCAAAGTGAATTTATCAAAGTAAAAAGGATGTTTTTACTTTGTTATTCATTTTAATTGATGATAATAAATTATTTATTTTTTCAGTTTAATTAATTATGATTAATTTTTAATTAAATTAATGGTGTTTTAAAGTGATTAAAGCTATTAAAGTAAATTCATCAACAGAATTAATGAACTTCAAAAATTAATTAATCAATATAATAAGGATGTGCTTAATTACTAAATCCTTTTTATAATGTTTTTCAAAGTTAGCGAACTCTCTTGGCAAAGTGTTTTAAAGCTAATACTTGTAATGTGAAGCAAAGCATGAATTCTGGTTTTTTTAAAAGAAATTTTTTGATTCGTTTAATTTCCATAAAGCGATTCCTTTGTATACAAATGATTTATTTGTATACCTAGCACTAAACTTTGAAGAAGTAGACTTGTTGTTATTTCAAAAGTTAAGAATTATCATGGGACATGAATTTGAGGTAACACTACCTTGACTTGCCCGGTATTATTGTTAACCAAGAAATAGTTCAAGTTTGAATTCGATTAGTGGTGAGTATACAAGACTTAATTTCCATATACGATCATTTTATATCCTCGCTAGTTGGTTTCTGGGTTATTAGTTACTTTAGCTTCTTTATTTTCGTCATTATACGATGATTTGTTACTCCGTTGAGCTTGACTGAACCCAAAGTGTGAAAGGATGTCCAGCTATGTAGGGTTGCTCCCATTATGGTATTTTCAAATCTCATCTAGATCGGATTCGTTTATGCATTTAGATGTGAAATATTCGGATTCTCGGTTAGGTTTGGTGGGGTCTCGCTAGTACATTTTCGAGAAGTGTCACGGAGCAAATGAGCTTCTCGGAAGTATATTACAAGAAGTACAATTCATGGGTAGTGCACCTTCCTAGTCATTTGTTGGAAAATTTTCCTTTCCTTATTTGATTCCAACCTTCGAAATTTTTTTCTGTAATTGCATTGGGAAGAGTCACAACCCTTCACGAAGTTTAATTATAGGTTTTGTCCATTCCATCAAGTTTGGGCTGCTATCATTTTTTATCCATTTTGTCCAATTTGGATTTTGTTCTGATTATTTCCATTTTTTCAAGTCTGGATCTTTAAACTATTTTAGCCCATCATCTATGTTTGGATTTGTTTCCTATTTGTTCTTTTCCATTCTTATGTTTGGTTGTTGTTTATGTGGGTGAAAGCACGTTCCGCATTAGCGGTTTGGTCCTAAATATTTTTATTAAATACATTCCCTTTTGTTTTAGATTTTTATTCATACCTGATATATTGTCTGGCCCAAATAGTTTATTTTTCTAAACTCTCGAGTACACAATTATATTCAAGTAGTCCAAGAATAGCAGATTTCTCTTTGGAGCTCATTGAAGACGATGATCGAGCAGGCAGCTCCTCTATTATATAGTTATTTCTTTCTGCTACATGATTATGAAGATGTATTTTGTATCAAAAATGAGGAGTCAGAAAGTATAGCTGCAAATCTATTAGATGTATTACTTTTTTTTAACCTAGCTAGCTCCATGTAAGGAGTAGCCTTTTGTACTATATCACCTGTATTATATGTTACCATTCTATCGTGAGGTATTTCTATTCCATCTTGTTCTGTTCCTTTTTTTACCCCATGACGATTCATCTTTTCGATGCTTCGGTAATGACACACGAACACCGAGGATATGTTAAGTGTCGTTCCTAGGGGTCAAAAAGGTGGGTCGTTATAGGTTATGGTGAAACCTAGTCAACATGATGAGGTAAATGTAGAGGCAGGGTTTATGATACTGTATAAGTATATTTAAAACTTAGAACTTGATGTGATACAACATAAGAGTGAATAAATGAAATTAGTTTGAGTACGATGAGGAAATGGTTTGGATTGGAGTACATGGGAACTCTAGGGGAGAATCCATGTTTTCCATCATAAGCTCTCTTCCATTAAGTTCCATTTTTAGTTTGTTTGCTTATTAAGTCATTTGTATGTTTGCATAGTTGCTTTAGCTAGCTAGTTGACATAAGAAAGGATGCATGGATGCTAGGATTGGTTGTATGCATGTCCTTTTGATGTGTTTTGGTTGCCATTGTTATTTTTTTTGAGTTATACTAGTTTAGTTTGTACCATGTTGGCTTTTATATTTATATATATATATATATATATATATATATATATATATATATTCCAACCTACGATAGATACATACATTTATTATTTTAGCTTCTCCTAGATTGTTATATATACCATTTACTATTTCTTTATATTTATGTTTATCTATTGATTGTTAATGGATGTGGTTTTACTTGCTTTTTGATATGGTTATTACATATGGATGAATAGATGCACATGTATGTAGAATTTCATACGTATTTGCATATATTAGGATGTTTGCATACATTACTCATTGTCATTGCATGCGCATACATATAGGAGACCAGTTTAGTTGCACTGCGCTCATCGTACATCACATCATGCTATTTTTATCCATCATATGTTTAATATAGTCTTGGTTTTTTTTCTTATGCTGTAAAATTGATGTTAGATGGATATAGCCATGTTCGTTTTATATGTTTGACAATTGTAAAGTGAGCACCATTTTCCATCTCTTGGAATTTCGGGGGACAAAATTATTTTAAAGAGGAGAAAATGTAATACCCCATAATTTTGCGTGGTAAAATAACCAAATTAAAAGTGTAAAATTATAGTTTTACATAAAGAGAAAAATCATAAATTTCCATAGTAGCTAGAAATAGGCTTTGAAACCCATCCTATTACACTTGGAATGCTGTTTACAGCTAAAAAACATATATAATTTGCTGAATTTGGTTAGGCGCTCTAGAAATTTGAAGAAGTCAAAAGCAACGGAATATTCATTATATATTAATTTTGATATTTTTAGCATAAATATGTGTTATTTTAGTCTATAAATAGAAGTTTAAGCCCTATTCTGTAATCCTATCTTAATATAAACACCTTATCGCTAATCTTCATCAAATCCAAAGCATATTCAAAACAAAAATATATATTTTTATAACCGTCCCAATTCTTCTTCCTCTTCCCTTCACCAAACTTTAAAAATTCATAACTTCTCCGTTTCTCAACGAATTTAAATGAAACGAATGGCAAATCAAAGTATGTAGAGAGTACTATGGTCTCATATCATTTAAAGGTGAAATTTTATAGTTGGAGGCGCATAGACCTAGATAGCAAAGAACAACGACGAAATCTCATACATAATTTTCATCATTCTTCGTTAAACTTTAAAATGGTGTATCTCTCTTGTTTAATGGATTTTGACGATCTACCCTCAAACAACCTATGGAGACGAGCATTATAATTTGGAAAATGAATATTGGATATTGTTTAAGGTTTCTAGGTGCAAAAGGCATTGAACAGCGAAGGCAGTGTTAAGTTCTTCTTCACTCAAAAGTTTCGGTGAGTGGGATTCATCCTATTTGTGTGTATATATATATATTGATAAAACAAAGCAATTTATTCCTTATTGTTTTAAATAAAATTATAAATGATAAAATTGAAAAGAAAAAACTATATATATATATATATATACACACACATGATAAGGATGTAGTATGTCATGGTTAAATAATTAAAAAGTTATTTTTTATTGTAAATAAATAAAGTTTGAACTCTCCCTAATTAAGAATTGTAAAATAGAAAATTACTCTAAATTAAACATATTATATATTAAAATTGTATTTCTCGATGACATGAATACATTGGCGGTGTTCGTTCGAAATATAAAGTAATAGTATTTAATTAATTTATAAAATTACACAAATGCCTTTAAACTTTAAATGCCAGTGAATCTTGCATACGACATCCGATTTATGTGCGGTTCACGGCATTCAGGATCGAGACTGGGCAAGGAAAGTTTAATATACTGTTTTCTATATTTTGAGATATATTAGAAAATTTCCTTAGTGGATAAGTTTGTTATATGGTTTTGTGCTTACCGGTTGGGGCTTGATCTAGTGGCTTCGTAAACAGTAAGGCGATGACGAGTTTTAGGCTTGCTCCCAATAGTGTTGTAGACTATTAGGCAAAAGACTAACTTAGCCTTGAACTCAATATAAAATAGTTCAAGGAGCCGAGTCCTAAATATAGTATGAGAAGCTGAATCCTCAATATACCATAGTCAAAAGAGCCGAGTCCTTAATATAGTCTGAGGAGCTAAGCCATCAATATATCATAGTTCGAGGAGCCAAGTCCTCAATATATGATAGTCCAAGAAGTTGAGTCCTTAATACACGATAGTCCAAGGAGTTGAGTTCTTAGTATCCAATTGGCATTAAAACACAGTTAGAGGAGCCGAGAAATTGTAAACGTTTTTCACGATAGCGTCCCGAGACTTTAGGGTCAACCATGGGTATGTGATTATGCATGGAATAGATTTGGTGAGACATTAGCATACGATATCAATATATTATTATATTATGTTTACCTGATTTATTGGGTGCATATGACATGGGTTAAGGTATGTTTTTTGAAAATAAGTGTTTTTTTCTATCTTATTAGTATTATACAGTAATATGATGTGTTTCACTCACCAAACTTATGTTTAAAACCTTTATTATT
Source organism: Allium cepa (assembly GCA_030765085.1). Classification (NCBI taxonomy): domain Eukaryota; kingdom Viridiplantae; phylum Streptophyta; class Magnoliopsida; order Asparagales; family Amaryllidaceae; genus Allium; species Allium cepa. Next base: position 442,971,717 of record CM060938.1, on the reverse strand, counting down.
TTCTTCTTTCTAGTTGTACTCTAATAGGTTGATAGAGAGTACCAGTGGTGACTTAGAGGCTTGATAATATAATGGAGATGCGCATTATTTATCACGTATCTATTATTGTATTTCATTTATTTCTAAACATTGTAGAATGTCCATTACTAGTAGAGAGATGTTGTAGTTGGATTTATTTGATACCGTATTGTGTTAATTATTTGGGGTTATTTTTTTATTAATTTTATATTTTATTCCTTCAACTTTGAGTTTCAGAAAGTGCGGAATATTATAGATAAATTTGTGATCTGTTTTATAGTTTACCTAAAAGGATCTGCCATCTATGAGGTCTGCTATGTCTGTATCATTTTATGCATGAATCGGGAAGTCATCGATGGCATGTTATTTTAGTCGGTCTCCATGCCTTTGGCACTTAACAAAAAACCAAGGAACTTATCAGATCGAACGAAAAATGTAATAACCAACGTTTAATGACTAGATATTTATTTAATTAATTTAAATATTGAATTATTAGTAAGTGAAGGTCCAAATCCGACTTTCCACATATGTGAATTAGGACTAGACCATATCTATTGATTTTGATTCAACATTGCAAATCAAAATGAGTATAAATATCGTTATATCTAGGGTCACGATATTTTTATGATTTATATATTGGTATATGTATTTTTTTTGATTTATGTGCCATTATACGTATTTTGTAAACATAAGGGCATAGTCAGGTCCAGAGGGTTATCGATTGATGACTTGTGTTTCTACAATGAGAACTTCGTATAATATCTTCTTCACTTTATCATTTTCTCTCCCTCTAGGAAAACTAATTAGCCGCTCCTTACTAAATTAAATCGAGAGCTTCTTACCAAAAAAGAGGACGGGGATAGATTTGTTGAACTCATGGGAGATGGGATAAATCTATAGTGGAGTTGATATGTGCGATAGTGCTTAGCGATACCCATATTTGTGACTATCGAGTAGGGTTAAGTATTAACGGAGTTTGAGGAGGAATTGGGTGTAACAGAGAGTGGCATTGTGCTTTTCTTACAGAGACGTGTAGATGAAAGCTTTATGGAGTGATGGGATTCCTCATGGAAATTCGCAACAGTGAACAGTACGGGAAAAGCAATAGGTTGTGTTTGAGTCTAATGGGCCTAGCTTAACAAAATTTGGTCGACTACGAAGTGCGCGTGAAGTGGAGCGCGTAAGAATCGATCCTTTGTTGTTTAATGGAGTATTGGCTGAGAATTAGGGAAAGTTATGTATGCAATGATAGTTTTCTCTTGCACGGTTGTGTTTCAGGATTAGGGAAGAAGGATAAATTGGTAATTAGTTAATTTAGTGTTTGATTAAGTTAATTAATTAATATTATATTTAAAATTCTTATAAAATTCATATCTCATGTGAGGTCCAATTGTGATGCGGTCTTCACCGTTGCACTCTTAGTGAATTATTTACAACATAATGTGGGATTGGACTAGATTTAAACACTTGAGAAATTATTGTTCAGGTGAACGGAATTAATACTCTAAATTTATGTTGTAGCATTAATCCTTATATTTATATATACTGAGAAATATTACCTACAAGAGTCAGAATAATATATTGTTGTAATTATTTTCACATTTGATTGGATTGGTTTGAATACATATTTGTGTTAGTTGATTAAGATCTCGTGTATGTGTGTGTGTGTGTGTGTATAATGTTCTAATCATATTGAATAGAGTTAGATATAATTGATATTAATTTATAACATAGTTATAAATTGATTGAACTCTAATTTGTTGATATATTTGTGTTAGAATATTATTATATATTTTATTACTAATTGGAAGTTAAGAGTATGACTTTTAGAAAAAAGCTAGAAGACTAAATTAATAGTTTTGGCAAATTAAACTTACGGTAAAATGGCTTTGAAATTTGTTTAGCCTTATATTGTTTTATTATTATAATCCAATAATTAACTAACTAGTGTATTTGTGTGATTATATAAATGTGTATATTAAAACATATATGTGTATAAGCATATCACGAGATGTCACTATAATGAAGGAAGGTGATGCGGTAGAGCATAGTTGGGTTGCCGAGATGCACATTGGATTTTAGCAGTCTAACAGTTGAGAAAAGGATTTATGACGACACGAACTCTAGAACACTCGAAGGCATTGATATGTAACTCAACCATAAGGCACCGGTGTGGCATAGGCATGGGCAGTAAACCTAAGCAGTGTGCAAATTGATGAGGGTCTCTTCCCTAGTTCTGGATGTGGGTTTGTGTAAAGCTTTGGCGCGACTTCAAGGAGACTTTGGGCTACTCGAAAAAGTGGACCACAAGGTGAAGCTCAAGTTCAGATGCAATGTATAGTGATATGTATGCGATCATCTATAATCGAATATGATGTCGGTGCAGTGATTGGTTGCACGCTCAGATTTGGTGAGGGTGTACGATTGAGTAGAGTTAGTCCATACCTCTTGGTTTCGACCTTGAGAATATATGTTTGATGAATGGTATCGGTCTTCATTTGTGGTAGGCATATTTGATTATGTGAAACTATATATGGATACACACATATATATACATTTATATTTGCGGCATTGGTGTTCCTTTGTGGTCCGATGGCATATTATATAGGATACGTCCGTCGTTCTCTTTTGTAGAGATGTTTTGCAAATTTGTTAAGAAATCCATGATTTCTAAGAAGGGAGATGATGATGATCATATGAGTGGATCATATATCACCGAAGCTTGGTGTGGAGGGTATGGTGAGATCCATATAAGCTTTAGTAATTAGAGTAGGTAATATATCACCAAAGCTCGATGTAGAGGGTACAGTGAGATCTATGCTAGACCCATTACTAAGGATATGGATCATGGTCTGTGGTACGATTAGATATTGACTCTATTTGTTTTTGGACCCTCAATGGTAACCATTCGATCATGATAATTTTAATTATAGGTATGTATCCAACATGGATTCAGATTTCAAATATTTAGAGTTGGTCATATGTCGCAAAACTCGATGTAGAGGGTACCGTGAGATCTACACAAGACCCATCATTAAGGATGTGACTCGAGGTCTAAGGTACCTTGAGGTATTGGCTATATTTATCATTGGGCGTGAGTCTATCGCGGACTCCATTCATCACCAATGATGAGTACCAATTTATGTTTTTTGGTTATCACTTACACTTATATTGTGTATTATATTAGTTGATTGATAATATTGGTATGTATTATATTATATGCTTGTATTGCGATATTTTTATTGTCTCTACATTTGTATATTGGGTTACCATATCATAGTATAAAGTTACATATTTGTAATATTATATTAGTTGTGGATTATTATAGGAGAAGAGTAGTTTATGTTATGATTCCCTACTTTTATGGTGGGTTTACTCAGCTTTTTTATGGTATGTTTTGATTATCCTTAAGCCACTTTTTTGGATAGGACCGGTTGTACCTTAATAGTACCTATTTTATTTGTATATAGTTTTAATATGCAGTATCCTAGGATAGACCCCCTCAAACAGGGCTCCATTTCTGACTCGCATTTTGTCTTTGTCTATTTATGTCATGACAACTCTCGGGTACTTGATTGAGTAGTTTTGGAGCCAGGTGATTTTAGGAACACGCTATCAGAGTGCCACAGATGGAGCTTTGGAAACGAAGACGATACTTTAGATATTACTTGATATTTTAGTAGTACACGACATATATGTTATTTATATATAAGACTTGATGTATAAGATATTATATTTAGAACCCCGTTGTTTGGGGTGTTTGATATATTCTGACTTTCTTTAGTGATGTTCAGTTATTAGTTGTTTCCATCAGTGCAATCTCTTATATATATAAATGTACACATGTTGTTATCGTGTTCAGTCCATGTATATTCAGTATATTAAATGTTATCATTCTGCTATGAGATTCTATCGATGCCTGCGTATATTTTTTTTTTAATTTTTCTTTCCACAACTCTCTATATTTTTTGGTATTCGAAAGTCAAACATTGTCATTCGATACAAATTTTAAGGTATCATGCACGGTGGGTTGTTATAGCGAAGGAAAACTTCTTAGGGTTAAGCTTCATATTATACTTGCGGAGGATGCTGATAGTCTCGATGAGGTTCTCTATGTGCCCCCGGGCCTTTTCAAATTTCATAAGCTTGTCATCCGTGTATACCTCCATGGACCGATCAATTTGTTGGACAAACATTCTATTGATGAACCGTTGACAGGTCAAATCCACATTGCATAGTCCGAATGGCATGGCCTGGTAATAGTACAGCGTGATGTTGGTGATGAAAGAGGTATGCTCTTGATCGAGGCCATGCATGGAGCTTTGGTTGTACTCTAATTAGACATCCATGAATGTAACTCTTGTCAGTTGGTCGCATCCACGATCTGGTCAATATGGGGCATCAGAAGTTGTCTTTTGGTCAAGCCTTATTAAGATCTAAGAAATCACTACAAGGCCTACAGGCCTTACTTGACATTCATACCAATATCAATCCGAGTATGTAGCTTCGTATATGAACCCATTTGCAAGTTGCCTTTTTACTTCTTCTTTGAGTCTCCTATATCGTTCAGGATTGAGGGATCGTATTTATTTATGGATCGCGTGGGCTAGTGGATCGATGTTGAAGGCATGGAAGATAATCGAGGTATTTATGCAAGTTATGTCAGCATGCCTTCTCAAAAAGCAGATTAGCCCGTTCCCTACCTTCAAACTTAGTTTGATGCCTACTTGGACGACCTTGTTGGGGTTGTTATTTTCATTTGATATTGCATAAAGCAGAGTTATTGGCCAATCTTCGAGGTTTGAGTCTCTCAATGAGGATCGAGTATGTTATTGATTTATGCCCTTTTCCAAGTCAAATTGGTCCCCAATGCATATATCGCGCACTTAACAACATCTTTAGTTAGGACAGACATTCATGCAAGAGTAGGAGAGCTACTACTACCCTTGGATCTCACCGATAAGTTTGTTAGCATTCAAAGGAAAGTGCCAGCGGTGTCTTTTCTCTCGCATACCAACAAGGGTGTAATCTCTCATTGCATGTTGCTATACGCTCTCTTGTCTTACCTAGGATGGCTACGGGAATATTGTTCGCATTAGCCATGGTGCTTGGGCCCCTAGCATGATCGAGAGCATAGAGTGGTTTATGCATTCTCTTAGGGGAAAAAGTTGTTCTAGATGATTTGACTTTGATGTTTCAAGCAACTCTAGCATGAATGGGAGTGTTGAATGGCTCTCACATTCTCTCGGATGGGTTATTGTCGAGCATTGCTAACTCCTGTTATAGCATGAGTACTTCTATATAGGCTTATTGTTGAAATATGCTTTATCAATCTTTGGTGGCCTGTTGATTGCTGCAATAGCATCTAGGTCCACAAATGTCGATCTACCTATTAATATATTATATGCAGACAAGTAGTCCTCTACAATAAAATTTACCGGAATTTTGGTTGTAAGAGGTTCTAGGCCGAACGTACCTATGTGCGAAGTTATCCCTAAGGGTATTACGTCATCACTTGAATCCATTTAGGGGTAATGCACAAAGGGTGAGCTAGACGTGGGAAGCGTCACCTTGTCAAAAACTTCTTTGAACATCACACTAACGGAGCAGGCCCATCAATGAAAACTCCATGAATTATTGTGCTAGTGATGTTAACTAATATGACCACAGGGCATGATGGGGAAACTAACTCCTCATTTGTCTTCTATGGTAAAAGAAATGTCTGCTATTTCTTTTTAGACCCAAGGAAGTCTTTGGGGCTCAAAGGTTGACTGAATATACTTAGTTATTGGAGGCAAGCTCTCTTTTATATTTGGCTTGAGCCTCACGACTGTTGCTGACCACATGTGGGCCGCCATGATTGATAGTATCTCTATGTTAATTACAACCATGTTATTATCATCTACCTCCTGAACTTATCCAGGTGAATTTTGTTGGGCATTGTGCTCTTCTACTTATTGCCTCACATACTACACCAATTTCTCTATTTCATCTTTATGACGTCGACAATCATTTGTGAGGTGATCATTGAACTGATGGAATTCATAGTATTTTTATTTCCCTTGGGCTCCTCCCTCTACATGGATCAGAAGGGATCGTGCCATTGGGATGACACATGATCTAGCATGGCTAGGTAGATTTTTTCCATGCCATGATTCGAAGTTGCATAATTTGTGTGCTTGGACTTGAAGCGCGAACATCTTCCTCATGCTTCTTGCACTTTTCCCATGACAATTCTTTCGGAGATTATCTTTCCTTATGCTAGATTTGTTCATCTTGCCACTGTCCTCATCACTATCAGAGATGTCAGCCTCTTCCACCCTCACCGTATCATTTTCCCTTTGGCAATAGCTTCCATATCCGGGACTAGCACCCATGAACATGGGGTGACTACCAAACTGTTTGTATCCGCTCCTCTAGTTCTAGTTGACTCATTGTTGAAGCTTTGACAAATAAATAAAAGGAACTTATTCAGACATTACTTTATGTTGCCTAGCTCGCTCACCATCATGGATCTTCTTTTTAATGCAAAGAAGAGAGCTTTGAAGTCATAACACAACAAGGCCTATGAGTGTACATTTCGACTTGTAAATGAAGGAACCAGTGTAAGGTCAGTTCGGTCAGGCTGGAGGGAAATGCAGGTTTTATATGTCCGGAATGCTAGTCGACCCAGATTATTGAGTTAATGGTGGTAATACGATCAGGTGGGTTAGCTCCTGTTATACTTGTCCATGGAAGGCAAAGCATGCTTCCAGTGGATATAGACGCCTAAGATTTCTTTGGAGAAATGGTATTCATTCTTGTCGTCTTATAGACCCTCCCCGCCTACATTCCTAGTTTGGATTACATGCATTTACTGGCATAGGGTAGACATTTCTTCTTAAAGACCAGTCTCTATGTGCCATGGATGGTATTAGCTGCTTTCTTAGGAGGGACTTCTCTATCATCTATCTGGTGATGAGGACTTATGGCAACGGTATAGAGATGGGGAGCGATGATGTTTGATATTTATGAGAGACCTGCTTATAACAACTTAAGGCGATCTGGGTGGACTGTGTCACCTTTCATGAGAAGTTGGTCGGGCTCCTCTAACTGGGGTTGGGAGTGGAATAATGATTCTCTATATTTCGAATTTCTACCTTGCCCTCTGCTATTGAAATGGTCAAAGCGAAGGTCATGTGCCCCATCCGCTGCTCGAAGACAATGAAATGCAGATGGTCTTTCTATTGAAAGGAACAATGATCGACGTGGATCTCTCGATATACCACTGGTTCAGGTTCTATGAGATCATCAACATTTCCTTCTCGGGAACAACATGCACATTCCTATGGTGAACGGGAGCCTTCCTTTAGGGATTTCCAACACGACTCGCTCGCAACTATTATGCACTATGTTGTATATCTGGAATAACAAGCGAGATAGAGGTCCGGTCAGCCGTTGGAGGACTGATGAGATGAGGTTTATAAATGTTTGAGCATGCAAGCTAACTCACAGCTTGTCCACATCATAAGTAAGTTGTTTTATGTTGGTTAAGACGCTGATCATGTTGAGCTATATGTCGTTGCTCGGCCCATGGATGGTAGAATGGCACTTGCCCTAGTAGCTCCATCGGTAATGCGACCGTTGGAATTATTAGCTCCATTATTACCAATATTTTTTATGGTGTGAATGTGAAGGGAATTTATAGAGAAGAAAAGAGAGAGCTTTTAGAGGAAGCCTTCCTTCTAGTGCCAAAAGTTGATTAGAAAATTAGCCATCCTTAGAATCGTGATTTATAATTTATATTTAGCCAAGGTTGCTTGCTAATACCTTGATAAAAGGTAAATCAAGGAGATAATATTTGCAAAATTAGTAAAGACGCAATTTTAAAGTGGTTTAATTAATGGTGATCTACGCCTACTGTGAATAATCTCTTATTACTTTGCTTCTCTCACAGTTGGTGTGATTAAAGAGAAAACAATAAGAAATTACAATGCTTGAGAGCTTATATTCTTCAACCCCTATAAAGATGAAGGTCTTGGTGAATTCATTGATGGCGAAACTTGCAAATAAGATTGCACAGTTGAGCAATAGAAATCATGCTAAGCCACTGATAATGCCACCCGGACTGATATGTGAGGGTTGGAGTGCTAGTTGGATTGCATGGTTGAGATGGCTTCAACTGGTCGATCGTATTTGAGCATGCTTTGTGCAGAGGTAGGTGGCATGGAATCAGGTAGTGGTTGTGCAGTGGCATTTTTCTAGGGTGGCAGCAAAGGATGTGGAGTGGTTGTTGTACAGTTGCGCTTTTGTCAGATGAACTGGGCCGTTTGTGTTTGTCTTTTCAAAGAAACAATGCAAGTGAAACTTTTTTTCTATAAGGGTGTTTAGGCACTAATGATGAATTCCATTTGTGATAGGACAAGGAAGCTTCAGTAAGTGTAGGTGGACGATGAAGGAGACGAGTGAGTGACATCATTGGGAGAGGGTCCTTGACCACACCACTCAACGGTTGATGGGTTTGCTATGTGTTGGTCCACCTTTCTTGCTGTCACCCGTTGAGTCCGAGCATTAGCCCGACGGTCATCAGGATAGAGGATGGACATGTTAACTATTAGGAGGTGCTTTATAGATAAGCGAGCGTCCATCGTCATCACCCATAGGCGTATATCCAAGTGGTGTTTAACTTGTGCATTTGAAATAGCCGGGCAGACAATCTGCTAAGGGGTCCTCGCTGCCTTGGGTTAGGTATACACAGGCAAACCAGAGTGCTGGGATATATGAGCCTATAGACTAAGTGGCTAACCAAAATGCAAGCCACTACAATCACACAGGCTAGTTGGACGACGTGGGTCAACCCAATCTATACTTGCAAGAAATAATAGCAACAATGTGTTGTGATTATCTTATAATCAAACTTGCACTACTCATGTGGTACTTATTTGAAAACCCAAAGAACTAAGCTTTAGTTATAAGTTCTAAGAAGGTATGTATTGTGCCCTCAGCTCATACTCTATGTGTGATGATCCACTATCTTTAACTAAACAACTTCAAAATATGCTTACAACTAAATTCAGATATTAAAGACAGTGGACCATAGGTATATAAATTTGAAATTCTAAAATAATGAATCAAAAGGGTCACTCTCATAATGGAATTTAAACATTAATGTATACATATACTTATATTTCATTATAATAAATTAAATATTACTCAAATAGAATAAATTATATAATTTATACATTTAATTACATAAACTATTTAAAAGATCTTTATAACTATAATGTATGAGATATACTAAACTATCTTATAGATATGACTCATTCTAGTCCCTTTGCTCCTTCCTTTGCTTCTACCCGCAAACCTATAAATGTACATAGATACATATAATAAAGGAAAAGGTGTCAACTAATTTTAGGGTTACGCCAATTCCTTTGCACCTCGATCTCAAGGGAACCAGTGGCTATTGCATAGAAAAAGACTTCCTACGTACCCTTTTTGGGGGATCAAGCCCATATAGTTCTACCTCATGCACTTCTCAAGCATTCAAATACTTGTTAATACGTAATAATAATAACGGCCATGAAACCATTTCCACCATCACAACTAATAAACCAATGTTACCAATGCAAATAGTAGAAGAAGAAAATAGCATTCCTACCCATCCATCACAACAAATCATCATATAGGCAATAACAACAATAACACACTTAGCCATTAAACATTACATAAATTTTACAAAATTCAATGTCAACCCCAATCATAAAAAAATAGAAACAACAACAATAATAATATAATTACATACATACTAATCATTGATTATAGTAACATGTCACTATTGTAAGTAAATATCATCAAATGTGCAGTAATCGCTCATAATACTTACATAACACCAATCATCTGGTTACAATAGTCAATTATCCATTGTTTAGTAATAAAATGATAAAATGTCTCATCCACATCCTAATGTGACTCCGTCGTCGTAAAAAAAACATACAATAATTTTAATAAATAATTAACCATATATACATCCATCCAAAACATTTTTATACGACAATTATTTCCATCCTGCATGTAAAACCATCTTATTCTTCTTTATTATAAAATTCCCATTATTTACATATATAAGACAATATAATCTTTTCAAAAATGATAATATACTTCAGAAACCCTTTATATGCTTCTATTATCTTAAATAATTCTACACCCCTTACTTTGATTCAAAAATAGCAATCTATCAAATAATTTTCTTAAACGATAATACTATTATTTTACATCAAAAAATAATATATATTAAAACCTTTCAAATACTTTTCAAAATCAATTTATTACTATGCATTCTAAAAATCAATATTTTACTTTAAATTACTAAAGCACATTTTTATTTCTATTTATCTTAAAATAGTAACTATTTTGCCCAAAAATACTGTTGGAAAATTTTTTGTTACCAAGATTTCTCGTTCTCACAACATAACTTAGTTTTGAAGTAATTACAGTGTTGAATGCTTTTGTAATTAAGAATTAGCAAGTTTAAGTAGTATATAAATTGCCTTAAAAAGAAGTAATTATGTTGTCAGTTGTATATAAATTGCCTTAAAAAAGAAGTACTTATGTTGTTGTGTGCTTACACAATGATGAGGTTGTACTTTAATACTTCATCAAAATGCTAAGTCCAATTTACATTCAATTAAGGAAAAGAGAGAAATAAAATCTAATATAAAAAGGAACAAGTAAAGTGTGTGAAAAGTAAAAGATACAAAAATATACATGGTTTAGATTTCGTAGAATCCTACATACCTGGGCCAAATCTTTACTCATATATTTCTTTCTGGTACAAACTTTCTAGTATATTTAGTATAGAAATTCAAAGAATGTTCCCAAAGTCCCTTTACTTGCTACATCTATTTATAGTGTTATGATATTATGTGGATCACTAATCCCTTAATTTTACATTATTCTCCACCATTCGATCTTTCCATATGTCATTAATCATGTGGCTTAATGATTTATGCATGGATTGCTAAAGAGGACAAAGGCAAGGGAAAAAATTTTAGGCAGGAAGATTTGGCCGAAGGTGGGAATTTTGAATTTGAAGTTGAGCGGGAAATTTCAACTTTGGGGCCTTGGGATGTTAACTTCTGGATTCGTCCTGAAGACCGCACTCACTAGCTTATGACGCTTGGCTTCAGTATTTGTTCTTAATTGATGCAATTTCTCTTGATGTAGTGATAAAGTTCTTATTTAGTGTTTGGGTTATTCATTAATTGAAGATATACAGCCTTCTGGAAGATGATGGCATAGATCTAAGGATAATATCGACATTGGTCCAAGGAAGGTGTTGAAGCAGATATCTATGAGGTGGCAATGTTGGTTCTGAGGAGACGGTGAAGCTAACTTGTAAGTGAAAAGCTGTACAGTCTTCAACAAAGTGATAAATTATAATTTAATGGGATATCGGCGCAGTCTTTGAGTAAGTTTGGCATAGTCTTGGAGGAGGCGATGATGTAGTCACTCGAGTGAGGCTCAGTGCAGCCTTCGAGTATTGATAACATAGTCACTTAGGAGATTCAACATAGTCTTTACTTTTGCCCGTAGATGAATTCTTTGAGTTTTCCTTCGCTTGTAGGAAGCACTTATTTGATTGTTTTCCTTTGAAGAGGTGACTTCCATATTTGCTTCCTACTGTATGCCATTATATTATCAGTGCTGTCATTTATATAAGTTGCACGGTCGTTCTTTGATTCGATTTAGCAGCCATAGGGTTTTCGGTCTATGATTTCCTTTTTACCTTATTGATTGCATATAGAATATGATTCATTTTGTTGTTTTTGAATGCAGTTTGTTGGATTTGGGGTATCTAGCTTTGAGCAGTCCCCTTCTTTTGGTGAAACTGTGACCAAAATCCCTTTTTTTCTTTATGTAACTGCACGATTTTGTCTATGCTCATTTTATTGACCATCGATACCCATGTTTATAAGAGAAATTTGAATGCAACATGTTTCTTGATTATAATTATTATTATCCGCAATATATCTTTTTATTTTATTACTTAAATAATAATATAATATTTCCTACAACAAATTTTATAAAATCAATTAAAATAATGCTATTTTCATTGAAATTCATTTATTATTATTTAAAATTTCATTTTATTTTATAAATAATAATAAAATTCTCAAATATCAGATAAAACAAAAATTTAGTTATTATTTATGAAATTCCTCGGATCATAATTAATAACATTATTAAATTTCATACTTTAATTTTAGTAAAATTTGTAAATCATCGCTATTTATAGAACCATTCAAAATATGTAAATAACCTTATTTGTCATCTATTTATTTAAATTTCCCATTATTATCTATTTTATTTCAATTATTTATTTCTCGATTCAAATCAAATGTTAAATTCAATTAAAAACCCAATAATAAAACAACTACCTATAATTTCCCACCAAGATACGATATATAAAAAATATCATAACAACCAACAGTCACCTAGAGAACATAATATATATCAATAACTATTATTTTTCATCAATAGATATGTATTTTATAATTTGAACCCAATTAATTAAATTAAAGATTTCATACCATCACACTTTTGCAAAACAACCTCTAAACTCAACAAATCTAGTGCTAAATTCATTCAGAATACCATTATGTGTCCAACGGTAGAAACTGCGTGTGAATCAAAGTTCTTATGCATAAGTTATTCAAATTAGAAGTTCTTGAGTTTTATTTGCCAAGTAGAATATATAGGGTCTAATTCAAAAAAATTCACTTACGGTCGAACCCATTGCCGCTGTTGATAGCCTAAATTTGACCAGGAATTGTCATGCCATCGCTCTACCATACGATGCCAGACCACCTCCAATCGACTTGTCTTGGCGAGCTCCACCTATTGCATCCCCTCCTATACATTGGCATACGCTGCCACTAAGCCAATGGGTCTTTCGAACCCAAATTTAAGAAATTCGAGCAACTTAGGCCAAATTGTCCATAACCACCACCAGTCGCTTTCTCATCTCGAGTATCATCGATTCTAATCATCAATTTTACCCTTCATCGATGGAATTACAAATTTTCATTTAAGCTGCTAGGGTTTCATTGATCTGAACTTTAACTATAATTCTCGGTCGCCTTTCGCACATTTACAACAAACAGACACCACCCATCGATTTTATTCATCGAATGCTTCAAAACGATATATAATTTGATAGGGTTTGAATATTTTGAATTTTGAATCAATTTGTAAATAGAAATAATCATTTTCCATTAGCAGATAGTTACAAAGTTTTGGGAATTAAATATAAAAATGAAGATAGAGTTGATGACTAGAGTTTCGTAGCCTCACTTATATATTCATTAGACTGCGTTATGGGCTCTATATCCAATTTGATGCGAAACAATTATGTACGTTGTTTAAACATCGTAACACCTCTATTTTGTAGATCGAAACCCAAATCCGTCAAAGTTATATATTAAATTTATCAATTTGGAAAGAACTTTGAAATGGTTATAACGACACCTAATTCACATTTTCAATAAAAATTAATTTTATATTACTGTAATATTAAGAGCGTCTAATTTGCGAGTTGTTACATTCTTCTCCTTTTAAAAATTTGCACCCTCGTAATTCCCCAAATAAAATCTTCAACAAAATTAATAAGTCATCATTATTGAACTAATCACAAAATATGGGAAAGTACATCAATCATAAATTAATTACTTATAAAGTAATATATGATGGCCATATAACATTAATCATGATACAATCAAATTCATCCACAAGCTATGGATTTCTACACATAAATACTGCAGTAATACATACACTTTCTCGACCATGCAATCCAAACCGTCGTATGTAAAATAAAACTTCATTTATATGGATGAAACAATACCAATAATGGATTCATTCATATTATGCATATCAATAATTCAACCATAATTGACTATGATAAAGTCCATAATAAAACATAGGTTGATCCAAATATGCTTGTGCACATAAAGAAATAAACACAAATTAATAATTAGCATAACTCATTCAAATAAAGACACATATTCAAAATAATGTGGTATTATCACCATAATATCCTATCATCCAACAATACGTGCATATTAATTTTTCACTAACTGTACATCGATCATAACATGCATACCTTCAAGCACTCGGTGTTTTTCTTCATAGTCTCACCCTTAAGTTAACAGGTGTACCATCTCATATCTATCCCATCCGAAATATCATGTGCACCTATTTATGGTCACATCCCCAAAATAATATGTGCCTAACCATGGCTACACTCTTCAAATGATTTGGTCATCAACTTGTGTTGCAATTGCGTTGATCCTTGAATCACTTGCATTTGTTGTATATAATAACACATATGACCATTCCTCTGCCAGGAATCAATGGAACAATCTACATTTCTTGGTGCTCAAACACCAACCGCATAGATACTAAGCACTTAGTCCCTTCCTCGATCTAGGGTAAATACCCAATTTGTTTCCCCCCATACCCTTACTTTACGAGCAAAGTTCAAAATACTTCAAGTATCACCGGTCCCTTTGCATGTGTCTCTTTGCCCTTCCTCACTTTATTCATTTCCAGTTTCCATAATAGAGCCCTTCTGCCTTCGGTTCTCCATAGTAGAACCCTTTCTCATTCCATTTTCCATAGTATAACGGTTTCTTGTTCTACACATTAGTTCCCATCCTTGAACTCGTCTTCGATCCATTTTCCATAGTAGAACCCCGCCTCGTTCTACTCATGAGCTCTCTTCCTCAAATTTGTCTTTGTTCCACTTTCCATAGTGATTCCTCCATCCAGTGATTGAGATAACTCACCAACAATACCAAAGAGGTAACCGCTAGCAAGGAGAGTTCCAAGACACTTCAAAAGTAAATCAATTACGAAAACGTTTTTATTTTAAAATCAAAGCTTCCATCACCCATTAAAACAAAAGATATTTTTTAATTTCTAAAAATAGAACATTAATTTATAAAACATTTTCTTAAAATATTTTCCATCATTTTAAATCAACTCAAAGGAACTTTCGAGAAAGCATCATTTTATATAATCGTTCTTTGAAATAGAAACTCTTTGATTTAGAATATCCATGGTGCAAAAAATATCTTTGGAAATGCATATTTTTAGAATTATGTATAATGGACTTTCAACTTATGCTTGACTACTTAGTGGTAGGTACCAAAACTTTAGTCGCTAAAATCTTCCAAATACTATTACTCGTCTGTAACACCCCATATTATTAGTAACATTATTTAGGACATTTAATTAGCTAAATTAAATAAAATAATGTGATGATTAGGGGATTAAGATTTGTAATTAACAAGGGATACCAATGCTTTGATAAAAAAAGAACTAAAATAAAATGATTAAGTAAAATAGGTAAGGGAAAAATAGGGAGACGGATATTCTTATACCTTAAACCCTTAGGAATCCATACAACACGTTCATTTCATTTACTAAAATTAGTCGACCACCATGTTAAAGAACAAGAGGAAGAAAGCTAAAGGAAGAAAATAAATCGAAATCAAATTCACTCAAATCTCAAATCCTTAATCTCATAAACTAAGGTGAATAATGACTACATCTCATTTTACTAATTATTTTTAGTTTTAAGATGAATCCAAAGTATTCTGCATGATTATGCCATGTTTTTAAATGATTTAATATTTATATATGTTTGTTGATGATTTATGCTTAATCATATAGGTCTTATGATATGTTTTAATGTGAAAATGCTATTTAATGACATCCAAATGCCTTGTAATTTTAGATATAGATTAAAAATGATATTTTAGAGATGGGTTTAAGTTTTCATAAATTTTTGATTTAATGCGGATTTTATATTAATTTTCTAGTGCATAAAAAGATTATTTGGGTTTTAAATTATTTACCGCTGAATAATTAATGTTTTGGATGTGGAAATAATATAAGTTTGAAAGCATATTAAAAATGATTTGTTAGATTTTTTTTAGAATTTCCTTAAGTGTTTTGATAGGTATATAAAATTATTTAAGGTATGTGAATTAAATGTTTTATATATTTATAAAAGGAGAAGGGGTATTTTAAAAAAAAATTAAATTATTTATTTCTAAAATATTGGCAGCACATTTGGAAAAGAAAAGTAGAAACCAATAATATTTTGATAAACAAGGCAAGTTAGTTGAAAAGAAATTCATTTTAAAGAAAAAATCAGTTTTTACACGCTTTTAGCATGTTTCGCCACTTTTGGCACCAGGGGTTCCAACCAAGTACTGCTGCTCCCATGCCATCAAAACCAATGCATATATTATCAAAACCTTAGTACAGAGTGAATCGGACTAATGTGGAAAGCATTAGATCGAGACCAAATGTTCCGAAGGGGTCGAAGTGTGTCTTTACTTCTAAATGAAAATGCGCCTGCTTTGCTTTTGAAGTGTATGCTTTCGACTTGGTTGGCTTTCGGCTGAGTCAAATATTTTAATGGAATGGTTTAGAATGGGTTGCACCTTTTGTTTTAAGTAAATGACTTCGTCACGGTGGAAACCCGTTAGCCGCTGCTTTTCTACCTTTCGACGTTAATGATTTCGGAAGGTATCCTTTGCTTTTAAAACATAGCCACTTCTCTAATGCTTTTTGAAGGTTGCTTTCGAAACCATCACTTCTTTGCTTAGTAAATGCTTTCAAAGGAGTTCTTTCAACATAATGTTTAAAGACCTTTTTGCTTTGTTGAAGGTAGAACCCAAATGGTTTCGAAGGAGTAAATATTTAATGCTTCCGAAAGGCGTTTCCACATGTTTTACTTGAACCCAAAGTCTTTCGAAAGGTTTGATGCTTTATTTATTTTGAAAGGTTTTAAAGAATGGTGTCGAAGAGTTGGTTCCCGAATGGTTTCGAAAGGTTTAAAAAGAAAGGTTTTCCAATGTATTTCAAAGGTAACGTTTAAAGGTTTTGAAGAAGGATGTCTAAGGTTTTATTGCTTTCAAAGGAATGGTTTTTCAACGTTTTCGAGTGGAAGATTATGATTGGTTTCAAAAGGAATGTTTTGGCCTTTCGGCCTAGGTGAAAGTAGGGTTTTACATGGTTTCAAAAGGGGTACTTCCAATGTATTCGAAAAGGGTACTTTCAAAGGTTTAAATGTTTTCATCAACAAATATTTGAGTAAAGTATATATAACATGGCAAGGTGATTTTGAGTGAAGCATAGAGCACATGTATATTTTCCTTGTTTAAATTTTATTTAAAGGCTTTAAATCAACTTGAGATGAAAAAAATTTCGAGGAAAATTTAAGGGAAGATTACCCTAAGTAAAATGACTCGGATATTAAAATACCAGATGGGACTGGTATAGGGTCGCGCCCTATACATTAGCTATTAGCCCCAACTAATTTAGTCCAAATTTCTAGTGTGTGGGGCTTTGTCATAGGTAAGACTAAAATTATGATTTCACACAGAAGGGAATATAAGTTTGTATATAGATAGGTTATTGGTGAGACCGCAAAACCAATAGGATCAGGTGACCTTGGGAGATGTTAAGTTAAGGACAGACCATCCAAAAGAGGAGTATTTAATAGATAGTTAAGGATAGACCGTCTAGAAGAGGAGTGTCTAACAGGTGTTAGATTATTTTGATTATATTGTCTAGTAGGCCACAGTCAGCCAAAGGTTAATAGTTAGCCAAACAAAACCATAGTGTTCAGACAGATAGTTCATTTGTTACCTAATATTATATTTACTTAATAATGCTTTATAGTTTTAACTAGCTTAGGCTGTAGGATAAAAGTTTGCAAAAGATATGTTTTAAAAAGATACTAGAGGGGAAACCCATTCCAGTAAGCGGCATGGTCTCACGTAATATCAAATAACCAAGATGTATAGAATTATTCACACTAGGCTTTATGTCTGACTCGAAGTTTATGTTTTCCCCTTAAATTTTCTGGTGCTCAAAATTGATTTATGTTGCTGAGGGTTGAGGTTTTACTGGTTTTTGT
This sequence comes from Allium cepa, assembly GCA_030765085.1. Classification (NCBI taxonomy): domain Eukaryota; kingdom Viridiplantae; phylum Streptophyta; class Magnoliopsida; order Asparagales; family Amaryllidaceae; genus Allium; species Allium cepa. The sequence continues at coordinate 442,953,725 of CM060938.1, read as the reverse complement.
TGGTTGAGAAATAAAGCATTCAAAGACGAGGGGGTAGCTTATAGATAGCTATTTAGGAGTTGGTATTTTGTTTTGTTTTATTCCACTATGTCGTATTTTAGACAGTGATATCTATATAGTACTCTAATCATCCAAGGAGGCATCTTCATATGTCGCTCTTGACGTATTTTGTAATACTTATATTTTATCATTACTTGTATGGGATTATGTAATTTTAATGTGAAACATGTGCTTTTAAATGTAACCGTTAAAATGTTATTTTTTGAAATCTGTGATTTTGTTTCATATTCAAGTGTTTCTGATATTATGGATATTACTAACATAGACGTATTTAGTCGGTGGAAGTTAATACCGTGGATGACTACAACATCTGTAGTGCTTAACTTTGGGTCTCTAAATCGAGGATGTTACACTTGGCATCAGAGCATAAGTTTACGAAAAACTTTAAACTAAAATGATTTTGAAAACATAATCCTAAGGAATTATAGATTAGATTGGGGGAATGGTATAATGCTATAGTAACATACTTGAATTTGCTATATATAAGTATACGCTATATCTTTAGTCTCCTATCTTTCTTAGGTTATTCTTCTATATCTCACGAGGCTTGAGTACAGATATGGTCACTAGAAGTGGAAGAGTGAATCTTGGAGAAAGCACCACCACAAATGGAAATGCCATATCAAATACTAGAAGGAACCAAGGTCAGGCACAAGCAAGGGATGATGGTGTTGGAGTCCCACAAGTGTATATGGGAGCTATGTATCAGTTTATTGTGAACATGATGCAAGCTGAAATGACTGCTGAAGTGGTTGGAGGAAATGCTGGAGTAGGAGTGTAGGAAGCTCCAATGGTCAACCATTATGCTATCTTGAGCAGAGATTATGCTAGGCTTGGAGGGAAGCCCTTTATTGGACCCAAAGATGCTATAGAAGTGGAGAACCGGTTGTTGAATTATGAGAGGATTTTTACAGACATGGAGCTCAATGATAAGCAGAAGAGAACGCTTGCTTCGAGACAGCTTCAGGGAGCGGGTTTATTTTGGTTGAAGAGTGTGCTGGAGTTAATGAAGGGGAGATGACATGGGTTGAGTTTAGGAGGAGGTTCCAAGAGAGGTTCATGTCTATGATGGCACAGTTTGCTTTGCTCAGGAAGTTTGCTGAGTTTAAGCAAGGGGAAATGTTTGTTTTTGAGTATGCTATAAGATTTGAGAAGTTGGCTAGGTATGGGTATGCTATAGTGGATATTGTGTTAAAGAGGAATAAGAAGTTCATAAGAGGGTTGAAGCCTGAGTTGGTGAAGGCTATGTTACCTCATATTAGAGACCCTTGTGATGTGGTTGTAGAGATGGCTTTGAGACACGAGGAGATGCTTGTTTATCTATAGAAGAGTAAGGTGAAGGAGGTCTATATTGGGCAAGGCCAAAAGAGGAAGTTCTTTCATAAGTAGGATGCTCAGAAAGGTGGAGTATCAAAGAAGGGAAAGTTTGAGGTTGTTTGCTTCAAGTGCGACAAGAAGAGACATTTAGTGAATGATTTTCATACTGGAAAGGCAAAGGAAGTGATAAGGAAGAAAAATATCAGATGTTTTAACTGCAATCAGATTGGCCACTATAAGAATTAATGCAAAGAGTCTGCTAAGGATGGAAGAGGGTAGGTATTTGCATTGGAACCTGCTACATCAAGACCAACATCGCAGGAGAATGGAAAGGCACTTTTTGGAGGTACGCTTAAGATTCATGGTATGTCTGTTAGCATTCTGTTTGATACTAGTGCATCACATTCTTTTATATCTCGTAGTTTGGTAGATAAGCTTAACCTAGAACCCCCATACTTAGTTACTTTCTTAAGGGTTGCAAATCTGATAGGAGGGTATGCGACACTTGGGATGAAGTGTAACCACTTAGAGTTTGATTTTCTAGGTCATACCACTGTTTTTAGTTTGCATGTGTTTGACTTTGTAGAATTCAGAATTATATTGGTTAAGTAACTATGATGCTAGGATATTTTGCCATGATAGGAAGATAGTGCTTAGACACCCTAACTATAGTGATCGGATTGTATATACAGTAGAATGCCCTAATTGAAAGTTGAATGATTTGTTGGGTCTAGTGGAGTTGGAAAATGAGTTGAATTGCGTTTTCATGGTTAGAGAATTTGCGGATGTTTTCGAGCCTATAGTAGAATTGTCATCGAAATGTGCCATTGAGTTAGACAGATTTGGTGCATAGAGTAGAACCGGTGAGTAGGCTGCTAAGCAGGATGACACCTACAAAGATGAGGGAGTAGAAGGTGTAGTTAGTAGTTTTGGAAAGCAAGAACTAAGTAGATCACCTTAGGGAGCAGCCGAAGTGTTTTCTAAGAAGCCAGATAGATCGTTGAGGTTATGTATCAAGTTGAATGAGAAAACGATAAAGAATCAATACCCATTGCCTAGAATTGACGATTTGTTCGATCAATTGAGTGTAGCCAAGGTGTTTTCTCAGCTGGATTCAACAACAAGTTTCCATTAGCTTAATGTAGCAGAGGATAGTATTCCTTTGACAACATTTAGAATTAGATATGGGTCCAACGAATGGTTATTGATGCCGTTTGGACTAACTAATGCGCCATCATTCTTTATGGACGTGATGAACCAGATTTTCCGAGAGCACGTAGATAGGTTTGTATTTCTTTTCGTAGATGATATTTTGGTATACTCTAAGGATGAAAGGGAGCATGAAGTTCATCTTAGAGTGGTGCTTGAGACATTAAGGTAACATCAATTGAAGGAGAAATTTTCGAAATGTCATTTTTGGAAGAAAGAGGTTAAGTTTCTTGGTCATGTAGTTATGGAGTCAGTCGATTCAGATAAGATCAAAGCTGTTAATAATTGGAAGAGACCGGAAACGGTGGCCGAGATAAGAAGTTTTCTTAGATTGGTTGGATATTATCGGAGGTTCACTAAGGATTTTTCATGGATAGCAGCACCGATGACCAAGCTAATGCTAAAAAATGTGAAGTTTGTGTGGATCGATAAGTGTGAGGAATAATTTCAAAGATTGAAACACTTATTGACTCACGCACTTGCATTAGTTGTTTCAGAGGGGAGTTAGGACATGGTAGTTTATACAGATGCGTGTGGAACTGGATTAGGAGCTGCGTTAAAGCCGAGAGGTAAAGTGATTGCCTATGCTTCTCGACATCTTAGACCACAGAGGTTAGATACCCAACGCATGATTTCGAGTTGGCTGAAGCGATTTTTGCTTTAAATGTGTGGAGACATTACCTTTTGAGAGAAACTTTTGAGCTTTATACAGATCATAAGTTGTTGAAGTATTTGTTCTCTCAAAAGAAGCTGAATATGAAACATCAGAGATGGTTAGAGTTTTTAGCCGCTTATGACTTCGGTATTGAGTACACAGCAGGAAAGAGCAATAAAGTGGCAGACACACTTAGCGGAAAGCATCAAAATGAAGTGTTAGCAATGATAGAAGAGTGGAAAGATTTGGAAGCGTTGTCGACTCGTAGATTGTAGTGGAGATCTAAAGTTGGGTCTACTGAAGGATTTGCTATGTTATCTTGTTTAGAAGTTCGACCAGTAATGATTGAAAGGATTGCTTATAAATAAGAGGAGAATCCAGTGTTGGCTGAATGAATCAAGAAGTTGAAGGAAGGAACAAAGAGTGATGACTTGAAGGATTTTAGTCTTAACCAGAATAGGTGGTTGAGAAAGAAAGGTTGATTGTGTGTTCTGAACGTTGGAGACATAAGGAAAGAAGTTTTGGAGGAATGCCATCATTTGAAGTTTACTATTCATCCAAGAGGAACTAAGGTGTATCATGATATGAAGCGGAGTTTCTTCTAGGAAGGTGTGAAGAGGGATGTAAGCTTATAGGTGAAGCAATGTTTGAACAGTCAACAAGTAAAATCCAAACAACAGAAGCTAAGTGGGTTGCTAAAGCCATTAGATAATCCAGTATGGAAGTGGAATTCTATTTCTATGGATTTTATAGATGGGTTGCCAAGATCAAATAAAGTAAATGAAAGTATATGAGTCATAGTAGACAGATTGACCAAGAGTTCCCATTTCATTCCGGTTAAGTTAACCAGAATGACACCTGTTTTAGCTAAGTTATTTATGAAGAATATTGTTAGACTTCATGGAATTCCTAGTAGTATAGTAAGTGATAGAGATTCCTTTTTCAATAGTGAGTTCTGGAAGAGTCTACAAGAGATTTTAGGAACCAAGCTCAAATTTAGTACCGCTTACCATTCATAGACTGATGGACAAACGGAAAGAGTTAACAAAGTCTTAGAAGATTTGTTAAGAGCATGTGTGTTAGATTTTGGAGGATCATGGGAAGACCATCTAAACTTAGTCAAGTTTTCATATGACAATAGTTATCAAACCGATACCATTTGTAGCTTTTTATGGAAGGCCATGCAAATCACCAGTATGTTGGTTAGAGACCGAGGAAAATTTGATTCTTGGTCCGAATTTGGTTAGAGAAGCTGCAGAGAAGATTGAGTTGATTCAAGCTAGGATGAAGGAAGCTAAGTCCTGGTAGAAGAGTTATGCAGACAAAACAAGGAAAGACTTAAAGTTCTCTATTGGAGATCATGTCTATATTATGGTATCGTCGATGAAGGGTGTGATTAGATTTGGGAAGTTTCAGGGAAGTTGGCACCAAGATTTGTAGGACCCATTTCCTATTATAGAGAGGATCGGGAAATTCGTATATAAAGTAGAGGTACCGAATAGTTTGGCAGGAACCCATGATGCTTTTCATGTTTCTAATCTAAGGAAGTGTGTTAAAGACCCGGAGTCTGCTATAGCACCAACTATGTTAAATGACTTGGTAGTAGAACCAGACTTGACTATAGTTAGAAAGTCAGTTCGGATGGTTGCGAGAGATAAAAAGAAGTTGAGGAACAAGGCAGTCAGTTTAGTGAAGGTCGAGTGAGGCGACGATGAGAGAGACTATACTTGAAAGACTAAGGCCAGGATTAGAGACGCTTATACTGATTTGTTTGATGGTATGTTTTACCATTTTGATTGATTTGTTGTGTACATTATTATAATTTCAGGGACAAAATTCTTTAAGGAGGGGAGATTGTAACACCTCATATTTTAGTAACATTATTTACGATATTTAATAAAATAATGTGATGATCAGAGGATTGAGATTTGTAATTAACAAGGGGTAGCCGTGCCTTGATAACAAATAAACTAAAATAAAATTATTAAGTAATACAGGTAAGGGCCAAATAGGGAGAAGTATATTCTTACACCCTAAACCCTTAGGAATCTGTATTACACATTCATTTCATTTACTAAAATTTATGAAGTAGAGGTCGGCAACCATTTTATAGAACAAGAGGAAGAAAGCTAAAGGAAGAAGCTAAATCAAAATCAAATTCACTCAAATCTCAAATCCTTATCTCAAAAGATAAGGTAAATAATGACCACATCTCATTATTCTAATTGTTTTCATTTTAAGATGAATCCGAGGTATTTTGCATGATTATGCCATGTTTTTGAATGATTAAATATCTATATATGCTTTTTGATGGTTTATGCTTAATCATATAGGTTTTATGACATGTATTAATGGAAAATCCCTATTTAACGACACCCAAATGCGTTGCGATTTTAAATATAGATCAGAAATGATATTTTAGAGATGGGTTTCTATTTTCAAAATTTTCTGAATCAATGTGAATTCTTATATTAATTTTCTAGTGTAGAAAATTATTATTTGGGTTTTAAATTATTTATGGAAAAATTATTAATAATTTGGGTCTGGAATTAATATATGTTAGAAAACATATTAAAAAAGATTTTCTGGAATTTTTGTAGAATTTTCCTAAATGTTTTGATAGGTATATAAAGTTATTTAAGGTATGAGACTTAAATATTTTATATATTTATAAAAGGAGAAGGGGTAGTTTGCAAATAAATTAAATTGTTTATTTCTAAAATATTGGCAGCACTTTTGGAAAATAAAATTAGCAAGTAATAATATTTTGACAAATAGGCAGGTTAATTGAAAAGATTTTTTTAAAGTAAAAATTAGTTTTTGTATGCTTTTAGCACGTTTCGCCACTTTCGGCACCAGGGTTTTAACCAAGTACTGCCGCCTCTATGCCAACGGAACCAATGCACATAGTATCAATAACTTGGTACAAAGTGACTTGGACTAAGGCAGAAGGCACTAGTTTGTGACCAAAGTTTCCGAAAGGGTCGAAGTATGTCTTTGCTTTTAAATGAAAACGCGCCTGCTTTGTTTTCAAAGGGTATGCTTTCGACTTGGTTGGCTTTTGGTTGATTCAAATGTTTTAAAGGAATGGTTTCGAACGGGTTGCACCTCTTGTTTTAAGTAAATGCTTTCGTGGAGGTCGAAACCCCTTAGTTTTCGCTTTTCTACCTTTTGATGCCAATGGTTTCGAAAGGTATACTTTGCTTTTAAAACTTGGTTGCTTCTCCTACGCTTTTGGAAGGTTGGTTTTGACACCATCACTTCTTTGGTTAGGAAATGCTTTCAAAAGGGTGCTTTCGACTTAAATATTTTATGAACCTTTTTCTCTGTTGAAGGTAAAATCCAAATGGTTTCGAAGGAGTTAATTGTTAATGGTTTCGAATGGTGTTTCCACGTGTTTTACTTGAACCTAAAGGCTTTCAAAAGGTTTGGTGTTTTATTTCTTTCAAAAGGTTTTAAAGAATGGTTTCGAAGGGGTGGTTCCCCAATAGTTTTGAAAGGTTTGAAAGGAAAGGTTTTCCAACGTATTCGAAAGGAAATGTTTAAAGGTTTTGAAGAAGGATGTCTAAGGTTTTAATGCTTTCGAAGGATTGGTTTTTCAACGTTTTTGAAAGGAAGATTATGAATGGTTTTGAAAGGAATGTTTTGGTCCTCCGACCTAGGTGAATGAAGCATTTTACTTTGTTTCGAAAAGGGTACTTTCAAAGGTTTAAATGTTTTCATCAACAAAGATTTGAGTAACGTATATATAACATGGCAAGGTGATTTGGAATAAAGCATAGAGTACATGTATATTTTCCTTGTTTAAGTTTGATTTATAGTTTTTAAACCAATTTGAGATGAAAAGGTTTTCAAGGAAAATTTAAGGGAAGATTAACCCAAGTAAAATGACTCAAATATTAAAATACCAGATGGGACTGGTATAGGGTTGGGCCCTATACATTAGCTATTAGTTCCAGCTAATTTAGTCCAAAATTCCATTGTATAGGGCTTTGTCGCAGGTAAGACTAAAATTATGATTACACGCAGAAGTGAATATAAGTTTGTATACATATAGGTTATTGGTGAGCCCGCAAAACATTAGGATCAGGTGACCCTATGAGATGTTAAGTTAGGGACAGACTGTCCAGAAGAGGAGTATTTAACAGTTAGTTAAGGAAAGACCATTCATAAGAGGAGTGCCTAACACGTGTTAGATTTTTTTGATTTTTTTTGTTTGGTAGGCCCGATTCATCTAAAGATTAACAGTTAGCCGAGCAAAACTATAGTGTTCGGATAGATAGTTCATTTGTTACTTGATATGTATATTTACATAATAATGCTTTACAATTTTAACCAATTTTGGTTGGAGGAAAAAGGTTTGCAAAAGATATGTTTTAAATGGATATTAGTAAGGGGAAACCCTTTCCGCTAAGTGGCATAGTCTCACTTGATATCAAATAATTGAGATGTATAGAATTATTCATACGAGGATCTATGTCTGACTCGAAGTTTATATTTTTCCCCTTAAAATATTGGGTGCTCAAAATTGAATGAGTAGGCTGAAGGTTGAGGTTTTACAGGTTTTAGTAGGTTCATGAATAAAGCAATTGGAGACAAGCAGGTAGCTGATAGATAGCTACTTAGGAGTTGTTTTTTAGTTTGTTTTATTCCGCTGTGTTGTATTTAAGACAGTTATGTCTATGTAGTACTTTGGTCATTCAAGGAGGCATCCTTATATGTCGCTCTTGACATATTTTGTAATAATTATATTTGATCATTACTTAGGAAACAATTACGGGATTATGTAATTTGAATGTTAAACATGTGTTTTGATATGTAATCCGTAAAATGTTGTTTTTTGAAATCTGTGATTATTTTTCATGTTCAAGTGCTGCTGATTTTATGGATACCACTAACACAGCCGTAATTAGTCGCTGAAAGTTAATACTATGGATTACTGTAGCATCTGTAGTGCTTAGCTTTGGGCCTCTAAATAGGGGATGTTACATCATCTTCATAGAACGTCTTCATATTTCTTATTCAAAAACGATATAAGCAATTACAATATGTTAAACAACAAGCAACCAAGTGAATAAGTAAACAACCAACAATTAATCAAAACAAACAAGTGACAAGCAAACAAACAATCAACAACAACCCATATAATCACAAGAGATTAACAAGCATGACATGAATTAATAGGTGATATATCTAATAAACAATTAAATAGGAAAATAATTAAAATCAATCATAAGCAAGAAATCATCAAAATTATACAATCATAAGAAATTAATTTAAACGAGCTAACATAAATTTATAAGCAGATATGGGTAAATAAGTAGCTAGATTTTTTAGCTGCAATTGACTTGGCAAACAACATTGCAATACAAGCAATTCAACCAAAGTAAACAAATACAACCAACAAGGTTACTTCCCCATATATCAAAAATGGGTAGTACTTTCTTTATATCCCAATTATATCCATAGATGACAATGACTAGAACATCCCTACAATTCATCGGGGAAAATTGCATGCAATAGTCGTAAAAGTACATCGTCATAATGGATGTCGGGCAAACTCAAACATCATCTTATCTCATAGTTATACTGTAACATCATAGAAATTTGATCATTTTGATTTTGAATACTTACTTAATTTAAATATTTAAATAATTGAATTTTGGAATTTAGCAACTTGAATTCAAATATAGTGGTTATTTAAATATTTGAATTGTGAATTAAATAGGTTTAATAGTCTTATTTAACTCTTTTTAATTAATAAATAATACCAGTGAATTCAATTTGTAAATTTATTTACAATAGTAAATAGTTTAGTTAAATATCAATAATGTGATCGAAAAATACAAAACAATATTTAAATGTGTCAAATTATTATTTCGAGGCATTGTCTTGGATTTTTATAAAACTAGTGCCATAGGGACCAGAATGATAAGGCGTTATACGCCTCGAGGCGATTAGACGTAATGTGTGATTGAGTGAGCTTGAAAAGCATAACATTTAATTTTAGAGAACTAAAATAATATAATTGGATTTTAAAAGATAAATTTTTTATACTTTTGGAATTAGGTTTCGAAACTAGTCTCATTTAGTTCGGAATAGGGGTTTTTAGCTAGGAATGCGAGTGAGCACGCCTCGATTGAAGTTCGTTAATTTTTGAGCATGAATAGTGTTGTGTTGTTTTTAGTATAAGGACCTCCCTTTTCATTTTCTATACCATAAGAAGAAAGCTGGCCGCCATTTTTTTAATTAACCTAACCCTAGTACCAACGGCCACAATACATTGGAGCCACCAAGGGCCGTTTCAGGCGAAGTTGCCAACTGAAAAAAGGTCTACTGCGAGGTAGGGAACATAATTGACGGTTGGATAGTTGATTGATGTAGCGAGGCAATGACGATTCAGGTGCGATGGCAAGGTAGTTGTAGGGGATTTTTATAGTGGCGGCGACACTAGAGGAGTTAGTACCTATGACATTGGAGGTGTTGAGGTTGGGGTTTCCTTTGGCGGGTGTGCGGCGGTAGTGATGGTCGAGGATTGGAACGTTGTCGTGAGGTAGGGGACATAATGGACTGTTGGATTGTCGATTAAGGTAGCGATTCAAGTGCGAGGAGAGGAAGTTCTAGAGGATTTTTACAGTGTCGGCACTAAAGGAGCTCAGACCCATGGCATTGGAGGTGCTGAGGTCGCGGCTTCCTTCGATAGGCATGTGGCAGCGGCCGAAGGAATGTGGCAACGGTGATGGTCGTGGATTCGAACGTTGTCAGAGTTTCAATTAACAGCGACCGAGATTTAGAGAGGATAAAGTTAGTGGGTTAATGAAGTAATTAACATGTATTTAGTAATTAATTAAGTATTGAATGTACATTAATCCAGAAATATTTCATACATGGTCGGATTTGAACACGGTGAATTATGTTATACTCGTATCATCATTATCTTGGGATGGGCTTGGATTGGTTGGATTTGGAGCTCGTAGATATTTGTGCTAAAATAGAACGCCTGTTCAATTTTAGTTCGAACTGGAATGCTTCGGTGTTAACTAGAATTTAGGTGGGCAAATTCAACTTTAAATATACTATATAATATCTATAATGCTATAGATTGTTGTTGTATGCTTGGATGATAGTATATTGTTGTTTGATTGAAAATTTGGTCAGATTCCCATTTTCAAAAATGAATGACATATTAACTAAATCGTAGTGAACCCATACGATTATATATGTTGTCCATAACCATTGTTTTCCAGGGAACATTTATAGAGAGACCCCGAGGAGCTTCTCACCAATATAAATTTAATTTACATCCTTATGCTGCTTTTATTGAGGTTTAGTTGAAATTAATCGTGATGTTCTATTTAAAATTGTTTAAGTGTCGTTATACCAATTTTCGCTATACCGTGAATATCGTTCCCCAAAACCATTTTGTGTGTGTTATCTGGAGCTTGTATTTCATAAAATAGAAATTTATTTTCATTAATCATTTTGATTAATGATATTCAAATTAATTAATTCAATAAATGATTTTAAAATTTATCAAATCATTTTAAGTAGTGATGTTTGAATCTAATTAATCATTTTAGTCAATGATATTCGAATTTAATCAATCATTTTAAGTAATGATGTTTTAAGTTAATAAATCATTTTAGCTAAAGATGTTTAAATTTATTTAATCATTTTAATTAATGGTAGTTGAAACTAATAAATCATTTTAATGAATTATGTTTGAATCTAATTAATAAATCAAGTTAGTGAATAGATTTAATTAATAATTTCAATTAAATGGTGTTTGATTTTATTTAATTAGTTTAACTAATGAAATTTTAATTTAAATAACCGACTTACTAATGATGTTTTAAAGTAAATTAACTGATTTTTATGAAATAAAGTTTTAAATTTAATTTACCGATTTAATAAAAGTGTTTTAGATATAATTAACTGTTTTAATAAAGGTGTTTAAAGTTAATTAATGAATGTAACAATGGTGTTTTAAAGATAATTGATTAATTTATTAGAAGAGTTATAGAATTGATTAATTATCTTTTGGGATAATTAACATTGTTATAAATTTATAAAAGTTTACAAATGTGATTAATTATCTCTTGGGATAACTAATGTTATATATATTTATTAAAAGATTTTAAATTTAATTTATTTACTTTTTGGCAAAATTAATGTGGTAATATAAAAAGATTATTATAAATTTTCCTTAAGGAAGGATTAACATTTTTTTAAATTTATAAAGATATTTAAATTGATTTATTAACTTTTTGGATAATAAATCTTGTTTAAATTTATAAATGACAGTTTATAAATGAGAAAATCCTTTAAAAGGTATTGTCTAAAAATAAGCTATGTGTAAATCATTTGGGTTTACAATAAACAATGTTTAATGACAATTTTTTTACCCTTGTTTTAATACAATGAGTAATATTATTTGCCCTTTTTAAAGGAATATTTTAAAGAGTGTTTTTAAAGTGTCTTTAAAAGTATTATGATGTGAAAATCAAGTGCAAGTGTGAACAACCATTTTATAATTCCAGATAGTTGATTTATTGACTATCGATCTTGATTCTGCTTTTATCTTTGTGTTTCATATATTTAAGATGATTTTTTGTTCTTTTGAGCTTCGATATCCTTTGACGGAAATGACAAAAATCAAAGCGCGAGTGAGGGCCAAGCTATGTGGGGTTGCTCCCCATTAAGGTATTTTCACGAAACTCCCTACACCCCTTATTGCATCTAAAATGACACATTAAAGGATGTGGTGCATTGTAGGTATAACCAATGCTAGCAGAGACTAAGATTACAAGACAAAAATAAATAAAAACAGCGGAAACAATTAATATAATAACTTATTTTGAACAAAACTTCATAATTACTTTAAAAACCAAATAAGTCACCAAATACATCATATGTCAAAACCCCCATACATGTCTTGGGAAATTAAAAACCATGGTCTCATTATAATCAGAGTACAAAACATCCCTCAAATAGTGCCATTACAACAAAAGAATTAAAAACTGGAAATGAAGAAAAGGAATACATGCTAGAATCTCCGCCAAAGGAGTCTCCAAGAATCTGCAGTTTACCGCCCTTTCCTCTAATTTCCTATAGGGGGAAGGGGAAAATAGAGGAGTGGGTCAGCTAAAAGTCTGGTGAATGATTACTAGCATATTTAAGCAAAGTAAGTATAATAGACTTTACAACAGTTCTATTTATAAAGAGAAATAAAGGAAATAGGAAGAAGGAATAAGCTGGAAATAAATACAAATTAACTAAATTAATTAACTTTGATTGTTTGCACTTGTCTTTGATTAGGCTGAATTCCTAATCCTATAATTAGGTTGAAATACTAATTCTACCATTTGATCGGCCTGCTGCTCCATAGACCTTACTGCGGACTAGACTCTATATTGCTCCCTACACAGCGTGTTAACGGATGACATGCAATGTATCTACAGTGGACTAGACGTTATATAGCTCCCTATACAGAAGGCAATGGTGCCTACGAAAAGGCACACAAACTAAGCGCTTAGAACTCATAACGATTACTAAGAACTCGAATGGAAGTCGCACGTGTAACCGCCGCCATGCTCATGTTACCTATTGTTCCACTTATTGGGTCTTCTTACTACCTCATGCTCCAACATAAGTGCTATCCCACTTTTTGGTCAAAACTGGAATATCAACAAGTTGGCAAGGAATGATGGATATCGGGATTGGAGATCGATTGAAAGCAAGGCGGCGATCGATGCCGTCAAAATTTGGTTGAACTCCGATCGGGACGAAATTGATTGGAGATGATGATAAGGATTAGGAAAGGCTATGTTTCAAATTTCAGGTTAATCGGAGTTCATATGAAGGGATTATGATCGATGCAAAGTAGGAAAGGCGTGTTGTTCGAATTCATCGAGGGGTCAAGGTGGTGCTCATTTCGAATCCATCAGATTCGAACCCATCAGATTTTGTCCAGTTCGACTCCATCAGGTTCACATCGTTCGAAGGCATGGCGCAGGAATAGGTTCGTATCGATGACCTTCGCATCGATCAGGGAAATAGTAGTTCGAATCGATACGCTTCGTATCAATTTGGTTCGTATCGATATCGTTCGTATCAATAGGCACGGGTTCGACTCAATGATCTTCGTATCGATCAGATAGGAAGGCGAGGTGAACTTTGACTCGATGGCAACACACCCAGATTCAAAGGCATGGCATGGTGATGGTTCGAATCGATACGTTCGTATCGATGGCAAAGTGGATTTTGGCATTTTCGTATCCATGAGAGGCTGTCCAGGCTCGTATCCATAAGGTAAAATCTCGCTCGTATCCATCAGGTAAGGCTTCGTTCGTATCCATCATCGTTTATGGTTTCGTACCCATCTGTTTGCCTTCGATTCGTATCATTAGCGTTCAACATTTTCGTATCGATCGGATCGATACGAAATACCCCCTTGTGATCGATACGAAAGAACATGCCATAAACGGTTGAGTACATTGAGGAGTGATGGACACGTGCAAGCGTGAAGCATGGATACGTGCCCGTCTCTAGGAGGAAAGCATTCAACTTGGTGCATCAAATGGAGTCAACACGCCGCATAATTCGAATCGACCCGGGAGGATAGCGCCACGTCATTGCACGCGCATGCTTCAGATGGAGTCGAAGGATATGGATTCGAAGTAATGGATTCGAACCAGGCAGAAAATACGGAGCTTTGATCTCGAATCGATCATATCTTCCAAACCGTTGATCCAAATGCAATGAAATTTTTACAGGAGCTTACATGCATATTGAAGAATGTTCGCACCAAGTTTCACATCGATTGGATGATTTTATGATCGATTCGAGTGGAGTTCGAATCGAACCCAAAGTGGGCCCAAGTCTTCTGAGGCTGAGCCTGCGGGCCCCCCTCACGTGCCAGAAGTGGTCTATCGGATTTTCAGCGAAATATTAGCCTCCTACGCCTATAAATAGAGCCCCTGGTCATTCAGAAAAGAGGTCGGAAAATTTGGAGAGAACAAGCACGCCCGGACGCTGCCAGAATCACTCCGTATCGTTATTACTACCATTAATTTTGAATTTGGACTTTGTAACTGCTGTAATCACTTGTAACCATCAAGGATAATTAATAAAAGGATAAAACTTTGGAGTGGACGTAGGCCGGAGATAGCCGAACCACTATAAAACTTGTGTCTCTGTTCATTATTTCTGATTTGCTGCTTGTTATTTGCTGAGATCTGTTATTTGTACTTGAATATCATTGGTTTGTGTTCATACACTGGTGCTTTCATGGCATTTGGGGTTTGTGCCCAATTTTGGCGCAAACACTTTGGTGCTTTCACTAAGAATTGAACTCACACCCGCTACATCTGATTTGAAGTGAAGATTCGGAGGTTTTAAGGAGTTTTGGGTTTGAAGACAATGACTAGGCAAAATAGTAGAAGGCAAAGGGCTGAGAGAAGCCAACAGGAAGGAAGTCAAAAAGCATCCTCCGGAGCTGGGGAAGGACAGGCTTCAATCTACATAACCTGGAATGAGATGGAAGCCATGGCAAATTCTTTGCAAGAGAGATTATTGAAGAGCTAACAGGAAATGATGCAGACTTTCTTTGAGCAAATGAGAGCTGCAGGGATGCAGAACTTAGGAACAGCTACAGCCACGGTGGATGCAAGACAAGGAACTAGGGTTGTGGAACTCAATGGAGGACGGAATGCGGAGCCAGAGGGCAATCAACAAGGGCTTGGGGGTAGGCCCACAGGATCCAACACAGGAGGACCTTTGGAAGAAGTTCAACAGGCTAGAGCTAACTGTTTGCGTCAAAATTGGGCACAACACTCTTCGGGAGTCGTTGAAGAGATAATAGTCAAGAATGCAAGTTCAAAACAGATATTATCTAACAAAAACTCCAATCAACAGTAAAGAAAATGCGTAGACAATCGATTTATAGTGGTTCGGCGTGTTGCCTACGTCCACTGTGAAGTTTTTTGATATTTTATTGATTCTCTTTCTATGTTTACAAGTTGTTACAGCGATCAACCGCAAGTTACAAATGGAAATTCGAAATCAACAATCAAGTTCTGATATAGGATGATGGAGATCTTGATTCGGCAGAGTCTGGGCGCCTCAGAATCCAAAAAAAATCCCTTTTCTGCTGGCCCTGGGGCTCTATTTATAGGCGTAGGATGCTGGTATCTCGCTGAAAACTCGGGAGACCACTCCTGGCACGTGAGGGGGCCCACACGCACGGTCTCAGGAAGTTTGGGCCCACTTTGGCATCGGTTCGAACTCCGTTTGAACTGATCAAGAATTCATCCAATCGAGGTGAAATTTGGCGTAGACATTCTTCAACATGCATGCAAGCTTCTGTGAAAATTTCATGGCATTTGGATCAGTAGGTTAGGAGATATGATGGGTTCGAAATTGGGTTTGTTGCTCGGCTGTTTGGTTCGAAACCAAGGTTTCGAATCGATCCTTTCGAATCCATGGAGGCACGTGGCTTCGTGGTGGCGTGGAGCGCAAACTTCGAATCGATCCGGTCTTCACTCCGAGTTGACCGCTTCGACTCCATAGATCTCGGCGTATTCGAACCGATGAAAGACACGTCACCATGGTTGGTTGACCCAGTGGATTCGAATGAAGCTACACAGAATGGGTTCGAACTTGGCATCGTGGATGGGTTCGAACATGACTTCATGGATGGATTCGAACAAGGCTCCACGTTTGGTTTCGAACAATGCTCTGTGATGGGTTCGAAGCGGCTATTCTCCGATGGGTTCGAGGTCCATTGTTATGAGCTTGGTAGGTTCGAACTCGATGGTCTCGAAACCGAGGCATCCTGATGGGTTCGAACCTGATGGGTTCGAAGGTGGTGGAGACGAACCTGAGGTGGTTCGTTGGATTCGAATCTTATGGATTCGAACGCGATGGTTTCGAAATGTCGGTCAACAATGGATTCGAAACCTAAGCCTTGCCCTTCAAATTGAATCGATCATAACTCGAGCATACGAACTCGGATTGACTTGAAATTTGAAATGCTGACTCCTATAGTCTTTCTTGCCGTGTCCTATCGATTGTGGCTCAATCTGGACTCGGATAAAATACAGTGATATCCATGGCGAAACGAAGTATGACCAGCTTCTGAGACGAACTATTCTCCGTTTCTGACCGATCTTTTGGTATCGTGGCTTTGCCAAAAAGCGGGATAACATTTTGCCCCCCAAAGTACGTCTTGTGGGAACATGACGTGCTTTGAATAGCTGCAATCTCTCTATGAACAATCATTGCTCTCTTTTTTGCTGAAACTCGTATGCTGTGTTGTTGTAACCTTGTGTTGACATGATTGATTGCTGTATAATAGTGCTTAGCCGTTGGCTATTGCATTTGTAACAAGATGAGTGTTTGACCCCTGTAAATGTTTAAAATCGATTGTTAGTTCGACTTTTATGCATATATGTTAGTTTGACCCTTGCAAACGTTGTGCGTTCACGAGTCGTTGCCAGCTTGGTTGGCTATTGAATTCCGTATCGATTCTCTCCTGAACCGATTTGGAAACTTGAGTTGAGACAACGCTTGACGGTTGTTTAGAAAAACCCCTTCGTATCGATCCTCTCCTGCATCGATATTGAAGGTTGAAGGAGTTGAATTCTGTATTGCGTGAGTGTAATGTTTCGAACCCATGCATTCGAGCATCGATGGGTTCGAAATTCACGTTTGTATGGACGCGGTATGCTTGTGCTATGATGGGTTCGAAGTCAACATTCGAACCGGTTTGAGGGAATGGATATGAAATTACTATTCGAGTCGATTCGAATTGGAAGAAGATGGGTACGAAGTCATCTGTCGTATCGACAGGCCATGGATGGATTCGAAGGGGTGGATGTGAACAAGGTCTTCGAATCGATATGCCTATAGTTCGTTTCGCATCGATGCAGCCTGTCACTCTGTAGTGCATTTCATACCATTGAAGCATGAGGTGAACTTCGAATCGATAGGGCTTTAGGCAGATGGGTTCGAAAGCTAACTTCGAACCGATCTGGTACTTGACCGGTTGTGGCCGGTTGGGTTGGCTGGGAGAGCAATCGTCTCGGTTTCTTTCAACACCTCATATAAATAGCATTGGGCTCGCCATTTTTTACTTTTTACTTTTTTACTTCCGCCTTGACTTTTCTATGTTCTTCATCGTTTCGGAGCTCCAAAAAGGAAAACACTGTGTCGCATCATCGAATCGACCAGGATTCAAGTCTTCAATCTCTCGAATTCATTGTTCAAACTAGGTAATCAGCCTCGAATTCAAACGGCGAACGGCAAAGTTACTTCGAACCCGCGCCTTTCTATCGATTGGTAAAGTCAGATCTGGTCTGGCAGAGGGCTTCGAAGCCATATGGGGACTCGTGCTCGAATCAATTTCTTGGACGACCCTATGGGGGTGACGCAGTTTGTACCTATTGATGGATTCGATGGGTTCATTCGAATCGATGGATTCGAACCCATTGGCTGTGGTTTCGAAGTCCACAACTTCGCATCGATACGAAGAGTATCGATGCGAACGTGGATGACGTTAAGTTGAGGGTTCCCTTGTCGTTTCGAACTTGTCAAGCAATGATCGATTCGAAGTTGTCCCTTATCGATCGGTTCGAATTTGGCATCTGGCCATTGATTCGAAGCGTGTCTAACCGCATGGGTTCGAAGCGACGTCAGGATGGGTTCGAACGAAGGGGTGTTCGGTTGGGTTCGAACGAAGTCCTTGTGATGGTTTCGAACCCTCTATGATGGATACCAAAGTTTGATATTTTCTAGGCACAACTCCGACGAGCTTCACTCTTGCACATTTGGACTTGAATATTAAACTGCATACATGACCGCCCTTCGAAGCTCGTCGATGGAACCATAACAATTTTTACCCGGATCAACTTCCATCATGGAAACGGATTGGTGATGACGGTCAGCGATGACGGTCATTATAGCTGGACTCCGTAGCTTTGTCGTTTGCATATTTCTTTAACTCTGCAACATTTATCCAAGTAATGCATGTCACTGCACAACATACACTCATACACGCTACACTGGGGAACGCACGGGTTTTTGTCGTCTAACGATGGTTTCTCGTGAGTTAGCTAGTTATGGAACCGTCAAGTTCACAGCAGCAGGAGACTCAAGTTACAATCTCTCCGAGGCTAGAGATTCCGGATATTGATCCTGAGATTATTGGTCCAGCCTCGGATGAACTTCCCGATGCGTCGTTCATTGCCAATCCATCAGATTCCGTTCCGTCCAATATCTCTGAAGACATGTTGGGGAGAATATGTTTGAGACACGGCCTGTCGCTGGATGATGTGCTACTGCCGGGGCCGAATGATAGACCACATAATCTGCCGGAGGGATATACAGCATTTAACCGCCACGCGTGCGCGGCCGGGACACTTCCTCCGTTCAACGAGTATATAAGGGGAGTATTGTCGTTTTTGAGGATCGCCCCATCTCAGCTGCACCCGAACGGATATGCGTCGATCAATAGCTTGTTCATTGCATTTATGGAATATCTCCATCGACCACCGCTCCTAATTGAGATCAGATACTTGTTCAATTTCAAAACTCGGGGTGATTACCCCTCCTTCACATTCCTGGAAGCGGTGAGAAATTGCCAAGTGGTTACCGGGTCTTGGACCAGGTTGAGCTATTATAGGACAGAATGGTTTTATGTCAGATGTCCTCCTGGATTTGCCCGACGATGGCTATTCAGACGTGAGTATAGCTGAGTTCGTAAATAATTACTACGACAATTGCAGCCGAAGTGGAACTTATATTTTATTCTTTTTTACAGCGGTGATTCAGCGACCGGAGGGCGAGCACTATAGGGAGATGGTGTGAGTGCTTCGAGAAGTCCCGAGTGGAGATAGGGATATCGACGTGTTATTGACGGATAGGAATCTCCGGGCTTGCGGTTTGATCGAACAAGGGCAGAGCATAAGCTTTGAAGTGGTACTAAGGGTCGTCTCGAAGAAACGAGTCAAGCACAAGAAACCCGGAGTTACTACAGCTGAGGAAGCTGACTCTGAAATAACCCACACCGATGATGAGCCGCTGACCGGGCCTACTGACGCAGTTCCGGATGTCGCGGAGCAGAGAAAAGGCAAGGCTGCCATGGTTAAGTCAAGTAAGAAGGGGAGATGGAAATCGGTTGTCACGGCCCGTTCTGCTCCCGGAGTTAGAATCTCGGAGATGTCTCCTCCGAGAACCGAAAATCTTTTTGAAGGGCTTGCCGATCTTCCTATCCCGGACGATGTGTCTTTTCAACATGATACCGGGTTGGAGGAATTCCATCGTACTCTAGAGTTGAACGAGCCTCTTATTACTAGCGAGGTCGACACTTCCGGTTGGTCGGGGGGAATGCATATTCATACACATTTCACAACACTGCATAACCTTTGACTGAAAACTATCTGTTTTGAAAGGTGATTATTCTATTTTATTTTGCTTCGCAGATATCATGTCTAAGCGCGGTTCAATGCTTGGGAGTCTTCGACATGCCCGCAAGCCTTCATATTATGACTCGCGCAGACGAGAAGGGGATAGAGGTTATGATCAGGGGCACTCTGGGCATTCTAGTCACGAGAGATATGACACGGACAGGGGCTATAAGCGTCGATCACGATCGCGTACCCCTCCTCCTTCCAGAGATCCCGTACAACCTCCTGCTCATGTCCCTCATCCTTCCGAGTCTTCTCGATATACGTCGGTTTCTCAACCTTCCCGATCTGAGGCGATGACCCAGATAGTCGCAGAGCAGCCTCCTACTGAAATCTCGGGGGAAGGGGCAATTAGACTTGCGCAACTAAAGAGGGAGTTCCCGAATATTTGCTTCGATAACTACGTCTTTCCCCCGAACCTGAAAAGAATCCCGCCGGAGGCCGAGCGGTTAGCGCTCGACTATGTGCATGACTTTTACACCCAATACAAGGCGTGGTATAGGGCGGCCGATAAGGCATCGGCGTTGGCCTTCGAACGAGCGGCTACCATTGAAAAGCTTCAAACCGAGCTGGCTCAAAAAGACCGCATCATACAAGTGCTGAATACTGAGGCTGAATCGTCTCGAAAATCAGAGATGGAGGCTCTTACAAAGGCCGATGAAGCTCAAGCAGCCATGGATAGAATGAAAAAGGAGCACTATGTTACGGTGGAAGACATGGGCCACCGAAACACTGTCGTCACTGCTGAGCGGGATGCGGCGTTAAAAGAACTTAATGAGCTCAAGGCTAAATTTGCCGAAATTATTAAAGATAGAGATGACGCGCTTAACACGGCGCAAGAAGCCTGCGATCAAGCCGTAGTGCTTCGCACTGAAAGAGATGCGGCCGCGGCCAAAGTTCAGGCGGTCGAAGCAGAGGTGGAGGAGAAGGTTCAATAGGCAGAGGCCAGGCTAGAGGCCGATATCGAAGATTTGCTCATAACTTACAACGCCAATGTGTTAAAACACAGAAACTTGGCCTGGCTTCAAGATTATCCGGTTCACCTTCGTAGTGCCTGGGGACGATTGGTTGAGGAGGAAGAGGAAGCGCACCCAGGTGAAGCGGTCGACTGATTCGAACTTGAAAACCGGCTACTCACAGATGATGAGAAGAAGGTTCTTCATGACGCTATCATCGCTCATGCGAAGGAGATGATCGGCGGTCGTTCCCTGGAAGTCGGAGAGGGATCAGGTGTTGAGCACCATTCTTCTGTCACTGAAGTCACCACATCATCTTCGTCGGTGTCTGTATCTGCGGTCGGTTTGCAACCTGTTCCTGCTTACGACCCGGAACAACCGCGCTTATCTCCTATTCACGAGCATACTTCCGAGGCCGTTTAGCCGTCTGCGAGCCAAATTGGGGAAGGTATTCCGAAGTTATCTCAAGCGTTTTCTAAATAGAGTGTTTGTTTTGCAGCAGTTACTAATAACTTCTTATTTTTTGCCTAGTGACTGGAGTTGCGCCGACTGTTGTGGCTCAAGAATCAAGCAGAGGAGATAAGGCCATCGCCACCGAGACTACGGTTGTAACCGCGGTATCTGCTGAGGCGGCGCAGGGGGGATCCTTATCTGCTGACGAACAAATGGTGAGCGAACTGCTCGGTGAGCAGGGTGGTTCTTTCTCTGACTTGCCATTTATCATCGTTAGTAGCCTCCCGCCGTCCTCAAGTTCTTCGATGCAGGCCGTGGATGCCCCCAGCCAAGCCCATGCGACTCGTGATGAGGAAATTTTGGCTGAGATCAACGCCGAAATAGAGGCTGCGGGGCAGAGCGGTACCGTCAGTGGCAGCACGGCGGCGCATACTACAACACCTGCTATGGTAGCACCATCGGGTGGCACTATCTCAACTTCCGTTACGGATCCAGTCCCCCCTACTCCTCCGGCGAGAAGCCCCCATGTAGATTCAAGCTCCGAGGAGGATATTGACATCATGCCTCCAGCCGAAGAGCCACCGCCGGAGAGGAGACACTCAAAACGAAGAATTTCTGTCCCTAGTGACACTGAAGATGTACCACTAGTGAGAAGGACGAAAAAGAAGAAATAAATCGGCTTCTCAAGTAGATGTTTTGGTAGATAGGTACTTGTCTTCGTTTTTTGTCAGTAGGTCATGTATAGATGCAGGTTCGGCCCCTGCTAGTAGGCATTCTTTTTTTGGGACAACTTATTTTCGTGTAAGTTCTTGTTTCAAGTTAGTTGAAATAAAATTTAGTTCCTTTGTTTCAACTCTTGTTCTATTTTTGCTTAAGTGCTCGCGGTGTCTTGTTTTCGGTCCGGTGTACTTGTGGTGTTTTTACCGTTTAAGTAGAGTTCGTTTCATTTGCCAAGCTTGAAAATCTTGGTCACAGGTTGTGATTGATGAATGAGTTGAACTTCGGACGTTGCATCACTTCGGTTAGTGATTAATATTTAGCTTTCGTGCCCCCCAGTTTTGGGGAACAGCACTTGTATTTTTGGTGGTTGATCACACTTGTTGCAAGTCTTGAGCACACGTCCGCATTCCGGGGACTTAGAATAATTTGAGATCGATAACCTGGTTTGCATTCCAGGAATTCGAGAGTTATTGATGCTTGTAACACGGTTCGCGCTTCGGGAACTTGGGAATGATGTTCACATTTCAACTTGCACTCTACGAACTCGGAGTTAGTATTAACACTTTAGTTCGCACTACGGTAACTTTAACTTGGTGTTTGTACTCCAATTCACACGCCGGGAACTTGGATAAAACATGTATGTTTGGGTTCGTACTTCAGGAACCCGGAATTGACGTTTATACTCCAACTCGCACTTCGGGAATCTGGAGTATGCACGGATGCTTCGGTTCGCACTCCGGGAACTTTGAATTGATGTTTATACTCCAATTCACACTCTGGGAATTTGGAGTCCGCATTGATGGGTTGGTTCGCGCAGTGGGAACGAATTATTGAATGTTTATACTCCAATTCGCGCTCCGGGAATTTGGAGTCCGTTCGCGCTCTGGGAACGAATTGTTAAATGTTTATACTCCAATTCACGCTGTGGGGAGTTGGACTCCGCTCGCGCTCTGGGAGCGAATTGTTGAATATTTATACTCCAATTCACGCTGTGGGAAGTTGGAGTCCGTTCGCACTCTGGGAACGAATTGTTGAATGTTTATACTCCGATTCGCGCTCCGGGAATTTGGAGTCCGTTCGCACTCTGGGAACGATTTGTTGAATGTTTATACTCCAATTCACGCTGTGGGAAGTTGGAGTCCGCTCGCGCTCTGGGAGCGAATTGTTGAATATTTATACTCCAATTCACGCTGTGGGAAGTTGGAGTCCGTTCGCACTCTGGGAACGAATTGTTGAATGTTTATACTCCGATTCGCGCTCCGGGAATTTGGAGTCCGTTCGCACTCTGGGAACGATTTGTTGAATGTTTATACTCCAATTCACGCTGTGGGGAGTTGGAGTCCGCTCGCGCTCTGGGAGCGAATTGTTGGATATTTATACTCCAATTCACGCTGTGGGAAGTTGGAGTCCGTTCGCACTCTGGGAACGAATTGTTTAATGTTTATACTCCAATTCGCGCTCCTGGAATTTGGAGTCCGTTCGCACTCTGGGAACGAATTGTTGAATGTTTATACTCCAATTCGCGCTCCGGGAATTTGGAGTCCGTTCGCACTCTGGGAACGAATTGTTGAATGTTTATACTCCAATTCACGCTGTGGGAAGTTGGAGTCCGCTCGCGCTCTGGGAGCGAATTATGGAATGGACTATCGTGTGTTGGTCCAGTTCAGCCTTCGATGTGTTGGCTTGCCCCCGAGCTGGGGTTTCACTTAGTGAGTGGCCGGTTGTAACGCAGTCACTCGCTATTTGAATAAATTCCATTGTTCGATGGAACTCAGCTCTTCGTGTGTCGTGATTGTTGAACGTTGTATTCGGTGAATCACAGCTTTAGCTTGAAGAGATAGCATTTTATTTGCTGAAATAAGAAAATGTGGCAAAATCAGTGTCTTATTACAAATTCAAATTTCAGAGCGTAAAAGAAATTGTAAAGTATTCATTGATTGAAGGAGCCTGTCATGTGTGACAGTGACGAGGTTCTTCGTCGTTCCAGGCTTCTGAATGAGTAGGCCCGCCACTGATGGCGTTTATCACCAATCTCCCATAGGGACAAGTCGAGTCCTCCTGCCTCGGTCGATTGGGTTCATTGATTGGATTGGATGGGCCCGCATCTCTGGGCTGCGGTGTCTGCACAAACTGTTCCAGTTTCCCTTCCCTAACCAGTTTTTCAACAAGATCCTGTAAGTGACGACACTCGTTCGTATCGTGCCCGTAGCCTTCATGGAACCTGCAAAATTTTCCCGTCTGGATTTGTCTCTCTGACGACGGTCTTGGAGCAGGTTTTTCATATTGAATCGCATTACGGGTCCGCAAATACAAGTCCTCCAATGAAATATTCAAAGGAGTATAACTGTCGAACTTCGGATTTTTGCGTTGCGGGCCGCGATTTTGATCTTGTTTTTTAAGTTGATTCACGCTCTCTCTTCGCCGAGCTTGTTTATTTTTAATGTTCAACTGAACTTTTCCGGAGCTCTCACCGGATTGTTTTATTGCAACATTGCTTAGGGTTCCTTCCGCATTTGGCCCTGCGTCAGTTTGCTTCCTAGACTGTTTCGCGTCTTCCCGTCTCAGGAATTGGGATGCTTTGGCATGGAAACGGTCCAATGACGCAGGTGGTTTCTCAGCTAGCCAATTGCCAAATTCAGAATCGGGGTCGATCCCCTTAGTTAACGCTATAAGGATGGAGTTATCGTTTGGATTACTAATCTCTGCACATGCAGTATGGAATCTTTCTAAGTAGTGTCTGAGTGTCTCTCCGGGAGCTTGTGTGACACTAGATAGAGTGTTGACATCTTTCGGCCTTACGACGTGCATGCGGAATTGCTCAACGAATTTTGTGGCCAGCTGGTCGAATGAGGAGATGGATCGAGGAGGCAATCGGGTGAACCACATGGTGGCGATGCCCCCCAAGGATATGGGGAAACTACGACACTTCACAGCGTCGCCGGCTCTGGCAGCAGTCATCGACCATTCATATTTTAGGATATGTTGGTTGGGGTCGGAGTTTCCCTCATACATGGATAGAGTGGGCATTCGGAATTGCCGTGGGGGTTCAGCATTAAGAATATCGTCCGTAAAGGGAGTATGACTTCGGGAAACTCCCCAATCGTCGTTTGTGAACCCCTGACTCTCACGGATCATCTGACGTATCATAGTTGAAAGATCTGACATTTGCGCTGGAGTACGGTCACGTTCCATACGTTGGGTTTGAACCGGATATCGTCGACGGTTCACATCTTGCCTTCTCGGCTCATAGTCCTCTGGGACGTACGGTTCAGGAGTAGGCCGCTATGACGACGGTCTAGGTCCGACTGGTCTTGAGCGTCGACCCCTGGTTCAGCTGCAACGCTAGTGGTGCGGTATTCTGCGGCGTGATGAGGAACGGCGCCTCCTCGGGAGGAGGGTCCGGTTTGAAAGCTGGCTGACGGACCAACTCTTATTTGTCCAACGGTCAATATCGGTTGGTTTCCAGCGGATGGCATTCGACTCCCATCTAACCGGGGTCGTGGAGGTCGATTATGATAATCAGAAGATGAAGAACTTTCGCTGGAAGAGCGAGAAGCACGATCTCTCATGGGTCTCTTTCGTTTTTGGCGATCCAGCTTGTTGATTAGCTCAGCGTTAGCGCGTAGCTGTTCTTTTAGTTGTCGCCGACTCTGGGTCAGCTCTTGGAGTAACAACTGCAATTCTTGTCGGGTAACCGGACCCGACGGCTTTGAGTGCCCAGCGGCATCTTGATTAGGTGGAGGTAGAGGGGCAGGATTCTGTCTATCCTGTCCTTCTTGATTGACGGCGTTCGAGGTGGTTCTTGTGCTAACCATCTTTAGAGTTGAGTTCCTTTCCTAGGCTTTATGCAAATATGAATAGAAGGGAAGGAAGTTGGATTTAACGATCTAGATCTCTCTCTTAGATTTATTCAATCCGGTATCGATGACAGATCCAACGAGCAGGAGAAAATCTGGGTTTTCTCAGTGAAAGCACCAAAGTGTTTGCGTCAAAATTGGGCACAACACTCTTCGGGAGTCGTTGAAGAGATAATAGTCAAAAATGTAAGTTTAAAACAGATATTATCTAACAAAAACTCCAATCAACAGTAAAGAAAATGCGTAGACAATCGATTTATAGTGGTTCGGCGTGTTGCCTACGTCCACTGTGAAGTTTTTTGATATTTTATTGATTCTCTTTCAATGTTTACAAGTTGTTACAGCGATCAACCGCAAGTTACAATTGGAAATTCGAAATCAACAATCAAGTTCTGATATAGGATGATGGAGATCTTGATTCGGCAGAGTCTGTGCGCCTCAGAATCCAAAAAAAATCCCTTTTCTGCTAGCCCTGGGGCTCTATTTATAGGCGTAGGATGCTGGTATCTCGCTGAAAACTCGGGAGACCACTCCTGGCACGTGAGGGGGCCCACACGCACGGTCTCAGGAAGTTTGGGCCCACTTTGGCATCGGTTCGAACTCCGTTTGAACTGATCAAAAATTCATCCAATCGAGGTGAAATTTGGCGTAGACATTCTTCAACATGCATGCAAGCTTCTGTGAAAATTTCATGGCATTTGGATCAGTAGGTTAGGAGATATGATGGGTTCAAAATTGGGTTTGTTGCTCGGCTGTTTGGTTCGAAACCAAGGTTTCGAATCGATCCTTTCGAATCCATGGAGGCACGTGGCTTCGTGGTGGCGTGGAGCGCAAACTTCGAATCGATCCGGTCTTCACTCCGAGTTGACCGCTTCGACTCCATAGATCTCGGCGTATTCGAACCGATGAAAGACACGTCACCATGGTTGGTTGACCCAGTGGATTCGAATGAAGCTACACAGAATGGGTTCGAACTTGGCATCGTGGATGGGTTCGAACATGACTTCATGGATGGATTCGAACAAGGCTCCACGTTTGGTTTCGAATAATGCTCTGTGATGGGTTCGAAGCGGCTATTCTTCGATGGGTTCGAGGTCCATTGTTATGAGCTTGGTAGGTTCGAACTCGATGGTCTCGAAACCGAGGCATCCTGATGGGTTCGAACCTGATGGGTTCGAAGGTGGTGGAGACGAACCTGAGGTGGTTCGTTGGATTCGAATCTTATGGATTCGAACGCGATGGTTTCGAAATGTCGGTCAACAATGGATTCGAAACCTAAGCCTTGCCCTTCAAATTGAATCGATCATAACTCGAGCATACGAACTCGGATTGACTTGAAATTTGAAATGCTGACTCCTATAGTCTTTCTTGCCGTGTCCTATCGATTGTGGCTCAATCTGGACTCGGATAAAATTCAGTGATATCCATGGCGAAACGAAGTATGACCAGCTTCTGAGACGAACTATTCTCCGTTTCTGACCGATCTTTTGGTATCGCGGCTTTGCCAAAAAGCGGGATAACATTTTGCCCCCCAAAGTACGTCTTGTGGGAACATGACGTGCTTTGAATAGCTGCAATCTCTCTCTGAACAATCATTGCTCTCTTTTTTGCTGAAACTCGTATGCTGTGTTGTTGTAACCTTGTGTTGACATGATTGATTGCTGTATAATAGTGCTTAGCCGTTGGCTGTTGCGTTTGTAACAAGATGAGTGTTTGACCCCTGTAAATGTTTAAAATCGATTGTTAGTTCGACTTTTATGCATATATGTTAGTTTGACCCTTGCAAACGTTGTGCGTTCACGAGTCGTTGCCAGCTTGGTTGGCTATTGAACTCGGATTGACTTGAAATTTGAAATGCTGACTCCTATAGTCTTTCTTGCCGTGTCCCATCGATTGTGGCTCAATCTGGACTCGGATAAAATTCAGTGATATCCATGGCGAAACGAAGTATGACCAGCTTCTGAGACGAACTTTTCTCCGTTTCTGACCGATCTTTTGGTATCGCGGCTTTGCCAAAAAGCGGGATAACACTAACGTTGCTGCTAGTGAACCACACGAGGAATATGTGCCAGCGTTCCCTCGGGGCCATGGGGGGCAACCCCCAACAGACAATACTGGATTAATGGAGATCATTAGGAAAACTGTGCGAGGTGGTTTGACCAACAGAGACTTGGAAGGAGTTAATAGGAGTCCGTTCGCTCGGAAAATAAGGATGGCTCAGAATCCACCTAAGTTCAAGCTACCTAGCGTGGAGGTATATGATGGCAAGGCAGACCCAACCGATCATTTGATGAGGTACACTAGACAAATGGAGGTGCTGGGGGCATCTGAGGAAGTGATGGCCCGATGCTTCCCTTTGTATTTGACAGACTTAGCTGCAATGTGGTTTTGGCAGCTGGGAGAAGGATCTATCAGGACCTGGAGGGAATTGGTGGAATGGTTTTTGGGACAGTTTCGGGTTCACGTCAAGAGGCCGAAGAATGTGATGACATCGACATTGGTGAAGCAAAGGATGGATGAATCGCTTAGAGCTTTTCTAACTCGATTCAGTGTGGCAGTCGCTTCGGTGGATCGGCCTGATCCATCGATGGTTTTAATGGCAGCAGTATCAGGAGTCAGGGAGGACTTGGATTTCAAGGTATCTCTGATACGAGATCCCCCACAGGATCTCGATGAATTCTTTCACGAGGCATAAAGGTTCCTTCGGCAAGAAGATGCGAGTACGGATTTAAAGGTGAAAAAGGTTAATGCAACTGAGGGTGGAGGACCATTCAACAAAGGTTTGGATAAAGACAAAGGGAAAAGGAAGTTGGATGATGATTCTGGAAACGCTAGGAAGCGATGGAAAGATCCAAAGTTTTCCACATACACAGGATTGAACGAGACGCTGGAGCGGATATACCTGGATACTTGGAATCGCCTTCCGTACCGGAGGTCGGCTAGGAGAGAACCATCAGAACGGGAGAGGACATCAGGAAGGCACTGCCTCTTCCATGATTTAGATGGACATGGTACCAACAGCTGCAGGCACTTAAAGGATATAATCGAGGAGCATGTAAGGAATGGACAGTTACGGTAATATGTCGGAATTCGGAATGCAACGGTGGAGCAGGAGCAACCACCGACTACCTCACACCGTGATGATGTGAGGCCCAGGGATGATGGTCGATTGATCATCCACTGATCAGGATAATATGAAATAAGTAGCGAACTACTAGCGAGCAACCTAGTCATTTACACATGTATGGGGACGAAGATAGCCCCTAGGCATGCTCTGAATGATGATAAACTGTGATGCTGTGGTTTGTGAAATTTATCTTTTGCTTTTTGATTGGACACTGCTTTTCTTTTTGGATTTGGTTTTGGAGTTTGGATTGAACTCCTGGTTTTGCTTGCTTTTTGGTTTGGATTTTCTTTTGGATGATTGTTTTCGATTTTGGATGCTGGTTTGGATATCTGATTCTTTGGTTTTGATTTGGATTTTGGGATTTGGATTTTGATTGGATTTTTATCTGGTTTTTGATAAACGATCGTCAGGTATGGATTATGCCTGGCAAGGGGTGAGTCACTTTGCCCGAACGTGGTAAATTGGCTCGTTCAGGTCGTCAAGTATGGACTATGCTTGGCAAGGGTTCGGAGTGACCAGGATTCGGCCTAAGACTTAGGCCCTGTATTATCAATAGTTATTTTCAGGTCATTGAGTATGGACTATGCTCAACAAGGGTCCGGAGAGACCAGGATTCGGCTTAGGACTTAAGCCATGACTTTGTACAACGTCCAGGGACACTGGACCACGGTCGTCAGGTGTGGATTGCGCTTGGAAAGAACCCGGAGAGGTTAGCTCAACGCCCAGGGACACTGGATCACAGTCGTCAGGTGTGGATTGCGCTTGGCAAGAACCCGAAGAGGTTAGCTCAACGTTCAGGGACACTGGACCATGGTCGTCAGGTGTGGATTGCGCTTGGCAAGAGCCCGGAGAGGTTATGGATTCAGATATCAACCCGGAGAGGTCCTGGATTTGGTTATTGGCTATGGGACAAGGATGGATTTGGACTCGATTGTCGAGTTCGAATGGATATGGAATTGGCTAAGGAATTGGTTATTAGATTTGGAGTTGGGCATCGACTCGGAGCAGTCAAGGATGACATACTCTGGCAGTATGGCTATGGACTTTGGATATTGGGATCGGAGCTATTCAAAACACGCCTTCTTATCACAAAGCATGTTTTAGGGGGCAAAGTGCTATCCCACTTTTTGGTCAAAACTGGAATATCAACAAGTTGGCAAGGAATGATGGATATCAGGATTGGAGATCGATTGAAAGCAAGGCGGCGATCGATGCCGTCAAAATTTGGTTGAACTCCGATCGGGACGAAATTGATTGTAGATGATGATAAGGATTAGGAAAGGCTATGTTTCAAATTTCAGGTTAATCGGAGTTCATATGAAGGAGTTATGATCGATGCAAAGTAGGAAAGGCGTGCTGTTCGAATCCATCGAGGGGTCAAGGTGGTGCTCATTTCGAATCCATCAGATTCGAAACCATCAGATTTTGTTCAGTTCGACTCCATCAGGTTCGCATCGGTCGAAGGCATGGCGTAGGAATAGGTTCGTATCGATGACCTTCGCATCGATCAGGGAAATAGTAGTTCGAATCTATACGCTTCGTATCGATCAGGTTCGTATCGATATCGTTCGTATTAATAGGCACAGGTTCGACTCAATGATCTTCGTATCGATCAGATAGGAAGGCGAGGTGAACTTCGACTCGATGGAAACACACCCAGATTCAAAGGCATGGCATGGTGATGGCTTGAATCGATACGTTCGTATCGATGGCAAAGTGGATTTTGGCATTTTCGTATCCATGAGAGGCTGTCCAGGCTCGTATCCATAAGGTAAAATCTCGCTCGTATCCATCAGGTAAGGCTTCGTTCGTATCCGTCATCGTGCATGGTTTCGTACCCATCTGTTTGCCTTCGATTCGTATCGATAGCGTTCAACATTTTCGTATCGATCGGATCGATACGAAACACCCCTTTGTGATCGATACGAAAGAACATGCCGCAAACGGTTGAGTACATTGAGGAGTGATGGACACGTGCAAGCTTGAAGCATGGATACGTGCGCATCTCTAGGAGGAAAGCGTTCAACTCGGCGCATCAAATGGAGTCAACACGCCGCATAATTCGAATCGACCCGGGAGGATAGCGCCACGTCATTGCACGCGCGTGCTTCAGATGGAGTCGAAGGATATGGATTCGAAGTAATGGATTCGAACCAGGCAGAACATACGAAGCATTGATCTCGAATCGATCATATCTTCCAAACCGTTGATCCAAATGCAATGAAATTTTTACAGGAGCTTACATGAATATTGAAGAATGTTCACACCAAGTTTCACATCGATTGGATGATTTTATGATCGATTCGAATAGAGTTCGAATCGATCCCAAAGTCGGCCCAAGTCTTCTGAGGCCGGCCTGTAGGCCCCCCTCACGTGCCAGAAGTGGTCTATCGGATTTTCAGCGAAATATCAGCCTCCTACGCCTATAAATAGAGCCCCTGGTCATTCAGAAAAGAGGTCGGAGAATTTGGAGAGAAAAAGCACGCCCGGACGCTGCCAGAATCACTCCATATCGTCATTACTACCATTGATTTCGAATTTGGACTTTGTAACTGCTGTAATCACTTGTAACCATCAAGGATAATTAATAAAAGGATAAAACTTTGGAGTAGACGTAGGCCGGAGATAGCCGAACCACTATAAAACTTGTGTCTCTGTTCATTATTTCTGATTTGCTGCTTGTTATTTGCTGAGATCTGTTATTTGTGCTTGAATATCATTGGTTTGTGTTCATACACTGGTGCTTTCACGGTATTTGGGGTTTTTGCCCAATTTTGGCGCAAACAATAAGCATGCCCCTCATCCCATTTCAGGCTAATGTGAGATCACTGTATCCATAGAAAATAGGGGAAATGGTGTTGGTACTGGCCCGTCATCCAAACAATATCTAGTTGCACCCCTTGCCGAAATCCTCATGATTTGGACTTCTACTTATTGGCCAATTACTACCATTATTAGCATAAGCATGCCCCTCTTCTCACTTTAGGATTATGTGAAACTGTGACTATAGAAATAATTAGGGAATGCTATTGGTACAGGTCCAACTTTATTTCTTTGCTTACTAACTTAGATAAATTATCAAATAAGCCTTTATTATTGTTCTTACTATCTATGCCTATTAACTTATCCTAAGTCTTAAAATAAGCCTCATTATGTTCTGCTTTCTTATTATAACCTACGTTATAATCATGCTTATTACTTAACCCAAGGTGTAAGTGCATAAATAAGCTTATTTCAACTTTTACTCTTTTTATTATAATTCTAAGTTATAACTAGGCCAATTTCTTTAATTTAGTCCAATTCTAACATTTACATCACAATTTCATTCCAATTCCATTTCTTATTACAGTCATTTCATTTTACATCCTATCTTCCTTTATTTCAGTATTCTTATCCATACATGAAAAAGAAGGAGAAACAAAAGAAAACTGAAAATAGAAGAAAATCCAAAGCGTGTGAAAAAGATGTAAATAACGCATAAATAATAGTGAATAAGTTTAAAATATTTTAAATAACTGTAATTAAAAGGAAAATCTATAATTAACAGAAATTAGCTACAAATAATTGAAAAGAATAGCTAAAAAGAAATAGACTGAAAAAAAATCTAAAACTGAAAATAACTGATAATAAGGTATTTCCAAAATCGTAGAAAACTACAACTATCGAAAACCCTATTATTTTAGATTGCTTAAAAATCTAAATAATTACAATCACTCACCTGTGGTCCTAAGCTCTTCCCTTTTGGTCTTTCTAGTTCCACTTGAGCATATTAAAATATTTTATTTAAAAAGAATATGTCCTCGGAAAATTATTCCTTAAAGGGTCCTTCCTAAAAAGGTGAACCCAAGTGGAGAAAGTCTAGAATGATAAAAAGTGTTAGTCCTAGGGTTTTATTTATAGGGGTAGAAGTGGATCTTAGACCGTTGGATTTGGAGATTGAATATGGTGCGACCATGTCATAGGCTAAATAGAAGCTGTTAAATGGAAGCATGGAGGGACCACTTGAGAGAAAACAACGAAATCGACGTGCTAGCTTTATACTGGAATGAAGAACTTCTTCGTTCTTCACAAAAAGGGCGGGTTGACCTTCAGTTCGACCTGTACGCCTCCTAGGTCGACCGACCGGTTGACCTAGGTGATGGTTAGGTCGACCTGGAGGCCGACCTAGCCTATATATTAATTTATTTATGTATTTATTTTATTTTTTATGATTTCTTGATTAATTCGTAACTTGTTCATATTAGCTTGGATTCTAACATTCTATCTATGGAAATTGACTAGAAAATTACCACGGATACAATTGTACAACTCTTGTAGCCCAGTTCTGTTAATTTCACTAAGTTATTTTATCATTTCATTAATTAATGAATTAATTATTATGGGTTAAATTTCGGGTTGTTACATTTCGCATCCACTTTAGATTGGATTTGGTTTGTTCATTGTGGTGTGAAATATTTGGATGCTCGGTAAGGTCCGCGCTGGGTCGGCTTGGAGTTCCTGTGAGATGTCATGGAATATATTACCCTCTCAAGTATATTTCTAGAGGTATACTTTCGGTGGAAAATTCTCTTTCCTTCCTTTGATTCAAAATTTTGAATTGTTTTCCTTAATTGCATCGAGAAGCATTTTGTGCCCTTATCTATGTTTAATTTATTTTGTCCATTATTTCAAGTTTTAGATTTTTACCTTGTTTATCCATTCTAAGCATTTTTGATTTTGTTCAGATTATTTTCATTCTTTTAAGTCTGGATTTTGATATTATTTATGCTCATTCCTTAAGTAATTTTTTTTTCTTAGTAGTAGCCATCCTTTATATTCGGATTTGTTTCCTATTCTTTATTTTTTCTTTTTCCATTATAGATGTTGTTATTGTGAGGTAACACCCGTTCCGCGTTTAGCAGCGTGGTCTCATAGAATTTTTATATGGTTATCATATTACTTAAGTTTTCTCACGCTGGTTTTCCAAACTAATCCGGGTGTATTTTATTATAATGCTCGGGTCAAACTGAGTAATTTTCTAGATTGGCTTTAGTGATATGGAGTTCTTGGAGAAAAGTTGGTGTTCACCTTTCATAGCGTTTTATTTCCCGATGCATTATTATTGTATATATTCCTATCAGCAATTGTAACGTCAAGATTTTATAACTGTCCAACTGATAAGGTTCATTTTCAACTCTAATATGCTCTGTATTTTGGAGTGGTAGTTTATACTATCTTTGTTATATTATATGTTGTCCTTTCAGATGTAAGATTTTTTCCCCTTGTTCTTTGTTTCTTTTCTTTTATTTTACCCTAATAATCTGCCTTTTCAACGATTGGATGTTCGACATTTAAATATCATGGATGTATTCGGTGTCAACTTTCGATGGTCGAAAATGTAGGTCGTTACATTTGGTATCAGTGCCGAAGATTAAGCAAGAACCTTGGCTTTAGTAGGTTATGTCTAACTAACGATAGGGTAAGTGATACCCTAGAATGAGTCTGAGAGTATTATATATATATATGTGTGTGTGTGTGTATGTGTGTGTGTGTGTGTGTGTGTGTGACAGCATACTTGTTAATGTTATAAAAACATACTATGTGAACTAGTCTACTGAGTTGTTTATGAAATCTAGTCTAAACGTGGGATGCTACGGTGTCGATAGGAATTTCTAAACACTTGAACAGGGAAAATCGAAACAATATTGATTTTTGAAAATTTGGCAAATGAAATATTTTGCCAGAGATTATATTTTATATATATAAAGGAATTATTTTCAAAATTTATATAGTTATTATGATATGTTTGTTTGAAAATGATAATATTTATTTATTATTATAATTGTTTGATTTGTCATGCTCAGATAATTTAGGTGCATTGACTATTGTTTGTTAATTTATGCTCATCCAGTTATGAGCATTTATCGATAACTGTGAGTGCATTAGAACGAACTTATTATGAATTACGTTTCACAATTTGACTATAAGGTTTTCGTAGAAGTCGTTAAATTAAGAGTCTTCTTTTAAAAATGTTAAGCTAAAAGTAAACTTTTAATCAAAAGTTGTTTAATATGATCTAAATGAGGTAAGACATCTAAAGAATAAATATTTATGAAAATTTTATTACAATAAAAGATAATTATTATAATATGAAATGATTTTATATAATGGTAATTCTATATAAATTTGATTGATAAATGTATTTTAAAAAGGATTTTAAAATTTAAATTTGGAGTCATTTAAAATAATTTCGAAAGGATTTTAAAAAAAATATTATAGTATTACTAGGAAGTATTTCTAAATATGAATATTTTGAAAGCGAAATTTTAAATGGAATGCATTTTCTTTTGGGTAATTTGGAGGAAATCATCTCGATTAGATTTGTGGTAATCTGAATAATCTTCTAAGTGATGATCAGATGTTTGCTTAGGAAAACATTATGGATTACTTAGTAAATTAATCTCTTTATCATTATGCGATCGAAATGAGTTCAAATCTGAATGAACCCAAAGTGAGTATTAATAAAAAATTGTTAAAGTTATTTTATAAAATAAATATATGCACTATGCTTTCAAAAATGAGTTTTTGAAATTAAAATTGGGTATTTAATTCTTAAGTTTCCCTTAAAAGGAAATGATTTGAAAATAAAAGTTATTTTTGATAAAATGATGATTTGATAAATGAATTCTACCCTTCAATAGGTGTAACATCCCCTTATTTGGAGGCCCAAAACTAACGGCTATGGATGCTGCAATCATCCATTGTTATTAATCCTCGATGACGAAGCACGACGATATTAGATACATTGATACACAAAAACATAAGAATATGGGAAAAATTTTAACGGCAAAACCAATTCCATGTTCCATTTCAAAATATTCCTAATTGATTACATAATCTCAATTCGCAGACCATGTTCAGATAACATATAATTACTATAACATATTTCAAGAGCTACATATGAAGATGCCTCCTTGGTAGATTAGTGTATATAGATAGGCAAGAAAACAATTTTCCTTTACAAACAAAACATTCAGCCGAAATAAAAGAACCCTAAGAATAATCTTGCTTCCTGCATGTCATCGGAAGTTTTTATTTGTCTAAATGAACACCTCGAACCTTGACTCTGAACCTACCCAAAATCAATTGAATACCCGTGAGTTTAAGGGGAAAACAAAAACTTTGAGTCAGACATAAATCCTGGTATGAATAATAATTTACCATCTCAAACCATTTAGCTATCTAGTGAGACCATGCCGCTTAGCGGAACAGGTTTTCCCTCACTAGTATAATAAAATATTTATAAAAGCATATACTTTGCTCCTGCATTCATATGTCTAAAACGTAGTATTTCAAAACATTATGATGATATGCAAAACAATTAAATCAATTTTGGATTAGCCATCCACATTCATTCTGACTATCTGTCTCAATTATAGTTTTTAAGGTTACCGTTAACCAGTTGAATGTTAAGGACTACCTGTCAAATTACTTAGTTTTCATGGGATCACTAAGAACTTATTGGTAACTCCAATATCTTATTTCTTATCCTAGTTTTCATGGGCTAACTAGGAACCTATTGGCTGACTACCAATATCTTTAATCCGGATATAGTTTTTATGGGCTAACTACAAACCTACCATCCCCTGCCAGTATCAAATCAAAGTTTTAATGGGATGACTATGAACCTATTGGCCCCTGCCAATATCATATAGTTTTCATGGGCTTACTGTAAACCTATTGGACCCCGCTAATAACTTTAATTAAATTTTAACATTTGTTAAGTTATATTCACTACTAGGGCAACCTAACTGATTATTTTTCCCTTTCCCCAAGTACAGTTATGGGTTGATAACAAAGTGAATAACATTTCAAAATCCATTTTTATGCCATGGTTATTACTTTAAACTGAGATTGGGTTTATGTTTTGAAACCATAAAAACATCTTTTTCGAAACCTCTGGATAGCCTCATTCGAAAGCAAAAGCCTTTTTTTAAAACATTGTATACATACCTTTCGAAGCCATTAATTAACATTCTCTTTCAAAACTATTATATCTTTCTATGTTATTAAATCATTGTTTTAAAATATAGAGCTTTGAAACAAATGAAAGTACCCCTATCGAAAGTACTGGGTTTACTCTTTAAAAACATCATTTGGATTAGAATGGTAATATACGAAAGTCTCTCATTCAAAACCAAAATATATTAGTTTTGGGGAAAATTGATGGCGTCGGTAGCGTCTTAGCCGAAAGCTAAACCTTTGAAACAAAATCTTTGAAGGACAGAGTCGAAACCCCTTTCGACTCCATCACTTTTAAAACCCTAATACCTTTGAAAGCATTGATGAAAAAGCCTTAGGTTAAAACAGTGGTAAATCCTTCAACAACATAGACGACTTCAATGCAGTCAAAAAGGGGATTTAGCGGCTTGGTTTCGACTAGGACGAAACCTACCCTTTTGAAAGCAATTATTTAAAGGAAAATGTGCTTTAACAAAACATGACAACCTCACTCGAAACTTAAGTAAAATTCTTTTCGAAAGCACATGTTTTGATTATGTCGAAAGCTTTAGGTAAATCTAGGCAAGGATTTTAACATATGAAATCATAGCAGGTTTTGACTCCATAGGAAGCTACCCTTTCGACACTAAGGCTTCCGCCTTCCTTCCAATCCACTACTTTAATGACCCGCAAAATTTATCACTTTTGATATATTGAATTTATTTTTAAATAAAAGGTTGGTAATACAACTAATATTATTTTAAGTGATAATAAGCAATAGAAATGTTATTTTGAACAAATATTTACAAGAATATTTTCCTTGGTGTTTATATCGATAGGTGGCATTATATTTAATTATTAGTTTATTTAATTTAAATAAAAATTTAATGATTAAATAATTATTATAATTATTAAAATTATGATTTTAAAAATGTTATAATTCATTTTAAATAGTTATAAAGTGATAATAAATCATTTATAATAGTTTTATAAAGAGATATATTTGATTTGAAAATATAAGAAAAAATCGATATCGCTTTATCGGTATAATAGCAATTTTTGTAAATAGTTGTAAATATAAATTTATATGGTTTTGTAAATGAGGTGTGATCATTTTAATTCATTTAAAATGACAAGAAATTTATTTTGAATTTTTTTTTACAAATATATGTATGCTAAAGTATAAGTGAAAATATGACCGGGAATCGGTTCTCCGATCGGCAATGGTTTATCGAACGAAAGTTGTTTGGAATCAATGCAACGTTGTTTATATGTCATGTACACATATGTGACATACGAGTGCATCTACTAACAGGCACATGAATATATGTACACGTACATATATACTTATACATTTAAAAGTACATACATAAGACAAAAATCTAAGATATTTTAAGTAAAGCTTCCTCCTTAAGCTAAAATAAGTCAACGTGTGCATACATGAGTGGATAGAAGTGATGTTCACAAGGAGATGGAGTTATTGCCTTGTATAATAGAGGGGTAGGTGTGCTGGAGAAGCTTGGAAAAAGTGAAGTTTACATATCATCCTTTGCACACTTCTTTTTTCCCATAAATACCATACCCTCTTCTCTCTTTTTCCATTCATCTTCTTCACCCTATTTCTCAAGCATTTGTTTCCTCTTTAATTGATTCTAAACTATAAAAAATAATGTCAAAAATTATTTCAAAAATAAATTAAAATCACAACAGTAGTCATATATCGTAAAACACCTCCAAACGATCCAAAATCTCTTCATTTCCCTTTATTCTTCAACAACCCCTCTTTATTCCACCCTAGGCCAAGCCTAACCCAAGCCATACCCTCATTGGCTTCCACATATCTTGGTCGAGGCATTTAGGAGCTAAAATTCGAAGGATAGTGAGCTTCAGAACTCGAATAGCGGAGCTATAGCGATTTTTTTTGTGAATCATTCAAAATTTAAGGTGAGAACTCCTAAAATTATTAGTATATGTTGGATGATGATATGATGTTGCAAATGGATGCTTAATATGCTTTGATCATCAAGTTTGGTTCTTTATATGAATGTTGAATATATATGCAAGTCACGATTATACACGTCGATAAGCGCAAAAGGAAATCACTTTCTTTGGATTAATGAAATGGCATATATGAAAGTGTTAAAGCTCTTATAAATGGTTTATAATGTATTTGAAATGTTTTATAAACATTTGAAAATGTTTTGGTAAAGTCTAGAAACAAATAGAATTTTGGTCAAATATAAGCGTGTCGCATAGAGATAGTTCGCGATTTCACACTATAAAAATCAAATAACTGTAAAAGGTGGAATATAACTCGGAATTCTTCGAGATAATAATTTTCCCAACCATTATATCCATAGTTTTCCAATGAAGGAAGAAAATCGAGATTTCGATGAGTAGATTTTGAATTATGAGTAAGACAAGTTTTAGAAAAATCCTTAATTTGCAGTTCGGAATTCAAAAATGGATTTCTTAGAAAATGATGTTTTAAAACTGTTTGAAAATGTGAAACAAATTTTATAAATGTTTTAAAATGGTTTAAAAGAGATCTGAGAAATAAAAATGAAGTTTCAAATAATAAAAAGTTGTTTTGATCAATATAGCTTAAAAAGGCACTTTCCGCAGCACTTTTTATAACTTCTGAATGATATTTTTAAATTAATAAATCTTTTATAAATGTTTTTAAATGATTTATAAAGTGATTTAAAGATGATTTAAAGAATTTTTGGAATGATTAAATATTTAGAGTCAATCAAATATCTTGACCTCCTTATGGGTGTCAGAGAGATAATGTCTAGGCTTGAGTTTGGAAAACCAGTTTTCTGCTCTCCTTGGCTATTCGAACTGGCCCGACGGAGGGAATTGTGAATTTTCTTTACTCGGATGAATATCTTCCTTAGTGAAAAATTAAACGATTTCGAGTTGATTCCTAATAAAAAGTTTAAAAGTTATTTATAAGGGAGGTTTAATAATTCTGTATATACCGAAAAGAATGTTTTTAGAAATATATATCTCTGAGGGAGATTTTTGATAAAAGAACTTAATAAATTAAAGAATGATTCCTTATTCACTTGACCTCTTTTATCGATGATTGGTTTGGAGGAACCGAGGTCGGATCTGGGAAATCCCTATCCAAAAACCACTTTGAACCAATGTACGCATTCAAAAAATAAAGGTCTGATAGCGAGAATGAAGGATGAAGACCAAAGATTGCTAGGATGAATGAACTGCTTGTTGATAATTATGGTTAGCTCCCAAATGCTAAAGTAGTAGTGATCCTTTAATTTTTGAAGATCTATGGGTTGCAAGGATTTCTTGCTACCAATCCTAGGGTAGATTCCCGACAGGATGTGGTAGGAGAGTGTCTTTAGTTTCGTTCAATTCCAGAGAGAACTTGTATGGATGGACGTTTGACATTACATTCTTGAGATTTATGTTGTTGATTTTTATAAACATACATCTGTTTGGTGGCGGAGAAGTTAGCTTCTCTTAGATAACACCCTACTCTGAGCTTGAAGGTTGTATGTTTGTGGAAGTCAACAAGTGATCGATTGAATGGAAGTTTGGCATTCAAAGGAAAATGAAGGGGTATGTGAAAAGGTAATCGTTACCTCAGGCCTTACACCTGGAAATGACCAAAATAGGATTGGATGTAGTAAGGCTATGTGGTTCACAAACATTAGGGTATGATCATCCCTTTCTAGATATATTTCTTCCTGCTATGATGTTAGGGATGTAAATTATTATGCATGTATGATTAGAGATGTCTCGGATAGATCGGTAATGACCGTGATGATGACATATTCGGTACTATCTAAGGAAAGACAAGTCGGTCTTGTGTTAGTAGAGGACCATCTATTGGGCCTCGGTACATTCCTCTAGAGATATACAGCGAAAGGTAGTCCCTTTACCTGGTCGTTTGTATGGGATCTCCAATAAGTACCTACCATTTTGTTTGTAGAGCCTAGTATACTGAAATTTAATAATGGTAACAATTTCGACTAGGATTGATAAGTTTATTTGCAAGCTTTTTCAAAGATACGTCATTAAAAAATAATATCAAGCAATTTTGATGTAAATTTTTTTAGTTATCATAAGGTAAAAATCCGTTCCATGTTTATGTGCGACGTAGTCTTATGAGATACCTTTTATTTTCAAAACGCGTATTTTGAATTCTCACACCTGTAACGACCAGTAATCTTACCACTTTAAAAATGAAATATTTAATTTATTTAAATATTTAAATTTATAATTTTCAAATTTGAACAGTCATGTTTTATATGATGAATAAGAATGGTGAACTTATTTTAGTATTGAACAAAGGTTTTGGATTTCCCTTCTAAAATTGACAAAAGTCGGATTCCGATAAAGTAGGATAAATATTCAAGAAATTTGTTTTGAAGGATAAATAATTCTATTTAAATATATATAATCCATATCAAACTCATTTGATAATAATAGTAATTTAATTTATAATGGTTCGATAAATATATAAAACTTGTTTTATAAAAGTTGACAAATTTCGACACATATCGATAAACCGATGTCATACTTTTTACAAATAGATTTGGATATTGTTTTATATTATTTTATAGGTCAAATATACTTATTTTAACTATTTACAGATAATAAGAAATTTATTTTGAAGTTTGGTTTACATGAATAAATAGTTTAACAAAAACGTCAAAATGTTACCAGAAAACGTTTGGTCGAAAATCAATATTTTGTTCAAAATAAGTTGTTGCAACATTTACACCTTTGTTAACACGTATTAACGTATATATTACAAATTTTAATAACTGAACATGTTTAGTTTTACTAAATATAATTAGAAAACTTCTAGAAGTCATTAGTAATAGTAAGTATGAATTAACAAAAGTAACAAAAAGTAAACATCAAATCAATATCACATCAAAAGCCAACATAATTATTATTTTACTTAGCTTAGTTCTTCTGGGATTAATACATAAAGTAAGAATTTGAAAGGTGACGGTAAGTATTGAAAAAGCAAAGGTTGCTTTATGTTGAAGTAAGGTTAGTTTGGTAATTTGGTAAGTGGTTATTTTGGTAAATTTACCACTTCTTACTTTTTCTACAAACAACCACCTTCTTCTCTCATTTCATTCACACTTCTTCTTTATTTTTTCTCAAGCTTCTTCACCTCCTTCCTATTCTTTTTAATGTATTCCATGCCATAGAAAATTATTATAAAGAAATAATATCAAAATATTTACAAAATATTTAAATGAAATCGATATTCATTCTCCTCAAATCAAGCTCATCTTTTTTTTCCATATTTTTCCACTTCTTCTCTAAGCCATAACCTCCTCAAACCAAAACCAAAATGCAAATTTTTTTCTTTAAACCATGTATTTTTCTAGTGGCTTCAACTTTCATTGATATCACTTCTTCTCATTCTAATCAAAGCTATGCCAAAAACCTCTTTCTGGTGCATTCTCTGGCCCAATTTTTGAAACAGAAAATGGCTCTATTTTTTTATCATAACATATTCATAACTGATCCAAATATTGAAAGTATTTTTTTTCCAAATCATATAAATTTAAGTGGCTACAACGTTTATGTGGAGCACTTCTTCCATTTTTTAGGTTTGCTATACCTGAAATTCAATTCTTTGAAGTAAATTTTCGGGCATCATTTTTGCAAACCAAAGAATGCCTCGTTTTCTTTTGACCATATCTTCCTCAAAACTAAAAAAAAATCAAGTGACACTTTTTTTCAAATTCAAGAGAAAATAAATTTAAACAACTTTTCAGTAGACAACCTTTTCATATTTTGAGAGTAAGAGGGTCAAAATCCAGAGAGAAGATGACATATTTTTCGTGTCTAATTTTGAGAATTTAAAATCAAAACTCTCCACTTCTCCTCTATACTTTAGGCCCACCTCCATCTCAATCCTTGGCTAAGCACTTAAAAGGAAGGGGAAGTTTTTTTACTAATTTTTAAGTAGAGTATGAAGTAGTTAGTGAAGCGTGGATTAGTTTGAATGTTGGTAGGAATTTAATCGCTTTGGTTAATGGTGTGAAACTCTATTTAACATCTATATTTATATAAATACATGTTTGATGATGTGTTATGATTTATATGGATGCTTATATATTCTTTGATCATCAAGTATTTATTGTTTTATATGATTGCCAAATTGTTTTAATAAGTCACGTTTAAAACACGTTGATAAGCACAAAGAAAATCATATCCTTTTGAAAAATGAAATGATATATACGGAATGTTTATACCCTTTAAATGGTTTAAAATGAGCTAGACAGGTTTTATAAAAATTTAAACATATTTAAATAAATGAAAAAGAAAATAAAGATTTTATCTTGTATATTTTAAAATATTTCCAAAATAATATTTCCAGAAAAAACGTGCTTTTGTAGTAAAGTGACCAAAGTTTAAAATTAATATTTTAAATGTTTTAAAAATATGAAATAAATTGTAAAAATATTTTAAAATGTATTAAAATATATTAATTTGAATATAAATTTTTAAAAGATATAGAAGTTGTTTTGAAGAATATAGCTTTTAAAACACTATTTGCAACACTTTTTGCAACGCTTTTTCAGCAGTTTTTAATAACTTTTGAAATGTAATTTTAAACTAAACAATTTTTTTCCAAATATTTTGTGAATGATTTTAAACGAATGGTTAAGTAATTTAAAAATTATTTGGAAGTTTTAATAGGAGTTTTGATATATGGTTAAGAGGAACGGTTTTAACACTTAAACAATAATTGAAGAATATTGAATATAATAACAAATTGATTATGCGGAAACAACTAGTACATTTGTCCCGCCTGTAGCAGGTAAATAGTAAAACAAGGTATGTAACTA
The DNA here is from genome assembly GCA_030765085.1 of Allium cepa. Classification (NCBI taxonomy): domain Eukaryota; kingdom Viridiplantae; phylum Streptophyta; class Magnoliopsida; order Asparagales; family Amaryllidaceae; genus Allium; species Allium cepa. The sequence goes on along the minus strand of CM060938.1, from coordinate 442,910,074 downwards.
AGGTTAGAAATGGAGTAACCTGTGCCCTGAACTTACCTAGCCTTCATTTTATCTTTTAGACGAGGGGTGGAACAGATTGAAAGAAGAGTCTAGATGCTCTAAAAGACCATATTTAAGTTTTTCCAAGATGAAAAGAAAGAAATTTTAGAATATCGATTAACTAATTAACATGTTTTTATCGATGATTAATACAAAGGAACCGGTTTCGCAGTTGGGTGATTCCTATCAGAAAAACCGAGATCGAATTTGGGTGATTCATTTGAAAATCACCTCTAACTAATATTCAAAACCCCATATGAACTTAACATATTTTTATCGATGATTAGTATGAAGGAACCGAGTTCGGATTTAGGTGATTCCTATCCAAAAAATTGGGAACGGGTTTGGGTGATCCTATCTAAAAATCACTTCAAACTAATTTTCGAAACCTTATATGAACTTAACATCATTTTATCGATAATTAGTACGAAGGAACCGAGATCGGATTTGGGTGAATCCTATCTGAAAAACAAGGATTGGATTTTGGTGATTCCTATTGGAAAACCCCTTTAAACTAATTTTCGAAATAAAACATATTGAAGACAAAAATCTTCATAATGTAGGACTACTTGCCACTAGCCCATCGAGGTGAAATTTACCATATCTAGGGTGGTAGTAGTGCTCTGTTATGAAAATCTTTGATTTGCAAGAATATGATTTGAAGTTAACAAAGAAATCTTTGATTAAGATTTAATGAATGAATTGGGAATATTTTCCCTAAGTTAAAAGTTATATAAGAAATCTTTGATTAATATTTAATGGATGATATGGAATGGTTTTCCTAAGTAAAAGAGAAAAGGATTTGGAATTATTCCAAAATCTAAAGAGGTTTAATAAATCAAATAATTTAATAAACGAGGCTTGCTCTTGAAAAGGAAATGGAATAAATTAGAATATATCTAAAAAAGATATTTTATTTAAATAAAGATGAGGTAATTGATAATCATATATGAGCTTATCATTTTTAAATCGATAATTGGCTTAGAAGGAACCTGGGTTGGATTTGGGCGATTCCTATCCGAAACCCACTTCGAACCAATGTATCTGTTCGAAAGTGAAGACATGTTGAAGATAATCATTAAAGACCGAATAACTTCATAGTGGGAGGACTACTTGTTGACATTCTCAGGGTAGCTCCCAATATAGAGACATTTATTATAGTAGTGGTCCCGCCATGTTTGAAATCTTCGTATTGCAAGGGCTTCTCGTCTAGTAATGGACGAGGAAAGTGCCTTCGGTTTCGTTCAGTCGCAGAACAAACTTGTATGGATGTTTGTCTAACATTGTATTCTAAATCACATTGAGTGGTTTCTATAAATGTATATCAGCTAGTGGCGGAGAAGACAACTTCTCTTAGCTTAACACCCTTTCTCAAGGCGTATGAACTCAGGAAGTTATACTTTTCTAGAAATCAGTCATGTGACGTGAAATAACAATGTGGGATTCAAAATGGAACTTGTTATGATCAAAGCGTGGCTTTGTCTAAGATGAGCGTAACCTCACTCCCATGCCTCACATCTGAGAAATGATACAGAAACTATGTTACATATTTCAGGCTTAGTATGACGAGGTTGGCGTATGATCCCTCAAGGTGATCGGTGGCACATGATCTAGGTCAGCATGGTGTCTAGATGGGACCCTTATTGTATTGTATAGTGGCATGTGAGTCCTTGCATGAGAATCCACCGAATATTAAGAAGTGTGGCAATATGAGGAATAGTAGTGTATAAGTCCTTGCATGGAAAACCACTGAGTTCCGGTTGCTATGCATGGTTATCGAGGTTCCCTATCATGTTGGAAAATTCAATTCCAATATGAGCTTTACAATTTTGGTTGTAGTCCCAAAATAGCTGTAAGTCTTTGTAAACATTTCAGCCACCCCTTTTAGGATCTTATATTCCACTCGGTATATTCCGTTGACCTAGTTCAGATATTTTACATTAGACCTAGTCCAGATATTGATACCTTATTTGAGTAAGTATATTTGAAAGTATTTTCAAAAGAATGTCATTAAAAATAATATCGAATTATTTTGGTATAAAAGTTTTCTAGTTATCATAAGGTAAAAACTCGTCCGTATTTATGTATGGGCGTGGTCTTATGAGATACACATCTTTTCAAAGGTTTTGATTAACATCAGCATGATCTATACTTTTAAAATTTCGAGCATCTCACGCTGGTTTATCAAGCCTGATCCAGGTATTTTAATACTCAGATCAGATCCAAGTAGTTTCAGGTTTAACAGAAGATGCTTGGAGTTTTCAGAGGAGAGCTAAAGATCTTCATCATCGTATAGATGTATTCTACTATCCGCTGCATTTATTGCATTTGTTTTGTTGTTTGCAGCAATTGTTAGGATAGGGGTTTATAACTGTCCAAAATGAATTTAGGTTATACTTTGATATTGTATTCAAAATTTTCCGTTGTAAAGATTATTTATTGAAATAATGTATGTTATTCTATACGTGTGAGACTCTATTCTGTCTTTGTTTTACTTTCTACCCTAAATGATCCACTTGTTCATACAATTTGAGTTGGACATGTGTGGTTTATTGTGTATTCACAGGGTACGATAAAATGGGTCATTACAACACCAGTCCCATCACTGATCCAGAAGATATTGTTTTCCCTTTAAACCACGGGTGCCCATTTTTTCCCGGGCAACCAAGTAGTTAGGATTCTATCTAGATTATTTTAGAAGGAGCATGCTAGAGGAGATTTTTGGGGCATGAAGTTGGAGCACCCAATGGGTATGTCTATCTATCTATTTTTTTTCCGCTGTATATAAGTCTGTAATGCCAACAAGTGTGGGAGCAAGCAATTATAACTGTTCCTGGCTGGGTTTATGCATACAAAAATCTTATGTACCATAATGATGGAAGTTGTATTTACTATTTACCTATTTAACGTAATGTGAGAATTTGTGTTTCTATCTTTTACTTTACTTTACCGCTAAAAATCTGCCTCTCCGACACTTGGATTTATGTCATGTGAATACCGTGGATGTATTAGTGTCGATTTACAAGAGTCGAAGAGACAGGTCTCCATAACTACATACCATCTAAGTGACATCTTTTGTATTGGTTTCAGTTATGGTGGTTTCGACTGCGTTGGTTTTGACTGGGACAAGGCAGAATCAAAGTAGTCGAAAGGTACTTACTAACAATGGTGGAACACCATTTTCTGGTTTAAAGGCCGAATCAACTTTTAGTAATTACTTTTTAACAACTTTCCTATTTGTAAAATATTGATTGGTTGTCATAATTTTTTTTCAAAAACTTTACCTTTATAACTTCCGTATTAATACCAGATTAAAACCATTAAATAATGCAACGTTTTAGTCCTTCTATATACTAAAACCGATTATTTCAAAAAAGAATCCTTATTTTCAAATAATTTATTTTCCTTAGTAAATCAATTAGCAAAAATCCCCAAAAATTGCAGAAATTCAGTTTCATCATGTAATCAAACATATTAAAATTTTAGACCCAATTTCTTCCTGAAACTCTCAAAATAAATTTTATATCCAACTATATCATATTTTTCAATAAAAATTTATAATAAAATTTCCAAAGCTTGGAAAATTCTAAAAATTAAAAATCATCTCCAAAATCATGTTTTACTTAACATAAAAATTTTCCATGGCAATTTGAAATCGTATGTTCTCGGTTTTGTGTCTAAATCATGCAAATTCACGTGCTTATGAATTAAAACAAATCATCATAATATAACTCAAGCATATCACCATCTATTTTATCACAAAAATGAATTTAAATCATAAATCTGAAACCATATAATCATAGAATAAAAATAGAGATGGTGGAAGATCATTATTCACCGTAAACTTGATAAGGAATTTGAGATTTGTTGTTGATTAATTCTCCTTAGCTTTTCCTTAGCTTTAGATTAAAATTTCTTCTTCTCCTTTGTTAATGGCCAACTCTATTAGGGTTCCTGTGTTTATTTTTTATTTTGAGAATAATGAACGTGAATGTACAAAGATGTGGAGTGTATAGCCGTGTATAATAAATTAGCCGATTTACTAATATGCCCATGCGTAGTTTAATTAACCAATAAACCATTTCAAAGCCCATTTACTTTGTTAATAAGCATGGCTCTATTATGTAATTTAATCAAATCAAAATCTTATTATCATCGTTATTCTATTTAATTTATCTAATTAAATCTTTTGAATAATGTTATCAAGATTAAGGATGTTACAGGCCCCTCTTAAAGAATTTCATCCTTGAAATTTAGCAAGAACTAAATCTAAACATAGCAATCATCTTTAACAACTCCTAACACCCATAATAGTCTTGCTGACTAGCAACTATCTATATAAATCCAATATAGACATACCCTTAAAGCAGATCAGTATAAGTATCTCTAATCCTGTCCTTTGTCTCCCAAGTATAGTCCTTGTTGTTACTCCACTGAACTTTCACCAACCTGGCTGTCTTTTTCCTTAATCTATTTTCATCTCTAGCTATAACCCGAACTTGTTATCTAACAAAAGTCATATTAGGCTCTACTACCAAGTCATCCAACCCTGTTAGAAGAACAGTAGTTCTAGATCATGAACATACTTGCGAAGATGAGACACATGAAATACATCATAAACACATGCCAATCTGCTCGGCAACTATATTCTTTATGCAAGCTTTCCAATCCTCTCTATAATATAAAATGGACCTACATATCTTCGAGTTGACCTCCTCGACTTTCCAAAGCATACCACACCCTTCATAGGGGATACCTTAATGAAAACCTTATCTCCAACTGAGAATTCTAGGTCCTTACACCTCTTATCTATGTAACTCTTATATCTGGACTGAGCTTCTTTCATCCTTCCTTGGATTAACTCGATATTCTCTAATGCCTCTCTAACCAAATATGGACTAGGACTAATCTATTTCTAGTCTCAAACCAACATGCTGGTGATTTGCACGGCCTTTCTTACAAAGCTTCAATCGGTGCTCTTCCTATACTATTCTAGTAATTATTATTATAGGAAAACTCATCCAAATGTAGGTGATCCTCTCAAGATCCACAAAATTCTAAATACACAAGCTCTTAATAAATCTTCAAGTGCCTTATTAACTCTCTCTGTTTACCCATCTGTGTGAGGGTATATGTAGTACTTATATTAAGCTTGGTACCTATTACTTCCTGAAGACTCTTCCGGAATTCACTAGTGAACAATGCATCTCTATCACTAACTATACTACTAGGAACTCCATGAAGTCTAACTACGTTCTTTAGGAAAAATTTAGCTAAAACATGTGTCGTTCTAGCTGATTTAACTGGAATGAAATGAGCACTCTTCGTCAATCTATCCACTATAACCCATATACTCTCATTAGCTCTATTTGACCTTGGCAACCTGTCTATAAAATCCATGAATATTGAATCCCATAAACTAGAGTCTCTAAAAGCTGTAATAACCCATTTGGTTTCTGATGTTCAGCTTTCACTTGTTAACGGTTCGCACACTGTCTAACCCACAAGCCTACATCCCTCTTCATGCTTTTCCCAATGGAAGCTCTTTTTCATATCCCGATACATCTTGGTTCCTCCAGGATAAATCGTAAACTTGGATCGATGACATTCTCCAAGAAATTCTTTCCTTAAGTCTTCCACATTTGGAACACAGAACCGTCCCATCTTTCTTAGCCACCTCTTTGGTCAAGGCTATAATCCTTCAGATCATTGATTACTGTTCCAACCTCAAGTCTTCTGATCCTGTCAGCTAATATGGGATCCTCCTTATGCTTAGAAGCAATTCTCTCAATCAATACTGGTCGAACTTCTAAACAAGATAGTCTGATGGAACTTTGACTAGAACCAGCAATTGATCTTAACTGTGCACTGCAACTGGCTAAAGCTATCAAATCTTTCCACTCTACCAACATAGCTAACATCATATTCTGATGTTTCTTGCCAAGAGCATATGCGAACTTATTACCTTTCCTGTTGCATATTCTATACCAAAATCATATGCAGCCAAAATCTCTGGCCACCTTTACTGTCTCATATTCAACTCCTTCTGAGAGAATAAATATCGTAAATATTTATGATCGGTATATACTCAAATCTCCCCCCAAGAGATAATGTCTCCAAATATTTAATGCAAAGATCACGGTTGCCAACTCCAAATCATGAGTAGGATATCTAACTTCATGCAATCTAAGCTGCCTAGATGCATAGGCAATAACCTTACCACCTTGCACCAATACCACTCCAAATCCAGTTCTACATGAAACAGTACCACCAACCCTTGGTTCCCGTCTGGAACTACTAATATTTGTGCATTGGTGAACAAAAGTTTTAACTTAAGAAATGCCTCATTGCATTTGTTGGGTTAAACAAACTTCACTTCCTTCCTAGTAAGCTTAGTAAAGGGTGCTACTATCTGCGAGAAATCCTTAATGAATCTGAGGTAGTAGCCAGCAAGTTTAAGAAAACTTATGATCTCAATCACCATCTCTGGTCTCTTCCAATTATATAAAGCATCGACCATATCTGGATCAATTTAAAATCCTTTCTCTGAAACCACGTAACCAAGAAACTTTACCTCTTTCTTCCAAAAATGACACTTGGTAAACTTCGCCCTTAGCTGATTTTGCCTCAGCTTCTCAAGCACTACTCTAAGATAAACTTCATGCTCCCTCTCATCCTTGGAGTATACTAGAATGTCGCCTATAAATACTAGTAAAAATATATCCAAGTACTCTGGAAAAACTCGATTCATCAAATCAATGAAGAAAGATGGTGCATTTGTTAATCTAAATGGCATCACCAACCACTCATATGAACCATACCAAGTTTGGAATGCTGTCAAAAAAATACTATCCTCTGCCACTCTCAACTGATGAAAAGTTATCGCCAAATCCAACTAGGAAAACATTTGTCTCCACTCAACTGATCAAACAGATCATCTTATTACCTAAACCCGACTTAACTCATTTCCTACCTCCATGGCATTAAGAATAGCACTAATACTCCGGTCAGTATTCTTTATTGGGAATATCACTTGGTTATGACTATCACGGTCTCTCGGTGATATTTCTCAATCCTAGCCTCATACTTACTCAACCAATCCATACCCAAAATGATCCCAAAATCTACGAAATAAATAACATATAATTTGCATGCAAACTTATGACCAAACAAGTAAAGTTCGAACTGGTCACATCTTAACCCTTGAGTAGCATACCCTCCTATTTGATTCGCAACCCTCAAGGAAGTAACAAGGTAGGTGGGTTCTAGACATAATCTACCAACCAAACACTGAGATATGAATGAATGTGATTCACCGATATTAAAAAGTACTGTAGCTGAAATACTCTGAATCACGAGCATACCTTCCATCATAGTCTTTCCTTATCAGCCATAGTAGGCCTAGCAAGTCTTACAGTAACAAAAAAAATTCCCTTTTCCTCCCTAACTGGCTCTGGACACTAATTCTTATAATGTCCAACTTGATCACAGTCGAAGCATTTTACAGTCTTCTTAACTGCAGCATTCTTTCCATTTCTTGACCGGCATTCATTAGCAAAGTGATCCTTTTTGTCACACATGCAGAAAACTACCTCAGCGTTTGATTTCTTGGCAGTGTCTCCCTTCTTGGTTCCCTTATTCTTAAAGAACTTCCTCATCTTCCCTTGCGAACCTGATTTTCCACCGACTTCTCTTTAGCTAAATCAGCAAGCAACTCCTCATGGCGAATTGCCATCTCCACCACTATATTATAACAATCACGGACATATGTCATGGTCATTCTAGCAAGCTACGGCCTCAGTCCCCAAATGAACTTCTCATTCCTTTTGATGTCAGTATCTATAGTAGCATATCGATATCTAGACAGGTGTTCGGCCGGTTAAAAGTCTATGAACTAGAAAATAGCCAAACGAATTTTATAATAAAAATTACCGCAAGCGCATGGTGTACGAATGTAGCGCATGGCGAATACGGGTCGATCCACAGGGAATTGTTGGTTTTAAATTTCTATTCAATCAAATTAACCAAAATCAATGAATTGTTAACTAACTAAAAGAAAGTAAAAACAAGTTAAAGATAAGGAAAATAAAAATAAGATATTAAAGAGCAATTTAGAGGCAAATCCCCTATCATGATCACATACATCAACATAATGAAATTATGATCTCTTTTTGGTCTTTGTGAGTTTAGCTGATGCATTTATCATAAGCATGGTCTAATTATGTTATTAACTAACACACTTAAACCATCAAACTTTATTGCACCCTCTAACCCACTTACTAACTTCAATGAAAATGATATGAAATTAAAAGTAGAATCTATTTTAAGCATGGCTTATTAACTATTGAATTAGAAACATAAAACATCAAATTTTGATTCTAAATCCACTTCCATTACCATGATCATATGTAGATGAAGAGTTAATTAGTGATTCATATGACTAAGCATAACCTATTTGTTTTGAACAACATAAGCTATCAAACTCAATATTAAACACAAAATCACACAAACATCCAACTTTGCATTAAGTACAAAAGAGATATAACATCAAAATGTTGCATCTACATGATTCAAGAGAGCTTCAATACTCCTAAATTGTAGGGATTAGCCTATCATTTATGTTATCATATCAAAACAAGTAGAAAGCAACATAAGATGAAAAAACAACAAGAAGAGGAAAATGAAAGCTAATGGAAAAGAGAACTATTCTACTTGCATGAAAGTAAATCTACACTACAAACATAAGAAAAGAAGAAGCACGTAAATAAAAGAGAATTAATATTGCATAAAAGAAAGAAAAATTACATGAAATAAAATGGCTAAGTAGCCATGGAAAAAAAGATAGAAGAGCTTTTTATTTTGAGCCTAAACTAAAACTAAGAGGAACTAACTAAGAGAGGGTTACATGTAACATAAGGGGTATATATACATGTGTTAAACCCTAATTCATATTTTTGGGGGATGCCCAAAATGCCCTTGAGAAAGTGTGGAGGCTAAGTAATCATTAGCTTCTACCAATCATCATTTAAGTGTACATGAAGCCATTAATTCCGTAAGCAAGTGCATTGCCTCTAATTTGTACATTAAGGTAGGTAGGTGGGTTCCTCCATGATCTTCATTTTGAATTATTTCCATCTTCATTCCTTTATATTCATGTTGTGCATGTATGTGTCTTCATAAAATCACTCCTATTTGAGATCAAATTCCTACACAAATATATATAAATTTCCAATTAATTTTCTTAAAGAAATATACACACACAAATGACCATTTTGCCCCTATATGAAGATGGATATGTGACAATTTGGAATTAATATGGATTTTCGTTAAAAAGGTTAAAATACCCCATATGATCATTTATTTAATTTAAATAGAATAAATATGGTGGTAAAAATATGCACATTTACGTGCACATCAAATACCCCTACACTTATCTTTTTATTCGTCCTCGGATAAAGAAAAAAAACTAAGATAAATCCATTTTCGTAGGGAGCATGAATGTATTGAGCATATGCAACAAGCCGTTAAACCTATGGGTGTCCTCAGTAGGACGAGTGTTGTCTCGTGAGGGTTTTCAGTGGATACGACCCACAAAATCCAAATGCAAGATGAAAATACTTACAAAATGCAAGATTTATTTACAAAGAGAAGAATGCAAGTTTGTGAAAATATTTACAAATGAAGGATTTATTTTTAAATCGACACAAATAAGTTAAATATAGGTTTTGGTCATTATCTTGAAAATTTAAGTCATTTACTCGTCAAAATTTCCAACAAAAATCAAGTTATCATAACAAATAGACTATAGTTTAACTCGTTATTTCGGTTGATAACAATGTGTAATTATGAAAAGGATCCTTAGTTGATTATCAAAGTTTATTAAAGTGGTATTTTCATTTCTTTTCAATAACAAATCAAATCAACTAAGTAAAAAGAGTGCTAGGATTTCAATTGCTTGCTCTCTTATTATTTGCAAGAAAAATTACAAACCTAGCTCAGGTAAACTGAGGCCAGATATACCACCGATACACTGCCTTTTGGGCTTATGTGAGCGGAGTACAGAGCATGGCGAGTGCACACACTTTCGTGCATACACCTATCGACCATATGTGGTTTTTATTAAGTCTGTTTTTTTCTTTTTTTTACATGTGTTCCATACATTCATAACCGTAAGGACTTTTAGATGACTATGAAAGCACGTAATCAAAGATTCCAAGTAATTCACCCATGCTAACCGTGAGGAATTTTAAAAGAGAGTGAATACTATGGATGTTATTATTTTTTATTTTTTACTTTTTTAAGAGAGAGAGAGAGAGTTTTGCATAATCATCTTAGCACCATTTAATTTAGAAGACAAAAAAAAGTTATATCTTTATTTTAAATCAACCACTTTTTAAAACAAAGATTTTCAATTAGGATGTATTTCATAATTAACACGTATGAACCTTCCTATATACCAGTTAGACCATTGTTATTTGTAATCAAACTTCATTTTTATTTTTGTTAAAATAAATAAACTTTCAAAAATTTTAATTTAATAATCCAAAATCATATATTTATCTAGAGTGTTTCTTTCAAAAATAAATCAAAATACTAAAAAAGTTGTTTTTTTTTTGTTTTTTGAGTTTTTTTGTTTTTTGGGGGTTTGAAAAGAAAATGTAAAATAAACTATGAAAAATGAAAAAAGAAGGTGAGTCACCCCCCACACTTGATTTTGACTGTGTCCCCACAGTCAATTCAAGTGAAAGGAACATCTATTATTATTTACATGAAAATGAAATGTATTTACACGGCATCAGAAAGTATGCCTTTAAAAAGTAAATGAAACGTTCTTCCAAAAACCGATTCATTTGTCTCGCCAAGTGTGCGAGACATAGCTTAAGCGTAGAAAACCAAATCGTAAAAGATATCAAAATTGAATGTTGATTTGGCAAAACGAATGTCATTTTATTGAAAATAGTACGAGTTGTTTTATTTTCGATGATTTTTGGGGTTGATATAACAATTGATTGAAATTCAAGTTCATTTTCACCAAATTGAAATTCATGTTTATCATTGAAATTCTTCAAAATTATTGATTTCAAAATCAAAGTGTTGATTTAAATCTTCCCCGTCGGAATTTAACAACTCGTCATCCAAAAGTCCAAAAAATTTGTGTTCATTAAATTCGTCTTCCTTTATTGAATTATCAACAACTTTATTACATGTGTCAAGTTCAAAATTCAAAGTTGTTGTATTTAAATTTTTAGAAAAAGGAAGATCAAAATTTAAATTGAATTTCTTACCCTCAAAAGAATTGAAATCCAATTCGATTACAATTTTTCAACAACTTTATTAAGATCGTCATTTTCATCTTCAAAAGTTGTTATTTGAAAATCGTCAATTTTGGTAAAAGATAGATTATCGTTTAACTTGTCACACGTTAGAATTTGGTTTTGTTTTTCACGTTGTTTCATATAAGTTTCTGTTAACACTAAAAATGTACGCTAACACCCCGGTGTAAGTTGTAGTATAGTGAAAGCACCACCCGTTGGTATGAGAACTGAAATAAGTAGAAAATAGCAGAGAAATAGTAAAGAGGCAACAGTTTTTATAGTGGTTCGGCTTAAAGTCAAGCCTACGTCCACTTAATCTCTTTTATTGCTGATTTGATTACAACTTTTTTAATGATTCTTCAATTACAATACGATTAAGACGAGTAGCTAGAACTTCGATATAGAAAAGCTCTTTGAATTCATGTTGAATGAGTTAGATCTTTCTCAAAGTTCGTTGAAGCGTCTTCGGTGTTTGAAGTGTTGAAGAAGTCGAGAAAACAGCAAGGTATTGGCGTTCCAGAAATGATCCAAAGCCCCCTTCCTGGTGGAGTAGGCGGGGTATTTATAAGGAAATTCTGGGTTTAAGTCGTAGGTCGTTGGCGACATAGGAGTAGGTTAGGTCGTAGGTCGTGGGCGACATAGGAGTAGGTTAGGTCGTAGGTCGCCAGCGACCTAATGGATACGGTCAATGGCTTGATCAACTGCTTTTGCTGGTTGGTTGTAGCGACCTATGGGAGTGGAAGGCGACTTATATGGAGCGACTTAGAAGAGGTAGCGACCTAAGATTGGGAGCGACCTATATGGAAGCGGCTTTACTCTGATTTAACTCGTAGGTCGTTGGACCTTTTAACTCGTTAGGTCGCTGATTCCTTTAACTCGTTAGGTCGCTAAGTCCTTTAAGTGATTAGGTCGCACCGTGTTGTGCCGCTTTGTGATTTAAGTCGTTGGGTCGTTAACTCGTTGAGTCACTTATTCTTTAGGTCGTTAGGTCGCGCCTAGTTGAGTCGGCATTCAGAAAGGGATTAACACTTGGCCATCGAAGCATATGCCTAGGTTATAGGTCGTGTGCTTCGATCTAACTCTGCTAGGTCATGGGCGACTCAAGAAGCTCGTTAACTCGCACGCCCATTCGTCTTCTCCTCTATCTCCTATATAAATCGTTAAGTCGCTCCGTCCTCTTCACTTTATTGCTTATCACTTTGCTGCCATTGTTGCATTCGAGCTCAGAAGTTAACACAAAATTCCTTTCTTTGCATCTCCATTCACTATTTCCAAAAGCAAATTTTGGTAATTCCGATCATCTATCCATTGAGTTTACCATCGATTCCTCCATAACCATTTCAATACAGTTTTCGCTTCCATCTTGTAAGATTATGCCCCGATTCACCCTCTGATCATCGTCGAATCGTTGGGAATTTCCTTAAAATGAACCGGCTTAGGATCTCATGAAGTTATTTGGCGAGTGTTCGAATTTGTGGAGTTAATGATGGTTTTCGGAAATTTGGAGGAGGCGGTGAGGTTTTAGGCGCTTGGAGGAGACGAAGAGATATTTGGTTAACGGGTTAGTGGATTTTAGCTTATGCCATGGCATTTCTGGTGGGGCAAGGGAGATGGACACGTGGCAGTGTGTGAGTGGAGAGCAGGACTCAGGGTTTTTTAACAGAAGATAGCTTGGCGTCTCTAGGTTACTTCTTAGAGCGACCTAGGGCACAAAGCGAGTTAAACATATAGAGTGCCTTAGGGCACTGAATGACCTATGAACTTTGCGACTTAAGATGTATAGCATATTTCTTCGGACGAGATAACCCTTCTAACGACCTTTCTTTGGGTTGCACTATGACCTGGACGACTTAACTTTTTGTAACATAACCTTTTAGGTCGCGGACGTACTTGGATGAGTCAACACTTAAGCAAATTTGCTTTGTCTCGACTTAAAGCCTTATGCCTTAACCTGCATCGTAGCTTTTAACTCATAGGAAGATAACTGATGAACTCCATAACTCGAGCAGAGCGACTTAGGGAAGCTCAACCTATGTTAAGTCATTTGAACTTGATCTGGACGACCTAAGGAGTTTCGAGTTAACTTAAGTCATTCCTGCGACCTACGAAGTGAACAGGACTTGAACACTTGTAAAATTTGACAGAACTTGATTGAATTTCCAACTTGAACAGCCAAAATGAACTGCTTGAACTTGTTGCACTTTTTCATAGATTATATTAACTTTTAAGCTAACAACCTGTTAAATACAACATTTGCAGAAAACTTGGGCGAATATACTGCCATTGACTGCCCGTATCAAATGACAGATTGGGCGATAAAGAATAATCAACTTAAGTGAATTGTGCGAATGAATTGCTGTGAATCAACAAGTTCAAGTGAAGTATTAAAGCAAAAGTTAAAATAATTAACTAAAGCTGATCTGTTTGCATCAACACTGTACTTGGACTTAAAATAACAATCCCTGAAACTTTATAATCGACAAATGCCAATTAATTTAGTTCCAGTTATATCTTCTTATCATTTTATTAGTTTTGCACAACACTTCACACATTTAGGAAACGTGCACCTTCATATTTGAATATCCAGTTCCTTGTGTAGAATGACTTCTCAACAAATGCAAGATGAGATGGTAGAGCAAGCTGAAGGGGTCTTTCCAATAGCTGATCCTTTAGATAATCCTCCGGAAAGAGTTACAACTTCATTGAGTCAACGGGCTTTCATCCAACTATGCATTCAATCCGGCATTGCTGAAATAAATGCTCTGCTTCCCAGGGTAAATGACACTGCTGATAGGCTGCCTCCTGGCTTTGTTGCAGTCAACCGTCAAATGTGCCTGAACAGAGCTATCCCCTCATTCAATGATTTTCTTGGAGTACTCCTCCTTCGATTGACTATCACTCCACTCCAGCTGCACCCCAACGGTTACGCCATTTTGATGGGGTTGTTCGTACTGTTTAGGAGGACGCTTAATCACCTCCCAAGCTTCGAGGAGATATGTTACTTGTGTTCGTTCGGGAGGAACAAAGATCACCCTTCCATCACCCTTGTAAGGAGTGCGAGAAACCGTAAACTTATTACAGATCTTCCCGCGAGTGCTCACGGGTTTTTAAATCGATTCTTCTTTGTTCGCTGCCCCTCCCCCCCCCCCGGGATTCTACGGCATCTGGAGAGTAGGAAGTAAGACTACTTATCTTCGTTTACTTGATTTGTGAGCCTTCCAAAGTTCAAGTCGTCAAGTGTTAACTTCATTCTTTACTTTTGCAACAATTCCTCCTCCCTCAAAAGATTTTAGCCACAAACCAACTTTTGACGGATTGAATGCTGTGGCTGCTGAAGAGAGAAGTATTAAATTTCTGCTGAAGGACGAGTTTTTGCACCAATTCGAACTTTTGCACTCTTCTCGATCCATTCAGCCCCGTGATGCCCCCAGTTCTTAGGTAGAAACATCAGATGCCCCAGCCTCCATAAAGGAATCCGCACCGAAGGAACCTATCGTAGAGGCTTCATTAGTGAAATGCTCTAGTTCCGTTGACGGTGCAGGATTATCTGGAAAATCTAAACTTCTTCCAGTTATTGAAGAAGAGAAAGTTCCTCAACATTCTGGGAAGCTACTGGAGAAGTTGATGAGGTAGTTAGGAAAGAGAGTTCCGTTGGGCACGATGGTGATGATGTCTTTGGGGGACTGAGGGACCTTATGGTGACTTCCCAAGATCTTTTTAAAGATGACATCATTACCTCTAAGCTCGTTTCTCCATCAATTGAAGCGACGTCTGTTTTGCAGTCAACTCTATCAATCCAAGAATTGATTCCTAAGCCGAAGAGTGGTTTGTAGCTTGACGCGCGTAGTTCACACGCCACGCACACTTAGGATTTTGGCAATTATGTGCACTTAGCTTCTTTATTTCGAAGATTTCTAAACTTGGTCTCTTCTTCATTTTTAGGTTCTCCTATGGGACGCAGCGGTTCGTATTGCGACGACTTTCAACGTTATGGGAGGCGTGAGTCTTACGACCCCAGGCGTTACTTTCCTGGCCCTAAGGAAACCGTTGAAGAAAGAGCTGCCAGGAAAGCTCGCGAGAGGCAGGCTTACGAGGAGCGGTATGGAAGAAGAGATGACCGCCATGATCTCACCAAAGGGACGACGACTCCCATAAAAGAAAGCCTCACGATGACAAGGGGAAGAGTTTTGAAGCTGAAGGGTCCAGCAAGCGGGCCAAGCCTAGCGAAAAATCTTCATCTGAAATTTCCAAAGTGCCTGCTACTTCTATTTCTCTGGACATTCCTTCTAATTCCACTGCCCTCAAAAGAGCTGAGATTCAGACAATCGTTAATAGGCCTACGTATCAAGTTGAGAATGCCCCACCTGCACTCCATAGCCGGTTTCCAAACTGGTGTTTAAAAAGAGTACGCTTTGACTTGCACTTGGTTCCCATTGACAAACAGGCTATGCTGAGAAATCTTGATGCTGTTAGGCTTGACATTGAAAGAATGTCCGGGTGGCATAAGCTAGTCGATGAGCTTCAAAGAGTGAACCGTCTAAATCTCGAAGCTATGCTTAACATGGAAAGTGATAAATCTGAATGGCAAAAAGTTCTTGATCAGCACGATACGGAGATGAAGAACATCACCGCATATAATGAGAAACTCGAGGCTGAAGTCAAGCAACTTAAAGATGACCTTGCTACCTCTTCCAATTCTTATACTCAAAAGAAAAAGGTTCTTCAAAAGCAAGTAAGAGATGCCCATGATAGTCAACGAGATGCTGAGGCTAGACTTGAGGCACAGCAGAGAATTTTGGAAAGCTACCGCAGTGATGTTGCTCAGCTGCAGGAAAAGACTAGCTCCCAAGGCATGGAGATTGAAATGTTAAAGGCTCAGCTTTCTAAAGTTAAAAAAGAGCGCGACGAGGCCATTGCTGGAAAAGCAGTAGCTGAACAATCTCATGAGGAGACGAAGGCCAATGTCAGTTCTACTTTATTCGAGTTTTACATTCACAGCGTCTTAGGGCATGGCAGTCTCTCATTTTTGGGGCCAAAGTATGAAATTACCCTGGCGGAAGTGTGGGAAGCAGCGCTGAAATGCTGAAAGGTGCCGGCTACGCTGAGGAGGGTCTCGAGGCTCATTTTTTGGACGATGATGGTCAAGCCGCCCTTGCCAGAAGGAAAGAACAACTAGCCAAAGAACGTGTCGGAGCAGCGGAAAGAGAGAATTTAGGGAAGGCACCTTTGACCGACCCGACTCATCCTTCGGCTTCGGTTGACGTTGACATTATTGGCTCTAGTTCTCATTCTCCGCCTCCTGCCAAAGCCGGGACCGGAATTACAACTGCCCACACTAAGTCCCAGGAAGACATTAAAGCCCATGATTTTGAAATCGACGTGATAAATCCAACTCCTCTAGGCAACTTCAACACTGATCTAGCTCAAGTGGACTACTTGTTTGCTTCACATGAGCTCGATGAACTTCTTGATTATTACTTAAACCTTGACGTGCCACTATCTCCTCTCTTTGCGAGAAACATTGATGCTAACTTTTCTTCTTCTGTAGTGAAAACAACAAGTACTTCACAAGCTTCGCCTCCTCCAGTTGTTGCTCCTCCATCTCTTCAAGTTACTCCTTCTCTTGCTTCTCAACCGGGGTCACAAGAAGAACAGATAGAAGCTCTTCAAGGCTTGGATGACCCGGCCGCTTCACAAGAACAGAAAGCTGAAGAGCTTGAGGAGGGTGAGAGAACCCCGGAGGAATTCACTGCCGATGATACAAAGTTGATTGATCTTATTGCTCTAGGTAGTGAATCTTCTTCAAAGAAGAGGGGCAAGCGTGGAGTTTCGAAGAAAAGGAAGGAGACTTCTGCTGGTAATGAGAAAACAGAAGAGGACCCAATTGCGCCTCTTTCTCCTCTTTCCCCGACCCGTTCAAGCCGACTTAAGAAGTTAACCATTAGGCCGGACGAAGGCTCCAAAGGCAGAGGGAAGAAGAAGTGATGGGTCCGGCTTTATCCTTCTTATTTTGCTTTTTTTTGCTTTTTGCTTGTATTTAAAGACTTGTATCGACCGGAGATTGTGCGGGTACCGGCCCCCGCTTTTTGAAACCTGCACATGTATACAAATTTTTATAGTATGGAATAAAATGATTCTTTTTACTTGTACAAACTTTTGTCTGTATTTATAAATGCATTTATTCCTTTTTATCACACAAGTTTGTTTATTTTCCTTGTATGATATTGCAGTGAGCTCGTGATATGTTGCTTGAGCGTTGCTTTTATTAATGCAGCTATATTATATTGCCCCCATATCACGGCTCATTGCAATCTTCTCCATTTTGAGGAGACTTGTACTCTTACTTTGGAGAACAATTTTTCCATTTTGAGGAAGTATTATTCTACTTTGGTAGAGTGTGCTTTTATTGAAGAAGTCTTCTCTCTTTTTTTTAGAAAGAATTTTAACACTTCACTTTCGTAGATAGTCACTTTTTATTTTTGAGAAGTGGATTCTTCTACTCGGTGAAGCGGGCTTCCAAAGAAGGCTTTGATTTGTTTGCGCCTCTGAAGAGGGCTTTTTGTTTGTGCCTCCGGCGAGGGCTTTTTTGTTTGTGCCTCTGGTGAGGGCTTTTTTGTTTGTGCCTCTGGAGAGGGCTTTTTGTTTTTTCCCTGTACGCGGGAAGCGTGCCTCCGAAGAGGGCTTTTTGTTTTTTCCCTGTACGCGGGGAAGCGTGCCTCCGAAGAGGGCTTTGGCACTTCAACTTGGTGAAGTGGGCCTCCGAAGAGGGCTTTTGCACTTAAACTTGGTGAAGTGGGCCTCCGAAGAGGGCTTTTTGGCTCTTCCCCCATTGAGAGGAGAAGAAGTCCTCCGAAGAGGGCTTTTTGGCTCTTTCCCCCTTGAGAGGAGAAGAGGGCCTCCGAAGAGGGCTTTTGGCTCTTCCCCCTTTGAAAGGAGAAGAGGGCCTCCGAAGAGGGCTTTTGGCTCTTCTCCCTTTGAAAGGAGAAGAGGGCCTCCGAAGAGGGCTTTGTTGTTCGCCTGGAAGGTTGCATCTCACAGTTAAGTGGATCCACGGAGCAGACGCAAGCTACTTAACTGGATGTTTGTTTGCACAAACGATCGCAATTAACTAGCAAGGGCCTGGAACCTTCACTTTGGGAAGGTGCCCCTTCGGTGGTTCCACTATCATTTTTGGTTGAGGCACAAGATTCCATTTTGGCTGTTCTTTTCTCCTTGCCCATGTCTTTCCACCATCTACCCCTCAGCGATTCCTCGTTATCGTTTCCAAGCGCATGTTCTTTTCCTTCGCAAGTTGTTTTCTTTTCTTTTTTCCAAAGAAGTGTATTTCATTGTTAAGTGAATCCACGGGGCAAACGCAAGCTACATAATCGGATGTTTGTTTGCAAAAACGACCGCAACCAGCTAGCAAGGGCCTGGAACCTTCACTTCGGGAAGGTTCCCCTTCGGTGGAGTCACCAACTGTTTGTAAGAAGCACTTCTTATGTAGGAATTGAATCTGGAATTTTCGTGGCTTGATATTTGATTGTTGAGTGATTTGTAGGAATCGCTTGGCCTTGTGATGTGTTGAATAGGTAAGCTTTGCTTTGATAGCCTGCATTATTAAATCAACATTTTAGCAATATATTCAAGATACATGCACATCGAAATGAGACAGACCTTTTATAGTAGTAGAGAACACAAGATTTATAGTAAAATTAGTGTGAATCAATACAAGAATGATACATCCATAATCATTTTACAAATTTAAGCATTGCTTTTAAGTATAATATGGACGCAAGTGATTGCTATTCCAGGCTTTCGGAATTGGATCTCATCAGTACTTGGAACTGACAAGACTTTCACAGGGACCAATCCCAATAATTGAGCTTTGCCAGAGCTTGAATACTTTACGAGAGAATCTGCCTTCATGTTCTCTCCCCGAGGTATATGGCTTATTGTATAATGATCGAAACCATCAAGAAGCTCCCAGGCCTTTGACAAGTAAGCAGGCTGATTTCCTTCTTTAGTCTGAAACTCTTTCTTGACTTGGCATAGAACAAGTCGGGGCATATCTCAAAGCGTGAGCATATCTTTTCATCTCATCCCAACTTGTGCTCGTTGGGTGAGGACCCTCTGTGATAACATTAATGATAGGCCTCTCAGATTCCTGCACTGCAGCCCTCTCACCTGAGCCGGATTGATAAGCAGGAACTTGTTTCCCCTAAGTGGATGAGGTCGGGTCACTTCTGTTTCCCTTCACATATTGTTGTAGCTTATTCTGTGTGAACAGTTCTTCAATTAAACTCTTTAAATGGCGACATTCATTAGTGTCGTGGTCAGATTGATTATGGAACCGACAGAATCTCCCCATTATGCAAAGCATTTTTCCTAAGCCTCATCTTAGGTGGTTTGGGGTATTCAACAACATCCTTGGTTGCGAAAAGGATATTCTCTAGAGTATCAGTTAAGGGAGTAAAATCTGAAGGTCTAAAACGGCGAGTTTTCTTCGCATCTTTTTGCTTTTTTCCACCGTCATTCTCCCTCTTCTGGCCACCAGATTCCTTTTTGTTAGAAGCAACGTTGTTATTCTCAACTTCATTCACGACCACTTTCGCCAGCACAGGAAGGCTTTCTAAGCGCATAAATTCATCGGCCTTCTTGTAGAACTTCTCAAGTGAATTTGGCTCTTTCATCTTTAGCCATTTTCCGAATTCACTTGATTCGTCAATGGCTCGCATCAAGTAAGTCAGAATCATTCTAGGCTCTGCATTGTCAACTTCAGCCAAGGCTATGTTGAAGCGATTTAAGAAAGACTTGAGAGGCTCTCTGGGGTTTTGTTCAAGGCTGGACAGTGACATTATATCCTTGGCCTTTGAAGCATATAACCTGAACTGATCTTTGAATTTCCGAGTGAGGTCGGAGAACTGATCGATGGATCGAACTGGCAGCTTTGTGAACCAAAGCAGGGACACACCCTCCAAGTACACCGGAAAGTATCTGCACTTGATCTCATCCGTTGCCCTGGCTCCCGTCATATGCCACTCATACTTGTACAAGAATTGATTAGGATCGCTTGTCCCCCGATAAGTTGGAATAGTAGGGCGAACAAACTTCTTTGGAAATTCAGCCTTTAGAATTCGTTCAGTAAAAGGAGTTTTGCTTGGAGAAAATCACCAGTCATTTTCATCTTCCTTCCTTTACATGCTTTCATTCATAATTTGTCAGATCATTCCCGAGAGGTACTCCTCATCGTTTGGAGGCCCCGCGGGACAGACGTCGGCTACTTTCTCAGAAGTTTGCCTGGACAAACGTTCACGAAGAGTTGGCTGCGGCCTTGAACCTCCGGCTTGGGGAGGTGCCCCTTCGGCGGTGCCAGCTGCCCTTTGAGGAATACTTTTTCCTTAGGGATCATGAACATCTTCAGCAAAGGTTTCTTCATTGTTTTCTGGTTGACGATTAACTCCAAGCAAAGCATTTAACCTGTCCAACATCAGAGTGTTCTGGGCTTCCATTTGTTGATACAACCCAGAAACTGCTGCATCCAACTCCGCCCTTGTGACTGCAACATTAGGAGCCGCTTGATTCGATGCGGGAGAAGTAGCGGTGTTGTCATAAGCACTTCCAGATCTAGCAGATCTACCTTTTTTCCGGGAGCCATAATCTCGGATAGACTTCTGGTCCTTAGAGAGAGTCTTTCAACAAATATTTGCAGAGCAATGATGAGAGCACCCTGAGTTCGAGTTCTCAGTGAAAGCACCAAAAATGTTAACGCTAAAAATGTACGCTAACACCCCGGTGTAAGTTGTAGTATAGTGAAAGCACCACCCGTTGGTACGGGAACTGAAATAAGCAGAAAACAGCAGAGAAATAGTAAAGAGACAATAGTTTTTATAGTGGTTCGGCTTAAAGTCAAGCCTACGTCCACTTAATCTCTTTTATTGCTGATTTGATTACAACTTTTTCAATGATTCTTCAGTTACAACACGATTAAGACGAGTAGCTAGAACTTCGATGTAGAAAAGCTCTTTGAATTCATGTTGAATGAGTTAGATCTTTCCCAAAGTTCGTTGAAGCATCTTCTGTGTTGAAGTGTCGAAGGAGTCGAGAAAACAGCAAGGTATTGGCGTTCCAGAAATGATCCAAAAGTCCCCTTCCTGGAGGAGTAGGCGGGGTATTTATAAGGAAATTCTGGGTCTAAGTCGTAGGTCGTTGGCGACATAGGAGTAGGTTAGGACGTAGGTCGTCGGCGACATAGGAGTAGGTTAGGTCGTAGGTCGCCAGCGGCCTAATGGATACGGTCAATGGCTTGATCAACTGCTTTTGCTGGTAGGTTGTAGCGACCTATGGGAGTGGAAGGCGACTTATATGGAGCGACTTAGAAGAGGTAGTGACCTAAGATTGGGAGCGACCTATATGCAAGCGGCTTTACTCTATTTTAACTTGCTAGGTCGCTGGGACCTTTTAACTCGTTAGGTCGCTGATTCCTTTAACTCGTTAGGTCGCTGAGTCCTTTAAGTGATTAGGTCGCACCGTGTTGTGCCGCTTTGTGATTTAAGTCGTTGGGTCGTTAACTCGTTGAGTCGCTTATTCTTTAGGTCGTTAGGTCGCGCCTAGTTGAGTCACCATTCAGAAAGGGATTAACAGTTTCAAACAACGAATCCATGTGATCATCGTAAATTTCATTCATTTGCTAAACAAACTTGAATTTATAGTCATTAACTTGAGGAGTTTCAAATTGAAATTGTTTAGAACAAATATTTACAACCGTAATGTGGTTAAGATTATTCCCACTGCCAAATTCGTTTGAAAAGTTGTTTCCATTTTTATTTTGAGTTTGAAATTCATTTTGGAATTTGAAATTGAATTGGCATGGGTTACAATCGAAATCATTAGAATTTTGAATTGAATTCAAATTTTGAAATCCTTGACTCGAGTTTTTACACAAATATGAATTATAGAAATCATTTATCATTTGATTTTTTTGTGTAGAGATTTCAAGTAGAGACGAAATGCTATTTTCGAGATTTGAGGGTCGATCGTTGTTTTGAAATTTTGCGTTTCAAAATTCAAGTTATTTACACAATATCAATAAGAATTTTGAGTGAAATTATATGGATTATATTGATTTTCACAACTATTGTAAAATTCATATGGAAATTGAGACATTTTCAAAAATGTTTTTGTTTTTTTATTTATAAAGGAAAAATATTTGCAAATAGAATTTATTTTTCAAAAGGGAAATTGATTTTTTTTTGGTTTTTCAAATTTTTCTTTGTTTTTGAAAAGGTTATATATATATATATATATATATATATATATTTTGAATTTTGGTTTTTCTAAAGTTTTATTTTTTTGGATTTTTGTTCTTGATGAAACAAAATTCAAAAGAAAGGATTTTAAAAACACAATCAATGAATATTTTAAAAAAAAAGTTAGTTTTGGATTTGATTTTTTTTCTTTTTTTTAATATGCATGAACTAATGCAACTAAATGATGCAAGAGTTAACTACAAATGATTAATTCTAAGTTAACCCAAAATTGTATAATCACAAATTGTCTTAGATAAACAAGATAGTTCTCAGCGAGGTAACGAATAGGATTTACTGGTGCACCACGAATCACCATAAAAATGCAACCGAAGGTTTAAGTACTTTCAGAGGAACAACCACTATAATATTTACGAGTCACCGTAATATTTATAAATGGTTATTACTCCACTGTAGCCTAAACACCAAGAAATTAAATTGTTCAAAGAAGACAAATTGTCAATATACAATAAAGTGTTATCAACGTCTAACCGTTATTATTAACAAATTTTAGGATGAAATGCAAAACAGAAATTAAACTTGAATCAACAATGCAACTACGAATGAATTTGTTTTTTATTTGTTGTTTTTGAATTTTTTTTAAATATATCAATGCAAATGCAAGCAGTTAACAATGCAACTAAAATAAAAATAATAGATAGAGCAAGCAAGAAGTTTAAATTTTTTTCTTTTTGGCAAGCAATGCTAAGCAATTATTTTTTGCAGCAGTTTTTCTTCTGAAATTTTGCTTTGCCAACCTGAAATAAAAACAAGATATATACACGTTTTTTTTAATATATAAGGATTGATCTTAAAAACAAATTAATACAAAACAAATTGACAACTATTTTTTTTTAAATATGAAGGAAGTAACTAAAACAAAAGAAGATCAAAACAAATGA
This sequence comes from Allium cepa, assembly GCA_030765085.1. Classification (NCBI taxonomy): domain Eukaryota; kingdom Viridiplantae; phylum Streptophyta; class Magnoliopsida; order Asparagales; family Amaryllidaceae; genus Allium; species Allium cepa. The sequence continues at coordinate 442,886,533 of CM060938.1, read as the reverse complement.
AATCAAAAGAAATCAAACAAAACTAAAGATATTTTTTTATTTTTTTTTATAAAACAAAATCAAAAGAACTAAAACAAAGGAAAGTAAAACAAATGAAATGAAAATAAATTAGAAACTTGTTTGTTTTTTTTGTTTTTTTATAAAACAAGGACGGAAAATAAAAACAGAAACAAAATTTTATTGATTGTCCCTTGAAACAAAAACAATTTGCTTATGAAGAGGGAAAAGAAGAAAGAAAAAAAAATGAATTTACTCACACAACGCAATGAGCCCAACCGGCCCAAACAAACAATCTTCTAAAACAAACCAAAGTCAACTTATTAGTCAAAGATTTCACTATTCTCGACTTCAAAAAAAAAACAGTCGAACAATTTTTTTTACTCTACCTAAACCACTGCTTCCCTCAATTAGAATTTGGCAATTTCCCAAAACCAAATTTAATCAATTTTTGATGGTTACGGATTCATGCAGCTATACTCGGTCTCGAGCTCGATTATGTGGAGGCAGAGTTGTGAGGTTGCGATGATTTCGATGGTCGATTGGGCTTCAGATTGGTGGCCTGGTCGTGAAAAAGAAACTTATCGATTGGGGATTTGGAGTCGCGAGTGATGGAGTTTCGGCGATGGTTTGTTTCAGGTTGTCTAGGAGTCGTTTTGGCAAGTCGCGTGGTGGTTGATGGCTTGGGGCTGTGGAATTTCTGGCGATGGTTGGTGTTGATTGTGGTGGTGGTTCGAGTCTGTTGAAGTGGACGAGATAGGCGATTGCAGAGGTTTTGGATTTGGGTTTGAAGTTGTGGGGTTGCAGCAGTTTTTTGAAGAGTCGAGGTAACTATTGGCAATGGATAGTAACAGCTCGGTGGTATATGGTTCAAGCAAGTCAGATGGTTGCAGCAGTGATTGTATATTTTGGTGAGTGAAGTTATTGCTGTTTGATTTCGGTAAGTAGTATGTGAAGTGAATGAAGGCAGGTGCAGTGCTTTAGAAGTTGTGTGACAGAGGGGGGAAGAGCAGTGGACAGTAGTGAGGTTAGCTGCTGCTGTTGCGATGCTCGACTATTTGCAGAGTGTGTGTATCGGTAGTTGAAAGTAGTTGAAAACAAAAGTTGAAAGTAGAACTGTTGTGGAATAGTTGGAGGTGTTTGATGAAAGGCAAAATGGTGGTTGAAGACGTGTGCACTGGGTTGAAGACTGGTTGTGGTTTGCTTGTAGTTGGCTATGAGGTAGAGGCAATGTTGATGCTATGTATAAGCAGGTGAGTATTGAACTGTCAGGTTGAAGAGTTTGTCTTGGTGGAGCAGTAGTATATACATGGGGCACTGTTGTATGTTTGTTGTGGATTTCAGGGAGGATGAAATAGGGTAGTGGTCAATGGAGTTGGTTGAATTGTGACAAAACAGCGGAGCACGGCAGTTGTTGATGTGTGCAGTAGATTGAAGGCTTGGATGTAAGGGAAGGCTGATGTAGGGGATTGTCTAGTGGAAAGAAGATTGGTGAGCAGTTGTTCAATATTCATAATGGAAGGGCAGTGACAAGGAAGACAGGGTTGTTGATGATAAGGCTTCGGTTGGAATTGGTGTGTACTGGGGATGGAGCAGTAGTGATATATGAAGGCGGATGGAAATTCAGGGGAGAAACTGCAATTTTGTGAGTAGTGTTTGGGGAGAAGTAAATAGAGAGGCAGAGAGCAAATAATGGCAATGCAATGTACAGAATTGAAGAAAAATGAACAGAAAAATAGAAGCACTGGAAAACTATGTAAAAATAAAATGGAAATGTAAATCAATGTAAATTAAAATGTAAATTTTTTTTGTTTTTTTAAATGAGATTGTGTTTTTTTTATAATAGAAATGCAATGCAAAATGGAACTGAAAACAAGAAACAAGCACACAAACACAAGGCATACAAGAATTAAACAAACACACAAAATAAGTACACAAAAATCAAAAAAAAATAATCCGAAAAATAGAAAATAAAATCAAACAACTCTCCAACAACGGCGCCAAATACTTGTTCGGCCGGCTAAAAGTCTATGAACTAGAAAATAGCCGAACGAATTTTATAATAAAAATTACCGCAAGGGCACGTTGTACAAATGTAGCACGTGGTGAATACGGGTCGATCCACGTGAAATTGTTGGTTTTAAATTTCTATTCAATCAAATTAACCAAAGTCGATGAATTGTTAACTAACTAAAAGAAAGTAAAAACAAGTTAAAAATAAGGAAAATAAAAATAAGATATTAAAGAGCAATTTAGAGGCAAATCCCCTCTCACGACCACATAAATCAACATAATGAAATTATGATGTCTTTTTGGTCTTTATGAGTTTAGTTGATGCATTTATCATAAGCACGGTCTAATTGTGTTACTAATTAACACACTTAAACCATCAGACTTTAATACACCCTCTAACCCACTTACTAACTTCAATTAAAATGATATGAAATTAAAAGTAGAATCTATTTAAGCATGGCTTATTAACTATTGAATTATAAATATAAACCATCAAATTTTGATTCTAAATCCACTTCCATTACTATGATCATATGTAGATGAAGAGGAATTAGTGATTCGTATGACTAAGCATAGCCTATTTGTTTTGAACAACATAAGCTATCAAACTCAATATTAAACACAAAATCACACAAACATCCAACTTTTCATTAAGCATAAAAGAGATATAACATCAAAATGTTGCATCTACATGATTCAAGAGAGCTTTATTACCCATAAATTATAGGGATTAGCCTCTCATTTTTGTTATCATACCAACATAAGTAGAAAGCAACATCAAATGAAAAAAAACAACAAGAAGAGGAAAATGAAAGCTAATGGAGAAGAGAACTATTTTACTTGCATGAAAGTAAATCTACACTACAAACATAAGAAAAGAGGTAGCATGTAAATAAAAGAGAATTAACATTGCATAAAAGAAAGAAAGAAAAATTACATGAAATAAAATGGCTAAGTAGCTATGGAAAAAGAAGAGAGAAGAGCTTTTTATGTTGAGCCTAAACTAAAACTAAGAGGAACTGACTAAGAGAGGGTTATATGACACATAAGGGATATATATACATGTGTTAAAGACTAATTCATATTTTTGGGGAATGCCCAAAATACCCTTGAGAAAGTGTTAAGGCCAAGTAATCATTAGCTTCTACTAATCATCATTTATGTGTACCTGAAGCCATTAGTTCCGTAAGCAAGTGCATTAGCCTCTAATTTGTACATTAAGATAGGTGGGTAGGTGGGGTCCTCCATGATCTTCACTTTGAATTATTTCCATCTTCATTCCTTTATATTCATGTTGTGCATGCATGTGTCTTCATAAAACCACTCCTATTTGAGATCAAATTCCTACACAAAAATATATATAAATTTCCAATTACTTTTTTTCAAAGAAATATATGCACACAAATGACCGTTTTGCCCTTATATGAAGATGGATATGTGACAATTTGGAATTAATATGGATTTTGGTTAAAACAAGTTAAAATACCCCTTATGATCATTTATTTAATGTAAATAGAATAAATATGGTGGTAAAAATATGCACATTTACGTGCACATCAACAGGTCTTCAAACTTAGTAACATACTCGACCACTGACATCTCTCCCTGAACTAAATCCATAAATTTCCTCATCGGCTCAGGCTAGAAAACTTAGATACAAACTTCTGCTCAAATATCGTTTTAAAATCATTCCAAGTTAACTAATCTTCCAGCACTCTGGCAGTGACACTATTCCATCAATGTAGTGCTGATCCCTGCAACTATCTAGAGGCCAACCTCCTCTTTTGTCCATCATTTAGACCTAAATCGGTAAATATATGCTCATAAAGAAAAATCTAATTCCGAGCGTCTGTGAACTCTCTGTTCCTAAGAATGGATTCCCACCCAAACTAGTGTAATCTCTACTCAACAAAGCAATATTCCCAACTGGAGCCACAGGCTTCGCTCCACCTGCATTTCTGGAAACACCAGCAGCAGCTTCAGCTTCAGCTTGCACCAAACCAGCAAAGAACTGATACATTAGGTAAAATATGGGTAACATTTCGAAAGCATTTTTGGTAAATATATTCGAAAGGTAGAATATTGGCTAGGTTTCGACTAGACTGGAACCTACCCTTTCAAAAGCAATTATTTAAAGAAAAAGGTACCCGTTCAAAATCAAATGCTTTAACAAAACATGACAACCTCTTTCAAAAGCAAAGTAAAAATCTTTTCGCAAGCATATGTTTCGACTGTGTTGAAAGCTTAAGGTAAAACTAGAAAAAAATTCAACTTATGAAAACAAGGCAGGGTTACGACTACATTAGAGGCTACCCTTTCGAAACCTAGGCTTCCGCCTTCCTACCAATCCATTGCATACCATCTAAGTGATATCTTGTGTATTGGTTCTGACTATGATGGTTTCGACTGTGTTGGTTTTGATTGAGACGAGGCAGAATCAAAGGAGTCAAAAGATCCTTACTAATAGAGACGCAACCCCTTTTTCCAGTTTAAAGGCTAAATTATAGCAACTTTAAATAATTTCTTTTTAACAACTTGCCTATTTGAAAACACTGATTCGCTACCGTAAAATTTTTCAAAAACCTTATCTTTATAACTGTCGCATTAATAACAGATTAAAACCATTAAATAACACAACGCTTTAGCCCTTCCATATACTAAAACCATTTATTTCAGAAAAGTCCTTCTTTTCAAATAATTTATTTTCCTTAGTAAATCAATTATGAAAAATCCCCAAAATTTACAGCGATTCAGTTTCATCATGTAACCAAAATATAAAAATTTTAGACCCAATTTCTTCCCGAAATTCACTAAACAAGTTTTAAACCCAATTATATTATATCTTTCATTAAAAATCATAATAAAATTTACATAGCTTTGAAAATTTTAAAAATTGAAATCCATCTCCAAAATCATGTTTTACTTAACATAAAAATTTTCCCTGGCAATCTGAAACCATATATTCTTTAGTTTTATACTAATATCGTACAAATTCATGTGATTATGAATTAAAAAAATCATCATAATATAACTCAAGCATATCATCATCCATTTTATAATAAAAATGAACTTGAATCATAATCTGAAACCATATAATCATAGAATAAAATAGAGATGGTAGAATATTATTATTCATCTTAAACTTTATGAGAAATTTGATATTTGTTGTTGATTAATCCTCCCTAGCCTTTCCTTAGCTTTAGATTAAAATTTCCCATTCTCCTTTTGTTAATTCTTTTAGGGTTCTTGCATTTATTTTGATTTTGATAAATAAGATGAATATAAATGGACAAAATGTAGAGTGTATAGCTGCGTTCAATTAATTGGCTAATTTATTAATATGCTCATGTGTAGTTTAATTAACCGATAAACCAATTTAAAGCCGTTTATCTTTGTTAATAAGCATGACCCTATTATGTAATTTAATGAAATCTCAATCTCCTTATTATCATTATTATATTTAGTTTATCTAACTAAATATTTTTAATAATGTTATAAAAATTAGGGATGTTACAGTCGCTTAATCACACAGTACGTTCGACAGGGGCGAAATTCGTTGGCTTTCAACGCATTATCATTCCGGTCCCGATGGCACTTATTTCTTCAAAATTCGACACAGTGACCCACAATGATAATTTCACACATTTTAATATTGTTTATATATTTTTTATCACATTATTGATATTTAACTACACTATTTAATATTGTAAATAAATTTACAAATTGAATTGACCAACATTATTTACTAATAAAAAGGAGTTAAATAAGACTGTTAAATCTAATTAATATTTAGTTCACAATTCAAATATTTAAATGACCACTATATTTGAATTCAAGTTACTAAATTCCAAAATCAATTATTTAAATATTTAAAATTAATTAAATACTCAAAATCAAAATGATCAAATTTCTCAGATATTACATTCTCTCCTCTTAATAGAATTTCGTCCACAAATTTCGTAAGGAAGAAAATGTCTTCAAACCCCCAAGATTTATAAACTTATTAATCAAAATGAGTTATCAAATTCTTAAATTACGAAAAATTTCAGCAACATTTCCTTTTCACGGCTCGATTGAATAAATGACAGATTACCTCAGTAGGCCTAAATCAACCAAAAGAAAATAAAAACCCAAAAGTATCCACTCATATCTGGGGCATAAAATCAACAATCAATTTCTAATTTCTAAATCTACTACTGACCTCTTTGGCATTTGATAGTAACCTCTTGCTTCCCTGCACCTATCATGTATACATAATCCAAAAGGGAATCAGGCTAAACAACGAGCAATGGACTAGTTATTTCTATCATAAGCCCAAATAGCATAAATAATGTAACATTCATTAGCGTCAAGGCAATATGATGCAACTGATAATAATGATGCAATTGTACATGCCAAACTAGCATGATATAAATTTATATGTAACTCTAGTATGAAATAAAGCTACATACAACCAAAAGCAACATAACAAGCATATGCAACAAAATATAGAGAACATTCTGTAATAAATGCTATGCATCCAATATTTTCTAAAGATAATTTAGAACTAAAAGCCTAGGTTTGATATTCGAAATATTTTCAAATTCATCCAAAAAGAAATATATCAAAACTAAAATCAATTATGACAAGAACAAGGCTCACCCTATAAAAATATGGTAAAATTCAAGAATCAAAACAATATGGAGCATCTAGTGGTATTTCTGTTCCTCCTAAAACAACAACAAGAATAAATAAATATACCCAGCAATTCTTCCGAACCGAAAAACCCCAATTGCCCAAATTTAGTCATAACAAAACATTTGACAAATCACCTCAAAAATATTTTTTTCAAATTTTTGAAACAATAACACCTCAATAATATATTTCAAAACAATAGTTTTATTATTTCTTTTCATAAATTCTTTTGAGATTATCTTTTCAAAAGCACTGGGATTTAAATCCTAATAAATAACGATCTAAAAACCTTTGTTTATAAATTCAAACTTCATAAACTATTGTATATAAAATCACACAATCAATCAAATCAAATCAAATCAAATTCCATATAGGAATAAACTAACACTTAGCATTATTTAAAATGTTAAATGACTAGCAATCAAATCCTAGCTTAGGTTTAAAACTTTCTTGATTGTCATAGTATATAGATAATTATCTAACCATATTATTTTGCTCATTAGCCTTTGGGTATTGCCTAGAATATTATCCAAGCTCTCTAGGATAAAAGTGACTGTCACTCTCTAAATTTATTTGCTTCTTAACTAAACTAATTTTTTTCAAAATTAGTTATATTTTCTATTTAGTATTTTATTCAACACTAAAATTAGTTAAAATTATTTCATAAATTCTCACCAAAGATCACAAATATTTTATAATGTCATTTCTATATAAAACATCAAATAAGGATTTAAGCTGCTTTATTTACTTGTATAATACCCTTATAGATCCTCGGAGTATATACAGAACAACAAATTTATTTTACCTTTCAAAATTTTAGATGAAGGTCCAAATAAAATATGGGTCTTTAAAAATTTAGACTGACCTATGTAAATTAGGGTGTTATAATGGAAATGTTTATGGGTTTCCCCAAAAAACAAATAGTTTATACACTCAAATGTTTTAAACAATAGTTACGATTTTAAATAAATAATGTCTATTAAACCTCCCTATCTAATTTAACCTTTTTAAAACCTGTATTAAATTATACCTTTCCTATTGTAACATCCCTAATTTTGATAACATTATTCAGAAGATTTAGTTAGATAAATTAAATAGAATCATGATGATAAGGAGATTGAGATTTGATTAAACTACATAATAGGGCCAGTGCTTATTAACAAAGTAAATGGGCTTTAAATGGTTTATTGATCAATTAAACGACACATAGGCATATTGGTAAATTAGTCAATTTATTATACATGGCTATACACTCCACATCTTTCTCCATTCACTTTAATAATTCTTAAAATCAAAAATAAATGCAAGAACCCTAATAGTCGGCCATTAACAAAGGAAAAGAAGAAATTTTAATCTAGAACTAAGGAAAACCTAGGGAGGATTAATCAACAACAAATCTCAAATTCCTTATCAAGTTTAAGGTGAATAATAATCTTTTACCATCTCTATTTTTATTCTATGATTATATGGTTTTATATTTATGATTTAAATTCGTTTTTGTGATAAAATGGATGATGATATGCTTGAGTTATATTAAGATGATTTGTTTTAATTCATAAGCACATGAATTTGCACTGTTTAGACATAAAACCAAGAATATATGATTCCAGATTCCATGGAAAAAATTTATGTTAAGTAAAACATGGTTCTGAAGATGGGTTTTAATTTTTAGAAATTTCAAAGCTATGGAAATTTTATTATAAATTTTATTAAAAAATACGATATAATTGGGTTTAAAATTTATTTCGAGAATTTCAGGAATATATTGGATCTAAAATTTTAATATGTTTGATTACATGATGAAAATGAATTTTTGTGATTTTTGGGGATTTTTCCTAATTGATTTACTAAGGAAAATAAATTGTCTAAAAAGAAGGACTTTTCTAAAATAACCGGTTTTAGTATATGGAAGGGCTAAACATTGCATTATTTCATGGTTTTAATCTAGTATTCATGCGGCAATTATAAAGGTAAAGTTTTTGAAAAGTTTTTATGACAACCAGTCAATAGTTTACAAATAGGCAAGTTGTTAGAAAGTAATTGCTAAAAGTTGTTATAATTCAGCCTTTAAACTAGGAAAAGGTGTTCTGCCACAGTTAGTAAATACCTTCCAACTCCTTTGATTCCACCTCATCCCAATTGAAACCAACGCAGTCGAAACCACCTTAGTTGAAACCAATGCATAAGATATTGCTTAGATGGTATGAAGTGGATTGGAAGGAAGGCAGAAGCCTTGGTGTCGAAAGGGTAGCTTCCTATGGAGTCGAAACCCTGCTATGTTTTCACAAGTTAAACTCCTTGCCTAGTTTTACCAAAAACTTTCAATATAATCGAAACATGTGCTTTCGAAAATATCTTCACTTAGTTTTCGAAGGGGGTTGTCATGTTTTGTTAAAGCATTTGCTTTTGAAGGAGTACCTTTTTCCTTTAAATAATTGCCTTCAAAAGGGTAGGTTTCGTCCCAGTCGAAACCCAGCTGCTAAATGTCCCGTCCAACTACGTTGAAGTCTTCTATATTGTCGAAGGGGTTACTTTTATTTTAACCTAAGCCTTTTTCCAGAATGCTTTCGAAAGGGTTGGGATTTCGAAGTTGATGGAGTCAAAAGGGGTTTCAACTCTGTCCTTCAAAGTTTTTGTTTTATGGGTTTTCCTTTGAACTAAGATGATTCCGAAACCATCAAATTTTCTCCAAAACTAATTTTTGTTGGTTTCGAAAGAGAAACTTTCGTATATAACCATTTTGACTCAAATGATGTTTTTAAAGAGAATCCCAATAATTTTGAATGTGGTACTTTCATTTGTTTCAAAGCTCTATATTTTAAAAAGATGATTTGATACCATCAAAAACTATAATTGGTTTCAAAAGAGAATGTTTATTGATGGCTTTGAAAGGTATGTATACAATGTTTTGAAATGAGGTTTTTGCCTTCAAAGGAGGCTATCTAGAGGTTTCGAAAGAGATATTTTTATGGTTTCAAATCATAAACCCAATCTCAATTTAAAGTAATAACCATGGAATAAATGAAGATTTTGAAATGTTATTCACTTTATATTAACCCAAAACTTAATTTTGAAGGAAGAGCAGAATAACCAGATAGGTTGACCTGGTAGTGAATATAACTTAACAGATGTTAAAATTTTAATTAAAGATATGTAACGATCCGTAAAATTAGATGATTAAAATGAGTTAAATTAATAAGATTTTTAATTAAATTTAGAAAGAAATAAAAATCTTATAATTTATATTAGAACGAATGTTAGAAATTAGATGTAGCAATTGAGATTAAAATTTATAATTTATAATTTATATTGCAATTAATTGGAATTAATGTAAATTGAATAGAAACGTAAGTTCATTTATAGGGCAGTAATTGATGAATAAAAAGTTTGTAACCAACTAAATAAATTTATGGAGAACATTTAATAGTAATTAATGTATATATTAGGCAATTGATTATTTATGGATTTGTTAAGATTGCAAAGTTATAATTGAGCGTAAATAGGGATATTTGGTAATTAATTAAAATAAGAAAAATAAATGTAAATGTTATAACTTGGTTACAAAATTTATATATGGAAGTGGATGTAAATATGAATTAATTAATGTGCGCATTAATTTATAATGGGATAAAATATAAATTAATGTAATAAGGATGATGCAGGTTGATAAGTATTCATAATATTTATGTTGATGAAAAACGTTACTTTAATGATTGTAATATAAACTAACGGAAGTGTGAATGGAAATTTATAGAAACGTAAACTTATTTTAAGGTAGTAATTGGATGTAGATTTATGGAATGGAGTTAATGTAAATCAATTGGATTCAAAATGAAATTTGGTATTACATTGATGAGTTTAAATGTTATTTTATTTTGTAAAGTAATAAATGGTGTAATAAAATAATGAAATCAAGATAAATAAATTTAATTGAGACTTTAATTATAAATAATGGGTGAAATAATAGGATGGATGGTAAATTGTTTGTGTAGAATAACCGCACAAGTATTATAAAGAGTACATTGGTGATAAACGGTTATTTCAAATAAAGGTAATTAAATATTACTTTAATGGATATAAATATAGTAACGGATAGAGTGAATGAAATTAGCATTATGAAAATAAATGTTAGCATTGTTTTTTAAGCAATAAAAGCGTATTAATGTGACCAAAGGTTAACGGTAACGATTTTTGTATGTTACCTATGTATGTTGCTTGTGAATTTAAACTTTGAAATTTGTTACAATAACTATAATATAATATTACGTTAATGTTAATTAAGGTAATATTTGTAAGTAATGTTAAGGTTATTCATATTGGACAATTTGTTGAGTTATAAGGATCGGGAATAAAGCTTTATTAATTTATTTGAATTTAAAATTTAATAAAAGGATTAATTGCAATTAAATGAATTAAATATTTTAAAATGGGAATTTAGACGAAATATGAGGAAATGTATGTAATAGTTTTGAATCCAATGTTTAATCCATCCATAATATGACTATTGGTTGAATTAAAGTATAGAAAGCCAGATTTATTAATTTAATTTAAGTACAAAATTCAATAATTTTATCTATTGCAAAATGAAATGGAATTAAAACGTTTAAATACTACGTTTTTGAAATTAAAATGGAATTTGAGGATAATAATGTAATAAATCATGAACCAATGTAGTGGCAATCTTATTTTGGTAAAAGATGTGAATAAGAAGGTTTAAAAATTTAATAAATGGGTTTTTGAGAATTTAATTTATAATTTCTAAATAAAATGAAAGGGAGAAATTAACACCAATTGATAGATTTATCAACTTTTAATTTACATCTAAACTTATTTAAATTTTTGTAAATGATTAAGAAATATAAAGGTGATAAAATTGTCAATTATAAAATTGAAATTTAAAAATTAGATTTAATTAATTGAATATTAATTTATTTTATTAATGTAAAATTAACCATTTTGGCCACTGACTCGGATTTCCACGAAACTAGTTTCATCGGATCCGTATCGGTGAATTATTGTAGGATTTCAAGTTTCGTATAGATCAGACTTGTCGTTTGATCGTATGGGCTTGAAACGCCTTGAAATCAATTAAATTCAAATCAATTTGAAAAATATTGATTTGAGCACAACTTCTTCATACGATGGAATTTGGACGTGAAACTTGTTCCATCGCGTTTAAATTATTTAAAAACACCTATTTTGATATATGGGTTAACCCAATTTTGTTCCGGAGTCAGAATGGGCTTTTTGGGCCACTTTCTCGTTAGCACGTATATTCAATCTGATCCATCGATTCTAATTTCAACTTTCTCTATAAATATCCTGCTATAAACCCTAGCCTCCCTAACTCTCATTTGTCTATACGTACAATCCATCTTCTCGTCCTCAGTTCATTGGCAGACAAACACCAATTACAAATACAATTCCAAATCAAATCCAAAGCTCAAATTTCAAACTCCACAAAATATAGCAAATTATATATGGATTCGAAGCTCTCAAAGAGCGTCACTCAGATCTGTAATTCATTTTTCTGTTCGAATCACCGGTTATTCAGAAATTGATCGTTTATTCTCGGCCGTTCGTCGCGTGTCGAGCGCGTCGTCTAGGGTGGAGCGGTCGTACAGCGACGATCAAGGACTGCGAGGCGACGGTGGCCAAATTTTGTTTCGCGCGTACGTTTCCTATAGCATGGTAGGTAAGGGTTCGGTGAAGATGCCCTGTAGCATGATGACGTGGTGAGCTGCCTTTTGTTTGTTTTATTTTATTTAAAACTTTAAATCAAATTGTTCTAACTAGCATATCTCCTGCGTATGAAATCGGTTTTACGCGCGGTTTTCTCCGCTAGGTTCGTATTGGAATCCCAGACATTTTGGCACTTGTTTGGACGGATTTGGAGACTGCTGGAATTTTGGGTTTAAATTGGATTTAAATTCAATTTGAATTCAAAAGGTGAGTGCTTTAACCCACTCACAACTTCTAAGATTTCTTATGTTTGTTAAATTAATTTTTGATGTGATTTAAAATTTATCTATGATTGTTTGGCGTATTTTAATCATCCTCTCAGTTAAATTGCATTTATTAAATTAAATTGTTATTTAATTATTCATTGCACATAAACTGCCAGTTAAATTGTATTTATTTATTATTGCATATAAACTGCCAGTTAAACAGTTATTTAATTTATCATTGAATATAAATTGCTAGTTAATACCTCTTGTTTATTATCCGTTCTATATTGATGCTATTGTTTGAATTGGATGATGATTGTGATAAATGGTTGATGGTTGATATTGGATGAATGGATGTTGTATTTTATATGGTTATAAACTGCAAGTTATTATGCATTTTCATTTCATTCGGGATTGCGGTATGAAATGATATATAATCGTAATTTTTATTTTAAATTACGGATTGAAATGATAAATATCCGCATCACTTGACCATAGGATAGAAAATTATATACAAGCACCGCGGTCTATATATAAAAATATTTTGAAAGGATTTCTATGGTTTTGTAAAGAAAAAAATATGGTTTATGAGATATTGATTCAGATATTTATAAATGTTATATTTATATATATAATTAATTTCTTGGTTTTAAGCTATGTATAAAATTGGTTTAAAGTATAAAAGAAGTTTACTAATAACAGTTGATTTTATTAAGAGATGATACAGTGAAATATTTATTTATATTATATTTGTAGAGTATAATGACTTAAATAATGAATGCTGGAAGAGAAATATGAATTGATTTGAAATAAAGTGTTTTAAGAATTATCCTCAAATATAAATGGATTTGAAATTTAAATAAATCTGAGATTTTAAAGGCATGATTTGTATAATTTGATTTTGGTTTAGAGAATTTAAATGAATATCAATCACTTTAAATGGATATTATCAAGTTAATTTAAATAGAAAGTATATCATGTTATTTGAAGTTTAAAGGCTTTGCTTAAATGATATTTGATTTATTAAGTGAACATTTCAAATCTAAATAATAGTAATTGAAATTGATATATATGGAATTATCAAAGAATTTGTTTGAAATGGTGGAATATTTAAAACTTTGGAATATATGAATTGAAATGGTTTATTGAGAGGTTCAAATCGGTATTTGGGATTTATTTGGAAAATTAAAGAACCTTTTATTTTATAAAGTAATTTTATATGTAAACCATTGAGGTATATTAAGTTATGTTTCAAAGCTATAGATTTCAAGGTATATAGATTTGAAAGTGCTATGATTTCTTGAAAAAGGATATATTTGAAATAAAAATGATATCAATTTGACGTGGGTTTTAAAACAGAAAAGATATCATATTTATATGGTTTTGAAATGGATATTATATTCTGTTTTTGAAGTAGAATTATTTCAAAATGACCGTGGTGTTATAATAACGTTTGGTTGTTGAAGAGACCGGGATCGGAAGTTGTCATACTCTCTGCCAACTCCGAAAATCACTTTAACAACCGTGTACGCGGTGGAGATTCCAGAATGAAGTAGGATGGTGGCGGCGTTTCCTTTGAGGTAAATACGTGGACCCAACTCCTGTGAGTTGGCATAAGGTGGATAAAACAGGAGCGATCGACGGGTTAATGAGGTAGCACCTTTGATCGGACACATCCCTTCGATATTATGCTTTGACTTTTGGATTGATTCGGTGGCCACTTTTGATTTTTTTATTTGGGGGTGTGGCTCGAGGTAGGCGGTAGCTGCACTAAGCATTACCACCAACCCGAAAGCGTAATTGGTATATCTACCCTGGTATTGCCTAGTTGTACCGTGTCACCTACCCTATCGCGCCTTGTACGAGTTTATATTTGTGTCGTACCTATGGAGTATCCTCCGGTAGCCTTCCAATCAGGAGGTATTACGATACTGTATAGACTATTGGCATTATTTATGTTAAAGGTTATATGGGTAACCCCTTAACACTATTAAAAAATAAGTTTACTTTACTATTAGACATTATTATAATAGCGAAATATACTACATAGTAAATAGTTTAACGGATCCTTAGGAGATGTGAATCCCGAGCATCTCTTAAGTTACTGCACTCATATTTATTTCTGTTGATTTAACTCACATAAGATGTTTTAGTTCTGAGTCGAGTGTTTTGTCTTTTCAATTCCCTCGGGTCAGTCCGAGCGTTTCAGGATCGAAGATTTTATTCTGGAGGACGAAGACGAAGATTTGTAGTACTATTATCTACTATATTATTCCATTACACCATTTAATTCCGCCGCATTAATTATTTTCTCTGGTATGTGTACTCTGATATGTATTGTATAAGAATAATCGAATATTTTGTAAACAGCTTCATGAACTGTATATTTGATTATTATATTTTATCGTTCCGCTGCAAGATTCTATTTTTTTTCTTCTCTTCTTTTTCTTATTTACCCATAACAATCCGCCCTTCCGTATGGTTTGAATTGGCACGTGGGTCGATTTAAAGCGTACGAAAAGGCAGGACGTTACAAGATATTTGCAGGGGCAAACAGGTTTACAGTAAGTCCATGAAACTGTGTGATATTGGCAGGGGCCAATAGGTTCATAGTCATCCCATGAAAACTATGATTTAATCTTGACAGGGGCCAGTAAGTTTGTAGTTAGCCATGAAAGCTATATTCGGATTAAGATATTGGCAGTCATCCAATAGGTTCCTAGTTATCCCATGAAAACTAGAATAAGAAATAAGATATTGGAGTTACCAATAGGTTCCTAGTGATCCTATGAAAAGTAAGTGATTAGATAGATAGTCCTTAACATTTAACAGGTTAATAGTAAACCTAGAAACTATAATTGAGGCAGATAGTCAGAATGAATGGAATGGGTAATCCAGAATTGATTTGTTTATTTTTATCATCGTAATGTTTTGAAATACTATGTTTAAACAATTGAGGACGCAAAAGCACAATATATGGTTTTATAAATGTTTTATGATATTGGTGAAGGGAAACCCGTTCTGCTTAGCGGCTTGGCCTCACTAGATATTTAATGGTTTGAAATGGTAAATTATTATTAATACCAAGCTTTATGTCTGACTCGAAGTTTTTTTTCCCCTTAAATTCTCGGGTACTTAATTGATTTTAAGTAGGTTTAGAGTTAAGGTTACCAGGTGTAACATTCCTAAAAATCAATCACGTTTAATTTGACAACTAATTTAATTTTGGAATTAAGTTGTGAATTTATTTATGAATTAATTATAAAATTTCTAGAATAAATAAATAAAATTTAGATTACAAGTAGCAATTTGATTTGAAATAATAAGAATGAGTATTTTATAAACAAATATTGAATTTAAAAATAAATGTATTGGAAATAAATAGAATTTAAAAGCTTTAAAATTTTAATGATAGTTTGTTTCTAAATATTTTTAACTATATTAATATACTTGGAAGATGTATTAATTTTCAAAGAATTAATGTGCTAATTTTCAAAATATTATTTTTAGGATTTAATTCTCTTATATATATATATACATATATGAGTAAAAGTAATCATTTGTTAATATGAAATCAAAATATTTAAATCATTTTTTCTTTTTATAAAGTTGTACAAAAATAAATAATAAAGAATGTATGAATGTATGAATGTAGTATGTGTGTGTGTGTGTATATATATGTTTGTATGTAAATATAGTGAGTTAAATTAAAGGTCGTAATCTGAAAAATAATTGGGATAAAATTTTATTTGTGTAAATATAAACATAAAAGGAAACATAAACAATTTTAAAATTTAGACATATGTTAAGATGTGAAAGTTTATTTACATGAAGGGTTAAATAAAAAGTTTACAAAATACTGTAAACAAAGGGTATAAACACAATTTTTCCTACATGTAACAAGTGTAAAACATGAAATAAAAAATAATTGTACAAGTGTAAGTCAAAATGGACAAGTGGCATTCAACTTTTGAAAAAAAAAAAAACAAAAGAAAATCATAGAAACTTCTCAGCTTCTCCTTTAAGCCACATAGATTTCTGAAAGAAAAGTAAAGGAATCATCTCAACACTAAAAAAAAAAATCTGGAAATCCACCTCAAAATCAAAATCAAAACAGCAACCAAAACCTAAGAAACAGATTTGGAAAACAGAAAATAAAAGCTGGAAAATAAATTTTGAAGCCAAAACAAGTTCGATTCAAATCAAAGGAAGGATTCAACTCAAAATATCAAAGCAAGGAGCAAGTCTAACTTTAACAAAACAAAGTAGATTTAGGAAAAAAGAAAAAAAAAAGGAACAAGAAAAGCACAAAAAAAAACTGGAGCAAAGTTTGAACCTGAGAAAACAAAAAAATAAAGGCCTGGAAACAAATCAAACCAGAGCAAAGAAATCAATGTAAGGCTTCAACTTCAACCTGAAGCTATGGATCCAGATCAAACAAATTCGAATTTAAAGCAAGTTAGCTAATTCAACATAAAAAACAACCACTATTCTTCTCTGTTCAAAGTTTTAGGTGAGCAACTCTCTTTAAAAACCCAATCTTCTATCTTGATTGTGCTCAGTGATGATGAATAAGATGAATAATGCTGTAACTTGTTTATATGTATACATATGTGTACAGATTTGATGATGCATGTCTGTAAGTAGGTATGTACATACCTCTGTTAAAACCTACAGGCTCTAAAATAACTTCAAAAATAAATTCCCATTTCTCTGATTCTTGTTAGGTCCAAGGATCAAAACAAAATTACTTGTATAATCAAGATTCAAGTAGAAAAAATGTTGTTAAGTGAAATATGTTAAATTATTTTTTGGAATTTAGAAAATACAGTGGGTTTTTAAGAATATCAAAAATCTGAATATTTTTATTTTAAGATCTGATTATACAACCAAGTTTGTATCACGAAATGATGATTTTTGACATGAGTCTCGTGATTTTTAAGCAAGTATATATTGAAATCTCTAGATGAACGGAAAATGCTTTTCGGTCATTTGCCATTGATCAAGGTCGAACTGGGGCTTGGGATTTATGTCAGAGGTAGCTCATAGAACGAGGATGATGGGAAAAATACTAACTGAATTTATCAATAATCATGGTGGAGGAACGGTGAGGTTATAGGGTTTTGTGAGCATTTTGAACGAGATTGCATTCTTGGCTGCTGCGGCATCTATGGAGCATTGGGTTCCATCGCAGGCGGGGGGATGGAAAGGTGGAGCTTTAGCGAAGTTGAGGTTAGAGATTCGTGATCTCTAGTGGTTAGGTGTGTCGTGGCGAGAAGGATATTGGTCGGGTTTGATGCTCCTAATTCGATCATGAAACTCGATTTTGATTTTGAGTTCAATTCAAAGTTCTGGGCGATTGTGGTGATCGAGGGGGTGGTTGTTGATGTGTGGAAGGTGACGACGTCGATCATGCTCCGATGACTTGTAGATGTGCACGCGCGTATCAATGTATCAGGTGGATTGCGTGTTTGGAGAAGAAAGGTGAAACTCGAAGCATGTCTCGGGAGATTTCCGTACTAACTCGAGTTCTCGTTCGAGTGTTTTACTGGGCAGGGAACTTAAACAAAATATTAAGATTTAAAACAAAATTTTTGGGGAGGCACTCGGGTTATTGGTGGAAAAACTCGAAGTAGGGTTTGAGTACTTCAGTGTTTAGCTCAGGTTTGGATGGGGTTTTATGTTTCTAGTTTTAAAACTTTAACAAATTAGTTAAATGAATTTCTGAAATTATTTCTTTTATGAATGATGATTTTATTATTAAGTTAGAGGGTATAAACTAAAGGTTTTGAAATAAAGGATCTTTAAAACAATTAAGTTTTAAACTTATATTTTTAGCAAGTTATTTTAAATAAAACTTAATAAAGTGATTTAGGAATAAATCCAATGTTTTAAATTTTTAAGTTAAAAATCAGTTAATGTATATTGTTAATGATAATCAAGTAATTAATAATTTATAATTAAGATTAATTTATTAATAATTAAGAATAATTAATTAAGGATAAATTAATTTAGATAATTAATTAAGAAATGATTAATTAATGAAGGTGATTAATACTTAATCAATTGTAGTTAATGATAATTAATCATTGATTGAAGATTACTAATGAAAGTAATTATGTGGTTGATAAATTTAAAAAACCACACAATTCATTCATCTTAATTGAAGATGTTTGATTGTTATTGAATGTTGTGTGATGGATTGATATATTTGATATGCGATGTGATGCTATGTAATACGAAATGCTTTTTGCCGAGCTGTAATATTTGTAATGCATATATTGTTGTATGAATATGAAAACCCCTTGGCCCGTAAAATGACATTTGAATTTCGATGCGACAGGGAGTCAGATTCTAGTTGGTTATCCGAAACTCACATCGAATCGTAATGATGAATCTTTGTGATTGATAAATTTATTTTATCTACGAATCTGTGAATGAAGATAAGCGTTATGGATTATACCACTTATCGATATTGATATGATTGAATCTGTGATGATTGATGTTGTGCGCTATTGTGTAAAATCCCCTGGACTACACTATACACACACAAATATGGATTGCATGTGGAAATTGGTTAAGTCACAGATTTTTGAAATAGTGTTAAAATTGAATTTTTGAATCCAAATGGTTTTGGAAATGGATCGGATTTAAAGTGGAAACTTTTGAAAAAGAATTTCAAGGATAAAAGTTATTTTTGAATAACTTAATTTAATTTTGAAATTTAATTTAAATTTGAATTCAAAAATTTGAAATTGAACTCTATGTTGAGAATTTATGATTTAAAAAGGGTTATACAAGCTTATATGGGTTTAAACCATTTTAGAAGTGTTATTTTGGGACCCAAAGATTTTAACTTGTATAAATGAAATCGGATTTTTTCCAAATAAAAACTATTTGTTTTCAAACGATATAAGCTTTTATATAAGAAATAAATTTCCAATTTGTATTAAAGGAATCTCAAGTTTAAATTGAAAACGGTTTTCCAAGTTATGGATGAATCTTTGGAAACGGTTTTGGAAGCTATAAATTAAATCTTTGATTTAAAGATTAAATGAGTTAATCCAATTAAAATGAAAATTGTTTTGAAATCTGAGAATGGATCTATATGAAATTGGGTGAATTTTGTGAAATGAATCTTTTTGTTTAAAGATTTGAAATGGTAATTTGTTTAAACCATTTGAAAGAAAAGTTTGAATTTTAAGGTTGTGACTTAACTGAAATCCCATATCCATATGTTTCTAAATATTGCGCTCATTATTCCGTTTAGCCGGGAGAGGACCTTGTGTCATATAACCCATTTCGAATAATGGTACGATGTTATGGATAGCATTTGAAGACCGGTGGTGAAGACCGGGTATTTGCGAGAACGATAGGATAACCTACCGATTATCTCTGCACTGAGTAGCTACGGTATAAAGATTCCCTAAGTGATGGGAAGTCCGCTCGAGATTGTGAATACCCGGATTGCAAGGGCTTCTTCGGAAGTGCCTTCGGTTCTGTTCGAACCCGGAACAGACTTGTATGGATGTGTTTTTGACGTTACACTTTGAGATGTAAAGATGGTTTCTATCAAATACATTTCTGTTCGGTGGCGGAGATTTATTCTCCTAGCTTAACACCCTTCTTTGAGACGTACGAGCTTAGAGGTTATGTAGTTGATGGTTACTAGTGATACATTCCCAATTTGGTAATGTGGCATATGGAGTGCTGCTGATCATTTGTTGATCAAAGCATGGCTTTGTGAAAAGCATAGCTTTGTGGACGAGACCTCATCGAGCTTAACAAACCGGTAATGGTCGAAACAGGAAAGATGCGGCAAAGTTTCAGGGGTAGCTCCCCTAGGGTATGACCATTCCTTTTAGAAAAGGATAGTATCATGGTATGGAGCCCAGATACTTACTCATGTGGACACTGTAGTATATTTATTACTATGTGATGTTGTTGGTGTAGAGGATCCTCGGATAAAGGTCGCAAATGACCGGGGGTGGCATATCTTAGGTTTTACTCCCCGAGAAGGGGTAATCGGCCTTGTGTTGGCAGAGAGCCGGGTAGGTTCTTGGGGCGTCCCTCCAGAGGCGTTCCCATGTGGCAATAGGAATTTCCTTAGCCTTTCCATTTGTTGGAAATCCAATCATCCAATACGAGCCTTGTACGGTTTTAGTTGTAGAACCTGCCATTTAACATGGCAGCTATAGTAGGCATAATATAATGGTACCTATACTGGCTAGGATTAATATTATACTTTTGAAATGTTTTCCACTATGCGCTAATAATAATATCAAAACGGATTTTGCATAGTAAGCATATTTGACTATCATAAGCGGAAATCTCCCCCAAGTGTGCGATTGCATGGTGTGTGCGCCGGGAGGCCTTATGGTAGTTTCATTTTCCAAAAAGCATTGCGGTTTTCAATTTAAATTCTTTGTTTGTTTTAAAGACCAAATGTTTTTGTTTTCTCACACCAGTCCCACCACTGACTCGGAGTTTATTATTCCCTTCCTAAACTCTAGGTGCCCACAATTTTACTCATGGGCAGTCTACAGTTTGGTTTTTCAGATAGTCAGGTAGTAGATATCATTTTGGTAGCCTTCAGCTTTCTATTTGAGACCTTTTGGAGCCTTTGGAGTCCACGACTGACCTTGCTTAGCTTTGTGCAACCTTGATGGAGATTCGAGCTTGGAGTTTTAGAGCTCTAGCTTTGGAGTTTTGGATTGGAGTTGCAGTATTTGATTTTGTTGAAGACTTATCTGATATTGTGTCGTGATCAGCTGTATTTTGTGTTGTATATTCTCTGGTGTTGATGATTATCATTGTATCAAATTGATGTATCAGATATTGTATTCATGTTGTATCAATGATATCATCTTTTGTTTCTGCTATGTTATTTATCATCTAATGTTGTTGCAAGCTCCGACGATACAAATTTGATGTTGTTTGTCGGACATCGAGTTTAGGTTGTCACACCAGTTGTTCCCCAGTTGTTCTTTTGGACGAATTGAAGCTTCTAAGGATGTGGCGGAGGTAGATTGTTATTGTAGTTCTTTTATTTCTGTTGTGTGTTTGTTTGTAAAGGCAAGTTTTTTTCTTGCTTATTTATATACTCTGATCTGCAATGGGGCCATCTTCATATGTCGGTCTTGGTGTATTTTGTAATAATTATATATTATCTAAACGTGGTCTGGAATTGGGATTATATTATCAATTTGGAATATTTTGAAATGGAATGTGGAATTTTTTTCTGTTTAATTTTTTTCATTATCTTGTGTTTCTATGCATTAATGTATCTAATATCGCCATCTATGGTCGCCGAGGACTAATAACTATAGATGAATGCAACATCCATAGCCGTTAGTTTTGGATCTCCAAATAGGGGGATGTTACAAGTTGGTATCAGAGCATAGGTGTAGGAAACTTTAAAAGAAACCTAAACCTAAAATATTTTCCAAACATAATCCCACGAATCAGATAATAAGATTGGGGTTTGGGTTAGCACTACAGAAACGTACTTGTATATATATATATAGAGTTATATATATAAGTACGTACACCCATTCTCTTAGACCGTTCTTTTGTATCTTACTAAGGCTCGTATGTAGATTTACGAGAAAGGAAATGGAAGAGGAAATCTCGATGGAGGAAGCACCATAAATAATGGAAATGCTCGACCCACTACTAGGAGAAACCCTGGTCGACCGACCAATGCTAGTAACCAAAGTGCAGAAGCCAATATGGGTGCTAGAAATCCACTAGTAGATATGGGGGCAATGTATCAATTCTTTGCTAGTTTGGTAAAAGCTGGAGCTATTGCTATAGTTGTTGGAAATGTCGGAGGAGCTAATCCTGTGGCTCTAGTTGGGAATATTGCTTTGCTGAGTAGAGATTACATCAGTTTGGGTAGGAAGCCATTCTTGGGAACGGAGAGTGACGTAGAGGTTCAGAATTGGTTATTGCATTATGAGCGTATATTTATTGAATTGGGTCCAAGTGATGAAAAAAAGAGGAGCTTGGCCTCTGGACAGTTGCAGGGGTCAGCATTGCATTGGTGGAACAGTGTCACCACTGGAATGTTGGAAGAGCAGTTAACTTGGAATGATTTTAGAGCGGGATTTAAGCATAAGTTTGTACCATAATTTGCTAATTCTGAATTGAAGAGGAAGTTTATGGATTTATTTTAAGGAGAGATGTTGGTAGTTGAGTATGCTACTAAGTTTGAAGAGCTTATAGAGATGGATATGCTATTATAGATATTGACATAAAAAGGAATGAGAAGTTCATTCGGATACCGAGGTCTGAGCTTGCTAGAGTTACCATGATACAAGTACGTGATCCTTGTAATACAGTGGTGGGGATGGCTATTCGCCATGAGGAGTTTCTTACCGATTTAGTTAAAGATAAGTCGGTGGAAACTCAGGGTTCTTAAGGGAAGAAGAGGAAGTTATTTAAGAGGAAAGGAAACCAAAGGGGAGATACTGCCATGAAGTCAAAGGCTGAGGTAGCTTGCTATAATTGGGACAAGAAGGGTCACTTTGCTAATGAATGCCGATCAGGAAATAGGAAGAAAGCTGCAGTTAAGAAGAATGTGAAATGCTTCAATTATACTCACGTTGGGCATAACAAGAATCAGTGTCCAGAACCAATTAGGGAGGACAAAGGAAAATTTTCTATTGTATGACCAGTTAGGTCTACTCCTGTAGATAAGGGAAAGAAAGTGATGGAAGATATGCTTTTGATTCATAGTACTTCAGTTAGAGTACTTTTTTATACCAGTGCATCACATTCATTTAAATCTCATTGTTTGTTTGATAGATGATGTCTAGAACCCACCTACCTTGTTACTTCCATAAGAGTTATGAATCCAATATGATGGTATGTAACTCTAGGGTTAAGATGTGACCAAATAGAACTTGACTTGTTAGGTCGGAAGTTTGCATGCAGTTTGTATGTTATTTATTTTGTAGATTTCAGGATCATCTTGGGTATGGATTGGTTGAGTAAGTATGAGGCTACGATATTTTTCCAAGATAGGGAAATATGACTGAGACACCTTGATACTCATAACCGAGTGATATTATCACTAGAGAATATTAACCGAAGCGCTAATGCTATGCAAAATGCTATGGAGGTAGGAAATGAGTTAAGTTAGGTTCAAGTAGCAAGAGAGTTTGCAGATGTCTTTGAGCCAGTCATCGGACTAACCCCAAAAAGGTTGTTGAGTTTGGAATAGATCTTGTGCCATGAGCTGAATCTGTAAATAGACTACCTAGCAGGATGACACCAACTGAGATGAAGGAATTGAAGGTGCAGTTAGTGGATCTAGAAGGAAGGAATTTTATTAGACTAAGCAGTTTGCCTTGGGGAGTGGTCGTGGTGTTCGCGAAGAAATTAGATGGGTCGTTAAGGGTGTGTATTGACTATCGTAAGTTAAATGAAAGGACAATTAAGAATGAGTTTCCTTTGCTAAGAGTAGATGATCCATTTGATCAGTTGAACGGAGCCAGAGTGTTTTTCCAATCAAATTTGGTGATAGGTTTCCATCAGTTAAGAGTGGCGGAAGACAGTATTCCTTTAACATCATTTGGAACTAGATATGGCTCATATGAGTGGTTGGTGATGCCATTTAGATTGACTAATGCACCTGCTTTCTTCGTAGATTTGATGAACCGAGTTTTCCGAGAGTACTTGGATAGGTTTGTACTAATATTTATAAATGACGTTCTAGTATACTCTAAGGATGAGAGATAGCATGAAGTTCATCTTAGAGTAGTGCTTGGGATGCTGAGGCAGAATCAGCTAAAGGCGAAGTTCAACAAGTGCCATTTTGGAAGAACGAGGTAAAGTTTCCTAGTCACATGGTTTCAGAGAAATTATTGTCGGTCGATCCAGATATGATCAAAGCTGTAAATAATCGAAAGAGACCAAAGACGATGACTTAGATCAAGAGTTCTCTTGGACTTGTTGGCTACAATCATAGATTCATTAAGGATTTCTTGTGGATTGCAGAAACCTTAACTAAGCTTACCAGGATGGAAGTGAAGTTTGTACGGTCCAACAAATGTGAGGAGGCATTCCTTAAGTTAAAGCATTTGTTGACCAATGCATCCATGTTAGTAGTTCCAGACGGAATCCAAGGATTGATGGTGTATACTGATGCATATTGAACTGGATTAGGAGCGGCATTGATGTAGATTGGTAAGTTATTGCCTATGCATCTAAGCATCTTTGACCGCTCGAAGTTAGATATCCTACTCATGATCTGGAGTTGGCAGTTGTGATCTTCAGATTTAAGATTTGGAGACATAATCTTTTAGGGGAGAGATTTGAGTTATACACCGATCATAAGTCTTTATGGTATTTATTTCTTTTAGAAAGAGTTGAATATGAGGCAACAAAGGTGGCTGGAGTTTTTGGCTACATATGATTTTGGTATAGAATATACGCCAGGAAAAGGTAATAAGGTAGCATATGCTCTTAGCAGGAAACAACAGAAGATCCCCTTTGAGTTGCAGTTGGGATGGTATTTATACAGGTAGGAGAGCTTCTGGGATGGGCCTATTTTCATCAGATTGCAGGTAGGTTACAAGATACCTAGGGTGTTTGGCTCGCAAAACGAGCCAAAACCATGGATCGCTAGCGACCCATCGACTTGGTTCGTTTTGTGGTCCAAATCATGCCTCCATTTAATAATGTTCCGTATCTGGTTTGTTTGATGGTATGACAAAGGCATTGGTCGCTGATGAGCTAAGCACTTAGGATTATTCTAGAGTATGGAATTGGAGATGTTTGCATAGTCTTTTATCGTAGTTTTTTACATAGTATCGTTGCACATTACTCCATCTTGATGACGAGCTGTTGGCTGAATGTACTTTGATTGCTGACTGAACTGACGCCAGCTTCTTGCTTTGGTCGAACTTGGTTGTTGCTTTATTAATATGATTTGGCTCTTGCCAACTCCTTGCCTTAGCCATTCTGATGTGATGACATTGTTCCGTATTCTGCTGGATCCTCTTGGGTTAAAAACCCGGATAGCATTTTCCCCTCAAAGTACACCTTTTGAATGAAAGGCATGCGTTGCTCTAGAACAAGTCATGGAAATGAGTCTTTGGTTGTTGAACTATAGTCTTGGTGAATCGCCCAGTTCCTTCGGATTCTCTTGCCTAGTCACAAGTCGTTCCAAACCTGTTACAACCTAAGACTCTAGACTTTGCCTAAGTGTAATCTACATATCATGGTCATTCCAACTTCATTTGGGGTTATTATATGTAACGACCCAGAATTTGGCCACTTTAAAATATATTATTTAGAGTGATTTTAAATATAAAATATAAAAGGTTTTATGATTTAAATAATATTCGATAGGATTTGGAAGTAGAAACAAACATAAAATAGTAACATTTGCCTATATCGATAAAAGTGACAAAATGCTGATTTCAGAAAAGTATGTTTCAATGGTTAAGTAAATTGTCTTAATTAATTTATGAGTGTTTATATTTTTAAATAGAATTATACAAATTTTTTTTTAAATTTGTTTTACATAAATAAATAGTTTAACTAAAACGTCAAAATGTGACCGTAAAACGTTTTGTCGAAAAACGACATTTTGTCGATTAAAAGTTGTCGGAACGTCGCCGCATCTTTATTTTCTTATATAGAAACATATATTCAAATAGTGTAATTATTAATTAATTCACTAAACATGTTTACTTTTATAAATAAGATTAGAAAACTTCTACAAGCCATTAGTAAAAGTAAGTAAGAATTAACAAAAGTGGAGATTGCTTTACTTAACTTTTAAGTGACTAAGACATAAAGTAAGAAGTGAAAGGATGACATTAATTTTTGGAAAAGTGGAGATTGCTTTAGGTTGAAGTAAGGTTAGTTTGGTAATTTAGTAAGAGGTTATTTCGGTAAAATTACCACTTCTTTCTTTTTCTATAAATATCCACGTACTTCTTCACTTTCTTTCACATTTATTCTTCTTCTTTTCTCAAGCTTCTTCATCTTCTTCCACTTCTCTTTAATGGCTTCCAAGACATAAAAAAAATTAGAAAGAAATAATGTCAAAATATTTATAAAATATTCAAAAGAAATCAATGTTTATTCTCTTCAAATCAAACTCCTCTTTTCTCCACATTTTGCCTCTTCTTCTCTTGGCCATAACTTCTTCAAAACCTACTCAAATTGAATATTTATTTTTTTAAATAATGTATTTTTCTAGTGGCTACAACTCTCTTGTTGACCACTTTGTCTCGTTATGAAGATAATCATGTCAAAAATCCACTTCTTTCAAGTGCATTTTTTGGCCCAGTTTTTAAGCCAGAGAATAAGACATTTTGTTTTGATCATAACTTGATCATAACTGACCCAAAATAAGAAATTATTTTTTTAAATCATATAAAATTTCAGTGGCTACAACTTTTATGTTGATTACTTCTTCCAGTTTTGAGATTTGCTATATCCGAAACTCAATTCTTTGAAGTTTATTTTCGGGCTTTATTTTTGTGAATCCAAGAATAGCTCTTTTTCTTTCGACCATATCTTGCTAAAAATTAACTAAAGTCAAGTGATTCTTTTTTTTAATTTCAAGAGAAAAGAATTTTCTACAACTTTTCTGTTAACAAGTTTTTGAAATTTTGTTACTAAAAGAGTCAAAAACAAGAGAGAATATGACCTATTTTTCGGGTCTAATTTTGAGAATTCAAGTTCAAAGCTCCACCCCTTCTTCTTTATACATTCGGCCAACTTTCATCTCAAGCGTTGGTCAAGCACTAGGAAGGAGGAATTTGAGCTTATATTCATTTAGTTTCGAAGCATGGTAGGAAGTATGCATTAGATCTTAAGTTCCTTGCCTTAAAGTTTGACGGAGTGGAATCCAAAGTAAGTTATTTCTTATTTTATGTTCATTAAAACCATTGCTATGTTGAAAGAACTTTAAGTGTTGAGTTGTTTGAAAACCTTGTTAAATGCTTGTTTACTTTGTTTCATAGAACAGTAGTTTGATTTCCTGCTTGATATTATGTTTGGATGATTAATTAAGTAATTTAAAATTTAGAAGTTAAATATTGAATGGGGTATGCGGAAACGACCAGTACATGTGTTTCGTCTGTGAGATCCAAGAAGACTTGGGCAAGGGACGAAACATGTCGAAGGGAAAACCCGGATGCTCCAAAATAAATATCAAACCGTTAAAGTGTTATAAATATTTGATAGAATGAAGCATTGTTTATCATTCATTATTTTGTTTATTTCATTGATTGATTGTTTTAATTAGGCTCGACCAGTTTATGAGCACTGGTTATTATTTATTGATTATTGACTTTGCTCGACCAGTTTATGAGCACTGATTATTATTATTGTTTGTTGACTATGCTCAACCAGTTTATGAGCAATTTATTATCCATATGCATGGGCTGGGTAGAAAATAATTGTAGGCTAACACCATGTGATTTATTTCACAATTTGACTATAAGGTGTTTAGCGGTAATATTTGGTTCACTTCAATTCAATGAATTGTTTTGAAAGTTGGTTTTCAAATGGAAATGTTATTAAATGTTTTTCCTTTAAAAGAAATAGAAATGTTTGGTAATGAATATTTTGAAGTTATATTATATAAAAGTTATTTATATAATGAACGGTTTTATAGAAGTGTTTTATAAAATGGAAAGAATTTCGAGGACTAAACCCGATGGTTTTAAGATGATTTTTGAACAGATTTGGGAAATGAAAATTATTATAGATTTGAAAGTACTTGTGAGTATTAGTGTGAAATGATTTATCGCTTCGGGAAATAAAATGATTAGTTATGTTACCAATGATTCGGGTAACCCATAACTAATAGGCATGTGTTTTTGGTATAGTCCGCTCTTATAATAGGAGGATATACTTATTTATCGATTGTATTAAGGCTGGGACCCAGTTGCCTTGTTATTGGGAGAAACCTCCTGATCTGGTTGCATATGATTTGATATGTTTTATTACAGTATTTGGGATTTCCAAATAAACATTTCAAAAGTGATTTGGTTTAATATCCCGAAGTAAAGTATAATTTGAATATAAAAGATATATATATTTCAAAAGTTTTGAAATAAGAATTCGGGAATAAAGTCCAAAGAGATAATTTTAGATTTGAAAATCTAAGTATAAAGATTAGGCCTAAGTGGGTAGTTTTGGGAATTGCATATTTGTTTGTTGCATCGTAGGCTCCAAGAGTCCTATTTGCGGTAGAAGAACTACGTTGGCTTGATCCTGTATCTAATTGGGTACCCAATTAGATAGGTGTATGTAAACAGTCACAAGTGGTAGTGATGCAGCCCCTAAAATGATATAACCCTTTCATGTTTATTTGTTAATGGTTGTTGTTTATCTCGTGTTATTGTATTTTTCCTGCTTACTATTTTATTCCGCATTTGACATGTTTATTGAGCTAGCAGGAATGACTATTGCTGTCTCTCTTATTAGAGTTGCGCGGCGTTAGATTTATTTGTATTTTGTTTGTATATAAGCATACCTAGTAGATTAATTTGATTACTCTGATAACTTGTAAAATTGAATTTTATCCTATATATTTAGTAATGTTGACTAATTATAAAATATGGTGTATTTATTAGTAGTTTTCATTAGTAGTCTTAGAAGGGACAGATTTTTGGCAATTTTAACTGGTTCGAAAATCCGGGTCGTCACACGTGGTATCAGAGCTTAGGTTAGGTGCCTAAGTAAAATTCATCTAGGGTTAGTATATCAACCTAAGAATTTAAAAATGAAACTATCTTATTCTGATAAATAAAATGGATGGGATAAGGCACCGTACCTCAGAAGAGGGTTATGGGTGATATTACTATTGTTGGTGTGCATAACTTTCGTTAATTGTTGTTTTTTTGTTATATTTTTTCATCCTTGTAATTTCGAGAATGAAATTCATTTAAGTAGGGAGAATGTAACGATCCAAAATTTGACCGCTTTAAAATATATTATTTAGAGTGATTTTAAATATAAAATATAAAAGGTTATATGATTTAAATAATATTCGATAGGATTCGGAAGTAAAAACAAACATAAAAATAGTAACATTTTCCTATATTGACAAAAGTGACAAAATGCTGATTTTAGAAAAGTATGTTTCAATGGTTAAGTAAATTGTCTTATTTATTTATTAGTGTTTATATTTTTAAATAGCATTATACAAATTTATTTTTAAATTTGGTTTACATAAATAAATAGTATAACTAAAACGTCAAAATGTGACCGTAAAACATTTTGTCGAAAAATGACGTTTTGTCGATTAAAAGTTGTCGCAACGTCGCCCCAAAATCTTTATTTTCTTACATAGAAACATATATTCAAATAGTGTAATTATTAATTAATTCACTAAACATGTTTACTTTTACTAAATAAGATTAGAAAACATCTGCAAGCCATTAGTAAAAGTAATTAAGAATTAACAAAAGTGAGAAAAAGTAAACTTCAAATCACATCAAATCAAAGCCAACATAATTATCATATTCTTTACTTAATTTTTAAGCGAGTAAGACATAAAGTAAGAAGTGAAACGATGATGTTAAGTTTTGAAAAAGTGTAGATTGCTTTAGGTTGAAGTAAGGTTAGTTTGGTAATTTGGTAAGAGGTTATTTTGGCAAAATTACCACTTCTTTCTTTTTCTATAAATATCCACTTACTTATTCACTTTCATTCACATTTTTTTTTCTTCTTTTCTCAAGCTTCTTCATCTTCTTCCACTTCTCTTTAATGGCTTCCAAGCCATAGAAAAAATTAGAAAGAAATAATGTCAAAATATTTATAAAATATTCAAAAGAAATCAATGTTTATTCTCTTCAAATCAAACTCCTCTTTTCTCCACTTTTTGCCTCTTCTTCTCTCAGCCATAACTTCTTTAAACCCGACTCAAATTGTAATTATTTTTAAATCACGTATTTTTCTAGTGGCTACAACTTTCATGTTGACCACTTTGTCTTTTTATGAAGATAATCATGTCAAAAATCCACTTCTTTCAAGTGCATTTTCTAGCCCAGTTTTTAAGCCAGAGAATAAGCCATTTTGTTTCGATCATAACTTGACAATAAATGACCCAAATTTAGAATTTTTTTAAAATCATATAAAATTTCAGTGGCTATAACTTTTATGTTGATTACTTCTTCCAGTTTTGAGGTTTGCTATACCTGAAACTCAATTCTTTGAAGTGCATTTTCGGGCTTTATTTTTGTGAATCCAAGAATAGCTCTTTTTCTTTCGACCATATCTTCCTCAAAATTAACCAAAATCAAGTGATTCTTTTTCTAAAATTCAAGAGAAAATAATTTGCAACAACTTCTCTGTTAACAAGTTTTTGAAATTTTGGGAGTAAAAGAGTCAAAAACAAGAGAGAATATGACCTATTTTTCAGGTCTAATTTTGAGAATTCAAGTTCAAAGCTCCACCACTTCTTCTTTATACTTTCGGAAACTTCCATCTCAAGCGTTGGTCAAGCACTAGGAAGGGGGAATTCAAGCTTATATTCATTTGGTTTCGAAGCATGGTAGGAAGTGTGTGTTAGATCTTAAGTTCCTTGCCTTAAATTTTGACGGAGTGGAATCCAAAGTAAGTTGTTTCTTATTTTATGTTCATTAAAACCATTGCTATGTTGAAAGAACTTTAAGTGTTAAGTTGTTTGAAAACCATTGTTAAATAACTGTTTACTTTGTTTCCTAGAACAATAGTTTGATTTCCTTTCCTGATATTATGTTTGGATGATTAATTAAGTAATTTAAAATTTAGAAGTTAAATATTGAATGGGTATGCGGAAACGACTAGTACATGTGTTTCGTCATTGAGATCCAAGAAGACTTGGGCGAGGGACGAAACATGTCGAAGGAAAAACTCGGATGCTCCAAAATAAATAACAAATCGTTAAAGTGTTATAAATATTTGACAGAATGAAGCATGCTTTATCATTTATTATTGCGTTTATTTCATTGATTGATTGTTTGAATTAGGCTCGACCAGTTTATGAGCACTGATTATTATTTATTGATTATTAACTTTGCACGACCTGTTTATGAGCACTGATTATTATTATTGATTGTTGACTTTGCTCGACCAGTTTATGAGCAATTTTTTATCCATATGCATGGGCTGGGTAGAAAATAATTGTAGGCAAACACCTTGTGATTTATTTCATAATTTGACTATAAGGTGTTTAGCGGTAATATTGGGTTCACTTCAATTTGATGAATTGTTTTGAAAATTGGTTTTCAAATGGAAATATTATTAAATGTTTTTCCTTTAAAAGAAATATAAATGTTTGGTAATGAATATTTTGAAGTTATATTATATAAAAGTGATTTATATAATGAATGGTTTTATAAAAGTGTTTTATAAAACGGAAAGAATTTCGAGGACTAAACCCGATGGTTTTAAGATGATTTTTGAACAGGTTTGGCACATGAAAATTATTATAGATTTGAAAGTACTTGTGAGTATTAGTGTGCAATGATTTATTGCTTCGGGATATAAAATGATTTGTTATGATACCAATGATTCGGGCAACCCGTAACTAAAAAGGTGGGCATGTTTTTTTGGTATAGTCCGCTCTTAGATTAGAGGGATATACTTATTTATCGATTGTATTAAGGCTGGGACCCAGTTTCCTTGTTATTGGAAGAAACATCCCGATCTGGTTGCATATGGTTTGATATGTTTTATTACAGTATTTGGGATTTCAAAATAAACTTTTCAAAAGTGATTTGATTTAAGATCCCAAAGTAAAGTATAATTTGAATATAAAGGATATATATATATATATATATATATATATATATAAGAATTCGAGAATAAAGTCCAAAGAGATAATTTTCGTAAAGGTGATTAGATTTGAAAATCTAAGTTTAAAGATTAGGCCTAAGTGGGTAGTTTTGGGAATTGCATGTTTGTTTGTTGCATCGTAGGCACCATGAGTCCTATTTGCGGTAGGAGAACTACGTTGGCTTGATCCTGTATTTAATTGGGTAACCAATTAGATAGGGGTATGTAGGCAGTCACAAGTGGCAGTGATGCAGCCCCTAAAATATATAACCCTTTCATGTTTATTTGTTAATGGTTGTTGTTTATCTCGTGTTATTGTATTTTTTCTGCTTACTATTTTATTCCGTATTTGACATGTTTATTGAGTTAGCAGGAATGGCTATTGCTGTCTCTCTTATTAGAGTTGCGCAGCGTTAGATTTATTTGTATTTTGTTTGTATATAAGCATACCTGGTAGATTAATTTGATTACTCCGATAACTTGTAAAATTGAAATTTTATCCTATATATTCAGTAATGTTGAATAATTATCAAATATGGTGTATTTAGTTAGTAGTTTTCATTAGTAGTCTTAGAAGGGACGGATTTTTTGGAAATTTTAACTAGTTCGAAAATCCGGATCGTCACATTATATCAAATGTCTCTAATTACATTACACATCTCTAATCGTCCCGCGTTCATTCGTGATTTACATCACTATCAATTTTTGCTTTTCATTCAAAGTTTTTACATCATATATCCAAATCAAATCATATATTAGAACCACATTATATCACACCATGTCACAACATATATCGAAATCACATAGTATCACATAATATATCAAAGTCATCCTATGTTCATCTAGGATTTATCCGTTTTTTCTATTTATAAGGCATTTAGAACCTTTTTCGCAAAACCAAATATGTTCTAAGGTCCGATCTTTTTGGACCGCTTAAGATTAATGCATGATCTCTCTGGATCGTTTAATGTTTAGTTTACGCATCATCTCTCCGAATCATCTAATGTTTAGTTTAATATGCTATCTCTCTAGATTGCTTAATGTTTTAAGTTAAGGAGACGATCATATAGGATCGTTTATTTATTAAGTCAAGGGGGATTAAGTAAGCTGGTCCGCTCACTTTGCAGTGAAGGGACTAACTTCTTGTACTCCGGCCCCGTGGTGAGACTCTAAAGCAATCAATATTGTAGAAGTCCATCCACTCGCTCTCTGGCAAGGAGACATGGACCTTGCACTCCGGTCCCATGGTGGGACTCTAAGGAGATCAACATCGGTTATCAAAATTCAAATACACAAATTAAAACAAATAAAAAAATTAAACAAGAAGGTGTAGCGCCCCACACCCCTTAGTATACTCAAAAAGGGCACACTAAATGATGTGGTGCGTTGTAGGTATATCTAAAACTTAACAAAGACTAAGATTCACAAGACCAAATAAATAAAGCAGCGGAAACATTTAAAATAATAACTTATTTATAAATCAAACTTCATAAAATAAGTCATACTAAAGTGGTTCAGACTAAATCAAACTTCATAAAATAAGTCATACTAAAGTGAGTCATACTAAATGATGATGTGCTGCCCTATGAGAGAAAAGGAGAAAATAGAGGAGTGGGTCAGACTAAAAGTCTGATGAATGAAAGTAAATACTAGTATTTTTAAGCCAGATAAAGATAATAGACTTTGCAACAGTTCAAGTTATAAAAGAAAATAAAGGAAATGATAAAGATGGAATCAAATATGTGTTAACTATTTTCTTTGCTTAGATAGTTTTGACTATTTTGATTATTTGCACTGGTCTTAGATAGCTGCTTTGATTAGGCTGAAATCCAAAACCTAGTTTAATTAGGCCGAAGTCCTAATTCTACCATTTGATTGGCCTTCTATCTCTATTGTGCCACCGTGAGCTAGTCCCATCTTGTGGGTCCCTGTAGCGATCCTGACTTGACCTTCGAAAATCGACACCGAATACGTTACCTATATTCGAATGCCGCAAATTCAAATGTCGAATCCGGCCCGCCGGAGCTTATAACAACATTAAGTAAACAACACAGCGGAATAAAAAGAATAATACATTGATATACAGCATTGATACAATATCTGATACAACAGATGATACAATAAATATCAATATACATCAGAGACATGATACAATAAAATAGCAGCGGAACAGAAAATAGATGACATCTAGCAGCCGAACAATATAACTCTAAGATAGTCTTCAAGGAAGAACTCCGAGAACTGCAACTCCATCTCCAAGAATCAATCCAGCAATAGCTCGAACCCCCAATAACGATGCACCAAGCTAAGCAAGACTGGTGTGGTCCAAAGACTGAACTAACTCCATATAATCTACTAAACCTAGCTATCTGAAAAAAACCCAACTCTTGACTGCTCGTGTAGAAAATAATGAGCAACCAGAGTTTAGGAAAGAAACAATAAACTCCGGATCAGTCGTGGGACTGGTGTGAGCAACAAAAAAACAGTTTATCTTTTATTCAAAATCAAAATAGAAGAATATTTTTAAATTCAATTCGCAATGCTTTTAAAAATGAGACTACCATAAGACCTCCCGCCACACACACAATGCAAACGCAGACTTGGAGGAGATTTCTTCTTACGTTAGTCAAAGATGATCAATTATTTTCTGGCATGTTAATATGAATTACTTTCTGTTATTAATTGAGAATAGATGTAAATTATTGCAACTTCTTCTTCTTCTTCCACTTCTCAAATCTAATTCAAGTTTGGTTTAAAATATGGGACATATAAATTGTCTATTCACGTTTTATGGCATAAATAAGATTGATATTTATGTAAATAATTGTATCTTCTTCTTCTTCCACTTCTCAAATCTATTTCATGTTTGGTTTAAAATATAGGACATATAAACTATTATTCACATTTTATGGCATAAATAAGATTGAAATTTATGTAAATTATTGTATCCACTTCTTCTTCCACTTCTCAATTTTAATTCATGTTTGGGTTGAAATTTGGAGCAAACAAATTGTTATTCACGTTTCATAGTGTAAATAAGATTGTTTTAATTAAATTGAATTAGAACTGTTATTAGAATTGTTATTCAATTTCTAATGGTAATACAGGTTAATTGAATAAATTCGAAATATGTTATTTCAATAAAATTATGGTTTTGATTGAAATAATTACATAATTTTGAATATGGTTTTGGAACAAAATTGGAAAGTCTAATTGGCATAATTGTTTGTTTCGTATGTGGTCTAAAAATGTAAAAGTGGAATTTTATGTAATTAAATGGTTTGGCTATTGGATAAATTTTTTGTGCAGATTAAATCTCTAAAAGGAGAACGTAGATTATGGTGGAAAAAAATGTAAATTAAATGGACCCTAAAGGCTAGTGTAAATCTGTAATGAAATGGCATAAAAAATTATAGACAAACCGGTTGCTTCACTGGTAAGGAATAGGGCTCCTAAGGAACGTGGTGAGTTGAGAAAGCAGATTGGAGGGCTTTTGGAGAAGGGCTTCGTTCGTAGGAGCATTATGAGTGGGCGTACCCATCATCTTTGCCACTAAGGCGGATGGCTCTTTCAAGCTTTGCATGGATTGTAGGGAGCTTAATAAGCTAACAAAGAAGAAACGTTATCCTCTTCCCCATATAGACGATCTCTTCGACCAGCTAGTAGGAGATAAGGTATGTTCGCAGCTCAATTTGGTCAAGGGATTTCATCAGTCACATGTGGTGGAGTATTGCATCGAGAAGACTGCGTTTAGGACTCTATATGGGTTATTTGAGTGGTAAGTCGTGCCATTTGGGCTAACCGATGCTCTGGCATATTTTGTTGACCTGACGAGTCGTGTATTTCGTGAACCATTGAAAGAGTTTGTGGTGGTATTCATCCATGACATTTTGGTTTATTAGTGAAGCAAGGAGGAGCATATTGTTCACTTAGAAGAAATGTTTAGGATCTTATGAGCACATAAGTTGAAGGAAAAGTTCTCCAAGTGCCACTTTTGGAGGGATGAGGTTCGCTTTTTGGGACACATCACTTCGGGGGATGGACTTGTACTAGATCCGGGGAAAGTGGCGGTAGTACATGATTGGCAGATCCCTAAGAATGCCACGGAAATAAGGAGTTTCCTTGGTCTTGCGGGCTACTATAGGAAGTTCATTAAGGACTTCGCTAGGATATCAGCTCCACTTACCTGCCTTACCAAGGAGAACTCAGATTTTGTTTGGGATGCCAAGTGTGAGGATGTCTTTCATTGATTGAAGGAAGCTTTGACTACCGCGCCTGTATTGTTATTACCAGATGGAACCAACCCTAGCTTAGTTTATCTAGATGCCTGTGGTATGGGGCTAGGGGCAGTATTGATGCAAGAGGCTAGGGTGTTGTACGTGTAGAGAGTTGAAAACGCATGAGAAGAACTACTTGACACATGATCTTGAGTTGGCAGCTATAGTTTTTGCTCCAAGTCTTGGTGGCACTATCTCTTAGGAGAAAGATTTGAGATTTTCATGGATTATAAGTCTTTGAAGTATCTATTCTCAGAAAGACTTGAATTTGAGAGAGAAAAGATGGATGGAGTTTTTAACCTCTTATGACTTTGAGATTTCCTATACCCCTGGCAATGGTAATGCAGTGGCAGATGCGTTGAGTAGATGCAAAGTGGTTTTAAGTCCTCTGTTTTTGGAATGGAAGCATTTGGAGTACATTTCTACCTTTGATTTTTGACCTCCATCGGATTTAGCTTTAGGATTGTTAGCAGCCCTTTACGTCCAGCTTACTTTGATGGAGTAGATTGAAGCAAGGCAAGGTGAGGACGAAGAGTTAAAGGACATTTTAGGTAAGCTTGGTAGAGGAGATTCGTCACCATATCTTAGGCGCTATACCAAGGACACTAGGGGATGTCTTAGAAGGGATGGTAGACTTTGTATTTCCAGTAGTGAGGATTTAGTAGATGAGGTGTTGGCCGAGTCACATCATTCTAGGATGACAGTGCACTCTGATGGTGATAAGATGTACTAGGATATGAAGAGGGTATTCTTTGGCACAGAATGAAGAAGAGGGTGGTGGAGTATGTATCAAAGTGCATCACTTGCCAAAGGGTAAAGGCGGAATAAAAGAAGCCTGGAGGACTATTGCAGCCATTGGATATTCCATTATGGAAATGGGAGAGCGTCTCTATGGACTTTTTGGATGGATTACTAAGGTCATAGAGAGGGAAGACGAGCATTTAGGTCATTGTGGATAGATGGATGAAGAGTGCTAATTTTATACCCATTAAGAGTAATAGGATGGAAGCTTCTTTGGCGACTCTTTATGTAAGGATGATAGGCTTCATGGAGTTTCCGCCAGCATTGTAAGCGACAGAGATCCACTATTCACCAGTGAGTTTTAGAGGAGTCTTAAGAAAGCTTTAGGAGCGAAATTGAATCTGAGCACGGCATATCACCCTTGGACAGAAAAACAGACTGAGAGGGTAAATAGGATTTTGGAAGATTTGCTCAGATTGTGCATCAGTAACTTCGAAGGCTCTTGGAAAGACCGCCTACCTTTGGTGTAATTCGCGTACAATAATAGTTATCAAGCAAGCATTGGGATGGCATTATTCAAGGCCCTCTAAGGCAAACCATGTAGATCACCATCCCGTTGATGGGATACCACCCGAAAGGATCTTTCTTGGACCAGACTTGGTGAGGGAAACTTTCGAGAAGGTGTACTTGATTCACAAGAGGTTAAAGAATGCAAAAGATAGGCAAAAGTCATATGCCGATAGAAGACGCTCGGATTTGGATTTTAAGGTGGGAGATATGATTTTTGTTAAGGTTTCTCCTTTGAGAAACGTTATATGATTTGGCATAGTGGGTAAGTTGGCACCAAATTTGTAGGACCCATCCCAATTACCTTACGGATTGGAAAAGTGGCATGTAGAGTTGATCTTCCAGATAAGGTGGCAGGAGTTCACGATGTTTTTCATGTTTTGCATCTGAGGAAGTGTCTACATGATTCGCAGTAGTAGAACCCGATTAGCTAAGGGAAGTGGAGGTAGGGTGCGAATCACTTGTGCGTCGTACACCCACTCGTATATTGGAATACGGCATCAAGAGATTACGCAACAAGGAAGTTCGTCTAGTGAAGATTCAATGGGGAGATGACCCCAAGGAGTGCACATGGGAATCTAAGGAGAAAATTCGAACTTCTTATCCTTTTCTGTTTGAAGGTACACTTCAAATATCCTATTTTTGATCTTTGATCCTTAATTAGGGTCTTTTTGATAATCTTTATGTGAAATCTATGGATGGTAGCTTGGTTGTAAACATGTCATTAGGGCATATTATGTTTGATGGATGAAAACGATTGCAAGTGGATGCCAATGTTTGCAAATGGATGCATTGCATGCACTAGATAGATATTTATTAGGATAATCGACCAACTAGGTACATACACCTCCATATGCATGCCCGTTATCTATTGGATTTGCATATGGTTATGTGTGTGCATATATATCTATGTATATATAAATGGATGTTGCATATGGATGGTGCATTTGGGTGAATGATTGAAACATACATATAAAATTATCAGTTATACTAGAGTAACTACATACATTTGGTTGCATGGCATAAGCATACTTGCATTACAAGGGGTCAACTGAATTAGTAAACCGACTACCTTTTCGTAGTCCATGTTGGTTGTTAAGTTCATATGCATTTCATTTTGTATAAATCATAATTTTCTTTAGCTAAAAATAAGGACTATGGTAGAAATGGATGATGGCTGAGTAGATGGATGTAGTTCTTGGATGCTGGTTGTTCATTACGTTCTTCCGTCTTTAGAGATTTCGGGGACGAAATCCTTTAAGAGGGGAGAATGTAACACCCCGATATTTTATGGGCAATATAATTAAAAAGAAATTAAAGTGCATTTGGTACAGTGGTAAAGGTGCATGTTGACTTCCTTAGTGACCAGAGATCAAGTCCTATTGTCACCCAAAAT
Source organism: Allium cepa (assembly GCA_030765085.1). NCBI lineage: Eukaryota > Viridiplantae > Streptophyta > Magnoliopsida > Asparagales > Amaryllidaceae > Allium > Allium cepa. The sequence goes on along the minus strand of CM060938.1, from coordinate 442,847,126 downwards.
CTGGAGCAAAGTTTTTTTAGCTAGTATGTTTCCAGCGATTTACCTACGTATTTTTGCATTGTTTCTGACATGTGACAGTTTCCCATCCGTTCCAGTAATGTAATAGGATGAGATGGCTAAATTTTATTTGTTGAGTGATGTGTACGGGCTAGAATGGATAACCATTAAGTGTATGAAAGAACCAGATTTAATCTAAAATAATCCAACGGATTATATTCACTCAAAAATCTATAAATAAACCGTCTAACCTAAACCTAATCTCTTATTCAGCCATCGCCATAATATCTTCCAAATTAAATTATCTATATATGTTCAAGAAATTTGGGGAATTTAGAAGAATCAAAGGGAGAAAGATTAAAGAAAATCTTTTTTCAAATTTATGCAAGCACAAGTGCTAGGTGAGTGGGAATTAATATGGAATAGAAAAATAAAGTAGTTCAATTTCAGTTCTTTTCTCGCACGTTAATATGTATTAATTCAGTTATTAATTGGGAATAGATGTAAATTATTGCAACTTCTTCTTCTTCCTCCACTCTAAATCTAATTCATGTTTGGTTTAAAATATGGGATATAAATTGTCTATTCATGTTTTATGGTATAAATAAGATTGAAATTTATGTAAATTATTTTTTCTTCTTCTTCTTCTTCCATTTCTCAAATCTAATTCATGTTTGATTTATAATATGGGACATATAAATTATTATTCACATTTTATGGCATAAATAAGATTGAAATTTTTGTAAATTTTTGTGTCTTCTTATTCTTCCAGTTCTCAATTATAAATCATGTTTGGGTTGAAATTTGGAACAAAACAAATTATTATTCACTTTTCATGGCGTAAATAAGATTGGTTTAATTAAATTGAACTAGAATTGTTATTCAATTTCTAATGGTATGACAGATTAGTTGAATAAGTTTAGAATATGTTACTTGAATAAAATCATGGTTTTGATTGAAAATTTTTCATAATTTTGAATATGGTTTTGGAATAATATTGGGAAGTCTAATTGGAAAAATTGTTTGTTTCATATGTGGCCTAAAAATGTAAAAGTTGAATTTTATGTAATTAAATGGTTTATGGCTATTGAAATTTTTTTTTTTACAGATTAAATCTCTAAAAGGAGAACATAAATTAGGGTGAAAAAAATATAAATTAAATGGACCTTAAAGGATAGTGTAAATCTGTAACAAAATGGCATAAAAAATTACAGACAAACCATACGGGCTGAACATACGTGAAATTAAAATACCATTTATGTAAAAAAAAGTGAAATTGTGAAATAACCAAATCAGATGTAAAAATGGCCTAAAACAGATTAATGGAAATAAATAGTATGTAAACTGTAATGGTAATATTAATTAATCTGCAAGCGATATTGTAGGCGGACCTTGTGAAGGTCTGGATAGGTGTTTAATGCAGTTAAGACTAAAATATAGTTTTGGCTGTACGTACTAGGAGCGGGCAAGTAGGTTCGCAAGGATGTTTGTTACCATTCATAGTTTTCTAGTATGTAGGATAGAAAGCATCCGCAACCGTAGGCTTCTTTAGGCAGATCGACGCAGACTGAGCAGGACAAGTGTGCTTCGACATAGGCTTCTTTTGGCAGATCATTGGGTGATTTTGCGCAGCCGACCCAACTGCGGATGCTCTTTCGAAGGACTGATACTTTGGATAGGGGCAAGTCTCCGTTGGTGACCGAGGAGATAGGAGGATAGGAGACCAATTTGGCGGAGCCTAAATGCAACTTCGGGGTCCTGCAAGGTTGTTTTAGCAGCGTCGGTCAGACGTAAGAGGCATTTAGTCACAGTGCACAGGTGAAAAGCATAACTTTCATGCTATAGCACGTGGGTAGGTAAGGACAGCTAGTTTGACAGATCGATTGACATTTAGCATTAATTCATGGTTGACTTCCCTAGAGTGACTACAGACTTTGGCTTCTTAGGAACTGTATCTAAGAAGGATTCACCGCATTATTATTCACCCTCTGCGATATCTGGGGAAGACCTGGAATTAAACTATTTTTATTCTTTCTGCTTCATTTTATTTCTCATTCACCAGACTTTATATCCGACCCATTCCTATTTTTCCTATTTTCCCTAAATCACAAGAGGCCATGTCTAGGTTGCAGTTCTTTACAGCCTGGGGGGTCATTGGAGCAGTTGTTATCTTTGGCTTTTATTTCTTTTGTTTCATGTACTTCATTTCTCTTTCCCGTACTTTACTCTATATATGGAGACCTATATTGTGAATTTTTTTATGCTTTATCTTTTGGTAGAGGCTACTTGGTACTTTTGGTTTTAGAAATAAATTTAGGATAATGTTGTTTTTAATGAAGTTGTTTTTCTATTAATTTATAATTTGTGAAAGTTTTCTTCCACTATAATATTTTAATCATTTTATGTTGTTGCCTTCGTCTCTGTGTTATGTTATAAATTTTATTTCACCCAACCACCCATGCTTCTAGTTATGTCCAATTTTCGGGGTGTCTAGAGGTGCGGGGTCTCATAGTTTTACAATAACATGCAGCCGAATAGATAAATAGTAGTTCATGAAGCTACTACAGAAACAAAAAAGTCCAAAACAGATGCCGCACAAGTCCAGATACATAAGAGTCTTTAGTACAAAAGAAAATGACCAGTCCAAACATACAACTGAAAATAACAGAAATAAACTGAAAGCTGAAATAGGTAATAAATAGATCTCCAAGCGACTCCAAGCTGCAAAAGAAGAGTCTCAAAAGTTGTGACACTCAGGCTGACCCGGTGTAAAGAAAAACACAAAACACTCGAGTTAGGATTAACATTCTTATGCAAATAAATCAAAATCAAGTGAAATTGCAAGTGAAATACAACATAACTTAAAGGATGTTGGTATTCCATCCTTTGTTATCCGATAAACATCTACAAAAATTGTACAACACGCTACATATATAATGTCTACAGTAAAGTAAACTATTTAAATAGCGTTAAGGCATTACCCATAACACCCTTAACACATTTTACATTATGCCATAGTCTATACTGTTCTGTAAAATCCACCAAGCAGGTGGCTATCAGGGAGCACTCCATAGGTGCGACACAAACCAAACTCGTAGTGGGTGCGATAAGGCATGCGACAAGGCACGCGAGGCAATGCCTAGGGAAGGATTCTACCGTTTTGTAGAACACACTGGTGGTAGCGCATAGCAGCTACTACCGCCCACCTCGAGACACACTCCCATAATCAAAGGTATGCACCAATCAAATCACAAAGTAATAGAATAGTTTCAAAGGAGCATGCTCGATCGGAAGTGCAACCTCATTTGGCCCAGGTATAGCTCCGGTTTTAGCCACATCAAGCTGACTCGCAGGAGTCAGGCTGCATTAATACCTCATACAGAATCGTTTGCCAAACCATCCTACTTCATTCTGGAATCTCCGCCACATATACAATTGTTAAAGTTGTTTTCGATATTAGCAAAGAGTATGACAATATCCAATCCTAGTCTCTTTAACAACCAAATGCTTATTTCACATCGTGGTCATTTTATAAAATCACTTTATAAGTATTAAAATAAAATCTCAAATTACAAATTTAAATCAAAATTAAATATTCAATTTTACTTTTATTTAAATTTGAAAATATTCATTTAATCACCTTTAATTAAATCAAGCTATAAATCATACTTTAAATTTCCAAAATCATTAAGTTCTAAATAAATCCTTATTTAAATTCAATTATTAACCAATTTAAGCTACAATAAATTCCAATTTACCTTTCCAAGCTTAATTTATTAAAGTTATTAAAATCTATTTTAAATATAAATATAAATTTTAAATGAATATTTTAAAAATATTATATATATATATTAATTAAAATAAATTATATAAATTAAATTAAATTAAACCTTTTATTTAAATCTATTTTAAATCTTATTTTATGTATTTAAAAATAATAATTTATTTTCTTTGAAAATTGGTTAAATTCTTTATTACTTTTGTATGAACAGGTCGAAGCCTTAGTTACAAAAGACACTGGAAATTCATTACAGAACTCGAACACATTCCATTTCTAACACTTAATAAGTCACTGTCCAGTTTCATGGCGGCTCCCGAAAGCTTGACAGATTTCCTTCAGAGTCTGCCTTCATCTTCCACTTCGCCAGCAGTAATTTTTCTTGTTCCCTTAGGTTCGTAAGCATTTTTTTGTTTATACGCGAAATTATCATCTTCACATCATGATCTATTTGGGTATTGACTGATTGAATGTTTTTCTTCTCCTTGTTAAAAGTCCTGTAGTTCCTTTCTCGCCAGAGATGCCAAATGGAAGTTGTGAAGCAAATTTTGAATACTTCCTGCAAAAGGTTCGAACTGTTTCTTCTGTTGTTCAGGTGAAAGATTTCATCTTTCAATGTTTCTACTTCATTCGAACCGACGCATTTCATTTTTTGTAAGCTCCAAACAGTTTTTGTGAAGTTACACTCAAAAACAAGTGTTCGTGACTTTCATTCTGTTCATTATCTAAACTGCATGTGGTTTCTTCAATAATCCCCCAATCTTTTAAACGGTCTTTTGTGGGAAGTCTGCCTAGGATGGCTTTGTATGTAGTATGGGCCATTTTTAGGGTAATCGATTTGCTCCAGACTGTATTGTACCATTCTACCTTTTGATGCTTAAACCTGGTGTGCTCCAGTGTTTCATGGAAGTGAAATTTTCCTGTCCTTGAGTTTTTCATGCTCCATTCATCAAAGTCTCTGTCTAAATATATGGGTAGATTCTAAATTTCTTGTATAAAGTTCCTTGTAATAATCTATTTTTCACATTTCCATGCTCCTCCTTCAATAATGCTTGAAAAAGTGCAATTAGGGTTGCTATAATCTGAGAATCCTTCTAGTCCCAACCTATCAATTAAGCTTTTATTACTGAACCAAGGGTCTCTCCATAGACCTGTTGTATAACCATTGGCTATTTTCCTCTCACTCAGTGGTTTTAACAGTTCTTTGTGTTTTAGAATGTTCTTCCATATAACTGATGCATTGTTGTTTAGGGAATCTGTCGAGAAGTTTGTTTTAATGTATTTAGCCCTCATCCACTTTGGCCATAAATTCTCTGATGATATTATGTTCCAAGCCAACTTGATGCCATACACTTTTTTAAGTTCAAAAAGATTTTTAAGACTAACTCCACCCTCCTTCTTAGGTCTGCATAAATCTTTATAGCCGATTTTGTGTAGTTTTCCCCCCCATATAAAGTCTGCACATACAGAGTTAATTTTTCCTAGGGAGCAATCTGGAATTTGAAATATTTGGAGCCAATATCTGACTTTAGAGGTGATCACTGTATGGACTAGTTCCACCCTGCCAGCAAAAGACAGCAATTTGGACCTCCATCCTTGTAATTGCTCTCTAATTTTATCTATCAGTTTGGCACATTCTCTGTCTGTAATGGAATTCGTAGATAATGGAATACCCAAATATTTAACTAGGAATACCCCTTCTGATACTCCAATTCTATTGAGCAAGTTCTGCTTATCTTTGCAAAATTTATTGAAATAACATTTAGTTTTCCCTTCATTAAGTTTCAACCCACCATACATTTCTAAGTGATAGAAAATGTCTTTAAGAGCATCAATTGCATGTGCAGTAGCTTTCATGACTACTAAAAGATTATCTGCATATATAAGGTGAGTTACCTTTGGTGTTATTCTGTGCACAGGTATAATCTTATTATGATGACATGCTATTTCCATTTGTAGGGAAAACCACTCCATTGCAACTGCAAATAGGTAGGGGTTATGGGATCTCCTTGTCTCAGACCTCTATTGCTAGAAATGTATCCTCTAGGAACTCCATTAACCAGATTGAGAATGTTGGGGGTGGAAATACAGAACCTTATCATCTTTAAGAGACTTTCTGGCACCCCCATTGCTTTGAGCATGTGAATTACAAAGTGTCTATTCACATTATCATAAGCTTTGTGTAAGTCTACTTTAAGACACGTTTTGTCTGCTCCTGGTTTATTAAAGTCTCTGATAAGTTCATGAGCCATCAGAGAATTCTCTGAAATTAGTCTCCCCTTTATAAATGCATTTTGATTTTGGGCAATCGGATCTGGGAGAACTTTGTTCAGTCTTGAGCATATAATTTTACTAAGTATCTTGTAAGAAACATTGCAGCAAGAGATAGGCCTATAATCTTCTATTCTATTTGGTTTTTTAATTTTGGGAATTAAAGACATAAATGTGTGGTTAATTTCTTGTAAAAACTCACCACAATCTAGAGCTTCCCGATATGCTTTTAACATGTGATTTTTCAAGTATACCTAGTGAGTTTTGAAAACAGCTGCCCCCATACCATCTGGTCCAAGACTAGAATCAATGTGGACGGATTGAACAGCTCTCCATGGCTCCCTTTCAGAAATCCTAGCTGTGAGCATGGAGCAACCCTCTTGAGAAATTTTCCTTCTACTCTGGACTGCAGGTAATTCTTGTAATGAATTCCCATTATATAGGTCTCTGAAGTATGATAAAGCTTTATTTTCTATTTCCTTCAGATTATTCACCACATTACCTTCCTCATTTAAACAAATCAAGATATTATTATATTGAGATCTTTGAGAAATTTTGGTATAAAAATATTTAGTGCATTCACCACCTTGTGTTATCCAGTTTTCTTTTGCCTTTTGTTTGATTTCCATTGATTGTTTGTGGGTTTCTTCTTTAAGTTTACCCTGCAACTGATAGAGTTGGCTATTGAGGTTCTCATTTAAAGGATCTTTGTCTAGAGAGTCTTGTATTAACTTGAGCTGACTCTGTGTATTAATAATAATATCTTTATTTTTTGGCCTCTTCCTGTTTCATTCTTTTAGCATTTTCTTCATAGTCCTGAGCGTCATTATAAACTTGTACATATAGTTACCAGGAGGAAGTATAATATTCTCTATGTTTAAAGCCTCCTTATACCCTTCAAACTGGTGCCAATTATTAGCATATCTAAATGGCTTGCCTTTACTGTTATTGCTGTCATTATTAAACTTAACGAGTAAAGGGCAGTGATCACTAGTCGAGCTATGAAAAACAATAGTTTGCAAGGCGTGGATTTTGTTAATTAGTTCCGAATTGCATAAACTACTGTCAATTCTAGAAGAAATATTTCTACCCTCACCACTTTTCCATGTGAAATGCAGGCCTGTATGGGATGTTTCGAGTAATCCACTTGATAGTACACAGTCATTGAACTCCGCTAATTGGGCCACCTTTAGTGTAATTCCTCCTACTTTTTCTTTAGTTTTCAGTACAGCATTGAAGTCCCCCAATACTAACCATGGCTTTTTAATTTGTCGAGAAAGATCTATTATTTGTTGCCATAAAACTAGTCTTTCTGAGGCCAAATTTTTTGCATACACGAACATAATATAAATTTCCGGTCCTCCTACATTTTTAAAAAACATAGTCAGTTGTAGTTCTTTTTTGTCAATAATGGTCCCAGACCAAACATTCTTTTCCCATAACACAAGAATTCTTCCTTTAATATGCTGTGTAATATTGTGTTCCATATTCCATCGATTGCCCACTTGATTTTGAAACAATTCCAAACTTCCATCTGAAAATTTATTTTCCAATAACGCTGCTATAGATGGCCTATGTAAGGCCATTAGGTTGTGGAGGTCAAATTGATGAATGTCATTGTTAAGACCTCTCACATTCCAGCACAGTACAGTCATTTAATTTTATTGGATTTGCTCCTAGTGATTAGAGCATCTCCAATAGTAACCTTCTTAGAAGCCTCAACATCTGCTTTCTTACTAAACATATAATCATAATAGTTATTGATTTTTGTGTATTTTCTAATATCTTCAATGTCATCATCACTTTCTTCTGCAGACGACTCCACCTGAATATTCATCTTATGAATATCCTCCAGAGATTCTGGGAACTTATCATCCTCCTATACTTGCTCCACAACTAGTGCTGCAGGCTGGTCTAACTCCAGATCCTGAACTGGAAGAATTACTTGCTCTGATACAGAGCCCTCAGAACTAACTTCCTTAAAAGGACTACTAGTAGCTTTATGTATGTTATTTTTTGTAGCTGCAATATTTTTTGGGTTGCTAGGTAGAGAATCATTCTGTATAGGGGTGTGAATTTTGGTTTTCTTCCACCCAAACTTGTTCTGGTTTCTCTTTGGTGTTATTACAATGTAAAGTAGAATGACCAAAACACTTACAAGAAGAACATCTAGAGGCACAAACTCATATTCTATGTCCTGTGTGTATAAAAAACCCTTATTGTTTTTTGCTTTGACAGTTGCTGGTAGAGCACTGTCTGCCTTTATTTCAACTAGGACTTTGGCATAGTTAATTCTTTTCACCTTTCTTGTATTATCATCTATGGCCAAAGGTCTCCCAATCATACTTGCAAGTTTGCTAATACATCTTGTATTCCAGAGTGTTAGGTCTAGTTTATGCATTTTTGTCCAGACTGGATAAGATGGTAGCATTTCCTTTTCAAAATTGAATTCGGCCTTCCACTTTTTCATTATGATTAGTTTAATATCCATAAACCAGGGACTGCCTTTCAGAATTTTATCAAAGTCTTCTTCTTTTTCAAACTTTATAAGATAAAAACCATTGTCCCTAGGAAAGACGTCCCACACTCTCTTAGGATTCCATACTCTCTTTATGTAAGCATTTAGATGAACTATATACGGTCTCTTGCCCGACATATAGATGTATATAGAATTCTTCCAGAGTTTTGAGCTTCTGCACAATCTTCCTCATTTATGATCTGAAAGATGTCTTCGCCTTCAATAATTGGTTCTATGAAATTCAGATCACCTTTAATTTCCACCTGATTTCCAATCGCCTCAACCCAGAATTTAGGGTTTGTCTTTTGGTTCTTCTGGAGTATTTCCGCAAATATTAACTTATCTCCCTCTTTCTCAATTCCCTTCCCCTTACGTTTCACCTCCACCCAGTCAACGTCATCACCAGGGTCGAAAGTTATGGGAGATGCGGGAATCGTAGTAATACTAGGGTTTGCAGTCGCCATTACAAAACTTAGTAAAAATAATAAAATTATAAGTAAAATTTTATAAATTACATTTAAACTAAACTTATAATTTTAAATTTTCCAAAACATATAATTTTAAAGATACTAAATTTTCACATATTAAGATAAAATATTTATTATATTTCAAAATCAAAACTCAGATATTTCCTTTCAAAACTTTGGAATCATTTTTTCAAAAATAGACCAATGGTGTCCATATATAATTTTCCAACCTATGGTCAAGTGATATGGATATTTATCATTTCAATCCACAATTATTTAAATTTACGTATTGTATCATTTCAACCCACAATCCCACTAAAATCAATGAAAATCGCTTGGGTTTATCATTACAACCCATAACGATTTTCCCTTAGTCTATAAGATCGTCGGGTATGTAGCGTTTCAACCCATAGTGATTCCTAAAACTCGGGGAATTTGTATAGTGAGAAAAGAAAAATGAAATAACATAACATATCAGTTACTAGCATATATGATCAATAACAATCAAAATACAATAGTCAATCAACATGTAATGGTGTCAATTTCATAACTGAACAATTTAAGATGTCAACATATCATATTTAACAATTAAATAACTAACAGTTCTAATTCAACAATGTATTTAAATTGTCATTTCATATGAAATCAGGTTACTAATCATAAGAACATTAATTGTGAGTGATTGCTCACCTTTCATGGCTAGAGAATGATGGAAATGAGAAGTAACTGACACAGATATAAACGCGGACATGGGCATGACACATCAAATAGCTGTGACAAGCACAAAACAGATTTAGCACGAAAATTCGATGGAATACACACACACACATATGTGATATATGTACATTTGTTTTATAAATATCGAAGGAACCAATATACATATGCAACATATATAATTTCTGTTGACAAATATAAAGGTAACATATAACTTCTATCAACAAAAGTATATATAGACCCACACACACATAATATATACATTACAGATATAAGCTTAGATTTAAAAGAATTATAACTTCTATTGACCCATATATAAGCAGTATATGTGTATGACAATCATAAGGTCTGAAAGTGACAACATATATATTAATATATGATATATATATATATATATATAAACAACATATATACAACCCCCCCCCCCACACACAAATATATATATATTTCATATAAACATAAAGAATGAGACTGCTACAAACTGCTCTAGGTTTAGCGTAGGTCAGGGAAAAGAAAATTAGGGTCTGCTCTGGATTCCATGGAAGAAAACTTGGTATGGCATGGGTTCAGGGAAGAGGAGCTCGCCTTGGATCTAACTTCTGGTGTGGTAGAGATGAGCTCGGGTCAGGCGATGGGCAGCGCTTTAGGTTTTGGATGGTGAGGTATAGGGAGCGATGGTCAGAGAGTCGAGGCAGGTGATGGGTGGTTGGTTATGATTGGTGTCGTAAGGGAGTGTGCTTCGGGTCAGAGGGGCTAGGAACTCAGGTCAGGAAAGGTCTGGCTTCAAGTACCATGGGAGAAGATGTTGGCTTTGGGGATGCTGTGGCTGAGGGGATGGTGAGTGTTGGCGTTGGAGTCTTCTTCGAGTCAGGCATGGGGATTTCTCAGGATGGCTTGGGGTTTCGAAAGGGGTAGGCAAGGAGTAGATCTCGGTGAAAATGGAGCAGGTTGACGGGTTATGTGTTTAGCTTCGGGGAAATAGAGAATGGAGTACGGGTAGGACCTGGGAAAATTTTGGAGAGGCACGGTAGTGCTTTGAGTCAGAAGAGGAACGTAAGCAAGGTGAGGAAATGGAAGTGCTTCAGGCAAAAAAATATAAAAGGAGCAGGAACACCCAAGCTGGAGAAAAAGAGTACCTTTCTCTCTTTTTTTTATTTTTTTATTTTTAGAATGAACGAAGAAGAAAAGTGAAAAGGCACGGGCAAATAAATATAAAAATCAAAGGAATAGCAAAGGGTCAAACTTCCATCGCGTATTGGACACCAAATTATAGGAATGAATAGACCGCGGATATCGGTACGACGAGACGAACAGAATGGTACACAGATATCAGTGATACGACCAAGTTATAAATATTCGATCTTTCACTAATGAAAATGCTGCTAAAATGCCAAAAATAAGATAAACGGAGCTGAAATAGTCCAAATTTGGAGAAACAAAATACGACGCCTCACTCAGAAAATGATTTACGTTTATATCATATAAAAATATTCGGGTTTCGAAAATATTTAATTTTCAACAAATAAACTGAATAAATTTAAACTTTGAAGTTTCATAATTAAACTAGATATCATATTTTCCAAATAAAACATACCATATGCTATGTTTAAATAGATGTATTTCAAATATCAACTTTTCATTTCAAAATATTATTATTTATTTTCATGAAAATTTTAGTTCATCAAGTTATAAAATCGATAAAAATTCTATGGTCATTACACTCTCCCCACTCAAAATTTTCATCCCAGAAAAGGAGCGAGATAGGAGAAACAGAAGCAAATAGAAAGATAAAATAAATTCAAACGAATAGAACTCGAGGCAAACAATTCAGGATTCGAAGCATGCATGGATTGCTTAGTTTCCTAAGTGAAATCCTGATCATCTGTACTCCATTGTACCTTGACCAAGCCAACATATTTCCTCCGAAGCTGCTTCATACCTCTATCGATAATAAAAAGTGGCTTCCTCTCGATAGTGAGATTTGGCTCAATGTCCAAATTCTCTAATAAAGCTGGTTGAACAACCAAAGACGGATCATGGAGAAACCTGCCAAGGTGAGATACACGAAACATGTTGTGCACGCTAGCCAGCTTCTTAACAAATCAACTCTGCAAGCCAAAGGACCATCTCTTTCCAGAATGCGGAAAGGACCAATGAATCTAGAAGCAAGCTTCCCTCTACGACCAAATTGAACCACATTCTTCAAGTTAAGATCTTAAGAAAGACATGATCACCCATTAAGAATTCCAAATCCCTTCTACGCCTATCAGCATACTTCTTCTGCCTATCCTAAGCAATCCTCATTTTTCTTCTAATCTCCTCAACCCTCTCAGATGCTTCCAGAATCATATCGGGCCCAAGAACCAAGCGATCATCGGATTCAATCCAGCGAGATGGAGATCCGAAGGATCGTCCATATAGAGTGGCAAATGGAGACATCTCGATACTTGCCTGAGATTCAAAGGAATGGAATTAATTGATTGATTAAGCTTAAGATGATTCAAATTCAAAGATAGAGTTATACCTGATAACTGCTATTATAGGTGAATTCAACAAGATGAAGATGATCTTCCTAAGATCCTCCATAATCACGAACACAAGTACGAAGAAGATTTTCTAAAATCTGATTCACCCTTTCCGTCTGACCATCAGTCTAGAAATGATAAGCCACACTAAGGTCCAAACAAGTACCTAAAGCTTCCTCAAAATCTTTCCAAAAATTACTGGTCAATATAGGATCACGATCAAAAACAATGCTAGAAAGAACACCATGTAGACGGTCAATCTTCCTCATATAAATCTCAGCTAAGCTTGAAGCAGTTCGATTCAACTTGACCAGAATAAAATGGGCGGACTTGGTCAACTGATCGACAACTACCCATAGATTCTCATTATCCCTTCTAGTCCTTGGTAAACCATCAATAAAATCCATAGAAACTTGATCCCACTTTCAAATGGGAATCTCAAGGGGTTGCAGCAATTCAGCGGTCTTTTGGTGATCAGCCTTAACCTTTTGACAAGTGGCACATGTACTGACATAGATAGAGATATCCTGCCTCACACTACTCCACCAATACAGCCTCTTTATATTCTAGAACATCTTCATGACATCTGGATGGATAGAGAGTCTGGAATGATGATTCTCCCTAAGAACTTCTTGCTTCAAACTATCAACATTCGGCACATAAATGCGGTTGTTAATCCTCAAAACCTCATTCTGATCAATCTGTGCTCCCAAGTCACTCTGATCGCTACCTTCCCTATCTCGAATATTCGCCTTCATAAGCTTAAGCATCGCATCCTCATCCTGCTTGGCTATGATATGGTCCATAAGAGATGGAGAAACAACAATCTGACACAACAAGGCCATCTTCCAACTTAAAGCATCGGCCACAACATTGGCTTTCCCAGCGGTATAGTTGATGTCGAGGTCATTAGATGCTAAGAAATCGAGACATCGATCCTGCCTTTGGTTTAAATCCTTTTGGTTGAAGACATGCTTAAGAGAATGGTGATTAATAAAGAGCTCAAACTTGGTTCCTAAAAGGAGATGCCTCCATAACTTCAAACACAACAACAAGCAATTCCAAATCATGGGTGGCATAGTTTGCTTCATGAGGCTTCAATTGACGACTAGCATAAGTAATGACCTTCCCATCTTGCATCAACACAGCACCCAAACCTTCTCGACTAGTGTTAGCATCAAAATTGGTCACTAACACCCTTGAGTAGGATTGTGTAAAGAGATTAATGAAGAAGGTAAATTGAAACAGAGGAATATCACAATAGAATGCAATAAGAATAGTAAAGAACGAGAACAACAGAATTATAGTGGTTCGGCATAATTGCCTACATCCATTGTTAATGTAATCTTTATTGCTTTTTTCAAAGATTTGAATACAGATACAATCCGTAAGCTTCTAACTCGAATACAAGTTTGCAATGACAAAAGCGAATATCAAAAATGGTAGAGTATCCTAAAAGTTCTCAAAAAAAGGTCCCTTTACACTGCGCCCCTGTCCTCTATTTACAGACGAAGATAGGCTGGACTTCCTACGCAGGCCTAAGGACAAGGTACCTCGGCCCATAATAGACAACTTATGTATGTCGAACTAGACATAGCGAATGGTGTTTGCCGAGTGATTATTGCCGAGCAATGCCTTGTCGAACGGTGCTTGCCGAATGATTCTTGCCGAACGAAGGTAGCCGAGCGATCCTTGTCGAGATGTGCTTGCCAAACGATTCTTGCCAAGAGATGCCTTCCCGAGCCGAAATGGCCAAGGTGTCCATGCCGAACGATTCTTGCCGAGATGCTTAATCTTCTCTTTATGGCCGAGCGAGGGGTCATCGAGCCACGTGGTTTTCTCTTCGTAGCCGAGCAAGGGGTCACCGATCCACATAGTCTTCTATTCATGACCAAGCGATGTGCGTTGGGTTCCTACCACCTCACTTTAGCCGAGTGACACATGCCACCTTGCAAGTCCCTACGATACGCTTCCTCCTTTCCTCGACCAAACCATGTACACTTCCATATACTTCCAACCTCTCACATGATTCAATCAAAGCCACTACAATTATCATCTAGTAGTCAGGCCAAGCAACCGGGTAACATTTTCCCCCCAAAGCGTATTGTGAGAGTCAACATGATGCACTTTGAACCATGAGTAATCCATGCTTCCCACTCATCTCCACTTATCGGATGGAATCCATTTCTCCATTGCGCTATCATCTTTGATGCCAGTTAGTCGACATACACATGTCGAACCACATGTTCGACATACTGATTATCGCCCTGTACGATTGTTCACCGACCCACTGAGATACTTTGACCGGGTCCACTGGTCAAGGCCTGTTCGTATTCCCCTTTCCACGAATAAATGCCTACATTCCTTATCATCCTTCCCATTTTATGGCTCATGTCTTATTTCCTAGCACTGTTCCAAAACTTTATCTTACTTACTCCTGAACTACCTCGTCCCTTCGCTCTAACATTCTCTAAACATGACTTCACACTCTGCACAATTTAAAACTCCAAGAATCACTTGCCCCATTAAAGATCAACACACATATCGGTGAGCTTCTTCATATCATCATGAATCCTAGGCCATCCCTTTATTTTTTAACTCGAACAAGATTTGAGCCTTAGGCGCATACATCTATACATAGATAAGAAAAGGGAAAAGGAGGAAAAAGTGACGAGGCTTAAGTGTTAGGAGCGGACAACGAAGCATTTCCGAAGTGGATTTACACTAGACTGAGAGGAATTAGCATAGTCTAAGTCGATGCCATATAGGGAAAGTGCGTCGTATTTCGTGGAAGAGATGAGTTTTGTACTTTGAATGGAAGTGGCTCAGTGGGTCGTCCAAGGAATTCTGGGCCGGTAGGATTTTGTTAAGTGAAAAGTTTTGTAGGTGGTTAGGAGAATAGTGGTTCGACATAAATTGAGTGAGGCTGGTATCGCACAATATAGGTGAGCGAATGGGTCGGTAATTCGCATTTGAGTGGGTCGTTTGACCCTGAGGAAGAGCATGGGATGGTAGGGAATTAGGAAGGTGGGTCGATCAAAGTTCGAATGAGGCCTTTCGGTTGGTAAGGATAGAGTTTCGGTATAGTTTAAGGAAGTCGGTTTGGTAGTTAGGAAGAGAGGGAGGATTGGATGGTTCGGTCACTCCATAGGATAGTTGATCGGCATTCATAAACAGGACTATTCTAATACAAACATAACATTCATGTGTCCAATCCGTATCTACAACCAAGCACTGAATGACGGTCAATGACACGTGACAAAGCATATTAGCTTGGGGACTTAACTTAACTACCTACCCCACAACTTGAATATTAATCATTGCAAACTCAAACGACCAAATACAAACAGATATTCTCCAAACTCTATGATGCTAATGTTCGACTCCCAAACCATTACTATCGAATCATAAGACAAGCACTTGGAGACGGTCAGCGATGACGGTCTTTGAAGATGGTAACTTAATGCTCAACCACACTCCATCAGTTTTTAAAGCTTTAATTCTTTTAAACTCATGTCTAAATGATTGCACTGGTCCACACACTACACTAGGGGAATATTTTTGCTGTTGTATCTAATATCGATTGTCTTCCAAGTACAGTTCAAATAGGATTTTGTCCACATTAATTTCTTTCTAAAGACATCCAGAAAATACAGTTCTGCTATAGTTTCCAATAAGCCTGATCCAAGCTCCCAGCAAGAGGTAGTAAGTACTTTGGACCCACCGACAACCTCAACGCAGGGTATTCCAGATCCATCCACTGTAGTTATTGGCCCAGCACCTAATGCTATATATGGAGTAATCATCCTGGACAATCCAACTGATTCTCAAGCTTCCAAAATCGGTGAAACCGCTCTTTTTCCGGCTTTGTTCAATCCATGGAATCCCTTTTGATGACGTATTAGTTCCATCTGGACGAGATCGTCCTCACCTGCCCCCGGCTGGACATACAGCTAGTAAAAAATTCATGTGCCGGTATGGGAGTGTGCCACCATTCAATTCCTTTCTCCACGAAGTGCTATAGTATATCGGGATTGCCATATCATACCTACATCCCAATAGTCATGTGTTCATCTATTGCACTTGTATTCTCTTTATGAGCATCCTATTCAGGCACCCCACTCCTGGTGACATCGGCTACATCTATTGCTTCAAAAGATGGTCTGACAGTCCATCTTTCACATTCCTCAAGCCATACTCCATGGGTCAGATTCTGATGGGGGCATGGAGTAAATTCATCTAATATAAGCAGGAATGGTTCTATGTACGTTGTCCCCCGGGCTTTGCAAAAAGATGGCTGGAAGGGAGTAAGTTTCTTTTTTGGATCAATATTTGTCTGTGGCACAATGTGCATTCTGTAACGACCCGCAAATCCATGCCCCTTGAGTTAACACTATTCTACCTAAATCAACTCAAGTTGTACAGAAATACGAACCATTTGGGTTAAAGAAGAAGGAGTAGAAGAAGAAAATAGAAAACAACATCAGAATCTAACCATCTCAGCGGAATAAAATATAATAGATAATAAATAATCTTTACTCAAATCAAATATATCTATTTATATATATTACATCATAAGAGTACATCAATCATAGCTCAACATCAATAACGCACAACTGAATACACAACTAAACAACACAGCGGAACTTATATATAAACAATTACGGGAGTACGTATCGTCATCCAGCTCGTCTTCTGAGCTCCACAGCATCATATCATGTACCCTATAATACTCGGTCTGACCCGAGCATTACAGTTAAATAACACCCGAGTCAGTCTGGAATACCAACGTGAGAAAATCACACTCAATTGATTATTCAAATTTCAAAAATCCTTTTGAAAACAAAAGCATCTCGTAAGACCACGCCACAAATAAACATGTCGGGTTTTACCTTACGATAGCTAAAACAATTTTTTATAGAAATCCTCTGATATTATAATAGGGTCTATATACAAATACTTATAAAATAGCCGAAATTGTTACATTATTAAATTCCAGCTACTAGCCAAGAGTGGATAATACAAACAAAACTCGTACAAGGCTCGTAAGGAGAAAGGATTTCCAACTAATGACTAGGCACTGGGGTACCACTGTAACAACCCTAAATTTTAGCCATTTATTTTATTTTAATTATTTAATTTTTAAAGATATTTTATATAAATTGTGTCTAAAGATATAGTTTAATTATTTAATTTAAAGATATATTTTATAAAATTGCATATGTCAATAAAATCTAATAATAACTGTGAATTTTTAAGCTAAGTTTGAACAGTTGAATTTCGCGTTCAAAAGACGCGTCAATTATAGGGTATAAAGTAACGTAACAAAACGTGTGTTTTTAAAATATGAATTTTGTGAAAATTTTTGATGTTTTAGACTGCGTCTGTTTAACGCAGTGTAAAAATCAAGTTTTAAATATTTTTGGATATAAAATATCAGTCAGTAAATTTTATGGCAACCGTTACATTGTTTTAACTGACGGTCTGTTTTCAATTAAAAATTGCATACGTTTTTTTCTAAAGCCTACATAAATATTTACCATTTTATTCATTAATATCAAACGTTAAAATCAAATATATATATGAGGTGAAGATTTGCATTGTAACGTTCAAAATTTTATAACATATCATATATCACGCACTTACCAAATTTTAAACATAACTAATGCATGCATTCCTCCACTGACTTTTACTTTCGCATCTATATTCATACAAGATTTAAACAGATATTTATCAAATCAATGTGCCTGCAATCAAAATGTGAAAACTGAACACTGATTTAGCCTTCACACCTTAACTCTCGGCCTTCATCCATGTGCAACGTGCACATTTAAGCTCTTTTGAAAACTGATTGATGATAAGCATTTAATCACGCAAGCCATAATATGTGCACTGATCACGCATATATATTTCACATTTTCAAACTGTAATGGGGTAACTCTCGGTCCCCCTTCCTTGTTTCATTCTTTTGTAACTGATATGCGTACATTTGCTCTGCCTATCATCTCCTTGTCTAATTTTATTTCGCCCATCAGTTATATCCATAACAACATATATACAAATCCAAGAGCACGGGGAAATTTTAAGTAACGCTCGTAATTTTGTTGTTTATTTTCCTCCACTAATCACGCAAGCTTTGTTTATATAAAGTAACGTGCATATCAACTCCTTTCTACCATCTTCAATTTTCCAGTCACGCAAACCATTTCGTCCAAAATCAATGCATGTTTTAAATTCCATCAGCATTTATTTCTCCATAATCAAGCTGCCTCATCTTTTGCCTTTAATCACGCAGACTTGAAGGAATTCACAATGAAAAAAAAAGGCTGATACGTTATTCTCAAGCCTTGCCTATATATATCTTTCATTCCTCTACATCTCTTTTATTCTGCCTTTCTTCCTCTATAGCCATCAGGTATATTTTCTTTTCTTCTTCGGTCTTTTTGTTTTTCCTTTCCTTCCAGTTTCTTTTTTTTTCTTTTCACCCTTGTTTGCTCGGCCATTTCTCCCACCATGTGCCAGTAGGAATATAGATGCTAGCTTGAGTCTGCGTAGGTCTTAGAACTGTGTAATCTCTTGGAAAGGCATGTGTTTTGTGAAGGTTAGAAGATTTTATCTATACATTTTAAGGGATTGTCTATTTTGAATTTGGAGAGGAGTAATGCCCATAATTATTTTGGTGATTGAAGATCTGTGATTAGTAGTCTAGGCAGGTCATATAAAAAGAAAAGAATTATATATAGAAAAACAGGGCAGTGAATATTTTCAGAGGGGAAGTCCTTGTTTTGTTTATCTATCATAATACTGGTTAGCATGAGTGTAAGTGAGTTGCCTGTTTTAGTTTATAATTTGGAGATTGTGGAAACCATTTGTGAAAAGATGAAGGGGTAGGATGTACATGTTGTATCTCTGTGTATATGTTGGTGTCAGTACTCGTATGCATCAGTGGAATTTGCAGTAGAAAGTAAATATAAATAGTAGGTAGGCAAGAAAAACATGCAGGTAGGTTTCAGTAGATGATTCTTTATGTGTACTTGAGGTATCAATAGGAGTTGGACATGTTGAAAGAAGAATACATAAAAAGGCTTCAGTGTTGGTCAAGTAGAAGTGGCCTCAGTTTCGTTCGAAGCAATTATATGATTCCCGAAGAATTCCCAGATTGTCTCGAAGCAGAGGCGTTCTTGACTCGAAGTCTGGCATGAAATTTCTCGAAGCATATAAGGAGGTGACTCGAAGTAATTTGTAGCAGTCACGAAGCAGTGGTTTGCCTGTACAGATGCCTGGGAAGTTATATTTAAGAAAATTTATATTGTCTAGAAATGTTTTAAAGTTAAGTTTAAAACTTAAAATGAAACTGAAATGCTTCAGATCTGCCTGGGAAGTTTTGAATCTAAGGAAATCTATCTGTAAAGTGATGTTTTAGAACTAAACCTAAAACGTAAGATTAAAACCGAATACAAGAGTTAAATATATGAATGAATTAAGATATATATGGATGAAGTATGTGGTATTGTATGGGTTGGTTTGAGCGTGCATATACACGTATCAGTTGATCGGCCTGGGAAGCGTACTGGAAAATTTGAAATGTGGAGTTCGAACATCTTGGTATATAAAGCCACTGTGACATGTTTTGATGCCACGGTGCATGCTTAGCCATGCTGTATTGATGAAGAGGATACCCTGTGACAGTTCGAGCCTGGAAAGGAAAAAGAGATGAAACCAATTTTGCAAGTATATAGGTTAAACTAGAATTTTAGTAAATAAGAGAAAAGAAAACTGGGGAGGTAGGTTGCACATATATGTGCAATGTGCATGAGAAAACTAGGCAGTGGAGTGATGCACGTGCGTGCACGTATCCGTGTCACCGTACATGGAGAAAGAAAAATTTGTATGTACGGGTGTTCGTAGTTAGCTTTTGCCGTAGTTTGTTTTAGGAAATTTTTCGTCGAAAACTTTTAGTGTTAGCCCGGTCCACATTTTGGGATATATTTTTGGTCTTACCTCACGGTGGAGTGGTCGAGCAAGTCAAACCATTCTCGTTCTATTTTATCTTTCCTTTGACCGAAATTCTAAAGCCGCGTATTCTGTATTTTTACTTTTGTTCTAGATTTGAATCTAGGCGACATCCGAGAAATTTTATCGTTACCCTCTGTCGGTCTTTACCGGTGAAACGTCATTTTGAATTCAAATTTTCTGCAACTTTCAGGTGAGTATTTCTCACCAGACATACATATTTATATTTTAGTAAATTATTGCAAGTGTATGTGTAAAATTGTATTTCACTATTATCTGTCTGTAGTGTAATATAGAATGATGGACCCATTTAAATTGACACCTCATCAGTTATTATCTGTTGTATTATATTCTGCAGTTATATTATTGTTTATTCACTGCTTAAATCACCACTGCCAGTCCCTGTTATATATACTGTTATGGGCTGAAATGATAGGCCTAAATGATTACTGATAATTTATGCTGTTAACTGATAACTTGGGATTGCGGGTTTGAAATGATAGAACCCGGGGTTTTGTAAATTACGGGTTGAAATGATATAAATCCGTATCACTTGACCTAGGCTAGAAAACTATATACAGGCACGTGGTCCTTATAATATTTTCTGAAATATTTAAAAATTATTTTGGAAGTTAAATATTTGATTTATATCTTTAAAGGAATTGATATTGATTTTTAATAAGTTATAAATAAAAATAAATAAATATTTGAATAAAATTTAGAATATAACTTATTTGGTAAATCGGGATTTTGAAAGAATAAGATTTCAGTTAATAAATAAATAAATAAGTTATATTTGAAAATATTTATTAAGTTAAACAATCTACTACAGCATTTAAATGCTATCTTTTGAA
Source organism: Allium cepa (assembly GCA_030765085.1). Taxonomy (NCBI): domain Eukaryota; kingdom Viridiplantae; phylum Streptophyta; class Magnoliopsida; order Asparagales; family Amaryllidaceae; genus Allium; species Allium cepa. The sequence continues at coordinate 442,825,989 of CM060938.1, read as the reverse complement.
ATTGGACTAGTTTTACCCGTGACTTTAGGTAGCATTTCATAAGTGCTACAGAATCTAGAATTTGATTGTTTTAAAATTTATGGAATTTGATAAATTTTATTTTATGTTTAAGTTTTGGAAATTTTTAAGATATGATATTTATAACTAGATCTTTCCTTAATAAATTTAAGATGAACATTCTAGTATAAAGTAAAATTTTGGAAAAATTTAATGGCTAAAAATTTGGAGTTTTATTTATGGAAATTATGGGAATATTCAAGACTAAATAATAAAACATTGATTTGTGAAAGAATAAAACCCAAACTTAGTTTTGAATAGTAAATACTCCAATTTAATATACATATGGGAATTGTAATGTTTTGGGAACATAAAATGATATTTAATTTATGGTTTAAACTTTAAATAGAGGAATTATTTGTAAAGCTATGTAAATTCTCTTCTTTACAAGTAACCATAAAGTTAACCCATTTATTATATATACCGTTGAATATCCAAACCATGGTGTTTGGGAGTTATGGTTCTAAGGTAAATTTCCAAATATTTTGTTTCGAACATATAATTCAAATATTTGGTTTCCAGATATTATAAATTTTAAGCAGTATGGTTTTTGGAAAAGAATTATATTTGGATATAACGATATCATATTGTTTGGGTTTTAAAATGATATCGTATTTATAGTTTTGAAATGGAAAAGTTATTATGGTTTCAAAGTATAAACTGTTTTTAAATGGCCACGGGTTATAATAACGTTTGGTTGGCAAAGAGACCGGGATCGGATATGGACATACTCTCTGTCGATACCGAAAACCACTTTGACCAACCGTGTACGCGGTGGAGATTCCAGAATGAAGTAGGTTGGTGGTGACGGTTTCTTGAAAGGTATATACGTGGACCCGACTCCCGTGAGTTGGCTTAAGGTGGCTAAAACAGGAGCGATTCTCGGATTAATGAGGTAGCTCCTCTGATCGAACGCACTTCTTCGTATACCATTCTATTGCTTATGTGATTGTTTGGGTGCACCCTTTGATTTGGGAGTGTTGTTCGAGGTGGGCGGTCGCTGCGGCTTCGCGTTACCACCGGTCCGGATAGCAATTGGTATATCTACCCTGGCATTGCCTAGTTGTGCCGTGTCACCTACCATATCGAGCCTTGTACGAGTTTGGTTTTCTCCCGTAGCCCGTGTGGTATCCTCTAGTTGCTTCCCGATCAGGAGGAGCTATGATATTGGATGGACTACTGGGACTATTACGTGTTAAGGTGGAAAATGTAAAGCCTTAACGCTATTTAAAAGTATGTTTATTTTACCATAGACACTATTATAATAGCGCAAATATACTTCATAGTAAATAGTTTAACGGATCCTTAGAGGATGGGCGATCCCAAGCATCCTTTGAGTTACTTGCTCTATATTACAGTACACTTGATTTAGCTTACATTATATAAGTATGTATGTCCTGACTCGAGTGTTTTGTTTATTGTACGCTCGGGTCAGCCTGAGTTGCAGTTCAGTTTCTTCTCCGTAGCTAGGACACTCAGTAGATCATTCGTGCTGCTGGAAGTTGTTTCAGCCTTTATCTTTTCTGGAATTCAAGACCTTCGAAGACCATATCTCTATTTTGTTTAAATTTGTATTGAGTATTATAGACAATGTAAGTTCTGTTTTGTAAAGTTGTATCAGTGGCTTCATGAACCACTAAATTTTAATTTCCGCTGCGAGATTCTGATATCTGTGTATGTGATTCTGTGATTTATTTATTGTATATTCTGAGTTTTGCCAAATTTATTCTACAACGCAGTACTTTGAACAATTCAAGTCCGACATGCGCGGATGCGAAGGGTTGAAAATACTGGGTCGTTACAACCACCTATCATAGTACTGGCCTAGATCACAGTACCGAGGAGTACGCCCGCTCCCCTGCAACACAAGGCCGGGACTACCCCTTACTTGATAATCCCGAGTGAGATCACCCCGCGGTTGGGATCAGCAACCGCCCACTAAGCCGAAATAAAAGGGACATCTAGACAGGAATGACCTCACCCTGCTTGGGTGCTACCCACCTAACCTTGCTGCATAACCCCTGATTCTCAGTCATTCCCATTTGATGAGGCTTGAGGCTAAGCGTTACCTTTTTAGAACATATCCTTTAGAATGCCCATCATCCACCTGACGATGTTTCGCAAGCATTCGTCCATACAAGTCCGTCCCGGGTACGAACGGAACCGAAGGCACTATTCCTACTACATCCATTTTGGAAATATCCTCAAGATTAGTAGCGAATAGCCCTTGCACTTCACTGCTCCATCTTCGAACTCAAACTCGTTTCCCACGAAACTTACAAACCGGATCGAAGTGGTTCTCAAGAAATAAATCTCGATCCCGGTCTCTTCGAAACGATCAACGCATTTGTCCAATATTGATAGTCGGTGATTTAACTATCAATTAATGTTCACAACATCCATCACACAATAAATAATTTCCCAAATTATTTATTTATCTCAAAAATATCTTCAGAAGGTATAATTTCACTTTTCAAACTTCTTGAAAACAGTTTTCAAAACTATCTGCTTTTCTCAGAATAGATTCCGAGTATTTCTATTTCCACTGGAATCACCAAGCACAAAACTTTAGATTTTTAAAATAATTTTAAAAACACTTTATTGTAAAATATATTTAACATTTAATATAGAAAAAGTACTTCAGCACTTAACTTAAAATAATACTCTAGAAATAACTAAAATGAGGTTCCCTTATAACTATACATTAGATTTCTTCTTTAAACAAAATACCAAATCATTCTTTAAATAATTATTACTATAATAGATTAACAAATTACTTACTTTAGACTTTACTTTAAAATATTTAAATTAAAACTACTTCAATACTTGATTAAAAATATATACTACATGAATATTTGAAACTAAGGTTACTTTATAAATATAAACTAGGTTTTCACCTTCCAAACAGAATTACTAAGTCGCTCTTTATAAATTATTACTACGGTAGATTTGAATAAATATTTACTTTAGAATTTAAACATTAAGAAATAATAAATTTCCAAGAACATACTTTGTAAAACAACATTAAAACCTTTATTTTATTATAAAAACTTACTTTGAAAACGTACTGGCTATCCAGAGAAATATACTTCTCTTCACATCCTTTAAAAATAAGCCACTATTTATTTTTAAACAATTTTTCTCATTCCTTTAATAAATTCCCACCTTGAATTTATTCTTTCAAATATCCAATTTCAAACACTTAAATCAATTTCCAAATTGATTTCCAATTTACTTCATTTATTCAAAAATCCTTTATTTTCAGATTTTATTCCTTAATTATGATTTAAAATACTTTTAATTGAAATACCAATTTATATTTCTCAATTTACTTCTTATACCTTTAAATAAATTCAAAACTTTAAGTTTTAAAATAATTCTTTATTCCTTTAAAATAATATCACTTGATTTTACAATTCATTAATTACTATTTATTAACACCCTTTTCTTTTCATACTCGAAGTTATTTATTAGTATTTAACATACTTCTATTTCTTTTTCAATTAATTCTAATTTTTTTAATTTTTCTAAGATTATTTCGTTTACAACTTTACTTCCTTTATTTTCTTTCCAAAACCCAATTTATATATTTTTGGTAATTCATTATACCCAAATATATCAAATTAAATCATAACATTCAATATTCCAATATATTCATCATAGAATATCAAGTAATCACAACAGAGAATATTAAATAATAAATGCTGAGGGATCCAGTTGGATCCCTCCAACCTGCTTTCCCTGCATCCACAGACGTTAGCACAATAATATGCCAATTCCAGAATATACCATACTATAGCACATCAATCAATTTTAACCATTCAAACAATTTTAATTTAATCATTTAAATTTATGTTTAAATTAACTGAGTGAGATTAAATCACCTTTCCCTTTACATTTGCAATCCACTTCATTCTTGATTTGATTTCTCGATTTCAGACCTTGAAAAACATTAGGTGTTTTATTAATATTCGAGTCAATTTAGCGATTTAAATTTCCATTTGATAATTAAATTAACCATCAATTTCATTTTAAAAAATTAAATTTAACTAATTCCCCTTTTAACAGATTATTTTAACAACCAATTAATTTAATAAGTTAATTAAATAAATTACTTTCCAAAAATACACTATTTAAAAATAACCTAGTAAATTATGAACATGTACAAGTAAATTCATTTCCTTTTGAACTGCATAATACCAAAGATCCATAGAGATTTTGAAACCAAATTTTTATATACATATATTATTTTATTTGCTATTTCGAAATTCCTTATACCAAATGACCTAAAATCTTTTATATGTATATATATATATATATTTTTATAACATACCTTACTGTAATTATATAAATTTCTTGTACATATATATATATATATATATATATATGTAAACTCTAGAATTTTAAAACTAGACAGTAAACATTTTTCTTGAACATATTCACAAAAATCGAATTAAAATCAAAATAGGTTTCACTTACTGGATCAGATTCACACCCCTACTCGACACCGAAACCCTAACACAGCCACCTCTCTAGCCACGGCCACCCTGCCATCGCGACCTAGCTGCTTCGTCGCCACACCCAAACTCACGCGACCTATCACCATCAATTTTAGCTAGGGTGACATCGTGGATCAATCGACCCGCCAATCACTCGAGTACAGCCTTGCCCTTACGTCGTCGCCATCTGGCTCGCGAGACCCTAGTCGATCGCCCCCAAATCGAACAAATGGCAGTTGAACGAAGAGAGGGGCGCGATTTTTCTAAAGCAGCAAATTTTGATTTTGTTGCGTGGATTCTGATTTAATTTGGTGGAAAGGGGAAAGAAATATACGACCCCACTTTTTTTCTTTTTATATGCTTGGCCCTTTTTTGTTGAATACCGAAAGAAGAACGAAGCCTCAAGATAAAAACAAATGTAACAGCGTGTTGAGGAAGGAACAAGGAAACATTGTACAGACAACTACAGTAATTCCGAAATGAAAGCAACAAAAGTTCGATGTGAAATAATTACGGCCGTAGAGTAGGTTTACTAAGGAATATTCTATTTAAGTTCCAAACGTCTCGATATAAATTTAAGCCCGTTTATATATCGTGCTCTTACACCACAACTCCAAACACTCCTAAAATTGAAATCCGATAATAATAAAATATTACGGATCCAATGGAACTCGTTTCGTCAAATTCCGAGACTGTATTTCGAAAGGCTATTTTTTAAATTCAATTCAAACTATAAAATTTTAAAACTAAACAAACCACTGTTAATTTCAATTTTACAACTTCTGTTATTTTCTGTGTTATCAATATAAATTTTACAAGCCTTCAGATTATTTTTAACCGGCTTAAAACTGAAGATTCAATAATTTATCCAATTTCAAATTATTTAATTCAATAACTTAATTATCAAATAAATTGTGATATTTGAATTCAAGTTAAAATTAACTATTAAATATTTAAAATCAATTAAGTATCCCAATTTAAATTGCTTAAAAATTCCAGGTCGTCACATTCCTCCCCACTTAAAAGAATTTCGTCCCCGAAATTACTAGTTAGGAAGAATGGTCCAATACCCATTTACTTTTCCCAAAACCAATCAGTTCAACATCTAACCAACTATCTTTTATAAAGACCCATTGCCATTTTTATTAGCTTCCCCAACTTTCCCATAGTTTCGAACAATATTACTTACTCAACCATCCAAATTTAAATTTTAAATCAAATTTAAAATTATCAGAATTTCCTTGAAAATTTTCTAACTCTCTAAATTTCCGAATTTTTTTGTCAGCGTCTCCTTTGCGCGGCTAGCTTGGTACAACTACAAAATGGCTTTACGGCCTCCCAAATCCAAAAAGAAAACAAAAGCCAAGTGGCTAGACCAAAAACCCAATCAAATTTCATATAGAAATTTAAACACATACCTTTTTGTCGAGCAATTCTAAATTATTATCTGAAATCAAAACCAATTTTTCTTTCCCTTTTTCATACCTGCATATCCTGTTTAGCAATAATATACAATCACAACGTTCAAAAACATTTATTTGACTTCTTTCCAAAATTTCAATGTTCATTCCATTTAAGCCCGTACGATTTACATATATCATTCATACGCAATACCGAATCCGATCGCCTACTCGATCACATAATTTCACTTCCGAACTAGTATTGTCCACCCAACTTCCTAGTGCGGACTCAGACCTTGTTTCCTGATTAGAAACCGTCATTCTCCTTGCATATTCATAACTATGATAGAGAATTTCCAGAATCAATCAACAATCCATATCCAGGTTCGCCGTTGAAAATTGAGTGAAAAATCCTAACTCGGATCGATATAACTACCTCGAAATTCTGTGCCGAATCCGGATCAAATAGTTATGCGAATAAAACAATATACGTACATCCTACGTATTTGCCCCAATTGATTACCAATAATATCAATTCCCTTTTTATTCACATTTATTTTGATTGTTATTCACTTATTATATTTCCAATGCCAACTTACTTAAGAATTTCACCTTCATTTCTTAAATTCAATATAAATAATTTATATACCTCTTGAATTTGTTTTTCACTTCACTACTGGAGTTTTTATCCATTTTATTCAATTTGCCTTTACAATTCCATAAAAATTTCAATTTACTTCACTTTATTAATTAATTTCAAATATAAATACTTCTTCCCAATTTTACTTGAATTCAATTCATTTCCAAACTTTGAATATTGAATTTTGATTCACCCTATCTCAATCCATATTTAGTTAACCATTTCCTTTATTAGTTTTACTTACTAATTTATTTAAAATCTTAAATAAAAGTTTATTTGCAAACCTTTTTCCTTCCTTTAGTTTCTTTGAACAATTCTTCAGTTCATCTTACTGTACTTATACAATTTAAATTAGATTTCAACATTCAGTTATAATTCTATTTGCTTAACAAATCTAAATGTCATCAGTGAAATTTTCCAAAAGATTCAAAAAAATTCTAACTCCCAAAATTTTCGAAATTTTTTGGCAGAGTCTCCTTTGTACGGAGGAGCTTTTGCAATTTGACAAGAGATATAAATACATATACATCGACCCACACGGTCGGAAATAGAAAAACAGTTCATATTTCCTATTTGTATTGCGTAGGCGTACCTTATTTAGCATTTTAAACAAGCAGCTTATTTATTTTAGCATTTAGCGTGGCAAAATCAGTCAACGACTTCCAAAAACCTGTACTTACTCAATTTAAACAGGTAGACAAATATACAGAGTTTATTAACATTTCACTAAAATTACAATAGCTAAACACATGTATAATATAAGCATATACCCGAAAAACATTTCATAAGCAATTTATATGGTTTCAACATCTATTTCAATTGTATATTTGCATAATTTTCATTGGAAACCTTTTTATTTAGGCTCGACCACTTCTCTTGCTTGCATATTAATACCCATTTCCTAAGTAATTGAACTCAAACTTTTATTTAATGGATTTCATTTTCATCCGATGCCAAGCTTCCATAAATTCAAACTTAAATTAATTTACTTCAAATCATTTCAATTTCATAACGTAAGTTCATTTCCATTTTATTTGATTCTCATCAAATTTCAAAATACCCAACAAATTTACTCAGGCGTATACTTTTCTTGCAGACTTTTATAAGTCATACACTTATTACTTTTTCCCACTCCCATTCAAGTTATGATTCTATAACTCATCTCATCAGATTTTTTTTTTCAATTCCATCCTGAATTTTAGTTTTTTTTTTCTCTCGTTAATTGCTCTATTCAAAATCATTTCATAAAACTCGATACAACCATTTCACAATTTTACTTAAATCAAGCTTTTATTCAAATATTACGTAAGTTATTTTATTTTTCGTCAAGTTATTTCAACTTTAAAACTCAATTTATATATATATTTTATAAGCACTTTCCAAATTAAAACCCTAATTTGATTTCAATTACCAACCAATTTCATCTACCAACTAATTAAATTAGTTTATTTAGTCAACCATTTTGAATTTCATACTTCCAATTACATTCAATTCACCGACAATCCAAGCTGAATTCATTTACACTTCATTGCTTACATTCAATTTACTTTTCATCCAAACAAGCCCATATTTATTACAATTGATTCCAAAAACCCATTTTATTGGCTTGTGTTAACCCATAGAATTTATATAATCTCGTTCACGTCAAACGACAATTATTTTTATGCAAATTCAGTGATATTTACTTAAAAGAATATCCATTCTTGTTTATAACTATTTTAAATTAATACCAATTCAATCTATACTTAATTTGATTTCATTTTAATTGATTCCGTTCAATTTATTTCGCATTCTATATTCTCATTCATTTATTTAAATCCAATTATTAATCTTGGTACATGTCATATTGGTTACATCAAATACTCATTTCAAAATTTATTTGCAAACTAAACATTTGCCACATTAAATTGGTATTCGATTTTCATTTAACCGATTCAAGTTCCATCTCCATATTACATTACCAATTAATTATTAATTTGTTTATTCAAGGTTTATTCCCAATATTTTATTTTTATCTCAAAACCACTTTAACTATTTTACTGGAGGTCAATTTATTTTATAATTTAAGTTTCAGATTATATTCATTACCATTACAAACAATTTTATGTGGCTTATTTATTTCACTTCTATATTTTATAAGTCACAAACTTATTTATTTTCATACTTTCATCAATGGACAACCAATCCCATTCACGTTTTACTTTTAACTCGGAATTAAACATTTTATTTAGCCAATATATTTTTTATTATTCCATAAACATTTAAAATAAAATTCCAGAGTTTAAACAATTTCCCAAATTTTCAATAAATCACCTTTGAAATCAACTACATCCAAAATCCTATGGCAAATTCAATTATCCCTTTGAATTTTCAAAACCAAACCCAGTTCGCAAACAATTCCAATTTAAAATATTCAGGTAGCAATTCCTCTCTTGGAAACTCGAAAATGAACACCGATGATGTCGCGATCATCATCGAAATTATTTTCCAGCGACCGAAAGAGTTTAGTGCTTTTATCTCTTTAAAACATTTCAAATATTTTAAATTTTCAAATCTCTCCATATTCAATTCCAATTCAAAAATATTCCCGAAATAATACCACTATTATTTCTTCAAAATCTTTGAAAACCACTTTAAATTCCAAGGGATTTATACCTTTCCTAAAATTCCAAATTTGAAATCCATTCCGATTTATTTTCAAATATTTCTCTGGAATCCTACTCCCAATTAATCACATTTGTATATGAAGTTTATTTCAATTTATAAATTACATTTATAATCTATGTTTCAAATTCCATTTTGTTATATAAATTTATTCTTCAACTTGGTTATAAGTTTTCAATTTCTTATTCAATTTTTACACAATAGTGTTAATAATTTAATATTATCATTCCTTAATAATCAAGCATCCAAATACTATAATACTTTACAAAAGTTATATCTTTTGTATACAAAAATAATTTGGGTAAAATTATTTCATTCACCCTACTTTAAAACAATACTGTGTCGAATTATTATATTCAAGTGTTTAGAGATCCCTATCAATAACGTTAATTACTCGTATTGACCAGAATACATAAACTACTCAATAAACAAATCAACACAATATAAAATCATTTTATATTCACTAACAAATACGCGCTCATATATATTAATACGCTCAAACTCAGTCTAGAGTACTATTGACTCTATTTTAAATGAGTAATTTCCCACCAGAGCCAAGGTTATCACCAACCTAAGCTCTGATACCAACTGTAATGACCCACAAATCCATACCCCTTGAGTTAACACTATTCTACCTAAATCAACTCAAGTTGTACAGAAATACGAACCATTTGGGTTAAAGAAGAAGGAGTAGAAGAAGAAAATAGAAAACATCAGAATCTAACCATTGCAGCGGAATAAAATATAATAGATAATAAATGATCTTTACTCAAATCAAATATATCTATTTATATATATTACATCATAAGAGTACATCAATCATAGCTCAACATCAATAACGCACAACTGAATACACAACTAAACAACACAGCGGAACTTATATATAAACAATTACGGGAGTACGTATCGTCATCCAGCTCGTCTTCTGAGCTCCACAGCATCATATCATGTACCCTATAATACTCGGTCTGACCCGAGCATTACAGTTAAATAACACCCGAGTCAGTCTGGAATACCAACGTGAGAAAATCACACTCAATTGATTATTAAAATTTCAAAAATCCTTTTGAAAACAAAAGCATCTCGTAAGACCACGCCACAAATAAACATGTCGGGTTTTACCTTACGATAGCTAAAACAATTTTTTATAGAAATCCTCTGATATTATAATAGGGTCTATATACAAATACTTATAAAATAGCCGAAATTGTTACATTATTAAATTCCAGCTACTAGCCAAGAGTGGATAATACAAACAAAACTCGTACAAGGCTCGTAAGGAGAAAGGATTTAAATAAATAGGACATCTAGACAGGAATGACCTCACCCTGCTTGGGTGCTACCCACCTAGCCTTGCTGCATAACCCCTGATTCTCAGTCATTCCCGTTTGATGAGGCTTGAGGCTAAGCGTTACCTTTTTAGAACATATCCTTTAGAATGCCCATCATCCACCTGACGATGTTTCGCAAGCATTCATCCATACAAGTCCGTCCCAGGTCCGAACGGAACAGAAGGCACTATTCCTACTACATCCATTTTGGAAATATCCTCAGGATTAGTAGCGACTAGCCTTTGCACTTCACTGCTCCATCTTCGAATTCAAATTCGTTTCCCACGAAACGTACAAACCGGATCGAAGTGGTTTTCGAGAAATAAATCTCGATCCTGGTCTCTTCGAAACGATCAACGCATTTGTCCAATATTGATAGTCGGTGATTTAACTATCAATTAATGTTCACAACATCCATCACATAATAAATAATTTCCTAAATTATTTATTTATCCCAAAAATATCTTCACAAGATATATTTTTACTTTTCAAACTTCCTGAAAACAGTTTTCAAAACTATCTGCCTTTCTTAGAATAAATTCCAAGTATTTCTATTTCCACTGGAATCACCAAGAACAAACTTTAGATTTTTAAAATAATTTTAAAAACACTTTATTGTAAAATATATTTAACATTTAATATAGAAAAATTACTTTAGTAATTAACTTAAAATAATACTCTAGAAATAACTAAAATAAGGTTCCCTTATAACTGTACATTAGATTTCTTCTTTAAACAAAATACCAAATCATTCTTTAAATAATTATTACGATAATAGATTAACAAATTACTTACTTTAGACTAACTTTAAAATATTTAAATTAAAACTACTTCAATACTTGATTAAAAATATATACTACATGAATATTTGAAAATAAGGTTACTTTATAAATATAAACTAGGTTTTCACCTTTCAAACAGAATTACTAAATCGCTCTTTATAAATTATTACTACGGTAATAGATTTGAATAAATATTTACTTTAGAATTTAAATATTTAGAAATAATAAACTTCCAAGAACATACTTTGTAAAACAACATTAAAACCTTTATTTTATTATAAAAACTTACTTTGAAAACGTACTTGGCTATCCAGAGAAATATACTTCTCTTCACATCCTTTAAAAATAAGTCACTATTTATTTTTAAACAATTTTTCTCATTCCTTTAATAAATTCCCACCTTGAATTTATTCTTTCAAATATCCAATTTCAAACACTTAAATCAATTTCCAAATTGATTTCCAATTTACTTCATTTATTCAAAAATCCTTTATTTTCAGATTTTATTCCTTAATTATGATTTAAAATACTTTTAATTGAAATACCAATTTATATTTCTCAATTTACTTCTTATACCTTTAAATAAATTCAAAACTTTAAGTTTTAAAATAATTCTTTATTCCATTAAAATAATATCACTTGATTTTACAATTCATTAATTACTATTTATTAACACCCTTTTCTTTTCATACTCGAAGTTATTTATTAGTATTTAACATACTTCTATTTCTTTTTCAATTCATTCTAATTTTTTTAATTTTTCTAAGATTATTTCGTTTACAACTTTACTTCCTTTATTTTCTTTCCAAAACCCAATTTATATATTTTTGGTAATTCATTATACCCAAATATATCAAATCAAATCATAAAATTCAATATTCAAATATATTCATCATAGAATATGAAGTAATCACAATAGAGAATATTAAATAATAAATGTTGAGGGATCTAGTTGGTGTTGAATATGCGCTTTGCGCTATATGATTTTTTTGTTTGATGATAATAAACATATATACATTCATATAAATGTATTTGGTAATGTACTATTTTGTTTTTCATAGTTTAAATAAATATTTGTTGAATAAAATTAAATTACACAGAATTCGAATTTGAATTCAAACAGAACAAGTTAAACAGATTTTGAATTCAAACAGAAATTTTTTATTCAAACAAATATTTATTACAAATTGTAAATAGTACAATTTCATGCTCTCACTATACATGTACATTTTTGATTACAATCACATCACATTTACATCACGACCTTACTACATATCGCTCACACTCATATTTTTGTCTTCAACTATAATCTGGTTTGAATCCAGCATCTGAGTAATCTGCAAAAATATTTTCAAACGCAGTAAAATTGAAAGAGAAATATTTTTGAAATTTGAAAGAAACGATGATTTTGAAAACATTGTTTGCCTCAGTTATTTGGGTTGTTCGTCATCATTTTTGACTGTGCAATATCTGTGCATATCGATATTTTTTATCAGGGACAGGTAATTACAAGTGGCTGCAGTACACACGTGTACATTCGTATACGTGTGCACTGCCTCGCCAACTCGTGTGCAAAAATCAAACAAAAGCCGGGTTCAACTCACGTGCAATAACATAAAAGTCACAACTCTCGGCACAAGGTCAAACCCGAGTTTTAAAACTGGATTCAACTCAGCAAACAGAAGTGCACCAGTACAAACCAAAGTCAAGGCAACATGAACTGCATAGGACTGTAACAACCAGAATGAAGACAAGTACACTTGAACAAAATGAACAAGTGGAGCATCTGTGTAAACTGGGCAAGTATGGACAGAGTTCGAGCACAGTTGAAGCTCAAGACATCAAGTGATATAAGTCAGAGCAACAAAATCATCACAATGAAGACCACTATGCAGTGTACAGTAATACAACAGAGAAATGCACAAGCATGATACAGAGAATACAGTATGAAGACCAAGGCTGCAAATGTGAAAATGCTCAAACTCAGTGACAACATACTACAATGACCAAGTACAAGTGCACCAATGAACCATCAAAGAATGCAACAGGTTATGCTGCAGGGATGAATACAACATGAAGCACTGCAACTCAAGGAGATAGGGTCGACCAAAAATCCAAATGCACAAAAGCATGATGCAAACTGAACAACTTACAAATATGCAACCATACAGCAGTCATGTATGCAACAGGTTCAAGGCCAGAATGCCCAGTTACAACTACAAGAGTGACGCAGTGAACAATGCAACATAAAGCAACAGACCAACAATGGAACAGCAGTTCATATAAACAAGTGTGCAAAGGCAATATGAACAAGTGACTCAGGTAACAACCAAATTAAGAATCAAGTGGAAATGAATCGATGTCCAATATGCAACATGGTCGAGCATTGATACAAGACACAAATGAATGACAATGAATGCAACAGTGAAGCAAAATATGGCAGTAAAGATATAATGGCCGTGAACAGCAAGATGATCAGCCACTAGAATTTCAAATGAAGCAAATCCAAGTTTACATACAAAATTCAAATGCAGTGATATGCAGCAGGGTAAAACAACACATTACAACAATATCGAGCAGCCAATTTTCAAAAAGGAGCACAGAGTAACCACAGTCAAAATCAAGTGACCGAAGTCAAAAAGCAAACCACTGTCGTGATAACCAAGTAAACAAAATAGGTCAAAGCCAAGAAATCACAACTTCAAAACCGTGAGTATCAAATTATACGAAATTTATCAAGTCAGAGAAAGTCACGGAACCAAAATCAAATTCAAGCCGAGAATTCTCTACCGTGTCAACCAAGGAATCAAGTGCATACGAATTTGATTAAGTCAAAGAAATCTCAAGCATCAATACATAATCGAACGACCAAAGCAATTTTTTGAAATAATCAGTCGAACGCAAAAATAGGAAATCAAATCCTATTAAAACCCTAATCATCATCGACATTTCGATTTGATCGAGTTCAAGTATAAAATTAGAAAAACAAAAGGAGACAGCACATACCGAATTCACAAGCATCAAAACTCGATCGAGCAACTGCAAGCAAGCTAGGGCAACAAATCACAGATCAATTGAAGAAACCAGAGCCCTAATTGCAACGAAGAACCGAAGCCCTAATTGCAACGAAGAGCCGAAGCCCTAACTGGATCAAAAGGGAACGAAGCCCTAACTGGAACGAAGCCGCCATTATTTCTCACGAACGAATAAAAAGAGGATCGGGTGAAATAAGGAAGTGGGCCGGTGTTCAAAAACAAAAGGGGGTTTTTGTTTTTAATTAATATTGTTAATAAACTTATATTAATAATGTTAATTAGTTTAGGGCTATTTTGTTCTTAATTATTTTTTTTATTCTACGAATCAAAGAGTTTAGGTAAATCACCACCTAGGTTTTAGGTTGTGTCTGATTGTCTATTTAGAGTTAGTTCAGTAAGCAGGGGTTGCGAGTTTGCAAAACTCTATAGGCGGTAGCAGGGTTTGCAAGTCTGTTAGAGTGTTTGTAAGCGTGATACTGTTTAATTCTAATAGAAATCTGGGAATGCAGCAGTAGGCAGGGGTTGCCGAAGCTGGGTAAATCTTGTGTGTGATTTAATTTTCAGTATATTTATTTCTGCAGTTTATTTTTGTGTTTAAATTAAGAAAATTTGCTATAACCCTATTCACCCCCCCCTCTAGGGTTAATTTAGATCCTACAAGTGGTATCAGAGCCTGGTATTTTTAACTCTAGAGTCATGAGTCTACAAAATAATGCTTTTTCTGAGGGGCAATCTATTGCTAGGCCACCCATGTTTAACGGGAACGATTATGCTTATTGGAAAGTTAGGATGGGTATCTATCTCAGTTCTGTTGATTATGAAGTTTGGGATATTATTGAAACTGGCTATAAACCCCCCACTATAATCGTTGGTGATACTGAGATTCCTAAACCTAAGGATAGGTGGGATGCTAACGATAAGAAATTGAAAACAACAAATGCTAAAGCCTTGAATGCTTTGATATGTGCTCTTGATAAAAATGAATTTAATAGAATTTCTCATTGTACAACAGCACAGGAAATATGGCATACTTTGGAGGTGACACACGAAGGAACTTCTCAAGTCAAGGAGTCTCGACTAGCCCTGTTCAGCAATGAATACGAAAACTTTGTGATGGACAAAGGCGAGAGCATAAAGGATATGTTTGGACGTTTTTCAACCTTGGTATACAATGCTAGAGCGCTTGGGAAGGTATTCACTGAGGTAGAGCTTGTGTGAAAGATACTACGAGTTTTACCAATGAACTTTGAGGCAAAAGTCACGGCAATCCAAGAATCGAAAGATCTGAGCAAACTAAGCATGGAGGAGTTGATTGGAAACTTGATGACATATGAGCTTGAGCTAAAAGCAAAGGAAGAACGCAATAACTCCGAACCAAAGAAGAAGACGATTGCCTTAAAGAGCAAAGAAGAAAGCGATGAAGAAGAAGAAGATCCAATTGAAGAGCTTGCAATGGCTGTCAATAATCTTAAAAAATGGTCAAGATTCAAGTCACGAAAGAAGAAAATAAGTGGTAATAAGTCAAAGAATTCTGACGATTCCGATAATGAATTGACATGCTATAACTGCAAGAAGCCTGGCCACTTCAAACAAAAATGTCCACTTCTCAAAAACAACAAAGGAAAGAAAAAGAAAAAGAAGGCTTTTGCAGCAACTTGGGATGATGAAGAAGGAGAGGAAGTTTCAAATAATAGCTCAGAGGAGGCTAACTTGTGTCTTATGTCAAAATCGGATTCAGAAGCAAGCTTAGAGGAATCTAGTGAGGTAAGTAACTATTCTTATAAAGAACTTGTTTCAATGTGTTGTGATTTTACTAAAATGATTGATACTCTTAAATCTAAAATTGAAAAACTAAAATCTGATAGGAGAGAACTTGTCCATGAAAATTCTAGGTTAGAAACTGAAATTGAAAATATTCAAAACCTAGAATGTAAAAAATGTAAGATTTTAGATTCAGAATTATCAAAACTGAGGAATAACTTTGAAAGTCTTGAAAGTGAAAACTTGAATCTTAAGGAAACCATCGACACTAGGAGAAAGGATTTTATTAATCGATGCACCTCACTTGTTACTGAAAACTCAACATTAAAAACCAAAGTCCAAAGTCTTGAGAAATCTTTGAATAACTTTTCAAGAGGCGAAAAATCTTTCAACATGCTATTGGGAAATCAAATTTTTGCTAACAACGGGAAAGGACTAGGTTTTGGGAAAACACAAGTTGATGATAATGCAAAATATAAGAATGTCTTTGATAGATGTGAAATATATAGATGTCGTGATGAAAATGATAGTCATAGGAACAAGAACACAAAATTTATACAAGTTTGGGTTCCTAAGAATTCTAAAAACAAATTTCATGTTTATTGGAATAAAAATAAAAGGACTAAACAAGTATGGATTCCAAAGGGATTGTTTATTCACAATGCTTCTATCACTAATAACATTGGACCTAAGAGTTTCTCTAGGTCATCTTCCTCTCTTCTTATGTAGGTCTGTTGGCGGGCTAAGGAACAACAAGAATGGTTTCTAGATTCAGGTTGTTCTAGACATATGACAGGTGACAAATCGAAGTTCCTTAGCTTAGAGAATTTTAAAGGTGGAAATGTGATCATGGGAGACAATAGCAAGTGTAAGATTATTGGCAAAGGTGAAGTTGGTAACGGTATTTTTTCTTTGACTAATGTTTTATACGTTGAAAATCTGCATCACAATCTCATTTCTATTAGCCAACTATGTGACAAAGGTATGAACGTGATTTTTGATAGTGATACTTGCAAAATTATTGATAAATCTTCTAGTAACATTGTTTTTATGGGCAAAAGAAAAGGGAATGTTTACTCACTTTCATTTGATAATCTAAAACTTTCTAGATGTTTGGTAGCCACTGACGAAGAGGCATATTTATGGCATAGGAGACTTGGACATGCTAGCATGAGTCTCTTAGAAAAAATCGAATCAAAAGAATTAGTCAGAGGGTTACCACATCAGAAATTTAAAAATAATAAAGTGTGTAAAGCATGTTCCTTGAGCAAGCTTAGTCGATCATCATTTCGTCCTAAAAACATTGTTAGCACATCATGGGTCCTTGAACTAGTTCACATGGATTTATTTGGACCAAATGAAATTTCAAGCTTGAATGGAAAACGTTATTGTTATGTATTGGTTGATGATTATTCTAGATTTACATGGGTTTACTTTTTAGCCAAAAAGTCTGAATCTTTCGAATATTTTTCAAAATTTGCAAAACTTGTTCAAAATGAAAAAGGAGTTACAATTAAAACCTTGAGAAGTGATCATGGAGGCGAATTTGAAAATTTTGAATTTGAAAATTTTTGTGAAGAAAATGGTTTAAAACATGAATTTTCTGCTCCACGAACACCTCAACAAAATGGGGTGGTTGAAAGGAAAAATCGTACATTACAGGAATTGGCTAGATCCATGTTAAGTGAGTATAAGCTACCTCTAATCTTTTGGGTAGAGGCAGTGAATACTTCGTGCTATGTAATGAATAGAGTAATGATTAGACCAATACTTGGCAAAACGTCTTATGAACTGTGGCATGAAAGGAAACCTAACATTTCTTATTTTCGTATATTTGGGTGTCCTTGTTTCATTCTTAACACAGGTGATCAACTTGGAAAATTTGAATCAAAGGCTGATGATGGAATTTTCATGGGCTATTCAACAAGGAGTAAGGCTTACAGGATATATAACAAACGAACAAAGACAATTGTTGAGTCAATCAATGTGAAATTTGATGAATCTGATTTGGAAAAAACGACTGAAAGGATGGTTGATGATGGAGTAGATCCTGAAGGCACTGAAGAAGGGACATTTAGTAAGAAAACTGAAAGGAGGACTGTTGATGCTGATAAATTAAGGTTCAAACCTAATCATCCTCCTGAATTAATTATTGGTGATCCTACGGAAGGTATACGTACTCGTTCCTCATTTGATGAAAATTTATGTGCGTTTTGTTGTCATAGTGGTTTTATTTCTGAAATTGAACCTGATTCTGTTGAAATGGCTCTTAATGATGAAAATTGGTTTTTAGCAATGCAAAATGAACTTAATCAATTTGAAAGAAACAAAGTCTGGAATTTAGTTCCTAGGCCTAATGACTATCCAATTGTAGGGACTAAATGGGTGTTTAAAAATAAATTTGATGAATCAGGAAATGTAATTAGAAACAAGGCTAGGTTGGTTGCAAAAGGTTATAACCAAATAGAAGGCATAGACTTTGATGAAACATTTGCTCCAGTTGCTAGGTTAGAAGCCATTAGAATCTTGCTAAGTTTTGCATGTTACAAGGGTTTCAAACTAAACAAATGGATGTAAAAAGTGCCTTTTTGAATGGTGATTTAAAAGAAGAAGTTTTTGTTGAACAACCACCCGGTTTTGAAAATCATGAATTTCCAAATCATGTGTATAAGCTAGAAAAAGCATTATATGGTCTTAAGCAAGCACCAAGAGCTTGGTATGACTGCCTCTGTACATATCTTTTGGAAAATGGTTTTAAAAAGGGAAGTGCTGACACGACTCTGTTTCTATTACATAAAGAACATGATTTTTTGATTGTTCAGATTTATGTGGATGATATTATTTATGGTGCTACTAATGAGCTTTTGTGTGAGAATTTTGAACAAGTCATGCAGGCTAAATTTGAGATGAGTTTGGTTGGTGAATTGAAATACTTTCTTGGATTTCAAATTAAGCAAAGCAGTGATGGTATCTTCATTTCACAATCCAAATATGTGTTGGAGCTATTGAAGAAATTTGGAGTCGAAAATTCCAAACCACTGAGAACTCCTATGAGCCCATCAACAAAGTTGGACAAAGATGAGAAAGGAATTGCAATTGATCAAAAGAAATATCGAGGGATAATTGGTTCACTTCTCTATCTTACTGCTTCTAGACCTGATATTATGTTTTCTGTGTGCTTGTGTGCACGTTTTCAAGCTAATCCCAAAGAATCTCATTTAAAAGCTACTAAACGAATTTTGAGATATCTTTCACACACACACAAATTTGGACTATGGTACCCCTCTTGTGAAAATTTTGATTTAGTAGGTTATTCCGATGCTGATTATGCTGGTTCATTAGTTGACAGAAAAAGCACTAGTGGGACATGTTTCATGCTAGGACATTCATTAGTCTCATGGTCAAGTCGGAAACAGAATTGTGTTGCATTATCCACCACTGAAGCAGAATATATTGCTTTGGGAAGTTGTTGTGCTCAAATTCTATGGATGATGCAAACTCTTTCTGATTTTGGTTTAGTCTATAAACAAGTCCCATTAAAATGTGATAGTAGGAGTGCTATAGATTTGTCAAATAATCATGTTCATCACTCTCGCACAAAACACATTGATGTGAGACACCATTTTCTTCGAGATCACATTGCTAAAGAAGACATTTGCATTGAATATATTTCAACAGAAACTCAACTTGCTGATATTTTCACAAAACCTCTCCCCGAAGACAGATTTTCCAAATTACGTTTAGATTTGGGAATTATAGAGGTTGACTAATCATTTTTTTAAAAAAAAATTTTGATTTTTGAATTTGATTCTAAATGACAATTTTTTAACTAATCTAACTCCCTAATGATTATCGAAAAGATGAATAGTGATTGAAAAAGTGATGAGTGTTGATATTTATCATATATTAAAACTCGAGAAAATATAATTAGGAAATTTCTTTAGAATTTCATAACAAGAGTTGTAAAAACTTTTTGTTGGGTAATAATTCCATGACCATTTCTATTTCTATCATCTTTCTATCAAACATTACTCATCAAGATCATATTTAGTATGTAAATTTGTGGTAGTTTACAAAGGAAATCATTTGTTCTTCAATATCTTTAAATCAGTGAAGGAAATTATTTGTGCTTCAATTTATTATATTCAGCAATTAAAAATAAATATCCAAAGTATTCACTCTCATTTAAAAGTCCTCACGGTCATGCATGGGTGAATTACTTGGATTTTTTGATTATGTGCTTCCATGCTCATTTAAAAGTCCTCACGGTTATGCATGTATGGAACGCATATTAAAAATAATTGATTTAATAGACAAGTTGATTCTAATCCCATTTAAAAGTCCTCACGGTCATGCGTGGTTAGAAGATACTTGATTTCATTTTTTTAAAATTAAATTGGAATACTACTAATCTCATTTAAAAGTCCTAACGGTTATGCATGGTTAGTAGATATTCAAATTTCCAGAAATAAATATACCACAAATAGACATAACTATATGAATTTTTGATGATTCTATCTTCATCACTTCTGAAAGTGGAATATGCGCTTGACAAGGGTAATTATGATTTTTGTTTGAATTTTATTGAAATTTGATATTTATATTTAATTGAGTTAAATGTTTAATTCATGTCGATCATTTCATCCCTATTTTATAACACTATTATTCTTTTGCTGATAACAAAAGGGGGAGAGAAAAGTTAAGATTTTTGTCGAATAGAATCAAGCAAAGGTCAAATAATTTTCATTGTGCATATAGGCTCTCTTATATATTTCTATGCATATATGTAGGGGGAGCATTGTGTAGAGAGGGAGCATTCAAATAGGGGGAGCAAATGAAATTATCAAATACATTTAATATATTCAAAATCTTAAATATATGTTTGTTATCATCAAAAGGGGGAGATTGTTGAATATGCGCTTTGCGGTATATGATTTTTTTGTTTGATGATAATAAACATATATACATTCATATAAATGTATTTGGTAATGTACTATTTTGTTTTTCATAGTTTAAATAAATATTTGTTGAATAAAATTAAATTACATAGAATTCGAATTTGAATTCAAACAGAACAAGTTAAACAGATTTTGAATTCAAACAGAAATTTTTTATTCAAACAAATATTTATTACAAATTGTAAATAGTACAATTTCATGCTCTCACTATACATGTACATTTTTGATTACAATCACATCACATTTACATCACGACCTTACTACATATCGCTCACACTCATATTTTTGTCTTCAACTATAATCTGGTTTGAATCCAGCATCTGAGTAATCTACAAAAATATTTTCAAGCACAGTAAAATTGAAAGAGAAATATTTTTGAAATTTGAAAGAAACGATGATTTTGAAAGCATTGTTTGCCTCAGTTATTTGGGTTGTTCGTCATCATTTTTGACTGTGCAATATCTGTGCATATCGATATTTTTTATCAGGGACAGGTAATTACAAGTGGCTGCAGTACACACGTGTACATTCGTATACGTGTGCACTGCCTCGCCAACTCGTGTGCAAAAATCAAACAAAAGCCGGGTTCAACTCACGTGCAATAACATAAAAGTCACAACTCTCAGCACAAGGTCAAACCCGAGTTTTAAAACTGGATTCAACTCAGCAAACAGAAGTGCACCAGTACAAACCAAAGTCAAGGCAACATGAACTGCATAGGACTGTAACAACCAGAATGAAGACAAGTACACTTGAACAAAATGAACAAGTGGAGCATCTGTGTAAACTGGGCAAGTATGGACAGAGTTCGAGCACAGTTGAAGCTCAAGACATCAAGTGATATAAGTCAGAGCAACAAAATCATCACAATGAAGACCACTATGCAGTGTACAGTAATACAACAGAGAAATGCACAAGCATGATACAGAGAATACAGTATGAAGACCAAGGCTGCAAATGTGAAAATGCTCAAACTCAGTGACAACATACTACAATGACCAAGTACAAGTGCACCAATGAACCATCAAAGAATGCAACAGGTTATGCTGCAGGGATGAATACAACATGAAGCACTGCAACTCAAGGAGATAGGGTCGACCAAAAATCCAAATGCACAAAAGCATGATGCAAACTGAACAACTTACAAATATGCAACCATACAGCAGTCATGTATGCAACAGGTTCAAGGCCAGAATGCCCAGTTACAACTACAAGAGTGACGCAGTGAACAATGCAACATAAAGCAACAGACCAACAATGGAACAGCAGTTCATATAAACAAGTGTGCAAAGGCAATATGAACAAGTGACTCAGGTAACAACCAAATTAAGAATCAAGTGGAAATGAATCGATGTCCAATATGCAACATGGTCGAGCATTGATACAAGACACAAATGAATGACAATGAATGCAACAGTGAAGCAAAATATGGCAGTAAAGATATAATAGCCGTGAACAGCAAGATGATCAGCCACTAGAATTTCAAATGAAGCAAATCCAAGTTTACATACAAAATTCAAATGCAGTGATATGCAGCAGGGTAAAACAACACATTACAACAATATCGAGCAGCCAATTTTCAAAAAGGAGCACAGAGTAACCACAGTCAAAATCAAGTGACCGAAGTCAAAAAGCAAACCACTATCGTGATAACCAAGTAAACAAAATAGGTCAAAGCCAAGAAATCACAACTTCAAAACCGTGAGTATCAAATTATACGAAATTTATCAAGTCAGAGAAAGTCACGGAACCAAAATCAAATTCAAGCCGAGAATTCTCTACCGTGTCAACCAAGGAATCAAGTGCATACGAATTTGATTAAGTCAAAGAAATCTCAAGCATCAATACATAATCGAACGACCAAAGCAATTTTTTGAAATAATCAGTCGAACGCAAAAATAGGAAATCAAATCCTATTAAAACCCTAATCATCATCGACATTTCGATTTGATCGAGTTCAAGTATCAAATTAGAAAAACAAAAGGAGACAGCACATACCGAATTCACAAGCATCAAAACTCGATCGAGCAACTGCAAGCAAGCTAGGGCAACAAATCACAGATCAATTGAAGAAACCAGAGCCCTAATTGCAACGAAGAACCGAAGCCCTAATTGCAACGAAGAGCCGAAGCCCTAACTGGATCAAAAGGGAACGAAGCCCTAACTGGAACGAAGCCCTAACTGGAACGAAGCCGCCATTATTTCTCACGAACGAATAAAAAGAGGATCGGGTGAAATAAGGAAGTGGGCCGGTGTTCAAAAACAAAAGGGGGTTTTTGCTTTTAATTAATATTGTTAATAAACTTATATTAATAATGTTAATTAGTTTAGGGCTATTTTGTTCTTAATTATTTTTTTTATTCTACGAATCAAAGAGTTTAGGTAAATCACCACCTAGGTTTTAGGTTGTGTCTGATTGTCTATTTAGAGTTAGTTCAGTAAGCAGGGGTTGCGAGTTTGCAAAACTCTATAGGCGGTAGCAGGGTTTGCAAGTCTGTTAGAGTGTTTGTAAGCGTGATACTGTTTAATTCTAATAGAAATCTGGGAATGCAGCAGTAGGCAGGGGTTGCCGAAGCTGGGTAAATCTTGTGTGTGATTTACTTTTCAGTATATTTATTTCTGCAGTTTATTTTTGTGTTTAAATTAAGAAAATTTGCTATAACCCTATTCACCCCCCCCCCCTCTAGGGTTAATTTAGATCCTACAGTTGGATCCCTCCAACCTGCTTTCCCTGCATCCACAAACGTTAGCACGATAATATGCCAATTCCAGAATATACCATACTATAGCATATCAATCAATTTCAAGCATTCAAACAATTATTTAATTTAATCATTTAAATTTAAATTAACTGAGTGAGAGTAACTCACCTTTCCCTTTACATTTGCAATCCACTTCATTCTTGATTTGATTTCTCGATTTCAGACCTTGTAAAAACATTAGATGTTTTATTAATATTCAAGTCAATTTAGCGATTTAAATTTCCATTAGATAATTAAATTAACCATCAGTTTCATTTTAAACAATTAAATTTAACTAATTCCCCTTTTAGTAGATTATTTTAACAACCAATTAATTTATAAGTTAATTAAATAAATTACTTTCCAAAAATACACTATTTAAAAATAACCTAGTAAATTATGAACGTGTACAAGTAAATTCATTTCCTTTTGAACTGCATAATACCAAAGATCCACAGAGATTTCGAAACCAAATTTTTATATACATATATTATTTTATTTCCTATTTCGAAATTCCTTATACCAAATGACCTAAAATCTTTTATATATATATATATATAACATACCATACTGTAATTATATAAATTTCTTGTGCATACATATACATACATACATATATATATATATGTACACTCTAGAATTTTAAAACTAGACAGTAAACATTTTTTCCGAATATATTCGCAAAAATCGAATTAAAATCAAAATAGGTTTCACTTACTAGATCAGATTCACACCCTACTCGACACCGAAACCCTAACGCAGCCGCCTCTCTGGCCACAGCCACCCTACCATCGCGACCTAGATGCTTCGTCGCCACACCCAAATTCACGCGACCTATCACCATCAATTTTAGCTGGAGCGACATCGTGGACCAATCAACCCACCATCACTCGAGTAAAGCCTTGCCCCCACGTCGTTGCCATCTAGCTCGCGAGCACCTAGTCGATCGCCCCCAAATCGAACAAATCGGCGGTTGAACGAAGAGAGGGGCGTGACTTTTCTAAAGCATGATTTTGTTGCATGGATTCTGATTTAATTTGGTGGAAAGGGGAGAGAAATATACGACCCTCTTTTTTTTCTTTTGATATGCTTGGCCATTTTTCGTTGAATACCGAAAGAAGAACGAAGGCTCAAGATAAAAACAAATGTAACGGCGTGTTGAGGAAGGAACAAGGAAACATTGTACAAACAGCTACAGTAATTCCAAAATGAAAGCAACAAAAGTTCGATGTGAAATAATTACGGCCGAAGAGTAGGTTTACTAAGGAATATTCTATTTAAGTTCCAAACGTCTCGATATAAATTTCAGCGCGTTTATATATCGTGCTCTCACACCACAACTCCAAACACTCCGAAAATTGAAATCCGATAATAATAAAATATTATGGTTCCAATGGAACTGGTTTCGTCAAATTCCGAGACTGTGTTTCGGAAGGCTATTTTTTAAATTCAATTCAAACTATAAAATTTTAAAACTGAACAAACCACTATTAATTTCAATTTTACAACTTATATTATTTTCTGTGTTATCGATATAAATTTTACAAGCCTTCAGATTATTTTTAACCGGCTTAAAACTGAAGATTCAATAATTTATCCAATTTCAAATTATTTGATTCAATAATTTAGTTATCAAATAAATTGTGATATCTGAATTCAAGTTAAAATTAACTATTAAATATTTAAAATCAATTAAGTATTCCGATTTAAATTGCTTAAACATTCCGGATCGTCACACATTCTTTCCAAACCTTTTTCAATTTTTATAGGTATCAGCCCATGTCCCGAAGGTACCGGATATTCTGAGGCCGTTGAAGCCACAGTTCTAATGGGGGACTGGGACATCAAATTCGTCATTTCCAACGAATCGATTTTAAAGTTCAGATTGTTGGCGGAAGGTTGTCGAACAAGTCTTCCTCCTAGCGCCACTACCGCGGGACCTGCCTCGAAAAAAGGCAAGCTAGGCCTTCGATGCCTTCCACAAGAGGGACCCCCAATGTATCTGAAGACGGTGAAAAAAGGAGACCGAGGCACCAGAAACCACCGATGAGAACTTAGGCTCTAATATTGGGCCTATAACTGACATACCTGACGTCATCAAATCGCTTCCCTCTTTGAAGAGGCAAAAAAGTTTAGCATATAAATCGAAGAAGAAAACAGTTGGCGGGACTTCTAAAGTTACCATCACCCTGATTGAGAAAAAATCCTCTCCCCAACATCTAGAGGGTTCACTTAAAGGTCTTTCAGAGCTGGCCATCCCCGATTCACGGTTGGCCGATAGTATCCCGATTCACATCTTCGGTGGAGCTCTTGGGATTTTCGTATATTTTGACATTTGTCACATCTTCGTACATAGTCTGTGGCATCCCGATTCACGGTTGGCCAATAGTATCCACAGCGTAGGATCTTTTTGCTAACGTCTACCCCCCAGTATGGTCGCTAGATTCTCATTCATGAACATCTTTCAGGACCCGCTTTATTTCGTCATTGGCGATGCACCGAAGTAAGGGAACCGAGAATCCTTTTCGATGCATTACTCCGTCCTGCATTACATATAGCGAAGCTTTGCGAACGACTTATCGTCTTTCGCTCTTTCTTTCGGGCAAAACCCCATGTAGCAGGTATTGCTTGAATGTGGTTATCCATGACTCCTTCTCGATTTCTGTTTTTAACACAAAATCTACTTCCGTCTCATCTATACTCGAAGCATGTAAGAATTCAATAGGAACCAATCCTATCTGCTATGCATCACCAGTACTCGTGAATTTTGTCAATAAATCGGCTTTCCCATTTTTCTCACATGGGATGGGTGAAATATCATAATATTCGAGGTCTGGCAATAGCTCTTGAACCCGAGCAAGGTATGGGGCAAATTTCTGCCCCTTTGTTTGATAGTCTCCCCGCATCTGGTACACCACCAATTGTGGGTCACAAAAGATTTCAACCGATTTTACTCCAAGTTCCCTGATAAATTTCAAGCCAGCAATCAATGCTTCATACTCGGCTTCGTTATTTGTAGCTGCAAAATCGAGCTTCAAAGCATAACAAATTGATCGGCTTTTGGGAGTTACAAGAATTACACCAGCCCTAGAACAATGGTCATTGGATGCCCTATCGATATATAGTTTCCATTGAATGGGGGGAATAACATCCTCACTGCTTGGCTCGTCTGATACGGTGAAATCTTCAATGATGTCTACCAGCGCCTACCCTTGGATAGCCCTCCATGGCAGGTAGGAAATATCGAATTGACTCAACTCAATGTTTCACTTCAGCAGCCTTCAAGAGGTTTCGGCTCTTTGGAGCACCTGTCGCAAAGGTTGATCGGTATAAACACTGATCGGGTGTACTTTAAAGTATGGACCAAGCTTGCGTGATGCAGTCACTAAGTAGTAGGGTAGCTTCTCAATTTTAGGATAATTTCACTCTGCCCCCGTTAAACATTTACTGACATAGTACACCAGCTTTTGGACTCGGTCCTCCTCGCGAACCAAGGCCGTACTGATGGCATGTTGAGATACGACCAAGTATACATACAACACTTCATGGTCTATTGGCATTGATAGCACTAGGGGACTTTCCAAATGTCTTACCAGAGCTCGGAATGCATCCTTGCGGTTCGGCTTCCATTCGAAATTTCTCTTCCCTTTCTTTGTCACATCGAAGAAAGGATTAAACTTGTCTGTCGCTCTGGATATGAATCGACTCAATGCGACCATTTTCCATTCAGGCTTTATACTTGCTTTATAGTTCTGGGCACTTGTATGTCCTGAATAGCCTGAATCTTTTCTGGGTTAGTCTCAATTCCCCGCGCGTTAACAATAAAACCCAAAAACTTTCCTGACGCAACGCTAAAGGAACACTTCAGTGGATTGATTTTCATTCTGTAATACCTGAGTATATCAAACAATTCTGCCAAGTCTCAAATGTGGTCATTTGACCACCGTGACTTCATGAGCATGTCATCCACATAGAATTCCATTGTTCTACCAATTTGTTCTTTAAACATCCGATTTACCTAGCGCTGATAAGTCGATCCTGCATTCTTCAACCCAAAGGGCATTACCACATAACAATACAATCCAATGTCTGTGACAAAACTAGGATGTTCCTAATCTGGAATGTGGATCGAGATCTGATTGTATCCCGAATACGCATCCATGAATGACAATAACTCGTGTCTTGCCATTGAGTCGACCAGCTGGTCAATTCCGGATAAAGGGAAACTATCCTTGGGGCATGCCTTGTTTAGGTCTGAATAGTCAACATAGGTCCTCCATTTCCCATTCGCTTTTCTCACTAGTATGGGGTTAGACACCCATCAGGGTAGAGGGTGTCGCGGATGAACCCATTGGCTTTGAGTTTTTCCACCTCCTCTCTTAGAGCAGCGGACCTCTCCAGGTCCATGCCTCTCCTTTTTTGCTTCACTGGCACGTACCTTGGGTTTATGTTCAACATATGACTCGCAATGGCAGGAGAAATCCCACACATATCGGAATGTGTCCAAGAAAAAACATCCACATTTGCTTGGAGGAAATCAGTAAGATCCTCGATAATCGAGGGGTTGAGTTGTGATCCAATCTTAAATACCCACAATGGGTCATCACGGCTGACTGGAATGTCAACTGTTAGTTCAGATGGTGCTGCTTTTTCCTCCTTGGGTTCCTTATTATCGTCCCTTGGATCCATGTCTTTATAGATCCGATCATGTTGCCCAAGCCAAGTCTCGGACATTACTTGTCAACTTTCAGTAGCTCAGATGTGGGCTGAGTTATCCACAACCTTTCCCTTCTCTCTTTGCTGGGCCTCCCTTAGCTCAGCCACATAACTTGCACGACTAGTTGCCTGATTGCTATGCACTACACCAACTCCTTTATCTGTCGGAAATTTTAAAGTTAGACACCATGGGGCCAAAGTTGTCTTATACTCCGCCAGGGCCGGTCGACCCAGAAACACAATATACGGGGAATCGACATCCAAAAAAATGAACGGTAGGATCCGTACCCTCCTACGTTCACCTTCCCTAAGTTCAATTGGCAATTCAAAAAAACCCACTGCATCTATAGCCGCACCACTAAAGCCATGAGTACGGGCTTTAGATGATTTTAGATCCTTTATCTCTATCTTCATCTGGTCATACGCTTTTTTTGATGATAATGTTAACAGAACTTCCACAGTCGATCAGTATTCTTCTCACAAATGCTGGCCCAATAATGGCCGAGATGACCATCGGATCAATGGTAGGTGCCTCCACTTGATCGGTGTCTCTGCTCCTGAACACTATATCATCCGTCATCATTCGCTGCTGTTTAGCTGGGGTCCCGTCTTCCGTGTTTGAACAACATTCAAAATCTGCATGCTTTAGGGAATTAGTATAGCGCTTAATTTCTTGCTAATTCTTGTCTGCAGGGTGAGGCCCACCAACTATCGTGTTTATGACTAATCTACCTCCAATCCTAACGGGTTCCTCAGATCGACGTGCTGCCTACCACGATTGGGATTGGGTGTCAATATCTACCTTCCTGTGGATCTTTAACAAACTCCTTCAACTTTTTCTGTCGAATCAGCTTTTCTATAGCATTGTGGAGGTGCATACAATCCTCGGTATTATGCCTATAAGTCCCACAAAAGCGGCAATACTTCCAAGTCCTCTTTTGTTCCTCACTGGACTCTTTTGGACGTGGCTTTCGATATTGAAAAGTATTACAAGTCAATAGGTAAATATTTCCCAGAGATGCATTTAGAGAAGTGTATTCGTTGTAAGTTAGGATCCTTGGTTTCCATTTTCCTGCCTCCCTTTTCTTTCCAGGATTTCCTCGTCCAGATCCTTTAGATTGCTCTGGCTTATTTTGAACATTGACCTGGACCTTTCTAGAGTTATCATGGGATTGATTTACAGAAATGTTGCTCTGCACAGTCTCCTTACCAGGCCCTGATGCATTGTCTCTTCTTGTCCGCCTGGCTTCCTCTCTTCTTATAAATTGATGCACCTTTCAATAAAAACGTTCTAGTGTAGCTAGAGGTTTTCCTGCCAGCCAATCACCAAACTCCGAATCTGGATCTACTCCTCGCATCATGGCCATTAGAATAGCATGTCATTCGGGTTGCTAACTTCAGTAGCAAAAATGTGAAATCTTTGTAAGTTCTCCTTTAATGACTCTCCTAGAGCCTGAGTCACACTGGACAAGGACATCACGTCCTTGGTACGAGTGGCATGAATCCTAAATTGCTCCACAAATTTCGTCGCTAACTCATCAAAGTTGGACATAGATCGTGGAGAAAGTTAGGTGAACCATATGGTAGCGATTCCAGATAAAGTTATTGGGAAGCATCTATATTTAGTTGCATCGTTTTCCCAAGTCGAATCCATCTTCCACTCATATCTCATTACATACTGTCGGGGATTAGTCTTCCCTTCGTAGGCCGGAATAGTCGGCATATTAAACTTCCTAAGGTATTCAAGCTGTAGGAAAGCATTTGTGAATGGAGTGTGGCTCCTAGATACGCCCCAATCATCATTAAATAAGCCTTGATTTTCCCTCATCAGCTGTTTGACCATAGCTGATAGGTCAGGGGTTTGTATGAAAGATGGAAAGTTGGAATCTGTCTTGCGGGACTGTTTCGGTTGGTGCCTCCTTGGTTGGCGATCTACAAATGTGTGTCCTAGGGCCCTGCTTAATTGTGACCTTGGTGAGTTGGTTGTCCAGCTTCCACTCATGCTCTGGATCCTAAGTTTCCTGTTCCAACTTGAGTACGATTACCCTGGTGTAAGTGAGGGAACATGGCTCCAAGTAGGGAACATGGACCATCCCTGGTGGATCATTCAGCTGCACCTGTTTGCGTTGTTTCAATTCTATGGCATCTAAACATGGGTGGTTCATCAGACGAAGCGGAGCTGTCGGACGAGGAGTAGGAAGTAGGACTTCCTCTAGCATTTTGATGATGGTGTCAAGTAAGCTGAGTCATGAGATTGACGTTAGCTTGAATCTGCTCATTAAGTTGTTTCTTTCTTTCCATGAGTTCCTTCATCAGCTCTTTAAACTTTGTTCTAGTGACAACTTTCATTTGGTTTAGGATGGCGGCAGTCCCTACGCCTGGATTAGCTTGTTGATTGTTGGGTCCTACTCGTTGGACACTAGCGCTCTCATTGACATCCGCAATGTGGGAGGCTGATCTAGTACGCGTTCTTTCCATTGTAGAGTTATTGGTAGGAACTCTGAGTAGAATCTATGTTCTTCTTGTGGACGACATTGGATCTTCTTTGGAGAATTTCTTCAATCCAGTAGCGACAAAGTAGATCCTAACAACCTAAGAATGTTGTTCTTAGTGGAAGCACCGAAATTGGTCACTACCACGCTTGAGTAGGATTATGTAAAGAGATTAATGAAGAAGGTATATTAACATAGAGGAATATCATAATAGAATGCAGTAAGAATAGTAAAGAACGAGAAAACTAGAATTATAATGGTTCGACGTAATTGCCTACGTCCACTGTTAATGTAATCTTTATTGCTTTTATCAAAGACGTGAATACAGATACAATCCGTAAACTTCTAACTCGAATACAAGTTTGAACTGACAAAAGCGAATATCAAAAATGGAAGAGTATCCCTAGAGTTCTCGAAAAAAGGTCCCTTTACACTACGCCCCTGCCCCTCTATTTATAGACGAAGATAGGATGAACTTCCTGCGCTGGCCTTAGGGCAAGGTACCTTGGCCTACAATAGACAACTTCTATATACCAAACCAGGCATACCGAACGGTGGTTGCCGAGCGATTCTTGCCGAGCGATGCCTTGCCGAGCGGTGCTTGCCGAATGATTCTTGCTAAGGGATGCTGGTCGAACAAAGGTAGCTGAGCGATGCTTGTCGAGCGGTGCTTGCCGAACGATTCTTGCCGAGCGATGCCTTGCCGAGTCAAAATGCCTAAGGTGTCCATGTTGAATGATTCTTGCCAAGGGATGCTTAATCTTCTCATCATGGCCGAGCGAGAGGTCACCGTGCCACATGGTCCTCTCTTCATGGCCGAGCGAGGGGTCACCGAGCCATGTAATCTTCTCTTCATGGCCGAGAGATGTGCGTTGAGTTCCTACCACCTCACTTTAGCCGAGCGACACACGCCACCTTATAAGACCCTACGACATGCTTCCGCCTTTCCTCGGCCGAACCATGTACATAAACCAACCCGTATATATGGGCCGAACCATCTAGGGTGAACCACTTCCATATACTTCCAAGTTCTCACCTGATTCAATCAAAGCCTCTACAATTATCATCTAGTAATCTGGCCAAGCAACCGAGTAACAACTAGCATCGGTATGAACCGATAATCTTTCACTCCCATTCATAACGATGAAAATAGGAGCAGAAGTAAGCTTTTGCTTCAACTTATTAAAGGCAGCTTCACACTTATCATTCCAATCAAACTTGGCATACTTACAAGTCAAAGCAGTGTGAGGTGTAGCTATATAGGCAAAGTTCTCAATAAATCTTCGATAATAACCGACAAGGCCCAGAAATCAACAAATATCAGATGGAGTCTTAAGTTTCTTCTTATCCCAAAAATGTAATAAGGCAGATAAGTCCAAAGATAGATAAGATAAATGAATTCAAAAAAAGAAAAGATGGATAGACTTACATTAATTGCGACAATTTTAACAGGGTCAATCGAGACTCCATTTTCAGAAATAATATGCCCAAGATATCGGACTTCATCTCTCCAGAAATGGCATTTAGAAAATTTGGCTTTCAACTAATGACTCCTTAGAGTTTTCAGCACATAGCCCAAATGAGATATATGCTTCTTCTCTGACTTAGAAAAGACTAGAATATCATCAATGAAAACCAGAACAAACTTGTTAAGAACACAGTGGAAAACGTGATTCATAAGATCGACAAAGAAGGCAGGAGCATTGGTTAGTCCAAAGGGCATGACTAACCATTCATAAAAACCATTCTCCATTCGAAAAGTGGTCTTTGGAATGCGATACTCATTAACACGAAGTTGGTGAAAACTGGTGGCAAGATCAAGCTGAGAAAATACTTCAGCTCCATATAGCTGACCGAACATATCATTGATGCGAGGAATTGGATATCGGTTCTTAAGAGTAAGCTTGTTCAGCTCTCTATAATCAACACACGTCCTCAAAGAACCATCAGATTTGGTGAAAAAAGACCACAACTGCACTCCATTCAGAAAAACTCTACCTAATTAAACCCTTGGAGAACAAATCCTCAATCTGCTTCTTCAACTCAACTTTCTCTCTCGGTGCCATCCGTTTAGGAGGGAGAATAATGGCCGAGCACCCGGAGTAAAATCAGTGTGAATTAAATTTCATGCTTAGGAGGAAGAGAATTGAATTCATCAAAGACATCCAAAAAGAGTTGGACAACAGGGGTGGAGTCAAGGTCGCTAGGCTGAGCATCAAGTGGGATGATAACATTGCCTGCATAATCCTGAGGCATTCGACATTTAAGCACAAGGGAATTGCCCTGGTCGGCTATTAGGGAAACGGTTCAGGCTTTGCAAGAGATAACAGCTTCATATTGTTTTAGCCAATCACCTCCAGGTAAGATATCAAACGCATCGAAACCCAAACATAGAAATCTCCAGTGAATTGACACCTGTTGTAAAGGAGATTCACCCCTTTACAAATCATACTAAGGTTGGCGGGACCGTCGATAGGACTAGTCGTACATAATGATTAAGTAGCGAGTTGAGGTTGCAAGATATGCTCAAATTTATCATAGAGATCAACAATTAAAGCGATGCGATGCTCCAGTATCAAAGAGAAAACAACTAGAAAACTATGGAAAGTAAAGGAGCTCTGAAGAGTACATTGGTTTTCACTAGCAGGCGGAGGAGGATGAGTGGAAGAAGTTATGGAAAAGACTCCAGATTTCTTGCCTATTTGCTGAGTGGGATAGGTATTTTTGAAATCATTAGGCTAGAGACGAAGATGACAAATATTGTTTTTGGTGGCCCAAGGTGGAGGTATAGCGGCACAGGCAGGAGATGGTAAGCTATTGGCATAGTGACCATGCTTGGTGCACTTGAAACAAGTGATGGCAGATAAGTCAAGTGGTTGCCTCTAAGGAGCATATCCAATACCATGAGCCTTTTGACAATTCTTATTCTGCTGATCAAAATAGTGTTTCCTCTTCTTTGAACCACTAGAAGTACCCTGAGATGCTGAAACTGCCTTCTTACCCTTGGAAGTAGGATTCTTGAATCTAGTGGCCAAAATCCATCAGAGAAGTAAAAGTGCCATGAACATGACTTATCAAGCGGTCATAATACTCTGGATGAGCACCATGAATAAACTTCTCGTTCTTCTTAAACTGAGTGTTAATCAATCCAGGACCAAACTTAGATAGATCGTTGAAATTCCTCTCATACTCAGCAAAGGTCATGTCTCCCTGCTCAAGATCCTTGAATGTTCTATATAACTGGGATTTCCTGGCTTCGGGCATCCATTTTGCCACAAAAGTATCCCTGAAAAGAATGGATTGAAGATAAGATAAAGTTCAAAGAGTGATAAACTTAAAAGTGATAGGTTCAAAGAGATAAGTTAGAAAAGGACAACTGAGTATCTCACCTGAACTGCTACCAAGTGATGTTAGCCTTGACAGTCTGAGTGGTAATAGATTCCCACTAATCTTAGGTGGACTCCTGTAATTGCCAAGTAGCTAAATTATACTTCTAAGCGTCAGTAATCTCAAGGCCAGTGAAAATCCTCTCGAGACTCTTCAGCCACTAGCGAGCCTCGATAATACTCTCGGCTCCGGTGAAATTAGTACCCCCAAACTAGGTGTGCTCCTTACAATGTTGAGTGAACCTAATGGGCTGACCAAGTGGAATAGGTACACAACAGACTGTGCAGGGGCAACTGGTGCTAAAGAGGCATTTCCACGACCCCTACCATGAACATTCCTACGATTACTCATCTAGAAAAAGGACAAAATATATTTTAGAACAAAGATAAAGTTTGAAAATTCAAAGGAAATCCTAAGAGAATTTTGACTAAGAATATCAAGCACGAACGAATATGATTCTATAACTAATTCAACTCATTCTAGGGTATTACCACACTATCTCTAATGAGTTTTTACTCTACATGCTAAGTTTTGCCTAAACTAGAGCTTTTATAGCAACGGTAATATCCAACTATTTCGAACCATTCAAATCAAATTAATCCACACATGTCAGACTTAAATTGCTCAAAACAATATATTGTTAATATATATATATATATATATATATATATATATATATATATGGTAAAACTTAGCATATACAGTAAAAAAATCAATCATTGAATCAAAGACACAAAGTTTTACAATAATAAGCAGTAGAATAGATAAATAGTAGTTCATGAAGCTACTACAAAAACAAAAAAGTCTAAAAAGTTAAAATAGAAGTCCAGATACATAAGGGTCTCTAGTACAAAAGCAAATGACCAGTCAGAACATACAACTGAAAATAATAGAAATAAACCAAAGTTGAAAGGATAATAGATAAATCTCCAAGCGACTCCAAGCTTCAAAAGATGAGTCTTAAAAGCTATGACACTCAGGCTAACCCAAGCGTAAAGAAAAATACAAAACACTTGAGTCAGAATTAACATTCTTATGCAAATAAATCAAACCCAATTGAAATGTCAGGTGCAGTACAACATAACTGAAAGGATGTTGGGATTCCATCCTTTAAGGATCCGATAAACTATCTACATACATAGTAAAATATGCTACATATATAATGTCTATAGTAAAGTAAACTATTAAATTAGTGTTAAGGTGTTACCCATATCCCCCTTAACACGTTTTATATAATGTCATAGTCTATATAGTACTATAAATCCCATAAAGTAGGTGGTCTATCAAGGAGCATGCAATAGGTACGACACAAACCAAACTCATATTGGGCGCGATAAGGCATGTGACAAGGCGTGCGAGGCAATGCCTAGGGTAGGATTCTACCGTTTCGCAGAACCGGGCTGGTTATAACGCATAGCAGCTACTACCGTCCACCTTGAGACACATTCTCATAATCAAAGGTGCACACCAATCAAATCACAAAGTAAAGAATGGTTTCGAAGGAGCATGCTCAATCGGAGGTGCGACCTCACTTGGCCGAGGCATAACTCCTGCTTTAACCACATGAAGCTAACTCGCGGGAGTCAGGGTTGCTTTAATACCTCATATAGAATCGTTTTCCAAACCATCCTACTTCATTCTGGAATCTCCACCGCATATATAGTTGTTAAAGTGGTTTTCGGTGTTGGTAGAGAATATGACAATATCCGATCTAGGTCTCTTTAACAACCAAACGCTTATTTCACACTGTGGTTATTTTTTAAAATCACTTTGTAAATATTCAAATAAAATCTTAAATTACAAATTTAAATCAAAATTAAATATTTAATTTTATTTAAATTTGAAAATATTCATTTAATCACATTTAATTCAATCAAGCTATAAATCATACTTTAAATTTTCAAAATCATGAATTTTAAAATAAATCCTTATTTGAATTCAATTATTAACAAATTTAAGTTAAATAAATTCCAATATACCTTTCCAACCTTAATTTATTAAAGTTATTAAAATCTATTTTAAATATTAATATAAAATTTAAGTAAACATTTTAAAAATATTATATATGTTAATTAAAATAAATTGTATTAAATTAAATTAAGTTAAACCTTTTATTTAAATCTATTTTAAATCTTATTTTTGTATATTTAAAAATAATAAAATTTTAAGTAAAATTTTAAAATTACATTTAAACTAAACTTATAATTTTAAATTTTCTAAAAAAATATAATTCTAAAGGTACTAAATTTTCACATATTAAAATGAAATATTTATTATATTTCAAAATCAAAACTCAGGTATTTCCTTTTAAAACCTCGAAATCACTTTTTGAAAAATAGACTAAAGATGTCCGTATATAATTTTCTAACATATGGTCAAGTGATACATATCATTTCAATCTGCAATAATTTAAATTTACGGGTTGATATCATTTTAACTCGTAATCCCACAATTTCAAAATCATGGAAAATCACGTGGGTTTATCATTTCGACCCATAACGATTTTCCCTTGGTCTATAAGTTCATTCGAGTATGTATCGTTTCAACCCATAATGACACCTAAAACTAAGGAAACTTGTAGTGTGGGAATAGTAAAGTCAAATAACATAACATATTAGTTACTAGCATATATGATCAATAAAAATTAAAATATAATAGTCTAATAAACATGTAATGGTGTCAATTTTTATAAGTGAACAATTTAAGATGTCAACATATCATATTTAACAGTTAAATAATTAGCAATTCTGATTTAACAATATATTTAAATTTTCATTTCATATGAAATCATGTTACTAAGCATAAGAACATTAATCGTGAGTGATTTCTAACCATTAGTGGCTAGAGAACGATGGAAATGAGAAGCAACCGACACAGATTAGAACACGAACACGGGCACAACATGTCAAATAGCCACGACAAGCACAAAATAGATTTAGCACTAAAATTCAATGGAAAACAAATATATATACATATGATATATATACACTTGTTTTATAAATATCTAAGGAACCAATACATACGCAGCATATATAATTTCAGTCAACAGATGTAAAGGTGACATAAAACTTATGTTGGCAAAAGTATATATGTACGCACAATATAAACATTATAGATATAAGCTTAGATTCAAAAGAAATAACTTCTGTTAACCCATATATAAAAAATATATGTGTATGGAAATCACAAGGTTTGAAAGCAACGACATAGATATCAATACACACACACACACCATATATATAACACAGCATATATATATATATATATATATATATATATATATATATATATATATATATATATATATATATATATATATATATATATTTCATATAAACACAGAGAATGAGACTGCTGCAAACTGCTTCGGGTTTGGCGTGAGTCGGGGAAAAGAAAATTCTGGTCTGCTTCGAGTTCCATGGGATAAAACTAGGTGTGGAATGGGTTTAGGGAAGAGGAGCTTTCCTTGTGCCTGACTTCGGGTTTGGTAGGGAGGAGCACGGGTCAGGCGATGGGCGGCGCTTTGTGTTTTGGATGGTGAGGCACAGGGAACAGTGGCAAGAGAGTTAAAGTAGGTGGTGGGTGCTTAGATCTGCTTGGTGTCTTAAGGGAGTGTACTTCGGGTCAGAGGGGCTTGGAACTCGGGTCAGGGAAGTTCTAGCTTCGGGTTCCATGAAAGAAGATGTTGGCTTTGGGGATGCTGCAAACGAGGGGATGATGAGTGCTGGCTTTACAGTCTTCTTCGAGGCAGGCGTGGTGATTTCTAGGGATGGTTTCAGGTTTTGAAAGGGGTAGGTAAGGAGCGGATCTCGATGAAAATGGAGCAGGTTGATTGGATATGGGGTTAGCATTAGGGAAACAGAGAAAAGTGTAAGGATTTGACTCAGGAAAAATTTGGAGAGGCACGGTAGTGATTTGAATCAAAAGAGGAATGCTGGCAAGGTGAGGAGATGGAAGGGTTTCGAGGAAAAAAATAAAAAAGGAGAAGGAATTGCTCAAGCCAGAGAAGAAGAAGAGTACCTTTCTCTCCGTTTTTTGTTATTTTAAGAATGAATGAAGAAGAAAAGTGAAAAGGCACGAGCAAATAAATATAAAAATCAAAGGAATAGAAAAGGGTCAAATGTTGGGTTTCACAATTTATTAAAAGCAAAGACTAAAGGCTACATGGTTGGAAAATTTGAAAAGACAAAAGAAAATCGAAAAGGCATAAATACGGTACCGATACGACAACTATTTTGTCGTCCGTCTCATATCGAACACTAAATTACAGGAATGAATAGACTATGGAGATCAGCACGACGAGATGAACAGAATGGTACACAGATACCAGTGATATGACCAAGCTATAAAAACTCGATCTTTCACTGTTGAAAATGCTACTAAAACGCCGAAAATAAGATAAACGGAGCTGAAACAGTCCAAATTTGGGGAAACAAAATACGACGTCTCACTCAGAAACTGATTCGCGTCTTATCATATTAAAATATTCGAGTTTCGAAAATGTTTAATTTTCAACAAATTAACTGATTAAATTTAAATTTTGAAATTTAACAATTAAATTAACTCTCATATTTCCCAAATAAAATTTATAATATGCTATATTTAAATAGACATGTTTCAAATATCAACTTTCCATTTCAAAATATTATTGTTTATTTTAATGAAAATTTTAGTTAATTACGTTATAAAATCTTTAAAAATTCTCTGGTTGTTACATTAGTACCTTTAATTGTTCTTTCTTATGGACATACACTTCCTCTGCATTTTGACTAAAAATCAAAAAATTTGACATTTCAAACAAAATATTACTTAGTTCTGATGCTTATATAATGATACTTTCGTATCATTTCTTGGGTCATATCCAAAAAACGTACAAACCCAATATCACTCCTACTGAGTTTGAGATGCTTTGATTGTTATGTGCAAATAATCCATTCAAAATCACTATTTAGAATTTTCTATTTCAACAAATATGTACTAAATATAAAGTCCCATCAAACAACAATTTTGCAAGTACATCCGATTTAACTTGGGCATGTTGAATAATGAATCTATTACACTAGTTTCAGTAATTGAAATTTACAGATTATTCTTATCAGCATTGCTCATTATATTTCAACTGCATTACTCTTTCTCTTAAGGACATATTTGTGGCCGATGGATTATATCCCATTGGGTAACTAAAAAATCGTGTTTTGATAACATATTTAGAATCCACTTCGAATTTGCACACATTACAGTATCTTGGAGTCAATACTGTTAATGGTTTAATTGACAACCAAAGGTTATCTTTTTCGAACTGATGAGAAACTCATAGTCCTCTCCAATGTGTGAGAATATTTATTAGACATTCTACTGCGTTGTGTTCATTTAAGGTTTGGTTAATTTCATTTCATCCCTCGTAGTCAATTTTATTCTTAGATCGTGTCCGAATCTAATTTACTACCAATAATTTCTAAAAGAAAT
Source organism: Allium cepa (assembly GCA_030765085.1). NCBI lineage: Eukaryota > Viridiplantae > Streptophyta > Magnoliopsida > Asparagales > Amaryllidaceae > Allium > Allium cepa. The sequence continues at coordinate 442,786,060 of CM060938.1, read as the reverse complement.
TCCTTCCACTACGAAGTTGGTATTTATTGAAACAAAAATTATTTCTCAATGCAAGGGAATAGGTATTGCTAAACATTTAATAAATTGCCCTATATAAAACTGTTTTGGTTCTAGTTTACAAAATATATGTTGAAAACATAAATTAGTCCTCCAATGACTATCATTCTAAAAATTCTTCGGAGCTATTCATACAAGATCCCTCACGTATAATTATTACGTACAGTCTTTGGATTTGCACAACCTATTAACTCTTTAGCATAGGATGTGTTGGGATTTCTTATTTTTCCTTATTTTATATGATTTTGTAAACTATTATTTAGGTGAAATTAATTTGAAGCTTGTGTACTACACTTAAGTACATGACCTTACAGAAAGAAGTTAACCCATATTTACTCACAATTAATTGTACTTTGTCCAATAAAATTCAATAACTCCTTATCTATACATTATTATGTATCATGGTTAGGTGTGAATTTTGAGATTGAATCTTTATTCACTTTTAGGTATGTTCAATACTCTTTCCAATAAACTCATATATTCAATCAAATCGAATCATTTTATTTTCTATCGCACATTGTTTATTTACTTCCGTTTTATATTCCACGAACTCCCTCATTAACATACCATATGTGTATCATATATAAATATTCGAATTTGTGATAACTCATTGGTGAATATAACAAAGTACATGGAACCATTTTGGTATTAATAAACTTACGGTTGTATACATCTATCTATGTTAGTACGAAGAGTTCATCGACTCTTATCACGTTTCTATTCAATGAGTGTTTTTCCCTTTACCGTTTGAGATATAATTCATTAGTACCATATGATTCATGATCATATAATAAAAGAATTATTTCTCCAAACTACGGCTCAGTCCATAATTCAAAAATAATTGCAAATAAATATAGATACTTTTGTATTTTCCAATACATTAAAAATACCATTATTATAGTTTTATTTATAACGAATACTCATACTACTTATACTAAAATAAAACCATTTTTGTTTTTCAGTTTATACTAAAAAACATTTATCAGTTCATTTAATAATGTTTGGTATGTTCTACGAAAACAATTTTCATAAGTTGATGGGATTAACATATGCTATATAGCATGCTCCCACCATTTACGTCATTAGTATAATATCATACAAAATATGGACATCCATTCAAACATTTAATAAGGCTATTTATTTTATCTACTATAACTCTTTATAGTTGACTGTTTTTAGATCAAGTATCTTGAAAATAAAGAAATTAATCTCAAAGAAAAAATATTTCTATTTCGAAATACATTTTGGAATAAAAATCATATTTCTCATTCCAATATTAAGTATCATTTATTATTTTACAATTCTCATTTTTGATGATTCTTTATGAAGAAGAAGTGACCACTCACTCTGTTCATCTCAACTGTACCTTAGATTACATCCACTCTTACACATTTGATTTCCATTTTGGATGGTCGAACCATTTGATGGAAATTCTTACTATATTATCATAACAAACTCTTTACAATAGTGCATTTGGTCATCCTTAACCTTGAAGGATATCAAATAAATTGCAATTTATTTAAATTGATCAGACTGACATTTCAATGATTGAATTCTTAGATTTATCTTGCAATCTTTAGTCCAATGTTACATTTAACACAACAAGACCATTATGGTAATTAATCATATTAAATATACAATATCATACTATAGTTTACTTTCATTTTTTAGTGAGCTAATTTTATCGAGGTTTTGTATAATACAACTGTGACCATTCCCCATATAACAATTTTATGTGGTCGTATATGGATCAAATATCCATCTTCCTGTATTTCTTTTAGAGTTTGAAACTCCTTTAATACAGTATACAGTCTCGTGCAAGTAAACTTGTAAGTGACCAAGTTACAAGTGTATTTAGTGATTGTATAATTAGGTGCTTGCATGGGTCAGCATGCAAAATTTTATTGGCAATTATATTTTATATTTCTACTTGTCAATATTAACTTAGTTCATTTGTATATTTTATTTAACAAGCATTTTATCAATTAAATTAATTGAATAAATTTACCAATGTAGAATATTAGGACTTTATATAGCAGATGTTCATGTAATATTAGAAAAGTTAAATGTTACTATTTTATTTTTTTAATAAGGCTCTCCCTCTAGTCTTTTATGTTTCTCCATACCATAAAAGAAACATAGAGGTCTTTCGACTTCACTAGTGGGTGTTAGGACTCGTATATCTTGGGATTCCGACCTTGAGGAAAGCTCACTAAATCATACTTCCATATACGATGGATAACTCCTTAATAGTTCTATCAAATACAACTCCTAACCCATGATCTTTTTTCTAATCTCATATTTACCTTGAGGAAAGCTCAATAAATAAAGAAAGATTATTCACTTCTACCCATCATTTTGCGAAGGCCTAAGTTAATTCACATACCTTGAGGAAGGCTCAACAAGTATGTGCAATTATCTTACCTCAACTATTTTATACATTAATAGTACTACTTATAACATCACTAGCTTGAGAAAAGCTCAACAACTAAGGAGTATGCAAGTAATCTATTAATATATAAATGGTGGATGACAGATTTATACTAGAGATTCATAATATTATGTATATTTAATTGAGTGATATCGACCTATAAAATAATGCATTTCACAAGAAATACCCTTCTTATTACAGTGTCAGACATATCTGAAATCATAGTATACGTACTACACGTACGTATTTATTCCTAAAGTCAAATTAGGGTTTATTTAATCTTCCACTTTTAATTTATACATTCATATTGTATAAGATTCATTATTATATAACTATTATAATTTAATTTACTTATTAATAGACTTAGTATAACATTATATTAATTAAATCATTTTTAATTTATTTTAATTCATTAACTTCTATTTAACCACTTATCATTTAATTTTAACATATTATATCAAATATTTATATACTATAACTTTATAATAACACACACACATAATATATATGTATGTATGTATGTATTTTAATTTATTAATTAACTTTTGATTAATTTATTTAGTGAAGTTGATCTAGAGCCATGTCTTCACCTAATTTAGGAAGCCCAGCAAGTAAGAAAGAAAACTATTTAATATGAGTTTAGGAGTGAGAAGCGAAACCCTGGCCTAGTCAGTTGAGGTGAGATTATCACTTCGATCTCGAATAAAGTTGAATATGCGATGATCCAACTTCTCAATCTTGAATGTTAACACTAAATACATCCACGGTATTTGTGCACCGAGCACTAAAGTGTCGAAAAAGGAAAAAAAATTAGGGTAAAAAAAAAGAATAGAATAAGAAAGGAAGAACACAACATCAGAATCTCACAATGGAACGGTAATATATCATATCAATAGATTAGTACAATGGGTTCTCTAAATACAAAAATTTTGGTTTTACAAAAACCTAGTACTATCATCAGCTTGGGAGTTATAACTGCATGTCCTCACAATACAGATATATATAATACCAAAATGAAGCTAAAATAAGAATACCATGGAAGGTAATCATCCTGCTTTTCCCTATAAGCTCCAAAGCATCCAAAGCTAAATCTTAAAACATACACGGGGATAACCCGAGCATTATAAGAAAATAAGACCTGGATCAATCTGGTAAACCAGCGTGAGAAACTCAAGAAATAAGTATGACATATAATAACACATTTTTGTGACCATATGGATTACCATAGTGGTTTTCCACCCAAATGAAACCAACCATGCATTAAGTTTAACATATAATGATATGATAGATAATGTGCAGCATTTTGCACAAAAATCATATCAAATAGCTGTTGTGTGAATGCCACAACAATAATAGGTATACAATCAATACTGACCCCCAGTAAACTAAAGCGATCACCCTAACAAGGATCAGAACTACCTTCCGAGCATCGTATATCTCTAGATATAGTATACTCTAAAATAAACAAAACTAGCCCAATGATAAACTACATGGCAACAACTCTCGGACACAACATATCGATAAGCATATTCTGGATTTGGAGTTGATATACCCTCATGTGTAGCCTAAACCTGAGACTATGCGCTTTACTATGGTTGTAGTCATTTTCGATGTCAAAGCTACGTTCGACATCCTTCATACAAGTTTTAATCACTCGAGCAGCACACGAATACTAATTAGATTACTTTGTCTCGAACAGATCACAAATTACTACATGAATTTGAGCATCCTAAAAAGATCTTGAACCTCCACATAGGTTCCCGGCATAAGTTCTCTGACGAATGCTAACGTTGTCCTCTCTTGGAATACTCCTCATGATGGACTGTCCCATTCGATAGCATCATTTCATGTAGACATGCTCCTTGGACTTAACCTTATGATAGACAGTTCAAATATAAAGATTTAACTTCACAACTGCTTCCAAAACATAGATCACATATATAGTTTTTGAAGTGATTACAGGTTTGAGTCACCTCATATAAGTACACTTTTCCCGCTTATCGAACTCTCCAAAACTAATCGATGAATTTCGTCTTAACTTAATTCTGGTACTTTGAGAAATAAGTGACAAATGGAGACGTTTCATACCAATACTCCACCAAGGGGGTTCACATTGGTATGAAATCACGAAGCCTTTTGATAACTTCTTAAGTCATATGTGGTCAAGTTCGATAGTCGAAAAATTGACTATCTAATAAAAAATAATTGCTTAGACAAATCAATATTCGTATACTTAACTCGTTTCCAACATACCAACTTAACTATTCCTTTCCCAAGAGTGAAGCCATTTAAGTTAGAGCATTGGTTACATGAAACCCCTGCCTGGACACTTCATTCTTGAATCCCACAAGTAGACAAGTCTAGCTTGTTGGCTTTTAGTGTTAAGTAAGATATTAATGATTTTCATAAACAAGTAAGAAATCAATATGATTAACACGTTTCCGACATTTTTTAACTTACTATTCCTCGGTCAAAAGGGAAGTCGATCGGTTAGAGATTTGTTGTTCCATCCCTACTCGAACATCAATTTTAAATCACACAATTAGATAACCCTTACTTTGTTAGATTTTTTATTAACCATAGTCAATTACTTTTGAAATAAGTAATTAAAAATTAACTATTTGGCCATTAAACAATCCTAACCCCTTTCTAAACCTCTAGTTTATACTTTTTTAAAACCCTTTTTAAAATAGTATATGTGAATAGTAACTTATTTACCAAAACATGATTTTTAAATAAACAAGAATTTTTTTAGTACATAAGTATAAAATAGTCAACAATTTTTCTAAAAACTATATATACTTAAAAATGAGTTTAAAATAAAATATTTTCTCAAAATATTACTTGAAAACAACAATTTTATAATTTCCTTAACAACTTAGAAAAACAAGTTTTTATTATAAAATCCTCTTCTTCAAAAATTCCCATCTAAAAAATTCATAAATATCTCAAACCACTATTGAAATACTCTAATATGAGTTAGTATACACTTGTAAAAATAATGAAACAAAATACTTAAATTTAAATCTTTTCAACCCATTAAATTCCAAAAACAAAGGCTAAAGGGGCATTTATGCACAAGTGAAGTTGTGGCAGCTTTTCGAGATATAACTTAGCTTTTTTACTAAACAAGCTTTTAATAACAGCAAACATATATATAAAAAATTATAAATATAGCAAGAAACCCCTATGGATCTCTCTGTAAAATTCCATAGAAATCTCCGAATACTAGATAATTCCTTAGTGCATCTGTAGCGTTGATCGCTATAAGTGCACTTTCAAATTCGAGTCTGATCTAAACCAAAGTTCATCTATGACCTATGTGCTTTGTTCAAAGTCTTGTTGCAAGGCATACGTGTCCATTCAAGTCCATTACAAGTCTATATATATGGATCATATGTGCCACTAACTTTCAAAGCAAGAATTCAAAACATATGCCAACAATGATTTAAACAATTTAAACGCAATCAAACCCCAACAAATATGGGTTATATTTTCAATCAAGGAGGTGAGTTATTTTACCTTTTGTAACAAACTATATCTAAATGGGCCTAAATTTTGACAAAAATCGAAACCCAAGTCAATTAAAGCATAGATCGTTGGATTTGATACCTGCTAATAAGCATGAACATTATTATGGATTGATAGAAATCTAAACTCATAGCGGAAACAACGGTAGGATAAGAATATTGTTTATGACTATTAACTTAGAATTAATGGTATTCCTAGGATAGCAGATTGTCACATCAGCATCGAGCATGAGAGAAAAGAAGACTTCTCTAACAACTAAATACATCCAGCTCCAGTGATCCGTTCCTCTAAATCTATCATATGGATTGTTATGAGAGAGGGGTCAAAACAACATTCTGGTGATTGGAAAATTTATAAAATGTCCATAACATAAATTTATACCGATTAGTTTCCACTTAATTTTTATGTCTATTAAGGTTGGCAAATATAATCTAACCTTGCATTACACACACGAGTACTTACCTACCCATTCCCGAGGAGTGAAATACCGACGAAGCCTTATCAACCACCTAATACTTCCATACTCATTTGCCACTTAATACTTCTAAATATAAAGCAAGCTTCTACTATCACCATATAATACTTTTAAAAGAGAGACAGATAGACTTTGCCCTCTAAGATCTCATTCAAGGTAGACTCCATCATTTAAGACCTATTCCCACAGTGGACTTATAACATCGTCATTATTGGTCTATTGGTCCTGACTACAGAGATCTTTGACCACTATATATAGCCTTATAATTTATATTAGCCATACCACTAGCGCATATATTGTTACTAAAGTCTTAACATTGTGAGGGACTGTGCCCAAACCACTTAATACCCTATTAATAAGGACTAGGCAGGTCTTCGACCATTTAACATCTATTATAAGTAGGCCATTATACCTAACCCCAAGATGGACTCCTTACTAGTATTATCTAGCTGACATCGCTTAGAAATCTCATTGGGCTTCTTAATACTTCTTTATAGGAAAGATGCGGACCATACAACCACTTAATACCTCAAACCTGAAGCGAACCTTGCTCAATATATCCAGTATCACTTCTATAAATATGAAATCTCATTAGATTACTTAGTTGGGTACGGATATAGTCCTAAGATAGCCACTTAATACCTCAACAACGATGTAAACCTTTTTATGTCAATATCCCTCACCGCTCCTAATTCCATATTTGGACCATTTAACACTTTCTAATTAAGAAAGAAAGTTTAATCTCTCACGTCATCATGGGTCCTAAGATAGTGATATCTCACATTGGTAACTACTGGTAGCCTCAAAGTAAGGGCAGCTTACCGTCGAGTGACTCTACTAACCTCGCATCACTAAACTGCTAAGTCCAATTAACCATCCGAAGTCTTTACTTATACTATCTTAGTTAATATTGGACTTAGCTTACTAATTCTCATTTTATTTAAGGTAATAAGATTTACCTTAAATACTTCTATCATAAATCCCTTTTAATGCACATAAATGTCAATTTATCCGTAAAATCCTAATAGACATTTCCTTAGACATTTACGTATGATTACTAATTTCAAGTTAATAACCTTTTTATATCTATTCCATTTTTATCAGTCTCATTAATGCACGAGTCCCTATTAATTCTAACCCATAATTTAATACTATCCATTATTTCTCATTAATTACCCATTAATTTAGGTTGCAATCTTTCATTTCATATTATTTAATTAACAGAAATTCCTAATTTATTTCCCATTAATATAAATTATTACCTTTTCTAATTCTGACTATTCTTTTCCCTAAATATAGTAATAACTAATGAACGTTACACATAAATAATGCACGAATAAATGATGTTCTTCTTTATTAACGAAATAAATACATATAAACTACCTAGTACAACTAACTATTCGTAACCAAATATATTCTTATCATATATATGTAACTAGAATATGCTTTCCATATTTAATTTGCTGGACTTAAATTCCCTACAAAGATTTTCCATTATGTTTTCCATTAATTGGTTTAAAACAAAAAGGAAAGGTTGAATCCGTTTGAACTTACAAGGAATGCATACTTTCTTATTCCTTGTTAAATCAAACGTTTCCCTTTTGAATGAAAATGGGAAAAGTAAACAAATTTATAAAAATCAAAGGGATGTTCTTCCTACATATTAAACTATGTAAAATCTATAACATAGCATAAATTGGTCAATAATCCAAAACTTCAATTTTACGTCCAAGTATAAATCTGAAATAAAAATGTACTTTACTCAAATTCTAAAATCTTTAGGACTAATTTCCAGATCTAGGTACAAACATGTTTCTAAGACAGATTTAAGATAAGATTATGTAGAAAATAGTTCTCTGCACTAATTTGAGCTTACAACTCACAATAAAATTGATTTAGTCATAAAAATCAAACGTATGCTAAAGGAATAGATTTAAAATCATAACAATATATATAATTTTCCATACACCCTTTAAAAGCGATGAAAATCTCCAGATCTAAAGTAGAACATTTTGATTCATCTACATATTGTTTTTAATCCAAGAAATTTGTATAAAAATGGTATATGCATATATTAAAATACAAATCTGAGAAAAGATTTGAGATTAGGAGCGAAAATAGATACTTATATATATATATATATATATATATATTACCTCAAATATGCGTATAATTGAATCTCTTCTCTTCTCCTTTTTATTAGATTTCTACTCTTTTTCGATTTGTAAGAATATAGACATAAATATCTTATTTTTATAATTTAAAAAGAAAGTGGAGAAGAAGAAATGGCAAAGCTTCATTTCTCTATTCAGAAAAATATGGGAAGAGAAGGAAGCGTTAGGCCTATATTTATAGGTGCTAGAATCAACTAGAACCGTTAGATTAAAATATAATAGATCCGGGCCATTAGATCAGGGAAAACCCTAGCCGCCACCTTAAGTGCAGCCGACCGCCCTAGGTCGACCACTACACTAAGCGGGTTAATCTGTGGACCCCATTCAATTAATTAAAAATGTTACTTTTTGAATGAATTATTTTCATCTCAAATTCATTTTTCATCTATATCTTCTTCGTTTGGACTCCTATCGCAAAACTCCAAAGATGAAAGTTGCTCAGAATTTCGCTATAAATGTAATGGTCTAAGTTTCATTATCAAATTCCATCTTTTGCAAAAATTTCATTTTTTGGAGTCTAATTAATTAACTAACTAATTAAATAACTAACGCCAGATTATGGGGTGTTGCATTCTTCCTCTTTAAAAAGAATTTTGTCCCTAAAATTTCACCAATGACTTAGTCACCATATTGGCTCATAATTGTTCTAAACTAGACAACCAATGAGTGTACAACCAACTTCGCAACCTAACATGCACAAGTGCATAATTTATTACTATATACCTCACAAAAAATATGTATGCAGAATAATTTTAAATCGGATCCTCCTATACGAATGCATTTCTTTGAAAACATTTTTAAAAAATATGATGCAAAAAATCTATATATATAATGGCAGTTCTATTTGTATGCAGCTTTTGAAGAAAAAATTCAACCATAACCCCCATAGTACTACAAATAGAAATATGAAGCAACCAATTTTGCATCCAACTCCTACAATCCAAAAATCTAACACATCAAAAAATCGCTTCCTAACTTTACTCTTATGCCGAAGAAAGGAATTTAGGCGTTAACATTCTTACCGCTCTATAACCTTCCTATTTCCATAGTACAGAGGAAATTTCCTCGCAGCCTTGGATTTACTCCAAATTTTACACACACAAAATGCATAAGGAGACTTGTTTTTAGGCTCTAAAATGGAATTACTTCTAAAAATAGAGTCGCACGCGTCATCGAAAAAGTATGGAAAAAGATATTCCAACACTAAAACAGCTTTTCCCTTATTACCACTTGCATTTATTGCATCATTGATCCTAATGCACATAAATGCTAACTCTATTTGTCTTCCCTGAGCTTAACATGTGACCTCCAAAATCAAATATTTTACGAAAATCTTTCTTACTTTTCAAATTTGTACGTCATTTGAAAATTAAAATCCCAAATTATTTGAACGCACATTTTCCCCTGAAATCAAATTTTTGGACAAAAAAATCTGAAAATAATTGGAATAAAAAAATTAAAATGTAATTTTTTTTTCAAAATGGACGCTTTTCAAATATTTCCTTTTCAACAATTTTGATAATTGAGCCACCAAAATTCGGTTATGCGCTAAACGCATAAACCAAATTCTAAAATTCTACCACTAATCTTTACCCATAAAACTTGACATTTGTAAAAACCCGGGGTTTCTGTAGCGATTTAATATCGTCATTAAACGATTAATCTATTGGCTAATTGATATTGGGAGTTTTAATCAGATTGAAATTCTTTTGAAATTTGTTTAAGGATTATATGGGCTTCATAATCTTGGCCCATGTTTTGTTGGGGCTGTGATAAATGAGTATAACCGGTTCCTTCCTTGATTCTTTTTCATCGCAACCCTAAAACATACGAAAGAATAAAAATGGCGGCCGTTACTTTTCGTTCTTCTTCGATATGTAATTAGGGCTTTTTGAAGCAGCGCCTTTTTGTTGATCCATACAATGGTTCTACGCGTGTGCTTCGTTCTCGTTTGTTCGCTCTCCGCCACTTCTATTTGGCCGAGTTCGTCTCCGCTTCGAAGCAAGTGAGTGATTTTTATTTCACTCACGTCTAATTCGTTCTCAGTATTGTGCTTCGGTCATTCATGTATATGTTGATGATTTTTGGCTCGATATTGATTTCGTTGACTTCGGTTATACCCTGTTACTTTCTCTGTTTGGCATCAGCTTGATATTATTTGTGATTGTTGCATTTGGACTTTAAGCATAAAACATTGGACTGGATTGTGATCGGGTTGCTTCACCTGATTTATTTGAAGTTGTAGCCTTGTTTGGATTATCTTGTAGTCTTTACTCTGGCTGTTCAATTTGAGATTATTGACTTTATCCACTTAGGGTTAGTTTGCACTGAGTCTTGATATTACTTGAACCTTAGTGTTGGTCTGTCTAGACTCAAAGTCTGGTTACATTATGTTGAATTCGTGATGTATTCTCCACTTGCTGTTGGTCTTCACGCATGGATATTCTCGAGCTCTGTAGCATTGCTTGGATCACAGTCTGGTTCCCTCTATTTGTGTATTTTGATTGCCATATCATGTGCACTGATATGTGTAGCTTCTCAAATCTTGTTCAAGTCACTGGTTGGTCAGTTTGGTTCATCCGTTTACTTAAGTCTGTTAGTCGAGTTGCACACTTGTGGTCTTCATTTGCACACTGTGCATTATTGTAGATGCTTGAGCATTCTATTGATGCCAAACCCTTGTGAACTTTTCTCTGCTCTTGGTCATTCACTTGTTAAGGCTACCGGTCGATAATTGAGTTACATTTGGGGTCTGGTTATATGTTTTGATATGTACATTGAGTTGTACATTGCAATTTTATTGTGCACTGATTGAGTCTTGTGGGATGTTGTTCATGTGCCTCATTTTTGTTCAATCTGTTAGTCAGGTTTGGTTTGAGCTAGTTGTTTCAGTTTACTTTGATAATCATGTTGCCATATTGGCTTGTTCAAGTCAATTTGCATATATGCCATACACTGGTGTTTGGTCTTGCTTTCTTGATGGCATTTGATCCAGACATTGTTGCCATACTTCTGTTGCTCTGTGTTGCCAGTTGGTTCTGTTGCTCCATGTTGCTTTTGCACAGGCCGTGCCTTATATTGGATTGTATATCCAGGTTTTGCATTGAGATATTTGATGTTGTTGAGTCAGTGTCTTGTCCTTTGCATTTTATTTGTGGGTTGGTGCGAATTGCTTCTGCACTAGTTCATTAAGCTTTTGTGTATTTCATCACTGTAGTGGCAAGGCAGTGCACGCGTGCGTGTACTGCAGCCACACGGTATTGCTTTTATTGATATTCTATTTGCCTTTGATTTATTGATCTTTTGCGTATTCCAGATGCTGTAGTGGCGAGGCAGTACACGCATGCGTGTACTGCAGCCCTACCCGAATTGACATTTTAATTGATATTTCAATTGTTTGAAATTATTTCGTATGTCTAATTCAATATATTTTGAATCGTATTTTGATTTGGTTTAATTTGATGATTTTCTTGATATCCAATTATCTTTTTGATAATTAGATTATGAGTTTCTAATTATTATTTAATAATTAGATTTTGTTGATAATTGCCATTTAGGAAATTCTATTGTTTTCTAAATTATCTTTATTGATAACCCTTTTATTTATCTTCGTTGATAATTTGAATTTATGGGTTTGTTGTGTAACACTGTTACGTGTTATATTTACCATTATCCGATTTCTTTATTTAAGAATTGGATAGGTGAATTTATTTTGACTGTCGCCTAATTGTTATTTAATTATTATTGCTTCCGTGCTATAATAACTGAGTTTGAATTAGACTGACCCGTGTATTATTTTCTTTTGAATTTAATACTCGGGTCAGACCGAGTTATTTTAGGTTGTTGATATTTTGCTCTGGATTGCTGCTTGAGCTATGAAGTCACTTTATACCTTTTGGAGTAGTCGTGGTCATAGTATTGGATGATATGTATTCATGTATATTATTTCAGTAATGTACTTGTATATGTAACTTCCAAAGTCGACAGTTGTAGTTGTATCATATGTATTGTATCACGTGTATTGTAACTGACTTCAGTTATATATATATATATATATATATATATATATATATATATGAGATTTGATTTTATTTGTGTTCTGAATTTAGCTTATCTGTGTTATTATTATATATCTTATCCTAAACTATCATGAACCATCGTAGTTCGTTTTATACTGGAGTTGAATGTGTCGATGGGAGTAAATAAAAAGAGAGGAAAAATAGAAAATATATACCACTCCTATCGAGATAATCAATACTAGGGTAAGGCCTAACTACGGATGGCCGCTCCTATCCAGCCTTATTCTTCGTAATAACAGATAGTATTTCCTTTAATACTCTTTGTTATTGTGAGCATAGAGGTGGGGCATCACAGTTGGTATCAGAGCTTGGGGTTTATGGACATAATATAAAACATAACTTAGATGGAACATGTGTTACAACTAATTGTTGATGTTTTAGTTGTGCTTTGAGTCAAAACTAAAGTTTTGAAATTATGATGAAATTTTTAAATATCTTTATCTAAAAATAAAAGTGAAATTGTGTTTTGATGATTGAGAAATTGGTGTTCTGTCTATCAGAGTGCGCAGCGGAAATAGTGAGACTGTCTTCGCTGAGTACAGTTGATAACTTTTTTGAATTAAAAAAAAATCAAAATATGAAATTGAAATAAATTTCGTTGTTGTTACATAGCTGTGTTTATTTTTGTTTTCTTTGAAAATTTCAAATCCGATTTGAGGATCTGAAGCGATTGCAGTTATGTGATTTTGTTGAGATTTTTGCTGTTTTGAATTATCTTCATTGAAAATATATTCAACTGATTTCTTTGTTCATTTTGTAGTATACGTGCAAATTTGAGTTGCATGTTACTGCATTAATTTTACGTTGAACCGGTGTTTGGTTTTAAACGTATTTGGTTGTCGTTATTTTTATAACGGGATTTTTACATCGGTGCTAAAGTTTTGAAGCACGGTGTTTTGTTGACATTTTAATGAATGAAAATTCACCGGTATTATATTTTGATGCTTGTTTTAATGAGATTTTGACGTATAAAAATTACTGTCGCTTTGACTTCAGTAACCATCAAATTTAAAGTTGATTTTCAAGCGGTTATTCCGCAATGCTGATTTTGAGATCCATTTTTACGGTGTTTTGAGAAGTGCAATTTCCTTATCGAATTTGCTACAGATGTTGCCGTTTTATCCACGTATTTTAAAATCGTTTTAAAATAAAATTGTTTTCCAAAATTTCTACAGTTTTCACTTTCAAAAGAATGAGGAAGCGATTTAAACATTTCAGCAAAATCGAGGACTATGAACCCTTACTTTTACTGATTCGCTTAATTCTGGACTTGTCCGTTTGAGAAGTAAAATGTTATTTATTTAAAATACATAATTTTGCACTTTCAAGGAAACGATGAAGTGAATTAAACGATTTAGTAAAACTCGTGGTTATGGGACATGTGTGTTTCCTATTTCGGTTAATTCTGGATTCATTAATTGAAATATTTGCTGTTTTGATGATTTTGTGTGCTTTCGAGCCACTGTGTTGGACCTTCGGGTCATATGTTGGACCTTCGGGTCATATGCTGGACCTTCAGGTTAAATATCAGTACTAGACCTTCGGGTCATTTGTTGGACCTTCGGGTCATTTGTTGGGCGCCAAAAATATAGTACTTGGTAGGCTTCGGCCATTTGTTGATGCACGTGCGGCGTAGCTTAACAACTCGCCATCTGATGGGATGGATCCAACCTTTTATGTTGATTTTCTAGTCATCTTAATTGATATCTATATATTTTTTGTTTCCAATTATCTGCAGGTAATTGGATATTTGTTGTTTCTGATTATCGTTTTTGATAATTAGATATTTGTTGATTTCTAATTATCTTCTTGATAATTAGATATCTGTTGATTCTGATTATCGTTTTTGATAATTAGATAATTATTGATTTGAGATTTCTGATTATTGTTTTTGATAATTAGATATTTTGTTGATTCTGATTATTGTTTTTGATAATTAGATATTTTGTTGATTCTGATTATTGTTTTTGATAATTAGATATTTGTTGATTTGAGATTTCTGATTATCGTTTTTGATAATTAGATATTTGTTGATTCTGATTATCGTTTTTGATAATTTAGATATTTGTTGATTTGAGATTCTGATTATCGTTTTTGATAATTAGATATTTGTTGATTCTGATTATCGTTTTTAATAATTAGATATTTGTTGATTTGAGATTTATGATTATCGTTTTTGATAATTAGATATTTGTTGATTTGAGATTTCTGATTATTATTTTTGATAATTGGATATTTGTTGATTTGAGATTTCTGATTATCGTTTTTGATAATTGGATATTTGTTATTTGAGATTTCTTATTATCGTTTTTGATAATTAGATATTTGTTGATTTTGATTATCGTTTTTGATAATTAGATATTTGTTGATTTGAGATTTCGGATTATCGTTTTTGATAATTAGATATTTGTTGATTCTGATTATCGTTTTTGATAATCAGATATTTGTTGATTTGAGATTTCTGATTATCGTTTTTGATAATTAGATATTTGTTGATTTGAGATTTCTGAATATCGTTTTTGATAATTGGATATTTGTTGATTTGAGATTTCTGACTATCGTTTTTGATAATTAGATAATTGCTAATTTTGCTAATTATAAGATTTTCTAGTCTCTAATTGATTCTAGATTATATTGAATTGCTGTTTTCTATCTATCTCTCTTGATAGTTAGAGTTTGTTGATTATGGAGTTCGTGTTTTCTAAATATCTGGTTGATAACTAGATAATTGCAGTTTTGCGAATTGTGATTTGTGTTTTCTAATTATCTTTGTTGATAATTAGATTTTACTGTTTGCTAATTATCGTGTCGATAATTAAATATTGCTGTTTTGTGATTTTGTATTCTAATTATCTAATTGATAATTGAATATTGCTGATAATTGCATTTGTTCAGTTTTGTTGTTTTCTGATTATCTATTTGATAATTAGACTTTTGTTGAAAATTTGTGAATTTCTTCTATGAAATTAAAAGATTTCTTTGGGGTTTGGGTTCTTGACCTTTATTTTTCTAGCTTAACTAGTTTATGCTAGAAAAATAATTGTTATTGACGACTTTAATTATAAAAATTGCGTCGCAATTTTTATAAGGAGAGGAGTCTGTAACAACCCAGGGTTTCTGCAGCGATTTAATATCGTCATGAAACGATTAATCTATTGGCTAATTGATATTGGGAGTTTTAATCAGATTGAAATCATTTTGAAATTTGTTTAAGAATTATATGGGCTTTATAATCTTGGCACATGTTTTGTTGGGGCGGTGATAAATGTGTATAACCGGTTCTTTCCTTGATTCTTTTTCATCGCAACCCTAAAACATATGAAAGAATAAAAATGGCGGTCGTTCCTTTTCGTTCTTCTTCGATCTGTAATTAGGGCCTTTTGAAGCAGCGCCTTTTTGTTGATCTATACAGTGGTTCTTCGCGTGTGCTTCGTTCTCGTTTGTTCGCTCTCCACCGCTTCTATTTGGTCGAGTTTGTCTCCGCTTCAAAGCAAGGTGAGTAATAATTATTTCACTCACATCTAATTCGTTCTCGGTACTGTGCTTCGGTCATTCATGTATATGTTGATGATTTTTGGCTCGATATTGATTTCGTTGACTTCGGTTATACCCTGTTACTTTCTTTGTTTAGCATCAGCTTGATATTATTTGTGATTGTTGCATTTGGACTTTAAGCATAAAACATTGGACTGGATTATGATCGGGTTGCTTCACCTGATTTATTTGAAGTTGTAGCCTTGTTTGGATTATCTTGTAGTCTTTACTCTGGCCGTTCAATTTGAGATTATTGACTTTATCCACTTAGAGTTAGTTTGCAATGAGTCTTGATATCACTTGAACCTTAGTGTTGGTCTGTCTAGACTCAAAGTCCGGTTACATTATGTGGAATTCGTGATGTATTCTCCACTTGTTGTTGGTCTTCACACATGGATATTCTCGAGCATTGTAGCATTGCTTGCATCACAGTCTGGTTCTGTAACGACTCAGAATTTTGAGCAATATCAGTTTAATAATCTTTGATAATAATTAAATTGATTTGATCATTTTACATTATAAATTGACAAGTTAAATTTATTTTAAAGGTTAATAATAATAATTTGATAATATCTATAACATTTTTCTTAACATTGTAAATAGGCAAGTTTATTCTTTTGAAGTTAATAATATTTCGATTTGAAAATATTAATTTTGGCAATTTAAAATTGGTAAGATTTATTTTATTTTCTATTTATAATATGTATATGGATATATCTTGTAGATAAGGAATATTTAATGTAATAAAAACTTTATATTCAAATTGTAATGTATATGAATATATATATTATGATTTGGTTTGTGTTTTAAAATTCAACACGGTAAATTTCAAATTTAATGTTAAATATTTTTCTATTTGAAATGTGTATATATATTTGTATATATATTTGAAATAAAAAAAATATTGATTTGAATTTAACAAGAGTTTTCAAACTTTAATATATAATTTGAAATTTGAAAGGTTAATTTGATTTAATGCTTTTGAAATGATATTTGAGATTTAAATTTTAAATAACAAAGTTAATTTCTTATTTAATATAGATGCATATATATATTTTGTACTTAATAAGATTTAAATTAAAAGTTTAATTGTTTTTAATATTCATTCATTTTAATTTTGACACGAGATAAATTTGTTTTAATATTTTAAGAGTTAAATTAAAATGGATGTTTCAAGCATATAAACATTAAATTGAATCAAAATATAAGTTACTTGAATTCACATGAATATTTATTAAAGATCTAAAAGCTTGTTTATATAAGATAAAAACATTTTACAATCATATAAATATTACATAATAAAATCAATAAGTAAACATTAAAAATACATTACATACATATGCACATTTCATGCAAGGCTTAAAATAAATTATAAAAGGAAAATAACACTTGTAAACTTTTAAATATGTGTTAAGACAAATGTAAATTAAATGGTATAGGTGTAAGCTAATAAGGAGATAAGGTAGACAAATGTCATCCTCTTGTAAATATAATTTAAAATTGAACTTGTAAAAATAAAAAAAAGTTTTTCTTCAGCTAAAAAAATATATATTATCTTCATCTCGACCAAACTAAATGAAATCAATGAAGAAAAAAATTGAAAGAAGTAAACTGTAAAGAAAACTGAAAATTCAAGAACAAAGAAGTGACCTGGAAACTTAATTAGCATGCAAGCTGGAAATTTAAACACCTGAAACAAGATTTCAGATGCAATCAAGCATTCATATGTAAACTTCAATAATACAACAGCTAGATCTAATTCAAGAACATGCAAAGGAAATTGCAAAGCCTGGAAACATTCTCTGTTTTCTGCAAATTACAGGTGAGTAAATGATTCTTTTAAAAACAGTTTTTATCTGGATTCATCATGTTATATGATAATGACCTGATGTTATAAGAAATATTGGATTTAGATTGATGTATAATTGGAATGAGTTTCGGATGTGTTGTTTTCTCTTTCTTCTCTTTCTTTTCTTTTTCTATCCCTTTCTTTCTTAATTAGTGATGCAATTTTCTGGTGATAGAAAGTCGGGTCGCTACAGTTGGTATCAGAGCGCTAGGTTGAGCGAATACCTAGACTCTGGAGTGGTGACTATCTTGAGAGAGCGTACTTATAATGTTTATATATATATACCTAATCTGTTGGGTTATCTGTTCGGATTTTCCAACATAGGCTATAGAGGTAGATAAGGTAGAAGTGTGTGGAACACGACTACCACTAATAGAAGAGGCTTATATGTTATGGTTGGAGGTGTGTCTGTCGAGACTGTAGACCTATTACCATCTCGAATAAGCTTTGTAGATTGGTGAAAGGATTTCACTGATCCCAAAGGAAGTATTTTCAAGAATTGGAGTATATTCTTGAAGTGTGAGGTTGATTTGCTCTCGAGTAAGCGGAATTTCCTAGAGTTGAATCTGTTAGCTGAGTAGAAGCAGGTGATGGTATCTTGGTGATTTTAAGAAGGATAGCTGTGTGATGGGATGCAATATCCATTGATGGTTCTGAAGATGTTTCTTTTGGAGCCAGATTTAGATGGTATTGGAGGAACAGTGATGCCTACTGCAAGGAAGATTCGAATGTTTATAGATTTTCTAGATCTCAAGTAAGAGTGTCTTATCTATATTGAGTATGAGACTAAGGTCGATGAGTTACCTCATTTCGGACATGGTCTCATTGTTTTCCTTAAGAAGACAAGTGGTTGGTGTTGGGTTTGAGCCGAGTTTCTTGAGAAGATGTCTACCCGTCTCAAGGATTTTTAGTTGAATTGGGTGATAGTTTTGAGTTTCAGGAAGCTTGTGGTTAAGGGAGATCTTTTGGCTCAATAGTAGCATTGAAGTGAGGTTTGGAAGCAGCAGCATGGATCCGTTTCTTCGATGATTCAGTAATCTTTGGGATTCTACTATCGGCAGTCCAGGCAGATGGTGAAGGTTTATCCATTCCTTTGGGAAGCTCAGCAGAGCAGGAAAATTCTTGGAAGTGATCTATCAGTTTTTCTAATAGGTGAGCCATTCTGGAAAGATTTATCTTGAATAGGAAAAGCTGTTCTAGTTGGGGAGACAGTTCTTTGGAATCTGAACTGAGTGGAATCACAAAAGTGGCTTGCGATTAGTTTGGGAATCTTTGAGTATTCTTTGGCTTGGGAATTGTGGCATCTCGAGTAGAGGTGAAAGCTATGAAGTAGTCAGAGATTTTCCAGATGTTTTTGGATGAATTCAGAAGTTTACCTGGATCAAAGGTTGAGTTTTCTTATCGACTTGGATTTCCAGGAGCAGTATTAATGGTTCAACTATGAAGAGGGATGACTCTTAGAGCGAGAAAAGTTTGGTGAGGCAGTTCAGGATTCTTTGGAGAAGGATTGACATCTTATTCTAAGTTGAGATTCTGCTGAGATGTTTTGATCAAGAAGAATGGTCACTAAGATTTTTATGATTCAAATGAACTGTGTATGGAGAAAGATTTTGCTTGTGTTTTTCGATAGCATTCTTATCTGCTCTGGATCAGAGTTGTGCAGCGGAAGCTAGATGACAATTTTTCTGGTATGGGAGCGACCGGGAGTTGCAGTAAGGGATTTCTATAAGAAATTCAAGTATGAAGAAATTTTCTCGATTTGGTAGGCAAGATTGTCAGGTGCACTGTTTGGCTATTCAAAAATGAGATATAGGTCTGAAGTTCACTAATGTTTGTGGAATAGAGTTGTGTATTGGATTTCAGCAAATTTTTTGGGAGAGCCATTTTGTTGAATAGAATCTAGATAATTGGTTTGAGTTGGTCCTGTTTGTTTCATGAAGCAATTAGCAAGGGTTAGGCTGATCAGGAATATTGAAGGTGACTCGGAGCATCAGAAGAGTTGTGCAGTTAAGAAGTGAGAAAATTTGGAATATGCAGTTAGAATTTGGATATTGACTTAGTTTTATCCGATCAAAGGAGATATAAGATTTGGTAAAACTAGAAATTTCGCTTTGAAGGTATTTAGAATTTTTCCTGTGTTCTCTAGAGATTAGATTTTGATCTACAGGATTGAATTGCCAGTTTGGATAGCTGAAATTCATTGTATTTCACCTATCTCTGAGGAATATGTGTATGATTCTTCGAGTGATAGAATCACCAGTTTAGAAGAATCTGGTGGCTGAACTGGTTTTGAGTTTAATCTGATATCTTGTTCAGATCTGTAGGATCGGATAAGGAAGTTCTTGGTTATGGTAGTTACTTAAGGTTTGTAGAGCAAGTATTCCAGTATAGGGATCTGGAAAACTCTTGATAATATTAGGAAGTTCTATTCAGAATTTTGTCTGGATAGATTAAGTTATTTGTTTGAATTGGTTGTTTTGGTTACTATAGTTGATATTGTATGATTGATTGTGTGATTGCTGTTTGAAATTTAAATTCTTTAGCTGGGTTATTAAATTATCTTTGCTTTTAAATTTAGGGGACGAAATTCTTTTAAGGGGTGAGGAATGTAACGACCCGGAATTTTGAGCAATATCAATTTTAATAATCTTTGATAATAATTAAATTGATTTGATCATTTTACATTATAAATTGACAAGTTAAATTTATTTTAAAGGTTAATAATAATAATTTGATAATACCTATTAACATTTTTCTTAACATTATAAATAGGCAAGTTTATTCTTTTGAAGTTAATAATATTTTGATTTGAAAATATTTATTTTGGCAATTTAAAATTGGTAAGATTTATTGTATTTTCTATTTATAACATGTATATGGATATATCTTGTAAATAGGGAATGTTCAACGTAATAAAAACTTTATATTCAAATTGTAATGTATATGAATATATATATTATGATATGGTTTGTGTTTTAAAATTCAACACGGTAAATTTCAAATTTAATGTCAAAATGTTTTTCTATTTGAAACGTTTATATATATTTGTATATATATTTGAAAAAAAAATATTGATTTGAATTTAACAAGAGTTTTCAAACTTTAATATATAATTTGAAATTTGAAAGGTTAATTTAATTTAATGCTTTTGAAATGATATTTGAGATTTAAATTTTAAATAAAAAAGTTAATTTCTTATTTAATATAGATACATTTATATATTTTGTACTTAATAAGATTTAAATTAAAAGTTTAATTGTTTTTAATGTTCATTCATTTTAATTTTTACACAAGATAAATTTGTTTTAATATTTTAAGACTTAAATTAAAATGGATGTTTCAAGCATATAAACATTAAATTGAATCAAAATACAAGTTACTTGAATTCAAATGAATATTTATTAAAGATCTAAAAGCTTGTTTATATAAGATAAAAACATTTTACAGTCATATAAATATTACATAATAAAATCAATAAGTAAACATTAAAAATACATTACATACATATACATATTTCATGCAAGGCTTAAAATAAATTATAAGAGGAAAATAACACTTGTAAACTTTTAAATATGTGTTAAGACAAATGTAAATTAAATGGTATAGGTGTAAGCTAACATGGAGATAAGGAAGACAAATGTCATCCTCTTGTAAATATAATTTAAAATAAAACTTGTAAAAATAAAACAAAAGTTTTTCTTCAGCTAAAAAAAAATTATCTTCATCTCAACCAAACTGAATGAAATCAAAGAAGAAAAAAATTGAAAGAAGTAAACTGTAAAGAAAACTGAAAATTCAAGAACAAAGAAGTGACCTGGAAACTTAATTGGCATGCAAGCTGGAAATTTAAACACCTGAAACAAGATTTCAGTTGCAATCAAGCATTCATATGTAAACTTCAATAATACAACAGCTAGATCTAATTCAAGAACATGCAAAGGAAATTGCAAAGCCTGGAAACATTCTCTGTTTTCTGTAAATTACAGGTGAGTAAATGATTCTTTTAAAAACAGTTTTTATCTGGATTCATCACGTTATATGATAATGACCTGATGTTATAAGAAATATTGGATTTAGATTGATGTATAATTGGAATGAGTTTCTGATGTGCCTGTACAAAAATAAAAAAATAAAATAAGTCACTGTGTTTTATAAAACAGTTTTCAACCTCATGAAAATTCTAGCACTTGATTTTGATTTCGAGTTGGACCATGATTTGTAAAGAAAAGATGGTTGTATTCAAATCACCTAACATCTAAAAATAATTACAGATTGTTAAATATTGTAATTAACTTGAATTTTGAAAATTTACAGTAAAATGGTAAGTTGGGTCAAAATTTTATTAAATCAATTTTATGTTTTGATTACATGATTGAAATAGCAATTGAAAACCATGAATTTTAGTGTGATTACTATAATTTTTAATTTGGTAATTAGTGAGGTATCTCGGGTTATTGGTTTTGGGTAATTTGGTCGATTCTTGGCGAACGATGGCGAATTGGAACTCGTCGTTGGGCATGGAGGTTGAGGGGATGTGGTAGTTCATCAGAAAAATGCAATTGGATTTTATAATGGTTCGTGTTGGCCGGTTGTGATCGACATAGGGTTTTATTTCCTGTTTTTGGCCGATTTGATCATCGCGACTTCACGACGTCATGAGGCTATCGGAGTTGACCGCTCGTGTGCCGTAGGATCTGGGGGTTGTGGCGGACCTAGGGAAGTGGCGGCGTGATCTCTAGTGAGGGGGATGGCCGGCGGTGGTCGAGTATGATGGTATGGGTTTCGAACTGTTTTTGGTTGGAAGGCTAAATTTTGATACTCGATCGATATAATTTTTCTGGGTGGTGCAACTGGTGGTAGGGGTTGAGGGCAACTAGGGGAGGGTCGGTGTGGAGTTCGCCAGCGTCCATCGGCGCTGTGCACGTTAACGTGCACGGCGACTTGTTTTGGTTTTGGGTTCTGGGAAGAAGAGGGGAGCTCAAAGTTCTCTTCGGGTTTGCAGTGTGAATTCTCGAAGCAGGTTTGGGATGGGCTTTCTCAGGTTGACGCGACATTTTCGTGTGGGTTACTCGGGTTTTCATCCGGGTATTTTGGTGTTTTTCTCGAAGCAGTTTAAGGTTACAGTAGTTAAGCTTTAAAATTTTACAGCAAATGTTTTACAAGAAGACTTTAACAAAGTGAATTTGATTTTAGAATATTTATAAAATTTTAAACAAAGATGAAACAAGTTTGTACCTATGAATCTAATTTGTTTCAAGATTAAGTAAATTTTTATATTTTGAAATATAGAAGTTTTTAAATAAATAAGTGGATTTCTAAAATAAGGTTTGTGTTAAGTTTATTTAAATAACATGGGAAAGATTTAAAGATTTAAAAGTTTAATTTAAAACGTGTTTTAATTATAATTGATTTCTAATATATTTTATTTTAAATAAGGATCAATGATTTCAATTTAGTAGTCAATCATAATTAAGAATTATATTGAGTAATTAAGAGTTTGGTTAACAAATATGAAGATAATTAAGATAAAGTTATTGGTTAATATAAATGATATAATTAGGATAATGGTTTCTTAATTAAGAATCTTTATAATATAAAAAGTTAAGAATCATTTAATTAATTTTAAATGATTAAGTTAAATAATTAATTAAATAATTAATTTTGATTAATTAAGATAATCACTTATAGATTAATCTTATATAATTATTTAGGAAAGTAATTAAAGTAATTAAGTGGTTAAGTACTAGATGTTATTAAGTAAGAGTTAATTACTTTATGAAGAGTAATTAAGTAATGTGATTAAGAGTTAATCACATGAGTTATTAATTATAGAATTAATTGATAATTAGTTAAAGGTTTAAATTATTTGATTAATAACTAATTAATAAAAGGATTAAGAGTAATTAATTAAGTGATTAATTAGATGCTAAAGTAATTAATTAAGAAAGAAATTTAATTAATGAAGCAATCATTAATTAATGGAAATAATTAATTGTTAATTAATAATTTAAAGAATAATTAATTTATAATAAAGTTTTGATAACTGAATGTAATTAAAGTAATTAATCAAAGGTGATTAATTTAAAGTAATTAATTAAATGTGATTAATTAAAAGTAATTGATCAAGTATGATTAATTAAAAGTAGTTAATCAAGTGTGATTAATTAAAAGTGATTAATCAGGTGTAATTAATTAAAGGATAATTAAGGAATAATTATCAAGATAATTAAAGAATAGTTAATCAAGTGTGATTAAATTTAAAAGGTAATTAAGAGATAATTACTTGGATAATTAAGAAGTAATTAATTAGTGTGATTAATTAAAATTGTAATTAAGTAATAACTACTTAAAGGAATTAAGTGATAATTAATCAAGGAAGATTAATTGAAGTGAATAATTAAGTGATGTTAGTTAATTAATTAATTTGCAATTAATTTATGAATAAGTAAGATGGATTGATGATAAATCCAAGTGATTAAGTAAGGATCAATTTAATTAAGGATAATTAAATTATTTAAGTTGGATCAACCTTGTGTATGAGTGATTACTGATTGGTTGATAAGTATCATTGAATGAGTTAATGATATTGGATGTTATTGGATGACATTGGTTGATATGTGATGATGTGAATATGTTATATCTGAATGTGATATATATGCTGCTTTGTGATATGTATAGATGCATGTGATAATAGATGCTTATCTATCTGTGTAATATGAATCATCCATTATGTTAAGTGATATTTCTGAAATATCTTTTGTTTAAATCCCTTAAGTACAATTTGGACATTAAAAAATGCGTTTGGATTCGGTGAGACCGGGATCGGGTTTCCATATTTGGATATCCGAAAACCACATCGATTCCAATTAAACGTAAGGTCGTTAATCCAAGTGGAGCGAGTGAAGACTCGAGGTGTAAGGGCTATACATCAGTATAACTCTGTGGGTGATTCCGTAATAAGTTTGACGGAATAGTGCTTATAGGTTCGAGATGGTGATTTAGAGTGCAAGGGCTATGGTCATTGACTCTGAGGGTGATTCCAAATGAGTGCAACGAGATAGTGCCTTCGGTTTCGTTCGAACCGGAACGAACTTGTATGGATTGAATGCTTTCAGAACATCGTCAGGTGGACGATGAGCATTCTAAGATAGATGTGTTCTGTAAAGGTAATCGCAGCCTCAAGCCTCATCAACCGGGAATGGCTAATACATGGGAGGTGCAGCAAGGCTTCGTGGGTAGCTCCCACTGGAGAGCGAGATACATCCCTGTCTAGATGTCCCTTTTATTTCGGTTTTGTGGGCAGTTGGATCTGCAGCCAACTGCGGGGTGGTCTTGTTCGGGACTGTTCAGTAAGGAATGGTCCCGGCCTTGTGTTGCAGGGGAGTGGGAGTACTCCTCGGTATGGTGATCTAGGCCATGTACTATGACGGGCGGTACCCCGGTAGCCCTGCCATTGATGGAAACCCATTCTTTTTACGAGACCCTATGGTTTTGTTTGTATTACCCACTTTTGTAGCTAGTAGCTGGAATTTAATGAATGTAACAATTTCGGCTATTTCTTATTTACTTGAAAACCCTAGACACTATTATAATATCACTGGTTTTCCTATCAAATGTTTTGGTTAGCGTAAGGTAAAAACTTTTCCATGTTAATGTGTGGGAAGTCTTACGTGATACCTTTTCTTTTCAAAGGATTTTCTAAAGTTAAGCAATCTTAAACCGTTTACTCACACCAGACCCCTGTCTGACCCGAGTGTTTATTTTCTGTTTTATTAAACTCTCGGGTACTCATATTATATATGAGTAGTCAAGTGATTCAGGTTATCTTTGACGAATTCTGGAGGAGCTATGGAGCAGGAGGCTTCAGCGTGTAGATATATAAATAGAGTTTCCGATGTGTTGTCATTCTGTATAGTTGTTCTTGTATTGTATTAGACAGAAATGTTATAACTGTCTAGATTGAGATGTATAGTTGTGTACTCCGATGTATATGATACTAAATTTATGTTATATATTATATTTCATTCGTTCCGCTGTGAGATTCTGATGTGTTGTTTTCTCTTTCTTCTCTTTCTTTTCTTCTTCTATCCCTTTCTTTCTTAATTAGTGATGCGATTTTCTGGTGATAGAAAGTCGGGTCGCTACAGGTTCCCTCTATTTGTGTATTTTGATTGCCATATCATATGCACTGATATCTGTAGCTTCTCGAATCTTGTTCAAGTCACTGGTTGGTCAGTTTGGTTCACCTGTTTACTTAAGTCTGTTAGTCGAGTTGCACACTTGTGGTCTTCATTTGCACGCTGTGCATTGTTGTAGATGCTTGAGCATTCTATTGATGCCATACCCTTGTGAACTTTTTTCTTCTCTTGGTCATTCACTTGTTAAGGCTGCTGCTTGATAATTGAGTTACATTTGGGGTCTGGTTATATGTTTTGATATGTACATTGAGTTGTACATTGCAATTTTATTGTGTACTGATTGAGTCTTGTGGGACGTTGTTCTTGTGCCTCATTTTTGTTCAATCTGTTAGTCAGGTTTGGTTTGAGCTACTTGTTTCAGTTTACTTTGATAATCATGTTGCATATTGGCTTGTTCAAGTCAATTTGCATATATGCTATACACTAGTGTTTGGTCTTTCTTTCTTGATGGCATTTGATCCAGACATTGTTGCCATACTTCTGTTGCTCTGTGTTGCTAGTTGGTTCTATTGCTCCACGTTGCTTTTGCACAGGTCGTGCCTTATATTGGATTGTATATCCAGGTTTTGCATTGAGATATTTGATGTTGTTGAGTCAGTGACTTGTCCTATGCATTTTATTTGTGGGTTGGTGCGAATTGCTTCTGCACTGGTTCATTGAGCTTTTGTGTATTTCATCACTGTAGTGGCGAGGCAGTGCACGCGTGCGTGTACTGCAGCCACACGGTATTGCTTTTATTAATATTCTATTTGCTTTTGATTTATTAATCTTTTGCATATTCCAGATGCTGTAGTGGCGAGGCATTGCACGCGTGCGTGTACTGCAGCCCTACCCGAATTGACATTTTAATTGATATTTCAATTGTTTGAAATTATTTCGTATGTCCAATTCAATATATTTTGAATCGTATTTTGATTTGGTTTAATTTGATGATTTTCTTGATATCTAATTATCTTTTTGATAATTAGATTATGAGTTTTTAATTATTTATTTAATAATTAGATTTTGTCGATAATTGCCGTTTAGGCAATTCTGTTGTTTTCTAAATTATCTTCATTGATAACCCTTTTATTTATCTTCGTTGATAATTTGAATTTATTGGTTTGTTGTGTAACACTATTACGTGTTATATTTACCGTTATCTGATTTCCTTATTTAAGGATTGGATAGGTGAATTTATTTTGGCTGTCGTCTAATTGTTATTTAATTATTATTGCTTCCGTGCATTAATAACTGAGTTTGAATTAGATTGACCCGTGTATTATTTTCTTTTAAATTTAATACTCGGGTCGGACCAAGTTATTTCAGGTTGTTGATATTTTGCTTTGGATTGCTGCTTGAGCCATGAAGTCACTTTATACCTTTTGGAGTAGTCGTTTTCATAGTATTGGATGATATGTATTCATGTATATTATTGTCAGTAATGTACTTGTATATGTAACTTCCAGAGTCGACAGTTGTAGTTGTATCATATGTATTGTATCACGTGTATTGTAACTGACTTTAGTTATATATATATATATATATGAGATTTGATATTATATGTGTTTCGAATTTAGCTTATCTGTGTTATTATAATATATCTTGTCCTAAACTATTATGAACCATCGTAATTCGTTTTATACTGGAATTGAATATGTCGATGGGAGTAAATAAAAATAGAGGAAAATAGAAAATATATACCACTCCTATCGAGATAATCAATACTAGGGTAAGGCCTAACTATGGATGGCCGCTCCTATCCATCCTTATTCTTCATAATAACAGACAGTATTTCCTTTAATACTCTTTGTTATTGTGAGCACAGAGGTGGGGCGTCACAACATTTTATGTAAGAATGTCATCAGGCGTAATTACCCAATTTTCTTTAGCCTTTAAGGATTATGAGCAGTGATACCGGAACAACTTTATCATGTCCTTTAAAATTTTCTAACTATTAAAAACTTTCGGTCTTATATTGTATTTACTGTTAGTTAAGTCTCTTTTATGAGATTTCTATATTTATACTTTTTCTTCACTATGCATATATAAGAGCGGTTTGCATGTCTAGAAACGATAATACAGTAAATGAATAGGAACTCATAATATTGTACGTGCCTTTTACAAGGGACAACTAATAGTTACAACCCAAACGACCTAAAAGAAAAGAAAAAATGCTGGATGGGAATAGACAACAAAACCATAAATCCAAAAATAATGCCTACATACTATGAGTTGTCTTGCTTCATGGCTGGAGCTAGATATATTGCTATGACACTTGAATGGCCGTTGCATGATGACTGTACATCCAATCTTATGCCTCTGGCGCTGCTGGTGTTGTTGGCGGCTTCAAGATTGCCATCTTCCTAAGGAAGGATCTAATGATGGCAGAAGGAACCTTTTAGTAAACTGCCTCTCCATGGAGTTTCACCCATATTACCTAAAGATGAGAGTGGATTGGTGAAAATATGGAAGGTGACTTTGTGGACTACTAACCCTTGATCAGCAAATTGCATCATAAAGTTGTGAGTCCACTTGACGGCGATGCCGCCAATAGTAGTATACGTGGTCTTCTTCAACATGGGACAAATATGGTCGTAACTTCCCATCTTAGGGATGACATTATGTGGAATGGAGCACACAACCTGACGAGTAGTCAAATGTAGTTTACCCATCGACATCCTAAGAAAAGATCTACTGCAAAAATCTTTGAAGCGGTCACTTCAAAATCATCCAAGTCTGTGTCCTGCATGGTGGCCTCCAAAATCTCAACGAGATCATCATTAGTCATCTCAATCAAGACACTATTCACCTCCGAAGGAATCAAACTACTTCCTCCATCGAAATTCTATGCCAACAGAAAAGGCTGATGCAGCAGGGTAACATTCCCACTAAAGGTCTCAAAGCAGAGGATCAGTCAAATCCTACCACGACGAATAGCCTTTCAAGACCAAAAGCAATGAAACCATCCGCTCATTCTGGTCCAGCCAAGTGGCCACTTGAGGATTGAGACCATAATGGTGCAAGAAAAAAACGGCAGTGCGGAAAGGTGTCTCGGGCTAAAAAGTGGTTGGAGGGAGGAAATAGGGTTTAGATCTGAAGTGGTGATGGATCGAGATCTAACGTGCAAAACTAGCACTAGGGGGAGGCGAGCCTGCTGTTCTTAAGGAAAAACGGCATCGCCTAGGGGAGGAAGGAAAGTGAGAGGCTAAATCTTAGAGGAGGAGGAGGATGTAAATTGGGTTCGGCTTATTGGGGAATAAGAAACAAAAGAAGGCAACTGGGTAAATTCGAACATGTGTTTTATAGCCCCCTTCCAAGTTCAAATTGTGCCAAAACTGGTTAACTAGTAGACAGCTCTAGGTTCACAGCTAGGTGATCAACCGCTATATGGGTTTGGATATTTATTTAACTTAGACACAATTAGGGTCGGGTTAAATAATAATAATCGTTTCGCGTTGTCACCTTCGATTCAACACGATCCAAAATGATTCATGTCCTCATCATGGCAGTGTCAAAGCCTACCGCCTAGTTCCAAACCATGCACCAGCAGTTCACAGTAGTCCCGACAGAACTACTGCAACCAACAACACTTCCAAAACCCCAAAAGTATTCCAGCTGCTATTTACGGCTACATCGTATGGAAATATTTATTCGAATAGTTGGTGATACAACAAGACTTCAAACTACATACCCCAATAAAATTGAATGTCATTCCTATTTTGTTTGTACCTCAAAGGGAGAAGATTTTAAAAACCCTGGTTATATAAACCAAAATATCACTGAGCTAAATATAAGCTCCTTTATACTTGTTTCTAAATAATAGAAACTATTTCATACCAAAACTTCCCTTAAAAATCTCTCTCTCACACACACACATATATATATTTCAGGGTTTCCGAAAACCTTTTTTTAAAACAAAATTTTTCCAAATTAGAATACCATTTCCTTGCCAAAAATCAAAATCAACCTTTATTGGTGTGTGTATATGTATAAGGGTTTCAAAACTTCTTTATAAATGAATTTTTTTTAACTCGACCAATTGTATACATATTTCTTTGGAAATTAAAATTTCAAAATTTTTGCAAAACAAAATTTCCAAAATAAATCCTTGGAAAAATAAATGCTTTGAAAAACCATTTTTTCAAAATCTAAGGTATTTCCAAAATATACTTTATAAAAACTCTCTCATGGGTTTAAAACTAAGGAATTGACATTAAATCTCCTAATAAAAAGCCTGTTTGCTATTAAAGAGGTGATATATGGACAATCTCTTGCCAAAATTGGTTCCTAGATGTTTGCGACATACAGACCTTAAATTCCTTCCTATCTGGAATAAATGTTTGTCTCTGATTGAAACACATCATCAAAATCCAAAACACAAGGTAGCTATAATCTTAAACATCAAGTTGAACACCTCCAGTCTCTTGGATTATGCCATATGTCGTACTCATGCTCTTTACCAACATCGCCTTACGCATCGCCAGCACTCCATAGGGTACTTTGGGGGTCGGCATGAAAATAATATCTCTAAGATATTTTCAACCTATAGTTGCTTTGTCCATTCCTTCGTAGTGGAACTACAAATACTTCTATAGTCAAAATTCATAGAATCTAACTTAGAAATAAAATTATACTGGATAGAAAGTATGAATATGTTCTCTCAATTTATCGTAATTCCTCTTATTTACTAACCTAAGCACTGATACCAAATGTAACAAACCATACCTTAATGAGCCAAATCTCGACAAAAATTGAAACCAAAGTCCACCAAAGCACAGGACAGTGGGTTTGTAACCTGCAAATAAGCATAAGCATTATCAGATACTGATAGAAAGCTAAACTCACCTTACAAACAATAATAGGATTAGAATACTGATTATTACAACCACCTTGGAGTTAATGACATTCCTTGGATAGTAGATCCTTACATCAACATCGAGCATGAGAGAAAAGAATACTTCTCCAACAATTAAACACATCCGGCTCCAGTTACCTATTCCTCTAAATTTATCGTGTGGGTTGTAATGAGGGGGAGGTCAAAACAACATTCTGGCTACTAGAAAATCTATAAACTATTTATAACATAATTTTATAAATATTGGTTTCCATTTAATTTTTATGTCTATTAAGGTAAGTACTTCTAATCTAACCTTGTATTGCACACATGATTTGTTACCTACCTATTCCCAAGATATAAAATACCGACGAAGCCTTATCAACTACCCAATACTTCCATACCCATTTTCCATTTAAGACTTCTAAATATAAAGAGAGATTCTACTATCACCACATAATACCTTTAAAACAGAAATATGCAGGCTTTGCCATTTAAGACCTCAATAGAGATAAACTCCGTCATTTAAGACCGATTCCCAAGGTGGACTTCTAGTGTCGTCATTATATGTCTATTGGTCCTAACTTATAACGATCTGCCAGTCTGCAAAATTCAAGATGACAATAAATCACACATATCCAACCCAAATTTAATGAAAAGATAGATAATTATTGGGAAGAAAGAAGAAAGAAGAAGAGAAGAAAACGAAGAAAGAATAATCAACACAGAATCTCACAATTTCAGCATTAAATTTATTAAAGCTCGTACAACGTACATATATCACCCGTATGCAAAACCATACCTGATCATTTACTCGATCACATAATTTCACTTCCAAACTAGTATCGTTCACATGACCACTCTAGTGTGGACATAGATTTGGCCCCTTGATTAGAAATCGTCATTCTCCTTGCATATCCATATACTATGATTGAGAATATTAGAATTAATAAAAAATCCATATCTTGTATTCACCGTCGAGATTCAAGTGAAAAACCCTAACTCAGATTGGTGTAAATCACCTCGAAATCATGTACCCGAATCTGGATAAACGATTATGCAAATAAAATAATACACATTCGACTTACGTATTTTTTTCAATTTACTTCCATTCAATTGATTTACATTCACTTTATATACACTCGTTCCATTTACATTCATTAGTTCACATCCAAATATTCACATTATGTTTAACAACATATCTTTCCATATTTAATTCATCTATGGATCATTTCATTTTAACTTTCCTAAGTTAAATCCTATTTCATTATCACTTAGTATTTTTCTTTCAATACTAATATAATTTACGACCCATTCCATACAACAATTTACTTAAGTTTTATTACAAACATTTTATACTACACAACTAGTCTTTATTATTACCTTGCATTTTAAGTTCATATTAAATTTTCTCCAAAAATATTTCAAATCATTTTCAATTTAATTTACAACTTAAGTTGAATTTCATTTTATAACCCGAATTCATATCCATTTTATTAATTCATTACAAATCAAATTTAATCTCATTTGACTCAATTCATTGTTCAATTCCAATATTCCATTCTATTAACAACATTCTAAACCATACTCAATTCACAAATTTATTTAATTATTTCATTCATTAATTTGTTTCAAATTACAATCAATTTCATTTCCCAAAATCATTTCAAAATCATCTTATTTAACTTAACTTGAGTTAAATTTAATTGCCTATCCCAATTCATGATTTTCATTCCTTAACATTCATATCCAACAAATTTAGAATTTTTTTTAATTCATCCCTTTCGAATTTATACGTTGTAAACTTATTTCCTATCCATACCATCTTCAAAGTTCAAAAAATTATTATGTTATGTTTCTTAAGACATTTAGATAGAAATATTCAGGATTTTAAGTCGTTTTTATTTCAAATCATTTTGAAATCATATATATACAGACTCCTTTATATATCAAATTTCACTTCTGGTATCTAAATTTTTTTTTTTACCAAAATATCTTCAGTGATAGCAATCATCACTTAGAAACTCAAAAGTGAACATCGATGGTGTCATAGTCATCATCAGAATTATTTCCAACGGCTAAAGTTAATTCCATGTTTTCTATCTCTTTAAATTACATTTTAAATATTGTTAACCTAAAATATTTTCAAAATAATACTATTATAATTTTTCTAAAACGTTTCCAAAAACAATTTCCAAATTCAATGAGTTTTAAATCCTCCAACTTCTTGTTATAAACCCATTTTTATGTACAACACATATTATAAATATACTTAGGCAATTTTCTTTACTTTTTATTTATAAATCACCTTTATAAATCATATTTATAAAACATCACTTCTGATGAAATTCATTTCACGATTGTTGATTGTTTTAGTCATAATTAATTCTCTATAATTCTTATTTGCACATGTTTATCTTTGTTTAAATTATGATAATAACAAATTTTTATTAAAACAACAAACAACAAATGATAATAATCAAATATTATCATTCTCTAACAAGCAAGCACTCTGTATATAACTATAATAATTTCTGAAAAATTATTCCTTAATGTAGGTAAAATTATCTCATTTAGTAATTGTCAAAACCATATTGTGTCTTATGCCTTGTCAATAATTTAGAAACCCCTATCGGTAACATGGCATCCCACGTACCGATTAAGCCACTTAACAGATAAATTAACACAATATAAAACATTTTTGATAACCACTAACAAATACGCCCTCATATATATACACTCAAACTCATCCTAGGATCTCGCTTACCCTATCTCAAATGAGTAAATTCCCACCAAAGCCTAGGTGTCTGCTCAACCTAAGCTCTGATACCAAGTGTAATGACCCACCAATCCACGCAATTCAAGCTGACAGTAAAATCACACATGTCCAAACCAAATTTAACGGAAAGAAAAATATTTAGAGGGAAGATATAAAAAAAAGAAGAGAAGATAAGAAAAAGAAAAAAGAACTATCAACAACATAGAAACTCACAATCGAAGCGGAACAATATATAATATAATGTCAACGATCTTTATAAAGAGAAACTGTTATATACATTCATCCATCACAGTGTAACAACAATCACAATAATTAGCCTAGATAGTTGTAACCTCCTGTCCTTACAATTCCTGATAATTTCAATAACGAAGTAGCAAAAATAAAACATGTACATAATTACGACTCAAAGACCTCCGACCCGTCTCCTAAGCTCCAATGCATCCAAAGAAAATATGTAAATATTGTCGGTCTAACCCGAGCATTATAATAAAATAACACGTGAGTCAGTCTAGAAAACTAGGGTGAGTAAATACACCCAACTGGATTTTCAAGTTATAAAAACCTTTAAAATCAATAATATCTCGTAAGACCACATCGCACATAAACAAAGATAGTTTTTACATTACCATAACCAAAACCATTTCATATGAAATTCTCTAATATTATAATAGTGTCTAGATATAAATACTTATTAATCATAACCGAAATTATTACATTAACTAATTTCCAGCATAATCGGTATACAAATAAAATCGTAAAGGCTTGTATTAGAGAATGGATTTCGTACAATGACTGGGCTACTCAGTTACCGCCAATCATGGTGCATCTCTAGATAAAATAACACCGAGGACCTCGCCTGGATCTCCTGCTAACATAGGGCTGGCCTACCACTGACTAGTAGTACCGAATATGATCACCCCGCTTTTGGCCCCCCAAGCATACAAATGATAGATAATAGCAACTCTACACAGGGATGATCATACCATACTTACGAGTGGCCCAGTTAGCCCTGCCGCATTCCCTTGTTTTAGTCTTTCCCTATTAATGAGGCTTGAGGCTATGTTTTACCTTTTATATAGCACTTCCCACTTGGAATGCTAATACTGCTCCTATGGCAACAATGCAATATCAGTATTCATCTATACAAGTTCGTTCTGGGACTGAATGAAACACCTAAGAGCTCTGTCTCCAAATTCCATCATGTTCAATATGACTTCACTTCGAAATGCATTTGTTGGATCAAATTGGTTTTCGGATAACATAACCGATCTCGGTCTCTTTGAAACAACATTCGATAATTCCCAGTAAAGAAACCATGGTTCTTTAGGAAATAAATAGATAAAGATAAGATTGGAGATCACCTCCTAATCGTTAGTTGATGGATTAACTTATCATTGTCCTAAGAGAATGAAATGAGATTTATACGCACCGTACAACATCATCGACGATGACTATGCCATATAATTCACGTGTTTCCCTAAATATTTCCAAAAAATGTTTGGGTCCAAAATCGATAGTCGGTTATTTAACTATCGAATAACAAACATTCAACCAACGATTTAATAATTCCATAGGGAAAACCAACATTGGTTAAACACCAAGAAACACTAAGCCTCTTTTGACAAATCCTTCGATTAACTCAAATCACTTTGTAAATATTTGTACCAAAATATTTTTTCAAAGATATACATATATATACCCATAAATCCTTGTTTCTCAATACTTGGAACAGTGTCCATGTACTTATCCTAATTGTAAAGTATATTCACCAACAATTGGGAAGATTCCCCTTTTTATTCAATTCTAAAATCATCCATAACTCCATTATAAATCCACAAAAACATTTATAAAACACCTTTTTATAATCTATAAACCCACTTCTAAAATTCTTCTATAAATATCCAAAACCACTTATAAAACTCTTTTGTCTTTTAACCAATCTTCCTTTTTTTTCCAAAACATGTTACACGATTCCTCTTATAGTCCATATCTGGTTATAAAACGTATTTATAAATCTTGAAAACATTCAAAATACAAATTCTAATCATCTACTTAAACACTATAATTATATAATAGGAAACGTTATAAATGAATATTAACTTTAAAACATTTTAAAATAATAATTAATAAATTCCAAACATCCTAAATAAAACAGTAATAATTCATTTTTAACATTTTTATATATACTAATCATTAATTTCCAAAACTTTATTGATAAATAATTAAAATTAATTTCAAACCATATTAATAATTTAAATAATTAACCCTTCAAATATTTAAAATATTAATAAACAACTTTTAAAACATAGTTATATTTCCTTGATAAAATATCCATACTTAACATTCCATGCAATCGTTTCCATATTTATAAAGCTATATTTATAAATCTCTTCTATTTTATGAAACTTCCTTTTATAAAATCCTTTTATTTATGAACCCCTTTATAACTCCACTCCTTAATAAATCTCACTTACACATAAGATTCTATTCAAAACATAATTTCAACTGTTTTTAACCATGCTTCCAAAGGTATAAATTTCATTTATAAATTTCCTTTAATTTATAAAATATCATTTCACAATCCCAATTTTACCCTCACCTTCAATTTCCAAAATAGAATCAACTATTTTTTGAAATGTCATTCCACATCTTATAATAAATTCACCGTTTGATTTTTTTCCAATTTATTAAGCGATAATAGTTTCCTTAATAAACCCCATTCATATGTCTATACTTTTATTATCAAAACACGATTTTACAAATCTTCACTTCCTTTGTAAAAATATCACTCCTGTAAATTTTTCCCTTAATAAATTTCACATTTATAAATAAGTCATAATATAAATACCTATATACATATTTATCACTTATACAAAGAAGATTGAAGAATATTATATCAAAATATTAATATTTCCCTTTTAAAACCATATCCCTTCATTATAAAAAGCTGGCATGTACTATAAGATTTAAAAAAATATATTCATGATTCAAAATCTCTTTTTACAATATTTCATAAAACTATTAAATTATAATATCCAAAAGTCTCACCTTTGATTTTAAAATAAATTACTCCTTCAAATGATTTAGGACTAATTATTTAAAAAATATAAATTTTCAAGATCGCTTAGGAATCCCCCTTTTAAATTAATCACTATTTTTTAGTATCTTAACGTTCCATAATACAAGGCCCAACGCTACTAAATCTCTAATAAGAAAAATCATGTTCAAATCATCCAACATAACATCCAACATATCATATATCATGATATATATGAAAAGTAAAATCAACATTATGAGGAATTCTGCTGGATCCCTCCAACTTATTCCCTACATCACATATAATATATAATCTTAAAAATGTAAATCAACCACTTCAACATGGGATTCGCATATAACGGGTCATCCGCTCTTACACGGGAATGTAGTGGGGCTCGTCCGCTCTAGTGGCGGGAATATATTCAATCCAACTAATTAAATAGTAAATCATCCAATAGTCAATAAATAGTAAATCATCCAACAGTCAATAACAGCCAAAAGTAAATATCCAAACATCCAATAGATAATTTTATTGAATATAATACTCCTAATTTAACCAAAAAAGTGAGATTAACTCAATTTGATTTTAATAGTCGCTAAAACATTTCGGTTTTGGTTAAAACTGAATAGTTGCTCAATTTAATCCAAAGTTCTTACTAGCTCCGAATTCTTCCAATTCAACTCCATAGCGTAGTGCTTGCTAATATGAAAACAATGCAACTTGTTGTGCTCGAAGCCAACCTCATACGGTAAAGTTATGAATTTATTAACATACAATATAATTAAAATTATAATTAACCTAATTAAACTAAAGTTTAAAATTATTATACCTATCACTACTTCCCTCTTTCACTCTTCATTCAAATGACCCATGCCGAGCTTGGCTTTACACACACACACACACACACACACACACACATTAATTTTCAAATCAAATACGCCACCACCTCGAAAGAACGCGGCTACCCACCAGTGCCTCGCATGCCCTCCTCGACTCCCCGCCCCCTCGCCAGCAACCAACCATGCACACGCGCGATCAAAATCGCGATGATCCCAAAACTGAAGTGCGTTTGTACCAACAATTGCATCTCCATGCCTCGCCAAATGACAATCCATCCGTTGATCTTGTAGAGCTCGTCAAGCAGTGAAACTTCGAGGCGAGATTCATATAAAAAGGATCATCCGCTCTAGTGGCGGGAATATATTCAATCCGACTTATTGAATAGTAAATCATCCAATAGTCAATAATAACCTAAAATAAATATCTAAACATCTAATATATAACTTTATTGTATATAATGCTTTTGATTTAACCAAAAAGGTAAGATTAACTCACTTTGATTTTAATAGTTTCCAAAACGTTTTGATTTGGATGAAACGAACAATCGTTCAATTTAATCCAAAATTCCTAATAGATCCAAACTCATCAAACCCAACTTCATAGTGTAATGCTCCCTGATACAAACGCAGCGCAACTTGTCACGCTTAAAACCGGCCTCATACGAGAAAGTTACAAATTAATTAACATATGATATATTTAACTTAATTAAACTAAAGTTTAAAATGATAAAACCTTTCTCTTCTTTCCCTCTTTCCCTCTCTTCAGTCACACGACCCAAGCCAAGCTCGATTTTATTTAAAAAAAAAAATTGAACGCACCAACACCTCAAACGACAGCCGCCACCCACTAGCGCCTCGCACGCCCTCTTTGACTCACCGCCCCTCGCTAGCAACCGAACATGTGTGCGCACGAACAAAATTGCAATGAACCCAAAACTGAAG
This sequence comes from Allium cepa, assembly GCA_030765085.1. Lineage (NCBI taxonomy): Eukaryota > Viridiplantae > Streptophyta > Magnoliopsida > Asparagales > Amaryllidaceae > Allium > Allium cepa. Next base: position 442,747,319 of record CM060938.1, on the reverse strand, counting down.
TGCATTCAAACCAAGATTTGCACCTCTATGCCTCATAAAACGACGATCCATCCGTTGATCTTGTAGACCTCGTCGAGCTCTCCATCTTCCTAGTTGAAGTCGAAGCCTGAAAGCACGTGCATGGTGAGAAATCGAGGGAGAAAATTGGTAAAATTTCGACTATTAAATTTTTAAAAGGAGGCAGCTGAAGTTATCTAGGGTTTTATTTGCAAAGATAGAATTTTCAAGTCCTTATATAGAAAATTTTCATAGCTCTATTCATTCGTGAAAATTTCGATCTCCAAACGAAGCATGCCGTTTGGCGTTCTATATGTTATACCCCAAACACAATGGAATATGTATCGAGAGCCAATCCCATCATATATGGTAGTTAACTTTCCAAATGAAATTATATTAATTTAAATTTCTTAAATTAATTTCTAATGTTTCAAACACACACAACCAAACAATATATCCGATCACCACCGATTTTGATGACATGTTATAATTCACTATTACGGATCCAATGAAACTGATTTCGTTGAAATCCAAGACACTGCCCAGATGGCTATTTTTACAAGTTATTTAAAATGTGTAATTTCTAAAATCAGTTAAATCAATTTTAAATCTAATTTAAAATTTTACCGTCTTCCTTATTCAAATAGAATTTTTAATCAACTTACGAAATCATTTTCTTCATATTAAATTCAAGATTCAATTATTTAAACAAATCCAAATATTAAATTTAACAATTAAATTATCAAATAAATCACCATATTTGAAATTCAAGTTAATTAACTTATAAGATTAAGTTTTCATTATTTCAAATTAATTAAATATTCCAAATTCAAGTGACTAAAATTCTGGATCGTTACATAACTACAGAGACCTATGACCACTATATATGGCCTTATAGTTTATAATAGCCATACCACTAGCGAATCTATTGTTATTGAAGTCTTAGCAATATGAAAGGTTGTACCCAAGCCACTTAATACCTTATTAATAAGGACTAAGCAGACCTCTGACCATTTAACACCTATTTATAGGTAGGCCTTTGCCATTTAATAGCTAATCCCAAGGCAGAGTCCCCACTGGTACTATCTAGGTCATATTACTTGGAAATCTCATAGGGCTACTTAATACTTCTTTTATAAGAAAGTGGCGGACCTTACATCCACTAAATACCTAAAACCTAAAGCGAACCTCCCTTGAGATATCCAGTATCCTTCTTAAAATATGGAATCTAATTAGATTACTTCTTTTGGTAGGTTAGCGAGCCTTAAGATGGCCACTTAATACCTCAAAAATGAATTAAACCTTTTCATGATATCCCTCGCCACTCCTAATTCCAAATTTGGACCATTTAATTGTAACAACCTTGTATTTTGTAATTATTTTAATTGTATATTTCAATTATTTTAAATTTAATTTTCTGATTTAAAAACTGTATTATATTTATTAAAATGGATAAATTTCGTTATTTTAAAGATAAATTTTGATTTTGATATGAATTAGAATTCCAAACATGACTAAATAGAATATTTTCCAAAAAGGTGAATTTTGGTCAATACGGTCAACTTTGACTTTTAATTTAAAAATTTATAAGTTTTAAAATTTTAATTTAATCTTTTATTATGAAATTAAATAAAATTTTAAGCATATTGCTTTTCGTTTCATTGAAATCTGACTTATATTGTGAAAGTTATGCCTTTTTAAATATTGTGTGTAATTTGCTGTATTTAACAAAATTGCTTATTTTAAATTGTATAAATAATATTTTATTTGGTTATGCAATGATATAATTTATATTAATATGGGTAATTTAACATGATATGTATATATTCTAGTTTTAAACATTTGAAAAATGTAATTGACATTTTCCAGTGTCAGTTGTATTTTTGTTTACAATTTCTAATTTCCAACTTCAATTAATTAAAGGAATTCTTTATTTATTTTTCTATTTTCTCAAGATCTTATTTTATTCTCATTCCCACTTTATTTTTTTTCCTTATTTATTTTATTTATTTGCCTTTTATTTGTTTTAAAGTGAAGTAGGAATTTTTCTAGAGCTAATGGTATTTTATTTGTAATTTTCATGTCCTGTTTCCAATTTTTAAACAATTTCTTTAGTTCTTTTTCTATTTTCTCTAAATTAAATTATTTATTTCACTTTGAAAATGTTTTAGAAACTATTTTATTTCAAAATTTTGCTTTAGAATATTTTTAAAATGATGTAGATATTTTTACAAAGCCAATGATCATTTAATTGTAATTTCTGGACCCTGTTTTCAATTTTAAGCAATTTCTTTAATTCTTTTTCTATTTTCTTTAAATTTATTTATTTTTTTCATTTTATTTCACTTTGTTTCAGTTTTTAAATGTATTTGCTGAACTATATTTTGTTTATTTGAATTTAAAAGAATGGAAATATGAAGAGACAAAGGCTTTAAACCTAAGACCTTTCATTCGCCAAAACCTTTTCATTCTCCACAACTTTTCATTTACTTTGCTTGGCCGTACACTACCTGATATTTAGCCTGAGTTTTTAATTGTAATTCACGTGAGAAGCCATTATTTTCATTTCCATTCACGGCTCAAACATTTTGGTAATGTCTTCCACCTTGTTTTCTTCCTTTTCTTATTGATTTTTTTCAATGTTTTTCCTTGGATCCTCTTGCTCTTCTCAGCCTAACACCTCCACCGCCGACCACCACCACTTCTTTCCCACTTAACTTATGGCCAAATCATTCCCCTCCTCTGACCTGAGAGTGCCATGTCCTCCCCTTGATCAAAACTTCACAAAATTATTGAAAAACTCCTTAAAAAGCATGCCTAGCCACCTAGTCTTCATCACCATCACCATAGATGACCTTGGCCACCTCCTATTGCTCCACCACCACCTTGACACACCCCTGATCATCACCTCCTACCTCTGTCCAGACCTGTAGAAAGTCATGGCTGAGCCTAGGACCTTGTAGACTGAGCCAAAGATGAACCAAACTCCACCATATTGCATAATACTCTTCATATCCCTATGTTGTAACCTCCTCTTCATGTCTAGCCTTCATGCCGTGCATTTACTATGTTCAAACCTGAGCCAAAGTATGTCCAAACCTGAGCCAAAACATCCCCTAGGCCCTGCAAGAAAATGTAGAAAGCAAGGCAAAAAGCCGTGTATTCAATTTTTATTTCATTTCAAAGTTATTCAATTTCAATGTTGTGTTGAAATGTTAATTTTGTTTGGTTTTTGTTTTGGTTTGTAACACAAGATCCTTAGCTTGGTTCTCATCCACTTGAATCCATTATTGTTCTTTCATGCCTTTTGGATCTCTGTTGTGTGTCTGTATTTGCTATCTCCAGCTTGTAGAGGTGAGTATTTCTCATCAGACATTCCGTACTTATATAAGTAGTAAATTGACATCCTGTGAATCTGTAGTTCATATTATTATGTTATAACAGCCCGTGATATTATTTATATGATTTTCACCATGTTTAAACATCTGTTATATCATCTTTTACTGTTATATAATGTTATTCTTTTTATTTATATCAGTTTATCGCACTGCAAGTTCCCTGTGGAATAGAATCACTATGGGTTGAAATGATATATACCCGAACGAACTTTAGAACAGGGAAAAATCGTTACGGGCTGAAATGATAAGCCTGAATGATTTTTATTCTATTTATTTCATTTAACTTGGGATTACAAGTTTGAAATGATAGAACCCGGATTTTTCCTTTGAAAATTACGGATTGAAATGTTATATTATACGTAACATTTGATTAGGTTAGAAAAATTATATACAGACCGTGGTTAAAATAATTTTTCTAAAATTTTTAAAATATTATAAAAATGTAAATATTATGATATTTTGATTTAAATGTAATTAAAAAATGATTTTTATAAAATATTAGTGATTTTATACAAGTTAAATAAGTGAAATAAATAAATGGTAAAGTTGAAATTGAGATATAAGTAAATTTTGGAATTTATGATTTTGTTTTTAAATAAAGTTTAAGTTAAGTAAGAAAATATGATAATTTGATTTTAATTTAAATTTAAAATGATTTTATAAAGTGTTATTGATTTTCTATAAATTAAAAATAGTTAAATAAATTAATGTTTAAAAGTTGAAATTTGAAGTATAACTTAACTTGGAAAATGTGAATAGTGTTTTAAAAATAGAAGTTAAGTTAAGAAAATAAAATGGAATTTAAATAAAATTATGAAATGGTAAACTTAAATAAAATGTTAAGTAAATGAAATGTTATAAAAAAATTCATTTATTTTACAAGTGAATTATTAAAGATTTGATAATTATTTGTGAAAATTTCACTTTGTAAAATCATAAATTAAGGGATATTTAAATGATTGTTTTTAAAGTGAGAAAATATGATTTTTATAAGTAAAAATGGATTTAAATAAATTTTAATTGTTTATGAAATTGTAGTGAAAGTTTGGAATTTAAATTGATAGCATTCTTGAAATGCTATCATTTCTAAAGTTAAAGATATTACAGCATTATGTAAATGCTGTAATTGATATAAATGAACTAAATGGCTAAAATGAACAAAGGGCTATTACAACACTTTGTAAGTGTTGTAGTTGCTGAATTTAACTAAAATATTATTTGAAATTTAAAACCTATTATAGCATTTTAAATGTTGTCTTTTGCTAATTGAATTATTTTAAACATAACTTTTCGTAGCATTTTCTAAATGCTGCGAAATTTGAATTTTCATTGTTTTAATAAATTTAAGTGAATAAATGAAATTTGAAAGATTTAAATTTTGAAAGTTTAATAATTTAGTTATTAATTAAAATAACTTCATTTTAATGAATTAAAATGAAGTAATTTGTTTTGAAATATAAACTATTTTGAAATGTGTGTTGAAATGGTATTTTAAATAAAATGAATGTGGTTTGGGAAATATGGTATTTTGATATGTTGAAATGGATTTTGAATGATATTGAATTTTGAATTAAATTTGATTTCAAAATATAAAATAACATTTTTGAATTTTAACCACGGGATGTATTTAAGTTATGGTTTAAAGGATCCTTAGATGATGGGCGATCCCAAGCATCCTTTACGTTATTGTGTATTACTACTACAGTTCACTTGAGTTGATTTACATTATATAAGTATGTATGTCCTGGCTAGAGTGTTTTGTGTTTTACTTTACGTTCGGGTCAGCCTGAGTATTACAGCCTAGCTTTGGATTTCTTTTCTGGAGCTAGAAATCGCTGGAGATTCTACTTGTCTAGTTATCTGTTCCCTTTCAGTTTCTGTTGTTCTATTTCAGCTCTGGTATTTATAAACTGCTATGTAATTGAGATTTCTATTGTATATGTTTTCAGACTGATATTACGTATTATGTTTTGAGAGTTTGTTATAGTAGCTTCATGAATTACTACGGTATTTTAAATTTCTGCTGCGATTTAATTTGATATTTCTGTGTCTGTGATTCTGTGATTGTTTTCATTTGCTCCAAATTTATTTACAATGCGGTACTTTGAGCAATTCAAGTCCGGCATGTGTGGATGCGAATGGCTGAAAATATCGGGTTGTTAAAGTTGGTATCAGAGCTTTGGTTTTAGGCAAACCATAGCCTGCAGAGCAAAAACTCATTAGAGATAGGGTAGAAATACCCTAGAATGAGTGAAATCAATCTCAGAATCCTTTCTTTGTGAGAGAACGTATTTTCGAAGTATAAAATGATTTTCAAATGATTTTAAAAGATTTTCAAAGATTATTTTGGTATAAAAATTTTCTTACTTTGAAACCAAGATTTTCGAAACTTCATTCCTTATGTATTCACCTTGTTATAAATCTCTTGGTTAGGATTCATGTCGATTAGGATTCCTTGAACTTTGGAACGTTCCCACTTGTTCTGAAAATCCAGTCTCGTCTTTCCTATTTTGTCCTTTTGATTTTGAGCATTCCATAATTCCACTTTGGAATGACCTCTATAAAGATCGGTGATTCCATAGATCTATGAACGATTTGTAAAGGTGTGAAACTCCCTTATATTTGGCATTGATTCTTCGGAGATTTTTGTATCCTCGGATGTCTATTCTATCCATTTCATGCTATACACGGATTCTATCTCTGGCGATTGAATGTCGATTTGCCTTTGATTTCCGAAGTGATTATGTTCCTTAAGTCTCGGTTAACCGGTTAAGGTATCCCATGATTTATAAAGGCTTATCCATCTTCTATTTGGTAATTAAATTATTTTATCCTCGTTCGAGCTTATCTTCGAACCAGAATTCTATTTGATTGGAGTCCTCTAAATTTGAATCTCTGTTTGTTTGAAATCTATCCTTGAATCATCCTTTGGAAATCTGTGTTTGGTTATATTTTGAATTTGTGCATATACGGAAATTATTATTTTGATAAGGATGGCCATATTCTATATATAAAAGTGAAATGTTTTCGATATGGATTTTATATTTTTTTTTCGTTCTTTGAAAATTTGTTTTGGTATAACCCTATCTTTTGAAATTGGTTTACTGATTTGTTGGTGATTTCCAACTCCTGAATTGAAAATATGATTTCTTCGACTATTTTGAAGGTTCGAGCACTTCCAAATCAAGGTTAACTTTTCAAAGCTAAGAAATTTTGAAAGGTATAAAGTATTTGATAAAGAATATAAGTTTAGTTTGGTATGATTAAAGTATAAAGAAATATACTGGTCAAAACTGTTTGTTGAGTGAAATAAATAAGGCTATTTTGATTTATACTTGAAATGTTTTGAATAAAGTATATATATAGAATAATAATCTTTTCAATGGTAAATTGGATTTTTCATATAGAAATAAATAGTTTGAAGGTTTTAAAAAGAGATGGTTTTAAACTTTGTAACCATTTTAGATATTTTGATGATTGAAATGGATTGGAAATGATTTAGTCTTTATTTTGATAAAGAATGAGAATTTGAGATGATAATTGATTTTGATAAATGAATATTTGAAGTTTATATTTGCATGAAAGGATATTTGGTGTACTTGTAATTTGAGTTTATTTAAAGATATTGGATTTATGAAATGAACATTTCAAAACTAAGTAATAATAAATTTAAATTTGAGATATTTGAAATTATAAATTTAGTTTTGAAATATGGTATATTAAAGCTTTTAAATATATTAAAGAATGAATATTTTATTTTATGGATCAAATCTTTACTTGAAATTTGATAATATTTGAAATGGTTTTGTTGAAAAACTAAATTGAATTGAAACTGATGGTTTGAATTGAATTAAAATGGGAAATTTTAGATTTGGGTTTAAATTGAATAAATTTGTGAATTGTAAAGAATTAAAGGAATGTTTTATGATTTCAAACGTATGATTTCGAAATGTTTTGATTTCAAAGTGAAATGATTTCAAGTATTTTGGTTTCGAAAGATTTATAACTCTGAAAGTATTATGATTTTTGAAAGTGAATATATGTTTGAAATGGAAATGAATTTGTTTGACCTAAATTTTATTAATTTGGAAATTTGGATTATTTTCTATATATATGGTTTTAAGAAATTTTGAAACTGAATATATTTAATTTGGAAGAAAGGATATGGTGAAATCATATATGATTTTTAACACTGAATTGATATTGAAATGAATTAAAATTGAGAACCTTGATTTATTAAATACTTGATTTGGGAGTTATTGAACTTATATAAAATTGATTTGTATAAGTATGAAATTGATTTGAAAACGGTTGAATTGAAAAGGTGCTCAATTTGTAAATTGAAATCTTATATAATCGAAGTCTATATAAGTATGATATGATATACTATTGATTTTGGAAAGTATTCGATTTGAAATGAAATCTTATATAATGGACTTTATATAAGTATGATATTTGAAAGTGATTTTGAAAGGTACTATATGTTACATATTTTCGAAGTAAAGATATGGAAAGTGCCTTCTGCTTGATATCCGCTTTGTGGCCACACTGTGGATTCATTTTATCGATATTATTCTCTCTGATTTGGGTTTTCCATATATGATACTCGAGTGTCCATCGAATTCCATGGCGATCTCCATGGTCTTACGAGCGCGACTGCATAGCGCAACTACCTGGCTGAGCTGGCCTAGGGGTACGGATTGTTTTCTGGAGGATCCAGGCGTAACCATTGTGTATCCTGCACTCTATATAGATCGCATTAGTAGCGAAACTACCTGGCTGAGACGGCCTAGGGGTACGGATTGTTTCCTGCGGGATCCAGGCGTAACCATTGTGTATCTTGCACTCTACTAGTCATCATGGCATAACTCGCAGGGCTGAGAAAGCTTACGGATACGGATTGTTTCCTGGGGTATCCAGGCGTAACCATTGTGTATCTGCGATCCATGGTTAGACAACTATTTTGGTTTGGTTGATTTGTTTGGATTGTACTTTCCATATCTGTTTTTAAAAGTATTTTCCAGTATTTTCACTGGGTGTTGAAACAAGTCTACCAAGTACCTGGAGAATTCTAGCTTTGCGCCTGATCAACGCATGGCCAGAGTCTGCAAGAACGAAAGTAAACTTGTTAAGACATCGAGTTATAAAAAGTATTTTGATAAAAGTATTATATAAAGGATTTTGATCAATTATTTTTCCTTTCTAAAAGATTTTAAAGTGTTTTAAATATTTTTTACTTCTTAACTAACAATTTGAATTTAAAAGACTTTTATGGATGTAATAAAATGGATTTAACCAAATTATTAAATATTAAAGAATTCTAATTAAAGTTATACAGTTTTAAATTAATGGCTCATCCTTGTCCTTCGATCTATTTTCCCCTCCTGGCTATCACTATTCCCCTACCTTCTTTTCGGGGATGTCTTCCAACCTATTGTTCTTTCTAGTTGTTTCTCCGCTTCCTTCCTTTTCGAGGACGAAAAGTTTTGAGTGGGGGAGAGTGTAACAACCCTGTATTTTGTAATTATTTTAATTGTATATTTTAATTATTTTAAATTTAATTTTCTGATTTAAAAACTTTATTTTATTTATTAAAATGGATAAATTTCGTTATTTTAAGGATAAATTTTGATTTTGATATGAATTAGAATTCCAAACATGACTAAATAGAATATTTTCCAAAAAGGTGAATTTTGGTCAATATGGTCAACTTTGACTTTTAATTTAAAAATTTAAAAGTTTTAAATTTTGAATTTTATCTTTTATTATGAAAGTAAATAAAATTGTAAGAACATTGCTTTTCGTTTCATTGAAATCCGACTTATATTGTGAAAGTTATGCCTTTTTAAATATTGTGTGTAATTTGCTGTATTTAACAAAATTGCTTATTTTAAATTGTATAAATAATATTTTATTTGGTTATGTAATGTTATAATTTATATTTATATGGGTAAGATAACATGTTATGTATATATTTTGGTTTTAAACATTCGAAAAGTGTAATTGGCATTTTCCAGTGTTAATTGTACTTTTGTTTACAATTTCTAATTTCCAGCTTCAATTAATTAAAGGAATTCTTTATTTATTTTTCTATTTTATCAAGATCTTATTTTATTCTCATTCCCACTTTATTTTTTTCCTTATTTATTTGACTTTTATTTGTTTAAAGTGAAGTAGGAATTTTTCTAGAGCTAATGGTATTTTATTTGTAATTTTCATGTCCCGTTTCCAATTTTTAAACAATTTCTTTAGTTCTTTTTCTATTTTCTCTAAATTAAATTAATTATTTCACTTTGAAAATGTTTTAGAAACTATTTTATCTCAAATTTTTCTTTAGAATATTTTTAAAATGAAGTAGATATTTTTACAAAGCCAATGATCATTTAATTGTAATTTCTAGACCCTGTTTTCAATTTTAAGCAATTTCTTTAATTCTTTTTCTATTTTCTTTAAATTTATTTATTTTTTTTTCATTTTATTTCACTTTGTTTCGGTTTTTAAATGTATTTGCTGAACTATATTTTGTTTTATTTGAATTTAAAAAGAATGGAAATATGAAGAGACAAAGGCTTTAAAGCTAAGACCTTTCATTCGCCAAAACCTTTTCGTTCTCCACAACTTTTCATTTACTTTGCTTGGCCGTACACTACCTGATCTTTAGCCTGAGTTTTTAATTGTAATTCACGTGAGAATCTATTATTTTCATTTCCATTCACGGCTCAAACATTTTGGTAATGTCTTCCTCCTTGTTTTCTTCCTTTTCTTATTGATTTTTTTCAATGTTTTTCCTTGGATTCTCTTGCTCTTCTCGGCCTAACACCTCCACCATCTCCACCGTCGACCACCACCACTTCTTTCCCACTTAACTCATGGCCAAATCATTCCCCTCCTCTGACCTGAGAGTGCCATGTCCTCCCCTTGATCAAAACTTCACAAAATTATTGAAAAACTCCTTAAAAAGCATGCCTAGCCACCTAGTCTTCATCACCATCACCATAGATGACCTTGGCCACCTCCTATTGCTCCACCACCACCTTGACACACCCCTGACCATCACCTCCTACCTCTTTCCAGACCTGTAGCAAGTCATGGCTGAGCCTAGGACCTTGTAGACTGAGCCAAAGATGAACCAAACTCCACCATATTGCATAAAACTCTTCATATCCCTATGTTGTAACCTCCTCTTCATGTCGAGCCTTCATGCCGTGCATTTACTATGTTCAAACCTGAGCCAAAGTATGTCCAAACCTGAGCCAAAACATCCCCTAGGCCCTGCAAGAAAATGTAGAAAGGAAGGAAAAAAGCCGTGTATTCAATTTTTTTTCATTTCAAAGTTATTCAATTTCAATGTTGTGTTGAAGTGTTAATTTATTTGGTTTTTGTTTTGGGTTGTAACACAAGATCCTTAGCTTGGTTCTCATCCACTTGAATCCATTATTATGCTTTAGTGCCTTTTGGATCTCTGTTGTGTGTCTGTATTTGCTATCTCCAGCTTGTAGAGGTGAGTATTTCTCACCAGACATTCCGTACTTATATAAGTAGTAACTTGACATCCGGTGAATCTGTAGTTCATATTATTATGTTATAACTGCCTGTGATATTATTTATATGATGTTCACCCATGTTTATACATCTGTTATATCATCTGTTACTGTTATATAATGTTATTTTTTTTATTTATATCAGTTTATCACACTGCAAGTTCCCTGTAGAATAGAATCACTATGGGTTGAAATGATATATACCTGAACGGACTTTAGAATAGGAAAAAATCATTATGGTCTGACATGATAAGCCTGAACGATTTTTATTTTATTTATTTCATTTAACCTGGGATTACGGGTTTAAAATAATAGAACCCGGATTTTTCCTTTGTAAATTACTGATTGAAATGATATATTATCCGTAACATTCGACTTAGGTTTGAAAAATTATATACAGACCGTGGTTAAAATAATTTTGCTAAAATTTTTAAAATATTATGAAAATGTAAATATTTTGATATTTTTATTTAAATGTAATTTAAAAAATGATTTTTATAAAATATTAGTAATTTTATACAAGTTAAATAAGTGAAATAAATAAATGGTAAAGTAGAATTTGAGATATAAGTAAATTTTGGACTTTATGATTTTGTTTTTAAATAAAGTTTAAGTTAAGTATGAAAATATGATAATTTGATTTTAATTTAAATTTAAAATGATTTTATAAAGTGTTATTGATTTTCTATAAATTAAAAATAGTTAAATAAATAAATGTTTAAAAGTTGAAATTTGAAGTATAACTCAACTTGGAAAATGTGAATAGTGTTTTAACAATAGAAGTTAAGAAAATAAAATGGAATTTAAATAAAATTATGAAATGGTAAAATTAATTAAAATGTTAAGTAAATGAAATGTTATAAAAAATTTCATTTATTTTATAAGTGAATTATAAAAGATTTGATAATTATTTGTGAAAATTTCACTTTGTAAAATCATAAATTAAGGGATATTTAAATGATTGTTTTTAAAGTGAGAAAATATGATTTTATAAGTAAAAATGGATTTAAATAAATTTTAATTGTTTATGAAATTGTAGTGAAACTTTGGAATTTAAATTGACAGCATTCCTGAAATGCTATCATTTCTAAAGTTAAAGATATTACAGCATTATGTAAATGCTGTATTTGATATAAATGAACTAAATGGCTAAAATGAACTAAGGGCTATTACAACGCTTTGTAAGTGTTGTAGTTGCTGAATTTAACTAAAATATTATTTGAAATCTAAAACCTATTATAGCATTTTAAATGTTGTCTTTTGCTAATTGAATTGTTTTAAACATAACTTTCCGTAGCATTTCTTAAATGCTGCGAAATTTGAATTTTCATTGTTTTAATAAATTTAAGTGAATAAATGAACTTTGAAAGATTTAAATTTTGAAAATTCGATAATTTAATTATTAATTAAAATAACTTCATTTTAATGATTTAAAATAAAGTAATTTGTTTTGAAATATAAACTATTTTGAAATGTGTGTTGAAATGGTATTTTAAATAAACTTAATGTGGTTTGGGAAATATGATATTTTGATATTTTGAAATGGATTTTGAATGATATTGAATTTTGAAATGATATTTGATTTCAAAGTATAAAATACCATTTTTGAATTTTAACCACGGGATGTATTTAATTTATGCTTTAAAGGATCCTTAGAGGATGGGCGATCCCAAGTATCCTTTAAGTTATTGTGTATTACTACTACAGTTCACTTGATTTGATTTACATTATATAAGTATGTATGTCCTGACTCGAGTGTTTTGTGTTTTACTTTACGCTCGGGTCAGCCTGAGTATTTACAGCTTAGCTTTGGATTTCTTTTCTGGAGCTAGGAATCGCTGGAGATTCTGCTTGTCTAGTTATCTGTTCCCTTTCAGTTTCTATTGTTCTATTTCAGTTCTGATATTTATAAACTGCTATGTAATTGAGATTTCTATTGTATATGTTTTCAGACTGATATTATGTATTATGTTTTGAGAGTTTGTTATAGTAGCTTCATGAACTACTATGGTATTTTAAATTTCCGCTGCGATTTATTCTGATATTTCTGTGTCTGTGATTCTGTGATTATTTTCATTTTCTTCAAATTTATTTACAATGCGGTATTTTGAGCAATTCAATTTCGGCATGTGTGGATGCGAATGCCTGAAAATATCTGGTTGTTACATTAATACTTTCCAATTAAGAAAGAACGTCCAATCTCTTGCATCACCACGGTTCGTAGGATTTGTGATATGTCACATCAGTAGTAAGTGCATCGAACTGCTGGTAGCCTCTAAGTAAAGAGTAATCATTCGTCGAGTGACCCTACTGACCTCGCATCACTAACTTGTCAAGTCCAATTAGCCATCCTAAGTCTTTACTTACAGTATCTTAGATTGACATTGAACCTAGCTTACTAATTCGTTTTTTATTTAAGGAAATAGGATTCATCTTAAATACATATCTATCAATAATCCCCTTTTAATGTTCAAAAATATCAATTTGTCCATAAAATCCTAACAGACATTTCCTGAGACATTTATGTATGATTACTTATTTCAAATTAGCGACTTTTTCATATGTATTCCGTTTTTCTCAGTGTTATTGATCTATTTATCCCTATTAATTATAACTTTTAGTTTAATACTATCCATTATTTCTCATTAATTGCCTATTAATTTAGGTTGCAATCTTCCATTTTCTATTAATTAATTAGTTGGAATTCCTAATTTATTTTCCATTAATATGAATTACTAACTTTTCTAATTCTAACTATTCGTTTCCCTAAATATAATAATAAATAACGAATGTTACACATAAATAATGCACGAGTAAATGATGTTCTTTTTTATTAAAGCAATAAACACATATAAACTGCCAAATAAACTACCTATTATAACCAAATATATTCTAGTTAGAAATATGTATTTATAATATGCTTTGCATATTTAATTTGCTAAAATTAAGTTCCGTATAAAGATTTCCGCTACTGTGACGCCCCACCTCTATACCCACGCTAGCCAAGAACATTACGGTGAATGCTGTCAACTAGCACGGAGAATAAGGCTGTTGAGGAGCGACCATCCGTGTAATTTCTTTACGCGAGTACCGATATGTCAGATAGTATAACATGCAATGCTTTATCCAGAGGAAATCCGACATACCGACACAAACTCAAAGCTACTACACAGTGGCTATAAATATCTTCGGAAAACAAATATAGGAATAAACATGACATAAATCAGTCACAGAAAATTCATATCACAAAGGCAGAATAAGATATGAATACTACACATAAAAGTGTACATCAGAGTAGTGGTCTAAAAAGATCCACAATATCACAAAAGAATAGTTACATGAACTACACAAAAGAATAAGTATACATTATGGAGTCTGTCTTGCAAATGTATACAACAAAAACTACTAATCTAAGTAGTAAGCAAAAGGTCAGAGAAATGGATCCCCGGAGAGAAGTCAAGTCGAAGCACCTGCAACATCTCGGTCTGACCCGAGTATTATTTATAAGAAAATAATAAACGGATCAGTCTAACTATAAATATCAGATAACATGATATAGAATAGGAGATATGACTAAACACATAATAATCACAATGCCAAGCTGTGATATATATATAAGTAATTGAAAAATCAACAAGAGATTAATCAATATCACGATAATCTACTCAAGATAAAAAGGAATGTCATACTCCTAATTTCATTCACCAAGCCACAATAAATGACATATAAGATATGGCATAGACGTTTAATATCCATAACGGCATACTACTATAAGTATGTAAATGATAATCAACAAACGATTAATCAATATCAAAGAATCTTCTCAAAGATCCAAAAAGGGTATCATACCCAAAACTTGTACTCACAACAAGTTAATGACACACAAATTCACCTATGCACAAGAATTGATAAATCATATCAATAGAAATCACAAAGTTGGCGAAACATAAATTCCAGAAATCAACACAAGAAATCCAGTCAATGACACACAAATTCACCTATGCACAAGAATTGATAAATCATATCAATAGAAATCACAAAAATAGATGAAGTATAAATTCCAGAATTCGACACACGAAATCCAGAAATTTCACAAAATAAAGGGGGGAGGCCTATCACATGAACGAGAGCATGAACACTCACCAACAGCTGTAACACATGAACGAGAAGCTATCTCATGGTAGCTAGCATTAATTTGACACACGAATGGTCCAAAGACCTGACACACGAATGGTCCGAAGACCGTGGGTTGCTACCCCACCAAATTTGAGTCGAAACTCACAAAGCAGACAAAGAGACATCGCACAACTGCTAGTCTAAATCACAAAAATGATCGTCATGATCATCGAGAATTGTCGATTACAGTAAGCTAGTAAATATATGAGCTTAGCATCATGTCCCATAACCACTAGCTTAACTTAAATATTTACGAACAAATTGTAGATCTCCACTAGAAAAGCGTCACAAGAGTTTCATTCGAACAAGTCCAAGAATTAACCAACAAAGTGAACGCAAGCGTTTCATACCACTTGTTTTACTAAGTCGTTTAATTAGATTTCTCATACGAGTGAGGTAAAGGTTTATATATACTAATAGATTTGGGAAACGGTTTTATAAATGAATTTGGTATTAAAATAGTATTGAAATCGTTTGAGGAAAGAGTTTTGATATTTACTACTAGTATAGAAAACCTTTATATTTTTAAAGTGACAAAGCACAAGGGGGATTGTAGAAACAATCAATCACAAAGATCACATTCGAAGATGTGAATAAAAATCCAATGAAATCGATAAAGGATCCATCGAAGTGGATATATCTAAAATTCCCAAAGAAAATAAGTCATCAAAGATGATAATAAATGATGACAATAAATAGGATCATCACGAATCGATTTAAATTGGAAATTCAATCCAAAAAGGCAAATTGGACTCAAACAGCAGGTTCAGTCGACTGAACAGAGTTTTCAGTCGACTGACCCTATGCCTGGAAATTTTCCAGGTTCAGGAAACTTTCTGTTTCCAGTTTCAGTCGACTGAACAGAGTTTTCAGTCGACTGAATCATGCCTGGAAACTCTCGGGTTACAGGTTCAGTCGACTGAACAGAGTTTTCAGTCGACTGAATCATGCTTGGGCTGTTTTTCAGCCTTATTCAAATGAAGAGCAAACTCTTCCAAAATGCAACCGGACGAACATTGGCTCTAAGGGTTTATGCCCATCGGCAACCCGGCCCTATATGCTCCCCGATGCATCACCAAAGCATGATCAAACATCCATAAAAGGATTTTCACACAAATTGACTTAAAAACTCAAAATTTGGAATATTCACAAAACCAATCCAAATCAAGAGCAAATGCACATGAAGAAGTGTTAGGAATTCATACCCAACAACCAAAGATAATTATAGTCATAGATGTGAGATAAAAATCTCACCTTTTCACAAAATCGAACAAGAAGAAGCTTAAAAGCAAATGGAGAATCAACCTCTCTTCAACACAACCCAATTGAGCTTGAATCTATGCTCAGAAACACGAACATTCCCAAAATTAGGTTTAGGAATTTCTGAAATTGGTATGAGAATAAGTTGGAGAAGAAGAAGAGAAGCTTACCAATGGGTTCTTCTTGAGTTTGGAGCTAGGAATTTGATTTGCAAGAGAAACTAGGGTTCTGGAGTTTTAATTTCCAATCTCTCCCACCATTAGTACTCTAAAAACTGAAATGAGAAGAGAATGAGGGTGAGTGGGGAAGAGTGGCTCAGATTTGAGCATAAGTTAACATAGGGCTGAGCCCAAACCAAACCCAAAGTGAAAAGTAGCAAAAATCAACTTTCTCCAAACATATCGAAGCTTATACTCAAAAAGGTCGCAAACGGCATTTTAAACTCAATGGGAGTGGTCCCGAGTCCTAATTCGACCGTATGCAAAAAGTAGCTTTTCGGACTAAAATCCGACTAACGATAGAATATTTAAATAAAATATTTAAATATAAAATCGATAAATATGCGGGTTGTTACAGCTACGACTTCCTTAAATTGGTTAAACACAAAAAGAAAAGATTGACTCCATTTAAAATTACCAGGAATGGATATTTTGTTATTCCTTTTAAATCAAATGTCTCCATTTTGAATGAAATGTGGAAAATTTAAACAAATTCATAAAAATCAAACGGATGTTCTTCCAAGAAATTCAACTATCAAAAATCTACAACATAGTGCAAATGGACAACAATCCAAAAATCTTATTTTACACCCAAGTATATATCATTCAAATTATAAAATCTTTAGGACTGATTTCCAAATCTTTCTACCATAGATCAAAGAAAAATATATGTAGGCAATTGTTTTCTACACTAATTTGAGCCTACAACTCACAAATAAAATTGATTTAGGCATAAAAATTAATATAGACCAATGAAATAGATTTAAAATCATAAACAATATATATAATTTCTCACTTACCTTCTAAAGGCGATACAGATCTCCAAATCTTAAGTACAACCTTTAATTCATCTCTAAATCCTTTTTAGTCCAAGAAATATGTATAAAAAGGGTATATACATATATTAGAATTACATATCTGAGAAGAGACTGGGGACTGGAAGAGAAAATACATATAAATATACAAATATATTTAAATGGATTTATTTACATAACTACTCTTATAACTGGATTTCAATATTATTTAATATGGTCTTATAGCTCAAATAATCTTGTTTTAATTATTCAAAGATAATAAGAAATTTATTTTTAGGTTTAATTTACAAAATAAATAGTTTGATCGAAAACTGTAAATATGATCGGAAATTGAATTCCAGATTTACAACGGTTTGACGAATTGAAATTATTTTAAGTTATAGAAGACTTGTTTGAACATGCACATTCATGCATATAAATGTACATACACATATAAATATGTGTCACAACTAGTCAAATCGAAGCCAAAAGAAATATCCAAACATATATCCATACAAAATCCTTATGTATAATCAAATGCAACATGAAAAAGAAATATTAAAATCTACTCACCATTACTTACACACCTACATCATGAAGTGATGAAAGGCACATGGAGAGGGGTGTGGCCGAAGCTATGATGGTAGGGGAGGGGTATTTTAATAATTTTATGCACAAGGATTTATGCCCTGTAAAAACGCATGCATATCCTCTTCCATTCTTCACAAATTCACTTCATTTCTCTTCTTCTTCTTATACTTCTTGAGCTATCTAATTGCTCTTCTTCAATGGCTTCCTAAATAGTAAAAAAGTTAAAACACTGCATCGAAGTTCTACTAAAATTGTTTCCATAAACATACGATATCAAATCGCTCTAAAAAGTTAGCGAAACTCCACCTCTTCCTCACTAAAGTGCATGGCCCACACCACCGCCATTTTAAAGCCGAGCTTCCACCTCCACACAAGCTTGATTGAGCATCACTAAGGTCCAAGGGCAAGTTCCATAAGCATCGATGTGGAGAAATGGATCGTTTCATCAATTAAAAAAAATACTTAGAGTCAGATATCATGAAAGTGAGAACGCTACTTCCATCTTATTTAAATTTATCTTAGAATTATCTATGGTTGGTTCTATGTCAGTATACTTGGTTGATTAGCATTGTTTGGATGCTAAAATGATTAGTTGTTCGTTGATTGGTTGCTTATGTTAATCGTATATTGACTTGATTGAGTTAAGTAGAATTACTTTGATAATAATGTGAAAATTATATCCATCGGATTTGAAACAATCGCCTAAAATAGCTATGGTAAATTCATGAGAAGTATCCCTATTATATTCTAAAATAATGTGGGTATAAGGAGTATCGAGCTTGTTTTGAATTTTAAATTCTAAAGCATGTTTCAGAAAATAAAATCTTTATTAATTGTGCTAATAATAGAATATAGAAATATTTCCCTAAGTAATTTAAAAAGAAATCATCTGGTATTTCTAAAGTTAAAACGAGGTTTAATAATTTTGTATATCCCAAAAGAGAGATGGTTTAAAGATATATATCTCTAAAAGATATTTTATTGGATAAAAAGATCTCTTCAAAGTCAAATAATATTTTGATTAAAAGAAGAAAAGAGGATTTAACGAAAGGGGCTTAACATTTTTGTATACACATATACACATCTTTTTATTGATAACTGGTTCGGAGAGATCGGGATCGAATTTTGGTGATTCCTATCGGAAAATGATTTCGAACCAATATACGCGTTCGAAAGTGAAGTCATGTTGAAGACAATGATTTTGAAGACGGAGATTTTCATAGTGTAGGGCTGCTTGCCACTAAACTCATGATTCCCATATTATATACATATGATAGTAGTAGCATCTTCATTTTGAAATCTTCAATGCAAGGACTACTCGCTACTAATCCTATGGGTGATTCATAAACATGATGTAGTAGGAGTACCTTCGGTTTGTCCTAGTTCTTTACAAGTTATATGGATGAATGCTTGACATTGCATTTCTAAGACCACGTACATTAGTTTTTACAAATGTACATCTGTTTGGTGAGGTAAAAGGTAACCCCTCTTATACTTAACAATTTTCCCTAAGGAGTTTGAACTCAAGGGTTGTACTTTTATGGAAACCAATTAGTGTGTCATCGGAAATGGCAATGTAACCTTCCTTTTTGGACGTTTTAAGCGGACACACATGCCAGACTCAAACCATTAAAAAGGGCAGATTGTTATGGGGTAAATAAGAAATAAAACAAATACAGAATCTCGCAGTAATATATCAAAATATAATAATTAAATAACAATTAATGAAGATGTTTTATAAATACATTTGATGTAACGACCCGGAAAATTTGAACAATTTTAATTGATTTTATAACGTATTTAATTGAATATTTGTGAAATCTTATAATAATTGAATATTTAAATAAAATGTCTATATATTTAGAATACGTATATTTAAATATAGCAGATTGTAAATTTTCAAATAATTTTATGGAAGTTTATTTAATTGAGAAAACGTGTTGTCCAATTCAAGCTATTAATTGCTTTAATTGATTTTTGAATCAGTGCGTAACGGTTTCTTTTTACTACCGTTAAAGATTTCTATTGCTTAATACTTTTCCAATCCAGGTAGACTTTTCCATTCGTAACCATTAATAAATTTGAGATCATCGACCTTGCTTTTATTATTCCTTGTAGTTTCGTGCACTGACTTTACCTTTCCCACTACCCATAATTTTCTCTATACGTTTCTTTTGCAATTGAAGCGTATATTTATATTCATGGTGGTGCGTTTATTCTGGTCTCTCTTTATTTTTGTTTTTAACGCTTGAAAGAATCTCAAATCATCAAGCTAGTAGCATCCGTTCCTTCCCTCGCTTTCATAAGGCTTATAATATATAAACCACTTGCTTATAGATCTGAACACAACTTTGTCATCAAATTTAATGTGCCTTCCTCTCCCTATTATTTCGGTTCCAACCTTCCTAGTGAATGGCTTTAATAATTTTTGGCTAAATCATAGCTACGGACTTTTCAAATTTCTTTCATTTTTTATATTTTTTTTCTTCCAATTCCTTCATTTGCTTCAAATTTTTTGAACGTGCCTAATCATCTCGGCATGTATATATAATGTAAGCCTACCTTTCCTTGGAAAGCTATTGCTCACAAAATTTCCTGATTTCTTTCCTTTTATCCATTTTTATATCCTTGACTTTCAAAACTCATTATGTGTTGTACAAACAAACAAAAATTTATTGCTTTAAATGTATAGCTAAATCAACTATTGACCGTTACAATTAATTTTTTTTTTCATTTCAATTTATTACTTAAATAACGTTTTGATGAATTAATGGACAGCTTTACGTTTCTTTTGCTTTTGAAAACTTTATATTTATAGTGTACGTTTCTTTTGCATTTCAATAATTTGAAACATGCTGCCCCATTTAAGCCATTAATTGTTTTAATTATTTTTCTTAATCAACATATAACCGTTGCTTTTTATTATTGTGGGATTTACATCCATACTTTATCTCTCCTGTTCCATTTATTTCATTTGAAATCTAAATTTATTTACCATTCATTTATATGCCTCTTTCTCTTCCCTCTTTTACCTCTTCGTTTCCGTGTTTCTAGGAATATATATATATATATATATATATATATAGTATAGCATAGGTTGCATCTTCTTTTCTCTCTGTAGGCTTTTCTTTGCCCTCAAATTAATATTAAAAGAGGAGAGAGCTTTGTAAATATTATATAAAGTCATATAGCACGTTCACATATCAGATGCAGACCTACCTTTATATTTAAGAAACTAGCATTTTCTCTGTTGCCTGAAGAATGCCCTTCGCCATGTCATGTTGCTTGAATCACGCATGCATTCTTCCTTTAAAAATCGCCTGTTCTCATCTCCTTTCCATCTTTTCTTATTTCTTCCAAACTTGAGCATGAGCTCTCTCTTTTCCTTGGCCTGCCTCCTCCCCATGGCCGCATGCATTAGTTGGCAAAACATTTCCTCTCTGGTTTTTAAAAGTAAGTACGCATTTTATTTGATATAAGTCTATTTTATATATTAAGAACAGTATAGATTGTGCATAAGTTTTGTTTTATATGTTTACTGCAACTATGGGGATTTTGAATTCCCTAACAGTTGAACTTTAAAAATAATAATATATTTCATAATAGTATATATATGATAATTGTTATATTTATAAACGTGTATATAAATATTTAACTTCTGTTCATATATAAAGGTTAGTATATATTTATACTGTATTATGTATATTATTTTAAGATTTTACGGTATATAGTTTTTGACTTTTGTTAGCATATAGTTATCGTACGGCTTTTAGATACGTATGTTTTACTAACTATTTGATACGTCAAATAGTTATATATATATATATATATATATATATATATATATACACACGCGTTTTATTTTACTATTGATAGCTTCGGGTATATATGGTATAAGTTTGGCAGCCTTCTATTAATATACGTATTTTTATATGTTTTATATATTTGGTTATAACAGTTTCAACTATAATAAAATATGTTATTTTATTAGCTTTCATATGTTAGATATATAAAATATAGTATTTCAATTTTCGTTACTGTTTTGGTATATATATTTTATAAAATTGGTGGGTACAAGTTTGATAGGTCAATTTATAATATATATATTTTTATGATTGTTTAGTATTTTAGAGTCTACCGTATTATATTTTATTTTATTTTCAACAATTTACATAAGTTATATTTAAATGTAGGTATATATATAAATTTTCTATGGTAGTTTTACAATATAAGTTATATCAATATTTTATAATTTCAACAGTATATGCTTTCAAAAGTTTATTTCATGTCAGCCTTAAGGTTGTTTGCACTGACTGATATACGTTGGATTTTTTTTTAAGTGATGTGTATTTTTGATTTCAAGTATAGTCATATGTATAGTCATATACAAATTGGTAGAGGAAATGTTATATAGTATATATATGGTTATATTAATATAGTCGGTCTGCACACCTATGTATATATATTAACCGAGACATTCATATTTTGTTGCATATTTTATAAACTGTGTCTGCATATGTTGGCTAGTTGTATATAAGCTCACTTATCCTATTTGTTTTGGAATTCGGATCTGGATTTCATAACTCACTTCTTTTTCTCTGGCCTCGAAAGGTGAGAAATCACTCACGATTAACATTCTTTTATTTACTAAATTTGATTTCAATTGAGACGACAATTGAAATATGAGGCTGTAGTTATTTAAATTGTTATATATGCTATTATCTGTAACTATTCACTTATGGGATATGACACCATATCCTATTGTTTATATATTTATTTTGATGATATATGCCTGTTGTTATTATTATTTACATATCTGTTGTCACTCTGCAAGTTCCCTGTTAGTATAGAAATCACTATGGGTTGAAATGATACATACCCGAACGGACTTTAGAATAGGAGAAAATCGTTATGGGTTGAAATGATAAACCCAAGCGATTTTCATTTAATTGAATTGGGATTACGGGTTGAAATGCTATCCACCCGTATACATTTAGTGTACGGATTGAAATGATAAATATCCGTAACACTTGACCATATGATAAGAAATATATACAGACATCGTTGGTCCATATATATAAATATTTTGAAATTTAATTCATTGTTTTGGAAAGAAATATATGGTCTTATTAAATGTTAATCCTTAAATTTTTTTATATATAAAGGGTAATGATATATAGATTTAATAATATTTAATTTAGTCAAAATTTGATTTAATACATAAATTATGCTAAATATTTATGTAAATTTTATTCCAAAAGTATTCTGCAATTTACTAAGATTGGGAGATAAATGTGGGTTTATCTAAATGGTATTTAAATAAGGATTTATTCAAATAAATCAATTTGAAATTTTTGAATGGGAAATTTAAGGGTATGATTTTGTAACTGGATTTTTATTTAAGTGATTTAATGAATATTTCACGTTTAAATAAATTAAAGAAAATATTGAGTAAAATGTAATTTAAGGTTACTTAAATGATATTGTATCTAATGAGGGATTATTTTAAGACTAGATAATCATGAGGTTAAATCGAGATCTATATGGAACTATTAAATTGAACATTTAATTAAATATTAAAGCTTTGAACTATATTGGGATTTAAACGGTTTATTTTGAGATTCGGATATGTATATGAAATCAGTATAGTTGAATTTATTATTTAGAAACTAAATTGATTAAAAAGTTAGTTTGAAACGTTGAATACTTAAAGTTTTGAAATATATTGAACATCATGGGTATTTTGTGATTTCAAATCCGAATTTGAGATAGATAAAATTGAAGCGGTTTTTTTAGAAATTGAGTTGAATTTTAAATTAATAAATTGAGATTGAAATAGATTTAAATGGGGTGGTCGGGTTGATGTTAAACGATTTGTTAAGTTGAGGGAATTGAAATTTCTTTACTGTACAAATTAGTTAACATATAAAAATACCATTTGGGAAGTATAGAGATATTTGAAGTGAAAATGATATTTGGTTTTGAAGTACAAATTAAGTTGAAAAGACTATGGTGTTATAGTTTATAATTCTATCTTTTAGATAGTTCCATAGACCCTTAGAGGATGGTTATCCCAAACATCCTCTAATTTAATTATATTTCAGCTGATATTTCACTTGAGTTAGATTTATAGATATAAGAATGTTAATCCTGACTCGAGTGTTTTGTGTTTTGCTTTACGCTCGGGTCAGACTGAGAGATACAGCATTTGAGACTCATCTCCGAAGTTGGAGCTTTGCTTGAAGATCCAGCTATCTATCCCTTCAGTCATCCAGTTGATTGGTTCAGAGAAGCCATCTGTTGCATTGGAAACTTCGTGGCATTTGAACTATTCGGTTGTATTTTATTTCTAATTCTGAGCTATATAGTAGCTTCATGAACTACTATTCTTTATCTATTCCGCTGCATTGTATTACTCTGTGTAAGTGATCTATGATTGATTTATTTACTGTATATTTTAAGTTTTGCCAAATTTTATTAACATTCGGTATTTTGAATTATTCAAGTCGGACATGTACGGTTTTATTGTCGATTTGAATGGTCCAAAATAGCGGGCTGTTACAGTTGGTATCAGAGCTTTGGCTCTAGGCAAAACCTAGCATATATGGTAAATTCATTTACAGAATCACTTTCGTTCGAGTTGAATCCCTTCTTTTTGACTTGATTTCCTTTGAATTTTGGAATGTCCCTCGGTTCCGAAATTCATTCTTGTCTCTCCCTATTTATATTCGTTTGATTCTGGAGTATCCCATAACTCCACGGAATGAATTGTAAAGGGGGTGAAAACTCCTTTACAATTGGCAATGATTCACCGGAGATTTCTGTATCCTCGGTTTACGATGCTGCTATATCTTGGTATGCCGAATTCTATCTCTGGCAATTGAATGTCGATTTGCTTTAGAATTCCGCATCAATTATATTCCTGAAGTCACGGTTGACCCGTTAAGGTCGCCCGAGATTTATAGAAGTATATCCATCTTCTATTTTGTAATTTGATTTTCTCAACCTTGTTTGAGCCTATCTTCGAATCAGGATTCTATTGATTAGAGTTCCTCTAAATTAAATCTCTATCTTTGTTTTGAAATCCATTCTTGAATCATCCTTTGAAAATCGGGTTTGTTGTATTTTAAAATTGTTTTATACGAAATTATTATTTTGATAACTATGATTTTATTCTATATATAAAAGTGAAAATGTTTTCGATAAGGATTATATACCTATATATAAAACGAATAAGAAATGTTATTCTATATATAAAAGTTTTGAAAGGATTGGAAATTTTGAAAATTTATAAGAAAGTGTTTTATATAAAAAGGATTTATAACTGAAGGGTTAAATTTGAAATTCGAGAATTGAATTCCGATATTTTGAAATCGGTTTTAAGATTTTGGGAAAATATATAAAAATAATACGATTTAAAAGTATTTTTCCGAATAAGAAATGTTTCAAATGGGTTCAAATGAATTCCAATAATTTTGAAGAAATTTCAAAGAAGTTTTCAAGAAAATAGAAGTCCAGAACTCACTTATGTCGCTGCAGAATAATTTTGGTGATGAGTGCACGCATCATCGACATTGATTTTCGAGTTTCAGAGTGGGGGAGAGGCCACTTTAATAGCTTCGCTATGCGAGTGATTTTGTAAAACCGTTTTTGATTTCAAATTCCAAAGTATAATTTGATATTTTCGAAAGATATATGTATATATTTGAAACAATTTAAAGTGAGACCGGTGTTCAGTCCTCGAGTTTTCAATTTGACTAGTAATAACTCTATATAAAAAAAAAATTGATTTCCAACTCTTAGATTTGAAATTTGATTTCATCGACTATTTTGAGGGTTCGAGCACTTCCAAATCAAGGTTTAAAAGTTTTAAACTAAGAAATTTCGAAAAGTATAAAATTTTTGATAAAGCATATAAGTTTAGTTTTGAAGAGTATGACTTAAGTAAGTTTGAAACCTTTTGTTAAGTAAGTGAATACGACTATTTTAATTATACTAATATGGAATTTAGTTTTGAAATGTTTTGGGAAAAAAATAATAATTTCAAATAATGGTTTTTAGAAAGGTAAATTGGATATTTCTAATAGAAATAGATAGTTTAAAAGTTTTAAAGTGATGATTATAAATTTGGAAACCATTTTGAGTATAATTGATTTTGAGAAAATATTTGGTTTTGAAATTAAAAACCAGTACTTATATGGTGATTTTGGAAATGAATTTGTTTGACTTTGTCAGGATCCGATTCTTCGTCTTCCGAAAATTCAACATCGATACTCACTTTATCGACTGCCGAGTAATCGAACGACGGAAAACCGAACACTGAGGGTTTTAGAAAAGAAAAAGATAGAAGAAGAGAGAAAAGAAGATAATAGAGGGAAGAGAGAACAGAAAATAGAAAATAGGACAGAAAGAAAATAGAAGATAGAACAGAAAGGAAACAACTGAACAATATCATAATCTCACAATTCGCAGCGGAACAACATATAATAATAAATGAATAATCTTTAAACAAAGAACTATATCAGTTATTACATTTCATCACATTTCATTACATCATATCATCAGAGTGTACAACAACAACATCAAACAGTGCAGCGGAAAAAGAAATACTATATAACTAGTAATACGTCATGCCATCCAGCTTGCCTCCAGCAATTCCAGAATATCCAGAATATCCTGATAAACCTTACTCTTGACTGCCTGTGTAGAAATTGGTGGGCACCCAGAGTTTAGGAAGGAAAACAATAAACTCCGAGTCAGTCATGTGACTGGTGTGAGAACTCAAAACAGTTTATTTAACTTTAAAATCAAAATAGAGGAATATTTTTAAGTCAATTCGCAATGCTTTTAAAAATGAGACTACCATAAGGCCTCCCGCACACACACACAATGCAAACGCAGAATCGGAGGAGATTTCTCCTTATGATAGTCAAAGATGCTTGATACGTATTTAAAAGAACATTTTATATTATTACTAGTGCATAGTGTAGAGAGAAAAATTCATTTCGAAAGTAGAATATAAATCTTAGCCAACATACGACCATTATCGTATGCCTACTATAGCTACCATCCAAACAGTGGGGCGCCACCATAAGTGAATGATAGGTTCTACAACTAATACCGTACAAGTCACGTATTGTTTCTTTGGATTTCCAACGAATGATCAGGCCAAGGAACTTCCCATTGCCACATGAGAATGCCTCTGGATGGACATCCCCGAGAACCAAACCGGATCTCTACCAACACAAGGCCGGGTTACCCCTAACTGAGTAACAACTGACCGAATATGCCATCCCCCGGTCCTTTGGGACCTTTCACCGAGCGCTCGTAATCAATTCACACAATCATAACAAAGTGTTTTCAACATGAGTAAGTATCTGGGCTCCATACCATGATATCACCCTTTTCCAGAAGGAAATGCACACATCCTAAAGGGCGCTACCCCTCATAACCTTGCTGCTTCTTTCCTGTTTTGACCATTCACGGGGTGTGAGGCTCGACGAAGTCATGTCCACAAAAACATACTTTATACAAAAGCCATGCCTTGGGTCAACAAATGATCATAGAAATGATCACAAAGATAGACGATCAAATAAACGATCCTATCACAAATAATCAACACAATGATCATTTCACAGCAACACTCAGTATATCACATTACCAAATTGGGAATATATCGCTGATAACATTCAACTACATAACCTATGAGCTCGTACGTCTCAGAGAAGGGTGTTAAGCTAAAAGAATCAATTCTCCGCCACCAACAGAAATATATTTGAAAGAAATCGGCTTTATATCTCAATTTGTAATGTCAGACATACAATCCATACAAGTCTGTTCCGGGCTCGAACAAAACCGAAGGCACTTCTTACGAAGCCCTTGCAATCCGGGTATTCACAATCCCGATCGAATTTCCCATCACTTAAGGAAATCTCTATACCAGGAGCTACCCAGTGCAGAGACAATCGATAGGTCATCCTATCGCTTTCGCAAATACTCGGTCTTCAACACCGGTCATCAAATGCAATTCATAACGACGTATCACATATTCGAAATGGGTTATTTGACCCCATGGTCCTTTCCCGGTTAACCCCAATAGTGAGCGCTTATTCAAAAATAAGTGTGGCATTCACATTCAATCAAATCACATCAATTACCCATTCAAAGGGAAATATTGATAGTCGGTTATTGAACTATCAATAGATATGCACAACATCACTAGATTCCAAATAATTTTTCAAATTATTTATTTTCCAAAATATCTTTACCAGATATATAATTTTCACACTTCAAAAATAAATCAATATTTATTTTTAAACAAATTCCACTTTCTTTTATAAATTCCATAGTGAATTTATATTTCACAATATCCATGCATATATGATTTCAATTATTCATTTCAATTTACCTTCAAAAAGATAAATTCTCAAAATATTCACTTTATATTGGAAAACATTTCCATACTTATTAAATAAGTAATTCACAAATTTTATTTATTTTCAACACTTAGAAAATATTCAATATACTTAAATCGAGATTAAGTATATATTTCATTCTTTAAGGAAATCATTCTCTTAACATATTTATTTGGGCCAAAACGAATGTTGCGTAAAACATCGTTACAACGTCCCAAAATCACTAGTATAGGGATTCGAAATTAAAATATATATATAAATCCCAATACTATTCAAAACATTTCCTTTCGGAAATCATTTACTATAACAACAGTGTTATAGTCCACTATTTCCTTCTATTTCTCGAAAACGTCTATTTCAACAATGAATGTTGAAATCTATGGTTTCGAATCTTAACACATTTTAAAACATCGTTAGATCGTTTTAATTCTATTTAAAACATCAAATCTAAACATTTTCTTTAACATATTATTCACTATTCAAAAACGTGAATATACTACGTTAACCAATTTCATCATTTCTATTCATTTTATTTTAAAGGATTATTCACAGTCAAAAACGTGAATATAACTTCATTAATAGGTTTCAGCAATTTACTTATCAAAATAAGTCGTTTGCGAATTTATAAAACAACGTTTATAAATTCCATTTCTATTTATTTTATAACAACTTTTTTTTTTATAAATCTCCTTTATTAACCTATATTCAATTCATAACCCAATTATATACCAAAGGTTCATATTATAAGTTAAATACTTATAAAACGATTATTTTACAAAATCGTTCTTTTAAACTTCATAATTATAAATCTTATAACTTATAAGATTCAATTATTCATCCAAATATATTCTTTAATAATTTCACAAAATTTATAAATCTTACTATTTATAAATTTCATTTATAACTTCACCATTTATAATTTTATAAATTCCATTCATTTACAAAATTCATTTTCACTTCATTCAAACACTTATAAAAACTCGTTTTATAATGTCAATATTTCAATTTATAAATATCCATTTATAAATCTCTTAATATAAATCAATTTATATTATTCTTTTAAAACGTCTTTATACTCCTTTATTATTTCACCATTTTGATTTATAAAATAATCAAATTTTATAAATCCCATATTTAAACTTTTCACAATAAATTCAGAAATTCCGATTTTACTATTTTATAAAATCATCAGCATCATATTCTCAAAAATCAGTTTTTAACTATATTTCTCAAAAATCATAATTTTTATAACATTAAAAATTATACGTTTATTTATTTAAAATGGATCAATTCCAAAATTATTTTATAAAACGTATACTTTTCAAAAATCACTTTAAAAATCATTTTAAAAGTTTCAAAATTTGGTCCAATGATGCTACATACCAAATAGTCAATCACGACAACAACGATATCATATATCGATATGATAATCCATCAAATATCAAAATATTTGAATTCAAATAAATACTGTTGAGGAATCCAGTTGGATCCCTCCAACCTGTTTTCCTGCATCCACAAATATTAGCACAATACCAATTCCGTTTCAGTACGAAATTATCGCGGTATATGTTTTTATTAAATATTATCTGCTTAATAAACGGCGCAATAGGGTCTCATCCGCTAAACAAAAAAATGCGGGAAATCAATAACTCCAATATATACATATGCCAATATATATATATTGCTATTATATATAATACCAATTTCACTGTTTATGAAATATTCGCGGTATATGTTTTTAATAAATAACATCCGCTTACTAACGGCGCGTAATGTCTATTTTAACAATCAATAGATATCAATCATCATTCAAACATGCATTCAAATATTTTAAATCTAACTATTTAAAATAAAATCGAAACTAATTCGATTGAGTGAGAAGTTCTCACCTTGATTTTAAATTCCGTTTTAGCGATTTATTTCGAATAAAATTAAACGGACGTTTAATTTTACCCAAAATTCTCACTAACTCCAAACGACTCCAATCCAATTTCATCGCGTAGTGCTCGTCCATACGATTCCAACGCAACTGGTTTCGCGCGTTTTCGACCTCGTATGAAAAAGATATGAATTTTTGAAGTTTATACGATTTATACTTATATAAATTTACAACATAACTTTTAATTTTTAACCTAAATCAATCATAGCCCTTGGATCCTGCATTCCCCCATCTGGACCGTGCATAGCATCTCCTTCTCCACGCGTTCTCTCTACAGGTTAAGGTCGAACAAAAGAACCCATAGCATAGAACTAGGTTTTCATTTTTCTCCACCAACACTCGATGAGAATTTGATCAGCAACCTGCAACACAAAGCTCCAAACCCCCTCTACCTTCGCCCACCACCATAGCAAGCTTGGCTGCCCCATTCTCCTCGAGTTGCGTGCGCAACTTGCTGCAAACGGCCCCACTTTGCTCCCTCTACGTTGCACCAAAACCCATCATCACCGTATGGATTTCTAGCTCTCTTCATGCTCTACAATGTTGTAGTTGATCACTTCGCTTGATTGTGAATGGATTGAGAGATTTTGAGGAGGAAGTGAAATCAAATTCTGGCCATTCAATTATAAAAGAGGCGGCTCGAATTTAGGAATTAGGTTTATTTTTTTTTAATTTATGAAGGTGTTGGGGCTATTTATAAAGAAACGATCGACACTATTCATCCGGAAATCCCGAACTCCGATTTACGCGCCGAAACTGACGTTCCTAGGGTTTATCCCACGTTCCGGACACAATGGAACAGGTTTCGAAAGCTAATTCGGACATCTGTGCGAGTTATGGCTATAAACGTTCAATTTAAATTAAACCGATTTAAATCGATTTCTAGGCGTTTTAATTTGTATCGGACAAACGGTAAATCCAATTGACTTGAAATTTGAAACCTTACAATAATATCACATTACGGATCCGATGAAACTGGTTTCGTCGAAATCCGAGGCTTTTTGAAAAATGGCTATTTTAACTCGCCAAATTAAAATTAAAAATAATTCGATGCGTTTCGAGCTGCCACGATCAAACGGTAACTCCGATTGACACGAAAATTGAAATCCGGTAATAACTAACTATTACGGATCCAATGGAACTGGTTTCATTCAATTCTGAGACTGTTCAAAAATTGACTATTTTCACTAGTCGATTTAAATATTAAAATATTCAATTTTCACAAATAAACTTTTAATTCGATTTTAAAAGTTCTAAAATATCGTTCTAACTCCCATATGATAAAATAAAATTTTACAAATCATTTTCAATCATATTTAACTCAATTTTCAATTATTTCCATAATTTAACGTATTAAATTATCAATTTAATAATCCAATTAAATTCAATAATTCAAATTAAAATTTATTTGACTTATAAATTCAGTTATTAATATTTAAAATTAATTAAATATTCAAATTTTAATTTCTAAAAATTCTGGGTCGTTACAGACTTGAATTATTTTAATTTGGAAACTGGGATAATTTTCTAAACCTATTATTTTGGGAACTTTGAAATTTAGATACTTAATTTGGAAGAAAATTTGATGAAATCCTATATGATTTTGAAACTGAATTGATATTGAAATGATTTGAAATTGAGAACCTTATATTGTTAAGCACTTGATTTGGGAGTGGTCGAACTTATATAAAATGGATTTGTATAAGTATGAAGTGATTTGAAATCTATTGATTTGAAATGTACTCAATTTGGAAAGAGAATTTTTTTTATAAATCGAAGTCTATATAAGTATGATTTGATATACTATTGATTTGGAAAGTATTCGATTTGAAAATGGAATCTTATATATATATATATATATATATATATATATATATATATGGATTTTATATAAGTATGATATTTGAAAGTATTTGAAAAGGTACTATATGATATATATTTTCGAAGTAAAGATATGGAAAGTGCCTTCTGCTTGATATCCGCTTTGTGGCCACATCGTGGATTCATTCTATCGATATTATTCTCTCTGATTTTCGGTTTTCCGGATGTAATACTCGAGTGTTTCCCACCGTGGCGTAACCCATGGTTATTTTTTTCTCTCGTGACTGCATAGCGCAACTGCCTGGCTGAGTCTTGCCTAGGGGTACGGATTGTTTCTTGGGGGATCCAGGCGTAACCATTGTGTATCCTGCAATCTGTGTAGGCCGCGAATAGTAGCGCAAGTGCCTGGCTGAGTCTTTCCTAGGGGTACGGATTGTTTCCTGGGGGATCCAGGCGTAACCATTGTGTATCCTGCACTCTACTAGTCATCATGGTGTAACTCGCAGGGCTGAGAAAGCTTACGGATATGGATTGTTTCCTGGGAGACCCAGGCGTAACCATTGTGTATCTGTGAACCATGGTCGGACAAAGGTTTTGGTTTGGTTGTTTGTTTGGATTGTACTTTCCATACCTGTTTTTAAAAAGGGGTTTTCAAGTATTTTCACTGGGTGTTGAAACAGGTCTACTAAGTACTTGAAGAATTCTAGCTTTGCGCCTGATCAACGCATGGCCAGAGTCTGCAAGAACGAGGATAAACTTGTTAAAACATCGAGTTATAAAAATATTTTTGAAAGAAAGATTTATTCCGATATAAACGTATTATTATAAAGGTATTTATTATAAAAGTATTTTTCCCAACAAAAAAATTTTGTATTAATATTTGAAATTAAATTTCTTATGGTTTGAAATAAATTATTCGTGCCCGATTCTATTCTTTTGAATCTACCTCATCTGCTCAGCTTCATTTTTCACCTATATTCCGTTTTCGGAATCGACCTTCCTTTCCTTTTTGAATAAATCTTTTAAATATTGCTTATTTGTATACTACATTGTTTTATATAAAATTTTAGTATTATAAATATTTTTGAAGTTATAAATTAAATAAAACATCTTTAAAGAAAATGATTATTAATTTATTGATAATATTTGAAAGATATCTTGAGATAAATTAAAAATTTCATAAATTTTGGAATTAATATTTTCAATAGTCTTTGTAAATAGAAGTAATAATGAAAATAATTGTTTGCAAAGGAGTTTAAGAAGTATTAAATATTAAAGAAAATTTAATTTCAAATGAAATTTTCAAATAAATATTTTAAATAAAATTTATATAGTTTTAAAATTTATTGTTTATCTTGGCTTTCAATCTATTTTATTTTCTGGTTGTTTTATTCTCCTACCTCCTTCCTTTTCGGGGACGAAAAGTTTTGAGTGGGGGAGAGTGTGACGACCCGGAAAATTTTAACAATTTTAATTGATTCTATAACGTATTTAATTGAATATTTGTGAAATCTTATAATAATTGAATTTTTAAATAAAATGTTTATATATTTAGAATACGTATATTTAAATATAGCAGATTGTATATTTTCAAATAATTTTATGGAAGTTTATTTAATTGAGAAAACGTGTTGTCCAATTCAAGCTATTAATTGCTTTAATTGATTTCTGAATCAGTGCGTAATGGTTTCTTTTTACTACCGTTAAAGATTTCTATTGCTTAATACTTTTCCAATCCAGGTAGTCTTTTCCATTCGTAACCATTAATAAATTTGAGATCATCGACCTTGCTTTTATTATTCCTTGTAGTTTCGTGCACTGACTTTACCTTTCCCACTACCCATAATTTTCTCTATACGTTTCTTTTGCAATCGAAGCGTATATTTATATTTATGGTGGTGCGTTTATTCTGGTCTCTCTTTATTTTTGTTTTTAACGCTTGAAAGAATCTCAAATCATCAAGCTAGTAGCATCCGTTCCTTCCCTCGCTTTCATAAGGCTTATAATATATAAACCACTTGCTTATAGATCTGAACACAACTTTGTCATCAAATTTAATGTGCCTTCCTCTCCCTATTATTTCGATTCCAAACTTCCTAGTGAATGGCTTTAATAATTTTTGGCTAAATCATAGCTACGGACTTTTCAAATTTCTTTCATTTTTTATATTATTTTTTCCAATTCCTTCATTTGCTTCAAAATTTTTGAACGTGCCTAATCATCTCGGCATGTATATATAATGTAAGCCTACCTTTCCTTGGAAAGCTATTGCTCACAAAATTTCCTGATTTCTTTCCTTTTATCCATTTTTATATCCTTGACTTTCAAAACTCATTATGTGTTGTACAAACAAACAAAAATTTATTGCTTTAAGTGTATAGTTAAATCAACTATTGACCGTTATAATTAATTTTTTTTTTCATTTCAATTTATTACTTAAATAACGTTTTGATGAAATAATGGACAGCTTTACGTTTCTTTTGCTTTTGAAAACTTTATATTTATAGTGTACGTTTCTTTTGCATTTCAAAAATTTGAAACATGCTGCCCCATTTAAGCCATTAATTGTTTTAATTATTTTTCTTAATCAATATATAACCGTTGCTTTTTATTATTCTGGGATTTACATCCATACTTTAATCTCTGCTGTTCCATTTATTTCATTTGAAATCTAAATTTATTTACCATTCATTTATACGCCTCTTTCTCTTCCCTCTTTTACCTCTTCGTTTCCGTGTTTCTAGGAATATATATATATATATAGTATAGCATAGATTGCATCTTCTTTTCTCTCTGTAGGCTTTTCTTTGCCCTCAAATTAATATTAAAATAGGAGAGAGCTTTGTAAATATTATATAAAGTCATATAGCACGTTCACATATCAGATGCAGACCTACCTTTATATTTAAGAAACTAGCATTTTCTCTGTTGCCTGAAGAATGCCCTTCGCCATGTCATGTTGCTTGAATCACGCATGCATTCTTCCTTTAAAAATCGCCTGTTCTCATCTCCCCTCCATCTTTTCTTATTTCTTCCAAACTTGAGCATGAGCTCTCTCTTTTCCTTGGCCTGCCTCCTCCCCATGGCCGCATGCATTAGTTGGCAAAACATTTCCTCTCTGGTTTTTAAAAGTAAGTACGCATTTTATTTGATATAAGTCTATTTTATATATTAAGAACAGTATAGATTGTGCATAAGTTTTGTTTTATATGTTTACTGCAACTATGGGGATTTTGAATTCCCTAACAGTTGAACTTTAAAAATAATAATATATTTCATAATAGTATATATATGATAATTGTTATATTTATAAACGTGTATATAAATATTTAACTTCTGTTCATATATAAAGGTTAGTATATATATTTATACTGTATTATGTATATTATTTTAAGATTTTACGGTATATAGTTTTTGACTTTTGTTAGCATATAGTTATCGTACGGCTTTTAGATACGTATGTTTTACTAACTATTTGATAAGTCAAATATATATATATATATATATATACACACACACGCGTTTTATTTTACTATTGATAGCTTACGGTATATATGGTATAAGTTTGGCAGCCTTCTATTAATATACGTATTTTTATATGTTTTGTATATTTGGTTATAACAGTTTCAACTATAATAAAATATGTTATTTTATTAGCTTTCATATTTCAGATATATAAAATATAGTATTTCAATTTTCGTTACTGTTTTGGTATATATATTATATAAAATTGGTGGGTACAAGTTTGATAGGTCAATTTATAATATTTATATTTTTATGATTGTTTTAGTATTTTAGAGTCTACCGTACTATATTTTATTTTATTTTCAACAATTTACATAAGTTATATTTAAATGTAGGTATATATATAAATTTTCTATGGTAGTTTTACAGTATAAGTTATATCAATATTTTATAATTTCAACAGTATATGCTTTCAAAAGTTTATTTCATGTCAGCCTTAAGGTTGTTTGCACTGACTGATATACGTTGGATTTTTTTTAAGGGATGTGTATTGATTTCAAGTATAGTCATATGTATAGTCATATACAAATTGGTAGAGGAAATGTTATATAGTATATATATGGTTATATTAATATAGTCGGTCTGCACACCTATGTATATATATTAACCGAGGCATTCATATTTTGTTGCATATTTTATAAATTGTGTCTGCATATGTTGGCTAGTTGTATATAAGCTCACTTATCCTATTTATCTTCCTTGATCCAATTCTGATTTGAATTCGTCTATTCCTATTATCAGCTTTGATCATTGAACCGTGTCCATCTAGCTTTGTTTTGGAATTCGGATCTGGATTTCATAACTCACTTCTTTTTCTCTGGCCTCGAAAGGTGAGAAATCACTCACGATTAACATTCTTTTATTTACTAAATTTGATTTCAATTGAGACGACAATTGAAATATGAGGCTGTAGTTATTTAAATTGTTATATATGCTATTATCTGTAACTATTCACTTATGGGATATGACACCATATCCTATTGTTTATATATTTATTTTGATGATATATGCCTGTTGTTATTATTATTTACATATCTGTTGTCACTCTGCAAGTTCCCTGTTAGTATAGAAATCACTATGGGTTGAAATGATACATACCCGAACAGACTTTAGAATAGGAGAAAATCGTTATGGGTTGAAATGATAAACCCAAGCGATTTTCATTTAATTGAATTGGGATTACGGGTTGAAATGCTATCCACCCGTATACATTTAGTGTACGGATTGAAATGATAAATATCCGTAACACTTGACCATATGATAAGAAATATATACAGACATCGTTGGTCCATATATATAAATATTTTGAAATTTAATTCATTGTTTTGGAAAGAAATATATGGTCTTATTAAATGTTAATCCTTAAATTTTTTTATATATAAAGGGTAATGATATATAGATTTAATAATATTTAATTTAGTCAAAATTTGATTTAATACATAAATTATGCTAAATATTTATGTAAATTTTATTCCAAAAGTATTCTGCAATTTACTAAGATTGGGAGATAAATGTGGGTTTATCTAAATGGTATTTAAATAAGGATTTATTCAATTAAATCAATTTGAAATTTTTGAATGGGAAATTTAAGGGTATGATTTTGTAACTGGATTTTTATTTAAGTGATTTAATGAATATTTCACTTTTAAATAAATTAAAGAAATATTGAGTAAAATGTAATTTAAGGTTACTTAAATGATATTGTATCTAATGAGGGATTATTTTAAGACTAGATAATCATGAGGTTAAATCGAGATCTATATGGAATTATTAAATTGAACATTTAATTAAATATTAAAGCTTTGAACTATATTGGGATTTAAACGGTTTATTTTGAGATTCGAATATGTATATGAAATCAGTATAGTTGAATTTATTATTTAGAAACTAAATTAATTAAAAAGTTAGTTTGAAACGTTGAATACTTAAAGTTTTGAAATATATTGAACATAAAGGGTATTTTGTGATTTCAAATCCGAATTTGAGATCGATAAAATTGAAGCGGTTATTTTAGAAATTGAGTTGAATTTTAAATTAATAAATTGAGATTGAAATAGATTTAAATGGGGAGGTCGGGTTGATGTTAAACGATTTGTTAAGTTGAGGGAATTGAAATTTCTTTACTGTACGAATTATTTAACATATAAAAATACTATTTGGGAAGTATAGAGATATTTGAAGTGATAATGATAGTTGGTTTTGATGTATAAATTAAGTTGAAAAGACTACGGTGTTATAGTGTATATTTCTATCTTTTAGATAGTTCCATGGACCCTTAGAGGATTGTTATCCCAAACATCCTCTAAGTTAATTATATTTCAGTTGATATTTCACTTGAGTTAGATTTATAGATATAAGAATGTTAATCCTGACTCGAGTGTTTTGTGTTTTGCTTTACGCTCGGGTCAGACTGAGAGATACAGCATTTGAGACTCATCTTCGAAGTTGGAGCTTTGCTTGAAGATCCAGCTATCTATCCCTTCAGTCATACAGTTGATTGGTTCAGAGAAGCCATCTGTTGCATTGGAGACTTCGTGGCATTTGAACTATTCGGTTGTATTTTATTTCTAACTCTGAGGTATATAGTAGCTTCATGAACTACTATTCTTTATCTATTCCGCTGCATTGTATTACTATGTGTAAGTGATCTATGATTGATTTATTTACTGTATATTTTAAGTTTTGCCAAATTTTATTAACAATTCGGTATTTTGAATTATTCAAGTCGGACATGTACGGTTTTATTGTCGATTTGAATGGTCCAAAATAGTGGGCTGTTACATTTGACTATTCTTTTACATCACAAAATCAGATTTACAGAAAATTGGAAATATTAAT
This sequence comes from Allium cepa, assembly GCA_030765085.1. Classification (NCBI taxonomy): domain Eukaryota; kingdom Viridiplantae; phylum Streptophyta; class Magnoliopsida; order Asparagales; family Amaryllidaceae; genus Allium; species Allium cepa. The sequence continues at coordinate 442,708,806 of CM060938.1, read as the reverse complement.
AAACAAATGCAGTGGAACAACATGATGCAGTGGAATATAATAAATAATACTAGTACAACTCTTTTTCTTCATCCTCTAGAAATAAGGTCTTCAACCATGAAATGCTCAGGCTGACCCGAGTGAATTGAAAAGACAAAAACTCAGTTCAGAACTAAAAGATCTTATGTAAGTTAATCAATGGTAAATAAGTATGAGTGTGAGGGCGTCAGAGATGTTTACGGGGTTTGGCATCTCTTATCCAGTGTTTAACATGGGTGTAGTAACTTAAGAGATGTTCGGGATTCACATCTCCTAAGGAACCGTTAAATTATCTACTACGTAGTACAATACGCTATTATAATATGTCTACGGTAAAGTAAAAGTATTAAAATAGCGTTAAGGCGTTACCCATATCCCCCTTAACACATGTTATATATTCCCATAGTCTATACAGTACCGTACGCTCCTCCGTAAACTAGAGGTTTACGCAGAGGGCACCCCATTGGTATGGTACAAAACAAACTCGTAGTATGTGATCTAGGGCATGTGAACACAACACTCGAGGCAATGCCGGGGTAGATTTACCAATTGTAGATCCGCACTGGTGGTAATGCATAGCAGCTACTACCGCCCACCTCGGACACACTCCCAAACCAAAAATCAAGGGTGGCCATCAAATCAATCATGAAGTAATAGAAAGGTATCGAAGAAATGTGCCCAATAGAAGGAATGGCCTCACTTGGCCCGGATGGCTCCTGTTTTAGTCACATCTATGCCGACTCACGGGAGTTAGGGTCACGTCATACCTTATACAGAAGTCGTTCCCCAAACCATCCTACTTCATTTCTGAAATCTCCACCACGTACACAGTTGTTAAAGTGATTTTCTATATTGGTAGATAGTATGACAACATACGATGCCGGCCTCTTTAACGACCAATTGATTATCACACACCGGATAGTTCTTTTACATTTCCAAAATCATTTCATAATTGATATCAAAATATCATATTCAATTCAAACCATATCACTTTCAAAACCATAATCGCTTTTGAAATCATATTTACCTTTGAAATCATATCGCATTTGAAATCATAGTTCCAAAATTATATTTACTTTGAAAAGTCATATTTCGAAAATAAGTTAAACTCTCATTTTAAATTATCATATTAAATCAAATATGACATTAAGATCCCAACTTAGGATATTATCATCATACTCATTTTTAAATCAAGGATTGAATATAAACACTTCTACCTTACTTAATTTGAAATTTAGAAAATAGCTTGGATAGTTATAAATAGTTTTAAAGTTTTTAAAGGTTTTAACATAGTTTAAGTACTCCAAAATATTTAAATAGATTAAAGACAGTTTTAATTGATTTAAGGTAGTCAATAGATTTAAAATAAGTTAAATATAATTAAAATAGATTAAATAACTTTAAAATAGATTAATTATATTTAAACTAAATGGTTTAATTAGTCTAAAAATAAATTAAATTGGTTTAAATAGGTTAAAATAATTTATATAGTTAATATATGTTAAGATAATTTTGTAATTTGAAAATCTTAATAATTAGAAATTTAAAATAGTATATTTTTAACATTTTACATTAAAATACGAATTTAAAGTTAATATCAATTTTAAACTATTTATTTCTTTTCAACACATCTGAACCATTTAAATTTCCAAATCAACAAAACACAATTTCAAACCTTCAAATTCAAATTCTCAACAAACTATTAAATTTCATATCATTTTCAATCCATGTTCAAAATATCAATTTGAATTATTCCAATTTCAAAATATTTCAAAGTTATATTTTAAACAAATTCCAATATCTCAATTTCCGATGAACTTTAGTTTTACTTCAAATTCAACTTTGAAATTTTAATTCAATTTCTTTAAACAATTCTTTAAACCAATTCCAATTCTTTTACGTAAACTTGAATTTCGATAATAATTCAATTTATATAAATCAAATTTTATTTCAAAATATCATTTAACTTGATTCAAAAAATTAGGATTTTAAAATCATTTAATTTAACCAATCTAGTGTCCATATATAATTCTCTACCCTATGGTCAAATGATATGGATAATTATCATTTCAATCTACAATCAATTTATATTTACGGATATATATCATTTCAATCCACAATCTCGAGTAAATATAAAAATCCATAATATCATTCGAGTCTATCATTTCAACTCATAACGATTTTTCCCTAGTCTATAGATCGTTCGGGTATATATCATTTCAACCCATAGTGATTTTCCTAATAATAACTAAAGGACTTGCAGAGTGATTACATTTCATAAATTAAATATTGCATCCAATCATCCAACAATAAATTCAACCATCCATTACAATCATCAACTAATTCAACAATTAAATATCAATGATTAATAGATTAATATATATAGGTAATTACCTGTCAATTTAAATTCAACAATAAATTAAATGATAACCTAATTCAAAATAAATTGAAATTAACAGAAATAGCAATTTAATATACCAAACAGCCATAGATAAATTCCTAATCACACCATAGATTTAATTTAAATAACATATGAAATTTTAGAAGTTGTGAGTGGGTCAAATCACTCACCTTCGATTTTCAAATTGATTTAAAATCCAAAATAGGCCCAAAATCCAGACAGTTTTAGAATTTGTTCAAACTAGTGTCAAAATGTCCGGAATTTCTATATGATCCCATACCACACGTGAATTTGACCTAGTATGTAAAAGATATTAAGATTACAAGATTTGAAGTTTGAAATTTGAAATTTTAATTAAATAAAATAATATTAAAATATGCCACGTCATTACCTTCCTCGACTCGGTAATGACCGGAACGAAAACCCTAACTCACTCTAACCCATATGCGCCACCATACCACGAACGCGTGCGCCACCTTGCTAGCCATCACGGCCTCGCCCTAGGCCATCAATGGACGGGTTGACCTCGCCCGAACCCCCCCCCCCCCCCGATGCCACTTGCTCGTTGACGTAACCTAGCCACCGACGTACAATTCTAGCCCTAATTGAACTATCACTGATGTTCCAGCCACTATCTTGTGCAATAAACCACTCCAGTGAACTCCGTGTTCCACTGTCCATCCAACCATACCCTTGGTTCGACGATCCATCGTCATTGCTCGTGACATGATGAACGGCCAAAAACCAACCATCAATTTATGGCCACATAGAAACCTAAATTGGAAAACAAACTACAGATTTGACTTGCGCTCGTCGAGAGCTTCAAATCGATATATAATATGACATATTTTGAGAGTTTAAATTTTGGAATTGAATTTGAAATTGAATTAAGGGTCTTTGGTTTTGGTTTTTCTGCCATTGGAATCAGGAGTTGAGAAGGAAATGTACGTACAGACAAATGGAATAAGAAATAACTAGGGTTTCTAACACGCTATTTATAGGCAAACCAGAAATAGAAATGAATGGATCGGATTTGATTTGGAAGTTGAACGATAAACGACCCGAAAAGCCCGTTATATCTTCGGAACAAAAATGGGTCATTCCATATATCAAAATAGATGTTTTCAATTTTTTTAAACTCAATGGAATAGGTTTCAAGTTCTAATTCCATCGTATGAAGAAGTTATGTTAAAATCAGCTTATTTCAAACTAATTTCAATTAAATTAATTTCTACGCGTTTCATGTCCGTACGATCAAACGAGAAGTCCGATCGCTACGAAACTTGAAACCTTACAATAATTCACCGTTACGGATCCGAAGAAACTGGTTTCATCGAAATCCGGGTCATGGCCAAAATGGCTATTTTCACATTAACTGAATAAATTAATAATTAAATTAATTGATTCAATTTTCCAATACAAATTTTAAAAAAATCAACAAATTTCATCGATTTTGATTACCTGGACATTTACAATAATTTAAAACAATTTTACATATCGATTCGGTTTTTAAATATTATACTATTTATAATGTTCAATTTCATTGTAATTAAATCCAATGAATACAATTTAATTTGAATAAATTTAGTTAATTTGGTTTCGATCTTTTAATTCAATCAATTATTTCTCTACATACATAGTTAACATTGTTTTATATTTTATTACATTAATATTTACCATTTTCATCTTACTTTTCATTAACAAAATTTCTAATTACATTTAATTGTAATAAATCCACTTATTATAATTTTAAATTCCAATAAATTTGAGCAAACCTGATTACAAAGCTTTCTATTCAATCCTTGATTGTATTATGCATAAACTTAACTTTGGTTTCTATCTAATTACATTAATATTCTACGGTCATTATCCTAATCGATTTTAATGGTATATTTAATTTCATTCATTACAATTGATTTCCAATTAAATTTAACTAACTAAATAAATAGGTAACACATTATAATTTGTCACCATTAACCTCTTATTACATTTATAAGTTTATTACATACAAACAAATGTTATAATTACTTTCATAACACTAATTTTATTCAGTTACCATTGACTACATATTATTTCATTAGTTAATTCAATGTTTACATTTGTTTTCTTATTTCAAATTTATAACCAAGTATAACCTTTACATTATTTCAATCGATTGGAATTCCATTCAAGTTGCTAATAATTAACCTTAATTAACATTGTTACCTTTTATTTTATTTATTGTTTCATTATTAAATTACCTTCTAATTGCTATTTGATTATTTTAATTAACCTTAATTAACAATTGTTACCTTCTAATTGTTATTTGATTTTTTTGCCTCTATGCACTAATAACCGAGTTTGAATTAGACTGACCCGTGTATTATCTTCTTTTGAATGTAATACTCGGGTCAGACCCAGTATTTTGGAGCTTGAAGATTTTCGGGCAGCGAAGTTAGAGAGAGAGGGGGATAACGCTTCACTTTAGCTTTTCAGGGATTTTTGTATTTAATGAAATATTCCGTTGTATAAATTAATGCATTGTACAAACTCTGATATATGTAAAAAAATTCATTTATGTAAAATATTAGGATTATTCTGTGTTTCTGTGGCTGATTCTGTTTAAACTCTATAAACTGAATAACAATCCGTCATTTTGAACGTTTCAATTTGGTTTAATTACCGACTAGAGGCGGTCAAAAGGGCGGGTCGTTACAAAAGTGGTATCAGAGCTTTGGTTTATACAAAGCTCAGTTTATGATGTTTAATATGAATAGTTACTAGAATCATTTTAAAGAAAAACGTTTTTCAAATCAAAAGAAGTATAAAAAAAAATTGTTTTTGAAAAATAAAAGGTATTTTGAAAATTCAAATTTTTCCGGAAATTCCCCTTTCTAAATTTAGGTTTGCGATAGTTTCTCTTCGATAAGGTTTCCTTAGATTTGAGTCCCGATCGTTCGAAAACCCATTATCGAATTGCTGAGATTTATGAAAAATAAAATATAAGTGAAGTGAATTAATGAATTCGTTTAAATCAAATATTTCGAATATCTCCAAAATAATAATTAGAAGATAAAATGACATGTCAATTTAGTATAGCCAAGGGGATCATTGAACTATAACTTGGGAATTTGATAAGTAAATTGTTATAGCTTATTAAAGGAGTTATATTCACGATTTTGGACAGTGAATAAAATATTAAAGGATATGTCTTGGGAAAATGATAGAATAATCCAACCTCTACTAATAAGGATTGCAAATATTGATAGGAAACTTCAAAAACAACTTGTTAATTATAATGGCGAAAACCGAAGCACAAAAAGCAGCACGCCGTGAACAAAGAGCAATTGCCCGTAGAGAAGCAGAAGCGGCACGTGCGGAAATTGAAAGGAGATTGAGTGAAAGGCAAGCACCTGGTCCATATGATGAGGTTATTTGCTATCGATGTCATAAAAAGGGACATTATGCCGTTATGTGCCGAGAGAGGAGAAAGAAAAGGAATGTGGATGACCGGTTTGCTCGTCCTGAGATTGTGTGTTTTAAATGTCGGGGAAAAGGGCATTTTCTTAGTCATTGCCCTGAAGTGAAAAAGAAGAAACGCGCACTCGATTTACCCGTCGATAGATTGACAATATGCTACCATTGTCGTCAGACTGGACATATAGCCAGAAACTGCACCGAAAGACAGCATGGAAAGCAAGCTATAGCCCGACCAGCTAGAGCGAAAAGTGTAAAGGTGATAGATAAGGATGGAAACATCTCATATTTTTGCGGGAACTGTAGGGATTGGGGACATGTAGATTTTGAATGTGTTAATTCTCCTTTAATACAACCTGAAATAGTGCAATCCGAAGATGAAAGTCTGGCAAAGATGCGTACTACCAGACAGGAAGTCGATAGTCCTTAATAATTCTGAATCTTAAACAAATCAGTATATTTGAAGCAATCAATATATTTTGTAATACTATCTTTTGTAATCTACAATCTTCTATATACGTCTTCTAAAAGTATTAAGCTATGTATAATTTTGTACGGAAGGAAATATTTTAATGAAATAGCATCTTGGGAAGGAAGTTTATTTGTTGACTTAACTGTATGAATCAAACTAGTTTTGATGAAAAGCTTATATTTCAAGTGTAAACTAATGCCTAAAATGGTTAATGTGGAAATATAAATTTAATGGAACCAAGTCGATGAATGACTTACTAAAGAACTAGTTGATTTTTTTTGGAAATAGAAAAGCAAATGCAAAGTTCAAATAGAATTTAGATTTCAAATTTGAAGTTGTCAACATGATAATCTATAATAGGTTTAATAAATTCAGTGATGAATTTGAATTTAAACGTGCGAAAAATTAAATTAAGTGAAAAACTTAATATTGAAAAGTTTGAAGTCGGTTTAAAATTAATATTGTGAAAAGTATGAGGAATTCAAACTATGAATTAAGTTGAAGTTGAAAAAGTTAATGGTTTTAAAGATGTTTTAAAATGTATTAACTATCGAATACATAGATTTCAACATTCATTGTTGAAATAGACGTTTTCGAGAAATAAGGAAATGGTGGACTATAACACTGTTGTTATAGTAAATGTTTTCCGAAAGGAAATGTTTTATATAGCATTGGGATTTATATATCTATCTTAAATTCGAATCCCTATACTAGAGATTTTGAGTTGTCGTAACGATGTTTTACGTAACATTCGTTTTGACTCAAATAAATGTGTTTAAAAGAACGCTTTCCTTAAAGAATGGAATATATACTTGATTATGATTTAAGTATATTGAATATTTTCCAAGTGTTGAAAATAAATGGATTTGTGAATTACTTATTATTAAATAAGTATGGAAATGTTTTCCAATATGAAATGAAAGGTTTGAAATTTTATCTTTTAAAGATAAATTGAAAAGTGAATATTTGAAATTTGTTTCAAATGGTTAAGTGTGGAAAATTATATATATCTTGTAAGGAGATTTTTTGGGAAATTTGAACAATTAGTTCAACTTGAAATTTTTTCAAAAAAGATTGAATTATGAGTTAAATTGAGTTTAACTTCGACACCAAAAACAATATAAGTTGAGCTTTGAATTTTGAATAGTCGATTTGGATTGTATGTCTAACATTGTGAATTGATGACATAGCAATTCATCTCTATTAAATATATATCTGTGGTGGCGGAGAATTTATTCTTTTAGCTTAACACCCTTCTCTGAGACGTACGAGCTTAGAGGTTATATATCGATAGACATCAATTATGTGTTGAGAATTGACGATGTAACATGAAATCCAAATCGAATGTGAAGTCGATAATGAATTGGATTATGAATGTGAATTGGGTTTGAGATAACCTTAAAATTTTCAAATCAATTTAGAGGAAAATTTTAAACGAGATGGAAAAAATTTTGGAATCCTCTATTTGTTATGAATGTGAATTGGGTTTTCGAGACTTATGTGAATGTAATAATTCGAAAAACCATCAGTTTGGAAAGTCATTATTATCAAAATCCTATGTAAGTTTACATAGGTATGATATGTACGAAATGTGAAATGAAGTACTATATGTATATGACATATGTTTTCTAAAACTGAGGATATGGAAATGTACCTTCCATTTATAATTTGTGAAGGTGATTGGAACTCGGTGTGAGTGTCCATTTGAAATTCGTAGCTACGTAGAATTTCCATTAGTGGAATGTCCATTTGGAATAGAATCCCCCACGATGGATCATCGTGTTGGGATCATGTGAATTGAAGATGTATGCTGGCGTAATTCATGGGGCGTGATGCCTACAGTTACAAGCGATTCCACTGGGATAGTGGCGCAACCGCCGTGTAACGTTTCGGATTTTGCCCGCTCGAAAATCGACATCCATACTTCAAATCGTATTCGAATGCCATAGATTCGACCGTTCAAATCCGATTCGCCGGAGCTTATAACAACATTAAGTAAATAATACAGCGGAATAAAAGAATAATACATTGATATACAACTTTGATACAATATCTGATACAATAGATGATCCAATAGATATCAATATACATCAGAGATATGATACAATAAGATAGCAGCGGAAAAGAAAAATAGATAACATCTAGCAGCGGAACAATAACTCTAAGATAGTCTTCAAGGAAGAACTCCAAAAAAAAAATAACTGCATCTCCATTTCCAAGAACCAATCCAGCAATAGCTCGAACTCCCAATAACGATGCACCAAGCTAAGCAAGACTGGTGCGATCCAAAGACTGAACTAACTCCAGATAATCTACTAAACCTGACTATCTGAAAAACCCAACTCTAGACTGCTCATGTAGAAAATAATGAGCACCCAGAGTTTAGGAAAGAAACAATAAACTCCGGATCAGTCGTGGGACTGGTATGAGCAACAAAAACAGTTTATCTTTTAAAACAATCAATAAAAGATTTTTAAAGTCAATTCGCAATGCTTTTTGAAAATGTAACTACCATAAGACCTCCCACCACACACACAATGCAAACGCAGACTTGGAGGAGATTTCTTCTTATGTTAGTCAAAGATGCTTACTACGCAAAATCAAATCAATTTTTTTTGGGTATTATTATTAGTGCATAGTGTAGAAAAAAAATCATTTCGAAAGTAGAATATAAATCTTAGCCAGCATAGGTACCATTATATTATGCCTACTATAGCTACCTCCTGAGGAAGCAGGTTCTACAACTAAAACCGTACAAGATCGTATTGTTTCTTTGGATTTCCAACAAATGGTCAGGCCAAGGAACTTCCCATTGCCACATGAGAACGCCTCTGGAAGGATGTCCCCGAGAACCAAACCGGATCTCTGCCAACACAAGGCCGGGTTACCCCTAACTGAGTAACAACTGACCGAATATGCCATCCCCCGGTCCTTTGGGACCTTTCAACCGAGCGCTCGCAATCAATTCACATAATCATAAAGTGTTTTCAACATGAGTAAGTATCTGGGCTCCATACCATGATACCACCCTTTTCCAGAAGGAAATGCACATATCCTAAAGGGCGCTACCCCTCATAACCTTGCTGCATCTTTCCTGTTTTGACCATTCATGGGGTGTGAGGCTCGACGAAGTCACGTCCACAAAAACATACTTTATACAAAAGCCATGCTTTGGGTCAACAAATGATCATAGAAATGATCACCAAGATAGACGATCAAATAAACGATCCTATCACAAATAATCAACACAATGATCATTTACAGCAACACTCAGCATGTCACATTACCAAATTGGGAATATATCGCTGATAACATTCAACTACATAACCTCTGAGCTCGTACGTCTCAGAGAAGGGTGTTAAGCTAAGAGAATAAATTCTCCGCCACCAACAAAAATGTATTTGAAAGAAATCTGCTTTATATCTCAATTTGTAATGTCAGACATACAATCCATACAAGTCTGTTCTGGGTTCGAACAGAACCGAAGGCACTTCAAAAGAAGTCCTTGCAATCCGGATATTCACTAATCACGTTCGGACTTCCCATCACATATGGAGTCTCTATACCGGGGCCATTCGATGCAAAGACATTCGACGAGTTGTCCTTTCGTTTTCGAAAATATCCGGTCTTCACCACCGGTCTTCAAATGCTATCCATATCACCGTATCATTATTCGGAATGGGATATATGACACAAGGTCCTCTCCCGGCTAAACCGAATAGTGAGCGCAATATCTCAAAACATATGGATATTGGGATTTCAATTAAGTCACAACTTATTACCCAAAACTTTCTTTCAAATGGTTTAATTCAATTACCATTTCAAATCTTTAAACAAAAAGATTTCTTTCACAAGTTTACTCAGTTTCACAAAGATCTATTTACAGATTTCAAAAGAATTTCATTTCAATTGGGTTTACTCATTTAAAATCTTTAAATTAAAGATTTAACTTATAACTTTTCAAATCGTTTCCATAATTTGGAAATTTATCTTCATTTCAACTAGAAATCATTTTAACACAAATTTGAAGTTCATTTCTTATGTGAAAGCTTTTATTACTTGAAAACAAACAGTTTTCGTTTTCAGAAAAATCCAATTATATTTGTACGAGTAAAAGACTTTGAATTATATTCTCATTTCCAAATCAATACTTTTAAAATAGTTTAACCCATATATAACTGGTATAACATCTTTAATCCCTAGTTTCAAATTATAGAATTCAGTTCCACATTTTGAATTTAAATTTAAATCAAATTATTTAAATTTCAAACTTTAATCAAGTTATTCAAAATAAATTTCATCTTTGAAATTCCATTTCAAAAGCCTCTCACTTTAAACCCAATCTTATTTCAAACATTTGAATTTAAAAATTCAAATTCAAAACCATTTTCAAAAATCTGTGACTTAGTCGATTTCCTCGTGAAATCCATATTTGTGTGTGTAAGGTGTGGTCCAGGGGTTTAACACAATTAGTGCAACATCATCAATCATCATAGATCAAAACACAGAAATATAGTTGATAAGCGATATAAACTATAACGCTTATCGTCCGTTCACAGATTCACAGATAATATACAGATGCAAATAAATATACACAACACAGCTCAAATCAAAACAGAGCATATCAGAGTATCAAACAATTCAATCATCCAATAAAATCCAAACATACATAAGTGAGATCAGATAATTGTTTGATTATTTCAAATCAGATTAACTACTTAAGAATTGCTAATCCTGGTTAATTAATATTAATAGATTACAAATTAGTTTGATTAATTATTCTTCAATCATTAATTAACCATTAATTTAATTATTCTTTAATCTTCCGATTAATCAATTTTAAATCATTAATTAATTAACCCTAAATTAATTACCATCTAATAAATTGGTCATCCTTAATTAATTACCATCAGTGATTATTCCTAATCACTTGTTTTAATAATCGCAAATTAATTTTAATCACTTATTTTAATAATCACAAATTAATTTAAATCACTTGATTAATCAATTTTAATCATGAATCAATTACTTTTTTTTCTTTAGTCTTCCGATTAATCAATTTTAAATCATTAATTAATTAACCCTGAACGACTTCGAATTGAACCCGAGAACGATTGCTTCTTCCCCAAACCAACATCCTGGTATCAAAGCAAGCTTTAAAATTAACATCGAACTATTTAAAATCAAGCTTTAGAAATATTCTAATTATTTAACTTACAATTTCAAGTTAAACAAATTTATTAGCCTTTCATTCATTGTTAAGAATTATTTATTTGAAACCAAATCATGTTTAAACATACTTTATTTAAATTTGACTTAACATTTAAATTTATAAAACTTATTTAAATTCCACATTCAAGTAAAACTTGAATCTATGATTCCTTTAATTTTAAACTTAGTTTAAATCTGGTTTTATATTTTTAAATTTCATTTTAAATTTAAGATATAAAAATTCATTTGAATTCAACTTAAAAGCTTTGTTTAATAAACCTGTTATTTAATCTTGCCTCAACTTTTACATTTGATTTTTTCTTTTTTAGAAAACTGAAACAGTTTCAGGTTCACTTAAATTTAATTCAAAAATTACTTAATTTACAAATTACTTTTAAGTTGTTCAAAACAAATTAAATTCAAACAAGCTATTCCAAAACCAGGCTTTAAACACTAACTTGAATTCACTGTTGATTTTTTCTCAGTTAACATTTGGTCAGAGATTACACTTCACTTCCAGGTTTAAACACAGCTAAAAAAAACACCATGTTACCCAAACTACACTGCACCAGGCTATCAAAGTTCCAGAACCCACACTGCTGCACCGTACACGTGCACATGGTCGTTGGCCGGCTCCGGTCGCCGCCACGATGTCGAACAGGTCGGCTATCATCAACAACCCATCCTCCGACCCTCAGAACGCCTTCTTCTCGAACTCGAGAATGAGTTCGCAAACCCAAACCTGGAACAAAAAGGAGCAGGTACTCCTCAAACCTGTCAACATCGCCTCGTCCACGCCGCCTCGACCACCAGAGAGCTTGAAATTTCGGCTACGACTTCGACTACCTCCCCTCTTCCATCACCCAAAGTGGCTTGCAACCCGATGCACTATCGGTGATGAACGAATCGAATCCTTCGTCCTACAAAAAACTAGGGTTACAACCTTCATCTGCTCGCCGCCTCCACCACGGCCATCTGCACACCCACCTAGCATTTTTCCTTGAATTGCCGATCACTCCTCTCCCAACCCAGAGAACCCCGAGGCCTCATCCCCCAATGATCACCAGAAATTGCCTCCAAACCAATTTCCGATCTACTGAAGGTTTCTCACCCAATACAGCATTAAAATTTATGGTTTTCTTTTTAAAAATCATGTTTTTCTAAGACAATTCAAGATATATACTCAAATTAGCCAATTACATCATTTGGTAATATCATGTTATTAAGAATTGCTACTGTGTTTCTTGTTCCAGAGGAATTTCAAAACTTTGAATACTTAAACATGTTTTTAAAACTTAAATTATAATTTCACCAACTCGTCTTGTTTAAAATTAAAAATCTAATAGTCATTAGATAAGGAGTTTTGAGATTTTGGTTTGTTTTTAAACTCTGTAATTAGAAACAGAGCTGATATATGTTTTTAACAGACATGCATACAATATTATTATACATATATACATGCCTTCATCCCTAAACAAACAAGAAGACAAACTACTCATCATATTTCCAAGGATTCTTTTCATGCATTCACACATAAAGGTAAATCAAGCTTGAAGATAAAAGTTACTCACCTTGTAAAAACAGAGGCAGAGCATAAAACAATGACAGAGGCTTTGAACAAAATTTCTGGTAATACTTCTGATCTTTGACGATTTGTTTTTAGCTTGTTCGATCTGTGCTACTTGCTTTACTTCATGAATTTGAAGTTGAATCTGGAGCTTGCTTTCCAGACTTGAAATTTTGTTTTGTTTATATTATATTTTTTTTTTCAGATTTGCTTTAAATGAATGAACTGGGTATAAGAAGATGATGTTGCTTCAGACTTTCATAACTTGATGGAAGAAATTGAAAGGAGAAGCTTATATTATTTTGTACAAGATTTTTTTTCTTTGCTTGCTTTAACCAAACAATTTTTTGGCTGAGATGTTTTATAATATTTCGAACTGACAATTGTTCATGCTAGCATTAAATGCATGAGGCAAGTTGCACTACTACTCTTTACCATACTTGTATATAATAAGGCCTGACAGCTTTGTTGCTTCATTTTTTTTATATACTTTATTTGTTTTGCTTTTCATTTGCTCGGCTGAGAATCTCCTTTTGTATGCTAGAGGATATGGTTGCAGTGATTTTGTATTACTTTTCTTCTTGTTTAAGTGTACCTTATGTTTCCGTGCTTATATTACTTTCTTTACTTGGCTGCATACTCTTTTGCCTGGTCACATGCTTTGTTTGCCTTGGTTTTGCTTTTATACTTCTTATCTTTGCTTGTACAGGAAATGTGATTATATTTTCTTTGCTTTAATGGCTTGAGATATTTTAATCATAGGCTGCATTGCTAGAGGTGTCTTGCTTGTACTTTATGTTTTTATGTTTATATTTTATTTGTTTTAGATACTTTTACTTGCCTACACACTACTTCACAGCTACCTATTTTACTTGTTCCATTTTTTTTTATTTGTTTTGGCTGAAATGATTCTTCAACAATTCGAATCAAATTTGTTTGCTGCTAGAGATATGGCAACATTTATGTTTAGATATTTTATTTTATTGGATTTTGCTTATTTTATTATTATGTATGTTTGCAGTTTTGTACAGTTCTTGCTTTGTATTGTAAGCATATTCATATGTACTTTTGCTTATATCTATTTAACTTGGCTGATGTATACTATATTCATGGCTAATATGCTATTGTTTGTTATTTTACTTTCTTCTCTTATTATTATTATATGTTAGATTTTTATTTAGTATGTTTACTTACTTGATATTTTATAAAACTATATATATATATTCATTTTCAAGATATAGATGAATTTCTAGGTTTTTATTTTGTTGTTTAAATCTTATGTAATTTATTTACTTTATAGTTATCTTATGTATATTTTTAAAACCATTTATTTAAGATTTTATTTCAAATCCAATATATACATATATATACAAATATATACAAATTTTCAAATTCATACGACTTAATATAATTTCTGTTTGAATCGGGGTAACTCGCTGCCAATTATAATCAATTTTATAATTTTAGTTCAAAAATTCATTTAAATTATCAATTTAAATTAAATTAAAATCTATGGTCGTTACCGCGTAAACTGCGATCTAGAGGCCAAAGCGTAATTTGAGGGGCGTGATGCCTACAGTTACAAGCGATTCTACTGGGATAGTAGCGAAACCGCCGTGTGAACCGCGATCTATGGCAACAACCATGGCAAAATTCAAGAGATGTGAAATCTACAGATTACAAGCGATTCTACTGGGATAGTAGCGTAACCGTCGGGTAAACTGTGATCCATGGGGAAACGTGCTTTCCATATCCATTTTTAAAAGAATTTTTAAAAGTATTTTCACTGGGAGTTGAAGCAAGTATATTTAGTGCTTGGAGATTTTTAGTCCTGCGCCTGGCCAGCGTATGCCTAATGTCTGTGAGAACGACGATAGACTTGTTAAACTTCGAGTTAGCAAGTATTTTCAAAACTTTAGATAGCAAATCAATAGTCTGAAAATTAGAATTACATAATTCCAACCTAATTGAATTAAGGAAGAAGATCTTTAAAATATCTTGAAATCCCACAGCTTTGGAAAAGATATAATATGCAAATCTCTAGCATGAAGAATATCAAGTTAAATTTGAGTTTTGTAAGTCAAAAATTTTGGTAAAAGACTTTTGCGTCTTGATTTTAGAAAATAATGAACAAAGCTAGGGAGATAAAATAAACGGAATGAATCCTATATTTATTTATTTTAATAAGATTCGAACTTGGTAAAAATTGTATAGGGTATAAATATCGGTGAGATTTTAACAATCGTTTTTTTCCTAACTTATAATTTCGGGACGAAATTCTTTTAAGGGGGGAAGATTGTAACAACCCTAAATTTTAAACAATTTAAATTGAAAATATTTAATTAATTTTAAATATTTGAATGATGGTTTAGTTTGAATTCCCAATATAACTATGAAATGGGCGATTAAATTTTAGAATTTAATCTATTGAAAGTTGAATAAAAATTTGAATTTGACTTTGGAGTTTGAAATTGAATATTAAATCTGTATTTAAAATTTGAACTAATGACTTAAAAAAATAATTTGGATTTAAGAATTATTATTTATGCAAATTAATAAATTGATGGTTAGTTTTAATAACATTTTTCTTTAACTTAAATAAAATGGAATAAATTTTTATCAATACGAAATACAAGTATGAAATCTAATTGTAAAACATGTTAATATAAATTGATGTTGATAGTTGAACTTCAAAACGTTTTTATATCTATGAAATTTACTAAAGAAAATATCTAAAAAACAAATTGAATTTAAAATGGAAAAAATAATAATAATAATAATATATAATATAAAGAGTACCACTGCCTTACTTTTATCAGCTACAAACACGCCTTAACCCACGCCAAAAATCACGCCTTGAATCACGTTTCCCCTCTTCTTCATAAAAACATGAGGCCGAGACCCTCTTCATTTCATAAAAAAAACGAGTAAATAAAAAAATTAATGGCGGCCTCGATTATTCCTTTTCGTCCTTCGTTCCAAAATTAGGGCTTTATAGAATCGAAGGCGGCCGACCTTCGTAGCTCAGTCGTTCGACGCTTTCTTCTTCGTGCTCGCGACTGCTTCAAGCGAAGGTGAGTAATGTTCTTTACTCACATCTAATTCAAGCTTGTAGTGTTTCCTAGCTTGATCAAAATTGGAATTTTGTTGCTTGAGTAACTGATTAAATTTATCTGGGCATTCGACTTTGTTACAATGTTGATGATTTTATTTGACTTGGTCAGATTCTTGTTGCCTTCGACTTTCACTGATTTTTATGATGATGAATTCGTTCGAGTTTAACCTTGTTCGATTTTGAAAAAGAAAAAAAAATGCTGCTTGATTTTGTGTTGGTAGAACTTGCTATTGCCGAGTGACTCGCTGATGTTTTGTTGATTTTGTTCTTGTCGTTCCATGATTTCGGCCAGCTGACATTTTTAATTTATTCATTTGTGAATTTTACACTTCTGTTCGTTTGGAATATTCACTAGTTCCTGCTGGTTTTGTTATAAATTCCTTTGAACTACTTTTGGCACTTGTTTATACTAAGTGCTGTTTCATTTGATTTAAACATGTATGTGCATTCATACATGTGCATAAGTGCACTCTTGTAGACTTTGATTATCCTATGTGCCATGTTGATTTTTTTTTGTGTACAATTGTGCACCTGTTTTGGTTGAAGCATGTAGCCTTTGTGCTTGCTCTATGTGGCCTTATCTGGGATACACCTGCTTGTTTCATCTGTAGCCTTTGTCCCTTGTTGTTCCACTATGCATTTGTCATTGCTCGATTGTGTGGTCTAGTATCACTCCATGTTACTTTGACCACATTATCTTCATATTTGAAAAAAAAAACTGTTCTAACCTGATCATCTTTATGTACATGTTGCAGCTTGATTTAAATTGTCACTGCATACTGCTAGTTGAATTTTTGGTGAATTCACTTGATATTGTCACATGCTACTTGGTTACTGTGACATACAAGTTGAACGTTTTTTTAGTGTTATCTATGTGGTATAACATCACATGTGTACATACTTTCTTGGATGTATATATGTGTATGTTAGTTTATGTTTCCACTTTGACGGTACTCCGGTCTTTGCTGATCCTGTTTTATTTAGTGTAGATATGTATGTGTATACTGAACCATGTGTATACGTATATATATAGGCATACTTGTATACTTGATGTAGCCTTCATGCACTTGGTTTCAATATGCAAACCGTACTGGTTTGCATAAATTTGTGTATACTTGATGCCTTGTTTTTTTATTTGACTTCACTTGAAATTGTTTTGTGCACTTTGTTATTGAGCCTTTGTGCTCTGTTGGTTCAAGTTGTGTGCAAATTAATTGTTGCCAACCTGTGGCCTTTGTGCCTGTTGCACTTGCTTGACCCAGTTTGGTAGTTGCATACTTGATATGCACTTTTCTTGTCCATCCATGTAGTGAGACCTGTAGCATGCTTTGTTCATGCATTTTTCTTGTGTTGTCCAGTCGAGCTCGGCACTTACGTTGTCGTTGCTTGACTGTTCAGTTTCCTGGCTATTTGATTGTTTCAACTGCAGTTCATATGTATGCAGTTTGCCCTTGTTGGTTTATGCAGTTGGATTTGTTTTTCAAATTACACTTGAGTTGAACCCGGTATTCGGATTTGACCTTGTGTTCGTTTGTGAACCTTCATTGTATACATACGTGCACATTTTCCATGTTGTCTGTTTTGACCATTGAGGCCGTGGCATTGATATTTGAACCTTCATTGATTTTGGTTCGTTGATCTTTTGAGTACATCATCACGATAGTGGTAAGGCAGTGCACGCAAGCATGAACTGCAGCCACACGGTATTAATTTTATTGATATACTATTTTGTTTTGATTTA
Organism: Allium cepa; assembly: GCA_030765085.1. Classification (NCBI taxonomy): domain Eukaryota; kingdom Viridiplantae; phylum Streptophyta; class Magnoliopsida; order Asparagales; family Amaryllidaceae; genus Allium; species Allium cepa. Next base: position 442,690,825 of record CM060938.1, on the reverse strand, counting down.
TGATCTTTTGCATATTTCATTACGGTAGTGGCGAGGCAGTGCACGCAAGCGTGAACTGCAGCCACACGGAGTTAACATTTTAAAATGTTGCGAGGCCGTGCACGTGTGCGTGTACTGCAGCCAATCGATATTGATATTTTAAATGATATTTCAATTGTTTAAATTAATTTGATTTAAATTGATGATTTTGTTGCTAATTGCCGTTTTGGCAATTCTGTTGTTTTCTAAATTTTCTTCATTAATAATCCTTCTATCTATCTCTGTTGGAAATTTGAATCTACTGATTTGTTGTTTTAACACTGTTAAGTGTTATATTTACCGTTATCTGATTCCTTGTTAAAGGATCGGATAGGTGAATTTATATTTGATTGTCGTCTAATTGTTATTTGATTATTATTGCCTCTATGCACTAATAACTGAGTTTGAATTAGACTGACCCGTGTATTATTTTCTTTTGAATGTAATACTCGGGTCAGACCCAGTATTTTGCAACTTGAAAATTTTCGGGCAGCGAAGTTAGAGAGAGAGGGGGATAACGCTTCACTTTAGCTTTTCAGGGATTTTTGTATTTAAAGAAATATTCCGCTGTATAAATTAATGCATTGTACAAACTCTGATATATGTAAAAAAAATTCATTTATGTAAAATATTTGGATTATTCTGTGTTTATGTGGCTGATTCTGTTTAAACTCTATAAACTGAATAACAATCCTTCATTTCGAACGTTTCAAGTTGGTTTAATTACCGACTAGGGGCGGTCAGAAGGGCGGGTCGTTACATGAGTTGTGGCAGGGTTTTGAGCGTAGAGTTAGGTTAGTCGGTAGTGGGTGTCACGAGTTTATATGTATAAGCGTCTGACTACTTAATTTCTAGTAGAAACCTTGGAGGCAGCACGTAGGCAGGGTTTTGCCGAAGCTGGGTAAATCTGTGTTGTTCTATTTCTGCATTTACTATTTTGCTATTATATATGCTGCTGTTATTCTACTATATCTGTGTTGAAATTATTTTATACTTCCACATTAAATTTTTATAATTAATAGTATCATCCTATTCACCCTCCTCTAGGGTGAAATCGATCCAACAAGTGGTATCAGAGCTAGGAACAAAAGTCAATTTTTTTTTAAAAAATTTGATTTTTCAAAAACTAATTTTTGTTTTAAAATTTGAATTTTTAAAATGGTTTCTTTTAATAATGCTTTTGCTGAGGGTAGGTCCATAGTTAGATCACCAATGTTCGATGGTGAATATGCTTACTGGAAAAATAGAATGAAATTTTTTCTGAAAACCATTGATGCTTGGAATATTGTTAAGACTGGTTATAGGGCACCAACTATAGTTGTAAATAATTAGGAAATAGATAAACCAATGGATAAATGGACAGATTCTACAGAATGCTAATGCTAAAGCTATGAATTCTATTATTTGTTCATTGGATCAAATTGGATTTAATCGTGTCTCGCATTGTCTAACTAAACATGAAATATATCACACACTGAAAGTGACTCATGAATGAACATCTTAAGTCAAAGAATCTTGCCTTACCATGCTGAGTAGCAAATACGAGAACTTCACAATGGTCAAGGAAGAAAATGTCAAAGATGTACGGACGACTTTCTAATATGGTATACAAATCAAAAACTCTTGGAAAATCATGCACAGAGTTGAAAATAGTTCGAAAATCCTTAGAGTCCTTCCATGGAATTTTGAAGCCAAAATCACTGCCATTCAAGAATCAAAAGATTTGAAATAAATCAAATTTGAAGAACTCATCAGAAATCTCACCATTTATAAGCTATAAATGAAATTCAAGGAAGAGAGTGAAGGAGGTGATACTCGAAAGAAATAAATAACTCTCAGAGGAACAACCAAAAGTGAAGACGACGACGACGGTGTAGTAGAACTAGCAGCATTGATAAAGAAATTCAAAAGGTGGAACCACAAATACAGAAATCTAGCTCTAAATCAACAATTGAAAAGCAAAATAACCAAAGCACTTGATAACTCAGATGAGCAAGAGATCATTTGCCACAAGTGCAATAAACCTGGTCACATCAAGCCCAATTGTCCTTAAAATAGATTCAGCCGTGGAAAGAAACAGAAAAGGGGAAGTTTTACAGCCACTTGGGATGAAACTGATGAAGATGATAAAAGCACTGGCAATGAGAGCAAAAAAATTAGATCTGTTCCTTCGAGATGATATAACTGACAGTGATGACGACGAGCCAAGTGAGGTACCAAAACATACTCATTTAGAATTACTTATATTTTTCTGTTTCGGAAGATTTAGGGAGAAATACACTAAAATTGAATCACAAAGAGATACTTTGATAGATTTAAATAAACAGCTTGATCAATTAGTTAAAAACTATCAAAGCAAGAGTCCTAAGTGTAATAAGTGTCCATCACTTGAAGAAGAGATTAAAAAATCAGAAATTAAGATTAAATCGTTTGAAAATGAAATTCTGATCTTGAAAGAAAGTGAAAATATGAGGAAAGAAAATTCTACTAAAAAGTGCACACAATTATTAAATGAAAATGAAACATTCAAAACACAAGTCCAACAAATGTCAACAACTTTAGGAAAATTTTCAAAAAGTGAAAGATCATTAAATATGCTGTTAGGGAAACAGACTGTTAATACAGATAGACAAGGACTTGTATATAATCAATCTGAAGTGTTAGAAATGGAATTAATCAAGACAATTCAAAGTGCACGATATGTGGAAAAACTAGACACAATCTGAATATTTGTTGATGTAGACCCAAACACGTGAAAACTATTCCAATTTGGGTTTCAAAATGCACGAATATAAAATCCCTTAAAGTCAAACAAATTTGGGTGCCAAAAGGAACATATATAAATAGTTCTGGGTCTCTACAAACTTATTTTTCAAGATCATTTGCCACTAACAACCATGGACCTATAAAAACAAATAGGTCACAAAAGTCTTTCCTCGTGTAGGTGTGGTGGCCGGCTGAGGAACAACACCAATGTTACCTAGATTCTGGTTGTTCCAGGCACATAACAGGCGACAAATCAAAGTTCCTTAGCCAAGTATAAAGGTGGAAGAGTCACAATGTGCGACAACAAAAAATTGTCGTAAACGTAAAATAGTTAACGGTATATTTATCTTGAACAATTTATTAAATGTGAAAATCTGCACCATAATCTGAATTTAATCAGCCAGTTATGTGATAAAGAAATGAATGTTTATTTTTATTTTTACTTTTTATAAATTATTGGCCAATTATATTTTTATGCCGAGAACACTATAAGACTCTCTGGATTAGTTCATATAGATTTATTTGAACTAATGATGCTGTTTTATTGATTGATGTTTACTCAAGATACACATGGATATATTTGTTTATCTTATACTGACATTATGTTCATTATTGGCACTGCTTCAATTAAAATCCAAAAGATTTTCATTTAAAAGATGTAAAAAGGATTTCAAGAAATTGTTGCAACTTCATGATCTGGTCTATGATATCCAACGAATGATTTGAGTCTAAGAGAAATTCAAATGCAGATTACACTGGTAATCTAGTTGACAGAAAAATTACTAGTGAAAAGTTATTTATGACATTATGTAGTTGCATCATTTTCAAAGAAAATATCTTCTGTCAAATAATCTTCAATTAGCAGACATTTCTTTTATAAAACCCCTTCCAGAAAATGGTTTTTTGTTGACCTTGTTTTAGATTAGTTATTTTAGAAATTTTGATTTTATAATTATTTTTTGGATTTGATCTTAAATGACCACATTAACTAATCTGACTTCCTACTGATTATAAAAAAGATAAATGGTGATTGAAAAAGTGATGAGTGTTGATATTGGTCACATATTTTACTTGAGACAGTATAATAAGTAAATTTCTTTAGAAATTTAAACAAGGTATATAATAACTTTTGATTGGTAAAAATTCCATGACCATCTCTATTGCTATAATACTTCTAATGACCATCACCCATCAAAATCCAACATAGTATGTCAGTATGTGGTATTTTAAACAGGAAATCATACGCTTTTTTTCATTTTATTATATTTTTAGCAAATAAAAAGATTCAAAGTATTCACTCTCATTTAAAATTCCTCACATTATGCATGGGTAAATTACTTGGGATTTTTGATTATGTTCTTCCATGCTCATTTAAAAGTCCTCATGGTTATGCATGTATGGAACTCATATCAAAATTGGTTAATTAAATTGACAAGTTGATTCTAATCCCATTTAAAAGTCCTCACGGTTACGCGTGGTTAGAAGATACTTGAATTCATTTGTTTTCACAAAAAAGTTTGGAATACTACTAATCTCATTTAAAAGTCCTAACGGTTATGCATGGTTAGTAGACATTTAAATTCCTGATATAAATATACCACAAATAGACATAATGTAACATCCCGCCTTTTCGCATGCTTTAAATCGACGATAAACCACACACATCATACTTAAAACATACAAAAGGGCGGATTGTTATGGGGTAAATAAGAAAAACAGAGGAGAAAAAAACAAACAGAATCTCATAGCGGAAGGATAAAATATAATAATCCATATACAGTTCATAAAACTGTTTACAAAACATTTGATTCTTCTTTATACAATAAATATCAGAGTTCACATACCAACAAATATCAATGCAACGGAATACAGTGTAGTGGAACGATATAATATATAATACTAATAATAATGAAATCTTCGTCTTCTTCCTCTAGAAATAAAGTCTTCAATCCTGAAATGCTCGGACTGACCTGAGCGAATTGAAAAGACAAAACACTCGAGTCAGAACTAAAAGATCTTATGTAATTTAAATCAACGGAAATAAATATGAGTGCAGTAACTCAAGAGATGCTTGGGATTTACATCTCTTAAGGATCCGTTAAACTATTTACTATGTAGTAGATTTCGGTATTATAATAGTGTCTAATTGTAAAATAAACTTACTTTTAAATAGCGTTAAATAGTTACCCAATCTCCCCCTTAACACAGTAATAGTCCCAGTAGTCCATCCAATATCAGCGCATCTCCAGATCGAGAGACTACCCTAAATATTCCACAGTATGACAACTTCCGATCGCGGTCTCTTCAACAAACAAACGTTACTATAACACCGCGGTCTTTTCAAAATAATGTATACTATAAACCATAATAAAATATTCATTTCAAACCATATAAATACAATATCATTTCTATTTTAAAACCCAAATCAATATGATATCATATTTATTTCAAATATATATTTTCAAAATCATAGTATTTTCAAATATATACATTATAAACCCATAGCTTCAAAACATAATTTTCAATACTTAAATGGTTTATTAATAAGTTACTTCATAAAGTAAATTAGCTTTTTAATTTCTTAAATCAATTCCAAATACGGATTTGAATTCCTAAATAAGCCATTTAAATTTCCATATATTTCAAAGTTTCAAATGTTCCACAATTTCAAAACTAAATTTTTAATTCATATATATATATATGTGTGTGTGTGTGTGTGTGTGTGTGTGTGTGTGTCGACTACCTTTTACTATTATTTAGTTTGAAATACTTGCTTAATAAATCCAGTACCCTTTAACTAAAACTTCCAAATTCAAAAATTGAATATTTCTCAATTTATTTAGACTAGATATATTCACTTAAATCATCTTAAACCCGAATTTAGTTATAACACCATGTTCTTTTTAAATCCAAATTTCAATAAGATTTTAACTAAATGAAATCTCAAATCAATTTCAAAATATCTCCTCAACTTTGATTTATAAAAATCAATATAAACTCTATATTAGAATATAATTTTAGTAAATACTTATGCATGATATTTTTTTAATAAAATCCACTTTATTATTAAACTTACTTCATACTTTAAACAATTTTATACATAGTTTAAAGCCAAGAATTTAACCATATATAAAATAACCTTTATCAAATATCCATCATCAATATTTCATAAAACCATATATATTGCTTTAAACCATAGAAAAATTATTTCAAAAATAATTATATACATATATATACCGCGGTTCCTGTATAAAATTTTCTATCTGATGGTCAAGTGATACGGATATTTATCATTTCAATCCGCAATTTAAAAATAAAAATGCGGTTGTATATCATTTCAAACCGCAATCCCGAATGAGATGAAATGCATAATAACTCGCAGTTTTTTACAATATACAATACAGTATCCATTCATCCAATATCATCCGTCAACCATTTATCGCAACCATCATCAAATTCAAACAATAGCATCAATATAGAACGGAAAAATAAACAACAGGTATTAAATAGCAGTTTATAGTCAACAATAAATTAATTAACTGTTTAACCGGCAGTTTATATGCAATGAAAAATAAATTAACAATTTAACTGGCAGTTTAAATGCAATGAAAAATAAATTAACAATTTAATTTAAATAAATGAAATTAACTGAGATGATGATTAAAAATATGCCAAACAACCATAAATAAATTTTAAATCACTTCATATATCAATTCAACAAACATAAGAAATTTTAGGAGTTGTGAGTGGGTTAAAACACTCACCTTTTGTATTTAAATTCAATTTAAACCAAAAATTTGGACAGTTTCCAAATTCATCCAAACCTATGCCAAAATGTCCAGGACTCCAATACGAACCTAGCGGAGAAAACCGCGCGTGAAACAAATGTCATACGCATAAGTTATTGCAATTAGAACAATTGAAATCTAAATTAAATAAAATAGAAAATAAAACAAAAGAACCCACTCACTAGCCACGTCAGCAATCACCTTCTCTCCAGAACCCAAAACCGCGTACGTGAAACCCTACTCGTTCGAACGAGTTTCTGGCCACCGTCGAACGCAAAATTTTCCCTCAGCAAACACACGACGCCACGCTTCCGGCCAGTTGCGGCCTCGATCATCGCCACCCAGACCACGCTGACGCCCCCCTCCCCCTGCGCGCTCAAACGAGGAGAAATGACCACGGCCGCTGCCTATGCTATGACCTAATCAAATTATCGTGGCCAATCCGACCGTCAACTCGTCGAACAACCCACTCCGATGAGATCTCCTCTCGACTCTCCACGTATCCATGCCTTCGATTTGTCGATCAGAAGAAGTCGATCAACACGACAATGAATGGCTGAAAATGATTTCCTGAATTCTGATCAAACCATGCATCGATTTGAAAAATGAATCACACCGGAAGAATACGTTCTTCGAGAGCTCCAACCTATATTTTTTCCAGATTTTTCTGAGGACTTTGAAATTTTTCTTTTTGATTTGAGTTGGGATTGTGTTTGGATCTAGAGTTTATTTGTCTTCCATTGAGGAGGAGAGAGTTAAGATGTACGTACCGACAAATGAGAATTAGGGAAGCTAGGGTTTATAGCGGGATATTTATAGGCAAGATTGAAAAAAAAATAGATGGATAAATAGATATACGCGCTAACGCCAAAGTGGCCCAAAAAACCGTTCTGACCCAGGAACGAAATTGGGTAAACCCATTTATCAAAATAGGTGTTTTTAAATATTTTAAACGTAATCGAAAAGGTTTCAGGTTCAAATTTCATCGTATGAAGAAGTTATGCTAAAAACAATATTTTCAAATTGATTTCAAATTGATTTCAATTAATCGATTTCAAGGCGTTTCGAGTCCGTACGATCAAACGACAAGTCCGATCTATACGAAACTTGAAATCCTACAATAATTCACTGTTACGGATCCGATGAAACTTGTTTCGTCGAAATCTGAGTCAGTGGCCAAAATGGCTATTTTTGTATAAATTAAATAAATAAAATTTAGTCAATTTAATCAATTTTTCAATTTAAATTCGATAATTGACAAATTTCAACATTTTTAACTTCTTAATCGTTTACAATGATTTAAACAAATTTAATTGTCAATTTAGCGGTGAATAATTTATACATTTCAATATTGATCCTCAATTTCATTAAATTATAAATTTAATTTCCACTAATTCTATTAAATTCACCTTCCATTCTATTATTCAATCTGTCATTATCAATTAGATGAAATTTTCATTGGTTCGTAGTTATTGCATTACTATTCACAAATTCCACCCAAATTTTCGTTAGCATAATATTTTAATATTAAATTCCACTTATTTGCTATTAATCCACTTATTGAATTTTAAATTTCAAATAAATAAATAAATCTTGATTTTTAATTCTTAAATCTTCCAAATGGTCGTATTATAAATAAAATTAACATTGGTTACCAATTATTTCCTTAATTTATGTTATCATAGCTTTTAAATTTAGATTTATTTTAATTGATTACCAGTTTATACTAAATATACTAAATAAATGGTTAACCTATACTAATAGTTACCCTTAACGTTAAACTTCCCTTATAAGCCATTATTAACAAACAATTGTTGCAATAGATTTAGATCTTAATTCAATGCATTAAATAAATGGGTAAATGATTAAAGTTTTCACTATTGCCCAATTTACACACCTTCATACTTTAACTATCAACCAACAATTTATTATGCATTATTTCATCAATTAATATCAATTTTGAATTTATTTCCCAATTTACTGATTTCATTCAATTATACCCTTACAATTTGTTTCCCTCAATTTGTATTGCATTTCATTCGATTTATTTAGAATTACCTTAGTTAACCTTAACGTAGTATTAGATTAAAATTTCATTGGTTACATCCTATTGAATTAACATTCTCCAATTTCCAAATTAATCTACCTCAAATTGCACTAATTAAGTAAATTAACTGTAATTGATTTCAAACTAACTTATACGAACTAAATAAATAGGTAACTTATAACCATTGTTACCCTTAACTTCTAATTACATTTAAAAGTTCATTAATTACAAAAAATGTTCCACTCAGCTATTAAATTCTAATTTCATCCTTTATTTGTTTTAACTATTTTATTTCCATTATGCTGAAATATAGTTGCTTATACACATTTAATATCCCAATTCATTTATTTCTCTTGGTTTCAAATTTTTATTACAATTAATTGCTATTGATTAAATACATTGGTAACGAACAATAGTTGTCACCATTTTCATTTTATAACATTTGTAAATTTATTCTTTACCTTTTACATCCCACTATAATCAGTGCACACATATTATAATCCCTTACACAAAACTGATCTTTCAATTACCATTTATTATCTATTTTACACAATAATCAAATGTTTACATTTGTTACTTATTAAATTTTTATAACCAAGCATAGCATGTTTAAATACAATGAATTGGAGTTTCATTAAGATTGTTGACAATTAACTCATATTAACATTGTTTCATTTAATTTAGTTATTATTCCATTATTAAATTGCGAATTTTTATTTCTTTCAATATTAATTCATAAATTATTATTAAATTAATAATTTTTAACATCAAAAATTTACGGGTCGTTACACTCTCCCCCACTTAAAACTTTTCGTCCCCGAAAAGGAAAAAGAAGGGAAAAGAAGAAATTGAGAAATCAATATATCTTATTTAAAATATTAAATCTATAAAAAAATAAATTTACAAAATTTATTAATTTTAAATAAAATATACTGATTTATAACCATTAAATCCTTTTATACTTAAACTAATAAAGTTTGGAAAATATTTCAAAAAATTTCTAAGTCCAAAATTTACGGAAAATTTTGGCGGAGTCTCCATTTTACGGGGAGGCTCGGGAGAAAATATAATATGAAATATAACAATATCCAACATATATTTACCAAAATAATATATATCCCAACCCGGGATACAATATAATAATGCTATAAACCGAAATCTGAAACCGTACCTAATTGTCGGGCACTTAACGCTTATTTTATGGAACCAAAAGCAGTAGCAATTGCTTCTATAACCTGCATTTCACTTATACAATCTAAAAGGTTAACAATTATATATAATGAAATATTTAAAGTGGTTTCAACCATAAGAAAACAAATCAATATAACATCAATCACTTGCAACCAGCATACAAACATCACATAAAATCAACACACATCAATTTTCATTCATATCAAACAAAACAAATAGTTGTTCGGGTTCAAAAACTTCAAATTGTACCGAATGAAAAATAAACTACTAAGTGTACCCTTCACTCAACAGTCTTATGTGAAACTAAATAGATTATTCATTCATTCAAACAATTTTAAAGTATACTTACCCATCCAACCATAGACCAAACAACAACAAATTCCAAACAATAAATCAAGTTAATTTTTGTTAATTTCATTTCAGACTATTGTTATCTGATTTCCTTTTATTTATACATATAATGGTTTGTCCCTTTATTTTCATTTATTTGCAGTATTCATCTTTCTGCTTATTTTATTAATAAATAGCGTAATCATTTACTTACGTTTATTATCTTTCATTTATACTACTTAATTTCATTAATTTACTTTCATTTATTCTAAATTTCATTTATTCTAAATTTCATTTATAATACTTAACTTTATATTTAAATTAGTAGTCCTTTCAATTGCATTTAAGATTATAATATTACAACATCAAATTCTTATTTATTAAGGAATTTCATTAATTACTTTCATTACCTCAAATTTATTACTTGTATAATATCTATTACATTTTCTTATTAACATTTCAACTTTTAATATTTGGTAAGTTATAAATATGCTTTTGAAGAATGTAATTGAAAGTTATACAAGTTTCCTCAATTCTTTTAATTAATTAATGTTCAGTAATTATATCTTTTATTTCATAGGTTACAATTTCAAATTTCATTTAATTTCATTCATAACCTATCATTCAATCTCTTTTTTTATTAAAAGCTCCATTTATTAATTAACTTCCATTTCACTACACTAATTGAAACTGTAAAATAACGGAAACTTAAGAATTTAAATACCAGGTTTAATTTCAAGTCATTTTAAAGATAATAAATAAAGGTTCATACTTAAACTTATATATCCAATTATAATTAAACAAAAAAAATTCATTTTCTTTTTATTTTTCTTCAAAACAAATCTACAGTAAACTACTACAGTGGCCGGAACACTTCAAAACTCGAAAATGAATGTCGATGATGCGTGCATTCATTAACGAAATAATTTTCCAACGACTGAGAGGGGAGTACAGAACTTATTTCTTTTCCAAATTTCTTTTAAAACATTTCTTTCAAATTACATTGAAATATTTGTATCAGAAAATACTTCTAATAATACTATTATTATTATATTTCAAATCATTCAAAAGAAGTTTCAAAACCCCAGAACTTAAGTTCTAAAATTTCCAATTTGATTTATTTTATTTTCACTCTTATTTCACTGTTATTTACAAAATTTCATTACCTAATAACCAATATATTGCAACCAAAAATATAACCTTTATAAAAATTTCCTTTATATATATAGAAAATATAATAGGCAAAATTATTTCATTCACCTATATAAAACCAAATATTATGTTGGTCTGTCCTATTAAGTGCTTAGAAATCCCTATTGATGTCATAGCGTCCCATGCATCAACCAGAATTTATAAATACAAACGGAACAAATTAACACAATATTAAAACCTTTTTATAATACTAACAAATGCGCTCTCTTATATATATACTCAGCGACTCCCATAGGGTATTACTACCCTATTAATGAAGAGTAAGACCCCATAAAGCTAAGGTTTATCGCTAAACCAAAGCTCTGATACTAGATGTAACATCCCGCCTTTTCGCAAACTTTAAATCGACGATAAACCACACACGTCAGAATTAAAACATACAAAAGGGTGGATTGTTATGGGGTAAATAAGAAAAACGGAGGAGGAAAAAACAAACAGAATCTCACAGCGGAAGGATAAAATATAATAATCAATATACAGTTCATAAAACTGTTTACAAAACATTTGATTCTTCTTTATACAATAAATATCAGAGTTCACATACCAACAAATATCAATGCAGCGGAATACAGTGTTGTGGAACAATATAATATATAATACTAATAATAACGAAATCTTCGTCTTCTTCCTCCAAAAATAAAGTCTTCAAACCTGAAATGCTCGGACTGACCCGAGCGAATTGAAAAGGCAAAACACTCAAGTCAGGACTAAAATATCTTATGTAAGTTAAATCAACAGAAATAAATACAAGTGCAGTAACTCAAGAGATGCTCGGGATTTACATCTCTTAAGGATCTGTTAAACTATTTACTATGTAGTATATTTCGCTATTATAATAGTGTCTAATTGTAAAATAAACTTACTTTTAAATAGCGTTAAGGAGTTACCTAATCTCCCCCTTAACACAGTAATAGTCCCAGTAGTCCATCGAATATCAGCGCATCTCCAGATCGGGAGACTACCCTAAATATTCCAAGGGCTACGGGAGAAAACCAAACTCGTACAAGGCGCAATAGGGTAGGTAACACGGCACAACTAAGCAATGCCAGGGTAGATATACCAATTACGCATCCAGGCTGGTGGTAACGCGTAGCCGCAGCTACCGCCCACCTCGAGCTACACCCCCAAAAAGAAAATCAAAAGTGGCCACCGAATCAATCCAAAAGTCAAAGTATAAAATCGAAGGGATGTGTCCGATCAAATGTGCTACCTCAATTGGCCCGAGAATCGCTCCTATTTTAGCCACCTTATGCCAACTCACGGGAGTTGGGTCCACGTATTTACCTTAAAGGAAACGCCGCCACCATCCTACTTCATTCTGGAATCTCCACCGTGTACACGGTTGTTAAAGTGGTTTTCGGAGTTGGCAGAGAGTATGACAACTTCCGATCCCAGTCTCTTCAACAACCAAACGCTATTATAACACCGCGGTCTTTTCAAAATATTTTATACTTTAAACCAGAATAAAATATTCATTTCAAACCATATAAATACGATATCATTTCTATTTTAAAACCCAAATCAATATGATATCATTTTTATTTCAAATATTTATTTTTCAAAATCATAGTACCTTCAAATATATACATTGTAAACTCATAGCTTCGAAACATAATTTTCAATACTTAAATGGTTTAATAATAAGTTACTTTATAAAGTAAATTAGCTTTTTAATTTCTTAAATTAATTCCAAATAGAATTCCTAAATAAACCATTTAAATTTCCATATATTTCAAAGTTTCAAATATTCCACAATTTCAAAACCGAATTTTTAATTCATATATATATGTCGAATACCTTTTACTATTATTTAGTTTGAAATACTTGCTTAATAAATCCAGTATCCTTCAAATAAAACTTCCAAATTCAAAAATTGAATATTCCTCAATTTATTTAGACTATATATATTCACTTAAATCATCTTAAACCCGAATTTAGTTATAACACCATATTCTTTTTAAATCTAAATTTCAATAAGATTTTAACTAAATGAAATCTCAAATCAATTTAAAACTATCTCCTCAACTTTGATTTAAAAAAAATCAATATAAACTCTATATTAGAATATAATTTTAGTAAATACTTATGCATAATATTTTTTTAATAAAATCCACTTTATTATGAAACTTACTTCATACTTTAAACAATTTTGTACATAGTTTAAAGCCAAGAATTTAACCATATATAAAATAACCTTTATCAAATATCCATCATCAATATTTCATAAAACCATATGTATTTCTTTACAAAACCATAGAAAAATTATTTCAAAAATAATTATATATATATATATATATATATATATATATATATATATACCGCAGTGCCTGTATAAAATTTTCTATTCGATGGTCCATCGATACGGATATTTATCATTTCAATTCGCAATTTAAAAATAAAAACGCGGTTGTATATCATTTCAAACCGCAATCCCGAATGAGATGAAATGCATAATAACTTGCAGTTTATAACAATATACAATACAACATCCATTTATCCAATATCAACCATCAACCATTTATCACAACCATCATCAAATTCAAACAATAGCATCAATATAGAACGGAAAAATAAACGACAGGTATTAAATAGCAGTTTATATTCAATAATAAATTAATTAACTGTTTAACCGGCAGTTTATATGCAATGAAAAATAAATTAACAATTTAACTGGCAGTTTAAATGCAATGAAAAACAAATTAACAATTTAATTTAAATAAATGAAATTAACCGAGATGATGATTAAAAATATGTCAAACAACCATAAATAAATTTTAAATCACTTCATATATTAATTCAACAAACATAAGAAATTTTAGGAGTTGTGAGTGGGTTAAAACACTCACCTTTTGAATTTAAATTGAACTTAAACCAAAAATTTGAACAGTCTCCGAATTCATCCAAACCCACGCCAAAATGTCCGGGACTCCAATACGAACCTAGCGGAGAAAACCGCGCATGAAACGGATGTCATACGCATAAGTTATTGAAATTAGAACAATTGAAATCTAAATTAAATATAATAGAAAATAAAACAAAAGAACCCACTCACTAGCCACGTCAGCAATCACATTCTCTCCAGAACCCAAAACCGCGTATGTGAAACCGTACTCGTTCGAACGAGTTTTTTGCCGCCGTCGAATGCAAAATTTTCCCTCGGCAAACACACGACGCCACGCTTCCGGCCAAATGCGGCCTTGATCATCGCCACCCAGACCACGCTGATGCCCCCCCTTGTGCGCTCGAACGAGCAGAAATGACCACGGCCGCCGCCTATGCTATGACCTTATCGAATTATCGTGGCCAATCCGGCTGTCAACTCGTCGAACAACCCACTCCGATGAGATCTCCTCTCGACTCTCCACGTATCCATGCCTTCGATTTGTCGATCAAAAGAATTCGATCAACACGACAATGAATGGCTGAAAATGATTTCCTGAATTATGGACAAACCGTGCATCGATTTGAAAAACGAATCACACCGGAAGATTATGTTCTTCGAGAGCTCCAACCTATATTTTTGCTAGATTTTTCTAAGGACTTTGTAATTTTATCTTTTGATTCGATTTGGGATTGTGTTTCGATCTAGAGTTTGTTTGTCTGCCATTGAGGAGGAGAGAGTTGAGATGTACGTACAGACAAATGGGAATTAGGGAGGCTAGGGTTTATAGCGGGATATTTATAGGCAGGATTGAAAATAAAATAGATGGATAAACAGATATACGCGCTAACGCCAAAGTGACCCAAAAAAAACCCGTTCTGACCCCGGAACGAAATTGGGTAAACTCATATATCAAAATAGGTGTTTTTAAATATTTTAAACATAATGGAAAAGGTTTCAGGTTCAAATTTCATCGTATGAAGAAGTTATGCTAAAAACAATATTTTCAAATTGATTTCAAATTGATTTCAATTAATCGATTTCAAGGCGTTTCGAGTCCGTACGATCAAACGACAAGTCCGACCTATACGAAACTTGAAATCCTACAATAATTCACTGTTACGGATCCGATGAAACTTGTTTCGTCGAAATCTGAGTCAGTGGCCAAAATGGCTATTTTTATATAAATTAAATAAATAAAATTTAGTCAATTTAATCAATTTTTCAATTTAAATTCGACAATTGACAAATTTCAACATTTTTAACTTCTTAATCATTTACAATTATTCAAACAAATTTAATTGTCAATTTAGAGGTGAATAATTTATACATTTCAATATTGATCCTCAATTTCATTAAATTATAAATTTAATTTTCACTAATTCTATTAAATTCACCTTCCATTCTATCATTCAATCTATTATTATCAATTGGATGAAATTTTCATTGGTTCGTAGTTATGCATTACTATTCACAAATTTCACCCAAATTTCCGTTAGCATAATATTTTAATATTAAATTCCACTTATTTGCTATTAATCCACTTATTGAATTTTAAATTTCAAATAAATAAATAAATCTTGATTTTTTACTTCTTAAATCTTCCAAATGATCATAATGTAAATAAAATTAACATTGGTTACCAATTATATCCTTAATTTATGTTATCATAGCTTTTAAGTTTAGATTTATTTTAATTGATTGCCAGTTTATACTAAATATACTAAATAAATGGTTAACCTATACTAATTGTTACCCTTAACGTTAATCTTCCCTTATAAGCCATTATTAACAAACAATTGTTGCAATTGAATTAGATCTTAATACAATGCATTAAATAAATGGGTAAATGATTAAAGTTTTCACTATTGTCCAATTTACACACCTTCATACTTTAATTATCAACCAACAATTTATTATGCATTATTTCATCAATTAATATCAATTTTGAATTTATTTCCCAATTTACTGATTTCATTCAATTATACCCTTACAATTTGTTTCCCTCAATTTGTATTGCATTTCATTCGATTTATTTATAATTACCTTAGTTAACCTTAACGTAGTATTAGATTAAAATTTCATCGGTTACATCCTATTGAATTAACATTCCCCGATTACCAAATTAATCTACCTCAAATTGCACTAATTAAGTAAATTAACTGTAATTGATTTCAAACTAACTTTTACGAACTAAATAAATAGGTAACTTATAACCATTGTTACCCTTAACTTTTAATTACATTTAAAAGTTCATTAATTACAACAAACGGCCCAGTCAGCTATAAAATTCTAATTTCATCCTTTATTTGTTTTAACTATTTTATTTCCATTATGCTGAAATTTAGTTGCTTATACACATTTAATATCCCAATTCATTTATTTATCTTGGTTTCAAATTTTTATTATAATTAATTGCCATTGATTAAATACATTGGTAACGAACAATAGTTGTCACCATTTCCATTTTATAACATTTGTAATTTATTCTTTACCTTTTACATCCCACTATAATCAGTGCACACATATTATAATCCCTTACACAAAAATGATCTTTCAATTACCATTTACTATCTATTTTATACAATAATCAAATGTTTACATTTGTTACTTATTAAATTTTTATAACCAAGCATAGCATGTTTAAATACAATGAATTGAAGTTTCATTAAGATTGTTGACAATTAACTCGTATTAACATTGTTTCATTTTAATTTAGTTATTATTCCATTATTAAATTGCGACTTTTTATTTCTTTCAATATTAACCCATAAAATATTATTAAATTAATAATTTTTAACATCGAAAATTTACGGGTCGTTACACATAATTATATGGTTTTGCATTATCCTTATCATTCTAAAGTGGAATATGCGTCTAACAGATTGTTTATGATTTTTGTTTGATTTTTTATTGAAATTTAATATTCATACCTGATTGAGTATTAATGTCTATCACTTTATCTTGAATTTTCTAACACTATTACTCTTTTGCTGATAACAAAAGGGGGGGAGAAAAGTTAAGATTTTGGCAAATAAAGGTCAAATATTTTATTTTGTATTTTCTATCTGCATCTAGGCTCATTTTCATATTTTTATTTATTTTTCATGCATATATGTAGGGGGAGCTTTGTTGTAGAGAGGGAGCATTCAAATAGGGGAAGCAAATTGAATGATCAAATACATTTACTAAATTCAAAATCTTAAATATATGTTTGTTATCATTAGAAGGGGGAGATTTGTCGAATATGCGAGTATATGATATTTGTTTGATGATAATAAACATACATATTAAATTAAATGTATTTGTTAATGTACTATTTTATTTTTCACATAATTAAATAAATATTTGTTGAATAAAACAAGTAACACAGAATTTAAATTCAAACAGATATTTTATTCAAACAAATATTTTATCACAACTTTGAATAGTACAATTTTGTGCTCCCACTATATATATACACACAATTT
Organism: Allium cepa; assembly: GCA_030765085.1. NCBI lineage: Eukaryota > Viridiplantae > Streptophyta > Magnoliopsida > Asparagales > Amaryllidaceae > Allium > Allium cepa. The sequence goes on along the minus strand of CM060938.1, from coordinate 442,673,122 downwards.
TCAATTACAATAAAAAATTTATTACATCACAATTTTCCATTTGCATTAGCAGGTCAGTGCATATCACTCATCCACTCGTATTTAATCTTTAACTCTATTCTAGATTGAATCCAACATCTGAGTTATCTACAAAATAAACACCGAAGCAGTAAAGTTGAAAAAGAAATAATTTTTGCAGTGTAAAAAAAAATTAAATGTGTATTTTGGAAAATATTATTTGTGTAACGACCCGAAATTTTCAACCCCGAAAATTTGACATTAATACATTCACTACAGAAATGCCGAGCAATCGAACGTCGGAAATTCTAGATTGTTAGGGTATAGAAGGATGAGGTAGAAGAGGAAACAGAAACAAAACACAGAATCTCACATTTGCAGCGGATCAAAATATAATCAAATAATAACATTTACACAAAGAAAAGTTATATCTATCAAATTTACATACAATACATCAGAGTTCATCAAAACTGGACAGTTGTAGCAAATTGTCCCAGAATACAAATAATATAACTTCAATACACAACGGACTAAACTCCATACGTTCTTGCCTTTCAGCTCGCCTCCTGAGCTCTAGAACGTCCCAACCTAAAAATCTGTAATATTCGGTCTGACCTGAGCATTACATTAAAGTAACACAGTGAGTAAACCCAAATAACTTGAAATACTAAGTTATAAAACATATTTGAAATCCCGGGGTAACTCGCACCTCACTACTTGTTCTTAACTTGTTATAGTCAATCCCATATTATAAAACAATGTTCAAGAACTGTTACTCAGTTTAAATGGCCTTGTTACTTAATTTATTCCAGCCTATACGATTCTAAATCAAATCTATAAAGAATTATTGTAGATTACATATCGAAGTGGTTTTGGGTATTTGCTGATACCCGACCCCGGTCTCTACGAATCCAATACCAATTTTAATCCAAGTTGTTTAAGTGAATACAAATTCAATTTTTTAAAATACCGAACGTGAAATTACAGCAATTCATCACCGATAAACAACCCATATTATCATAGTTCAACCCAAACATCTTGTCACAGAAAATCATAATTTATTAGACTAGAGACATTAATCTAAACATTCAATACAATTTAAATATCCATAAGCAAGATTAATTTGTCACCCAATCTAATTAATTTAATTAACACAAAATAAATAAATTACCTTTAAATCCTACATAATTAACGTTAATTAAACATTTAATTAATTATTGAAATCAATTAATTATTCTTTAATCATTCACATAAATAACTAACCTTTAATTACTTACATTAATTAATGATCCTTTAATTACTTACATTAATTAATTATCCTTTAATTAATTTCATTAAGTAATTATCCATTAATTACATCTAATAATTATCCTATAATTTCTTAAGTTAATTAATTTAACCCTTAATTACTTAAGTCCTTAATTAATCTAAGACAAACCATTATCTTAATTAATTACTTAATTAAATCGTTTAAACCATGTTAAATTAAACGCTTGAAATTAATTTATACAAAATCTACTGAGACCTTTAGATTAATTAAAGTTTAATACTCTTATCTTAATCACCTACATAATTACATCATTAAATTTCATTCGAAAACGCTTAGGAATTAATTACTTAACCTAATATATGATTGTTCAAACAAAAATCAATTTATCTTAAGAACTTTTAATTTTAAAACTAAAATCTTCGTAACTTGTTTGTTAACTTGATTAATACCTTGCACACTTGTTACTAATTAGCTTTGAAATTTGTATATGTTCTTATGCTTTAAAACTTGTTAAACCATTTTCTTTTAAATTTTAAAACCCGGATAACTAATGAAATAAACTTGAGCCCAAGCTCAAAATTCCCAAGCCAAACTCAAATTTCCCCCGACACCTTCCTTCATCTTTCTTATATTCTTTCTTCCTTATTATTTTTTCTCTCCCTTGCTCCAGTTCCCTTTGTTCTGTTTCCACTTACATGAGAACCGACTCATGCACTACGACGCGCACATGCACACTTGCTGACGACCCAAACCCTCACCACTGACCTTCCATGCCAATACCACCCGACCACCTAACCACGTTCGATCACCTGGAATCACGATCGAAGCCCTTGTTTAAAATTTTCTTCTCCACAAAAACTAGGATGAAACAAACCCTTTTCACCGCCTCGCCATGACTCCACTGGCCTTCACGACTCACCAGACTCCAACGAAAGCTCTGCCTTGATCTCCCCTCGCGTTTCCCCCAATGCCCATCCCTCAAATCTTCCCCTTTCTCCACCATTTCCCTTCGACCTGGACACTTCTAAAAACATCACCTAACCCTACATCCACCTCGCCTAGATCGACCCCAACCTTAGGATTCAACGCCTCATTTTCCATGGATACCCCGAACCTCAAGCTTCCTCCAGGCCGAAACTCTGATCACAAAATCGAGTAACTAACCAGAATTTCGTCGTAGACCCAAACCCTTTCAACCCTCCAGATCTTTGTTCCTACGTGACTAAAAATCATGAATCTACCTTCAAAATTCTAGGTTTTGAAAGGCGATTATGTTTATCTAAGCGAAAAACCAAAACACCACCTTCGAATTTCCTTCTATTCCTAGTTGTCATGGCAAGAACATTTTTTTTCCTCAATACAAACTTGATAATATCCAACCAAACCAATATTAGAGCTAAGTATAATAAAAAACTAACATGCTTTTTACCTTATAACCTAAAACTGATTAGAGTGGGAGATAAAGATTTTTAAAGTGGAGCACAACATTTCTTTTCTTTTTTAGATGAACAGAGCAATGTTAATAGAAAAGGATGTACATGCATATGATTTTATCTGGCTACTTATAATATGTTCATATACGAGTGTATATATGCATTTCTGCATCAACACACATATCCATCATACTTCCATTTACAAATTTCAATAGACAACCTAGGATGGTAGTATGAAAGAATAAGTTTTACTCACTATATTCTGCTGAGCAATGAGAAAACCAGAGAACCAGCTTTTTAAAAATTGAAATCTACACTTGCGTTTTGATCTTCAACTTGATTTACTTTGATGGTTTGAAATTTGAAGAAGTTTGATTTAGTTTTGGATTTAGTTTAGAGAAAGAAAGAAAAAGAGATTGTGACATGAAGATGTGAAAGTTCTGTATACAGTTTAGTTTCTCACTTTTATTTTTATTAACATTTAGTTTAAAAGAAAAGAGATATTGCCACTTGTTATTGCATGTTATACCCAAACTACAAATGTCAAAACCAGTATTATATATTTCGTTATGTTTTAAACTTATATATGCAACCCATATCTATATCACGTATAAATTTTTAAAGAAAGAATATTAAACCTTTTATTAAATCTTATTTCAAGCTTAAACAATTGTATACTTAAATTAATAAATATTTATCGTTAATGTTTTAAAATATAGAATTTGACTTTAAATAGCTTTTGAAAATTATTATATTGAATTCAAATCAATACTTTCAAATCACAATACACACACACATATATATATTATAATTAGAAATATCTTATATGAATTTTTGATATATATATATACACACACACATCCATATTATTACAACTTCCCTATATTTTATTCCATAGGCATATATATATACACTCATATACATTATAAAGCTTGTATATATTTATTTAAATATATATATATATATATATATGTACATTTTATCTTGAATTAAATAGTGAAATATATTATTTATTTATATACTATAAGATTTATCATCTCTAGAGATTTATAATTCAATATTTATTATAGTTTTAAATCTCTCTCTCTATATATATATCTAGATATTTATTAGAATTTTATTTATTCAACTTACAAATCAGTATTTTGATAAATTAAATCCTATTAATTACCAATTAACAGATGTCCAAAAATCCGAGTTATCACATTCCTCCCCCTTTAAAACTTTTCGTCCTCGAAAAGGAACGAAGCCAGAATTTATTAAAATGCTTATCATTACTTAGACTACTTTTGAACATTTTTGACCCTTTTTATTTAATTTTTTTAAAACACTTTAAAAATCTACATAATATTGCCAAAATAGCTTTATAAAAATACTTTTCATAACTCGATGTTTCAACAAGTCCATCCTTGTTCTTACAGAAATTCGGTCATACGTTGATCAGGCATAGGACTGAAAATCTGTAAGTACTTGTTAAACCCGTTTACAACGCCTAGTGAAAATACTTAGAAAATATTTTGGTGAAAATATAGAAAACATTTTTTTTTTAATATAGAAATCATTTTTGGTGAGAATGCTCTGGAAATCATCACCCCCTCCATGATCGCAGTTAACCCGATGGTTAGGTCGCCATCCCGATGAAACCATAGAAAACTGTAGGCCTCCGCACCCCTCGATTACACCAAGGAACCTGCCACAGATCGCAGCTACACCCAGGTTTTACGTCGCCATCATGGCAAAAACCCATGTAACTGTAGGCATCAGCACCCTTCACTGCCAAATGAAACTTCACAACTCCTACATAGATCGCAGACTACAACTGTCGAGTCCCAATGTAGCCTGTAGGCACTCACTGCCGCATGACTTTCGCTATGTCTTCATAGATTGCAATCTACCGATGTTACGTCGCCCTCCCCGCAAAATCAAACGTAGACCGTAGGCACTCACTGCCCCCGACTTCCGCTATGGTCTGTAGCAGATCGTAGTGACATCGAGTTACACTGTCGTCACTGCATAACCCAAATGTCTCTGTAGGCATCAGCGCCCTCGACTTCCGCTACCCGCACACAATCCTTAGGAACTTCAGTTTGCCTGGACATCCTCCCAGGATCAAATTTAGTGCCCCCTTAGGGCTCAAGGCAGAGCCACCCCGTAGATCTCCTATGCAGTTCATTTCATGGGAGAGCCTTTTTCCCCAGAGCCAATCTCAAAACATTTTATACTATATACATATAGTATCTTTCAAATCATACTCTTTATGATTCACATAAAAGTCTCTTTTACACAAAATTGATATCTCAAAACGATAGTTCCAAACTTGCCTTTCCAAATTCCCAAAATTGCCTTTTCCCAAAAATAAAAAGCCTTTCCAAAATCCATAGGTCCCAAAATCATTCTCATAAAATCATTTATACATAGATATATTTATCTTGAAAAAAAAAATTTAGATCACTTCATACTTATATAAATTGCCTTTTTATACTTCAAATCTTTTCAAAAATCTTTTCTTCTGGCTATAGATTCAGCAAGGGGGGGGTAATTAGTTGTAAAATAGTGATTAGTTTGTAAAACAGATGTAAAATAGTAATTAGTTTTCAAAATAATTGTAAAATAAGTATGAGATAGTTTGGGTTTAAAAAGAAAGATTGTACAGTAAATAGTTAGGAAAAAATAGATTTAAAACAGTTTATATTATCATAATTTATTTGAAAAATAATTTAGAGCCAAACTGTTCAATTCCCCAATCTCCATTTCCAATCAATTTACAATTTCCACTTCCATTTAAATTGATTCAATTTCAATTTAACTTGAATTAACTTTAATTCCTATCCCAAATTCAAATCAATTCCCATTTGAATTTAAACTTATTCAACTTCAATTTTAAGTTCAATTAATTCAAAAAAAAAAAATTCAATTTGAACTAATTTCAGTTCCAATCTCAACTTTTAAACCATCTCGAATTATTCAATTTCGAGTTAAATTTTCAAAAATGTTGATTCAACTTCTTAAATCAAATTAACCCTTATTTTTAATTTAACAACCTAAGTCTTTTAAAAGAATTTAATCCTGAATACAAATTTCAAATATTCATTTAAATTACTATTACTTAACCTATTTTAAGTTTCAAGTAAGAGTTGAAATCTTTTTAAATAATTTAAATCTTCGAAATCCAATTTATTTCCCAATTTTTACTTCAAAGTTTTGAAACCAATTCTTAAACAATTTCAGTTTGCAAGATCATCTTAAACATTCAAGCCTTAATATTCAAAGTGATTTCCTTCTCATATGTTCCATCTTTATTTCTTAAAATAAAAATTATTTAAATAATTTCAAATTAAAGTTTAATTCCATTTAATTCTAGTAATGGATATGTATTATCCCAATCCACTTCTTAATTTATTCAATACAATCCAATTTACAATTTCATTGATTATTAATAACAACAGGATGATAGCAAGATATGTCAAAGTAAATAAACATCCAAATTATCTAAACATCCATCAGTAGCATCCATTATCAATTTCCAGAAATCAGACCCATTTTGAGATTACACATAACTCCCTTTTCAAATCAACCCATTTAACTTCCTTAAGTTAAATCTCATTCTTGAAATTTCCAATTCAGATTGTTTGTTCTAAACTTTTATAACTTCCCTTAAGTTAAATTCAATTGACTTAATCCAGTCAACCTTACTAAATTCGAATTCTCCATTTCAAATTTTAAACTTCTTATCATTATCCCTTCTCACTTATAAGCTCAAAAACTTATCAAATTTAGGGAAAATTCAAAACTCAACACCTAGTGTTTACTTCCAATCAACTTGTTATTATGTATATCCCACATATATACATAATCATTTCTTTTGCACCCCAAGACATATTTTAAATTTTAAACCATTTTGGTTTTTGGTTCAAAACATATTTCTTTAAAATTTAAAACAATTCTTGTTTTAAGATAAGATTCCTACGCTTAAAAATATTATTTATTATATCTTTTAACACTTTAAAACAATTTAAATTTTCTAGACTTAGATTTTAAAACTTCACAATTTAAATCCTTTTCAATTTACAAGTCATACTTATTTAAATTAAAATATCCCATTTTGCTTTATCATTAATTATTATTAGAAAACAAACATCCCATTATTAGACATAATAACAATTTTATGATAATAACCAAGATTATCATAACTGGAAACCAATTCACTATATATTATTCCATATTTTATTGGAAAATAAAATCAGGGTAACTTAATTCAGCATTCTGAAAACACTTCTACAAATTTCAGAATTTTAATCTCTGGTTTGAATCCATTTCTGGCTTAGCCTATTGTATAGTTCATATTATCCAATTCCTATTTGGTTACATATATATTACCACATACACATAAATTCTTATGGTCTTATTCAACCTTAATATTTACAACCAATTAACTTAATGTATAATAATTAGAAAGATTATTGCTCTCTTTTTTTATATCAAAATACAGGCTTATATAAAAATCATTTTTAAAGTTGGTTTAGAATCTTTAAATTAGAAAGTAACAAGTACGCCCTCATATAATACACTCTACTCATTCTAGGGTTCTACTGACCCTATCCTTAATGAGTAAACCCACCAGAGCCAAGGTTTTCGCTTAACCTTCAGCTCTGATACCAAATGTAACGACCAGAAACTTTTGACCCCTAAAATTCGACATTAATACGTTCACTATAGAAATGTCAAGCAATCGAACGCCAGAAATTCCAGATTGTTAGTGTAAAGAAGAAAGAGGTAGAAGAAGAAACAAAAACAAAACACAAAATCTCACATTCGCAGCGGATCAAAATACAATATCAAATAATAGCATTTATATAAAGAAAAACTATGTCTGTCAAATTTACATACAATACATAAAAGTTCATCAAAACTGGACAGTTGTAACAACTTGTCCCAGAATACAAACAATATATCTTCAATACACAACGGAATAAACTCCATACGTTCTTGCCTTCTAGCTCACCTCCTAAGCTCCAGAACGTCCTAACCTGAAAATCTATAATACTCGGTCTGACCTGAGCATTACATTAAAGTAACAACTGAGTCAGGCTGGAAACCAGCATGATTACACCCAAAAATAACTTGAAATACTAAGTTATAAAACATATTTGAAATCCTGAGGTAACTCATACCTCACTACGAGTTCTTTACTTGTTATAGTCATTCCCTTATTACAAAACAATATTCAAGAACTGTTACTCAGTTTAAATGGCCTTGTTACTTAATTTATTCCAGCCTATATGATTCTAAAATCAAATCTATAAAGAATTATTGTAGATTACATATCGAAGTGGTTTTTGGTATTTGCTGATACCCGACGTCGGTCTCTTCGAATCCAATTCCATTTTTAATCCAAGTTGTTTAAGTAAATACAAATTCAACTTTTTAAAATACCAGATGTCAGTTTACAGGAATTCATCACCGATAAATAGCCCATATTAACATAGTTCAACCCAAACGTCTTATCATAGAGCATCACAATTTATCAGACTAGAGACATTAATCCAAACATTCAGTACAATTCAATTATCCATAAGCAAGATTAATTTTTCACCCAATCTAATTAATTTAATTAACACAAAATAAATAAATTACCTTTAAATCCTGCTTAATTAACGTTAACTAAACCATTTAATTAATTATTGAAATTATTTAGTTATTCTTTAATCATTCACATAAATAATTATCCTTTAATTACTTACATTAATTAATGATCCTTTAATTATTTAAATTGATTAATTATCCTCTAATTAATTTCATTAAGTAATTATCCTTTAATTACATTAATTAATTATCCTATAATTTCTTAAGTTAATTAATTTTACCCTTAATTACTTAAGTCCTAGATTAATCTAAGATAAACCATTATCTTAATTAATTACTTAATTAAATCGTTTAAATCATATTAAATTAAATGCTTGAAATCAATTTATGCAAAATCTCTTGAGACCTTTTGATTATTTAAAGTTTAATACTCTTATCTTAATCACCTACTTAATTACATCGCTAAATTTCATTCGAAAAGACTTAGGAATTAATCACTTAACCTAATATATGATTGTTCAAATCAAATCAATTTATCTTAAAAACTTTTAATTTTAAAACTAAAATCCTTGTAACTTGTTTGTTAACTTGAATAATACCTTGAACACTTGTTACTAATTAGCTTTGAAACTTGTATATGTTCTTATGCTTAAAACTTGTTAAACAATTTTCTTTTAAATGTTAAAACCCGAATAATTAACGAAACAAACTCGAGACCAAGCTAAAAATTCTCGAGCCAAACTCAAATTTCCCCCGACACCCTCCTTCTTCTTTTTTATATTCTTTCTTCTTTATTATTTTTTCTCTCCCTTGCTCCAGTTCTCTTTGTTTAGTTTCCACTTACCTGAGAATCGACTCGTGCACTACGACGTGAACATGCACACTTGCTGACGACCAAAATGCCTACCGCGGATCATCCATGTCAATCCCACCCGACCACCTAACCATGTTCTATCACTTGGAATCACGACCGAAGCACTTATTCAAAATTTCGAACTTCCCTTCCAAAACTGGGATGAAACAAACCCTTTTCACAGCCTCGCCACAACTCTACTGGCCTTCATCACTCACCAGACTCCGATGAAAGCTCTGCCTTGATCTCCTCTCGCCTTTCCCCCCAATGCGCATCCCTTAAATCTTTCCCTTTCTCCGCCATTTCCCTTCGACCTGGACACTCCTAAAACATCACCTAACCCTATATCCACCTCTCCTAGATCAACCCCAACCTTAGGATTCAACGCCTCATTTTCCGTGGATAACCCGGACCTCAAGCTTCCTCCAGGCCGAAACTCCAATCACAAAATCAAGTAACTAACTAGAATTTCATCATAGAGCCAAACCTGTTCAACCCTCCATATCTTCGTTCCTACATGACTAAAAATCACGAGTCTACCTTCAAAATTCTAGTTTTTGAAAGGAGATTACGTTTATCTAAGCAAAAAACCAAAACACCACCTTCGAGTTTCCTTCTATTCCAGATCATTACAGCAAGAACATTTTTTTTCCTCAATAGAAACTTGATAATATCCAACCAAACCAATTTTAGAGCTAAGTATAATAAAAAACTAACAATTTTTCTTTTTACCTCATAACCTAAAACAAGTTAGAGTGGGAGATAAATATTTTTAAAGTGGAGCATAACATTTCTTTTCTTTTTTAGATGAACAGAGCAATGCTAATAGAAAAGGATGTACATGCATATGATTTTATCAGGCTACTTAACACATGCTCATATACGAGTGTATATATGCATTTCTGTATTAATACACATATCCATCATACTTCCATTTACAAATTTCAGCAGATAACCCAGGTTGTTAGTATGAAAGAATAAGTTTTACTCACTGTATTTTGCTGAGCAAAGATAAAACCAAAGAACAAGCTTTTGAAAAATTGAAATATGCACTTGCTTTTCGATCTTTAGCTTGATTTACTTTGATGATTTGAAATTTGAAGAAGTTTGATTTAGTTTTGGATTTAGTTTGGAAAAAGAAAGAAAAAGGGATTGAGAAATGAAGATATGAAAGTTTTATATGAAGTTTAGTTTCTCCCTTTTATTTTTATTAACATTTAGTTTGAGATATTGTCACTTGTTATTGCATGTTATACCCAAGCTACAAATGTCAAAACCAATATTATATATTTCCTTATGTTTTAAATTTATATATATAACCCATATCTATATCATTTATAAATTTTTAAAGAAAGTATACTAAACCTTTTATTAAATCCTATTTTAAGCTTAAACTATTATATATTTAAATAAATAAACATTTATCTTTAGTGTTTTAAAATATAGAATTTGACTTTAAATAGCTTTTGAAAATTATTATATTGAATTCAAATCAGTACTTTCAAATCATAATACACACACACACACACACACACATATATATATATATATTAATTATAAATATCTTATGTGAATTTTTGATATATATATACACACATCCATATTATTACAACTTCCCTATATTATATTTCATAGGCATATATATGCACTCATATACATTATAAAGCTTGTATATATATATGGATATTTTATCTTGAATTAAATAATGAAATATGTTATTTATTTATATACTATTAGATTTATAATCTTTGGAGATTTATAATTCAACATTTATTATAGTTTCAAATCTATATATATATATATATCCAGATATTTATCAGAATTTTATTTATTCAACTTACAAATTTGTATTTTAATAAATTTAATCCTGTTAATTACCAATTAACAGATGTCCAAAAATCCAGGTTATCACAATTTGCCTCGGTTATTTGGGTCGTTAGTCATCATTTATTTTGAATTCATCATACACGAACAACTTGTGACATGCACGGTGTATCACCGTACAAGCCATAAGGCCGTACACACAAATATACACTTGATAAAATTATAGGGACAAGTGAGCACAAGGTCAAACACAATCAAAAGCCAGGTTCAACTCAAGTGCAATAAAAATAATGTCACGACACGAGCACAAGGTCAAACGCGAGCTTTAATCTAGATTCAAATCAGGTGCATGCAATACAAATCAATGGTCAAATTTTTAATGACTCAAACAAGCCTCGATCAAATTCGAATGTACACTTGAACCCAAACTGGTAAGAGAAAACAATAATCAAGCACGGACTCGTATACAATGTGCAAACCTCACCAACACACATATGTACAAAAGACCATAACAAGTTGCCAAAGTCAACACAAATGCTTCGAACCAGACTCAAGGAAATGAACAAAGAATGAATGCAAAAAAACCAACATGACTCAATGCAACTCAGAGTTGAAGTGACAAGAAGGTTCAACTAAACCCAGAAATGATGACTGGAAACACGGTGCACATCAACCCAATGCAGACCAAAAACGAGTCAAAATAATGCAATGAACAGAGGGAATACTCTAGTACACATGAAGACATAGTGAACAAAAATGCAAGACCAAATTACTTCAGACTACAACTCAAAAGTGCACAACAACTATAAATGAAGAACAACAACAGTTCAACGTATGTACATAGTGAAGTCTTGAAACATTCTCAACCAAGACCACTTCTAGTAATAGTGGCAACTAAACAAGAAGGTCGCAGACATAAAAATTGTAAGCATGGATGATATAAGTAGTGAAACAGTGAATGGTGATCCACAAAGTATACAAGAACTAAGTACACATGAACTACATGACTTGAGAACAAAACCATGTACAAGTGTAGCCTCAACAATGAATGCCACGGTGATTTCAACATCAAACTAGACAAGTTGATATGCAGACAGTAACACAAATGCTTTCAGACTTCATATATACATATGTTTACACATATATACACATAGTCAGACAAACAAGTACAGATTCAAGTTTACAAATAAAGACATATATAGGTGCATCGAATCACACATCAGCTCGAATTAGCAACTGCACAAGACCATTCAACTTGAAAGTAATATCAAAGGCAACAAAGGACTACAACAACACATATATACACACACATAAATATGTATGTACATATATGGTGACAACTCAAATAATAACATATCAAAGCATTCAAGAGAAACAGTACTGCACTGGCTCAAACCATACAAAACTGAGATGACACTGCAGCAACCAGAGCATAGCATATATGGTCAGAGAACCAAGCATACACATGACTAGACTTATAGTGGAAATGTAGGACACAAGGGAGGCAACTAAATATGCAAGCAAGTCAGAAAATCAAGGAATGTAGCGACGGTGACCAAGACATCAAACTAGTCAAATTGTCGTAAAAATTTCAAAGTGGTTGAAGTCAATTAGAAGTTTCAAATCAAGGTAGCAGTATCAAAGTAACCAAAGTTAGCAAAAAAATAACACAGTGTACAAGTTCAAAATCAAAGAAGCAATTTTGAACCAAGGATACTTTCAAATCGAACAAGTATTTAATTGAGTCACTATACAACAGCAAATCAAGCTGCAAGTCAACCAAGGTAGAATTCGATCAAGTTCCCGTCAAAAAAAGAAAATAATGAAAATCAAAACTTCCAAATTATCAGCAAAGTTGGAGCCGTGGTGGCATTCAAACAAGTTAGAGAAATCACAAGCATTCAAGCATAATCGAATGGCCGAGCTAAATTTACAGACGAATTCAAATGAATTCATACAAACGATAATTAGGGGAATCAAACCCTATAAAATCCAAAGCCATCATTGGCCTAAAAATCATTCAAGTTCAAGAAACAACAGAGAAGAATAAATCAGTAACTCGAATCGAATAGAGTTCAAAGCATATCAATGTGAGGAACGAAGAAATTACATACCAGGATTATGCAAATCGAACTCAAATTGAAGCTGCCATGAACATATAAATTGATCTAACAAAGTTTTCGAATCATTCAGTTAACGACTGTAATTGGTAGCTTCGAAATTCTCAAAAGCCCTAATTTTTCACAGAGGAATTAATGAGCTAGAGGAAGCAAGAACACAAGGCCGAAATAAATTGAAAAAAAAGAGGACAATTTATTTATTCGGGTCGGCCTTGTTTTATTTGTTTGGCTTTTAATTATATAAGGTTTTAGTAAATTAGGGTTTTTATTTTAAAATTGTTTATAAATTTGCATTTTTTCTTTTAAACAGTTGTAAAGTCTAGTCATGTGACTTGGGGACGAACTACGGTGGTGTTGTTCGAGAATTCGCAACTCAGTGGCTAAGTTGTGGCAGGGTTTTGAGTCTAGAATTAGGTTAGTCGATAGCGGGTGTCGCGAATTTATGTGTGTAAACGTATGACCACCTAATTTATAATAGAAACCTTGGCTGTAGCATGTAGGCAGGGTTTTGCCGAAGCTGGGTATCTATGTTGTTCTATTTCTGCATTTATTATTCTGCTATTATCTGTGCTACTATTATTCTGCTATATTTATGTTGAAATTATTTTATACTTTCACATTAAATTTTTATAATTGATAGTATCACCCTATTCAGCCCCCTCTAGGGTTAAATTGATCATACACGTTATAAATATATGTCTTTCAGAATGCAATAAAAAGCTTACACATGTTCCATATTTTCTTTAAATAAAAATATTCAATTGTTACATTTTCTTATTTTCATTTCCATTTTATTTAAAGTTTGCAAATTTTCAGTTTCTTATTTATTTCATTTATCATTTTACATCAAATTTCTTATATTCCTTTTTAGAAGTTTCCAATTATTAATATGGTCGAGACTTCATTTATTACAATAATTTCAACTTCTAATTTACATAAACTTAAGAATTAAACAACGGATTTCATTTCAATTATTTTTAAATAATAATATATACAACCATATCTTTTATATATCAAATCATATCTGGAATTCAAAATCAAGATTAATTTATCAAAACAATTGTTCAGTAATATTACTACAACAGTCTTTCCACTTTGGAACTCGAGAATGAACAACGATGATGCATGCACACATCACCGAAATTATTTTCCAGCAACAGAGAGGGGAGTACAGAACTTATTTTCTTCCAACAATTCCTTTAAAACATTTCTTTCAAATTATATTGAAATATTTGTATAAGAAATACTTCCATATAATACTAAAATTATCTAAAATCCTTTGAAAGAAATTTTAAAAAATCCGGAACTTAATTTCTAAAATTTCCAATTTATATTTATTTTATTTACAATCTCATTTCAACCACTATTTATAAATTTGACTACCTCACAAACAAATATATTACAACCAAATATATCATTTATAAAATTTATTATTTTATATACAAAAATGTATAATAGGCAAAATTATTTCATCTATCTATATTTCAAAACAAATATTGTGTCAGTCTGTCCTATTAAGTGTTTAGAAATCCCAATCGATGTCATAGCGCCCTATGCCCTAACCAGAATTTATAAATACAAAACGAAAAAATTAACACAATATAAAAACCTTTTTATAACACTCACAAATACGCTCTCTCATACACACACACACACACACACACACTCAATGACTAATTCTAAGGTAATACTACCCTATTGAATATGAGTCTAACCCCACAAAGCAAAGGATATCGCTAAACCAAAGCTTTGATACCAACTATAACGACCTGCCTTTTTGGACGTTTTAAGCGGACACACATGCCAGAATCAAACCATTCAAAAGGCCAGATTGTTATAGGGTAAATAAGAAAAAGAGAAAGAAATAAAACAAATACAGAATCTCGCAGCGGAATAACAAACTATAATAATCAAATAACAGTTTATGAAGCTGTTTTATAAATACATTTAACTATTTTTTACATCACAAAATCAGAGTTACAAAAACTAGGAAATCATGAACAAATAAATTCAGCGGAACAACATGATGCAGTGGAATGTAATAAATAATACTAGTACAACTCTTCATCTTCATCCTCTAGAAATAAGGTCTTTAACCCTGAAATGCATAGGTTGACCTGAGCGAATTGAAATGACAAAACACTCAGGTAAGAACTAAAAGATCTTATGTAAGTTAAATCAACGGTAAATAAATATGAGTGTGATGGCGTCAGAGATATTTACAGGGTTCGGCATCTCTTATCCAGTTTTTAACGTGGGTGCATTAACTTAAGACATGTTCAGGATTCACATCTCCTAAGAATCCGTTAAACTATCTATTATGTAGTACAATATGCTATTATAATGTGTCTACAGTAAAGTAAAAGTATTCAACTATCGTTAAGGCGTTACTCATATTCCCCTTTTTATATATTCCCATAGTCTATAAATACCGAACGCTCCTCCATAAACTAGAGGTTTACATAGAGGGCACCCTATAGGTATGGTACAAAACAAACTCGTAGAAGGCACTCTAGGGCATGTGAACACGACACTCGAGGCAATGCTAGGGTAGATATATCAATTGTGGATCCAAACTAGTGGTAATGCATAGCAGCTACTACCGCCAACCTTAGAC
Organism: Allium cepa; assembly: GCA_030765085.1. Classification (NCBI taxonomy): domain Eukaryota; kingdom Viridiplantae; phylum Streptophyta; class Magnoliopsida; order Asparagales; family Amaryllidaceae; genus Allium; species Allium cepa. The sequence goes on along the minus strand of CM060938.1, from coordinate 442,657,425 downwards.
ACACTCCCAAATCAAAAATCAAGGGTGGCCACCAAAACAATCACAAAGTAATAGAATGGTATCGAAGAAATATGCCCGATAGGAGAAATGATCTCACTTGGCCGAGCATGGCTCCTATTTTAGTCACATCTATGTTGACTCACGAGAGTCAAGACAACATCATACCTTCTACAGAAGTTGTTCGCCAAACCATCCTACTTCATTTCTGGAATCTCCACCACGTACACAGTTGTTAAAGTGGTTTTCGTTATTGGTAGAGAGTATGACAATATCCGATCCGGGTCTCTTTAACAACCAATCGCTTATTACACACCAGATGGTTCTTTTACGTTTCCAAAGTCATTTCATGATTGATATTAAAATATCATATTCAATTCAAACCATATCACTTTTGAAATCATAATCATTTTTGAAATCATATTCACCTTTGAAATCATATCGCATTTGAAATCATAGTTCCGAAATTATATTTTCTTTCAAACTTCATATTTCCAAAATAGGTTAAACTCTCATTTCGAAATTATCATATTAAATCAAATAGCCATTAAAATCCTAATTTAGGTTATAATCATCATATTCATTTTTAAATCAAGGATTGAGTATAAACACTTCTACCTTACCTAGTCTGAAATTTAGAAAATAGCTTGAATAGTTATAAATAGTTTTAAAGTTTTTAAAGGTTTTAACATAGTTTTAATTGATTAAAGATAGATTAAAGATAGTTTTAATTGATTTAAGGTAGTCAAATAGATAAATTAAATATAATTAAAATAGATTAAATAGATTTAAAATATATTAATTAGATTCAAAATAAATGGTTTAATTAGTCTAAAAATAAATTAAATCGGTTTAAATAGGTTAAAATAATTTATATAGTTAACATAGATTAAGATAGTTTAGTAATTTTAAAATATTAATAATTAGAAATTTAAAATAGTGTATTTCTTAAAGTTTAAATTAAAATATGAATTTGAAGTTAATACAAATTTTAAATTATTTATTTCTTTTCAACATATCCGAACCATTTAAATTTGCAAATCAAAAAACCCAATTTCATACCTTCAAATTTAAATTCTCAACAAAATATTGAATTTTATATCGTTTTCAATCCATGTTCATAATATCAATTCAAATTATTCTAATCTCAAAATATTTCAAAGTATATTTCAAACAAATTCCAATATCTTAAATCCCAATAAACTTTACGTACTTCAAATTCAACTTTGAAATTTCAATTTAATTTCTTTAAACAATTCCTTTAAACCAATTCCAATTCTTTTACATAAACTTGAATTTTGATAATAATTCAATTTAATAAATTAAATTTTATTTCAAAATATCATTTAACTGGATTCAAAAACTTAGGATTTTAAAATCGTTTAATTTAACCAATCCGGTGTCCGTATATAATTCTGTACCCTATGGTCAAGCGATACAGATATTTATCATTTCAATCCACAATTAATTTATATTTACAGATAAATATCATTTCAATCCGCAATCCTCAATAAATATAAAAATCCATAACTTCGTTCGAGTCTATCATTTCAACTCATAACGATTTTTCCTTAATCTATAGATTGTTCGGTTATATATCATTTCAACTCATAGTGATTTTCCTAATAATAACTAAAGGAACATGCAAAGTGATTACACTCCATAAATCAAATATTGCATCCAATTATCCAACAATAACTTCAACCATCCATCACAATCATCATCCAGTTCAACAAATAAATATCAACAATTAACATATTATTATATACAGGTACTTAACTGGCAATTTAAATTCAACAATAAATTAAATGACATTTAATTCAAAATAAATTCAAATTAACAGGAATAGCAATTTAAATATACCAAACAGCCATAGATGAATTCCTAATCACACCATTGATTTAATTTAACTAACATAAGAAATTTAATAAGTTGTGAGTGGGTCAAATCACTAACCTTCGATTTTTTAATTGATTTAAAATCCAAAATAGGTCCAAAATTCAGACAGTCTCAGAATTCGTTCAAACAAGTGTCAAAATGTCTAGAATTTCAATATGATCCCAACGCAAGAAACCGCGCATGAGTTGGACCTTGTATGTAAAAGATATTAAGATTACAAGATTTGAAGTTTGAAATTTTAATTAATTAAAATAATATTAAAATATGCCACGTCATTACATTCCTCGAATCAGCAAAGACTAGAACGAAAACCCTAACTCACCCTAACCCATATGCGTCACCACCCCATGAACGCATGTGCCCCCTCGTTGGCCATCGCGGCCTTGCCCTATGCCACCAGAGGACGACTCGACCTCGCCTGAACCCCCTCCCCTCGATGCCGCTTGCTTGCCGTCGTAACCCAGCCACCGCCATACACTTCTAGCCCTAATCGAATTATCATCTATGATCCAGCCACTGACATGCGCAATAAACCACTCTAATGAACTCCGCGTGCTACTCTCTATCCAACCATACCCTTAGTTCGACGATCCATCGTCGTTGATCGTGACGTGATGAACGGCCGAAAATCAACCATCAATTTCTGGCCACACGTAAACCCATATCGAAAAATGAATTGTAAATTTGACTTGCGCTCGTCGAGAGCTTAAAATCAATATGTAATACGATATATTTTGAGGAGTTTAAATTTTGGAATTGAATTTGAAATTGAATTGAGGGTCTTTGGTGTTGGTTGTCTGCCATTGGAATGAGGAGTTTAGAAGGAAATGTACTTACTAACAAATGGAATAAGAAATAACTAGGGTTTATAACAGGCTATTCACAGGCAGATCAGAAATAGAAATGAATGGATCAGATTTGATTTGGAAGTTGAACGATAAACGAACCGAAAAGCCCATTCTGTCTCCACAACGAAAATGGGTCATCCCATATATCAAAATAGACGTTTTCAATATTTTAAACTCGATGGAAGAGGTTTCAAGTCCTAATTCCATCGTATGAAGAAGATATGTAAAAATCAGCTTATTTCGAATTGATTTCAATTTAATTAATTCCTACGCGTTTCGAGTCTGTACGTTCAAAAGACAAGTCCGATCGCTACAAAATTTGAAATCTTACAATAATTCACCGTTATGGATCTGGTGAAACTTGTTTCGTTGAGATTCGAGTCAGTGGCCAAAATGGCTATTTTCACATCAATTAAATATATTAATAATTAAATTAATTGAGTCACTTTTCCAATTCAAATTTAAAAAAAATAAACAAATTTCATCATTTTTGATTACCTGGACATTTACAATAATTTAAAACAATTTTACATATCAACTCAGTGTTTAAATATTATACTATTTACAATGTTCAATTTCATTGTAATTAAATCCAATTAATACAATTTAATTTCAATAAATTTATTTAATTTAGTTTCGATCTTTTAGTTCAATCAATTATTTCCCTACATGCATAGTTAACATTGTTATATATTTTATTACATTTATATTTTACCATTTTCATCTTACTTTTCATTAATGAAATTTTTAATTACATTTAATTGTAATAAATCCACTAATTATAGTTTTAAATTCCAATAAATTTGAGCAAACTTGATTTCAAAGCTTCCTATTCAATCTTTGATTTTTCTATGCATACACTTAACATTAGTTTCTACCTAATTAGATTAGTATTCTACGGTCATTATCCTAATCCATTTTAACGCTATATTTAATTTCATTCATTGCAATTGACTTCCAATTAAATTTAACTGACTAAATAAATAGGTAACACATAATAATTTGTCGCCATTAACCTTTAATTACATTTGTAAATTTATTACTTACAAACAAATGTTACAATTGCTTACATAACACTAATTTTATTCATTTATCATTGACTACACATTATTTCATTAGTTAATTCAATGTTTACATTTGTTTTCTTATATCAAATTTATAACCAAGTATAACATTTACATTGTTTCAATCGATTGGAATTCCATTCAAGTTGTTAATAATTAACCTTAGTTAACATTGTTAACTTTCATTTTAGTTATCGTTTCATTATTAAATTACAAATTTTATTTCTTTTAATATTAAATTACCAAAATCTAATTAAATTAACTAACTTAAATTATCGAAAATTACGGGTCGTTACAGGAAATGTGGCATTTAAAGCAGAATTAATCATGTAAAAGGTAAAACGCTACCTCATGCCTCATACATCAGTAACGGAAAAAACATGGTAGGGTCGCTCACATTAGGAGATGTTCATCACCTTTTTAGATTTCCCTATATATATCGGGTTTATTTTTTATGTTGTGGCCACGGATAGGTTGGGAATGAGGGGGTGATGACATATTTGGTACTATCTATAGTATAGGTAGGTTGATTCTGTGTTGGTACAGGATAGTGGGGCTATGCCTCAGTACATTTCTCTAGAGATGCACTGTCAAAAGGTAATCCCTTACTTTTTCATTGTTGAAAATCCATTCTCCAATATGTACCTTTATGGACTTGATTGTATACCTAAATATGCTGTCGAATTTAACAAATGTAACAATTCTAGCTATTTTAATATGTTATTTGAAAAGTGTTTTCAAAGCAATGTCATTAAAAATAATATCAACTGATTTGATAAAAATGGTTTATTTATCATAAGGTAAAGAACCATCCATGTTTGTGCGCGGCATGGTCTTATGAGGTGCTCTTCTTTTAAAAGGTTATGTTTGGCATCAAAGTCGATCTATGACACTGTTATATATATTTATGGTTTGCGTTTCTCACGTTGGTTTGCCAAACTAATCTGGGTACTTTTAATACTCGGGTCAGATCTCAGTTATTTTCTGTATTAGCTGAAGATCTTCATCAACGTATGGATGTAGTTTACTTTTCCGTTGTGTTTGTTGTTTTTCAGCATTTGTAAGGACAGTTATTTATAACTGTCTAGGCTGAGCTGAGGATGGACTTTGATACATGTATTAAAAAAATTCCATTATAAAGATTATTGATATAATATATGTTATTCCATTCGTGTGATATTATAATCTGTGTTCTTTTACTTTTTACCCTTAACAGTTGGTTTTTCTGACGCTTGAATTCTCGGCACGCAACATAGTGGATGTATTAACGTCGATTTTCGAGGGTCGAAAATCCCAATCATCACATTTGGTATCAGAGCTTATAGGGTTAGTGTTACGCTAGGATAAGTAACTCATTAGAGATAGGATAAGTGACACCCTAGAATGAGCTTGAGCATATTATATATGAGTGTGCATTTGTTGATGTTATATTTAAAATGACTTTTATTTTGGAAAATTGTTAAATGAAATTTTTGTACCTGGGATTATACTTTGAATATAAAGGAATATCTTTCAAATAATATAACTATTATGTAGTGTTTATTGGTTAAAGGAACAATAATATTCAGTTATTTTCATTAATTGATTGGTTGTGTGATTTAAAATTTTAAATATGAACACCTCGTGAATTTAGTTTCACAATTTGACTATTTGGTGTTCGATAAATAATATTAGTTTAAGGTTAAAGAAATATATTCCAGATAAATGATTTTATGAATGTTTATAAAAATAAGTGATTTTACAAATTGAATTTACAAAACGTGTTTTATAAAGAGATTTTTGACAACTTAAATCTCGGTATTTTTGAAAAGATTCTAATGATTAACTAATTCAAGTGACTTGAAAGTAACTAAAAATGGGCTGGAGATGTGTTCGAATGGTAAACACTTCTTTTAAGTATTCCACTTCTTGTTAAGAGAATATATGACATTATTGGTAGTACCAAGTTCCTTAATATCATTTTTGAGTTACTTGATCTATATATTTTCTAAAGTTAAAAAGATAATGTGAATTATTAATTTATACATTAAGTACCGATTGTTAATTTTTATCAAGATGTTTGCATTTAATATTGGTTAAGGGACTATTTTGTAATATAAGTTGTTTATTATAAAAGATAATTTATCTTTTAAACTAAAATGGTTTCTTTGGAAAGAAGATAGAAATTTTTGATTATATATAAAGAAGCATCTTTATAAAAATGTTTGAATAAAAGATAAAAGTTTTATGAAATGTTTTCATAAATAATTTTGAAAAATGAATTTGATATAACTAAGTACTACGACATATGTTGATCATTTCGTCGCACGATTCTCATCTATGATGCGACCATGGAACTTTGAGGCATTTACACCAGTTCGTAAAAGGATTTATCACTCGATTCTTGATGATGAACATTGATGAGGATTTGTTGTTGGATACTTAAATTTTAAATCATAGTTGAAAGCTATGTAAGGGATGTGAGCATTTCTAATCAAGTAGCCTGACTAGAGTCTGCACGAGAGGATCGAGTGATTAATACTAGTTCGGAAATAAAGTTGTGTACTTGAGTAGAAGATCGAATCAGATATTACGGGTGAGAAGTTTATACTGTACAGAATTATGTTAAAGATAATATTTTGGGTAAACACTTTTCGATTTTGGGTTGTGTGAAATTTCAGGGTTGAAATTCCTTTGAAGGGGGAAGAATGTAACGATCCGTAATTCTATCACTTTGAATTGGAATACTAATTTTTAATATTCATGTAATTGTTTTTAAATGATGGATAATTCACATCAATTATACATAATGATAATAAGTGAATTATAATGGATTAATAAATTTATAAACTTATTTTATAAAGATATATAAACTTCATCGCGTTTCGGCTGTTCGACGTCCTATTTTTTATAAATGTATTTTAATATTATTTAATATGGTTATATTTTAATTATTTAAAGATAATAAAAAATTAATTTTCAAGTTTTGTTCACATAAATAAATAGCTTGATTAAAAACTAAAAATATGACCAAAAACTGGATTCCGAATTTACAACTGTTTGAAGAATTGAAATTATTTTAAGTTGTAGAAACATTGTTTAAACATGCACATACATGCATATACATGCACATATACGTATAAGTGTGTACCATAATTAGTCAAATCAAAGCCAAAAGAAATATCTAAACACATATACACATAAACTCCTTATGTATAACCAAAAGAAGCTTGAAAAAGCAAACTAAAAATCAACACAACTTCACTTGCACACCTACATCATGAAGTGATGGAAGGCACATGGAGGAGGGGTTCAGTCGAAGTAATGATGGGAGGAGAGGGGATTGTGGTAATTTCATGCACAAGGATTTCTACCCTTTAAATACACATGCATATCCTCTTCCTTTCTTCATAGATTCACTTCACTTCTCTTCTCCTTCTTGAGCTCTCTAATAGCTCTTCTTCAATGGATTTCTAAATAGTAAAATATTTCAACATCGCGTCGAAGTTTTGCTAAAATTGTTTTCATACACATACGATATCAAATCATTTTAATAAGTTAGCCAAATTCAACCTCTTCCTCATTAAAGTGCACGACACACACCACCAACATCTCAAAGCCGAGCTTCCACCTCTACACAAGCTTGGTTGAGCATCACTAAGGTATAGATGCAAGTTCCATAAGCTTCGATGCGGAGAAAGAGATCATTTCACCAATTAGAAAACACTTAGAGTTAGATAGCATGGAAGTTAGAATGTTACTTTCATCTTATTTAAATTTATCTTAAAATTATCTATGATTGGTGCTATGCAAGTATACTTGGTTGAATAACATAGTTTGAATGTTAAAATGATTAATTATTGGTTGATTGGTTGCTTATTTTAATAATATATCAACTTGGTTGAGTTAACTAGAATTATTTAGATAATAATATGAAAATCATATCCATTATATTTGTAATGATCACTTTAAATCGCCATGGCAAATCCAAGAGAAGTAATCTCTATTATATTCTGAAATAATGTGTGTGTAAGGAGTACCAAGCCTCTTTTGAATTTAAATCAAAAAATTATCGTTTTGGAAAACAGAAATGGTTTTGAAAAAGTAAAGAGGAGTATTTAATTTATTTGGAAAATTAGATCAAATGGTTAGATTTTGAAAATAAAAGGTTAACAGGTGGAAAATACATGGAAAAATGTCATATGGTTTAATATAAAAGAATTTTGAATTAAAAAGATGGAAACTGAAAATTATAATTATACAATATCAAAAATATGAAATAAAATGAAAATAAGGTTTTAATAAGGTAAAATTGTGAAATATTGGTTTAATATGGTATTAAAATGATTTAAAAGTGTTTCGGACAAGTTCTGAAAATTTTAACTAAAAGACGAAAAATAAGCCGTCACGTTTCGGCAGTTCGCGATTTCACGACCAGAAAAGTTAAATGGATGTATAAGATAAAATATGAGTTGGAATTCTTTGAAATAAAATTTTTCCAGGCCTATGATCATAGTTTTCAAATGAAAGAGAAAAATCAAGACTTTGTTTTGTAAATTTTGAGATATGTTCAAATCAAATTTTCAAAATCGCCATGTTTTGGTAGTTCATAAAATATCGTTTTCGACTCTTTAAAATGGACGTTTTTAAATCTATAAGAATACGAAATAAATTCCATAAATATGTTAAAATGCTTTAAGAGGAATTGAAATTATAAGAATGGGCACATATGTAATGAAACTGGTGTTTTAATCTACAAAGCTTTAAAATCGCTATTCATCGACAATTTGGCAATGAAATTTGGTAACCATTGAATAAATGATTTGAACTTGTGTTTTCTTCCTAGATCTTTTCTAAATATTTTTCAAATGATAAATGAAATACTTTTAAAAGTTTAGAGTCGATTAAACAACTTGACCACTTTATGTGTGACAGAGATAGTCTCTAGGCCACAGTTTGGAAAACCAGTTGCCTGCTCCCCGTAGCTATCCGGACTGGCCCGATAGAGGGGATGGTTAGTTTGATTTACTCAGATCGCATTTTCTTAAGATAAAAGAAATGAGATTTGGAGTTTTCCAAAAAGGTTAAACGAGGTTTAAAAAAGGATTTTGATGGTAAAAGAGACATTCTAGTTAAATTCTATATTAAATTCTAGGAGAGAACTAGCACAGTCCGCGTGAATTGAAAATATGATTTCACCGTTATTCGACGAATAGTACAGGTTGAATACATGAATTAGTATTAATTATTAGTAATATAAAAATCTATGAATCCTTTTTACTCAATACTATATGATTTGGGTTTATAATAAATGATGAAATAACACTGTTTTTGACCCATTTAAAACATGTTTTGAAAAAATGAAATCTTTATTATATATGATAACAATAGAATATGTAAATATTTTCCCTTAGTAGTTAAAAAGAAATGATTTGGTATTTCTAAAGTTAAAAGGAGGTTCAATAATCCTGTATATCTCGAAGCAGAGATGGTTTAGAGATATATATCTCTAAAAGATATTTTTTGGATAAAAAGATATAGTTAAAGTTAAACAATATTTTGAGTAAAAGAAGAAAAGAGGATTTAACGAACGAAGTTTACATTTCTGTATAACTATACACACATATTTTAGTGATAGTAGATTCGAAGAAACCGGGATCGGATTTGAGTGATACCTATCCAAAAACGACTTCGAACCAATATACGCATTCGAAAGTGAAGTCATGTTGGAGACAATGATTTTGAAGATGAGATCTCTATAATGTAAGGTTGCTTGCTACTAACCTCCCATATTATGGTGGTAGTGGTACCTTCATTTTGAAATCTTCAATGGAAGGGCTACTTGCTACTAATCCTAGGGGTGATTCATAAACAAGATGTAGTAGGAGTACCTTCAGTTTGTCTTGTTCTTGGACAACTTGTATGGATGAATATTTGACATTACATTTCTTAGAACACGTATGTTGGTTTTGACAAAACTTACATCTGTTTGGTTCTGTAAGAGGTAATCCCTCTTATACTTAACAACCTTCCCCGAGGCGTATAAACTGGGGGGTTGTACTTTTGTGGAACCAATTAGTGTGTCGTCGGAAATGGAAATGTGACATTCAAAGTAGGATTTGTCATGCGAAAGGTAAAATGTTACCTCAAGCCTCACACATAGGTAATGGAAAAAACAGGGTAAATGTGGTAGGGCTAAGTGGGTCGCTCTCATTAGAAAATGTTCATCACCTTTCTAAATTTTCCTCTATATACTAGGTTTGTTGTGTATGCTATAGCCACGGATTGGTGGGGAACGACTTGAGTGATTAGGGATAGCTATTTAATCGAGCTAATCGACCTAATTGACTTAACCGACCTTAAATCATTTTACTACAGATACAATAAACTAGTAATTTCATCTTAGTATAGATACAATGTAAAAGGAAAATAGTTCATAGAAATTTCCAATTTCTGAAGGACAGTAGGAAATCTTTGTTGAACCATACAATGGAATGCAGATAACAAATCGTTGCAAATTCCTAATAAACTAAAAAATAAACATAAAAAGGTAAAAATAAAACAAAGCTATAATTGTTTGAAGATAGCATATATTATCATCATTTTCATAATAGTTAGTGTATGTACAAAACTAAAATTCTTTTTCTTTATTGATAAAGAGATTAGCTCTATTTTGTCCTCGGCTTGGTAATGAAGGTATCCTCGTGTTATTTGTGATTCTAACAATTTTTAAAACATGGGAAAACTATTGCAATGGAAGAAGTTTATAAACAAATAAAGCCATAAATGTGGGTCTATGATGAATAAGTTAATGATAAAATTCAATTATGGATGTATTTTTTTAATATATATGCTTGAGCTTTGAATTATACTGCATGGTCAATGGTCACTACTTGTCTACGAGAATGGCAGGAGCTGAGCTTTAGTTACCGACGAGCACAAAGTTACTCAAGATATTCAATTTCAATATTCAAATTAATGATACATTTTATTCTCGCTAGAATATTCATACTTAATATTACATATGCAAATATTATTTGTGGATGTATTACGAACATTTTACATTAAACTAAATATATATTATTTCGATTTTTTTGTATTTCGAAATATGTAATGTTTTATGTTTCCCCTTCCCATTCATATTTCTGTTCTCATTTCGCGTACCATATTGACCTGCTAAAATGTATATCACTTAACATTTGTATTAGTGGAGGGAAACATTCAAAATGTGTGCATTGTAAGCCTCAATTTCATAATTGAGTTCGTATTAACTACAATATAACATGTAATGAGAAAATTTTAAACTATTATTTTTAATTTTTTAGTTTTTTTTATGTTTTTTTATAATTTTACCACTATTGTCTACAATTGCAACCATATTATTTACAAATTTTGTGCTTATGTTCATATATGCCTTTCTATTTTCCTACATTATTTGCATTTTCTAACTGTTGCAAGTGTCAAAAAATCCATTCTTCTGTGGAATATTTGATGAAATTGAATTAGATGTCTGTTCTATACTTCACCAAGTTGGAAGTATAGATATGCACTAAAAATAACAAGAGTTAACTGGGTCACTGGAGATTAATGTTGGCATAAGTTAGTACAGTGCATATAATAAGTTATTATAGTGCATAAGTTACAATGCATATTTCATATTTATTTACCATTTACTCATATTAGTTTTATTTGGACAGACTACTAAGACTAGGTCCAATGGAGACTGGGTCAATGGAAATAGTAGTATTGAGCTAAACTGCTGAAGAATGGTGAATCAAGAGTGGAGATTATAGACTAGGAGTTTGACTTTGTAGTTGTTGCACTTCACATGTAGTATTATTGTAATGTAATTTGAATTTAAGTTACCATTGTAATGCTATGAACAATGAATGTATGAACTATGAACTATGAAGCAACTATGAGTACAAACTAGGAGTGACAAAGTATCAAAGCAACTATGAATTTAAATTTTTCAAAATGATCCGACTTTGTAGTTGTTGCCTTGTTGGCACTTGACATGTTGTTTTTGTCAGTTAACCGATTTATTTAACGGATTAATTTGCGTGATTAATTGAAACGTTCAAATTAGTCGGTTAATTGACTAAATAAATCATTTAACCATGGTTATTTTTGACCGGTTCGGTCGGTAAACTGGAGGCTAAACTAACCGAAATCGGTTAACCAAACCGAAGCCCCTATAGCGATTAACCAAAAAAATTAACTGATTGAGTCGACTAATCAACCGCATCCAATCCTATAAGTGATGACATATTCGTTATTATTTATGGTAAAGGTAGGCCGGCTCTATGTTGGTAGAGGGCAGTGGGGTTGCGCCACAGTACATTCCTGTAGAAATGTACTATCGGAAGGTAGTCCCTTACCTTGTCATTGTTGAAAATCCATTCTCCAAAACATACCTTTACGAACTTGATTTTATACCTAAATATGCTATTGAATTTAACAAAAAAATTCCAGCTATTTTAATATGTTATTTGAAAAGTGTTTTAAAAGCAATGTCATTAGAAATAATATTAAATGATTTGTGAAAAATAGTTTAGTTATCATACGGTAAAAACTCATCTGTGCTTATGTGCGGCATGGTTTTGTGAGATACTTTTCTTTTCAAAGGTTATGTTTGGCATTAAAGTCGAACTCCGACACTGTAATATATATTAATGATTTGCGTTTCTCACACTGTTTTGCCTACCGATCTCGATATTTTTTATACTCAGGATAGATCCAAGTAGTTTTAGGATTAGCTGAAGATGCTTGGCGCTTCCAAAGAAGAACTAGAGATCTTCATCAATGTATGGACGTAGTTTACTTTTCGGCATGTTTGTTATTTTCCAGCAGTTGTAAGGATAGGTATTTATTACTATCCAGGCTGAGCTTAACCTAGGATCTGGTATATGTACTTAAAAAATTTTCCATTGTAAAGATTATTGAAATAATATATTCTATTCCGTTCGTGTGAGAGTCTGTTATGCCTTCGTTTTCTTTTTAACCTTGACAATCGATTTTTTCGGGGACTTGAATGCTCGACACACAATACAATGGACGTATTAGTGTTGATTTTCGAGGGTCGAAAATCCCATTCGTTACAGCTGCCTTAAGAGCGACTAACTGCCCCCCTCATGGGGTTCGACTGCCCCACTAAGTGGGTTGACATGTAGGCCCCATTTAATTAATTAAAAATATTAATTTCTTAAATGAATTATTTTTGTTTTGAATTTGTTTTTCGTCCTTAACTTCTTTGTTTGGACTCCGATTGCAAAACTCCAAATTTAAAACTTACTAAGAATTTCTTCACGAATGGAATGGTGCAAGTTTCATGGTCAAATTCCATTGATTGCACAAATTCCATTTTTGGAGCCTAATTAATTAGTTTGCTAACTAATTAAATAAATAACACAAAATTGCGATGTGTTACACCTTTAACCTCACAAATAACCAAGATCCAAGAACCCAAGTCTAAATCCAACCTTGCAACACCTTTCCTTTCCTCTCTTCATTACACTGCATTGCTTTTTCCCTCCTTCTCTCTGCATATTGTTCATGCCCTAATGTGATACGGCGAGTGTGGATTTGCTTCTTCAACTTCTAACTGGGTAGAATGTTTTGCAATGTTTTTCCTAGGATTCGCTCGAAAGTTGAATTGATATGGATTTGATTTACAATTAAAGCAAGGCTCCATTTGGTGTTGCCTAATCCTGCCTGTAACAGCCCTAGTTTTTAGCTATTTATTTCTTTTAATTTTTTTGTTTTTAGGAATATAATTTATATAAATTGTGTTTACCAATATTGTTTAAATATTTAATTTAGAGAATTAAACTCGTTAATTTAATATGATTTTTGTAACTAAATTTAAGAAGAAGAAAAAAAAAGGAAATTTTTATAATGTATAATGAAGTGTGTGGTAACTAAATGTTTTGGATATTATCATAATATCTGTTGTTATACCCATTCCCTAAAAATAATGAAAAGGAGAAAATTTGTAACATATTAAAGTAGTTAATTAATTATGTTAATTTGGTAGGTTATGACATGCAAATCATGTTGGTGGAATATTCTCAATTTTGACATATTAATTATGTTAGCAGTGAACATTGTTAAGCAATTTAAAACAATGAAACTTACAATCAATTTATTTGATAAATCTACCTTATTCCTAGTTAGCAATTCAAAACTTGAATAAAGGCACATACGGATATTTTAAAATGGAGTTAATGACAATTAATAGATATTTCAAAAAGAAATTTATGACAATTAATAGAGAAATTAATTGTAAAATTTCAGTAGTTGACCAGAATTAATTTATTGAATAATTAATGCAAATTAATAAAATTGATGAAAGATAAATAAGTTAATTCTTTTGGTTAATGGCATGAGGACACGAGGTTAATCCCCATTTTGTAGGAGAAATCTGCCCGTGTAACCAGTTCGGCTACCAGTGCCTACAAAGCGGACGGATTAATGTGAGACGTCGCAGGATTGATAATTAACAAAAAGGGTTAATTAACTAATTAAGTTAGTAACCAAATTTGAGTATGTAATTAAAGGAGGATAATTAATTGGTAATATGGTAATTAATTGAAATCAATTAAGGAGGGTAATTAAAAGGGATAAGGTAATCAATTGAAATCAATTAAAGGCAATTAAAGGGGAATTAATTGATTAGAAGAATATGGAAATCAAATTTGCCTTCCTTTGCGCGTGACACAAAATTTTATTCTTTTAACATTTTGACATTTGCCTCTTACCATTTGTTTCTTGAGCATGTCACTGTATTCATTTATTCACGCAGCCTTATCCACAAAAATATCAACTCTTCCAATTGCCATTTTTCCTCTCACCTAAATTAAATGCATTCAAAATTTAATATTGCCTATCTTTGCAAATTTTCGCATACCCATTATATCTCTCTGTTTCCACTGCGTTTGTTTTGCAATAAATACATTTTTCGAACCATTGATCAAGTAAATATTTATGTAAGCATTTATTACTTTTGCCTTTTCAGTTAAAAGCTTTTTCATTGCTTACCATAAATCACGCAAGAGCTCAAGTTTTGCTTCCTCAATCAAATCTGTTCAAATTTGCAGTAACGCATGCTTTAAATTTAGATTATAACTGGTATAAATCACGCAAGCTATCTAAAAAAAAAATCCAAAAGAGTGATATCGTTCAAACATAAAACTGAAAAGAGAAATCAACGCATGCATTTATCACAATTTTCGTGTAGCGTTCAAACAAGAAGAACTGGAAATAAATCTCTTGCCTAAACGCATGCACTCAAAAAATCAACGCTTGCATTTATTTCTTACGTTTTCAAACCTGCCTATTTATCTCCCCTTTTTATTTCGCAAGTTTATCTATAAATACTTTGCCTCATTCACATAAGTTTTCATATCTCCTTGTTTGTCCCTCTCTGGTACAAGCTTCTATCAGGTAAATAATTTGCATTGTTTATTTCTTTGCTTCTTCCAATTTTCCTTCCTCCTTCTTGTGTTCTCTGATTTCCTTGCTCGGCTACTTCCCCATCATGCCGTGCCATTTTTAAATACATATAGAACTTTGTTAGTAGTAGGCTGGAAGAAATGATATAAATTGATTGTAGGAAGCTAGACTATGGAATTAGTGTAGTTATGATGTAGTTAGTGGTATTGTGGATTTGGATAAGTGCAGTTTGAAGAGGAAGGCATAGAAAAAAAAAAGAATTACAATTTAATAATGGAGAAGATAAATTGATAAGGAGAAAATGATATGAAATGTTGTTTAATTCAAATAAACAATATTGTATGAATAAATCTTGGGTGAATATAATAAAATGACATTTATTTCAATTTTTAATGGTTGAAATAAATTTAAGATGGTTAAAAATAAATTTAACTACTTATTTGAGAATTTGGGTGGATAAATATCAATGGATTGTATTTATTATGGTTAATAAAAGGATATTGGTGATGTATACCAATAATCACCTTTTAATGTTTAATAATAAAAGTAAAAGAAGAAATAATTTGCCTAAACATGATGAACATGTATGTGAAATAAAGTATTATTTAATGAATTCGAATGTAGTTAGTGGCTACATTTGATTAAATCGAATAATTTGAACAGTATTGTGTTTGTTGCCAATATTGTCATTTTATTTAAATAAATATATATGAGAATGAAAATAATTGATCATGATAAATATGATTAAAAATGTGAGAAATAATTTAATAATGTCTAAACATGTATTTGTTTTGTTTGGGTGCATAACATCTTTTTATTCAATCAATTGTATTAAATTTGCAATTTATTTTGCAATTTATTCAATTTATTTTATGCATGCGTACGGTTGAAGTATGGGCCTAGGATATGTTGAGACGGTTAGCGGGTTGTAGTAGTCGAGCAAGTTGAACTAAATTTCATTTATTCTATTCGTTCCAGTTGTTCTGAAATTTTGCTTTGACCGTAATTTTTAAATTCGCATACTTGGTATTTGGATCTTATAGATTTAAGTCAAGGCTTTGCATCCGCCGAAGTTTGATCGTGCTTTCCGTTTTTTTTTCCGAAGTAGATACCGTGTTTGATTTAGATCCACTGCAGCGTTTAAGGTGAGTATTTCTCACCAGACATATGTACATATATTTTGTGAATTATCGCAAGTGTATGTGTAAAAATTTTATTTAAATATTATCTGTCTGTAGTATAACGTAGAATGATGAATCCCATTTAAATTGACACCTCATCAGTTATTATCTGTTGTATTATTTCTGCAGTTATATTATATTATTGTTTATTTACTGCTTAAATCACCACTGCAAGTTCCCTGTTAAATTTAGATTGTTGTGGGCTGAAATGATAGGCCTAAATGATGATTACTGTGCTATTATTATGTTAACTGTTTAACTGTTAACTTGGGATTGCGGGTTTGAAATGATAGAACCCGGGGTTTGTAAATTACGGATTGAAATGATATAAATCCGTATCACTTGACCTAGGCTAGAAAACTATATACAGGCCCGTGGTCCTTATAATATTTTCTGAAATATTTAAAATTATTTTGAAAGTTAAATATTTGATTTAATATCTTTAAAGGATTTTATATTGATTTTGAATGAGTTATAAATGTTAATAAATAAATAAATAAATATTTGAATAAAATTTTGGAATATAACTTATTTTGGAAATTCTGGATTTTTGAAAGGATAAGATTTCAGTTAAGAAATATATATATAAGTTATATTTGGAAATATTTATTAAGTTAAACAATCTACTAAAGCATTTAAATGCTGTCTTTTGAAATTGGACTAGTTTTACCCGTAACTTTAGGTAGCATTTCCTAAGTGCTATAGAATCTGGAATTTGATTGTTTTGAAATTTAAGGAATTTGATAAATTATATTTATGTTTAAGTTTTGGAGACCTTTAAGATATGAGATTTATAACTGGATTTTTCTTAATAAATTTAAGATGAACATTCTAGTGTTAAGTAAATTTTGAAATTATTTAATGGCATAATTTTGGAGTTTTATCTATGGAATTTATGGGAATATTCAAGACGAAATAATAAACACTAATTTGTTGAAAGAAAAAAAATCCAACCTTAGTTTTGAATATTAATACTCCAATTGGATATATATATAGGAATTGAAATGGTCTTGGGAACATGAAGTGATATTTAAATTATGGTTTAAAATAAAGAAATATATTTGTAAAGCTATGTAAATTATCTTCTTTACAA
The DNA here is from genome assembly GCA_030765085.1 of Allium cepa. NCBI lineage: Eukaryota > Viridiplantae > Streptophyta > Magnoliopsida > Asparagales > Amaryllidaceae > Allium > Allium cepa. Next base: position 442,639,910 of record CM060938.1, on the reverse strand, counting down.
AGTAACCATAAAGTTAAACCATTTATATCCAAACCATTTGTGTTTTGGGAGTTATGTTTTTTTTTCCAATATATTATGGTTTAAAGGTATAATTCAAATATTTGGTTTCCAGATATTATAAATTTTAAGCAGTATGGTTTTGGAAAAGAATTATATTTGAATATAACGATATCATGTTGTTTTGGGTTTTAAATGATATCGTATTTATAGTTTTGAAATGGAAATGTTTATACTGGTTTTAAAGTATAAATTGTTTTTAAATGACCACGGGTTATAATAACGATGGGTTGGCAAAGAGACCGGGATCGGATATGGACATACTCTCTGTCGATACCGAAAACCACTTTGACCAACCGTGTACGCGGTGGAGATTCCAGAATGAAGTAGGTCGGTGGTGGCGTTTCCTGTAAGGTAAATACGTGGACCCGACTCCCGTGAGTTGGCATAAGGTGGCTAAAACAGGAGCAATTCCAGGCCAATGAGGTCATTCCTCTGATCGGACGCTCCTCTTCGATATTATACTATGATCTTGGATTGATTCAGTGGCCACTTCTATATTTTGATTTTGGGGGAGTTAGTTCGAGGTGGGCGGCAGCTGCGCGCTGCGCGTTACCATCAGCCTGGATAGCAATTGGTATATCTACCCTGGCATTGCCTAGTTGTGCCGTGTCACCTACCCTATCGCGCCTTGTACGAGTTTGGTTTTCTCCCGTAGCCCGTGTGGTATCCTCTAGTGGCTTCCCGATCAGGAGGGACTATGATATTGGATGGACTACTGGGACTATTACGTGTTAAGGGCTATATGGGTAACCCCTTAACGCTATTAAAAAGTAAGTTTATTTTATAAATAGACACTAGTATAATAGCGCAATATACTACATAGTAAATAGTTTGACGGATCCTTAGAGGATGGGCGGTCCCAAGCATCCTTTAAGTTACTTGCTCTATATTACAGTACACTTGAATTAGCTTACATATATATTCGTATGTATGTCCTGACTCGAGTGTTATGTTTTATTTTTACGCTCGGGTCAGCCTGAGTTGCAGCTTCAATTTCTTCTCCGTAGCTAGGACACTCAGTAGATCATTCGCGCTGCTGGAAGTTGTTTCAGCCTTTATCTTTTCTGGAATTCAAGACTTTGAAGACTCTATCTCTATTTATGTCTTAAAATTTGTATTGAGGATTATAGACAATGTAAGTTCTGTTTTGTTGAAGTTATATCAATGGCTTCATGAACCACTAAATTTTTAATTTCCGCTGCGAGATTCTGATATCGGTGTATGTGATTCTGTGATCTATTTATTGTATATTCTGAGTTTTGCCAAATTTATTCTACAACGCAGTATTTTGAACAATTCAAGTCCGACAATGTGCGGATGCGAAGGGTTGAAAATACTGGGTCGTTACATTTGGTATCAGAGCTTTGGTTCTAGGCAAAACTTAGAATGTATGGTAAATTTGATTTACAGAATCACGTTCATTCGAGATTGAACCACTCTCTTTTCGAATTTTGGAACATTCCCTACGGTTCCAAAGCTCATTCGTATCCCTCACTTTTTCATCTGCTTTAGATTCTGGAGTATCTCATAACTCCACTTCGGATGATCTTTATTGTAAATTGGCGGTCTCGCCATTATTCTAATAAAGGGGTGAAACTCCTTTACCATTAGCATTGATTCACCGGAGATTTATATTTATCCTCGGTTTATATGCTAGTATCTTTGGTTATTCCAAATTCTATCTCTTCGGATCAAATGTAGATTTACCCCAACCACATCGATATGGCTCTTTAAGTCACGGATGACTAGGTCAAGGTTGTCCGCGACTTATATAGACTTACCCAGTTTCCTTATTCTGATCTTCTGATTTCAATTTATCTTGAATTCTATTTGATTTGAGTTCATCAAATTTGAGTCTCTATCCTGGTTTGAGAAGTTTATTCCTATATTTGAAATTAAAATCTAATATTATATATATGAGTATAATTTTCAAAATTTTATAATTAATTTAACTAGTTGTCAAGAGATAATAGTTTTGATTTTATTTATGGTGTTGTAAGCCATGTGTTTGTCTAATAAATAAGTGAATATAAAACAATGGTTATAAATTAATTTGGAAACAGAAATGAATTTAAAACTAAAACTTGAGAATTAAATTTCTGATGATTTCAAACCTTGTGTTTAAATTTTAAAAGGATGTAATAAGTATTTTTGTATAGAAATTTGTTTCCAAAGAAATTTTAAAATTAGTGCTTTTCTCTTTGTCACTGGAAAATAATTTCGGTGATGACTGCAGCATCATCGACATTCATTTTCGAGTTTCGAAGTGAAAAGACCATTCTGTAGTCTGGCTACAGTGTTTCCTTGAGATTTTAATTGATTTGAATTTCTAAAGTATGACTTAATATATATAGATATATAATTTAAATTTGATTTGACATATTAGGTATATATATTTAGTTATCTCTAAATGGTTTGAAGGGAATCAGGAATTTAATTCTTAAAGTTATCTTGAGGAAGGAAAATAAATATAATAACAAAAATTTGAATAAAAAGGTTCCAATTGGAGATAATTAAATTGAAAGTTTTATTTGTATAACACCCAATTTCATTTAATATAACTTACCATGATTTTCAAAAGTTAACATGTAATTGGATAATATACAATATAAAAGGATTTTATGAGTGGTTATAATAAATATTATACACTTAAATTTTAGTTATAAAAGATTAATGGGGATAAATAAGGAAAAGGAATTTAAGGAATTTTATTCAAATGTCTTAATAATCAAATTAATTTAATATGGAGCCGTAAATCTAACCAAGAGATTTTAATAAAAGGTTATTTCCTGAAATGAATATGTTTGTGTAATAAATAAGGTATCTTTGAATAAGGAAAATATATTTGAAAGGGATATTTTTGGAGTAAGGATTATATATCTTCAAATCATAGTTTAATTGATGTCTAAATAAATAGTTAAGACGTATTCTAATATCACTAAATTTTGATAATTGAGAATTGGTTTTCAAATGGAAATTCAAGGGTAACTTATTGAAGGAATATCTTATTTATAAGATAAGTATTTTTAATAAAGTGTTAGGTTATTTGTTAAAATTCAGAGTTAAGTACATAATAAACTGATTAGGAATACTATTATATCTACTATAGCATATTATGAGTGCTGCTGTTTCTAAAAATAAAATGTTTTGGAAATTTTTTTTTTATAAATGAACTTAGGAATATTTCAACCTTGAAATGAATATTGTTTGGCATTGAATTTAAAAGGTATAAATGAAGATTATTTTAAAGGTATTATGATTTTAGTAGCATGATTTCCAAATTTATAAATTTAATGATTTCAAAGCATTATGATTGCAAATTTATTATCTTATTTGTTTTCAAACTATCTTTAAGTGTCCTTGGTTTCCCTATCTGCTACAGAATGAGGAGGCTATTGCTTATACCAGTCTATTTAGAAATCTTTTCTATAATCTTTAAAAATCTTTGTTACTCATCGGGGCCTGAGCACCGCTTACCACCCATAGACCGACGGTCGAACTGAAAAGAGTAAAACCGATTCTAGAAGATCTTCTTCGTGCTTCAAATCCGGAACTATTCGTTTAAAGTTCTTGTTTATCTAGCTTATCTTCCTTTGTTTCTTTTCTTTTGTTCCTTTTCGAGGACGAAAAGTTCTTAAGTGGGGGAGAGTGTAACAGCCCTAGTTTTTAGCTATTTATTTCTTTTAATTTTTTTGTTTTTAGGAATATAATTTATATAAATTGTGTTTACCAATATTGTTTAAATATTTAATTTAGAGAATTAAACTCGTTAATTTAATATGATTTTTGTAACTAAATTTAAGAAGAAGAAAAAAAAAAGGAAATTTTTATAATGTATAATGAAGTGTGTGGTAACTAAATGTTTTGGATATTATCATAATATCTGTTGTTATACCCATTCCCTAAAAATAATGAAAAGGAGAAAATTTGTAACATATTAAAGTAGTTAATTAATTATGTTAATTTGGTAGGTTATGACATGCAAATCATGTTGGTGGAATATTCTCAATTTTGACATATTAATTATGTTAGCAGTGAACATTGTTAAGCAATTTAAAACAATGAAACTTACAATCAATTTATTTGATAAATCTACCTTATTCCTAGTTAGCAATTCAAAACTTGAACAAAGGCACATACGGATATTTTAAAATGGAGTTAATGACAATTAATAGATATTTCAAAAAGAAATTTATGACAATTAATAGAGAAATTAATTGTAAAATTTCAGTAGTTGACCAGAATTAATTTATTGAATAATTAATGCAAATTAATAAAATTGATGAAAGATAAATAAGTTAATTCTTTTGGTTAATGGCATGAGGACACGAGGTTAATCCCCATTTTGTAGGAGAAATCTGCCCGTGTAACCAGTCCGGCTACCAGTGCCTACAAAGCGGACGGATTAATGTGAGACGTCGCAGGATTGATAATTAACAAAAAGGGTTAATTAACTAATTAAGTTAGTAACCAAATTTGAGTATGTAATTAAAGGAGGATAATTAATTGGTAATATGGTAATTAATTGAAATCAATTAAGGAGGGTAATTAAAAGGGATAAGGTAATCAATTGAAATCAATTAAAGGCAATTAAAGGGGAATTAATTGATTAGAAGAATATGGAAATCAAATTTGCCTTCCTTTGCGCGTGACACAAAATTTTATTCTTTTAACATTTTGACATTTGCCTCTTACCATTTGTTTCTTGAGCATGTCACTGTATTCATTTATTCACGCAGCCTTATCCACAAAAATATCAACTCTTCCAATTGCCATTTTTCCTCTCACCTAAATTAAATGCATTCAAAATTTAATATTGCCTATCTTTGCAAATTTTCGCATACCCATTATATCTCTCTGTTTCCACTGCGTTTGTTTTGCAATAAATACATTTTTCGAACCATTGATCAAGTAAATATTTATGTAAGCATTTATTACTTTTGCCTTTTCAGTTAAAAGCTTTTTCATTGCTTACCATAAATCACGCAAGAGCTCAAGTTTTGCTTCCTCAATCAAATCTGTTCAAATTTGCAGTAACGCATGCTTTAAATTTAGATTATAACTGGTATAAATCACGCAAGCTATCTAAAAAAAAAATCCAAAAGAGTGATATCGTTCAAACATAAAACTGAAAAGAGAAATCAACGCATGCATTTATCACAATTTTCGTGTAGCGTTCAAACAAGAAGAACTGGAAATAAATCTCTTGCCTAAACGCATGCACTCAAAAAATCAACGCTTGCATTTATTTCTTACGTTTTCAAACCTGCCTATTTATCTCCCCTTTTTATTTCGCAAGTTTATCTATAAATACTTTGCCTCATTCACATAAGTTTTCATATCTCCTTGTTTGTCCCTCTCTGGTACAAGCTTCTATCAGGTAAATAATTTGCATTGTTTATTTCTTTGCTTCTTCCAATTTTCCTTCCTCCTTCTTGTGTTCTCTGATTTCCTTGCTCGGCTACTTCCCCATCATGCCGTGCCATTTTTAAATACATATAGAACTTTGTTAGTAGTAGGCTGGAAGAAATGATATAAATTGATTGTAGGAAGCTAGACTATGGAATTAGTGTAGTTATGATGTAGTTAGTGGTATTGTGGATTTGGATAAGTGCAGTTTGAAGAGGAAGGCATAGAAAAAAAAAAGAATTACAATTTAATAATGGAGAAGATAAATTGATAAGGAGAAAATGATATGAAATGTTGTTTAATTCAAATAAACAATATTGTATGAATAAATCTTGGGTGAATATAATAAAATGACATTTATTTCAATTTTTAATGGTTGAAATAAATTTAAGATGGTTAAAAATAAATTTAACTACTTATTTGAGAATTTGGGTGGATAAATATCAATGGATTGTATTTATTATGGTTAATAAAAGGATATTGGTGATGTATACCAATAATCACCTTTTAATGTTTAATAATAAAAGTAAAAGAAGAAATAATTTGCCTAAACATGATGAACATGTATGTGAAATAAAGTATTATTTAATGAATTCGAATGTAGTTAGTGGCTACATTTGATTAAATCGAATAATTTGAACAGTATTGTGTTTGTTGCCAATATTGTCATTTTATTTAAATAAATATATATGAGAATGAAAATAATTGATCATGATAAATATGAATAAAAATGTGAGAAATAATTTAATAATGTCTAAACATGTATTTGTTTTGTTTGGGTGCATAACATCTTTTTATTCAATCAATTGTATTAAATTTGCAATTTATTTTGCAATTTATTCAATTTATTTTATGCATGCGTACGGTTGAAGTATGGGCCTAGGATATGTTGAGACGGTTAGCGGGTTGTAGTAGTCGAGCAAGTTGAACTAAATTTCTTTTATTCTATTCGTTCCAGTTGTTCTGAAATTTTGCTTTGACCGTAATTTTTAAATTCGCATACTTGGTATTTGGATCTTATAGATTTAAGTCAAGGCTTTGCATCCGCCGAAGTTTGATCGTGCTTTCCGTTTTTTTTTCCGAAGTAGATACCGTGTTTGATTTAGATCCACTGCAGCGTTTAAGGTGAGTATTTCTCACCAGACATATGTACATATATTTTGTGAATTATCGCAAGTGTATGTGTAAAAATTTTATTTAAATATTATCTGTCTGTAGTATAACGTAGAATGATGAATCCCATTTAAATTGACACCTCATCAGTTATTATCTGTTGTATTATTTCTGCAGTTATATTATATTATTGTTTATTTACTGCTTAAATCACCACTGCAAGTTCCCTGTTAAATTTAGATTGTTGTGGGCTGAAATGATAGGCCTAAATGATGATTACTGTGCTATTATTATGTTAACTGTTTAACTGTTAACTTGGGATTGCGGGTTTGAAATGATAGAACCCGGGGTTTGTAAATTACGGATTGAAATGATATAAATCCGTATCACTTGACCTAGGCTAGAAAACTATATACAGGCCCGTGGTCCTTATAATATTTTCTGAAATATTTAAAATTATTTTGAAAGTTAAATATTTGATTTAATATCTTTAAAGGATTTTATATTGATTTTGAATGAGTTATAAATGTTAATAAATAAATAAATAAATATTTGAATAAAATTTTGGAATATAACTTATTTTGGAAATTCTGGATTTTTGAAAGGATAAGATTTCAGTTAAGAAATATATATATAAGTTATATTTGGAAATATTTATTAAGTTAAACAATCTACTAAAGCATTTAAATGCTGTCTTTTGAAATTGGACTAGTTTTACCCGTAACTTTAGGTAGCATTTCCTAAGTGCTATAGAATCTGGAATTTGATTGTTTTGAAATTTAAGGAATTTGATAAATTATATTTATGTTTAAGTTTTGGAGACCTTTAAGATATGAGATTTATAACTGGATTTTTCTTAATAAATTTAAGATGAACATTCTAGTGTTAAGTAAATTTTGAAATTATTTAATGGCATAATTTTGGAGTTTTATCTATGGAATTTATGGGAATATTCAAGACGAAATAATAAACACTAATTTGTTGAAAGAAAAAAAATCCAACCTTAGTTTTGAATATTAATACTCCAATTGGATATATATATAGGAATTGAAATGGTCTTGGGAACATGAAGTGATATTTAAATTATGGTTTAAAATAAAGAAATATATTTGTAAAGCTATGTAAATTATCTTCTTTAAAAAGTAACCATAAAGTTAAACCATTTATATCCAAACCATTTGTGTTTTGGGAGTTATGTTTTTTTTTCCAATATATTATGGTTTAAAGGTATAATTCAAATATTTGGTTTCCAGATATTATAAATTTTAAGCAGTATGGTTTTGGAAAAGAATTATATTTGAATATAACGATATCATGTTGTTTTGGGTTTTAAATGATATCGTATTTATAGTTTTGAAATGGAAATGTTTATACTGGTTTTAAAGTATAAATTGTTTTTAAATGACCACGGGTTATAATAACGATGGGTTGGCAAAGAGACCGGGATTGGATATGGACATACTCTCTGTCGATACCGAAAACCACTTTGACCAACCGTGTACGCGGTGGAGATTCCAGAATGAAGTAGGTCGGTGGTGGCGTTTCCTGTAAGGTAAATACGTGGACCCGACTCCCGTGAGTTGGCATAAGGTGGCTAAAACAGGAGCAATTCCAGGCCAATGAGGTCATTCCTCTGATCGGACGCTCCTCTTCGATATTATACTATGATCTTGGATTGATTCAGTGGCCACTTCTATATTTTGATTTTGGGGGAGTTAGTTCGAGGTGGGCGGCAGCTGCGCGCTGCGCGTTACCATCAGCCTGGATAGCAATTGGTATATCTACCCTGGCATTGCCTAGTTGTGCCGTGTCACCTACCCTATCGCGCCTTGTACGAGTTTGGTTTTCTCCCGTAGCCCGTGTGGTATCCTCTAGTGGCTTCCCGATCAGGAGGGACTATGATATTGGATGGACTACTGGGACTATTACGTGTTAAGGGCTATATGGGTAACCCCTTAACGCTATTAAAAAGTAAGTTTATTTTATAAATAGACACTAGTATAATAGCGCAATATACTACATAGTAAATAGTTTGACGGATCCTTAGAGGATGGGCGGTCCCAAGCATCCTTTAAGTTACTTGCTCTATATTACAGTACACTTGAATTAGCTTACATTATATAAGTATGTATGTCCTGACTCGAGTGTTATGTTTTATTTTTACGCTCGGGTCAGCCTGAGTTGCAGCTTCAATTTCTTCTCCGTAGCTAGGACACTCAGTAGATCATTCGCGCTGCTGGAAGTTGTTTCAGCCTTTATCTTTTCTGGAATTCAAGACTTTGAAGACTCTATCTCTATTTATGTCTTAAAATTTGTATTGAGGATTATAGACAATGTAAGTTCTGTTTTGTTGAAGTTATATCAGTGGCTTCATGAACCACTAAATTTTTAATTTCCGCTGCGAGATTCTGATATCGGTGTATGTGATTCTGTGATCTATTTATTGTATATTCTGAGTTTTGCCAAATTTATTCTACAACGCAGTATTTTGAACAATTCAAGTCCGACAATGTGCGGATGCGAAGGGTTGAAAATACTGGGTCGTTACACTGCCTTTACCCCCTACCATGCCATGGAAGACTCGCCCGATCACTTCTCATTTACATCACTACTCCTTTATGCTAATTACACTTATACACTTCTAACGTTATTATCTCTTATCCTAATAGAAGCTTCTAGAATGTTCCATCTTTGTGAAGAGTTATGTGTGCTAATTAGTTGCTAATGTCTTTATTTGATTATTAGATTAGGGAACAAGAGTTCGAACAACTTATATCGATTGAAAAGTTGTTTACCGATAAACCGATTTTCGGTCACATTATCGATTTTCTTCGATGATTATATTTTTGTAAACAATTTTCAAAAACAAGTTTCTTACCATTATTCGTTAATTAAATGATGTTTAACAAGGTTATAAAATCATGTTTATAACACTTAATTATATTCCAAAATGTTAAGATGTTCAAAGATGAAGTGTTTGAATTTTCGGATTGCTACATTCTCCCCCATTTGGAAATTTCGTCCTCGAATTCAAATAAGAATGATAATCAAAGGAGTTAAATGAAACAAGATACATATATAGAGTACCGCTGAAACTATATACAAACTAAATTGCGAACCAGAATTGTAACAACCCTGTATTTTGTGATTTATTTTTTTGTATATTTTAATTATTTTAATTAAATTTTTGATTTAAAAGCTTATTTTATTTATGTTGAATGTTAAACTTTAGTTTTGATATGAATTATCATTCCAAAGCATGACTAAAAAGAATATTTTCCAAAAAGTGAGTTTTTGGTCAAAATAGTCAAACTTTGACTTTTATTTTAAAAATTTAGAAGTTTGAAAATTTAAATTTTTTCTTTTATTTTGAAAGTGCATAAAATTTTAAGAACACTGCTTTTTGTTTCGTTGGAAACGGATTTAAATTGTGAAAGTTATGTATATTTCAATATTGAGTGCAATTTCTTTATTCTGCAATTTTGTTATTTTAAATAGTATAAATTTTATTTTTCTTTGTCGTATTTTATTGAAATATGTATTGATATGTTATTTTATGTATGTTTTTGTCTTTTAATATTTTTGAAGTGAGGTAGGAATTTTTCTAGAGTTAGTAGTATTTTTCTTGTAATTTCCATGCCCTGTTTTCAATTTTTAAACATTTTCTTTACTTCTTTTCTATTTTTCTCCAATATAATTATTTATTTTATTTTAGAAATGATAAATAAATTATTTTATTTCAAAAATTTTCTTTAGAATATTTTTAAAATGAAGTAGATACTTTTCCAAAGCCATTGATGTTTTAATTGTAATTTTTGAACCCTGTTTTCAATTTTTAAGCAATTTCCTTAATTCTTTTTATATTTTCTTTAAATTTAATTATATATTTTTATTTTTTTCCACTTTGCTTCGGTTTTAGATGTACTTGCTGAAGTTATTTTGTTTTACTTGATTTAAAAGAAAAGGAAGTATGGAAGGTTTTAAAAGCTAAGAAATGTAAAGTCGTTTCACCGTTTCTTTTACCGTTTCTTTTTCGATCAATGCATCAATTTATTGTAGCCGTTCCTTTTCTTTTGCTTATTTACGTGAAAGTTTCTCATTCCATCAATAATACACATCCATTTCAGATCTGAGCAAAGAAAAATAAGAAATGGCTTCTTCTTTGCTCACTTTTCTTCCTCTTTTTTTCCATGTTTTCACTTGAATTTGCTTTGATTCTTCCATGTGTTTGCTCGGCCATAGCCTCACAATCACCACCACCGACCACCACCACTTCTTCCCCACACAATCCACGGCCAAACCAATCCCCTCCTCTGAACTGAGAGTGCTTTGACCATCCAATGATCCAATCTCCACAAAAACTATGTAAAATCCCTTAAAACATTGCCTAGCCTAGCCTAGTTGTTTCACCACCTTCATACACCACCTTGGCTGTACCTATTTGCTCCACCATCACCTCCTCCATCTACAGCAGCCCTCAGCCCCTCCTCTGACAAAAAAAATCCAGGACATGACCATTGGATGAAGCATCACCACAAACTTTGCACAAAAACTCCACAAACATGCTAGCAGAACTCATGTTTCATCACTACCCTTCCATACCTTGCCTTGGCCACCTCATAGCCACCACCTCAAGCCATCACATCGCCTCTGACATCAGTTCCAGACCTGTACCTGACATGACCAGACCTGTAGCAATGAAGGCCGAACCCAAACATGACCATAGGTCGAGCCTATGTTGTACCAAAACTACTTTGCCTTGACCTTTAGCATTCTTTGCCTTATAACTTACCATACCCCTTCTCATTTCCATTGTAGCCATGCCTTTCCGAGTCAAACCTGACCTATATGATGCCATAACTGAGCCAAAACATCATTATGGACAAGCTAAAGAGTCCCTTAGGCCAAGCATTGAAGTGATTGAGTCATGGTAAAATCATCTTGTTCATTGTTGCTTTTATTTCAATCTGTTTCAATGTTGTTTTGTATTAGAAATTCATGTGTTATATTATTTTTTTGTTTTGGGTTGTAACACAAGTTCTAAGCTTGGGTCTCTTCCCACTTGAGCCTATTGTTGTGTCATCGTGCCTTCGAGAATCCGTTGTGTCATTTGTATTGCAATCTCCAGCACCAAAAAAGTGAGTATTTCTCACCAGACATTATGTACTTATATAAGTAGTAAATTGACACCCTGCGAATCTGCAGAACTATATTAACATGTTATAACAATTTATATTATTATCATATGATGTTCACACCTGTTAAACACCTGTTACTGTTATTTCATGTTATTCTGTATATTTTATCAGTTTATCACACTGCAAGTTCCCTGTAAATTAGAATCACTATGGGTTGAAATGATACATACCCGAACGGACTTTAGAATAGGGAAAAATCATTATGGGCTGAAATGATAGACTTGAACGGTTTTTATTTAATTTATTTGAACTTGGAATTGCGGGTTCGAAATGATAAAACCCGGATTTTCTTTGTAAATTACGGGTTGAAATGATATATTACCCGTATCACTTTACCTAGCGTAGAAAATTATATACAGTCCCGTAGTTAAAATATGTTTTTCTAAAAATTTTAAAATATTTTAGAAATTTAATTATTATAATATTTGATTTGAAATTTAATAAAAATATAACTTTTGTAAAGTATAATTTATTTTCCAGAAATCTATAAGTTAAATAAATTATGGAAAAGTTAGAAAATATGAATGTAAGTAATGTTGGAAATTTTGATTTAATTTTTAATGGAATTTAAATTAACTTTGAAAATATGATAAATTTATGATATTTTGAATTTAAATGAATTCAAAGTTATTTTATATCATATTAATTATGTTTAATAAAGTTGAAATGTGAAATGAATGAATATTTAAGTTGAAATTTTGAAGTATAACTAAAATTGGAAATTTATGAAATTGACTTAAAAGTGAACTTTTAGTTAAGAAAATAAAAATAAAACTAAGTTATATTTGAGAATTTGAACTTAAGTGTTAGTTGAAATTTAATGCAAGGAATTTAAAATTGAACAATGCAATTTAATAAGCGAATTATTATTAAATCTTGATTTTTGAATGGAAATTTAACTTTATAAAGTCATGAACTTGAGGAAAATTAAATGATGTTTATAAATGTGAAAATGTATGATTTTATGAGTTAAAAATGTTTTAAATAAAAATATAATTGGTTAAGAAATTATATTGAATATTTGGAGTTAATTGACTGCATTTTTGAATTGCTATTAATTACAATGCAAATGATATTATAGTATTTGTAAATGTTGTAGTTGATGATAATGAACTAAAAAGATAAATTGAATTAAAAGCTATTATAGAAATTTTTTGTAAGTGCTATAATTTTTGAATTTAACAAAATTTATTTGAAATTTAAATGAACCCTATTACAAGATTTTAAAATGTTGTCTTTTGTTAAATTGAACCGTTTTGAATGTATCTTTCCGTAGCGTTTTCTAAATGCTGCGAAAAGTGGAACTTCACTGTTTTGATAAACGTAAGTGAATAAATGAACTTTGGAAGTTGAAAATTTTGGAAATTTAATAATTTAATTTTTAACATAATAACTTCATTTTTATGATTAAAAATGATTTTTTTTGGAATATAAACTATTTTGAAATATGAATTGAAATGGTATTTTAAATTGAATAAAATGAATAATGATTTGTAATGTGGTTTCGAAAAGATATGATATTTTGATATATTAAAATGATTTGAAATGTGGTACTGAAAGATATGATATTTTGATATATTAAAATTATTTGAAACGAAGTTTTGAAAGATATGATATTTTGATATTAAATGATTTGAAAAATGAAGCTTTGAAAGGTTATGATATTTTGATGTATTGAAATGATTTGAAAGGAAGTTTTTAAAGGATATGATAATTTAATATATTGAAATGGTTAGAAATGACTTGATATTTATTTTGATAAATATTTGAATTGAAAGATATGGTGTGATGATATATTGAAATGGTTTGGAAATGATTTAATCTTTATTTTGATAAAGGTTTGGGTTGAAATGACATTTTATTTTTGAAGTATAAAATATTGTTTTAAAGTTATAACTATGGGTTATAATAACGATTGTTTGTTAAAGAGACCGGGATCAGATATTGTCTTATAGCCGGCCAATACCGAAAACCACTTTAACAACTGTGTACACGGTGGAGATTCTAGAATGAAGTAGGATGGTGGCGACGTTCTCGAGGTATACCGCGTGGACCCAACTCCCGTGGTTGGCATAAATGACTAAAACAAGAGCTATACCGGGCTACACAAAGGGTCGCACCCTTTCATCGAGCATGCTCCATCGGAAACCATTCTATTACTTTTGCGATTCGATATGTGGCGCCACTTTGATTTGGGGGTATTGTTCGAGGTGGGCGGAAGCTGCTGGCTTTCCGTCACCACCGGTCCGGGAGTGCAAACGGTGTATCCACCCTGGCATTGCCTCGCGTGCCGTGTCATCTCCTTATATCGAGCCCACTACGATTTTGGTTTTAAAGATTCGACCGCGTTAAGGTTCACCAACCCTTAATGCTATTTTCTATATGATTATACTTTACTGATTAGATACTACTGTATATAGCGTATATTACTACATAGTAAATAGTTTAACGGATCCTTAGAGGATGGGCGGTCCCAAGCATCTTCTAAGTTACTTGTACCTTTGCTACAGTTCACTTGAGTTGGTTTACATTGTATAAGTATGTATGTCCAGACTCGAGTGTTTGTATTCTTTATTTACGCTCGGGTCAGCCTGAGATATTCACAGATTTGGATTTCCACTTTCTGGAGAATGGAATCGCCGGAGATTATCTACTTGTCAAGTTTCATCTTTTCAGTTCGGTTGTTCTATTCAGCTTGTACTTGGTTATCATATTTAAACTTATGTTGTACTTTATTTCTTCTATTGTATCTTATGTAACTCTGATATATTTATATAGTAGCTTCATGAACTACTATCTCTTTTACTTCCGCTGCATTATTATTACTCTGTGTCTGTGATCTGTGATTTTTATTTACTCTATTCTGAGATTTGCCAAATTTTTATTTACAACGCGGTATTTTGAGCAATTCAATTCCGGCATGAGTGTCTACCTATACACTTGTAATGAATGCGAATGGTTGAAAATATCGGGTAGTTACAGTTGGTATCAGAGCTTTGGTAGCTCTAGGCAAAACTCAGCATATGGAGTGAATGTAATTACAGAATCACTTTCATTCGAGTTTGGATCTCTTCCTTTTTGACTCGATTTCTTTGAATTTTGGAACGTTCCCTGCGGTTCCAAAATCCATTCATGTCCCTCACTATTCATCTTCTTTTGGTTCTGTAGTATCCCATAACTCCACTTCAAAATGATCTTTATAATGAGTTGGCAGTCCCGCCAATCTCAAAATTTGAATTGTAAAAGGGTGAAACTCCTTTACAATTAGCATCGATTCATCAAAGATTTATATCTATCCTTGGTTTAGATGCTAATATCTTTTATTATCCCAAAATCTAACTCTTGAGATCGAATGTAGATTTACCCTAGAAAATCCATATTGATCTTATTCTTTAAGTCACGGTTTACCCGGTTAAGGTTGCCCGTGATTTATATAAGCTTATCCATCTTCCTATTCTGTTATTTAATCATGTCATCCTTCTTTCCAACTTATTT
This sequence comes from Allium cepa, assembly GCA_030765085.1. Taxonomy (NCBI): domain Eukaryota; kingdom Viridiplantae; phylum Streptophyta; class Magnoliopsida; order Asparagales; family Amaryllidaceae; genus Allium; species Allium cepa. The sequence goes on along the minus strand of CM060938.1, from coordinate 442,624,635 downwards.
TTAAATCAGAATTTCCTTTGATTTGAGTTAATCAAAATTTGAATCTCTATCCTTTGTTGAAAATATGTTCCTGCATGGTGTATTTGTGAACTAATATTTAAAATTAAAATGTTTTATATATTGTGTTGTTTGGGTTGTTATGTTGATTTGGGTTTCTGATCGATTCGTTTGATCAACGCTATTGATAAGATTTCTAAAACACATTGACAGAACAAACTGACACGATATATTTTAAAATTTTGGTTAATGAAATAAATTTTGATATATAAGTAAATTTATGAAACTTAATAAACTGATTTAAATTGATTATTTGAAGTGATAATACTTGATTTGGGAACTGAAATGAATTTAGAACAAGAAATTTGAGAATTTAATTTCCGATGGTTTCAAACCTTGTGTTTAAGTTTTAAAATATATTATTTAAAGTATTTTCGAATAAGAATTTGTTTCAAAAGAATTTTAAAGTTTAAAATTAGTTCTCTTCTCTTTGTCGCTGGGAAATAACTTCGGTGATGACTTCAGCATCATCGACGTTCATTTTCGAGTTTCAAAGTGAAGAGACCGCTCTGTAATCTTGCTACAGCTTTGTTTTGGAAATCAATTTGATTTGAATTTCTAAATTATGACTTGATTTATAATATATATAGATATATGATTTAGATTTGATTTGATAAACTATGTACATACATTTAGTTATCTCTAATATGGTTTGAAGAAATCGGAAATTTAATTCTTAAATTTTATTTTTAAAGAATAATTTCAATTATATAAAAAAAAGAAAATCAAAAATTTTGAATAAATGATTTAAGCTTGAAATGATTGAATTGAAAGTTTTATTTGTATAATATCAATTGCATTCAAATATAACTTACCTTAGTTTCAGAAGTTAACAATGTAATCGGATAATATACAATATAAAAAGATTTTATAAATAAAATTTAAGTGATTACAATAAATATTATATACTTAAATTTTAATTATAAAATGATTAACAGAGGTAAATGTAATAAAGGGTAATTGAATAACTTACAATAAAATAATGTTAAAAGAACTAAGAATAAAAGAAAGCAGTTATAATAAGTGTGAGTATATTTAACATAAGTGATAAATATATTGAGAGGAATAAATTTAATTTTAATTAGGAATAAAGAAGAATAAAATTTATTAAGTACATTGTGAGTGTAATGAATGATTATTTTTCAAACCCATAGTTTTAAAAATTGTTAATTTAAGATGATTGGATAATAAAATAATGAAATTTGAGACTGTTAACGATTTATTTAACTTATAAATAAAAAATTTAAGTTGAAATTTCCATGATTTCAAATTTATTTCCTTATTTTGTTTTTCAAATTATCTTTTGTTGTCCTTATTATTCTTATCTTCCTATAGACTGGTATATGCATCTTTCTATAATCTTTCTGTTTAGAAATCTTTCTATAATCTTTGATAAATCTGCACCTTTTTAAAATTACCTATCACAATAGTTATCATGTATAATTTCCTTCTCCTTGTCATCTTGTCCTAATCTTGTTTCACTTTATCTTTTTCTGTGCTTTCCCGTACCTCATTCCTTTTCGGGGACGAAAAGTTTTGAGTGGGGGAGAGTGTAACAACCCTGTATTTTGTGATTTATTTTTTGGTATATTTTAATCATTTTAATTAAAATTTTGATTTATAAACTTATTTTATTTATTTTGAATGATAAACTTTAGTTTTAATATGAATTATCATTCCAAAGCATGACTAAAAAGAATATTTTCCAAAAAGTAAGTTTTTGGTCAAAATAGTCAAACTTTGACTTTTATTTTAAAGTTTTAAAAGTTTGAAAATTAAAATTTTTTCTTTTATTTTGAAAGTACATAAAATTTTAAGAACATTGCTTTTTGTTTCGTTGGAAACGGATTTAAATTGTGAAAGTTATGTATATTTCAATATTGAGTGCAATTTCTTTATTCTGCAATTTTGTTATTTTAAATAGTATAAATTTTATTTTTCTTTGTCATATTTTATTGAAATATGTATTGATATGTTATTTTACGTATGTTTTTGTCTTTTAATATTTTTGAAGTGAGGTAGGAATTTTTCTAGAGCTAGTAGTACTTTTTTTTGTAATTTCCATGCCCTGTTTTCAATTTTTAAACATTTTCTTTACTTCTTTTCTATTTTTCTCCAATTTAATTATTTATTTTATTTTATAAATGATAAATAAATTATTTTATTTCAAAATTTTGCTTTAGAATATTTTTAAAATGAAGTAGATACTTTTCCAAAGCCATTGATGTTTTAATTGTAATTTTTGAACCCTGTTTTCAATTTTTAAGCAATTTCCTGAATTCTTTTTATATTTTCTTTAAATTTAATTATATATTTTTATTTTTTCCACTTTGTTTCGGTTTTATATGTACTTGGTGAAGTTATTTTGTTTTACTTGATTTAAAAGAAAAGGAAGTATGGAAGGTTTTAAAAGCTAAGAAACGTAAAGTCGTTTCACCATTTCTTTTACCGTTTCTTTTTCAATCAATGCATCAATTTATTGTAGCCGTTCATTTTCTTTTGCTTATTCACGTGAAAGTTTCTCATTCCATCAATAATACACATCAATTTCAGATCTGAGCAAAGAAAAATAAGAAATGGCTTCTTCTTTGCTCACTTTTCTTCCTCTTTTTTCCATGTTTTCACTTGAATTTGCTTTGATTCTTCCATGTGTTTGCTCGGCCATAGCCTCACAATCACCACCACCGACCACCACCACTTCTTCCCCACACAATCCACGGCCAAACCATTCCCCTCCTCTGACCTGAGAGTGCTTTGACCATCCAATGATCCAATCTCCACAAAAACTATGCAAAATCCCTTAAAACATTGCCTAGCCTAGTTGTTTCACCACCTTCATACACCACTTTGGCTGTACCTATTTTCTCCACCATCACCTCCTCCATCTACAGCAGCCCTCAGCCCCTCCTCTGACAAAAAAAATCGAGGCCATGACCATTGGACGAATCATCACCACAAACTTTGCACAAAAACTCCACAAACATGCTAGCAGAACTCATGTTTCATCACTACCCTTCCATACCTTGCCTTGGCCACCTCATAGCCACCACCTCCAGCCATCACATCACCTCTGACATCAGTTCCAGACCTGTAGCAATGAAGGACAAACCCAAACATGACCATAGGTCAAGCCTATGTTGTACCAAAACCACTTTGCCTTGACCTTTAGCATTCTTTGCCTTATAACTTACCATACCCCTTCTCATTTCCATTGTAGCCATGCCTTTCCGAGTCCAAACCTGACCTATATGATGTCATACCTGAGCCAAAACATCATTATGGCCAAGCTAAAGAGTCCCTTAGGCCAAGCATTGAAGTGATTGAGGCATGGTAAAATCATCTTGTTCATTGTTGCTTTTATTTCAATCTGTTTCAATGTTGTTTTGTATTAGAAATTCATGTGTTATATTTTGTTTGTTTTTGGTTGTAACACAAGTTCTAAGCTTGGGTCTCTTCCCACTTGAGCCTATTGTTGTGTCATCGTGCCTTCGGGAATCCGTTGTGTCATTTGTATTGCAATCTCCAACACCAAAAAAGTGAGTATTTCTCACCAGACATTATGTACTTATATAAGTAGTAAATTGACACCCTGCGAATCTGTAGAATTATATTAACATGATATAACTGCTTATATTATTATCATATGATGTTCACACCTGTTATATCATATGTTACTATTGTTTCATGCTATTCTGTATATTTTATCAGTTTATCACACTGCATGTTCCCTGTAAATTAGAATCATTATGGGTTGAAATGATACATACCCGAATGGACTTTAGAATAGGGAAAAATTGTTATGGGCTGAAATGATAGAATTGAATGGTTTTTATTTAATTTATTTTAACTTGGGATTGCAGGTTTGAAATGATGAAACACGGATTTTCTTTGTAAATTACGGGTTGAAATGATATATTACCCATATCACTTTACCTAGCGTAGAAAATTATAAACATGCCCGTAGTTAAAATAAGTTTTTCTAAAAATTTTAAAATATTTTAGAAATTTAATTATTATATTATTTGATTTGAAATTTAATAAAAATATAACTTTTGTAAAGCATAATTTATTTTCTGGAAATCTATAAGTTAAATAAATTATGGAAAAGTTAGAAAACATGAATGTAAGTTATTTTGGAAATTTTGATTTAATTTTTTATGGAATTTAAATTAACTTTGAAAATATGATAAATTTATGATATTTTGAATTTAAATGAATTCAAATTATTTTATATCATATTAATGATTTTTAATAAAGTTGAAATGTGAAATGAATGAATATTTAAGTTGAAATTTTGAAATATTACTAAAATTGGAAATTTATGAAATTGACTTAAAAGTGAACTTTTAGTTAAGAAAATAAAAATAAAACTAAGTTATATTTGAGAATTTGAACTTTAGTGTTAAGTTGAAATTTAATGCAAGGAATTTAAAATTGAACAATGCAATTTAATAAGCGAATTATTATTAAATCTTGATTTTTGAATGGAAATTTAACTTTATAAAGTCATGAACTTAAGGAAAATTAAATGACGTTTATAAATGTGAAAATGTATGATTTTATGAGTTAAAAATGTTTTAAATAAAAATATAATTGGTTGAGAAATTATATTGAATATTTGGAGTTAATTGACTGCATTTTTGAAATGCTATTAATTACAATGTAAATGATATTATAGTATTTGTAAATGTTGTAGTTGATGATAATGAACTAAAAAGCTAAATTGAATTAAAAGCTATTATAGCAATTTTTTGTAAGTGCTATAATTTTTGAATTTAACTAAGTTTATTTGAAATTTAAGTGAACCCTATTACAACATTTTAAAATGTTGTCTTTTGTTAAATTGAACCGTTTTGAATGTATCTTTCCGTAGCGTTTTCTAAATGCTGCGAAAAGTGGAATTTCACTGTTTTGATAAACGTAAGTGAATAAATGAACTTTGGAATTTGAAAATTTTGAAAATTTAATAATTTAATTTTTAACATAATAACTTCATTTTTATGATTAAAAATGATTTTTTTTGGAATATAAACTGTTTTGAAATATGAATTGAAATGGTATTTTAAATTAAATAAAATGAATAATGATTTGAAATGTGGTTTCGAAAAGATATGATATTTTGATATATTAAAATGATTTGAAATGTGGTACAGAAATATATGATATTTTGATATATTAAAATGATTTGAAATGAAGTTTTGAAAGATATGATATTTTGATATTAAATGATTTGAAAAATAAAGCTTTGAAAGGTTATGATATTTTGATTTATTAAAATGATTTGAAAGTAAGTTTCTAAAGGATATGACAATTTAATATATTGAAATGGTTAGAGATGACTTGATATTTATTTTGATAAATATTTGAATTGAAAGATATGGTATGATGATATATTGAAATGGTTTGGAAATGATTTAATCTTTATTTTGATAAAGGTTTGGGTTGAAATGACATTTTATTTTTGAAGTATAAAATATTGTTTTAAAGTTATAACTACGGGTTATAATAACAATTGTTTGTTAAAGAGACCAGGATCGGATATTTTCTTATAGCCGGCCAATACCGAAAAGCACTTTAACAACTGTGTACGCGGTGGAGATTCCAGAATGAAGTAGGATGGTGGCGGCGTTCTCTAGGTATACTACATGGACCCAACTACCGTGAGTTGGCATAAATGACTAAAACATGAGCTATACCGGGCTACACAAAGGGTCGCACCCTTTCATCGAGCATGCTCCATCGGAAACCATTTTATTACTTTTGCGATTCGATATGTTGCGCCACTTTGATTCGGGGGTATTGTTCGAGGTGGGCGGAAGCTGCTGGCTTGCCGTCACCACCGTTCCGGGAGTGCAAATGGTGTATCCACCTTGGCATTGCCTCGCGTGCCGTGTCATCTCCTTATATCGAGCCCACTACGATTTTGGTTTTAAAGATCCGACCGTGTTAAGGTTCACCATCCCCTTAACGGTATTTTCTATATGATTATACTTTACTGATTAGACACTACTGTATATAGCGTATATTACTACATAGTAAATAGTTTAACGGATCCTTAGAGGATGGGCGGTCCCAAGCATCTTCTAAGTTACTTGTACCTTTGCTACAGTTCACTTGAGTTGGTTTACATTGTATAAGTATGTATGTCCTGACTCGAGTGTTTGTATTCTTTATTCACGCTCGGGTCAGCCTGAGTTATTCACAGATTTGGATTTCCACTTTCTGGAGATTGGAATCGCTGGAGATTATCTACTTGTCAAGTTTCATCTTTTCAGTTCGGTTATTCTATTCAGCTTATACTTGGTTATCATATTTAAACTTCTGTTGTACTTTATTTCTTCTATTGTATCTTATGTAACTCTGATATATTTATATAGTAGCTTCATGAACTACTATCTCTTTTACTTCCGCTGCATTATTATTACTCTGTGTCTGTGATCTGTGATTTTTATTTACTGTATTCTGAGATTTTCCAAATTTTTATTTACAACGCGGTATTTTGAGCAATTCAATTCCGGCATGAGTGTCTACCTATGCACTTATAATGGATGCGAATGGTTGAAAATATCGGGTCGTTAGAAGAATGCATACTAAGTGACTCTACCTTAAGCGGGGGTACACGACAAAATATGTAAAATACTAAGATAAAAAGGAAAACCTAGCCTATAAACAACGCTGGATAGAACTCCTTCAAACTGTCCTTCATCTTCATGGTGCCACCCCGAGGATCCTCGCTCCATGGCACTTCTAACCTTAACAAAGGAATAAACACATAAATATTAAAATAGTATTCATAATCACTAGCAAGCAAAGCTCATGGTTCGCACAGGTTCAAAACACTCTAATCGTTCAAGGACGATAAACAATCTCGTAGGCATACCTTACGCTCAATAGCCTCAGGTCCGTACATAAACGATTATTCATGCTACCTTATAATAAATCGAAGATTCATTCACCAAACTCTTAATAAGGCAACAAAAATAGTATACAAATGTACTGAAACCCATACGATGCACATTAATCATCCGTATGCAGTATCTAATTTGATCACTTACTCGATCACATAAATTTCGCTTCAAACTAGTTTAGATCATTTGACTTATCTAGTGCGGATTTTTACTTAGTTCCTTCATTAGAAACCTTCGTTCTCCTTACACAGCCATATACTATGATAGAAAACATCGAGATTACGTCACAAACACGTATCAAGTGTTCGCCGTCAAGAATAGAGTGAAAAATCCTTGTTTAGACCATTGTATGCCACCTCGAAAACATGTGCTCGAAAACTGAATAAAGAACAATCATGCAAATAAAGCGATTTACCTAAAACTTATGTATTAATCGTATTGGTTTCTTAACCACACCAATTCCTTTTTAATCACATTCATTTATATAATTAGTATGTCATTCAACACTAAAACCATTTATGAATCATTTCATAAAAACTCAACTTCAAGTTTATCCACATTTTATAACTTAAATTCATACTCGTATAATACTCCATTATATCCCAAGAGTATATTTACTTGAGAAGTATGTTTAAAAAATTAAAATCTAAACTTGATTTAAGTTACCACCTTTTCAAATTTAAGTGTTTTGTAATTCAACTTTATATTTTCAAAAACACTTAACTATAAGTTCTGTAACAATTTGGAAATTCCCAACTATTATAAACAACAAAAAAATCCTATTTCATTTTAAAAAACAAAGACTTCCAATCAACATATAATATCATGATGCACATACCTTACTTTCCTAATGCATATGCTGCATGTGTCCATGAAATAACTTAACAAAAGAAATTTAGCACTAAACACTTGTTTTCATTTCAAATCATTTTGAACTTATATATACATATAACTTTTGTACATCAAATCGTACTTTGGAACTAAATCAAAATATGTTTTACCAAATTAACTTTGTAGCATCCCATATTTAGAAACCTGAAAATGAACGTCAATTATGATGTACTCATCACCGAAATTATTTTCAGATAACAGAAGTAAGTTCAGTAAATCCAAACCATACTCTTGGTACTTAACCAAAATAATTCCACAGCAGTATCAAATACTTCATAAATATTACTATGTATCATATTCTTAATTTCCAAAACCTATTTCTCAAATATTTACTTTCAAATAATACTATTATTATTTCCCCCGGTATCTTGAAAACATTTTCAAAGATACCAGGATCTAATTTCTCGAATTCCCTGTTTAAATCCTTTTTATTTACAAAGCATATTTTATAAACAATACTTATATACAATCACTTACTTATATGAATCTTTTCACAAATATTTATTTCTAAAATATTATATCTTTCCCTTTGATTATAGTCTATATCCTTTACTAATTTTAACTTCTAACTCAACAATATCACCGAATGCCTTATAGTCAAACTGTGAAACTTATTTCACAAGGTTTTGTACAGTGTACCCACAGTTATAGTCTACCCACACCATTATGTAGAAAGGTAAAGATGCTCATAAATTGGTTGAGCATAAATCAATAAGAAACAATACTCAATGTTCCTAACTTGTCGAGCGTGACTAAACAATCAAGTTACAGGGTATTAGACCAAGAGAAGTACTAGAGTCAAAAAAATGTGAATAGGTAAACCATAAACAGATAGTATACCCTCAAGAATCTACTTCCCATTCATAGCTGTAGAAGTGGAAGGTGCTGAAGCAAGTGCAAAAGCTCTAGGCTGTTGTCCTTTCTGAAGCATCATATAATTCCTAACTATATGACCAAGCTGATGGCAGTTATAGCAAGTCCTTGGTGCAAACTGCGCCTTTATTGTCCGTGGCTCAATCTTTGAAACCTTTGTGATCGGTGCTTTAACCGTCTTCCCTTCTCTACCTAACCTACACTTCTTAGAAAAATGTCCCATCTGTCCACACCTATGGCAAGTTAAACCAGAAATATCTCTCGATGGTTGAAACTTCTACTTGTTGCCTCTGGTTGGTGCAAATATAAACGACGTTGGAGTCGAACCATCTAACTAAAAAGCTGTAATTATAATATCCTTGAATGCTCCTTGGATATGACCCATCATATCCTTGCATGCTATATTTTACAGACTAATCCAAGCCTGGACTTTGATCATAGTATCAGTGTCGTAGAACCTCTTTTTCCCAATACCTCAAACTCGTACCATATCAAAGCAATGTCTTTCTACAGTCGAACCTGCACCACTTCTTCTACCACATTTCCCTCAGCATTTAAAGACATACTATCCATATTTCTTTCTGCCTAATCAAAGCAAAAAAACTTAGGAAACTAAAGGATAGAGTTTCTTCAAAATAAGGGTTATGAAGAAAGAGATATTCCTAAGGAATAATTGTAAAAGTCTAGTTTTTAAAATATAAATTCGATCTCATATGTATAGTACAATCGAATCATTCTAGGGTGTCAGTTATCCTATCTCTAATGAGCCATACCCAACAAAAACCAAGGTGCTCACTCTACCTTGAGCTGTGATACCAAATGTACCGACTCGACTTGACGAACCTCGAATGTCGACACTAAATACATCCAAGGTATTCGTATGACAAGCATCTAAGTGCTGGAAAGATAGAAAGTTGAGGTAAAATAAAAAAAGAAGCATAAATCAAGAAAGGAAGAACATAACATCAGAAATTCACAATGGATTAATATCAAAAGATTAGTACAAAGGGTTACTCTAGATACATAAATTTTAGAGTTACTAAAACCTAAGTACTACTATCATCCTGGACAGTTATACCTACATGTCCTTACATGTTGATATATACAATACAAAAGTGCGGTGGAAATAAGAATATCATGGAAGATAATCATCCATATCTTCTCCATAAGCTCCAAAGCATTCATAGCTAAATATTGAAACATACATGGGGCTAACCTGAGCATTATAAGAAAATAACGCTCGGATCAGTCCTGTAAAACAGCGTGAGAAACTCAAAAAATAAGTATGACATATAATAACACCTTTTTGAGAGTGTACAGATTACCATAATGGTTTTCCCATCAAATGAAACAAACCATTCATTAAGTTTAACATATAGTGATATAATAGATAATCTCCCATGTGTAGCACCTAAATCATATCAAATAGCTGCTGTGTGAATGCCATAATAATAGGTATACAGTCAATACCAGTAAGGCGCATTCTGAAAGTGATTGTGCTGTAGGATCGTATAATATGGAATATATAATAGGTAACTAGTGCGGAAAATAACTTTAAAATAATAATAGCAATAAAGTAAAATGACACCAAGAATATTTATACTGGTTTAAACTCCCGTTCTACGTCCAGTCCCAGACTCCTTCTGGAATTAAAGCTAGCAAGCCGCACTTAACCTGGTGGAACAGGTGTTACACCGCCTGAGAAACCGAACAGGACTTGACCACCTGAGCAATAGAGCAGGACTTGACCACGTCAGCAACCGAACATAAATTTATTACAAACTAGATTGTCTTGACTTTGTATGTTCTGGATCACACGGATTTTTCACTTGTAGTACACCCGTCCTATAATCTTTTCCTCAAGAATGATGTGTATAATTGTGCATGTATAAAGAATAGGAAGATTGAATTGCTTCAAGAATATAGAAGTGAAATTGTAAGCAATGATTGTATAAAGTTTGGTAAGCAATAGAATCAAGAATGCTATGCAGGTTAGATCCAGAAAGATGAGAGAATTAGGTGATCTGATCATTGAAACTTGAGTGCATTTATAATGTATCAAGAGTTACAACCTCTCATAATAGTTATTTGTGAAAAGCTAATGGATGTAACACTTGGGAAAGGAGATTACCTTTGAGAAATAGAAGTGTCTATTCATAATTTTGACTATTATAGGATTCAATCGACTGAAAGTGCTTAATCAGTCGACTGAATTTAAAAAGTGCACAAGTCATATACACAGACTCAGTCGACTGACAATGTGTACTGATTCGATTGGTGTCGGTCGGCTAGTCCATGTTATATATAATATATATAAATTGATTTAATTGACTAACAGCACACGATTAGTCGTCTGCACAGTGCAGTTCGCTAAAGAATGTGTGCATTTAAAATCGAAAGTTGCTTAGGTTTGAATGCCAGTTTATATGTGAATATGAATGAATGAGAATGATAATTCTTAAAGAAAGATTTTAACAAAGCGACTAGACTAGACTCTGTACGCATATTTCATGACTCTTGTTAAAATATATAGCCATACGAACCGTACTTTGAGTTGTTGAGTTCGGATGTTGTAGTAGTTATAGATTAATGAATTGTTGTGTCATGTCAGTAATCAAAACCTAAGATTCAACATTCACCCCCTTTTTTATAATGCCAACTCCATTAGCTATGAATGAATCTCGACAAGGTTCGTCGATCTATTTCTCCCCCTGAATATATTCCTGCAACTGTGCTACAGTTTTCTCCCCTGATCCTATGCTATATATTACTATAAATAATTGTTAAACGATATCTTTTCTCCCTCTTTGTCATCGGCAAAAAGGAGAGTTCCCAAAGTGGAAAATATTTATAATAATGATGATAATTCAGAACATAAGACAAAGAGACATAGTTAGCACAGAATTTTCAACATACAAAACAATACCACATCATCATTGTCTAAATATTACATAGTTAGTCTAAGATAACTACCACGAAACCTCATAACACAACATATAACCACATAACCATTGTTTCAAATAACAATTAAGTTTGTCAAAATAAATAAGAAACATAGAAATAAAATACTTACTCATCTCCATCGTCACCTTCGTTGGAGCTATCATCTTCTTCATCTCCTTCGGTCTCTTCCTTGCCACTAGATTCTCTGCCAAATTCTTCTCCTTCTTCTTTTTATTGTTCCTCATTTGATGTCGACGGTGATCGAGAAGCCGTTGGTTTCTTGATTGAATGGTTAGAGCCTCTTGAGGCCTAGCTGGAGAGCCGATTTCTCGAATCTTGCTAATCTCTCTTTGTTGTGGAGGAGGTTGCTAGGTGGTTGAGGCTTGGACATGAGAAGTTTATTGTCAAGAAGAAGGTTGAGCTTGACCGAAAGATTGATTTTCAAGCCAATGCTCATAAGTGATGATAATATGGTCGTGGAATTTATTAGGGAGGCTCATTAAGCTAAGGGTTCTGGTGTTCAAGGCTCCAATGGTAAAAAATTTAGAGTCAGGAAATGGTATGTCGATGTGCTTTAGAATCCTCATAATATATCTGGCATAGTGGACTGTCCGCATATGTCCTTGGTTGAAAGTTTGAAATTCATCCAATATTACCTTTGCCCAATTTACAGGACATCCTTCCTATATGGCATAAAGAGATTGAAAATCTCGTCTGTAGACTTTTTCGTAACTTCTCGTTCTCGGATTAATAGTGTGGGTTAGCACACGATGCATTATTCGTGCTTTTGGTCGTAGTGCAACTGCCTTAAGCTTTGTTATGTCATTTGAGAGAAAAAGATGGCCAGTGCCTCTCGGGATTCCATTTTTACGGGTATTTCACCCAATTCTTCTCCTTTTCTGGACACATTAGAACTCGAGCAAGTCGAGGTAGCGTAGGAAAATCGTGACATCGCATACGAGTGTCCAAATGCAATTATCTGGGTTTGAAATGGAATGGTGATAGAGATTAAAGTTTTCATAAAAAAGCTTGACGAGGAGGCGGTTGATTTTGATGCTATTCGTAGTATAATCTATTAGAGATTCCAAACTGCTGCGACGAGCAAGATCTTGGATTGCATATGGAGAAAAATCAGGGGATGTAACAAAAGAACCTTTGAAAATGTGAAAATTCTTCATTTTATCGAATCTCTATGCTGCTCTTTCATTGTATAACAATCCTTGGATCTGAGAATCAGAGGGACCAACTATAGATTGAGATCGCCTAGCCCTTCTTGGTGCCATTGAGTAGACTAGGATTTAGTTTTTCAAAGATAGGGTTTAAATGTAGAAAATTTGAGATATTTTTGGTTGATTTTGAAGTGAAAAAGAAGAGTAATGGCAGACTCACGAATAAAGTAAAGTAAAAGTGAAAAAATATAAAAGTTTGAATAGGTTTTTGAAGTGTCCTTTGGCAAGAAATGACCCCGGTTACCAGTTTCAGTTGACTGGATATTCAAGGCCAATCGACTGACTGTGTATTAAAAAAATTAATCTGGGTTTAGTCGACTGACTTGGGAATTCAGTCGACTGAAGCCTTCCTCGGAGTATTAAGTTCAACTTTTCGATTAGTCAACTGAATATGTAGGTCAGTCGACTGACTACAGGGGAAAATTACAGTTCAAAAGTCATGCTCAATCTACTGAATGAGCTTGGTTAGTCGACTGGACTATTGAAAAATGTAGAATGGAAACTCTAATTTGTTATCAAGTATTAAAACATAAAAGTATTTATTAAAAATGCAAAAGAGCATGCATATGTATATTAATGAGAAGAAAAACAGAAATTGATATACATATATTTATATAAAAAGAATTAAATAGCTTCAGAAGAAGAGCTAGGGATGTGGTAATCATCTGGCTCTACTTTAGTGTACTCCTGAAGTGGTCTCAGTGGTGACCATCCATTGCCGCATTCCCATGCATTTGGAGAGACAGGTGGACATTGCAATGATGGTTCCCAAGAGTTATGTCGTGAAGGAGAACAGCTCGATGTTGGTTGGTGAACCGTATTGTAGGATGGTGATCCATAGAATTTTAGAGAAACTTGCTCTAAGAAGCTATCGCATTCACCTTTTTCTCATAATATAGCTCACGCTGTAATTATAGCATCTCACGTTGATAACGGTGGATGTCGTCTATCTTATTTTTAGTAGACGACAATCCAAAAAATAAAGAGTGTTTACCTCTTTTATCGGGAGGAGTGTAGCCGGTGTGAGTGGAAGGTGGTACTATTGGAACAGGCTCATAAATAGGAGTTGGTGTAGGTAGATTAATAGAATCTGATCTTATAGTGATATAAAAGAGGGAAGATGATTCAGAGTTGTGTTGTGAAGACATGGTAAAAAAAATATTGAAGTGCTTGGTGAAAGATTGAAGCTTTGTTAAACTTTGATGAGATTGTGGAATAAAATTATAAAGACAATCTTGAATTTATAAGGAGGAAGATTAAAATAGATAAAAAAATAAATGATAGAAAACATCATAAAATAAAAACCAATTAGTTGTGATATAGGATCGTATAATATGGAATATATAATAGATAACTAGTGCATAAAGTAACTTTAAAATAATAATAGCAGTAATGTAAAATGACACTAGGAATTTTTATACTGGTTTGAACTCCCATTCTACGTCCAATCCCAGACTCCTTTTGGAATTGAAGCTAGCAACCCTTACTTAACCCGGAGGAACTGGTATTACATGGCTTGAGTAAGGAACAGGACTTGACCGCCTAAGCAACTGAATAGGACTTGACCGTCTATAACGACCCAGAATTTTTATCATTTGAAATTCATATATTTAATTAATTTTTATTATGCATAAGTAAAATTTGTAAGTCGAATAAATTTTTATTTCGAATATTTGGATTTAATTGGATAAGTAAATCAATAATTTAATATTGGAAATTACAGAAATAATTGGAAATTGGGTTTAATGTGATTAAATTGATTTATACAGTTGTATTAAATCACATTGGAGTTAGAATGATGTTATAGAACTTTTAAAATTGAATTAAAAGTTAAATTGTAGAAATTGAATATTTTAATATTTAATTAACGAGTTAAAATAGCCATTTTTCAAACAGTCCTAGGTTTCGACGAAACCAGCATCGGATCCTTAATATTATATTGTTGTATGGTTTCAAATTTCGTGTCAATCAGACTTACGGTTTGTCCGGGGCAAGCTAAAACACGTAGAAATCGATTCGAGCGAATTTTGAATTTAAATAGTCGATTCAAAAACTTATCTTTCAAATATGATCGAATTAGCTCCCGTTATATATTCCATTGCGTTCGGAATGGGGGTAAAATATTATAAATGCCAGGCGGCATGCTTCGTTTGGAGTTCGGAAAATTTCGGAATGAATAGTGTTTCGATATTTTCTATAAAAGGCCCCCATATTTCAATTTTTACACCAAAACCCTAATGGCAAACCCTAGCCGCCACTCAGAAATAAATGGCCAAAAATTTCTTATCTTCTCCTCTTAATCTCTCTCGATCCAAACACTTTTAGCCTTCGATTCCTAAATGAAACTTGTAGAGCTAGATGGTATCTTAAAATCCATACGGTGATGAACATCTTCAGAGCAGCGTGGAAGCCAGGGTTTCGTCGCGTCCTCCTACCGTTCATGCACGATTTTCTAGGCAGAGGGATAGCCGAGTTTGACGAGCTCTTGGCCGAAGATGGAGTCGGCTACGAGCTACGTAGTGATGGTGTTTAATCAGGTTGAAAGTTAACGATGAGGGCGCGTTGATTTAGGGTTAAGAGGCGGCATGGGTTTCGAACAACCTGGGGAAGAAAGGAGCGATGTGAGGAAGAAAAAGGGGGGGCGGCCTAGATCCTAGGGTTCAAAATTGAACGGTCCAGATTGCAGGAGGTTATAAAAATAAAAATAAAATGTTAATTGTTTTGTATTTTAATTCGTTCAATCTTTAAAATGATGTAACTCTTTCATACGAGGTCCGTTTTGGACGAAACAAATTGCGTCGGAATCGTATTGTCGAATACTAAGCGATGGAGCTGGATTGGAGTTGATTAGGGCTAGTGAAAATTTCGGATAAAATTAAACGCGTGTTTAATTTTATTCGAAATAAAAACACTGAAACTGTTATTGAAATCAAGGTGAGAACTTCTCACTCAATCGAATTGTTTCGATTTAAATTTTAAATAGTTAGATTTAAAATTGCTAGATTGTGTGATTGAATGATAAATTGTTATCTATTGTATTTAAATAGACCCTATACGCTGTATATTAAACGGAGGTTATTTATTAAACACATATACCGCGATATTTCACCTTGTAGTGGAATTGGTATTATATATGTACTTGGAGTTGATTTTCCCGCATTATATAGCGGATGAGACCCTATTGCGCCGCATAATAGTGGATAATATTTTATAAATCCCATATACCGCGATATCCCTTATTGGAACGGGATTGGTATTGTGCTAACATCTTGGATGCAGGGAAACGGGTTGGAGGGATCCAACTGGATTCCTCACCCGTATTGATTTATTTACAGATATTGTGATATATTCTGTTATCATATGATATATGATGTTTTGGATGCCGTGATTGTTATATTTAGTGCAGTTGCAGCATTGGGCCTATTTTTGGAATTTTAAAAATGTTAAAGTAACGATTTTGAATTTAAAAGGGTTTTCAAGTGATTTTTGAAAGTATACGTTTTATAGAATTTTGGAATTGATTCATTTTAAATAAATAAACGTTATAATTTTAATGGTATAAAAATTATGATTTTTGAGAAATATAGTTGAAAATTGATTTTTGAAATATGGAGTTAATGAATTTTATAAAAAATAGTTTAAATGGAGTTTTTTGAAATTATTATAAACGGTTTATAGAAAAGATTTATAAAATTGATATTTATAAATTAAAATATTGGGATTATAAAACGAGTTTTTATAGGTGTTAAAATGAAGTATAAATGGATTTCATAGGTGAATGAAATATACAGATTTATAAATTGTGAAGTTATTAAATGAATAGATTTCGTAAAATAAAAGAATTATAAGTAATTAACTTATAAATTGGATTTTGGCGTGAAAATGGGATATGGATAAAATTTGTTAATAAAGTGATTTTATAAGTTGAAGGTGTTATAAAATATAAATGGAATTTGTAAACATTGTTTTATAAATCCGTAATCGACTTATTTTGATAAGTTAATTATTATAGCTTATTAAAGGAAGTATATTCACAATTTTGGACAGTGGATAATCCTTTAAATAAAATGTGTAGAAATGTTGAATTTGGTTAACGAAGTATATTCACGATTTTGGACAGCGAATAATATATTAAAGAAATGTTTTAGGAAGTGATCCTTTAAATAGAATTAAAACGATTTGAAGTTGTTTTAAAATGTGTTAAGGATCGAAACCATAGATTTCAACATTCATTGTTGAAATAGACGTTTTCGAGAAATGAGGAAAAGATGGACTATAACACTGTTGTTATAGTAAATGATTTTCGAAAGGAAATGTTTTATATAGTATTGGGATTTATATATCTATCTTAATTTCAAATCCCTATACTAGTGATCTTGGGTTGTCGTAATGATGTTTTACGCAACATTCGTTTTGACTCAAATGAATGTGTTTAAGAGAATGTTTTCCTTAAAGAATAAAATATATACTTAATCGTGTTTTAAGTATATTGAATATTTTTTAAGTATTGAAAATAAATAGATTTGTGAATTTCTTATTGTTGAATAAGTATTTGGAAATGTTTAACAATGTAAAAATTGAAATGGTTTATAGAATGTATCTTTTCAAAGATAAATTGAAGTGAATATCTGGCAAGTTATTTAATTTATGGAAGATTAATGAAAAGGGCCTAGTGATTGTTATGGTGTTGGATATTTGGTTGTTGGCCTTGATAGTTAAATAACCGACTATCGACATTTACCTTTAAATGGTAATTTGTTGTGAATTGCTTGAATTTGAATGCTACACTTATTTTTGAAAATAAGCGCTCGTTATTCGGTTTAGCCAGGAGAGGACCTTTGGGTCATAAATCCCATTCCGAATTGCGATATGTTGAAATGGATAGCATTTGAAGACCGGTGTTGAAGACCGGATATTTTTGAAAACGAAAGGATTACCGTCGAATGTCTCTACATCGGCTGATCTCCGATATAGAGATTTTATCACCCTTTGTCATGGGAAGTCCGGTCGTGATTAGTGAATATCCGAATTGCAAGGGCTTCTTTGGAAGTGCCTTCGGTTCTGTTCGAACCCAGAATGGACTTGTATGGATGTGTGTCTGACATTACAATTTGAGATATAAAGCTGGTTTCTATCAAATATATTTCTGTTGGGGACGAAAATAATTTATTCTCTTAGCTTATCACCCTTCTCTGAGATGTACGAACTCAGATGTTATGTAGTTGATGGTTACTTGTGATATATTCCCAAATTGGTAATGTGACATACGAAGTGCTGTTGAGCATTTGTTGATCAAAGCGTGGCTTTTGTAAAAAGCATAGCTTTGTGGACGAGACTTCGTCGGATCTCACACCCCGAAAATGGTCAAAGCAGGAAAGATGCAGCAAGATTATTAGGGGATAGCGCCCCCTTAGTGTATGTCATTTCCTTCTGGAGAGAGGTGGTATTATGGTATGGAGCCATGATACTTAACCTATGTTGTTGCTGCAAACTTATTATATTTGTGGTTGTTGGTGAATCCCGGGATTTAGGTCGGTTACGATCGGGGGATGGAATATTCGTGTCAGTTGTTACCCAGTTAGGGGTAACCCGGCCTTGTGTTGGTAGAGATCCGGTTAAGTTCTCGGGGCGTCTTTCCAGAGGCGTTTCCATGTGGCAATGGGAAGTTCCTTGGCTTGACCATTAGTGTGAAATCCAAACTCCAATATGCACCTTGTACGGTTTTAGTTGTATTACCTGCCATTTACTTATGGCGGTCACCACTGTTTAGATGGTAGCTATAGTAGGCATAGTATGAAATGCCTATGTTGACTAAGATTTATATCATACTTTCAAAATGTTTTCCTACACTTTGCACTTATAATAATAATAATATCAAAGAAAATTAGTGTATCAAGCATATTTGACTACCATAAGGAGAAATCTCCTTATGATGCTGCGTTTGCATTGTGTGTGTGTGCGGGAGGCCTTATGGTAGTCTAATTTTCTAAAAAGCATTGCGAATCTAATTTAAAATATTTCTTTGTTTATTTTTACAAAAAAACTATTTTAAGTTCTCACACCAGTCCCATGACTGACCTGGAGTTTATTGTTTGCTTCCTAAACTCTGGGTGCCCACCAATTTTAACATGGGCAGTCTAGAGTCAGGTTATCAGGTCATTCTGGAATTCAGGAGTTGCTGTGGAGATCTGGAGGCAATCTGGATGGCATTGCGTATCAACTAGTATATAGTATTTCTTTTCCACAGTTTGTTGTTGTAAACTCCGATAATGTAAAGAAATGTGATGTAATGTAATAACTGATATAGTTCTTTGTTTTAAAGATATTCATTTATCTATTATATGTTGTTCTGCTGCGATTGTGAGATTCTGATATTGTTTCTGTTGCCTCTTCTTATTTCTTCTTCTATCTTCTACCTCTTCTTTAACCCTAACGGTACAGTTTTCCGGCCTTCGATTGCTCGGCAGTTGATATAGTAGACGTATTAATGTCGACTTTCGTGAGTCGAAAATCCCAACCCTTACACCGCTTGAGCAACCAAACAGGACCTTATTACAAACCAGATTGTCTTAACATTGTATGTTCTAGATAACACGGATTTGCACTTGTAGTACACCCTTTCTATAATCTTTTCCTCAAGAATGATGTGCATAATTGTGTGTGTTTGAAGAATAAGAAGATTAGAATTGCTTAAAGAATATGGAAGCGAAACTGTAAGCAATGATTATATAAATTTTTGTAAGTAATAGAATCAAGAATGCTATGCCCGTCAAATCAAGAAAGATGAGAGAATTTGGTGATTTGATCATTGAAACTTGAGTTCATTTACAGTATATCAAGTGTTACGATCTTTGGTAATATTTTCTCTGTGAAAAGCGAATGGACGCAACACTTGGGAAAGGAGATAACCTTTAAGAAATAAAAGTGTATATTCATAATTTTGACTGTTATAGGATTCAGTCGACTGAAAGTGCTTCGTCAGTCAATTGAATTCAAAAGGTGTACAAGTCATATACAATGACTCAATCGACTGAACATGTGTATTCTGTCAACTGGTCTATGTTATATATATATATATATATATATATATATATATATATATATATATTGGTTCAATCGACTGATAGCAAATGTTCAGTCGACTGAACATGCAGTTCAGTGAAGAATGTGTGCATTTGAATCAAAAGGTGTTTAAATTTGAATGCTAGTTTATATGTAAATATGAATGAATGAGAATGATGATTCTTGAGGAATGATTTTAACAAAGCGACTGAACTAGACTCTATATACACATTTCATGAATCTTGTTAAAATATATAACTATATGAACCATACTTTGGGTCATTGAGTCTGGATGTTGTTGTAGTCCTAGATTCATGAATTGTTGTGTCATGTCAGCAATCAAAACCTAAGATCCAACACATTTGTATATAGATTGTTTTCTGTAACAACCCTTGTAACGACCCGTAAATTTCAATGATTTAAATTTGTTAATTTGATAAAGTTTGGTAATTTAATACTGAAAGAATGAAAAAAATTGTTAATTAATAAGGAGATAATAACCTAAATTAAAAGTAACAAGGTTAACCAAAGTTAATTATTAACTATTTGAATGAAACTACGATTTATGGGATTAGTGAAAATGGTATAACTTGGTTATAAGTTGAATGTAAGTAACAAATGTAAATATTGATTTATTAATATAAATCTGTGTAATAAATGGGAATTGGATAGGATTAGTGTGATATGAGTTGGTATAATCATTGGTGACCAATAATGAGCATTTTTTTAATGACAATTAATATAATAACGGAAAATGTGAATGTATAAGAAACATAATGTATATATGAAGTAATAAACTGGTATAAGAATGGAATTAAGGTAAATTCATTATTTGGTTTTAAACCTTAATTAATGTGTATAATTGATAGAAGCACACATTTAGAAATTTAATATTTATTTAAATTAAGATATAAATAGGCGTATATTAGTGTAATAGGATAAAACTAATGTAATTAGGTATGAATGCAAGTGTTGTATAAATAAAAGAAATTTTTAATTTGTTAATGAATTTGTAACGGGAATGAAATGTAAGAATGTTGATGTAAGCTAATAAATAATTAATTCAATGCAATCCCAATTAATTGAAATAACTGCAGGGTTATAATTGATTGTAAATAGTAATATTTGGTAATAAATTTAATACAAAAAACAAGGGTAAATTTTGAATTAAACAATGAATTAATAATAATAAATAGTAATTGAATAAAATCAACGTTCTGTAGTAATTGTTTGGAAATGATAACTTATATAAATGTGATTAAGAACTAGTGGCCACAATTATTATAAAGTAATCATTTATTTAGTCCATTTAATCAAAATTTGCAATCAATTGCAATGAATCTTAATTTAATGTTATATTAGTATAAATTAAGGAGATAATTGGAAATAATATTAATCCCCTTTATAATATGACAATTGGTTGATTTAAAGAATGGAAATCAGGTTTATTAACGTATTGAAATTTAAATTATAATAATTGGAGTTATTGCAATAAAATAAAAGTAAGCACTGTATTTGGTAAATTGATTTACTTTGAAATTAACATCTGAACTTGTTTAAATTTTGTAATTGTCTAAGAAGTCAAAAATGATAAGATTTGTTAATTTGGGAATTGAAATTTGAAAAAGTGATTTTATTAATTAATTATTAATTTATTTAATTAATGTAAAAAAAGCCATTTTTGCCACTGACTCGGATTTCGACGAAACTAGTTTCATCGAATCCGTAACGAAAAATTATTGTAAGGTTTCAAGTTTCATAACGATCGGACTCGTCGTTTGATCATACGGACTCAAAACGCGCAGAAATCAACTAATTGAAATCAATTTGAAATAATTTGAGTTTAGCATAACTTCTTCATACGTTGGAATTTGAACTTGAAACCTGTTCCATCGAGTTTAAAATATTTTAAAACATCTATTTTGATATTTGGGTTGACCCAATTTCGTTCCGGAGTCGAAACGGGCTTTTCGGTCCATTTATCGTTCAGCGCGTTTATCGATCTGGTCCATCTATTCTATTTCAGGCTTGCCTATATATACCTTGTTATAAACCCTATCCCACTTCTATTTCTCATTTGTCTGTACATACAATTCAACTATCTCTCCTTCTCAATGACAGACAAACAAATTCCTACTTCCAGATCCAATTGCAATTCAAAATTCAAACCAAAATTTCAAACTCCACAAACCATGTCAAATTTTATATCGTCGGAAAGCTCTCGAAGAGCGCATCCCAATTCTATGATTCGTTTTTCAATTCGATGCACTGTGCAGCCAGAAATCGAAGAACCATTTTCGACCGTTCATCGCGAGTCGATGAACATCGACTAATCGACGAACCATTTCTGGGGTTTGTAGAGTGGACGATGGGGAGTTCAACGGTATGCTTCGTTTCGCATATTGACGGTTGGATCGACGGCAAATATTCATTTAGGGTTTGGAGTTTTCGGCGGCCGCTCGTCGTTCGGGCGCGTAGGTGGCTGAGGAGATTCGCATCCGCATGTGGCGTGGCTCTGGAGAGGTGCGGCGCGAGGACCAGCGACGGCGGAGTGGGGCGCAGCACGTGGCGACGGCGTGTGGGTGTGGCTGTTAGGGTTTGTATCTTGGTTTGTGCATGCGTGGTTATCACTGTAGGCTTGCGTGAGAGGAACAGTTGGCATGTTGGCAGTAGCAGGTAAGGATGACGAGGACGTAAATTTTAGTAATTTATATATTTTATATTTCAAATCGTTTAATGTTCTAATCCACATAACTTTTACATACGAGGTTGTTTTCATGCGCGGTTTTCTC
This sequence comes from Allium cepa, assembly GCA_030765085.1. Classification (NCBI taxonomy): domain Eukaryota; kingdom Viridiplantae; phylum Streptophyta; class Magnoliopsida; order Asparagales; family Amaryllidaceae; genus Allium; species Allium cepa. The sequence continues at coordinate 442,601,880 of CM060938.1, read as the reverse complement.
CGCTAGGTTTGTATTGGAATTCCAGACACTTTGGCTCTAGTTTGGATGAATTCTAAGACTGTCCAATTTTTGAGTTTAAATTGGATTTATATTCAATTTAAATTCAAAAGGTGAGTGTTTTAACCCACTCACAACTTCTAAAATTTCATATGTGTGTCAAATTTATTTCTGATGTGATTAGAAATTTATTTATGACTGTTTGGTATATTTTTATCATCATTCCGGTTAAATTGAATTTATTGAATTAAATTGTTATTCAATTTACTATCGCATATAAACTGCCAGTTAAATTAATTTATTTTTGAATATAAACTGTCAGTAATTGCTTGTATTTATTATCTGTTCTTCTAACGACCCTGACTCGACCTTCGAAAATCGACACCGAATACGACACTCGTATTCAAATGCCGCAGATCCAAATGTCGAATCTGGTTCGCCGAAGCTTATAACACATTAAGTACAACACAGTGGAAGAAATGAATAGCATATATCATATACAACATTGATACAATATCTGATACAACAGAATGATACAATGAATATCAATACACATCAGAGATATGATAAAAGACAATCGTAGCGGAAAGAAAAGATAACACCAGCAGCGGAACAATATCTCCAATATGGTATTCAAGAGAGAACTCCAGCAGCGGTAGTCTCCATCTCCAAGGCACCAATCCAAAAATAGCTCGAACTCCCAAAAACAATGCACAAATATAAGCAAGTGCAGTCATGATCCAAAGACTGAACTAACTCCAGATAATCTACTAAACCTGACTATCTACAAAACCAAACTCTAGACTGCCCTGGTGGGAAAATTGTGGGCACCCAGAGTTTAGGAAAGGAACAATAAACTCCAGGTCAATCGTGGGTCTGGTATGAGCAAACAAAAACAATTTATCTTTAAAACAAACAGACAAGGATTTTAAAAATTTAAATCCGTAATGCTTTTTAGAAAATGAAACTACCATAAGGCCTCCCGCCACACACACAATGCAAATGCAGAATTGGAGGAGATTTCTCCTTATGATAGTCAAATATGCTTGATATGAGAAAATTTCTTTGATATTATTACTAGTGCATAGTGTAGAAAAACCATTTCGAAAGTATAATATAAATCCTAGCCAACATAGACATTCCGAACTATGCCTACTATAGCTACCATCTAAACAGTGGTGACCACCATAAGTAAATGGCGGGTTCTACAACTAAAACCGTACAAGGCACGTATTGAAGATTGGATTTCCAACAAATGGTAAGGCTAAGGAACTTCCTACTGCCACATGGGTACACCTCTGACGGGACGTCCTAAGAACCTAGCCGGATCTCTGCCAACACAAGGCCGGGTTACCGCTGTAACTAGGTAACTACTACTCGAGCATGCCATCCCCCAGTCCTTTGGGACCTTTATCTAAGGCGCCTCTCAACCACAAAGCAATCACAAAGGAATAGATTTGCAATGTGCACATGAGTTAAGTATCTGGGCTCCATACCATGATACCACCCTTTTCTAGAAGGGAATGACACACCCTAAAGGGAGCGACCCTCATAAGCTTGCTGCATCTTTCATGTTTCGACTATTTCCAGTGTGTGAGGTCCCGATGCATTCTCATCCATAAAGCTACGCTTTATATAAAATCCATGCTTTGATCAACAAATGATACACAGCAGCACTCAGCATGCCACACTACCAAATTGGGAGTATATCACTGATAAATATCAACTACATAACCTTTGAGCTCGTACGTCTCAGAGAAGGGTGTTAAGCTAAGAGAATAAATTCTCCGCCACCAAGTAGAAATGTATTTGATAGAGATCAGTTCTATATCTCAAAGTGTAATGTCGGACATACAACCATACAAGTTTGTTCCGGGTTTAAACAGAAACGAAGGTACTTCGTCCAATAAAGGAAGAAGCCCTTGCAATCCGGGTATACACAATCCCGACCGGACTTCCCATCACTTAGGGAATATCTATACCGTAGCTACTCGGTGCGGAGACAATCGATAGATTATCCTAACGTTCTTGCAAATACCCGATCTTTAACACCGGTCTTCAAATGCAATCCATAACGTCGTATCCCTATTCGGAATGGGTTATATGACACAAGGTCCTCTCCTGGCTAAACCGAATAACGAGCGCGATATTTAAAAACATATGGATATGGGATTTCAGTTAATTCACAACTTAAAAATTCAAAGCTTTTCTTTCAAAGGGATAAACAAATTACCATTTAAATCTTTAACAAAAAGATTCATTTCACAAAGTTCACCCAGTTTCACAAAGATCAATTCATAAATTTCAAAACAATTTCCATTTCAATTGGATTAACTCATTAAATATTTAAATTAAAGATTTAGTTTATAGCTTTCAAACCCTTTTTCCAAAAATTATTCATAACTTGGAAGACAATTTTCATTTTAGACTTGAAATCCTTTTAACACTAATTGGAAGTTCACGTCTTATGTGAAAGCTTTTATTATTTGAAACAAATAGTTTTCGTCTCAGAAAAATCCAATTATAATTATACAAGTTAAAATCTTGGGTTAAATTTAAAGTCCCATAACAACACTTTAAGAAATGTTTTTAAAACCTATATAAACTTGTATAACCTCTTTAAACCATAAATAAAATTCAATTTCCAATTTTGAATTCAAATTTAAATCAAATTTCAAAACTAAATTAAGTTATTCAAAAATAACTTTAATCTTTGAAATTCCTTTTCAAAAACATTTTATTTTAATCCCAACCCATTTCCAAAACTATTTGGATTCAAAAATTCATTTTTTTTAAAACTATTTTTAAAAATATGCGACTTAACAAATTTCCACGTGCAATCCATATTTGTGTGTGTATAGGTGTGGTCCAGGGGTTTTACACAATAGTGCACAACATCAATCATCACAGAGTCAATCATATCGATAAGCAGTATAACCCATAATGCTAATCTTTATTCACAGATTCATAGATAAAATAAATTTATCAATCACAAAGATTTACCCTTATAATTCAATGTGGGTTTCGGATAACCAACTGGGATCCGACTCCCTGTCGCATCGAAAATTCAAATTCCATTTTAAGGAAAAAAAGGTTTTAATATTCACACAGAAACAAATCATAAACATCACAATTTAGCACGAAGCAATTCACATCACAAAGTATCACAATCACAATAGGGGTATCAATCAGCTCAAGGTACTTCAATAGTAATCAATCATCTAACAATGAGATGAATAAATAGTATGATTATAATCAATTAATCACATAATTATTTTCATTAATTATCTTTAATTAATGATTAATTATCCTTAATTTTAACCTAATTAAATTTTAATCACCTTTATTAATTAATTATTCCTTAATTAATTATCATAATTAATTAACCCTTAATTGTTAATTAATTAAATCTTAATTACTTTTATTAATTAATTACTCCTCAATTAATTAATAATTAATTACAAACTAATTAACCTGAATTTATTTGTTAAATTAACCTTTAATATTAAGTAATTAATTAAGTAATTAATTAAGTAATTATTCTTTAATTAAACAAATCATTAATTAGATTAAAAGATACATCTTTCTATCTTCATAATTACTTTAAAAATGTTTTGCTAAATCCTTAATTAATTCAAACTGTAAATCAAAATCATCATTTGAAAATATGGATAAAAAATGTTAAAAAGTTTAATTTTAGTTTTAAAGTCAAAATTGTTTTCTTTCAACAACTCGAAACTTACTCGAGTGTTTCCCGAGTCAAAACACTCCCTGCTTCGAGTTTTCCCCTAAACAACCCAAGATAACCTAAGTAACTTTCAACTTTTTAAAAATTTGTTTTAGGTGTTAGAAATGACCCGGGGCACCACGAATCCACTCGAGCCAAAACTCCAGCCAGCAACCCTCCTTCCCGAAGACAAGTTCGAGAAACAAAAACCTTTCGTTCCTAATGTGACACTGATACACGCCAGAGGTTGTGCACGTGTGACATCAGATGCCGGAGCTTCGGCCTCCAAAACCACCACCGACCAGTCACCTTCAATCGCCCCAAGCCATCCAAACACCCATAAACTCGAATTAAATTTGAAAACGAGATCGAGTCGTCTCGACCAAATAAACCCAGCGAAACATCATCAGATAATTGCCCGACGCCATCACCTCAGGCCATCGGAGATCACGCGAATACACACGAACCTTCCACAATGTTCGACGCCTCGTTTTGCGCTGGTGCAGTCTATTCCGGTTCAACGACGAGTCGCCAGCAATCCAAATTCCGACCTTAACTAAATCGTGTGCTTAAACCATAGTATGCGATTTCTGGCCACCACGAAGATATGAAAATTCGGTTGGCTTTTTTCCCATACTCATCGATCTCCCGACTAGCTCCAGCTCCGATCACGAGGCAAACAAACTCGCTGATCACCATAGTTTGCCCAACAACTAAATTTTGTTCATCTCGCGATCCCTCCCTCGATCTCACACTAGAAAACTGGATTTTTATTTAAAAATCATGATTTGCAAACGTGAATAAGATCATGCATTCAAAACATAAAATTTAATCAATTGAATGTTAATAAAAATTGAGAATCCACTGTGTTTTGATATTTTCTAGAAAATGCTTGATTTATTCTACTCAAATTTATTTTTAAAATTTAAAGCATGATCATACTTAGACATTGAAGCCTATCAAAGATTGTAGGATGAAAATTTCATTTTCTAACAGGTTTTTGAAACCTGTAAAGCTTTAGAACAGAGGCCACTGTCTGTTCTCAGACACGCAAAGCAATATACACGCATATATCTGCCAATTTATACACATGCAAGTAGTGTTTCAACCCACTTTAAACAAGTTTCAAACAGAAGATCAAAATCCATAAATCAAAGGGGTTTACTCACAGGTAAAAGAAACAAAGAAGTCTGGTTTAAAAAGAAGGTTTGCTCACCTGAAGTTTTTGTTGACAAAGAACAAAAGATGGATTTTGAGCCTGTATTTCTTTTCTCCTCCTTTAAATCTTGAAGTTAAATCTGCAAGTTATAAAAATTCTTACTTACTCTTTGTTGTATTCACTCACTTAATTCATTAATAACAGTAAGTTTAAATTTTCTTACAGTTGAAATTTTTTTGTATAACAGGGAAGCTTTTCTACAGTTGAAACCAGAAATGGTTTTAATCTTTGACTTGATTTGTTTCCTGCAATTGATTGACAAAATTATTTAAATTCTTGCTTTAATGTTGTTTAGCAACATCAAATTCAAAATTCCTTGAAAGATATTTTACTTAACTTAATTTACCTGAGTTGACCTTGCTTTGCTGTTTGCCTTAAATTGAAACTGAAATACTGTGTTTTAAGATGATCTGTAGCTTCAATATTTTGGACTTGAACTTCCAAGCTTTTAAAAATTGCTTTTCATAAAACTGGGATTTGATTATGATCTGCCACCTGATTTATCTGAGTGGAATCTGTAGCTTCATCTTTCAATTTTAGATCAGGTTGAACTTGACTTTACTCTCAGACTGATTGCTTTATTTCTTTTCTTCCTGGCTTTGATATTGAACAAATTTTGCTTTTAATTTTAGGTTGATGTTTCCTTTTTTTCCTTTGGTGTTGGGATGTGAAATGGCCAAATCTTTTTGTTACTGTTTTGTTCAGATTTGCTGAGATATTATATGATTGAACATGGGGAGATCAAAAGTTTCTATAATTTTAAATTTCATTATTTATTCAATTAAATATATTGGATGCCATTTGTAAAAAATCATCATGAGGCCTCCATGTATGTTGATTCCTATACTCCATCCCCTTGTGTATGTTTATCATTTGTAATTTTCAAAGACAAAAGAAATTTTTAAATAAATTTTATATCATATTTACTTTGTAAATGAATATACATCTTTATTGATTTATATGTGTATATATACAATGTTAAAAGAATAATTGTTTTTAACCAATCTTTATATTATATAAATTTCACCTTAATGATTTTCAAAAGCCAAATATTACTTTAAAACATTTATTTTAAATATAGATTCAAATTCAATCCAACTTGAATTATAACCACTCATGTCCATTTATATATATATATATATATATATATATATATATTCATACATACACTTGCACAATTTAAATTCAACTTTAATATGTATTAAATCTTACTCATATATGCAATATACATACATGTATATAATTTTAAATTCAAATGACTTTTTTAAAACATTCATTATTTCAAAACTTTTAAACTCAACATAAATTAGAATTTATTCATGTATAGTTTATTACTTATTTTATTTGTTTGAGATTTTTTTTTCAATTTATCGTCAAATTAAATTCCAAATGTTTAAAATATATTATTAATTTTAAATTGACAAATTTTTTGGATGTTACATTTTATTGATAAGATATTAAATATAGAATTTCAAATCCATAGTTAAATTTTAAAATCAATATCCTAATAAACAAATATCCTATTAAATCTGAAAAATTCAAATTAATTTACAATTTTATTCAAAAATTTATTTTAATTATCAATTTAAATTTAATTAAAAATCGGGATAGTTATAGACTCCCACCCTTAAAAAAAAAATTGTCCCCGAAATTTGCTAGGGAGACGAGAAAGAAAAGATGATAGATAAAGAAATGATTGATCAGATCAGATCAAAATATTTATTCTGCATTCGGTTTACCAAATCAGAATATCAACAATATGAGAACAAACTCATACAATTATTTCACAAGATACTCGGGTCCACCGGTCTACGAATATGCAAGGGCATTGATTAGTTCGAAGGGATAACTAATCGTTCGTAGAATATATCGGATCCCAGAGAATAGATAGATAGATTTAATCTTCTACAATTTCTCAAACACTAGATATGGATTCCAACTTAGGTCCGAACACCCCAAAGTTTACACCAACTTGTCCCTCTTCGGACTTCGATCTACACAAGAAATTATGATAGAATTTCAAATTTTGTTTTAACCGATATCGTTTTATTGATAAAACTCAAATTTATCCTTATATTTGTTAACCAATTTATTCCCAAATAAATATTCAAATTCATTAGAGTTTAAAACGAAAGCCGATAACGAGAATTCGAGATAGGAACTTATCTACACGATTCGTAGGGCCACCATCACACCGAAGCTTCTTCTTGCAGCCGCTACGAAGCAATCAAAAGAATTTAGATCGAATCAAAGGAGATTGAGAAGAAATTTGTTTCCACTGTTGCAGGGTATTTGAACATTTATAGTGGTACTCCCCTGTCCCCTATCTCGTCCTCTTCCTGCACTTATACTCACTATCAGCGGATAGTAAGAGAATTTACCGAGGCGTTCAAACGGATATCTTAGGGATATACTCATTCTATGGTATACTTCACCCTATCTCTAATGAGCTACTTAATATGTTATACTCCTGAGCTAAAGTTTTCAACCTTCAGCTCTGATACCAATTCTAATGACCCTAACTCGACCTTCGAAAATCGGCACCGAATACGACACTCGTATTCAAATGATGCAGATCCAAACGTCGAATCTGGTTCGCCGGAGCTTATAACACATTAAGTACAACACAGCGGAAGAAATGAATAGCAAATATCATATACAACATTGATACAATATCTGATACAACAGAATGATCAAATGAATATCAACACACATAGAGATATGATACAAGACAATAGTAGCGGAAAGAAAAGATAACACCAGCAGCGAAACAATATCTCCAATATGATCTTCAAGAGAGAACTCCAGCAGCGGTAGTCTCCATCTCCAAGGCATCAATCCAGAAATAAATCGAACTCCCAATAACGATGCACAAAGATAAGCAAGTGCAGTCATGATCCAAAGACTGAACTAACTCTAGATAATCTACTAAACACGACTATCAGAAAAAACCCAACTCTAGACCGCTCGTGTGGGAAAATTTTGGACACCCAGAGTTTTGGAAAGGAACAATAAACTCCAGGTCAGTCGTGGGACTGGCATGAGCAAACAAAAATAGTTTATCTTTAAAACAAATAGACAAGGATTTTAAAATTTTAAATCCGCAATGCTTTTTAGAAAATGAAACTACCATAAGGCCTCCCGCCACACACACAATGCAAACGCAGAATTGGACGAGATTTCACTTTATGATAGTCAAATATGCTTGATACGAGAAAATTTCTTTGATATAATTACTAGTGTATAGTGTAGAAAAACCATTTTGAAAGTATAATATAAATCCTAGCCAGTATAGACATTCCGAACTATGCTTACTATAGCTACCATCTAAACAGTAGTGACCACCATAAGTAAATGGCAGGTTCTACAACTAACACCGTACAAGGCATGTATTGAAGATTGGATTTCCAATAAATGGTCAGGCTAAGGAACTTCCTACTGCCACATGGGTACGCCTCTGGCGGGACGTCCCGAGAACCTAACCGGATCTCTGCCAACACAAGGCCAGGTTACCTCTGTAACTAGGTAACTACTACTCGAGCATGCCATCCCCCGGTCCTTTGGGACCTTTATTCGAGGCGCCTCTCAACCATAAAGCAATCACAAAGGAATAGATTTGTCGTGTCCACATGAGTTACGTGTAACGATCCCCCGTTCTGACCGCCTCCAGTCGGTAATTAAACCAACTAGAAACGTTCAAAATGACGGATTGTTATTTAGTTTATATAATTTAAACAGAATCAGCCACAGAATCACAGAATAATAATAACATTTCACATAAATGAATTTTTCTTTTATATACAAATATCAGAGTTTATAAGATGCATTTAAATTTTTATACAGCGGAATGTCTCTTATAACTACAAAAATAAATCTCCGAAAAGCTAAGGTGAAGCGTTTTCCCTCTCTCTCTAACTTCGCTGCCTGAAAATCTTCAAGCTGTAAAATACTCGGTCTGACCCAAGTATTACATTCAAAAGAAAATAATACACGGGTCAGTCTAATTCAAACTCAGTTATTAGTGCACAGAAGCAATAATAATTAAATAGCAATTAGACGACAGTCAAATATAAATTTACCTATCTGATCCTTTAACAAGAAATCGGATAATGGTAAATATAACACTTATCAGTATTAAACAATAAATAAGTAGTTTCAAATTATCAACGAAGATAGATGAAGGGATTATTTATGAAGATAATTTAGAAAAAAAACATCAGAATTGCCTAAACCGCAATTAACTACAAAATCATCAAAATCGATTCAAAATATATTGAATTGTCAACATAAAACAATTTTCATTAAAAAGAAAACATCATTTAAAACATTTGATTCGGTAGGGCTGCAGTACACACACGCGTATACAGGCCTCGCCACATTTAAAATGTTAACTCCATGTGGCTGCAGTTCACGCTTGCGTGCACTGCCTCACCACTAGTATAAAATGCACAAAAAATCAATGCATCAAAGCAAAAAAATACCAATAAAATAAAGGCGGTGCGGCTGCAGTACACACATACGTACATGTGCACTGCCTCGCCAACTCAACTGCACAAGGTCAAATCAAAATCAGATTCAACACAAGTACAAATGGCCTCGACCAAAATTCAAAATATCACTGCAACATTGAAACTGTACATGTACACAGAAATACAGCATCAATGATCAATACAAAAGCTATAGTGCAGACATCAATCTACCTGGCAACAATGATGAATCAACAAATGCAACATATTCAAGTTGATACAAATGTATAGTTACAGTTCAACAAGACAAGTGCAGACAGATATGATCATCAACCTATGGAAACTAGACTGCAAAGACCATATGAAGGAAATGCACATGTTAATTGGATAGCAAGAGCCACCCAGTGATGCAAGAAAATGAAACAGACAAGATGGAATTTAATCAATGGCAACCTCACAACCAAGTCATACTTCACTAAACAATGGACCAGTACATAGCGACTTCTACATAATAGAGACTTGTATTTATATTTGAAACTTTGTTTAGAAACTCAGGTCAAAACCATGTTTAAAAATAAATTAGATCAGCTTCTTTGAGTTCTTCCAGAGGTTTTGAACTAACTATCTAACTTAATATATGTTTAAATTTTAAGTTTGGAATATAACCACCCTTATTAGCTTAATTCTAGGTTCAAACAAAACAGTGTTTCAATAGAGAATGATTTTTAAATTTAGAACACTGCACTTTGAAAACTCAAAACAGAGGAGTATATGATAAACAGCCTGCCCATAAATGTTATTAATATGTATCAATATACTCAAGGGCAGTCAATAACATCTGGAGTGAATGCAAGTAAATGCAAACATAACATAGCAGTATGGGAGTGAGACTGCAACTAGTAAAAAATGAAGATGCAAATGAAAGCAACAGGGACAAGCAAGCAAGACCGAAATGCAACTGCACAAGACAGGTGCAAGCACAAGTAATGGACCAAGTATGCTACAGGTCTGAACCCACACAACGGAGACAACATAGAAAAATGGCCAGGCAGTATGAATCATGTAACCTGTACATCTCTGTGACTACGAAGTCCGAGTGCACAAAGGCATTGGAACAAACTACGTGCAGACAGCCGAGTGGAGGTGAAGGCACCAAGTAAAACACCATAAAACCCAATTGTTAAACAAGTTTAAAACAATGGGACAGTAAGGATATGAATGCAGTAGTATCACTGTAACCAGACTAAAAATGGTAACTGGCAACCAGTGACGTACACACAAATGCAACAGTGGAATGCAAGTGCGGACAAGACATAAGCCTCAAAATGAAACTGCTCCAAAGATATGGCCAGTGCCATACAACACAAGTACCCAACAACAATGGAAACATTGTAGCTACACTTGAAAGAAAATGCACCACATAAATTTGAACCAAGTTCATATGTATACGACAAGACAATGCAAACTCGAGCTTACAAGGGAAAATTTACCGGTACAAATTCAGTTACAATAAAGAACAAAGCACAATGCAGTGACAAACATCGCCGAGGGGCAGTACAACGATTTTTTAAAGTGACAACATCAGAAATTATAGGCAAAATTCTCACCAAATTTCAAAGACAATATTCAAAACAGTGAAGTACAATGTCAAAACCCAATGCCATCTGATAACAGAAAATGCTACAGGATGTCATGAGGCAAGTGAGGACTACATGAAGCACACATGCCAGAAATCAAGGACATTTCAACATGAACTCATGATAATGAAAAGCATAAGTGATACCACAGTTCAGTGAACTGCAAGTATCGACCAGGCAGCCACAAGTGTAAAGCAATGCCCAACTCAAATGAACACAGCGAAGTGTACATGGATATAACATGCATCAGAGATAAAAATGAAGGAACAACACAATGTGCATCAATATGTCAAAGAAATTATGCAGTGATAGTCAGAAAGGAACGTCAAGTAAAAAAATCAACCAATCAAGTATGCTGCTGGTTACAAAGTGACAAGAGGCAATAGGAACGAAATGCCAAAGTACACAGCAAAAACTCAAGCTCTAGAAGAACAATGGCACTCCAGAGCAGCATAAATGACACAGTACACAAGTGACATAGCAGCGATAAAACAAAGAACAAAGCATCATGTGTAGGACAATATTCAAATGCCGTCACTATATCAGATGGAATTATAAAGTAAGTCCTGTTAAATGAAGCCTCCTGTGAAATCAAGACAAACATTTCCACCAGCCGAAGTCAGGTGAATAACAAATTGAAGCATAAAAAAAAATTCCACGTTAATGCCGAAAAAAAAATACTTAAAGTCATTTGCAGTTTAAAATCAAACTGTGTCAAAGTTACAAATACCAAATAACTATCCAAAGCCGTGGCCATTTAAAGTAGCCTTCAACCCAACAGCGAGGGTGATAACAGAGTATGAAGCCAACAGCACAAAGAATAAGAAAAACATCGTCACAGTAAAGTCAGAGAAAACACTAACATCAAAGCAACAGCGAAAAAACTCGAGTAAATTAGAACCATCAACGATGAAACCAAATCAAACGCAAAACAAAGTGCTAAGTTGTACTAGATGTGAGTGATAATTAGAATCACTCACCTTTCTACGAGCGCAGATTGGAGGAGCCGAAATCCTCAAAAATTCACGAACCAAAACTATGAAATCTGGATTGAAGCGAGGGCGAATTCCATCAAGCAGCCGCGAGCACTTAAAATCGCCATCCTCGAACTTCTTGAAAAGCCCTAATTTTTGGAAAGTGGAGCGAACGAGAATAAGGAACAGAGCCGCCATTGTTATTTCTTTTTGTTCGAGTGGTTTGCTTTAGGTTTAGGTTTTTCTGTAACGACCCGTAAATTTAACCGGTTTTAGTAACGTTATTAACTGAAATTTCGTGAAGTTTTAAACAGTAAAATTTTGAAATATAAATTTGATATTTAGAATGCGTCTAATTAAACATAGCAATTGGTAAATTTTCGTCCGAAAATATGAAATAGTGTTAAGCAGACGCCCATTCCCCCCTTAACAAGTTTATAAATGTCATAGTCTATACAGCACCGTGAACCCACAGCAAAGCAAGAGGGCACAGAGAGTACCCCATAGGTATGGCACAAATCAAAGTCGTAGTGGTCGCGTATATGGGATTCAAGTATGACAAGGCACATGAGGCAATACCCAAGGTAGTGAAACTACCGTTCGTCTGATCCGGACTGGTGAGAACGCATCGCCGCAACGATCGCAACACCGCGAAACAACACTCCCAAATACAAGGGTGCACCAATCGATCACAAAGTAATGAGTAGTTTTCGAAGAAGTGTGTTCGCTTGAGGTAGCTAACCCCATTTGGCCCGGCACAGCTCCTGATTTTAGTCATTTCCAATTTGACACAAGTGTCAAGGCTATCCATTATCGTTCTCTTTCTTCAGTCATCAACGTTCGCCAAGCCAACCACTACATTCTGGAACATCACTCCGCGTACAGTTATTAAAGTGGTTTTCGGTTTAGATAGAGAGTATATCCATAACCGACTCCGGTTTCTTTAATAACTTTCGTAATTATTACACCGATTGGTCGTTTATATATTTCAAAACCAAACAAATTCAATTTCAATTAAAATTTATATATCAACATTTCATTTGTCTTTCAATATCAATTTCCATATTTTACGTTTCCAAAACTTCCAAAACCATTTCAAAGTCTTACAATTTCATTTCAGTTTTATTTAAAACAATTCAAATATTGATTTAAGTTCATATATAAGTTTTATTCCGAAAATCATTTAAATTAACTTAATTTAACATTCAAAATCAATTCCAATTCATTTATCGATTTCATTCAATATTCGTTAAGTTTATTTATCATTCAAAACGATTTCTATTAAATTTCCAATACATTAAATCAACCACTTAAGTTCAATTTCATTATATCAAACTTCAAATTCAATTAGAATAAATTCGTCAAATCAATTTCTTAAATTCAAGTCTTACATTAATTTCAAAAAAAATCACATTTTTATTTCTTGTTAAAGAAATTTCAATTTCACTTATTTACTTACTTAAATAATTCCAAAACTTAATTTACAAAGAAACTCAATTTCAATTATTTACGAAGTTCCAATTCACTTTTTCAAAAGTACATTTTCTCTTATCAAAGAATTCAATTTTTATTCAATGATTAAATAATTCAATCTTATTCAATTATTAAATAATTTCAAACTTAATTATTAATAATTCAACTTAATAATTCCAAACTTAATTAAAAATTCATCCTCAATTATTAAATCATTTCAACTTAATTCAATGAATTCAAACTTAATCATCAAATCATTTTAACTTAATTATAAATTCAACTTAAAAATTTCGGGCTTAATTATAATTGCAAACTTAATTACAATTTCAAATTTAATTATTAAATGATTTCAAACTTAATAATTTCCAAAACTCAATTATTACCAATTTCAAATTATTTATTAATAATTCCAAATTTAATTATTAGATAATCAAATTTCAAACAACGTTCTTTCATCAATTACTACGTTAATATTTGTTTCAGATTTCAATATTTACATTTTCCTTTGTAAAATTCAAATTCCAACTTCATTTCAAAACTTATTCTTTGCTCGAATAAAACATTATTTTATTTTTAAAATCAAATTATTGACCAATCGGATTTATTTAATTTTCTATCCTAAGTCAAGTTCATTTGGGTATTTATCATTTCAACCCGATTCCAATTCCAATTCAAAATAAAACATAACAAAGGGAACTTGCAGTGTGATAACTGGGATGGTGTCAAAGTGAATAAACAAGCAATAACAACAATCAAACACAATCCAATAATCAATTCAAATAATCCCGAAATAATCGTATTAATTCGCATTGTTGTTTGTGCGAATTAATATAATTATCTCTAGAATCTACACTATCATTTCATGTAGATTAAAGATTATTACATTAATATTATATGCAATTTTACACTTTACATCAATTATTCAATTTCATACTTCATCAATTAATACAACATAAATTCAACTGGTTCAAGGGTAATTTACAATTCTACGTGTCGAATAATTAAACATTTAAGGGGTCATATTATTCAAATTAACTAATCAAATTCAAAACATATGTCGATTCAAATTTTTAACTATCTTACGTCAAATTCAATTGCATAATATTTATTATTTTATACATTACAATTTAACGTCCAATAAAACAACAATCAATCAATTATCAACCAAACTATATTATAATGGCATAAATAATTAACAGATAATGGTGTCAGATGTCATAGGTGAACAGATACAGGTCATAGCATACATAACAGTGTAAGCAGCATATTTCAATTGTCGTTTCAATTGAAATCAGATTTAATAAATAAAAGAATATTAATCGTGAGTGATCGCTCACCTTTCGAGGCTAGAGAAAATAGAAGATGGCACGGATACGCACACTGATACGGACACTGAAATGGAGTTACGAATCCAAGCATGATTCTCAGAGCAAAGTAAGATTGGCACGAATCGACGAGCAAAACTGTTAAATAGGAATTGCCGAAATCAATCAAAATATTCAACATAGCAACAATTACAAAACATGTCCTACGTCAAAGTTTAACAATATAATTCTATGTGCTACCGAGATCGAAATGGTCTGAAATTTGGTATGGATAAAGATCAAAACTTGTATTTCAAAACTGCAAAAAAATCACTTGATTCCGACGTAAGACGGAGAAGATACGATGCGTCAAACATGAACTCAGGTCGTGTTTGCAGCAGTGTAAAATAAATTCTAAGTACAAAAGAATATCTGCCTGGGTCTAACTTCCAGATCCTCGACCACATATCAAACGATGTCGGATTTTGCTGGAATTTGACATGTATAAACTACGTAACTTAAACTCCTTTTTAAAAATAGAATCAACCCATTCCGATAAAACGGGAGTGAGATATGATGCGTCAAACATGAACTCTAACTGCTGTTCAGAGAAAAATAAACATGCAAACATATTTAAATACACAACCTATATTTAAAAAATCAATCTTTAATTTATATATGAACATACTTTATCATATAATACTGTTATATAACTTATATATCATATTCAATGAACATATGCAGACTATAAACATAAAATTTATAAATGCAGACGGTAAACATTGCTCACGTGCTATATATATATATATATAACATTAGATATATACAGACTTATATAAACAACATGTATAAGTTTATACTATATATATATATATATATATACACTAAATGAAATTTATACTTTAAACCAAAATATAACTTAACATACATAAAAGAAAATTTTCAAACAACGTGTGTATATATATACACTAGATATGCACATATATAAAGCTTAAAATATCTGCCATAATTTTAACTAAAACTTAACATATCAATGTATGCCAACTTGCAGTATACATATTCTTACTGTACTATATACTTTATATGCACATACATATGCTTATATGAACTATGTAATTTTAAAAGCTTTATGACATTATACTTATAGTATGTATAAACTTTAATAGTCGAAACAATATACTAACCTATATATGAATGAATATATTACAAAACTTAGGTAAGCTTCATAATAAAGTATATACAACACTTTAACATATAATATATTAATACCTTCATAAATAAGAAGAGATGGAAGAGGGTTGACGAGCTCGGTTGGCTGGCTCTCGGTTGGTGGCGCGGGTAGGCTGCGTTGGAGGTGGGGCCGAGTGGGGTAGGAGCGGCGGAGGTGTGGCTGCTGGTGGTAGCTTCGGCTGGAGTGGATGTTTGTTGTGAGAGGAGGCCGAGCATGGCCATGGTGGTGGAGGAAACATGGTGGAGGTCGGCTTGGTAGGGGCGGAGCAAGGAAGAGAGGGGAAGAAAAGGTGGTGAGGTCGAGAGGAAAAGGTGGTGGAGAGGAGAAGGAAAGATGAGAAGTTTTGAAAGCATGGAACTGCAATAATGGAAAATGAAAAGAAGAGGATGCAAACGTGACAACAAGCCTTTTATGTGTTTAAGACTAGAAGAAAATGAAAGGACATCTTTGCACAAAAAGGGAATAGCAGTGAACGGGCAAAGTCTTAAATGAAAATGGGGCAACCAAACGTCCCAACGTTAATACGGAGAAAAATAATAAAAGCTGAGACTATTTGTTTCTCAACGGTGTGGCATAAATTGTCATAAAACAAAAGGACGGATCATTACGGTTAACCATTGGTGCGTTTCATCATGCCCGAAACTTCGAAACACAGAAATAATATACGGTAGAGATCAGCACGACAAGACGATCAAAACGGTATACAGGTATCAGTGGTACGATCGAATTATAAAATTTTCGAATTTTCTACTACGGAAAAATGCATAAAATTCACAGAAAAATAAGGACGACGGAGCCAAAAATGTCCGAATTTGGAAAAACGACAAACTGAAAACTTGCTCAAAAAATGGTTTAGAATTTTTCTATGTAAAAATATTTTCGTTTTGAAAACATTTTATTTTCATCGCTTTTTAACTGATTAGATTGAAGTAAATTTACGCGCGAAATAAACTTTCATATTTTCGGATGAAAATTTACCAATTGCTATGTTTAATTAGACGCATTCTAAATATCAAATTTATATTTCAAAATTTTACTGTTTAAAACTTCACGAAATTTCAGTTAATAACGTTACTAAAACCGGTTAAATTTACGGGTCGTTACATTCTCCCCCACTCAAAACTTTTCGTCCCCGAAAAGGAAGGAGGTAGGAGAATAGAAATAACCAAAAGAAAATAGACTTAAATAATATTATGAACAATTAATTTAAACCATATGGATTTCAATTTAAATAAATTTATATTTAACCCTTTTGTTTTTAAATTCAAGGTTTTCATTAAGTTGATTTGATTTCACATTTATTTATGTTAGATACAAAAGGTTTCTTACAAATGAAATTCAATTTAAATTCAATTAATTCAAGATATTACCTTAAGTTGATTTAATTCAATTTATTAACTTTCAAAACAAAATTTTCTTCTATTAATCACACCTATTATTTAACTAATTTATTCTATTTATCTCCATAAACATTTTATAATTAAAATTTAAGTGAATAATATTTATTATACGCACTCACGTTTTATTTATAAAGACAATTTGTATTGTACCTTATCCAATTATCTTAAATTAACAAATCCAAGGATCATAAATTTGAATAGCTATTTATTATAATCATATTTTATTTGACAAATATAATTCTTCTTTATTCCAAATTATTATTAAATTTTCTACTTAATATATCTTATCACATATTAAGCATATTTACATTTATTATAACTACTCAATTTATTAAAATTTTCTTTGATATCATTTTCTACTGTATAATATTCAATTACATAATTAACCCTATATGCTGAGTTCTGCCTAGAGCTACCAAAAGCTCTGATACCAACTATAACAACCCGCTATTTTTGACTATCCGCATCCGCACATGTCGGACTTGAATAATTCAAAATATCGAATTGTTAATTTAAATTTGGCAAAACTGAGATATACAATAAATAAATAATCACAGAAATCACAGACACAAAGTAATAATATGCAGCGGAAATAAAAGAGATAGTAGTTCATGAAGCTACTATATGAATATATAAGATACATCAGAGTTTACAACAGAAGAGTAATACGATACATCAGATACAAATCAGAATACATCACTGGAATCATCGAATACTGAAAACTGGATAGATGGCTGGATCTCCAAGCGAAGCTCCAACTCCAAAGGTGAGTCTCAACAGCTGAACCACTCAGTCTGACCCGAGCGTAAAGCAAAAACACAAAACACTCGAGTCAGGATTAATATTCTTTTATCAATAAATCCAACTCAAGTGAAATAGCAATCGAAATACAAATAACTCAAAGGATGTTGGAATAACCATCCTTTAAGGATCCGTTAAACTATCTACTATGTAGTAGTGTACGCTAAATAGATAATGTCTATCAGTAATATAAAGTATCAAAATAGTGTTAAGCAGACGCCCATTCCCCCCTTAACAAGTTTATAAATGTCATAGTCTATACAGCACCGTGAACCCACAGCAAAGCAAGAGGGCACAGAGAGTACCCCATAGGTATGGCACAAATCAAAGTCGTAGTGGTCGCGTATATGGGATTCAAGTATGACAAGGCACATGAGGCAATACCCAAGGTAGTGAAACTACCGTTCGTCTGATCCGGACTGGTGAGAACGCATCGCCGCAACGATCGCAACACCGCGAAACAACACTCCCAAATACAAGGGTGCACCAATCGATCACAAAGTAATGAGTAGTTTTCGAAGAAGTGTGTTCGCTTGAGGTAGCTAACCCCATTTGGCCCGGCACAGCTCCTGATTTTAGTCATTTCCAATTTGACACAAGTGTCAAGGCTATCCATTATCGTTTTCTTTCTTCAGTCATCAACGTTCGCCAAGCCAACCACTACATTATGGAACATCACTCCGCGTACAGTTATTAAAGTGGTTTTCGGTTTAGATAGAGAGTATATCCATAACCGACTCCGGTTTCTTTAATAACTTTCGTAATTATTACACCGATTGGTCGTTTATATATTTCAAAACCAAACAAATTCAATTTCAATTAAAATTTATATATCAACATTTCATTTGTCTTTCAATATCAATTTCCATATTTTACGTTTCCAAAACTTCCAAAACCATTTCAAAGTCTTACAATTTCATTTCAGTTTTATTTAAAACAATTCAAATATTGATTTAAGTTCATATATAAGTTTTATTCCGAAAATCATTTAAATTAACTTAATTTAACATTCAAAATCAATTCCAATTCATTTATCGATTTCATTCAATATTCGTTAAGTTTATTTATCATTCAAAACGATTTCTATTAAATTTCCAATACATTAAATCAACCACTTAAGTTCAATTTCATTATATCAAACTTCAAATTCAATTAGAATAAATTCGTCAAATCAATTTCTTAAATTCAAGTCTTACATTAATTTCAAAAAAAATCACATTTTTATTTCTTGTTAAAGAAATTTCAATTTCACTTATTTACTTACTTAAATAATTCCAAAACTTAGTTTACAAAGAAACTCAATTTCAATTATTTACGAAGTTCCAATTCACTTATTCAAAAGTACATTTTCTCTTATCAAAGAATTCAATTTTTATTCAATGATTAAATAATTCAATCTTATTCAATTATTAAATAATTTCAAACTTAATTATTAATAATTCAACTTAATAATTCCAAACTTAATTAAAAATTCAACCTCAATTATTAAATCATTTCAACTTAATTCAATGAATTCAAACTTAATCATCAAATCATTTTAACTTAATTATAAATTCAACTTAAAAATTTCGGGCTTAATTATAATTTCAAACTTAATTACAATTTCAAATTTAATTATTAAATGATTTCAAACTTAATAATTTCCAAAACTCAATTATTACCAATTTCAAATTATTTATTAATAATTCCAAATTTAATTATTAGATAATCAAATTTCAAACAACGTTCTTTCATCAATTACTACGTTAATATTTGTTTCAGATTTCAATATTTACATTTTCCTTTGTAAAATTCAAATTCCAACTTCATTTCAAAACTTATTCTTTGCTCGAATAAAACATTATTTTATTTTTAAAATCAAATTATTGACCAATCGGATTTATTTAATTTTCTATCCTAAGTCAAGTTCATTTGGGTATTTATCATTTCAACCCGATTCCAATTCCAATTCAAAATAAAACATAACAAAGGGAACTTGCAGTGTGATAACTGGGATGGTGTCAAAGTGAATAAACAAGCAATAACAACAATCAAACACAATCCAATAATCAATTCAAATAATCCCGAAATAATCGTATTAATTCGCATTGTTGTTTGTGCGAATTAATATAATTATCTCTAGAATCTACACTATCATTTCATGTAGATTAAAGATTATTACATTAATATTATATGCAATTTTACACTTTACATCAATTATTCAATTTCATACTTCATCAATTAATACAACATAAATTCAACTGGTTCAAGGGTAATTTACAATTCTACGTGTCGAATAATTAAACATTTAAGGGGTCATATTATTCAAATTAACTAATCAAATTCAAAACATATGTCGATTCAAATTTTTAACTATCCTACGTCAAATTCAATTGCATAATATTTATTATTTTATACATTACAATTTAACGTCCAATAAAACAACAATCAATCAATCAATTATCAACCAAACTATATTATAATGGCATAAATAATTAACAGATAATGGTGTCAGATGTCATAGGTGAACAGATACAGGTCATAGCATACATAACAGTGTAAGCAGCATATTTCAATTGTCGTTTCAATTGAAATCAGATTTAATAAATAAAAGAATATTAATCGTGAGTGATCGCTCACCTTTCGAGGCTAGAGAAAATAGAAGATGGCACGGATACGCACACTGATACGGACACTGAAATGGAGTTACGAATCCAAGCATGATTCTCAGAGCAAAGTAAGATTGGCACGAATCGACGAGCAAAACTGTTAAATAGGAATTGCCGAAATCAATCAAAATATTCAACATAGCAACAATTACAAAACATGTCCTACGTCAAAGTTTAACAATATAATTCTATGTGCTACCGAGATCGAAATGGTCTGAAATTTGGTATGGATAAAGATCAAAACTTGTATTTCAAAACTGCAAAAAAATCACTTGATTCCGACGTAAGACGGAGAAGATACGATGCGTCAAACATGAACTCAGGTCGTGTTTGCAGCAGTGTAAAATAAATTCTAAGTACAAAAGAATATCTGCCTGGGTCTAACTTCCAGATCCTCGACCACATATCAAACGATGTCGGATTTTGCTGGAATTTGACATGTATAAACTACGTAACTTAAACTCCTTTTTAAAAATAGAATCAACCCATTCCGATAAAACGGGAGTGAGATATGATGCGTCAAACATGAACTCTAACTGCTGTTCAGAGAAAAATAAACATGCAAACATATTTAAATACACAACCTATATTTAAAAAATCAATCTTTAATTTATATATGAACATACTTTATCATATAATACTGTTATATAACTTATATATCATATTCAATGAACATATGCAGACTATAAACATAAAATTTATAAATGCAGACGGTAAACATTGCTCACGTGCTATATATATATATATAACATTAGATATATACAGACTTATATAAACAACATGTATAAGTTTATACTATATATATATATATATATATATATATATATATATATATATATATATACACTAAATGAAATTTATACTTTAAACCAAAATATAACTTAACATACATAAAAGAAAATTTTCAAACAACGTGTGTATATATATACACTAGATATGCACATATATAAAGCTTAAAATATCTGCCATAATTTTAACTAAAACTTAACATATCAATGTATGCCAACTTGCAGTATACATATTCTTACTGTACTATATACTTTATATGCACATACATATGCTTATATGAACTATGTAATTTTAAAAGCTTTATGACATTATACTTATAGTATGTATAAACTTTAATAGTCGAAACAATATACTAACCTATATATGAATGAATATATTACAAAACTTAGGTAAGCTTCATAATAAAGTATATACAACACTTTAACATATAATATATTAATACCTTCATAAATAAGAAGAGATGGAAGAGGGTTGACGAGCTCGGTTGGCTGGCTCTCGGTTGGTGGCGCGGGTAGGCTGCGTTGGAGGTGGGGCCGAGTGGGGTAGGAGCGGCGGAGGTGTGGCTGCTGGTGGTAGCTTCGGCTGGAGTGGATGTTTGTTGTGAGAGGAGGCCGAGCATGGCCATGGTGGTGGAGGAAACATGGTGGAGGTCGGCTTGGTAGGGGCGGAGCAAGGAAGAGAGGGGAAGAAAAGGTGGTGAGGTCGAGAGGAAAAGGTGGTGGAGAGGAGAAGGAAAGATGAGAAGTTTTGAAAGCATGGAACTGCAATAATGGAAAATGAAAAGAAGAGGATGCAAACGTGACAGCAAACCTTTTATGTGTTTAAGACTAGAAGAAAATGAAAGGACATCTTTGCACAAAAAGGGAATAGCAGTGAACGGGCAAAGTCCTAAATGAAAATGGGGCAACCAAACGTCCCAACGTTAATACGGAGAAAAATAATAAAAGCTGAGACTATTTGTTTCTCAACAGTGTGGCATATATTGTCATAAAACAAAAGGACGGATCATTACGGTTAACCATTGGTGCGTTTCGTCATGCCCGAAACTTCGAAACACAGAAATAATATACGGTAGAGATCAGCACGACAAGACGATCAAAACGGTATACAGGTATCAGTGGTACGATCGAATTATAAAAATTTCGAATTTTCTACTACGGAAAAATGCATAAAATTCACAGAAAAATAAGGACGACGGAGCCAAAAATGTCCGAATTTGGAAAAACGACAAACTGAAAACTTGCTCAAAAAATGGTTTAGAATTTTTCTATGTAAAAATATTTTCGTTTTGAAAACATTTTATTTTCATCGCTTTTTAACTGATTAGATTGAAGTAAATTTACGCGCGAAATAAACTTTCATATTTTCGGACGAAAATTTACCAATTGCTATGTTTAATTAGACGCATTCTAAATATCAAATTTATCTTTCAAAATTTTACTGTTTAAAACTTCACGAAATTTCAGTTAATAACGTTACTAAAACCGGTTAAATTTACGGGTCGTTACATTTTCTTTTGAACGAAAATAAAATAAAAGGAGGAGACAGCGTACAGGGTAGGGTGGCTGAAGTGATACACAACTTCGGTTGAGGTGATATGTGCTGTGTACTAGAGATCTTGTAATAATTTTATTTTATTTTATTATCTTCTTTAGTAAGCTTCATTGGTATATAAACGTTTTGAAGTTCAACTATCAAGCATTAATTTATATTAACATGTTTCACAATTAGATTTTATGCTTGTATTTTGTATTGATAAAATTCATTCCATTTTATTTAGATTAAAGAACAATGTTATTAAAACTAACCATCAATTTATAAATTTACATAAACAATAATTCTTAAATCTAAATTATTTTTTCTAAGTCATTAGTTCGAATTTTTATATACAAATTTAATATTCAATTTCAAACTCCAAAGTCAAATTCAAATTTTATTCAACTTTCGATAGATTAAAGTCTAAAATTTAATCGCCAAATTCATAGTTTTATTGGAAATTCAATTTAAACCATCATTCAAATATTTAAAATTAATTAAATATTTTCAATTTAAATTGTTCAAAATTCAGGGTCGTTACAATCTTCCCCCCTTAAAAGAATTTCGTCCCGAAATTATAAGTTAGGAAAAATGATCGTTAAAATCTCACCGATATTTATAGCCTACACAATTTCACCAAGCTTGAAACTTATTACAAATGAATATAGAATTCATTCCATTTATTTTATCTCACTAGCTTTGTTCATTATCTCCTTTGTTCATTGATTTCTACAATCAAGACGCAAAAGTCTTTTACCATTTTTTTCGACTTACAAAACTCAGATTTAACTTGAAACTCTTCATGTTAGAGATTTGCATATTATATCTTTTCCAAAGCTGTGGACTTTCAAAATATTTCAAAAATCCTCTTCCTTAGTTTATTAGGTTGGAATTATGTAATTTTAATTTCAGACTATTGATTTGTTATTTAAAGTTTAAAAATACTTGCTAACTCGAAATTTAACAAGTCTATCGTCGTTCTTAAAGACATTAGGCATACGTTGGCTAGGCGCAGGACTAAAAATCTCCAAGTACTAAATATACTTGCTTCAATTCCCAGTGAAAATACTTAAAAATTCTTTTAAAAATGGTTATGGAAAGCACGTTCCCCCATGGATCACAGTTTACCCGGCGGTTACGCTACTATCCCAGTAGAATCGCTTGTAACCGTAGATTTCTCATCTCTCTTGAATTTCGCCATGGTTGTTGCCATAGATCGCGGTCCACACGGCGGTTACGCTACTATCCCAGTAGAATCGCTTGTGACCGTAGGCATCTCGCCCCCCGAATTTCGCTTTGGCTTCTAGATTGCAGTTTACTCGGCGGTTGCGTTACTATCCCAGTGGAATCGCTTGAAACTGTAGGCATCTTGCCCCTCAAATTACGCTAGTCACTCCAACTTATGGAATTCAAATGGCCATTCCAACTAATGGAAATCAAATGGCCAATCCAACTAATGGACAAATGGTCAATCCAACTAATGGAATTCAAATGGTCAATCCAACTAATGGAATTCTACGTAGCTACGATTTTCAATTGGACACTCATATCGAGTTCCAATACCTTCACAAATTTTAAATGGAAGGTACTTTTCCATATCCTTAGTTTAGAAAAACATAATATCATATATATGTAGTACTTCACATTTCGTACATATCATACCTATGTAAACTTACATAAGATTTCCATAACAATTTCTTTCTAAACTGATGGTTTTCGAATTCACTACATTCTCATATATAAGTTCCGAAAACCTCAATATCTCATACCCATAACAAATAGAGGATTCATGAGTTTTCCATCTCATTACCAATTTAAAATTTTCCTCTAAGTCGATTTGGAATTTTAAGGTTATCTTAAACTCAAGTCACATTCATAATTCAATTTATTATCGACTACACACTCGATTTGGATTACACGTTACATCGTCAATTCTCAACACATAATTGATGTCTACGATATATAACCTCTGAGCTCGTACGTCTCAGAGAAGGGTGTTAAGCTAAGAGAATAAATTCTCCGCCACCAAACAGATATATATTTAATAGAGATCAATTGCTATGTCATCAATTCACAATGTTAGACATACAATCCAAATCAACCATCCCAATTTCAAAGCTCAACTTATATTGTCTTTGGGTGTCGAAGTTAAACTCAATTTAACTCAAGATTCAATCATTTTGAAAATTTCCAAGTTGAACTAATTGTTCACAATTCCCCAAAAATATCTTTACAAGATATATTTTTCACACTTCAACCATTTGAAAACAAATTTCAAATCATTTTTCACCTTTCAATCTTTGAAAACAAATTTCAAATTAATTTCCTTAAACGGAAACACTTCCTAATATTTATCCATTTTAAACTTAAAATGGCTCATTTAAATCAATCAAATAAATCTTTACCGATTTATTTTAAACTTATGTTCCAAATCCGTAAATTTATTTCCACATTTCAAAATTAAATCAATATTTATTTCTAACAAATTTCCCTTTCTTTTATAAATTCCATAGTGAATTTACATTTCCAAAATATCTATGAATATACGATTTTCAAATCGATTTCTAATATTCATTACAATTTATCTTTAAAAGATAAAATCTCAAAACATTCACTTCATGTTGGAAAACATTTCCATACTTATTTAATAATAAGTAATTCACAAATCCATTTATTTTCAACACTTGGAAAACATTCAATATACTTAAATCATAATCAAGTATATATTTCATTCTTTAAGGAAAACGTTCTTTTAAACTCATTTATTTGAGTCAAAACGAATGTTGCGTAAAACATCGTTACGACGACCCAAAATCACTACTATAGGGATTCGAATTTAAGATAGATATATAAATCCCAATACTATATAAAACATTTCCTTTCGGAAACCATTTACTATAACAACAGTGTTATAGTCCACCATTTCCTTTTATTTCTCTCGAAAACGTCTATTTCGACAATGAATGTTGAAATCTATGGTTTCGATACTTAATGCATTTTAAAACATCTTTAAAAACAATAACTTCATTTCATAATATCACTTCCCTAAAACATATCCGTTTTATTTAATAATATATTCACTGTCCAAAATCGTGAATATATTTATTTATTCAATTCAATGTTTCTACACATTTTATTTTAAAGGATTATCCACTGTCCAAAATCGTGGATAAAATTCCCAACCAACTTTTATTATCACAATTTTTAACTTAAAGGATAATTTGCTGTCCAAAATCACGAATATATCTCCTTTAATAACTTCTATGTTTCGTTTATCAAATTCAATTGGTTTCGAATATATAAACAATCTTTACAAATTCCATTTTTATTTATAAACTTCGATTTATAAATCTCCTTTATTAATTCAATTCAATTTATATAACTCAATTATATACCAAAAGTCCATTTATAAGTTAAGTACTTATAATCCATTTACTTACTAAATCGTTCTTCACAACATTTGAAATCAATTTTCAAAAGAATTCAGAAGCAAATTCCCAAATTATAATTTAATGATCCCCTTGGCTATAACCAAATTAACATGTTGTTTTATTTCCCGATTATTACTTTGGAGATATTCAAAATATTTGATTTAAACCAATTCGTTAATTCACTTAACTTATATATTTCATTTTTCATAAATCTCAGCAATTCGATAATGGGTTTTCGAATGATCGGGACTCAAATCTAAGGAGACCTTACCGAAAAGAAACTATTGCAAACCTAAATTTAGAGAGCTCCAAAAGAGAGGGGGATTGTCCGAAAAGGATTTAATTTTCAAATAACTTTTATTTTCAAAATTTTTTTTATACTTCATTAGATTTGAAAAACGTTTTCTTTAAAGTGATTCTAGTAACTATTCATATTAAACGCCATAAACTAAGCTTTGTGTAAACCAAAGCTCTGATACCACTTTGTAACGATCCCCCGTTCTGACTGCCTCCAGTCGGTAATTAAAACAACTAGAAACGTTCAAAATGACGGATTGTTATTTAGTTTATAGAATTTAAACAGAATCAGCCACAAAATCACAGAATAATAATAACATTTCACATAAATGAATTTTTCTTTTATATAAAAATATCAGAGTTTATACGATGCATTTAAATTTTTATACAGCGGAATATCTCTTTTAAGTACAAAAATAAATCTCCGAAAAGCTAAGGTGAAGCGTTTTCCCTCTCTCTCTAACTTCGCTGCCTGAAAATCTTCAAGCTGTAAAATACTCGGTCTGACCCGAGTATTACATTCAAAAGAAAATAATACACGGGTCAGTCTAATTCAAACTCGGTTATTAGTGCACAGAAGCAATAATAATTAAATAGCAATCAGACGACAGTCAAATATAAATTTACCTATCCGATCCTTTAACAAGAAATCGGATAACGGTAAATATAACACTTATCAGTATTAAACAATAAATAAGTAGTTTCAAATTATCAACGAAGACAGATGAAGGGATTATTTATGAAGATAATTTAGAAAAAAAACATCAGAATTGCCTAAACGGCAATTAACTACAAAATCATCAAAATCGATTCAAAATATATTGAATTGTCAACATAAAACAATTTTCATCAAAAAGAAAACATCATTTAAAACATTTGATTTGGTAGGGCTGCAGTACACACACGCGTATACCGCCTCGCTACATTTAAAATGTTAACTTCGTGTGGCTACAGTTCACGCTTGCGTGCACTGCCTCGCCACTAGTATAAAATGCACAAAAAATCAATGCATCAAAGCAAAAGAAATACCAATAAAATCAAGGCGGTGTGGCTGCAGTACACACATACGTACATGTGCACTGCCTCGCCAACTCGAGTGCACAAGGTCAAATCAAAATCAGATTCAACACAAGTACAAATGGCCTCGACCAAAATTCAAAATATCACTGCAACAATGAAAATGTACATGTACACAGAAATACAGCATCAATGATCAATACAAAAGCTATAGTGCAGACATCAATCTACCTGGCAACAATGATGAATCAACAAATGCAACATATTCAAGTTGATACAAATGTATAGTTACAGTTCAACAAGACAAGTGCAGACAGATATGATCATCAAGCTATGGAAACTAGACTGCAAAGACCATATGAAGGAAATGCACATGTTAATTGGATAGCCAGTGCCACCCAGTGATGCAAGAAAATGAAACAGACAAGATGGAATTTAATCAATGGCAACCTCACAACCAAGTCAGACTTCACTAAACAATGGACCAGTACATAGTGACTTCTACATAATAGAGGCTTGTATTTATATTTGAAACTTTGTTTAGAAACTCAGGTCAAAACCGTGTTTAAAAATAAATTAGATCAGCTTCTTTGTGTTCTTCCAGAGATTTTGAACTAACCGTCTAACTTAATATATGTTTAAATTTTAAGTTTGGAATATAACCACCCTTATTAGCTTAATTCTAGGTTCAAACAAAATAGTGTTTCAATAGAGAATGATTTTTAAATTTAGAACACTGCACTGTGAAAACTCAAAACAGAGGAGTATATGATAAACAGCCTGCCCATAAATGTTATTAATATGTATCAATATACTCAGGGGCAGTCAATAACATCTGGAGTGAATGCAAGTAAATGCAAACATAACATAGCAGTATGGGAGTGAGACCGCAACTAGTAAAAAATGAAGATGCAAATGAAAGCAACAGGGACAAGCAAGCAAGACCGAAATGCAACTGCACAAGACAGGTGCAAGCACAAGTAATGGACCAAGTATGTTACAGGTCTGAACCCACACAATGGAGACAACATAGAAAAATGGCCAGGCAGTATGAATCATGTAACCTGTACATCTCTGTGACTACGAAGTCCGAGTGCACAAAGGCATTGGAACAAACTACGTGCAGACAGCCGAGTGGAGGTGAAGGCACCAAGTAAAACACCATAAAACCCAATTGTTAAACAAGTTTAAAACAATGGGACAGTAAGGATATGAATGCAGTAGTATCACTGTAACCAGACTAAAAATGGTAACTGGCAACCAGTGACGTACACACAAATGCAACAGTGGAATGCAAGTGCAGACAAGACATAAGCCTCAAAATGAAACTGCTCCAAAGATATGGCCAGTGCCATACAACACAAGTACCCAACAACAATGGAAACATTGTAGCTACACTTGAAAGAAAATGCACCACATAAATTTGAACCAAGTTCATATGTATACGAAAAGACAATGCAAACTCGAGCTTACAAGGGAAAATTTACCGGTACAAATTCAGTTACAATAAAGAACAAAGCACAATGCAGTGACAAACATCGCCGAGGGGCAGTACAACGATTTTTTAAAGTGACAACATCAAAAATTATAGGCAAAATTCTCACCAAATTTCAAAGACAATATTCAAAACAGTGAAGTACAATGTCAAAACCCAATGCCATCTGATAACAGAAAATGCTACAGGAAGTCATGAGGCAAGTGAGGACTACATGAAGCACACATGCCAGAACTCAAGGATATTTCAACATGAACTCATGATAATGAAAAGCATAAGTGATACCACAGTTTAGTGAACTGCAAGTATCGACCAGGCAGCCACAAGTGTAAAGCAATGCCCAACTCAAATGAACACAGCGAAGTGTACATGGATATAACATGCATTAGAGATAAAAATGAAGGACAACACAATGTGCATCAATATGTCAAAGAAATTATGCAGTGATAGTTAGAAAGGAACGTTAAGTAAAAAAATCAACCAACCAAGTATGCTACTGGTTACAAAGTGACAGGAGGCAATAGGCACGAAATGCCAAAGTACACAGCAAAAACTCAAGCTCTAGAAGAACAATAGCACTCCAGAGCAGCATAAATGACACAGTACACAAGTGACATAGCAGCGATAAAACAAAGAACAAAGCATCATGTGTAGGACAATATTCAAATGCCATCACTATATCAGATGGAATTATAAAGTAAGTCCTGTTAAATGAAGCCTCCTGTGAAATCATGACAAACATTTCCATCAGCCGAAGTCAGGTGAATAACAAATTGAAGCATAAAACAAAATTCCACGTTAATGCCGAAAAAAATAATACTTAAAGTCATTTGCAGTTTAAAATCAAACTGTGTCAAAGTTACAAATACCAAATAACTATCCAAAGTTGTGGCCATTTAAAGTAGCCTTCAACCAAACAGCGAGGGTGATAACAGAGTATCAAGCCAACAGCACAAAGAAGAAGAAAAACATCATCACAGTAAAGTCAGAGAAAACACTAACATCAAAGCAACAGCGAAAAAACTCGAGTAAATTAAAATCATCAACGATGAAACCAAATCAAACGCAAAACAAAGTACTAAGTTGTACTAGATGTGAGTGATAATTTGAATCACTCACCTTTCTACGAGCGCAGATTGGAGGAGCCGAAATCCTCAAAAATTCATGAACCAAAAATATGAAATTTGGATTGAAGCGAGGGCGAATTCCATCAAGCAGCCGCGAGCACTTAAAATCGCCATCCTCGAACTTCTTGAAAAGCCCTAATTTTTGGAAAGTGGAGCGAACGAGAATAAGGAACAGAGCCGCCATTGTTATTTCTTTTTGTTCGAGTGGTTTGCTTTAGGTTTAGGTTTTTCCTTTGAACGAAAATAAAATAGAAGGAGGAGACAACGTACAGGGTAGGGTGGCTGAAGTGATACACAACTTCGGCTGAGGTGATATGTGCTGTGTACTAAAGATCTTGTAACAATTTTATTTTATTTTGTTATCTTCTTTAGTAAGCTTCATAGGTATATAAACGTTTTGAAGTTCAACTATCAAGCGTTAATTTATATTAACATGTTTCACAATTAGATTTTATGCTTGTATTTTGTATTGATAAAATTCATTCCATTTTATTTAGATTAAAGAACAATGTTATTAAAACTAACCATCAATTTATAAATTTACATAAATAATAATTCTTAAATCTAAATTATTTTTTCTAAGTCATTAGTTCGAATTTTTATATACAAATTTAATATTCAATTTCAAACTCCAAAGTCAAATTCAAATTTTATTCAACTTTCGATAGATTAAAGTCTAAAATTTAATCGCCAAATTCATAGTTTTATTGGAAATTCAATTTAAACCATCATTCAAATATTTAAAATTAATTAAATATTTTCAATTTAAATTGTTCAAAATTCAGGGTCGTTACATTACGTATCTGGGCTCTATACCTTGATACCACCCTTTTCCAAAAGGGAATGACACACCCTAAAGGGAGCGACCCTCATAACCTTGCCACATCTTTCCTGTTTCGACCATTTCCGGGGTGTGAGGTCCTGATGCAGTCTCGTCCACAAGGCTACGCTTTATACAAACGCCATGCTTCGATCAACAAATGATACACAACAGCACTCAGCATGCCACACTACCAAATTGGGAGTATATCACTGATAAATATGAACTACATAACCTCTGAGATCATACGTCTTAGAGATGGGTGTTAAGCTAAGAGAATAAATTCTTCGCCACCAAGCAGAAATGTATTTGATAGAGATCAGTTCTATATCTCAAAGTGTAATGTTAGAATACAACCATACAAGTCTGTTCCGGGTTCGAACAGAACCGAAGGCACTTCGTCCAATAAAGGAAGAAGCCCTTGCAATCCGGGTATCCACAATCCCGATCGGACTTCCCATCACTTAGGGAATCTCCATATCGTAGCTACTCGGTGCAGAGAAAATCGATAGGTTATCCTAATGTTCTTGCAAACACACGGTCTTCAACACCGATCTTCAAATGCAATCCATAACGTCGTATCTCTATTCGGAATGGGTTATATGACACAAGGTCCTCTCCCGGCTAAACCGAATAATGAGCGCAATATTTAAAAACATATGGATATGGGATTCAGTTAAGTCACAACTTAAAAATCCAAAGCTTTTCTTTCAAATGGTTAAACAAATTACCATTTAAATCTTTAACAAAAAGATTCGTTTCACAAAGTTCACCCAGTTTCACAATGATCAATTCATAGATTTCAAAACAATTTCCATTTCAATTGGATTTAGTTTATAGCTTTCAAACGCTTTTTCCAAAAAATTATTCATAACTTGGAAGACCATTTACATTTTAGACTTGAAATCCTTTTAACATTAATTGGAAGTTCACTTCTTATGTGAGAGCTTTTATTATTTCAAACAAATAGTTTTCGTTTCAGAAAAATCCAATTATTTTCATACAAGTTAAAATCTTGGGTTGAATTTAAAGTCCCATAACAACACTTTAAAAAATGTTTTTAAAACCTATATAAACTTGTATAACCTCTTTAAACCATAAATTGAATTCAATTTCAAATTTGAATTCAAATTTAAATCAAATTTCAAAACTAAATTAATTTATTCAAAAATAACTTTAATCTTTGAAATTCCTTTTTAAAAACTTTTTATTTTAATCCCAACACATTTCCAAAACTATTTGGATTCAAAAATTCAATTTTTTTAAAACTATTTTTAAAAATATGCGACTTAACAAATTTCCACGTGCAATCCATATTTGTGTGTGTATAGGTGTGGTCAAGGGGTTTTACACAATAGTGCACAACATCAACCATCACAACAAATGACCCGGCGCACCACGAATCCACTCGAGCCAAAACTCCAGCCAGCAACAATCTTTCCCGAGGAAAACTTCGAGAAACAAAAAACCTTTCGTTCCCAACGTGATACTGACACACGCTAGAAGTTGTGCATGTGTACCATCAGATGTCGGAGCTCCGGCCTCCAAAACCACCGCCGACCAGTCACTTTCAATCGCCCCAAGCCATCCAAACACCCATAAACTCGAATTAAATTTGAAAACAAGATCCAGTCGTCTCGACAAAATAAACCCAGCAAAGCATCATCAGATAATTGCCCCGTGCCATCACCTCAGGCCATCGGAGATCACGCGAATACACATGAACCTTCCACAATGTTCGACGCCTCATTTGGCGCTGGTGCGGTTTATTTCGGTTCAACAACGAGCCGCCAGCAATCCAAATTCCGACCTTAACTAAATCGTGCGCTTAAACCCTAGCTTAGCGATTTTTGGCCACCACGAAGATATGAAAATTCATTGAGCATTTTTCCCATACTAATCGATCTCCCGGCTAGCTCCAGCTCCGATCACGAGGCAAACAAACTCGCCGATCACCATAGTTTGCCCAACAACTAAATTTTGTTCATCTCGCGATCCCTCCCTCGATCTCACACTAGAAAATTGGATTTTTATTTTAATTATCATGATTTGCAAACGTGAATAAGATCATGCATTCAAAACTTAAAATTTAGTCAATTGAATTTTAACAAAAATTGAGAATCCACTGTGTTTTGATATTTTCCAGAAAATGTTTGATTTATTCTACTCAAATTTATTTTTAAATTTAAATCATGATCTACTCAAACATTGAAGCCTATCAAAGATTATAGGATGAAAATTTCATCTTCTAACAGGTTTTTGAAACCTTTAAAGCTTCAGAATAGAGGCCACTGTCTGTTCTCAAACACGCAAAGCAATATACACACATATATCCACCAATTTATACACAAGCAAGTAGTGTTTCAACCCACTTTAAACAAGTTTCAAACAACAAATCAAAATCCAGAAATCAAAGGTGTTTACTCACAGGTAAAAGGAACAAAGAAGTCTGGTTTAAAAAAAAGGTTTGCTCACCTGAAGTTTTTGTTGACAGAGAACAAAAGATGGATTTTGAGCCTGCATTTCTTTTTTCCTTCTTTAAATCTTGAAGTTAAATATGCAAGTTATAAAAATTCTTGCTTACTCTTTGTTGTATTCACTTACTTAAATCATTAATAACAATAATTTTAAATTTTCTTACAGTAATTTTTTTTGATATAACAGGGAAGTTTTTCTGCAGTTGAAACCAGAAATGGTTTTAATCTTTGACTTGATTTGTTTCCTGCAATTGTGTTAACCCCGTTTCGCCCACGAGTTAAGAAGCCCACGAGTTAAGGAGCTAACGACCTAGCAAGATAAGACTCGGAAAAGATACCGACTTAAGGTTCAACAGGGGATGCCGACCTAAGGCATAAGGGAGCCCGATCTAACGGCTTGAGAAGCATGCCGACTTAAGACTCAAAAAGGGCTACCGACTTAAGAGAGATGCCGATCCAGTGATCTGATGAATGTGCCAACATAAGACTTAAGGCCTCCACGACTCAAGAGACCTACGACTTAAAAGGTGAACTGACCCAACAACCTTAACTCATTGCCGACTTAAAACGAATGACGACTCAATGGTTGCCGATTTAATAACTCAGAAGGGACAGCGACTCAAGGACTTGGAAAGGTGCACGACCTATACTTAAGTCGGCAACCGACTTAGCAACGTATGCTAAGCCGTCCACGACCTAAAGGCTACTAAAATGCAAGTCCGATGCCGTGTTATGGAGATAATGCTATGTTGACTCGGGAGCGACCTAGGTGAAACCGTAGAAGGGCCAGGTGACTCGGCCGCGACTTGCCTTAAGCCGGCCACAACCTAGCTTATCTCGGCGACGACTTAAGACAGATGGTATGAGTTCAGGCAAGCTTGCTTCCATTAAGCCATGGACTTGGCTCGGTGAATCGGCCACGACATATGGTAAGTCGGCCACGGCTTATACTAAGTCGGCCGCGACTTAGAACTTGGAAATAAATTCTGCCCAGAAAATCACACCTATAAATACAGCACTAACTCCAACTAGAAAGGGACTTTTGGTCGATCAATTTCAAGCACCATTACTCTGCCGAATTCCAGACTACTTCAACACTTAAAACTTTTGAGATTCAAAGAACGTCTAAAAGAACTTCGTAAAGAAATCATCTACATCCACCATGGATTTGAAGATTTTTGTCAACATCGAAGTTTGAGCTACTTGTTCTAAGTCTTTTGTAATTCAAAGTGTATTGTACTTGAGAAGATTTGTATCAACTTGTAACGTGATCATCAATAAAAGTACTTAAAGTGGACGTAGGCTATACCCATAAGCCGAACCACTATAAAATTGCTGTTGTTTACTGCTTTTCCGCTATTACTTGCTTATAATTCTTTCCCGATCTATCGGGTGGTGCTTTTACAACTACACTTCACACACCGGGGTGTTAGCGTTCAAATTTAAGCGTTAACATTTTTGGTGCTTTCACTGAGAATTGAACTTAGGACAACTGTCATCATTGCTTCACAGAGATTTGAAGAAAGAATTTCTTTAAAAACCAGAAGTCTATCTGAGATTATGGCTTCGGAAAGGAAACGGAAGTTGTTAAAGTTTGAAGGTACTTACAGCAATGCCATCGCTCTTCCCACGCTAAGTGAAACAGCTTCAAGTACTGGAGTCACAAGGGCTGAATTAAACGCCGTGGTTTATGGAATATATCAGCACATGGAAGTTCAAAGCAATAGGATACTGGACAAGATGAACACATTGCAAGAAGAAGTCCATCGACTAGAAAGTGATATAAAAACCATTGCCAAGGAGGTCCAGGTTTCAGAAGAGTGGAATGCTCCTCAACGAGCAACTGGCATTACTATTGGGACATTCCCCCAAACAGAGAATTCATGGCCACGACCAACCATCCACGAACGTTTGTCAAGGCGAACTTTTGAAAGAATAGCTAATGATTACCCATTGAGTCCTGGTAACGATGAAGAATACATACCGGAAATGATTGAACAGAAAGAGAAGAATGGGGGAAGAAGAAAACAGAAACTCTTGAAGAAAGCTCGACGCTTCATACCCTCCAACTTCACTCCCTTGACCGACACCCCGGAAAGTATCTTCTTGGCAACAAAGGATGTTGTTGTTTACCCCAAACCATCCCTGATGAGGAGAAGCGCGACAGACAATGGGAAATTCTGTCAATTTCACAATCAACCTGGCCATGAAACTAACCAATGTCGCCATCTAAGGAAGGAGATTGAAGAATTGATCAAGCAGAATGAACTGCAACAGCAATCAATACCAAGCTGATTCATTGCGATGTCAAGCAACCCTTGGTAGCATTCAAAAACAAGCCTTAAACAACAGAATTCCAGGGTCAAATCCTGAATGAGAAGTACTCTAAGCAAACAAATAAAATTTAGCTAGAGTATGTTTCTTCAGTTAAAACCACCCGCCAACAGAAGAAGATGATGCACTCTTAAAGACGGCACTAAGGAATTGCTAATATAATCAATCAAATTCACAACTATCAAAAGAAAACCCATTCCAAGAACTTGGAACAGCAACCGTTTACATCCATATTTTGCATGAAGACTTTGCTGAAATATTGCAAAGAATTTACAAATCTATGATTCTCTTGTTAAGGGCAATTGCAAGGCAGGCGAACAACAAAAGCTATAAAGTGGATATAGGCCCAGTTTCGGCTAAACCGCTATAATTCGCCATAAAAGCAAAGCTTACCAGTCACAAGACCAAGTGATCCGCGACATCATCTAGCAATCAAGCGTTGAGCCATTCAAAATTCCCATATTCAAATCCTACAAAAGGAGAACTTCAGACGAAAGTAAGCAAGGTGGATAGAAGCAGAGCATGTATGGCTAACTACAAATGCTTGAACAAACAAACAACAAGTTAAAGAACCTATATCTGCCACCACCAATTTGCTTAACTATAAAATATACTCCTTTGGGTAAGGGAGAGGCTTGGCAGCTGAAAGTAGTGACACTTGCGAAGCAATGGGGATTATCAACATGAATCAACGGCAAAGAGACATGCGAGAGCAAGCGTCACCCAACGAAAAGAATGTTTCAGAAACACAAAGCCCTCTTTGAAGGCATAACTCCTCAGAGGATAAAAACCTCAAGCAGGCTTCACCAAAAAAAAGGGCGTCTTTCTCGCTACAAAGTCGTGGAGTTATCGGTCGACACACTCCCGAGAACCCATCCAACCGAGAAAGGAAAACTCCAAACTTCCTGACAATAACCCTACTTAGGGGCACGCATTTCACCACACCCGGTCGACATACTCCCGTAAGATGAAATGTGAAAAGCCCTCTTCGGAGGCAAAATGCTTCTCTACGGAGACCGAATGCTTCTCCTCAGAGACCGAAGCCCTCTTCGGAGGCAAAATGCTTCTCTACGGAGACCAAATGCTTCTCCTCAGAGACCAAAGCCCTCTTCAGAGGCAAAATGCTTCTCTACGGAGACCGGATGCTTCTCCTCAGAGACCGAAGCCCTCTTCGGAGGCAAAATGCTTCTCTACGGAGACCGAATGCTTCTCCTCAGAGACCGAAGCCCTCTTCGGAGGCAAAATGCTTCTCTACGGAGACCAAATGCTTCTCCTCAGAAACCAAAGCCCTCTTCAGAGGCAAAATGCTTCTCTACGGAGACCGGATGCTTCTCCTCAGAGACCGAAGCCCTCTTCGGAGGCAAAATGCTTCTCTACGGAGACCGAATGCTTCTCCTCAGAGACCGAAGCCCTCTTCGGAGGCAAAATGCTTCTCTACGGAGACCGAATGCTTCTCCTCAGAGACCGAAGCCCTCTTCGGAGGCAAAATGCTTCTCTACGGAGACCGAATGCTTCTCCTCAGAGACCAAAGCCCTCTTCAGAGGCAAAATGCTTCTCTACGGAGACCGGATGCTTCTCCTCAGAGACCGAAGCCCTCTTCGGAGGCAAAATGCTTCTCTACGGAGACCGAATGCTTCTCCTCAGAGACCGAAGCCCTCTTCGGAGGCAAAATGCTTCTCTACGGAGACCGAATGCTTCTCCTCAGAGACCGAAGCCCTCTTCGGAGGCAAAATGCTTCTCTACGGAGACCAAATGCTTCTCCTCAGAGACCAAAGCCCTCTTCAGAGGCAAAATGCTTCTCTACGGAGACCGGATGCTTCTCCTCAGAGACCGAAGCCCTCTTCGGAGGCAAAATGCTTCTCTACGGAGACCGAATGCTTCTCCTCAGAGACCGAAGCCCTCTTCGGAGGCAAAATGCTTCTCTACGGAGACCGAATGCTTCTCCTCAGAGACCGAAGCCCTCTTCGGAGGCAAAATGCTTCTCTACGGAGACCAAGTGCTTCTCCTCAGAGACCAAAGCCCTCTTCAGAGGCAAAATGCTCCTCTTCGGAGGCACAACTCTTCGGAGGACAAAGACCTCTAATGGGACATATGCCACAAAAAAGAAAGTTCTCTACTCAACAAAAAAGATTGGAGGAGTCATGACCCACCAACCATGAGAGAGTAACTTCCAGGCAATGTAAACCATCTCTGGGGCACATTTCACCAGGAGTTGAAGTGTTGTGACCGCTCTTCGGAATTACACTTCACCAGAGTTGAAATGCAAACAAAATAAAGACCTCTTCGGGGGCACATTTCACCAGGAGTTGAAGTGTTACGACCGCTCTTCGGGATTTCACTTCACCAGAGTTGAAATGTAACCAAAATACAAGCCCTCTTCGGAGGCACATTTCACCAGGAGTTGAAGTGTTACGACTGCTCTTCGGGATTTCACTTCACCAGAGTTGAAATGTAACCAAAATACAAGCCCTCTTCGGAGGCACATTTCACCAGGAGTTGAAGTGTTACGACCGCTCTTCGGGATTTCACTTCACCAGAGTTGAAATGTAACCAAAATACAAGCCCTCTTCGGAGGCACATTTCACCAGGAGTTGAAGTGATACGACCGCTCTTCGGGATTTCACTTCACCAGAGTCGAAATGTAACCAAAATAAAAGCCCTCTTCGGAGGCACATTTCGCCAGGAGTTGAAGTGTAACAACCACTCTTCGGAATTTCACTTCACCAAAGTTGAAATGCAAAAACAAAATAAAGACCTTCCTGAAAGTACACGTTTCACCGAGATTGAAATAAAACTTCCAAGTGTTGAAACGTGAAAAGGCTTTCTTCAAAGGCACAACTCTTCGGAGGTACACGTT
Organism: Allium cepa; assembly: GCA_030765085.1. NCBI lineage: Eukaryota > Viridiplantae > Streptophyta > Magnoliopsida > Asparagales > Amaryllidaceae > Allium > Allium cepa. The sequence goes on along the minus strand of CM060938.1, from coordinate 442,562,823 downwards.
TCACCGAGATTGAAATAAAACTTCCAAGTGTTGAAACGTGAAAAATCCCTCCTTAGAGGTACAACCCCCTCCCGGGGACACAATTAAGAAGAAAGACCTCTTCGGAAACCCACGTTTCACCGAGATTGAAATAAAACTTCCAAGTGTTGAAACGTGAAAAGGATTTCTAAGGCATAACTCTTTGGAGGTACACGTTTCACCGAGATTGAAATAAAACTTCCAAGTGTTGAAACGTGAAAAAACCCTCCTCAGAGGTACAACTTTCTATATAAAAAAAAAATCCTTATCAGGGGCATACTTTAACTTCCGAATAAAGAATAATTTACCTATTCTGGGAATAATCTTCTTTAAAAAAAAAAAAGAGAAAAGAGAGGAAGTTAAAGTACCCTTCAGAGGTCCGCTTTACCACATAGAGGAATTCACTTGATAAAATATGCACATAAGCAAAAAAAAAAAAAAGCGATTTCTTCGAACGACAAAGCGTAGAAACTTATACGAAGGGAGTTGTACTCTACAAAAATTTTCTTTAAAGAATAAAACAGTTATTCTTTAGCAAATAAGAGTGCAAGTCCCCTCAAAGTATAGAATATTGCAGCAAGCTTAAGGTATGGGGGCAACATGGTATAATAGTATAGCTGCACCAGTAAAGTAATACTCAAACAACATACCATAAGCCCGTTGCAGTATCGTGTAAATAAACTTGTGCAAAAAATAAAATAAATAGTAAATGCATTCTCAAATTCAAACAGAAGTTTGTACAAACGAAGAATCATTTTATTCAACTATAATGCAGATACAGGTTCTCAAAATAAAAGCGGGGGCCGATACCCGCACAACTCTCGGCCAGTTCATACAAAAGGCAAAAAGCTAAAATCTTCACTTCTTCTTCCCTCCTTTGGACCCTTTACCCGGTCGAATGACCAGCTTTTCAGGTCGGCCAGTGGGTATAAGGGAAGTAGGAGAGGTAGGTGTAACCGGTTCAACTTCCGGCTCCTCTGCAGTGGCGGTGATTTTCTTCCCCCTCCTCTTTGATGTCCCACGCTTCTCTCTCCTTTGTGAGGAAGACTCACTCCCCGGAGTGACAAGTTTTGATAGAACAATGTCGTCAGAAGGAGTCCGTTCCGGGGATATGTCACCTCCCTCAGGTCTCTCATCTTTCTGCTCTTGCGAAGCGATGGGATCATCCAAGCCGTGAAGAGCCTCTATTTGTTCCTCCTGTGATCCAGGTTGCGAGGCAGAAGGAGGCGCCGCCTGAAGAGACGAAGGATGGATAATCGGAGGAGTAGAAGTTTGAGCAGTGCTTGGTACTTTCTCTACAGAAGAAAAGAGGTTAAAGTCAGTAAAGAGAGGAGATGAAGGTTCACCAATGAAGTCAGTAAAGAGAGGAGATGAAGGCTCATCAAGGTTGAGAAAATAGCCAAGGAGCTCATGAAACTCATGCGAAATAAATGAGTAACCCGCTTGAGCAGAATTGACAGTAGCGAGATTAACAGTGAAATTACCTGGAGAAGCTGGTTTCCTGATATCGACTTCATAAGCTTGCGCATCAGCGCTCTCATCACCCTCGTCTCCACCTTGTATGCTTGTAATCTCAGTGGTAACTTTGGTGGGAGATGCAAGATGGGAACTGGAACCAATAATGTCGACTTCAGACGAAGAAGGTGGCTGGACTAGAGTAGTTGAAGTGGTTTTCCCCAGCCGGTCCCCTTCCGTCACTTCAGTTCTTAGTTTGGCAAGTTGTTCCTTTCCCTTGGCAAGGGCAGCGCGAGCGTCATCATCAAAATAATGCCTTTCCAGGGCTGATTCGTCGTAACCGGCACCTTCAGCACCAAGCATCTCAAGAGCGGCCTCCCACACTTCAGCTAAAGTGATTTCATACTTAGGACCGAGAAAAGCGAGGCTTCCACGCCCCAAGACGCTATGCAAGTAGAAGTCGAATAATGTTGAGCCGAAGCTGTTTTTGGTCGCCTCATGAGATTCTTCGGCTGCGATTTTGCCGGCGACAGCCTCATCGCGCTCCCTTTCAGTTTTGGCAAGCTGAAGCTTAAGCATTTGTATCTCCGCCTCCTGGGAGTTGTTTTTCTTTTGAAGCTCAGCAATATCAGAAACATAGCCGTCACTGATTCTTTTTTGTGCTTCAAGCCTGTCCTCAGCGTCCCTCTGACTGGCATGAGCATCTCTAACTTGTCTGAGAAGCACTTCTTCTTTTTGAGAGTATGAAGTAGAGGAAGCAGCAAGCTCATCTTTCAACTTCTCGACCTTTGCTTCGAGCTCCTCGTTGTAGGAAGTAATGCTCCTCATTTCGGTGTCGTGCTGCTCAAGGACCTTTTGCCACTCAGCCTTATCATTTTCCATGGTGAGCATGGCCTCTAAGTTGGCACGGTTAACTCTTTGAAGCTCATCAACAAGCTTCTGCCAGTTTGACATCCTCTCGATATCGAGCTTGACTGCATCAAGATTGCGCAACATAGCAGACTTGTCGATGGGGACCAAGTCTAGGTCGAATCTCACACCCTTTAAGCACCATTGTGGAAAACGACTTTGTAAAGTGGCTGGGCCAGGTCCCACTTGAAATTTAGGCCTGCTTATTATTGTCTGGATGTCCTCCTTCCCGAGAGCAGGAGAGTCAGAAGTAATGTCAAGAGGGGCAGGGGCAGTAGGCTTTTCGGGAATAGTGGAAACATGTCTCTCACCATGTCGGGCTCGTTTGCCTGAATCTTCAGCTACATGACCTTTTCCTCGGTCGTCGTGAGATTTCCTTTTGTGCGAGTCATCACTCCTCTGCAGAGAATCATGGTGCTCATCCCTATCCCTTCTGTCATAACGCTCTTCTGCATCCCTCCTTTCACGAGCCTTTCGAGCAGCCCTCTCTTCGTCAGACTCTCTATAGGAGGGAAAGTAACGCCGATAATCATATTGGCCACGCCCCCCGTAGCGTTGGAAATCCTGATAATATGATCCGCCGCGTGTCATTGAAGAATCTGAAATAAGAAAAGATAAGCTTTAGAAATCTTTAAAGTATAAGAAGATAAGTGCATAAATGTGCTGGAAAATCCTAAGTGTTGTGTGATGTGCAAGCTACACGCATTAAGCTACAAACCACTCTTTGGTGCAGAGGTGATGATAGCTTGGGTATGAGGAGTTGATGTTTGTGATGGTGTTTGTCGAAGAAGAGACGTCGCCTCAATTACAGGAGAGATAGTTTTAGATACGTCATCTCTAAAAAGCTCCTGCGAAGTCACTATTATGTCGCTCAACCCCTCATAAACATCGTCACCATCATGCTTGGTGGGACTTGTTTTCTCAATTCCTACATCAACTAATCCCCCGAGAGGCCGTGAAGGTTCTTCTTCTTCCTCGATCGGGGCAAGCACCGTCTTACTAGATGACCCCATAATGTCGGTAGGAGTGGAACACTTCACCAATGAAGCTTCAATATTAGACTCTTTTGATGTGAGTTGTTCGACAGTAACCGGGGCGTCAGGAGTTTTCATCGGAGAATCGGGAACTTCTGTTGGAACTTCATGAGCATGCGTAGAACGAGAAGCGTGTAGAAGCCCGTATTGGTGTAAAAATTCATCCTTCAGCAGAAATTTTATGCTCCTTTCTTCCGCAGCCACGACACTCAACCTCTCAAAAACTTGTTTATGAATCGGATCTCTAGAAGGGAGAGGAAGTGCTGAAAAGAGCAAAGAATGAAGTTAGCAACTGAAAGTTCGGATCTCGAAAAAAGTTTCAAAAACGAAAAAATGGAAACACTAGTCTTACTTCCTATTCTCCAGATGGCATAAAACCCTGGAGGACAGCGAGCAAAGAAAAACTGGTTCAAAAATCCATGAACACTTTCAGTGAGATCGGAAAGGAGCTTGCGGTTTCTAGCACTTCTCACAATAATGAGTGAAGGATGATCTTTACTCTTTGTAAACGAGCACAGATAACGAATTTCTTCAAAACTCGGTAGGCGATCAAGAGTTCTTCTAAACAAAACACACAACCCCATCAAGATGGCATAACCATTAGGATGAAGTTGAAATGGAGAGATTGTCAACCGGAGAAGAAGAGTTCGAAGGAAGTCATTAAAAGGAGGAATCGCCCCACTTAAGCACATGTGGCGGTTGACTGCAACGAAACCATAGGGAGGATTATCAGCAGTATCATTTGACCCAGGGAATAGGACATCATTTTCAGCAAAGCCAAATTGAGTGCGCAGCTGAATAAATGTTCTCAAAGATAGAATAGTCGAAGTTCTTTCCGGAGGATTCTCTATCGGAACTGTTGTCGAGAAAGTTTCTTCTTCTTGAGTTACCACTTCTTCTTCTCGATGGGAAGTCATTCTACATAAACAACTGGGTATTCAAACATGAAGGTGCACGTTTCCTAAAGTGTGTGAAGTGTTGTGTAGAATCAATCAAGCGGTAAACAAATATAACTGGAATAAAAACTAGCAAACATTTGTTAGTTATGAAATTCAGGGATTATTGTTTTAAGCCTAAATATGCAAGTAAGATGTTGGTGCAGACAAATCAGTTCAGATTGTTGATACTTTGCACTAATGCTTAACCCTAATTGATCGATTCGCAAACATTTCATGCAATATAATTAAGTTGTTTGTTTTGTCTTGACTAATCTGTCATCTGACGTGGGCAGTTAATGGTAGTATTTTCGCCTTGGTTCTCTTTGTTTGTTATTTTTAGCAGGTTAGCAGCTTATAAGTTAATGCGGCATAATACAAGGAGATTCAGGCAAGTTTAAAGTTCAAAAATTCAGACAATTTAGTTCGGTAGCTCAAGGCAAATGCTCAAAGTAGGCCTATGCTCCTAAATGATAACACGTCTGAAGCTCAAGTATTAAGTCGGCTACGATCTAGGAGTCTTTCACGCGTTAAGGCTAAGTTCCTAGGTCTTTAAGTCGGTAGTCCTCTAGGTCGTAAAGGAGTAAAAGAGAGGAAGGCTCTGGTTCAAGAAGTGGTGCGAAATTCTCCAAGTGTTAACTCGGCCGCGGTTTAAAGGCTTAACTCGGCCGCGGTTTAAAGGATTAACTCGGCCACAGTTTCAAGGCTTGGATCGGCAGAAGGTAAAGTCGGTAAATCTCCCTCAAGTGATAGCACGGCCGCGATTTAAGGATTGGGTCAACCAAAAGCCAAGCCTCCCAAGGTCACCAGGTCACATCTAAATCAATACCTCGCCACGCTCAACCCGTTAACCCATTAGCCACTCTCTCAACCAAAAAATTCCCACTTCAATTATACTATTTCATGCATTCAGATCATCCAAGACACCAATTCGAAACCTCTGCTAAGTCAGCGCCTGGCAAACCTAGCACAAATTAAAATCGTCTAGCCTAAAGTAGTAAACCATCTTCATCATGTCACTAATCATTTAAAGCCAAATCGAGCAACCTAAGGTTCACCAACCATAATTGTAACGGAATTCATGATGAAGCATCGTACGAAGAGGCGGTTTGATTTTGGGAGACGGAATTCATGAATCAACGATAATCTATGATCAGGGAAGAGGAATGTTTACTTACACAGTGGATAACGGAGGTTGTCAATAGTTAATTGATCGAGATCGCCTTTGAAAGCTTAAAGATGAGACAATGGCAGGAACGGTTCAGGAGATAAGCAATGAGAAGAGTGAAATAGGAGGAACGACTTAAGCTTTTATATCAGGAGGCACTGGAACTTAAATCGGCGCAACCGGGTTATGATAAGTCGAAGCACACGACTTACGACTTAAGCGTGTGCTTCGAGGGGCAAATGTTAACCCCGTTTCGCCCACGAGTTAAGAAGCCCACGAGTTAAGGAGCTAACAACCTAGCAAGATAAGACTCGGAAAAGATACCGACTTAAGGTTCAACAGGGGATGCCGACCTAAGGCATAAGGGAGCCCGACCTAACGGCTTGAGAAGCATGCCGACTTAAGACTCAAAAAGGGCTATCGACTTAAGAGAGATGCCGATCTAGTGATCTGATGAATGTGCCAACATAAGACTTAAGGCCTCCACGACTCAAGAGACCTACGACTTAAAAGGTGAACTGACCCAACAACCTTAACTCATTGCCGACTTAAAACGAATGACGACTCAATGGTTGCCGATTTAATAACTCAGAAGGGACAGCGACTCAAGGACTTGGAAAGGTGCACGACCTATACTTAAGTCGGCAACCGACTTAACAACGTATGCTAAGCCGTCCACGACCTAAAGGCTACTAAAATGCAAGTCCGATGCCGTGTTATGGAGATAATGCTATGTTGACTCGGGAGCGACCTAGGTGAAACCGTAGAAGGGCCAGGTGACTCGGCCGCGACTTGCCTTAAGCCGGCCACAACCTAGCTTATCTCGGCGACGACTTAAGACAGATGGTATGAGTTCAGGCAAGCTTGCTTCCATTAAGCCATGGACTTGGCTCGGTGAATCGGCCACGACATATGGTAAGTCGGCCACGGCTTATACTAAGTCGGCCGCGACTTAGAACTTGGAAATAAATTCTGCCCAGAAAATCACACCTATAAATACAGCACTAACTCCAACTAGAAAGGGACTTTTGGTCGATCAATTTCAAGCACCATTACTCTGCCGAATTCCAGACTACTTCAACACTTAAAACTTTTGAGATTCAAAGAACGTCTAAAAGAACTTCGTAAAGAAATCATCTACATCCACCATGGATTTGAAGATTTTTGTCAACATCGAAGTTTGAGCTACTTGTTCTAAGTCTTTTGTAATTCAAAGTGTATTGTACTTGAGAAGATTTGTATCAACTTGTAACGTGATCATCAATAAAAGTACTTAAAGTGGACGTAGGCTATACCCATAAGCCGAACCACTATAAAATTGCTGTTGTTTACTGCTTTTCCGCTATTACTTGCTTATAATTCTTTCCCGATCTATCGGGTGGTGCTTTCACAACTACACTTCACACACCGGGGTGTTAGCGTTCAAATTTAAGCGTTAACAAATTGATTGACAAAGTTGATTAAATTCTTGCTTTAATGTTGTTTAGCAACTTCAAATTCAAAATTCCTTGAAAGATTTTTTACATAACTTAATTTACCTGAGTTGACCTTGCTTTACTGTTTGCCTCAAATTGAAACTGAAATACTTTGTTTTAAGATGATCTGTAGCTTCATGATTTTGGACTTGAACTTCCAGGCTTTTAAAAATTGCTTTTCATAAAACTAGAATTTGATTATGATCTGCCACCTGATTTATCTGAGTGAAATCTGTAGCTTCATCTTTCAGTTTTAGATCAGGTTGAACTTGACTTTACTTTCAGATTGATTGCTTTATTTCTTTTCTTCCTGGCTTTGATATTGAACAAATTTTTCTTTGAATTTCAGGTTGTTGTTTCCTTTTTTTTCTTTGGTGTTGCGATGTGAAGTGCCCAAATCTTTTTGTTACCGTTTTGTTCAGATTTGTTGAGATATTATATGATTGAACATGGGGAGATGAAAAGTTTCTATAATTTTAAATTTCGTTATTTATTCAATTAAATATATTGGATGCCATTTGTAAAAAATCATCATGGGGCCTCAATGTATGTTGATTCCAATACTCCATCCCCTTGTGTATGTTTATCATTTGTAATTTTCAAAGACAAAAGAAATTTTTAAATAAATTTTATATCGTATTTACTTTGTAAATGAATATACCTCTTTATTCATTTGTATGTGTATATATACAATGTTAAAAGAATAATTTTTTTAACCAATCTTTATATTATATAAATTTCACCTTAATGATTTGCAAAAGCCAAATATTTCTTTAAAACATTTATTTTAAATTTAGATTCAACTTCCAATCCAACTTGAATTATAACCACTCATGTCCATTTATATATATTCATACATACACTTGCACAATTTAAATTCAACTTCAATATGTATTAAATCTTACTCATATATGCAATATACATACATGTATATAATTTTAAATTCAAATGACTTTTTTAAAAAATTCATTATTTCAATACTTTTAAACTCAAAATAAATTGGAATTTATTTATGTATAGTTTATTACTTACTTTATTTGTTTGAGATTTTTTTTCAATTTATCTACAAATTAAATTCCAAAAGTTTAAAATATATTATTAATTTTAAATTGGCAAATTTTTGGGATGTTACTTTTTGTTGATAAGGTATTAAATATAGAATTTCAAATCCATAGTTAATTTTTAAATTCAATGTCCTAATAAACAAATATCCTATTAAATCTGAAAAATTCAAATTAATTTACAATTTTATTCAAAAATTTATTTTAATTATCAATTTAAATTTAATTGAAAATCGGGATTGTTACAGTTCTATATTGATGTTATTGTTTGAATTGGATGATGATTGTGATAAATGGTTGATGATTGATATTGGATGAATGGATGCTGTATTTTATATTATTATAGACTGCAAGTTGTTATGCATTTTATCTCATCCGGAATTGTGGTTTGAAATGATATATAACCGTATTTTTATTTTAAATTGCGGATTGAAATGATATATATCTGTATCACTTGACCATAGAATAGAAAATTATATACAGACACCTTCGGTCTATATATATATAAATATTTTGAAAATGATTTCTATGGTTTTGGATAGAATTATATGGTTTAGTAAATATTGTTTTTTTGATATTATAAAAAAATTATATATATTTAAATTCATGAGTTTAAGCTATGTATAAATTTGTTTAATAATAATAAGTTTAATAATGGAGTTCGATTTTATTAAAATAAAATATGGTTAAGTATTTAAATCACACTTTAATAAAGAGGTTATATTGATTTAAATAAATTAAGCTTGGAAGGTAAATTGGAAATTTATTTGAAATTGAGCTTATTTAAGAATTTAACAGTATAAGTTGATGCAAAATTTATTAAACTAGAAATTTCAAAAGGTATGATTTTTATAGCTGGATTTTGGTTTAAGATGAATTAAACGAAGATTACAAGTATAAATAAATTGAAGGAAACAGTTAGTTATATGTAATTTGAGTTTTATTTAAATGATAATGGATTTATTATGCAAATATTTCAAAACTAAATAATAGAACATTGAATTATTGAATCGTAATCATCAACCTTAGTTTTGAAATTGTTTAATACTCAAAGTTTGATATATATTGAAATTGAAATGGTTTATTGATATTGAAAGTGAATTGAAAGTTATGAATTGAGATTAAATTTAAAGCTAATAAAATTGTGAAGTCAAGGAAACTATTTTACTTTATAAAATAATTTTAAATTCAAACTATTTTATTTTATACACTGTTTGAATATCCAAACCATTTAAGTTTTGGATGTTATGGTTTAGAAGCTATGAAATTCGAAGTATTATGTTTTGAAAGGTAATATTTCAAATGTTTGGTTTTGAAGTATATAAATTTGAAAGTACTATGATTTTGGAAAAAGAATACATTTGAAATAAAAATGATATTATGTTGATTTGGGTTTTATAAAAATGATATCATATTGATTTGGGTTTTAAAACGAAAATGATATCGTATTTATATGGTTTTGAATGAATATTATATTCTGGTTTTGAAGTATAATTATTTTAAAATGACTGTGATGTTATAATAATGGTTGGTTGTTGTAGAGACCGAGATCGGAAGTTGTCATACTCTCTGCCAACTCCGAAAACCACTTTAACAAACATGTACGCGATGGAGATTCCAGAATAAGTAGGATGGTGGTGTGAAGCCCCACCTCTATGCTCACAATAACAAAGGTTACTTTAAGGAATAATGTCTGCTATTGAGAAGAATAAGGCTTGTTAGAAGCGACCATCCGTAAGTTATGCCTTAGACGAGTATTGATTACATCGATGGGAGTTGTGTAAATTACTTCCAACGATATACATTCAATCCAAATCTAAATCAAAACCACGGTGGCTTATGAAAAATTTAGAACAACTCATAATAACAACAATACAGATAAGAATAATCACATCAGAACAGAAATATCAGATATAGCGGAAGGTAAGTCTGGATACATACAACACTTGATGGTTCACATGAACCAAATGTACATATACATGTCATCATAACGTACATGAGATGAGAGTCAATACACCAAAAGTAACACCTCGAAGCCTAAACAAAAGATGAGGTGAAATCCCAAAAGATGAAGCGGCAACTGAATCAGAGATAGCGATTATCCTGAAATAACTCGGTCTGGCCCGAGTATTATTTAAAAGAAAATAATAAATGAATCGGTCTAATTTAAACTTAGAACTGAATGCAGGATAAACAACATCAAAGAAAATTAATCATAATCTCGAATGAGACTATTCAACATAAACAATCAACAAAATTTAAATGAAGAAATCTCATTAAACTCCATCAAAATCAACTTCCAAATTCAAAATTCAATTCAAAACAGCAATGCACAAAAATCTAGAAATCAAAATAAGATAACTAGAAAAATCAACATAAAAGTGGATCGATCCCAGCATATGGCGAGTCTAAGCTACGCCACACGTGCATCTCATATGGCCAAGCCTACCAAATACTGTCATCATAATATTTGGCGCCCAACAAATGACCCGAAGGTCCAACAAATGACCCGAAGGTCTAGTACTGATAATTGACCCGAAGGTCCATCATAGTGGCTCGAAAGCCCAACAAAATCATCAAAATTTTCAAATAGCAACTCCACGGCTAATATTTCAATTAACGAGTCCGGAATTAACCGAATTAGTAAAAGCGTGGTTCCATATTCCGCACTTTTGCTAAATCGTTTAAATCTCTTCATCTTTTCCTTGAAAGTACAAAATTGTGTATTTTATATAAATATTTTTTACGTTCTCAAATGGATAAGTTAATGGAATTAATCGAATCAGTAAAAGTAAGGGTTCATAGTCCATAATTTTGCTGAAGCGTTTAAATTGATTCCTCATTCTTTTGAAAGCGTAAACTATAAATTTTTTGGAGACAATTTTATTTTAAAACGATTTAAAAACACGTGATTGAAACAGCAACTTCTATAGCAATTTCGACAAAGAAATTACGCTTCACAAAACACCGTAAAAACAAATATAAAAATCAGCATTGCAGGTTTTCTTGATTGCAAGATAGCCGCTTGAAAATCCACTTTAAATTGACAGTTACTGAAGTCAAAACAATAGTAACTTTATTCGTCAAAATCTCATCAAACCAACATACTTCAAATATAAACACCGGCGTAAAAATCCATTATAAAAATAATGGCAACAAAATATGTTCCAAAACAAAACATCGGTTCAAAAGTAAATTAATGAAGTAACGTGCAACTCATATTTGCACGCACACAGGTAATAAAATGATGATGGCCTGAGCACTTTAATTTTTTTTTGCATGCATGAAATAGAGGAAACCAAACACCTGGGAAACACTACAATATAATCAAATTATAACTTGAACTTGGTTTTCAAGCGTGCACCAAAAATGATGGCTCAAGTTTTCGTGTGTTATAACTTGCACGCAAATGAAGTTGATAAAATAATAGATGATGGCAAGGCGAAGCTAAATATATATGCACGAATCAAATGTATAGCCTGGGCTTAATTTACACTTTGCAAAACATGCCTAATGCAAATAATAAAAATGAGATGCAGGCACGTAACTATATATGCAAAAGTATAAATAATTTGGGCAATGTACTCGCGCGAGCCTACTTCCATGCAAGTGGTGAAGTAAATAAATATACAACGACCTGGACTTACTTTATGCATGCACGTTCACGGTATATAAAAAAAGCGTGGCTCTTAATATTTTTTTCTCACGCATGGAACAACTAATAGTTTGGGCAACGTTTTCCATGCAACACCTATTAAAACGCGCAGTAAGGAATAGGTAAACAAAATAAATGATGTAACCTGGAACGCACGCAACTATATAATGTCTGGACTTGCAATTTACACTTTGCACGGTCGTGTAACAATATATATTACCTGAACTTGTTTCGCAATTGCTACACACCTTTGTACGCAAGTAATACTTTGATATAAAAAAATAAAACGACCAGGCCAATATACTATTTTTCACGTACGTACAAAAATATACTGCCTGGACTTGTGCAGTTCGGTGATTTGGACACATATTTTCTTTTTTTCTTTTGAGATGCAAACCCATTTTTCATGTACGTACCAAAATATACTGCCTGGACTTGGTTTCACGTGTTTCAACTTGCACGCAATGGAATGAAGTCGAATAAAGTAACACGACAAGGAACTCATTGTTTTTTCCAAAATGAAATGGACGTATACTACAAATGCTACCAATATGCACGCAATGAATAAAGATATGAGGCCTGGACAATATAATTTCGCATGCAGAAATAAAATGGTTTTGCATCCACAAAATATTTCTTTCAAAAATTTCCAGAACCCAAAATATTACATAAGAAAAGATGTCGCATAGAAACGTAAACATCTTAACTAACAAAAGTTTCAACAATAGTTTTGATAAGCATGAGTTTGCACTCACCTCTAATTTGTTTTCAGAAACAACTAGCAACCGAGATCCAAAGGAAGCAAGAATTTTAGAGCTGCCATTAATATTTCTACACAGCTACTGGAAATTAATGAAAAAGAAAGAATAAAGCTAATGGAAAAATGAGCAAAAGAATGTTGCAGTTTACTTTTCTTTCACCAAAATTGTGCACAAGTCAAAGAATGAATGTGCTTGCAAACATTTTGTACATTAGCATTTAAGGCATAACGTGCATATGTGAAGGAAAGGACAAGCTGCAAAGAAATGATGATGGATGCAAAGAGAGTTCAAACATTGTTTTACAAAATTTGTGTGTGACAGCAAAAGTGTTCAATTTGCTTTTAAAATGAACCCATCTCTTATACACGCGAAGGGAATTGGTAATTCCTTTCCAACATGCACCACTGGAAAGTATGCAACTAACTTTGTAAATGATTTCATTTTATTTTGTTTTTTTTAATCTCAAATTAAAATTTCTATTTTAAATTTTCATTTCGTCAATAATTATAAATCACGATTGTTACAAACTCTTCCCTTATAAAAATTGCATCCCCACAATTTTCATACTAGAAGTTGTTTATAACACAAATACTTCATCACAATAAAGATTTAAATAGAAAAGATGAATTAAGAATGCTCACCCCACCCAAAGAGGAGAGAAAACCGGGATAAGAATGCTCGGTGAATTCTTTGGTTTCCCAAGTGCAATCTTTGAGGTTTGCGGACCATTGAATTTTCACAAGCGGGACTTATTTATTCCGAAGGTGTTTAACCTCCGAAGCTAGCACACGAATGTGATTTTGCACCATAGACAAGTCGGGTGAGAACTCAAGATCTTGCAACACTAAGGATCAATAATAGAATCCGAATCTCAAAGGCATCGATGAAGCTGGGATACATGAAAAACGTCATGAATTCCCAAAAACTGAATAGGTAGCGATATACGATAAGCAACAGGGCCAATGCGTTCCGTAATAGGAAATGGTCCAACATATCGAGAAGCCCATTTCCCGGAGCTACTAAAACGCACCACACCCTTCATCGGAGAAACATGAATGAATATGCGATGGCCAATAGAAAATTCCAAAGGCTTCCTACGATGATCGGCATAAGATTTCTGCCTATTCTGAGCCTCTTTCATTCTCTGTCTAATAATATCAATCTTTTCAAAAGATTCACAAATATAATCGGGGCCGAGAACTAACTTTTCTCCGGATTCCAACCAATAAGATGGTGATCGACATGGCCTTTCGTAAAGGGCTTCGAAAGAGCCATACCGATACTGGATTCGAAACTGTTGTTATAAGAGAACTCAATAAGAGACAAGTGGTCTTTCCATCTACCACCAAAATCAAGAATACAAGCATGAAGGAGATCTTCTAAGACATGATTCCCCTTTCAGTCTGACCATCTGACTGTGGATGATAAGCTGTACTAAGATTGACCTTAGTACCCAAAGCTTTCTGAAGGCTCTTCCAGAAACCACTAGTAAAAAGCGGATCTCTGTCACTAACAATGGAACTAGAAACTCCATGAAGTCGAACGACTTCTTCAATAAAAAGCTTAGCCAACAAGGAGCAGTCCGATTGGACATGATAGGAATAAAATGGGCTGATTTGGTCAATCGGTCAACAATCACCCAAACACTAGTATCGCCCGTCCTCGAACGAGGTAGACCATCAATGAAGTCCATAGAAATTTGATCCCATTTCCATAATGGAATCTCAAGAGGCTGCAAAAGACCAATAGGACATTTGTGTTCCGCTTTAATAAGTTGACAAGTCATGCAAAGACTCACATAACTTGCAACATCATGCTTCATGCCTTCCCAAAAGTATAAGCATTTCATGTCAGCATACATCTTACTACTACCCGGATGAATAGTATACTTAGAATGATGATAGTCCTCAAGAATGTCATTTCTAAGATTAGGAACATTAGGCACGATCAACCTTCCCTTTTTTCGAATACAATCATGAATATCAATATCGAAATCCTTTAGATTATCACTTCAGGGTTCCAATTTACAACTCTGAATAAGATAAGAGAGATCTGAATCTTGTTTCTGGGCATCGACAATACGATTTAAGAAACTAGGACGAGATCCCATGTTAAATAAAAGCACTGGGGAATCGAAAACTAAAGGATGTTCTCTAATATCACAATGAGATAAAGCTTCCAACATATTCCACTCTGCTAGCATCATGGAAACAACAACTTGCTGCTTGCGACTAAGCGCATCAGCAACTCGATTACCCTTACCAGGGGTATACTGAATATCGAAATCATATGAAGGAAGAAATTCGAGCCAACACTGTTGCCTCATATTAAGTTCCTTCTGAGTGAAGAGATGTTTTAGAGATTTGTGATCAGTGAAGAGAACAAAACGCTCGCCCAATAAATAATGTCGCCAAATCTTTAGAGCAAAGATTATAGCAGCTAACTTCAAATCATGGATAGCATAACGAATCTCGTTAGGCTTTAGTTGTCTAGAAGCATAGGAAACTACTCTATCTTTTTGCATGAGAACAACACCGAGTCCATAACCACTGGCATCGGTATAAACAACAAGATCATGATTCCCCTTGGGAACCACTAAGATAGGAGCATAAGTAACGAGATCTTTTAACTTCATGAAAGAAATCTCATACTTATCAAACCAAATAAAATGAACAGCTTTTCTCGTGAGAGTGGTAAGCGGTAAAGCAATACGAGAAAAGTCCTTAATGAACCGGCAATAATACCCCGCCAATCCAAGGAAACTATGGATCTCAGTAACGGTCTCAAGCCTCTTGCAATTCTGAATAGATTCAATCTTGGAAGGATCGACAGAGGTACCATCGGAAGAAACAATATGATCGAGAAACTTCACCTTATTCTCTTAGAAGTGACACTTGGAGAATTTGGTATAAAGCTGATGCTGATGAAGAGTGCTCAAAACAATCTCCAAATGCTGAATATGATCGGCTTCGATTTGGAATAAATAAAAATATCATCAATGAAAACTAAGATGAACTTATCGAGATATTCCTGGAATATCCGATTCATAAGATCAACAAAATACGCTGGAGCGTTTGTCAAACCGAATGGTATAACAAGCCATTCGTAAGAACCATAACGAGTACGGAATGCGGTAAGAGGGATGCTATCTTTCGCAACTTATAACCAATGAAAATCGGTAGCAAGATCGAGTTGGGAGAAAAGCTTAGCGCCACTTAATTGATCGAACATGTCATTGATCCTAGGTAATGGATACCTATTTTTGATAGTGGGCTCGTTAAGCTTGCGATAATTAATGCGAAGCCTAAGAGTACCATCTGGCTTCTTAACAAAGACAACGGCGGCGCCCCAAGGAGATGAGCTAGAATGAATAAATTGCTTGGCTTCCAATTCAGATAATTGTTGCTTGAGTTCCTCATTTTCCTTAGCAGACATCCTCGTGGGAGAACGACTGACAGGATGAGCACCAGAGATAAGATCTACACGGAACTCAATTTCCCTCTTCGGCGAACAACTCGAAATAGGCTGGAAGACATCAGAAAAATCACAAACAATCGGAATATTAGCTATGACATCCCCCGATTCGAAGGAAGAAAGGAGAGCATTCGAAGTATGGTCCATGCTTCGAAATATAATAGATAACTGCTCGATAACATTGGTATGCTTGAGATATAAAGTTCTTTCGGGACATAGGATTTGAACTTCATAACGGACGAGCCAATCCATTTCCAAAATTATATCAAAACCAAGATGATCCATAACATGCAGATTCGCATGAAAGGAAAAACCACAAAGAATAATCTCAACATCAACACATAACAAATCAAGAGTAGCGGATCCACCAATAGGATTCACAATCCTCAAAGGGTCGCAAAGACTAACAACATCCAAAGGAATAATAACAAGCTCCTTTGACACGAATGAATGTGATGCACCCGTATCGAAAAGAACTCTAATAGAACGGCCATGGAATAAAATAAAACCTTCCAAAACAGAAGGAGGTATACCTTTGGGCTGAGAAGAATCACCAGAAGCTTTAGCAACATTAAGCTTCCCAGATTTGAAACCCTTAGGAGCAGTAGGACAATCAGAAACCCAATGACCTTCTCTCTTGCAATAGCAGCAAATGCCGGCTTAGGACAACTACGGAAAAGATGATCCAGAGAACCATAATTATAGCACGCCCTCTGATTAGAAGGTGCACTAATAGGATGATAACGAGAGGTAGCTTCTTCTTCTTCTTATTGGAAGAATTACGCTTATGAAATGGAAACCTCTTCTTGTTAGGGTTCTTAGAAACCTCAATCTCATCACAACTATCATGTTCCTTTTCAACAGCTTCAAGGCAGTGCCGAATCAACAAGTTCCTCAAAAGGAAGCTTAAGCTGAAGCTGAAGGACTTTCTTCAAATACTTCTTCAAACCATCGACAAATCTAAGATTCTTCTTACGCGGAGTGTTAATGAACTCAATTCCGTATTTGGAAAAGGCCTCGAAAGATGCAACATAATCAGAAACATAGGACTTTCCTTGTTTTAACCCAAGAAAACTATGAACAAGATTGGCCTTTTCTGATTCAGGAACGAACTTAAGTTCGAAATGTTCCTTAAACTGAATCCACGAGAGAGAGGACTCATTAACTTCCGCAATCAAAAGCTCATACCAATCAAGGGAACGTTCTTGCAACATGCTAGATGCCATGAGAACGCGATGATGATCAGAAAGATCCATCTGAGAAAATATGCACTCACTAGCACACAACCAAGTCTGAACCTCCAATACACTTTCCGATCCCTTGAAAGGCTTGCCGCCATGGTGGGAATAGTCACTATACATGCGGGCGAAGGCAGACTTGTGAGTAGGAGCTGCGGGAGTAGCAACAGAAGGCTGAGTACCCGAAATAGCTCCATAAACTGATCAGCTGACATATAGACTCCATCCGGATGAGAACCACTAGATGGACCTGCAGTAGAACGCTTCCCTCTACCTCTTCCAGCCATAGGCGGAGAGAACAAGAGAAGATATGGATTAATTAAAACAATACAAGATTGATAAGGAATTTAACAAATGGAATACTACGGAAACACGAGATTCATTCCTCGAATAGTTGTAACACATGTTCCCTTCTGCTTTTGTTCTGTGTTTATTATAATTTGTTCTGAATCTCAACTCTGATACCAAGCGGTGACACCCCACCTCTGTGCTCACAATAACAAAGGTTACTATAAGGAATAACATCTGCTATTGCGAAAAATAAGGCTTGTTAGAAGTGAACATCTGTAAGTTATGCCTTAGACGAGTATTGATTACACCGATAGGAGTTGTGTAAATTACTCCTAACGATATACATTCAATCCAAATCTAAAACGAAACCATGGTGGCTTATGAAAAATTCAGAACAACTCATAATAGCAACAACATAAATAAGAATAATCACATCAGAACAGAAATATCAGATATAGCGGAAGGTAAGTCTGGATACATGCTACAACACTCGATGGTTGACATGAACCAAATGTACATATACATGTCATCTAACATACATGAGACGAGAGTCAATACACCAAAAGTAACACCTCGAAGCCTAAACAAAAGATGAGGTGAAATCCCAAAAGCTGAAGCGGCAACTGAATCAGAGACAGCAATATCCTAAAATAACTCAGTCTGACCCGAGTATTATTTAAAAGAAAATAATAAACGGATCGGTCTAATTTAAACTTAGAACTGAATGCAGAATAAACAACATCAAAGCAAATTAATGATAATCTCGAATGAGACTATTCAACATAAATAATTAACATAGTTTAAATGAAGAAATCTCATCAAACTCCATCAAAATCAACTTCCAAATTCAAAATTGAATTCAAAACAGCAATACACAAAAATATAGAAATCAAAATAAGACAACTAGAAAAATCAGCATAAAAGTGGATCGATCCCAGCATATAGCGAGTCTAAGCTACACCGCACGTGCGTCTCATATGGCCGAAGCCTACCAAGTACTGTCATCATAATATTTGGCGTCCAACTAATGACCCAAAGGTCCAACAAATGATCCGAAGGTCTAGTACTGGTAATTGACCCGAAGGTCCATCATAGTGGCTCGAAAGCCCAACAAAATCATTAAAATTTTCAAACAGCCACTCCACGGCAAATATTTAAATTAACGCGTCCGAAATTAACAGAATTAGTAAAAGCATGGTTCCATATTCCGCACTTTTGCTAAATCGTTTAAATCTCTTCATCGTTTCCTTGAAAGTGCAAAATTGTGCATTTTATATAAATAATTTTTACGTTCTGAAATGGACAAGTCCGGTATTAATCGAATTAGTAAAAGTAAGGGATCATAGTCCTTAATTTCGCTGAAGTGTTTAAATCGATTCCTCATTCTTTTGAAAGCGTAAACAGTAAATTTTTTGGAAACAATTTTATTTTAAAACGATTTAAAAACACATGATTGAAACAGCAACTTCTATAGCAATTTCGACAAAGAAATTGCGCTTCACAAAACACCATAAAAACGAATATAAAAATCAGCATTGCGGGTTTTCTTGATTGCAAGATAGCCGCTTGAAAATCCACTTTAAATTGACGGTTACTGAAGTCAAAACAACGGTAACTTTATTCGTCAAAATCTCATCAAATCAACATACTTCAAATACAAACACCGGGGTAAAAATCCATTATAAAAATAATTGCGCTTCTATAGCAATTTTGACAAAGAAATTGCGCTTCATAAAACACCGTAAAAATGGATATAAAAATTGTAACAACCCTGTATTTTGTGATTATTTTAATTGTATATTTTGATTATTTTAATTGAAATTCCTGAGTTAGAAAATTTATTTCATTTATGCATAAAACTTTATTTTATTTATTAAAATAAATAATTTTGTTATTTTAAATATTAATTTTGATTTGTAAGTGAATTATAATTTCAAACCTGAATATATTGAATATTTCCAGAAAATGTGAATTTTGGTCAATCTGGTCAAACTTTGACTTTTAAATTTAAAATTTAAATATTTTAAAATTTGAATTTTATCTTTTATTATGAAAATAAATTAAATTTCAAGAATACTGCTTTTTGTTTCATTGAAATCCAATTTATATTGTGAAAGTTATGCTTTTTACAATATTGTGTATAAATTGATTTATTTAACAAAATTTGTTTATTTTAAATTATATAAATAATATTTTTGTTTGTTCTAATTTGTGTATATATGTATATACGACATTTTATGCATATATTTTATTTTTAAAACATTTTTAAGTGAAGTAATAATTTTCTAATGTTCATTGTATATTGTTTATATTTTTAAATGTTAGTTTCAATATATTGGCTATTTTCTTAATTATTTTCTATTTTTCCTTAAATTATATTGTTATTCTCTTTTTCATTTTATTTTGTTCAGATTTCATTTTTGTTTTACTGAAATTTATTTAGTTATTTTGATTAAAAGAAAATAGAAATACAAATAGTCAAAAACCTTTCATTTTCCTATGACCTTTCCTTTCTTTGCCTTTTCCTCTTCTTGCCTTTTCACTTCCTTTTTTTTAGCCGTCCATTTCATTTGTGCTGCCATGTATTCCTCTTCACAATTTATGTAAAAATCTTTCTCATCCTCATCCTCAAACTCACGGCCATGAAAAGTGTAACAACCCGCATATTTATCGAGTTTGTATTTAAATATTTTATTTAAATATTAACTCGTTAATCGGATTTTGGTCCGAAAAGCTACTTTTTGCAAATGGTCAAATTAGGACTCGAGACCACTTCCATTGAGTTCGAAATGTCGTTTACAACTTTTTTAAGTATAAACATCGATAGGTTTGGAGTTAGTGAAATTTCACTAACTTTTCCCGCTTTGGACTTTGGGTTAGTTTAGCCTATTAAGCCCAAGTTCCAACCCTCTTCTCCTCACTCTTCATAAATTTCCTAACTAATCAAGCTTTGGCATTAATGGTGGAGGGAATGAGAAATTAAAATTCCAAAACTCAAATTCAATTGCAATCCATCTTTCTACTCCAAATTCAAGAAGAAGACATTGGATTCAAGCTTCTTGTGCTTAGATAGAAGAAGGATTGATTCTTGCTTGCTTAAAACTTCATTTTCATTGATATTTGGTGCAAAGGTGAGATTTTTATCTCACAATTCTAGCCTATAACTATATTGGACTGTTGGGAATGATTCCCTATCATTTTTGCATGCATGTTAGCATTTGGTTTGGATTGGATTGGCCAAAAACTCCAATTTTTAGCGTTTTATTGAATTTTCTGCACTTGAGTCGTTCTGGCCATTTTTAGGTCGTTCGGAGTTAAGTCGTTCGTCCATAGGTCGTGAGTCGTTCACGAGTTAACCCTAGGTCGTTCTGGCCTTTTTTAGCTCGTTCGGAGTTAAGTCGTTCATCCATAGGTCGTGAGTCGTTTACGAGTTAACCCTTAAGTCGTGCAGCCCTTCAGTCACGCAACCCTTAAGTCGGTTACGAGTTATCTCGATAGGTCGCTGGACACTTAACTCGTTGGGTCGTTGGACCCTTGAGTCCTTAGGTCGTATGACCCTTGAGTCGTTAGGTCGTATGACCCTTGAGTCGTTAGGTCGTATGACCCATGAGTCGTTAGGTCGTATGACCCATGAGTCGTTAGGTCGTATGACCCATGAGTCGTTAGGTCGTATGACCCTTGAGTCGTTAGGTCGTATGACCCTTGAGTCGTTAGGTCGTATGACCCTTGAGTCGTTAGGTCGTTAGACCCTTGAGTCGTTAGGTCGTACCCCCACCTTGGGGGGTTGCCACCCCCCCTGGACCCCCCCTCCATAGGCGATCTTATCTGAAAAACATTCAACAGAACTTGCTTTGTTGAGATGCTGAGTTGACCATTCTTCGAGACAAACCATCTCTGGTTATCTCGGCCACGTTTGGTCATTGGGGAACTTCCACTTTGATGCTTTTGAGCTGATTTCCTTGGATTTTATTCACATCTCCGAATGTGATCTTTGTGATGATTGTTTCTACAATCTCTTCTGTGATTTGTCATTTTAAAAATATAAAGGTTTCAATACTAGTAGTAAATATCAAAACTCTTTTAACAAACAATTTCAACTCTATTTTTAATAACAAAGCTCTTTTCTTAAACCGTTTTCCAATCTATTAGTATATACAACCCTTTACCTCACTCGGATGAGAAATCTAATTAAACGACTTAGTAAAACAAGTGGTATGAAACGCTTGCGTTCACTTCGTCGGTTAATTCCTGGACTTGTTCGATTGAACCTCTTGTGACAATTTTATTAGTGAAGATTTACAGTTTGTTCGTAAATATTTAAGTTAAGCAAGTGGTTATGGGACATGAAGCTAAACTTCTATATTTACTAGCTTAGTGTAATTGACACTTCTCGTTGATCATGACGATCATTCTGATGATTTAGACTAGCAACTGTGCGATGTCTCTTGTTGCGAGGTTAGACTAGACACCACTTGTGTGATTCCACTCACACATACCTTTTTGCTTTTTGGTTAGTCTGGACCTTAATCTGTGTGATTCCATTCACACATGTGGGGTAGCTCCCCTTGGTCTTCGGACCGTCATGTGATAGGCCTCTTTCTCTTTTCTATGATTTCTGGACTTCTTGCGTTGATTTCTAGAATTTATGTCATTGACTTGTTATGAGTACAAGTTTGGGGTATGATGCCCTTTCCGAATCTTTGAGAAGATTCTTGTGATATTGATTATCTCTTATTGATTGATCTTCTGTTGATCATTATTTACATACTTATAGCGGTATGTCATTATGGATGTTTATGTTTATGTCATATCTTTTATGTTATCTCATGTCATCTGATATTTATAGCTAGACTGATCCGTTTATTATTTTCTTAAATAATACTCGGGTCAGACTGAGATGTTACAGGTGCTTCTGCTTGACTTCTTCCCAGGGATTCATCACTCTGACTTTTGGCTAACTGTTTAGATTAGCAGTTTTTGTTGTATACACTTGAGATATAGACTCATAGTTGTATTCTTTTGTATAGCACGTGTTGCTATTCTTTTGTATTATCGTGGATCTTACTGACCACTACTCTGATGTACACTTTCATGTGTTAGTTATATATTCATATCTTCTTCCGCCTTTGTGATATGGATATCTGTGACTGATTTGTGATATGATTATTTCTATGTTTGTTTCCGAAGATTATTTATAGCCACCGTGTGATAAGCAATTACATGGATGGTCGCTCCTCAACAGCCTTATTCTCCGTGCTAGTTGACAGCACTACTTCGGAGTGTTCTTGGCTAGCGTGGGTATAGAGGTGGGGCGTCACAAAAAGAAGGAAAAAAAAACAAAAAATTCTAATGGCATCTTTTCCACTTTTCTCCTCTTTTCATTTGCATTTTTTCCTTCCCCTTCCTCTAGCTTAGCTCGGCCTCTCCACCATTATCTCCCCCATCTCTAGCCACATCAGCCATCATCTCCCTTTCCCTTCTCCAGATCTGACCATGCCTTCATATTGAGCCAATACTGTAACGACCCAGAATTTCTGTCATTTGAAATTCAGATATTTAATCGATTTTAAATATCAACAAGTAAAATTTGTAAGTCGAATAATTTATTTTTCGAATATTTAGATTTAATTGGATAATTAAATAGATAATTTAATATTTGAAATTGCGTAAATGATTGGAAATTGGGTTTAATGTGATTAAAAATGATTTATAAAGTTATATTAAATCATATTGGAGTCATAACAATGTTTGTGAATTTTTAAAATTGAATTAAAAGTTAATTTGTGAAAATTGAATATTTTAATATTTAATTGACGAGTTAAAATATCCATTTTTCAAACAGTCTTGGATTTCGACGAAACTAGTTTCATCGGATCCGTAATGTTATATTATTGTATGGTTTCAAATTTTGTATCAATCGATTTACGGTTTGTCCGGGGCAAGCGAAAACGCATAGAAATTGGTTTAATCGATTTAATTTAAATTTGATCGTTTATTTCCGTAACTCGCACATACGATGGAATTAGCTTCCGAACATTGTGTCAGGAACATGGGGTAAATCCTAGAAACGCCAGCCGGCATGCTTCGTTTGGAGTTCGATTTTTTTTGGATGAATAGTGTTTTTGAGAATTTTCTATAAAAGGACTTGCTATCTTCACATTTGCAAACAAAAGAAAGAAACTAGGGTTTTATCCAGGAGCCGCCACTTTCAGCTATCAATGGCCGAAATACATTCTCGTTCTTCCTCAAATTTCTTCAAATCCACAAACAATTAGCAAAAGTTGTCAACTACAAAAGTGAAGAGGGCAACGAGATCTATATTCTGAACGGTGATGATCGAATTTGGAGCACCACGGCGTCGTCAGGAGGGCCGCGTTTACCAACAGCTCATGCACGTATTTCACGGCCTAGGGGGCCGAGCTCCACAGCGCCTTGGCCGATAGTAGCACGCTTCGCAAGCTTCGAGGTGGTGTAACCTGATCGTCGTCAGGTGTCTAGTATTGGTTGCGGCAATTAGGGTTGGATGGCGGCTATTGGGTTTTGCTCGCGTTCGAAACCTGTAGGGGAAGAAGATGAAAACCACGGCCTTGATTTCCTAGGAGAAAATGAACGGCTGTGATTATTTTTAGGTTAAAATAAATAAAATAATTTGTATTTTGATTTGTATAAACTTTAAAATAATTCGTATTTCAATGTTGTTTGTTGATCTATTTATAATCTGCATGATTATCTTTGTGATTGAAATCGTTAAAGGCTAAATTTTAGTCGAATATATTTTTGGTATCGTTAGATGCCGAAAATAAATAAAATTGGATTTTTGAAAATTTAAGTTGAGAATTCATAACAAAATTTAATTTTGGAATTGATTCATTTTTAATAAATAAACGTTGAAATTTTTATGTTATAAAAATTATGATTTTTGTGAAATATAACAGAAATGTGATTTTTGAAATAAGTAGTTGATTAATTTATAAAATGGTTTAAATTAGGATTTTTGAATTATTATAAATGATTTATATAAAAGATTTATAAAATTGATTTTTATAAATTAAAATATTTGAATTATAAAACGAGTTTTTGTAAGTGTTAAAAATGAAGTATAAATGGATTTCATAAGTGGATGTAATCTATAGATTTATAAATTGTGAAGTTATAAAATGAATAGATTTTGTAAAATAAAAGATTTATAAGTAATTAACTTATAAACTGGATTTTGGCGTGTAAATGGGATATGGATAGAATTTGTTAATAAAGTGATTTTATAAGTTGAAGTTGTTATAAAGTATAAATGGAATTTATAAACGTTGTTTTATAAATCCAAAATCGACTTATTTTTATAAGTTTAATTATTATAGCTTATTAAAGGAGATATATCCACGATTTTGGGACAGTGGATAACCCTTTAAATAAAATATGTACAAATTGAATTTGGTTAACGAAGTATATTCACGATTTTGGACGGTGATAATGTATTAAAGAAATATATTGGGAAAGTGATATTTTAAATAGAATTAAAACGATTCAAAAATGTTTTAAAATGTATTAAGTATCGAAACCATAGAGTTCAACATTCGTTGTTGAAATAGACGTTTTCGAGAAATAGAAGGAAATGGTGGACTATAACACTGTTGTTATAGTAAATGATTTTCGAAAGGAAAGTTTTTGTATAGTATTGGGGTTTATATATCTATCTTAATTTCGAATCCCTATACTAGTTATTTTGGGTTGTCGTAACGATTTTACGTAACATTCGTTTTGACTCAAATAAATGTGTTTAAGAGAATGTTTTCCTTAAAGAATAAAATTTATACTTAATTGCGATTTAAGTATATTGAATGTTTTCAAAATGTTGAAAATAAATAGGTTGGTGAATTACTTATTATTAAATAAGTATGGAAATGTTTTCCAATATGAAGTGAATGTTTTGAGACTTTATCTTTAAAAGGTAAATTGAAAGTGAATAGTTGAAATCGATTTGAAAAATCGTATAAAAGGTGAATATTTGGAAATGTAAATTCATAATGAAAATTTATAAGGGAAATTTGTTTTAAAAATAAACATTGAATTTTTTTTAAAAGTGTGGAAATAGATTTACGGATTTGGAACGTAAATTTAATAAATCGGTAAGGATTTATTTGATTGGTTTAAATGAACCATTTTGAAATGAAAGCTGTAAAGGTGAAAATTGATTTGAAATTTGTTTTCAAATGGTTGAAAAGTGGAATATATATCTTGTAAAGATATTTTTGGAAAATAAACAATTTGGGAAATTATTTGAAATCGGGCGATGTTGTGAATATTGATTGATAGTCAAATAACCGACTATCAATATTGACCCTTGAGTTACTATTTGTTGTGAATTGGTTGAAATTGAATGCTACACTTATTTTTAAATTATTGCGCTCGTTATTCGGATTACCCATTCTGCATAGTGATACGACGTAATAGATAGCATTAAAGACCGGTGATGAAGACCGGGTATTTGTGAAAATGGTAGGATGACATATCAATTGTCTCTGCACCGTTAGCTACGGTATGGAGATTTCCTTTGTGATGGGAAATTCAATTGGGATTGTGAATACCTGAATTGCAAGGGCTTCTTTGGAAGTGCCTTCGGTTCTGTTCGAACCCGGAACAGACTTGTATGGTTACATGTCTGACATTACATTTTGAGATATAAAGCAGATTTCTTTCAAATACATTTCTGTTGGTGGTGGAGAATTTATTCTCTTAGCTTAGCACCCTTCTCTGAGACGTACGAGCTCAGAGGTTTTGTAGTTGAAGGTTATCATCGATATATTCCCAATATGGTAATGTGGCATGTTGAGTGTTGCTGTGTGATGATTATTTATTGATCATTTGTTGATCAAAGCGTGGCTTTTTGAAAAAGCGTAGGTTTGTGGACGATACTTCGTCAGGCCTCACACCCCGGAAATGGTCGAAACAGGAATATGCGACAAGGTTATGAGGGTCGCTCCCTTTAGGATATGTCATTTCCTTCTGGAAAAGAGTGGTGTCGGGTATGGAGCCCTGATGCTTAACCTATGTGGTTGCTCCAATCTCATTTTTCTGTGTGGTTGTTGCTTGGTGATAGAGGGCCCTCGGATAAAGGTCCCAAAGGACCGGGGAGTGGCATACTCAAGTAGTAATTACCTAGTTACAGAGGTAACCTGGCCTTGTGTTGGCAGAGATCCGGTTAAGTTCTCGGGACGTCCCGCCAGAGGCGATCCCATGTGGCAGTAGGAAGTTCTTAGCCTGACCATTTGTTGGAAATCCAAAGAAACAATACGAGCCTTGTACGGTTTTAGTTATATTACCTTCCATTCACTTATGGTGGCGCCCCACTGTTTGGATGGTAGCTATAGGAGGCATAGTTCGGAATGTCTATGCTGGTTATGATTTATATTCTATTTTCGAAATGCTTTCATCACTATGCACTAGTAATAATATCAAAATGATTTGTTTTGCGTAGTAAGCATCTTTAACTATCCTAAGGAGAAATCTCCTCCAATTCTGCATTTGCATTATGTGTGTGCAGGGAGGCCTTACGGTAGTTTCATTTTCTAAAAGCATTGCGGATATTTTTCACTTCCCTTGTTGTTGTTGTTTTAAAAGATAAATAACTGTTTGAGTTCTCACACCATTCTCATGACTGACCTGGAGTTTATTATTCTCTTCCTAAACTCTGGGTGCCCATAATTTTCCACACGGGCAGTCTAGAGTCAGGTTATCAGGTCATTCTGGATTTAGAAGTGCTATGGAGCTCAAGTGGCGAGATGGATAGCGAGGCGTATTACTTGTATATGATATTATCTTTCCGCTGTAAATTCACTTGTGAGGACATGTTTGAACAACTATCCATTTTCCAGTTGTGTTGTATATTGTTGTTGTACACACTGATAATGTAATGTAATGTATTAACTGACATAGTTCTTTGTTTTAAAGATTATTCATTTATCTATTATATATTGTTCCACTGCGATATGTGAGATTCTGATATTTTTTCTGTTCTGTTTCCTTACTTCTTCTATCTTTTTCTTCTACCTCTTCTTTTTAACCCTAACAATTCGGTTTTCTGGCATTCGATTATTCGGCATTTGATACAGTGGACGTAAGAATGCCGACCTTCGGATCCCGATAAAATCGAATTCGTTACATTCGGTATCAGAGCATATGGTTAAGTGACAACCTTGGCTCTGTTGGGGACTACTCATTAGAAATAGAGTCAGCAGTACTCTAGAATGAGTTTGAGTGTAATAATAGATATGAGCGCGTATTTGTTAGTGAATATGAAATTTTTTGTATTGTGTTGACTTATCGGTTGATGTTTATAGGTTCTGGTCGATGCAATCTAGCTAACTGTCGTCGATAGGGGTTTCTAAACTCTTAAACGAGATAAACCGACATATTATTGTTTTAAATTGGTAAATGAAATAATTTTACCTCGATTATATTTTATATAAAAAGGAATAATTTTTCAGAATTATCAAAGTGTATGTAAAATTGAATTGTTTGATTGTTGAAAATGTATGAAAATATATAAGTGAATCAAAGTTGTTCGAATAATCTGAATAAAAAAACAACAATTGTGAAAGAATAAATTATATAAGAGCATCAATTGTATAAGTATAGAATTTTAATTTAAATGATTTACAATTGTGGAATAACCTTATATAAGTAAAGGGAAATAGTGAAATTATATAAGCAAGATTTATAAATGAGATTTATAAATAAAAGGAAATTTTTTGAAAGAATTTAAAGCATTAGATTCACTACTGTTGCTGGGGAATAATAAGGGTGATGACTGCAGCATCATCTGTATCATTTTCGAGCTTCTGTGTGATGGATTTGCTACCATAGTAAATTGAAATTGAATTTTGTTGTGATAAACAATTTGAAATTAAAATCCAAGTTGTAATTGATAAATACAAGAAGAAATGAGTTTTAAGTTTATAATATGAGATAATAAAGATTTAACTTTGGCAAAGTTGAAATAAATTTAAATTAGTATGATAAAATATACGATGTGAAATTTAACTAAAGAAAGTTAAATAAATTAAATCGGATTTGGAAGTTGAATAATAAGTTGTATAACTTATTAAATGTGTAGATGTAAGTAAAACCAATTATTAAGATGGTTAAACAACTTTGTTAAGCAAAACGAGGTATGAATCTGAATAAGTGACAAAATTGACTTTGGTACAAGTTAAATAGAATTTACTTTGGAGTTGGAATTTGAATTGGATTTTAACTGGATTAAATGGAAATTTAAGTTAAACAAATGATGTTTAAAAGGAATATAACTTAAGTGATGCTGAATGAAGTTGATTTTGGTGTCGAAGCAAATTAATAAAATGAATTAAATGGATGTGAACTTGAATTATATAAAGGAGATTCAACTTTATTTGTAAAATAAATTGGTAATTGAACTAATGAATTGGATATCATCCAATCGAATGTAATGAACTGATATAAATAATGGATATAAGTGTTAATTCATTTAAGGCTAATTGAATGTTAAACCAAATTGAAGGTAAACAAAGTGAATATGAATGCTGAATGTAAAGTGAATAAATTTGGCTGTATTGGATATATATATTGGTTGTTAGATTATTGTCAATTGATTGAATAGAAGTTCATATGCAATTGAATGAATAAAATTGAAAGCTAAATGTAACAACCCGCATATTTATCGAGTTTGTATTTAAATATTTTATTTAAATATTAACTCGTTAATCGGATTTTGGTCCGAAAAGCTACTTTTTGCAAACGGTCGAATTAGGACTCGAGACCACTTCCATTGAGTTCGAAATGTCGTTTACAACTTTTTTAAGTATAAACATCGATAGGTTTGGAGTTAGTGAAATTTCACTAACTTTTCCCGCTTTGGACTTTGGGTTAGTTTAGCCTATTAAGCCCAAGTTCCAACCCTCTTCTCCTCACTCTTCATAAATTTCCTAACTAATCAAGCTTTGGCATTAATGGTGGAGGGAATGGGAAATTAAAATTCCACAACTCAAATTCAATTGCAATCCATCTTTCTACTCCAAATTCAAGAAGAAGACATTGGATTCAAGCTTCTTGTGCTTAGATAGAAGAAGGATTGATTCTTGCTTGCTTAAAACTACATTTTCAATGATATTTGGTGCAAAGGTGAGATTTTTATCTCACAAATCTAGTCTATAACTATATTGGACTGTTGGGAATGATTCCCTATCACTTTTGCATGCACATTTGCATTTGGTTTGGATTGGATTGGCGAAAAACTCCAATTTTTAGCGTTTTGGTGAATTTTCTGCACTTAGGTCGTTCTGGCCATTTTTAGGTCGTTCGGAGTTAAGTCGTTCGTCCCTAGGTCGTGAGTCGTTCACGAGTTAAACTTAGGTCGTTCTGGCCATTTTTAGGTCGTTCGGAGTTAAGTCGTTCATCCATAGGTCGTTTACGAGTTATCCCGATAGGTCGTTGGACCTTATCTCGTTAGGTCACTCCTGGCCTAACCCTTAAGTCGTGCAACTCTTAAGTCGTGCAACTCTTAAGTCGTGCAACTCTTAAGTCGTGTAACCCTTAAGTCGTGCAACCCTTAAGTCGTGCAACTCTTAAGTCATGCAACCCTTAAGTCATGGAACCCTTCAGTCACGCAACTCTTAAGTCGGTCACAAGTTATCCTGTTAGGTCGCGACCTCTGTTAAGTCGGCCATGTTGGGTCGTGAGTCATCGTTAGGTCGCGAACACCTCTAGGTCGCAACCACTAAGTCGCTTGACCCCTTAGACCCCTAGGTCCCAGCCGTTAGGTCGTATGACCCTTGAGTCGTTAGGTCGTTAGACCTCATTTTGTCTTCACTAGGTCGTACCGTTTTGGTCGGGGCGCTGCCCCGCACCCCGCCGGGGGTGCTGCCACCTGGACCCCCGCGACCTGACCGGGCAGGTCGAACCCCGTAAGCGGTGGCGTTGCCCCCGCACCCCCACCTTGGGGGGTTGCCACCCCCCCGGACCCCCCCCTCCGTAGGGGATCTTATCTGAAAAACATTGAGCTGATTTCCTTGGATTTTATTCACATCTCCGTATGCGATTTTTGTGACTGATTGTTTCTACAATTGCTTCTGTGTTTTGTCACTTTATAATATAAAGGTTTCAATACTAGTAGTAAATATCAAAACTCTTTTAACAAACAATTTCAACTCTATTTTTAATAACAAAGCTCTTTACTTAAACCGTTTTCCAATCTATTAGTATATACAAACCTTTACCTCACTCGGATGAGAAATCTAATTAAACGACTTAGTAAAACAAGTGGTATGAAACGCTTGCGTTCACTTCGTCGGTTAATTCTTGGACTTGTTCGATTGAACCTCTTGTGACAATTTTATTAGTGAAGATTTACAGTTTGTTCGTAAATATTTAAGTTAAGCAAGTGGTTATGGGACATGAAGCTAAACTTCTATATTTACTCGCTTAGTGTAATTGACACTTCTCGTTGATCATGACGATCATTCTGATGATTTAGACTAGCAACTGTGCGATGTCTCTTGTTGCGAGGTTAGACTAGACACCACTTGTGTGATTCCACTCACACATACCTTTTTGCTTTTTGGTTAGTCTGGACCTTAATCTGTGTGATTCCATTCACACATGTGGGGTAGCTCCCCTTGGTCTTCGGACCGTCATGTGATAGGCCTCTTTCTCTTTTCTATGATTTCTGGACTTCTTGCATTGATTTCTAGAATTTATGTCATTGACTTGTTATGAGTACAAGTTTGGGGTATGATGCCCTTTTCGAATCTTTGAGAAGATTCTTGTGATATTGATTATCTCTTATTGATTGATCTTCTGTTGATCATTATTTACATACTTATAGTGGTATGTCATTATGGATGTTTATGTTTATGCCATATCTTTTATGTTATATCATGTCATCTGATATTTATAGCTAGACTGACCCGTTTATTATTTTCTTAAATAATACTCGGGTCAGACCGAGATGTTACAGGTGCTTCTGCTTGACTTCTTCCCAGGGATTCATCACTCTGACTTTTGGCTAACTGTTTAGATTAGCAGTTTTTGTTGTATACACTTGAGATATAGACTCATAGTTGTATTCTTTTGTATAGCACGTGTTGCTATTCTTTTGTATTATCGTGGAACTTACTGACCACTACTCTGATGTACACTTTCATGTGTTAGTTATATATTCATATCTTCTTCCGCCTTTGTGATATGGATGTCTGTGACTGATTTGTGATATGATTATTTCTATGTTTGTTTCCGAAGATTATTTATAGCCACCGTGTGATAAGCAATTACATGGATGGTCGCTCCTCAACAGCCTCATTCTCCGTGCTAGTTGACAGCACTACTCCGGAGTGTTCTTGGCTAGCGTGGGTATAGAGGTGGGGCGTCACACTAAAGCAATTAAATTCAAATTGGAAGTTAAGTAAATCTAAACTAAATGGAAATTGATTTGAATTGAAAGTGAACAAATGTGAATGTAAATTAATGAATGTAAACTAATTGCAAATGAATAATTGAATGTCGTTATATATGAATTGGTTGTAAACAATTACAAGTAATGTCGAAATCATATAAGTTGCTTATAAACCTTGTTTAGTATGCATTTCTTTTAGTATGCATGTGTTATAGTTGTTTAAAAGAGTAAAATGTTAATAACTTCTTATATATGTCACTTACATATTTGTATTGATTAAGTACAGGTACCGGGTCTACCGTTAGCGGGATTTTGGTTGCGCAAAATGCTAAATAAATAATTGATTTGCTTAAAAATGCTAAAAAGGTATGCCTATGCAATAAAAATAGGAAATATGAACTGTTTTTCCGTTTTCCGACCGTGTGGGTCGATATATATATATATATATATATATATATATATATATATATATATATATATATATATTTATCTATTGTGATATTGTAAAAGCTCCTCCGTACAAAGGAGGTTATGGCGAAATTTTCTAAAAATTTAAGGCGTTAGAAATTTTGGGGAAATTTTGGAATTTTTTTTTGAAAGCTAAGTTTTGAGTTGAAGTTAAAGGTTAAACGATATAGTTGATTTTAAAAAGATAACTATATATGGATTTGAAAACTTAGTAAATATTTTGTAAGAAGTTTAACTATTGATATTTTGGAAAAGTTAAAACACTTAAGAGATTTGTAAATCAAATTTGAACGGTCTGTTTTGAAAAGTTAATGGATTTCAAAACTTTTTCTTACTTGGCAATTTCGAGGACGAAATTCTTTTAAGGGGGAAGTTTGTAACGACCCAGAATTTCTGTCATTTGAAATTCAGATATTTAATCAATTTTAAATATCAACAAGTAAAATTTGTAAGTCGAATAATTTATTTTTCGAATATTTAGATTTAGTTGGATAACTAAATCGATAATTTAATATTTGAAATTGCGTAAATGATTGGAAATTGTGTTTAATGTGATTAAAAATGATTTATAAAGTTATATTAAATCATATTGGAGTTAGAACAATGTTTGTAAACTTTTAAAATTGAATTAAAAGTTAATTTGTGAAAATTGAATATTTTAATATTTAATTGACGAGTTAAAATAGCCATTTTTCAAATAGTCTTGGATTTCGACGAAACTAGTTTCATCGGATCCGTAATGTTATATTATTATATGGTTTCAAATTTCGTGTCAATCGTTTTCACAGTTTGTCCGGGCAAGCCAAAACGCATAGAAATTGGTTTAATCGATTTAATTTAAATTTGATCGTTTATTTCCATAACTCGCACATACGATGGAATTAGCTTCCGAAATACATTCTATTGTGTCCGGAACGCGGGATAAACCCTAGAAACACCATCCAGCACGCTTCATTTGGAGTTTGAATTTTTTTGGATGAATAGTGTTTTTGAGAATTTTCTGTAAAAGGACTTGTTATCTTCACATTTGCAAACGAAAGAAAAAAACTAAGGTTTTATCCAGGAGCCGCCACTTTCAGCTATCAATGGCCGAAATACATTCTCGTTCTTCCTCAAATTTCTTCAAATCCACAAACAATTAGCAAAAGTTGTCAACTACAAAAGTGAAGAGGGCGACGAGATCTATATTCTGAACGGTGATGATCGAATTTGGAGCACCACGGCGTCGTCAGCAGGGCCACGTTTACCATTAGCTCATGCATGATTTCACGGCCTAGGGGGGCCGAGCTCCACAACGGCTTGGCCGATAGAGCACGCTTCGCAAGCTTCGAGGTGGTGTAACCTGATCGTCGTCAGGTGGCTAGTATTGGTTGCGGCAATTAGGGTTGGATGGCGGCTATTGGGTTTTGCTCGCATTCGAAACCTATGGGGGAAGAAGATGAAAACCATGGCCTTGATTTCTTAGGTGAAAATGAACGGCTGTGATTATTTTTAGGTTAAAATAAATAAAATAATTTGTATTTTAATTTGAATAAATCTTAAAAGTGTATAACTTTGTCATACGAGGTTGAAAAATTACGAAACGAATTGCGTTGCAATCGTTTTGTCGAGCACTACGTAATGGAGCTAGTTTGGAGTAGTTTGGAGCTAGTGATAATTTCAGGTAAAATTAAACGCACGTTTAATTTTATTCGAAACAAACGCTACAACTATTATCGGAAACTCAAGGTGAGAACTTCTCACTCAATCGAATTGTTTCGATTTAAATTTTAAATAGTTAGACTTAAAATTGCTTGATTGTATGATTGGATGATAGTTATTATCTGTTGTATTGAAATAGACCCTATACGCCGTATATTAAGCGGATGTTATTTATTAAAAACATATACCGCGATAATTCCAACTTGATATGGAATTGGTATTATATATGTATTTGGAGTTGATTTCCCGCATTATATAGCAGATGAGACAATATTGCGTCGCATAATAGCGGATAATATTTTATAAATCCCATATACCGTGATATTTCGTCTTGAAGCGGAATTGGTATTGTGCAAACATCTTTGGATGCAGGGAAATAGGTTC
Organism: Allium cepa; assembly: GCA_030765085.1. Taxonomy (NCBI): domain Eukaryota; kingdom Viridiplantae; phylum Streptophyta; class Magnoliopsida; order Asparagales; family Amaryllidaceae; genus Allium; species Allium cepa. The sequence goes on along the minus strand of CM060938.1, from coordinate 442,528,374 downwards.
GAGAGATCCAATTGGATTCCTCAAATGATTGAATTTGTTTCAATGTTGTGTGTTGATCTATTTATAATCTGCGTGATTATCTTTGTGATTGAAATCGTTAAAGGCTAAATTTTAGCCGAATATATTTTTGGTATCGTTAGATGCCGAAAATAAATAAAATTGGATTTTTGAAATTGAAGTTGAGAATTCATAACAAAATTTAATTTTGGAATTGATTCATTTTTAATAAATAAACGTTGAAATTTTTATGTTATAAAAATTATGATTTTTGTGAAATATAACTGAAATGTGATTTTTGAAATAAGTAGTTGATTAATTTATAAAATGGTTTAAATTGGGATTTTTGAATTATTATAAATGATTTATATAAAAGATTTATAAAATTGATTTTTATAAATTAAAATATTGGAATTATAAAACGAGTTTTTATAAGTGTTAAAAATGAAGTATAAATGGATTTCCTAAGTGGATGAAATCTATAGATTTATAAGTTGTGAAGTTATAAAATGAATAGATTTTGTAAAATAAAAGATTTATAAGTAATTAACTTATAAACTGGATTTTGGCGTGTAAATGGGATATGGATAAAATTTGTTAATAAAGTGATTTTATAAGTTGAAGTTGTTATAAAGTATAAATGGAATTTATAAACGTTGTTTTATAAATCCGAAATCGACTTATTTTGATAAGTTTAATTATTACAGCTTATTAAAGGAGATATATCCACGATTTTGGGACAATGGATAATCCTTTAAATAAAATATGTAGAAATTGAATTTGGTTAAAGAAGTATATTCACGATTTTGGACTTTGGACGGTGAATAATATATTAAAGAAATATTTTGGGAAAGTGATATTTTAAATAGAATTAAAACGATTCAAAAATGTTTTAAAATGTATTAAGTATCGAAACCATAGATTTCAACATTCGTTGTTGAAATAGACGTTTTCGAGAAATAGAAGGAAATGGTGGACTATAACACTGTTGTTATAGTAAATGATTTTCGAAAGGAAAGTTTTTGTATAGTATTGGGGTTTATATATCTATCTTAATTTCGAATCCCTATACTAGTTATTTTGGGTTGTCGTAACGATGTTTTACGTAACATTCGTTTTGACTCAAATAAATGTGTTTAAGAGAATGTTTTCCTTAAAGAATAAAATTTATACTTAATTGCGATTTAAGTATATTGAATGTTTTCAAAATGTTGAAAATAAATAGATTGGTGAATTACTTATTATTAAATAAGTATGGAAATGTTTTCCAATATGAAGTGAATGTTTTGAGATTTTATCTTTTAAAGGTAAATTGAAAGTGAATAGTTGAAATCGATTTGAAAAATCGTATTCACAATGGAAATTTATAAGGGAAATTTGTTTTAAAAATAAACATTGATTTATTTTTAAAAGTGTGCAAAAAGATTTACGGATTTGGAACGTAAATTTAATAAATCGGTAAGGATTTATTTGATTGGTTTAAATGAACCATTTTGAAATGAAAGTTGTAAAGGTGAAAACTGATTTGAAATTTGTTTTCAAATGGTTGAAATGTGGAATATATATCTTGTAAAGATATTTTTGGAAAATAAATAATTTGGGAAATTATTTGAAATCGGGCGATGTTGTGAATATTGATTGATAGTCAAATAACCGACTATCAATATTGACCCTTGAGTGGCTATTTGTTGTGAATCGGTTGAAATTGAATGCTACACTTATTTTAAATTATTGCGCTCGTTATTCGGATTACCCATTCCGAATAGTAATACGACGTAATGGATAGAAATTAAGACCGGTGGTGAAGACCGGGTATTTGTGAAAACGGTTGGATAACCTATCGATTGTCTTTGCACCGTTAGCTACGGTATGGAGATTTCCTTTGTGATGGGAAATTCGATCGGGATTGTGAATACCCGGATTGCAAGGGCTTCTTTGGAAGTGCCTTCGGTTCTGTTCGAACCCGGAACAGACTTGTATGGTTACATGTCTGACATTACATTTTGAGATATAAAGCAGATTTCTTTCAAATACATTTCTGTTTGTGGTGGAGAATTTATTCTCATAGCTTAACACCCTTCTCTGAGACGTACGAGCTCAGAGGTTTTGTAGTTGAAGGTTATCAGCGAAGTATTCCCAGTTTGGTAATATGTCATGCTGAGTGTTGCCATGTGATGATTATTTATTGATCATTTGTTGATCAAAGCGTGGCTTTTTTAAAAAGCGTAGCTCTGTGGACGAGACTTCGTCAGACCTCATAACCCGGAAATGGTCGAAACAGGAATATGCGGCAAGGTTATGAGGGTCGCTCCCTTTAGGATATGTCATTTCCTTCTGGAAAAGGGTGGTGTCAGGTATGGAGCCCTGATGCTTAACCTATGTGGCCGCTCCAATCTCATTTTTCTGTGTGGTTGTTGCTTGGTGATAGAGGGCCCTCGGATAAAGGTCCCAGGGGACCGGAGAGTGGCATACTCGAGTAGTAGTTACCTAGTTACAGAGGTAACCCGGCCTTGTGTTGGCAGAGATCCGATTAGGTTCTCAGGACGTCCCGCCAGAGGCGATCCCATGTGGCAGTAGGAAGTTCTTAGCCTGACCATTTGTTGGAAATCCAAAGAAACAATACGAGCCTTGTACGGTTTTAGTTGTATTACCTTCCATTCACTTATGGTGGCGCCCCCCTATTTGGATGGTAGCTATAGTAGGCATGGTTCAGAATGTCTATGCTGGCTAAGATTTATATTCTATTTTCGAAATGCTTTCATCACTATGCACTAATAATAATATCAAAATGATTTGTTTTGCGTAGTAAGCATCTTTGACTATCGTAAGGAGAAATCTCCTCCAATTTTGCGTTTGCATTGTGTGTGTGCGGGGAGGCGTTATGGTAGTTCCATTTTCCAAAATCATTGCGGATATTTTTCACTTCCCTTGTTGTTGTTGTTTTAAAAGATAAATAACTGTTTGAGTTCTCACACCATTCCCATGTCTGACCTGGAGTTTATTGTTCTCTTCCTAAACTCTGGGTGCCCATAATTTTCCACACGGGCAGTTTAGAGTCAGGTTATCAGGTCATTCTGGATTTAGAAGTGCTATGGAGCTCAAGTGGCGAGCTGGATGGCGAGACGTATTACTTGTATATGATATTATCTTTCCGTTGTAAATTCACTTGTGAGGACATGTTTGTACAACTGTCCATTTTTCAGTTGTGTTGTATATTGTTGCTGTACACTCTGATAATGTAATGTAATGTATTAACTGATATAGTTCTTTGTTTTAAAGATTATTCATTTATCTGTTATATGTTGTTCTGCTGCGATATGTGAGATTCTAATATTGTTTCTGTTCTGTTTCCTTACTTCTTCCATCTTTTTCTTCTACCTCTTCTTTTTAACCCTAACAATTTGGTTTTCCGGCATTCGATTATGTGGCAATTGATATAGTGGACGTAAGAATGCCGACCTTCGGATCCCGATAAAATCAAATTCGTTACAAATACCACAAAACTTTGCACAAATGCCTTGAAATCATGCCTAGACGAGCCTAGTTTCACCACCACCTTCACATATCACCTTGGCCACCACCCTAGCTCCACCACCACCTACTGACCCGACTTCTGGCCATCACACCAGCACTGACCAGATCTGAAGCAAGCTTGAGACGAGCCCAATTGACCCTAGATCGAGCCAAACATGGTGCACCAAACCTACCTCTTTTGCCTTGTTTCTTTGTTTAACCTATGTTGTAGCTCCTCCTCTCCAAACACTTGTGTTGCCGTGCATTTTTGATGTTATACCTGAGCCAAGCATGATCTTATGGCTGAACTAAAGAGTCCCTTAGGCCAAGCATTGAAGTGATTGAGGCATGGTAAAATCATCTTGTCCATTGTTGCTTTTGTTTCACTCAGTTTCAATGTTGTTTTGTGTTGAAAAATCATGTTGCAATATCTTGTTTTGTTTGCTATGTACAAGTACTTGAATCCATAGTCATGTTGTATCATGCTTGTCATGCCTTTGGAATTGTTTTGTGTGTCGTAGCGGTCTTCTGCTTGAAAAGGTGAGTCTTTCTCACTTTGACATTTCTACTTATGAAATGGTGAATCGATAACAAGTGTTTAGTAAATAAAAATGTTTGTGCAAGTAAATGATGATCATATGATATGCTAGCCATGTTATTACCATGTTAAAACTGTTAATTATCACCTAACATCTAATATATGACATTATATTGTGACATTGACATTGTTTATATTGTTTATGCATATGTTCACACTGCAAGTTCCCTGTAGAATAGAATCACTATGGGTTGAAATGATACATACCCGAACGGATATGAGAATAGGGAAAATCGTTATGGGCTGAAATGATAGGCCTGGGCGATTTTTATTTATTTTTATTTACTTGGGATTGCGAGTTTGAAATGATAGAACCGGGTTTTCTTTTTAAACTGCGGATTGAAATGATATATATCCGTATCACTTGACCTATGTTAGAAAATTATATACAGACCCCGTGGTATATTTTAAATGATTTTATTAAGATATGTATTTTTAAAAGCATGAAATTTTGATTAAAAAATATATATATATTTTATGGTTTTGCAAAAGCTAAATTTTAAGTTTTTAATTTGTGAATTTAAGTATGTAAATTTGAAATAAATGTGATTTTCGACTTTAAATTAAAAAAATGTAAGTAATTAATGGAAATTAAATTTAAAGTTTGAAATGATATTTAAAGTAAAATGCCAAGTTTTATTTAATTTATAAGTTAATAAACAGTGAAATTTTGACTTAATAAATGAATTGAGTTTTAAAAATTAAACATTTGATTTTAAAATTTCATTATGATAAATCATATGTTAAAATGATTTAAATATGAAATTTTGAAGTCTGAAAATATAATTTATAAATTTAAATAATAAGAATTGAAGTTTTTTTTTTGAAAAGTTAAAATAAAATCTAAAATTTTATTAACAGCATTTCTTAAAAATGCTATAGTCTTATGACAGCATTTTAAACGCTGTTGTTTTGAATGTATCTATGTTTGAAATAACTAAATATCTATTACGGCATTTTATAAATGCCATTATTCTTGAACTAACTACTTTGGAAACTATAAGCTATGATAGCACTTTATAAATGATGTCATTGCTATATTTTGTCAATGTTTTGAAATGTTATAGATTTTAACACTGTTTGTGTTATATTTTAAAGTGTTAAATGATTTAACTATTGGAATTGATTATTTGTGAAATATAAGGAGTTTTGAATATAATTTATTATTTAAATTTTAATTTTAAGGAATTTACATTGAATTTGAATATAAATAAGGTTCACTTGGTTATGTGTTTAATTGAATGAAAGCAAATGAGATAAATGAATTTTTGAATGGAATTTTGAAATGTATTTTTGTAATGATATTTATAATAATAAATAAATGACATGTTTTTTTTTTTGGCAAGGCCGACGGGGTTGGATGGTCCCCGACCATTTTATTGTAACACCAAAAAGAACTACACAATACAACAACGAGCAAAAAGCTCATAGAAAACTGAGACGAACATGGTGTTACAAAACACAAGGAAGAAAAAAAAAGAAAAAACACATCAAACAGACAAACAACAAACTGTTAGCATAGAGAAGGCACTGATATTCCAGGATCAAACGCAAATAGCATCTTGAATGAATAATTTATCTCTTGTAAAACACATAGCTTCAAACCTTCATCAGTTTTGGCATTAGTAGAGTCAAAAACCCTACTGTTTCGTTCCTTCCATACCACTGCAACAAAACACTTGAGTGCAACACCAAATATCCTTTTCCCTTCTTGTTTATCACCTGTCTCAGAATGTATTCTTTCCCATTCCTCCTTATTGTCAGTTAAAGGTCTTCTTCTACATAATTTATCCATCACCATAGACCAAAGAGACTTCGTAACACTGCATTCAAAGAAAATATGTTCAATGGTCTCAGGTAAATCACAGCAGAAAGAGCATGTCATGTTCACATTCATGCCATACGTAGCAAGTTTAGATTTAGTCAGAAAAGCACCATTCAGGACCTTCCACAGCATTAAGTTCTGTCTAAAGCTACTGTCACTGCTCCATGTTCTCTTCCACCATCTCCAATTCTGTTTCATGTTGTTTAGCATCAGGAACTCATATGTCAAACCAGTTTCAAACTTTCCTTTCTGCTGGCCCCAGACAATATCATTGTTTGAAGAAGGCAGAGGAGAAAAATACTTAATTTTATCCCAAATAATTTGCACTCTTTGGTTCGATGAAAAAATATTCCTCGTTTGGAAGTTATGTATAACATCTCTGACAAGCGTGCGGGCATGTATTCCAGTGTGTTGGATCTCACTATAAGTTAGCTGCCTCCTAAGAATAAGGCCTTGTTCAAGCCATGGGTCATCCCAAAAATAAACATTGTTCTCATTATTAGTCTTCATTTGTATCATAGGGAGAAACAGCTCTTTGATCTTGTGGATATTACGCCATGTCCAACTCACATTTTGCTGGGTTGACATATTCCATAACCCTCTTCCTTTCATGACCTTCTTCTTAGACCAAACAGCCCATAGACTATCAGGGCAATTGTATAAAGTGTCAATATGTCTAGCAAAAGCAGCCTTATTCCACTGTTTTAGATTAATCATACCAAGGCCTCCTTTGTTTAATGGTTTCTCGACAGTTACATACTTTATAGGAGCAATAAATCTACCAGTAGTTTTGCCACTCCACAGGTACTTCATCATTGCACATCTTATCATTTTAATTAATTTTATTGGGAGAACAAATGATCTTTCCCAATACACTTGCATTGAGAAAATAACAGACTTAATTAAGGTAAGTCTACCAGCTTGACTTAACCTCCTCGCAGTCCAGCAGTTTAATCTAGCTGTGATTTTTTCATACATAGGTAAGCATTGATTAGTAGTAATTCTGGAAGTAGTCAGAGGAAGACCAAGGTAGGAGACAGTGGAAAGATTCCTATTCAATCCAGTAACATGATAAATCAAGTTGGCATGAGCATGGCTGACACCTGCTAGAACAATATCCGATTTTTGGACGTTGATTTTTAACCCGGTCATAGTATAAAACTGCTCTAAAGTCAGCATAATGTTTTCAATAGTTTCAAGATCAGGAGAACAAAACATGATTAAGTCATCAGCAAACATTAATGTTGTGATTTGAGGGTCTTTACATGCTGGATGAAGCTTAATCTTCCCCAGTTGAACAGATTTGTTGATCATTCTCGTAAGCAATTCCATAACAAGAATGAAAATGTAGGCTGACATGGGGTCTCCCTGCCTAATGCCTTGCCTGCTATTGAAAAAACCAGTAGGAGAACCGTTGACAATAATAGAGTAAGTAGGAGATGAGATGCATTCATAGATCCACGCAATGAAGTGTGGAGGAAAGTTCATATACCCCATAATTCGAACTATACTATCCCATTGTAACATATCGAAAGCTTTCATAATATCAAGTTTCAGCATAGCTTTGGGGGGAGTATTACTTCTTTGGTATCCTTTAATAATTTCATGCGCAAGAAGAATATGGTCAAGTATGTTTCTACCTGGTAGAAAGGCTGTTTGGTTAATTGAAATAAGAGATGGGAGAACTTTCTTCAAACGAGAAGCAATAACCTTGGATATACATTTATATATGGTGTTGCAGCATGATATGGGCCTAAAGTCTTTAACATGGTGGGCATTTTTGATTTTAGGAACAAGAGCTATGTTAGTGTAGTTGAATGACCTGTAGAGCTTGCATTTAGTGAAGAAATAAGAAATAGCTTTGCAAACATCCACAGACACCATACTCCAGCATTTAGTGTAAAAGTGTGTATTCAAACCATCAGGGCCACTGCAAGAATTAGAATTGAGAGAAAACATAGCATTGACAATTTCTTCATTGGTGACCTCTTCACATAGCATTATATAGTTATCATCAGTCAACATAGGCATGATGTCAAGAGGGATATCATCAATAGCAGGTTTGAAATTATTGGCATTGGAATATATAGTAGAAAAATATTGCTCAAAAGCTAAGTTGATTTTACCAGCAGAAGTCTGATCAGTCTCATTCATATCAATTATGGATGCAATGTTCTCTCTTCTGTGCTTGTCTTTAAGACTATCATGAAAGAAAGCACTGTTCTTGTCACCTTCTTTCCACCATTTCATTCGGGACTTTTGTCGAATCATTTCACTTTCCTGTGTGAGGGCTTCAGAGTATTGTTGAGACAAAAAGGCTTCAGTTGTAGATAAACTAGCATCATGATAATTATCCATCATAGACTTCTGAACAGCAGCTAGTTTTATCATAATATTGGAACTCATCTTGTCTCCTTTGCCGTATTTGTTGTGTGCCCAAATTTTAAGTTTGCATTTGGTCTCTCTAATTTTCTCCTGCAAGACAAAAAGTGGGTTACCATGTTTATTAATATTCCACGCATTTAACACAGTAGGTTTAAAGTCATTTTCAGCTGTCCATGAATTAAAAAATTTAAAATTTGTTTTTCTTCTCATATCCACTCCATGAAGATGAATAATCTGAGGGGAGTGGTCAGATAGGAGAGGGGGAGGAAGGTAGTTGAAAAGAAGGGGCCATTTAGATAGTGCAGCATGGTTGGAGAAGGAGTGATCAATTCTAGAGTATGTTCTGGTACCTTGTTTTCTTTTGTTGTTCCAAGAGTATTGCATTCCAACTGATTTGATGTTAATAAGTTCAGCATCAGTAATCACATTATTGAGGGGAAGAATCTCATTAATAGACAGTGGGTTACCACCCACTCTGTCAGAGAGAGTTTGGCAGCAGTTGAAATCACCAAATATGATCCAAGGATGAGTGGATTGTCTCAGAGAAGGAATGACAGAGAACAAAGAGGTTCTAGCAGCGTTAGAATTAAAAGCATATATAAATGTGATATAGAAAGAAGTTTGATCAGTTGTATCAATTGCGTGACAGTGAATAAGTTGAGAGGTGGTGAGAATGGGAGAAATTTCGACAACTTGTGGATTGAAAATAATCAGAATCCTACCATATGGAGATTCATTAAGATTATGAATTATTTTCCATCCCAAGCTGATATATTATGCAGCCTTGACAGTGAGATTATGTTTTAGTTTTGTCTCAAGAATTTCCAACACAGATAAATTTTGGGTGGAGATAAGTTGTTTACACTGATCTTGTTTTATGATGAGGTGTGCCCCCCTGATGTTCCAAGCTCCAAAGTGTAACATCATTGGGGAATTCTAGCATTAAGAATCTCAATCTTCATTTTCCTCGTTACTGCCTGAGTTGAAGACAAGTAGTTTGGAATAGTAGCTAATAATGGGGTGTGTTCATTATTTTCAGAAACATTGGGATGTTTTGTAGAGGATGTTTGGTTATGAGCATGGATAGGGGTTGATGTTTGATGTTTGGGTTTGGTAGAAGGAGGAGAAGCATTGGGATTTGGTTTGAATGCTAAAGGAGGTTGAATTTTGGAGTATATATTATGAGAAGAACCTGTAGTGGAATATAGTGAATCAGGGGGACATGTTGATGTGTCAGTGTTTTCGTTTGCATTCTTGTGCATGTCAGAACTTTTCCATGCATGCCTTTTGTTTTTAGATTTCCCACTTTTACTTTGGTTGTTTTTCCCATCATCAGCACTTTTTCCTTTATCATTTGTATACTCACATTCTATTTCATTCTCATTTATGCCAACGCTGTTCATAGATATGTCTGAGATGGTGTTATCAGGCATTTGCATTTGTGATATGTGTATTGTTTCATCTTCAGTTGTGGTTGTATTCCTTTGTTCCTTTTGCACTTCAATCTCAACATCATAGTTAACAGCAGAAACACTATGTACTACATGTTTACCTCTGTCATCTCTTCTATCACTATCACTTACATTAATTGCCATATCTGTAATAACATCATTCTCCATTCCCATTAATGCTTCAAACTTATTAGAAATAATAAGTTCACCAGTTGTTTCTTTATCTTCATTATTATTATTCCCATTCTTTCTTCTTCCAGAACCCTCATTATTAGCTTGGCTGTTTGCTTCTACATGTGGTGCAGTCTTCTCACTGGATTTTTTTGGCATATTACTTCTCTCACTTTCTTTTTCATTTCTATTACTATCAGCATTATGTATTTCAACTACATCCAATCCACTAGTTTTGTCACATACTACTCCTTCATTGCTTCCCTCTTTATTATCTTTGTTAGTGTCATTCACAGGCAATTCCTTTTTGTTTCTGCTCACACGTTGCCATCTTCTCGCGACTTTCACCTGAAAAGGGTTAACCTTTCTTATAACATGCACAGCCTCCCTATTTCTGCCTTTACTGTTTCCTATCTCTCTATTCTTTTGTTCTTCGTCACCTCTGACACTTTCTACCTTTTCATTATACTCACATTGATTTGTAGAATGACCAAATTTTTTGCAATTAACACAAACATCCGGCCTCCATTGATACTCTACATAGATCTTCTGATAGCCACCTTCCACCAGTTTAACTTTAAATTCATTAACTAACTCCTTGTCTGGTTTCACTTCAATGAGACACTTAGCAAAAGTTAACCTATTCTGTTGCTCAGTTAATTCATCCATGCAAAGTAATCTACCCAAACGACTGCACAACCAGTTGATTCCTAATGGCGACCAAGCAAACAGTGGAAGATTATAGAGATGCACCCAAACTGGTACAGAAGTTACAGATCCAGATATATTACTAACTGCCACATCATATGGTTTAATTATGAACATCTTATTGTTCATAATGATAGGATCATTCCGTAGAACATTTCTTCTATCTTCCTCACAAGAAAAATTAAACAGAAATACAATACCATCAGATTTTACTTTGACTGAGCCTTTAAGTTTCCAAATTCCTTTAAGCTTTTGTACCACAGCAGTATACGACAGCGGCTTATCCAAGAAAAAACCAACCACTGTATCTGTCCAATTTTTTGCACCAGCGTCAAGAACACATATGGGAGGCACCATCACATCGTCTTCATACAGTGGGGTAAGATCAACGGGAATGTACTTCCCAGCATTTCTAGGTCTATGCTTGAATAAGGAAGTCCATTTACGTTCATCATGACATGGGGTAGAAAGGACAGTGGAAATAGGCAGAGCAGGAGCATCAGGAGGCTTAGTAAGAAGTGGGTCTGGAGGTTGAAGAGGAGGGGGATCAGAAAGAGTCGGTTCAAGATTGATGGCACAGGTGGATGGAAGGTGATTGTCAGTGGTTAGGGTATGAGACACGTGAAAGCTGGAGAGATTTGCGGGGGAAGATGGAACATATTGGCAGGGAGGTACAGGTATGGCTATGGACGTGATGGAAGGAACAGGAGCGGCATGGTCATGGGAAGAAGCGGACATGTTGCTGTTAAAAATGATTATATTTGAAATGACATGTTTTATTTTTAAATGATATTTAAATTTGAATATTTTAAATTGAATTCACATAATGATTTGATAATGAGGTTTTGAAGGATATGATATTTTAATGATTTCGAAATGGTTTTTAATGATATAATCTTTATTTGATAAAGAATGTGAATTTGGAATGATATTTGATTTTGACAAATGATATTTGAAGTTTATATTTGTATGAAAAGATATTTGGTTTAATTGTAATTTAAGTTTATTTAAACAATATTGGATTTATCAATGAATATTTCAAAACTAAAAAATAATGAAATTAGATTTGAGATATGAATTTATGAAATTATAAAGTTTAGTTTTGAAATGTGGGATATTAAAGTTTGGAAATATATTAAAATTGGATGGTTTATTTTGTAGATCAAATCTATATTTGAAATTTATAAGATTTGAAAAGTTTTGTTGGAAAACTGAATTGAATTGAAACTGATTCTTTTGAATTGAATTAAATTGGAAATTTAAAATTTTGGTAATTGAAAAAATTTGTAAAATGTAAAGAATTAAATGAATATTCCATGATTTCAGAATGTTATGATTTCAAAGTGTATTGATTTCCAGTATTTTTGTTTAGAAAGAGTTATAACTTTGAAAGTATTATGACTTTTGAAAGGTGAATATACGTTTGAATGGAAATGATATCGTATTGATTTGGATATAGCTTTGAAATAAAAATGGTTTTGGTTTCGAAGTTTAAACTATTTTGATTTGAATATAGTTTTGAAATAAAAATGATTTGCTTCCGAAATATAAACTATTTTGAAAGGAATATAGTTTTGAAATGAAATGATTTGATTTTTGAAGTATAAACTATTTTGATTTGAATATAGTTTTGAAGTAAAAATGGTTTTGGTTTCCAAGTATAAACTATCTTGAAAGGAATATAGTTTTGAAATGAAATGATTTGATTTTTGACGTATATACTATTTTGAAATGACCACGGCGTTATAATAACGTTCGGCTGTTATAGAGAACGGGTCGGAAGTTGTCATACTCTCTCTGCCAACTCCGAAAACCACTTTAACAACTGTATACGCGGTGGAGATTCCAGAAAGAAGTAGGTTGGTGGCGACGTTCTTAAGGAATATTACGTGGACCCGGCTCCTGTGAGTTGGCTTAAGGTAGCTAAAACAGGAGCGATCTCGGGCCAAAAGGGGTAGCTCCTCTGGTCGGACACATTCCTTCGATACTATACTCTTTTTGGTGATTGATTAGATGGCCATCCTTTGATTTTGATTGGGAGTGTGTTCCGAGGTGGGCGTATGTGGCTGCTACGTTACCCCCAGCCCGTGTGTGTAATTGGTATATCTACCCTAGCATTGCCTTGTGTGCCGTGTCACCTACCATAGCGAGCCTTACTACGAGTTTGTTTTTCTCCCATAGCCCGTGTGGTATCCTCTGATAGTCTTCCGATCTGGAGATATCATGATATTGGATGGACTACTGGGACTATTATGTGTGAAGGGGTATATGGGTAAGCCCGGAACGCTATTTTAAAGTAAGTTTATTTTAATATAGACATTATTATAATAGCGCAATATTACTGCATAGTAAATAGTTTAACGGATCCTTAAAGGATAGGCGATCCCAAGCATCCTTTAAGTTACAGATGCATTTTGTTACTGTTCGTTTGAGTTGATTTACAGTTCATAAGTACTTATGTCCTGACTCGAGTGTTTTGCTTTATGCTCGAGTCAGATTGAGTGATTCTTCATTCAAGATTCACCTTCGGAGTTGGAGCTTTGCTTGAGGATCGAGCAATCTATTTTGCTTTCTGTATCCAGTGGTTTCAGTGATGTATTCCGATTTGTACCCGATGTATCTTATACTCTTCTATTGTATCTTGTTTAACTCTGATGTATCTTATTTTTTTATATAGTAGCTTCATGAACTACTATCTCTTTAATTACGCTGCATTATTATTTACTCTGTATCTATGATCTGTGTTTATTTATTTACTGTATATTCTGAGATTTGCTAAATTTTATTTACAACGCGGTATTTTGAGCAATTCAAGTCTAACATGTGCGGATGCGAATGGTTGAAAATAACAGGCCGTTACAAAAATCAGCAGTGTGGGCTTTCTTGATTGCAAGATAGCCGCTTGAAAATCCACTTTAACTTGACGGTTACTGAAGTCAAAACAATAGTAACTTTATTCGTCAAAATATCATCGAATCAACATACTTCAAATATAAATACCGGGGTAAAAATCCGTTATAAAAATAATGGCAACAAAATACGTTCCAAAACAAAACATCGGTTCAAAAGTAAATTAATGAAGTAACGTGCAACTCACAGGTAACAAAATAATGATGGCCTGAGCACTTTAATTTTTTTTTACAAGCATGAAATAAAGGAAACCAAACACCTAGGCAACACTACAATATAATCAAATTATAACTTGAACTTGATTTTTACGCATGCACTAAAAATGATGGCTCAAGTTTTCGTGTGTTATAACTTGCACGCAAATGAAGTTGATAAAATAATAGATGATGGCCAAGCAAAGCTAAATATATATGCACGAATCAAATGTATAGCCTGGGCTTAATTTACACTTTGCAAAACATGCCTAATGCAAATAATAAAAATGAGATGCAGGCACGTAACTATATAGGCAAAAGTATAAATAATTTGGGCAATGTACTCGTGCGAGCCTACTTCCAATCAAGTGGTGAAGTAAATAAATATACAACGACCTGGACTTACTTTTTGCACACACGTTCACAGTATATAAAAAAAGGCCAGGCTCTTAAATTTTTTTCCTCACGCATGGATTAACTAATAGTTTGGGCAACATTTTCCATGCAACACGTATTAAAAAACGCAGTAAGGAATAGGCAAACAAAATAAATGATTTAACCTGGAACGCACGCAACTATATAATGTCTAGACTTGCAATTTACACTTTACACAGTCGTACAACAATATATATTGTCTGAACTTGTTTCGCAATTGCTACATACCTTTGTACGCAAGCAATACTTTGATAAAATAATAAAACGACCAGGCCAATATACTATTTTTCACGTACGTACAAAAATACTGCCTGGACTTGTGTAGTTTGGTGATTTGGACTCATATTTCCTTTTTCTTTTGAGATGCAAACCCATTTTTCATGTACGTACCAAAATATACTATCTGGACTTGGTTTTGCATGTTACAACTTGCACGCAATGGAATGAAGTTGAATAAAATAACACGACCAGAAACTCATTCTTTTTGTCCAAAATGAAATGGACGTATACTACAAATGCTATCAATATGCACGCAATGAATAAAGATATGTGGCCTGGACAATATAATTTCATACACAGAAATAAAATGCTCTTGCATCCATAAAATATTGCTTTCAAAAATTTCGAGAACCCAAAATATTACATAAGAAAAGATGTCGCATAGAAACGTAAACAACTTAACTAACAAAAGTTTCAACCATAGTTTTAATTAGAAGCATGAGTTTGCACTCACCTCTAATTTGCTTTCAGAAACAACTAGCAACCGAGATCCAAAGGAAGCAAGAATTTTGGAGCTGCCATTAATATTTCTAAACAGCTGCCGGAAATTAATGAAAACGAAAGAATGAAGCTACCGAAAAAATAAGCAAAAGAATGTTGCAGTTTACTTTTCTTTCGCCAAAATTGTGCACAAGTCAAAGAATGAATGTGTTGGAAAACATTTTGTACATTAGCATTTAAGGCATAACGTGCATATGTGAAGGAAAGGACAAGCTGCAAAGAAATGATGATGGCTGCAAAGAGAGTTCAAACTTTGTTTTACAAAATTTGTGTGTGACAACAAAAGTGTTCAATTTGCTTTTAAAATGGACACATCTCTTAAACACGTGAAGGGAATTTGCAATTCCTTTCCAATGTGCACCACTGGAAAGTATGCAACTGACTTTGTAAATGATTTCATTTTATTTTATTTTTTTAAATCTCAAATTAAAATTTCTATTTTAAATTATCATTTCACCCGTAATTAAAAATCATGGTTGTTACAGGTGGCGACGTTCTATTAAGGTATATACGTGGACCCGACTCCCGTGAGTTGGCATAAGGTGGCTAAAACAGGAGCGATCTCGGGCCAAGGAGGTAGCCCCTCTTATCGGACACATCCCTTCGATATTATACTCTGACTTTGGGATTGATTCGGTGGCCACTTTTGATTTTTGATTTGGGGGTGTGGCTCGAGGTGGGCGGTAGTTGCGCCCTACGCGTTACCACCAGCTCGTGTGCGTAATTGGTATATCTACCATGGCATTGCCTTGTGTGACGTGTCACCTACCCTATCGCGCCTTATACGAGTTTGGTGTTCTCCCGTAGCCCATGTGGTATCCTCTGGTGGCTTTCCGATCAGAAGGGACTGTGATATTGGATGGACTACTGGGACTATTATGTGTTGAAGGGAATATTGGGTCACTCCTTAACGCTATTTAAAAGTAAATTTATTTTACTATAGACATTATATTAATAGCGAATTATTACTACATAGTAAATAGTTTAACGGATCCTTAGGAGATGTGAATCCCAAGCATCTCTTATGTTACTGCACTCACGTTAGACACTGGATAAGAGATATCAAATCCCGTAAACATCACTGACGCCGTTCCACTCATATTTTACCGTTGATTTAACTTACATAAGATCTTTTAGTTCTGACTCGAGTGTTTTGTCTTTTCAATTCGCTCGGGTCAGTTGGAGCATTTCAGGATTCGTAGATTTTATTCTGGAGGAAGAAGACGAAGATTGTATTACTATTATTTATTGTATTCCATTGCATCACTTTTGTTATGCTGCATTGTTATTTATTATTCTATGGTATGTATAACTCTGATATGTATTATATAAGTATAATTGAATATTTTGTAAATAGCTTCATGAACTGTTTATTTGATTAATATATTTTATCATTCCGCTGCAAGATTCTATTTTGTTTTTTTTCATTCTCTGTTTTTCTTATTTACCCCATAACAATCCGCTCTTCTATATAGTTTAAGTCTGACGTGTGTGGTTTATCGTCGATTTAAAGCGTACAAAAAGGCGGGATGTTACATCTCGTATCAGAGCTTTGGTTTAGCGATAAACCTTAGCTTTGTGGGGTCTGATTCTTTAGAAATAGGGTATTAGTACCCTATGATGAGTCATTGAGAGTTTATATATGAAAGAGCGTACTTGTTAGTGTTATAAAAAGGTTTTTATATTGGGTTAATTTGTTCCGTTTTGTATTTATAAATTCTGGTTGGTGCATAGGATGCTATGACATCAATAGGGATTTCTAAACACTTAATAGGACAGACCGACATAATATTTGTTTTGAATATAGGTGAATAAAATAAATTTGCCTATTATATTTTCTATATATAAATAAAATTTTATAAATAATATATATATTTGGTTGTAATATATTGGTTGTTAGGCAATGAAAACTAAAAATAATAGTTGAAGTAAGATTGAAAGTAAAATAAATGAGAATAAACTGGAAATTTTAGAACTTAAGTTCCAGAGTTTTGAAAATTTCTTTCAAATGATTTTAGAATACAATAATAATATTATTAGAAGTATTTTCTGATATAAATATTTCAATATGGTTTGAAAGAATTATTTTAAAAAACTTTGAAAAGAAATGATTTCTGTACTCCCCTCTCTGTCGCTGGAAAATAATTTCAGTGATGAGTGCACGCATCATCGACATTCATTTTCGAGTTTCGAAGTGGGAAGGCTACTGTAGTAGTTTTACTGTAGATCGTTTTGATAAATAAATGTAAATTTTAAATTGTTTTAAATATAATTTGATATATAAATTGTAAGTATATATTTATCTGTTATTTTAAAATGATTTAAAATTTAGCCCGGTATTTAGTTCTTAAGTTTTCGTTAGTTGATAGTTTCAATTAGTATAGTGAAATGTAATTTGACTAATAATTGAAACCCTAAATGAAATAAGAGATTAAATGTTGAGTAATAAATGAAACTACGAGAAAATTGAATTTGTAACTTATAAACCAAAAGTTATAATTATTGAATATTAGATTAAATTAAAAGAATGAGATAAATTTGTATAATTTTCAATTGCATTCTTTAACATATATATAGCTTACCAACTACAAAAAGTTTAAATGCTAAAAGAAAATGTAAGGGAGAATTTACAAGTAAAACTAGAAGTAATGAAGTATTCAATGAAATTCTTTAATAAATAAGAATTTGATGTTGTAATTATTATAAACTTAAGTTATAATGGAAATTTTACTATAATAAAATATGATAGAAGGTAAATGTTGTAAGTAAGTAATTATAGACTTAAGAAAATGTTGAAACCATTTATTATTAAAGTAAATAAATGGAATTGAGAAATGAATGAACGTAATGGAAATAAAAGAAAATTTATATAATATGGATAAATAAAAATGAATTCATGTAAGTATAAGTGCAAATTAGTGAAATAAACACTGAATCAATGGATGGAAATGAAAATTTACAAGAAATAAATGTGAATTAAAAAGATAAATCATTATATGGAAATAAAGAAATTAAACAACAAACTTATGAAATGGAATAAATAAGAATGAAATTGATCTATTGTTTGAAATTGTCGTTTGTTTAGTTATGGTTGTTTGGGCAAGGATACTCTAAAATTGTTTGGATGAATAAATAATCTATTTAGTTTCATCTAAGACTGTTGAGTAAATGGTGCACTAAGTAGTTTATTTTCCATTCTGTGCAATTTAAAGTTTGAACTCGAACAATTATTTTTTTTGTTTGATATGAATGAATGATTGATTTGTGTTGATTTTATGTGATGGTTGTATGCTTTGTTGCTATTAATGGTTGTTTGTATTGAATTGTTTGTTAGTGGGTGAAACAACTTTAAATATTTCATTTGTATAATTATTATTAACTGTTTTAGATTATATAAGTGAAATATAGGTTATGGAAGCAATTGCTACTGCTTTTGGTTTCATAATATAAGCGTAAATTGCCCAACAAATAGGTATGTTTTTGGATTACGGTTTTTTAGCACTATTATATTGTTTTTCTCGTGTTGGGATATATATTATTTTGTAAAATATATGTTGTATAATGTTATATTTGATATTATATTTTCTCCCGAGCCTCTCCGTACAAAGGAGACTCTGCCAAAATTTTCCGTAAATTTTGGACTTAGAAAATATTTTGAAATGTTTTCCAAACTTTATTAATTTAAGTATAAAAAGATTTAATGGTTATAAATTGGTATATTTATTTACATTAATAAATTTTGTAAATTTATTTGTTTATAAATTAATATTTTAAGTAAGATATATTGATTCTTAATTCTTCTTTCCCCCCCTTTTTTCTTTTCGAGGACGAAAATTTTGAGTGGGGGAGAGTGTAACGACCCGTAAATTTCAATGATTTAAATTTGTTAATTTGATAAAGCTTGGTAATTTAATACTGAAAGAATGAAAAAAAAATTGTTAATTAATAAGGAGATAATAACCTAAATTAAAAGTAACAAGGTTAACAAAAGTTAATTATTAACTATTTGAATGAAATTACAAGTTATGGGATTAGTGAAAATGGTATAACTTGATTATAAGTTGAATATAAGTAACAAATGTAAATGTTGATTTATTAACATAAATCTGTGTATTAAATGGGAATTGGATAGGATTAGTGTGATATGAGTTGGTATAATCATTGGTGACCAATAATGAACATTTCTTTAATGAAAATTAATATAATAACGGAAAGTGTGAATGTATAAGAAACGTAATGTATGTATAAAGTAATAAACTGGTATAAGAATGGAATTAAGGTAAATTCATTAATTGGTTTTAAACCTTAATTAATGTGTACAATTGATAGAAGCACACATTTAGAAATTTAATATTTATTCAAATTAAGATATAAATAGGCGTATATTAGTGTAATGGGATAAAACCAATGTAATTAGGTATGAATGCAAGTGTTGTATAAATAAAAGAAATTTGTAATTTGTTAATGAATTTATAACGGGAATGAAATGTAAGAATGTTGGTGTAAGCTAATAAATAACTAATTCAATGCAATCCTAATTAATTGAAACAATTGCAGGGTTATAATTGATTGTAAATAGTAATATTTGGTAATAAATTTAATAAAAAAAAAACAAGGGTAAATTTTGAATTAAACAATGAATTAATAATAATAAATAGTAATTGAATAAAATCATTGTTCTGTAGTAATTGTTTGGAAATGATAACTTATATAAATGTGATTAAGAGTTAGTGGCCATAATTATTATAAAATAATCATTTATTTAGTCCATTTAATTAAAATTTGTAATCAATTGCAGTGAATCTTAATTTAATGTTATATTAGTATAAATTGAGGAAATAATTGGAAATAATATTAATCCCATTTATAATATGACAATTGGTTGATTTAAAGAATGGAAATCGAGATTTATTAACTTATTGAAATTTAAATTATAATAATTGGATTAATTGCAATAAAATAAAAGTGAACATTGTATTTGGTAAATTGATTTACTTTGAAATTTACATCTGAACTTGTTTATATTTTGTAACTGTCTAAGAAGTCAAAAATGATAAGATTTGTTAATTTTGGAGTTGAAATTTGAAAAAGTGATTTCATTAATTAATTATTAATTTATTTAATTAATGTAAAAATAGCCATTTTTGCCACTGACTCGGATTTCGATGAAATTAGTTTAATCGGATCCGTAACGGCAAATTATTATAGGGTTTCAAGTTTCGTAACGATCGGACTTGTCATTTGATCATGCGGACTCAAAACGCCCAGAAATCAATAATTGAGATCAATTAATCGAGATCAATTGAAATCAATTTGAAATAATTTGAGTTTAGCATAACTTCTTCATATGATGGAATTTGGACTTGAAACCTGTTCCATCGAGTTTAAAATATTTTAAAACATTATTTTGATATATGGATTGACCCAATTTTATTCCGAAGTCGAAACGGGCTTTTCGGGCCATTTATCATTCAGCACGTTTATCGATCTGGTCCATCTATTCTATTTTCAGCCTTGCCTATATATACCTTGTTATAAACCCTTGCCCACTTCTATTTCTTATTAGTCTGTACGTACAATTCAACTATCTCTCCTCCTCAATGGCAGACAAACAAATTCCCACTTCTAGATCCAATTGCAATGCAAATATCAAACCAAAATTTCATAGCTCCAAAAACTATATCGTATTTTATATCGTCGGAAAGATCTCGAAGAGAGCATCCCAATTCTATGATTCGTTTTTCAATTCGATGCACTGTGCAGCCAGAAATCGAAGAACCTTCTTCAGCCATTCATTGCGAGTCGATGAACATTGACTGATCGACGAACCATTTATGGGTTTTCTAGAGTGGACGATATGGAGTTCATCGGTATGCTTTGTTTCGCGTATTGACGGTTGGATCGACGGCAAATATTCACTTAGGGTTCGGCGGCTGCTCGTCGTTCGGGCGCGTAGGTGGCAGAGGAGATTCGTGTTCGTGTGTGGCGTGGCTCTGGAGAGGTGCGACGCGAGGGCCAGCGGTGGCGGAGTGGGGCGCAACACGTGGCGGCGACGCGTGGGTGTAGCTGTTAGGGTTTTATCTTGGTTCGAGCGTGCGTGGTTATCACTGTAGGCTTGCGTGAGAGGAACAGTTGGCATGTTGGCAGTAGAAGGTAAGGATGACGTGGACATAAAATTTAGTAATTTATATATTTTATATTTCAATCGTTTAATGTTCTAATCCACAAACTTTTACATATAAGGTTGTTTTCATGCGCGGTTTTCTCCGCTAGGTTCGTATGGGAATTTCAGACACTTTGGCGTTGGTTTGGACGAATTTCGAGATTATTCAATTTTTGAGTTTAAATTTGATTTAAATTCGATTTAAATTCAAAAGGTGAGTGTTTTAACCCACTCACAACTTCTAAAATTTCTTATGTGTGTTAAATTTATTTCTGATGTGATTAGAAATTTATTTTTGGCTGTTTGGTATATTTTTATCATCATTCCAGTTAAATTGAATTTATTGAATTAAATTGTTATTCAATTTATTATAACATATAAATTGCCAGTTAAATTAATTTATTTTTGAATATAAACAGCCAGTAATTACTTGTATTTATTGTCAGTTCTATATTGATGTTATTATTTGAATTGGATGATGATTGCGATAAATGGTTGATGATTGATATTGGGTGAATGGATGCTGTATTTTATATTGTTAGAGACTGCAAGTTGTTATGCATTTTATCTCATTCGGGATTGCGGTTTGAAATGATATATAGCCGTATTTTTATTTTAAATTATGGATTAAAATGATAAATATCCGTATCACTTGACCATAAGATAGAAATTATATACAGACACCATGGGTCTATATATATAAATATTTTGAAAATGATTTCTATGGTTTTGGATAGAGTTATACGGTTTAATAAATATTGTTTTTGATATTATAATTTTTTTATATAGTTAAATTCATGTGTTTAAGCTATGTATAATTTGTTCAATAATAATAAGTTTAATAGTGGAGTTTGATTTTATTAAAATAAAATATGGTTAAGTATTTAAATCATACTTTAATAAAGAAGTTATATTAATATAAATAAATTAAGATTGGAATGTAAATTGGAAATTTATTTGAAATTGAGCTTATTTAAGAATTTAACTCCATAAGTTGATGTAAAATTTATTTAAACTTGAAAGTTTAAAAGGTATGATTTTTATAACTGGATTTTGGTTTAAGATGAATTAAATGAAGATTTCAAGTATAAATAAATTGAAGGAATAGTTAGTTATTTGTAAATTGAGTTTTATTTAAATGATAATGGATTTATTATGCAAATATTTCAAAACTAAATAATAGAACATTGAATTGTTGAATCATAATCATCAACCTTAGTTTTGAAATTGTTTAATACTCAAAGTTTGAAATATATTGAAATTGAAATGGTTTATTGATATTGAAAGTGAATTGAATGTTATGAATTTAGATTAAATTTAAAGCGAATAAAATTGTGAAGTCAAGGAAATTATTTTACTTTATGAAGTAATTTTAAATTCAAACTATTTTATTTTATACAGTGTTTGAATATCCAAACCATTTAAGTTTTGGAAGTTATGGTTTAGAAGCTATGAAATTCGAAGTATTATGTTTTGAAAAGTTATATTTCAAATGTTTGGTTTCGAAGTATATAAATTTGGAATTGCTTTGATTTTGGAAAATGAATATATTTGAAATAAAAATGATATTATATTGATTTGGGTTTAATAAAAATGATATCATATTGATTTGGGTTTTAAAACGGAAATGATATCGTATTTGTATGGTTTTGAATGAATATTATATTCTGGTTTTGAAGTATAATTATTTTAAAATGACCACGGTGTTATAATAACGGTTGGTTGTTGAAGAGAGCGGGATCAGAAGTTGTCATACTCTGCCAACTCCGAAAACCACTTTAACAACTGTGTACGCGGTGGAGATTCCAGAATAAAGTGGGATGATGGCGACGTTCTATTAAGGTGTATACGTGGACCCGACTCCCGTGAGTTGGCATAAGGTGGCCAAAACATGAGCGATCTCGGGCCAAGGAGGTAGCCCCTCTTATCGGACACATCCCTTCGATATTATACTCTGACTTTTGGATTGATTCGGTGGCCACTTTTGATTTTTGATTCGGGGGTATGGCTGGAGGAGGGCGGTAGCTGCGCACTACGCGTTACCACCTGTCCGTGTGCGTAATTGGTCTTTCTACCCTGGCATTGCCTTGTATGTCGTGTCACCTACCCTATCATGCCTTGTACGAGTTTGGTTGTCTCCCGTAGCCCGTGTGGTATCCTCTAGTAGCTTCTCGATCAGGAGGGACTATGATATAGGATGGACTATTGAGACATTACGTGTTAAGCAGAATATTGGGTCACTCCTTAACGCTATTTAAAAGTAAGTTTATTTTACTATAGACATTATATTAATAGCGAAATATTACTACATAGTAAATAGTTTAACGGATCTTTAGGAGATGTGAATCCCGAGCGTCTCTTAAGTTACTGCACTCACGTTAGACACTATATAAGAGATGTCAAATCCCTTAAACATCTATGATGCCGTTCCTCTCGTATTTTACCGTTGATTTAACTTACATAAGATCTTTTAGTTCTGACTCGAGTGTTTTGTCTTTTCAATTCGCTCGGGTTAGTCCGAGCATTTTAGTATTCTTTATTCTGGAGGAAGCAGATGAAGATTTGTATTACTATTATTTATTATACTCCACTACGTCACTTTTGTTCCGCTGCATTGTTATTTATTATTCTATGGTATGTGTAACTCTGATATGTATTATATAAGTATAATCGAATATTTTGTAAACAGCTTCATGAACTGTTTATTTGATTATTATATTTTATCGTTCCGCTGCAAGATTCTATTTTGTTTTTTTTCTTTCCCAGTTTTTCTTATTTACCCCATAACAATCCGCCCTTCTGTATGGTTTAAGTCTAACGTGTGTGGTTTATCGTCGATTTAAAACGTACAAAAATGCGGAACGTTACAACCCTGGTTTTGGCGATTACTTGTAAAATTAAGTTATAACGGTGATTATAATTTAAAATGCATAATAAAAACAAATTGAAGACATAAATTTTTTTAAAATTTTTTATTTTAAATAAACATTGGGTTTTGAATAAATAAATAGAATTTAAATAGTTTGGGTGGTAATAATTTGTGTATAATGGTAATATGTAGATTTGAAGATTAATTAAATTAAATAAGGATAAAAGAATTTAAATCAACATTAATTTGTTGAAATAAATAAATAATGATGGAAATAAAGTATTAGAAACTTTAATATGTTTGGATGTATAAATAATGTTAATATGGTTTGTTACATTTAATTTGACAAGAAAATGATTTTTGTGTAAATTTTGGTGTTAAAAATAGTGTTTTATGTAATTAATAGTGTACATTGATGTATGTAATTAAAAATGGAGTTTTAATAATAGAAATTTATTTTTGTAGCTAAAAATATCCTTTATATGTTGCAAAACAGTTTTGTGAACAAAAAATTTGTTGCATAAAATTTATTTGATTTAAAAATGTGAAAATATGTGTAAATAGGATGAATAAAAGTGGAAATATGAATTAACTTAGTGAATTTAGACCGAGTGTTAACTAATATGCTAGTGGATATTAGGTTCATGCCCAAAGTCCATTTCTGGAATCATTTGAGAAAGAAGCAGTACGTTCCTTTCTTTCTCATTTTGCTTCTTGCTCTTAAAAGCAAAATGGAAAGAAAAGAAAACAATGGCCACCTCTTGACTCTCCAATTCTTGCTTCAAAATTTTAGTGAAATCAAAGAGAAAAATTTGCAAATCAAAGATAAAAATAGGCAATTAAAAACAAAATTACAATCTAATTCATCATTTTCTGATTTTGAGTAGAGATATGTCTACAACTTTCTATTTTCTTTTTGCATGTTTGTTTTTCCTTCTTCTATAGATTTCTAGCACCAAATGTAGGCCAAAGCTTCCAAATTGCTCTCTAATTCACTATAGATTCGCTGCAAATAATCTAAGGTGAGTTTTAAACTCACATTTCTAGCTTAGATTGAGATTTCAAGGTAAGAAATCTCAATTTTGTTTGTTGCCTGTTCATTAGTAAGTCGATGTTAGTAAATTGGCCATATCTCTTTCCTTTCAAATCGCAATTAGGATTTTTTTGATGTTCTGGAAAGCTTAAAAATCTTAAAAAGTGTATGTTAACTTTCATGTTAAACATTTTCGATAAGCATAAGTGGCTGAAAAACTTGATGCAGACTTGATGCCCTATCACTGTAAAACTGTAATTTTCTGAGCTAAATGTCGTTAGTAATTTGACTATATATGTAAGAACCCGCACATTTTATGATTATATATTTAAATGTTTTATTTAAATATAATATTGTAAGTTGAATTTAAAGTCCAAAACGTGACTTTTTGTAAACAGTCGAATCCAGACTCGAGACCACTTCCATTGGTTTAAAATGACGTTTACAACTTGTTTAACTATAAACGTTGATATGTTTGGAGTTGATTAGGATTTTGGTATTTTCAATTGGGCTTTGGGTTTTGTTCTATCCCATTAACCCAATAAAAGAAGTCATACTTTCTACCAAATACCTCCCACTCCACTCCTCTTCATTCATTCCATTTCTAATTTCCTAATATAATCAAGCCCTAGGAAAAATGGTAGGAAGAAGAAACTAAATTCCTAAGCCCTATCTCTCTTATGAAATTCCAATTCAAGTTCTATAATCGAGGAGAAGCTTAGGTAAGCATCCTCTTCATCTTCTCCATCTCAATCCCTCTTCAATTCTTGATTTTTCTTATAACCTAACTTAGGAAAACCTTTACATTTGTTAATAGATTGAAGATTCTAAAGGTTTAGTGAAGAGGAATTGGTCTATGCTTGTTTTAGAGCTTCTCATTTCATGTTTTCGAATTTAAAGGTGAGTTTTTGAACTCACATCTATGTCTATAGCTTTTATTAGTAGGTATGAATTCATAATATCTATTTCATGTGGTTTGGCAAAATTTTCAATTTTGTTTTTTAAGTCAAAATTTGTGAAATTCCTATTATGGATGTTTTGACATGTTATTTAGGGTGTATCGAAGAGCCTATAGGATTGGGTTGTCACTTGGCATAAATCCCTAGCCTCCATCGCTCGACTAATCACCTCCGAATTGATTTGGCCATCATTGGCCTAGGTAATTTCTGCCCAGCTCATGCAACCAGACGTTTGGTTGAAAATTTCAGACGTCTTGTAGGGGCTTTTGAGAAAAAAATAAAATAATCAAAACGAAAATAAATTTCTAGAGCTGAGGATCAGACGTCTGTTTAAACCCAACCAGGCTTCTGGGAGGCTTTAGGAAATTAAAAAGAAAAAGGAGAAAAAATATATAAATTTCCAGCACACAGGATCAGAGTTTGGTTAAACCGGTCAGACATCTAGTCTATAATTTTTTGCCTATTTGCCTATTTTATCGATCTTTGACGATCCGAATAGTTGTCAATCAATACCGACTTTAATGACTTCTTTTCTGGATTTTTGGTGTTCTCATTTTATGGATTTGATATCGATTTTCATGGTTTTAATTCACGTCGTCGAATGTGGATTTTTGGTGATAGATTTTTTTTACAGTCGTTTCTATGATTTGTTACTTTAAAATACAAAGGTTTCTATACTAGTAGTAAATACTAAAGTCTTTCACAAAAATGATTTCAACATTACTTTTAACACAAAGCTCGTTTTTAAAACTGTTTTCCAACCTATTACTATACATAAACCTTTACCTCATTCGTATAAGAAATCCAACTAAACGACTTAGCAAAACAAGTGGTATGAAACGCTTGCGTTTACTACGTCGGTTAATTCTTAGACTTGTTCGATTGAAATCTGGTGACAATCTTCGAGTGAAAATCTACAACTCGTTCGTAAATATTTAAGTTAAGCCAGTGGTCATGGGACATGAAGCTAAACTCGTTTACTTACTAGATTAGTGTAACTTACACTTTTTTTTAATCAATGATGATCATTTTGTGATAATTTTCGAGTGGAAATCTACAATTTGTTCATAAATATTTAAGTAATGCCACTGGTTATGGGACATGAAGCTAAACATATTTATTCACTAACTCAGTGTAATTTACACTTATTGATCTATGATGATCATTCTGTGGAGTTTTAGCTCAATTTGGTGGGGTAGTGACCCATGGTCTTTTGATCGTTCGTGGAGTAATCGGCTTAATGAGTCGGTGCATAGGGCGTATCTTTTTAGGTGCATCGATGTTCAGCTCATTTAGTCTTTGCATGGGGTGTATCTTTTTGGTGCGTCGATGTTCGGCTGTGCATGGGGCGTATTTTTTTAGGTGCGTCGATGTTCGGCTCATTCATCCCCAAGGGGGGACTGTATCTCATATTTTTATGGATTAGCAACCCATGAGATAGCGTCCCGTTTATGAAACACGTGTTGGTGAGTTTTCATGCTCCCGTGGTGATAGGTTTATGTTTTTCGATTTTCAATTATGGATTTCTGGAATTTATGTTTCACCAATTTTTTCGATTTGCATTGATATGTTTTATCAATATTTAAGGTTTGGTGAATAAGCCAAAGAATATGACTTTTTTTGGGTATTTGAGGAGACTTGAGATATTGTATGATTTTTATTGTCATCAAATATATATATATATATATATATGTCACATTATGACATTATTGTTATCATATATTTTTGTCATATCTCTTATCCTATCTCATCTTATATAATATTTATAGCTGGACTGATCCATTTTTTATTTTTCTTCTTAAATAATACTTGGGTCTGGCCGGGCTGTTTCAGGTGCTTCCACTTCACTTCTTAGCAGGGAATAACTTCTGACTCTTGGCTAACTACTTTAGCTTAGTAGTTTTTATTTTTATACATTCGAGATAGAGACTCCTTGATGTATACATATTCTTTTGTCAAGCACTTGTATCTATTCTTTTGTAATGTAGTGGATATTGTATGACCTTTACTTTGATGTTCACTTCTATGTGTTATATTCATTTCTATTTCCGCCTTAATGATATGAATATCTATGGCCGATTTAAGTTATGCTTATTTTATATTTGTTTTCAAAGGCCACATAACCACTATGTAGTATCTTTGATTTTGTATTTGATATGTCATATTTCCTCTTGAAATGAAATGCATGTCATACTATCTGACATATCGGTACTCGCACAAAGCAACTACATAGATGGCCGCTCCTCAACAGCCTTATTCTTCGTGTTAGTCGAAGGCATTACCCTGTAGTGTTCTTGGCTAGTGTGAATATAAAGGTTGGGCGTCACAGCTTGGTATTAGAGCCAAACTTCGGAACAATGTAGAATAATCTTGTAAGGATCATTGTCCTAAGTCTCTCTTAGGAATCGTGCCTTAGGATTTAATTCGAGTCATAAGACCCGTTCTATCCTATTTTCTTTATGATACCCTGTTTTATCAATCAAGTTTGTTTGATATTCATTTTGAGAATAACTTTTTACCTCTTCTTTCTTTCTTTCTTGAAGAAGAGAAATAGTTAGACCTGGTCATCCTAGCACCGGTCAATCTTGTGCTACTCCTCAAGATGGTGTATTCATGTTTGCCCAACTGCTTTTGGATCTTATAAAGAGAGCCCAAGCTATTGGACCCATTCCTGAGCCTACTCATCCTAAATCCAGGTTTGCATGCTTATTCAATGATTATACCAATTTGGGTGGAAAGCCATTCAAGGGTTTCGAAATCTGTAGAAGTCCAAGCTTGGCTTTAAACATTCGACCGCATCTTTTGTCGCATGAATCTTTTGGATCTACATCGAGTCCAAGTGGCTTCTAGCATGCTCTAGGAGAGAGCATTAGATTGGTATGAGCTTTTGATTTTGGAAATTGTTGAAGCGGATCTTACTTGGGAGCAATTCCAAGAAAGGTTCGAGTTGAAGTTTTTGCCGAATGTTGAAAAAGTAACTTTAGCCCGATACTTTATTGACCTTGTTCAAGGTGAATTTTCTCTGACAGATTATGTCGCATCTTTTGAATCCCTCTCTAAATATGGGGTAGAGTATATTAATACCCATTTGAAGAAGAATCAAAGTTTATCTATGGTTTGAATAAGAACCTCCAAAAGGCTTTACATTAGAAACTAAAAGTGCCTTTCGATCTGCTTGTAGATATCGCTCTTCGACTAGAAGAGGTCGATAAAGAAAGTAATAGTGATGTTGGGGGTGCTAAAAAGAACTTCAATAGCAACAAGAAGAGGCATCCCGATAATAAATTCAAACCTAATCCTAACAATAAAGGGAAGCAAGCAACTTCGGTAGAAAAGACTCCTACCCCTAATCTTGGTGAATGCTACAATTGTGGATCTAAGGACCACTATGTAAATAAGTGTCTGAAACCCCTTTATTGTTGCCATTGCAAAAGTTCAGGTCATTATATATCCGCATGTCCCAAACTTCAAAGCAAGAATGAGGTAAAACTGAATGTTGTGCAAGCTTCTAGTGCCCCTTCTCTTAGTCAAGGTATTTCTCATTCTGTCCTTGATGGCATTATTATGTTCCATGATCATCCTATTTGAGTTCTTAAACCGGGTGCATCTAACTCTTTTATATCAAAGGAACTTGTTGATACTTTGTCTTTAAATGTTATGGGCTTGATGACTTCACTGAGAACTTTGAATCGGGTTGGTGGATCCGCAACACCTTGTTTACTTTGTAAGGATGTTGAAATTATTCTATGTGATTATACTTTCTATGCTGATTTGCATGTTATGCGTTACTTAGGTTTTGGAATGATTTTGGGAATGGATTGGCTTAATCGTTGTGAAGCCCACATCCTATGTCCCGAAAGGACTATCCATCTTCGGCATCCCCAATTTATTAAGAAGATTTCTATTATTCTTAAAGATTCAGATTCCAATTCGGTGGCATCCTTATATTCTATATATCCACATGATGACGATAATGATGATGAGGAAGATGTTATTTCCCCTTGTTAAGGTTGTTTGTGAATTTCCCGACATATTTGAGCCCCATTTAGGATTACCACCTAAGTGAGCAATTGAGTTCAGAGTTAATCTAATCCCTAGAGCTCAAACTATCACGCGTCCTCCTTATCGTATGTCCAATGCAAAAAATGAGGAAATGCGTACAAAATTATCCGACTTAAAGAGAAACAGTTTATTCGATCTGGTTCCTCTCCTTAGGAAGCTTCAGCTATTTTATGAAAAAATCCAATGGTACACTTAGGCTTTACATTGACTATCGCAAGATTAATGATCTCACCATCAAGAATAAATATCCCTTACCTCAGATTGATGATCTATTCGATCAACCCTCTGATGCTAGAGCCTTCTCACAGTTAGACTTAGCAACCGGTTTTCATCAGCTTTGAATTGCAGAAAATAGTATTCCTTAACATCATTCCGTACTCGTTATGGATCTTATGAACGGCTTGTTATGCCATTTGGTTTAAAAAATTCTTTAGCTTATTTTGTTGACCTTATGAACTGAATTTTTAAAGACTTCCTCGATCGATTTGTTCTCATCTTTATTGATGATATTCTTGTTTATTCCAAAAGTGTGGAAGAGCATGAAAAACATCTTCAAATTGTGTTCGAAACCCTTAGGAGCAAGAAATTGAAAGAAAAATTTTCTAAGTGCCACTTTTGGCAATCCCGTGTGGAATTTTTAAGACATATTATTTTTAAATCTGAAATTTCCATAGATCCTTCAAAGATTGAGGTGATTCAAAATTGGAAGAGACCGGAGAGTGTGACGGAAATTCGTAGCTTTCTTGGATTGGTTGGCAATTACCATCGGTTCATAAAAGACTTTTCTAAATTTCTGTACCTCTTACTAGTTTGACAGAGAAGGGAGTTAAGTACATTTGGTCAGACAAATATGAAGCTGCTTTTTAGAAATTAAAAGAACTCCACTCTGATGCTCCTATTCTCGTGATTCCCAAAGGGAACCAAGACTTGATTGTTTATTCTGATGCTAGTCCTGTTGGTTTGGTAGCCGTTTCGATGCAAAGGGAGCATGTTATCGCTTATGCTTCAAGGCAATTAAGCCTTCCGAGATTCGATATTCCACTCATGATTTAGAGCTTGCGGCCTTTGTTTTCGCCTTTAGAATTTGGCATCATTATCATTTGGGAGAGAAATTTGTTCTCTACATTGATCATTAATCTTTGAAATATTTATTTTCTCAAAAGTAACTTAATTTGCATCATCGTCGTTGGCTCGAATTCCTTACATCTTATGATCTTGATATTCTCTATACTCTCGGGAAACGGAAATCGTGTTGTCGATGCCCTTAGTCGTAAGCAACAAGCCGTTATTCCCATGATGATATCTGAATGGAATGATCTCCAGACTTTGTCAACTTGTGAGACTCGAGATTGTTACCCCAATTCATATCCATCTCTTGTTTTATGTAGCCTTGAGGCTCATTCTTCTCTTTTAGACCACATCCTTGAAGCTCAAAAGCAAGATCCAAATTGGCTCTTCTTAGCCAAAGTTGTAGGGATAAAATTGATGTTGATGGTTTGAAAGACTTTGAAATTAATGCTCATGGAGATATTCAAAAATTTGGAAGACTTATTGTGCCGAATACTAGTAATATTCTTAATGACATTTTAGAAGATTCTCATCGTTCTAAATTTACCATTCATCCTGGTAGTAGTAAAATGTATGCAGACATGAAACGACTTTATTATTGAGATGGAATGAAATCTAATATTGCTAACTTTTTTAAGTGTTGCATGACTTGTCAACTCGTAAAGGTCGAGCATCAAATGCCCAGTGGGTTATTGCAAGCTATAGACATTCCAATTTGGAGATGGTATCAGGCCTCCATGGACTCTATTGACGGTCTTCCCCATTCTCGTTTAGGTCATAACAGTTTATGGGTGATAATAGATAGAAAATCCGCCCATTTTCTTCCCATTCGGTCTAACTAGACCATACCTCCTTCGGCCAAACTCTATGTTAAAAAAATTGTTAAATTGCATGGAGTTCTTACTTCTATTGTTAGTGTTCATGATCCATTATTTACTAGTAGATTTTGGAAAGGTCTTCTAAAAGCTTTAGGAAGAAAGCTTAATTTTAGCACCGCTTGTCATCCTCAGTCCGATAGACAAATAGAGCTTGTGAATCAAACTCTTGAAGATCTTCTTCATGCATGTGTTCTTGATTTTGGTGGAAGTTAGGAAGATCATATTTCCCTTGTCAAGTTTTCTTATAATAATAGCTTCCAATCTAGTATTGGTGTAGCACCTTTCGAGGCACACTACGAAAGGCCATGTCGATCTCCTTCGTGTTGGCTTGAAGCCAGTGAGAAGCTGGTTTTAGGTCCAGATTTTATTTGTGATGCCATAGAAAAGATTGACCTTATTCGTCATAGGATGAAAGAAGCTCAAAGGAGACAAAAATCCTATGCCGATAACCAAAAAAGGAATTTATAATTTTCTATGGGAGATTTGGTATTCATTCATGTTTCACCTATGAAGGGTGTTGTGCGTTTTAGTCGTTCGAGAAAATTAGCACCTTGGTATAGTGGCCCATTTCCCATCACCGAATGCATTAATTCCATGGCTAATCGTCTTTTATTAACAACTCATTTTTCTGCTATTCATAACGTATTTCATGTTTCTCAACTACGGAAATGCCATAGGGATTTTATTCTATACTTGTGCCTAGTGTTATTGAAGAAATTGAGGTTTCACATGATTTGACTTATGAGCATCATCGTATTTGTATCATTGCTACGTAGGTTAAACGCCTTTATAATAAAGA
Organism: Allium cepa; assembly: GCA_030765085.1. Lineage (NCBI taxonomy): Eukaryota > Viridiplantae > Streptophyta > Magnoliopsida > Asparagales > Amaryllidaceae > Allium > Allium cepa. Next base: position 442,495,576 of record CM060938.1, on the reverse strand, counting down.
TGTTCTTATTGTGAAAGTTCAATGGTCCGCAAATCCTAAGGATTATTCTTGGGAATCCAAAGAATTCATCGAGCAAACACATCCAGACTTACTCTCTCGTGCTCTTTAATATGAACTTCTCACTTTAAAATTTTCTTTTGTGTTGTTATGTCATAAAATGGTTCTTACTTTTTATTACCTTCTTAAATATTGCAAGGACGCAATTTCTTTAAGGAGGGGAGTATGTAACAACCCTCACATTTTATGATTATATATTTAAATGTTTTATTTAAATATAACATCTTTACTTAAATTTAAAGTTTAAAACGTGACTTTTTGTCAATAGTCGAACTTGGACTCGGGACCACTACCATTGAGTTTAAAACGACGATTACCACTTGTTTAAGTATAAACATAAATATGTTTAGAGTTGATTATGATTTTGTATCTTCATTTGAGCTTTGGATTGTGTTCTAGCCCATTAACCCAATAAAAAACCCAAACCTTCTACCAAATACCTCCCACTCCACTCCTCTTCATTTATTTCATTTCTAATTTCCTAATACACTCAAGCTCTAGGAAAATTTGTGGGAAGAGGAAACTAAATTCTTAAGCCCTTGTTCTCTTAGGAAATCAAATTCAAGTTCTAAAATCAAGGAGAATCTTAGGTAAGCTTCATCTTCTCCATCTCAACCCCTCTTCAATTCTTGATTTTTCCTATAACCTAACTTAGGAAAAACTTTACATTTGATAATAGATTGAAGATTCTAAAGGCGTAGTGAAGAGGAATTGGTCTAAGCTTGTTTTAGAGCTTCTCATTTCTTGTTTTTGAATTTAAAGGTGAGTTCTTAAACTCACATCTTTGTCTACAGCTTTCATTGTTGTTAGGTATGAATTTCTAACATCTATTTCATGTTTAAAATGATAAATATTTAAAATAAAAAGGTGGAATTTTGTTTAGAAAAATAATAATAATGTTTGGATGTAAAAATAATGTTAATATGGTTTGTTACATTTAATTTGACAAGAAAATGGTTTTTCCGTAAATTTTGATGTTAAAAATAGCATTTTATGTAATTAATAGTGTACACTGATTTATTTAATTAAAAATGGAGTTTCAGTAATAGAAATTTATTTTAATAGCTAAAAATATCTTTTATATGTTTTTAAACATTTTTGTGAACAAAACATTTGTTGCATAAAATTTATTTCGTTTAAAAATGTGAAAATTTGTGTAAATGTGATGAATAAAAGTGAAAATGTGAATTAACTTAGTTAATCTAGACTGTGTTAACTAATAGGCTAATGGATATTGGGTACATGCTTAAAGTACGTTTTTGGAATCATCTGAGAAAGAAGCGGTACGTTCTTTTCTTTCTCTTTTTGCTTTTTCCTCTCAAAAACAAAATGGAAAGAAAAAAAAATAATGGCCACCTCTTAACTCTCTAATTTTTGCTTCAAAAATTTGGTGAAATCAAAGAGAAAAATTTGCATATCAAAGATAAAAATAGGTAATCAAAAAAAATTATAATCTAATTCATCAATTTCTGATTTCGAGTAGAGATGTGCCTATAACTTTCTATTTTCTTTTTGCACGTTTGTTTCTCCTTCTTCTATAGGTTTTTAGCTCAAAATCAAGGCCAAAGCTTCCAAATCGCTCTCTAATTCATTGTAGATTCGTTGCAAATAATCTAAGGTGAGTTTAAAACTCACATTTCTAGTTTAGATTGAGATTTCAGGGCAAGAGATCTCAATTTTGTTTGTTGCTTGTTCATTAGTGAATCGCTGTTAGTAAATTAGGTATATCTCTTTCGATTTAAATTGGAATTAGGATTTTCTTTGAAGTTTTGGAAATCTTAAAAAGAGTGTGTTAACTTTCATGTTAAACATTTTGGAAAATACTGAGAATAAGGGGTTGAAAAACATGATGCCCTGTCACCGTAAAACTATAATTTTCTTAGCTAAATGTCATTGGTAATTTGAATATATCTTTCTCCTTTTGTGTTCGAATTTGACGATTCTTGATGTTCCAGAAAGCTTAGGTTATCGGCTATAACCTTCATGTTTTGAGTTTTCTTAAATTTTGATCTTTACATGGCGGAAAGTTTATTCTAGTGTCGTTGTCCCAAAACTAAAACGACAGCGGTAGTGAACTTCAGATCTGAAAATTATTTTAGTCAGAAGCTTTTCATTTCTTATTGAAATTCGATAATTTTTGATGTTATGAAAGCTTAGGATATCTTCTACAACTTTCATGTTTTTTGATTTCTCAAATTCTGAGTTTAAAAGGGGTGAACCGGCCTAACAAGCCGCAAGCACGAGTTCTTTTGCAAAGTTTTGGAAGTTTCTGTTGAATTGTTTTTGGATTCGATGATTTTGAGCATTGTTTTGAGACAATTCTAAAAGGATAACTATTACTAATAGAACAGCTGACATTAAAATCGATTCATACTATGAATTGACTGTTTCATTTAGATTTTGTCATATAGAAACTTCATTGAATTTTCGTTGATTTTTGTTGTTTCTGTGCACGTGTTTTCTAAACCATTTTTGGAAGATTTTTATAATGAAAAATAAGCTTTCAAAATAAATGTTTTACAATATCAAAACTATTAAAATTATATATTCTCAATAATAAAGAGAATTTAAAGGGAATGTTTTGCAAACGGTTTTCAAAAGTTGTTTTAAAAACTAGTTTTCTCAAAGCAAAGTATTTTCTATATGTAAATAAACATTTTTGCACTCTTTGGGCGTATGAGAAAGAGAATTAAACGATTAAGTAAAACATGTGGTATAGGACACGTGCGTTTACTTTTTTGGTTAATTCCGAACTTGTTCGTTCGAAGCTACACATTCATTGACCTTCGGGTTGTATATGCCGATGGGATGAGGCAATTATTGTGATTTAAACGATTTTATTTTCTTGTATGGCATTGACTTACAGTTAGTAAACCATTAGGTGTGAATGTGTGGTATGGGACGCACATTTACCACTTTTCGAGATCCTATCTGAGGGTTTGTGATAGGTTAACGAGTTATTGCTGATACTATGCTGGTGGGTCAAACATTCGACGGGTGGGTCAATTAAAAGTCTAGTGGGACTTTATTTAAAATGATGGGTCTACTATAATACTCGACAGGCTTCGACCACTTATTGAAAAGCATGCGACGGTAATATGGATACATTTTTATTAATATTTTGGTGATTTTTAAATGTTTTCACTTTTTATTTGGTGTTGGTGTTATACATAGCCTTAGGGCTATACGATGATTTTATATACAAGGTGATTATATTTATGGTGTTTTGAAATCTTATCTGATTTCATGGGTTATAAGATTTCTGTGTTTCGAACTCTGAGTTCCATGATTTATGAGATTTCTAAGTTTGAACTTTTAAGTAAGTTCCATGAGTTATGAGGTTTCTGTGGTTTTCTTTTGAGATTTTATATGGTTTTATCAGAATTTATATTACGAGCTATGAAGGAAACATCAGTATTGAGCAGGTGTCATTCATGAGTTAATCGTTATGATAATTCGGTGTTTTCCAACACTTGGAAGCTGAGTAAATCTGAGTTTATATCATTCTTTTTTATTAAAGAAATATTTCCTTAAGAGAAATTATATCTCATTTGTCATCTATTAATTAGTTTATTTATGCTAGACTAACCGATGCATTTTTATATACATGAGTCATACCGAGTTATTTCTGATTAGTCATCTACTGTTGATTACTGCTTAGCTGCTTCCGCAATGGATTATCTATTGTGATCTTCTATATAGTCTTGTGGTCATTTCGTAAACTCTAACTTGTACTTATTCATTTTGATTTGATGTATTTTATTGTGGTTTATATACCACTTTTGTTGTATCACTACGTAGTGTGCTTTGATGTTTTTGTGTATATGTATACAAATGTTTGACTTATGTTCTATGATCTGTTATATTTATTGTTGTTATATTCTATTCTGATAGATCTATTAGCCACCATAGTTTTTTATTAAACATTTATTGGGTATGTCAATCCACTTGAGAAAGATAAATGGAAAAGAAAATTTAGAGCACCCAATCGATGTATTCAATAGATCTTTAAGATAAAGCTTACAGATGGTCACTCCTAAACAGCCTTATTCTCCGCACTAGCAGACCGTATTACCCAGTAATACTTTTTGTTAGTGTGGGTCTTGGGGTGGGGCATCACATTTTCTGTGGAGACATCCCATGTAAACTAAAGTGAATCTTCATAACAAGGAATATTACCACCTTCCCGAGCATCCTATATATCTAGATATGATATACTCTAAAATAAACAAAACTGGCCCAACGATGAATTGTATGTCATCAAGTATCAACAACTCCCGCATGCAACACGTGAATAAGCATACTATAGATCTGGAGTTGATATACCCTCATGTGTAACCTAAACCCATGACTGTGCATCTTACTATTGTTGTTGTAATGACCCGTAAATTTTAACGGTTTTTATAGTGTAATTAACTGAATTTTTATGAAATTTTGAATTTTGAATTTGGAATAAAAATTTAATATTTGGAATACTTCTATTTTAACATAGCAACCTGTAAATTTTTATTTGAAAATATGAAAGTAAATTCTGTTGTGTAATTTTCAATTTAAAATCATTTGAAATTTGAGGTAAATAAAATATCTTCGAAAATCCGAATATTTTTATATAATAAAAATGTAAATCATTTTCTTAGTGAGAAATCATAATTCGTTTTATCAAATATGGACTTCTTCAACCCCGTTTATCTTATTTTCGGCGTTTTAGCAGCATTTTCGGTATCCAATATCGACTTTTGATAAAATGGTCATACCACTGATATCTGTGTACCGTTCTGTTCGTTTCGTCGTGCTACTCTTCGCATCATATTCATTTGTGTGTTTCGGTGCCCACTATGCGGTGAATCCACAAAATGCCTGGTCGTATATATGCCCGTTTTTAACCTTTTGGTTTCTCTGTCCATTCAACTATCTGACATGCAACTGTACAGCCATTTAGCATTTATAATTCCTTGAATGTGAATATTGGCTTTTATTATTTTTAGAATAACCTTTGACCTTTTTTATTTCATCGGTTGAACGTAAGTAGTGCTGGCTCTTCCTTTCGTATTCATCGGTTCTTTGAAAAGAAAAAAATTATTTCTAAAAGCTACATTATAAACTGCCTGTTCCTTTTCCTCTTTCTCGAAACCATTTCCATTCCCGTGCTTACAACCTTATAAGAAGATTTATATACTAATCAAGGTAATATATAAAGTTTCATTGAATCCTTCTCTTCTCTCTTTGAAGCTTGTTTTAAAAGAAAATGCATATTATATTAATTTACGTATGTAATATTTTTAAAGCTTTGCCTGCAACCAAAAGGCTTCTTCCACCAAGTCACCACACATCATCCCCCATAGCCCAAGTCCCTTTGACCGCCACCTGCCATGCGGGCAAGCCTGTGGCCAATCCCGCAACCACCATCCGAACACCATCCATCCGCTCGCAATCGCCGCTCCACCCTCCAGCATTCAGCACAACATCACCGTGCTCCGTCGAATCCCTATCACCCGCCGCCTTACATGTCCGCCCTCCAGTTCACCCGCGTCCACTTCGGCATCCAAGCGTCACGTCACCTCCTATTCTCCCCTATATATTATATTTACAGATATCTATATGTAAGTATGAATTCTTTTTTATATGTATTTTGTTTACAAATTCATATGATATAAATTTATACAAGTTTAAAGCAATCTGTTCATTTCTCTATATATATATATATATATATATTGTATGAGTTGTGTATAATATTTTAGTTATATATATAAGAATATGTTTAGTCGTACATATATATTTCCATTCTGCGTTTGGGTCAGTATGTATATTGATTATATTAATATGTGTGTGTGTGTATTGCTTAGTGGTTTTACAAATCAGCATATATATTGATTTTTCTTATGGGTTTCGAATATGTTACATACATAGAAACGAACAAAAATATATATGTTATTGACTTCAAAACATGTGTTTCATTCTATGCGTTCAAATATTGATTTTATGTATATGGATAGGTTGATTTTAGAATGGTTGGTATATATATACTACAGTATGTATATGAATCAGGAAATATATGCATGATATAGTTTTATTATATAATATATGTTATTTATGATAATTCGTATAATTTTGAATTGCACGTGTATATATAAGTTTTGTGTATATATATAAATTTGTTTATTTTATGTTGTATATATATTAGCTATATTATATTATATAAGTTATTGTGTTTGTCTATATATGTGTGTGTGTGTTATATTTTACTTGATACAAGTCTACAATATTATATAGGCCCATTGTATATAAGTCTATATATAGAGGGTGTATAGTAGCAGTGTTTGATCACAACATTATATTTTAGTACAATATATTTATATGGTTGTTCGGTTGGCAGGTTGTTTATATGTGTGTGTGTGTGTGTGTGTCTATATATATATATATATATATATATATATATATATATATATTGTGATATAGTAAGTCAATATTGACTAATATAGTATATATTATTTTTGAAATATAACAGGTATGTCATTTTATATTAGTCTATATATATTAGTGTATATAAATATACTTGAGTTTGGGTTTCAAGTAGTATATAGATATTTATTTTATATGTGATTTGAAAATATATGAAGATTTTATCTTAACCATATGCTTTAAAATTAAGTTTAGGGAAATAATTATATATAGTGTTTGGGTTGATTTTAAAATATATATGTTTAAATTTAAAAGATAATATATATATGTTATATATATATGTGTGTGTGTGTGTGTTCACTTATATAACTGATCTTCATCAATCCAGTTTTGATTTGATTTCGTCAATTGCAAGCTATCAACTTTGCTCGTCGAAGTCACGTTTAATCTTGCTTTGCTTTGGAATTAGTTTAGATTCGTAGCTCAATTTCATCGTTAAATTTATCTAACCTCGAAAGGTGAGAAATCACTCACGATTAACATTCTTATATTTATTAAATTTGATTCCGCTTGAAATGATAATTGAAATATGCTGCTAAATTTAACTATTAATTTTATAATTGCTGCATTGATATGCCATCATCTGCAACAGTTCACTGTTATATGACACCATATCCTATTGTATATATTTAAATTTGTTACTGATGATATATGCCTGTTGTTGATATTATTATTATTATCATCACGTTTGTTCTCACTCTATAAGTTCCCAGTTAGTTTAGAATTACCTATGGGTTGAAATGATACATACCCGAACGATTTTGTAGAATAGGAGAAAAATCATTATGAGTTGAAATGATAAACTCGAGCGATTTTCATTTATTTTTAAATTTTAGGATTGCGGGTTAAAATGATATATACTCGTAAATATTTAAATTGCGGATTGAAATGATAAATCTTTGCATCACTTGACCATAAGATAGAAAATTATATATGGAGACCGTTGGTCTATATTTGAAAAATGATTTCCAAAGTTTGAAAGGAAATATATGGGTTTTATTAAATATTGTTTTAAATAATATTTTTAAATGTAATATATGGGTGTATATATATATATATGTATAAAAAATTTAGATTTTGAATTTATATGTTTTGGTAATTTTAATTTATAAGTAAGTTTCGGAAAAATATAAATTTTAAGATTTCCTTATAGTTTTATTTTAAAAAAATATATATAAAACAAGATTTAATACAAAATACAATTTATAATAAGATTTAAGTTAATAAAATTTAATTTAATTAGTATATAATATGTTTTAAAATATTTGTTTAAAAATTTATATTAATAATTTAAAGTAGATTTATAATTTTAACAAGTAAGGTTGGAAAGATAAATTAATGTTGACTTGGAATTATAAATTGGTTCATATCTGAATTTAAGAAAGAATTGATTTAAACTTTTAGTTTTGAGATTTTGAAATGATATGATTATAATTTGGTTTATACATTGACTAATAAAAAATTGATTAAATGAATATTATCAATTTTGAATAAAATTAAGATTTAATATTTAGTAATGATTTAAATATATAATTTAGGATTTAAATAAATTGTCATAAGGGAATAATTACCAATTTGGATAAATTTAAAGTTAAATGTTGAAATATAAGTGAAATTTACACTGAAATTGTTTGAATATTTAAACTTGATATTTGAACTTTAAATTGAAATGGTTAAACTGGAATTAAATTTTGAAATTTAAGATGATTTAAATCGATTTGTGAAATAGGAGGAAACTAATTTTATTATATAAAGTATTTTATTGTATATATAAACTATTTTAATATATATACTATTTTCAACATCTAAACTGTTTAGGTGGGAAGTGTTATGATTTCAAAGCGTTATGATTTCAAAGCATTGTGATTTCAAAGCGTTGTGATTTCAAAGTGTTATGATTTTGAAAGTGTTATAAATTTTGAAAGTGCTATGATTTTGGCATGAACATTAATTAAAGTGAATAATGATATCGAATTTGATATTTTTTCAAAATGAACATGATATTTTGTTTATGAAGTATGAACTATTTGAAATGAAATGACCATGGTGTGAAATAAGTGTTTGGTTGTTAAAGAGTTCAGGATCGAATATTGTCATACTCTCTGTGTGATATCCCGGAATTTTAGACAATATCAATTTAATAATCTTTATATAAAATTAAATTGATATTGACAATATTGATTAAAAATGATATGATTTGGTTTATTAATTAGAATAAAATAAATATTTAATTTGTGATTTGTCTTTTTAAAATGCTAAAATAAATGTTTAAATTATAATGTATATATATTTATATATATTATAGTTTATTTTTGTTTGGAATTTAATAAATAAATAAAGTTTTTTTTTAATTCTAATAAAATATTGAGTAATTAGGAAATTATGTTTTAAATTAATATTAAGTTTTTAAAAATCTATTTTTAACTAGTGATTATATGGTTTGATAATATTTAAAATAAATGAAATTGTTTAAAATTTGTCTTAGCTTAATTTTTGTTTTAAATTTAAATAAAGGTTGATTTTATTTCTTTTTAAAATATTATTTGATTAAATATAAATTGAGTATATTTTATATAAGTTTAAAATATAAGATAGCTTATGATTTAAATTCATTTAAATATAAAAGTGATTTATAATTTCTTTATAAATCATATAAAATTTGTTAATTAGTTATTTTAAGTCATATTAATTTTCATAAATATAAAGAAGAATTAAAATAAGGAAATAGAGTCTTCATTTTTAAATTGAATAAATTGATTTTTTTAATTTTGATTTCAAAGAATTAATTTGATTTGGAAATTGTTTTTGAAATTCAAATTAATTGATTCTTTAAAATATTTGTGTAAGTTTTAATTTATAAATTGTTTTGTTTACATTTACTTTTAATAGGAAATTCATATATATTTATATAAACAAAACATAAATTAAAGAAAACTCTTTATAAACATTTAAAAATATAACTAAATTAATTAAAAGACAAGTGTCAACATATTAACAAATCAAATAACATGTGTTAAGTAATGAATAAAGCAAGTTGACAAATGTTAATTCATTAAGACAAGTGTCATTAAATTTCTATTTTTCTTTTATTTATTTTGTTAAATTTATTTCAGCCCTCTTTTAAAACATCTTCATTTCCCCTCATTCTCCTTTTCAAACAAAAGATAATGAATCAAAAGAAATCAAAATCTGAAACCCCTCAAACATAAAATCTGCAAATTCACTCCCCAAACAAAATTACAAATCATGTTTAAACCTGTAACAAGAACATCAATCTGCATTTTCATCTCTGGAATGACCTGCATGCATGTGGTTTTGGTCAGTAAATTCAAATGCAAGCAATTTGAAGTCTGCATCTCTTTCAAACTGTAAATTTGCAAGCCTACATTCCTTTTAAAAGCCTGGAAGTTTGCATGCATATAATCATTGGATAGGAAGCTAATGCATTGCAGTTTCAAATTGGGAATTATACTCTGCTTATAATTTTCAAGGTGAGTAACTTCTAAATTTTCTTTAACAAAATTTGGTTCCATATTATTATCTTTAGAATGAATTGATATGCATGATAAAATTTGCAGCTATTTGTTGTATATGATTTTCTAGAAATTACTTTCTACTTGTATAAATATGTATGCTTTGGTTAGTTTCAGTAATGGCTGATGTACCTGTCTTAAGCCCTCAAATTCAAACTTTTAGTTGTCTCATGTCTTAATCATTATTGAGAAAATGGATTACAAACAAATTTTGTTTGGTAACCATAAATCTGAGCATGAAAATTTAGTAAGGCAAACTTAATTCAAAATCTTCTCTGGAAATCCAAAAGGTTCAGTAAATCCTGATATTGTTTTAAAACATAAAATTTATTAATTTATTAAATTTAGATGGTGATCTTAAACTATTCAATGAAACAAGATTTTTAAATCAGAGTATACAATTTATAGTTTAAGTTCTAAGGGTAGTTCACCTTGATCTGGAAAAGGGTGAATTTGGGGAAATGCTGTTGATTTTGGGATTTTGAGAGTTTAATGTTTCACGTGGGTAAAGATGAGTAATATGGAACTTCATTTAAATTATTAACCTGATGATTTAATCTCTGGACTAGCAGAGGAATGGGGAAACTGATCTGTAACCCTAGTATCATGATCAGTTAGAAAATTCGATCTTTCTCTCTCCAGGGTTGATCGAGTGTTTGGGGTTTTTGAAGGATGGTTGCTGGACCTTAGGGGAGTAAGTAGCCGGAATTGTAGCTTTGATGATGGTCAGAGGAAGGAGAATACCTCGTTGACAGGTGTGGTGTTTGGGTGCACTGTGGTTTCCAGGTTTTGTAAGGGGCTGTTCAGTTTGAATTTTTGGGTATTTGGTGTTTTCTGATGTTTGGGTGATTCTGTTGGGTTCAAGAGGGGGGTTGTTGGATGGAATGATCATCACTGATGATCGGAAGATGGCCATGGTTATGTGCATGCGCACAGTGGCCATAGAGATGAGATTTAGTTTCTGGAATATGGTGATAAGGTGGTGCTCGGGTAATTTCAATTTTTGCCCGAAGTAGGAGTAAGGATGACTCGAAGTAAAATAGCATTTGTCTCCGGTAGGTTTAGATTGCAGTGTTTTGTTTCCTGTAGCCTGAAACAGTTTCAGGTTTTTGAATTTTAAAACTAAATTTAAAAATGAGAAAGGCAGGTCTAAATTTAAACTTTAAGTAAGATTGAACTATGAATTCAAATATATTTGAATTCCAGATTTTGAATAAATTTGCAGTAATAAAATAAAGTATTTAATTAAATAATAAAACCTGCACAGTTTTTATAAAGTGATTATATATCTGAAAATAAGTTTTTAAAACAAGATTTAAAATCTAAGTTAAATCTGAATTTAGAATCCTGGATTCAAATTTGAATTTGAATCTGAAAGTTTCAAAAGAAAATAGATTGATAAATTCAAATGTTATAATTTAGTTTGAATATTTTAGTATGTATAACATATGTTTTTATAAATCTGAAATGAAATTTAAAACAGGGTTTAAATTTAAATCTTTGAATTTAATCTGAATCGTGATTTGAATTTTGGGTTATAATTTAAATAAGATTTGAATTTAAATGTTTCAATGTCATTTGAAATATTTAAGATATTTTAAATTTAATTTAATATAGGCTAAAGTTAAATGATTTTTCTAAAAATTTGCTTTAAGAGGTAGGTGATTCTTTAATTTGAAAACTAAAGAGTTTTTAAATACTTAAAATCTTGTTTAAGTTTAAATTTGATTTCATTTTAATTTTAATTTAAAATGGAATTTAGAAAATTTAAAAGCAATTTGTTTTTAAATTTCTTTGATAATGATAATTAAATCATTAAATCATTAATGATTATCATTAAGTTGATTTGAACTTAATGATTTATTAATTAATCAAAGTAATTAAGTTCATAATGAATTAATTTAATAAATAATTAGGATATTAATTAAATAATTAAGGGTTTATTTAATTAATTTAAAAGCTTAAGTAAGTTAATTAAATTTGATTAAAGTATGATATAGGAATTAATTTAAATAAGATTTGATTATTTAATTAATGGATTGAAATTATTAATCAAGTAATTGATAATTAATTAAGTTTTTAATTATCACTTGATTAATTTAAAAAAATTAGAAATTAATTAATGAGTTTCATAAATAAATTAAGAATTAATATTGATTAATTCAATTAATTACTTTGGAAGGGTAATTAAAGATTGTTATTGGTTAATGAAGGTCATTAACTTAATATTATTTTATAATTAATTAATGTAATTAATTTTAATAATTAATTGGATTAATTAATTTAAGATAATCCTTTGAATTGTTTAAGTAAATTACTTAGTGAAAGTAATTAAGGAAATTAATTGCTAATTGTAATTAATTGAGTTTATTTTGATTAATTAAGTTAATTAATTAAGTTTAATTAATTTAAATTAATCATTGATTGATTTGAGAAGTAATTACAAATGTAATTAAAAATGGAAAATTACTTAGTGAAGTAATTAAGGAAGTAAATTACTAGATGTGATTTAATGGAGGAGTTTTGGAAATCAATTACTTTGTGTAATTATTATTAGTGTGTTTAATTACTTAAGATAAGAAATTAATTACTTAGTGTAATTAATTTAGGTTTTGATAATTAAGTTATTTGAGAATGGTTAAGAGATGTAATTAATTTAAGTTAATTACTTAATGTGATTAATCAAGAATGATTAATCAATGGAGATAATTGATAATTAATTTAATGGAGTTATTTTAAATAAAATAATTAATGATGTAATTAAGGATTGATTAATTAAGAACAATTAATCAATAAAGAATTTATTAGTGTAATTAATTAAGGATTAATGTAATTAATTATTATTAATTAATTAATGAAGTAATTACAGGTTAATTACAGGGATTGGTTTGGATTAATTAATTTGTGAAATTAATTAGAGGTTAATTACTTGAATGTAATTAAAGGATAGTTAATCAAGATGATTAATTCGGGTAACTTGTTAAGAGTAATTAATTAATTAAATTATAATTAATTGATATGTAAGCAAGATTTATATGGATGAGTAATTAAATTAAATTAATTAAGGAAGAAGTAATTAATTTAATTCATTTTAAATTAATTATAGGATGGTGATTTAATAAGTCATTGCTTATGAATGATGATTGATATTTATTACCCTGAATGGTTGAGATCTCAGTTATGAGATGAATGTTGTTGTGTGATTTGGATGTTATGGTTGCATTGAGTAGATGATATGATTTATCTGTTTGAGTTGATAATATAGATTATCGGTTGTGATGATAATATTGATTATCTATTGTGATAATTATCTATCTGTGTGTATATAGATAATATTGAATTGAATTGTTTAAAAATTTAAAACAACTTGGCCCTAAAAGACATGCTTTGGATTTCGATGAGACCGGGATCGGGTTTCCTACAGTACAACGTGATAGGGGGTTCTCGCTTTGCGTTAGGTGGCGAACGGGAGACTCTTACCCCTACATGCCCCCGGGGATAGTATAAGGTCTTGCGGTGTTGGTTGCGAGTCGAGAGGCTGGCCGTAAAAGCAAACCCGAGGTATCACTGTGAGCCACAGCGGGGCTGGGATGGTTGAAAAGCCTACCGGTCGTGAGCCGTTGCTGATGGTTGAAAAGCCTAGGACGTCACGGGTGTATCAGAGCGTTAGGTTGAGTGAATACCTAGGCTGTGGAGTGGTGTCTATCTTGAAAGAGCGTATTTGTAATTTTTAAATATATTTATATGTATTTATTTTATTTCTACCTATCTGTTGGGTTACCTGTTCGGGTTTTCCAATATAAATTTAAAGGTAGATTGAGGTAGTGGTGTGTGTAGCACGACTACTATTGGTTGGAGTTTGTATGTTATGTTGAAAGTGTATCTGTCGAGACTGTAGACCTAATACCGTCTCGAGTGAGTTTTGAAGTGGTACAAGGACTTCATTGATCTCTGAAGATAACCTGTTAAGGTTCGGAGTATATCTTTGAAGTTGAATGAGTAGAGTTGGATCTGTTGGCTGAACAGAAGCGTGTGATAGTATCTTATTATCTCAGGGAAGTAGTAGCTGCGTGATGAGATGCAGTGACTATGGATATTTTCGAAAATGATTTCTTTGGAACAATTTTAAGGAAGTAGGTCTGCTTCAGTGTTGTGGCTGAGTTCAGCAGGGTGTTTTTGTGTGGTTTGAAGTCCGAGTTTCTCGAAGAGTTTTGGATTGAGAATTTTTTTTGCATTGGTGTCAGCAGTGCAGCTCAGAGTGTTTAGTGTGTCGGCAGAGTTTTCTGGCTTAGCAGTTTTCTGGAGATGGAGTTCAAAACCAGTAGAGTAGAATCCATTTCTTCGATGGGTTGGCAAGACCAGCATAAGCTGTTCTAGTTGGTTTAGAGAGAACAGTTTTCTTTGGAATTAGATTGAATTGATCGCAAAAGTGACTTGCGATAGTTGAGTATTCTCTTGTATTGTTGGAGATTTTTCTCAATATTTTCAGAAAAGTCAGAGTATGTCTTCATCTAGAGATTCAGTGGTACCGGTGGTTCAACTAGTTGAAGGTTGGTTCCTTGAGATGGAGTTTGTTGAAGCAACTCAGGTTTTGAGGAAATTCTGAATTTTCTCTTGGTTATTAGAGATCTTCTTGGTTTGTTGTCCAGTTATACTTGTGTTCTTCATCAACATTCTTTTCTGCTCCAGATTAGAGTTGTGCAACGGATGCAGTTTGGGAGTGCAACTGCTTTTCTTTTCCGAACAGGAGAAGTTTGTTTTCTTCTGATGATAGTGAGTGGAGTTGTTCTTGATCTTGGTTGATCGGGGAGGATCATTTTAGTGGATTGGGATTAGTCTAGTTTGTTTCTTGAGACATCAGCAAGAATTGAGCTGATCAGGTAGGAAGTAGGCAGCTGAGATAGTCCGAAGAGTTTTATGGATCTGAAGTACGATTGTGGATAAGTTTCTCAGTTTTTAGGAGCTATGAATTTTGGGTAAGCTAGCTCCGAGATGTTTTGGATTTCTTCTGTGTTCTGTTTTGGATAAGTGTTCGATTTTCTGGATTGAATTGCCAGTTTGGACAATAGGAATTCGATGTGTTTCACGTACCTCTGAGGGAGTACGTGTATATCTATTTCTGGTTTTGGAATCAGCTGTTTTGGGAGATTTTGGTTGTTGAGTTAGACTTATCTGTAGTCTGATATCTTGTTCAGTTATAGATATAGATGAGTAGGAGTTCTGTAACTTGGTAGTGTTGATTGTTTGGGTTTTATAGAGCGAGTAACCCGGTGTTTACTTGGGAAACTCGAGGAAACTCTATTCAGAATTTTGTCTGGATAGTAAATTTTGTTTGATTTGATGTATTGATTGCTATGGTTGTTAGCATATGATTGATATATGCTTGGTTTTAAAATTTAAAATCTAAAATGGGTTATTAAATTACCTTTGTTTTAAATTTCAGGGACGAAATTCTTTTAAGGGGAAAGGAATGTGATATCCCGGAATTTTAGACAATATCAATTTAATAATCTTTATATAAAATTAAATTGATATTGACAATATTGATTAAAAATGATATGATTTGGTTTAATAATTAGAATAAAATAAATATTTAATTTGTGATTTGTCTTTTTAAAATGCTAAAATAAATGTTTAAATTATAATGTATATATATTTATATATATTACAGTTTATTTTTGTTTGGAATTTAATAAATAAATAAAGTTTTGTTTTTAAATTCTAATAAAATATTGAGTAATTAGGAAATTATGTTTTAAATTAATATTAAGTTTTTAAAAATCTATTTTTAACTAGTGATTATATGGTTTGATAATATTTAAAATAAATGAAATTGTTTAAAATTTGTCTTAGCTTAATTTTTGTTTTAAATGTAAATAAAAGTTGATTTTACTTCTTTTTAAAATATTATTTAATTAAATATGAATTGAGTATATTTTATATATGTTTAAAATATAAGATAGCCTATGATTTAAATTCATTTAAATATAAAAGTGATTTATAATTTCTTTATAAATCATATAAAATTTGTTAATTAGTTATTTTAAGTCATATTAATTTCATAAATATAAAGAAGAATTAAAATAAGGAAATAGAGTCTTCATTTTTAAATTGAATAAATTGATTTTTTTTTTAATTTTGATTTCAAAGAATTAATTTGATTTGGAAATTGTTTTTGAAATTCAAATTAATTGATTCTTTAAAATATTTGTGTAAATTTTAATTTATAAATTATTTTGTTTACATTTACTTTTAATAGGAAATTCATATATATTTATATAAACATAACATAAATTAAAGAAAGCTCTTTATAAACATTTAAAAATATAACTCAATTAATTAAAAGACAAGTGTTAACATATTAACAAATCAAATAACATGTCTTAAGTAATGAATAAAGCAAGTTGACAAATGTTAATTCATTAAGACAAGTGTCATTAAATTTCTATTTTTCTTTTATTTATTTTGTTAAATTTATTTCAGCCTTCTTTTAAAACATCTTCATTTCCCCTCATTCTCCTTTTCAAACAAAAGATAAATGAATCAAAAGAAATCAAAATATGAAACCCCTCAAACATAAAATCTGTAAGTTCACTCCCCAAACAAAATTACAAATCATTTTTAAACCTGTAACAAGAACATCAACCTGCATTTTCATCTCTGGAATGAACTGCATGCATATGGTTTTGGTCAGTAAATTCAAATGCAAGCAATTTGAAGTCTGCATCTCTTTCAAACTATAAATTTGCAAGCCTGCATTCCTTTTAAAAGCCCGGAAGTTTGCATGCATATAATCATTAGATAGGAAGCTAATGCATTGCAGTTTCAAATTAGGAACTATGCTCTGCTTATAATTTTCAAGGTGAGTAACTTCTAAATTTTCTTTAACAAAATTAGGTTGAACATTATTATCTTTAGAATGAATTGATATGCATGATAAAATTTGCAGCAATTTGTTGTATATGATTTTCTGGAAATTACTTTGTACTTGTATAAGTATGTATGCTTTGGTTAGTTTCAGTAATGGCTGATGTACCTGTCTTAAGCCCTTAAATTCAAACTTTTAGTTGTCTCATGTCTTAATCATTATTGAGAAAATGGATTACAAACAAATTTTGTTTGGTAACCATAAATACGAGCATGAAAATTTAATAAGGCAAACTTAATTCAAAATCTTCTCTGGAAATCAAAAAGGTTCAGTAAATCCTGATATTGTTTTAAAACATAAAATTTCTTAATTTATTAAATTTAGATGGTGATCTTAAACCATTCAATGAAACAAGATTTTTAAATCAGAATATACAATTTATAGTTTAAGTTCTAAGGGTAGTTCACCTTGATCTGGAAAAGGGTGAATTTGGGGAAATGTTGTTGATTTTGGGATTTTGAGAGTTTGAAGTTTCACGTGGGTAAAGATGAGCAATCTGGAACTTCATTTAAATTATCAACCTGATGATTTAATCTCTAGACTAGCAGAGGAATGGGGAAACTGATCTGTAACCCTAGTATCATGATCAGTTAGAAAATTCGATCTTTCTCTCTCCAGGGTTGATCGAGTGTTTGGGGTTTTTGAAGGATGGTTGCTGGACCCTTGGGGAGTAAGTAGCCGGAATTGTAGCTTTGATGATGGTCAGAGGAAGGAGAATACACCATTGCAGGTGTGGTGTTTGGGTGCACTGTGGTTTCCAGGTTTTGTAAGGGGCTATTCAGTTTGAATTTTTGGTTATTTGGTGTTTTCTGATGTTTGGGTGATTCTGTTGGGTTCAAGAGGGGGGTTGTTGGATGGAATGATCATCACTGATGATCGAAAGATGGCCATGGTTATGTGCATGTGCACAGTGGCCATAGAGATGAGATTTAGTTTCTGGAATATGGTGACAAGGTGGTGCTCGGGTAATTTCAATTTTTGCCCGAAGTAGGAGTAAGGATGACTCGAAGTAAAATAGCATTTGTCTCGGGTGGCTTTAGATTGCAGTGTTTTGTTTCCTGTAGCCTGAAACAGTTTCAGGTTTTTGAATTTTAAAACTAAATTTAAAAATGAGTAAGGCAGTCTAAATTTAAACTTTAAGTAAGATTGAACTATGAATTCAAATAGATTTGAACTCCAGATTTTGAATAAATTTGCAGTAATAAAATAAAGTATTTAATTAAATAATAAAACCTGCACATTTTTTATAAAGTGATTATATATCTGAAAATAAGTTTTTAAAACAAGATTTAAAATCTAAGTTATATCTGAATTTAGAATCCTGGACTCAAATTTGAATTTGAATCTGAAAGTTTCAAAAGAAAATAGGTTGATAAATTCAAATGTTATAATTTAGTTTGAATATTTTAGTATGTATAACATATGTTTTAATAAATCTGAAACGAAATTTAAAATAGGGTTTAAATTTAAATCTTTGAATTTAAATCTGAATCATGATTTGAATTTTGGGTTATAATTTAAATAAGATTTGAATTTAAATGTTTCAATGTCATTTGAAATATTTAAGATATTTTAAATTTAATTTAATATAAGCTAAAGTTAAATGATTTTTCTAAAAATTTGCTTTAGGAGGTAGGTGATTCTTTAATTTGAAAACTAAAGAGTTTTTAAATACTTAAAATTTTGTTTAAGTTTAAATTTGATTTGATTTCATTTTAATTTTAATTTAAAATGGAATTTAGAAAATTTTAAAGCAATTTGTTTTTAAATTTCTTTGATAATGATAATTAAATCATTAATGAAATTAATGGTTATCATTAAGTTGATTTGAACTTAATGATTTATTAATTATCAAAGTAATTAAGTTCATAATGAATTAATTTAATAAATAATTAGGATATTAATTAAATAATTAAGGGTTTATTTAATTAATTTAAAAGCTTAAGTAAGTTAATTAAATTTGATTAAAGTATGATATAGGAATTAATTTAAATAAGATTTGATTATTTAATTAATGGATTGAAATTATTAATCAAGTAATTGATAATTAATTAAGTTTTTAATTATCACTTGATTAATTTAAAAAAAATTAGAAATTAATTAATGAGTTTTATAAATAAGTTAAGAATTAATATTGATTAATTAAATTAATTACTTTGGAAGGGTAATTAAAGATTTGTTATTGGTTAATGAAGGTCATTAACTTAATATTATTTTATAATTAATTAACGTAATTAATTTTAATAATTAATTGGATTAATTAATTTAAGATAATCCTTTGAATTGTTTAAGTAAATTACTTAGTGAAAGTAATTAAGGAAATTAATTACTAATTGTAATTAATTGAGTTTATTTTGATTAATTAAGTTAATTAATTAAGTTTAATTAATTTAAATTAATCATTGATTGATTTGAGAAGTAATTACAAATGTAATTAAAAATGGAAAATTACTTAGTGAAGTAATTAAGGAGGTAAATTACTAGATGTGATTTAATGGAGGAGTTTTGGAAATTAATTACTTTGTGTAATTATTATTAGTGTGTTTAATTACTTAAGATAAGAAATTAATTACTTAGTGTAATTAATTTAGGTTTTGATAATTAAGTTATTTGAGAATGGTTAAGAGATGTAATTAACTTAAGTTAATTACTTAATGTGATTAATCAAGAATGATTAATTAATGAAGATAATTGATAATTAATTTAATGGAGTTATTTTAAATAAAATAATTAATGATGTAATTAAGGATTGATTAATTAAGAACAATTAATCAATAAAGAATTTATTAATGTAATTAATTAAGGATTAATGTAATTAATTATTATTAATTAATTAATGAAGTAATTACAGGTTAATTACAGGGATTGGTTTGGATTAATTAATTTGTGAAATTAATTAGAGGTTAATTACTTGAATGTAATTAAAGGATAGTTAATCAAGATGATTAATTCGCGTAACTTGTTAAGAATAATAAATTGATTAAATTATAATTAATTGATATGTAAGCAAGATTTATATGGATGAGTAATTAATTTAAATTAATTAAGGAAGAAGTAATTAATTTAATTCATTTTAAATTAATTATAGGATGGTGATTTAATAAGTCATTGCTTATGAATGATGATTGATATTTATTACCCTGAATGGTTGAGATCTCAGTTATGAGATGAATGTTGTTGTGTGATTTGGATGTTATGGTTGCATTGAGTAGATGATATGATTTATCTGTTTGAGTTGATAATATAGATTATCGGTTGTGATGATAATATTGATTATCTATTGTGATAATTATCTATCTGTGTGTATATAGATAATATTGAATTGAATTGTTTAAAAATTTAAAACAACTTGGCCCTAAAAGACACGCTTTGGATTTCGATGAGACCGGGATCGGGTTTCCATATTTAGATATCCGAAAACCACATCGATTCCAAATAACGTTAGGTCGTGAATCCAAATGGAGCTTTGTGAAGACTCGAGGTGTAAGGGCTATACGTCAGTATAACTCTGTGGGTGGTTCCGTAATGAGTTGACGGAATAGTGCTTATAGATTCGAGATGAAGATTCAGAGTGCAAAGGTTATCGTCGTTAACTCTGAGGGTGATTCCAAAATGAGTGTAACGAGATAATGCCTTTGGTTTCGTTCGAACTCGGAACGAACTTGTATGGATTGAATTCTTTCAGAACATCGTTATGTGGACGATGAGCATTCTAAGTGATGTGTTCTCTTAAGGTAATCATAGCCTCGAGCCTCATCAACCGAGAATGGCTAAAACAGCGTAGGTGCAGCAAGGTTTCATGGGTAGCCCCCATTGGAGAGCAAGATTGATCCCTGTCTAGAAGTCCCTTTATATATTCGGTTGTGTGGGCGATTGATTGCAACAACTGCCGGGGTTGTCTTGTTTGGAACTATTCAGTAAGGAATGGTTCCGGCCTTGTGTTGCAGGGGAGTAGGAGTACTCCTCGGTACGGTGATCTAGGCCACGTACTGTGACGGGCGGTACCCCAGTAGCCCTGCCATTGTATGGAATTCAAAATCCAATAAGTGCCAACGGTTTTGATTGTATTACCCATTTTTGTGGCTAGTAGCTGGAATTTAATGAATGTAACAATTTCGGCTATTTCTTATTTATTTGAAAACCCTAGACACTATTATAATATCATCGGATTTCCTACCAAATGTTTTGGTTAGCGTAAGGTAAAAACTTTTCCATATTTATGTGTGGGAAGTCTTACGTGATACCTTTTCTTTTCAAAGGTTTTTAAAGTTAAGCAACCTTAACCTGTTACTCACACCAGACCCATGTCTCACCCGGAGTTTATTTTTTTGTTTTTCATAAAGTCTTGGGTACTCAAATTTTTACGAGTAGCCAAGGGATTCTGGTTAGCTTTGACGAATAATGGAGGAGCAATGGAGCAGGAGGCTTCCGCGTTGTAGATATATTGTTCCACTGTGTGTTCTATGTGTTGTGATTGTATTGAGTTGTAAATACTAGACATGTGTTTATAACTGTCTAGTATATGTGATGTGTATGCTGTGTATCTCTGATTGGTATTGTATATTATGTAAATACTTATGTTAATAATATAATTTATTCGTTCCGCTGTTGAGATTCTTGTATTGTTTCTTCTTTCTCTTCTTTCTTTTCTTCTTCTATCCCTTTCTTTCTGAATTGATGATACGATTTTCCGGGAGTGGAAAGCCGGGTCGTCACACTCTGCCAATACCGAAAACCACTTTAACAACTGTGTATGTGGTGGAGATTCCAGAATGAAGTAGGATGCTTTGGTGATGATTCTATGTGGTATTTACGTAGCCCTGACTCCCGTGAGTCGGCTTGATGTAGCTAAAACAGGAGCTATACCGGGCCAAGTGGAGTCATTCCCCCTGTTGGACACATTTCATCGATACGGTTCTATTGCTTTTGTGATTTGATTGGGTGCACCTTTGATTTGAAAGTGTGTCACGAGGTGGATGGTAGTAGGTGCGATGCGTTACCACCAGTCCGGGAGTGCAAATGGTATATCTACTGTGGCATTGCCTCGAGTGCCTTGTCGCATGCCCTATCGCGCCTTCTACGAGTTTGTTTTGTACCATACCTATGTAGTTCCTTTTGATAGCCCTTTAGTTTACGGAGGGAGTTACGGTACTGTATAGACTATGCGAATATATAAAATGTGTTAATGGGGATATAGGTAATGCCTTAATGCTATTTAAATAGTTTACTTTACTTTAGACATATTCTAATAGCGTATATTACTACATAGTAGATAGTTCTACGGATCCTTAGAGGATGGAGAACCCAAACATCCTTTAAGTTACTTGTATTTCAATCAACATTTCACTTGAGTTGAATTTATTAATATAAAAATCTCAATCCTGACTCGAGTGTTTTGTGTTTTGCTTTATGCTCGGGTCAGACTGAGTGAAATAGCCTTTGTACCTTTGGAGATTGGAGCTTTCCTTGAAGATCTTTCTTATCTATTCAGCATCTCTAGTTGTTTTTGTTTAGACTTGTCATTTATTTGTATTCGAGACTACTCTGTATTTGAGATTTCTGTTGTATTTTGTTTTAACTCTAATGTTTATATAGTAGCTTCATAAACTACTATATTCTATTCCCCTTCTTATTGTTACATTACTTTGTGTCCCTGATATTGTGATTGATTTATTTACTGTATATGCTGAGTTTTGCCAAATAAAAATTAACAATCTGATATTTTGAGCAATTCAAGTATGACATGTGCGGATGCGAATGGTTCGAAATACCGGGTTGTTACAGTTGTAGTCATTTCTGATGTCAAAGCTACGTTCGACATCTTTCATACAAGTCTTCATCACTCGAGTAGCATACGAATCCCTAATTGGATTCGTTCATCTCGAATAGACCACGAATCACTACAAGGATTCAAGCATCTCGAAAAGATCTTGAAAATCCACATAGGTTCCCTGCACAAGTCCTCCGATTAACGCTAACATTGTCCTCTCTCTTGAAATACTCCTCAAGATAGACAGTCCTAGATGATAACATCATTTGGAATGTTAACGCTGACCTCCCCTTTTGAATTAAGCATAGGATAGATAGTTCAACTCTATAACATTTCACTTCATAATTGCTTCTAGAATATAGATCACATATTTGGTTTTGAAGTGATTATGGGTTTGATTCATCTCATATAAATACACTCTTCTTGCTTACCAGACTCATCGAAACCAATCGATGAATTTTCAATTACTCAATTCCAGTTCTCTCATAAGTAAGCAAAAGCTAAAGACGTTTCATACCACTAATTATCTCCAAAAGTTCTCACTGGTATGAAATCATGAAGCCTTTCGATAACTTCTTAAGTCATATTTTGTCAAGTTTGATAATCGACAAATCAACTATCTAGTTAAAAACAATTGCTTATATAAATCAATATCGTATACTTAACTCGTTTTCCACATTCTAACATAAATATTCCTTCCCCAACAGTGTAGCCAGGTAAGTTACAATACTGGTTGCATTAAAGCCTTTCTTAGACACTTCATTCTTGAATCTCACAAATATAAGTCAACCTCGTCGGCTTTCAGTGTTAAATATAGTATTGATGATTTCCATAAACAAGTAAGAATTCAACACAATTAACACATTTTTGCCATTTTTCGACTTGTTGTTCCTCGATCAAGAGGGAAGCCAGTATGTTAGAGCTCTGTTGTTCCATCCCTAATTGAACATCAATCATAAGTCTCATAAATAGATTAGCCTTACTTCATCGGCTTTTAGTGTTTAGCATATAGTTAATTACTTTTCAAACAAGTAATTAAAAAAATTAACCATTTAGCCACTGAAAAATTCTACCCCTTTTCTGAACCTCTTGTTTATACTTTTAAAACCTTTTTTTAATTATTTATAAGTATAGTAATTTATTTACCAAAAATTGATATTTAAAAAACAAGTCAAAAGATATTTTATTACATAAGATATAAAATATTCAACATATTTCTAGATACTATATATACTTCAAAATTCTTTTAAAATATTTTATAATATTTATAGTAGGTTTAAAACATTTTCTAAAAATATTACTTGAAAATAATAGTTTTATAATTTCCTTAAAAACTTGAAAAAAATAATTTTTTATTATAAAATCCTCTTCTTTAAAATTCACAACTATTCACAAAAGTTCATAAATATCTCAAACCATTTTTTAAATACTCTAATATGAGTTAGTAAATACTTGTAAAAAGAATGAAATAAAATATATAAATTTAAATATTTTTTCAAAACCTTTTAATTCCAAAAATTAAAGCTAAACGGGGTAGTTTTGTACAATTGAAATTTTGGCCAATTTTCGAGATGTTACTTAACCTTTTACTATACAGGCTTCTAATAGCAACAAAGTTATATAAAAAATTATAAATATGATGAGAAACCCATAAGGATCTCTCTATAAAATTTCATTGAGATCGTCGTATATTGGACAATTCCTAAGTGCATCCATAACGACTATCGCTACACGTACACTTTCAAATTCGAGTCCGATCTAAACCATAGTCCATTTATAACCTATGTGCTTTGTTCAAGGTCTTGTCACAATTCATATAAATCCGTTCAAGTCCAATCAAAGTCCATACATGTGGATCATATGTGTTACTTACTTTTAAAGCAGGAATTCAAACCAACGTGTTAACATATGTTAATAACAATTCAAACAGCTTAAATACAATCAATCCCCAATAAATATGGGTTATATTTTCAATAAAAGGGGTGAGTTATCTTATCTTTAACCTCAAAAATAACCAAGATCTAAGAACCCAAGTCCGAAACCAATCTTGCAACACTTTTCCTTTCCTTTCTTCTTGCTTTGTCTTGCTTTTTCCCTCCTCTCTCAATATTGCTAACGTCGTAATGAGATAAAGTGAGTGTGGCTTTTCTTCTTCAACTTATAAATAGGTAGGATGTTTGTAATGTTTTACCAAGGTTTTCTCCAATTGGGTTGATTTAGATTTGATATGCAATTTATTTATTTTAGAAAGTTAGAGAAGAAGGAGAAGAAGCCAGTAAAGAAGCTTGTATTTGCTTTGTGAATTTGGTATTTATTCCTAAGAGTATGTCCCTCCTTATGTAGGATCATTTGGTGTTGCCTAAGCTTGCCTTCACCCTCGCCCATGCCATGGAAGACTCGCCTTACCTCACTTCTCCTTTATGCTAATTACACTTATATCTTTCTCGTGATATTATCTCTTACCCTAATGGAAGCTTCTACAATTTTCCATACTTTATGAAGAGGGGTGTGTGTGTTTTATTTAGTTGTTATTGTGTTCATTTGATCATAAGACAAGTGCACAAGAGTTTGAATAACTAATATTGGTTGAAAAGCTATTTATCAATAACCGATTTTTGGTTACATTATCGTTTTTTCGAAGAAAATATTTTTGTAAACATTTTTCAAAAACAAATTTCTTATCATTAATCATTAATTAAATGATGTCTAATACGGTTATAAAATCATATTTATAACACTTAATTATATTTCTAAATGTTATGATATTCGAAGATGAAGTGTTCGAATTTTCGGATCATTGCAGAATATATGCGAAGCCGCTAAAGGATATAAGTCGTGACCTAGTTGGCTACGGCGAATTGGAATGAAGCCGTGGCCTAGTTGGATACAGTGATTTGCCGTTTTCAATAACACCGAGCCATGCAAAAGGGAATGCCGTAAACCGGGAGTCCGTTGCTCCAAAAGCAAAGGACATAGAGACAAGTAGAGGGAAAAACCTTGCATAAAGTGAACATATACCCATCCCAATGTAGTTTCATGAATGGGGAGAACCAAACCTAATGGCATAGAGTGAAGAATTTTAACTAAACTTTATTAATTTCAAAAAGACTATTTTACATACATACATGTATATTTATAATGTCCTAATCATTTCAAGAATACATAACATATATCATTATGTATTATATATGTGTTAACCCACTTTTTAGCAAATGCAGATTTCAATGGGACTTAGAAGATTCAGACGAGGATGAAACGACTTGAAAACTAGAAAGCGCTCTTAGATGGAGCAAAGAAACATCTAAAAAATTCAACCGAAAATAGGCCAACCACACATATCTGTAATGACATGAAGAGAGGTAAACCGACATGTTTTTGACAACTCCATAGATGTGGTGATTTCTTAGGACACTTTCATATGGAAATAGAAGAGTGCTGCAAAAGAGTACAAGTCATTTTGAGCTAATGAACAAAGTCGATACCATCCTCATAGGCAAAAAGGCTGATACCGGGCTATTTTGGGGAGGAACCGACTTGTTTTGGATAACCAACGGTCAATGGAAATAGCATGAGGCAACTCAAAATCAAGTAGTATGAAGAGCGCAAAAGAGTTCACAAGTTTGGAGCAATACAAATATGTCATTATCGACATGATTATATCCTCACAACATGTTTGAAAAACTCGGTGGGTCCTTAAATTTTTCACACTACTTCGGGTCAATATTTGAACTCTACCCCTGGTGGATTTTCGATTCAACATGACTGTTTTCCCCATAAATACAATCTATAGAGCAACCAAAATAGGGGATGAATTCTCCGACTGTAGAGACTCTACCATTTCTTCACCTCTAATCTCTCCTCCAATAGAGTCACCTAAGAAACAACTATTCATTGTTCTATGACTTAGATCAGCAAATTCTTAGGATTAATGACTCACAAAAAACTAGAAAGTTTATTTTAAGTCTTAAATCCACTTGATTGTGGTCAGATCCTAAACAATTAGTTGTAATCCAGAGAGAACAACTAATAAAAAAAATTAAGCGAATGTAGCTTGAAGATTACATCGATCCACCATAAAAAATATGTCTTCTTTTACTGCTTTGCTTTTACTTAAATCTTAAATGTGCTTTCATCTAATTTCTAAGTGTTGATCTAGTTTTTTGGTTAACATTTTGGTGCTTTCGTTAAGAAAAAATATCAATCTAAAAACTTATAGCTTGAATATGAAATTTGAAAAAGATGAAGATGCCTAATACTAGATCTAAAATTGGAGCAAGCCAACCAAATCCTTCAAGCAGCTAGGAGGTGTCTCAAATTCCTATCAATCTATCTATGTGACTAAGGAAGAGATGGAAAGATTGATGAAGGAGATGATGGATAGGATGATAACTAGATAGTAGGAGATGTTGGAAGGATTTTTCCAATGGATGGGAGAACAAGAAACCAATGCGGGAGCAATGGAGTTAAACCGAAGCAAGCTAGAACAATGCCCTCATGAACAAAACAACCGATACTCGTGGATAATGTTGGAATAGTAGCCGGAATGCTAGGAATTGATAATGCTAAAGCTAGGAACGTGAATCCGAGTATGAATGATCAAGGACATAAGGAATATATGCTAGAGCTTCCCTAAATAGGCGAAGAATGAATGGTGCTAGAGGAGAGGTTGAGAATGGTAATGCATGGTTAAAGGAGTATGTGCCAGAGTGCGTGCCGAGATTCCCCTATAGGAATAGAGGGTAGAATGTAGTTGGACGTTTGAGAATTCCATTGGATGATAGAGGTAAACGGAAAGATAATGATGATGGCGAAGAATCAAAATGGCTAAGGAGGAGATCGAAGTTCTCTTCTTATGCTGAGTTGACAGAGACTCTAGAGAGGATCTATCTAGAAACTAAAGGGAACATCCTTTATCATAAGCCGGCTAGGCAAGAACCAAATTATCAGGAGAAAAGATCCAGAAAGTACCGCATCTTCCATGAGATGGAAGGGCATGAAGCGAACGAGTTTATACACATTTGTGACCTGATAGAGGAATTGGTGTGGAGTAATCAGTTGCAATAGTATGTGTAGAACTAAACTGCAGTTGTGTGGATGGAGTAACCACCATCTGCAACACATATATCCAGATACTATAGGGATCTTGTCCGAGACTTGGAATCCCATGACTAGAATGGTCGAGGGTCAAGTTTGACTCTCCCACTCTACTTTTTCTTCCTTTGGACAATTAGGATAATAATAACCCTAGACCACGTAGATGTGCACAAAACCTAGATTAGTCCCTAATCACGCTCTAAATCAGATGTCTGGGATGATTGCTTAGTTATAATTATCACCCTAGACCACTTAGACGTTTACAAATCCTAAATTGGTCCTAATCACACTCTAAACTAGATGTTTAGGATGACTGCTTTGGATAATAATAACCCCGGACCTCTTACACATGTACAAAGCTTATATTGGTCCCTAGGCTCGCTCGGAGATGGATGTTTGGGATGCATAATTAGGATTTTTTAATTATTTTCTTTGATTTGGATATTTGAATCTTGAAATTCCACTGGAGAGCAATGACTGATTTTGATCGCCTTAGAGTCCGGTCCGAAGAAATAGGACCGGAGTGCAGGGCGCAATTCCCCACGTCAAAGAACAAGTAGATAAACTTGTATGATATTGATCGATTTAAGTCCTGTTCAGAGAGACGGGACCGGAGTGCAAGGTGCAATTCCGTTTTCCAGAGAGCGAGCGGATGGACTTGTACGATATTGATTGCTTTAAGTCTCAACTGGAGAGATGGGACCGAAGTGCAAGAAGTAATTTACCGCGTTGGAGAATGATTGGATGGGCTTGCTTGTCATTGAGTCCCCATGCCGAAGTGTGAGTGGATTGGGCTCAACGAGGACCCAAATTGGTCAAGTGTAGATCCCCTTACGTAGAGCGAGTGGATTGGACTCAGAATGTGACCATCAAAGAGATTGAACTCAAGAGTGGATGAAGAACAATCCAAAGAGATCAACTCCTAGATTGAAAAATGAATGGTCTGTTGAGACAATGCCTCGGAGTGGATGTAGATTGGATAAAAGGATTTGAATGCCTTGCAATCAGAGGAAGATATGTCCTGAACGAACATGAGGTGTCCTAAATTCAAGAGATGATATTTCTAGATGATTGGTTCAGCTAGAGAGCTTGATTGAGATAACCAGAGAGCTCAACTATTGGAGATTATTATCGGAATTTGTTCCCGGGCAAAGCACACCTTACATTCATAAGGCGTACTTTGGAGGGCAAGTGCTAATCTGCTTTTTAGCAATGAAGATTTCAACGGGGCTAAGATGATTCAAATGAGGATGAAACGACTTGAAAATTAGCAAGCACTCTTAGATGGAGCAAAGAAACATCTCAAAAATAATTCAATCGAAAATAGGCTAACCGCACATATCTGTATTGACATGAAGAGTGGCTAATTGACATGTTTTTGTCAACTCCATAGATGTTGTGACTTCTCAGGACACCTTTGTATGGAATTAGAAGAGTTCTACAAAAGAGTGCAAGTCATTTTGAGCTAAGAAATAAAGTCACTACCAACCTCTTAGGCAAAGTGTTTGATACCGGGCTGTTTTTGGGAGAAGTATGACTCGACTTATTTTTGACGACCAATGATCAATGGAAACGACATTGGGAAACTCAAAATCAAGTAACATGAAAAGCGCAAAAGAGTTCAATAAGTTTGGAATAAAAAAAAATGTCTTCACCGACATGACATATCCTCATCGACACGTGTGAATACCTCAGTGGGTCACAAGATTTTTCACATTTCACACTACTTCGGGTTGATTTTGGACTCTACCCCAAGTGGATTTTTGGCTCAATACTACTGTTTCTTGTATAAGTACAAGCTATATATCAATTAAAATAAGGGATTAATTCCCTTACCGCAGAAGCTTTACAATTTCTTCATCTCTAATCTGTCCCAATAGAGTTACCTAGGAAACAACTATTTTGTTTTATAGGACTTAAATCAACAAATTCTTAGAATTAATGACTCATAAGCAAACTTAAAAGTCTATTATAAGTCTGGGATCTACTTGATTGTGGTCAGATCTGAGATAAGTAGTTGTAATCCCAAGAGAGAACAACTAATAAAAAGACTATAATGGACGTAGGAATGAGATTACCGAACCACTGTAAAAATTATGTTTTCTTCTACTACTTTTGCTTTTATTTAAATCGATCCTGTGCTTTCATCTGATTTCTATCCATTTTTTGGGTTACCAATATGCATATATATATATATATATATTAATTAATTTAACTCTTTTATTAATTTATAATAAAATTGAAATTAACTTATATTTATGTTTAGACATTTTGAAACATTTCATTATATTATTACTTTTATAGCATACATACATATATATATATATATATGTTGTTTTAAATTCAACTTTTAAATTTAAAATCTATGTTTTTAATTTTATAGTTTTTTTTGGAAATTAGCCAAAGGCCTAATTTAAATTGGGCATTTTCTATTAGAGGCAACCTTTGAGCTCACTTAACTTTTCAAGCCAAACCGATGGCCACCGAGGGTTGGGTACTAGATTACCCAAACTCAAGCCTAGACACTAATTTTCTAGAAACCACACTAAATTGATAAGCTTAATTGGGTTAGCCCTAACATGACTAATTAAGACCACATAGACTATTGGGCTCCGATACCATTGTTTAAAACGATTCATTCGGAAGGGGGATAACCAGGTAAATTTTAAAAAATAATTCCTTTTGAATCTTTATTGGGCCTACGTAATCTAAATACATTTAGAACTTTTCTAATTTTTTACTAAATAAACCACTCATCTTATTATAATTATTTAAATTAGTTTGATTTAATAATAAATTATTTGTGTTATTATTTTATTTATTCGATGAGTGCATCAAATATGCTCATGTGTAAATGTGTAAGTATTACACATAGAGTGTGTCCATAGTAGATGTGAACGTTGAAGTGTTGGGATTTACACCACAATGGTCAAATATCCCCTCTATATATGCCTTTGTCGTCTAAAGGAAAAAATTCTTTTTTTTACATGTGCATATGCGTGTATGTATATATGTGTGTGTGTGTTATGAGAGAGAGAGAGAGATATAGAAGGCAATCTAAAGTTAGCTTTGATTAAAAAGGTAGTTCAAATATCACTACATTAATTTTAAATCTAATTTTGTAAACTTCAAAATTTATACACACATACATATTCATATATATACAAATAGGTATATATACACAAACTAAATGTAAGGACGCGCTATTTTGGACTATTTGCATCCGCACATGTCGAACTTGAATAGTTCAAAATACTGAATTGTTAATTTAAATTTGGAAAAACTCAGATATACAGTAAATAAATAATCATAGAATCACAGGCACAGAGTAATAATATGCAGCGGAAACAAAAGATAGTAGTTCATGAAGCTACTATGTAAATAACAGAGTTAAATAGGTTACAACAGAAGTCTTGAATACAATAGTTAAATACAAGAATCCGAATACAACACTGAAATCAACTGAATATCTGAAAGCTGGATAGATAGTCGGATCTCCAAGCGAAGCTCCAACTCTAAGGTAAGTCTCGAAAGCTGAACCACTCAGTCTAACCCAAGCTAAAGCAAAACACAAAACACTCGAGTCGGGATTAACATTCTTATATCAATAAATCCAACTCAAGTGAAATAACAATTGAAATACAAGTAACTCAAAGGATGTTGGAATAACCATTCTCTAAGGATCCGTTAAACTATCTACTATATAGTAGTGTACGCTAAATAGATAATGCCCATCAGTAATATAAATATCAAAATAGCATTAAGACGTTACCATTATCCCCCTTAACACATTTTATGTAAGCGTTATAGTCAATATAGCACTGTAAAATCCACCGTAAACTAGTGGGATATCAGGGAGTACTCCATAGGCATAACACAAAACAAATTTGTAGTGGTCGCGTATATGGGATACAAGTATGACAAGGCACATGAGGCAATACCCAAGGTAGTGAAACTACCGTTTGCCTGATCCGAACAGGTGAGAACGCATCGCCGCAACGATCGCAACACCGCAAAACAACACTCCTAAAAGTATGAGGGTGAACCAATCAATAACAAGTAATGAGTAGTTTACGAAGAAGTGTATTCGCTCGAGGTGGCTAACCCCATTTGGCCCAGCACGGCTCCTGTTCTAGCCATTTCCAATTTGACACAAGTGTCAAGGCTATCCATTATCGTTCTCTTTCTTCATTCATCACGTACATCATTACAACCACTTCATTATGGATCACACTCCGCGTATAGTTATTAAAGTGGTTTTCAGTTTAGACAGAGAGTATGTCCATAACCGATTCTGGTTTCTTTAATAACTTTCGTAATTATTACACCGATTGGTCGTTTAATAAATTCCAAACAAAAATCAAATTCAATTTCAATTAGAATTTGTAAACCAACATTCCATTTGTCTTTCTCAATCAATTTCCATATTTTACGTTTCAAAACTTCCAAATTTACCATTTCAAATATTATAATTCAATTTAAATTTTTATTCAAAACAATTCAAATATTGATTCAAGTTCGTATATAAGTTTCATTCCATAATCATTTAAATTAATTAAATTTAACATTCAAATCAATTTGAATTCATTGATCAATTTTATTCAATATTCGTTAAGTTACTTTATCATTCAAAACAATTTCTATTTAATTTCCAATTCATTTAATCAATTACAGACGTTCAACTTCATTATGTCAAAACTTCAAATTTAATTAAGTTAAATACGTCAAATCAAATTCTTTAAATTACAAGCCCTACATTTGTTTCAATAAAACACATTTATTTCTTGTTAAAGAAATTCAATTTCATTTATTTATTTACTTAGTTATAAATTTCAAAACTCAATTAATAGAAAACTATATTTCACATATTTGAGAAGTTAAATTTCACACATTAACTTACTTAAATAATTTTCCAAAACTTAATAAATAAGAAACCAAATTCCATTTATTAACGAAGTTCAAATTTTTTTAATCAAAAGTTCAATTTCTCTTATCAAGAATTCAAATTTTTATTTAATTCTCAATGATTCAATTTCATTTAATTATTAAATAATTTCAAAAATAAATTAATTATTTCACAATTTAATTGTCACATAAATTCCAAAACCTTATTATTAAATAATTCCAATCTTAATTATTAAATAATTCCAAACTTAATTATTAAATAATTTCAAAACTTAATTATTAAATAATTTCATAACTTGATTTAATTCATTTCTTAAATTAAACAACGTTCTTTCATCAGTTACTTTATTAATATTTTGTTTCAGATTATTAAATATTAACATTTTCCTTTCATTAAAATTCAAAATCTAACTTCCTTTCAAATCTTATTATTTTTCTTCAAATAAAATCTTATTTTATCAAATTATTGACCAATCGGTTTTTATTTAATTCTCTATCCTAGGTCAAATTCATTTGGGTATTTATCATTTCAACCCGATTCCATTTCAGTTCAGAAAAACCAAACATAGCAAAGGGAACTTGCAGTGTGATAACTGGGATGGTGTCAATGTAAATAAACAAGCAATAGCAACAATCAATAACAATCCAATAATTAATTCAAATAATCTCGAAATAATCGTATTAATTCACACTATTGTTTGTGCAAATTAATATAATTATTTCTAGAATCTACACTATCATTTCATGTAGATTAAAGATTATTCCACTAATTATTTATACGGTTCTACACTTGACATCAATTATTCAATTTCATACTTCATCAATTAATACAACATAAATTCAAATGGTTCAAGGGTAATTAACCGTTTTCTAAGTGTCAAATAATTAAACATTAAGGGGTCATATTATACAAATTTAACTAATCAAATTCAACACCTATGTCAATTCAAATTTTTAACTATCCTACGTCAAATCCAATTGCATAATATTTATCACTTTACACATTAAAATTTAACATCCAATATAAACCATAAATAATCAATCAATTATCAATCAAACTGGATTATTATCGCATGATTAACAGATAATGGTGTCATATGTCACAAGTGAACTGATACAAGTAGTCACATATATATAACAGTGTAAATAACTAACAGCAACATATTTCAATTGAAATCAAATTTAATAAATAAAAGAACGTTAATCTGAGTGATTACTCACCTTTCGAGCCTAAAGAGAGATTCGACGATCGAGTGGGTTATGATCCCAGGCACAAATCTTAAGCAAAGCAAGATTGAATGCGAATTGAACGAACAAGGCTGATAATCAAGAATGGATAAAACGAATCAGAGCTGGATCGATGACGAAATTGGTACAGGTGAACTATATATGTCTAACTATATATAACTATATATATAAAAACCATATTTTTAAATTTCAAGCACATATTAAATTAAATATATAGGCATTTCAAATCATCGTTTGAATCAAACAAATATGTTAAAATCTAACATATATACATACCATATGAATTGAAATAAATACTATTATAGATATATAAACATATAACTTCGCATATATCCTACCTAAAACAACAATATATATATATATATATATATATATATATATATATATATATATATATATATATAAACCATAAATTCGAATCTATATATACTTCAAGCTATAAAGTAGTATATATGTTTACACTTACAAATAAATACTAAATCTAAACATAATTCAATAAAATCAATGTAACATAACCTAGTTGAATAGAATTGGAAAGCAGCAACCTACGGCATATAAATAATGCATAAACATTAACTAGTATGATAAACTGACACCGTATATGCTACTAATTTATACTGTAACTTAATAAATAACTTATTATAAATAAAATCGTAACATATATATATATATATATATTGTAATTTGCATAAAAAAAATCAGTATTTTATAAAACAACTAACAGATTATATATATAATTACAATATAACATAACATGTATACACAAAGTAGTCTCTTTGTAACGACCCGATAATTTTCAACCATTCGCATCCGCACATGTCGGACTTGAATTGTTCAAAATACCGCGTTGTAAATAAAATTTGGCAAATCTCAAAATATACAGTAAATAATTAATCACAGAATCACAGACACAGAATCAGAATACTCGCAGCGGAATTTAAAATACTTTGTGGTTCATGAAGCCACTATAAATAGTCTCAATCAAATAAAAATTACATAGTCTTTAATCCAAATATGGTTTTAAATCATCAGTAGAACAATCCAAATATCCACTAGTCTTGATTTCAAAATTTTAGATAAAGAACTGGAAAGGAAGTTGCCAGCAGCTTGAAAGTGATCTACAGAAATCCTAGCTCCGGGATGAAACTGAACTGCAACTCAGGCTGACCTGAGCGTAACATAAAAATAAACACTCGAGTCAGGCCATACATACTTATATAGTGTAAGCTAATTCAAGTGTACTGTAATATAGAGCAAGTAACTTAAAGGATGCTTGGGACCGCCCATCCTCTAAGGATCCGTTAAACTATTTACTATGTAGTAATATTTTCGCTATTATAATAGTGTCTATATTAAAATAAACTTACTTTTAAATAGCGTTAAGGAGTGACCCAATATTACCCTTAACACGTAATAGTCCCAGTAGTCCATCCAATATCATGGTCCCTCCTGATCGGGAAGCCACCAGAGGATACCACACGGGCTATGGGAGAAAAACAAACTCGTACAAGGCTCGCTATGGTAGGTGACACAGCACAACTAGGCAATGCCAGGGTAGATATACCAATTGCTATCCGGACCGATGGAAACAGGCAGCGCGCAGCTGCCGCCCACCTCGAACAACACTCCCAAATCAAAGGTGCACACCAAAACAATCACAAGAGTAATAGAATGGCATACGAAGAAGTGCGTCCGATCAGAGGTGCTACCTCATTAATCCGAGAATCGCTCCTGTTTTAGCCACCTTATGCCAACTCACGGGAGTCGGGTCCACGTATTTACCTTAAAGAAAACGTCACCACCATCCTACTTCATTCTGGAATCTCCACCGCGTACACGGTTGTCAAAGTGGTTTTCGGTATCGACAGAGAGTATGCCAGATATCCGATCCCGGTCTCTTTAACAACCAAACGTTATTATAACCCGTGGTTACAACTTTTAAAATGGTATTTATACTTTAAAAATCAAAATAAATTTCAAATACATTTCAATATCATAATATCATTTCAAACATCATTTATTTAAACATCAGTCATTTTATAAAATACCATTTAAATATATTTTTTTAGGAATTAATTGCCTTTTTACTCACCTTTAAAAGTTAAAATTTTCCATTTAAAACCATTTAAAGTCAATTAATTACATATTAAGTTCCAAAATTTAAGCCCTTTCCCAAAGATTATTTCCATTAAATTTTATTAAAACAATCAACAATTCGGTTTCCAAAGCACTTAAAAAATGCTACCTAAAGTTATAGGGCTAAGACAGTTATTTACAAAAGACAGCATTTAAGTGCTGTAATAGATTATTAACTTATCAATTAAGTTTTAAATTCCCAAAATATAACTTATTATCAATTATTTTACTTAACTAAAATCTCACCTTTAACAACAGTCAAAATTTCCCAAAATAAGTTATATTCCAAAATTTTACTTAAACATTCATTTATTTAACATTTTGACTTACTCAAAAAGCATTATAAATTTTATAAAAAATCCTTTAAATACATTTAAACCAGAATATAATAAACTTCCATTTAAAAATATTTTTTTAAAACATTTCAGAAAAATATTATATAAACCACGGGTTTGTATATAGTTTCTAGCCTAGGTCAAGTGATACGGATATATATCATTTCAATCCGCAATTTTACAAAAAAAAAAAACCGAGTTCTATCATTTCAAACCCGCAATCCCAAGTTAAAAATAAATAATTAAACAATTAAATAAATAATTGGAAAAAATTATCGTTCAGGCCTATCATTTCAGCCTATAACGATCTCAAATTTACAGGGAACTTGCAGTGATTAACAGTAAATAAGCATTAAATAGTATAACTGCAATAATATTAAAATAAATAAATAACTGATGATGTGGCAATTAATAGTGGGGCTTAACATCATACGCTTATATCACAGGCAGATAAAATTTAATAAAATAAATTACAATTACGCTTGTGATAAATTCACAGATATATAGGTATGTTTGTCAGGTGAGAAATACTCACCTTTTCGCTGCTGAAGATTCAAATCAAACAACGGTATCTATCCCGAAAGAAATGAACAGAGGCACAACAAATCCAGCAGATGTGACACCTCAATTTCGAACTTGAAAAATAAACGAATAATAAATTACGCGATTATGAAGCGATCAAAGCAAAATTTAATAAAAACCGGAACGAGATTTATAAATTAAAAGAATTTTGACACCCGCAACTTGACCACTCCATCACTCAATTTGTTCAACATCTCCAATCCTCTTCCCTTTCCAAATTTGTTATTTAAATGCTTTGGAAAAAATGCTTTGTAAAAAAAAATGCTTTGTTAAATCAAATAGGCTGAGTCTTGAAATAAAACGTTATTAGATTTTCATAAAAAAAATACTTTGAAAAAATGTATGCATGCACTTATGAAATGACAAGGTCGTGTGATTTGTTTCACACGCAACTAATAAACCACAAATCATTTTCCAGGTTTGTCTCCATACACACTTCCATTTGTTAAAATCTTCAAAGTGGCTCACGCATGCGAATTCACATGTCCACCAAAACTACAGGCGTATATGGTTTCTTCTCCAGTGATGCAAAAAATGAAAGATATTTATTTTGTTTGTTAACATTCTATTCAAAAGTGACACCCTTATTCAATTTCACGTGGCCACAACTACAGGGGCGCATGCTAATATGTTCTACAGCATGCAAAAGAAAGAAACTGGGCTTGATTCCCTATATTAATGGAC
This sequence comes from Allium cepa, assembly GCA_030765085.1. Lineage (NCBI taxonomy): Eukaryota > Viridiplantae > Streptophyta > Magnoliopsida > Asparagales > Amaryllidaceae > Allium > Allium cepa. Next base: position 442,457,845 of record CM060938.1, on the reverse strand, counting down.
ATGCACGACAAGATCAGGAGGAAAGGAGATGCATACTTATCAGGGATGGCAACAACATACTTGAGAGGTGGAGTAGTCGAGCATGGTGGAACGAGGAGGAGCAAAGTATGCAACGTGAAAAGCATGAGAAGTAGAAATAAAAATAAAATAAAAGACAGATGCGTACCTACAACACACGCATGCAAAAAAAGAAGGAGTAGCTCTCCAGGTAATGTAAAATTTGTTTTGAACGTGTGTTGTATAAATATAGGGGAAGGTCACGTTGATTTTAAGGATGAGCAAGATTTCAGGTAAGTAGAAAAATTTAATGCGTGAAAGAAAAAGGCAGGAAGTCTTTGCATTTGAAATTCAACGTTAAAAGAAATGACTTCTTGCATTTTTAAGAGTGCGTACATTTCAAGTAACGGTTGAAAAAAATAAATGCGTAAAAGAAATTTGATTGATTTTTGTTGATTGAATTATAGATACGGCAAGAAATAAGATTTTTAAATTCTCATGTTTTATTAAAAAGGAAAAACTAGCGAAATTAAAGGTGAAGAAAATGGCAGGTAATTGAAAAGAAACGGCAATGATATTAGCTTTGGATGCTACTTCATTAAATGATATTATACTAAATATAATAGCTGCGTGTTAAAAATTTGTTAGGCTAAAAGATGTATACATATATTGAGAATTTCGAAATCTGGGTAAGAAATAAATGCAGACAAGAAAGAAACGGCAACTAGAAAATTTGAAATTTCCGTGCGTTGATAAAGAGGGATGAGTGAAATTTATGGTGAAGAAACGACAAGTGATTAATAGATTGGTTCATTTTAAACTTTTTCATCAATTAATGATTGCGTGCGTTTCTTTCTTTATATGGACTGAGTGATTTTAGCAAGGATTTTACGCCAATTTAAAACCAATGAAAGCTATGGAAAAATTAACGTTTTTCTATAAAAATCTACTAACTGATTTATTAATCCATATAGATATTGCAGTATGCATTTTAAAATACGCCAAACTGACGCAATACAATACGCCCAAAATTTATGCAAAAGTAACATTTTTAATTTATACGTTTATACATTACTTATACCATTACAATGCGTACCCTTTTTAAATGCGAAATTTAACAGTCTGTAAAACACTGAATTTTACAAATTTATTACTTAACTAAAATTTTAACTTGTTTACATTCTTCGTATTTAAAATATACATAATTTATTTTTATTAAAATTCCAATTGGAGTTGTCTTTTAACAAAGTAAAAATTTCAAAACTTCCAATTTTATATTTAGACTTTTAGGAAATGATTAAATCAATTAAAATTTATTTTAAATTTCAAGGTTTTATAAATAAAAAGAAATAAAGAGTAGGCAATTAAAAAGGCAAGCAATTGAGACAATATAACGCATACCCTTTTAGTTTCTTCCAAGCCATAAATAAAAGATATAAACAAGCAATAATCTAATAAATAAACATGACTGTCAAAAATAAAAATAGAAAGATAAAATAGAGGTAGATATGTGAAATAATAATAATAAGAACACACATATATATATATATATATATATATATATATATAATATGTAATAAAAATAGAAAAATTTATTGCGTGTAAAACGCTGTATTTTATCAAAAAAAAAGTATAAGTTTTAAATTCCCAATAAATCCATATATTTGATTTCTCAATCATGTTATTGAATCGACTATTAACTTATCCTCTTATGGATAATATTAAAATTGGTTTTTATAGTAATACATAAAAAAATTCCCAATTCATCCAAATTTCAATTAATTACTTTCCAATAACTACCATGCTTTAATCCTACTCTTTTATTAAATCTGTTATCACTTTATAAACCTAGTTATTATTTGTTTATCTTTCCTTACAAAAATATATATTCCAATTTTCATCTTTCTTTTGTAATAACTTGTTATTTTCAATTATATTGAATTTCCCAAATATATACATTTATCATAAATAAAACCTAAATCAATTTATTCAACTTGGTTTCATTCCTTTATTTCATCTTATAAATAAAATATAAATTTCCATTTATGTCATTTCATTTACATTCACATATTACAGTTGCAGTCCTATCTCACATTAATGAACATTTACCTACATTTAAATGTAAGTGACTTCCTACTCTGAATTTAGCAGCCCAAAATAAAAAGGTGACTTGCATAAATGTTGTCACTAACTTTATATTACACTCAAGTTTATTATTTCCACTAATTATCAGAATTTCTTATATAATGTTGAATTGCTTATATAATGTTGAATTCACTCCATTACCATACGTTTATTTGCATATATTCAATTTAATACCCAAATGTAACAGTTAAAACTACATTAATAGACCAATTAAATAGTAACTTACAACCGTTACTATATCCCTATTATTTTCATTTCATTTTAAACAATCACTTCATTATAAATTATAAAGGTTTTTTTTTCTTCTTAAATTTAATTTCAAAAATCTTATTAAATTAACCAGTTTAATTATCGGAATTTACAGGTCATTACACTCTCCCCCACTCAAAACTTTTCGTCCCCGAAAAGGAAGGAGGTAGGAGAATAAAACACCCTGAAAGAAAACTAAATTGAAACTCAAAAATTGAATCATTTATTTAAACCATATAAATTCAATTTAAATTAATTAATATTCAATAATTTATTTAATTCATTTGATTTTTACTGAAGATAAATCAATCTTAACTATTTCCAAATTAGTTATCTTATTATCCAATTATTTTGAAATTAAAAATTTCTAAAATCAGAAATTTGTATAGTCATTTATAATAATCATCTTTTATTCAACAAATTTAATTCTTCTTTATTCCAGATTATTATTAAATATATTCTACTTAATATATCTTATCGCACATATTAAGTAGATTACATTTATTACAACTATTCCAATTTATTTCTAAATTTCCTTTAACACCATTTGATATTGTATATTATTCAATTATTATTTTATTTCTATTTACCTCTATTTGTCTTGTTGTAACTGAAACTTTAAGTGTATAACATTTATTATAACCACTCAAATTTTATTTATAAAATCCTTTTATATTGTACATTATCCAATTACATAGTTAATTTCTGAATGATTTAGGTAAGTTATATTGGCATGCAATTTAATATTATACAAGTAAAAAGTTTCCAATTCTATTATTCAAGTTTAAATATTCATTCAAAATTTGACTTTATTTTATCATTAGAATCACCTTTTAACATAAATTTATGAATTAAATTTCCAATTAACTTCAAACCCTTTAGAGATAAATAAATACATACATATAGCATATGTCAAATCAAATTTAAATCATATATCTATATATATTATAAATTAAGTCATATTTAGAAATTCAAATCAATTAAATTTTTGAAGCAAAACTACAACGTGGTCCCTTTACTTCGATACTCGAAAATGTATGTCGATGATGTTGTAATCATCACCGAAATTATTTTCCAGCGACAAAGAGAAGAGCACTAATTTTTAAAACTTTAAAATTCTTTGGAAACAAATTTATATTCGAAAATAATTTAAATAATAATATATCCTTTTAAGACTTTAAACACAAGGTTTGAAACTATCAGAAATTAAATTCTTAAATTCTTGTTTTAAATTCATTTCTGTTTCCAAATAAATTTATAACCATGTTTTATAGTTCAATTATTTATATAAGACAAAACCAATGGTTTACAACACCATAAATAAAATCAAACACTATTATCTCTAAACAACTAGTTAAATTCTGAAAATTATACTTATATATATAATATTAGATTTTTCCCAAATATAGGAATAAATTTTTTCAAAACAAGTATAGAGATTCAAATTTGAAGGACTCAAACCAAAGTTAATTTTGATTTAAACATAAGTTGGAATCAGAAGATCCGATGATTAAATAACAGAATAAGGAACCAGATAAGTTTATATAAATCGTGGGCAACCTTAACCGGGTCAATCGTGACTCAAAGAATAAGATCGATGTGGATTTTCTAGGGTAAATCTACATTCGATCTGAAGAAATAAAGTTCAGAATAACCAAAGATACTAGCATCTAAACCGAGGATAAATATAAATCTCCGGTGAATCAATGCTAGTTGTAAAGGAGTTTCACCTCTATATTAGAATATTGGCGAAACCGCCAATTCACTATAAAGATCATCCGAAGTGGAGTTATGCGATACTCCAGAATCGAAAGAAAATGAATAGCGAGGGACACAAATGAACTTTGGAACCGCAGGGAATGTTCCAAAATTCGTAAAGGAAGAGATTCAAGCTCGAATGAAAGTGATTCTGTAAATAAAATTTACCATACATTCTAAGTTTTGCCCAGAGCCAAAGCTCTGATACCAAATGTAACGACCCGATAATTTTCAACCATTCGCATCCGCACATGTCGGACTTGAATTGTTCAAAATACCGCATTGTAAATAAAATTTGGCAAATCTCAAAATATACAGTAAATAATTAATCACAGAATCACAGACACAGAATCAGAATACTCGCAGCGGAATTTAAAATACTTTGTGGTTCATGAAGCCACTATAAATAGTCCCAATCAAATAAAAATTACATAGTCTTTAATCCAAATATGGTTTTAAATCATCAGTAGAACAATCCAAATGTCCACTAGTCTTGATTTCAAAATTTTAGATAAAGAACTGGAAAGGAAGTTGCCAGCAGCTTTAAAGTGATCTACAGAAATCCTAGCTCCGGGATGAAACTGAACTGCAACTCAGGCTGACCCGAGCGTAACATAAAACATAAACACTCGAGTCAGGCCATACATACTTATATAGTGTAAGCTAATTCAAGTGTACTGTAATATAGAGCAAGTAACTTAAAGGATTCTTGGGACAGCCCATCCTCTAAGGATCCGTTAAACTATTTACTATGTAGTAATATTTTCGCTATTATAATAGTGTCTATATTAAAATAAACTTACTTTTAAATAGCGTTAAGGAGTGACCCAATATTCCCCTTAACACGTAATAGTCCCAGTAGTCCATCCAATATCATAGTCCCTCCTGATCGCGAAGCCACCAGAGGATACCACACGGGCTACGGAGAAAAACAAACTCGTACAAGGCTCGCTATGGTAGGTGACACGGCACAACTAGGCAATGCCAGGGTAGATATACCAATTGCTATCCGGACCGATGGAAACGCGTAGCGCGCAGCTACCGCCCACCTCAAACAACACTCCCAAATCAAAGGTGCGCACCAAAACAATCACAAGAGTAATAGAATGGCATACGAAGAGTGCGTCAGATCAGAGGTGCTACCTCATTAATCCGAGAATCGCTCCTGTTTTAGCCACCTTATGCCAACTCACGGGAGTCGGGTCCACGTATTCACCTTAAAGAAAACGTCGCCACCATCCTACTTCATTCTGGAATCTCCACCGCGTACACAGTTGTCAAAGTGGTTTTCGGTATCGACAGAGAGTATGCCAGATATCCGATCCCGGTCTCTTTAACAACCAAACGTTGTTATAAACCGTGGTTATAACTTTTAAAATGGTATTTATACTGTAAAAATTAAAATAAATTTCAAATACATTTCAATATCATAATATCATTTCAAACATCATTTATTTGAACATCAGTGATTTTATAAAATACCATTTAAATCTATTCATTTTTTTTAGGAATTAGTTGCCTTTTTACTCACCTTTAAAAGTTAAAATTTTCCATTTAAAACCATTTAAAGTCAACTAATTACATATTAAGTTCCAAAATTTAAGCCCCTTTCCCAAAGATTATTTCCATTAAATTTTATTAAAACAATCAACAATTCAGTTTCCGAAGCACTTAAAAAATGCTACTTAAAGTTATAGGGTTAAGACAGTTATTTACAAAAGACAGCATTTAAGTGCTGTAATAGATTATTAACTTATCAATTAAGTTTTAAATTCCCAAAATATAACTTATTAATAATTATTTTACTTAACTAAAATCTCACCTTTAACAATAGTCAGAATTTCCCAAAATAAGTTATATTCCAAAATTTTACTTAAATATTCATTTGTCTAACATTTTGACTTATTCAAAAATCATTATAAATTTTATAAAAAATCCTTTAAATACATTTAAACCAGAATATTATAAACTTCCATTTAAAAATATTTTTTTAAAACATTTCAGAAAAATATTATATAAACCACGGGTTTGTATATAGTTTCTAGCCTAGGTCAAGTGATACGGATATATATCATTTCAATCCGCAATTTTACAAAAAAAAACCGGGTTCTATCATTTCAAACCCGCAATCCCAAGTTAAAAATAAATAATTAAATAATTAAATAAATAAATGAAAAAAATTATCGTTCAGGCCTATCATTTCAGCCTATAACGATCTCAAATTTATAGGGAACTTGCAGTGATTAACAGTAAATAAGCATTAAATAGTATAACTGCAATAATATTAAAATAAATAAATAACTGATGATGTGGCAATTAATAATGGGGCTTAACATCATACGCTTGTATCACAGGCAGATAAAATTTAATAAAATAAATTACAATTACACTTGTGATAAATTCACAGATATATAGATATGTTTGTCTGGTGAGAAATACTCACCTTTTCGCTGCTGAAGATTCAAATCAAACAACGGTATCTATCCCGAAAGAAATGAACAGAGGCACGATAAATCCAGCAGATGTGACACCTCAATTTCGAACTTGAAAAATAAACGAATAATAAATTACGCGATTATGAAGGGATCAAAGCAAAATTTAATAACAACCGAAACGAGATTTATAAATTAAAAGATTTTTGACACCCGCAGCTTGACTATTCCATCACTCAATTTGTTCAACATCTCCAATCCTCTTCCCTTTCCAAATTTGTTATTTAAATGCTTTGGAAAAAATGCTTTGTAAAAAAAAATTCTTTGTTAAATCAAATAGGCTGAGTCTTGAAATAAAACGTTATTAGATTTTCATAAAAAAATACTTTGAAAAAATGTATGCATGCACTTATGAAATGACAAGGTCGTGTGATTTGTTTCACACGCAACTAATGAACCACAAATCATTTTCCAGGTTTGTCTCCATTACACACTTCCATTTGTTTAAATCTTCAAAGTGGCTCACGAATGCAAATTCACATGTCCACCAAAACTACAGGCGTATATGGTTTCTTCTCCAGTGATGCAAAAAATGAAAGATATTTATTTTGTTTGTTAACATTCTATTCAAAAGTGACACCCTTATTCAATTTCACGTGGCCACAACTACAGGGACGCATGCTAATATGTTCTACAGCATGCAAAAGAAAGAAACTAGGCTTGATTCCCTATATTAATGGACATGCACGACAAGGTCAGGAGGAAAGGAGATGCACACTTATCATGGATGGCAACAACATACTTGAGAGGTGGAGTAGTCGAGCATGGTGGAACGAGGAGGAGCAAAGTATGCAACGTGAAAAGCTTGAGAAGTAGAAATAAAAATAAAATAAAAGACAGATGCGTACCTTCAACACACGCATGCAAGAAAAGAAGGTGTAGCTCTCCAGGTGATGTAAAATTTGTTTTGAACGTGTGTTGTATAAATATAGGGGAAGGTCACGTTGATTTTAAGGATGAGCAAGATTACAGGTAAGAAGAAAAATTTAATGCGTGAAAGAGAAAGGCAGGAAGTCTTTGCATTTGAAATTCAACTTTAAAAGAAATAACTTCTTGCATTTTTAAGAGTGCGTACATTTCAAGTAACGGTTGAAAAAAATAAATGCATAAAAGAAATTTGATTGATTTTTGTTGATTGAATTATAGATACGGCAAGAAATAAGATTTTCAAATTCTCGTGTTTTATTAAAAAGGAAAAACTAGCGAAATTAAAGGTGAAGAAAACGGCAGGTAATTGAAAAGAAACGGCAATGATATTAGCTTTGGACGCTACTTCATTAAAAGATTTTATACTAAATATAATAGCTGCGTGTTAAAAATTTGTTAGGCTAAAAGATGTATACATATACAGAGAATTTCGAAATCTGGGTAAGAAATAAATGCAGACAAGAAAGAAACGGAAACTAGAAAATTTGAAATTTCCGTGCGTTGATAAAGAGGGATGAGTGAATTTATGGTGAAGAAACGGCAAGTGATTAATAGATTGGTTCATTTTAAACTTTTTCTTCAATTAATGATTGCGTGCGTTTCTTTCTTTATATAGGCTGAGTGATTTTAGCAAGGATTTTACGCCAATTTAAAACCAATGAAAGCTGTGGAAAAAGTAACGTTTTGCTATTAAAATCTACTAACTGATTTGTTAATCCATATAGATATTGCAGTATGCATTTTAAAATACGCCAAAGTGACGCAATACAATACGCCCAAAATTTATGCAAAAGTAACATTTTTAATTTATACGTTTATACATTACTTATACCATTACAATGCGTACCCTTTTTAAATGCGAAATTTAACAGTCTGTAAAACACTGAATTTTACAAAGTTATTACTTAACTAAAATTTTAACTTGTTTACATTCTTCGTATTTAAAATATACATAATTTATTTTTATTAAAATTCCAATTGGAGTTGTCTTTTAACAAAGTAAAAATTTCAAAACTTCCAATTTTATATTTAGACTTTTAGGAAATGATTAAATCAAGTTAAAATTTATTTTAAATTTCAAGGTTTTATAAATAAAAAGAAATAAAGAGTAGGCAATTAAAAAGGCAAGCAATTGAGACAATATAACGCATACCCTTTTAGTTTCTTCCAAGCCATAAATAAAAGATATAAACAAGCAATAATCTAATAAATAAACATGACTGTCAAAAATAAAAATAGAAAGATAAAATAGAGGTGGATATGTGAAATGATAATAATAAGAACATATATATATATATATATATAATATGTAATAAAAATAGAAAAATTTATTGCGTGTAAAACGCTGTATTTTATCAAAAAAGTATAAGTTTTAAATTCCCAATAAATCCATATATTTGATTTCTCAATCATGATATTTAATCGACTATTAACTTATCCTCTTATGGGTAATATTAAAATTGGTTTTTATACTAATACATAAAAAAATTCCCAATTCATCCAAATTTCAATTAATTACTTTCCAATAACTACCGTGCTTTAATCCTACTCTTTTATTAAATATGTTATCACTTTATAAACCTAGTTATTATTTGTTTATCTTTCCTTACAAAAATATATATTCCAATTTTCATCTTTCTTTTGTAATAACTTGTTGTTTTCAATTATATTGAATTTCCCAAATATATACATTTATCATAAATAAAACCTAAATCAATTTATTCAACTTGGTTTCATTCCTTTATTTCATCTTATGAATAAAATATAAATTTCCATTTATGTCATTTCATTTACATTCACACATTACAGTTACAGTCCTATCTCACATTAATGAACATTACCTACATTTAAATGTAATTGACTTCCTACTCTGAATTTAGCAGCCCTAAATAAAAAGGTGACTTGCATAAATGTTGTCACTAACTTTATATTACGCTCAAGTTTATTATTTCCACTAATTATCAGAATTGCTTATATAATGTTGAATTGCTTATATAATATTGAATTCACTCCATTATCATACGTTTATTTGCATATATTCAATTTAATACCCAAATGTAAAAGTTAAAACTACATTAATAGACTAATTAAATAGTAACTTACAACCGTTACTATATCCCTATTATTTTCATTTCATTTTAAACACTCACTTCATTATAAATTATAAAGGTTTTTTTTTTCTTCTTAAATTTAATTACAAAAATCTTATTAAATTAACCAGTTTAATTATCGAAATTTACAGGTCATTACACTCTTCTTATTAAACTTAAACCTATAGCACTGTAAACAGGCATGCTTACATAAAACAATATGTGTATTACCCAGTTTCACAGCAAACTATCATCACGTGTCATGTATTTAAACTAATGCATACAAATTAACATAGACTATGACTAACATAATACTTTCCAAATGTTTTATATATTTCCAGACAACACGTGCCTTCATATATTGAATGTTTGCACAATATACCTATGTAACCAAGTATAATATATCCAGGAACAAAGCAAAAGATAAAAAGTAAAATAAAATAATATACATATATAACCACCTTTGCAAAGAAAAGAGGAGGCAAATCAGGGGTGGGCGATACATGCATGGTTCTCGGCATGGGGAGGAAAGGTGAGGTAGCATGGAGGGAAAGCTTCGGCTGTGACTTGCGTGAGGGACGAGGTCAGGTGGCCTCGAGTGGATGGTCGCACACGCTGAGGTCCAACTTAGCAAAAGAGGGGAGGTTGATAGAGGAGAGTTTGATGGAGATCGCGGAAAAATGGAAGCTCGGTAGAGAGATAAAATGCTTTGCTATATATATTTTTTCGATTTATATTTTTCTTTTTCTTTATTATATATGTACGATGCTCAGAACGAATGTAAATAAGGAAGAGAGAGGATGGCAAGAAGAAACTGTTCAGAGGCAAAAAGAGAAGTGACAAGTGACTGTTAAATATAAATTTATATATGTTATAAATGTTCTTTTCAAAATGCAACATAAGTATCGAGACGAAAGTGAAAGGTCAGCTATAATACTTAGATATGATAAATTCAATTAATATTAATAGCTACAGGCTATTGATTGTCTCACGGAGCAACGAAAAGGCACAGATCAAGTTAAGGAACCGATACGCTGATCAGTCCATCGATTTCGTCCTGTCCCGAATTTCAAATTGACTATTTGAATATACCGTAGAGATCATCGCGACGAGACGATCGAAACGGTATACAAATATCAGTGGTGCGATTGAATTATAAAAATTTAAATTTTCTACCAGCGGAAAATGCAACAAAAACGCTGAAAAATAAGATCGATGGAGCTAAAGATGCCCGAATTTGGAAAAAGAAAAATGACGCCTTGCTCAGAAGATGATTTAGAATTTTTCTATGTAAAAATATTTAGGTTCTAAAAACGTCTTATTTTCATCGCTTTTTAACTGATTAAATTGAAGTAAATTTACGCATGAAATAAACTTTCATATTTTCGGACGAAAATTTACCGGTTGCTATGTTTAACTGGACGCATTCCAAATATCAAATTTATATTTCAAAATTTTATCGTTTAAAATTTCACAAAATTCAATTAGTAACTTATTAAAACCGGTTAAATTTACGGGTCGTTACACTAAATTAATATTTTAAAGCAAAACAACATAACATTATACTTAACTATTTTGCTGTTCAAACCATATTTTCAAAACAAAAATTACTTGCATAAGTCCAAACATTAATTTAAGAAACAAATCGAAGTAAATTTAAGGTTTTCCTTTTTCTTTTTGAAACAACATATAAATTTTAAATTCGATTAATTTACACATAAATATGGCTCAAAATATTTCAAAAGATTTATAAAACATTCTTCAATCCATAATTTTGTAACATGTACCATGATCCAGTAATATAATGATTCCAACATTTTATTCAAATAATGTTTACTAAAATAAAAAAGATTAGACGAGTTAGGAATATATGAATTCATGACAACCAAATCTAGATCTAAATTACGTGTATATAAAATCATTGAACAAAAGAGAATAAAAGAAAATCTATGATTGATAATATCAATATTACATGGTAACAGATGAATAGGATATCAAATTCAACACGATGACAAAATAAACGATTCAAAGTAGAACTTTGATAATAGTAATAACCTAAAAAAATACAAGGAGAAGAAATAAAGATATCGGGAATTACAGAAATGTGAACATGGTAATATGTATGTATGTATGTATGTATGCATGCATGTATGCATATACATATACATACATGCATACCTATATACATATATACACATACACATACACATACATACATACATACATACATACATACATACATACATACATACATACACACACATAAGTATATATAAGAAAATTACCTTTACAATGAAGCCTGAAAAATTACACCTTGAATGAAGAAGAATTCCTATATTCGACAAATCCATTTCCAGATCTGCAATTATCTAGAGACAACCATCTTCTATTCTCTTTTTATTTATTTTTTTGAATTTTGTATTAAAATTGTAAGAACCATATCCTGTGGAAATTTTGACCTTGAGAAGATGAGAATGAGAGAGACAAACGACAGAGAGAAAATTTTATTAAAGAAGGAAATAAAAGGGTTATTCAATATATGCTCATTACTCTCCTTTTAATTAAGATCTTCTTTTCATTTAAAAATAAAAGACCCATCTTATTCCTTAAGGTAAGGCTAGCTATAACATGGGCTATTTGGGCTTTAAAACATATATAATACAATTAGTATTATTCTTATTTATATCCAATTCAAATTTCTTATCGATATTGTATACTAATACATGCCTATAATTGTTATATGCACACTTTACTAAATATTAACAGCAATAAAAAAATCAAATAATTTTTTTTAACAACTAAAATTTCAAAAATATTAATTTATATAATTATATGAAGCCATCTTTTAGTATTTATGCAGTTTAAATCAAAATGAAACATTCTACTGATATCAATTTCGATACACACGGTTATAATTTTTATATATGCACTTTACTAAATACTAATGGCATTCAAATAAATAAAATATAATTTTTTAATTATACTTCATAAATATTAATTAATTTAATTAATTTTCATCTATTAAAAATCAAGTAAATCATGTGGTTTATTCGGAATATTAATCATTTCAGTTGTGTAACTTAAATGTGCAAATTCAATTAGCGATTAATGTTGAACAATTCAAATATTAATGTTCACGTGTCCAATTTTCTTTATTATAAGCATTACCCATTAGTGATAATTGTTTACACTAATTCACTTCTTCAAAAGTATATTACTTTGGACATACGGAATTTGGTAATGGGCAAAATTCCAATATCGCCCATATTTAACTCTATAATCCAAACATAAACTCCTTGGTTCAATAATAACAATTATTATTAGCCGAACTATATGCCTGCAATGAAATGGTATTTCGAACCATTGAAATCGACAATCATCTACTTATGTCAGACTTGAATTGCTCAAAACATTAGATTGATAATTTAAATTTGGCAAAATTTAGCATGTACAGTAAATAAATCAATCACAAAATCACAGACACAGAATAATATAGCAATAAGCCACAGAATAGAAAAATAGTAGTTCATGAAGCTATTAAATAAACAACAATGTTTGAAACAAAATACAGCAGAAATCTCAAATACAGAGTAGTCTCTAATACAGAAACAAATGACAAGTCTGAACATAAACAACTGGAATAGACTGAAATAACATGAAGCTAGATAGATAGATCTTCGAACAAAGCTCCAATTAAAGGCGAGTCTTAAATGCCGTGACTAACCCGAGCATAAAGAAAAACACAAAACACTTGAGTCAGGATTAATATTCTTATACCAGTAAATTCAACTAAAGTGAAATGTCCAAGTGAAATACAATATAACTTAAAGGATGTTTGGGATTTCCATCCTCTAAGGATCCGTGGAACTATCTACTATGCAGTAATATACGCTATTATAATATGTTTATCAGTAAAGTAAAGTTCTAAAATAGCGTTAAGCTGTTACCCATATCCCCCTTAACACATTTTATATATTCCCGTAGTCTATACAGTATCGTAAGCTCCACCAAACTGGTGGTTCACTCAGAGGGCACTCCATAGGTACAGTGCAAGCCAAACTCGTAGAAGGCGTGATAAGGCACGTGACAAGGCACGCTAGGCAATGCCAGGGTAGAATTACCATTTGCACTTCCGGACTGATGGTAACGCATAGCAGCTACTACCGCCCACCTTGAAACACACTCCCAAATAAAAGGTGCACCTAATCAAATCACAAAAGCAATAGAATGGTATCGAAGAAATGTGTCCGATAGGGGAAGCAAACCCACTTGGCCTGGTATAGCTCCTGTTTTAGCACATCAAGTTGACTCACGGTAGTCAGGGCTGCGCTGATACCTCATATGGAATCATCGTCAAATCATCATACTTCGTTCTAGAATCTCCATAACGTACACAGTTGTTAAAGTGGTTTTCGCTATAGGCAAAGAGTATGACAATATCTGATCCCGATCTCTTTAACAACCAAACGCTTATTTCACACCGTGGTCATTTTCATTTTAAGCAGTTTATACTTCCTATCAAAATATCATAATCCCTTCAAAAAAAATCATATCACTTTCGAAATCGTGTTCACTTTCGAAATCATGACTACAAAATAGTTTAAACCATCTTATCTAATATTTTCATTTAATTCATTAAATCTAAATCATAATAGTTCCCACCAAACAGTTTGAATATTTAAAAGTAGTTTTATATATATTAAAATAGTTTATATTTAAAATAAGTTATAGATAAAATAGTTTTATATTAAAAATAATTTATATATATTAAAAATATTTTATAGAACAAAAATAGTTTCCTCCAATTTCACAAATCAATTGACATCAACTTAAATTCCAAAATTCGATTTAAATCAATCCCAGTTCAATAGTTTCAATTAAAAAGGTTAAAGATTTAATTCATATTCTCAATAACCATTTCAATTTATATGGATTTCAAATCCAAGGTTGAAATATCACTTCAATTCAAAGAAGATTCAAAGTTCAAATATTCAAACATTTACAATATAATTTTCATTTATATTTCAACATTTAACTTTAACTTTGTTTAAATTTGAAATATTCACTTAATCAATTTAATATCATCAAATGAAATCTCAATTTATAAATTTAAATCAAATAAAAAAATTAAATATCTAACTTCATTTATATTAAATTCTAAAATTATTAACTTAATAACTTTTAATATCATTTAAATAAAATCTCCAACTACACATTTTAATCAAATTACAATACTCAAATTCAAATTTTATTTAAATTTAAATATTCATTTAATCCTTTTAACAAAAATCAAGTTATCAGGTTGTAAATTTCATATCTTTGAAGCCTCAAATCAATAAGTTTTAAATCATTTTTATTTAAATTCAATTTCTTAAATAAATCAAATTACAAATCAGCTTTAACTTATCTTTCCAACCTTTATTTATTAAATTTATTATAAAAATTTATTTTTCTAAAATATAATTTTAAATAAATACTTAAGCATATATATATATATATTAATTGAATTAAATTTTATTTAATTAAATTTTATTATATATTTTTTTTTTCAAAATAAAGTTATAAGAAAAATCTTAAAGATTATAGTTTTAAAACTAAGTTATAAATTTAAATTTTCCAAAACATATAATTTTAAAATCTAAATTTACACATATATTAAATAACATTTATATATATATATATATATATATATATATTATATTTTAAAAATCAAAATTTACTAAAATCCATATATTTCCTTTCAAAACTTTGGAAATCATTTTCGAAATATAGACCAACGGTGTCCCTATATAATTTTCTACCATATGGTCAAGTGATGTAGATATTTATCATTTCAATCCGCCATTTGAATATCTACGGGTATATATCATCTTGTTATCCCGCTTTTTGGCAAAGCCGCGATACCAAAAGATCGGCCAGAAACGGAGAACAGTTCGTCTCATACTCCGTTTCGCCATGGATATCACTGAATTTTATCCGAGTCCAGATTGAGCTACAATTGATAGGACACGGCAAGAAAGTCCATAGGAGTCAGAATCTCAAGTTTCAAGTCAATCCGAATTCATACGCTAATGTTATGATCGGTTCAACTTGTAGGAAACACCCTGGTTTCGAACCCATCATGATGGGTGTCTTCGAACCCATCATCGTGCACCATTCGATACCATCACCCTCGAACCGAAGGACATCGAACCCATTGGTTTCGAAAACATCAAAGCGCCTCACCTTCAGCTCCATCCACTTCGAATCCATCACGGAGTCCTTGTTCGAACCCATCATGGAGTCCTTGTTCGAACCCAACTGTGCAGCTTCATTCGAAACCACTGGGTCAACCAACCATGATGACGTGTCTTCCATCGGTTCGAATACGCCGAGATATATGGAGTCGAAGCGGTCAACACGGAGTGAAGACCGGATCGATTCGAAGTTTGCGCTCCACGCCACCACGAAGCCACGTGCCTCCATGGATTTGAAAGGATCGATTCGTAACCTTGGTTTCGAACCAAACAGCTGAGCAACAAACCCAATTTTGAACCCATCATATCTCCTAACCTATTGATCCAAATGCCACGAAATTTTCACTGAAGCTTGCGTACATGTTGAAGAATGTCCACGCCAAATTTTACCTCGATTGGATGAATTCTTGATCGGTTCGAATGGAGTTCGAACCGATGCCAAAGTGGGCCCAAACTCCCTGAGACCGTGCGTGTGGGCCCCCTCACGTGCCAGACGTGGTCTCCCAAGTTTTCAGCGAAATATCAGCAGCCTACGCCTATAAATAGAGCCCCAGGGCCAGCGAAAAAGGGATCTTCTGACTCTAAGGCGCCCAGACTCTGCCGGATCAAGATCTCCATCATCCTATATCATAATTTGATTGTTGCTTTCGAATTTTCAGTTATAACTTGCTGTTGATCGCTGTAACAACTTGTAAACATTGAAAGAGAATCAATAAAATATCAAAAAACTTCACAGTGGACGTAGGCAACATGCCGAACCACTATAAATCGATTTTCTACGCATTTTCTTTACTGTTGATTGGATTTTTTGTTAGATAATATCTGTTTTGAACTTGCATTCTTGACCATTATCTCATCAACGACTCCCGAAGAGTGTTGTGCCCAATTTTGACGCAAACACTTTGGTGCTTTCACTGAGAAAACCCAGATTTTCTCCTGCTCGTTGGATCTGTCATCGATACCGGATTGAATAAATCTAAGAGAGAGATCCAGATCATTGAATCCAACTTCCTTCCCTTCTATTCAGATTTGCATAAAGTCTAGGAAAGGAACTCAACTCTAAAGATGGTTAGCACAAGAACCACCTCAAACGCCGTCAATCAAGAAGAACAGGATAGACAGAATCCTGCCCCTCTACCTCCATCTAATCAAGATGCCGCTGGGCACTCAGAGCCGTCGGGTCCGGTTACCCGACAAGAGTTGCAGCTGTTACTCCAAGAGCTGACCGAGAGTCGGCGACAACTAGAAGAACAGCTACGTGCTAACAATGAGCTAATCAACAAGCTGGATCGTCAGAAACGAAAGAGATCCATGAAAGATCATGCTTCTCACTCTTCCAGCGAAAATTCTTCATCTTCTGATTATCATAACCGGCCTCCACGACCCTGGTTAGATGGGAGTCGTTTGCCACCTGTTGGAAACCAACCGACATTGACCGTTGGACAAATAAGAGTTGGTCCGTCAGCCAGCTTCCAAACCGGACCCTCCTCCCGAGTAGGCGCCGTTCCTCGTCACGCCGCAGAATACCGTACCACTAGCGTTGCGGCTGAACCAGGGGTCGACGCTCAAGACCAGTCGGACCTAGACCGTCGTCATAGCGGTCGTACTCCTGAACTGTACGTCCCAGAGGACTATGAGCCGAGAAGGCAAGATGTGAACCGTCGACGATATTCGGTTCAAACCCAAAGTATGGAACGTGACCATACTCCAGCGCAAATGCCGGATCTTTCAACTATGATACGTCAGATGATCCGTGAGAGTCAGGGGTTCACAAACGACGATTGGGGAGTTTCCCGAAGTCATACTCCCTTTACGGACGATATTCTTAATGCTGAACCCCCACGGCAATTCTGAATGCCCACTCTGCCCATGTATGAGGGAAACTCCGATCCCAACCAACATATTCTAAAATATGAATGGTCGATGACTGCTGCCAGAGCCGACAACGCTGTGAAATGTCGTGGTTTCCCCATATCCTTGGGGGGCATCGCCACCATGTGGTTCACCCGATTGCCTCCTCGATCCATCTCCTCATTCGACCAGCTGGCCACGAAATTCGTTGAGCAATTCCGCATGCACGTCGCAAGGCCGAAAGATGTCAACACTCTATCTAGTGTCACACAAGCTCCCGGAGAGACACTCAGACACTACTTAGAAAGATTCCATACTGCATGTGCAGAGATTAGTAATCCAAACGATAACTCCATCCTTATGGCATTAACTAAGGGGATCGACCCCGATTCTGAATTTGGCAGTTGGCTAGCTAGGAAACCACCTGCTTCATTAGACCGTTTCCATGCCAAAGCAGCTCAATTCCTGAGACGGGAAGACGCGAAACAGTCTAGGAAACAAACTGACGCAGGACCAAATGCGGGAGGAACCCAAAGCAAGGTTGCAGTAAAATAGTCCGGTGAGAGCTCCGGAAAAGTTCAGTTGAACATTAAAAATAAACAAGCTCGGCGAAGAGAGAGCGTGAATCAACTTAAAAAACAAGATCAAAATCGTGGCCCGCAACGCAAAAATCCGATGTTCGACAGTTATACTCCTTTGAATACTTCACTGGAGGACTTGTATTTGCAGACCCGTAATACAATTCAGTATGAAAAACCTGCTCCAAGACCGTCGTCGGAGAGACAAATCCAGACGGGAAAATTTTGCAGGTTCCATGAAGGCTACGGGAACAATACGAACGAGTGCCGTCACTTACAAGATTTTGTTGAAAAACTGGTCAGAGAAAGGAAGCTGGAACAGTTTGTGCGGACACCGCAGCCCAGAGAAGCGGGCCTGTCTAATCCAATCAATGAACCCAATCGACCGAGGCAGGAAGACTCGACTTGTCCCCGTGGGAGATTGGTGATAAACGCCATCAGTGGCGGGCCTATTTACTCAGGAGCCTGGAACGACGAAGAACCTCGTCACTGTCACACATGACAGGCTCCTTCAGTCTATGAACGCTTTGTAGCTTCCTTTACATTCTGAATTTTGAATTTGTAATAAGGCACTGACTTTGCCACATTTTCTCATTTCAGCAAATAAAATGCTATCTCTTCAAGCTAAAGCTGTGATTTACCGAATACAACGTTCAACAATCACGACACACGAAGAGCTAAGTTCCATCGAACAATGGAATTTATTCAAATAGCGAGTGACTGCGTTACAACCGGCCACTCACTAAGTGAAACCCCAGCTTGGGGGCAAGCCAACACATCGAAGCCTGAACTGGACCAACACACGACAGTCCATTCAATAATTCGTTCCCGGAGCACGAATGGACTCCAACTTCCCACAGCGTGAATTGGAGTATAAACATTCCATAACTCGTTCCCTCCGCGCGAACGGACTCCAACTTCCCAGAGTGTGAATTGGAGTATAAACATCAAATCCATCGTTCCGAGAGTGCGAACGAACTCCTAAAAAGCCCAATTAGGTGTGACTGACCACCTATCGGCTAACTCCAACTTCCCACAGCGCGAATTGGAGTATAAACATTTAACAATTCGTTCCCAGAGCGCGAACGGACTCCAACTTCCCACAGCACGAATTGGAGTATAAAAATTTAACAATTCGTTCCCAGAGTGCGAACGGACTCCAAATTCCCGGAGCGCGAATTGGAGTATAAACATTCAACAATTCGTTCCCAGAGTGCGAACGGACTCCAACTTCCCACAGCGCGAATTGGAGTATAAACATTCAACAATTCGTTCCCAGAGTGCGAACGGACTCCAACTTCCCACAGCGCGAATTGGAGTATAAACATTTAACAATTTGTTCCCAGAGCGCGAACGGACTCCAAATTCCCGGAGCGCGAATTGGAGTATAAACATTCAACAATTCGTTCCCAGAGTGCGAACAGACTCCAACTTCCCACAGCGCGAATTAGAGTATAAACATTTAACAATTCATTTCCAGAGCGCGAACGGACTCCAAATTCCCGAAGCGTGAATTGGAGTATAAACATTAAACAATTCGTTCCCGGAGCGCGAACGAACTCCAACTCCCCACAGCATGAACTGGAGTATAAACATTCCATAATTCGTTCCCACTGCGCGAACGGACTCCAACTTCCCACAGCGCGAATTGGAGTATAAACATCCATTCCAGGTTCCCGGAGTGCGAACCAACCCATCAATGCGGACTCCAAATTCCCAGCGTGTGAATTGGAGCACAAACACCAAGTTAAAGTTCCCGTAGTGCGAACTAAAGTGTTAATACTAACTCCGAGTTCGTAGAGTGCAAGTTGGAATGTGAACATCATTCCCAAGTTCCCGTAGTGCGAACTAAAGTGTTAATACTAACTCCGAGTTCGTAGAGTGCAAGTTGGAATGTGAACATCATTCCCAAGTTCCCGGAGCGCGAACCGTGTTACAAGCATCAATAACTCTCGAATTCCTGGAATGCAAACCAGGTTATCGATCTCAAATTATTCTAAGTCCCCGGAATGCGGACATGTGCTCAAGACTTGCAACAAGTGCGATCAACCACCAAAAATACGAGTGCTGTTCCCCAAAACTGGGGGGCACGAAAGCTAAATATTAATCACAAACCGAAGTGATACAATGTCCGAAGTTCAACTCATTCATCAATCACAACCTGTGACCAAGATTTTCAGGCTTGGCAAATGAAACGAACTCTACTTAAACGGTGAAAACACCACAAGTACACCGGACCGAAAACAAGACACTGCAAGTACTTAAGCACAAATAGAACAAGAGTTGAAACAAAGGAACTAAATTTTATTTCAACTAACTTGAAACAAGAACTTACACACAAATAAGTTCTTCCAAAAAAGAATGCCTGCTAGCAGGGGCCGAACCTGCATCTATACACGACCTACTGACAAAAAACGAAGACAAGTACCTATCTACCAAAACATCTACTTGAGAAGCCGATTTATTTCTTCTTTTTCGTCCTTCTTACTAGTGGTACATCATCAGTGTCACTAGGGACAGAAATTCTTCGTTTTGAATGTCTCCTCTCCGGCGGTGGCTCTTCGGCTGGAGGCATGATGTCAATATCCTCCTCGGAGCTTGAGTCTGCATGGAGGCTTCCCGCCGGAGGAGTAGGGGGGACTGGATCCGTGACGGAAGACGGGATAGTGCCACCCGATGACACTACCCTAGCAGGTGCAGGACTCTGCGCCGCCGTACTACCACTAACATTACCACTGTTCCCCGCAGCCTCTATTTCGGCGCTGATTTCGGCCAAAATTTCCTCATCACGAGTCGCATGGACTTGGCTGGGGGCATCCACGGTCTGCATCGAAGGACTTGAGATCGGCGGGAGGCCACTAATGATGATAAATGGCAAGTCAGAGAAAGAACCACCCTGCTCACCGAGCAGCTCGCTCACCATTTGTTCATCAACGGATAAGGATCTCCCCTGCGCCGCCTCAGTTGATATCGCAGTTACAACAGTAGTCTTGGTGGCGATGGCCTTATCTCCTTTGCTTGATTCTTGAGCCACAACAGTCGGCGCAACTCCAGTCACTAGGCAAAAAATAAGAAGTTATTAGTAACTGCTGCAAAACAAACACTCTATTCAGAAAACGCTTGAGATAACTTCGGAATACCTTCCCCAGTTTGGCTCGCAGACGGCTGAATGGCCTCGGAAGTATGCTCGCGAATAGGAGATAAGCGCGGCTGTTCCGGGTCGTAAGCAGGAACGGGCTGCAAACCGACCGCAGATACAGGCACCGACGAAGATGGTGTGGTGACTTCAGTGACAGCAGAATGGTGCTCAACACCTGATCCCTCTCCGACTTCCAGGGAACGACCGCCGATCATCTCCTTCTCATGAGCGATGATGGCGTCATGAAGGATCTTCTTCTCATCATCCGTGAGCAGCCAGTTTTCAAGTTCGAATCGATCGACCGCTTCACCTGGATGCGCTTCCTCTTCCTCCTCAACCAATCGGTCCCAGGCGCTACGAAGGTGAACCGGATAATCTTGAAGCCAGGCCAAGTTTCTGTGTTTTAACACATTGGCGTTGTAGGTTATGAGCAAATCTTCGATATCGGCCTCTAGCCTGGCCTCTGCCTGTTGAACCTTCTCCTCCACCTCCGCTTCGACCGCCTGAACTTTGGCCACGGCCACATCTCTTTCAGTGTGAAGCACTACGGCTTGCTCGCAGGCTTCTTGCGCCGTGTTAAGCGCGTCATCTCTATCTTTAATAATTTTGGCAAATTTAGCCTTGAGCTCATTAAGTTCTTTTAACGCCGCATCCCGCTCAGCAGTGACGATAGTGTTCTGGTGGCCCATGTCTTCCACCGTAACGTAGTGCTCCTTTTTCATTCTATCCATGGCTGCTTGAGCTTCATCGGCCTTTGTAAGAGCCTCCATCTCTGATTTTCGAGATGATTCAGCCTCGGTATTCAGCACTTGTATGATACGGTCTTTTTGAGCCAGCTCGGTTTGAAGCTTTTCAATGGTAGCCGCTCGTTCGAAGGCCAACGCCGATGCCTTATCGGCCGCACTATACCACGCCTTGTATTGGGTGTAAAAGTCATGCACATAGTCGAGCGCTAACCGCTCGGCCTCCGGCGGGACTCTTTTCAGGTTAGAGGGAAAGACGTAGTTATCGAATCAAATATTCGGGAACTCCCTCTTTAATTGCGCAAGTCTAATTGCCCCTTCCCCCGAGATTTCAATAGAGAGCTGCTCTGTGACTATCGGGGTCATCGCCTCAGATCGGGAAGATTGAGAAACCGACGTATATCGAGAAGACTCGGAAGGATGAGGGACATGAGCAGGAGGTTGTACGGGATCTCTGGAAGTAGGAGGGGTACGCGATCGCGATCGACGCTTATAGCCTCTGTCCGTGTCATATCTCTCGTGACTAGAATACCCAGAGCGTCCCTGGTCATAATGCCCAGAGCGCCCCTGATCATAACCTCTATCCCCTTCTCGCCTGCGCGAATCGTAATATGAAGGCTTGCGGGAATGTCGAAGACTCCTAAGCATTGAACCTCGCTTAGACATGATATCTGCGAAGCAAAATAAAATAGAATTAATCACCTTCCAAAACAGGTAGTTTACAGTCAAAGGTTATGTAGTGTCGTGAAATGTGTACGAATATGCATTCCCCCCGACCAACCAGAAGTGTCGACCTCGCTGGTAATAAGAGGCTCGTTCAATTCTAGAGTACGATGGAATTCCTCCAACCCGGCATCATGTTGAAAAGACACATCGTCCGGGATTGGAAGATCGGCAAGCCCTTCAAAAAGATTTTCGGTTCTCGGAGGAGACATCTCCGAGATTCTAACTCCGGGAGCAGAACGGGCCGTGACGACCGATTTCCATCTCCACTTCTTACTTGACTTAACCATGGCAGCCTTGCCTTTTCTCTACTCCACGACATCCGGAACTGCGTCAGTAGGCCCGGTCAGCGGCTCATCATCGGTGTGGGTTCTTTCAGAGTCAGCTTCCTCAGCTGTAGTAACTCCGGGTTTCTTGTGCTTGGCTCGTTTTTTCAAGACGACCCTTAGTGCCACCTCAAAGCTTATGCTCTGCCCTTGTTCGATCAACCCGCAGGCCCGGAGATTCCTATCCGTCAATAACACGTCGATATCCCTATCTCCACTCGGGACTTCTCGAAGCACTCGCAACATCTCCCTAAAGTGCTCGCCCTCAGGTCGCTGAATCACCACTGTAAAAAAGGATAAAATATAAGTTCCACTTCGGCTGCAATTGCCGTAGTAATTATTTACGAACTCAGCTATACTCACGTCTGAATAGCCATCGTCGGGCAAATCCAGGAGGACATCTGACATAAAACCATTCTGTCCTATAATAGCTCAACCTGGTCCAAGACCCGGTAACCACTTGACAATTTCTCACCGCTTCCAGGAATGTGAAGGAGGGATAATCACCCCGAGTTTTGAAATTGAACAAGTATCTGATCTCAATTGGGAGCGGTGGTCGATGGAGATATTCCATAAATGCAATGTACAAGCTATTGATCGACGCATATCCGTTCGGGTGCAGCTGAGATGGGGCGATCCTCAAAAACGACAATACTTCCCTTATATACTCGTTGAACGGAGGAAGTGTCCCGGTCGCGCACGCATGGCGGTTAAATGTTGTATATCCCTCCGGCGGATTATGCGGTCTATCATTCGGCCCCAGCAGTAGCACATCATCCAGCGACAGGCCGTGCCTCAAACATATTCTCCCCAACATGTCTTCAGAGATATTGGATGGAACGGAATCTGATGGATTGGCAATGAACGACGCATCGGGAAGTTCATCCGGGGCTGGACCAATAATCTCAGGATCAATATCCGGAATCTCTAGCCTCGGAGAGACTGTACCTTGAGTCTCCTGCTGCTGTGAACTTGACGGTTCCATAACTAGCTAACTCACGAGAAACCATCGTTAGACGACAAGAACCCGTGCGTCCCCCAGTGTAACGTGTATGAGTGTATGTTGTGCAGTGACATGCATTACTTGAATAAATGTTGTAGAGTTAAAGAAATATGCAAACGACAAAGCTACGGAGTCCAGCTATAATGACCGTCATCGCTGACCGTCATCACTAATCCGCCTCCATGATGGAAATTGATCCGGATAAAAGTTGTTATAGTTCCATCGACGAGCTTCGAATGACGGTCATGTATGCAGTTTAATATTCAAGTCCAAATGTGCAAGAGTGAAGCTCGTCGGGGTTGTGCCTAGAAAATATCAAACTTTGGTATCCATCATAGAGGGTTCGAAACCATCACAACGACTTCGTTCGAACCCGACCGAACATCTCTTCGTTCGAATCCATCCTGACGTCGCTTCGAACCCATGCAGTTAGACGCACTTCGAATCGATAACCAGATGCCAAATTCGAACCGATCGATAAGGGACGACTTCGAATCGATCATTGCTTGACAAGTTCGAAACGACAAGGGAACCCTCAACTTAACGTCATCCACGTTCGCATCGATACTCTTCGTATCGATGCGAAGTTATGGACTTCGAAACCACAGCCAATGGGTTCGAATCCATCGATTCGAATGAACCCATCGAATCCATCGATTCGAATGAACCCATCGAATCCATCAATAGGTACAAACTGCGTCACCCCCATAGGGTCGTCCAAGAAATTGATTCGAGCACGAGTCCCCATATGGCTTCGAAGCCCTCTGCCAGACCAGATCTGACTTTACCGATCGATAGAAAGGCGCAGGTTCGAAGTAAATTTGCCATTCGTCGTTTGAATTTGAGGCTGATTACCTAGTTTGAACAATGAATTCGAGAGATTGAAGACTTGAATCCTGGTCGATTCGATGATGCGACACAGTGTTTTCTCTTTTGGAGCTCCGAAACGATGAAGAACACAGAAAAATCAAGGCGAAAGTAAAAAAGTAAAAAGTAAAAAATGGCGAGCCCACTGCTACTTATATGAGGCGTTGAAAGCAACCGAGACGATTTCTCTCCCAGTCAACCCAACCGGCCACAACCGGTCAAGTACCAGATCGGTTCAAAGTTAGCTTTCGAACCCATCTGCCTAAAGCCCTATCGATTCGAAGTTCACCTCATGCTTCAACGGTACGAAACGCACTATAGAGTGACAGGCTGCATCGATGCGAAACGAACTGTGGGCACATCGATTCGAAGACCTTGTTCACATCAACCACTTCGAATCCATCCATGGCCTATCGATACGACAGATGACTTCGTACCCATCTTCTTCCAATTCGAATCGACTCGAATAATAATTTCGTATCCATTCCCTCAAACCGGTTCGAATGTTGATTTCGAATCCATCATAACACAAGCATACCGCGTCCATACAAATGTGAATTTCGAACCCATCGATGCTCGAATGCATCGGTTCGAAACATTACACTCACGCAATACAGAATTCAATTCCTTCAACCTTCACTATCAATTCAGGAGAGGATCGATACGAAGGAACTTTTCTAAACAACCGTCAAGCGTTGTCTCAACTCAAGTTTCCAAATCGGTTTAGGAGAGAATCGATACGAAATTCAATAGCCAACCAAGCTGGCAACGACTCGTGAACGCACAACGTTTGCAAGGGTCAAACTAACATATATACGTAAAAGTCGAACTAACAATCGATTTTAAACATTTACAGGGGTCAAACACTCATCCTGTTACGAATGCAATAGCCAACGGCTAAGCAATATTATACAGCAATCAATCATGTCAACACAAGGTTACAACAGCACAGCATACGAGTTCCAGCAAAAAAGAGAGCAATGATTGTTCAGAGAGAGATTGCAGCTATTCAAAGCACGTCATGTTCCCACAAGACGTACTTTGGGGGGCAAAATGTTATCCCGCTTTTTGGCAAAGCCGCGATACCAAAAGATCGGTCAGAAACGGAGAACAGTTCGTCTCAGAGGCTGGTCATACTCCGTTTCGCCATGGATATCACTGAATTTTATCCGAGTCCAGATTGAGCTACAATTGATAGGACACGGCAAGAAAGTCCATAGGAGTCAGCATCTTAAGTTTCAAGTCAATCCGAGTTCATACGCTAAAGTTATGATCGGTTCAACTTGTAGGAAACACCCTGGTTTCGAACCCATCATGATGGGTGTCTTCGAACCCATCATCGTGCACCATTCGAAACCATCACCCTCGAACCGAAGGACATCGAACCCATCGGTTTCGAAACCATCAAAGCGCCTCACCTTCAGCTCCATCCACTTCGAATCCATCACGGAGTCCTTGTTCGAACCCATCACGGAGTCCTTGTTCGAACCCAACTGTGCAGCTTCATTCGAAACCACTGGGTCAACCAACCATGATGAAGTGTCTTCCATCGGTTCGAATACGCCGAGATATATGTAGTCGAAGCGGTCAACACGGAGTGAAGACCGGATCGATTCGAAGTTCGCGCTCCACGCCACCACGAAGCCACGTGCCTCCATGGATTCGAAAGGATCGATTCGAAACCTTGGTTTCGAACCAAACAGCCGAGCAACAAACCCAATTTCGAACCCATCATATCTCCTAACCTATTGATCCAAATGCCACGAAATTTTCACTGAAGCTTGCGTACATGTTGAAAAATGTCCGCGCCAAATTTCACCTCGATTGGATGAATTCTTGATCGGTTCGAATGGAGTTCGAACCGATGCCAAAGTGGGCCCAAACTCCCTGAGACCGTGCGTGTGGGCCCCCTCACGTGCCAGACGTGGTCTCCCGAGTTTTCAGCGAAATATCAGCAGCCTAGGCCTATAAATAGAGCCCCAGGGCCAGCGAAAAAGGGATCTTCTGACTCTAAGGCGCCCAGACTCTGCCGGATCAAGATCTCCATCATCCTATATCATAATTTGATTGTTGATTTCGAATTTTCAGTTATAACTTGCTGTTGATCGCTGTAACAACTTGTAAACATTGAAAGAGAATCAATAAAATATCAAAAAACTTCACAGTGGACGTAGGCAACACGCCGAACCACTATAAATCAATTGTCTACGCGTTTTCTTTACTGTTGATTGGAGTTTTTGTTAGATAATATCTGTTTTGAACTTGTATTCTTGACCATTATCTCTTCAACGACCCCCGAAGAGTGTTGTGCCCAATTTTGACGCAAACACATTTCAACCCGTAATTCCAAAATTCAAAATGAATGAAAATTGCTTGGGTTTATCATTTCAACCCATAATGGTTTTCCCCTAATCTACAAGATTGTTCGGGTACGTATCATTTCAACCCATCGGGAATTTCTAAACTACAGGGAACTTGTAGAGTGAGAAAAATATATGATAATAATATAACTTATCAACAACATGCATATATCATCAGTAAAAAATATAAAAGGATAATATATACAACAGGTTATGGTGTCATATGTCATAGGTAAACAGCTATAAATAATGTCATATCATATTTAGCAATTAAGTAACTTAACAATTCAAATTTAATAGCATATTTCAATCGTCATTTCATGTGAACTAAATTTACTAAATACTAGAATGTTAATCATAGGTGATTGCCCACCTTTCGAGGCTAGATAAATTAGACACACAACAGGCTACGATTTTGTATTACGAACTTGATAATCGACCGATCCAAATGAAAAATTGCAAAGCAGGGCATGATGGACTCGAGATCGATGAAAAAAGTTGATAATTTGAAATCGATGAAAATAAGTCAAAAGTTAGCATGATCGAAAATGGAATAAAATATATTATATCCTTTTCTAAAAATCAATATTCAATTTAAAACACATATTTAAAATAAAATATATATATATATATATATATATTAAAATCAATAATTAAAAAAATCTTTATATATATTCTATTTCAAAAACTTTTTTTCCTCTTTCTTAAAACACATCTAATAAAATCGAATTCTATATTATGTATATAAGCTGTGCAAACAAATATACTTTTATATATTCTATTTAAAATACATATATAAATAAAATCATTATATACGTAACAATTAACACCAATATCAAAATAAATCTTTATAAATATTTTTTTAATCATTATTAAAACATATTAACATAAAATATATATATGTTATATTACAAAATCCTTACTTAGTCTAAACACATAGTTTTGAAATCAAACATATCTTTGTATACGTCTCACAATCAATATTTTAACTTAAACACATATTAAAAATAAAATCTTTATAATATATATATATGTATGAAAATCAAAATATTTGAGTATATATACATATATATTTCAAAATCAATTTTTAAATCAAATACAATTTTAAAATGAAAATCTTCATACTATATTGTATTGAAGAAATCAATATTTTAAATATAATACGTATTAACTAAACATATTATACATATATATAATCAAATCGCATGAATATAAAACAAATCACTCAACTACCTTTTGCTGTGTTTGCACTTGAATATGTAGTAAGTGCGTTTGAATGGAAAATGCACAGCATCTAGTTAAAATGCAGCACGTATGGGAAGAGAAGGCGGAGAAGAATGACAGACTGGAAGCAGCTACTACAAGGGTTCTGGATGGCGAGTCTGGGTCGCTGGAGCGGGCAAGGCTGTGGTCGGGGAAGCTGCTATCAGGAGCAGGTGGTGATGGTGCTGTCATGTGGATGGGTCGTGGGGTAGGCTTATGAGCATGGTCAGGTGGAGAAAGCAGAAGGGCAAAGTGAGAGGAAGCACTGTATGGGAGGAGGAGGCCGAGGTGGGGTCAGGGTCGTGGTGGTTTGCTCAGTTGTTTAGAAGGGCTGTTGCGTTTTGCTTTTGCTTTTTTTGGCGTGAGCTTGCATGAAATGTTTGGGTTACAGGGAGATGCGGCTATTGTTGGTGCGTAGTGTGCATTGTCATTAGTTGCTGAAGTGTATGGCGGCATGAAACAAGGTGGAAAACGAAGTAGTTCGCCTAAGACAAGCTTTGGAAGGAGACGAGCAAACTCTCTGGAGAATATCAAATGTACAAATATAAACTTTTTTTATAATCGTAGAAATGAAATTGGATGAGAATGACTACGAACAAGAAGAAAAATATATATTGAAAAATAGGGAATAACAAAGGCAAGTACATTGAATTTATGAAATATTAAAAGCAAACGAACTGTTGATTTTAACCAGCGGATAATGAATGGTCATAAGAAACCAAAAGACTCCAGAAATGGTACCAATATGGTTAACCGTTTCGCGGTTATTGCCACTTACCAAACACCAAAATGCACAATTGAATATATTGCGAAGACCGGCATGACGAGACGAACAGAATAGTACAGAGATATCAGCGATACAACCATCCTATCGAAATTCGATTTTCATTACCAAAGATGCTGCTAAAATGCTAAAAATAAGATAAATGAGGATAAAACAATCCAAATTTGGCGAAACGAAATACGACGTCTCACTCAAAAAATGATTTACATTTTAATTATATAAAAACATTCATGTTTCCAAAATATTTTATTGTAAATTAATGGATTAAATTGAAATTGAAAATTACACAACAGAACTAACTTCCATACTTTCAGATGAAATTCTGCCTTTTGCTATGTTAAAATAGATGCACTTCAAATATCAAATTTTCATTGCTAAATTTAATTGTTTATTATTTACGAAAATTTTAGTTAATTACATTATTGAAATCGTTAAAATTTCTGAATCGTTACATTCTCCCCCACTCAAAACTTTTCATCCCCAAAAATGAATGAGGTAGGAGAATAGAAGCAACATAGAGAAAATATAGATTAGAAATACATATTACCAGATACAATAATAGAATTTAACCATATAGATTTCATTAATTTTTAAATCGATTTATTTTCAGCAAATTTGGTTTCAATTCATTTTATTCAATCAATAACTATTCATGGTATTCACATTTTATTGATTACAATTCAATGTATTTCAATCAATAGATTAGAATTTAATATGAAATTTCTTTCAAAACAAAATTTATTTTATTTAACTCATTTATTTATTCCATTTGACTTCATTTAACTTAGTTTCACTTTGAGTTCAATTTCAACTATTCTTAAGTTCATATTTATTTACTTAAGTAGCATTCTCTATTTATTACTAAATTTATTTCACTACATTTCTTTTAACATAAATCAAACATTCATTATACCAACTGAATTTTTATTTGTAAATTTCCTTTTAAAAAAATCATTTTTGGACATCTTATTAGTAATATTTATGTTGTATATTATTCAATTACATTCAAACCCTTTCAGGTAAATTTTATTAATGTTCTCGAATGTAATTATACCTTATGCAAAATTTTCTTTTATTTACACATTTATGTTGTGCAAAATTTAGTTTGAACAATGTTATTACTTAAGTTTCCACATGTATAATCTTTAATTACAAAATTCATTAACAATTTAACTTTTTAATTTCAGGTAAGCTATATATGTTTTAAAAATGCAATTGAGTATTATACAAATATATTTTTTTCTATTTCGATTGTT
Organism: Allium cepa; assembly: GCA_030765085.1. Classification (NCBI taxonomy): domain Eukaryota; kingdom Viridiplantae; phylum Streptophyta; class Magnoliopsida; order Asparagales; family Amaryllidaceae; genus Allium; species Allium cepa. Next base: position 442,427,058 of record CM060938.1, on the reverse strand, counting down.
TCAAGTTATTTCAAATTCTATTTCTTATTTAAACACTTAAATTATTCATAATTTTTTTTCATTTCAATAATTGAAAACCATCATTTAACATAATACTAAAGAGTTAAACTTTCGGTTTCACTTCACCCATTTTGAAATATATATGCGTACACACACACACGCACACACACATATATAATTTATAAATCAAATTATACTCAAGAAATTCAAATCAAATCCATTTTCCAAAACAAATGTAGCAAAGCTACTAAGTGGTCTCTCCACTTTGAGACTCGAAAATGAATGTCGATGATGCTGTAATCATCATCGAAATTATTTTCCAGCGACAAAAGAGAAGAGTACTGGCTTACACATTTTGTTCTTTGAAAATAATTTCCATTTGAAAAAACTTTTAAATAATATATTTTCAAAACTTTGAAAACCAAACTTTTGAAAAGCACCGGAAATTCAATTCTCAAATCCAGAATTTAAATTCATTTCATTTGCAAATCATATTTATAAACCATATTTATAAAATTTTCATTTCCTTATAATATATAAAATAGTTAATGGTTTAGGAGTGTTGAAAAAACAATAAATGATAAACTAATATTATCATTTCTAACAACCAATTCATTTAGCAATTTAATTTCAAAAAATTATACTTATATATATAAAATATAACCGTACATAAACTATTTTATTTACTAATTTCGAAAATAATATTGTGTCAGTTTGCTCTGTTCCAGTGTTTTGAATTTCTATCGATAGCGTTGGCCAGACGAATCGATCGAAACCCCAAAATTCAAACTTAACAACTTAAACAACACAATACAAAATATTTTTAATATCAATTTCAAATACATTCCCTTACAAGATGATTCAAGAATGCATTTTAAAACAAAGATAGAGATACAAATTTAGAGGGACTCTAACCAAAGAGAATTCTAACTAAGAAGATAGGTTCGATATGAAGATAAAACAACTAAATTTCAAAAGAGGAGGGATGGATAGACTTATATTAATGCGACCTTAACCGGATCAACCGAGACTTAGAAAAGACGAGAATATCATCAATGCAAGTGGGGACAAACTAGTTGAGAACATCGTAGAAAACAGGTTTCACAAAATTAACGAAGAAGGCAGGAGCATTGATTAATCCTAAGAGGATGACTAACCATTTATAGAGACCATTCGTCTGAGAGGAAGGATAACATTTCGAGCTCCAGGAATAGGATCGATGCAGAATTCAAATTCCTGCTTGGGAGGAGGAAAGTGACTTCACCAAAGACATCTAGATAGAGCGGGATAACAGGGATGGAGTCAAGATCAATAGGTTGATAATCAAGCGAGTAGATAAGCTGCCTCCAAAAATCCTAAGGCAGTCGGCATTCAATCACAAGAGAAATACCCTGATCATCTACTACAGAACAATTCAGGCTCTATAAGAAATAACATCATCATAACCGAGGATATAGAAATCTCCACGAAATCGATACCCATTGTAAAGGAGTTTCACCCCTTTACAAATCATACTGAGGTTGGGGGGACTGCCGATGGAATTAGTCATACTATAGAGCTATAGGATGCTCCAGTATCAAAAGAACACGAATAGGAAAAGACAAGAATAAATTTCAGAACAAAGGGGGTGTTTTGAAAATTCAAAAGAAATCCTAATCTAGGACGTAAAATTTCAAGCTCGATCGAATATGATTCTGTAATTAAATTTACCCCGTATACTAAGTTTTGCCTAAACCAGAGCTTTGATACTACTTGTAATGACCTGGTATTTCAAACTATTCAAATCGACAATCATCCACACAAGTCAGACTTGAATTGCTTAAAACAATAGTCTGTTAATTTATATTTGGAAAAACTTAGCATATACATTAAATAAATCAATCACAGAATCACAGACATAGAGTCATATAGCAATAAACAGCGGAAGTGAAAAATAGTAGTTCATGAAGCTACTATATTAACAACAAGAGTTTGAAACAAAATATAACAGAAATCTCAAATACAGAGTAGTCTCCAATACAAAAACAAATGACATGTCTGGACAAAAACAACTGGAATAGACTGAAATAACAGAAAGCTGGATAGACAGATCTTCAAACAAAGCTCCAACCTCCAAAGGTAAGTCTCAAATGCTGCGACACTCAGTTTGACCCGAGCATAAAGCAAACACAAATAACTCGAGTCAAGATTAACATTCTTATACCAGTAAACTAAACTCAAGTGAAATACAATATAACTTAAAGGATGTTTGGGATTTCCCTCCTTTAAGAATCCATGGAACTATCTACTATGTAGTAACATACGCTATAATAATATGTCTATCTTTAAAGTGAAGTATTAAAATGGCGTTAAGGCATTACCCATATCCTCCTTAACACATTTTATATATTCCTGTAGTCTATACAGTATCATAAGCTCCACCAAACTAGTGGTTTACTCTAAGCGCACTCCATAGGTACGGTATAAACCAAACTCGTAGAAGACACGATAAGGCATGTGACAAGGCACACGAGGCAATGACAAGGTAGAAATATGGTTTGCACTCCCGGGCTAGTGGTAACGCATATCAGCTACTACCGCTCACCTCGAGACACACTTCCAAATCAAAGGTGCACCCAATCAAATAACTAAACTAATTGAATGGTATCGAAGAAATGTGCCCGATAGGGAGAGCAACCCCACTTGGCCTGGTATAGCTCCTGTATTAGCCATATCAAGCTGACTCATGGTAGTCAGGGCTGCACCAATACCTCATACAGAATCGTTGCCAAACCATCCACTTCGTTCTGGAATCTTCACCATGTACATAGTTGTTAAAGTGGTTTTCGGTATTGGCAGAGACTATGACAATATCTGATCCATGTCTCTTTAACAACCAAATGCTTATTTCACACCGTGGTCATTTTCATTTTAAACAGTTTATACTTCATATTAAAATATCATAATCCCTTCAAAAAAAATCCTTTCAGTTTCGAAATCATATTCACTTTTGGAATCATAACTACAAAATAGTTTAAACCATCTTATCTAATATTTTCATTTAAATCCATTAAATCTAAATCGTAACAGTTCCCACTTAACAATTTGAATATTTAAAAGTATTTTTATATATGTTAAAATAGTTTATATTTAAAATAGGTTATAGAAAAATAGTTTTATATTGAAAATAGTTTATACGTATTAAAAATACTTTATATAACATAAATAGTTTCCTCCGATTTCACAAATCGATTCAAGTCAGCTTAAATTCCAAAATTCAATTTAAATCAATCCTAGTTCAACGGTTTGAATTTAAAAGGTTAAAGATTCAATTCTAATTCTCAATAAACCGTTTCAATTTATATCGATTTCAAATCCAGGTTTGAACTATCGTTTCAAATCCAATAAGATTCAAAGTTCAAATATTCAAACATTTACAACATAAGTTTCATTTATATTTCAACTTTTAACTTTAATTTTATTTAAATTTGAAATATTCACTTAATCAATTTAATAACCATTAAATAAAATCTCAATTTATAAATTTAAATCAAATCAAAAATAATTAAATATCTAACTTCAATTATATTAAATTTTAAAATTATTCACTTGGTCACTTTTAATAACATTTAAATAAAATCTCCAATTACAAATTTAAATCAAACTACAATATTCAAATTCAAATTTTATTTCAATTTAAATATTCATTTAATCCTTTTTACCAAAATCAAGTTATCAAGTTATAAATTTCATATCTTTGAAACCTCAAATCGATAAATTTCAAATCATTTTTATTTAAATTCAATTTCTTAAATAAATCAATTACATATCAGCTTTAACTTGTCTTTCAACTTTCATTTACTAAAGTAATGAAAAAATTCTATTTTTCTAAAATATAATATAAATAAATACTTAAAAATAATATATATATTAATTGAATTAAATTTTATATAATTAAATTTTATTTTATTTATTTAAAAAAAATAAATTTATAAGAAAAATATTAAAAATTATATTTTTTAAAACTAACTTATATATTTAAATTTTCCAAAACATATAATTTTAAAAATCTAAATTTACAGATATATAAAAATAATATTTATATATTATATTTTAAAAATCAATATTTAATAAAACTCATTTATTTCCTTTCTGGAAATCATTTTCAAAATATAGACCAACGGTGTCCGTATAATTTTCCACCATATGGTCAAGTGATACAGATATTTATCATTTCAATCCGCTATTCAAATATCTACGGTATATATCATTTTAACCCGAAATACCAAAATTCAAAATCATTGAAATTCGCTTGGGTTTATCATTTCAACCCATAACGATTTTCCCATAATTTACAAGATCGTTTGGGTATGTATCATTTCAACCTATAAGGAATTTCTGAACTACAGGGAACTTGCAGAGTAAGAACAAATATGATAATAATATAACATATCAACAACATGCATATATCATCAGTAACAAATATAAAATGATAATATATACAACAGGTTAGGTGTCATATGCCATAGGTAAACAACTATAAATAATGAAATACCATATTTAACAATTAAATAACTCAACAATTCAAATTTAACAGCATATTTCAATCACCATTTCATGTGAACTAAATTTACTAAATATAAAAATGTTAATCATGAGTGATTGCTCACGTTTTGAGGCTAGATAAATTAGACACACAACAAACTACGATTTTGAATTACGAACTTGGCAATCGACCAATCCAAATGAAAAATCGCAAAGCAAAGCACGATGGACTCGAGATCGATGAAGCAAAGTTGATAATTTGAAATTGATGAAAACAAGTCAAAAATTATCATGATTAGAAATGGAAACAAAATATATATTATATCCTTTTCTAGAAATTAATATTCACTTTAAAACTCATATTTAAAATAATACACACACACACATATATATTTATTAAAATCAATAATTAAAAGATACATTTATATATATTTTATTTATCATTTTTTTCTCTTTCTTAAAACACATCTAATAAAATCGAATGCCTATACCATATATATAAATAAGCTATTCAAGCAAATATACTTTTATGTATTCCATTTACAACACATATATAAATAAAATCTCTATATTTGCATATGTTAAAACTAATATCAGAATAAATCTTTATAAATATATTTTTTAAGTATTAAAACATATTAACATAAAATCTGTATATATTATATTACAAAATCCTTACTTAGTCCAAACATATAGGTTTGAATCAAACATATCTTTGTATACATATCAAAATCAATATTATAACCTTAACACATGTTAAAAATAAAATCTTTATAACACACACATACACACACATGTGTGTGTGTGAAAATCAAAATCTTTATGCATACTGAGCAGAAAGGTTCTTATATTCATTTATAATTCATGGTGTCCTAGTTGGTGTTTTTCTGTCAAAGGTAATCTATCAGTTAGGAACCTTTGAAAAACTTGGGTTAAAACAAGTGGTAAAAACCACAGAACAATCAATTTCACTAGATAATGAAGAGATGATTATCAAATTGTTAAGTGAAAAAGATTTACAGCCTTATAGGCAAACACATAAATTTATTCACATAGGTTTGATACAAATTGCTTTCAAACCTTTAACCCTTGAAGGATTACCAGAAAGCTTTATAGCTGCTCTAAGAGATGGTAGAAATTTAGACTGGAAAAAATCATTGATGGGACTAATACAGTCAAGTCTGGCACATGGACCAGTATATTTTAATGTATATCCAAATTTACAGCTTTCCTTATCTGATATAAACATATTAGAAGCTGTTACTTTGAATGTTAAAACTCATGGATATAATTATATTCCAGGATCTGAAGTTATATGTATTTGTTATAGAATTTACTATAAGCCTTTATATACTCTAAACCCACAGTGTAGATTGGTAGATAAACCTGTTAATGAGACAATTTTAATTGAAACAAATTTTAGTCAGTCTAATATAACTACTAGAAGATCAATTAAGTGGGAAGAGATTCCTCTTCCTGAAAGTTGGATTATTGAAAGGGCTATCCCTCCAGTACCAAAAATAAATGATAATATAACGCAAATTATACAAACTCCTGAGGGAAATATACAAATAGAAATGGAAAGAACTTCTTCTAATTCTAGACCAAGTTCTAGCAGATTAATTTTACCTAAAACAAAGTCTTTTCATTCCTATATTTCACCATTAGATGGTATCATTGAAACACCATCTAGGTTTTCAACATCTCAAATTAAAGAAAGGTTTTCTGATGAAGAATCTTCAAAAGAAAATACTGTTGAAAAATTATATAAAAATAAAGACAATATTGTAAAAGGAATTTATAACAACCAAGAACAGGATATAACCGAATCAGAAATGAATTTTTCTATTTAATGGATTACAAATCAAAAATTGATTTTAGCCCTGGCTCCCAAGCTAGACAAAGAATTAAAAATGAATTTAATCTCCCAAAATGGGAACCATTTAGAAAATGGTTTTTCGAAAACTTCTCAAAAGAAGAACAAAAATATTTTCAAGAAGAATTTTATAAATTCACATCTGAAAAAGATATATTATTTCCTTTTGTCCCCTGGTTCACATCAAACTACGTTGAACAATATCTTTCCATATTAGAAAGAGATTATAAACTTTCAAATGGAAATATTTTGAAATCAGTCTTTCCCCCTCAGCAATCTTTTCAGATTGAAAAGAATGGAAAGAATTTAAATTTTAATGCATTTTCCAAAATATTAGAAAATGATGTTTTACAAATTACAGTAAGACATATAAATCAAATAATGGAACAACAAAACTTTACAAATCTTTATTTAACAATAATTGGAGAACAAATGAATTCTTTACATAATAAAATAGAAAAACTATTCTCTGCCATAAATAAACTAACACCAACAAATCCAACATCAAGTGAGGAAGACAATGAAATTATTACTTCTTCAAATCTTCAACCTCCTCCTGAAATTAAAAATTTTAAATTAAAATCAGAAGAGTTTGAAAAAAGATTAAAAGAAAAATTGGACAAAATGAAAATAGGATTGGACAATTTGAGATTAAATACTCTTGAAAAAGAAACAATCCATGATAATTTAACCATCCAAGAAGAAGTAAATAAACTTGAAAAGTATGCTAATAAGCCTACTCAACCATTGTTTTATTATAGAAGACCCTCTCCTATTGATACTTTACCAGAAGAACCAGAATATATTAATAACAATAGTTATAATGGTAAAAGTATCTATGAGTGGAATTTAGATACTTTTACAGAAAAACAAATTTCTGTACTGGTTCATAGAATGTTAATGTATAGTACCATCTGTAAAACAAATGGGAATGATGATGTTACCGTTGCAAAAATGATAGTTGCAGGATTCACAGGCCAATTAAAAGGTTGGTGGGATAATTACCTTCCTTTAAGTCAAAAGGAAGAAATTTATAAAACTGTACGGCAAGAAAATGGACAATTAGTCCAAAATGCTGTATATACACTAGTAGTAACAATTTTAGAACATTTTACTGGCAGGGTATCTGATAATAGTGATAATATTCGTACATTATTACAAAATCTGAGATGTAAAACATTAACAGATTTTAGGTGGTACAAAGATACATTTTTAAATAGAGTTTTAGAACTTCCAGAGAGTAATAGCTCTCATTGGAAATCCAAATTTATTGACGGTCTACCTTCACTATTTGCTGAAAGAATAAGAAAAGTTTTAAGAAAAGATAGGGTAAGTATTCCCTATGATTCTTATACTTATGGGAAACTTATTGGAACATGTATTCAAGAAGGTTTAGCATTATGTAATGAAATAAAATTAAATCAACAAATTCAACGTCAAAATTTGACAGAAAAACACCAACTAGGACAATTTTGTAGTCAATTTGGCATGGAGATTCCAACCAATAAGAAATTTCATAAAAAGAAAAGATATTTAGATTCTCATTATAAAAAGAATAAGAGAAATTATTCTCAAAAAAGGCTAGAAAGAAAAGCGAAGAGAAAAGAAGAAAGAATAAATAAAAAGAACAATAAAATTATTCACTGTTATAAATGTGGAAAAGTTGGCCATTATGCTAACAGATGTAAATTAAAGAAGAAAATTGATAATTTAGAAGTTGATAATAAACTAAAAGGATCGTTAACAAAACTTCTGTTAAATTCAAGTTCTGAAGATAATTCAGACGAAGAAACTGAAAATGATTCATATGATTCAGAAGATCTTAAAGGTTTGGAAGATGATTCATCAGAATCTGATGAATGCTGCCAACCTTGTACACAAGGAAAGCCATGTTTAAGACAAATAACAGAAGATGAAGAGCATAAAGAAGAATTTTATAAAATTCTTTCACAATTTCAAGATTCAAGAATAAATGTTTTGAGCAATAGCAATATTGTAGATTTCTTAAAATCAATTAAAGACCAAGAATTAAGATCTAGAGTAATAGATCAAATGGAAGATATTCCAGAATCAAGTCAAAACCAAGATAAAAATAAAAATAAAAATATTATTATTAAAGATCCTTATTCTATGAATGAGGTTAATAAAATGTTAAAAGAAAGACAGAATATTGAATACCCTATTACCATTCAAGATTTGAATAATGAAATTCAAAATCTTAAAAAAGAAATCCAAGAATTAAAAAAGGATAACAAAAATTTTGATTATAGAATATCCTTTTTAGAATCATCAAAGCAAAGTATTACTATTAATGATAAAGATAAAGATTTTTCTCAAATAGAATTTCCTGAACAAAAAGACTTTCTTTCGAAAATGGAAATTATAACATCTCAAAAATGGTTTGTTGAGATAACTCTCTTAATTGATAATTATTTTAAAAAACAATTAATTGCTTTAGTAGACAGTGGGGCGGATATGAATGTAATACAAGAAGGAATAATCCCAACTAAATACTTTCAAAAAACTACAAACTCTTTAAGGCATGCAGGTGGACAAAAACTTGATATAAATTTTAAAATACCACATGCTTATATTTGCAAGGAAAAAATTTGTATCCCTACAAGTTTTTTATTAGTAAAAAATATTACTAACCAAGTTATACTTGGAACTCCATTCTTAGATAAAATCTATCCTATCACTAATATTGATAAAAAGGGAATTACAGGAATTTATGAAAATAAACCCATACATTTCCAATTTATAACCAAACCTTTTACAAGGGTCCTTCATGAAATGAAAGATCTTTTGACACAAAAGACTTTTCATTTAAATTATTTAAAACAAGAAATTAATTTCTTCAATATAGAAGAAAAGCTACAGAATCCTAAACTAGAAGAGAAAATAAAATTGATTTATAACAAATTTTCTTTAGAGATATGTAATGAACATCCAAATGCTTTTTGGGATAGAAAAAGGCATGTTGTTAGTCTTCCATATGAAGAAGGCTTTGATGAAAAGAAAATTTCTACAAAGGCAAGGCCATGCCAAATGAATTCCGAATATTTGGAATTATGTAAAAATGAAATTGAATCATTATTACAAAAAAAAATTAATCAAACCATCCCAATCACCTTGGTCATGTACTGCTTTTTATGTTAATAAACATAGTGAACAAGAGAGAGGTGTTCCAAGGTTAGTAATTAATTACAAACCTTTAAATAAAATCTTGAAATGGATAAGACACCCAATTCCTAATAAAAAGGATTTATTAGACAGACTTTACAATGCTCTCATATTTTCCAAATTTGATTTAAAATCTGGATATTGGCAAATTCAAATTGATAAATCAGATCAATATAAAACTGCTTTCAATGTTCCAATAGGACACTATGAATGGACAGTAATGCCTTTTGGATTAAAAAATGCTCCCTCTGAATTTCAGAAAATAATGAATGATATTTTCATTCCATATAGTGAATTTATCATAGTCTATATAGATGATATTTTGGTATTTTCTGCAAACATTGAAATGCATTTTAAACACTTGGATATTTTTAGAAAAATTATTATTCAGAATGGATTAGTTATATCAAAAAAGAAAATGTTTTTATTTCAAACAAATGTTAGATTTTTAGGTCATAATATTGAAAAGGGAAAGATAGTTCCTATAAATAGAAGTATAGAATTTGCTTCAAAATTCCCTGATATAATAAGAGAAAAAACCCAATTACAAAGGTTTTTAGGCAGTTTAAATTATATTTCTTCTTATTACGCCAATCTAGCTTCAGATTCCGCTATTTTATATGATCGACTAAAAAAGAATCCAGGACCATGGACTGCACAGCATACCAAAGCTGTCCAAATAATAAAAGAAAAGGTTAAAAATTTACCCTGCCTAAATCTGTCAAATCCAAATTGGGATAAGGTTATAGAGACTGATGCTTCAGACATAGGGTTTGGAGGAATCCTAAAACAAATTTGTCCAAACTCCAAACAAGAATATCTTATTAGATTTTATTCTGGAAAATGGAATAATAGCCAAAGAAATTATGCAACTATAGCTAAAGAAATTCTGGCCATAGTAAAGTGTGTTTTAAAATTTCAGGATGATTTGTATAACAAAAGTTTATTATAAAAACAGATTGCAAATCTGCAAAATATATGTTTAACAAAGATTTTAAACATGATGTTTCTAAACAAATGTTTGCTAGGTGGCAAGCTCATTTAGCCCCTTTTGATTTTGAAATAATTTATAAAAAAGGAGAAGAGAATAGTCTTCCCGATTTCTTAACCCGTGAATTTTTACAGGACAATGATTCCCAGAGGAAAGGGTAGTTCCTCTTTTCGCGGAGGAAGAGGTAGAGGAAATATCCTCGCTCAATATGGAAACAAAAAGCTTATAGCTGCAGATTTGACATCTACAAATGATCCTTTATATAAGGAATTCTTAGAATTTAAGAAAAGGCAAGAGGGTAATAGCCAAGCTTCATCATCATCATATGCTAGCATAGCTAATGAAGAAAATGAGGAAAGTATAACATCTTATGCAGAAAATCCTCATAAGGAAATAATAATTTTCCTTGAATTTAGTGACATAAAAAGGGAAAATAATCCCTGGAATTTAATGCAGAGATATCTTGATACTGCTTCATTCCCGATTACAGCTTATAAAAACAGGGGATATTATGAAGCAATAATGAAATCCTCAGAAACTTGTGAAATTACCCATTATAATACAGGTAATGACCAAAGCAATTATGGGTTCAGCAAAATAATTATTAAAAAACTCATAATGCCAGAAGAATGGGGGTTATCAACCCTTAAAGAAAAGGAAATATTCCTACAAGATAAGAAGATTACCATTAGATATAACTATTGGGATTATGTAAAAGCACTAAGCAAGGTGTTTCTTTATGAAAACACTAAAAAGAAGCATTCCTGGTTCATAAAGATTTGCGGTGAAATTTACAAAAGACCAATTCCTAATTGGTTCTATGACTGGTGGACAAATTATGGTCCGTCATTATCTATTCTTCCAAATAATATCATGGAATTATATTCTCAGTGGGTGAAAATTTCCCCTAAATTATATGAATTAGATCAAAGCCTAATGATTTCAGGATCAGGAAGCATGTTCTTCTTTTTGGAGTTCTCCGTTCCTTGGATTTGGAAATGGAAACCAGAAATTGGTGAAACTGACAAGGAAATTCCTTGTTTAAAAAGATGCTTTTTAACAAAATTCTGGGATAAATTAACCAGAATAGATAATGAGTCTGGCCAAATATATGGTCAAGAAATGATTTCAGTTATTGAAAGCTCTATTAAGAAATATCAGGAGCAGAATGAGAAAAGGCAGGAAAAACCGGTTCAAAGTCCTTTTAGATATATCTATAGAAGGCTGAAAATGCAGAAAGAAAATGTCACCAAAGAAGACATTTTATATGCATATATTGATGAAATGAAGAAAGACTTAGCCAAAAACTTTAAAGCAGATAATGTTTCAGACGTATCAATGGCATCGTCTAGGGCAAATGATGACAAGGATGACAAGGAGGAGCATTATTCCGATCTTAATGATGAAGATTTCAATGAAATTTTTGAAAAATTAGAAAGAGAGGCCCACAATATGGGTAAAGGTAAAACAATCAGCTGAAATCAAGGGCTAGCAAACAAATTACTTTCCAAAAATAGTTACAGGTGGCATACCTACTTTGATAAAGAAGAAGACTTTATAAGATTCCCGAATAATGAAGGACAATAATAGAAGACAGATGGCTCAGCTTTAATAAAACTAGCTCAGCTTTAATAAAGCTAACACATGCGGATTTAAATAGCTTTGAAATCCGAAGCCTTATATATTGGGAAGCTTTCTGCTCAGAAGGACAGACTCAGAAAAATCTTCTCCATCTCCTTCAAGAAAAGCTGTCTGCCATTAATAGTATTGAGTGTAATATTTGAGTGTAATATAAGTGTGTAAGGTGTGTACAATAAGGAAGAAGACTACTTCTTTATATCTGTAAGTTTTTAATCTTTGTAATATATTAAGCCTGATGGCAGGCTAATTATCTAAGTGTTGAATTATCTCTGTGCTTTGCATTTTATTTCATGACTATTTAATTTGTTGCATTACATGATAAGCTATAAATTTAAAATACATGGGTTAAGAATAGCATCAGAAGGCAGTAAATTCTGATAAATACAGTGTACCAAAGTCCATTTTTAGCCATGAGAAGGCGTTGTTTAGGACAGGTCTTACACTGATTTGTTCGTCAGAATTCATTGTCAGTTCAATGCTTGACTTGTAAAATTCCCTAATTTACTTTAAATTTTAGTTTCATTATGTAATGATCCTGAAGTCACTGTAGCAAAGTTACTGTAGCAAAGTTACTGTAGCAGTTGAACAGTGTCAGTATGGTATCAGAGCCATGAATAAATGTATAAGTCCAGAATAATTCAACACTTATTTCTTATAAATGAATATAATTAGGAAAAAGGAGACTGTTAAAAACACCATGGAAAGAATTTAAATTTTAATGCATCTTACAATACATGAAAGTGTTAAGAATATCTGTTAGATTACCTTTGGTTATATCCTGATGGCAGGCTAATTATCTAAGTGTTGAATTTAGACTTATGCCTTCTGATACCATTTTATTATCAAATTATTTTTATCAGAATATAATGTATAAGTCCATTATAATTAGATTTTCAAATCTAATAATGATACTTTTCAAATGAACAGATTTTCATTACAACCGAATCTTTAATAAATTCTTTCACAATTTCAAGATTCAAGAATAAATGTTTTGAGCAATAGCAATATTGTAGATTTCTTAAAATCAATTAAAGACCAAGAATTAAGATCTAGAGTAATAGATCAAATGGAAGATATTCCAGAATCAAGTCAAAACCAAGATAAAGATAAAAATAAAAATATTATTATTAAAGATCCTTATTCTATGAATGAGGTTAATAAAATGTTAAAAGAAAGACAGAATATTGAATACCCTATTACCATTCAAGATTTGAATAATGAAATTCAAAATCTTAAAAAAGAAATCCAAGAATTAAAAAAGGATAACAAAAATTTTGATTATAAAATATCCTTTTTAGAATCATCAAAGCAAAGTATTACTATTAATGATAAAGATAAAGATTTTTCTCAAATAGAATTTCCTGAACAAAAAGACTTTCTTTCGAAAATGGAAATTATAACATCTCAAAAATGGTTTGTTGAGATAACTCTCTTAATTGATAATTATTTTAAAAAACAATTAATTGCTTTAGTAGACAGTGGGGCGGATATGAATGTAATACAAGAAGGAATAATCCCAACTAAATACTTTCAAAAAACTACAAACTCTTTAAGGCATGCAGGTGGACAAAAACTTGATATAATTTTTAAAATACCACATGCTTATATTTGCAAGGAAAAAATTTGTATCCCTACAAGTTTTTTATTAGTAAAAAATATTACTAACCAAGTTATACTTGGAACTCCATTCTTAGATAAAATCTATCCTATCACTAATATTGATAAAAAGGGAATTACAGGAATTTATGAAAATAAACCCATACATTTCCAATTTATAACCAAACCTTTTACAAGGGTCCTTCATGAAATGAAAGATCTTTTGACACAAAAGACTTTTCATTTAAATTATTTAAAACAAGAAATTAATTTCTTCAATATAGAAGAAAAGCTACAGAATCCTAAACTAGAAGAGAAAATAAAATTGATTTATAACAAATTTTCTTTAGAGATATGTAATGAACATCCAAATGCTTTTTGGGATAGAAAAAGGCATGTTGTTAGTCTTCCATATGAAGAAGGCTTTGATGAAAAGAAAATTTCTACAAAGGCAAGGCCATGCCAAATGAATTCCGAATATTTGGAATTATGTAAAAATGAAATTGAATCATTATTACAAAAAAAAAAAAATCAAACCATCCCAATCACCTTGGTCATGTACTGCTTTTTATGTTAATAAACATAGTGAACAAGAGAGAGGTGTTCCAAGGTTAGTAATTAATTACAAACCTTTAAATAAAGTCTTGAAATGGATAAGACACCCAATTCCTAATAAAAAGGATTTATTAGACAGACTTTACAATGCTCTCATATTTTCCAAATTTGATTTAAAATCTGGATATTGGCAAATTCAAATTGATAAATCAGATCAATATAAAACTGCTTTCAATGTTCCAATAGGACACTATGAATGGACAGTAATGCCTTTTGGATTAAAAAATGCTCCCTCTGAATTTCAGAAAATAATGAATGATATTTTCATTCCATATAGTGAATTTATCATAGTCTATATAGATGATATTTTGGTATTTTCTGCAAACATTGAAATGCATTTTAAACACTTGGATATTTTTAGAAAAATTATTATTCAGAATGGATTAGTTATATCAAAAAAGAAAATGTTTTTATTTCAAACAAATGTTAGATTTTTAGGTCATAATATTGAAAAGGGAAAGATAGTTCCTATAAATAGAAGTATAAAATTTGCTTCAAAAATTCCCTGATATAATAAGAGAAAAAACCCAATTACAAAGGTTTTTAGGCATTTTAAATTATATTTCTTCTTATTACGCCAATCTAGCTTCAGATTCCGCTATTTTATATGATCGACTAAAAAAGAATCCAGGACCATGGACTGCACAGCATACCAAAGCTGTCCAAATAATAAAAGAAAAGGTTAAAAATTTACCCTGCCTAAATCTGTCAAATCCAAATTGGGATAAGGTTATAGAGACTGATGCTTCAGACATAGGGTTTGGAGGAATCCTAAAACAAATTTGTCCAAACTCCAAACAAGAATATCTTATTAGATTTTATTCTGGAAAATGGAATAATAGCCAAAGAAATTATGCAACTATAGCTAAAGAAATTCTGGCCATAGTAAAGTGTGTTTTAAAATTTCAGGATGATTTGTATAATCAAAAGTTTATTATAAAAACAGATTGCAAATCTGCAAAATATATGTTTAACAAAGATTTTAAACATGATGTTTCTAAACAAATGTTTGCTAGGTGGCAAGCTCATTTAGCCCCTTTTGATTTTGAAATAATTTATAAAAAAGGAGAAGAGAATAGTCTTCCCGATTTCTTAACCCGTGAATTTTTACAGGACAATGATTTCCAGAGGAAAGGGTAGTTCCTCTTTTCGCGGAGGAAGAGGTAGAGGAAATATCCTCGCTCAATATGGAAACAAAAAGCTTATAGCTGCGGATTTGACATCTACAAATGATCCTTTATATAAGGAATTCTTAGAATTTAAGAAAAGGCAAGAGGGTAATAGCCAAGCTTCATCATCATCATATGCTAGCATAGCTAATGAAGAAAATGAGGAAAGTATAACATCTTATGCAGAAAATCCTCATAAGGAAATAATAATTTTCCTTGAATTTAGTGACATAAAAAGGGAAAATAATCCCTGGAATTTAATGCAGAGATATCTTGATACTGCTTCATTCCCGATTACAGCTTATAAAAACAGGGGATATTATGAAGCAATAATGAAATCCTCAGAAACTTGTGAAATTACCCATTATAATACAGGTAATGACCAAAGCAATTATGGGTTCAGCAAAATAATTATTAAAAAACTCATAATGCCAGAAGAATGGGGGTTATCAACCCTTAAAGAAAAGGAAATATTCCTACAAGATAAGAAGATTACCATTAGATATAACTATTGGGATTATGTAAAAGCACTAAGCAAGGTGTTTCTTTATGAAAACACTAAAAAGAAGCATTCCTGGTTCATAAAGATTTGCGGTGAAATTTACAAAAGACCAATTCCTAATTGGTTCTATGACTGGTGGACAAATTATGGTCCGTCATTATCTATTCTTCCAAATAATATCATGGAATTATATTCTCAGTGGGTGAAAATTTCCCCTAAATTATATGAATTAGATCAAAGCCTAATGATTTCAGGATCAGGAAGCATGTTCTTCTTTTTGGAGTTCTCCATTCCTTGGATTTGGAAATGGAAACCAGAAATTGGTGAAACTGACAAGGAAATTCCTTGTTTAAAAAGATGCTTTTTAACAAAATTCTGGGATAAATTAACCAGAATAGATAATGAGTCTGGCCAAATATATGGTCAAGAAATGATTTCAGTTATTGAAAGCTCTATTAAGAAATATCAGGAGCAGAATGAGAAAAGGCAGGAAAAACCGGTTCAAAGTCCTTTTAGATATATCTATAGAAGGCTGAAAATGCAGAAAGAAAATGTCACCAAAGAAGACATTTTATATGCATATATTGATGAAATGAAGAAAGACTTAGCCAAAAACTTTGAAGCAGATAATGTTTCAGACGTATCAATGGCATCGTCTAGGGCAAATGATGACAAGGATGACAAGGAGGAGCATTATTCCGATCTTAATGATGAAGATTTCAATGAAATTTTTGAAAAATTAGAAAGAGAGGCCCACAATATGGGTAAAGGTAAAACAATCAGCTGAAATCAAGGGCTAGCAAACAAATTACTTTCCAAAAATAGTTACAGGTGGCATACCTACTTTGATAAAGAAGAAGACTTTATAAGATTCCCGAATAATGAAGGACAATAATAGAAGACAGATGGCTCAGCTTTAATAAAACTAGCTCAGCTTTAATAAAGCTAACACATGCGGATTTAAATAGCTTTGAAATCCGAAGCCTTATATATTGGGAAGCTTTCTGCTCAGAAGGACAGACTCAGAAAAATCTTCTCCATCTCCTTCAAGAAAAGCTGTCTGCCATTAATAGTATTGAGTGTAATATATGAGTGTAATATAAGTGTGTAAGGTGTGTACAATAAGGAAGAAGACTACTTCTTTATATCTGTAAGTTTTTAATCTTTGTAATATATTAAGCCTGATGGCAGGCTAATTATCTAAGTGTTGAATTATCTCTGTGCTTTGCATTTTATTTCATGACTATTTAATTTGTTGCATTACATGATAAGCTATAAATTTAAAATACATGGGTTAAGAATAGCATCAGAAGGCAGTAAATTCTGATAAATACAGTGTACCAAAGTCCATTTTTAGCCATGAGAAGGCGTTGTTTAGGACAGGTCTTACACTGATTTGTTCGTCAGAATTCATTGTCAGTTCAATGCTTGACTTGTAAAATTCCCTAATTTACTTTAAATTTTAGTTTCATTATGTAATGATCCTGAAGTCACTGTAGCAGTTGAACAGTGTCAGAATGGTATCAGAGCCATGAATAAATGTATAAGTCCAGAATAATTCAACACTTATTTCTTATAAATGAATATAATTAGGAAAAAGGAGACTGTTAAAAACAGTATTAAACAAGAATATAATCTCCCCCAAAATCTGGAGTTGTTGAATAAATGGACAATTCCAAAAATCGAACCAAAGGTAATCTATCAGTTAGGAACCTTTGAAAAACTTGGGTTAAAACAAGTGGTAAAAACCACAGAACAATCAATTTCACTAGATAATGAAGAGATGATTATCAAATTGTTAAGTGAAAAAGATTTACAGCCTTATAGGCAAACACATAAATTTATTCACATAGGTTTGATACAAATTGCTTTCAAACCTTTAACCCTTGAAGGATTACCAGAAAGCTTTATAGCTGCTCTAAGAGATGGTAGAAATTTAGACTGGAAAAAATCATTGATGGGACTAATACAGTCAAGTCTGGCACATGGACCAGTATATTTTAATGTATATCCAAATTTACAGCTTTCCTTATTTGATATAAACATATTAGAAGCTGTTACTTTGAATGTTAAAACTCATGGATATAATTATATTCCAGGATCTGAAGTTACATGTATTTGTTATAGAATTTACTATAAGCCTTTATATACTCTAAACCCACAGTGTAGATTGGTAGATAAACCTGTTAATGAGACAATTTTAATTGAAACAAATTTTAGTCAGTCTAATATAACTACTAGAAGATCAATTAAGTGGGAAGAGATTCCTCTTCCTGAAAGTTGGATTATTGAAAGGGCTATCCCTTCAGTACCAAAAATAAATGATAATATAACGCAAATTATACAAACTCCTGAGGGAAATATACAAATAGAAATGGAAAGAACTTCTTCTAATTCTAGACCAAGTTCTAGCAGATTAATTTTACCTAAAACAAAGTCTTTTCATTCCTATATTTCACCATTAGATGGTATCATTGAAACACCATCTAGGTTTTCAACATCTCAAATTAAAGAAAGGTTTTCTGATGAAGAATCTTCAAAAGAAAATACTGTTGAAAAATTATATAAAAATAAAGACAATATTGTAAAAGGAATTTATAACAACCAAGAACAGGATATAACCGAATCAGAAATGAATTTTTCTATTTAATGGATTACAAATCAAAAATTGATTTTAGCCCTGGCTCCCAAGCTAGACAAAGAATTAAAAATGAATTTAATCTCCCAAAATGGGAACCATTTAGAAAATGGTTTTTCGAAAACTTCTCAAAAGAAGAACAGAAATATTTTCAAGAAGAATTTTATAAATTCACATCTGAAAAAGATATATTATTTCCTTTTGTCCCCTGGTTCACATCAAACTATGTTGAACAATATCTTTCCATATTAGAAAGAGATTATAAACTTTCAAATGGAAATATTTTGAAATCAGTCTTTCCCCCTCAGCAATCTTTTCAGATTGAAAAGAATGGAAAGAATTTAAATTTTAATGCATTTTCCAAAATATTAGAAAATGATGTTTTACAAATTACAGTAAGACATATAAATCAAATAATGGAACAACAAAACTTTACAAATCTTTATTTAACAATAATTGGAGAACAAATGAATTCTTTACATAATAAAATAGAAAAACTATTCTCTGCCATAAATAAACTAACACCAACAAATCCAACATCAAGTGAGGAAGACAATGAAATTATTACTTCTTCAAATCTTCAACCTCCTCCTGAAATTAAAAATTTTAAATTAAAATCAGAAGAGTTTGAAAAAAGATTAAAAGAAAAATTGGACAAAATGAAAATAGGATTGGACAATTTGAGATTAAATACTCTTGAAGAAGAAACAATCCATGATAATTTAACCATCCAAGAAGAAGTAAATAAACTTGAAAAGTATGCTAATAAGCCTACTCAACCATTGTTTTATTATAGAAGACCCTCTCCTATTGATACTTTACCAGAAGAACCAGAATATATTAATAACAATAGTTATAATGGTAAAAGTATCTATGAGTGGAATTTAGATACTTTTACAGAAAAACAAATTTCTGTACTGGTTCATAGAATGTTAATGTATAGTACCATCTGTAAAACAAATGGGAATGATGATGTTACCGTTGCAAAAATGATAGTTGCAGGATTCACAGGCCAATTAAAAGGTTGGTGGGATAATTACCTTCCTTTAAGTCAAAAGGAAGAAATTTATAAAACTGTACGGCAAGAAAATGGACAATTAGTCCAAAATGCTGTATATACACTAGTAGTAACAATTTTAGAACATTTTACTGGCAGGGTATCTGATAATAGTGATAATATTCGTACATTATTACAAAATCTGAGATGTAAAACATTAACAGATTTTAGGTGGTACAAAGATACATTTTTAAATAGAGTTTTGGAACTTCCAGAGAGTAATAGCTCTCATTGGAAATCCAAATTTATTGACGGTCTACCTTCACTATTTGCTGAAAGAATAAGAAAAGTTTTAAGAAAAGATAGGGTAAGTATTCCCTATGATTCTTATACTTATGGGAAACTTATTGGAACATGTATTCAAGAAGGTTTAGCATTATGTAATGAAATAAAATTAAATCAACAAATTCAACGTCAAAATTTGACAGAAAAACACCAACTAGGACAATTTTGTAGTCAATTTGGCATGGAGATTCCAACCAATAAGAAATTTCATAAAAAGAAAAGATATTTAGATTCTCATTATAAAAAGAATAAGAGAAATTATTCTCAAAAAAGGCTAGAAAGAAAAGCGAAGAGAAAAGAAGAAAGAGAGGCCCACAATATGGGTAAAGGTAAAACAATCAGCTGAAATCAAGGGCTAGCAAACAAATTACTTTCCAAAAATAGTTACAGGTGGCATACCTACTTTGATAAAGAAGAAGACTTTATAAGATTCCCGAATAATGAAGGACAATAATAGAAGACAGATGGCTCAGCTTTAATAAAACTAGCTCAGCTTTAATAAAGCTAACACATGCGGATTTAAATAGCTTTGAAATCCGAAGCCTTATATATTGGGAAGCTTTCTGCTCAGAAGGACAGACTCAGAAAAATCTTCTCCATCTCCTTCAAGAAAAGCTGTCTGCCATTAATAGTATTGAGTGTAATATTTGAGTGTAATATAAGTGTGTAAGGTGTGTACAATAAGGAAGAAGACTACTTCTTTATATCTGTAAGTTTTTAATCTTTGTAATATATTAAGCCTGATGGCAGGCTAATTATCTAAGTGTTGAATTATCTCTGTGCTTTGCATTTTATTTCATGACTATTTAATTTGTTGCATTACATGATAAGCTATAAATTTAAAATACATGGGTTAAGAATAGCATCAGAAGGCAGTAAATTCTGATAAATACAGTGTACCAAAGTCCATTTTTAGCCATGAGAAGGCGTTGTTTAGGACAGGTCTTACACTGATTTGTTCGTCAGAATTCATTGTCAGTTCAATGCTTGACTTGTAAAATTCCCTAATTTACTTTAAATTTTAGTTTCATTATGTAATGATCCTGAAGTCACTGTAGCAAAGTTACTGTAGCAAAGTTACTGTAGCAGTTGAACAGTGTCAGAATGGTATCAGAGCCATGAATAAATGTATAAGTCCAGAATAATTCAACACTTATTTCTTATAAATGAATATAATTAGGAAAAAGGAGACTGTTAAAAACAGTATTAAACAAGAATATAATCTCCCCCAAAATCTGGAGTTGTTGAATAAATGGACAATTCCAAAAATCGAACCAAAGGTAATCTATCAGTTAGGAGCCTTTGAAAAACTTGGGTTAAAACAAGTGGTAAAAACCACAGAACAATCAATTTCACTAGATAATGAAGAGATGATTATCAAATTGTTAAGTGAAAAAGATTTACAGCCTTATAGGCAAACACATAAATTTATTCACATAGGTTTGATACAAATTGCTTTCAAACCTTTAACCCTTGAAGGATTACCAGAAAGCTTTATAGCTGCTCTAAGAGATGGTAGAAATTTAGACTGGAAAAAATCATTGATGGGACTAATACAGTCAAGTCTGGCACATGGACCAGTATATTTTAATGTATATCCAAATTTACAGCTTTCCTTATCTGATATAAACATATTAGAAGCTGTTACTTTGAATGTTAAAACTCATGGATATAATTATATTCCAGGATCTGAAGTTATATGTATTTGTTATAGAATTTACTATAAGCCTTTATATACTCTAAACCCACAGTGTAGATTGGTAGATAAACCTGTTAATGAGACAATTTTAATTGAAACAAATTTTAGTCAGTCTAATATAACTACTAGAAGATCAATTAAGTGGGAAGAGATTCCTCTTCCTGAAAGTTGGATTATTGAAAGGGCTATCCCTTCAGTACCAAAAATAAATGATAATATAACGCAAATTATACAAACTCCTGAGGGAAATATACAAATAGAAATGGAAAGAACTTCTTCTAATTCTAGACCAAGTTCTAGCAGATCAATTTTACCTAAAACAAAGTCTTTTCATTCCTATATTTCACCATTAGATGGTATCATTGAAACACCATTTAGGTTTTCAACATCTCAAATTAAAGAAAGGTTTTCTGATGAAGAATCTTCAAAAGAAAATACTGTTGAAAAATTATATAAAAATAAAGACAATATTGTAAAAGGAATTTATAACAACCAAGAACAGGATATAACCGAATCAGAAATGAATTTTTCTATTTAATGGATTACAAATCAAAAATTGATTTTAGCCCTGGCTCCCAAGCTAGACAAAGAATTAAAAATGAATTTAATCTCCCAAAATGGGAACCATTTAGAAAATGGTTTTTCGAAAACTTCTCAAAAGAAGAACAGAAATATTTTCAAGAAGAATTTTATAAATTCACATCTGAAAAAGATATATTATTTCCTTTTGTCCCCTGGTTCACATCAAACTATGTTGAACAATATCTTTCCATATTAGAAAGAGATTATAAACTTTCAAATGGAAATATTTTGAAATCAGTCTTTCCCCCTCAGCAATCTTTTCAGATTGAAAAGAATGGAAAGAATTTAAATTTTAATGCATTTTCCAAAATATTAGAAAATGATGTTTTACAAATTACAGTAAGACATATAAATCAAATAATGGAACAACAAAACTTTACAAATCTTTATTTAACAATAATTGGAGAACAAATGAATTCTTTACATAATAAAATAGAAAAACTATTCTCTGCCATAAATAAACTAACACCAACAAATCCAACATCAAGTGAGGAAGACAATGAAATTATTACTTCTTCAAATCTTCAACCTCCTCCTGAAATTAAAAATTTTAAATTAAAATCAGAAGAGTTTGAAAAAAGATTAAAAGAAAAATTGGACAAAATGAAAATAGGATTGGACAATTTGAGATTAAATACTCTTGAAGAAGAAACAATCCATGATAATTTAACCATCCAAGAAGAAGTAAATAAACTTGAAAAGTATGCTAATAAGCCTACTCAACCATTGTTTTATTATAGAAGACCCTCTCCTATTGATACTTTACCAGAAGAACCAGAATATATTAATAACAATAGTTATAATGGTAAAAGTATCTATGAGTGGAATTTAGATACTTTTACAGAAAAACAAATTTCTGTACTGGTTCATAGAATGTTAATGTATAGTACCATCTGTAAAACAAATGGGAATGATGATGTTACCGTTGCAAAAATGATAGTTGCAGGATTCACAGGCCAATTAAAAGGTTGGTGGGATAATTACCTTCCTTTAAGTCAAAAGGAAGAAATTTATAAAACTGTACGGCAAGAAAATGGACAATTAGTCCAAAATGCTGTATATACACTAGTAGTAACAATTTTAGAACATTTTACTGGCAGGGTATCTGATAATAGTGATAATATTCGTACATTATTACAAAATCTGAGATGTAAAACATTAACAGATTTTAGGTGGTACAAAGATACATTTTTAAATAGAGTTTTGGAACTTCCAGAGAGTAATAGCTCTCATTGAAAATCCAAATTTATTGACGGTCTACCTTCACTATTTGCTGAAAGAATAAGAAAAGTTTTAAGAAAAGATAGGGTAAGTATTCCCTATGATTCTTATACTTATGGGAAACTTATTGGAACATGTATTCAAGAAGGTTTAGCATTATGTAATGAAATAAAATTAAATCAACAAATTCAACGTCAAAATTTGACAGAAAAACACCAACTAGGACAATTTTGTAGTCAATTTGGCATGGAGATTCCAACCAATAAGAAATTTCATAAAAAGAAAAGATATTTAGATTCTCATTATAAAAAGAATAAGAGAAATTATTCTCAAAAAAGGCTAGAAAGAAAAGCGAAGAGAAAAGAAGAAAGAGAGGCCCACAATATGGGTAAAGGTAAAACAATCAGCTGAAATCAAGGGCTAGCAAACAAATTACTTTCCAAAAATAGTTACAGGTGGCATACCTACTTTGATAAAGAAGAAGACTTTATAAGATTCCCGAATAATGAAGGACAATAATAGAAGACAGATGGCTCAGCTTTAATAAAACTAGCTCAGCTTTAATAAAGCTAACACATGCGGATTTAAATAGCTTTGAAATCCGAAGCCTTATATATTGGGAAGCTTTCTGCTCAGAAGGACAGACTCAGAAAAATCTTCTCCATCTCCTTCAAGAAAAGCTGTCTGCCATTAATAGTATTGAGTGTAATATTTGAGTGTAATATAAGTGTGTAAGGTGTGTACAATAAGGAAGAAGACTACTTCTTTATATCTGTAAGTTTTTAATCTTTGTAATATATTAAGCCTGATGGCAGGCTAATTATCTAAGTGTTGAATTATCTCTGTGCTTTGCATTTTATTTCATGACTATTTAATTTGTTGCATTACATGATAAGCTATAAATTTAAAATACATGGGTTAAGAATAGCATCAGAAGGCAGTAAATTCTGATAAATACAGTGTACCAAAGTCCATTTTTAGCCATGAGAAGGCGTTGTTTAGGACAGGTCTTACACTGATTTGTTCGTCAGAATTCATTGTCAGTTCAATGCTTGACTTGTAAAATTCCCTAATTTACTTTAAATTTTAGTTTCATTATGTAATGATCCTGAAGTCACTGTAGCAAAGTTACTGTAGCAAAGTTACTGTAGCAGTTGAACAGTGTCAGAATGGTATCAGAGCCATGAATAAATGTATAAGTCCAGAATAATTCAACACTTATTTCTTATAAATGAATATAATTAGGAAAAAGGAGACTGTTAAAAACAGTATTAAACAAGAATATAATCTCCCCCAAAATCTGGAGTTGTTGAATAAATGGACAATTCCAAAAATCGAACCAAAGGTAATCTATCAGTTAGGAGCCTTTGAAAAACTTGGGTTAAAACAAGTGGTAAAAACCACAGAACAATCAATTTCACTAGATAATGAAGAGATGATTATCAAATTGTTAAGTGAAAAAGATTTACAGCCTTATAGGCAAACACATAAATTTATTCACATAGGTTTGATACAAATTGCTTTCAAACCTTTAACCCTTGAAGGATTACCAGAAAGCTTTATAGCTGCTCTAAGAGATGGTAGAAATTTAGACTGAAAAAAATCATTGATGGGACTAATACAGTCAAGTCTGGCACATGGACCAGTATATTTTAATGTATATCCAAATTTACAGCTTTCCTTATCTGATATAAACATATTAGAAGCTGTTACTTTGAATGTTAAAACTCATGGATATAATTATATTCCAGAATCTGAAGTTATATGTATTTGTTATAGAATTTACTATAAGCCTTTATATACTCTAAACCCACAGTGTAGATTGGTAGATAAACCTGTTAATGAGACAATTTTAATTGAAACAAATTTTAGTCAGTCTAATATAACTACTAGAAGATCTATTAAGTGGGAAGAGATTCCTCTTCCTGAAAGTTGGATTATTGAAAGGGCTATCCCTTCAGTACCAAAAATAAATGATAATATAACGCAAATTATACAAACTCCTGAGGGAAATATACAAATAGAAATGGAAAGAACTTCTTCTAATTCTAGACCAAGTTCTAGCAGATCAATTTTACCTAAAACAAAGTCTTTTCATTCCTATATTTCACCATTAGATGGTATCATTGAAACACCATTTAGGTTTTCAACATCTCAAATTAAAGAAAGGTTTTCTGATGAAGAATCTTCAAAAGAAAATACTGTTGAAAAATTATATAAAAATAAAGACAATATTGTAAAAGGAATTTATAACAACCAAGAACAGGATATAACCGAATCAGAAATGAATTTTTCTATTTAATGGATTACAAATCAAAAATTGATTTTAGCCCTGGCTCCCAAGCTAGACAAAGAATTAAAAATGAATTTAATCTCCCAAAATGGGAACCATTTAGAAAATGGTTTTTCGAAAACTTCTCAAAAGAAGAACAGAAATATTTTCAAGAAGAATTTTATAAATTCACATCTGAAAAAGATATATTATTTCCTTTTGTCCCCTGGTTCACATCAAACTATGTTGAACAATATCTTTCCATATTAGAAAGAGATTATAAACTTTCAAATGGAAATATTTTGAAATCAGTCTTTCCCCCTCAGCAATCTTTTCAGATTGAAAAGAATGGAAAGAATTTAAATTTTAATGCATTTTCCAAAATATTAGAAAATGATGTTTTACAAATTACAGTAAGACATATAAATCAAATAATGGAACAACAAAACTTTACAAATCTTTATTTAACAATAATTGGAGAACAAATGAATTCTTTACATAATAAAATAGAAAAACTATTCTCTGCCATAAATAAACTAACACCAACAAATCCAACATCAAGTGAGGAAGACAATGAAATTATTACTTCTTCAAATCTTCAACCTCCTCCTGAAATTAAAAATTTTAAATTAAAATCAGAAGAGTTTGAAAAAAGATTAAAAGAAAAATTGGACAAAATGAAAATAGGATTGGACAATTTGAGATTAAATACTCTTGAAGAAGAAACAATCCATGATAATTTAACCATCCAAGAAGAAGTAAATAAACTTGAAAAGTATGCTAATAAGCCTACTCAACCATTGTTTTATTATAGAAGACCCTCTCCTATTGATACTTTACCAGAAGAACCAGAATATATTAATAACAATAGTTATAATGGTAAAAGTATCTATGAGTGGAATTTAGATACTTTTACAGAAAAACAAATTTCTGTACTGGTTCATAGAATGTTAATGTATAGTACCATCTGTAAAACAAATGGGAATGATGATGTTACCGTTGCAAAAATGATAGTTGCAGGATTCACAGGCCAATTAAAAGGTTGGTGGGATAATTACCTTCCTTTAAGTCAAAAGGAAGAAATTTATAAAACTGTACGGCAAGAAAATGGACAATTAGTCCAAAATGCTGTATATACACTAGTAGTAACAATTTTAGAACATTTTACTGGCAGGGTATCTGATAATAGTGATAATATTCGTACATTATTACAAAATCTGAGATGTAAAACATTAACAGATTTTAGGTGGTACAAAGATACATTTTTAAATAGAGTTTTAGAACTTCCAGAGAGTAATAGCTCTCATTGGAAATCCAAATTTATTGACGGTCTACCTTCACTATTTGCTGAAAGAATAAGAAAAGTTTTAAGAAAAGATAGGGTAAGTATTCCCTATGATTCTTATACTTATGGGAAACTTATTGGAACATGTATTCAAGAAGGTTTAGCATTATGTAATGAAATAAAATTAAATCAACAAATTCAACGTCAAAATTTGACAGAAAAACACCAACTAGGACAATTTTGTAGTCAATTTGGCATGGAGATTCCAACCAATAAGAAATTTCATAAAAAGAAAAGATATTTAGATTCTCATTATAAAAAGAATAAGAGAAATTATTCTCAAAAAAGGCTAGAAAGAAAAGCGAAGAGAAAAGAAGAAAGAATAAATAAAAAGAACAATAAAATTATTCACTGTTATAAATGTGGAAAAGTTGGCCATTATGCTAACAGATGTAAATTAAAGAAGAAAATTGATAATTTAGAAGTTGATAATAAACTAAAAGGATCGTTAACAAAACTTCTGTTAAATTCAAGTTCTGAAGATAATTCAGACGAAGAAACTGAAAATGATTCATATGATTCAGAAGATCTTAAAGGTTTGGAAGATGATTCATCAGAATCTGATGAATGCTACCAACCTTGTATACAAGGAAAGCCATGTTTAAGACAAATAACAGAAGATGAAGAGCATAAAGAAGAATTTTATAAAATTCTTTCACAATTTCAAGATTTAAGAATAAATGTTTTGAGCAATAGCAATATTGTAGATTTCTTAAAATCAATTAAAGACCAAGAATTAAGATCTAGAGTAATAGATCAAATGGAAGATATTCCAGAATCAAGTCAAAACCAAGATAAAAATAAAAATAAAAATATTATTATTAAAGATCCTTATTCTATGAATGAGGTTAATAAAATGTTAAAAGAAAGACAGAATATTGAATACCCTATTACCATTCAAGATTTGAATAATGAAATTCAAAATCTTAAAAAAGAAATCCAAGAATTAAAAAAGGAAAACAAAAATTTTGATTATAGAATATCCTTTTTAGAATCATCAAAGCAAAGTATTACTATTAATGATAAAGATAAAGATTTTTCTCAAATAGAATTTCCTGAACAAAAAGACTTTCTTTCGAAAATGAAAATTATAACATCTCAAAAATGGTTTGTTGAGATAACTCTCTTAATTGATAATTATTTTAAAAAACAATTAATTGCTTTAGTAGACAGTGGGGCGGATATGAATGTAATACAAGAAGGAATAATCCCAACTAAATACTTTCAAAAAACTACAAACTCTTTAAGGCATGCAGGTGGACAAAAACTTGATATAAATTTTAAAATACCACATGCTTATATTTGCAAGGAAAAAATTTGTATCCCTACAAGTTTTTTATTAGTAAAAAATATTACTAACCAAGTTATACTTGGAACTCCATTCTTAGATAAAATCTATCCTATCACTAATATTGATAAAAAGGGAATTACAGGAATTTATGAAAATAAACCCATACATTTCCAATTTATAACCAAACCTTTTACAAGGGTCCTTCATAAAATGAAAGATCTTTTGACACAAAAGACTTTTCATTTAAATTATTTAAAACAAGAAATTAATTTCTTCAATATAGAAGAAAAGCTACAGAATTCTAAACTAGAAGAGAAAATAAAATTGATTTATAACAAATTTTCTTTAGAGATATGTAATGAACATCCAAATGCTTTTTGGGATAGAAAAAGGCATGTTGTTAGTCTTCCATATGAAGAAGGCTTTGATGAAAAGAAAATTTCTACAAAGGCAAGGCCATGCCAAATGAATTCCGAATATTTGGAATTATGTAAAAATGAAATTGAATCATTATTACAAAAAAAATTAATCAAACCATCCCAATCACCTTGGTCATGTACTGCTTTTTATGTTAATAAACATAGTGAACAAGAGAGAGGTGTTCCAAGGTTAGTAATTAATTACAAACCTTTAAATAAAGTCTTGAAATAGATAAGACACCCAATTCCTAATAAAAAGGATTTATTAGACAGACTTTACAATGCTCTCATATTTTCCAAATTTGATTTAAAATCTGGATATTGGCAAATTCAAATTGATAAATCAGATCAATATAAAACTGCTTTCAATGTTCCAATAGGACACTATGAATGGACAGTAATGCCTTTTGGATTAAAAAATGCTCCCTCTGAATTTCAGAAAATAATGAATGATATTTTCATTCCATATAGTGAATTTATCATAGTCTATATAGATGATATTTTGGTATTTTCTGCAAACATTGAAATGCATTTTAAACACTTGGATATTTTTAGAAAAATTATTATTCAGAATGGATTAGTTATATCAAAAAAGAAAATGTTTTTATTTCAAACAAATGTTAGATTTTTAGGTCATAATATTGAAAAGGGAAAGATAGTTCCTATAAATAGAAGTATAGAATTTGCTTCAAAATTCCCTGATATAATAAGAGAAAAAACCCAATTACAAAGGTTTTTAGGCAGTTTAAATTATATTTCTTCTTATTACGCCAATCTAGGTTCAGATTCCGCTATTTTATATGATCGACTAAAAAGAATCCAGGACCATGGACTGCACAGCATACCAAAGCTGTCCAAATAATAAAAGAAAAGGTTAAAAATTTACCCTGCCTAAATCTGTCAAATCCAAATTGGGATAAGGTTATAGAGACTGATGCTTCAGACATAGGGTTTGGAGGAATCCTAAAACAAATTTGTCCAAACTCCAAACAAGAATATCTTATTAGATTTTATTCTGGAAAATGGAATAATAGCCAAAGAAATTATGCAACTATAGCTAAAGAAATTCTGGCCATAGTAAAGTGTGTTTTAAAATTTCAGGATGATTTGTATAATCAAAAGTTTATTATAAAAACAGATTGCAAATCTGCAAAATATATGTTTAACAAAGATTTTAAACATGATGTTTCTAAACAAATGTTTGCTAGGTGGCAAGCTCATTTAGCCCCTTTTGATTTTGAAGTAATTTATAAAAAAGGAGAAGAGAATAGTCTTCTCGATTTCTTAACCCGTGAATTTTTACAGGACAATGATTCCCAGAGGAAAGGGTAGTTCCTCTTTTCGCGGAGGAAGAGGTAGAGGAAATATCCTCGCTCAATATGGAAACAAAAAGCTTATAGCTGCAGATTTGACATCTACAAATGATCCTTTATATAAGGAATTCTTAGAATTTAAGAAAAGGCAAGAGGGTAATAGCCAAGCTTCATCATCATCATATGCTAGCATAGCTAATGAAGAAAATGAGGAAAGTATAACATCTTATGCAGAAAATCCTCATAAGGAAATAATAATTTTCCTTGAATTTAGTGACATAAAAAGGGAAAATAATCCCTGAAATTTAATGCAGAGATATCTTGATACTGCTTCATTCCCGATTACAGCTTATAAAAACAGGGGATATTATGAAGCAATAATGAAATCCTCAGAAACTTGTGAAATTACCCATTATAATACAGGTAATGACCAAAGCAATTATGGGTTCAGCAAAATAATTATTAAAAAACTCATAATGCCAGAAGAATGGGGGTTATCAACCCTTAAAGAAAAGGAAATATTCCTACAAGATAAGAAGATTACCATTAGATATAACTATTGGGATTATGTAAAAGCACTAAGCAACGTGTTTCTTTATGAAAACACTAAAAAGAAGCATTCCTGGTTCATAAAGATTTGCGGTGAAATTTACAAAAGACCAATTCCTAATTGGTTCTATGACTGGTGGACAAATTATGGTCCGTCATTATCTATTCTTCCAAATAATATCATGGAATTATATTCTCAGTGGGTGAAAATTTCCCCTAAATTATATGAATTAGATCAAAGCCTAATGATTTCAGGATCAGGAAGCATGTTCTTCTTTTTGGAGTTCTCCATTCCTTGGATTTGGAAATGGAAACCAGAAATTGGTGAAACTGACAAGGAAATTCCTTGTTTAAAAAGATGCTTTTTAACAAAATTCTGGGATAAATTAACCAGAATAGATAATGAGTCTGGCCAAATATATGGTCAAGAAATGATTTCAGTTATTGAAAGCTCTATTAAGAAATATCAGGAGCAGAATGAGAAAAGGCAGGAAAAACCGGTTCAAAGTCCTTTTAGATATATCTATAGAAGGCTGAAAATGCAGAAAGAAAATGTCACCAAAGAAGACATTTTATATGCATATATTGATGAAATGAAGAAAGACTTAGCCAAAAACTTTGAAGCAGATAATGTTTCAGACGTATCAATGGCATCGTCTAGGGCAAATGATGACAAGGATGACAAGGAGGAGCATTATTCCGATCTTAATGATGAAGATTTCAATGAAATTTTTTAAAAATTAGAAAGAGAGGCCCACAATATGGGTAAAGGTAAAACAATCAGCTGAAATCAAGGGCTAGCAAACAAATTACTTTCCAAAAATAGTTACAGGTGGCATACCTACTTTGATAAAGAAGAAGACTTTATAAGATTCCCGAATAATGAAGGACAATAATAGAAGACAGATGGCTCAGCTTTAATAAAACTAGCTCAGCTTTAATAAAGCTAACACATGCGGATTTAAATAGCTTTGAAATCCGAAGCCTTATATATTGGGAAGCTTTCTGCTCAGAAGGACAGACTTAGAAAAATCTTCTCCATCTCCTTCAAGAAAAGCTGTCTGCCATTAATAGTATTGAGTGTAATATTTGAGTGTAATATAAGTGTGTAAGGTGTGTACAATAAGGAAGAAGACTACTTCTTTATATCTGTAAGTTTTTAATCTTTGTAATATATTAAGCCTGATGGCAGGCTAATTATCTAAGTGTTGAATTATCTCTGTGCTTTGCATTTTATTTCATGACTATTTAATTTGTTGCATTACATGATAAGCTATAAATTTAAAATACATGGGTTAAGAATAGCATCAGAAGGCAGTAAATTCTGATAAATACAGTGTACCAAAGTCCATTTTTAGCCATGAGAAGGCGTTGTTTAGGACAGGTCTTACACTGATTTGTTCGTCAGAATTCATTGTCAGTTCAATGCTTGACTTGTAAAATTCCCTAATTTACTCTTCTCCTTTTTTATAAATTATTTCAAAATCAAAAGGGGCTAAATGAGCTTGCCACCTAGCAAACATTTGTTTAGAAACATCATGTTTAAAATCTTTGTTAAACATATATTTTGCAGATTTGCAATCTGTTTTTATAATAAACTTTTGATTATACAAATCATCCTGAAATTTTAAAACACACTTTACTATGGCCAGAATTTCTTTAGCTATAGTTGCATAATTTCTTTGGCTATTATTCCATTTTCCAGAATAAAATCTAATAAGATATTCTTGTTTGGAGTTTGGACAAATTTGTTTTAGGATTCCTCCAAACCCTATGTCTGAAGCATCAGTCTCTATAACCTTATCCCAATTTGGATTTGACAGATTTAGGTAGGGTAAATTTTTAACCTTTTCTTTTATTATTTGGACAGCTTTGGTATGCTGTGCAGTCCATGGTCCTGGATTCCTTTTTAGTCGATCATATAAAATAGCGGAATCTGAAGCTAGATTGGCGTAATAAGAAGAAATATAATTTAAACTGCCTAAAAACCTTTGTAATTGGGTTTTTTCTCTTATTATATCAGGGAATTTTGAAGCAAATTCTATACTTCTATTTATAGGAACTATCTTTCCCTTTTCAATATTATGACCTAAAAATCTAACATTTGTTTGAAATAAAAACATTTTCTTTTTTGATATAACTAATCCATTCTGAATAATAATTTTTCTAAAAATATCCAAGTGTTTAAAATGCATTTCAATGTTTGCAGAAAATACCAAAATATCATCTATATAGACTATGATAAATTCACTATATGGAATGAAAATATCATTCATTATTTTCTGAAATTCAGAGGGAGCATTTTTTAATCCAAAAGGCATTACTGTCCATTCATAGTGTCCTATTGGAACATTGAAAGCAGTTTTATATTGATCTGATTTATCAATTTGAATTTGCCAATATCCAGATTTTAAATCAAATTTGGAAAATATGAGAGCATTGTAAAGTCTGTCTAATAAATCCTTTTTATTAGGAATTGGGTGTCTTATCCATTTCAAGACTTTATTTAAAGGTTTGTAATTAATTACTAACCTTGGAACACCTCTCTCTTGTTCACTATGTTTATTAACATAAAAAGCAGTACATGACCAAGGTGATTGGGATGGTTTGATTAATTTTTTTTGTAATAATGATTCAATTTCATTTTTACATAATTCCAAATATTCGGAATTCATTTGGCATGGCCTTGCCTTTGTAGAAATTTTCTTTTCATCAAAGCCTTCTTCATATGGAAGACTAACAACATGCCTTTTTCTATCCCAAAAAGCATTTGGATGTTCATTACATATCTCTAAAGAAAATTTGTTATAAATCAATTTTATTTTCTCTTCTAGTTTAGGATTCTGTAGCTTTTCTTCTATATTGAAGAAATTAATTTCTTGTTTTAAATAATTTAAATGAAAAGTCTTTTGTGTCAAAAGATCTTTCATTTCATGAAGGACCCTTGTAAAAGGTTTGGTTATAAATTGGAAATGTATGGGTTTATTTTCATAAATTCCTGTAATTCCCTTTTTATCAATATTAGTGATAGGATAGATTTTATCTAAGAATGGAGTTCCAAGTATAACTTGGTTAGTAATATTTTTTACTAATAAAAAACTTGTAGGGATACAAATTTTTTCCTTGCAAATATAAGCATGTGGTATTTTAAAATTTATATCAAGTTTTTGTCCACCTGCATGCCTTAAAGAGTTTGTAGTTTTTTGAAAGTATTTAGTTGGGATTATTCCTTCTTGTATTACATTCATATCCGCCCCACTGTCTACTAAAGCAATTAATTGTTTTTTAAAATAATTATCAATTAAGAGAGTTATCTCAACAAACCATTTTTGAGATGTTATAATTTCCATTTTCGAAAGAAAGTCTTTTTGTTCAGCAAATTCTATTTGAGAAAAATCTTTATCTTTATCATTAATAGTAATACTTTGCTTTGATGATTCTAAAAAGGATATTCTATAATCAAAATTTTTGTTATCCTTTTTTAATTCTTGGATTTCTTTTTTAAGATTTTGAATTTCATTATTCAAATCTTGAATGGTAATAGGGTATTCAATATTCTGTCTTTCTTTTAACATTTTATTAACCTCATTCATAGAATAAGGATCTTTAACAATAATATTTTTATTTTTATTTTTATCTTGGTTTTGACTTGATTCTGGAATATCTTCCATTTGATCTATTACTCTAGATCTTAATTCTTGGTCTTTAATTGATTTTAAGAAATCTACAATATTGCTATTGCTCAAAACATTTATTCTTGAATCTTGAAATTGTGAAAGAATTTTATAAAATTCTTCTTTATGCTCTTCATCTTCTGTTATTTGTCTTAAACATGGCTTTCCTTGTGTACAAGGTTGGCAGCATTCATCAGATTCTGATGAATCATCTTCCAAACCTTTAAGATCTTCTGAATCATATAAATCATTTTCAGTTTCTTCGTCTGAATTATCTTCAGAACTTGAATTTAACAGAAGTTTTGTTCACGATCCTTTTAGTTTATTATCAACTTCTAAATTATCAATTTTCTTCTTTAATTTACATCTGTTAGCATAATGGCCAACTTTTCCACATTTATAACAGTGAATAATTTTATTGTTCTTTTTATTTATTCTTTCTTCTTTTCTCTTCGCTTTTCTTTCTAGCCTTTTTTGAGAATAATTTCTCTTATTCTTTTTATAATGAGAATCTAAATATCTTTTCTTTTTATGAAATTTCTTATTGGTTGGAATCTCCATGCCAAATTGACTACAAAATTGTCCTAGTTGGTGTTTTTCTGTCAAATTTTGACGTTGAATTTGTTGATTTAATTTTATTTCATTACATAATGCTAAACCTTCTTGAATACATGTTCCAATAAGTTTCCCATAAGTATAAGAATCATAGGGAATACTTACCCTATCTTTTCTTAAAACTTTTCTTATTCTTTCAGCAAATAGTGAAGGTAGACCGTCAATAAATTTGGATTTCCAATGAGAGCTATTACTCTCTGGAAGTTCTAAAACTCTATTTAAAAATGTATCTTTGTACCACCTAAAATCTGTTAATGTTTTACATCTCAGATTTTGTAATAATGTACGAATATTATCACTATTATCAGATACCCTGCCAGTAAAATGTTCTAAAATTGTTACTACTAGTGTATATACAGCATTTTGGACTAATTGTCCATTTTCTTGCCGTACAGTTTTATAAATTTCTTCCTTTTGACTTAAAGGAAGGTAATTATCCCACCAACCTTTTAATTGGCCTGTGAATCCGGCAACTATCATTTTTGCAACGGTAACATCATCATTCCCATTTGTTTTACAGATGGTACTATACATTAACATTCTATGAACCAGTACAGAAATTTGTTTTTCTGTAAAAGTATCTAAATTCCACTCATAGATACTTTTACCATTATAACTATTGTTATTAATATATTCTGGTTCTTCTGGTAAAGTATCAATAGGAGAGGGTCTTCTATAATAAAACAATGGTTGAGTAGGCTTATTAGCATACTTTTCAAGTTTATTTACTTCTTCTTGGATGGTTAAATTATCATGGATTGTTTCTTCTTCAAGAGTATTTAATCTCAAATTGTCCAATCCTATTTTCATTTTGTCCAATTTTTCTTTTAATCTTTTTTCAAACTCTTCTGATTTTAATTTAAAATTTTTAATTTCAGGAGGAGGTTGAAGATTTGAAGAAGTAATAATTTCATTGTCTTCCTCACTTGATGTTGGATTTGTTGGTGTTAGTTTATTTATGGCAGAGAATAGTTTTTCTATTTTACTATGTAAAGAATTCATTTGTTCTCCAATTATTGTTAAATAAAGATTTGTAAATTTTGTTGTTCCATTATTTGATTTATATGTCTTACTGTAATTTGTAAAACATCATTTTCTAATATTTTGGAAAATGCATTAAAATTTAAATTCTTTCCATTCTTTTCAATCTGAAAAGATTGCTGAGGGGGAAAGACTGATTTCAAAATATTTCCATTTGAAAGTTTATATTCTCTTTCTAATATGGAAAGATATTGTTCAACATAGTTTGATGTGAACCAGGGGACAAAAGGAAATAATATATCTTTTTCAGATGTGAATTTATAAAATTCTTCTTGAAAATATTTCTGTTCTTCTTTTGAGAAGTTTTCGAAAAACCATTTTCTAAATGGTTCCCATTTTGGGAGATTAAATTCATTTTTAATTCTTTGTCTAGCTTGGGAGCCAGGGCTAAAATCAATTTTTGATTTGTAATCCATTAAATAGAAAAATTCATTTCTGATTCGGTTATATCCTGTTCTTGGTTGTTATAAATTCCTTTTACAATATTGTCTTTATTTTTATATAATTTTTCAACAGTATTTTCTTTTGAAGATTCTTCATCAGAAAACCTTTCTTTAATTTGAGATGTTGAAAACCTAGATGGTGTTTCAATGATACCATCTAATGGTGAAATATAGGAATGAAAAGACTTTGTTTTAGGTTAAATTAATCTGCTAGAACTTGGTCTAGAATTAGAAGAAGTTCTTTCCATTTCTATTTGTATATTTCCCTCAGGAGTTTGTATAATTTGCGTTATATTATCATTTATTTTTGGTACTGAAGGGATAGCCCTTTCAATAATCCAACTTTCAGGAAGAGGAATCTCTTCCCACTTAATTGATCTTCTAGTAGTTATATTAGACTGACTAAAATTTGTTTCAATTAAAATTGTCTCATTAACAGGTTTATCTACCAATCTACACTGTGGGTTTAGAGTATATAAAGGCTTATAGTAAATTCTATAACAAATACATATAACTTCAGATCCTGGAATATAATTATATCCATGAGTTTTAACATTCAAAGTAACAGCTTCTAATATGTTTATATCAGATAAGGAAAGCTGTAAATTTGGATATACATTAAAATATACTGGTCCATGTGCCAGACTTGACTGTATTAGTCCCATCAATGATTTTTTCCAGTCTAAATTTCTACCATCTCTTAGAGCAGCTATAAAGCTTTCTGGTAATCCTTCAAGGGTTAAAGGTTTGAAAGCAATTTGTATCAAACCTATGTGAATAAATTTATGTGTTTGCCTATAAGGCTGTAAATCTTTTTCACTTAACAATTTGATAATCATCTCTTCATTATCTAGTGAAATTGATTGTTCTGTGGTTTTTACCACTTGTTTTAACCCAAGTTTTTCAAAGGTTCCTAACTGATAGATTACCTTTGGTTCGATTTTTGGAATTGTCCATTTATTCAACAACTCCAGATTTTGGGGGAGATTATATTCTTGTTTAATACTGTTTTTAACAGTCTCCTTTTTCCTAATTATATTCATTTATAAGAAATAAGTGTTGAATTATTCTGGACTTATACATTTATTCATGGCTCTGATACCATTCTGATGGGCCACTGATACCATGGAATTTATTAAAATTTGTGAAATGGTATCAGTAACATGAATGGTCCATGATTTTATAATGTCACTAATGGTCTTACACTAACTGTAGTTACAATATATTACTCTCTGGATACCATTTTACAATAATTTTAATCCTCAGAAATGAATTGTGGGCCTCTCTTTCTAATTTTTCAAAAATTTCATTGAAATCTTCATCATTAAGATCGGAATAATGCTCCTCCTTGTCATCCTTGTCATCATTTGCCCTAGACGATGCCATTGATACGTCTGAAACATTATCTGCTTCAAAGTTTTTGGCTAAGTCTTTCTTCATTTCATCAATATATGCATATAAAATGTCTTCTTTCGTGACATTTTCTTTCTGCATTTTCAGCCTTCTATAGATATATCTAAAAGGACTTTGAACCGGTTTTTCCTGCCTTTTCTCATTCTGCTCCTGATATTTCTTAATAGAGCTTTCAATAACTGAAATCATTTCTTGACCATATATTTGGCCAGACTCATTATCTATTCTGGTTAATTTATCCCAGAATTTTGTTAAAAAGCATCTTTTTAAACAAGGAATTTCCTTGTCAGTTTCACCTATTTCTGGTTTCCATTTCCAAATCCAAGGAATGGAGAACTCCAAAAAGAAGAACATGCTTCCTGATCCTGAAATCATTAGGCTTTGATCTAATTCATATAATTTAGGGGAAATTTTCACCCACTGAGAATATAATTCCATGATGATGAAGCTTGGCTATTACCCTCTTGCCTTTTCTTAAATTCTAAGAATTCCTTATATAAAGGATCATTTGTAGATGTCAAATCTGCAACTATAAGCTTTTTGTTTCCATATTGAGCGAGGATATTTCCTCTACCTCTTCCTCCGCGAAAAGAGGAACTACCCTTTCCTCTGGGAATCATTGTCCTGTAAAAATTCACGGGTTAAGAAATCGGGAAGACTATTCTCTTCTCCTTTTTTATAAATTATTTCAAAATCAAAAGGGGCTAAATGAGCTTGCCACCTAGCAAACATTTGTTTAGAAACATCATGTTTAAAATCTTTGTTAAACATATATTTTGCAGATTTGCAATCTGTTTTTATAATAAACTTTTGATTATACAAATCATCCTGAAATTTTAAAACACACTTTACTATGGCCAGAATTTCTTTAGCTATAGTTGCATAGTTTCTTTGGCTATTATTCCATTTTCCAGAATAAAATCTAATAAGATATTCTTGTTTGGAGTTTGGACAAATTTGTTTTAGGATTCCTCCAAACCCTATGTCTGAAGCATCAGTCTCTATAACCTTATCCCAATTTGGATTTGACAGATTTAGGCAGGGTAAATTTTTAACCTTTTCTTTTATTATTTGGACAGCTTTGGTATGCTGTGCAGTCCATGGTCCTGGATTCTTTTTTAGTCGATCATATAAAATAGCGGAATCTGAAGCTAGATTGGCGTAATAAGAAGAAATATAATTTAAACTGCCTAAAAACCTTTGTAATTGGGTTTTTTCTCTTATTATATCAGGGAATTTTGAAGCAAATTCTATACTTCTATTTATAGGAACTATCTTTCCCTTTTCAATATTATGACCTAAAAATCTAACATTTGTTTGAAATAAAAACATTTTCTTTTTTGATATAACTAATCCATTCTGAATAATAATTTTTCTAAAAATATCCAAGTGTTTAAAATGCATTTCAATGTTTGCAGAAAATACCAAAATATCATCTATATAGACTATGATAAATTCACTATATGGAATGAAAATATCATTCATTATTTTCTGAAATTCAGAGGGAGCATTTTTTAATCCAAAAGGCATTACTGTCCATTCATAGTGTCCTATTGGAACATTGAAAGCAGTTTTATATTGATCTGATTTATCAATTTGAATTTGCCAATATCCAGATTTTAAATCAAATTTGGAAAATATGAGAGCATTGTAAAGTCTGTCTAATAAATCCTTTTTATTAGGAATTGGGTGTCTTATCCATTTCAAGACTTTATTTAAAGGTTTGTAATTAACTACTAACCTTGGAACACCTCTCTCTTGTTCACTATGTTTATTAACATAAAAAGCAGTACATGACCAAGGTGATTGGGATGGTTTGATTAATTTTTTTTGTAATAATGATTCAATTTCATTTTTACATAATTCCAAATATTCGGAATTCATTTGGCATGGCCTTGCCTTTGTAGAAATTTTCTTTTCATCAAAGCCTTCTTCATATGGAAGACTAACAACATGCCTTTTTCTATCCCAAAAAGCATTTGGATGTTCATTACATATCTCTAAAGAAAATTTGTTATAAATCAATTTTATTTTCTCTTCTAGTTTAGGATTCTGTAGCTTTTCTTCTATATTGATTTACTGACACTGTTCAACTGCTACAGTAACTTTGCTACAGTAACTTTGCTACAGTGACTTCAGGATCATTACATAATGAAACTAAAATTTAAAGTAAATTAGGGAATTTTACAAGTCAAGCATTGAACTGACAATGAATTCTGACGAACAAATCAGTGTAAGACCTGTCCTAAACAACGCCTTCTCATGGCTAAAAATGGACTTTGGTACACTGTATTTATCAGAATTTACTGCCTTCTGGTGCTATTCTTAACCCATGTATTTTAAATTTATAGCTTATCATGTAATGCAACAAATTAAATAGTCATGAAATAAAATGCAAAGCACAGAGATAATTCAACACTTAGATAATTAGCCTGCCATCAGGCTTAATATATTACAAAGATTAAAAACTTACAGATATAAAGAAGTAGTCTTCTTCCTTATTGTACACACCTTACACACTTATATTACACTCAAATATTACACTCAATACTATTAATGGCAGACAGCTTTTCTTGAAGGAGATGGAGAAGATTTTTCTGAGTCTGTCCTTCTGAGCAGAAAGCTTCCCAATATATAAGGCTTCGGATTTCAAAGCTATTTAAATCCGCATGTGTTAGCTTTATTAAAGCTGAGCTAGTTTTATTAAAGCTGAGCCATCTGTCTTCTATTATTGTCCTTCATTATTCGGGAATCTTATAAAGTCTTCTTCTTTATCAAAGTAGGTATGCCACCTGTAACTATTTTTGAAAAATCTGTTACTGATACCTAATTTAAATGTATCAGTCTCTATAACCTTATCCCAATTTGGATTTGACAGATTTAGGCAGGGTAAATTTTTAACCTTTTCTTTTATTATTTGGACAGCTTTGGTACACTGTATTTATCAGAATTTACTGCCTTCTGATGCTATTCTTAACCCATGTATTTTAAATTTATAGCTTATCATGTAATGCAACAAATTAAATAGTCATGAAATAAAATGCAAAGCACAGAGATAATTCAACACTTAGATAATTAGCCTGCCATCAGGCTTAATATATTACAAAGATTAAAAACTTACAGATATAAAGAAGTAGTCTTCTTCCTTATTGTACACACCTTACACACTTATATTACACTCAAATATTACACTCAATACTATTAATGGCAGACAGCTTTTCTTGAAGGAGATGGAGAAGATTTTTCTGAGTCTGTCCTTCTGAGCAGAAAGCTTCCCAATATATAAGGATTCGGATTTCAAAGCTATTTAAATCCGCATGTGTTAGCTTTATTAAAGCTGAGCTAGTTTTATTAAAGCTGAGCCATCTGTCTTCTATTATTGTCCTTCATTATTCGGGAATCTTATAAAGTCTTCTTCTTTATCAAAGTAGGTATGCCACCTGTAACTATTTTTGGAAAGTAATTTGTTTGCTAGCCCTTGATTTCAGCTGATTGTTTTACCTTTACCCATATTGTGGGCCTCTCTTTCTAATTTTTCAAAAATTTCATTGAAATCTTCATCATTAAGATCGGAATAATGCTCCTCCTTGTCATCCTTGTCATCATTTGCCCTAGACGATGCCATTGATACGTCTGAAACATTATCTGCTTCAAAGTTTTTGGCCAAGTCTTTCTTCATTTCATCAATATATGCATATAAAATGTCTTCTTTGGTGACATTTTCTTTCTGCATTTTCAGCCTTCTATAGATATATCTAAAAGGACTTTGAACCGGTTTTTCCTGCCTTTTCTCATTCTGCTCCTGATATTTCTTAATAGAGCTTTCAATAACTGAAATCATTTCTTGACCATATATTTGGCCAGACTCATTATCTATTCTGGTTAATTTATCCCAGAATTTTGTTAAAAAGCATCTTTTTAAACAAGGAATTTCCTTGTCAGTTTCACCAATTTCTGGTTTCCATTTCCAAATCCAAGGAATGGAGAACTCCAAAAAGAAGAACATGCTTCCTGATCCTGAAATCATTAGGCTTTGATCTAATTCATATAATTTAGGGGAAATTTTCACCCACTGAGAATATAATTCCATGATATTATTTGGAAGAATAGATAATGACGGACCATAATTTGTCCACCAGTCATAGAACCAATTAGGAATTGGTCTTTTGTAAATTTCACCGCAAATCTTTATGAACCAGGAATGCTTCTTTTTAGTGTTTTCATAAAGAAACACCTTGCTTAGTGCTTTTACATAATCCCAATAGTTATATCTAATGGTAATCTTCTTATCTTGTAGGAATATTTCCTTTTCTTTAAGGGTTGATAACCCCCATTCTTCTGGCATTATGAGTTTTTTAATAATTATTTTGCTGAACCCATAATTGCTTTGGTCATTATCTGTATTATAATGGGTAATTTCACAAGTTTCTGAGGATTTCATTATTGCTTCATAATATCCCCTGTTTTTATAAGCTGTAATCGGGAATGAAGCAGTATCAAGATATCTCTGCATTAAATTCCAGGGATTATTTCCCCTTTTTATGTCACTAAATTCAATAAGATTATTATTTCCTTATGAGGATTTTCATTTAATACTGTTCTAGAAATAAGTGACTTCAGGATCATTACATAATGAAACTAAAATTTAAAGTAAATTAGGGAATTTTACAAGTCAAGCATTGAACTGACAATGAATTCTGACGAACAAATCAGTGTAAGACCTGTCCTAAACAACGCCTTCTCATGGCTAAAAATGGACTTTGGTACACTGTATTTATCAGAATTTACTGCCTTCTGATGCTATTCTTAACCCATGTATTTTAAATTTATAGCTTATCATGTAATGCAACAAATTAAATAGTCATGAAATAAAATGCAAAGCACAGAGGTAATTCAACACTTAGATAATTAGCCTGCCATCAGGCTTAATATATTACAAAGATTAAAAACTTACAGATATAAAGAAGTAGTCTTCTTCCTTATTGTACACACCTTACACACTTATATTACACTCAAATATTACACTCAATACTATTAATGGCAGACAGCT
Organism: Allium cepa; assembly: GCA_030765085.1. Taxonomy (NCBI): domain Eukaryota; kingdom Viridiplantae; phylum Streptophyta; class Magnoliopsida; order Asparagales; family Amaryllidaceae; genus Allium; species Allium cepa. The sequence goes on along the minus strand of CM060938.1, from coordinate 442,384,054 downwards.
TTTCTTGAAGGAGATGGAGAAGATTTTTCTGAGTCTGTCCTTCTGAGCAGAAAGCTTCCCAATATATAAGGCTTCGGATTTCAAAGCTATTTAAATCCGCATGTGTTAGCTTTATTAAAGCTGAGCTAGTTTTATTAAAGCTGAGCCATCTGTCTTCTATTATTGTCCTTCATTATTCGGGAATCTTATAAAGTCTTCTTCTTTATCAAAGTAGGTATGCCACCTGTAACTATTTTTGGAAAGTAATTTGTTTGCTAGCCCTTGATTTCAGCTGATTGTTTTACCTTTACCCATATTGTGGGCCTCTCTTTCTAATTTTTCAAAAATTTCATTGAAAGCTTCATCATTAAGATCGGAATAATGCTCCTCCTTGTCATCCTTGTCATCATTTGCCCTAGACGATGCCATTGATACGTCTGAAACATTATCTGCTTCAAAGTTTTTGGCTAAGTCTTTCTTCATTTCATCAATATATGCATATAAAATGTCTTCTTTGGTGACATTTTCTTTCTGCATTTTCAGCCTTCTATAGATATATCTAAAAGGACTTTGAACCGGTTTTTCCTGCCTTTTCTCATTCTGCTCCTGATATTTCTTAATAGAGCTTTCAATAACTGAAATCATTTCTTGACCATATATTTGGCCAGACTCATTATCTATTCTGGTTAATTTATCCCAGAATTTTGTTAAAAAGCATCTTTTTAAACAACGAATTTCCTTGTCAGTTTCACCAATTTCTGGTTTCCATTTCCAAATCCAAGGAATGGAGAACTCCAAAAAGAAGAACATGCTTCCTGATCCTGAAATCATTAGGCTTTGATCTAATTCATATAATTTAGGGGAAATTTTCACCCACTGAGAATATAATTCCATGATATTATTTGGAAGAATAGATAATGACGGACCATAATTTGTCCACCAGTCATAGAACCAATTAGGAATTGGTCTTTTGTAAATTTCACCGCAAATCTTTATGAACCAGGAATGCTTCTTTTTAGTGTTTTCATAAAGAAACACCTTGCTTAGTGCTTTTACATAATCCCAATAGTTATATCTAATGGTAATCTTCTTATCTTGTAGGAATATTTCCTTTTCTTTAAGGGTTGATAACCCCCATTCTTCTGGCATTATGAGTTTTTTAATAATTATTTTGCTGAACCCATAATTGCTTTGGTCATTACCTGTATTATAATGGGTAATTTCACAAGTTTCTGAGGATTTCATTATTGCTTCATAATATCCCCTGTTTTTATAAGCTGTAATCGGGAATGAAGCAGTATCAAGATATCTCTGCATTAAATTCCAGGGATTATTTTCCCTTTTTATGTCACTAAATTCAAGGAAAATTATTATTTCCTTATGAGGATTTTCTGCATAAGATGTTATACTTTCCTCATTTTCTTCATTAGCTATGCTAGCATATGATGATGATGAAGCTTGGCTATTACCCTCTTGCCTTTTCTTAAATTCTAAGAATTCCTTATATAAAGGATCATTTGTAGATGTCAAATCTGCAGCTATAAGCTTTTTGTTTCCATATTGAGCGAGGATATTTCCTCTACCTCTTCCTCCGCGAAAAGAGGAACTACCCTTTCCTCTGGGAATCATTTTCCTGTAAAAATTCACGGGTTAAGAAATCGGGAAGACTATTCTCTTCTCCTTTTTTATAAATTATTTCAAAATCAAAAGGGGCTAAATGAGCTTGCCACCTAGCAAACATTTGTTTAGAAACATCATGTTTAAAATCTTTGTTAAACATATATTTTGCAGATTTGCAATCTGTTTTTATAATAAACTTTTGATTATACAAATCATCCTGAAATTTTAAAACACACTTTACTATGGCCAGAATTTCTTTAGCTATAGTTGCATAATTTCTTTGGCTATTATTCCATTTTCCAGAAGAAAATCTAATAAGATATTCTTGTTTGGAGTTTGGACAAATTTGTTTTAGGATTCCTCCAAACCCTATGTCTGAAGCATCAGTCTCTATAACCTTATCCCAATTTGGATTTGACAGATTTAGGCAGGGTAAATTTTTAACCTTTTCTTTTATTATTTGGACAGCTTTGGTATGCTGTGCAGTCCATGGTCCTGGATTCTTTTTTAGTCGATCATATAAAATAGCGGAATCTGAAGCTAGATTGGCGTAATAAGAAGAAATATAATTTAAACTGCCTAAAAACCTTTGTAATTGGGTTTTTTCTCTTATTATATCAGGGAATTTTGAAGCAAATTCTATACTTCTATTTATAGGAACTATCTTTCCCTTTTCAATATTATGACCTAAAAATCTAACATTTGTTTGAAATAAAAACATTTTCTTTTTTGATATAACTAATCCATTCTGAATAATAATTTTTCTAAAAATATCCAAGTGTTTAAAATGCATTTCAATGTTTGCAGAAAATACCAAAATATCATCTATATAGACTATGATAAATTCACTATATGGAATGAAAATATCATTCATTATTTTCTGAAATTCAGAGGGAGCATTTTTTAATCCAAAAGGCATTACTGTCCATTCATAGTGTCCTATTGGAACATTGAAAGCAGTTTTATATTGATCTGATTTATCAATTTGAATTTGCCAATATCCAGATTTTAAATCAAATTTGGAAAATATGAGAGCATTGTAAAGTCTGTCTAATAAATCCTTTTTATTAGGAATTGGGTGTCTTATCCATTTCAAGACTTTATTTAAAGGTTTGTAATTAATTACTAACCTTGGAACACCTCTCTCTTGTTCACTATGTTTATTAACATAAAAAGCAGTACATGACCAAGGTGATTGGGATGGTTTGATTAATTTTTTTTGTAATAATGATTCAATTTCATTTTTACATAATTCCAAATATTCGGAATTCATTTGGCATGGCCTTGCCTTTGTAGAAATTTTCTTTTCATCAAAGCCTTCTTCATATGGAAGACTAACAACATGCCTTTTTCTATCCCAAAAAGCATTTGGATGTTCATTACATATCTCTAAAGAAAATTTGTTATAAATCAATTTTATTTTCTCTTCTAGTTTAGGATTCTGTAGCTTTTCTTCTATATTGAAGAAATTAATTTCTTGTTTTAAATAATTTAAATGAAAAGTCTTTTGTGTCAAAAGATCTTTCATTTCATGAAGGACCCTTGTAAAAGGTTTGGTTATAAATTGGAAATGTATGGGTTTATTTTCATAAATTCCTGTAATTCCCTTTTTATCAATATTAGTGATAGGATAGATTTTATCTAAGAATGGAGTTCCAAGTATAACTTGGTTAGTAATATTTTTTACTAATAAAAAACTTGTAGGGATACAAATTTTTTCCTTGCAAATATAAGCATGTGGTATTTTAAAATTTATATCAAGTTTTTGTCCACCTGCATGCCTTAAAGAGTTTGTAGTTTTTTGAAAGTATTTAGTTGGGATTATTCCTTCTTGTATTACATTCATATCCGCCCCACTGTCTACTAAAGCAATTAATTGTTTTTTAAAATAATTATCAATTAAGAGAGTTATCTCAACAAACCATTTTTGAGATGTTATAATTTCCATTTTCGAAAGAAAGTCTTTTTGTTCAGGAAATTCTATTTGAGAAAAATCTTTATCTTTATCATTAATAGTAATACTTTGCTTTGATGATTCTAAAAAGGATATTCTATAATCAAAATTTTTGTTATCCTTTTTTAATTCTTGGATTTCTTTTTTAAGATTTTGAATTTCATTATTCAAATCTTGAATGGTAATAGGGTATTCAATATTCTGTCTTTCTTTTAACATTTTATTAACCTCATTCATATAATAAGGATCTTTAATAATAATATTTTTATTTTTATTTTTATCTTGGTTTTGACTTGATTCTGGAATATCTTCCATTTGATCTATTACTCTAGATCTTAATTCTTGGTCTTTAATTGATTTTAAGAAATCTACAATATTGCTATTGCTCAAAACATTTATTCTTGAATCTTGAAATTGTGAAAGAATTTTATAAAATTCTTCTTTATGCTCTTCATCTTCTGTTATTTTTCTTAAACATGGCTTTCCTTGTGTACAAGGTTGGCAGCATTCATCAGATTCTAATGAATCATCTTCCAAACCTTTAAGATCTTCTGGATCATATGAATCATTTTCAGTTTCTTCGTCTGAATTATCTTCAGAACTTGAATTTAACAGAAGTTTTGTTAACGATCCTTTTAGTTTATTATCAACTTCTAAATTATCAATTTTCTTCTTTAATTTACATCTGTTAGCATAATGGCCAACTTTTCCACATTTATAACAGTGAATAATTTTATTGTTCTTTTTATTTATTCTTTCTTCTTTTCTCTTCGCTTTTCTTTCTAGCCTTTTTTGAGAATAATTTCTCTTATTCTTTTTATAATGGGAATCTAAATATCTTTTCTTTTTATGAAATTTCTTATTGGTTGGAATCTCCATGCCAAATTGACTACAAAATTGTCCTAGTTGGTGTTTTTCTGTCAAATTTTGACGTTGAATTTGTTGATTTAATTTTATTTCATTACATAATGCTAAACCTTCTTGAATACATGTTCCAATAAGTTTCCCATAAGTATAAGAATCATAGGGAATACTTACCCTATCTTTTCTTAAAACTTTTCTTATTCTTTCAGCAAATAGTGAAGGTAGACCGTCAATAAATTTGGATTTCCAATGAGAGCTATTACTCTCTGGAAGTTCTAAAACTCTATTTAAAAATGTATCTTTGTACCACCTAAAATCTGTTAATGTTTTACATCTCAGATTTTGTAATAATGTACGAATATTATCACTATTATCAGATACCCTGCCAGTAAAATGTTCTAAAATTGTTACTACTAGTGTATATACAGCATTTTGGACTAATTGTCCATTTTCTTGCCGTACAGTTTTATAAATTTCTTCCTTTTGACTTAAAGGAAGGTAATTATCCCACCAACCTTTTAATTGGCCTGTGAATCCTGCAACTATCATTTTTGCAACGGTAACATCATCATTCCCATTTGTTTTACAGATGGTACTATACATTAACATTCTATGAACCAGTACAGAAATTTGTTTTTCTGTAAAAGTATCTAAATTCCACTCATAGATACTTTTACCATTATAACTATTGTTATTAATATATTCTGGTTCTTCTGGTAAAGTATCAATAGGAGAGGGTCTTCTATAATAAAACAATGGTTGAGTAGGCTTATTAGCATACTTTTCAAGTTTATTTACTTCTTCTTGGATGGTTAAATTATCATGGATTGTTTCTTCTTCAAGAGTATTTAATCTCAAATTGTCCAATCCTATTTTCATTTTGTCCAATTTTTCTTTTAATCTTTTTTCAAACTCTTCTGATTTTAATTTAAAATTTTTAATTTCAGGAGGAGGTTGAAGATTTGAAGAAGTAATAATTTCATTGTCTTCCTCACTTGATGTTGGATTTGTTGGTGTTAGTTTATTTATGGCAGAGAATAGTTTTTCTATTTTATTATGTAAAGAATTCATTTGTTCTCCAATTATTGTTAAATAAAGATTTGTAAAGTTTTGTTGTTCCATTATTTGATTTATATGTCTTACTGTAATTTGTAAAACATCATTTTCTAATATTTTGGAAAATGCATTAAAATTTAAATTCTTTCCATTCTTTTCAATCTGAAAAGATTGCTGAGGGGGAAAGACTGATTTCAAAATATTTCCATTTGAAAGTTTATAATCTCTTTCTAATATGGAAAGATATTGTTCAACATAGTTTGATGTGAACCAGGGGACAAAAGGAAATAATATATCTTTTTCAGATGTGAATTTATAAAATTCTTCTTGAAAATATTTCTGTTCTTCTTTTGAGAAGTTTTCGAAAAACCATTTTCTAAATGGTTCCCATTTTGGGAGATTAAATTCATTTTTAATTCTTTGTCTAGCTTGGGAGCCAGGGCTAAAATCAATTTTTGATTTGTAATCCATTAAATAGAAAAATTCATTTCTGATTCGGTTATATCCTGTTCTTGGTTGTTATAAATTCCTTTTACAATATTGTCTTTATTTTTATATAATTTTTCAACAGTATTTTCTTTTGAAGATTCTTCATTAGAAAACCTTTCTTTAATTTGAGATGTTGAAAACCTAGATGGTGTTTCAATGATACCATCTAATGGTGAAATATAGGAATGAAAAGACTTTGTTTTAGGTAAAATTAATCTGCTAGAACTTGGTCTAGAATTAGAAGAAGTTCTTTCCATTTCTATTTGTATATTTCCCTCAGGAGTTTGTATAATTTACATTATATTATCATTTATTTTTGGTACTGAAGGGATAGCCCTTTCAATAATCCAACTTTCAGGAAGAGGAATCTCTTCCCACTTAATTGATCTTCTAGTAGTTATATTAGACTGACTAAAATTTGTTTCAATTAAAATTGTCTCATTAACAGGTTTATCTACCAATCTACACTGTGGGTTTAGAGTATATAAAGGCTTATAGTAAATTCTATAACAAATACATATAACTTCAGATCCTGGAATATAATTATATCCATGAGTTTTAACATTCAAAGTAACAGCTTCTAATATGTTTATATCAGATAAGGAAAGCTGTAAATTTGGATATACATTAAAATATACTGGTCCATGTGCCAGACTTGACTGTATTAGTCCCATCAATGATTTTTTCCAGTCTAAATTTCTACCATCTCTTAGAGCAGCTATAAAGCTTTCTGGTAATCCTTCAAGGGTTAAAGGTTTGAAAGCAATTTGTATCAAACCTATGTGAATAAATTTATGTGTTTGCCTATAAGGCTGTAAATCTTTTTCACTTAACAATTTGATAATCATCTCTTCATTATCTAGTGAAATTGATTGTTCTGTGGTTTTTACCACTTGTTTTAACCCAAGTTTTTCAAAGGTTCCTAACTGATAGATTACCTTTGGTTCGATTTTTGGAATTGTCCATTTATTCAACAACTCCAGATTTTGGGGGAGATTATATTCTTGTTTAATACTGTTTTTAACAGTCTCCTTTTTCCTAATTATATTCATTTATAAGAAATAAGTGTTGAATTATTCTGGACTTATACATTTATTCATGGCTCCGATACCATTCTGACACTGTTCAACTGCTACAGTAACTTTGCTACAGTGACTTCAGGATCATTACATAATGAAACTAAAATTTAAAGTAAATTAGGGAATTTTAAAAGTCAAGCATTGAACTGACAATGAATTCTGACGAACAAATCAGTGTAAGACCTGTCCTAAACAACGCCTTCTCATGGCTAAAAATGGACTTTGGTACACTGTATTTATCAGAATTTACTGCCTTCTGGTGCTATTCTTAACCCATGTATTTTAAATTTATAGCTTATCATGTAATGCAACAAATTAAATAGTCATGAAATAAAATGCAAAGCACAGAGATAATTCAACACTTAGATAATTAGCCTGCCATCAGGCTTAATATATTACAAAGATTAAAAACTTACAGATATAAAGAAGTAGTCTTCTTCCTTATTGTACACACCTTACACACTTATATTACACTCAAATATTACACTCAATACTATTAATGGCAGACAGCTTTTCTTGAAGGAGATGGAGAAGATTTTTCTGAGTCTGTCCTTCTGAGCAGAAAGCTTCCCAATATATAAGGCTTCGGATTTCAAAGCTATTTAAATCCGCATGTGTTAGCTTTATTAAAGCTGAGCTAGTTTTATTAAAGCTGAGCCATCTGTCTTCTATTATTGTCCTTCATTATTCGGGAATCTTATAAAGTCTTCTTCTTTATCAAAGTAGGTATGCCACCTGTAACTATTTTTGGAAAGTAATTTGTTTGCTAGCCCTTGATTTCAGCTGATTGTTTTACCTTTACCCATACTGTGGGCCTCTCTTTCTAATTTTTCAAAAATTTCATTGAAAGCTTCATCATTAAGATCGGAATAATGCTCCTCCTTGTCATCCTTGTCATCATTTGCCCTAGACGATGCCATTGATACGTCTGAAACATTATCTGCTTCAAAGTTTTTGGCTAAGTCTTTCTTCATTTCATCAATATATGCATATAAAATGTCTTCTTTGGTGACATTTTCTTTCTGCATTTTCAGCCTTCTATAGATATATCTAAAAGGACTTTGAACCGGTTTTTCCTGCCTTTTCTCATTCTGCTCCTGATATTTCTTAATAGAGCTTTCAATAACTGAAATCATTTCTTGACCATATATTTGGCCAGACTCATTATCTATTCTGGTTAATTTATCCCAGAATTTTGTTAAAAAGCATCTTTTTAAACAAGGAATTTCCTTGTCAGTTTCACCAATTTCTGGTTTCCATTTCCAAATCCAAGGAATGGAGAACTCCAAAAAGAAGAACATGCTTCCTGATCCTGAAATCATTAGGCTTTGATCTAATTCATATAATTTAGGGGAAATTTTCACCCACTGAGAATATAATTCCATGATATTATTTGGAAGAATAGATAATGACGGACCATAATTTGTCCACTAGTCATAGAACCAATTAGGAATTGGTCTTTTGTAAATTTCACCGCAAATCTTTATGAACCAGGAATGCTTCTTTTTAGTGTTTTCATAAAGAAACACCTTGCTTAGTGCTTTTACATAATCCCAATAGTTATATCTAATGGTAATCTTCTTATCTTGTAGGAATATTTCCTTTTCTTTAAGGGTTGATAACCCCCATTCTTCTGGCATTATGAGTTTTTTAATAATTATTTTGCTGAACCCATAATTGCTTTGGTCATTACCTGTATTATAATGGGTAATTTCACAAGTTTCTGAGGATTTCATTATTGCTTCATAATATCCCCTGTTTTTATAAGCTGTAATCGGGAATGAAGCAGTATCAAGATATCTCTGCATTAAATTCCAGGGATTATTTTCCCTTTTTATGTCACTAAATTCAAGGAAAATTATTATTTCCTTATGTGGATTTTCTGCATAAGATGTTATACTTTCCTCATTTTCTTCATTAGCTATGCTAGCATATGATGATGATGAAGCTTGGCTATTACCCTCTTGCCTTTTCTTAAATTCTAAGAATTCCTTATATAAAGGATCATTTGTAGATGTCAAATCTGCAGCTATAAGCTTTTTGTTTCCATATTGAGCGAGGATATTTCCTCTACCTCTTCCTCCGCGAAAAGAGGAACTACCCTTTCCTCTGGGAATCATTGTCCTGTAAAAATTCACGGGTTAAGAAATCGGGAAGACTATTCTCTTCTCCTTTTTTATAAATTATTTCAAAATCAAAAGGGGCTAAATGAGCTTGCCACCTAGCAAACATTTGTTTAGAAACATCATGTTTAAAATCTTTGTTAAACATATATTTTGCAGATTTGCAATCTGTTTTTATAATAAACTTTTGATTATACAAATCATCCTGAAATTTTAAAACACACTTTACTATGGCCAGAATTTCTTTAGCTATAGTTGCATAATTTCTTTGGCTATTATTCCATTTTCCAGAATAAAATCTAATAAGATATTCTTGTTTGGAGTTTGGACAAATTTGTTTTAGGATTCCTCCAAACCCTATGTCTGAAGCATCAGTCTCTATAACCTTATCCCAATTTGGATTTGACAGATTTAGGCAGGGTAAATTTTTAACCTTTTCTTTTATTATTTGGACAGCTTTGGTATGCTGTGCAGTCCATGGTCTTGGATTCTTTTTTAGTCGATCATATAAAATAGCGGAATCTGAAGCTAGATTGGCGTAATAAGAAGAAATATAATTTAAACTGCCTAAAAACCTTTGTAATTGGGTTTTTTCTCTTATTATATCAGGGAATTTTGAAGCAAATTCTATACTTCTATTTATAGGAACTATCTTTCCCTTTTCAATATTATGACCTAAAAATCTAACATTTGTTTGAAATAAAAACATTTTCTTTTTTGATATAACTAATCCATTCTGAATAATAATTTTTCTAAAAATATCCAAGTGTTTAAAATGCATTTCAATGTTTGCAGAAAATACCAAAATATCATCTATATAGACTATGATAAATTCACTATATGGAATGAAAATATCATTCATTATTTTCTGAAATTCAGAGGGAGCATTTTTTAATCCAAAAGGCATTACTGTCCATTCATAGTGTCCTATTGGAACATTGAAAGCAGTTTTATATTGATCTGATTTATCAATTTGAATTTGCCAATATCCAGATTTTAAATCAAATTTGGAAAATATGAGAGCATTGTAAAGTCTGTCTAATAAATCCTTTTTATTAGGAATTGGGTGTCTTATCCATTTCAAGACTTTATTTAAAGGTTTGTAATTAATTACTAACCTTGGAACACCTCTCTCTTGTTCACTATGTTTATTAACATAAAAAGCAGTACATGACCAAGGTGATTGGGATGGTTTGATTAATTTTTTTTGTAATAATGATTCAATTTCATTTTTACATAATTCCAAATATTCGGAATTCATTTGGCATGGCCTTGCCTTTGTAGAAATTTTCTTTTCATCAAAGCCTTCTTCATATGGAAGACTAACAACATGCCTTTTTCTATCCCAAAAAGCATTTGGATGTTAATTACATATCTCTAAAGAAAATTTGTTATAAATCAATTTTATTTTCTCTTCTAGTTTAGGATTCTGTAGCTTTTCTTCTATATTGAAGAAATTAATTCCTTGTTTTAAATAATTTAAATGAAAAGTCTTTTGTGTCAAAAGATCTTTCATTTCATGAAGGACCCTTGTAAAAGGTTTGGTTATAAATTGGAAATGTATGGGTTTATTTTCATAAATTCCTGTAATTCCCTTTTTATCAATATTAGTGATAGGATAGATTTTATCTAAGAATGGAGTTCCAAGTATAACTTGGTTAGTAATATTTTTTACTAATAAAAAACTTGTAGGGATACAAATTTTTTCCTTGCAAATATAAGCATGTGGTATTTTAAAATTTATATCAAGTTTTTGTCCACCTGCATGCCTTAAAGAGTTTGTAGTTTTTTGAAAGTATTTAGTTGGGATTATTCCTTCTTGTATTACATTCATATCCGCCCCACTGTCTACTAAAGCAATTAATTGTTTTTTAAAATAATTATCAATTAAGAGAGTTATCTCAACAAACCATTTTTGAGATGTTATAATTTCCATTTTCGAAAGAAAGTCTTTTTGTTCAGGAAATTCTATTTGAGAAAAATCTTTATCTTTATCATTAATAGTAATACTTTGCTTTGATGATTCTAAAAAGGATATTCTATAATCAAAATTTTTGTTATCCTTTTTTAATTCTTGGATTTCTTTTTTAAGATTTTGAATTTCATTATTCAAATCTTGAATGGTAATAGGGTATTCAATATTCTGTCTTTCTTTTAACATTTTATTAACCTCATTCATAGAATAAGGATCTTTAATAATAATATTTTTATTTTTATTTTTATCTTGGTTTTGACTTGATTCTGGAATATCTTCCATTTGATCTATTACTCTAGATCTTAATTCTTGGTCTTTAATTGATTTTAAGAAATCTACAATATTGCTATTGCTCAAAACATTTATTCTTGAATCTTGAAATTGTGAAAGAATTTTATAAAATTCTTCTTTATGCTCTTCATCTTCTGTTATTTGTCTTAAACATGGCTTTCCTTGTGTACAAGGTTGGCAGCATTCATCAGATTCTGATGAATCATCTTCCAAACCTTTAAGATCTTCTGAATCATATGAATCATTTTCAGTTTCTTCGTCTGAATTATCTTCAGAACTTGAATTTAACAGAAGTTTTGTTAACGATCCTTTTAGTTTATTATCAACTTCTAAATTATCAATTTTCTTCTTTAATTTACATCTGTTAGCATAATGGCCAACTTTTCCACATTTATAACAGTGAATAATTTTATTGTTCTTTTTATTTATTCTTTCTTCTTTTCTCTTCGCTTTTCTTTCTAGCCTTTTTTGAGAATAATTTCTCTTATTCTTTTTATAATGGGAATCTAAATATCTTTTCTTTTTATGAAATTTCTTATTGGTTGGAATCTCCATGCCAAATTGACTACAAAATTGTCCTAGTTGGTGTTTTTCTGTCAAATTTTGACGTTGAATTTGTTGATTTAATTTTATTTCATTACATAATGCTAAACCTTCTTGAATACATGTTCCAATAAGTTTCCCATAAGTATAAGAATCATAGGGAATACTTACCCTATCTTTTCTTGAAACTTTTCTTATTCTTTCAGCAAATAGTGAAGGTAGACCGTCAATAAATTTGGATTTCCAATGAGAGCTATTACTCTCTGGAAGTTCTAAAACTCTATTTAAAAATGTATCTTTGTACCACCTAAAATCTGTTAATGTTTTACATCTCAGATTTTGTAATAGTGTACGAATATTATCACTATTATCAGATACCCTGCCAGTAAAATGTTCTAAAATTGTTACTACTAGTGTATATACAGCATTTTGGACTAATTGTCCATTTTCTTGCCGTACAGTTTTATAAATTTCTTCCTTTTGACTTAAAGGAAGGTAATTATCCCACCAACCTTTTAATTGGCCTGTGAATCCTGCAACTATCATTTTTGCAACGGTAACATCATCATTCCCATTTGTTTTACAGATGGTACTATACATTAACATTCTATGAACCAGTACAGAAATTTGTTTTTCTGTAAAGTATCTAAATTCCACTCATAGATACTTTTACCATTATAACTATTGTTATTAATATATTCTGGTTCTTCTGGTAAAGTATCAATAGGAGAGGGTCTTCTATAATAAAACAATGGTTGAGTAGGCTTATTAGCATACTTTTCAAGTTTATTTACTTCTTCTTGGATGGTTAAATTATCATGGATTGTTTCTTCTTCAAGAGTATTTAATCTCAAATTGTCCAATCCTATTTTCATTTTGTCCAATTTTTCTTTTAATCTTTTTTCAAACTCTTCTGATTTTAATTTAAAATTTTTAATTTCAGGAGGAGGTTGAAGATTTGAAGAAGTAATAATTTCATTGTCTTCCTCACTTGATGTTGGATTTGTTGGTGTTAGTTTATTTATGGCAGAGAATAGTTTTTCTATTTTATTATGTAAAGAATTCATTTGTTCTCCAATTATTGTTAAATAAAGATTTGTAAAGTTTTGTTGTTCCATTATTTGATTTATATGTCTTACTGTAATTTGTAAAACATCATTTTCTAATATTTTGGAAAATGCATTAAAATTTAAATTCTTTCCATTCTTTTCAATCTGAAAAGATTGCTGAGGGGGAAAGACTGATTTCAAAATATTTCCATTTGAAAGTTTATAATCTCTTTCTAATATGGAAAGATATTGTTCAACATAGTTTGATGTGAACCAGGGGACAAAAGGAAATAATATATCTTTTTCAGATGTGAATTTATAAAATTCTTCTTGAAAATATTTCTGTTCTTCTTTTGAGAAGTTTTCGAAAAACCATTTTCTAAATGGTTCCCATTTTGGGAGATTAAATTCATTTTTAATTCTTTGTCTAGCTTGGGAGCCAGGGCTAAAATCAATTTTTGATTTGTAATCCATTAAATAGAAAAATTCATTTCTGATTCGGTTATATCCTGTTCTTGGTTGTTATAAATTCCTTTTACAATATTGTCTTTATTTTTATATAATTTTTCAACAGTATTTTCTTTTGAAGATTCTTCATCAGAAAACCTTTCTTTAATTTGAGATGTTGAAAACCTAGATGGTGTTTCAATGATACCATCTAATGGTGAAATATAGGAATGAAAAGACTTTGTTTTAGGTAAAATTAATCTGCTAGAACTTGGTCTAGAATTAGAAGAAGTTCTTTCCATTTCTATTTGTATATTTCCCTCAGGAGTTTGTATAATTTGCGTTATATTATCATTTATTTTTGGTACTGAAGGGATAGCCCTTTCAATAATCCAACTTTCAGGAAGAGGAATCTCTTCCCACTTAATTGATCTTCTAGTAGTTATATTAGACTGACTAAAATTTGTTTCAATTAAAATTGTCTCATTAACAGGTTTATCTACCAATCTACACTGTGGGTTTAGAGTATATAAAGGCTTATAGTAAATTCTATAACAAATACATATAACTTCAGATCCTGGAATATAATTATATCCATGAGTTTTAACATTCAAAGTAACAGCTTCTAATATGTTTATATCAGATAAGGAAAGCTGTAAATTTGGATATACATTAAAATATACTGGTCCATGTGCCAGACTTGACTGTATTAGTCCCATCAATGATTTTTTCCAGTCTAAATTTCTACCATCTCTTAGAGCAGCTATAAAGCTTTCTGGTAATCCTTCAAGGGTTAAAGGTTTGAAAGCAATTTGTATCAAACCTATGTGAATAAATTTATGTGTTTGCCTATAAGGCTGTAAATCTTTTTCACTTAACAATTTGATAATCATCTCTTCATTATCTAGTGAAATTGATTGTTCTGTGGTTTTTACCACTTGTTTTAACCCAAGTTTTTCAAAGGTTCCTAACTGATAGATTACCTTTGGTTCGATTTTTGGAATTGTCCATTTATTCAACAACTCCAGATTTTGGGGGAGATTATATTCTTGTTTAATACTGTTTTTAACAGTCTCCTTTTTCCTAATTATATTCATTTATAAGAAATAAGTGTTGAATTATTCTGGACTTATACATTTATTCATGGCTCCGATACCATTCTGACACTGTTCAACTGCTACAGTAACTTTGCTACAGTGACTTCAGGATCATTACATAATGAAACTAAAATTTAAAGTAAATTAGGGAATTTTACAAGTCAAGCATTGAACTGACAATGAATTCTGACGAACAAATCAGTGTAAGACCTGTCCTAAACAACGCCTTCTCATGGCTAAAAATGGACTTTGGTACACTGTATTTATTAGAATTTACTGCCTTCTGATGCTATTCTTAACCCATGTATTTTAAATTTATAGCTTATCATGTAATGCAACAAATTAAATAGTCATGAAATAAAATGCAAAGCACAGAGATAATTCAACACTTAGATAATTAGCCTGCCATCAGGCTTAATATATTACAAAGATTAAAAACTTACAGATATAAAGAAGTAGTCTTCTTCCTTATTGTACACACCTTACACACTTATATTACACTCAAATATTACACTCAATACTATTAATGGCAGACAGCTTTTCTTGAAGGAGATGGAGAAGATTTTTCTGAGTCTGTCCTTCTGAGCAGAAAGCTTCCCAATATATAAGGCTTCGGATTTCAAAGCTATTTAAATCCGCATGTGTTAGCTTTATTAAAGCTGAGCTAGTTTTATTAAAGCTGAGCCATCTGTCTTCTATTATTGTCCTTCATTATTCGGGAATCTTATAAAGTCTTCTTCTTTATCAAAGTAGGTATGCCACCTGTAACTATTTTTGGAAAGTAATTTGTTTGCTAGCCCTTGATTTCAGCTGATTGTTTTACCTTTACCCATATTGTGGGCCTCTCTTTCTAATTTTTCAAAAATTTCATTGAAATCTTCATCATTAAGATCGGAATAATGCTCCTCCTTGTCATCCTTGTCATCATTTGCCCTAGACGATGCCATTGATACGTCTGAAACATTATCTGCTTCAAAGTTTTTGGCTAAGTCTTTCTTCATTTCATCAATATATGCATATAAAATGTCTTCTTTGGTGACATTTTCTTTCTGCATTTTCAGCCTTCTATAGATATATCTAAAAGGACTTTGAACCGGTTTTTCCTGCCTTTTCTCATTCTGCTCCTGATATTTCTTAATAGAGCTTTCAATAACTGAAATCATTTCTTGACCATATATTTGGCCAGACTCATTATCTATTCTGGTTAATTTATCCCAGAATTTTGTTAAAAAGCATCTTTTTAAACAAGGAATTTCCTTGTCAGTTTCACCAATTTCTGGTTTCCATTTCCAAATCCAAGGAATGGAGAACTCCAAAAAGAAGAACATGCTTCCTGATCCTGAAATCATTAGGCTTTGATCTAATTCATATAATTTAGGGGAAATTTTCACCCACTGAGAATATAATTCCATGATATTATTTGGAAGAATAGATAATGACGGACCATAATTTGTCCACCAGTCATAGAACCAATTAGGAATTGGTCTTTTGTAAATTTCACCGTAAATCTTTATGAACCAGGAATGCTTCTTTTTAGTGTTTTCATAAAGAAACACCTTGCTTAGTGCTTTTACATAATCCCAATAGTTATATCTAATGGTAATCTTCTTATCTTGTAGGAATATTTCCTTTTCTTTAAGGGTTGATAACCCCCATTCTTCTGGCATTATGAGTTTTTTAATAATTATTTTGCTGAACCCATAATTGCTTTGGTCATTACCTGTATTATAATGGGTAATTTCACAAGTTTCTGAGGATTTCATTATTGCTTCATAATATCCCCTGTTTTTATAAGCTGTAATCGGGAATGAAGCAGTATCAAGATATCTCTGCATTAAATTCCAGGGATTATTTTCCCTTTTTATGTCACTAAATTCAAGGAAAATTATTATTTCCTTATGAGGATTTTCTGCATAAGATGTTATACTTTCCTCATTTTCTTCATTAGCTATGCTAGCATATGATGATGATGAAGCTTGGCTATTACCCTCTTGCCTTTTCTTAAATTCTAAGAATTCCTTATATAAAGGATCATTTGTAGATGTCAAATCTGCAGCTATAAGCTTTTTGTTTCCATATTGAGCGAGGATATTTCCTCTACCTCTTCCTCCGCGAAAAGAGGAACTACCCTTTCCTCTGGGAATCATTGTCCTGTAAAAATTCACGGGTTAAGAAATCGGAAAGACTATTCTCTTCTCCTTTTTTATAAATTATTTCAAAATCAAAAGGGGCTAAATGAGCTTGCCACCTTGCAAACATTTGTTTAGAAACATCATGTTTAAAATCTTTGTTAAACATATATTTTGCAGATTTGCAATCTGTTTTTATAATAAACTTTTGATTATACAAATCATCCTGAAATTTTAAAACACACTTTACTATGGCCAGAATTTCTTTAGCTATAGTTGCATAATTTCTTTGGCTATTATTCCATTTTCCAGAATAAAATCTAATAAGATATTCTTGTTTGGAGTTTGGACAAATTTGTTTTAGGATTCCTCCAAACCCTATGTCTGAAGCATCAGTCTCTATAACCTTATTCCAATTTGGATTTGACAGATTTAGGCAGGGTAAATTTTTAACCTTTTCTTTTATTATTTGGACAGCTTTGGTATGCTGTGCAGTCCATGGTCCTGGATTCTTTTTTAGTCGATCATATAAAATAGCGGAATCTGAAGCTAGATTGGCGTAATAAGAAGAAATATAATTTAAACTGCCTAAAAACCTTTGTAATTGGGTTTTTTCTCTTATTATATCAGGGAATTTTGAAGCAAATTCTATACTTCTATTTATAGGAACTATCTTTCCCTTTTCAATATTATGACCTAAAAATCTAACATTTGTTTGAAATAAAAACATTTTCTTTTTTGATATAACTAATCCATTCTGAATAATAATTTTTCTAAAAATATCCAAGTGTTTAAAATGCATTTCAATGTTTGCAGAAAATACCAAAATATCATCTATATAGACTATGATAAATTCACTATATGGAATGAAAATATCATTCATTATTTTCTGAAATTCAGAGGGAGCATTTTTTAATCCAAAAGGCATTACTGTCCATTCATAGTGTCCTATTGGAACATTGAAAGCAGTTTTATATTGATCTGATTTATCAATTTGAATTTGCCAATATCCAGATTTTAAATCAAATTTGGAAAATATGAGAGCATTGTAAAGTCTGTCTAATAAATCCTTTTTATTAGGAATTGGGTGTCTTATCCATTTCAAGACTTTATTTAAAGGTTTGTAATTAATTACTAACCTTGGAACACCTCTCTCTTGTTCACTATGTTTATTAACATAAAAAGCAGTACATGACCAAGGTGATTGGGATGGTTTGATTAATTTTTTTTGTAATAATGATTCAATTTCATTTTTACATAATTCCAAATATTCGGAATTCATTTGGCATGGCCTTGCCTTTGTAGAAATTTTCTTTTCATCAAAGCCTTCTTCATATGGAAGACTAACAACATGCCTTTTTCTATCCCAAAAAGCATTTGGATGTTCATTACATATCTCTAAAGAAAATTTGTTATAAATCAATTTTATTTTCTCTTCTAGTTTAGGATTCTGTAGCTTTTCTTCTATATTGAAGAAATTAATTTCTTGTTTTAAATAATTTAAATGAAAAGTCTTTTGTGTCAAAAGATCTTTCATTTCATGAAGGACCCTTGTAAAAGGTTTGGTTATAAATTGGAAATGTATGGGTTTATTTTCATAAATTCCTGTAATTCCCTTTTTATCAATATTAGTGATAGGATAGATTTTATCTAAGAATGGAGTTCCAAGTATAACTTGGTTAGTAATATTTTTTACTAATAAAAAACTTGTAGGGATACAAATTTTTTCCTTGCAAATATAAGCATGTGGTATTTTAAAATTTATATCAAGTTTTTGTCCCCCTGCATGCCTTAAAGAGTTTGTAGTTTTTTGAAAGTATTTAGTTGGGATTATTCCTTCTTGTATTACATTCATATCCGCCCCACTGTCTACTAAAGCAATTAATTGTTTTTTAAAATAATTATCAATTAAGAGAGTTATCTCAACAAACCATTTTTGAGATGTTATAATTTCCATTTTCGAAAGAAAGTCTTTTTGTTCAGGAAATTCTATTTGAGAAAAATCTTTATCTTTATCATTAATAGTAATACTTTGCTTTGATGATTCTAAAAAGGATATTCTATAATCAAAATTTTTGTTATCCTTTTTTAATTCTTGGATTTCTTTTTTAAGATTTTGAATTTCATTATTCAAATCTTGAATGGTAATAGGGTATTCAATATTCTGTCTTTCTTTTAACATTTTATTAACCTCATTCATAGAATAAGGATCTTTAATAATAATATTTTTATTTTTATTTTTATCTTGGTTTTGACTTGATTCTGGAATATCTTCCATTTGATCTATTACTCTAGATCTTAATTCTTGGTCTTTAATTGATTTTAAGAAATCTACAATATTGCTATTGCTCAAAACATTTATTCTTGAATCTTGAAATTGTGAAAGAATTTTATAAAATTCTTCTTTATGCTCTTCATCTTCTGTTATTTGTCTTAAACATGGCTTTCCTTGTGTACAAGGTTGGCAGCATTCATCAGATTCTGATGAATCATCTTCCAAACCTTTAAGATCTTCTGAATCATATGAATCATTTTCAGTTTCTTCGTCTGAATTATCTTCAGAACTTGAATTTAACAGAAGTTTTGTTAACGATCCTTTTAGTTTATTATCAACTTCTAAATTATCAATTTTCTTCTTTAATTTACATCTGTTAGCATAATGGCCAACTTTTCCACATTTATAACAGTGAATAATTTTATTGTTCTTTTTATTTATTCTTTCTTCTTTTCTCTTCGCTTTTCTTTCTAGCCTTTTTTGAGAATAATTTCTCTTATTCTTTTTATAATGAGAATCTAAATATCTTTTCTTTTTATGAAATTTCTTATTGGTTGGAATCTCCATGCCAAATTGACTACAAAATTGTCCTAGTTGGTGTTTTTCTGTCAAATTTTGACGTTGAATTTGTTGATTTAATTTTATTTCATTACATAATGCTAAACCTTCTTGAATACATGTTCCAATAAGTTTCCCATAAGTATAAGAATCATAGGGAATACTTACCCTATCTTTTCTTAAAACTTTTCTTATTCTTTCAGCAAATAGTGAAGGTAGACCGTCAATAAATTTGGATTTCCAATGAGAGCTATTACTCTCTGGAAGTTCTAAAACTCTATTTAAAAATGTATCTTTGTACCACCTAAAATCTGTTAATGTTTTACATCTCAGATTTTGTAATAATGTACGAATATTATCACTATTATCAGATACCCTGCCAGTAAAATGTTCTAAAATTGTTACTACTAGTGTATATACAGCATTTTGGACTAATTGTCCATTTTCTTGCCGTACAGTTTTATAAATTTCTTCCTTTTGACTTAAAGGAAGGTAATTATCCCACCAACCTTTTAATTGGCCTGTGAATCCTGCAACTATCATTTTTGCAACGGTAACATCATCATTCCCATTTGTTTTACAGATGGTACTATACATTAACATTCTATGAACCAGTACAGAAATTTGTTTTTCTGTAAAAGTATCTAAATTCCACTCATAGATACTTTTACCATTATAACTATTGTTATTAATATATTCTGGTTCTTCTGGTAAAGTATCAATAGGAGAGGGTCTTCTATAATAAAACAATGGTTGAGTAGGCTTATTAGCATACTTTTCAAGTTTATTTACTTCTTCTTGGATGGTTAAATTATCATGGATTGTTTCTTCTTCAAGAGTATTTAATCTCAAATTGTCCAATCCTATTTTCATTTTGTCCAATTTTTCTTTTAATCTTTTTTCAAACTCTTCTGATTTTAATTTAAAATTTTTAATTTCAGGAGGAGGTTGAAGATTTGAAGAAGTAATAATTTCATTGTCTTCCTCACTTGATGTTGGATTTGTTGGTGTTAGTTTATTTATGGCAGAGAATAGTTTTTCTATTTTATTATGTAAAGAATTCATTTGTTCTCCAATTATTGTTAAATAAAGATTTGTAAAGTTTTGTTGTTCCATTATTTGATTTATATGTCTTACTGTAATTTGTAAAACATCATTTTCTAATATTTTGGAAAATGCATTAAAATTTAAATTCTTTCCATTCTTTTCAATCTGAAAAGATTGCTGAGGGGGAAAGACTGATTTCAAAATATTTCCATTTGAAAGTTTATAATCTCTTTCTAATATGGAAAGATATTGTTCAACATAGTTTGATGTGAACCAGGGGACAAAAGGAAATAATATATCTTTTTCAGATGTGAATTTATAAAATTCTTCTTGAAAATATTTCTGTTCTTCTTTTGAGAAGTTTTCGAAAAACCATTTTCTAAATGGTTCCCATTTTGGGAGATTAAATTCATTTTTAATTCTTTGTCTAGCTTGGGAGCCAGGGCTAAAATCAATTTTTGATTTGTAATCCATTAAATAGAAAAATTCATTTCTGATTCGGTTATATCCTGTTCTTGGTTGTTATAAATTCCTTTTACAATATTGTCTTTATTTTTATATAATTTTTCAACAGTATTTTCTTTTGAAGATTCTTCATCAGAAAACCTTTCTTTAATTTGAGATGTTGAAAACCTAGATGGTGTTTCAATGATACCATCTAATGGTGAAATATAGGAATGAAAAGACTTTGTTTTAGGTAAAATTAATCTGCTAGAACTTGGTCTAGAATTAGAAGAAGTTCTTTCCATTTCTATTTGTATATTTCCCTCAGGAGTTTGTATAATTTGCGTTATATTATCATTTATTTTTGGTACTGAAGGGATAGCCCTTTCAATAATCCAACTTTCAGGAAGAGGAATCTCTTCCCACTTAATTGATCTTCTAGTAGTTATATTAGACTGACTAAAATTTGTTTCAATTAAAATTGTCTCATTAACAGGTTTATCTACCAATCTACACTGTGGGTTTAGAGTATATAAAGGCTTATAGTAAATTCTATAACAAATACATATAACTTCAGATCCTGGAATATAATTATATCCATGAGTTTTAACATTCAAAGTAACAGCTTCTAATATGTTTATATCAGATAAGGAAAGCTGTAAATTTGGATATACATTAAAATAACATAAAGGAAAGCTGTAAATTTGGATATACATTAAAATATACTGGTCCATGTGCCAGACTTGACTGTATTAGTCCCATCAATGATTTTTTCCAGTCTAAATTTCTACCATCTCTTAGAGCAGCTATAAAGCTTTCTGGTAATCCTTCAAGGGTTAAAGGTTTGAAAGCAATTTGTATCAAACCTATGTGAATAAATTTATGTGTTTGCCTATAAGGCTGTAAATCTTTTTCACTTAACAATTTGATAATCATCTCTTCATTATCTAGTGAAATTGATTGTTCTGTGGTTTTTACCACTTGTTTTAACCCAAGTTTTTCAAAGGTTCCTAACTGATAGATTACCTTTGGTTCGATTTTTGGAATTGTCCATTTATTCAACAACTCCAGATTTTGGGGGAGATTATATTCTTGTTTAATACTGTTTTTAACAGTCTCCTTTTTCCTAATTATATTCATTTATAATTTTCTAAGTGTTGAATTATCTCTGTGCTTTGCATTTTATTTCATGACTATTTAATTTGTTGCATTAAATGATAAGCTATAAATTTAAAATACATGGGTTAAGAATAGCATCAGAAGGCAGTAAATTCTGATAAATACAGTGTACCAAAGTCCATTTTTAGCCATGAGAAGGCGTTGTTTAGGACAGGTCTTACACTGATTTGTTCGTCAGAATTCATTGTCAGTTCAATGCTTGACTTGTAAAATTCCCTAATTTACTTTAAATTTTAGTTTCATTATGTAATGATCCTGAAGTCACTGTAGCAAAGTTACTGTAGCAAAGTTACTGTAGCAGTTGAACAGTGTCAGAATGGTATCAGAGCCATGAATAAATGTATAAGTCCAGAATAATTCAACACTTAGATAATTAGCCTGCCATCAGGCTTAATATATTACAAAGATTAAAAACTTACAGATATAAAGAAGTAGTCTTCTTCCTTATTGTACACACCTTACACACTTATATTACACTCAAATATTACACTCAATACTATTAATGGCAGACAGCTTTTCTTGAAGGAGATGGAGAAGATTTTTCTGAGTCTGTCCTTCTGAGCAGAAAGCTTCCCAATATATAAGGCTTCGGATTTCAAAGCTATTTAAATCCGCATGTGTTAGCTTTATTAAAGCTGAGCTAGTTTTATTAAAGCTGAGCCATCTGTCTTCTATTATTGTCCTTCATTATTCGGGAATCTTATAAAGTCTTCTTCTTTATCAAAGTAGGTATGCCACCTGTAACTATTTTTGGAAAGTAATTTGTTTGCTAGCCCTTGATTTCAGCTGATTGTTTTACCTTTACCCATATTGTGGGCCTCTCTTTCTAATTTTTCAAAAATTTCATTGAAATCTTCATCATTAAGATCGGAATAATGCTCCTCCTTGTCATCCTTGTCATCATTTGCCCTAGACGATGCCATTGATACGTCTGAAACATTATCTGCTTCAAAGTTTTTGGCTAAGTCTTTCTTCATTTCATCAATATATGCATATAAAATGTCTTCTTTGGTGACATTTTCTTTCTGCATTTTCAGCCTTCTATAGATATATCTAAAAGGACTTTGAACCGGTTTTTCCTGCCTTTTCTCATTCTGCTCCTGATATTTCTTAATAGAGCTTTCAATAACTGAAATCATTTCTTGACCATATATTTGGCCAGACTCATTATCTATTCTGGTTAATTTATCCCAGAATTTTGTTAAAAAGCATCTTTTTAAACAAGGAATTTCCTTGTCAGTTTCACCAATTTCTGGTTTCCATTTCCAAATCCAAGGAATGTAGAACTCCAAAAAGAAGAACATGCTTCCTGATCCTGAAATCATTAGGCTTTGATCTAATTCATATAATTTAGGGGAAATTTTCACCCACTGAGAATATAATTCCATGATATTATTTGGAAGAATAGATAATGACGGACCATAATTTGTCCACCAGTCATAGAACCAATTAGGAATTGGTCTTTTGTAAATTTCACCGCAAATCTTTATGAACCAGGAATGCTTCTTTTTAGTGTTTTCATAAAGAAACACCTTGCTTAGTGCTTTTACATAATCCCAATAGTTATATCTAATGGTAATCTTCTTATCTTGTAGGAATATTTCCTTTTCTTTAAGGGTTGATAACCCCCATTCTTCTGGCATTATGAGTTTTTTAATAATTATTTTGCTGAACCCATAATTGCTTTGGTCATTACCTGTATTATAATGGGTAATTTCACAAGTTTCTGAGGATTTCATTATTGCTTCATAATATCCCCTGTTTTTATAAGCTGTAATCGGGAATGAAGCAGTATCAAGATATCTCTGCATTAAATTCCAGGGATTATTTTCCCTTTTTATGTCACTAAATTCAAGGAAAATTATTATTTCCTTATGAGGATTTTCTGCATAAGATGTTATACTTTCCTCATTTTCTTCATTAGCTATGCTAGCATATGATGATGATGAAGCTTGGCTATTACCCTCTTGCCTTTTCTTAAATTCTAAGAATTCCTTATATAAAGGATCATTTGTAGATGTCAAATCTGCAGCTATAAGCTTTTTGTTTCCATATTGAGCGAGGATATTTCCTCTACCTCTTCCTCCGCGAAAAGAGGAACTACCCTTTCCTCTGGGAATCATTGTCCTGTAAAAATTCACGGGTTAAGAAATCGGGAAGACTATTCTCTTCTCCTTTTTTATAAATTATTTCAAAATCAAAAGGGGCTAAATGAGCTTGCCACCTAGCAAACATTTGTTTAGAAACATCATGTTTAAAATCTTTGTTAAACATATATTTTGCAGATTTGCAATCTGTTTTTATAATAAACTTTTGATTATACAAATCATCCTGAAATTTTAAAACACACTTTACTATGGCCAGAATTTCTTTAGCTATAGTTGCGTAATTTCTTTGGCTATTATTCCATTTTCCAGAATAAAATCTAATAAGATATTCTTGTTTGGAGTTTGGACAAATTTGTTTTAGGATTCCTCCAAACCCTATGTCTGAAGCATCAGTCTCTATAACCTTATCCCAATTTGGATTTGACAGATTTAGGCAGGGTAAATTTTTAACCTTTTCTTTTATTATTTGGACAGCTTTGGTATGCTGTGCAGTCCATGGTCCTGGATTCTTTTTTAGTCGATCATATAAAATAGCGGAATCTGAAGCTAGATTGGCGTAATAAGAAGAAATATAATTTAAACTGCCTAAAAACCTTTGTAATTGGGTTTTTTCTCTTATTATATCAGGGAATTTTGAAGCAAATTCTATACTTCTATTTATAGGAACTATCTTTCCCTTTTCAATATTATGACCTAAAAATCTAACATTTGTTTGAAATAAAAACATTTTCTTTTTTGATATAACTAATCCATTCTGAATAATAATTTTTCTAAAAATATCCAAGTGTTTAAAATGCATTTCAATGTTTGCAGAAAATACCAAAATATCATCTATATAGACTATGATAAATTCACTATATGGAATGAAAATATCATTCATTATTTTCTGAAATTCAGAGGGAGCATTTTTTAATCCAAAAGGCATTACTGTCCATTCATAGTGTCCTATTGGAACATTGAAAGCAGTTTTATATTGATCTGATTTATCAATTTGAATTTGCCAATATCCAGATTTTAAATCAAATTTGGAAAATATGAGAGCATTGTAAAGTCTGTCTAATAAATCCTTTTTATTAGGAATTGGGTGTCTTATCCATTTCAAGACTTTATTTAAAGGTTTGTAATTAATTACTAACCTTGGAACACCTCTCTCTTGTTCACTATGTTTATTAACATAAAAAGCAGTACATGACCAAGGTGATTGGGATGGTTTGATTAATTTTTTTTTGTAATAATGATTCAATTTCATTTTTACATAATTCCAAATATTCGGAATTCATTTGGCATGGCCTTGCCTTTGTAGAAATTTTCTTTTCATCAAAGCCTTCTTCATATGGAAGACTAACAACATGCCTTTTTCTATCCCAAAAAGCATTTGGATGTTCATTACATATCTCTAAAGAAAATTTGTTATAAATCAATTTTATTTTCTCTTCTAGTTTAGGATTCTGTAGCTTTTCTTCTATATTGAAGAAATTAATTTCTTGTTTTAAATAATTTAAATGAAAAGTCTTTTGTGTCAAAAGATCTTTCATTTCATGAAGGACCCTTGTAAAAGGTTTGGTTATAAATTGGAAATGTATGTGTTTATTTTCATAAATTCCTGTAATTCCCTTTTTATCAATATTAGTGATAGGATAGATTTTATCTAAGAATGGAGTTCCAAGTATAACTTGGTTAGTAATATTTTTTACTAATAAAAAACTTGTAGGGATACAAATTTTTTCCTTGCAAATATAAGCATGTGGTATTTTAAAATTTATATCAAGTTTTTGTCCACCTGCATGCCTTAAAGAGTTTGTAGTTTTTTGAAAGTATTTAGTTGGGATTATTCCTTCTTGTATTACATTCATATCCGCCCCACTGTCTACTAAAGCAATTAATTGTTTTTTAAAATAATTATCAATTAAGAGAGTTATCTCAACAAACCATTTTTGAGATGTTATAATTTCCATTTTCGAAAGAAAGTCTTTTTGTTCAGGAAATTCTATTTGAGAAAAATCTTTATCTTTATCATTAATAGTAATACTTTGCTTTGATGATTCTAAAAAGGATATTCTATAATCAAAATTTTTGTTATCCTTTTTTAATTCTTGGATTTCTTTTTTAAGATTTTGAATTTCATTATTCAAATCTTGAATGGTAATAGGGTATTCAATATTCTGTCTTTCTTTTAACATTTTATTAACCTCATTCATAGAATAAGGATCTTTAATAATAATATTTTTATTTTTATTTTTATCTTGGTTTTGACTTGATTCTGGAATATCTTCCATTTGATCTATTACTCTAGATCTTAATTCTTGGTCTTTAATTGATTTTAAGAAATCTACAATATTGCTATTGCTCAAAACATTTATTCTTGAATCTTGAAATTGTGAAAGAATTTTATAAAATTCTTCTTTATGCTCTTCATCTTCTGTTATTTGTCTTAAACATGGCTTTCCTTGTGTACAAGGTTGGCAGCATTCATCAGATTCTGATGAATCATCTTCCAAACCTTTAAGATCTTCTGAATCATATGAATCATTTTCAGTTTCTTCGTCTGAATTATCTTCAGAACTTGAATTTAACAGAAGTTTTGTTAACGATCCTTTTAGTTTATTATCAACTTCTAAATTATCAATTTTCTTCTTTAATTTACATCTGTTAGCATAATGGCCAACTTTTCCACATTTATAACAGTGAATAATTTTATTGTTCTTTTTATTTATTCTTTCTTCTTTTCTCTTCGCTTTTCTTTCTAGCCTTTTTTGAGAATAATTTCTCTTATTCTTTTTATAATGAGAATCTAAATATCTTTTCTTTTTATGAAATTTCTTATTGGTTGGAATCTCCATGCCAAATTGACTACAAAATTGTCCTAGTTGGTGTTTTTCTGTCAAATTTTGACGTTGAATTTGTTGATTTAATTTTATTTCATTACATAATGCTAAACCTTCTTGAATACATGTTCCAATAAGTTTCCCATAAGTATAAGAATCATAGGGAATACTTACCCTATCTTTTCTTAAAACTTTTCTTATTCTTTCAGCAAATAGTGAAGGTAGACCGTCAATAAATTTGGATTTCCAATGAGAGCTATTACTCTCTGGAAGTTCTAAAACTCTATTTAAAAATGTATCTTTGTACCACCTAAAATCTGTTAATGTTTTACATCTCAGATTTTGTAATAATGTACGAATATTATCACTATTATCAGATACCCTGCCAGTAAAATGTTCTAAAATTGTTACTACTAGTGTATATACAGCATTTTGGACTAATTGTCCATTTTCTTGCCGTACAGTTTTATAAATTTCTTCCTTTTGACTTAAAGGAAGGTAATTATCCCACCAACCTTTTAATTGGCCTGTGAATCCTGCAACTATCATTTTTGCAACGGTAACATCATCATTCCCATTTGTTTTACAGATGGTACTATACATTAACATTCTATGAACCAGTACAGAAATTTGTTTTTCTGTAAAAGTATCTAAATTCCACTCATAGATACTTTTACCATTATAACTATTGTTATTAATATATTCTGGTTCTTCTGGTAAAGTATCAATAGGAGAGGGTCTTCTATAATAAAACAATGGTTGAGTAGGCTTATTAGCATACTTTTCAAGTTTATTTACTTCTTCTTGGATGGTTAAATTATCATGGATTGTTTCTTCTTCAAGAGTATTTAATCTCAAATTGTCCAATCCTATTTTCATTTTGTCCAATTTTTCTTTTAATCTTTTTTCAAACTCTTCTGATTTTAATTTAAAATTTTTAATTTCAGGAGGAGGTTGAAGATTTGAAGAAGTAATAATTTCATTGTCTTCCTCACTTGATGTTGGATTTGTTGGTGTTAGTTTATTTATGGCAGAGAATAGTTTTTCTATTTTATTATGTAAAGAATTCATTTGTTCTCCAATTATTGTTAAATAAAGATTTGTAAAGTTTTGTTGTTCCATTATTTGATTTATATGTCTTACTGTAATTTGTAAAACATCATTTTCTAATATTTTGGAAAATGCATTAAAATTTAAATTCTTTCCATTCTTTTCAATCTGAAAAGATTGCTGAGGGGGAAAGACTGATTTCAAAATATTTCCATTTGAAAGTTTATAATCTCTTTCTAATATGGAAAGATATTGTTCAACATAGTTTGATGTGAACCAGGGGACAAAAGGAAATAATATATCTTTTTCAGATGTGAATTTATAAAATTCTTCTTGAAAATATTTCTGTTCTTCTTTTGAGAAGTTTTCGAAAAACCATTTTCTAAATGGTTCCCATTTTGGGAGATTAAATTCATTTTTAATTCTTTGTCTAGCTTGGGAGCCAGGGCTAAAATCAATTTTTGATTTGTAATCCATTAAATAGAAAAATTCATTTCTGATTCGGTTATATCCTGTTCTTGGTTGTTATAAATTCCTTTTACAATATTGTCTTTATTTTTATATAATTTTTCAACAGTATTTTCTTTTGAAGATTCTTCATCAGAAAACCTTTCTTTAATTTGAGATGTTGAAAACCTAGATGGTGTTTCAATGATACCATCTAATGGTGAAATATAGGAATGAAAAGACTTTGTTTTAGGTAAAATTAATCTGCTAGAACTTGGTCTAGAATTAGAAGAAGTTCTTTCCATTTCTATTTGTATATTTCCCTCAGGAGTTTGTATAATTTGCGTTATATTATCATTTATTTTTGGTACTGAAGGGATAGCCCTTTCAATAATCCAACTTTCAGGAAGAGGAATCTCTTCCCACTTAATTGATCTTCTAGTAGTTATATTAGACTGACTAAAATTTGTTTCAATTAAAATTGTCTCATTAACAGATTTATCTACCAATCTACACTGTGGGTTTAGAGTATATAAAGGCTTATAGTAAATTATATAACAAATACATATAACTTCAGATCCTGGAATATAATTATATCCATGAGTTTTAACATTCAAAGTAACAGCTTCTAATATGTTTATATCAGATAAGGAAAGCTGTAAATTTGGATATACATTAAAATATACTGGTCCATGTGCCAGACTTGACTGTATTAGTCCCATCAATGATTTTTTCCAGTCTAAATTTCTACCATCTCTTAGAGCAGCTATAAAGCTTTCTGGTAATCCTTCAAGGGTTAAAGGTTTGAAAGCAATTTGTATCAAACCTATGTGAATAAATTTATGTGTTTGCCTATAAGGCTGTAAATCTTTTTCACTTAACAATTTGATAATCATCTCTTCATTATCTAGTGAAATTGATTGTTCTGTGGTTTTTACCACTTGTTTTAACCCAAGTTTTTCAAAGGTTCCTAACTGATAGATTACCTTTGGTTCGATTTTTGGAATTGTCCATTTATTCAACAACTCCAGATTTTGGGGGAGATTATATTCTTGTTTAATACTGTTTTTAACAGTCTCCTTTTTCCTAATTATATTCATTTATAAGAAATAAGTGTTGAATTATTCTGGACTTATACATTTATTCATGGCTCTGATACCATTCTGTCACTGTTCAACTGCTACAGTAACTTTGCTGCAGTAACTTTGCTACAGTAAGTAAAGTTTGTCTAATAAATCCTTTTTATTAGGAATTGGGTGTCTTATCCATTTCAAGACTTTATTTAAAGGTTTGTAATTAATTACTAACCTTGGAACACCTCTCTCTTGTTCACTATGTTTATTAACATAAAAAGCAGTACATGACCAAGGTGATTGGGATGGTTTGATTAATTTTTTCATGTTAAAAATAAAATCTTTATAACACACACATACACACACATGTGTGTGTGTGAAAATCAAAATCTTTATGCATATATATATATATATATATATATATATATATATATATATATATATATTTCAAAATCAATTTTTAAATCAAACACAATTTAAAAATCTTCATACAATATTGTATTATAGAAATCAATATTTTAAACATAATACGTATTCACTAAGAATAATACATATTAAACGTATTATACATATATATGTAATCATATTGCCTGAATATAAAATAAATCACTTAACTACCTTTTGCTGTTTTTGCACTTGAATATGTAGTCAGTGCGTTTGAATGGAAAACGCACAACATTCAATTAAAATGTAGCACGTATATGAAAAGAAGGCGAAGAAGAATGACCGACTGGAAGCAGCTGCTGCAAGGGGTCTGATGGTGAGTCTGGGTCGCCAAAGTGGGCAAGGCTATGGTCGGGGAAGCTGCCATCAGCAGCAGGTGGTGGTGGGTGTTATCATGTGGATGGGTCACGTGGTAGGCTTATGAGCATGGTCAGGTGGAGAGAGCGGAAGGGCAAAGTGAGAGGAGGCGCTGTGTGGGAGAAGGAGGCCGAGGTGGGGTCAGGGACGCGGTGGTTTGCTCAGCTGTTTAGAAGGGCTGTTGCATTTTTTTTGGCGTGGGCTTACATGGAGTGTTTGGGTTACAAGGGAGATGTGGCTATTGTTGATGAGTGGTGTGCGTTGTTGTTTGTTGCTAGGGTGTACGTCGGCATGAAACAAGGTGGAAGAAGAAGTAGTTCGACAAAGACAAGATTTGGAAGGAGATGAGCAAACTCTGCGGAGAATATCAAACGTACAAATATGAACTTTATTTTTATAATCATAGAAATGAATATGGATGAGAATAACTACGAACAACAAGAAAAATATATATTGAAAAATCAGGAATAACAAAAGCCAGTGCATTGAATTTATGAAATATTAAAATCAAACGAATTGTTGATTTCAACCAGCGGATAATGAATGGTCACAAGAAACCAAAAAACTCCAGAAATGGTACCGATACGGTTAACCGCTTCACGGTTTTTTCCACGTACCGAACCCCGAAATTCAATTGAATATATCGTGAAGATTAGCATGACAATACAACCATCTTATCAAAATTCAATTTTCACTGCCAAAGATTCTACTAAAACACCGAAAATAAGATAAATGAGGTTAGAACTTGTAACAGCCCTGGGTTGGAGATTACCTGTCAATATTAAATTATAATGATAATTATAATTTAATATTGAAAGGTAATCTCCAACCTAGGGTTAATATTGACATGTAATCTCCTACCCGGGGTTGTTACAGAACTATCCAAATTTTGCAAAATGAAATACGATGCTCACTAAGAAAATGATTTACTTTTTTATTATATAAAATATTCAGCTTTCAAAAATATTTTATTTTCATCAAATTAGTGGATTGAATTGAAATTGGAAATTACACAACAGAACTAACTTCCATACTTTCAGATGAAAATCCGCAATTTTCTATGTTAAAATTGACGCATTCCAAATATCAAATTTTCATTGCTAAATTTAATTGTTTATTTTTCACGAAAAATTCAGTTAATTATGTTATTAAAATCGTTAAAATTTTTGGGTCATTACAATGCCCAGAGATTTTGATTTTGAGTTGACTTTAGTAGACCGCGATACTAACCTCATATAACCATGGAGGCGAATGCTCTCTTGAACCATGCTTCACTTTCAGTTCTTCCACCTAACCCAATTATAGTCATTCAGTGGGGTTCGTGTCATAATTTAACTATATTCAAAGTGGAGCTTTCATATTAAAGATTGACAGTATTCTTAAGCCAAGAGAACTGTGTAAATTAGTCACATCGATGTTTCTATTTGACCTTAGTTGTATTAACAAAAAAAATCTATCGAGGGAGTCATTCCATGTTTATCCAATAACCATCAGCATGTAACTCCTTGGTTACGTAGCAGTCATGAGTAATACGCTGTCCAGCATTTGGAGAGCGTTACGTACTGTAGTCCAAATGGATGTATCGATATCTAGTCTCGATATATCTTTAGTAGCAATATTCAAAACAATATGCTTATTTTATTATGATAAATCACTCATGATTATAACATATTGTATTTACTATCACAAAACATACCGTTTATGGATTTTCTATTAAATATACTTTTCACTAAATTTATTAATTAATATAACATATTATATCAGGCATATAATAGAAAGAGAACACCTTTTATTTTAAACAAGGTTGGTTAGTGAGTTAGATATATGTAACAAATTACATAATTGCCCCTTGGACATACCCATAGCTCTATAACTAAAAATACCTACGTACACTTTTTAGGAGATCAAGATCACGTAGTTCTATTTCCTTCACTTCTCCTTCATTCAGATACCTGTTAGTACATAATAACCATATCATCCACACAAGCATTACAACTATCATAACCAATGCAAACATTGCAACCATCACAACCAATGCAAATAGTAGAAATAGAAAGCTGTATTCCTACTCATCTATCACAACAAATCATCATATATGTAATGACAACAATAACAAACTTGGCCATGAAACATTACATATATTTTACAACTTTCAATGTCAACCCAATCATTAAAAAATAACAATATTACAAATATATTTATATATATACTAATCACCAATAATAGAAATGCATCACCAATGTAAGCATAAATCATCAACTGTGTACCCTGTAATAGTAACACAACACCAATCATTTATTATCTATAGTCAAAAACCTATCATCAAGTAGTAAAAATGGTAAAATATCGTATCCACATCTAAATATGATTCCATCATCGTAAAATAGACATAAGATAACATAAACGAATAATTAACTACATACTACATCCATCCAAACATTATATTTAAGACCCCTTTTGCATATAAAATCATCTTATTATAAAAATCTTCACTAAATCATTTTCCAAAACGACAATATGATTGTTTCACATAAAATAATAATATATACATTTAAAATTCTTTAATACTTTCCAAAATCAATTTATTACTATTTATGTAAAGAAAACAATATTTTATTTTAAATTACTAAGGCTCCTTTTTATTTCTATTTACTGTAAAATAGTAACTATTTTATCCAAAATACTTTTGGAAAAAAAATTCTTCATTATAATTATTATTTTCCAAGAAATTCCTTTTTATTACCCAAACAATAATAATATTCTTTCCTACCACAAGTAGCCAAAAATCAATTACTTCATCATTTACACAAAAAAATGATATTTTCACTGAAATTCCATTATTAATATTTAAAATTCTTTTTCATTTTATAAATAATAATAATAAACTTCTTAAATCTCAATTTAAAATACAAATTTAGTTATTATTTATGAATTGCCCTAGAAATTCATAAACAATAACCTTATCAAACCTCATACTTTAATATCAGTAAAATTTGTTAAATGTATTTTTCATAGTTTCCTAGTTTCCTTGGCTATGATATTTTTCAACACTCATACTATGATATTCCTTGGCCCCAAAGTTTTCATTTTTTATGTTTTAAATGTATTTTTTTCTTCTTTAATGGGGACCATTCCCCTTTCAATTTCTTCTCCCGCCATTCCATCCCTTCCCTCCACTTCTTATCAGTCCCGTCCTTCTTCCCCTGTTACTGTACCTTTTTCTGCCATTCCTACATCGACAACCATACTTCCTTCTGACCCATCGTCTTTTCATCCAACTTCCACATGCTCTTCACCAACTATTCTTGTACCATCTTCTTCTGTGACAGCCTTGTCCACTGATCTACCCCTTGTCCTTTCATCCCCTATTCAACATTTAGTAGCATCATCTCCACACTTGTCTCACATCCTACCGCCACCACCTTGCCCTTCTGTTGCCTGGTCCTCCTTGTTTAAGTCCAGACCTAACAACGCTGGTAAGTATGTACCGCGTGATATCAAGTTAGTGTTTGATGGTGATGTTATTGTTCCCCCATCTGAAGTTGTACAGGCTGACAACTTGAAGTGGAAAGAATATCTGGTTGGGTTCTTTCTTGATAAACCACTACCATACACTACTGTCCTATATCATCTTAAGAGAGCATGGAAACTGCAAGGAACAATTAGTGTGAAATCTGATGGCTTTCTATTTTTATTTAAGTTTTCAAATGAAGAAGATAAGAATAGAATTGCTGAGTCTGACCCAATTGTTATGAAGAATAAATTATTTATTGTTAAACCCTGGGATGAGAATGTTGGTAACTCCTATAGTAGCATTAAAGCAGTTCCAGTGTGGATTAAGCTATCCAATATACCCTTGTTTGCTTGGTCCACAGTGGGTATCAATTGGCTTGCATCCAGGGTGGGGAAACTCCATGTTTGGATGCATCAACTGAAAAATTTGATAGAATCTCGTATGCTAAATGTATGGTTGAAGTATCCCCTCATTCTAAATTTCTTGACACCTTTGTTGTCAAGCTTCTTGATGGCACTGAACAAATAGTTGAGGTGGATTATTTGTGGAGACCTGCTATCTGTACTAATTGTAAGGAGTTTGGACATACGAAATCTAGTTGCAATAAAATGGAAATAGCTAGTGAAGGGATAAACAGGAGGATGGGAAGTGATGATGAACTAAACCAGTGTGACCATGTTCAGAGTAAGGAGACAAAAGGGAAAAAGTTGGAGAAGGAAAGTAAAGTGAAGCAAGTTTGGCAAAAAGTGAACAATAACAAGGGAAAAAAAATGAAATGTAACTGTGGAAGACAAAGCAAATGCAATGAACAAGACCAGTGGAAAAGGGATTTTATTATCAAACTTGGATAAGGAAGAAAACAAGTCTTCCTTAGTTGTGCACACGTCCCCCGGTGGTGGTACCGGAGAATTAAACCAATTTTCTGACAACAACAAGTTTAGTCTGCTTCAAGACATTGAAAATGAGCAAGGAATTATAAAGTTAGTGGATGTAGAGGAAGGAGAGATAACTAATCATGCAAACACTTGAGTAACTGATGATACACTGTCTTTGTGTACTGGAAACTTGTTTGAAAGCAACACTGGAACAAATAATGAATCAAGTCAGACAAAAGATGGGGTGGAGCTACTTATCCTAACAAGTACAAAGATTACTGCAAGTAATTGTGGAGTGGTATCAGTGACTCCTGACCAAACTGTGCATGTGCACACTGGTGTATCTGACATTGATGCAAAGTGGTGTCAGTCCTATGAACAACAAATAAAACAAGTCATTCTCAGCATGCACCAAACAATTGTGGATAAGCCCCATGTCGTTCCATCTGATTACAACTTTACCATTGCAATACCAGGATGGCCTGACAGCGTCCCCACTTCTGTTCATCTTGCTTCACCAAATTCCCCCACCACTATTCCCAATTCCTTTGAAACAACCACCCTCCCCTCTCAACACATTACTGGTATTGAAACAAGACCTCTTTCAGCAAAGAGAGGAAAAAAAATTCACCAATCCCTTTAATCTATCCATGTATAAAAAACTAGCTTCCTGGAATGTTAGGGGTGCACATTCGAAATTGAAACTTGATCAAGTCAAAAGCCTCATCAATATGTATGATATTTGTCTTTTTGACATTCTAGAAACCAAGCTCAACCTTCCCTTATCAATTAAAGATGCTAATTACATAAATCCACAGTGGGATTATCACCACAACCTTGATACTGCATCCTATGGTAGAATTCTAGTAATTTATGACCCTACTGTGTTGACCTTATCCCCTATCTTATCCACTAGACAATTTATTCATTACAATGTCCACCTCTCTCAAACTCAAACTTCTTTCTACTTAACCCTTGTATATGCAGACAGTTCTTCTCTTTCTAGAAACTCACTTTTCAACTCCCTCCCACCACTACGACAGAACTCACATCCCTGGGTTGTTCTCAGTGTCTTTAACTCATGTTTTAGCATTGATGATAAAATGGGAGGATCTCTTCTACTTCCAAATGACATTGCACCTATCAATCTTGCTATTACTGACTCTGACCTGATCTTGGTTAACAAAGCTGGTGCAAAATTTTCTTGGAACAATCGCAGCCGTAGTGGTGTTCGCACTTTCACTACTATTGATCATGCTTTTTGTAATATTCCCTCCCTTAATCAGTGGCCTTCCTTATCAGTTTACCTTCCTCTCCCAATAATGTCGGACCACTCACCACTAATCCTTTCTCTTGATCCTCATTTAAGAAGAGACAAAAGAAGTTTTAAATTTTTTAATGCTTGGGAAAAACATGATGACTTTCTTGATATAGTAACTACTGTACACAATAACTATTGCTGTTTTGGTAACCCTATGTATAAGTTTTGCAGGAAATTGAAAAGTATAAAGCAAACACTCAAATCATGGGCTTCCTCCACCTTTGGGCATGGCAGTTTGCTCTCTACCACTCTCATTGAACAACTCAAGGCAAAACAGGAACACATGATGGAAAATCCTGATGATGTCAATGCTGCCAATGAAGAAGGACGTATATACTTAGAAGTGAATAAAGCACTACAGCTGGAAGCAAGTATGAAAAGCCAACAACTCCGCAACAAATGGTATGAAGAAGGTGATAAGAACACTAAATTTTTCCATGACTCTCTTCGGGTCAAGCATGCTAGAGAAAACATTTACAATATAATGGATGAACATGGTAATGAATTCTCTTCACCTGAAACTGTGGATAAAGCCTTTGTTGATTATTTCTCTAAAGTTTTTACCAACAATTCTTGCTTCACTCCTGACCTTAGCCTTATATATTCCCTCCCGCTGCCATGCATTATAGTTATTCAAGCTGAAGCATTAATAAAACCTGTTACTGATGAAGAAATCAAGAATACCCTCTTCTTTATGAACCAACATTCTTCTGCTGGACCTGATTGTCTAAATGTTACCTTCTTTATTGCAACGTGGTCCATGCTTGGCCATGAATTTTGTAAAGCTATCCATAATTTTTTCAACAAGTGTAAAATGCTGAGAGAGATCAATGCAACGAATATTGCCTTAATCCCTAAGGTTTCTCCCCCTGACAAAGTTTCATGCTTTAGGCCTATATCGTGTTGTAATGTTATGTATAAATGTATTTCAAAAATCCTTGCAACTAGGTTAGTTTGTGTTCTTCCAACAATTGTGTCTCACAATCAAGCTGCATTCATCCCTTCTAGAAACATACTTGATAATGTTCTTATTGCCCATGAGTTGATGAAAGGTTATGGAAAATGTAATGCCACTCCTGCTGCTGCGCTTAAAATCGATATAACAAAAGCTTATGATTCCATACACTGGGAATCTATTGTGAGGATTTTGGCAATGATGGGCTTCCCCAAAACCTTTGTTTCTTGGATATATATTTGTATTTCTTCCCCTACATTCTTTGTCATTGTAAATGGAAGGCATGTAGGCTACTTTGGTTGCCAAAAAGGAATAAGGCAGGGTGACCCTATTTCATCATATATATTTCTCTTAGTTATAGAAGTGCTCAATGTTATACTTCAGAACAAATACACACAAAGACTCATTAAGTACCACCCGAAGTGTTCTCTGCACAACATATCTTCCATCATGTTTGCTGATGATGTAATGATTTTTACAAAACCTGAAGCATCCTCTTTAAGTGAAATCCTGAGTGCTCTGCATTCCTTTTACCTTATGACTGGTTTATCCATCAACAGGTCCAAATCCTCCTTGCTTTTTGCAGGAATCTCTGATGTTCAAGCAGCTGCCTTGTATCGGCAGAGTGGGTTCTCTAATATGCACGCTGACATGAGGTATCTAGGCCTTCCCATCATAACAAAAAGAATCTCCATAGCTGATTGTCTTCCCCTATTTAATAAAATTACTACTGTTATGAATGCTTGGGAAAATCGAAGAATGTCCCAAACTGGAAGGCTTGTGCTCATTAAATCTATAGTTTTCCCTTCCTTGGTTTATTGGGCACGCTCTGTTATTCTACCAAGCAAGCTACTGCACCTTGTAGGCAGCATGTTCAATAAGAAACTATTGCCATGTTCATTTGCTCATTGTGAAACTACGCTACAGTTGGGAGGTCTGGGCATTATTAATGCTAAAAATTGGAACAGAGCTGCATTCAGTAAACATTTCCATGATGTGATAATTAAGAAAAATAGTATATGGGTCAAATGGACATGGACGTACAATATTAAGCATAGGAGGTTTTGGTTGATGGATATAGCACAAGACAGTAGTTGGACATGGAGAAATATTCTTAAACTCAGGGAAGTGTTCCTTCCTATGATCCAGTACCATGTTCACCATAACACTAGCACTAGTTTTTGGGATGAACCCTGGGTTAGTTCAGGTATGATACTATCTACTTTTTTTGATCATGCTATGATTGTCCAATCTGGAGTTAATCGTGAAGCAAAAGTCAGTGAATACCTTAATGAAGGAAGTATCCATCTTCCATACAATAGTAGCCAAGTTGTTAGGCAACTGTGGAACACTATCCAGAGTACAAGCTTCAGTACTGACCAATCATTAAACGTGACATGGAATAATAAGCCCCATAGTATTAAGCTGGTATATAAACTCTTGAGTAATGACAATGTCTACCCTGCTGCTAAGTGGTTCACTGTGCTTTGGAACAATGATTCACCACCGAGAGAAAACTTTATGTTCTGGAAGGTTGTAAGCAGTGCACTCCTCACCAGACAAGTTTTAATCAGTTATGGGATTCGTAGTACCCCTGAATGTGTATTTTGTGACCAGTTTGTTGAAACAGTTGATCATCTTTTCTTCGACTGCCCTAGTTTAATTGCTCTGGTTGATATGATTGTGAGTAGTCTACAAAGAACTGTTGCTGTTCCCTTTTCAGCAATTGATTGGAACATAATCCTGAAGACTAGGAAGTGGAAGAATAGTGGTTACAGAGTTCTGATCATATGCATTAAAATATGTATGGATGTGATATGGAAAGAGAGAAACACTATAGTCTTTGAAAATAAAAGGAAAAGCTTTAGTACTCTTTGGTCTGAAGTAAAGAAAAGAACTTACATGAAACTGAAAAGGAGGGAGTGCCATATCCCTGGCATCATGATTGATAGCTGGAGGTGATGTTTGTTTGTTCATTGTTTTTCTTTATTGTCTTCTTTGTTTTCCCAGTACTTTCTTTTTCTGATTCAAAGTCTGTTTTGAGTCATTTTTATTGTGTTGCAATAAACAGGTAGGGGACCAGTTAACCCCGCTGGCTTTGCCAAAATTTTTTGTTAAATCATCGATTATTTACAGATACCATTCAAAATCTATTAATAACCTTATCTATCATTTATTTATGTAGATTTCCCCATCACTACCTATTTATTTCAATTAATTATTTCCTAATTCAATTTAAATATCCACGTTAATTAAACATCCAAATTACAACAATCAATGATAATTATCCAATTAAGGCATAATACATATCATAACAACTGAACAATCACCTACAGAATACAAATATATCGATAATTATGGTTTTTCATCAATAAATATGTATTTTATAATGTAAAATCCAATTAATTAAATTAAATATTTCATATTGTCGTGCTTTTGCTAACAACCTCCAAAGTAAGCAAAACCAGCGCCAAATCATTTGGAATTTCATTACGAGTAGAAGAAACCTCGGTGAATTGGAGTTGTGTGCAAAAGTTTCTTAAGTTTGAAGTTCTAGGGTTTGGTTTGCAAATTAAAAATATAGGGTCTAAATTGAAATATCCCACTTACGGTCAGATGCATTGCTGCCATTGTTAGTCCAAATATGACAAGAAATTGTCATGCCTCAAGTCTAGCAAACGACGCCAGACCACCTCTAATAAACTCTCTTGGCCAGCTCCACCTACTGCAACCCTCACCTTTGCCTTTGTTTTCTATATTAGAATGTGCCACCATTGAAGTCGATTAGTTGTCGAACCCTAACTTTTGAAATTTGAGCGCCTCAGGTCGAATTAGCCACACCACTAACAATCTATTCCTCATTGTGAGTGCCATCGATTCCAATCGTTAATATCACCCTTTGTCGCTAGAACTGCAAACGCCAAATAAATCCACTAAGGTTTCATCGATTTAAAATTTGACAGTAATGAGGCCACCACATGCACATTTATAATAATGGACACTACATGTCAATGCCGTTTTGCCGAGAGCTTCAGAGTGATATATAGTTCGACGGGGTTTGAATACTTTGAATTTTGAATCAAACCTGTAATTAGAGATGATCATCTGCTATTAGCAAGTGATTATAAAATTTTCGAAATTAGACAGAGAAATAAAGAGAGGCTATGTGTAACAACCTAAAATTTTGGTCAGTTGACTTTAAATGTTTAAATAACTTAAATATTTAAATAATTGGATTTTGGAATTTAACAACTTATAATTAAAATATAGAGAATGATTAAATATTTGAATTGTGAAATTTAATGTTAATTAAATGGGTTTAATAATTTCATTTAAATCCTTTTAATTAATAAATAATATTGATGAATTCAATATGTAGATTTATTTATAAAAATAAATATATTGAATAAATATCAATAATTGGATCAAAATTACGAAATGATATTTAAATTTGTAAAATTTACATTCTGGGCAATATCTCATATTTTGACCAAACCAGTTCATTGGATCCGTAATAAGAATTGTAATACGCCATCGAATTTCATAGCGATTAGACGTATCTTTTGGTAGTACGAGTTTGAAATGTTTAAAAATTAATTACATAATTTATATAATATAATGGGTTTGAAAAGCTATCTTCTATATATGATCGAATTAGGTCTCAAGGTTGGTTCCATTATGTTCGGAATAGGGGTATAACGTATAGAACGCCAAACGGCGTGCCTCGTTTGTGGTTCGAGAGTGCGTCGAACTGTATATTTTTGAATACACACACATTATAATTTAGGCCATGGTGTTAACGTTAAGACCATACCACCCACGTTCTCACTTCTATATCCCCATCAATCTACTTAAACTTGCCTATAAACAAGAAAACTTGTTTCCCTCTTTGAAAATAAAAATTATACACGTTTAAAAATCATGGTGTTGGATTCTTTGAACTCGTATTGAGCTATGCTTCTCGTCCACGGCCATTTCATTTTTCATGGCAGTTGTTGATGGGGCATCAACAGTAATAGGCTTAGGCTAAGCAAATTAGAGTTTCTTATTTTAGTTGTATTAATCATCGATTTGGGTTTTGGATGTTGAATTGGAATTCTTTAGTCAAACGTAATCTTGTCGCCGATTTTGTAGGAGATCGACATGGAGTTGGGTCGCGTGAGGTTACATGGACCTAGGAGGGGCGCTTTGATGCATTTTGATGAAAGGGTGCGAATGGCATGGTGATGGGTTTGGGTGGTTGCTCTCGTATGGAGGGACGCAACGATGAAGATGGAAATGAATTTCATCGACTTTTGCTCCGTATCACGGCTTCGTCGTGCACAGTTTTATAGGTTCTTTGACATCGCTACTGTGCATTTCTAGTTCGAGGAATAAAGAGTTTGGGTGAGAGGGTAATGTTGTAAATACAAAATAGAATTGTTATTTATTAATTTGAATTAACCGTGAAACTTATAAAACGTGTATTTCACTCATACGAGGTTAGATTCTAACAATGTTTATTGCGTTGGACTCACATTGTTGAGATCTATGCAATGAATTTATTTTGGTAGGTTTTTGAGCAAGTAAAAGTTTATGCTAAAATCGAACAGCCGATTGGTTTTAGTCCAAATCAAAACATTTTGGCAAAAATAAAAATCAATGTGAGTTTAACTCACGTTCGATTTTATTATATCATATCCATGATGTTATAAACTATCATTGATTTGTTTAGATAACTGTTAAATTACTTGATTGATTGTTGGTTAAATTTCCATTTGGAAAATGGATGACATATTAGTTTGATCGTTAACCCATATAATTATATATATATATATATATATATATATATATATATATATATATATATATATATATAAATCCATAACCATTGCTTTGTAGGAAAAATTTATAGAGAGACCCTGAGTTGTTTCTTCCTAATAATTATTTGTTTACATCAGTTTGCTATTTTATTGATGCTTAATTAAAATGAATCTTGATATTCCATTTAATTTATTAAGTGTAGCTATAGAGATTCCGCTATATCGTCATATATAATTTTCATCCCTAAAACCCTATCGTATGTTTTTGAATTTGAGCTTGTGTTTCCACTAAGCAGAATGTTAAAATTCATTAATCATTTTCATTAATGATAATTTAAATGAGTTAGTCATTTTAACTAATGATTTCACAATTAATTAGCTAATTTAATTAATGGTGTTTAAAATTGGTTTATCTTTTGATTTAAATAAGATTGGATTTAATTAATCATTTTTACTAATGATTACTTGAGTTTAATTAATTATTTTAATCAATGACAATTGAAATTAATAATCATCTTAATTTACGATGTTTAAAAGTAATTAATCATTCTAAATAATGATATTTGAATTTAATTAACCATTTTTAATCAATGTTGTTTTGGGAATTTATCAATCTATGTGAGTATTGAGATCTGATTTTAATTAAATAATTTTAGTTAATGATTCTAAACTTTTATTAATCATTTTTATTAATGATTGTTTTAAATTTAACTAATCGTTTAGCAAATGATATTTCAAACTTAGTTAAATCATTTTAATTAATGATGTTTTATAGCTAGTTAATCA
The DNA here is from genome assembly GCA_030765085.1 of Allium cepa. Classification (NCBI taxonomy): domain Eukaryota; kingdom Viridiplantae; phylum Streptophyta; class Magnoliopsida; order Asparagales; family Amaryllidaceae; genus Allium; species Allium cepa. Next base: position 442,341,299 of record CM060938.1, on the reverse strand, counting down.
TTTTAATTAATGATGTTTTATAGTTCGTTAATCATTTTAACAAAAGATGATTTAATTTATCACTTTAACTAATTATGTTTGAATTTAATTAATTAATTTATGATTACTTGAACTTAGTTAATTGTTTTAATTAGTGGCATTCAAAATTATTTAATCATTTTAATTAATGTTGTTTGAGATTAATTATTCATTTTAATTAATGATTATTTGAATTTAATAAATCTTTTTAATTTTTGATATTAAAGTTAATTAATCGATTTAATAAAAGTGACTAAAGTAAATTAACTAACATAATGGAAGTGTTTTAAAAGCTAATTAAGTAATTTAGAATTTTAAAGTTAATAAACTAATTTAATAAAGATTTTAAAAATTAATTTAATGATGATATAAAAGTGTTTGGAAATAATTAACTATTTTATTAAAAATAATAGATTTGTATATTTAAAAGGAATTAAATGTGATTAATTATTATTTTTGGATAATTAATATTGTTTTTAAATTTATATAGGTATTTAAATTGTTTTATTATCTTTTAGGATAATAAACATTGTTTAAATTTATAAATAATGGTTCATAGATGAGAAAAAGCCTTTAAAAGCAATTATTTACGAATAAAGCTAAATGTAAATTGCTTTTGGGTTTGTAGTAAATAATATTTTGACGACATTTGTTTTTGACCTTTGTTTTAATACACTTAGTACTATAAATTTTGTCTTGTAAAGGACATTTTGAAAGAGTAATTCTAAAAGTGTTTTACGAATACTATAATATGGAATCAAGCACAAGATCAGTTTTAAAAGTGAACTTCAATTTCAGTTATGGAAAAATAATTCCACAATCGATATCGCTTATATGGAAAGGATTTAGTCATATTTTTTAACGCTAAACATTAAGGCTTGGACTCGTTTCTATATCGAAGGTTAAAAATGTCATTAAGGTGATGCATAGACGTAACACTATCTCAACTCGTTTGGCTTCATTTTTAACCAAGAGATTGCACTTGTTTGAAATCAACAAGTAGTGGTAAATATATGATATTTATTTTCCATATATGATCATTTTAATTATCCTCGATAATTGATTTATTAATTATCGGATCCAGCTTTTTTCATGGTGTATCATCACCTTAGAAATGATTTATTGCGCTTTGAGCTTTGTTACCCATTGTCGGAAATGACTAAAACCAAAGCACGAGAGGGGGTCAAGCTATGTGGGGATGGTCTCGTTAGGGATTTTCATATCTCATCTAGATTTTTTTGTATCATGTGAAAATGGTAAAATTGAGATGTGAATATTCGGATTCTTGGTGTGGTTTGGCGGGGTCTGACTTAGAGGTTTCCGAGAAGTATCACGGAGTAAATGAGCTTCTCAGAAGTATATTACTAGAGGTATACTTCAAGAGGGTGCACCTTCCTAGTCATTTGTTGGAAAGTTTCCATTCCTCATTTGTGACGCCCCACCTCTATAACCACACTAGCCAAGGACACTACGAGGTAATGCCGTTAACTAGCGCGGAGAATAAGGCCATTGAGGAGTGACCATCCATGTAATTGCTTTGTGCGAGTACCGATATGCCAGATTAAAATATAACTTGCATTTCAAGAGGGAATCCGACATACCAATGCAAACTCAAAGCTACTACACAGTGGCTATAATATCTTCGGAAACAAATATAGAAATAAGCATAACATAAATCAGTCACAGAAGTTCATATCTCAAAGGCAGAAACAGATATGAATATTACACATGAAAGTGTATATCGGAGTAGTGGTCAAACAAGATCCGCAATATAACAAAAGAATAGTTACAAGTGCTACACAAAAGAATAAGTATACATCAATGAGTCTATATCTCAAATGTATACAACCAAAAACTACTAATCTAAGTAGTTATCCAAAAGTTAGGATAATAATCCTAGATGAGAAGTCAAGCAGAAGCACCTGTAACATCTCGGTCTGACCCGAGTATTATTTAATAAGAAAATAATAAACGGATCAGTCTAACTATAAATATCAGAAATGATATAGAATAAGAGATATGACAAAAACGTAACATAACCATAAAGCCATACTATGATAAGTATGTAATTGAAAATCAACCAGAGATTAATCAATATCACAAGAATCTTCTCAAAGATCAAAAGAATGTCGTACTCTTTAGTTTTATTCACCAAGTCACAAATATCGACATCGTACCGATGCCAATCATAAAAGCTGGTGGATCACAAATTCTAGAAATCATCAATAGAAATCTAGAAAAGTCACAAATATCGACATCGTATCGATGCCAATCATAAAAGCTGGTGGATCACAAATTCTAGAAATCATCAATAGAAATCCAGAAATCACCAAAAAAGGGGAGGCCTATCACAAAACGGGAGCATGAAAACTCACCAACACGTGTATCACAAACGGAACGCTATCCCATGGTCGTTAACCATAGAGCCGGTGCAACGACGTAATACAATATCGGTACGCCCGAGCAACCTGAAACTCGAATAATTCAGAACAACGACGTAGTACGACGGTACGCCTGATGATCCTGATAAGCTGGTGCAACAACGTAGTACAAAGGTACGTCCGATGGACCGAACTCCATAAAAGAACACGGGTCGCTTGCCTACAAAAATTGGGTCGAAACTCCAAATAATATATAGGTCGTTAGCCTATAAAAGAAATGAGACTAAACTCAATAAAACAAGGTACCATCCCCTACGTGGACAAAGAAACATAGCATATCGCTAGTCTAAATCACAAAAATGATCATCATCAATCATCAAGAAGTGTCAATTACACTAAGCTAGTAAATATATGAGCTTAGCTTCATGTCCCATAACCACTAGCTTAACTTAAATATTTACGAACAAATTGTAGATCTCCACTATAAAATTGTCACAAGAGATTCAATCGAACAATTCTAAGAATTAACCGATGAAGTGAACGGAAGCATTTCATACCAATTGTTTTACTAAGCCGTTTAATTAGATTGCTCATACGAGTGAGATAAAGGTTTGTATATGCTAGTAGATTCGAAAACGATTTTATAAACAAGCTTGATATTGAAAAATAGAGTTGAAATCATTTTGATAAAAGAGTTTTGATATTTACTACTAGTATTGAAACCTTTATATTTTTAAAGTGGCAAAGCACAAAAATGATTGTAGAAACAATCAATCACCAAAATTTCATGTTCGAAGACGTGAATAGAATCCAAAGAAATCGATAACGAATCCATCAAAATGTATGTTCACAAAAATCCCAAAGAAAATGTCATCAAAGTGGATAATAAATGATAACAACCAATCGGGGAATCAACATGAATCGATTAAATTTGAAAACCAAGAAAAAGTAGGCAAAAATAGGCATAATAGGCAAATAGGAGCAGGTTAGTCGACTGACTCACTGAGTTCAGTCGACTGACTGTAGGAAACCGAGCCCTCAAGCCTCTACAGACAGCCTTCGGAATGCTTATTAGCTACAGCTAGTTGACTGACTGCAAAGGTCAGTCGACTGACTGGTGCATAGGCAGTTTTCTAGCCTATATAATTGATGTGCAATCATATCCAATTCGCGACCGAACGATCAATGGCGCTAGGGATTTATGCCAATCGGCAACCCGGCCCTGTAGGCTCTTCGACACATCACAAAAAACATGTTCAAACGTCCATAAAAGGATTTTCATAGATTTTTCTTTCAAAACACCAAAAGTTGGAATATATACCAAATCAATCCAAGCCAAAATCAAATGCACATGAATAAGAGTTAGGAATTCATACCAAATAATCAAAGATAGTTATAGACATAGATGAGAGTTAAAAATCTCACCTTTAAATCCAAAACTATGAAGCAGAAGCTATAGAGCAATGGCAAGAACAATCACTTTGAATTCCAACCTAAAGAGCTTGAATCTAAGCTTAAAAGAAAAACATTTCCTAAATTAGGTTTAGGAATTTCTAAAATTGGTAAGAGAATGAGTTGGAGAAGAAGAAGAGGAGGCTTACCAAAGCTTCTTCTATAAGTTTGGAGCTAGAACTTGATTTGCAAATGGAAGCTAGGGCTTGGAGTTTTAATTTCCCATTCCTCTCTCCATTGTTGCTAAAGCTTGAGTATTAGGAAATAGAAATGTAGTAATGAAGAGAAGAGGGGTGAAGCTTGGGTCTAATGAGCTGAAACAAGACCAAAGCCCTAAGTGAAAAAGTAGCAAAATTCCACTAACTCCAAACATATCAAAGTTTATACTCAAAAAGGTCGCAAACGTCATTTTGATCTCAATGGGGGTGGTCTCGAGTCCTAATTCGTTTGTTTGCAAAAAGTATCTTTTCGGACAATAATCCGACTAACGATGAATTATTTAAATAAAATATTTAAATATTCAATCGTGAAATATGCGGGTTGTTACAGACTCCCCTCCTTAAAGAAGTTGCGTCCTCGCAATCAAAAGGAATAAATGAACAAAAAGTAACAACCATAAAAGCATATCAACAATCCTTACGATTTGAGGACCATTGAACCTTCATAAGAGGACCATCTTTATTTCGAAGGCGTTTACTCTCCGAAGCAATAATACGAATAGGATGTTGCTCATAAGTTAAATTAGGCGAAACTTCAATTTCTTCCACAACACCACGCTCAAGAATAGAATCGGAATCTCGAAGGCATTTCCGTAGTTGAGAAACGTGAAACACGTCATCAATAGCAGAAAAATGAGCCGGTAATAAGAGGCGATAAGCCACGGGACCAATACGTTCGGTGATGGGAAATGGACCAATATATCGAGGTGCTAACTTTCCCGATCGACTGGAACGCACAACAACCTTCATAGGTGAAACACGAACAAACACAAAATCTCCCACAGAAAATTCTAATTTCCTTCTTCGGTTATCGCCATAGGATTTTTGCCTACTCTGAGCTTCTTTCATCCTATGACGAATAAGGTCAATCTTTTCTGTGGAATCACGAATAATCTGGACCAAAAACTAGCTTCTCACTGGCCTCAAGCCAACAAGAAGGAGATCGGCATGGCCTTCCATAGAGTGCCTCGAAAGGTTCCATACCAATAATAGATTGGAAGCTATTATTATAGGAAAACTCAACAAGAGAAATATGATCTTTCCAACTTCCACCAAAATCAAGAACACGTGTACGAAGAAGATCTTCAAGAGTTTGATTCACTCGCTCGGTTTGTCCGTGGGGCTGAGGATGATAAGCGGTGCTAAAATTTAGCTTCGTTCCTAAAGCTTTTTGAAGACTCTTCCAAAATCCACTAGTAAACAAGGGATCACGATCACTAACAATAGAAGTAAGAATTCCGTGTAATTTAACAATTTCTTTAATAAATAGCTTGGCCAAAAGAGGAATGGTCCGATTAGACCGAACGGGAATAAAATGGACGGATTTTGTAAGTCTATCAACAATTACCATTAAGCTATCATGACCTGAACGAGAACGGGGAAGGCCGTCAATAAAATCCATGGAAATTTGATCCCACTTCCAAATTGGAATGTCCAAAGGTTGCAATAACCCACCAGGCCTTTGATACTCGGCCTTGTCAAGTTGACAAGTCATGCAATGCCTAGCAAAATTAGCAATATCAGCTTTCATTCCATCCCAATGATAAAGTCGCTTTATATCCGCGTATATTTTACTACTACCGGGATGAATGGTAAATTTAGAACGGCGAGAATCTTCTAAAATGTTTTTACGAAGATCGCTAATATATGGCACGATAAGTCTACCAATTTTCGAATGCCGCCATGAGAATCAATATCAAAGTCTTTCAAACCTTCAAGATCAATTTTATCCCTACAATTTTGGCTAAGAGGAGCCAATTCGAGATCTAGCTTTTGAGCTTCAAGAATGCAGTCAAAAAGAGAAGGATGAGCCTCAAGGCTACATAAAACAAGAGATGAACATAAATCGAATACACGACCTCGAATCTCACAAGTGGATAAAGTCTCAAGATCATTCCACTCGGACATCATCATAGAAACAACCGCTTGTTGCTTACGACTAAGTGCATCGGCAACGTGATCTCCCTTTCCGGGAGTATAAAGAATATCAAGATCATAAGATGCAAGGAACTCGATCCAACGTTGTTGACGCAATCAAGTTCCTTTTGGGAAAATAAATACTTCAAAGATTTATGATCGGTATAGAGAACAAATTTCTCTCCCAAAAGATAATGACGCCAAATTTTAAGGATGAAAACAATAACCGCGAGCTCTAAATCATGAGTGACATATCTAGTCTCGGCTGGCTTCAATTGCCTAGAAGCATAAGCAATAACACGTTCTCTTTGCACAAGAACGACACCCAAACCAACGCGACTAGCATCGGTATAAACAATAAAATCTTGATTCCCTATGGGAATAACAAGAATAGGAGCATCGGAAAGGAGTTCCTTTAGTTTCTAAAAAGAAGCTTCACATTTGTCCGACCAAATGTATTTTACTCCCTTCTTTGTCAAACTACTAAGAGGCATGGAAATTTTGGAAAAGTCTTTTATGAAACGATGGTATAACCTGCCAATCCAAGAAAACTGCGGATCTCCGTCACACTCTCCGGTCTCTTCTAATTTTGAATCGCTTCAATCTTCGAAGGATCCACGAAAATTCTGGATTCGGAAATAATATGACCGAGAAACTTCACACGAGATTGCCAAAAGTGGCATTTAGAAAATTTTGCTTTCAATTAATTGCTCCTAAGAGTTTCCAACACAATATGAAGATGCTTTTCATGCTCCACCTCGGTTTTAGAATACACAAGAATATCATCAATAAAGATGAGAACAAATCGATCGAGGAAGTCTTTTAAAACTCTATTCATAAGGTCAACGAAATAAGCCAGAGCATTCGTTAAACCAAACGGCATAACAAGCCATTCATAAGATCCATAACGAGTACGGAACGATGTCAAAGGAATGATGTCCTCTGTAAGACGAAGCTGATGAAAACCGGTTGCTAAGTCTAATTGTGAAAAGACACTAGCACCACTAAGTTGATCGAATAGATCATCAATTCGAGGTAAAGGATATTTATTCTCGATAGTAAGATCATTAAGCTTGCGGTAGTAAACGCAAAGCCTAAGTGTACCATCGGATTTCTTCACAAAAATAGCCGAAGCTCCCCAAGGGGAGGAACTAGAGCGAATAAATTGCTTCGTCTCCAATTCGGATAATTGTTTGCGCTTCTCCTCATTTTCTTTATTGGACATACGATAAAGAGGACGAGTGATAGGTTGATCTCCATGGATGAGATTAATTCTAAATTCAATTGCTCGCTTTGGTGGTAATCCTAAAACGGGCTCAAATATGTCGGAGAATTCACGAACAACGTGAATAAGAGAAATGACATCTTCCTCATCATCATTATCGTCGTCATGAGGATTTAAAGAATATAAAGATGCAACCTAGTTGGAATCCGAATCTTTAAGATCAATAGAGATCTACTTAACAGATTGAGGATGTCGAAGATGAATAGTCCACTCAGGACATAGGATTTGAGCTTCATAGAGGTTAAGCCAATCCATTCACAAAATCATTCCAAAGCCTAAATAACGCATGACATGCAAATCGGCTCGGAAAGAAAAATCACAAAAAATAATCTCGACATCTTTACAAAGTAAACTAATTATCGCGGATCCACCAACCGGATTCGCAATTCTCAAAGAAATCATTAAAGCAACCGCACTTAAAGAAAAAGTATCAACAATTTCTTTTGATATAAAAGAATGGGACACACCTGTATCAAAATGAACTCGAATAGGTTGATCACGAAATAAAATAATGCCATCAAGGATAGAATGAGAAATACTTTGACCACGAGAAGTGTTGCTAGGGGCTTGTGCAACATTTAACTTTCCCTCCTTCTTGCGTTGAAGTTTGGGACATGAAGATAAATGATGACCCGAACTTTTGCAATAGCGACAAAAGAGAGGTTTCGGACATCTATTGACATAATGGTCTTTAGAACCACAATTGTAGCATTGCCCACTACTAGGGGTAGGATTCTTTGCTACAGAAGCTGCATGTTTCCCTTTCTTATTAGGATAAGGACCTTTAAATTTAATAGGTCTTTTCTTGTTGTTGTTGAAGTTTGGTTTGGCACCCACAACTTCGACATCACTCTCTTTATCTGCCTCTTCAAGTCGAAGAGCGATATCAATAAGTTGATCAAAAGAAACTTCTGACTTTAGAAGTAATGGCTTCTTGAGATTTTTGTTCAAGCCATAGACAAATTTTTGGTTCTTCTTCAATGGGGTGTTTATATATTCGACCCCGTATTTAGAAAGTGACTCGAATGATGCGACATAGTCTGCCACGGAGGATTCACCTTGAACAAGGTCTATGAAACAACGAGCCAATGTCACCTTCTCAGCTTCTGGCACAAATTTTAACTCGAATCATTTCCGGAATTTCTCCCAAGTAAGATCCACTTCGATAATTTGAGGAATAAGAAGCTCATACCAATATAATTCTCTTTCTTGGAGCATACTTGAAGCCACTTGGACATGGTGAAGATCAATTAGATTCATGCGAGTAAAGATGCGATCGCATGTTTTGAGCCAAGCTTGGACTTGAATGAGCTTTCGGAACCCTTAAATGGCTTCCCACCCAAGTTGGTATAGTCACTACACAAACGTGCAAATCCAGACTTAGGGTGAGTAGGCTCTGGATTGGGTCCGACAGCTTGAGCATTCTTCACGAGATCTAAAAGCTGCTGGGAAGACATAAATACTCCATCCTGGGGAGTAGCACTAGATTGATCGGCGCTGAGGCGGCCAGGCCTAACCATTTCTCTTCTTTAAGAAAGAAAGAAAGAAAAATAAAAAGGTTATTCACAAAATGAATATCTAACAATAATGATTGATAAAATAAGGTATCACAAAAGAAAATAGGATAGAACGTTTCGAACACCCGAATAAAATCCTAAGGCACGACTCCTAAGATGGACTTAGGATGATGATCCTTGTTAAATTATTCTACAATGTTCCGAAGTTTGGCTCTGATACCAAGCTATGACGCCCCACCTCTATACCCACGCTAGCCAAGGACACTACGGGGTAATGCCGTCAACTAGCACGGAGAATAAGGCCGCCGAGGAGCGACCATCCGTGTAATTGCTTTGTGCGAGTACCGATATGCCAGATAAAAATATGACTTGCATTTCAAGAGGAAATCCGACATACCGATGCAAAATCAAAGCTACTACACAGTGGCTATAATGTCTTCGGAAACAAATATAGAAATAAGCATAACATAAAATAGAAGTTCATATCTCAAAGGTGGAAACAGATATGAATATTACACATGAAAGTGTATATCAGAGTAGTGGTCAAACAAGATCCACAATATCACAAAAGAATAGTTACAAGTGCTACAGAAAAGAATAAATATACATCAATGAGTCTATATCTCAAATGTATACAACCAAAAACTACTAATCTAGGTAGTTAGCCAAAAGTCAGGATAATAATCCCAGATGAGAAGTCAAGCAGAAGCACCTGTAACATCTCGGTCTGACCCGAGTATTATTTAATAAGAAAATAATAAACGGATCAGTCTAACTATAAATATCAGATAAAACGATATAGAATAAGAGATATGACAAAAACGTAACATAACCATAAAGCCATACTATGATAAGTATGTAATTGAAAATCAACCAGAGATTAATCAATATCACAAGAATCTTCTCAAAGATCAAAAGAATGTCATACTCTTTAGTTTTATTCACCAAGTCACAAATATCGACATCGTATCGATGCCAATCATAAAAGCTGGTGGATCACAAATTCTAGAAATCATCAATAGAAATCCGAAAATCACCAAAAAGGGGAAGGCCTATCACATAACGGGAGCATGAAAACTCACCAACACGTGTATCACAAACGGGACGCTATCCCATGGTCGCTAACCATAGAGCCGGTGCAACGACGTAGTACAATATCGGTACGCCCGAGGAACCTGAAACTCGAATAATTCGGAACAACGACGTAGTACAACGGTACGCCCGATGATCCTGATAAGCTGGTGCAACAATGTAGTACAAAGGTACGTCCGATGGATCGAACTCCATAAAAGAACATGGGTCGCTAGCCCACAAAAATTGGGCCGAAACTCCAAATAATATGTAGGTCGTTAGCCTATAAAAAAAATGAGACGAAACTCAATAAAACGAGGTACCGTCCCCTACGTGGACAAACAAACATAGCATATCGCTAGTCTAAATCACAAAAATGATCATCATCAATCATCAAGAAGTGTCGATTACACTAAGCTAGTAAATATATGAGCTTAGCTTCATGTCCCATAACCACTAGCTTAACCTAAATATTTACGAACAAATTGTAGATCTCCACTAGAAAATTTTCACAAGAGATTCAATCGAACAAGTCTAAGAATTAACCGACAAAGTGAACGCAAGCGTTTCATATCACTTGTTTTGCTAAGTCATTTAATTAGATTTCTCATACGAGTGAGATAAAGGTTGTATATGCTAGTAGATTGAAAAACGGTTTTATAAACAAGCTTGATATTGAAAAATAGAGTTGAAATCATTTTGATAAAAGAGTTTTGATATTTACTACTAGTATTGAAACCTTTATATTTTTAAAGTGACAAAGCACAAAAATGATTGTAGAAACAATCAACCACCAAAATTTCACGTTGGAAGACGTGAATAGAATCCAAAGAAATCGATACCGAATCCATCAAAATGTATGTTCACAAAAATCCCCAAAAAAATGTCATCAAAGTGGATAATAAATGATAACAACCAATCGGGGAATCAACATGAATCGATTAAATTTGAAAACCAAGAAAAATTAGGCAAAAATAGGCATAATAGGCAAATAGGAGCAGGTCAGTCGACTGATTGCAAAGGTCAGTCGACTGACTGGTGCATAGGCAGTTTTCTAGCCTATATAATTGATGTGCAATCACATCCAATTCGCGATCGAACGAGCAATGGCGCTAGGGATTTATGCCAATCGACAACCCGGCTCTATAGGCTCTTCGACGCATCACCAAAAACATGTTCAAACATCCATGAAAGGATTTTCATAGATTTTGCTTTCGAAACACCAAAAGTTGGAATATATACCAAATCAATCCAAACCAAAATCAAATGCACATGAATAAGAGTTGGGAATTCATACCTAACAATCAAAGATAGTTATAGACATAGATGTGAGATAAAAATATCACCTTTAAACCCAAAACTATGAAGAAGAAGCTATAGAGCAATGGCAAGAACAATCACTCTTCAAATCCAACCTAAAGAGCTTGAATCTAAGCTTAAAAGAAAAACATTTCCTAAATTAGGTTTAGGAATTTCTGAAATTGGTAAGAGAATGAGTTGGAGAAGAAGAAGAGGAGGCTTACCAAAGCTTCTTCTATAAATTTGGAGCTAGAACTTGATTTGCAAATGGAAACTAGGGCTTGGAGTTTTAATTTTCCATTCCTCTCTCCATTGTTTCTAAAGCTTGAGTATTAGGAAATAGAAATGAAGTAATGAAGAGAAGAGGGGTGAAGGTTGGGTCTAATGAGCTGAAACAAAACCAAAGCCCCAAGTGAAAAGTAGCAAAATTCCACTAACTCCAAACATATCAAAGTTTATACTCAAAAAGGTCGCAAACGTCATTTTGAACTCAATGGGGGTGGTCTCGAGTCCTAATTCGACTGTTTGCAAAAAGTAGCTTTTCGGACAATAATCCGACTAACGATGAATTATTTATATAAAATATTTAAATATTCAATCATGAAATATGCGGGTTGTTACATTATTTGATTCAAATTCTTAAATTTGTTTATCTTTAAATTTCCACGAGAAGATTTAACCACTCTTTGCAGCTTTTAAGTATTGATCTAGTCCATTCTATGAAGTTTGGACTATTACCGTATTTTGTCCATTCAATCAAATTTGGATTGTTTCTTTGTTTTATCTATTTTGTCCAGTTTGGATTTTACTCGGGTTATTTTCATTCTTTCAAGTCTGTTTTTAATGTTATCTATGCCCATTCTTATTTGGATTTGTCCCCTGATGAATATTTCTGCTCTTGCCTGTATGGATGTTAATCTTCTGAGGTAAAAAAACCTTTTCCACATTAGCAGCGTGATGGCATAGGACTTTTATATGTTCCCCATAATATGAATTATCTCACGCTAGTATTTCCAGACAAATCCAGGTGTTATTTTATTATAACGCTCGGGTCAGACCGAGTATTTTTCCTAGGTCATCTTTGGTGTTATGGATATCTTGGAGGGGAGCTAGAGATTCACCTATCATAGTGTTTTATTTTCCACTGTACTATATAGTATCCCTATCAGCATTTGTAAGGTTGGGATTTTATAACTGACCAGTTGATAAGGTTTGTTTTAACTCTGATATACTTTGTACTTTGGGGTGATAGTTTTTACTGCCCATGTTATATTATATGTTGTCTATTCCACTGTGAGATTATGGTTTTGTTTCTTCTCTATTTTTTTAATTTTCCCTAATAATCTGCCTTTTTATTGACTGAGCACAATGGTAGTGTTCAGTGTCGAATTTTGATGGTCAAATAGGCAGGTCATTACATCATGGTATTAGAGTGCAAGGTTAAGCGACAACCTTGGCTTTGGTGGGGTTTGGCTCATTAGAGATAGGGTAAGTGAAACCCTATAATGTGTTCGAGAGTACTATATTTACGGAAGCGTATTTGTTAATGTTATAAAAACATATTATGTTAATTGATCTATTGAGTTTTTATGAATTCTGGTCGAGCCATAGGACGCCACAGTATCGATAGGGGTTTTTAATCACTCGACTAAGGCCAATGGACATGGTATTGAAATTTTGAAAATTTGGTAAATTAAATATTTTTCCTAGGATTATATTTTATATATAAAGGAATAATTTTCAAAACTTTATGTAGATTTATAGTGTGTTTGTTAGAATGTGATCATTTATATTTATTATCACTATTGTTTATTCAGTTATGCCTAATTAAATTAGAAGCATTGACTGTTGTTTGTTAGTTGTTAGTTTGTGCTCGGTTTATTTAGGAGCATTTATCGCTTTGATTTAAAACGAACCCTTTATGAATTAATTTTCACAATTTGACTATAAGGTATTCGAAGAAAGTGTTAACTTGAAAATTCACCTTTTAATAATGATGACTTATGGTTTAAACTTTAATAAAAAGTTGTTTAATATAATCTAAGTGGTAGGATAAGACCTTTAGAGAATAGATATTTGGGAAGATTCTATTATAATAAAGAAGAGTTATTATAATATAAAATGATTTTCATATAAAGGTAATTTTATATAAATTTAGTTTATAAAATGTGTTGTGAAAAGGATTTTTGAATTTAAATCCCTTTATTTTTGTAAATGATTTCAAAAGGGTTTTTAGAAATGAAATGCTAGTACTTTTGGAGGTATTTAAAAGTGAATATATTTTAGGAAGTAAAATTTTAAATGTAATGCATTTTCTTTAGGATAACTGGAGGAATTCGCTTTGATTAATTTTATGGTAATCTGAATAATCTTCTAAGTGATAATCGGATGTTCGCTTAGGAAAACACTGTGGAATACTTAGTAAATTATTCTCTTTATCATTGTGCGATTCGAATGCATTCAAATCCGAATGAACCTAAAGTGAGTTTTAATAAATAAATAGTTTGAAGTTATTATATATAAAAATATAGGTAGATGATTTCAAAAATGAGTATTTTCAAATTAAAAACCGGGTGTCTAATTTTTAAGCTCCCTTAAAAGGGAATTGTTTTCCATAATAAAAAGTATTTCTAATAAGAGATTGTTTTGACAAATAAGATTTTTCACTTAGACAAGATATTTGATAGTTTGACATAGGTAAATTTGGTTTTATTGAATATGAAGGTTTTGATAAATATTGTTTTAATTAAAACCATACAATTTTTTAAAACATCTAAGTAGTATAAATTATTTGTAGTTTTTGGGTAAACCCATAAAGCATCATTCATTTCTAATTCTAAATTAAAGAGGTCAAGAAGTTGACTCGGTTTTGAAAGACTCAAATTTTGATTACATCTTCACCTAAGTTGTGGAAAGTAAAATAAAATTTGTATGTACTCTTAGGATATTGAAGAGTATTACACTAGTAAATAAAGTGAAAATAAGATATTATTTGTTGTTTTATAAATAAATGACTTTATAAAAATATTTTTAAACTTGGGTGAGAATTTATGAATTAATTCATAAATAATTTTAGCATTGAGTAAAATACTCGATGAAAATTTAAGCGATTCAGGAATATCCATGTAGTTAAAAAACTAATGAATTTACAATGTAACTTTCCATTTTGTCCAAGCGAGTTTAGATAGTCTTCTAAGCAATAGCCAAAGGCTAATGAGCAAAATGGTACGCTTAGATAATTATCTATATTTTGGACAATTAAGAAATTCTTTAACCTAAGTTGAGATTTGTTTGTTAGTCATTTGACATTTTGAAAACAATGTTAAGTGATAAGTTTTCCCTAATGGAATTTGATTGATTAACCGATGGTGTTGGCTTATTCTTATAAGGAATTTGATTTGATTCAACGGAATTTGATTGATTGACTTAATTTGATTGAATTTGATTAAATGATTGTGTGATTTTATATACCAATTTGTATAAGGTTATATTTTATAAACCAAGGTTTTTGATTTGTTGTTATTAGACCTAAATCCCAGTTATTTTTAAAAAAAAAGAGATTTTTGAGGATTTTGGGAAAGAATAATATTTATTCACTCTAATTGATGTTTTTTGGAGGAAACTGGACGCTCCATGTTGTTTTGACTCTACAGTTTCACCGTAATTTATTAGGAGGTTTAATTTTTGATCTTTGATTTAATTCCCATATGAGAAAATTTGAAGATAAGTTGGTGAATTCAGAAACCCGAGCATTTAATTCTAAATTTATATTTTGAAAATATTGGATGCATAAGCATTTGTTATAGAATATTCTCTGTATTTTATTACCTATGATTGTTATATGGTTATTGGTTGCTTATGCCATTATCTTATACTAGAGTTGCATCATTGTTTTTGTTAACCTTATTCCCTTTTGGATTAAGTAAGTACAGGGAAGCATGAGATTTTCACATGATTTATTCGCACCTGCATTTGCATTGAGATAATAAATTATTCGCCAAAATATAAATCAAACATAAAAAGATACGTAATAAACCTAGAAATTTAAACTTGTTGATGATTTTGTGCCCCAGATATGGGATACCATTTGGCTTTTATTTTCTTTGGTTGGTTTAGACTCCGTAAAGACAATTTGTAGTCGTTCCAATCGGGTCGTGCAAATGAAACACTAGTGAAATTTTCCAAAAATTTAAGGGTTAGAATTTTTTTGAGAATTTTGGGAAAAAATTTATAACTAAAATTTGATTTTTGAATTATAACTTGGAATGAATGAATAAAAAGGAATTAGTTGGTATAGGAGGGTGAACTTAAATGATATGGAAATTTTAGTATCTATTCCAGCTAATTGGTTTTGAAAATGTTAATAAGTTTAATAACTCATTTTAACTGATAGTTTTAAAATTAAGGATTTGGAAACATTTTCTACCTTAGGAATTTCGGGGACGAAATTCATTTAAGAACGAGGGGTATGTAACAATCCAAAATTTTGGTCGGTACATTTTAAATATTTAATTAATTTTAAATATTTAAATAATTGAATTTTAGAATTTAACAACTTATAATTCAAATATAGGGAATGATTAGATATTTGAATTGTGAAATCGAATGTTAATTAGTAGGATTAAATAAATTCATTTATCTTCTTTTAATTAATATATAATATTGATGAATTCAATACGTAGATTTGTTTATAAAAATAAATAGATCGGATAAATATTGATAATTGGATCGAAAATATAAAAAGGTATTTAAATAAGTAAAATAAACATTTTGGGCACTGTTTCGAATTTTGACGAAACCAGTTTCATTGGATCTGCAATAATGAATTATAATACGCCATCGAATTTCATGGCAATTGGACTTATTGTTTGGTCGTGCGAATTTGAAGCACTTATAAATTGATTATAAAATTTATATAATATAATGGGTTTGAAAAGCTATCTTCTATATATGATCGAATAGGTCTCAAGATTAGTTCCATTATGTTCGAAATAGGGTTATAGCTTATAGAACACCAAGCGGCATGCCTCGTTTGGGGTTCGATATTTTTGAGTAGTCGAACTAGATATTTTTTAATACAAAAATATATATATTTATATTCACCATAATATAGGCCATACTGTTACTGTTAAGACCATACCACCCATATTCTCACTTCCATACCCCTTTACTCTACTTAAACTTGCATGTAAACAAGAAAATTTGTTCCCTCTTTGAAAATGAAACTTCAAAATTCAAAATTAAAATTTATGCTAATCTAAAAATCATTGTTTTAGATTCTTTAAACTCATATTGAGTTGTGCTTCTCATCCATAACCATTTCATTATTTTCGGTAGTGTTGGTGGAGCATCATTCGTAATGGTCTTAGGCTATGCAAACTAGGGTTTGATATTTTAGCTGTTTAGTCATCGATTTGGGTTTTGGACGTTGGATTGGAATTTGTTTCATCGAATCCATCCTGTCGCCGTGTTAAAGGAGATCGGCATGGAGTTAGGTCGTACAAGGTTGTATGGTCCTGGATGGAGGCGTGTTGACGTGTTTTGATGGAAGGGGGTGACTGGCATGGTGATCGGTCTGAGGGTTGCTCTCACAAAGAGGGACATAATGGTGAAGACGGAATTGAATTTCATCGAGTTTTGCTCAGTGTTACTGCTTCGTCATACATGGTCATATGGGTTCCTTAACATTCCTATGCACATTTTTTCTTTGGGGAAAAAATAATTTGGGTGAGTGGGTAATGTTGTAAATATAAAATAGATTTGTTATTTATTAATTTAAATTAATCATTAAACTTATAAAATGTGTATCTCACATATACGAGGACGGATTTGTACGCCCTTTTTTTGCGTTGGACTCGTGTCGTCGAGAACTTTGCAATAGAGTTGGTTTGGTTGGTTTTGGAGCAAGTGAATTTTTATGCTGAAATCGAACGGCCATTCGATTTTAGTCCAAATCGGAACATTTTGGCGAAAATGAAAATCAATATGAGTTTAACTCACGTTCAATTTTATTATATCATATCTATGATGTTATAATCCATTATTGATTTGTTTGGATGATAGTTAAATAGCTTGATTGATTGTTTGGTTGAATTTCCATTTGGAAAATTGATTGATGACTTATTAATTTGGTCATTATGAACCCATATTATTAGATATATGTATATGTTATCCATGACCATTATTTTGCAAGAAAAATTTATAGAGCGACCATGAGTGGTTTATCGCCAATAATTATTTATTTACAACATTTTGTTGTTATACGGATGCTTAATTGAAATAAATTTTGATATTCCATTTAATTTATTAAGTGTCGTTATAGCGATTTCGCTATACCATCATTTATAATGTTTTTGAATATGAGCTTGTGTTTTCACTAAACATAATGTTAAAATTCATTAATCATTTTGATTAATAATATTTAAATTAATTAATCATTTTAATTAATGGTTTTGAAACCAATTAACAAATTAATTGATGGTGTTAAAAATTGGTTTTTCTCAGCAGCTTGGCCTGGCTACAAGGCAGTGGTTGCAGGGGTTATAGTTAGATCCAGATGAGACTCGAGCCAAGGTAGATGAGTTGAAGTGGTTCGGTCATATAGGGTCGGCTTAGCAGGGTTGGCTTAGATGGGTCGGTCGAAGTAGAGTGAATTGGATTAGGTCGGTCAGATGTGGGCCACTTGCTCGAAATGGCTCGGCGTACGTGGCTCGGTCTAAGAAGAAAGGAAATGCATGGCACGATTGAGGTAGGTCATACTACAAAAGCTTAAGAGTGTCGGCATGTATGGCTCGGTCAAAGGAAGGAGAAGCATGTCGTTCGGTCATGGTATTAAGGATAAGGTGGGTCAAGATACATAGCTCGGTCAAAGGCGAGGGTCACATATGGCTCGGTCGAGGTGGATCAGCAGATGCCGCTCGGTTATGGAAGAAAGGTCGGCTATAGATTAGGTCGGCTAAGGTGGTTCGATAATGGACGTTCGGCCTAGTTGGATCGGCCCAAGGGGGTTGGCCAAGATAATGAAGGAGAGGTGACTCGGCACGAATGTTTCGAAATGAGTGGTTCGGCCTTTTAGAGTCGGTCATGTTGGTTCGGCATCCCTTGGCCGATGCAACCCAGTAAGATTAGCAGGTTTTTTGGTCTACGAATGGAGAGGCATTTGGTGTTTCTTTGCTTCGAGTCACACAGCTACTTGCTCTGAGTCGCCTGATGGGTAGCTTTAAGTCATCTACAAAGAAATTCCAACCAAGCAGTGATGGTTCGATCAGAGTGGCTCGGCAGTTACTAGGTCAGTCATGGAGGGTCGGCATGCCTGGGTCGATGCACATGGGTTGTCGGCTGTGGGCCAAGCTATCTTAGTCATGGGCCTGGATGGGAGAACCAGCTTATCTTCATTTATAAATAGAGGGGTACGGGTTCAGTTTAAAGGACCTTTTTTCGAGAACTCCAGGGATACTCTGCCATTTTCGGTACTCACTTCTTTTCATTTCAAACTTTCATTCAAGTCGTTTGTTTATGGATTATATCTGTACTCAAGTGATTGGAAAGGTAAAAAAGATTATATTCAAAGTGGACATAGGCAATTAGGCTGAACCACTATAAATCTAGTGTTCATGTTTTTGTTGTTACTTTTGTATTCAACTACTTTACTTCTCTGTTTTAATTTACTTTCTTCATTAATCTCTCTACACAATTCTATTCAAGGGTATTAGTGACCAATTTTGGTTCTAACATTTTGGTGCTTTCACTGAGAGCGTCCATTCTCAAGCTGTTAGGATCTGCTTTATTGCTACGGGATTGAGGAAATCCCCCAAAGGAGATCCAAGTTCGTTCCCACGAGTTCATTATATTACTTAGAGTTCCCACGGATAACTCTAAGATTGCAAGGCCACGTACCAGATCCGCCTCTCACAACGCAGATGCTAATGAGACCGCCAACGTCCAGCAAGTGGGACCTAGTAATTAGCAAGCTAATGCAGGTGCAGAGCCCACCACCATCCCGAACCAACCAGAAGCCATCACCAGGGCATAGTTTAATGAACTGATGAGGAACTCGTGGAAATTAGGGGACAGCTTAACAAGCAGATTCAAATGAATGCCAACTTGATGACCCAGATTTCTTAGCAGTAGCTTCAGAATGCTAGAGGAAGCCTAGCTTCCTACTCATCATCCGACAGCTCTGCTTCTTCAGGTGAACACCACAGGCGTAGATGCGTAGGATCGAAATGGCACAAACTGGTGCAATAGAGCAATTGGTGACGACCCGCCAAGAGCAAACCAACCGAAATGGTCCAGATTCCTTACATGGAACCGTGGCTTCTCATCTGCACCTGGGAAGTCGCTCCGTACCTGGAGGGGAAACTTAGGATCTGGAGCATGCTTAGGAGCAAGTCCATTGCCTCGCTAAGGTCATAGTGAAGCGAGTCATCGGGATGTGAACTTAGATGATCGCCTACCAAGGAGGCACCAGCCAAAACAATCGCACTGGACGGATACCAACTTGCCACCTCCCATCCTGACCATCGATTTATCCACTATGGTTAGGCAACTGATGAGGGAGAATTAGGGCTTAACCAATGATGACTGAGGTATATCTAGGAGCCATACTCCATTTAAAATACCATCGTACAAGCTGTGTACTCCTAGAAATTCACCATGCCTACTATTCCAGCTTATGAGGGAAAGACTGATCCCCGATAACACGTAATGAGATATGAGTGGATGATGGACTCAACTAGGGAAAATGATGCAACCAAATGCAGATGCTTCCTAATAACCCTATCCGGAATCGCCACAATGTGGTTCACTAGACTTCCCCCATGATCGATCACCGGGTTTGATGATTTAGTGGTGAAATTTGTGAAGCAATTTAGAATCCATGCACTCGCCCAAAGGACGTGGTGTTGTTGTCCTATATGATCCAGGTTCCGAGAGAGTCATTGAAGGATTATTTGCAAAGATTCCATGTCGCTGCTACCGAAGTTAGCAACCCGACTGATCATGCTATCCTTATGGCCGTGATGCGAGTAGATCCGGACTCAAAGTTTGGTGACTGGTTAGCAGGAAAATCACAGACTACCCTAGAATGCTTTTATTCAAAGGCAAACCAATTCATGAGAAGAGAAGAGGCCAGGTGGTCAAGATGGAGCAATGAACTGGGGCCCAAGAAGCGGTATAAAGCAATGCAATCTGGCGAAAGCTCTGGCAAGGTTCAAGTCAATGTTCAAAATAAGTCGGAGTAGTCTAAAGGATCTGGAGGAGGAAATCCCGGATGAAAGAGGGAAGCAAGAAAGTAGAAACCGAGAATTCCAACCTGTAGCGAATATACACCTCTGAATACATCTTTGGAGAATATTTATCCATCAAATTATAGTACATTCCAATACCGAAAGTCGTGCCCAAAGGAATCTATTGAGGAACAAAAGTAGATTGGAAAGCTTTCAGTTTCACAAGACCTATGGGCATAACACTGAAGAGTGTAGGCACCTCCATATGTTATAGAAAAGCTGATTCGCCAGAAGAAGTTACAGCAGTTTGTTAAGAATCCTCGAGAAGGCGGACAGGGGACATCTGACCCCAATCACGGGCAAGCTTCACATCGACTTGAGGAGCTCTCTCAGACCGGAGGAAGGTTGGTCATAAACACGATAATCGGTGGACCTCATCCGATAGACAAGAGTTGGCAGGAAATGGAACGTTGTGCTAGTTCCCTGAAGCATGCAGGTTTTGAATGCTACTCGAAAATGGAAGACAGGACTCCAGGGAAACAACAACGAATGATGACCGATGATATAGTGTTTAGAAGCGGGGATGCCGATCAGTTGGAGGCACCTACCGTTGACCCGATGGTTATCTCAGCTATGATTGGACCGGCGCTTGTGAGAAGGATATTGATTGATTGTGGGAGTTCTGTTAACATTATCTTCAAAAAGGCATATAACCAAATGAAGATGGAGATGAAGGATCTAAAATAATCTAAAGCCGACATTCATGGCTTTAATGGTGTGGCTACTGATGTAGTAGGTTTTGTTGTTTTGCCAATTGAACTAGGGGAAGGAGGACGCAGGAGGGTATGGATCCTACCGTTTATTATTTTGGATGTTGATTCCCCGTATAATGTTTTTTGGGCCGACTGACCCTAGCGGAATTTAGGATAGTTTTAGCCCCATTGTAATGACTCAAAAATTTCGATCTTGAAAATTCCAGATAGTTAGGGAAAAGAAGAAAGAGATAGAAGAAGAAGAAGAAACAGAAACACCAAACATAGATTCTCACAATTCATAGCGGATCAAAATACAATATCAAATAAAATTGCAGTTATACAAAGGAAAACTGTATCTGTTAATTTACATTTTAATAAATCAGAGTTACAACATTACATAAATAGATGACAGTTAAAACTAACTTGTCCCAGATAAACTATAATATATCAAAATGGAAATACTCCTTACGTTCCTGCCATCCAGCTCGCCTCCTGAGCTCCAGAACGTCCTTACCTGAAAATCTCTAATACTTGGTCTGACCCAAGCATTACATCAAAGTAACACTCGGGTCAGGCTGGAAACATGCGTGAGTAAACCCATTTAACATGGAACACAAAAGCATACAACTGATATAAACCCGGGGTAACTTGTATCAATTTACAACTCCACAAGTCATTATAGACATCACTTACATCACACATCAATTTCTAAGTTCCAAAACATAGTTTAAATGGTCCAGTTCACTTAAATCATTCCATTTCAGCCTATTGATTCCACATATCAATTTATAAAGAATCGAAGTGGTTTCGGGTATTGACTAATACCCGACTCCGGCCTCTTCGAATCCAATGTCATCTTAACCTAAGTTATTCAAGTGAATACAATTTAACTTTAAATACTGGATGTCACTTTACATTGCATTTCATCATAGTTAACCACATTATCACTGTTCAACCCAACATATCATATTACAAAAAACATCGCATATCACATAGCATCACAATCACATACCAGGGATAACAAATAATCCAAGGCATTCAAATGTCAATCAATCGTCCATAAGCAAGATAAATTAGTCATATCATCTCAAATTAATTTAATCAACTACTAATGAATTAAATTAATTACTTATTACCTAAAAATCTTTCTTATTTAACAATAATTAATTATATTCAATTAATTAATCATCCCTTAATTATTCATCTTGATTAATCATTCTTTAATTTGCTTTTAATTAATTACACAAATTAATTGTTCTTAAACCCATCATGTTACCTCACCTTTAATTACCATCTTAATTAATTACCCAAATTAATTATCTGACAATCACATTGATTAATTATCCTTTAATTAATTCACACTTATTAATTAAACAATCCTTAATAAGTTTCCTTAATTAATCAATCCTTTAATTAATTACACTAAGTAATTAATTCTTAATTACTTCCCTTAAGTGATTAACCTTTAATTAATGACTTCCATCAAGTAATTTATCCCATTGGTTAATTATC
Organism: Allium cepa; assembly: GCA_030765085.1. Lineage (NCBI taxonomy): Eukaryota > Viridiplantae > Streptophyta > Magnoliopsida > Asparagales > Amaryllidaceae > Allium > Allium cepa. Next base: position 442,318,647 of record CM060938.1, on the reverse strand, counting down.
CTCAATTAATTAACCTTGATCATTAATTTGGTTAACCTTTAACTACTAATTTATTTAATTAACCTTCAACAGATTAATCCTTTAATTACTTACATTAAGTAATTAATCATTTAAGAAATTAATCTTTGATTACAAATTAATAAATCTATAATTTATTAACTTATAACCCTTAATTTATTTCCTTAATTAATCCATATTTTACTAATTACATCAAGTCATTTAAATCACCATTATATAATTGCCATTAACATTTAATCTTGCTAATACTAGAACTTGTATTACACTCCCTTTTTCAATTGAAAAGCTTTTAAAACTCGATTGCTACACCTTACAAAAACGAGAACTAAACTAGAAAGTTACCGAGCCAACCCCATATAAAATAAAAAATTATTCAAATAAACAATTTGAAGCCAAAACACATTTACTTTATAAATTTAATCCCATGAAAAGCTAGATTAACACTTTACATTATTTTAAACTTGATAACATCCTGGTTCTTTTCAGCTTAATATAAATTTTGAAACTCTGGAAACAAATTTCCTCAAAACTGTAGCTTAACCACCATAGACCCGAGCCAAAACATGGAAAACCCGATCCAATACACGAGTCTTCAGCTGCCTCGTCAAATACCCGAGCACACGCACTTCTTCCTTAACAAAACTTCACAGGTGCACGAAAACGTGCACGTTCACCTACATCGATGAACCACGACATTCTGACCATCTATGTTGATCTCGACACTTCACCGGCGATCCACGAAACCCCTCTCGATCACCCATCTCACTTGATTCAAACAAGAATCGAAATCGACCTCAAAACTTACACGACCTAAACCATACGCCATCGGAAATTCGACCGCCACAGACGATCTAGACCTCAAGACGCCATGCCATCCTCACCATGGCACAGCCGCGCCTTCCAGCACCCACGGTACACTTCGTGATCAACTCTGATCGCTTCTCGTCGCCGCGAAACCCATCAAAACTCTGATGACACACACCAGGTATAAAACCCTACATTGTCTTCGCAAATCCACGACGATCATCTAAAAATCCCAACTCAATTTTTCTGATGATTACCTCCTCCCTCTCAACCTTCAGATTCAACCACGTCAGCTAACTCGTCATTGATCGACGGAAATTGCTCAAAACATCAGAAACGTTCAACTCGAGGAAGCTCACCGATTTTTAAAGTAAAAATCGAGATATACCATTAAAATTCATGATTTTCCATCACGAATTCAACCATGCAATCCAATCTTAAAATTGAATTGATAAAATTTTGACCCGAATTACAATTTCACTGTTATTTTTAAAATTTCCAAACAATATAAGTTCTTGGAATGATTTTTAATAGTGTTATTGCATGATTTCAAACACTTTTCATTTACAAATCATAAGCTAACTATGATTCAAAGATGAGATATTGGATTTTAAAGGAAATCGAACCCTGATAAAACAACAGAGCCTGCGTTTGCATAGTCACAGGAATCCAATACTTATTACACATACATGCATTCATCTTAATCCAAGCATTTTAGGTAACAGCATGATTTTCATTCACAACTTCAAAATGAAAACCAGGATTAAACTATTTTTAAAATAGTTTTACTCACCTATTTAGCAGAGAACATAGAACTTGTTCTTGATTTCAAGGCTTGTTTCATTTTGAACTTGAATTTCCTTTGCCTTTGAATTTTATCTGGAATTGATCTTCAAATTTAGTTGCTTGTTGAAATTTAAATCTTGTTGTTGGTCTTTTAAATCTGAAATTGATCTTTGCACTGATGTTGAACTTGCCACCTTGATTTTCTTATTGCTCTTGAATTTCTTGTCTCGGATTTAGTTTTTAGGTTTTATTTCCTTTGAGCTTTGATTCCAGGTTTTCACTCCTTCTTTTTTTTTTGAATTTAGATTTTAGTTGAAATGGAGAAAAGAATTCAGCTGAAAAGTGAAAACAAATTTCTTCTTTCATTTTTTTTTTAAGTTTAATCATCAAAAAGAAATGTTGACATTTGTCCTCTTAGGTGTTAATTAGCTTACACATATACATTTATCTTTACAAATGTCTGACCCACTTTAATGTACTTACAGGTGTTACACTTGTCTTTTATTAATTTATTCAAGCCATATCTATGTATTTGTGTAATATTTACATGTATATAATGTATTTATCTTTTTATAAATTTAAGCTTTTAGATTTTATGTAAATATACAAATATGAATTCATGTAAACAAAATTATTCACCAATTTTAAATGATTATAACGGAGATTATCAAATACATATCTATCCAAATATTTAAAACCCAGCATTATTATAATTCAGATTCTTATATACATATTCAGATATATCTAAGAATTCCAGTTGTTTAATTTACAAATAAGTATTTTAATAAATTTAATCCTGTTAATTTCTAATTAACAGATGCCCAAAAAATCGAGTTATCACATTCTTCCCCTCTTAGAATCTTTTCGTCCTCGAAAAGGAACGAAGCCAAAATTTATTCACTACTTAAAATCAGATAAATCACTTTTTGTTATTTTTTTAAACACTTTTAAAATCTACATAGTATTATAAAATAGTTTTTATAAAAATACTTTTTATAACTCGATGTTTCAATCAGTCCATCCTTGTTCTTACAGAAATTTGATCATACGTTGATCAGGCGTAGGACTGAAAATCTATAAGTACTTAGCAGACCCATTTTCAACACCCAGTGAAAATACTTGGAAAATAATTTTATTGAAAATATAGAAAACATTTTTGAAAATAGAGGAAATATCTTTGGTGAGAATGCTATGGAAATCAAAACCCCCATCCATGGTCGCAGTTAACTCGATGGTTACGTTGCCATCCCGGCAAAATCCATAGATAACTATAGGCCTCTGTGCCCCTCGATTACACCATGGAACCCACAACAGATCGCAGTTACATTCCAGGGTTACGTTGCCATCGCAGTAAAAATCCATGTAACTGTAGGCATGAGCTCCCTTGGTTTTCGCTGCCAAAAATGAAACTTCTCCACTCCCACATAGGTCGCAGTCTACCGATGTAAAATCAAATGTAGACTGTTGGGTCTCAGCAGCGCACACGACTTTCGCTATGTTATCATAGGTCGCAGTCTAGCAATATAAAATCAAACGTAGACTGCTGGCTCTCAACGGCACACACGACTTTCGCTATGGTCTGTAGTAGATCGCAGTGACATCGAGTTACACTGTCCTCACAGCATAACCCTAATGCCTCTGTAGGCATCAGCGCCCTCGACTTTCGCTACACACTACACAAAATCCTTAGAAACTAGTTTTGTCCGGACTCCTCACAGGATCAACTTTAGAACCCTCCCCCCTTAGGGTTCAAGGCAGTACCAACCTATGGCACTCCTGAGAAGTTCATTTCAAGGGAGCGCCTTTTTCCCCAGAGCCATTTTTAAAACACTTTATAGTATACACATATTGTATCTTCCAAATCATACACCTAGTATAAATCTCAAATAAATCTCCTTTCTCAAAATCGATTATCCCAAAATCAATAATTCTCAAATTAGGCTTTTCCAAATTCCAATTATTGATTTTACCTAAAAAAAAGTCTTTCCAAATCCAAAGGTTCCAAAAACCTTTTTCCAAAATCCTCATAAGATCCTTTATATATATATATATATATATATATATATATAGACATACATAATTTTTTTTAAAAAAAACTTTGGATCATTTCAAACTTAAATAAAAATCCTTTTATACTTCAAATATTTTTCAAAACCCTTTCTTCTGGCCTTAGATTCAACAGGGGGAGATTTATCTTATATAACAAAGATATATTACTTTGTTTATTACAAATCAAACATTTAATTTTGATTACTCTATAAAGTCACTTACCAAATTACTTACTTCCATAAAGTAAATTTTTACCATAGAAATATCCAATTTCCACTTTACTTCATCATATATTTCCCAAAATATACCTTTCATTTCAAAAACCATTTCACATTTCTTATCCACAAATTCCCAGTATCAGTTTCATTCAAACCCGTACGATGTACACATATCATCCGTACGCTGTACCAATCTGATCGCTCACTCGATCACACAATTTCACTTCCGAATTAGTATTGTCCACCCGACTTCCTAGTGCAGACACAGATCTGGTTTCTTGATCAGAAACCGTCATTCTCCTTGCATAGCCTAGCTATGATCGAGAATATCCAGAACCAATCAACGATCTATATCCAGGTTCGCCGGCAAAAACCGAGTGGAAAAAAATTCCAATTCGAATCGATATAATATCCCAAAATTCTATGCTCGAATATGGATCAAATCACCATGCGAATAAAATAATATACGTACATCCTACGCATCTATCTTTATTAATTATTAGCCAAATCAATTCCCTTTTCTATTCACATTCACTTTAATTTCTATTCACTTATTTAGAATTGTTTCAATCCCATTTGGATTATCACCTCAATTCTTGTCTCAAATGGATATTTGATCATAAATAGTTCGAACACTGTCTAGTTTAAATTTAGAAAATAGCTTGAAATTTTTTAAAATAGACAAGTAGTTGAAAAATAGTTATTAGTTTGTAAAATAGCTGTAAAATAGTTATTAATTGTAAAATAGTTGGAAAATAGTTAAATAATTAACTAGTTATAAAGTAATTGAAAAACAGTAATTAGTTTATAAAACAGTTGAAAAATTGTTAAATAGTTCCAAAAATAATCGTAAAACAATTATAAGATAGTTTAGGTATAAAAAGAAAAGTTGTATAGTAAATAGTTTTGAAAAATAGATTTATATTAGAACAATTTATTTTGAAAATAGTCCACAGTCAAACTGTTCAATTCCCAACCTCCATTTTCATCAACTCATTTAAATTTCCACTTCCATTTAAATTGACTCGGTTCTAATTTAAATATCTTCAATTTCCTTTGAAATTGATTTAATACTAATTCAAGTTGAATTAACCTCAATTTCTTTCCAAATTCAAATCAAATTCCAATTGATTTTAAACCTATTCATCTTTAATTACAACCCCAAATTATTCAAATCAATTTGGACTAATTCCAGATTGAACCCACTTCAATTTTCAAATCATTTCAATTCCTATTTGAATCGATCCTAAATTCCCATTTGAATTTGAACTCATTCAACTTCCATTTTCATTTCAAATTAATCCAATTCAAATTTTCCATTTGAATTTTTTAAACTTATCCATCTTCAATCACAATTCCAATTAATTCAAATCAAATTCATTTTGAACAAATTCAATTCAAATATCAAATTTAAACCATCTCGAATTATATAAATTCAAGTTGAATTTTGAAATGATGATTTAATCCTTTAAATCAAATTAACTTATATCTTTAAACCATTTAACTCTAAATCCAAATTCCATTTTTAACCTATTTCAAAGTTCAAATAATAATTCAAATCCTTTTTAAACAACTAAATCTTTGGAATTCAATTTATCACCAAATTTCAATTTTGAAACCAAACCTTTGAAGTTTTATCTTAAACATTCAAACCTTAAGTTCAAAGTGATCCTATACCCTTAATTTCAAATTAAAGTTTTATTTCCCATTTCAAATTCTGAACTTTACATTAATAATCTTCCCACTTATAAGTTTCAAAACCTATCACTTTAGGTATCACATCTCGTTCCAAATTTAAAACTCAACATTTAGAGTTTATTTCAAACCATCTTTGATATTATGTATATTCCTCATATATACATATTATTTCCTTTAAACACCAAGTTATACTTAAATTTTAAACCACCTTTGGTTTTTAATTCAAAACAAATTCCTTTAAATTTTCAAAAAACTCTTGTTTGGAAAGGACCCTTTCATTCAAATACATTAAATAATATTATTATTATTTCTTTATCAGTTTGAAACAATTTTCAAATTCTAGACCCAGATTCAAAACTTCCAAATTTAGATCATCTTCAATTCCAATTATAAGTCATACTTACCTAAATGTTTTACTTCCCTAAAACATTTCGTTTGCTTACTCATTTATAAACATTTTATCATTAAACACAACAATCATTTATGATAATAACCAAGATTATCAAATCTGAAACCAATTCATTATTATCTTATTCTGAAACTGTTTTCCAAATTCAAGATTTTAATTTTAGTTTGAATCTATTTTAAACTTATCTTTATTTAATTTTAATTTGGTTGTATTTCGATTACCACTTGATTTAATTCCAATAATCAACAACCAATTACCTTATTATATATTAGAAAATCTATTACTTTATATACATGAAAATCATTTAAAACCATTTTTAAACCTTTATATAAGAAAATAACAAGTACGCTCTCGTACACACACACACACTCAACTCATTCTAGGGTACCATTTACCCTATCCTTAATGAGTATCCCCCACTAGAGCCAAGGTTCTCGCTTAACTTTGCTCTGACACCAAATGTAACGACCCAAAAATTTCGATCTTGAAAATTTTAGATAGTTAGGGAAAAGAAGAAAGAGATAGAAGAAGAAGAAGAAGAAGAAGAAACAAAAACACCAAACACAGATTCTCACAATTCGTAGCGGATCAAAATATAATATAGAATAAAATAGTAGTTATATAAAGGAAAACTGTATCTGTTAAATTACATTTTAATACATCAGAGTTATAACATTACACAAATACTGGACAGTTAAAACTAACTTGTCCCAGATAAACTACAATATATCACAGCGGAAACACTCCATTAGTTCCTGCCATCCAGCTCGCCTCCTGAGCACCAGAACGTCCTTACCTGAAAATCTGTAATACTCGGTCTAACCCGAGCATTGCATCAAAGTAACACCCGGGTTAGGCTGGAAACCAGCGTGAGCAAACCCATTTAACATGGAACACAAAAGCATACAACTTATATAACCCCGGGGTAAATTATATCAATTTACAACTACACAAGTCGTTATAGACATCACATACATCACACATCAATTTCTAAGTTCCAAAACTTAGATTAAATGGTCCAATTCACTTAAATCATTCCATTTCAGCCTATTGATTCCACATATCAATTTATAAAGAATCGAAGTGGTTTCAGGTATTAACTAATACCCAACTCCGACCTCTTCTAATCCAGTGTCATCTTAACCCAAGTTATTCAAGTGAATGCAATTTAACTTTAAATACTGGATGTCACTTTACAAAGCATTTCATCATAGATAACCACATTATCACTGTTCAACCCAAAATATCATATTACAAAAACATCTCATATCACATAGCATCACGATCACATACCAGATATAACAAATAATCCAAGGCATTCAAATATCATTCAATCTTGATAAATTAGTCATACCATCTCATATTAATTTAATCAACTACTAATGAATTAAACTAATTACTTATTACCTAAAAATCTTGCTTATTTCACAATAATTAATTATATTCAATTAATTAATCATCCCTTAATTATTCATCTTGATTAATCATCCCTGATTAATCATTCTTTAGTTTGCTTTTGATTAATTACATAAATTAATTATTCTCAAACCCATCACATTACTTCACCTTTAATTTCCATCTTAATTAATTACCCAAACTAATTATCCGACAATCACATTGATTAATTATCCTTTAATTAGTTCGCACTCATTAATTAACTAATCCTTAATAAATTTCCTTAATTAATCAATCCTTTAATTAATTACACTAAGTAATTAATTCTTAATTACTTCCCCAAAGTGATTAACTTTTAATTAATGATTTCCATCAAGTAGTTTGTCCCATTGGTTAATTATCCTCAATTAATTAACCTTGATCATTAATTAGGTTAACCTTTAACTACTAATTTATTTAATTAACCTTCAACGGATTAATCCTTTATTTACTTACATTAAGTAATTAATCATTTAAGAAATTAATCTTTGATTACAAATTAATAAATCTATAATTTATTAACTTATAACCCTTAATTTATTTCCTTAATTAATCCATATTTTACTAATTACATTAAGCCATTTAAATCACCATTATATAATTGCCATTAACATTAAATCTTGCTAATACTAGAACTTGTATTACACTCCCTTTTTTAATTGAAAAGCTTTTAAAACTCGATTCCTACACCTCACAAAAACCATAACTAAACGAGAAAATTACTGAGTCAACCCCATATAAAATAAAAATTATTCAAAAAAACAATTTGAATCCAAAACACATTTACTTCATAAATTTTATCCCCTGAAAAGCTAGATTAACACTTTACATTGTTTTAAACTTGATAACATCCTGGTTCTTTCAGCTTAATATAAAATTTGAAACTCTGGAAACAAATTTCCTCAAAACTGTAGCTTAACCACTACAGACCCGAGCCAAAACATGGAAAACCCAATCCAATACACGAGCCTTCAGCTGCCTCGTCTACTTCGAGTAAAACACGAGTATTCCCAAACAAAAACATGAGCACACACACTTCTTCCACAAAACAAACTTCACAGGTGCATGAAAACGTGCACGTTCACCTACATCGATGAACCACGACACTCTGACCATCTATGTTGATCCCGACACTTCATCGGCAATCCACGAAACCCCTCTCGATCAACCATCTCACTTTATTCAAACGAGAATCGAAATCGACCTCGAAACCAACACGACCTAAACCATATGCCATCGGAAATTCGACCGCCACCGACGATCTAGACCTCGAGACGCCACGCCGTCCTCACCATGGCTCCGCCGCGCCTTCCAGCACCTACGGCATACCTCGCGATCAACTACGATCGCTTCTCGTCACCGCTAAACCCATCAGAACTCTAACGACACACACCGGGTATAAAACCCTACATTGTCTTCTCAAATCCACGCTGATCATCTAAAAATCCCAACTCCATTTTTTTGATGATCATCTTCTCCCTTTCAATTTTCATATTCAACCACGTTGGCTAACTCGTCATTGATCGTTTGAAATTGCTCAAAACATCACAAACGTTCAACTCGAGGAAGCTCACTGATTTTCAAACTAAAAATCGAGATATACCCATTAAAATTCATGATTTTCCATCACGAATTCAACCATGCAATCCAATCTTAAAATTGAATTGATAAAATTTTGACCCAAATAACAATTTCACTGTTATTTTTAAAATTTTCAGACAAATATTCAATATAAATTCTTGGAATGATTTTTAATAGTGTTATTGCATGATTTCAAACACTTTTCATTTACAAATCATAAGCTAACAATGATTCAAAGATGAGATATTGGATTTTAAAGGAAATCAAACCCTGATAAAACAATAGAGGCTGTATTTGCATAGTCACAGGCATCCAATACTTATTACACATACATGCATTCATCTTAATCCAAGCATTTCATGTAACAGCATGATTTTCATTCACAGCTTCAAAGTGAAAACCAGGATTAAACTGTTTTTAAAATAATTTTACTCACCTATTTAGCAGAGAACAGAGAACCTGTTCTTGATTTCCAGGCTTGTTTCTTTTTGAACTTGAATTTCCTTTTCCTTTGAATTTTATCTGGAATTGATCTTCAAATTTAGTTGCTTGTTGAAATTTAAATCTTGTTGTTGGTCTTTTAAATATGAAATTGATCTTTGCATTGATGTTGAACTTGCCACCTTGATTTTCATATTGCTCTTGAATTTCTTGTCTCAGATTTAGTTTTTAGGTTTTATTTCCTTTGAGCTTTGATTCCAGATTTTCACTTCTTCTTTTTTTCGAATTTAGATTTTAGTTGAAATGGAGAAAAGAATTCAGTTGTAAAGTGAAAACAAATTTCTTCTTTTATAATTTTTTTAATTCTAATCATCAAAAAGAAATGTTGACATTTGTCCTCTTAGGTGTTAATTAGCTTACACATATGCATTTATCTTTACAAATGTCTTTAACCCACTTTAATATACTTACAAGTGTTACACTTGTCTTTTATTAATTTATTCAAGCCAAATCTATGTATTTATGTAATATTTACATGTATATAATGTATTTATCTTTTTATAAATCTAAGCTTTTAGATTTTATATAAATATACAAATATGAATTCATGTAAACATTTATTTATAAATAACTTATGTTTTGATCAAATTAAATGTATCATTTGTTTTGTACTTTGTAAGTTTTATTTTAACTTTTTATATTTTTTTTTATATATAATTTAAAATTAACTCATACATATATACACATTTTAAACAAACACAAATTCAATTTATAAATAATAATTCTAATTAAATCCATTTATATATATATAAAAAATAACTAATTATTATTATTTTGAAAACAAATTTTTTTTACCAATTTTAAATGATTATAAAGAAGATTATCAAATACATATCTATCCAAATATTTAAAACCCAGCATTATTATAATTCAGATTCTTATATACATATTCAGATATATCTCAGAATTCCATTTGTTTAATTTACAAATAAGTATTTTAATAAATTTAATCCTGTTAATTTCTAATTAACAGATGCCCAAAAATTCGGGTTATCACACCCATGGTGTTTGACCTTGAAATTTCCAATGGACAGAGAAGTTGGTGTAATGCATAACTTTCAAGCGACTAGTCATTATTGCTATATGGCTGAGCTGAGAGAGGCCCAACGAAGAGAGAAAGGCAAGGGTGTAGATAACCCTGTCCGCATCCATGTTGCTGAAAATTGACAAGTAGTGCTTGAGCCTTGGCTTCGGTAAAACACTCGAATCTATAGAGACATAGATCCGAGGGATGACGTGAAGAACCCAAGGAGGCCAAGGCGACACCGGCTTATCTGACGATTGACATTCCATTCAGCCATGATGACCTATCACAGGAGCTTAATATTGGATCACAGCTCCGCCTCTCGGTGATTGAGGATCTTACTGATTTCCTCCGGGCGAATCTAGATGTCTTTGCTTGGACTCACTCTGGTATGTGTGGGATTTCTCCCACCATCGCAAGTCATACGTTGTACGTTGACCCGGAGTATGTGCCAGTGAAACAAAAGAGGAGATGCATGGACCCAGAGAGTTTGCTGCTCTCATAGAGGAGGTGGATGAACTCAAAGCCAATGGGTTCATCTACAACTCGCTCCATCCAGAATGGGTATCTAATCTCGTACTGGTGAGGAAGGCAAGAGGGAAGTGGAGGACCTGTGTTATTTACTCAGACCTGAACAAGGCTTGCCCTAAGGATAGTTTTCCTTTGCCCAGAATTGATTAGCCGGTCGAATCGACAGCATGACACGAACTATTGTCATTTATGGATGCATATTCGGGATACAATCAAATCCTGATGCACATTCCAGATAAGGAGCAAACCGGTTTTGTCATGGACGTTCGACTGTACAGTTATGTAGTGATGCCTTTCGGGTTAAAGAACGCAAAGGCAACTTTTTAGCGTTTGGTGAATCGGATGTTTAAAGAAAAGATTGGTAGAACGAGGGAAGTCTATGTGGATGATATGCTCGTGAAGTCACGATGGTCAAAAGACCACATTTGAAATATGGCAGAGATGTTTGATATATTTAGATTTCATGGAATGAAGATCAATCCACTGAAATGTTCCTTCGACGTTGCATCGAGGAAGTCTTTGGGTTTCATCGTCAATGCACGAGGGATTGAAACCAACCCAAAAAAGATTTAGGCTATTCGAGACATACAAGCACTCAGAACTATAAAGCAAGTAAAAAGCCTGAATGAAAAGTTGCCGTGTTGGGTCCATTTATATACAGATCGACCGATAGGTGTATTCCTTTCTTTGATGTGATAAATAAAGGGAAGAGAAATTCTGAATGAACGTCGAACTGTGAGGATGCAATATGAGCTCTGGTGAGACACTTTGAGAGGCCCCTAGTTCTGTCAAAGCTCGTAGACCATGAGGAGTTGTATGTTTACTTGGCCATATCTTAGCATGCCATCAGTGCAGCTTTGATTCATGAAGATGACCGAATCCAAAACCAGTGTACTATGTCGGTAAGCGGTTAACTGGTTAGAGAGAAATTATCCGAAAACTGATAAGCTAGCCTATAGCTTGGTGATCACATCATGCAAATTCGACCCGTATTTCCAGACACATCCAATCAGTATTTATACCAATCAACGTCTACGGCAGGTGCCAGAGAGTTCTGGAAGGCTACTCAAATGGAACATGAAGCTGAATCGGTTCAATATCACTTACCTACCATGAATGGCGATCAAAGGGCAAGTGCTAGCAGTTTCTATTGTAGAATTCACCATATCAGATGAGTCAAGCAGTAGTGATTTAGTTCCCTCTGTTCGATGGAAGCTATATACCGATGGAGCATCGAACGGCCAGTGTTCTGGGGCTGGTGTTGTTCTTGTAACTCCCGAGTACCAATCAATTTGTTATGCTTTGAAACTAGTTTTTCCCGCTATGACCAACGAAGCTGAGTATGAAGCATTGATTGCAGCCTTGAAGCTCACCAAAGTACTTGGAGTGAAATCGATTGAAAACTTTTGCGACTCACAGTTGGTGGTGTACCAGTTACGGGGGGACTGTTAGGCATGGAGGCAAAGGCTTACCCCATACCTCGCTCGGGTTCAAGTATTACTGGCAGACCTCGAATACTTTGATACTTCGCACATTCCGCGTGAACAAAATGGCGAAGTCGGTTCCTTGGCGAAATTCGCAAGTACTGGTGATGCACAACAAATGGGCTTGGTTCCTAGCGAAACCTTATATGCCCCAAGTATAAACGAAATGGAAGTAGATCTTGTGTTAGGAACGGAAACTTGGAGGGAGTCGTGGAAGACCTCATTCAAAGATGGTCTGCAACATTGAACCTTGCCCGAGAGAAAGCACGAGAGATGACACATCGTTCGCGAGGCCTCATGGTATATAATGCAGGATGAAGTAATGTATCGAAAGGAATTCCCTATCCCATTGCTTAGATGTGTCGCTCACACATAAGATAAAGTAGGCATTAAGAGAAGTCCATGAAGGAGAATGTGATGACCACACTAGAGGGAGAATGTTAGCCAAAATGATCCTCCGATATGGATACTATTGGCCGACCGTGAAGACGCCGTGGACTATTTTAGAAGATGCGACAAATGTTAAAAGTATGCAAAGATCCCAAGGGCACCATCGACATAGCTCACACAAATGATTAGTCTATGGACATTTGAAATATGGGGTATCGATATAATCGGTTCCTTGCCAATATCCAAAGGTGGTGCAAAACACGCAATCGTCGCAGTCGATTACTTCACTAAGTGGGCGGAAGCAGAGCCACTAGCTATGATCACCACCAAAAAGGTTGTTAACTTTGTTGTGCGAAACATTATATACCGCTTTAGCCTCATACGGACTATCATTACTGATAATGGAACTCAATTTAGGAGTAGAGAATTCAAAGAGTTCTGCCGAAAATACGCATTGAGAAAAGGTTTGCTTCAATCGCTCACCTTAAAGCGAATAGGCAGGTCGAAGCCATAAATAAGATAATCAAGTCCATATTGAAAAAACGTTTGGAGAAGGCTAGAGGAAAGTGGGTGGATGAGCTTCCAACAACACTTTGGGCCTACAAAACCACGCATAAGTCTGTGACTGGTCATACTCCATTCGCCTTGGCATATGGCACTAAAGCCGTTATACCTATGGAACTTGAAGTTCCCTCTCACCGGGTGACTCATTATGTCCCTAGGACGAATCGAGGTCTTTTATTGGAATCATTGGATTTTATCAACAAGAAGCGTGAAGAAGCTAAATTAAGGCCAACCATATATCGGCACCGAATCGCCCGATATTATAATGAAAAAGTTCGACCAAAAACTTTCGATGTGGGCGACCTTGTTTTGAAGCGAGTTTTTCCTGTCCCATCACATATGAAACTCATATGGGAAGGTCCTTACATCATCGAATGTAAGCTTAGAGAAGCAACCTTCAAGCTAGCGACTGTTGATGGCATGATGCTCCCTAAAGCATGGAATATCGAGCATTTGCGTTGTTATTACACTTAGTTTATTTCTTTTGCATTATAGTAGCAATTATTTCCAGAATATGTTTCTTTTTTTGTTCTCTGTTTCCAACATGTAACAAGACAATTAAGTTTGTCCTTATTTTCTACAATCAATAAAGGCTTGAAGCTTTTTTCCTACGAGCTATTAGTGTTTTTTGTTTTATAATTCATGGAAAAATAAAATTGCATTAACATGTCTGGCGTATGAACGCATGCACAAAACTAAAATTCGATCAACTAACGATTCAAAAATCTCCAAGTCCTTGAAGCAGACTAGGGTACTCTGAGTCCACAGAGTGCGGACTAGAGTATAAACAATATAAAAAATCTCTAAGTCCCCTTAGCGTGGACTAAAGTACTCTGAGTCCCATGAGTGCGGACTAGAGTATAAACGATTTGGAAAATCTCTAAGTTCTCAGAGCGCGGACTAGAGTACTCTGAGTCCTAAGAGTGCCGACTAGCATATAAACGATTCAAACAATCTCTAAGTCCCCCGAGCATGGACTAGAGTACTTTGAGTCAACAGAGTGCAGACTAGAGGATAAACGATTTAAGAAACCTCCAAGTCCTCGGAGCATGGACTAGAGTACTCTGAGTCCCTAGAGTGCAGACTGGAGTATAAACGATTTAGAAAATCTCTAAGTCCCCAAAGTGCGGACTACAGTACTTTGAGTCCCTAGAGTGTGGACTAGAGGATAAACAATTCAAAAAAACTCTAAGTCCTCGGAGTGCGTACTAGAGTACTCTGGGTCCCCAGTGTACGGACTAGAGTATAAAGGATTCAGAAAATATCTAAGTCCCCGGAGCGTGGACTAGAGTACTTTGAGTCCTCAAAGTGTGGACTAGAGTATAAACGATTCGAAAAATCTCTAAGTCCCCTGAGCATGGCATTCAAAATTATTTAATCTTTTTAATTAACGATGTTTAAAATTAATTATTCATTTTAATTAATGATTATTTGAATTTAATAAACCATTTTAATTAATGATATTTAAAGTTAATTAATTGATTTAATAAAAGTGATTAAAGTAAATTAACTAACATAATGGAAGTGTTTTAAAAGATAATTAAGTAATTTAGTGGTTTAAAATTAATAAACTGATTTAGTAAAGAGTTGAAAATTAATTTACTGATGACATATAAGTGTTTGGAAATAATTATTAAAGATAATTGATTTGTTTATTTAAAAAGGATTAAATACAATTAATTATCTTTCGGTATAATTGATACTATTTTTAAATTTATAAAGGTATTTAAATTGTTTTATTATCTTTTGGGATAATAAACATTGTTTAAATTTATAAATAATGGTTATAAATGAGAAATGCCATTAAAAGGAATTATTTATGAATGAGGCTAAGCGTAAATTGTTTTGGCTTTATAGTAAATAATGTTTTAATGACATTTTTTACCATTGTTTTGATACACTTAGTGTTATAAATTTTGTCTTATAAAAGAATGTTTTGAAAGAGTATTTCTAAAAGTATTTTACCAATACTGTAATATGGAAGTCAAGCACAAGTTCAGTTTTTAAAAGTAAAGTTTGATTTTGGTTATGGAAAAATAGTTCTGTAATCGATATTGCTTATATTGCAAAGATTTTGTCATACTTTTAATGCTAAACATTAGGCCTTAAACTCATTTCTATATTGAATGTTAAAAATGTCATCCAGGTGATGCATAGAGGTAATACAATCTCAACTTGTCTGGCTTTATTTTCAACCAAGAAATAGAAGTTGTTTAAAATCAACGAGTAGTGGTAAATATATGATATTTAATTTTCATATACGATCATTTAAGTTATCCTGGATAGTTGATTTATTACTTATCAGATCCAGCTTTCTTCGTGGTGTACCGTCACCTAAAAAACAATTTGCTGCTTTTTAAGCTTTGTTATCCTTTGTCAGAAATGACTAAAACCAAAGCACAAGAGGCGGCCAAGCTATGTGGTGTTGCTCTCATTAGGTTATTTTCACATCTCACATAAATTTTGTGTACTGTCACATGAAACCGGTTAATATTTACATGTGAAATGTTCAAATTCTTATTAAGGTTTGGCGAGGTCCGGCTTTGAGGTTTCCAAGAAGTGTCATAGAGTAAATGAGGTTCTCAAAAGTATATTACTAAAGGTATACTTCAAGGGGGTGCACCTTCCTAGTCATTTGTCGGAAATTTTCCTTTCCTTATTTGATTCGAACCTTTAAATATATTTAACTTTTGTAACGACCCGTAAATTTTGATAAATAAATTTGTTAATTTAATTAGATTTTCGTAATTAAATCTAGTAAGAAATAAAAACTTTATAATTTAATATTGAAACAAATAAAATTTGTAAATGAATAAAGAAATAATAACTAGGATGAAATGTAACAACGAAGTTAATTAAAGCCGTATTTGTATAAATTGAATGAAATTGCAATAAATGAAATAATATAAAATGGTATAACTTGGTTATAAGTTGAATGTAAGTAACAAATGTAAATGTTGATTTATTTGTGTAATAAATGAGAATTGAATAGGATTAGTGTGGTATGAGTTGGAACAATCATTGGTGACTAATAATGAACATTTCTTTGATGACAATTAATACAATAACGGAAAGTGTGAATGTATAAATTACATAGAAATTTAATTTATGTATAAAGCAATAAATTGGTATAAGAATGGAATTAAGATGTAAATAGGCGTATATTAGTTCAATGGGATAAAACTAATGTAATTAGGTAAATTAAGTAAAAATGGACCTAGTAAGATGGCTATTAAATCTAATCAATTTGGAGGAATCAATTTTAATTAATTGAAAGGAATAAAAATTTGTAATCCGTTAATGAATTTATAACGGGTATGAAATGTAAGAGTGTTGATATAAGCTAATAATTAATTAATTTAATGCAAACCCCAATTGTTTGAAGCAATTGCAGGGTTATAACTGATTGTAAATAGGAATATTTGGTAATGAATTAAATATAAGAAAAAAACGCAAATATTGAATCAATCAATGAAGTAATAATAATAAATAATGTTAATTTATTTATAATACGGCAGTTCGTTGAATAAAAGGGATGGAAATAAAGTTTTATCAAAATATTGGAATTTAATTTATGATAGTAGGATTAATTGCAATTAAATGAAATTAAATATTTATGTATTACATAAATGGAGATTTAGTAGAAATTTGAGAATAATAATGTAATAAACCATAAACCAATGTTAATTTTACCTAATTGGCCATAATGGATTGAATAGCAAGATTTTAAATCAAATCAATGGATTTATTGGAATTTCAATTGATAATTAATGAATTTATTAAAACTGAAATTAATTACGGTAATGGGTAAATAAACTAACTTTGAATTGACTTCTAAATTGTTTAAAATTCATATAAATGATTAAGAAATATAAAGGTGATAAAAATTATCAATTATAGAGTTGAAATTAAAAATTGGATTTAATTAATTAATTATTAATTTATTTTATTAATGTAAAAATAGCCATTTTGGCCGCTGACTCAAATTTCGACAAAACCAGTTTCATCGGATCCATAACGGTGAATTATTGTAGGATTTCAAGTTTCGTAGCGATCGGACTTGTCGTTTGATCGTACGGACTCGAAACGCCTTGAAATAAATGAAATTGAAATCAATTTGAAATATATTACTTTTGGCATAACTTCTTCATAATATGGAATTTGAACTTGAAACCTTTTCCATTATGTTTAAAATATTTTTAAACATCTATTTCAATATATGGGTTGGCTAAATTTCGTTCCGGAGTCAGAACGGGCTTTTCGGGCCATTTATCGTTCAACGCGTATATCCAATCGATCCGATCCATTCTATTTCAGCTTTGTCTATAAATACCCTGTTATAAACCCTAGCCTACCTCTATTTCCCATTTGTGTGTGCGTACAATTCCTCTTCACCTCCTCATTTCAATGGCAGACAATTGCAAATCCAATTGCAATTCAAAAATCAAATTGAAATTTCAAACTCCTCAAAAAAATTCAGAAAAATTATATATCGAAGCTCTCGATGTACGCATCTTAGATCTGCCATTTATTTTTGGATTCAAATCACCATTTGTCCTGAAACCGCAAATAAAATCATGGCCATTCGTATTGGGTTATTGATTTCAACGGTGGATCTACGTCCTTAGGTCGATCAGGGGGCATAGATGCGAAGAGGGCGTAGAGCAGGTCGCATCGGCACCATCGGTTCGTCTTCAGGTGACCGAAAATCACCACGATCGACGACAAAAACGTCACCGCGGCAGTAGAGCGATGGAGCATAGGGGCGTTCACGTGGCTACCCTTAGCGGCGGCTCAGCATGGGGGTGATGGCGAGGTGGTCAGATCGAGGAGTAGTGCGGCGTGGTGGCGCGTCAATCGAAATTTGGGCGGCGGCTGCATATTGCCTTCGAGTCAGATGATCGCGATCTAGGGTTTCACGTGATGTTTAGGGTGCAGTTACTTTGGAAACGTGGCAGTAGGGTAAGGCAATCATAATTTGTTTTATATATTTTATAAATTAGATCGTTCAATGTTCTAACGTACGTATCTTCCACATACGAGGTCCGTTTTAGGTGCAGTTTTTTGTGTTGGGATCATACTAATATTTCGGACAATTTAGCATTGATTTGGGTAGATTCTGAGATGGATGGAATTTTAGGTTTAAATTGGATTTAAATGCAATTTAAATTCAAAAGGTGAGTGTTTTAACCCACTCACAACTTCCAAAATTTCTTATGTTGTTAAATTAATTTTTAATGTGATTAGAAATTTATTTATTGCTGTTTGGTATATTTTTATCATCATTCCAGTTAAATTTAATTTATTGAATTAAATTGTTATTCAATTTATTATTGAAAATAAACTGCTAGTTAAATTAATTTATTATTGTATATAAACTTCCAGTAATTACCTGTTATTTATTATTTGTTCTATATTAATGTTATTGTTTGAATTGGATGATGATTTTGATAATGTTTGATGATTGATATTTATGAATGTATGTTTTATTTATATTGTAATAAACTGCAAGTTGTTATCAAATTTTTATTTCATTCAGGATTGCGGTTTGAAATGATACAACCGTAATTTTTATTTTTAATTACGGATTGAAATGATAAATATCCGTATCACTTGAACATAGGATATAGAATTATATACAGACACCGTGGTCTATATATAAAAATATTTTGAAAGGATTTCTATGGTTTGTAAAGAAATATATGATTTTTGAAATATTGATTTGGATATTTTATAAATTTTCTTTTATATATAGTTAAATTCTTGGTCTAAGCTATGAATAAAATTTGGCTAAAGTATAAAATAAGTTTAATAACAAAGTTTGATTTTATTAAAATATAATATGGATAAGTTTTAACCTAAATTATATTTTGATATAGAGTTTATATTGATTTTTATAAATCAAGGTTGAGAAGATTGTTTTGAAATTTGATTGAGATTTTATCTAATTAAGAATTATATTCAATAAGAATCCCTTTGGATCTTATTGAAATTGAGATTTTAAAAGAATATAGTTTTATAACTTAATTCGGGTTTAAGGTGATTAAGTGAATAAATTGAGGAATATTCAGTTTTGAAATTTGAAGCTTTATTTAAAGGATATTGGTTTTGGTAAGAAAATTTTTCAAAAGTAAATAATAGTAAAAGTGAAATTTGTGTGTGTATATATATGAATTATAAAATTTAGTTTTTCAAATATTGAATATTTAACCTATGAAATATATTAAATTTAAAATTTAGAAATTCGGATTGTTTTGGAATTAGTTTGTGAAACTTAAGAGGCTAGTTTGTTTTATAAAATATTTTAATATTTAAATCCATGTAAGGGCACAAGTTAAGTTTTAAAGTTATTAATTTCAAAGTATAACGTTTTGGAAGTGTTATAGTTTTAAATCTTTGGTTTCGAGATTTTATAACTTTGAAAATTCTATGATTTTAGGAAAAGGATATATTTGAAATAAAAATGATTTTATATTGATTTAATTTTATAAATGATATCATATTGATTTGGTTTTTAAAACGAAAATGATATTGTATTTATATGGTTTTGAAACAAATATTTTATCTGTTTTTGAGGTATAATTATTTTAAAATGACCGCGGTGTTATAATAACGTGTGGTTGTTAAAGAGACCGGGATCGGAAGTTGTCATACTCTCTGCCTCCGAATACCACTTTAACAACCGTGTACACGGTGGAGATTCCAGAATGAAGTAGGATGGTGGCGCGTTTCTTTCGAGGTAAATACGTAGATCCGACTCCCGTGAGTTGGCATAAGGTGGCTAAAACAAGAGCGATCTCGGGCCAAGGAGGTAACCCCTCTTAACGGACACATCCCTTCAATATTATACTCTGACCTTTGGATTGATTCGGTGGCCACTTTTGATTTGGAGGTGTGGCTTGAGGTGGGAGGTAGTAGCTGCAACGCGTTACTACCAACCCGTGTGCGTAATTGGTATATCTACCTTGGCATTGCCTAGTTGTGCCGTGTCACCTACCCTAGCGCGCCTTGCACGAATTTGATTTGTGTCGTACCTATGGAGTATCCTCTGGTAGCCTCCCAATCAGGAGGTATTACGGTACTGTATAGACTATTGACACTATTATGTGTTAAGGTGTAAAATGTAAAGCCTTAACTCTATTTAAAAGTAAGTTTATTTTACTAATAGACATTATTATAATAGCGAAATATTACTGCATGGTAAATAGTTTAACGGATCCTCAGGAGACGTGAATCCCGAGCATCTTTTGAGTTACTGCACTCTCATTAGACACTGGATAGGAGATGTAAAATCCCGTAATCATCTCTGACGCTGTTCCACTCATATTGTTTATTTTTGTTTTAACTTACATAAGATCATTTAGTTTTGACTCGAGTGTTTTGTCTTTTCAATTCGCTCGGGTCAGTCTGAGCATTTCAGGATTCGAAGACTTTATTTTGGAGGACGAAGACGAAGAGTGTATTACTATTATCTTTTATATTATTCCACTGCACTATTGTATTCCGTTGCATTATTAATACTCTCTAGTATGTGTAACTCTGATACATATTGTATAAGTAAAATCAAATGTTTTGTGAAACAGCTTCATGAACTGTTTATTTGATTATTATATTTTATTGTTCCACTACAAGATTCTGTTCTGTTTTTTTCCTTTCTCTGCTTCTTATTATTTACCCCATAAAAATCCGCCTATCTGTATGGTTTAAGTCAGACGTGGGTGGTTTATTGTTGATTTAAAGCGTACAAAAAGGCGTGATGTTACATCTGGTATCAGAGCTTTGGTTTAGTGATAAACCTTAGCTTTGTGGGGTATGACTCTTTATCAATAGGGTAGTAATACCCTATGATGTGTTGCTGAGTGTATATATGCGAGAGAGCGTATTTGTTAGTGTTATAAAAAGGTTTTAACATTGTGTTAGTTTGTTTCGTTTTGTACTTATAAATTCTGGTTGATGCATGGGACGCTATGACATCAATAGGAATTTCTAAACACTTAATTGGACAGGCTGACACAATATTTGTTTTGAATATAGGTGAATGAAATAATTTTGCCTATTATATTTTCTATATATAAAATAATTTTTTTATAAAGGTTATATTTGGTTGTAATATATTGGTTGTTAAGTAGTGTAATCTATAAATATTAGTAAAATAAGATTGAAACTAAAATAAATGAAAATTGGGAATTTAGAACATAAGTCCCCGGGTTTTGAAAATTTCTTTCAAATGATTTTGGAATATAATAATAATATGGGTTAGAAATAATTTCTAATATAAATATTTCAATATGATTTGAAAGAATTGTTTTAAAGAAATTTTGGGAAAGAAATAAGTTCTGTACTTGGCACTCCATCGCTGGAAAATAATTTCGGTGATGAGTCCACGCATCATCGACATTCATTTTCGAGTTTCAAAGCGGGAAGGCCACTGTAGCAGTTCGACTACAGAATTATTTTGACAAAAAATATAAATTTTTAATTGTTTTAAATATAATTGGATATATAAATTGGAAGTATACATTTATCTATTATTTTAAAATGATTTGGATTTAACCCGGTATTTAGTTCTTAAGTTCCCATTAATTAATAGTTTCAATTATTGTAGTGAATTGGAATGTTGGTAATTAATAATTGAAACCTCTAAAGGAAATAAGAGATTTAATGCTAAGTTATAAATAAAAAGAAAGTTGAAATATGTAACCAAAATAGAAGATATTATTGTTGAACATTTAGTCAATTAAAAGAAATAAGACAAACTTGTATGATTTTAATTACATTCTTAAAGGCATATATATGACTTACCAAAAGCCGTAAAAAGTTGGAATGTTAATAAGAAAACGTATTGGATATTATACAAGTAAAGCTTATGAAATAGGAAGTTTCAGTGAAATACTTTTATAAATAAGAATTTGATGTTTTAATTGTGTGAACTTAAGTTATGATTAAAATGTTACTATAATAAAGGTAATAGGAAGTAAGTATTGTAAATGTAAGATTTTAAACTCAAGTAATTGATTTTGCTTTATAAATAAGGAATTAATGTTATAAATTTTGTCAACTTAGTACAATTGAAAGGCTACTAAGTAAAAAATTTGAAAGGTAAGTATTATAAATAAATGAATAAATGAAATTATGTAGTGAATAAATGAAGGTAATACAATAAAAGAAAATTTACATGAATGAATAAAAGTAAATGGAGAATTGTAAGAAGTAAAATGTAAATTGAAGAGAAAAATCATTATATGAATGAAAAAGAAATCAAACAACAAATGTATGAATGGAATTAATAAGAATAAACTTAATCTGTTATTTGAAATCGTTGTTTGTTTGGTTTATGGTTGTTTGGGCAAGGATACTTCAAAATTTGTTTGGATGTATGAATAATCTATTTAGTTTCACCTAAGACTGTTGAGTGAAGGGTACACTTAGTAGTTTATTTTTCATTCCGTACAATTTAAAGTTTTGAATTCGAACAACTATTTGTTTTGTTTGATATGAACGAATGATTGATTTGTGTTGATTCTATGTGATGGTTGTATGCCTTGTTGCAAGTGATTGATGTTTGTATTGATCTGTTTGTTTCTGGTTGAAACAACTTTAAATATTTCATTTTATATAAATTTTAACGCTCTTTTGAATTATATAAGTGAAATACAGGTTATGGAAGCAATTGCTACTATTTTTGGTTTTATAATTAAGCGTCAATTGCCTAACAAATAGGTACATTTTCATATTACGTTTATAACGTTATTATATTATTTTCCCGTGTTGGGATATATATTATTTGGGAAGATATATGTTATATATTGCTATATTTGATATTATATTTTCTCCAGAGCCTCTCCGTAAAAAGGAGACACTGCCGAAATTTTTCTAAAATTTTGGACTTAGAGAAATTTTGAAAAATGATTTCCAAACTTTATTAATTTGAGTATAAAAAGATTTAATGGTTATGAATTAGTATATTTATTTTAATTAATTAATTTTGTAAATTTATTTGTTTATAAATTTAATATTTAAGTAAGATATATTGATTTCTTAGTTCTTCTTTTCCCTTCTTTTTCCTTTTCGGGGACGAAAAGTTTTGAGTGGTGGAGAGTGTAACGACCCGTAAATTTTGATAAATAAATTTGTTAATTTAATTAGATTTTTGTAATTCAATCTAGTAAGAAATAAAATGTGACGCCCCGCCTCTATACCCACTCTAGCCAAGGACACTATGGGGTAATGCCGTCAAGTAGCACAGAGAATAAGGCTATTGAGGAGCGACCATCCGTGTAATTGCTTTGTGCGAGCACCGATATGTCAGATAGTACAACATGCATTTGGTTTTAGGAGGAAATCCGACACATTGATACAAACCCAAAGCTGCTACACAGTGGCTATATATATTCTTCGGAAACAAACATAGAAATAAAAATAACACAAATCAGTCACAGATATCCATATCACAAAGGCGGAAAAAGATATGAATATAACACATGAAAGTGTACATCATAGTGGTGGTCAAAAAAGATCCACAATATCACAAAAGAATGGTTACATGTGCTAGACCAAAGAATATGTATACATCAAGGAGTCTATATCTCAACGGTATACAACAAAAACTACTAATCTAAGTAGTTAGCCAAAAGTTAAGATGATAAGCTCAGAAGTGAAGTCAAGCAGAATCACCTGTAACATCTCATTCTGACCCGAGTATTATTTAATAAGAAAATAATAAACAGATCAGTCTAGCTATAAATATCAGGTAAAATGATATAGAATAAGAGATATGACATAACATATGATAACCATGAAGCCATACTGTGATAAGTATGTAATTGAAAACCAAAAAGAGATTAATCAATATCACCAGAATCTTCTCAAAGATAAAAAGGAATGTCATACTCAATATCTTCATTCACAAGAGGTTAATGACACACAAATTCACCAATGCACAAATATTGATCACCAATGCACAAATATTGATAACACACATCAATGAAAATCACGAAAATTGGTAAAACACAAATTCTAGAAATCATTAGAAATCCAGAAATCACAAGAAGGGGGAGGCCTATCCCATAACGGGAGCATGAAAACTCACCAATACGTGTATCACAAAATGGAACTCTATTCCATGATTGCTAACCATTAATTTTGAGCCGAAGCTCCACAAAACGGCCTGAAGACCATGGGTCGCTACCCCACCAAATTGAGCCGAAGCTCCACAGAAACGGGGTTTAGTCTCCCTCGTAGACAAAGAGACAACGCACATTCGCTAGTCTAAATCACAAAGATGATCATCAATGATCATCAAGAAGTATCAATTACAGTAAGCTAGTAAATATAAAAGCTTAGCTTCATGTCAAATAACCACTAGCTTAACTTAAATATTTACGAACAAATTGTAGATCTCCACTCAAAATTGTCACAAGAGATTCAATCGAGCAAGTCCAAGAATTAACCGACGAAGTAAACGCAAGCGTTTCATACCACTTGTTTTACTAAGCCGTTTAATTAGATTTTTCGTACGAGTGAGGTAAAGGTTTGTATATTTTTAAAATGACAAATCACAAAAATGTTTGTAGAAACAATAGGTCATAAAAATTCACGTTCGAAGACGTGAACAAAATCCAAAGAATTCGATTCCAAATTCATCAAAGTGAACATACCTCTGTGGCTCAACATTGCGCAACCTAACTGCCGAGCGACCGAAGGAGATGTGCAACCTAACATGCACGCGACCTAACGCATGTCGTGAGCTAGCGGAGCGACCTAAAGCTTGTCGCGACTTAGCGGAGTGACCTAAGTAGATGCCGAGCGACCTAACATGGTGCATCTTAAAGCATGAGGCCGACTTAAGAGAGAATGAAGGCCGAACGCGCGACCTAACCAGAAAACAAGCCGAGCGACCTAGGGTGCACACGGCCTAAGGGGTATGAAGGCCGAGCGACCTAAATTGACGCGATCTAAGCAATAGAAGAAGGCCGAGAGGTTCGTGTGCAGGCCGAACGACCTAGGGAGCTACGACCTAAGGCCAAGCGACCTAGCGACCTATGGAACGAATGACCTAAAACCAAACGAGCTAACTGCAGGCCGAAAATCTTCCATATGCAGGCCGAGCGACCTAACTGTTTTGGAGTGAAAAACTCACCCAATTTGCAACCGATCGAGCACGGACGCTAGGGGATTATTCCAATAGGCTACCCGATCGTATTGGCTCGTTGATGCATCACCAAAAACGTGTTCAAACATCAAAGTTAGGATTTTTAAAGATTTGAACCCAAAACACTAAAAATTGGGATTTTCACCAATTCGATCCAAATCAATGGCAAATGCATATGTAAAAGTGTTTGGAATTCATACCCAACAATCAAAGATAGTTATAGACAAATATGTGAGATAAAAATCTCACCTTTTCACAAAATCAATGAAAGTGAAGCTTGAAAACAAAGGAGAATCAAGCCAAGAAGCTTGAATAAATGTCTTCTCTTTGAATTTGGAGTTGGATGTTGGATTTGCAAATGAACTTGAACTTGGAGTTTTAATTTTCCATTCCTTCCTCCATTTTTGATGAAGCTTGAGTGCTAGGAAATGAAGGTAAAATTATGTAGGGAAGGGGGTTGAGCTAGAGTAAATAGCTTAGGCTAATGGGCTAAACCAAACCTAAAGCCTAAATTGAAAAAGTAGCAAGATTCCACTAACTCCAAACATATCAAAGTTTATACTTAAAAAGATCGCAAACGACGTTTTGAACTCGATGGAAGTGGTCCCGAGTCCAAATTTGACCGTATGCAAAAAGTAACTTTTCGTACTAAAATCCGACTAACGATAAAATATTTAAATAAAATATTTAAATATCAAATCGTAAAATATGCAGGTTGTTACAGACTCCCCTCCTTAAAGAAATTGCGTCCTTGCAATAATTAAGAAGAAAATATATAGCAACAACCATAAAAGCATATTCAAAACAAAAGAAGTTTTAAATAAGAAGTTCACCTCAAAGAGCACGGGAAAGCAAGTCCGGATGTGTTCGCTCGATGAACTCTCTAGATTCCCAAGAGCAATCCTTAGGATTTGAGGACCATTGGACTTTAACAAGCGGAACATCTTTATTTCGAAGGCGCTTGACCTCCGAAGCAATAATACGAATAGGATGTTGCTCATAAGTTAAATTAGGTGAAACTTCAATTTCTTCCACAATACCGGGCTCAAGAACAGAATCGAAATCTCGAAGGCACTTCCGTAATTGAAAAACGTGAAACACGTCATGAATAGCAGAAAACTGAGCCGGTAATAAAAGGCGATAAGCCACGGAACCAATACGTTCGGTGATGGGAAATGGACCAATATATCGAGGTGCTAACTTTCCCGATCGGCTGAAACGTACAACACCCTTCATAGGTGAAACACGAATAAACACAAGATCTCCCACAGAAAATTTTAATTTTCTTCTCTGGTTATCGGCATAAGATTTTTGTCTACTCTGGGCTTCTTTAATCCTATGACGAATAAGGTCAATCTTCTTTGTGGAATCAAGAATAAAATCTGGACCTAAAACCATCTTCTCACCGGCCTCAAGCCAACAAGAAGGAGATCGGTATGGCCTTCCATAGAGTGCCTCGAAAGGAGCCATACCAATACTAGATTGAAAGCTATTATTATAGGAAAATTCAACAAGAGAAATATGATCTTCCCAACTTCCACCAAAATCAAGAACACATGCACGAAGAAGATCTTCAAGAGTTTGATTCACATGCTCGGTTTGTCCATAGAACTGAGAATGATAAGCGGTGCTAAAATTAAGCTTCGTTCCCAAAGCTTTTTGAAGACTCTTCCAAAACCCACTTGTAAACAATGGATCACGATCACTAACAATAGAAGAAGGAACTCCATGCAATTTTACAATTTCTTTAATAAAGAGTTTGGCCAAGAGAGGAATGGTTCGATTGGACCGAACGGGAACAAAATGGGCGGATTTAGTAAGTTTATCAACTATCACCCATAAGCTATCATGACCCGAACGAGAACGGGGAAGGCCGTTTATAAAATCCATGGAAATTTAATCCCACCTCCAAATTGGAATTTCTAAAGGTTGCAATAACCCACCGGGCCTTTGGTGATCGGGCTTGATAAGTTGGCAAGTCATGCAACACTTAACAAAGTTAGCAATATGAGATTTCATTCCCTCCCAATAATAAAGTCAATTCATATCCGCGTACATTTTACTACTACCGGGATGAATGGTAAATTTAGAACGATGGGAATCTTCTAAAATGTCTTTGCGAAGATCACTAATATTTGGCACGATAAGTATACCAAATTTTCGAATGCCGCCACAAGAATCAATATCAAAGTCTTTAAAACTTTCAATATCAATTTTATCCCTAAAACTTTGGCCAAGAAGAGCCAATTCGGGATCTAGCTTTTGAGCTTCAATAATGCGGTCTAAAAGAGAGGGATGAGCCTCAAGGCTACACAAGACGGGATGAACATAAATCAGAAACACGATCTCGAATCTCACAAGTGGATAAAATTTCGAGATCATTCCATTCGGATATCATCATAGAAATAACCGCTTGTTGCTTGCGACTCAGGGCATCGGCAACATGATTTCCCTTTCCGGGAGTATAAAGAATATCAAGATCATAAGGTGCGAGGAACTCGAGCCAACATTGTTGACGCAGATTAAGCTCCTTTTGAGAAAATAGATATTTCAAAGATTTATGATCGGTATAAAGAATAAATTTTTCTCCGAAAAGATAATGACCCCAAATACGAAGGGCGAAAACAATAGCCGCGAGCTCTAAATCATGAGTGGCATATCTAGTCTCGGCTGGCTTCAATTGCCTAGAAGCATAAGCAATAACACGTTCTCTTTGCATAAGAATGGCACCCAAACCAACGCGACTAACATCGGTATAAACAAAAAAATCTTGATTCCCCTCGGGAATAACAAGAATAGGAGCATCAGAAAGGAGTTCCTTTAATTTCTGAAAAGAAGCTTCGCATTTGTCCGACCAAATGTATTTAACACCTTTCTTTGTCAAACCAGTAAGCGGCACGGAAATTTTGGAAAAGTCCTTTATGAAACGGCGGTACTAACCTGCCAATCCAAGAAAACTACGGATCTCCGTCACACTCTCCGGTCCCAATTCGTACGAGTGAGGTAAAGGTTTATATATTTTTAAAATGAAAAATCAGAAAAATGTTTGTAGAAAAAATAGGTCACAAAATTCACGTTCGAAGATGTGAACAAAATCCAAAGAATTCGATTCCAAATTCATTAAAGTGAAAATAGCCCTACGGCTCAACATTGCGCGACCTAACTGCCGAGCGACCGAAGGGGATGTGCGACCTAACATGCACGCGACCTAACGCATGTCGCGAGCTAGCGGAGCGACCTAAAGCTTGTCACGGCTTAGTGGAGCGACCTAAGTAGATGCTGACTGACCTAACACGGCGCGTCTTAAAGAATGAAGCCGACCTAAGAGGGAATGAAGGCCGAACGCGCGACCTAACCAAAAAATAAGCTGAGCGACCTAGGGTGCATGCGACCTAAGGGGTATGAAGGCCGAGCGACCTAAATTGACGCAAACTAAGCAATAGAAGAAGGCTGAGAGGTTCGTGTGCAGGTTGAACGACCTAGGGAGCTACGACCTAAGGCCAAGCGACCTAGCGACCTGTGGAACGAACGACCTAAAACCAAACGAGCTAACTGCAGGCCGTAAATCTTCCATATGCAGGCCGAGCGACCTAACTGTTTTGGTGTGCAAAACTCACCCAATTTGCAACCGATCGAGCATGGACGCTAGGGGATTATGCCAATAGGCTACCCGGTCGTATTGGCTCCTCGATGCATCACCAAAAACGTGTTCAAACATTAAAGTTAGGATTTTTAAAGATTTGAACCCAAAACACATAAAATTGGGATTTTCACCAATTCAATCCAAATCAATGACAAATGCATACGTAAAAGTGCTAGGAATTCATACCCAACAATCAAAGATAGTTATAGACAAAGATGTGAGATAAAAATCTCATCTTTTCACAAAATCAATGAAAGAGAAGCTTGAAAGCAAAGAAGAATCAACCCAAGAAGCTTGAATCAATGTCTTCTCTTTGAATTTGGAGTTGGATGTTGGATTTGCAAATGAACTTGAACTTGGAGTTTTAATTTCCCATTCCTTCCTCCATTTTTGATGAAGCTTGATTGTTAGGAAATTAAAGTAAAATTATGAAGGGAAGGGGGTTGAGCTAGAGTAAATAGCTTAGGCTAATGGGCTAAACCAAACCTAAAGCCTAAAGTGAAAAAGTAGCAAGATTCCACTATCTCCAAACATATCAAAGTTTATACTTAAAAAGATCGCAAATGGCGTTTTGAACTCGATGGAAGTGGTCCCGAGTCCAAATTTGACCGTATGCAAAAAGTAACTTTTCGGACTAAAATCCGACTAACGATAAAATATTTAAATATCAAATCGTAAAATATGCGGTTTGTTACATAAAAACTTTATAATTTAATATTGAAACAAATAAAATTTGTAAATGAATAAAGAAATAATTACTAGGATGAAATGTAACAACGAAGTTGATTAAAGCGGAATTTGTATAAATTGAAAAAATTGCAATAAATGAAATAATATAAAATGGTATAACTTGGCTATAAGCTGAATGTAAGTAACAAATGTAAATGTTTATTTATTTATGTAATAAATGGGATTTGAATAGGATTAGTGTGATATGAGTTGGTACAATCATTTGTGACTAATAATGAACATTTCTTTAATGACAATTAATATAATAACGGAAAGTGTGAATGTATAAATTACATAGAAACGTAATGTACGTATAAAGCAATTAATTGGTATAAGAATGGAATTAAGATGTATATAGGCATATATTAGTTCAATGGGATAAAACTAATGTAATTAGGTAAATTAAGTAAAAATGGACCTAGTAAGATGACTATTAAATCTAATCAATTTGTAGGAATCAATTTTAATTAATTGGAAAGGAATAAAAATTTGTAATCCGTTAATGAATTTAAAACGGGTATGAAATGTAAGAGTGTTGATGTAAGCTAATAAATAATTAATTTAATGCAAACCCCAATTGTTTGAAACAATTGCAGGGTTATAATTGATTGTAAATAGAAATATTTGGTAATTAATTAAATATAAGAAAAACAAACGCAAATATTGAATTAATCAATAAAGTAATAATAATAAATAATGTCAATTTTATTTATAATATGACAGTTCGTTGAATAAAAGGGATGGAAATAAAGTTTTATCATAATATTGGAATTTAATTTATGATAATAGGATTAATTATAATTAAATGAAATTAAACATTTCAATGTTACATAAATAGAGATTTAGATGAAATTTGAGAATAATAATGTAATAAACCATAAACCAACGTTAATTTTATCTAATTGGGGATAATGGATTGAATAGCAAGATTTTAAATCAAATCAATGGATTTATTGGAATTTCAATTGATAGTTAATGAATTTATTAAAATTGAAATTAATTACGGTAATGGGTAAATAAATTTAACTTTGAATTGACATCTAAATTGTTTAAAGATTGTATAAATGATTAAGAAATATAAAGGTGATAAAAATTGTCAATTATTGAGTTGGAATTAAAAATTTAATTTAATTAATTAATTATTAATTTATTTAATTAATGTGAAAATAGCCACTTTGGGCACTGACTCAGATTTCGACGAAACCAGTTTCACCGTATCCGTAACGGTGAATTATTGTAGGATTTGAAGTTTTGTAGCGATCGGACATGTTGTTTGATCGTACGGACTCGAAACGCCGAAATCAATGAAATAGAATCAATTTGAAATATATTAATTTTGGCTTAACTTCTTCATACGATGGAATTTGGACTTGAAACCTTTTCCATTGCGTTTAAAATATTTTTAAACATCTATTTTGATATATGGGTTGGCTCGATTTCGTTCCACAGTCAGAACGGGCTTTTCGGGCCATTTATCATTCAACGCGTATATCCAATCGATCTGATCCATTCTATTTCAGCTTTGTCTATAAATACCCTGTTATAAACCCTAGCCTACCTCTATTTCTCATTTTTCTATGCGTACAATTCCTCTTCACCTCCTCATTTCAATGGCGGACAATTCCAAATCCAATTGCAATTCAAAAGTCTTGAAATTTCAAACTCCTCAAAAAAATTCAGAAAAATTATATATCAAAGCTCTCGATGTACGCATCTCAGATCTGCTGTTCGTTTTTGGATTTGAATCACCGTTTGTCCTGAAATTGCAAATCAAATCGCGGCCATTCATATTGGGTTATTGGTTTCGACGGTGGATCTACGTCCTTAGGTCGATCGGGGGGCATATATGCGAAGAGGACGTAGAGCAGGTCGCATCGGCACCATCGGTCCGTCTTCAGGTGACCGAAAATTGCCACGATCGGCGACAAAAACGTGATGGTAGTGGCCGAACTGTGGAGCGATGGGGCGTTTACATGGCTACCCATAGCGGCGGCTCAGCATTGGGGTGATGGCGAGGTGGTCAATTCGAGGAGTAGTGTGGCGTGATGGCGCGTCGATCAAAATTTAGGCAGCGGCTGCATATTGCCTTTGAGCGAGATGATCGCGATGTAGGGTTTCACGTGATGTTCAGGGTGCAGTTGCTTTGGTGACGTGGCAGTAGGGTAAGGCAATTATAATTTGTTTTATATATTTTATAAATTAGATCGTTCAATGTTCTAACGTACGTATCTTCCACATACGAGGTCCGTTTTGGATGTGGTTTTTTGCGTTGGGATCGTAATAATATTTCGGACATTTTGGCACTAGTTTGGATAGATTCTGAGACTATTGGAATTTTGGGTTTAAATTGGATTTAAATTCAATTTAAATTCAAAAGGTGAGTGTTTTAACCCACTCACAACTTCTAAAATTTCTTATGTTTGTTAAATTAATTTTTGATGTGATTAGAAATTTATTTATTGTTGTTTGGTATATTTTTATCATCATTCAAGTTAAATTTAATTTATCGAATTAAATTTTTATTCAATTTATTATTGAAAATAAACTGCCAGTTAAATTAATTTATTATTGTATATAAACTGCCAGTAATTACCTATTATTTATTATCTGTTCTATATTAATGTTATTGTTTGAATTGGATCTTGATTGTGATAATGTTTGATGATTGGTATTGGATAAATGGGTGTTTTATTTATATTTTTATAAACTGCAAGTTGTTATCAAATTTTTATATCATTCGGGATTGCGGTTTGAAATGATATAACCATAATTTTTATTTTTAATTACGGATTGAAATGATAAATATCCATATCACTTGACCATAGGAAAGAGAATTATATACAAACACCGTGGTCTATATATAAAAATATTTTGAAAGGATCTCTATGGTTTGTAAAGAAATATATGATTTTTGAGATATTGATTTGGATATTTTAAAATGTTCTTCTATATATAGTTAAATGCTTGGTTTAAGCTATGAATAAAATTTGGTTAAAGTATAAAATAAGTTTAATAATAAAGTTTGATTTTATTAAAATATAATATGGATAATTTTTTACTTAAATTATACTTTTAATATAGAGTTTATATTGATTTTTATAAATCAAAGTTGAGAAGATCGTTTTTAAATTTGATTGAGATTTTATCTAATTAAGAATTATATTTAATGAGAATCCATTAGGAACTTATTGAATTTAAGACTTTAAAAGAATATGGTTTTATAACTTAATTCGGGTTTAAGGTGATTAAGTGAATAAATTGAGGAATATTCGGTTTTGAAATTTGAAGTTTTATTTAAAGGATATTGGTTTTAGTAAGCAAATATTTCAAAACTAAATAAGAGTAAAAGTGAAATTTGTGTGTATATATATATATGAATTATAAAATTTAGTTTTGAAATATTTAATATTTAAGCTTTGAAATTTATTAAATTTAAATTTTAGAAATTCGGGTTGTTTTGGAATTGATTTGTGAAACTTAAGAGGCTAGTTTGTTTTATATAATATTTTAATATTTAAATCCATGTAATGGTTGAAGTTATGTTTCAAAGTTATTAATTTCAAAGTATTGCGTTTTGGAAGTGTTATAATTTTAAGTCTTTGGTTTCAAAATTTTATAACTTTGAAAATGCTATGATTTTGGGAAAAGGATATATTTGAAATAAAAATGATATTATATTGATTTGGGTTTTATAAATGATATCATATTGATTTGGTTTTTAAAACGAAAATGATATCATATTTATATGGTTTTGAAATGAATATCTTATTCTGGTTTGGAGGTATAATTATTTTAAAATGACCGTGGTGTTATAATAACGTTTGATGTTAAAGAGACCAGGATCGGAAGTTGTCATACTCTCCGCCAACTCCAAAAACCACTTTAACAACCGTGTATGCGGTGGAGATTCCAGAATGAGGTAGGATGGTGGCGACGTTTCTTTTGAGGTAAATACGTGGACTCGACTCCCGTGAGTTGGCATAAGGTGGCTAAAACATGGGCGATCTCGGGCCAACGAGGTAGCCCCTCTTATCGGACACATCCCTTCAATATTATACTATGATCTTTTGATTGATTCGGTGGCCACTTTTGATTTTTGATTTAGGGGTATCGCTCGAGGTGGGCGGTAGTAGTGCTATGAATTTCCACCAGCCTATGTGCGTAATTGGTATATCTACCTTGGCATTGCCTAGTTGTGCCGTGTCACCTACCCTAGTGCGCCTTGTACGAGTTTGATTTGTGTCGTACCTATGGAGTATCCTCTGGTAGCCTCCCGATCAGGAGGTATTACGGTACTATATAGACTATTGGCACTATTACGTGTTAAGATGGAAAATGTAAAGCCTTAACGCTATTTGAAAGTAAGTTTATTTTACTAATAGACATTATTATAATAGTGAAATATTACTACATAGTAAATAGTTTAACGGATCCTCAGGAGATGTGAATCCCGAGCATCTTTTGAGTTACTACACTCACGTTAGACACTGGATAGGAGATGTCAAATCCCGTAAACATCTCTGACACCGTTTCACTCATATTGTTTATTGTTGTTTTAAATTACATAAGATCATTTAGTTTTGACTCAAGTGTTTTGTCTTTTCAATTCGCTTGGGTCAGTCTGAGCATTTCAGGATTCGAAGACTTTATTTTGGAGGACGAAGATGAAGAGTGTATTACTATTATCTGTTATATTATTTCACTACACTATTGTATTCCATTGCATTATTAATACTCTCTAGTATGTGTAACTTTGATACATATTGTATGAGTAAAATCAAATGTTTTGTAAAACAGCTTCATGAACAGTTTATTTGATTATTATATTTTACCGTTCCGCTGCAAGATTCTGTTCTGTTTTTTTCCTTTCTCTACTTCTTCTCATTTACCCCATAACAATCCGCCTATTTGTATGATTTAAGTCTGATGGAGGTGGTTTATCGTCGATTTAAAGCGTACAAAAGGCGGGACGTTACATCTTTAAATTTCCATGAGAAGAATCACCCCCTCTTCTCGGCGTTTTAGTATTGTTTTAGTCCATTCTATTAAGTTTGGACTGTTACCTTATTTTGTCCATTCAATCAAATTTGGACTATTTACTTGTTTTATCCATTCTGTCCACTTTGGATTTCACTCAGGTTATTTTCATTCTTTCAAGTTTGTCTTTAACGTTATTTATGCCCATTTTTATTTGGATTTGTCCCCTGATGATTATTTCTTCTCTTGCCGGTATGGATGTTATTTTTCTGAGGTAAAAATCCATTTCACGTGAGCGACATGATCACACAGAACTTTTATATGTTCTTTATTATTTATGTTATCTCACGCTAGTATTTCTAGACTGATCCGGATGTTATTTTATTATAATGCTCGGTTCAGATGGAGTATTTTTCCTAGGTTTTCTTTGGTGTTATGGAGATCTTGGAGGGAAGCTAGAGATTCACCAATCATAGTGCATCATTTTCCACTGTATCCCTATCAGCATTTGTAAGGTCAGGATTTTAAAACTGATCAGCTAATAAGGTTTGTTTTAACTCCAATATACGCAGTATTTTATAGTGAAAGTTTTTACTATTTATGTTATATTATATATTGTCGAATCCGCTGTGAGATTGTGATTTTTTGTTTTTTTTCTTTCTTTTTATTTACCCTAGTAATTTGCGTTTTTGTCGACTGAGTGCAACATCTGAACATAGAGGTAGTGTCTGGTGTCGACTTTCGATAGTCAAAAAGACGAGTTTCTACATGATGTCTAGGGTTATGTAGCCTCACTTATATAGTCGTTAGGTTGGCTTATGGGTTATGTACCCAGTTTGACCTAAAACAACTACGTACATTGTTTAAACACTGTAATGCCTCTATTTCGTAAACCGTAACTGAAAATCCATCAAATTACAATATCAAATTTACCAAATCAAAAAGTACTTCATAATGGTTATAAATACGAAACCCAATTCACATATTTTACTAAAATTCCATATTAATCATTTTAATATTAAAAGCATAAATTTGTAGGTTGTTACACCGAGTATATTCACATGTTTAGTGTAGTTGGTGGGGACCGAACTCTTGTCCCCACCATTGAAAGCTGGCTACCTCAACCAACTACATTAACCATGTCGAGTAAGACATAAACTTTATCATTCTGATCTAGAGGGATTGGTTTGATCTTAACATGCTAGAGTTTTTTGTGGGTGAGTGTGATCTTAACATTTCTTAAACAATCTTTGTGATTTTCATCATTCAACATGTTTTTATATAGAAATAGCTTTATAGTTGCCATTTTTCTTTGCAAATAATTTAAGGTAAATTAGTTAACATCATATATGTTCTTATATTTATTAAATTGGTTTGTTATATTTATCTAAAACGGCTCCAACTAGATATTTCATCTCTTAATAACCCTAAAAGAGGTACACGAATTTCTCACATTTTTCTAATGAGTGTTAGAATACAATCATCATGTTACCACGATCGAATCAGGTGCATTGACAATGGAGAAAAAAGAGTGAATTTAGGAAAATTCTTTTATTAATTTGTACAAGATCGTATTCTAAGTTTATATGAATAATAAATTTACACTAAACCATATTTAGTATTTATTAATAAAAGAGCTTTTATGTATTTCAATTTATTTGATTGTATTTAAAATATTAATTTATTTTTTATTATTTAATATTAATATTTTATTATTAATTTATTAATTTAATTTATTAATTTAATTTATTAATGTAACGACCCAGAATTTTTAGAAATTAAAATTTGAATATTTAACTAATTTTAAATATTAATAAGTGAATTTATAAGTCAAATAAATTTTTATTTGAATTATTGGATTTAGTTGGATAATTAAATCGATAATTTAATATGTTAAATTATGGAAATAATTAAAAATTGAGTTAAAAATGATTGAAGATAATTTGTAAAATTTTATTTTATCATATTGGAGTTATAGAAATATTTTAGAACTTTTAAAATTGAATTAAAAGTTTATTTGTGAGAATTGAATATTTTAATATTTAAATCGACTAGTGAAAATAGTCAATTTTTGAACAGTCTCAGAATTGAACGAAACCAGTTTCATTGGATCCGTAATAGTTAGTTATTACCGGATTTCAAATTTCGTGTCAATCGGAGCTATCGTTTGATCGTGGCAGCTCGAAACGCATCGAATTATTTTTAATTTAAATTTGGCGAGTCAAAATAGCCATTTTTCAAAAAGTCTCGGATTTCGACGAAACCAGTTTCATCGGATCCGTAATGTGATATTATTGTAAAGTTTCAAATTTCAAGTCAATTGGATTTACCGTTTGTCCGGTACAAATTAAAACGCCTAGAAATCGATTTAAATCGGTTTAATTCAAATTGAGCGTTTTCAGCCATAACTCGGACATACTTCCGAATTAGCTTCCGAAACCTGTTCCATTGTGTCCGAAACACAGGGTAAACCTTAGAAACGCTGGTTACGGCGTCTAAATCGGAGTTTGGAATTTCCGGGTGAATAGTGTCGTTCGTTTCTCTATAAATATGCACCCTACCCCTTCATAATTAAAAAAAAAAAATAATAACAACATAAAACCCTAGCCGCCTCCACCAGGTCCAATGGCCAGAAATGCTCAACATTCTTTCCCTTTGATCTCTCAATCCATCAAGTTTTGGCTAAAACATTCAACTACAAAGATGAAGATCACAACGAGAGCTTCAATGTGAACGGTGGAGATCGCGAATGGCTTCACGGATCAACGGGAATCATGCCATGAAGTGGCCGGCCTGCGCACGCAAAACGAGGAGGAGGGTGAGGCCGAGTTCAACAGGCTTGGGGCCGAACATAGCTTAGGTCGAGGGCTTCGCGTTGGCGTTGGTGTGATCGAATTTCGTCGAGTATCGGGGGAGTAATTTGAAACCCTAGTTTCTTGTAATGGGTTGTTTGTGCACGGTTTGGACCTGTAGGGTGAACGTGAGGAAGATGATAGTGATGCACGGTGGAGATGTGGGGTGAGTGGATCTAATGGCTGTAGATGGTTGGGGGTTTAAATATTTAAAGTTAGTTATAAATTTGTGTATATAAAATCGTGCAAACTTCAAAAATTCATATCTTTTTCATACGAGGTCGAAAAAAAGCAAACTCAGTTGCGTTGGAATCGTATGGACGAGCACTACGCAATGGAGTTGGTTTGGAGTCGATTGGAGTTAGTGAGAATTTTGGGTAAAATTAAACGCGCGTTTAATTTTATTCGAAATAAAAGCTAAAACGGAAATTAAAACCAAGGTGAGAACTTCTCACTCAATCGAATAGGTTTCGATTTTATTTTAAATAGTTAGATTTAAAATATTTGAATGCATGTATGAATGATGATTGATATCTATTGATTGTTAAAATAGACATTATACGCCGTTAGTAAGCGGATGTTATTTAGTAAAAACATATACCGCGAATATTTCATAAACAGTGAAATTGGTATTATATATAACATCAATATATATATATTGGCATATATATATATTGCAGTTGATTGATTTCCCGTATTTTTTGCGGATGAGACCCTATTACGCCGTTATTAAGCGGATAATATTTATTAAGAACATATACCGCGATAATTTCGTACTGGAGCGAAATTGGTATTGTGCTAATGTTTTTGGATGCAGGAAAACAGGTTGGAGGGATCCAACTGGATTCCTCAACAGTTTTTAATTTATTTCAGATATTTTGATATTTGATGAATTGTCATATCGATATATGATATCGTTGTTAGTCGTGATTGACTATTTGGTGTGTAGCATCATTGGACCCAGATTTTGGGATTTTAAAATGATTTTCAAAGTGATTTTTGAAATATAAAATATTTTTGGAATTGATCCATTTAAATAAATAAACGTTATATAATTTTAGAAGTTATAAAATTATGATTTTTGTGAAATATAGTTAAAAGCTGATTTTTGAAAATAAGGAATTAATGACTTTATAAAAGAGTTTAAATGGAATTCTGAACTTGTTATAAAAAGTTTAAAAATAGGATTTATAAAATTTGATTATTTTATAAATCAAAATGATGAAATTATAAAAGAATTTAAAGATGTTTTTAAAGAATAATATAAATTGA
Organism: Allium cepa; assembly: GCA_030765085.1. Taxonomy (NCBI): domain Eukaryota; kingdom Viridiplantae; phylum Streptophyta; class Magnoliopsida; order Asparagales; family Amaryllidaceae; genus Allium; species Allium cepa. Next base: position 442,279,532 of record CM060938.1, on the reverse strand, counting down.
TTTATATTAAGAGATTTATAAATGGATATTTATAAATTGAAATATTGACATTATAAAACGAGTTTTATAAGTGTTTGAATGATTTGTAAATGAATTTCATTAATGAAGGAAATTTATAGAATTATATAACGGTGAAGTTATAAATGGAATTTTATAAACAATAGGTTTATAAAATTTGTACAGTTCAAAGGAACGATTTTTGCAAATAAATAAATTATAAGTGTTTGACTTATAATTTGGACTTTTGGTTTATAATTAAGATTATAAATCGAACAGGTAAATAAAGAAGATTTATAAAGGAAGTTGTTATGAAATAAATAGAAATGGAATTTATAAACGTTGTTTTATAAATTCGCAAACGACTTATTTTGATAAGTTAATTGTTATAACTTATAAATGGAGTTATATTCACGTTTTAGACTGTGGATAATCCTTTAAGTTAAAAAGTATAAAAAGGATGAAATTTGTTAACATAGTATATTCACGTTTTTGAATGGTGAATAATACGTTAAAGAAAATGTTTTGAATGTGATATTTTAAATAGAATTAAAACGATCTAACGATGTTTTAAAATGTGTTGAGATTCGAAACCATAGATTTCAACATTGATTGTTGAAATAGACGATTTCGAGAGATAAAAGGGAATGGTGGACTATAACACTGTTGTTATAGTAAATGATTTCCGAAAGGAAATGTTTTTGTATAGTATTGGTATTTATATATCTATTTTAATTTCGAATCCCTATACTAGTGATTTTGGGTTGTCGTAACGATGTTTTACGCAACATTCGTTTTGGCCCAAGTAGATATGTTTAAGAAAGGATTTTCTTAAAAGAATGAAATATATACTTAATTCGATTTAAGTATATTGAATATTTTCTAAGTGTTGAAAATAAAAGAGATTTGTGAATTACTTATTTTTAATAAGTATGGAAATGTTTTCCAATGTGAAGTGAATATTTAGAATTTATCTTTTCGAGGATAAATTGAAATGAATTATTGAAGTTATATGCACGAATATTTTGAAATATAAATTCATTATGGAATTTATATGTGAAAAGTGAAATTGGTTAAAAATAAATATTGATTTATTTTTGAAGTGTTGAAATTATATATATCTTGTAAAGATATTTTGGAAAATAAATAATTTGGAAAATTATTTGGAATCTGGTGATGTATGCATATCCATTGATAGTTCAAAAATCGACTATCAATATTTCCCTTTGAATGGGTATTTGATGTGAATTGATTGAATTTGAATGCACACTTATTTTGAATAAGCGCTCACTATTCGGGTTAACCGGGAAAGGACCATGGGGTCGTATAACCCATTCCGAATATGTGATACGTCGTTGTGAATTGCATTGAAGATCGGTGTTGAAGACCCGGTATTTGCGAAAGCGATAGGATGACCTATCGATTGTCTCTGCACTGAGTTGCAACGGTATAGAGACTCCCTAAGTGATGGGAAATCCGATCAGGATTGTGAATATCCGGATTGCAAGGACTTCTTTGTAAGTGCCTTCGGTTCTGTTCGAGCCCGGAACAGACTTGTATGGATTGTATGCCTGACATTACAAGTTGAGATATAAAGCCGATTTCTTTCAAATATATTTCTGTTGGTGGCGGAGAATTTATTCTTTGCTTAACACCCTTCTTTGAGACATATGTGCTCAAAGGTTATATAGTTGAAGTTATCAGCGATATATTCCCAAATTTGGTAACGTGACATGCTGAGTGATGCTGAAATGATCATTGTGTTGATTATTTGTGATAGGATCATTTATTTGATCGTCTATCTTAGTGATCATTGTGTTGATCATTTGTTGACCCAAAGCATGGCTTTTGTATAAAGTATGTTTTTGTGGACGTGAATTCGTCGAGCCTCACATCCCGGAAATGGTCAAAACAGGAAAGATGCAGCAAGGTTATAAGGGGTAGCGCCCTTTAGGATATGTGCATTTCCTTCTGGAAAAGGGTGGTATCATGGTATGGAGCCCAGATACTTACTCATGTTGAAACACTTTGTTTTTATGATTGTGTGAATTGATTAGAGAGCGCTCTCGGATAAAGGTCCCAAAGGACCGGGGGATGGCATATTCGGTCAGTTGTTACTCAGTTAGGAGTAACCCGGCCTTGTGTTGGTAGAGATCCGGTTTGGTTCTCGGGGATGTCCATCCAGAGGCATTCTCATGTGGCAATGGGAAGTTCCTTGGCCTGACCATTTGTTGGAAATCCAATTCCCGATACGAAACTTTTACGGTATTAGTTGCAGAACCTGCTATTCACTTATGGTGTCGCAACACTGTTTGGATAGTAGCTATAGTAGGCATAGTTCGAAATGTCTATGTCGGCTAAGATTTATATCTTTATTTTCGAAATGATTTGTTATACATTATGCACTAGTAATAATATCAAATGTTATTTTAAATGCGTATCAAGCATCTTTGACTATCATAAGGAGAAATCTCCTCCGATTCTGCGTTTGCATGTGTGTGTGTGCGGGAGGCCTTATGGTAGTCTCATTTTTTAAAAGCATTGCGAATTGATTTAAAAATATTCCTCTATTTTGATTTTAAAGTAAATAAACTGTTTTGAGTTCTCACACCAGTCACATGACTGACTCGGAGTTTATTGTTTTCCTTCCTAAACTCTGGGTGCCCACCAATTTCCACACGGGCAGTTAAGAGTTAGGTTTATCAGGATATTTTGGAGTTGCTGGAGGCAAGCTGGATGGCATGGCGTATTACTAGTTTATATAGTATTTCTTTTTCCGCTGCATTGTTTGTTGTTGTATGTTGTTGTACACTCTGATGTGATGATATGATGTAATAAAATGTGATGTAATGTAATAACTGATATAGTTCTTTGTTTAAAGATTTTTCATTTATTATTATATGTTGTTCCGCTGCGAATTGTGAGATTCTGTTGTTGTTCTTATTTCCTTTCCGTTCTATTTAAAAAAAATTCTTCTATCTTCTATTATCAAATTCTCTGTCTTTCTGTTTTTCTGTTTTCTTTCTCCATTTTCTCTCTTCTTCTCTCTTTTTCTTTTCTTAAATTCTTTTTAAAACCCATAACATCTCGGTTTTTCGGCAACGAAAATCCGTACTATTACATTTGGTATCAGAGCTGATGGTTAAGCGACAACCATGGTTCTGTTGGGTATTACTCATTAGAGATAGAGTCAGTAGTACTCTAGAATGAGTTGAGTGTAATAATAGCTATGAGAGCGTATTTGTTAGTGAATAAAAAAAAAAATTGTTTTGTATTGTGTTGACTTATCGGTTGATTGTTTATAGATTCCGATCGATCTAGTCTAGCTAACTATCGTAGATAGGGGTTTCTAAACTCTTAAACAAGATAAATCGACATAGTATTGTTTTAAATTGGGTAAATGAAATGATTTTACCTTGATTATATTTTATATATAAAGAAATAATTTTTCAGAATTATTAAAGTGTATATAAGTTGATTGTTAGGTGGTTTGAATAATCTAAATAAAAGAATTATTGTATAAGTAAAAAAATTATAAGAATTGAATTATAATTAAAGTGATTTACAAATGTGAAATAAACTTATATATATAAGAAGTGAAACTATATGGATATATCTATGAATATGAGTCGTGAATAAAAGTGAATTTAAAGTTAAATGGAATATAACTTAAGTGTTGTTGAATTAAATTGATGTTGGTATCGAAGTAAATAATCAAGTGAATTAAAAGAAATGTGAACTTAAGTTATATAAATGAAATTCAACTTTGGACATTGAATTGAATTGAATTAATGAATTGAATGTTAATCAATTGAATGTGAATAATTGATATGAAATAATGAATGAAAGTGTAAATTCATTGAAATCTAATGTTATTAGAAGTTGAATAAATTGAAAGAGAATGAATATAAACAAAGGAATTTGGTTGTAATAAATAAACATTGGTTGTTATTTGATTGTTAGATGATTGTATGTAATTCATTAAGAATTAATGAAATTAAAAGCTATGAAATTGAATTCAAATTGAAAGTAAATAGATTTGAATAGAATTGAATGTGAATTGGATTTAATTAGTGAATGTTAACTAATTGAAACTAATTAAAATTGAGAATGAATGTTGATAAAATCCAATGTAAATGAATCAAATATGATTTAAATTGAAAACCCATTTCATTGAATATTAATGAGAATATGAATGAGAATATAAATGAATATTGATTGGTTATGGATGTAATTGGTTGATGGTTGAATATATATTGCTTTAGTTGCATTTGCTATGTGACTTATATAGTTATTATGTTGCTATATGTTGTATATTGAGATTACTTTCATATATGCATGATTCTCATGTTGTTTGTTGAGTTTAGTAGGTGCGGATCGCGTTTGCTTCGCATTTGGAGTTCGCTTTAGCGCTATATTAGCCGTATATGCTTGCTAATAAAAATATAAGGTACATATCTCGGATTAAATATCGTACTTTTATACTTTTTTCCCTTCGGGATGCCTCATTACTTGATGAGATGTATATTTGTGATATATATACTGTCATTTTTTTTTCGGATCGAGCCGCGCAAAGGAGACTATGGCGAATTTTTCCGGAAATTTAAGGCGTTAGAAAATTTTGAGAAAATTTGGAAAATTTTGAAAACTTAACTTTGTTTTGAAGTTGAAAGTTAAACAATAGAAGTTGTTTTTGAAAAGATAACTAAGTATGATTTGAAACTTAGTAAAGTATGGTGAGAAATTTAATTATGGATTTTGGGAAAGTTAATAGATTCTATAACTTTTCTTACTTGTAATTTCGAGGACGAAATTCTTTTAAGGGGGAAAGATTGTAACGACCCAGAATTTTTAGAAATTAAAATTTGAATATTTAATTAATTTTAAATATTAATAAGTGAATTTATAAGTCAAATAAATTTTATTTGAATTATTGGATTTAATTGGATAATTAAATCGATAATTTAATATGTTAAATTATGGAAATAATTAAAAATTGAGTTAAAAATGATTGAAGATAATTTGTAAAATTTTATTTTATCATATTGGAGTTATAGAAATATTTTAGAACTTTTAAAATTGAATTAAAAGTTTATTTGTGAGAATTGAATATTTTAATATTTAAATCGACTAGTGAAAATAGTCAATTTTTGAACAGTCTCAGAATTGAACGAAACCAGTTTCATTGGATCCGTAATAGTTAGTTATTACCGGATTTCAAATTTCGTGTCAATCAGAGCTATCGTTTGATCGTGGCAGCTCGAAACGCATCGAATTATTTTTAATTTAAATTTGGCGAGTCAAAATAGCCATTTTTCAAAAAGTCTCGGATTTCGACGAAACCAGTTTCATCGGATCCGTAATGTGATATTATTGTAAAGTTTCAAATTTCAAGTCGATTGGATTTACCGTTTGTCCGGTACAAATTAAAACGCCTAGAAATCGATTTAAATCGGTTTAATTCAAATTGAGCGTTTTCAGCCATAACTCGCACATACTTCCGAATTAGCTTCCGAAACCTGTTCCATTGTGTCCGAAACGCGGGGTAAACCTTAGAAACGCTGGTTACGGCGTCTAAATCGGAGTTCGGAATTTCCGGGTGAATAGTGTCGTTCGTTTCTCTATAAATATGCACCCTACCCCTTCATAATTAAAAAAAAAAAAAATAACAACATAAAACCCTAGCCGCCTCCACCAGGTCCAATGGCCAGAAATGCTCAACATTCTTTCCCTTTGATCTCTCAATCCATCAAGTTTTGGCTAAAACATTCAACTACAAAGATGAAGATCACAACGAGAGCTTCAATGTGAACGGTGGAGATCGCGAATGGCTTCACGGATCAACGGGAATCATGCCATGAAGTGGCCGGCCTGCGCACGCAAAACGAGGAGGAGGGTGAGGCCGAGTTCAACAGGCTTGGGGCCGAACATAGCTTAGGTCGAGGGCTTCGCGTTGGCGTTGGTGTGATCGAATTTCGTCGAGTATCGGGGGAGTAATTTGAAACCCTAGTTTCTTGTAATGGGTTGTTTGTGCACGGCTTGGACCTGTAGGGTGAACGTGAGGAAGATGATAGTGATGCACGGTGGAGATGTGGGGTGAGTGGATCTAATGGCTGTAGACGGTTGGGGGTTTAAATTTTTAAAGTTAGTTATAAATTTGTGTATATAAAATCGTGCAAACTTCAAAAATTCATATCTTTTTCATACGAGGTCGAAAAAATGCAAACTCAGTTGCGTTGGAATCGTATGGACGAGCACTACGCAATGGAGTTGGTTTGGAGTCGATTGGAGTTAGTGAGAATTTCGGGTAAAATTAAACGCGCGTTTAATTTTATTCGAAATAAAAGCTAAAACGGAAATTAAAACCAAGGTGAGAACTTCTCACTCAATCGAATAGGTTTCGATTTTATTTTAAATAGTTAGATTTAAAATATTTGAATGCATGTATGGATGATGATTGATATCTATTGATTGTTAAAATAGACATTATACGCCGTTAGTAAGCGGATGTTATTTAGTAAAAACATATACCGCGAATATTTCATAAACAGTGAAATTGGTATTATATATAATATCAATATATATATATTGCAGTTGATTGATTTCCCGTATTTTTTGCGGATGAGACCCTATTACGCCGTTATTAAGCGGATAATATTTATTAAGAACATATACCGCGATAATTTCGTACTGGAGCGAAATTGGTATTGTGCTAATGTTTTTGGATGCAGGAAAACAGGTTGGAGGGATCCAACTGGATTCCTCAACAGTTTTTAATTTATTTCAGATATTTTGATATTTGATGAATTGTCATATCGATATATGATATCGTTGTTAGTCGTGATTGACTATTTGGTGTGTAGCATCATTGGACCCAGATTTTGGGATTTTAAAATGATTTTCAAAGTGATTTTTGAAATATAAAATATTTTTGGAATTGATCCATTTAAATAAATAAATGTTATATAATTTTAGAAGTTATAAAATTATGATTTTTGTGAAATATAGTTAAAAGCTGATTTTTGAAAATAAGGAATTAATGACTTTATAAAAGAGTTTAAATGGAATTCTGAACTTGTTATAAAAAGTTTAAAAATAGGATTTATAAAATTTGATTATTTTATAAATCGAAATGATGAAATTATAAAAGAATTTAAAGATGTTTTTAAAGAATAATATAAATTGATTTATATTAAGAGATTTATAAATGGATATTTATAAATTGAAATATTGACATTATAAAACGAGTTTTATAAGTGTTTGAATGATTTGTAAATGAATTTCATTAATGAAGGAAATTTATAGAATTATATAACGGTGAAGTTATAAATGGAATTTTATAAACAATAGGTTTATAAAATTTGTACAGTTCAAAGGAACGATTTTTGCAAATAAATAAATTATAAGTGTTTGACTTATAATTTGGACTTTTGGTTTATAATTAAGATTATAAATCGAATAGGTAAATAAAGAAGATTTATAAAGGAAGTTGTTATGAAATAAATAGAAATGGAATTTATAAACGTTGTTTTATAAATTCGCAAACGACTTATTTTGATAAGTTAATTGTTATAACTTATAAATGGAGTTATATTCACGTTTTAGACTGTGGATAATCCTTTAAGTTAAAAAGTATAAAAAGGATGAAATTTGTTAACATAGTATATTCACGTTTTTGAATGGTGAATAATACGTTAAAGAAAATGTTTTGAATGTGATATTTTAAATAGAATTAAAACGATCTAACGATGTTTTAAAATGTGTTGAGATTCGAAACCATAGATTTCAACATTGATTGTTGAAATAGACGATTTCGAGAGATAAAAGGGAATGGTGGACTATAACACTGTTGTTATAGTAAATGATTTCCGAAAGGAAATGTTTTTGTATAGTATTGGTATTTATATATCTATTTTAATTTCGAATCCCTATACTAGTGATTTTGGGTTGTCGTAACGATGTTTTACGCAACATTCGTTTTGGCCCAAGTAGATATGTTTAAGAAAGGATTTTCTTAAAAGAATGAAATATATACTTAATTCGATTTAAGTATATTGAATATTTTCTAAGTGTTGAAAATAAAAGAGATTTGTGAATTACTTATTTTTAATAAGTATGGAAATGTTTTCCAATGTGAAGTGAATATTTAGAATTTATCTTTTCGAGGATAAATTGAAATGAATTATTGAAGTTATATGCACGAATATTTTGAAATATAAATTCATTATGGAATTTATATGTGAAAAGTGAAATTGGTTAAAAATAAATATTGATTTATTTTTGAAGTGTTGAAATTATATATATCTTGTAAAGATATTTTGGAAAATAAATAATTTGGAAAATTATTTGGAATCTGGTGATGTATGCATATCCATTGATAGTTCAAAAATCGACTATCAATATTTCCCTTTGAATGGGTATTTGATGTGAATTGATTGAATTTGAATGCACACTTATTTTGAATAAGCGCTCACTATTCGGGTTAACCGGGAAAGGACCATGGGGTCGTATAACCCATTCCGAATATGTGATACGTCGTTGTGAATTGCATTGAAGATCGGTGTTGAAGACCCGGTATTTGCGAAAGCGATAGGATGACCTATCGATTGTCTCTGCACTGAGTTGCAACGGTATAGAGACTCCCTAAGTGATGGGAAATCCGATCAGTATTGTGAATATCCGGATTGCAAGGACTTCTTTGTAAGTGCCTTCGGTTCTGTTCGAGCCCGGAACAGACTTGTATGGATTGTATGCCTGACATTACAAGTTGAGATATAAAGCCGATTTCTTTCAAATATATTTCTGTTGGTGGCGGAGAATTTATTCTTTGCTTAACACCCTTCTTTGAGACATATGCGCTCAAAGGTTATATAGTTGAAGTTATCAGCGATATATTCCCAAATTTGGTAATGTGACATGCTGAGTGATGCTGAAATGATCATTGTGTTGATTATTTGTGATAGGATCATTTATTTGATCGTCTATCTTAGTGATCATTGTGTTGATCATTTGTTGACCCAAAGCATGGCTTTTGTACAAAGTATGTTTTTGTGGACGTGAATTCGTCGAGCCTCACATCCCGGAAATGGTCAAAACAGGAAAGATGCAGCAAGGTTATGAGGGGTAGCGCCCTTTAGGATATGTGCATTTCCTTCTGGAAAAGGGTGGTATCATGGTATGGAGCCCAGATACTTACTCATGTTGAAACACTTTGTTTTTATGATTGTGTGAATTGATTAGAGAGCGCTCTCGGATAAAGGTCCCAAAGGACCGGGGGATGGCATATTCGGTCAGTTGTTACTCAGTTAGGAGTAACTCGGCCTTGTGTTGGTAGAGATCCGGTTTGGTTCTCGGGGATGTCCATCCAGAGGCATTCTCATGTGGCAATGGGAAGTTCCTTGGCCTGACCATTTGTTGGAAATCCAATTCCCGATACGAAACTTTTACGGTATTAGTTGCAGAACCTGCTATTCACTTATGGTGTCGCAACACTGTTTGGATAGTAGCTATAGTAGGCATAGTTCGAAATGTCTATGTCGGCTAAGATTTATATCTTTATTTTCAAAATGATTTGTTATACATTATGCACTAGTAATAATATCAAATGTTATTTTAAATGCGTATCAAGCATCTTTGACTATCATAAGGAGAAATCTCCTCCGATTCTGCGTTTGCATGTGTGTGTGTGCGGGAGGCCTTATGGTAGTCTCATTTTTTAAAAGCATTCGAATTGATTTAAAAATATTCCTCTATTTTGATTTTAAAGTAAATAAACTGTTTTGAGTTCTCACACCAGTCACATGACTGACTCGGAGTTTATTGTTTTCCTTCCTAAACTCTGGGTGCCCACCAATTTCCACACGGGCAGTTAAGAGTTAGGTTTATCAGGATATTCTGGAGTTGCTGGAGGCAAGCTGGATGGCATGGCGTATTACTAGTTTATATAGTATTCCTTTTTCCGCTGCATTGTTTGTTGTTGTATGTTGTTGTACACTCTGATGTGATGATATGATGTAATAAAATGTGACGTAATGTAATAACTGATATAGTTCTTTGTTTAAAGATTTTTCATTTATTATTATATGTTGTTCCGCTGCGAATTGTGAGATTTTGTTGTTGTTCTTATTTCCTTTCCGTTCTATTTAAAAAAAATTCTTCTATCTTCTATTATCAAATTCTCTGTCTTTCTGTTTTTCTGTTTTCTTTCTCCATTTTCTCTCTTCTTCTCTCTTTTTCTTTTCTTAAATTCTTTTTAAAACCCATAACATCTCGGTTTTTCGGCAACGAAAATCCGTACTGTTACAATTAATTTATTTTTAAATCAATTTTTATGTTTCAATATTATATATGTTATATTTAAAATACAAACAATACAACTATATTGAAAGTGATGATTTAACCTAGGGGTAATTTGACAAAATATGTATACTTAAACATTGTTTCTTAGGTTACTAAGTATATAAGTTAACGTCATTTGTCAATGATGATGTCAAAAGTATATATATGTTTATGTATGTATATATGTATGTATGTATGCATGCATGCATGTATATCTATATGTGTGTGTAAGTATGTGTGTGTGTGTGTATGCATGTATGTATGCATGCATGCATGCATGTTTGTACCAAATAATTAAATTCATATTCTCACTAATAAATGAACTAAATTTTGAATTGTCTATTTTTTGTGATAAAAAAGTGGTTCTCGAAAAGAGAGTTTTTCGATTTCTTATTCGATTAGAATTTAAATTTAAATTAACATATTTATTATTCATATACATACCTACGTACATATGCAAATGCATATATATGTATTGTGTAATGTTATTATATATACATATGTAAATATATACGTATAGATTTATTGTTATATATATTTATATTTCGAGATATATTAATTTACTAATTATAAAATTTAAATTTCAAATTGGTTTGACCATTACAAATAAATTCAAAAAAATAAGTCCAACCCGCCAAGCGTGCATTTGTGTGTGTTCATAATTTTTTAATAAATTCCATATGGAATTTTAATATGAATATATTTTAAATTTTTTTTTTCTATTATTTAAATGTAAACCCAAAAGTAGAAAATGACACTTTTAATTAATATTTCCATAAGGATATATATGCAAAGGTTCATAAAAATAAATTTTTAGCCAACCGAAAAGATTTATATTAAATAATATTAAGTATGAAAACCATGTAATAGTTTAATTGTGTAAAACATTATTTAGTAAAACTAGCTGGCATTTATAGTTCCACGCATATAAATGAATAAGAAATAGGCGTTTGGTACATGCACTAGAACAGCTATAAGTAAACGAATCACATGAGTTTGGCAAAACAAATAAAACTACTAATACAACAACAATGTAAAACCTAGTGCCCTCCTTAGAGAAAGAACAACTCCCCTCATCTGATGATTCAGGCCCTAAAACATCGTAGAATCCTGAAAAAAGAGTATATATGGTGGATCAAATTCCACACAATCAGAGCTATAAAGGTATTTCCTATCCCAAGAGATTCGAACATAAGCGCACAGTTCCAATCACCAAATAGACCAAGCACTAAGAGGGCAAGACCCTCTTCTTCAACGAGTTAAAATATCCTCCTTTCATCATTATCTTCACTAATGAACTTATAAAAATTTCCATCCTTAGGATCCAACCTCATTTCGGAAGGCTTATGAATCCAAGCCTGGCCGGACGAAGCACAAGAGATATCAGAGTAAGGAAGAGATGTTGCAGGTGAAACCAAGGAAACAACAATAACAATGTCAGAGCGATCAATGGTCTCAAAAGGAAAAACAACAAAAATTGGGCTGACTTTCAGAACCCACTTTAAGGAAGGGCAAGGAAGGGGAATCCTAACAGAAAATTAAACCTGAGCAATGAGAGACTACGAAGACATGTTTCCATGAGGTAACCAAACGAATGACAAGGTGAGTGTCTATTAGGTTTCCAACTGTAATGGACATCAACAACAGAAACATATCCCTCGGCCATGCGAATATATCTTAGAGGGTAAAGGCTGTTGTGATTTACATCTATAAAAGCCTTAGCATAGACCAGTCTATTCTGAGCTATAGTATTAATACTAAAACATTTTAGCTTACCAACAACACTCGCTAACCAATTTATCCCAATCGTGGGCTGCAGCATAGAAGGAATATGAGTGAAATGAGCCCAAACCGGAATGGAGAGAATCAGTTCCTTGGCTTTGTCCACTATCGGACTCCATGAGGTAATAATAAAAGGTTGTCCAACTATAATAGAAGGATCCAGCCCAAGCACACAGAGTCTTTCTTCTTTTCTACAAAACTTGAAAAAGAACACGCAATTATCAAAATGTACTTGTAGTCATCCCCTTATATTCCAACGTTGATGGTAATGGTCACGAACTTCATGATAAGGAGGTTAGAATGTAGAAAACACCGACTAAATACTCTGACCAATATTCAGCCCCAGCTTCCAAAACCTTCACTGAAGGAATCATAACACCATTTCCCTCCACAATATCAAAAGAGAGAGGAATGTATACACCCACATTTCTTAACAATGCATTAAAAAGAGATGACCAATTATTAGAAGGCTTAAGAGGACCCGGGACAGTGGGAAGCAAAACCATTCACATGAGAATTTTCAAATAAGCAATTACCAGGAAGACCTTGAGGATTAATAGCTCAACTAACAGTAACATAAGTATTAGATTAGGGCTACACATCTATACAAGCGCTTGGAGTGCAAGCTTGTTCCAACACTACAAAAGCATCACCCCACATGGGATGAATATCTAGAAATATGTCTACCATTAAAGAGCCGCCTGCAACTACACCACCTATCCTATTGTCAACTTCACCAATCAAAGGACCATAATAGGCATTGCAATTTCCGACCATGGCCAACACCATCATTAGCGGCATACTCAAAAAAAGGATCATGATGGGAAGGGATTATCTACTAATCATTGGCATTAATACTGGAAGTAGGAGAGGCCGCGTTATCACTAACAATCGATAGGTCCAAAATTGTAACGACCCATAATTTTCAATAATTAAATTTGTTAATTTAATAAGATTTTGGTAATTTAATATTGAAATAAATAAAAAAATTGGAATTAATAATGAAATAACAACAAAAATGAAGTGGGAACAATGTTAATGTAAGTTAATCATTAACAATTTTAATGAAATTCCAATTAATTGAAATAATTTGAAGGTTACACTTGGTCATAAATTGAATATAAGAGAACAAATGTAAATATTGAACTAATTTATGAAATATTATATAATTCATGATAATCGAATGAAATTAGTGCTATGAAGGCAATTGTAACATTTGTTTTTAAGTAATAAACTTATAAATGTAATGAAATGTAAAAGGTGACAAGTTGTTATCTGTTACCAATTTAATTAATCAATTGCATATAAACGTAAATAAATGTTACACTAATGTGGAATAAGACAATTACTGTAGTGTAAATATAATAAAAGGTATAGAAATGTGAATTTTATTTACAAGGCAATAATCTATGAAATAAAAAGAATGAAACAAAGATAAATTAATTTATTGATATTTTAAATTATGACAAAATTGAAGAAAAAAATCAATAATGGAAATATAATAGTTAATACAAATAAAAGATGAAAATTGGAGTATATTAATATAATGAAACGTAAAAGAAATGTTAACCATGGTATTAGATTTATAATTGATTGAATATAAAAGTTGAAATCAAATTAAAGCAATTTATTAAAATTAAATTATGATAAAAGGGATTTAATTATAGTTAAATTGAACACTGTAAGTAGTGTAATAACCAACATTGAATTGTCATACAAACTTGTATTAAGTCATTGTAAATGCCTAAGTGATTAAAAATGATGAAATTAGTTAGTTTATAAATTTTGAATTAAACGGTGGTTAATTAATTAATATTAATTATTTATTAGTGTGAAGTATTGCCATTTTGGCTACCGCCTCGGATTTCATTGAAACCAGTTTTATCGGATCTGTAATAGTGAATTATTATAGGATTTTAAGTTTCTTAGCGATCGGACTTGTCGTTTGATCGTACGGACTCGAAATGCCTAGAAATCAATTTAATTGAAATCAATTTGAAATAAGCTAATTTTAACATAACTTCTTCATACGATGGAATTAGGACTTGAAACATGTTCCATTGAGTTTAAAAACTATTAAAAACATCTATTTTTATATATGGGATGACCTATTTTCGTTCCGAAGACAGAATGGGCTTTTCGGGTCGTTTATCATTTATCTTTCAAACGATCTTGTCAGTTCTTTCTATTTTCAGCTCCGCCTATAAATAGCCTGTTATAAACCCTAGGTTATTTCTTATTACTAATTTTAGTACATAAATTCCATCTGCTTTTCTCTTCTCAATGGCTGCAAACCCTAATTCCCAAATTGCAAATCAAATTAAAAACCAAATCCAAAAATCAAACTACTCTAAACCCTATCAAATCATATACTATTTCGAAGCTCTCGACGAGTGCAGGTTAAATCTGCAGCTCAATTTTCGATCTGGATTTCTGTCTGGCTGGAATTGAGAGATGAAGGCTCGGCCATTCATTGTTATTCGATGATCTTCGCCCAATCGTCAAATCGAGGGTACCATGCTGTAGCGAGTTGAGTGGGGAACCCATCGGAGTTGGTTGCAGATGGTATCGACGGCTAGAATGTAAACTAAATTTGGATTAGGGTTTAGAAACACTAGCGGCACACGACGACTTAGGACACCGGAGGTGGTATGGCGGACCTTAGTAGGCGCGTCATAGAAAGGTGAGGTCGTTGGAGGTGATCGTCGATTGCCTAGGGGTCGGGGACGTGAGTAATTGATGGTCAAAGGTGGGATAGGTGGTAGCTTTAGCGATCAAGTTTGTCTAGAGCGGGCTAGAGTTCGTGCATCTAGCTGAGGTGAAAAAAAAGTAAATATGTTTATTTATTTATTTTATAATTTATATTTCGAATGTTCTAACTTATACAACTTTTACTTACGAGATCCAATTCACGCGCGGTTTCTTGCATTGGGATCGTATTGAAATTCCAGACCTTTTGACGCTAGTCTGGATGAATTCTGAAGTCGTTTGAATTTGGCCCTAAATTGGATTTTAAATCGATTAAAAGTCGAATGTCAGTGTTTTAACCCACTCACAACTTCTAAAATTTCTTATGTTAGTTAAAGTAAATTTAGGATGTGCTTAGGAATTTATTTAGGGCTGTTTGATATTTTTAAATTGCTATTCCTGTTAATTTGAGTTTATTTTGAACTTAATTTTTTTTAATTTATTATTGAATTTTAAATTGCCAGTTAATTACCTAAATATAACAATCATTTATTTGTTGAAATTTGTTGGTTGAATTGGATGATGATTTTGATGGATGTTAGATTGTTGATATTGGTCAATTGGATGTTATGTTTGATTTATAAATGTTATCATTCTCTAATTTCCTTTAGTTTTTATTTGAAAAATCATTATGGGTTGAAATGATATATACCCAAACGATCTATAGATTAGGGAAAAATCATTATGAGTTGAAATAGTAGACTCGAGTGATTTTATGGATTTGTATATATTCGGGATTGCGGTTTGAAATGATATATAACCGTAAAATTTTAAATTAAGGATTGAAATGATAAATATCTGTATCACTCGACCCTAGGTTAGAGAATTATATATGAACACCGGATTGGTTAAATTAAATGATTTTAAAACCCTAAAATTCTAAAATTCTGAATTTAATTGAATGATAATTTTGAAATAAAAGTTGATTTATATAAATTGAATTATTATTCAAAAATGAAGTTTTATGTTGAAATGTGAATTGGTTTAGAGGAATTTCTTAAGAAATTAAATTGAAATTTTAACGTCAAATTTAAGATATAAGTGAAATTTATCAAAATTGAGTTATTTGGTTTATTTGAAATATAACACTGAAATGTATTGAAATAGGAATAATTTAAGTTGATATTTCTTACTTGGATTGAAATCAATAAAGAATTTAATAGTTTATTTAAAAATTTAAGTTGAAAGATTTGTAATTAGGTTTTTTGATTTGTAAATTGAAATGGTTCATATGTGTTAAAATGAAATTAATAGCTTAAATTGATATTTATTCCAAATTCATATTTTATTATAAACTGTTTGAAAATATATTGTTTTAAATTCCTAATTTTTAAGAATTTCAAATTATTAAACTACATTAACTTATATTTACTCAATTAAATCATTTTAACCTATTTTAAACAAATTAATTTATTTTAACACCAATTAACCCATTTAACTTATTTTAAATCTAATTAATCTATTTTAAAGCGATTTAATCTATTTTAATTATATTTATTCTATTTTAATCTATTTAATTATCTTAAATCAAGAAAAATATTTTTTAATCTACATTAAACAATATTAGAGTATTTCACTATTTATAGCTATTTAAACTATTTTCTCAATTTTCAGACTAAGTAAAGGGGAAGTGGTTATATTCAAATTCATTGGTTTAAAAGAGAATACGACTAAATGATGTTATAACCTAAGTTGGGATTTAAATTTTATAATTAATTGAATATGATTGACTTTGAAGTAAGGATTTAACCTATTCGAAAATATGATTTTTGAAAGAAATTATGATTTCGAAAACGATATGATTTCAAATGTTCTAAGAATTTGAAAGTGAATATAATTTTGATAGTGATATAGTTTTGAGAATATGATATTTTGACATAAATTGTGAATTGATTTTTGAAATGTAAAAGAACCATTCAGTGTGAAATAAGCGTTTGACTGTTAAAGAGACCGGGATAGGATATTATTATACTCTCTACCAATACGGAAAACCACTTTAATAACTGTGCACGTGGTGGAGATTCCAAAAATGAAGTAGGATGGTTTGGCGAACGATTCTACATGAGGAGTAACCCCGACTCCCGTAAGTTAGCTTGATTCGGCTAAAATCAGGAGCCATGCCGGGCCAAGTGAGGTTATTCCTCCGATCGGGCACACTTCTTCGATACTATATTCTGAAATTGTGATTTGATTGGTGGCCACCCTTGATTTTGATTTGGGAGTGTGTTCCGAGGCGAGCGGTAGTAGCTGTTGTGCATTACCACCAGACCGGATCCGCAAAAGGTATATCTACCCTGGCATTTCCTCGTGTGCCATGGCGCATGCCCTAGAGCGCCTTCTACGAGTTTGTTTTGTACCATACCTATGGAGTGCCCTCTGATAGCACTCTGGTTTATGGAGGAATTACGGTACTATATGGACTATGGGAATATATAAAAATGTGTTAAGTGGGATATGGGTAACGGCTTAACGCTATTTTAAAACTTTACTTTTCTATAGACACTCTTATAATAGCGTATTGTACTACATAGTAGATAGTTTAACGAATCCTTTAGGGATGGAAATCTCGAACATCTCTTAAGTCACCGCACCCACATTAGACACTAGATAGGAGATGTCAAACCCCATAACATCTCTGCCGCCGTCACACGCATATTTACCGTTGATTTAACTGACATAAGATTCTTTTAGTTCCAACTCGAGTGTTTTGTCTTTTCAATTCGCTCGGGTCAGCATGAGCATTTTAGGGTTGAAGACCTTATTTTTGTAGTACGAGACGAAAGATTATACTAGTATTATGTATTATATTCTACTATATCATGTTGTTCCATTGCATTTATTTATTTATTCCTGTTGTTTGTAACTTTGATTCTGTGTTGTATTAGTAATCAAATTTATTTGTAAACAGCTTCATGAACTGTTATTTGATTATTATATTTTGTCATTCCGCTACGAGATTCTGTATTTGTTTTATTTCTTTCTCTTTTCTTACTTACCCAATAACAATCTGCCCTTTTAAATGGTTTGAGTCCGACGTGTATGTCTGCTTAAAATGTCCGAAAAGGCAGGTCGTCACAAAAATAGCAAATGGGTTATGCGATAACAAACGAGTAGTAGAGGTAGAGCCAGTAGCTAGAGACATGCAGCTGAATAGAGAGGAACCGAAAGGCAGGAACTCACTTGTGGAATCAATGAACGATAGAGGTTAAGGTGGACTAACGTGGTTGAGAAATAGTGCAACTGAAATGACGACCAGATCTGGTCAAAAAAACCTCTCCAGTAGAAGATTTGAGCAATTTGCAATTGAAACTACACATGAACGGCCAAAAAAAGGGCAGCAAGGGAGTCGTAGGAAAATAGCAGAAGGGAAGAATGGAGGAGAGCAAATCACCTAATCGCCTTTAATAGAGAATGTCATTTCTTTGTTTTATAGTCATATGTATATGTAAGATATTTATTTTAGTGTGTGTGTGTGTGTGTGTTCTTATAATTACATAAAACTCGAAAATGAATTCATAACATAATATATATATATATATATATATTAAAAAATGTTAATTAATTATTAGAAATTGAAAACAATTTTTGAATTTTTTTTTGAAATCATGGCTGAATTTTATACTATAATATACCAACTATATATGTGAATATAAATGTATATATAGGTAGTAGTTATCCGATATTTGGCACAAGCGATATCTCAATGGAATTACACTATGGAATGATGAAGGAATGGATTCTAGACTTAAAGAATATCAACTACAAAGAGCAAAGGGAAGTAGGGAAAATTTGGTTAATTCATAAATGAATCTGCACTGATCCATCAGAATTTTTTTGTCACTAATGACCAAAACCTTGAGGACTAAAGCAAGGTTTGAGGAAAAGTAAACTTTGTACCAAGTTCATGGATATATATTGACCCATGCATAGATCAGTACTGATCCATAAGAGCTAAGGATATGGTCCAATTTGACTTATTCTTCCTCCTATCTTCCAGGATCCGACTAATTCGATGAGTTTTAAACTAGATTTGGCGATTCTGACGCACAAATTCAGTTATAAATAGTAACTTCATCATTTGAAAAAGGACCTTTGGCACTTTTGATATTTTTTACTAAGGATTGCTGCGAAAATTGTAACGCCCCAGAAATTTTCGACTTTCGAAAATTCAACATCGATACTCACTTTATCGACTGCCGAGAAATCGAAGGCCGGAAACCCGAAATGTTATGTGTTTAAGAAAAAGAAAGAGAGAGAAGAAGAGAGACAAAGATAGAACATAGAGAGGAAAGAAAATAGAAAATAGAACGGAACAGAAAGAAAACAATAGAACAACATCAGAATCTCACAATTCGCAGCGGAACAACATATAATAATAAATGAATAATCTTTAAACAAAGAACTATATCAGTTATTACATTACTTTCATTTCATTTCATTACATCATATCATCAGAGTGTACAAAACAACAACAACAAACAGTGCAGCGGAAAAGAAATACTATATACTAGTAATACGCCATGCCATCCAGCTTGCCTCCAGCAACTACAGAATATCCTGATAAACCTAACCCTTGACTGTCCGTGTGAAATTTGGTGGGCACCCAGAGTTTAGGAAGGAAAACAATAAACTCCGAGTCAGTCATGTGACTGGTGTGAGAACTCAAAACAGTTTATTTATCTTTAAAAATCAAATAGAGGAATATTTTTAAATTCAATTCGCAATGTTTTTAAAAATGAGACTACCATTAGGCCTCCCGCACACACACACAATGCAAACGCAGAATCGGAGGAGATTTCTCCTTATGATAGTCAAAGATGCTTGATACGCATTAAAAAGAACATTTGATATTATTATTAGTGCATAGTGTAGAAAAACATTTCGAAAGTAGAATATAAATCTTAGCCAACATACGACCATTATCGTATGCCTACTATAGCTACCATCCAAACAGTGGGGCGCCACCATAAGTGAATGATAGGTTCTACAACTAATACCGTACAAGATCGTATTGTTTCTTTGGATTTCCAACGAATGTCAGGCCAAGGAACTTCCCATTGCCACATGAGAATGCTTTTGGATGGACATCCCCGAGAACAAAACCGGATCTCTACCAACACAAGGCCGGGTTACCCCTAAATGAGTAACAACTGACCGAATATGCCATCCCCCGGTCCTTTGGGACCTTTCACCGAGCGCTCGTAATCAATTCACACAATCATAAAGTGTTTTCAACATGAGTAAGTATCTGGGCTCCATACCATGATACCACCCTTTTCCAGAAGGAAATGCACATATCCTAAAGGGCGCTACCCCTCATAACCTTGCCGCATCTTTCCTGTTTTGACCATTCACGGGGTGTGAGGCTCGACGAAGTCACGTCCACAAAAACATACTTTATACAAAAGCCATGCTTTGGGTCAACAAATGATCATAGAAATGATCACCAGGATAGACGATCAAACAAATAATCCTATCACAAATAATCAACACAATGATCATTTCACAGCAACACTCAGCATGTCACATTACCAAATTGGGAATATATCGCTGATAACCTTCAACTACATAACCTCTGAGCTCGTACGTCTCAGAGAAGGGTGTTAAGCTAAAAGAATAAATTCTCCGCCACCAACAGAAATATATTTGAATGAAATCGGCTTTATATCTCAATTTGTAATGTCAGACATACAATCCATACAAGTCTGTTCCGGGCTCGAACAGAACCGAAGGCACTTACAAAGAAGTCCTTGCAATCCAGATATCCACAATCCTGATCGGATTTCCCATCACATATGGAGAACTCAATACCGGAGCAACTCGGTGCAGAGTCAATCGACAGGTCATCCTATCGCTCTCGTAAATACCGGGTCTTCAACACCGATCTTTAAATGCAATTCATAACGACGTATCACATATTCGGAATGGGTTATACGACCCCATGGTCCTTTCCCGGTTAACCCGAATAGTGAGCGCTTATTCAAAAATAAGTGTGGCATTCAAATTCAAACAAATCACATCAAATACCCATTCAAAGGGAAATATTGATAGTCGGTTATTGAACTATCAATGGATATGCACACATCACCAGATTCCAAATAATTTTCCAAATTATTTATTTTCCAAAAATATCTTTACAAGATATATAATTTTCACACTTCAAAATAAATCAATATTTACTTTTTTTAGGCAAATTTCCCTTTCCTTTATAAATTCCTTAGTGAATTTATAATCCAAAATATCTATGAATATTCGACTTCAATTATTCATTTCAATTTATCTTCAAAAAGATAAATTCTCTAATATTCACTTTATATTGGAAAACATTTCCATACTTATTTAATAAGTAATTCACAAATCTTTTATTTTCAACCTTTGGAAAATATTCAATATACTTAAATCGAAATTAAGTATATATTTCATTCTTTAAGGAAATCATTCTCTTAAACATATTTATTTGGGCCCAAAACGAATGTTACGTAAAACATCGTTACGACGTCCTAAAATCACTAGTATAAGGATTCGAAATTAAAATAGATATATAAATCCCAATACTATACAAAACATTTCCTTTCGGAAATCATTTACTATAACAACAGTGTTATAGTCCACTATTTCCTTTTATTCCTCGAAAACGTCTATTTCAACAATAAATGTTGAAATCTATGGTTTCGAATCTCAACACACTTAAAACATCGTTAGATCATTTTAATTCTATTTAAAACATCAAATCAAAACATTTTCTTTAACATAATATTCACTATTCAAAAACGTGAATATACTACGTTAACACATTTCATCCTTTTATACATTTCGTTTTAAAGGATTATTCACAATCAAAAATGTGAATATAACTCCATTAATAGGTTTCAACAATTTACTTATCAAAATAAGTCGTTTGCGAATTTATAAAACAACGTTTATAAATTCTATTTCTATTTATTTTATAACATCTCCTTTTATAAATTCCTTTATTAACCTATTCACTTTATAACTCAATTATAAAACAAAATTCATATTATAAGTTAAACACCTATAATTTATTTGTTTGCACAATCGTTCCTTTAAACTTCATAATTATGAATCTTATAACTTATAAGATTCAATTATTTATCCAAATATATTCTTTCAATAACTTTATAAATTTTATAAACCTACTGCTTATAAAATTCCATTTCTAACTTCACCGTTTATAATTCTATGAATTTCATTCATTTATGAAATTCATTCACAATTCATTCTAACACTTATAAAAACTCGTTTTATAATTCAAATATTTTAATTTATAAATATCAATTTATAAATCCTTTATAAAATCAATTTATACTATTATTTTAAAACATCTTTAATCTCCTTTATAATTTCACCATTTTGATTTATAAAATAATTAAATTTTATAAATCCTATATTTTCAACTTTTTATAATAAATTCAAAAATTCCGATTTAACTATTTTAAAAAATCATTAGCATCATATTCTCAAAAATCAGTTTTTAACTATATTTCTCAAAAATCATAATTTTTATAACACTAAAAATTATATCGTTTATTTATTTATAATGGATCAATTCCAAAAATATTTTATAACTTACACTTTCAAAAATCTCTTTAAAAACATTTTAAAATTCCAAAACTTGGTCCAATGATGCTACATACCAAATAGTCAATCACGACAACAACGATATCATATATCGATATGATAATCCATCAAATATCAAAATATCTGAATTCAAATAAAAAAACTGTTGAGGAATCCAGTTGGATCCCTACAATCTGTTTTCCTGCATCCACAAACATTAGCACAATACCAATTCCGCTCCAGTATGAAATTATCGCGGTATATGGGATTTAAATATTATCCGCTTAATAACGGCGCAATAGGGTCTCATCCGCTATACAAATGCGGGAAATCAATAACTCCAATATATACATATGCCAATATATATATATTACTATTAAATATAATACCAATTTCACTGTTTATGAAATATTCGCGGTATATGTTTCTAATAAATAACATCCGCTTACTAACGGCGCATAATGTCTATTTTAACAATCAATAGATAACAATCATCATTCAAACATGCATTCAAATATTTTAAATCTAACTATTTAAAATAAAAATCGAAACCGATTCGATTGAGTGAGAAGTTCTCACATTGATTTCAATTTCGTTTTAGCGATTTATTTCGAATAAAATTAAACGGACGTTTAATTTTACCCGAAATTCTCACTAACTCCAAACGACTCTAATCCAATTTCATCGCGTAGTGCTCGTCCATACGATTCCAACGCAAAAAATCTCGTCCGAAACGGACCTCGTATGAAAGAGATATCGCAGTTTAAAGTTTGTACAATTATAATATAAATAAATTTACATATTTCTTTTTTATTTTCAACCTATGCAATCGGAGCCGTTGTTTTCACATCCCTAGATCTCGGCCGTGTTTCCCCTTCTCTCCTCTTCACGTTTCTTCCCAGTAACAAAGCCGTGTAAAGAAACCCATTCATCCATATTAGGGTTAATTATTGCAACCAATTCGAGCGACTTGAACTCGATCAAGATACTCCATCGCGTAGTCCACCACGAGAGCTTCATTCGGTCCCCAACATGTTGAACTCGGCCACCATCTTGGCACGCAAAACGAGGCCGACCTGATGGTGAATGTGGCCATTTAGCCCCCACCTCGTCGCTCCAAACACGATCATCACCGTATAGATTGAAAGCTCTCTTCGCGCTCTCCAACTTTGCTGTTGAACACTTTGGCTAATTATCGACGGATTGGAAATAATTGAGGAGGAAAGGAGGATGATTTCTGGCCTTAGAAATATAAGTGACGGCTGGCCATTGAAAATTAGGGTTAGGGTTAGATATTTTTGCAAATTATGAAGAGGAGGGGGCTTTTATAGAAAATTCGCGCGACACTATTCATCCTGGATTTTCCGAACTCCAAACGAAGCGTGCCGGTTGGCGTTTCTAAGGTTTACCCCACGTCCCGGACACAATGGAACATGTTTCGGAAGCTAATTCGGTCATCTGTGCGAGTTATGGAAATAAACGTTCAATTTAAAATTAAACCGATTAAACGATTTTCTAGGCGTTTTAGCTTGCACCGGACAAACGGTAAATCCAATTGACACGAAATTTAAACCATACAGTAATATCATATTACGGATCCGATGAAACTAGTTTCGTCGAAATTCGAGACTTTTTGAAAAATGGCTATTTTAACTCGCCAAATTAATATTAAAAACAATTCGATGCGTTTCGAGTGGCCACGATCAAACGATAACTCCAATCGACACGAAAATTGAAATCCGGTAATAACTAACTATTATGGATCCAATGGAACTGGTTTCGTTCAATTCTGAGACTGTTCAAAAATTGATTATTTTCACTAGTCGATTTAAATATTCAATTTTCACAAATTAACTTTTAATTCGATTTTAAAAGTTCTAAAATATCATTCTAACTCCAATATGATAAAATAAAATTTTACAAATCATTTTCAATCATATTTAACTCAATTTTCAATTATTTCCATAATTTAACATATTAAATTATTGATTTAATTATTCAATTAAATCCAATAATTCAAATTAAAATTTATTCGACTTATAAATTTACTTATTAATATTTAAAATTAACTAAATATTTAAATTTTAATTAATTAAAATTCTGGGTCGTTACAAAAACGATATTTAATCTTCGTATCATGAAATTCTCTCAGAGTTTTGGTTGAAATAGCAAAAAGTATTCAAGAAAAACTATAAAGTGAACGTAGGTCAGTGATTTGTCGAACCATTATAAATTTTTTGTTTGGCATATTTTCTCTATTGTCAATTTCTCATGCTTTAATTTTAATTTTATTTCTACCATTTGGGGGTATTAGCCCATTTCAAAGGCTAACAATAATTAAACTAAAATAGACGACTACCTCCTTTTTGTGATCCTGTTAATTGTTGAACATCTTAGTTATTGGTTGTTTCCTCAGTCTCCTTGGCTAGGATTGCAACACCATCTTCTTGGTTTCGCCATTGTCTACTGCAGACTAGGGTTATGTTAGTTAAGTGTAGATATAATGAGAAAAGGCTAACTATTTATAGTCAGTTAGATCGCTATTTATAGTCAACATGAAGGTACATCCACAATTTCCTTCATGTTATAGCTGACCCCTATGTAGACATATTTGGGCTTCCAAACAACTTGGCTAAAATGATTTAACACTTTAAATAATTTTTTAGTTAATTTATCAAAAATCATTTGTTAATTAAATCAACGTACTATTTTTATATATCATTTCAAAAAAATTTCAAGCTTCAAATAAGTAATTAAAATATCACTAGATTTAATAAAACTTGAGTATTTAATTTTATTATAAATTTATAATATTTATATAATTTCACATCTGTCGAATTCGAAATAATGCAGTTGTGTTGACTCTATATTGTGAACTCAATCTTTAGTTAATATTTAAATAATTAAGCTTGTATGGACTATGCTGAAGTACAGTATTGGACGCAAGTTCAATGCTTATAAATCATTTGGATGGAATCCAATTTCTAATCTATGATAAACTCACTTGGTAATGATATTTTATATACATAATCTTTTCACATCACTGTATCAATTATATATCTAGAGTTTGTTCTAAAGTCAAAAACTCCATTAATATCTGTATTTCCTCGTGTTGGCTATTTAAAGTTTTTTGTTTAATCTAATAATAATTATTGATCAAGCGATTTATTCTGGCTTCATCTTTTAACTTTAAGTTACTACCACTTATAGTGATACTATTTTTCTACAATGATGATGTTGATTTCTTTCTTTATTGTGCTTCACCCCAAGTAGTTCAACATGTACCCAACTATGGTCGTAACATGATCACAATGTCATGTGATTAACCATAACCAAAGTATAGTCTAATTACTCGATCTCGATAATATCCTCAAGTTTGAGGTTACTATATATTATTTTTATGAGATATTCTATTTTGACTTAATTTTATTGACGTATAGTGGGCTCCTACCGAGTCATTAATGACAGAATTTAGGGTGTGCTCTAGAGAAAATTATGTAATTTGGCATGGAATCCTAATTCTGTAAACAATTTCATTCCAAATAAAATATCTTTTTGATTTGTTTTCTATGTGTTTGTTATATCACGATATAGTAATGGATAATTAAGGTTAAAAATATACAAGTAGAAAATCCTTTGGCATAGTATTTTGTCGATTGCAGTTACGAATGAGTTTGTAACAATGGTCATTGGATCAATATTAACAAAACACTAACTTCTTAATTATTTGATAAGAATATCGAGAAAATGATATCGATATATCTATTGAGATAGGTTTACGTAACGTTGTCCATGCGATCGACGGTGATTTACTCATGACCATTGGGAGGAAACATTTAACAACCCGCTTCTTGGATCCTTAAAAGTCAGTAGAAATACATCCACAATATTCATGTGTCGAGCATTCGAGTGCCAAAAAGACAAATTATTAAGGTTGAAAGAAAGGAAAAGGAAGACAAGGAGAAACTAAATAACATAGAATCTCACAATGTAAAGAAAAATATATAATAATCAGTATAAAATTTTACATAATAATTTCCAATACATAAGAGTCATAATAGTACAACTTCCTACCTAGGACAGTTATAATTACTTGTCCCTACATAATGATACAAATTTCTTCCAAAACAGTGGAGATAAGGAAATATATGAGGAATACCTCTTAGGCGTCCAACTCATCTTGAACTCTAAAGCATCGAAAGCTAATCTAAAAATATGCTCGGTCTGACCCGGGTATTATAAGAAAATAACATTCGGGTCAGTCAGGTAAAACCAGCGTGAGAAATTCAAATCACAAGGAATTTTATTGTAACTTATAAAATCCTTTAAGATCAAATGTAACTCATAAGACCACATCGCACATAAAGAGGTGCGAGGTTTTGAGAGGCCACGATTACCTCTTCCTCATTGTAGACCATTTTGGAATGCTAACACTGCCCTCAAAGTAGAAATGCAATGCCAACATTCATCCATTCAAGTTGTTCCGGAATCAAAAAACATTCAAAATTTACTATCTTCCATTTTCAAATCACCCTCATGAAAAATAGTACAGCTCCATATCATACTTCATAATGATCCTATGCGAACGCTATTAATTTGGAGTGGTTTGGACAAATCAGAAAACCAGAGTCTCCAAAGTAAGGGGTAATTTCTAGCTAACTCAATTTTGGCTCTTTGAAAATATGCAATATGTATTTAAGTCCTCACCGCGAAACTAGAATATGCATAACATACTTCTTGAGTTAAAACAGGTCAAGATATTGTAAGAGGATGTTAAGAAAGTTAGCATCTTGTATGGTTTGGCGACTTGAAGTCCTTGTGTAAATATTAGGTTGGTTAGTTTTAAATCAAAATCATTTTCAAGTCCAAACTATGTTTTAGTTTTACAAATACTTACTCTATGGTTGTAAAAGCAAGCAAGCTTTTCAAAGAGTAAGATTTCAAAAGAAACATTGAAAACAGTTTCAAGTTATAGTATCCACAGCGATAGTCCTCATGAATGTAATTTTCGAAAAAGTTTAAATTTTTTACAAAATTAAGTTTTTATACTTAAAAATATCATAGAAACATTTTATAAACTTAATAATGATGATTAAGGTAAGTTAGTTAGGGATTTGTTAATTAGTTATTAATTAGGTTAGACAGTTAATTGTTAATTAAGTATAAAATAAGGATTACTAACTATAATGAACTAATCAAACTTTTATTGGATTGAATTATATAATATAATGTCATATATAATTCTTGGTAATTCATTCTCTAATTAGCGCCTTTGGTTTTCGATTTTATATCTATTATTGTTGTGACGTACACGCATCACAACTACTTGATTATAAATATTTTAAGCCTTAGACATTATGATAATATTACTGGATTTTCATATAAAATGTTTTGGTTATTGTAAGGTAAAAAACCCATCCATGTTTATGTGTGGTGTTGTCTTACGAAATACCTTTTACTTTAATAACTTTTATAAGTTATAAAAAATTTCTTATGATTTGAGTTTCTCATGCTCATTTTACTAGACTAGCCCGGCCGTTGTTTTCTCATAAGGCTCGAGTCGAACCGAGCCTGTTATTAGATTAGCTTTGTATGCTTTGGAGTTTAAGAGATGAGCTGGATGTCCAAGACATACTTTCGTATTTTCTTTTATTTTTCATTGTTTGTTATTGTTGTAGATATCAACAATTGTAAGGGCATGTTATTATAACTATGCAAGTTGATAGTAAGTTAGTGTACTCTGATATTGTATGTATATGAAAGCTTTTTCTTTTGTAAAATCCTGATTTATATATTATATGTTACATTTGGTTGTCCCTTACCAAACCACCAATATATTACACAAATAAACAATGCAAAACATAAAGGTATGATTTTTCCCAAAAACAAAGTGTTTACTCATGCATGTGATGATAATATGATTTTGTATGTGTGAGCTTGTATATATGGTTATGTGATATGAAAGTTAGCATTTTTATGCGACTTGAGATCTCTTGAAAAAAAGAAAAATCAAAACCTGTTTACTAGTTTTCAAGTTATTAAAAGTTTTAACGTTTTAAACCTTTATTTTAGCTTTCCAATATAAATCTTTTCCATTTGTTTTTCAAAAGAAGTAATTTTAAAAGTAAAGTTAAAAGTCAAGGCTGGAGTAAGATCTAAACTATATCTAATTTTAACAAGTTGTATTCATAGCGGTAATGCAAATCGGGAAAAGTTAATGTTTTAAATCTTAAAATGATTCTTTCTAAAATGGTTTTGAAAATATTTTTCAAAATATTAATTAAGTACAAAAGATAATTATTTTGGTAATTAAATATGAGTTTAATAATTAATTAATTAATTAAGAATATTATCAATTAATTATAATTAAGTTAGGTAATTAGTGTTTAATTATGAATTAAAGTTAATTAATTTTATTCAATTAATTAAGGAAGTTTAATTAATAATTAATTAAGTTAAAAGTTAAATGATGATTAATTTTATTTAATTAAGAGTAATTAAGTATAATTAATATTATTTAATTAGGTTTGATTAATACTTAATTACAAATTAGGCATGGTTTAATAAATTAATATAATCAGGTTTAATTAAGGTCTAATTAAGGATTAATTAAGTTTAGTCAAAATTTAACTTAGAGTTAATTAAGATTTAATTAGTAATTAAGTTATCATTTACTTACTAATTAAATAAAGATTTACTTATTATTTAATAAAGGTTTAATTTTAAATTTATCAATTATTTTTAAGTCAGTTCTTTTTATAAGTAAAATGGTTTTAAACCAAGGCATCTTTCATCTATGTCATTAGGTAAATAATAACTAGGAATAAGTTATACTAAATTTGGACATTTGTTAGCAGAAAAACATCATTCTACTATAGCTTAAATTGAGTAGATTGTTGGACATCTGTTAGTAGAATAAATCCCTGTTTTGCTATAGCTTAATTGAATTGATTGTTTATACATCTTTTAGCATAATAAATCCCCGTTCTGCTACAACTAAACATTGTGGATTATTTGGACATCTATTTAGCAGGATAAATTACCATCTTACAACTATGTTAATTGGACATGTTTTGTTACTTGGTTTACATTAACATGTTATTCCCTAATTTAGTTACGAATTTTATTTATATATATAAATTGGTTTATGCAAACATATGTTATGTGACTTGCAAGTCAAATTTAATTATGGTAACTTGATTTAGTACTATTATGGTCACTAAGCCTCCTTTTAACTTTCTAAATTATGGTTTTTAAGTTGACTTTAATTGTATATTAATTTGAGGTTAAGTATTTGTAAATAATTTTGTAAGATGTCCAATTATTTTAATATAGGTATTTACAAAAGAAATTTTGTGAATAATATTTTATAAAAGGATTTATTTAAAGGAGTTTTACAAATGATATTTGTAAATGATATTTTTTTCTAAAGGAGGGAAGTATAAATGGAGATTTATAAAGGAGTTTTATAAATGATTTTGGATATTTGTAGAAGGAGTTATGTAAATGATCTTGGATATTTATAAAGAAGTTTTATAAATGATTTTGGATATTTATAGAAGAAATTTTATAAACAGATTTAGAATTTAAGCAAAGAAGATTTTATAAATGAAAATGATTTATTAAAAGGATTTACTATAGAAATTTATAAAAGAATTGGAGATGGGATTTTCCTTAACGACCTTCTTAATTATGGTGGTGTGGATATTTCTTCCATGCTTAACACCGAAGGAATAGTGTTTGGGATTATCCTTATCTCTAATTCAAATAACATTTGTTTGATACTTTTAACATGATTTTGAAATGAGAAATCTTTTACAATGTTTTGCGAATATACTTATTCCAGTGTGATAAGTACACGAACATTTTGTTAAATATTTTAAAAAGAGATGTAAACAAAGAAAAACTTATTTTGAGGCTTAGTACTTACTATGGGATAATTAAATCTCTAGATTATTGTTTGATTATGTATTTGATAGTTAAAATAACTGACTATCCAATTTGGTTGCAAAATTACAGTAATGTGATAGGGGTTTTTGCTATATAAACTATACCCAATCTTAGATTCTTATCCCTACACGTCCTTGAAATTCGTGGGTTGGTTTGCTAGGTGCTTATAGTTGAGAGGCTGGCCGTAAAATCAAATTTGAGGTTACCAAGTGTAGGCAACACCCATTTAAAGAGAATGTTGCATTTGGTATCAGAGCAAAATTTTAAGTAAGAACTTTGGCTCCAGCTCGTCTTTTGAACTCCAAAGCACCAAAGCTAATCTAAAAATATGCTCGGTCTATCCCAAGCATTATAGGGAAACAATGCCCAAGACGGTCTTATAAACCCAGCGTAAGAAACATAAGTCACAAGGAATTTTATTTTAACTTATAAAATCCTTTAAAATCAAATGTAAATCGTAAGACCATGCTGCACATAAACACGAACGAGTTTTTACCTTACGATAACCAAAATATTTATATGAAAATTTAGTGATATTATCATAAAATATAGGGTTTAAAGTATTTATAATCAAGTAGCTGTGATGCATGTACATTACAACAATAATAGATATACAATCAAAAACAGAAGGCGCTTATTGGAGAATTGATTTCAAGCAATGGCAAGGTAAGGGACTACCTTTCTAAAGTTGTACACCTCTAGATAAACGTACCGAGAGATCGAAAACCTTTCGAGCTCGACATGACAAGTTTGGCCTATCCCTGAACTAAATAGTACTGAATACGATTACCCCTAGGTTGTGCTTAACAACCAAAAATGGACCCCAAAGCATACAAAGAAATCACATCTAGATAAGGGATGCCATACCCTAATGGGAGCGACCCACATAGCCTTATGGCTTACCCCATTTTAGCCATTCCTAGGTTATGAGGCTTGAGAAGCTACGCTCTTACCATTTTCTTATAGCAAACCATCTTGGAATGCTGACACTGTCTGTAAAGACCCGTAAGTCCGTACTCCTTGAATAGACACTAATCTCCTTTGTTTAATTCAAGATGAACGAAAATACGAACCCTTAGGGGTTTTAAAAAGATTTTAAGAAAAGAAAAGGTAGAAAAGAAGAGAAGAAGATAGAGGGAAAAGGAAATAGAAAATAGAAATTAGGGAGGAGAGAAAACAGAAAAGAAGATAGAACATTTTAAAATAGAAGAAAAAGAGAATAGAGGAAAAATAAAAACAGCAGAAAATAGGACGGAACAGAAAACAACAGAATAACATCAGAATCTCACAATTCGCAGCGGAACAACATATAATAATAAATGAATAATCTTTAACAAAGAACTATATCAGCTATTACATTTTATACATTACATTTCATTACATCATATCATCATCAGAGTGTACAACAACAATCACAACATCAAACAGTGCAGCGGAAAAAGAAATACTATATAAGTAATACGCCATGCCATCCATCTTGCCTCCAGCAACTCCAGAATATCCAGAATATCCTGATAAACCTTAACTCTTGACTGCCCGTGTGGAAATTGGTGGGCACCCAGAGTTTGGGAAGGAAAACAATAAACTCCAAGTCAGCCATGTGACTGGTGTGAGAACTCAAAACAGTTTATTTATCTTTAAAATCAAAATAGAGGAATATTTTTAAATTCAATTCGCAATGCTTTTAAAAATGAGACTACCATAAGGCCTCCCGCA
Organism: Allium cepa; assembly: GCA_030765085.1. Classification (NCBI taxonomy): domain Eukaryota; kingdom Viridiplantae; phylum Streptophyta; class Magnoliopsida; order Asparagales; family Amaryllidaceae; genus Allium; species Allium cepa. Next base: position 442,247,423 of record CM060938.1, on the reverse strand, counting down.
CACACACACAATGCAAACGCAGAATCGGAGGAGATTTCTCCTTATGATAGTCAAAGATGCTCGATACGCATTTAAAATAACATTTGATATTATTACTAGTGCATAGTGTAGGGGAAAAATTCATTTCGAAAGTAGAATATAAATCTTAGCCAACATACGACCATTACCGTATGCCTACTATAGCTAACTATGTTCAATAGCAGGTTACCGCCACATTCCATAGCAGGTTGTACAACTAAAACTGTACAAGTCACGTATTGTTTCTTTGGATTTCTAACAAATGGTCAGGCCAAGGAACTTCCCATTGCCACATGAGAATGCCTCTGGAAAGACATCCCCGAGAACCAAACCGGAACTCTGCCAACACAAGGCCGGGTTACCCCTAACTGGGTAACTACTGACACGAGCACGCCATTCCCCGATCGTAAACGACCTTTCTCACGGGATCCCGAAAACCAACAACCACAAAGTAATAAATTCGTAGTAACCACATAGGTTAAATATCTGGGCTCCATACCATGATACCACCTCTATCCAGAAGGAAATGTACATACCCTAAAGGGTGCTACCCCTCATAACCTTGCCGCATCTTTCCTGTTTTGACCATTTCCGGGGTGTGAGGTTCGACGAAGTCACGTCCACAAAAACATACTTTATACAAAAGCCATGCTTTGGGTCAACAAATGATCAACACAATGATCACTAGGATAGACGATCAAATAAACGATCCTATCACAATAATCAACACAATGATCATTTCAGCAACACTCAGCATGTCACATTACCAAATTGGGAATATATCGCTGATAACTTCAACTATATAACCTCTGAGCTCGTACGTCTCAGAGAAGGGTGTTAAGCTAAAAGAATAAATTCTTCGCCACCAACAGAAATATATTTGAAAGAAATCGGCTTTATATCTCAACTTGTAATGTCAGACATACAATCCATACAAGTCTGTTCCGGGCTCGAACAAAACCGAAGGCACTTACAAAGAAGTCCTTGCAATCCGGATATTCACAATCCTGATCGGATTTCCCATCACTTAGGGAGTCTCTATACCGTTGCAACTCGGTGCAGAGACAATCGATAGGTCATCCTATCGCTCTCGCAAATACCGGGTCTTCAACACCGATCTTCAATGCTATCATAACGACGTATCACATATTCGGAATGGGTTACACGACCCCATGGTCCTTTCCCGGTTAACCCGAATAGTGAGCGCTTATTTAAAAAATAAGTGTGGCATTCACATTCAAACAGATCACGTCAAATACCCATTCAAAGGGAAATATTGATGGTCGGTTATTGAACTATCACTGGATATGCACACATCACCAGTTTCCAAATAATTTTCCAAATTATTTATTTTCCAAAATATCTTCACTAGATATATTATTTCAACATTTCAAAAATAAATCAATATTTACTTTTAAACAAGTTTCCCCTTTCATTTATAAATTCCTTAGTGAATTTATATCTCAAAATATCCATGCATATCATTTCAACTATCCATTTCAATTTATCTTCAAAAAGATAAATTTTAATTATTCACTTCATATTGGAAAACATTTCCATACTTATTAAATAAGTAATCCACAAATCTTTTATTTTCTACACTTGGAAAATATTCAATATACTTAAATCGAATTAAGTATATATTTCATTCTATTAAGGAAATCATTCACTTAAACATATTTATTTGGGTCAAAACGAATGTTGCGTAAAACATTGTTACGACAACCCAAAATCACTAATATAGGGATTCAAAATTAAAATAGATATATAAATCCCAATATTATACAAAACATTTCCTTTCGGAAATCATTTACTATAACAACAGTGTTATAGTCCACCATTTCCTTCTATTTCTCGAAACATCTATTTCAACAATAAATGTTGAAATCTATGGTTTCGAATGTCAACACATTTTAAAACATCGTTAGATCGTTTTAATTCAATTTCAAATATCACATTCAAAACAATTTCTTTAACATATTATTCACAATTCAAAAACGTGAATATACTACATTAACACATTTCATCCTTTTATTCGTTTTAATTCAAAGGATTATTCACTATTCAAAATGTGAATATAACTCCATTTATAGGTTTCAACAATTTACTTATCAAAATAAGTCGTTTGCGAATTTATAAAACAACGTTTATAAATTCCTTTATTAAACTATTCAATTCCATATCTCAATGATATACTAACAGTTCATCTTATAAGTTAAATGCTTATAATTTCTTTGTTTACAAAAATCATTCTTTTTAAACTTCCCAATATAAAAATCTTATAACTTATAAGATTCATTCATTTATCCAAATATATTCTTTAATAACCTCACAAAATTCATAAATCTTACTATTTATAAATTTCATTTATAACTTCACCATTTATAATTTTATAAATCTCATTCACATATGCAATCCATTTTCACTTCATTCAAACACTTATAAAAACTCGTTTTATAATTCAAATGTTTTAATTTATAAATATCAATTGATAAATCCTTTAATATAAATCAATTTATATTATTCTTTAAAACGTCTTTAATTTCCTTTATAATTTCATCCTTTCTCTTGATTTATAAAATAATCAAATTTTATAAATCCTATTTTAAACTTTTCACAATAATTCTAAAATATCTCGATTAAACTATTTTATAAAATCAATAGCATAATATTCTCAAAAATCAGTTTTTAACTGTATTTCACAAAAATCATAATTTTTATAACTTTAAAAATTATAACGTTTATTTATTTAAAATGGATCAATTCCAAAATTATAGTATATTTTTCAAAAATCACTTTAAAAATCATTTTAAAATCCCAAAATCTGGGTCCAATGATGCTACACACCAAATAGTCAATCACGACTACAACGATTTCATATATCGATATGATAATCCATCAAATATCAAAATATCTGAAATCAAATAAAAACTGTTGAGGAATCCAGTTGGATCCCTCCAACCTGTTTTCCTGCATCCAAAAACATTAGCACAATACCAATTTCGCTCCAGTACGAAATTATCGCGGTATATGTTCTTATTAAATATTATCCGCTTAATAACGGCGTAATAGGGTCTCATCCGCTAAACAAATAAATGCGGGAAATCAATAACTCCAATATATACATATGCCAATATATATATATATATATATATATTGCTACTATATATAATACCAATTTCACTGTTTATGAAATATTCGCGGTATATGTTTTTATTAAATAACATCCGCTTAATAACGACGTATAATGTCTAGTTTAACAATCAATAGATAACAATCATCATTCAAACATGCATTCAAATATTTTAAATCTAACTATTTAAAATAAAATCGAAACTGATTCGATTGAGTGAGAAATTCTCACCTTGGTTTTAATTTCGTTTTAGTGATTCATTTCGAATAAATTTTACCCAAAATTCTCACTAACTCCAAACGACTCCAAACCAACTCCATCGCGTAGTGCTCGTCCATACGATTCCAACGCAACTGAGTTTGCATTTTTTCGACCTCGTATGAAAAAGTTATGAATATTTGAAGTTTGTACACGATTTATATACTAAAATTACAACATAAATAAACTAATTTAAACCTATGCTAATCCTGGCCGTGCATAGCAGATCCAACGCACCTCACTTCATCTTCTCATGCGCACGAAGAGCTCCAGGCATACACGCAAATAGCCGAACCCAACATCCCATTTAGGGTTTAATTTTTGCAACATCAAAACTCAACTTGAACACGATCAGCTTGCTCCATGTCGAAGCCCTCACCACAAGCTACTTTCGGCCTCAATAGGGTGGAGCTAGGTGGTCCCTATTGCACGCAGTTCGAGCATGAACGGCAGGCCTTTGAGCCTCGATTTCGACCACTACGTTGCTCCAATCCAGATCTTGACCGTTGGATGTGTGGATGGCATTGTGCTCTTCAATTTACTAGTTGGAGATTCGTTGAATCGATGAACGGATTGGAAGAACGAGAGGGAAAGAGGGAAGAAGATGTCGGCCATTGGTTATAGAAATGGCGGCCCTGAACGTTTGAGAAACCCTAGTTTCTTTTTATCTTGTTTTTGTGATTTTTTTGATGCCTATTTATAGAAATTTTCGAACACTATCCATTCCGGTTTTCAAAACTCCGATTTACGCATCGAAACTGACGCTCCTAGGGTTTATCCCGTGTTCCGGTCACAATGGAACAGGTTTCGGAAGCTAATTCGGATATCTGTGCGAGTTATGGCTGTAAACGCTCAATTTGAATTAAACCGATTTAAGTCGATTTCTAGGCGTTTTAATTTGTACCGGACAAACGGTAAATCCAATTGACTTGAAATTTGAAACCTTACAATAATATCACATTACGGATCCGATGAAACTGGTTTCGTCGAAATCCGAGACTTTTTGAAAAATGGCTATTTTCACTCGTCAAATTTAAATTAAAAATAAATCGATGCGTTTCGAGCTGCCACGCTCAAACGATAACTCCGATTGACACGAAAATTGAAATCCGGTAATAACTAACTATTACGGATCCAATGGAACTAGTTTCGTTCAATTCTGAGACTGTTCAAAAATTGACTATTTTCACTAGTCGATTTAAATATTAAAATATTCAATTTTCACAATTTAACTTTTAATTCGATTTTAAAAGTTCTAAAATATCATTCTAACTTCCATATGATAAAATAAAATTTTACAAATCATTTTCAGTCATATTTAACCCAATTTTCAATTATTTCCATAATTTAACGTATTAAATTATCGATTTAATTATTCAATTAAATCCAATAATTCAAATAAAAATTTATTTGACTTATAAATTCACTTATTAATATTTAAAATAAATTAAATATTCAAATTTTAATTTCTAAAAATTCTGGGTCGTTACAATCTTCCCCACTTAAAAGAATTTCGTCCTCGAAATTAACAAGTAAGAAAAATTACAGAATCTATTAATTTTCAAAATTCATAATTAAATTCCTTACAATACTTTACTAAGTTTTCAAATCTTACTTAGTTATCTTTTCAAAAACAATTACTATTGTTTAACTTTCAATTCAAAATCAAAGTTAAAGTTTTCAAAATTTTCCCAATTTTCTCAAATTTTTTCTAACGCCTTAAATTTTCGGAAAAATTCGCCATAGTCTCCTTTGCGCGGCTCGATCCGAAAAAAAATGACAGTATATATATCACAAATATACATCTCATCAAGTAATGAGGCATCCCGCAGGGAAAAAAGTGTAAAAGTACGGTATGTAATCCGAGATATGTACCTTATATTTTATTAGCAAGCATATACGGCTAATATAGCGTAAAAGCGAGCTCCAAATGCGAAGCAAACGCAATCCGCACCTACTAATCACTCAACAAACAACATGAGAACATGCATATAGATAATAGTATCGATATACAACATATAGTAACATAATAACTATATATGTCACATAGCAAATGCAACTAAACAACAAATGCAAACATCAACCAACTAACATTCAACTAACATCCATAACCAATAAATATTCATTTATATTCTCATTTATATACAATGAAATGGTTTTCAATTTAAATCACATTTGATTCATTACCAGCGGATGTTCTTACTAACATTTATTTTCAATTAGTTTATATTCACTAATTCATATTTAAGTTGGTTCACTTCCAATTCAAATTCAATTCTATTCAAATTTCACTTAACTTCCAATTGAATTTCAATTAATTTAGCTTCTAATTTCATTAATCAATTTCATTCACACTTAATGAATTATATACAATCAACTAACAATCATATAACAACCAAAGTATATTAATTACAACCAAATCCCTTTGCTTCACTTACATTCATTTTGGTTTAACACCTTTAATTAAATTGACTTCCATTCAATTTATTCATTCAATTCAGTTACAAAGTTGAATTTTTATTTATATACTCAAGTTCATATTCATCTCTTAACTTTATTACTTTACTTCGATACCAATATCAACTTCATTCAACAACTCTTAAGTTATACTTCCATTTCTAAAGTAAATTTCCATTTAACTTTAAATTCATTTTTATTTATAACTCATATTCATAAATATATTCATATAGTTTCACTTCTTATATATATAAGTTTATTTCACAATTGTAAATCACTTTAATTATAATTCAATTCTTATAATTCTTTATACTTATACAATTCCTTTATTTAGATTATTCAAACAACCTAACAATCAACTTATATACACTTTAATAATTCTGAAAAATTATTTCTTTATATATAAAAATATAATCAAGGTAAAATTATTTCATTCACCCAATTTAAAACAATACTATGTCGAATTGTTCTATTCAAGTGTTTATAAACCCCTTCGGCATAGTTGTCCAGACCGTGCTGACGAAGGTTCATATGCCACTCAATAAACCAATCATCACAATATAAAACAATTTCTATTCACTAACAAATACGCTCTCATAGCTATTATTACACTCAAATTCATTCTAGAGTACTACTGACTCTATCTCTAATGAATAATACCCAACAGAACCATGGTTGTCGCTTAACCATAAGCTCCGATACCAACTGTAAAGACCCGTAAGTCCGTACTCCTTGAATAGACACTAATCTCCTTTGTTTAATTCAAGATGAACGAAAATACGAACCCTTAGGGGTTTTAAAAAGATTTTAAGAAAAGAAAAAGTAGAAAAGAAGAGAAGAAGATAGAGGGAAAAGGAAATAGAAAATAGAAATTAGGGAGGAGAGAAAACAGAAAAGAAGATAGAACATTTTAAAATAGAAGAAAAAGAGAATAGAGGAAAAATAAAAACAGAAGAAAATAGGACGGAACAGAAAACAACAGAATAACATCAGAATCTCACAATTCGCAGCGGAACAACATATAGTAATAAATGAATAATCTTTAACAAAGAACTATATCAGTTATTACATTTTATACATTACATTTCATTACATCATATCATCATCCGAGTGTACAACAACAATCACAACATCAAACAGTGCAGTGAAAAAAGAAATACTATATAAGTAATACGCCATGCCATCCATCTTGCCTCCAGCAACTCCAGAATATCCAGAATATCCTGATAAACCTTAACTCTTGACTGCCCGTGTGGAAATTGGTGGGCACCCAGAGTTTAAGAAGGAAAACAATAAACTCCAAGTCAGTCATGTGACTGGTGTGAGAACTCAAAACAGTTTATTTATCTTTAAAATCAAAATAGAGGAATATTTTTAAATTCAATTCGCAATGCTTTTAAAAATGAGACTACCATAAGGCCTCCCGCACACACACACAATGCAAACGCAGAATCGGAGGAGATTTCTCCTTATGATAGTCAAAGATGCTCGATACGCATTTAAAATAACATTTGATATTATTACTAGTGCATAGTGTAGGGGAAAAATTCATTTCGAAAGTAGAATATAAATCTTAGCCAACATACGACCATTATCGTATGCCTACTATAGCTAACTATGTTAAATAGCAGGTTACCGCGACATTCCAAAGCAGGTTATACAACTAAAACCGTACAAGTCACGTATTGTTTCTTTGGATTTCCAACAAATGGTCAGGCCAAGGAACTTCCCATTGCTACATGAGAATGCCTCTGGAAAGACATCCCCGAGAACCAAACCGGAACTCTGCCAACACAAGGCCGGGTTACCCCTAACTGGGTAACTACTGACACGAGCATGCCATTCCCCGATCGTAAACGACCTTTCTCACGGGATCCCGAAAACCAACAACCACAAAGTAATAAATTCATAGTAACCACATAGGTTAAATATCTGGGCTCCATACCATGATACCACCTCTATCCAGAAGGAAATGTACATACCCTAAAGGGTGCTACCCCTCATAACCTTGCCGCATCTTTCCTGTTTTGACCATTTCCGGGGTGTGAGGTTCGACGAAGTCACGTCCACAAAAACATACTTTATAAAAAAGCCATGCTTTGGGTCAACAAATGATCAACACAATGATCACTAGGATAGACGATCAAATAAACGATCCTATCACAATAATCAACACAATGATCATTTTAGCAACACTCAGCATGTCACATTACCAAATTGGGAATATATCGCTGATAACTTCAACTATATAACCTCTGAGCTCGTACGTCTCAGAGAAGGGTGTTAAGCTAAAAGAATAAATTCTTCGCCACCAACAGAAATATATTTGAAAGAAATCGGCTTTATATCTCAACTTGTAATGTCAGACATACAATCCATACAAGTCTGTTCCGGGCTCGAACAAAACCGAAGGCACTTACAAAGAAGTCCTTGCAATCCGGATATTCACAATCCTGATCGGATTTCCCATCACTTAGGGAGTCTCTATACCGTTGCAACTCAGTGCAGAGACAATCGATAGGTCATCCTATCGCTCTCGCAAATACCGGGTCTTCAACACCGATCTTCAATGCTATCATAACGACGTATCACATATTCGGAATGGGTTATACGACCCCATGGTCCTTTCCCGGTTAACCCGAATAGTGAGCGCTTATTCAAAAAATAAGTGTGGCATTCACATTCAAACAGATCACGTCAAATACCCATTCAAAGGGAAATATTGATAGTCGGTTATTGAACTATCACTGGATATGCACACATCACCAGTTTCCAAATAATTTTCCAAATTATTTATTTTCCAAAATATCTTCACTAGATATATTATTTCAACACTTCAAAAATAAATCAATACTTACTTTTAAACAAGTTTCCCCTTTCATTTATAAATTCCTTAGTGAATTTATATCTCAAAATATCCATGCATATCATTTCAACTATCCATTTCAATTTATCTTCAAAAAGATAAATTTTAATTATTCACTTCATATTGGAAAACATTTCCATACTTATTAAATAAGTAATCCACAAATCTTTTATTTTCTACACTTGGAAAATATTCAATATACTTAAATCGAATTAAGTATATATTTCATTCTATTAAGGAAATCATTCACTTAAACATATTTATTTGGGTCAAAACGAATGTTGCGTAAAACATTGTTACGACAACCCAAAATCACTAATATAGGGATTCGAAATTAAAATAGATATATAAATCCCAATATTATACAAAACATTTCCTTTCGGAAATCATTTACTATAACAACAGTGTTATAGTCCACCATTTCCTTCTATTTCTCGAAACATCTATTTCAACAATAAATGTTGAAATCTATGGTTTCGAATCTCAACACATTTTAAAACATCGTTAGATCGTTTTAATTCAATTTCAAATATCACATTCAAAACAATTTCTTTAACATATTATTCACAATTCAAAAACGTGAATATACTACGTTAACACATTTCATCCTTTTATTCGTTTTAATTCAAAGGATTATTCACTATTCAAAATGTGAATATAACTCCATTTATAGGTTTCAACAATTTACTTATCAAAATAAGTCGTTTGCGAATTTATAAAACAACGTTTATAAATTCCTTTATTAAACTATTCAATTCCATATCTCAATGATATACTAACAGTTCATCTTATAAGTTAAATGCTTATAATTTCTTTGTTTACAAAAATCATTCTTTTTAAACTTCCCAATATAAAAATCTTATAACTTATAAGATTCATTCATTTATCCAAATATATTCTTTAATAACCTCACAAAATTCATAAATCTTACTATTTATAAATTTCATTTATAACTTCACCATTTATAATTTTATAAATCTCATTCACATATGCAATCCATTTTCACTTCATTCAAACACTTATAAAAACTCGTTTTATAATTCAAATGTTTTAATTTATAAATATCAATTTATAAATCCTTTAATATAAATCAATTTATATTATTCTTTAAAACGTCTTTAATTTCCTTTATAATTTCATCCTTTCTCTTGATTTATAAAATAATCAAATTTTATAAATCCTATATTTAAACTTTTCACAATAATTCTAAAATATCTCGATTAAACTATTTTATAAAATCAGTAGCATAATATTCTCAAAAATCAGTTTTTAACTGTATTTCACAAAAATCATAATTTTTATAACTTTAAAAATTATAACGTTTATTTATTTAAAATGGATCAATTCCAAAATTATAGTATATTTTTCAAAAATCACTTTAAAAATCATTTTAAAATCCCAAAATCTGGGTCCAATGATGCTACACACCAAATAGTCAATCACGACTACAACGATATCATATATCGATATGATAATCCATCAAATATCAAAATATCTGAAATCAAATAAAAACTATTGAGGAATCCAGTTGGATCCCTCCAACCTGTTTTCCTGCATCCAAAAACATTAGCACAATACCAATTTCGCTCCAGTACGAAATTATCGCGGTATATGTTCTTATTAAATATTATCCGCTTAATAACGGCGTAATAGGGTCTCATCCGCTAAACAAATAAATGCGGGAAATCAATAACTCCAATATATACATATGCCAATATATATATATTGCTACTATATATAATACCAATTTCACTGTTTATGAAATATTCGCGGTATATGTTTTTATTAAATAACATCCGCTTAATAACGGCGTATAATGTCTATTTTAACAATCAATAGATAACAATCGTCATTCAAACATGCATTCAAATATTTTAAATCTAACTATTTAAAATAAAATCGAAACTGATTCGATTGAGTGAGAAATTCTCACCTTGGTTTTAATTTCGTTTTAGCGATTCATTTCGAATAAAATTAAACGGACGTTTAATTTTACCCAAAATTCTCACTAACTCCAAACGACTCCAAACCAACTCCATCGCGTAGTGCTCGTCCATACGATTCCAACGCAACTGAGTTTGCATTTTTTCGACCTCGTATGAAAAAGTTATGAATATTTGAAGTTTGTACACGATTTATATACTAAAATTACAACATAAATAAACTAATTTAAACCTATGCTAATCCTGGCCGTGCATAGCAGATCCAACGCACCTCACTTCATCTTCTCATGTGCACGAAGAGCTCCAGGCATACACGCAAATAGCCGAACCCAACATCCCATTTAGGGTTTAATTTTTGCAACATCAAAACTCAACTTGAACACGATCAGCTTGCTCCATGTCGAAGCCCTCACCACAAGCTACTTTCGGCCTCAATAGGGTGGAGCTGGGTGGTCCCTATTGCACGCAGTTCGAGCATGAACGGCAGGCCTTTGAGCCTCGATTTCGACCACTACGTTGCTCCAATCCAGATCTTGACCGTTGGATGTGTGGATGGCATTGTGCTCTTCAATTTACTAGTTGGAGATTCGTTGAATCGATGAACGGATTGGAAGAACGAGAGGGAAAGAGGGAAGAAGATGTCGGCCATTGGTTATAGAAATGGCAGCCCTGAACGTTTGGGAAACCCTAGTTTCTTTTTATCTTGTTTTTGTGATTTTTTTGATGCCTATTTATAGAAATTTTCGAACACTATCCATTCCGGTTTTCAAAACTCCGATTTACGCGCCGAAACTGACGCTCCTAGGGTTTATCCCGCGTTCCGGACACAATGGAACAGGTTTCGGAAGCTAATTCGGACATCTGTGCGAGTTATGGCTGTAAACGCTCAATTTGAATTAAACCGATTTAAGTCGATTTCTAGGCGTTTTAATTTGTAATGGACAAACGGTAAATCCAATTGACTTGAAATTTGAAACCTTACAATAATATCACATTACGGATCCGATGAAACTAGTTTCGTTGAAATCCGAGACTTTTTGAAAAATGGCTATTTTCACTCGTCAAATTTAAATTAAAAATAAATCGATGCGTTTCGAGCTGCCACGCTCAAACGATAACTCCGATTGACACGGAAATTGAAATCCGGTAATAACTAACTATTACGGATCCAATGGAACTAGTTTCGTTCAATTCTGAGACTGTTCAAAAATTGACTATTTTCACTAGTCGATTTAAATATTAAAATATTCAATTTTCACAATTTAACTTTTAATTCGATTTTAAAAGTTCTAAAATATCATTCTAACTTCCATATGATAAAATAAAATTTTACAAATCATTTTCAGTCATATTTAACCCAATTTTCAATTATTTCCATAATTTAATGTATTAAATTATCGATTTAATTATTCAATTAAATCCAATAATTCAAATAAAAATTTATTTGACTTATAAATTCACTTATTAATATTTAAAATAAATTAAATATTCAAATTTTAATTTCTAAAAATTCTGGGTCGTTACACTGTCCTCCAGGAAGAAATGCAATGCGAGCCTTCATCAAGTTTGTTCTGGGTCTGAATGGAACCAAAGGCAATTTAGGGAAAGTCGTCTTCAATCATCTTGAATCATCTTCAAGATGTCTTCCAATCGAGCATAAACATGGGTTCGAAGTGGTTTTCAGATAATATATCTGATCCCGTTCTCTCCAAACCAACAACTGATAATTCTCGGTTGACTCATTCCTGGTTCTTTTGGACGTATGCAAAAAGTACTCAAGTCCTCACTAGGGAATTCGAATATACAATCATGCATCCTGAGTTAAATCTTGTCAAGGTTTCATAATGGGTTATTCAACTATCAGAAATCAAATAACAACAATTCAGAGATTTATTTATTTTAGCTACCATTAAGCCTCATTTAAATAAATCTTTCATTTATTAAATCTCGTTTCAGAATATTTTTTGCAATATTCATATACTTATCCCACTAGCATAAGCATATTCATAATACATTTGTGAAAGTTTTCTTATTTCAAAATCATATTAAAAGGATCAAAAAAAATGTTATTTAAGTTAAAGATAAGGATAACCCAAACACTATTCCTTCAATGTTTAGCATGGACAAATGTCAACAACACCATAATTAAGAAGATCAGGTAGAAGAAATCCCATTTCTGTTTCTTTTATAAAAAAATTCAATAAATCCTTTTAATAAACCATTCCATTTATAAATCTCCTTTTCTTAAATTCTAAATCCAGTTATAAAACTCTTTTATAAATTTCCAAAAAATATTTTTAAAACTCTTTTAAAAATATCCAAAATCATACAAAAATTTCTTCTACAAATATCCAAAATCATTTATAAACTCATTCTATAAATTTCCAAAATCATTTATAACACTCCTTTATAAATCTTCGTTCATAATTCCCTTTTCTTTAAAATATCATTTACAAATATCATTTGTAGAACTCCTTTAAATAAATACTTAATCAAATATTATTTAAAAAATATCTTTGGTAAATACCTTTATTAAAATAATTGGACAGCTTACAAAATCATTTACAAACACTTGACTTCAAATTGATATAGAATTAAAAGTCAATTTAAAAACCATAATTCACAAATTTGAAAAAAGGCTTAATGACCACAATAGTACTAAATCAAGTTACCATTGTAATTAAATACTTCCAAGTCACATATACATAAACCAACATATATGTAAATAATATTCATAACTAAATCAAGCAATAACATGTCAGTATAAACCAACTGGCAGATACGTGTCCATATAACATAATAGCAGGATGATGATCTGAGTTGCTAAATAGATGTCCGCACAATCTTTAAGTTTAGTATAGCATAACATGGATTTATTCTACCAAGAGATGTCCAATAACCTACTTAATTAAGATATAGCTGAATAGGGATTTATTCTACTAACAAATGTCAAAGTATAGTATAACTTATTCACTTTGTATGGCTAATTAAGGGTATTGACAATAGAATCCCTTGTGTTCCAAACTATTCTTTGTAAAATAAATTTTCCTTTAAACAAATTGGTCCTTAGACAACAAAGTCATTGAGAACTTTAACCTCTTTTTAAATAATTAATAACAAGTTAAAACAACATTTTTAAAAACATAACTAAATCTTAGTTATGTCTTAACTTAACTTAATTATTAATTAAAAAATAATTAAACTAAAAATAAATAATTTATTTATAAATTAAAACCCTTAATTAATTTATAATTAGAATAATTAAACACTTAATTAAAATTAATTAATAATTAATCATATACTAAATTAATAATTAATTAAAAATAAACCATATACTTAATTCATATTTAATCAACAAAAAATCTTTATTAATCAAAGATTTATTAAAATTAATCTCACTTTTAAAAGACAATCAATTAGTAATTAATCCACCCATAATTATAATCAATAAACCTTGTTTAATATTAATTAATTGTTAACTACCAAACTTAATTAATAAATAATTTATTGATAATTTATTAACAAGTCCTTAATTAACTTTTTAATCATTATTAATTAAGTTTTATAAAATATTTCCAAAGTGCTTAAGTATAAAAACTTAATATACAAACAGTGGACTTTTAGCAAAACTACATCCATAGCGACTATCGCTATGGATGCCATGATTAGAAAATAAATTCTTAGCTTTCTTTTTGAAACCTTAACATTTGAAAGCTTACTAACTTTTCCACAACATAAAATAAGAGTTTGTAAAACCAAAATAAAAATTGAATGTTGAAAATGCTTTTGATTTTAAAACTAATAATCATAGTTTCGCATAAGTATTCTACATCGCCAAACCATACAAAGGTGCTAACTTTTCTTAGCATACTCTTACATACACTTGTTCATAGAACATACAACATAACAATAACCACAAATAACCTAAAAATCCAACCTATCTTACATCAATACCCATCTAGACTATTTATCTAGTATAAGACAATTTCCAAGCACAAGCACACAATAATCACATACAAGCATGCAAGTAACCAATAACCAAGCAATGTCATAAACTAATGCTAACATAACTTAAAGACGTAATTTTATAAGAGGATATGAGCTTTTTACCAACCAAAATTATGAAAGCAACCCAAATCTTTTTAAAACTTTGAAATAAATTCTAGATCTTGCATTTTAAAAACCAAAACTTGATTTTTGGACCAAACAACCAAAAATAGGCTTGGCCTAGACCTTGTAAGGCTCAATCTTGGTGGTCTTGGCTCGGCTATGTGGTAAAATGGGTATGGGGCTAGATTTATGAAGAAGAAGGTGCTTTTAAGTGATTTTAGTAATAAAAAAGAAAAAGGAAGATGATTCTGAATTTGTGAAAATTTGTGGAAACCATTAAAGTAAATTTAGAAGTTTGAAAGAGGAAGATGATTTTGAAAATTCATGAAAAATGAAAATGGAAGGAGAGTGAAAAGGTAATTTTCTTTATAGAAATAAATGAAATCAAATTAACTTTATCCTCCAAGTACCATTGCCCTCCACTAGATTTAGACCACATCACCACACACCCCACCATGCCTTGAACCATACGCATGAATCAAGGGTTCACCATTTTATCCAACATGCAAAAACCTTCCTTTGTAATGTGATGTAGAATGAAAGTGACATGTCATGATTTTTCTTTTGTTTAATTTTTAAACTTGAAAATTGTCACATTACTTTCTTTTCACTTCAGTAAATATATATATATATATATATATATATATATATATATTTACCCCTTGACACACTAATTAATTTCATCTTAATTTTATAAGTGTGCGTTTAAATATATTAAGGCGTTCTACAACTTTTTTAACAACTTTTAAATGATAAAAAATTAAGACTTTTGAAAAAGCTTTCTGGTCATATTTCTAATTTCCTTTTAACTCGTTATTTTTGTAATCGAAATTCAAAAAGGAATTTTCTATCTTTAGATACAAATTAAAGATGGCTATGTTAACTATCAAAACCATTAATTGAATATTTAAAATAAATCAAATATTCACAAATCAAAGCGATAAAATTTCAGGTCGTTATAAAACCAGGGGTTATATATGTGACGACCCAGAATTTATAAAAATATAAATTGGAATATTTAGTTGATTCTAAAACATTTAAAGGTTAATTTTAAATTTGAATTTTAAATATAAATATTTACTTAATAATTAAATTATGGATTTAATAAACTGAAATTTAGTGAATTATTGAATCTTCGGTTTTAAGCCTGTTAAAAATAATTTGAAGGCTTATAAAATTTATAATGGTGTTACTGAAGATAATAGAATGGTAGAAATTTAATTTAAAGGTAATTTGTTCAGTTTTGAAATTATATCGTTTAAATTGAATTTAAAAATAGCCTTCCGTGGGACAGTCTTGGAATTCAACAAAATCAGTTCCATTGGATCCGTAATAGTTAGTTATTATCGGATTTCAATTTTCGTAGCAATCAGAGTTGTCGTTTGACCCTGGCAGCTCGAAACGCTTAGATATATTTTAATCGATTTAATTTAACATCGATCGTTTAATTCTGTAACTCGCGCATACGTTCAAATTATCCTCCAAGACACGTCCCATTGTGTTCATAACGTGGGTAAAACTTTATAATCGTCAAGCGGCATTCCTTAAAAGGAGTTCAAAATTCTTATTGGCATTTTACGAGACGTTTGAAATTTTATAATATAATAAATTTAAAATCAAAGGGGCCAAAGATATTTTCTTTGAATCGTACACGAGAAGCCTCATCCACTTATTTCTATTCCCCATCTTCCCTAAATAGAAGAGATAACAAAATCGCACACAAAAATAAATAAAAATAAATGGCCGTAGCCTTCGGGTTCAAGAGAAGTTCAAATCGAAAAAAATAAAGAGTGAGGAAAATATGAAATCATGGCTGAAGGGGGTTATCGAGCGTGCGTGGGCTTGTTTGAAGCCGCGTTCGAGGAGGCGCAGTCGTGTTTGACTCGAGGAAGTTAGGGTAGGACTCGCGACTCTAGGGTTTCGAGGCATGGTCGCGAAAATATTTCGATCGGCAAAGCAAGCAAAGGGGTCGTGCTAGCATCATCGTCGATCCTTCTGGCAGTTGGCCGAGCTCGAACTCGAGTTCACGGTGGCGCGAGGCTGTGGCGACGTGATTTCTGGAAGAGCTTTGCGAAGGCGATGCTCGCGATGGGGATTGAAGGCGGTGACTGCGTGATGAAGGCTGGGTCACCGTGTGCGTGTTATGACAGTGGATGATAATCAGATGCAGTGAGTGATCTTCAATTGATTTTATTCTATTTGAATCAAATTCGAAATGGAAATCGAAATGATGCTGTAGGTAAATATTTTAAGCGTGTTTGTGAATGATTTGAAATTCATCAAATTAAAAGGTAAATAAAGTGTTAAATAAATAAGTTGATTAATTTATGTTATAGATTAATTAATTACATTATTAAGGGCTTTAAGTTTACGATTTGGATTAAGGTTATTAATTCAGGGATAAATTAAATGGTAACTAGGAATTGATAATTAAGTAAGTTTGGATTGATAATCAGTGATTAGGAATTAGTTAATCGAGTAATAAGGGATAAATTTAAGTTATAATTTAGAAATTAATTATGTAATTAGAAATGAAATAATTTGTAAATAAATTTGTAATCAAAGTGATTAATTAACAATAATTACTTAGAGTAGTAATTAAAGGATTGGTTGATGATTATAGCAAATGATGGATCATTGGTGAAGGGTTTTGGATGGTTTATAAATGTGATTAATTCAAGGTAATTAATTTTATTAATTAATTAAAGATGAATAATTGTGAAATTTGGTGGGTATAATGACCTAATGTATTTATAATGGTATACTTACTTGGTGAAGTAATTGGGGATAATTGTTGGATGTAATTGATCAATGGATGGTTTGATAGAAATTACTTAATGGTATTAATAAAATATAATTACTTGGTGAAATTAATCAAGAGATTAATTAAGAAGGTTAATAAAGGAGTAATTGATTTATTTAATGAAGTAAATAAAGGGATAGTTAATTACAGGTTGAGATTAATCGAGAATGATTAATATTGTGGCTTAATTGAGATAAATAATTTTGATTGGGATAAATTAAGATTATAATTGAAAATCCTTGGGTTTTATAATTGATAGTATAATCAAAGATTTATTAACCCATAATAAGGGACTTATTAGAATTTATTCATATAAGCAATTAAGAATAAATGAAACTAATTTATAGGGTAATTAAAGAATACTTATTGATTTTGGATAAGAATAATTGATATCGTGTAATTAAACAAAGATAGTTATATGAATGTAACTTAAAATATACAATTGAACCAAGGTGAATAATTAAGATGAGAAATAAGGGATTGATTGGTTAAGTGATTTGGAAATTTATTGGTGACAAGTGGATAATTCTAAATGGTTGAGGTTAGAAATTCAATCAGAATTAACTTATTTAATATCGGCAGCAAACAAGCTTTGCTTGTGGACGATTGAATGATATTGGATGTCTTGAATGGGTAGATATCTCTGGTATGGAATATTGTGTATTCCAATTGAATAACTTGGGTTGGAATAACATGAGTTTCGAAGAGACTGGGGTTGTGTAACGATCCTGAATTTTGAACAATTTAAATTGAAATTATTTAATTGATTTTAAATATTTAAATGATGATTTGACTTGAATTTCAAATTAACAGAATAGATTGGCGATTAAATTTAAGAATTTAATCTATTTAAAGTTGAATAGAATTTGAATTTAACTTTGAAGTTGAAAATTAAATATTGAATTAGTAATTGAATTCGAACTAATAACTTAGAAAAAAAATAGTTTGGATTTAAGAATTACTACTTATGTAAATTAATAAACTGATAGTTAGTTTTAATAACAATTTTCTTTAACTTAATTACAATGAAATAAAATCTGAAATAAATGGTTTAAATTAGAATTATAAATAAATCTACATGAGATACATTTTATAGTTACAAATAAAAGGAAACAAATTATTAATAAATTTTGTGAAATAGTAAGTTGAATAAATAAGTAAAATGAACTATGCAAAATCTTTGGTACACATTTCCTATCTTCTCAACCGAGATATTGTCATTAAAAAAAAAATTATAGTATAATAAAAAAAATGAAGAGTACACAACGTAATCTTTTCACCATCACCAGCATGTTTCCTCCCCTAAATCAATGCCGTTACATGCGCCAGGAATCACGCCTTTTTCCTCTGCAAAACCACGACCACGATCCCCTTTTTCATTTTCAATTCATTCGAAAACCCTAAGTCTAAAGCATGCGAAAGAAATAAAAATGGCGGCCTCCTCTTCGTCGTTTAACAATTAGGGCTTCTTTCGGCTTCAATCTTGCTCGCGACCGCTTCGGTGAAAGGTGAGTGACCCTCACATCTATTTTCATTCTCAGTAGTTCGATTTTGTTATCATGTTGATGATTTCTCCGTTGATTTTTTTTATTTGGTTAAATTCCTTCTTGTTGATTTGTGGTATTTAAACTTCATTTCTTGTTGACTTGCGGCATTTAAACTTTCCTAGTTCGAATTCATGATTACCACATTTTGATTTGAACTGCAAATGATTTTTTTTTTTGTTGGCTGCGGCCTTGCCTATTCCTAAACTTGATTTGGACTTGTTTATTTCGTTCTGAAATATGCTTGTCCGATATTGAACTGTTCGTACTTCAATCCCTGGTTTTATCGATCTCGTGTACTTTGATGAATTTCTGGACATGGATGATTTACTGACTTATTGAGTTCATTCATTGTGATACTTGTTTCCATGGCTTTGAACCTGAACTGTTTGTTTCTTTACCACCACTTCCCTAACCTGTTCAACATATTCTTTGATGTTGAGCCACTATATTCACTGTAATATGTCTTCATTTGTACATATATGTGTCCTTCTATTATCATGTATATATATGCATTTATGTGTGTATATATATGATTATTATTGCTTTTGATCTTCATTGTGTATCCACACATCTCAGAAGCATAGTCCCTTGTCATCAAGATGTATTGAAATTGATTCGAACTGTAGTTGCCCTTGTTCAAAATTGCTACTTGTCACTTGTTTGTGCTATGTCTACTTGTTTATTTGAGTAGCACATATATGTATTGGGTATACATTTGTTTTGGGTGCTTTGCTGGCCTGTAACTCCATGCTGCCACCCCTGTGTCATTTTTACTTTGATACTGTATAATTTTATTTTTTTGTAAAAATGTACATCTCGGCCTTGAATAAGTTTTTGAAAATTTCCACTGTGATTCGAGACAGCACTTGAGTGCTTGCGTGTGTATATATGCATTCATGTAGGTACACATGTTGTCATTGTGTATGCCTTTATCAGTAGCTGACCACAGCTTCAATTTTATTTTGACTTGTGCGATTTTTGGTAAAGCACAACATTGATCTTTGTTATCAACATATTATTTCTTCACTTATATCATTCTTCAACCTAGTGCTGGATATTGACTATTGTGTGCTGCGGTGCCATATCTATGGTGCCCTCACCTTCATATTGCTGTGTTCATTTGATTGTTGTGCACTGAGTTTGCTTCGAGTCAGTTTCATTTTTGTTGGGTTCATGGTTGTAGTTATCTTGGTTCAAAACTGATAATTGCGATTGGGCATTGTATTTTGCTTTGTTCACTTGTGATTGCACTCGATTTTGTTTTTTTTTGATCCATGTATAGTCTGCAAGACACTGTGTATATACAAGTGCCAATTTATTTTCTGCTTTGATCTGGTTCACTGGATCGCATGGGTGCAAACATTGTTGTTTCACTGTTGTTGTCCTGTTGCACTACAATCTTGCCTTAACTTGCATCCTGGTTTTACTTACAGTACTCGTTGACACTGCTTTATACTTGGTTTTAAAAGTTGTCATTGGTGTTGCATTGTTGTATCACTTAATGTACAGTGCATTGTTGCTTATGTACGTTTGTGTTGTGATGCTTTCGAGTTGAACTGGTACTTTGCCTTTGCTGATTTTAGTACTGAATTGATCCACTGGTATATGCCATATATACACATATACTTATGTGTGTTGTTTTGAGTTCGTTGTTGCAGTTTTGACTTGCAGTTTGAGTCGCAAATCCATATTGCGTTTTCATTCGTGCGTCACTGCCATGTGCAGTTCCATGTTGCATCATTTTCGTGCTTCATCACTTGAGTCTGCACTTGCCATTATAGGCTGATTTCTTGTTCATGTATGCATCCCAGTCATACTTGTTGTCAGAGTAGTTTGCACTGACCGGTGCACTACTGCATTCATGTCCTGATTTCTCCATGTTGCATTGAACACCCCATTTATCACCTGCATCGTTCATGTGTGTTCAGTTCACTACTTGTAGCCTCTATTCAACCTGATTTTGTTTTGACTTTGGTCACTGTTGCATTCTTGTATATGCATTTGTTGAGTTGTTCACTGATGCAATACTTGTTGCCCTTCATTTGAAACCCTGTTGCACTTGGGTTAGGGGCTGCATTAAGTTGTTTTCAAGTGCGATGCTTGTGGTGACTGCAGTATTAGTTGCAGCTCGCCCTTGTGTTCATTAGTGACTGCAGTTTCATTTTTTATGAAAATTTTGCACTTGTTGAAGTGTGCAGTAATAAGTTGTTTGGAAACTTGTTTTATTTCACAAGTTGTTGTGGTGAGGCAGCGCACGCGTGCGAGCACTGCAGCCACGTATTATCAACATTTTGAATTGATATCTGAACCTTCATTGATTTTGGTTCGTTGACTTTTTGAGTACGTCATCACGATAGTGGCAAGGCAGTGCACGCAAGCGTGAACTGCAGCCACACGATATTGATTTTTATTGATATCCTATTTTGTTTTGATTTATGATCTTTTGCATATTTCATCACAATAGTGGCAAGGCAGTGCACGCAAGCGTGAATTGCAGCCACACGATATTGATTTTTATTGATATCCTATTTTGTTTTGATTTATGATCTTTTGTATATTTCATTACGGTAGTGGCGAGGCAGTGCACGCAAGCGTGAACTGCAGCCACGGAGTTGACATTTTAAAAGTGGCGAGGCCGTATGCGAGTGCGTGTACTGCAGCCCTACCAAATTTAATGTTTAAAATTATGTTTTCTATTTTATGAAAATTGTTTAAGTTGCCAATTCAATATATTTTGAATCAATTTTGATGATGTTGTTGTTAATTGCCGTTTAGGAAAATTTTGATTATTTTCTAAATTATCTTCATCAAAAATCCCTTCATCTATCTCATTGATAACCTGAATCTGTTGAATTGTTGTTTAACACGGTTAAGTGTTATATTTACCGTTATCCGATTTCTTGTTAAAGGATCGGATAGGTAAATTTATATTGACTGTCGTCTAATTGTTGTTTTATTATTATTGCCTCTATGCACTAATAACTGAGTTTGAATTAGACTGACCTGTGTATTATTTTCTTTTAAATATAATACTCGGGCGAGACCGAGTATTTTTACAGCTTGAAGATTTTCAGGCAACGAAGTTAGAGAGAGAGGGGAAAGCACTCCACTAAATTTTTTCTAGAATTTTTTTTTTCTTGTACTAAAAAATAAAAGATATATATTCCGCTGTATAAAAACTTAATGCATTGTACAAACTCTGATATATGTATGTAAGAAAAATTCATTTATGAATAATATTATGATTATTCTGTGATTTTGTGGCTGATTCTGTTTAAACTCTATAAACTGAACAACAATCCGTCATTTTGAACGTTTCGAGTTGGTTTAATTACCGAATAGAGGCGGTCAGGGCGGCGGGTCGTTACAAAAGTGGTATCAGAGCTTTGGTTTACTCAAAGCTCAGTTTATGATGTTTAATATGAATAGTTACTAGAACTACTTTAAAGAAAGTGCTTTTCAAATTTAAAGAAGTATGATATTGTTTTCTTTAAAATGAAAGGTATTTTGAAAGTTAGAATTATTTTGAAAATTCCCCTCTCTAAATTTAGGTTTGCGTTAGTTCTCTTCGGTGAGGTCTTCTTAGATTTGAGTTTCAATCGTTTGGAAACTCATTATCGAATTGTTGAGAGTTATGAAAAATGAAATATAAGTTAAATGAATTAATGAATTGGCTTGAATTGGTTTAAATGGGTTTAAATCGAATAACTTGAATATTTCGAGTAATAATTGTGAAATAAAATGACATGTTAATTTGGTTATAACCAAGAGAATTATTGAATTATAACTTGGGAATTTGATTTTAAATTCTTTTGAGAAATTGATTTCAAATGTGGTGAAGAATTATTTAGTAAATGAATGGATTATAAGTATTTAACTTGTAATATGGATTTTGGGTATATAACTGAGTTATATAAATTGAATCGAATTGAATTAATAAAAGATTTATAAATTGAAGTTTTATAAATAGAAATGGAATTTGTGAAGATTGTTTATAAATTCGAAACCAATTGAATTTGATAAATGAAAAATAGAAGTTATTAAAGGAGATATATTCGTGATTTTGGACAGTGAATTATCCTTTATATTAAATATTGTGATAGTAAATGTTGGTTGGGAATTATATCCACGATTTTGGACAGTGGATAATCCTTTAAATAAAAGTGTAGAAACACTGAATTGAATAGATAAGTATATTCACGATTTTGGACAGTGAATATATTATTGAATAAAACAGATATGTTTTAGGTAAAATGATTGAATAATCCAACCTCTGCTAATAAGAATTGCAAATATTGATAGGAAACTTCGAGAACACCTTGTTAATTATAATGGCGAAAACCGAAGCACAAAAAGCAGCACGCCGTGAACGAAGAGCAATTGCTCGTAGGGAAGCAGAAGCGAGACGTGCGGAAATTGAAAGGAGATTCAGTGAAAGGCAAGCACCTGGTCCATATGATGAGGTTATTTGCTATCGATGTCATAAAAAGGGACATTATGCCATTAAGTGCCGAGTAAGGAGAAAGAAAAGGAATGTGGATGACCGGTTCGCTCGTCCTGAGATTGTGTGTTTTAAATGTCGGGAGAAAGGGCATTTTCTTAGTCATCGCCCTAAAGTGAAAAGGAAAAAGTGCGTACTCAATTTACCCGTCGATAGATTGACAATCTGCTACCATTGTCGTCAGACTGGACATATAGCCAGAAACTGCACCGAAAGACAGCAGGGAAAGCAAGCTATAGCTCGACCAGCTAGAGCTAAAAGTGCTAAGGTGATAGATAAGGATGGAAACATCTCATATTTTTGCAATAACTGTAAGGATTGGGGACATGTGGATTTTGAATGTGTTAATTCTCCTTTAACACAACATGAAATAGTGTCATCCGAAGATGAAAGTTTGGCAAAGATGCATACTATCGGACAAGAAGTCGTCAGTCCTTAATTATTCTGAATCTTAAACTAATCGATATATTTTGTAATATTATCCTTTGTAATCCACAATCTTTTGTGTACGTCTTTTAAAAGTATTAAGCTATGTAAAATTTTGTACGGAGGAAATATTTTAATGAAATAGCATCTTGGGAAGTGATATTATTATATTTCAAGTTTAAAACTATTGCCTAAAGTAGTTAATAAGGAGATATAAATTTAATGGAACCAATTCGATGAATAATTTACTAAAGAACTAGTTGATTATTTTTGGAATAGAAAGCAAATGCAAAGTTAAAATAGAATTTAAATTTCAAATTTGAAATTGTCAACATGATAATCCATTATAGGTTTAATAAATTCAGTGATGAATTAGAATTTAAACGTGCGAAAAATTAAATTAAGTGAAACTTAATATTGAAAGTTTGAAATTGGTTTAAAACTAATATTATGAAAAGTATGAGGAATTCAAACTATGAATTAAGTTGAAGTTGAAAAAGTTAATGGTTTTAAAGATGTTTTAAAATGCATTAAGTATCGAATACATAGATTTCAACATTCAATTGTTGAAATAGGCGTTTTCGAGAAATAAGGAAATGGTGGACTATAACACTGTTGTTATAGTAAATGGTTTCCGGAAGGAAATGTTGTTTATAGTATTGGGATTTATATATCTATCTTAAAATCCGCATCCCTATGCTAGTGATTTTGAGTTGTCGTAACGATGTTTTACGCAACATTCGTTTTAACTCAAATTAATGTGTTTAAAAGAATGATTTCCTTAAAGAGTGAAATATATACTTAATTTTGATTCAAGTATATCGAATATTTTCAAAGTGTTGAAAATAAAAGAATTTGTGAATTACTTATTATTTAATAAGTATGGAAATGTTTTCCAATATGAAATGAAAGGTTTGAAATATTATCTTTTGAAGATAAATTGAAAAAAATGAATATTTGAAATTGGTTTCAAATGGCGAAGTTGGAAAATTATATATCTTGTAAAGATATTGTTTTGAGAAATATGAACAATCAGTCCAACTTGAATATTTTCCAAAGAAGATTGAATCTTGAGTTAAATTGAGTTTAACTTTGACATCAAAAACAATATAAGTTGAGCTTTGAATTTTGGATAGTCGATTGGGATTGTATGTCTAACATTGTGAAATGATGACATAGCATTTGATCTCTATTAAATATATATCTGTGGTGGCGGAGAATTTATTCTTTTAGCTTAACACCCTTCTCTGAGACATACGAGCTTAGAGGTTATATATCGATAGGCATCAATTATGTGTTGAGAATTGACGATGTAACGTGAAATCCAAATCGAATGAGAAGTCGATAATGAATTGGATTGTGAATGTGAATTAGGTTTGAGATAACCTTAAATTTTCAAATCGATTTAGAGGAAAATTTTAAACGTGATGGAAAATTTGGAATCCTCTATTTGTGATGAATGTGAATTAAGTTTTCGTAACTTATATATGTGAATATAATCGAAAACTATCAGTTTGGAAAGTCATTATTATGAAAGTCCTGTGTAGGTTTACATAGGTATGATATGTACGAAATGTGAAATGAAGTACTATATGTATATGACATATGTTTTCTAAAAACTGAGGATATAGAAATGTACCTTCCATTTATTATGGGTGAAGGTGATTGGAACTCGGTGGAGTGTCCATTGGAAATCGTAGCTACGTAGAATTCCATTAGTGGAATGTCCATTGGGACTGATATGATATCCCCCACGATGGATCATCGTGTTTGGGATTATGTGAATTGATGCCGGCGTAATTCGTGGGGCGTGATGCCTACAGTTACAAGCGATTCCACTGAGATAGTGGCACAACCACCGAGTAAACTGCGATCTGGAAACCGAAGCGAAATTCGAGGGGCGTGATGCCTAAGGCCACGAGCGATTCTACTGAGATAGTAGCGTAACCGCCGTGTGGACCGCGATCTAAGGCGACAACCATGGCAAAATTCAGGAGTGATGAGAAATCTAAGGTTACAAGCGATTCTACTGAGATAGTAGCGTAACCGCCGGGTAAACTGTGATCCATGAGGGAACGTGCTTTCCATATCCATTTTTAAAATAATTTTTAAAAAGTATTTTCATAGGGAGTTGAAGCAAGTATGTTTAGTACTTGGAGATTTTTAGTCTTGCGCCTAGCCAGCGTATGCCTAATGTCTGTAAGAACGACGATGGACTTGTTAAACTTCGAGTTATCAAGTATTTTCAAAACTTTGAATAGAAAATCAATAATCTGAAATTAGAATTACATAATTCTAACTTAATGAATTAAGAAAGAAGATCTTTAAAATATCTTGAAAGCACACAGCTTTGGAAATGATGTAATATGCAAATATTTAGCATGAAAGATTTCAAGTTTAAAAATTTGAGTTTTGTAAGTCAAAAAAAAAAAAAAATTGGTTAAAGACTTTTGTGTCTTGATTATTGAAATTGATGAACAAAACTAGTGAGATAAAATAAATGGAATGAATCCTATAATTATTTGTGAGTTTGAAACTTGATAAAATTGTGTAGGGTATAAATATCGGTGAGATTTTAGCAATCGTTTTTCCTAACTTATAATTTCGGGACGAAATTCTTTTAAGTAGGGGAGATTGTAACGATCCTGAATTTTGAACAATTTAAATTGAAATTATTTAATTGATTTTAAATATTTAAATGATGATTTGACTTGAATTTCAAATTATCAGAATAGATTGGCGATTAAATTTAAGAATTTAATCTATTTAAAGTTGAATAGAATTTGAATTTAACTTTGAAGTTGAAAATTGAATATTGAATTAGTAATTGAAATTCGAACTAATAACTTAGAAAAAAAAATAGTTTGGATTTAAGAATTACTACTTATGTAAATTAATAAACTGATAGTTAGTTTTAATAATAATTTTCTTTAACTTAATTGCAATGAAATAAAATCTGAAATAAATGGTTTAAATTAGAATTATAAATAAATCTACATGAGATAGATTTTATAGTTACAAATAAAAGGAAACAAATTATTAATAAATTTTGTGAAATAGTAAGTTGAATAAATAAGTAAAATGAACTATGCAAAATCTTTGGTACACATTTCCTATCTTCTCAACCGAGATATTGTCATTAAAAAAAAAATTATAGTATAATAATAAAAAAAAAAAAGAGTACACAACGTAATCTTTTCACCATCACCAGCATGTTTCCTCCCCTAAATCAATGTCGTTACATGCGCCAGGAATCACGCCTTTTTCCTCTGCAAAACCACGACCACGATCCCCTTTTTCATTTTCAATTCATTCGAAAACCCTAAGTCTAAAGCATGCGAAAGAAATAAAAATGGCGGCCTCCTCTTCGTCGTTTAACAATTAGGGCTTCTTTCGGCTTCAATCTTGCTCGCGACCGCTTCGGTGAAAGGTGAGTGACCCTCACATCTATTTTCATTCTCAGTAGTTCGATTTTGTTATTATGTTGATGATTTCTCCGTTGAATTTTTTTTTATTTGGTTAAATTCCTTCTTGTTGATTTGTGGTATTTAAACTTCATTTCTTGTTGACTTGCGGCATTTAAACTTTACTAGTTCGAATTCATGATTACTACAGTTTGATTTGAACTGCAAATGATTTTTTTTTGTTGGCTGCGGCCTTGCCTATTCCTAAACTTGATTTGGACTTGTTTATTTCGTTCTGAAATATGCTTGTCCGATATTGAACTGTTCGTACTTCAATCCCTGGTTTTATCGATCCCGTGTACTTTGATGAATTTCTGGGCATGGATGATTTACTGACTTATTGAGTTCATTCATTGTGATACTTGTTTCCATGGCTTTGAACCTGAACTTTTTGTTTCTTTACCACCACTTCCCTAACCTGTTCAACATATTCTTTGATGTTGAGCCACTATATTCACTGTAATATGTCTTCATTTGTACATATATGTGTCCTTTTATTATCATGTATATATATGCATTTATGTGTGTATATATATGATTATTATTGCTTCTGATCTTCATTGTGTATCCACACATCTCAGAAGCATAGTCCCTTGTCATCAAGGTGTATTGAAATTGATTTGAACTGTAGTTGCCCTTGTTCAAAATTGCTACTTGTCACTTGTTTGTGCTATGTCTACTTGTTTATTCGAGTAGTACATATATGTATTGGGTATACATTTGTTTTGGGTGCTTTGCTGGCCTGTAACTCCATGCTGCCACCCCTGTGTCATTTTTACTTTGATACTGTATAATTTTATTTTTTTTGTAAAAATGTACATCTCGGCCTTGAATAAGTTTTTGAAAATTTCCACTGTGATTCGAGACAGCACTTGAGTGCTTGCGTGTGTATATATGCATTCATGTAGGTACACATGTTGTCATTGTGTATGCCTTTATCAGTAGCTGACCACAGCTTCAATTTTCTTTTGACTTGTGCGATTTTTGGTAAAGCACAACATTGATCTTTGTTATCAACATGCTGTTTCTTCACTTATATCATTCTTCAACCTAGTGCTGGATATTGACTATTGTGTGCTGCGGTGCCATATCTATGGTGCCCTCACCTTCATATTGCTGTGTTCATTTGATTGTTGTGCACTGAGTTTGCTTCGAGTCAGTTTCATTTTTGTTGGGTTCATGGTTGCAGTTATCTTGGTTCAAAACTGATAATTGCGACTGGGCATTGTATTTTGCTTTGTTCACTTGTGATTGCACTCGATTTTGTTTTTTTTTTGATCCATGTATAGTCTGCAAGACACTGTGTATATACAAGTGCCAATTTATTTTCTGCTTTGATCTGGTTCACTAGATCGCATGGGTGCAAACATTGTTGTTTCACTGTTGTTGTCCTGTTGCACTACAATCTTGCCTTAACTTGCATCCTGGTCTTACTTACAGTACTCGTTGACACTGCTTTATACTTGGTTTTAAAAGTTGTCATTGGTGTTGCATTGTTGTATCACTTAATGTACAGTGCATTGTTGCTTATGTACATTTGTGTTGTGATGCTTTCGAGTTGAACTGGTACTTTGCCTTTGCTGATTTTAGTACTGAATTGATCCACTGGTATATGCCATATATACACATATACTTATGTGTGTTGTTTTGAGTTCGTTGTTGCAGTTCTGACTTGCAGTTTGAGTCGCAAATCCATATTGCGTTTTCTTTCGTGCGTCACTGCCATGTGCAGTTCCATGTTGCATCATTTTCGTGCTTCATCACTTGAGTCTGCACTTGCCATTATAGGCTGATTTCTTGTTCATGTATGCATCCCAGTCATACTTGTTGTCAGAGTAGTTTGCACTGACCGGTGCAATACTGCATTCATGTCCTGATTTCTCCATGTTGCATTGAACACCCCATTTATCACCTGCATCGTTCATGTGTGTTCAGTTCACTACTTGTAGCCTCTATTCAACCTGATTTTGTTTTGACTTTGGTCACTGTTGCATTCTTGTATATGCATTTGTTGAGTTGTTCACTGATGCAATACTTGTTGCCCTTCATTTGAAACCCTGTTGCACTTGGGTTAGGGGCTGCATTAAGTTGTTTTCAAGTGTGATGCTTGTGGTGACTGCAGTATTAGTTGCAGCTCGCCCTTGTGTTCATTAGTGACTGCAGTTTCATTTTTTATGAAAATTTTGCACTTGTTGAAGTGTGCAGTAATAAGTTGTTTGGAAACTTGTTTTATTTCACAAGTTGTTGTGGTGAGGCAGCGCACGCGTGCGAGCACTGCAGCCACGTAGTATTGACATTTTGAATTGATATCTGAACCTTCATTGATTTTGGTTCGTTGACTTTTTGAGTACGTCATCACGATAGTGGCAAGGCAGTGCACGCAAGCGTGAACTGCAGCCACACGATATTGATTTTTATTGATATCCTATTTTGTTTTGATTTATGATCTTTTGCATATTTCATCACGATAGTGGCAAGGCAGTGCACGCAAGCGTGAACTGCAGCCACACGATATTGATTTTTATTGATATCCTATTTTGTTTTGATTTATGATCTTTTGCATATTTCATTACGGTAGTGGCGAGGCAGTGCACGCAAGCGTGAACTGCAGCCACGGAGTTGACATTTTAAAAGTGGCGAGGCCGTATGCGAGTGCGTGTACTGCAGCCCTACCAAATTTAATGTTTAAAATTATGTTTTCTATTTTATGAAAATTATTTAAGTTTCCAATTCAATATATTTTGAATCGATTTTGATGATTTTGTTGTTAATTGCCGTTTAGGCAAATTTTGATTATTTTCTAAATTATCTTCATCAAAAATCCCTTCATCTATCTCATTGATAACCTGAATCTGTTGAATTGTTGTTTAACACTGTTAAGTGTTATATTTACCGTTATCCGATTTCTTGTTAAAGGATCGGATAGGTAAATTTATATTGACTGTCGTCTAATTGTTGTTTTATTATTATTGCCTCTATGCACTAATAACTGAGTTTGAATTAGACTGACCTGTGTATTATTTTCTTTTAAATATAATACTCGGGTCAGACCGAGTATTTTTACAGCTTGAAGATTTTCAGGCAGCGAAGTTAGAGAGAGAGGGGAAAGCACTCCACTAAAGTTTTTCTAGAATTTTTTTTTTCTTGTACTCAAAAATAAAAGATATATATTCCGCTGTATAAAAACTTAATGCATTGTACAAACTCTGATATATGTATGTAAGAAAAATTCATTTATGAATAATATTATGATTATTCTGTGATTTTGTGGCTGATTCTGTTTAAACTCTATAAACTGAACAATAATCCGTCATTTTGAACGTTTCGAGTTGGTTTAATTACCGACTAGAGGCGGTCAGGGCGGCGGGTCGTTACAGGTTGGGTATTAGGAAATACCCGAAACCACTTCGATTTTTTTTATATAAATTGCTTTGGTAAATAAATAGATTGGAATGAAATGATTTGAGTGAAAATTATTTTACCTAAGTTGGTACTTAGCAAATTGATGATGGGATAAGTATTGTTTATAGCTAATTGCGAATTTGTTAAACTGATATATGTCACCCCGGGTTTATATAAGTTGATTTCTTTAGTATTCCTTGTTAGTTGAGATTACTCACGCTGGTTTCCAGCCTGACCCGGGTGTTACTTTGGTGTAATGCTCGGGTCAGACCGAGTGTTACAGATTTTCAGGTTAGGACGTTCTGGAGCTCAGGAGGCATGCTGGATGGCAGTATCGTTTAGAGTATGTCCGCTGCATTTATATTATTATTAATTTGAGTCATGGTAATTGTAAATATTTAGAGACTATATATAAAGTGAAACTCTGATGTATATTAAGTGTAATCGACAAATATAGTATCCTTTTGTAGACTGTTATTATTTATTATTATTATATTTTATCTGCTGCGATTGTGAGATGTTTGGTGTTTCTGTTCTTCTTCTTCTGTCTCTTTCTTCTTTTTTCATAACTATCTGGAATTTTCGGCTTAGAAAATTTCGGGTCGTTACATTTGGTATCATAGGGACTACTCATTGAATAGAGT
Source organism: Allium cepa (assembly GCA_030765085.1). NCBI lineage: Eukaryota > Viridiplantae > Streptophyta > Magnoliopsida > Asparagales > Amaryllidaceae > Allium > Allium cepa. The sequence continues at coordinate 442,215,851 of CM060938.1, read as the reverse complement.
CCGTAGTACTCTAGAATGAGTTGAGTATATATATAAGAGCATACTTGTTATTTGCTTACAAAGATTTTTAATGATTTTATATAAAAATATATTTTGATATATATGGCAACATTTCCTTCTAATGAATATTTAGGTGTTTGGTTGTTAAATTATTGGAATTAAGTTAAGAAGTAATATAAAATACGACCAAATTGAAACTTATAACCAAAGTTGAAGAATAAACTTATATAACGAAATGGAATTTGAAATATAGATTGTGAATGTAATTTATAAATTGAAATAAACTTCATAAATAAATGATATTATAATTTGAAATAGAATTCCAGAGAATACTTGAAAATAAAGTAAGATGAAAATGCCAGAGTAATGTTTAAATATAAATTGGATGGATTAGGAATTTGGAATTTTTGGGAAAATTTAAAATTCCTTTGGATTTGGGAGTGGTTTCCAAAGGTTTTGAAAAAAAATTATAGTATTATTTCAAAAATATTTTTGTGTTGAATTTGAAATCTGGGAGATTTGAAATTAAAAATATTTGGAAATGTTTTTAAAATAGATAAAAGACATTGAACTCTTTCGGTCACTGGAAAATAACGTCGGTGATGACTGCAGCATTATGATGTCTATTTTCGAGTTTCTAGAAGAGAAATTGCATACATTGGAATTGTTTGTGAATTGGGTTTGGTTTTGAAATTCAAAGGGGTAATTGAATTTGCCAAAGAATTTTGGATATAGTTGAATTCTAAGGTGATATTGAAATTTTGGAAATTTGTTTAAACTCTGGAATCTTGATTAAAATGTTTATGGAATAATAAAAGTATATTGGCTAAATAAAATGTATAATTTCGAGTTAAAAGGAAAATGTGAATGTAATTGATTATAAATAGAAATTGTAATTAAAGTTGTACAAGTTTAAAGATCAAACGGAATTTGATTTGAAGTTGGAAGGAAATTGAGAATCAATCCAACTTGAATTGGGGTTAAATCAATTTCAATGGAAATTGATGATTATTCAATTTGGAATTGGGTCAATTTAAATGGGAGTGGAAATTTAAATTGAAATGTTGGGAAAGTGAACAGTTTTGACTCTAGACTATTTCAATATAAATTGTCTTAATATAAACTTATTTTTTTTAGCTATTAAATATATACAACTTTTCTTTCTTAAAGCCAAATTATTTTATACTTGTTTTATAATTATTTTGGAGCTATTTACCCATTTTTCAGCTGTTTTCTAAACTCATTACTATATTTTAACTATGTTACAAATTAATTACTAATTTACAACTATTTTGCAATTATCAACAAAAATTTTTGAAACTATTTAACTATTTTACAGCTATTTTGCAAACTAATCATTATTTTTCAACTATTTATATATTTTTAAATTTTCGAGCTATTTCCTAAATATAAACTGGTCGGAGTTCAAACTGTTATTGATTAAATACCCAACTGGGATAAGAATTGAGGTAATAATCCAAATGGGGATTAAGGCAAATGTGAATAAGTGAATGAAAATTTAAGTGAATGTGAATAGGAAGGAAATTGATATTGGAAGAGTAATCAAATTTGAATATTTGATTTTGGGCGAACAAAGTTATATCTTTGTTATATATTCTCCCTTGTTGAATCTATTGTTGGAAGAAAAAGGATTTTGGAAGTGTTTGAAGTATAAAAGGAATTTTATACGAGTTTAAAGTGATCCAAAGTTTTAAAAATTATATATATCTATATATATATAAAGGATCTTATGAGGATGTTGGTAAGGGTTTTGGGAACCTTTTGATTTGGAAAGGCTTTTGATTTTTGGGTAAAATCAATATATGGAATTTGGAAAGCCTATTTTGAGAATTATCGATTTTGGGATAATCGATTTTGTGTAAAGGAGCTTTGATAAAATTCATACTAGGTGTATGATTTGAAAGATACTATATATTTGTATAGTATAAAATGTTTTAATGATGGCTCTGGGGAAAAAGGCGCTCCCTTGAAATGAACTTCTCAGGAGTGCCACCGGGTGGTACTGCAAGGGGGTTTCTAAAGTTGATCCTGTGAGGAGTCCGGACAAAACTAGTACCTGGGGATTATGAGTAGTGTATACCATAGTGTAAGTCGTGTGTGCCGCTGAGAGCCAACAGTCTGCGTTTGATTTTATATCGGTAGACTGCGACCTATGGTATAACATAGCGAAAGTCGTGTGTGCCGCTGAGAGCCAACAGTCTGCGTTTGATTTTATATCGGTAGACTACGACCTATGTAGGAGTGGAGAAGTTTCATTTCGACATCGAAAATCAAAGGCCGCGGAGAGCCTGCAGTTACATGGACTTTTGCTGTGACGGCAACGTAACCCTGGATGTAATTGTGATTTGTTGTGTGGGATCCATGGCGTAATCGAGAGGCCGCGGAGAGCTGCAGTTGCATCGACTTTTGCTGCGACGGCAACGTAACCCTGGGATGTAACTATGACCATGGATAGGGGTGATGATTTTCAGAGCATTGTCACCAAAGATATTTCTTCTATTTTCAACAAAACTGTTTTCTATAATTTCAATAAAATTACTTTCTAAGTACTTTCACTAGGTGTTGAAACGGGTTTACCAAGTACTTATAGATTTTCAGTCCTACGCCTGATCAACGTATGACTGAATTTCTGTGAGAACAAGGATGGACTTGTTGAGACATCGAGTTATAAGAAATATTTTAACAGTATTATGTGAATTTAAAGGCATTTCTAAAATTTTAAAATAAAAGTGTTAGAATTTTGGAAAAAATAAGGAGAATCCAAACTGGAATTATGAAAATTTTTGGCACTCAAGTGACTTTCATAAAGTGATTTTTGCAATAAAAATTGGAAGTAATCTAATTGGCTAAATAATTGTTTGATTGAGTATGTTAATAAAATTTAACTTGGGTAAATAAATGGATTGTAAGTTAATAATGGAATTTGGAAGTGAATTCGAATTGTTAATAGAATTCGACTTGGGTTTGATAATGAATTAAATAAGAAGAGATGTTGTAAAAAGAAAAATAAAATAGAATGGGATTGAAGTAGTGATGGGATGAATTGCAAATAAAATCCAAGTGTGACTTGAATAATATTTAATGAAATTTGCAAGTAAATTGGATATAAGAGAAGTGTTGTCATATGAAATGGAAGTGAATAATAATAGAAATGGTTGGGTTGCAAACAAAACCTGGGTAATTAGAAATAAATTAAGAATGGTTTTGTATAAATAAAATAAATTCGCAAATGAATTAAGAAAGTGAAATATAAAATGAGTTAATGGCATTAAATAATAAATGAATGAAGTCTGATAGAATAAAAACTAAATCAAAGTTGTGATTGGAATTGGATTATCAGAATGAACATAAGTTCGGTGGCATAATAATTTGAAGTATAAATGAGTTACGTATGTGTTGGATATTATTTTGATAAATTGAGAGGGTGAATTAAAATTAAAATTAAAATTAAAGTAGATGGGCTAACTAAATTAATGAGATTTGATTAAATGAGAATCAAATCGAAGTAAACTTAAGTTTGATGTTGGAATAAATTAAACTAAATTAACTTAAGCTTAAAATTTATGGAAGCTTGGCTTTGAATAAGGATAAAAGCCCATTAAATAAAAGCTTGGTTTGAATTAATTTGGGAATGGCTAGTAGTATACAAGAATGGAATGTGTCGAGCTAAATAAAAAGGGTTGAGAATAAATTAAAATGGAATGGAATTAAATGAAATTGAGGCGGAATCAATTTAAATTGGTTATAAAACTTAAGTAATTATTTATCACATGGATATCATCAAATTGCGTAGAAATGATTGTCGTTTAACGTAAACGAGATTTAATTAAATTCTATGAATTAGTGGAAGCAAATATAATTGATTTTTGAATCAATTGATATGAATACGAGTTTGTTTTGCTTAAAAATGAATTGAATGTAAGCAATTGCATTATAAACCATTAAAATTGAATGAAATGGCATATAAATTTGGTTGAAAGCAATTGGATTAGATTTAAATTATATAAATCGCTTATGGTAACCGTTTGGTGTTTGATGCTTTTGTAATGCTTGTGTTTGCTATTAAAGTTAGTGAAATTCTAGTAAATTCTCTATATATAACACTTACATATTTAAATTGAGTAAGCACAGGTACCTGAAGGCCGTTTGGCTGGATTTGGATTGCACAAATTGCTAAAATTAATAAGCTGCTTGCTTAAAATGCTAAATAAGGTACGCCTACGCAATAAAATAGGAAATATGAACTATTTTTACTTTTTCCGACCGTGTGGGTCGATGTATATATATTTATATCTTTTGTCAAATTGCAAAAGCTCCTCCGTACAAAGGAGACTCTGCCAAAATTTTCCGAAAATTTTGGGAGTTAGAAAATTTTTGAGAAAATTTTTGTTAAGCAATTAAACGATTTTAAATATGAAACTGAAATAGATTAGTAGATGGAACTGATAAGACTCAGTTGTAAATGAAGAATAAAAATTTAATATTCAAAATTGAAATAAGCTGAATTCATATTAAAACGGGAAAAACGAATTTGAATAGAAGTAAATATGAAAACCTATATAATAGAATGTATAAAATGATTTGTAAAGTTTCGATTGAACATTATTGCTAAGTAAGATATGCAGGTATTAAAGGGAAAAGAAATTGGATTTGATTCCAAAAGATAAATGTGAATTGCCCGACAAAAAGGTATGTATTTAAATTTCTGTATGAAATTGGATTGGGTTTTTGATGTAGCCACTTGGCTTTTGTTTTCTTTTTGGTATTTGGGAGCCCGTAGAGGCCTTTTGTAGTAGTACCGAGCTAGCCGCGCAAAGGAGACGCTGGCAAAAATTTTCGGGAATTTAGAGAGTTAGAAAAATTTTGAGAAATTTTTGATAATTCCAAATTTGGTTTTAAATTGAAATAAATATTGAACGAAAGGGTAGTATTTGGAACTTTAAAAGATTTTGGAAGGTTTGTTAAGGTGATTGTGAGTCATTAATAAAAGATAGTTGGTAGAGTGTTGAATTGTGAGTTTTGGAGAGAAGGTAAACAGGTATTGGCCATTCTTCCTAACTAGTAATTTCGGAGACGAAATTCTTTTAAGGGGGGAAGAATGTGACGACCCCGAATTTCTAACAATTTCAATTGGAATATTTAGTTGATTCTAAAACATTTAAAGGTTAATTTTGAACTTGAATTTTAAATATAAATATTTACTTAATAATTAAATTATGGATTTAATAAACTGAAATTGAGTGAATTATTGATTCTTCAGTTTTAAGCCTGTTAAAAATAATTCGAAGGCTTATAAAATTTATAATGGTGTTATTGAAGATAATAGAATGGTAGAAATTTAATTTAAAGGTCATTTGTTCGGTTTTGAAATTATATCGTTTAAATTGAATTTAAAAATAGCCTTCCGAGGGACAGTCTCGGAATTCAACGAAATCAGTTCCATTGGATCCGTAATAGTTAGTTATTATCGGATTTCAATTTTCGTAGCAATCAGAGTTGTCGTTTGACCCTGGCAGCTCGAAACGCTTAGATATATTTTAATCGATTTAATTTAACATCGATCGTTTAATTCCGTAACTCACGCATACGTTCAAATTAGCCTCCAAGACACGTCCCATTGTATTCGGAACGCGGGTAAAACTTTATAATCGTCAAGCGGCATTCCTTAAGAGGAGTTCGAAATTCTTATTGGCATTTTACGAGATGTTTGAAATTTTATAATATAATAAATTTAAAATCAAAGGGGCCAAAGATATTTTCTTTGAATCGTACACGAGAAGACTCATCCACTTATTTCTATTCCCCGTCTTCCCTAAATAGAAGAGATAACAAAATCGCACACAAAAATAAATAAAAATAAACGGTCGTACCCTTCGGGTTCAAGAGAAGTTCAAATCAAAAAAAAATAAAGAGTGAGGAAAATATGAAATCATGGCTGAAGGGGGTTATCGAGCGTGCGTGGGCTTGTTTGAAGCCGCGTTCGAGGAGGCGCAGTCATGTTTGACTCGAGGAAGTTAGGGTAGGGCTCGCGACTCTATGGTTTCGAGGCATGGTCGCGAAAATATTTCGATCGACAAAGCAAGCAAAGGGGTCGTGCTAGCATCATCATCGATCCTTCTGGCAGTTGGCCGAGCTCGAACTCGAGTTCACGGTGGCGCGAGGCTGTGGCGACGTGATTTCTGGAAGAGCTTTGCGAAGGCGATGCTCGCGATGGGGATTGAAGGCGGTGACTGTGTGATGAAGGCTGGGTCGCCGTGTGCGTGTTATGACAGTGGATGATAATCAGATGCAGGTGAGTGATCTTCAATTGATTTTATTCTATTTGAATCTAATTCGAAATGGAAATCGAAATGATGTTGTAGGTAAATATTTTAAGTGTGTTTGTGAATGATTTGAAATTCATCAAATTAAAAGGTAAATAAAGTGTTAAATAAATAAGTTGATTAATTTATGTTATAGATTAATTAATTACATTATTAAGGGCTTTAAGTTTACGATTTGGATTAAGGTTATTAATTCAGGGTTAAATTAAATGGTAACTAGGAATTGATAATTAAGTAAGTTTGGACTGATAATCAGTGATTAGGAATTAGTTAATCGAGTAATAAGGGATAAATTTTAGTTATAATTTAGAAATTAATTATGTAATTAGAAATGAAATAATTTATAAATAAATTTGTAATCGAAGTGATTAATTAACATTAATTACTTAGAGAAGTAGTTAAAGGATTGGTTGATGATTATAGCAAATGATGGATCATTGGTGAAGGGTTTTGGATGGTTTATAAATGTGATTAATTCAAGGTAATTAATTTTATTAATTAATTAAAGATGCAAAATTGTGAAATTTGGTGGGTATAATGACCTAATGTATTTATAATGGTATACTTACTTGGTGAAGTAATTGGGGATAACTGTTGGATGTAATTGATCAATGGATGGTTTGATAGAAATTACTTAATGATACTAATAAAATATAATTACTTGATGAAATTAATCAAGAGATTAATTAATAAGGTTAATAAAGGAGTAATTGATTTATTTAATGAAGTAAATAAAGGGATAGTTAATTACAGGTTGAGATTAATCGAGAATGATTAATATTGTGGCTTAATTGAGATAAATAATTTTGATTGGGATAAATTAAGATTATAATTGAAAATCCTTGGGTTTTATAATTGATAGTATAATCAAAGATTTATTAACCCATAATAAGGGACTTATTAGAATTTATTCATATAAGCAATTAAGAATAAATGAAACTAATTTATGGGGTAATTAAAGAATACTTATTGATTTTGGATAAGAATAATTGATATCGTGTAATTAAACAAGGATAGTTATATGAATGTAACTTAAAATATACAATTGAACCAAGGTGAATAATTAAGATGAGAAATGAGGGATTGATTGGTTAAGTGATTTGGAAATTTATTAGTGACAAGTGGATAATTCTAAATGGTTGAGGTTAGAAATTCAATCAGAATTAACTTAATTAATATCGGCTGCAAACAAGCTTTGCTTGTGGACGATTGAATGATGTTGGATGTCTTGAATGGGTAGATATCTCTGGTATGGAATATTGTGTATTCCAATTGAATAACTTGGGTTGGAATAACATGAGTTTCGAAGAGACCGGGGTCGGGTATTAGGAAATACCCGAAACCACTTCGATTTTTGTAACGACCCAGAATTTTTATTAATTAAAATTTGAATATTTATTTGATTTTATTTATTAATAAGTTAAATTTATAAGTCGAATAATTTTATTTCGAATAATTGGGTTTAATTGGATAATTAAATCGATTATTAAATAGTTGAAATTTCTGAAATAATTGAAAATCGAGTTTAATATGATTGAAATTGATTCGTAAAATTTTATTTTATCATATTGGATTTAGAATGATGTTATAGAACTTTTAAAATTGAATTTAAAGTTTATTTGTGAAAATTGAATATTTTAATATTTAAATCGACTAGTGAAATTAGCCATTTTTCGAGCAGTCCCAGAATTTGACTAAACTAGTTCCATTGGATCCGTAATAGTTTATTATTATTGGATTTCAACTTTCGTAGCAATCGGAGTTGTCGTTTGACCGTGGCAGCTTGAAACGCATCGAAATTGTTTTAATATTAATTTGCCGAGTTAAAATAGTCATTTTTTAAAAAGTCTCGGATTTCGACGAAACTAGTTTCATCGGATCCGTAATGTAATATTATTGTAAGGATTCAAATTTTATGTCAATTGGATTTACCGTTTGTCCGGGGCAAGCTAAAACGCCTAGAAAATCGTTTAATCGGTTTAATTTAAATTGAACGTTTATTGCCATAACTCACAAAGATGGCCGAATTAGCTCCCGAAACACGTTCCATTGTGTTCGAAACGCGGGGTAAACCTTAGGAATGCCAACCGGCACGCTTCGTTTGGAGTTCGGAAAATCTGGGATGAATAGTGTTTGAGAATTTTTCTATATAAGCCCATGTTTCTCACAAATTTGCAAAATTCCTAAAAACCTAACCCTAAAACATTCAGAGCCACCACCTACAACACAAATGGCCGAAATTTTCTTCCCTTCCCCTCAAATTATCTTCCAATCCGTCATTCAATTCGAGAAACTTTCAACATGAAAGTTGTAGAGGGCAATGTGATTGATATATCCAACGGCTAAGATGTTGATTGGTGAAGTGGATCGACCTAAAATTGGATGCAAAGCTCGAACTTTCGAACACGTTTTTCACACAAATCGAGGAAAGGGGGGTTGCGGTCTCTGGGCGAGGATGGCTCAGGTGTAGGCGCACGTCATGATGGCTTTTGATCGAAGTGGAAGTCGATGGGATGGCCGGGTGGTTTAGGGTTTCGAACGTCATATTTGGGTTCGGGGTCGCGTGTTAGAACCTGGGGAGATGGAAGAACATGACGCACGGCTTGGATCTTCGTGGCTCAGTGATGGACGACAGAGATTTAGCTAGGGTATACAATTAAAATAAAATGTTGTAAATTTATAAATTTAAATTCGTGTAACTTTAAATATTCGTATCTTTTTCATACGAGGTCGAAAACGTGCGAAACCAGTTGCGTTGGAATCGTATGGACGAGTACTACGCTATGGAATTGGATTGGAGTCATTTGGAGTTAGCGAAAATTTCGGGTAAAATTAAACGCGCGTTTAATTTTATTCGAAATAAAAGCTGAAAACGAAATTCAAAATCAAGGTGAGAACTTCTCACTCAATCGAATAGTTTCGATTTATATTTTAAATAGTTAGATTTAAAATTCTTGAATGTATGTTTGAATGATGATTGCTATCTATTGATTGTTAAAATAGACATTATGCGCCGTTAGTAAGCGGAGGTTATTTATTAAAAACATATACCGCGAATATTTCACAGTACGGTGAAATTGGTATTATTTATGTACTTAGAGTTGATTTCCCGCATTATATAGCGGATGAGACCCTATTGCACCGTCTATTAAGCGGATAATATTTTATAAAATCCCATATACCGCGATAATTCCGTACTGGAGCAGAATTGGTATTGTGCTAACATCTTTGGATGCAGGGAAACAGGTTGGAGGGATCCAACTGCATTCCTCAACTGTATTGATTTATTTACAGATATTTTGATATTTGATTTGATTATCATATCGATATTTTGTAGTTGGATGTCGTGATTGACTATTTGGTGCTGCTGCATCATCAGATCCATTTCTGAAGTTTAAAAAAAATGATTTTTGGTTTTAAAAGGAATTTTAAAGTGATTTTCGAAAGTATATGTTTTATTAAATTTTGAATTGTTAAAATAAATAAACATTAAAATTTTAACGCTATAAAAGGATGATTTTTATGAAATGTAAGCGAAAAGTGATTTTTGAAATAAATAGTTAATAAAAATATGAAATGGTTTAAATTGGAAATTTTGAACTATTACAAACAATTTTTATAAAAGACTTATAAAAATTGATATTTATAAAGTAAAAATATCGGAATTATAAAACGAATTTTTTATAAGTATTAAAGTGAAATAAAAATGGATTTCATAAGTGAACTGAAATTTACAAATTTATGAATTGTGAAGATATAAAATGAATAGATGTTGTAAAATAAAAGATTATAAGTAATTAACTTATAAACTGGGTTTTAAGCATACAAATGGGATATTTATAGAAATTGTTAATAAAGGAGATTTTATAAGTTGAAGTTGTTATAAAATATAAAGGAATCTTATAAGTAATAAGATTTATGAATTGTGAAGTTTTGAAAGAATGATTTTGTAAATAAATGAATTATAAGTATTTAACTTATAATATGGACTTTTGGTATATATTGAGATATACAAATGGAATTGGTAAATAAAGGAGATTTTTAAATCAAAGCTTATAAATAGAAATGGAATTTATAGACATTGTTTATAAATTCGAAATCAATGGAATTTGATAAATTGAAAGTTGAAAATTGGTTAAGGAAGTATATTCACGTTTTTGGACAGTGAATATATTATTATAAATAAAATGGATATGCTTGAGAAAATGAATATTATAAAATTAAGTTAATTGTTTTAACGATGTTTTAAAATGTGTTAAACATCGAAAACGTAGATTTCAACATTTATTGTTGAAATAGACGTTTTCGAGAAATAGAAGGAAATGGTGGACTATAACACAGTTGTTATAGTAAATGATTTTCGAAAGGAAATGTTTTGTTGTATAGTATTGAGATTTATATATCTACCTAAATTTCGAATCCCTATACCAGTGATTTAGGGTCGTCATAACAATGTTTTACGTAACATTCGTTTTGACCCAAATAAATGTGTTAAGAGAATGATTTCCTTAAGGAATGAAATATATACTTAAGTTTGATTTAAGTATATTAAATATTTTCCAAATGTTGAAAATAAATGGGTTTGTGAAATACTTATTATTAGAATAAGTATGGAAATGTTTTCCAATATGAACTGAATATTTTGAGACTTTATCTTTTAAAGACAAATTGAAAATGAATATTAAAAATCGATTTGGGAATCATATATTCATGGATATTTTGGAATTGTAAATTCACTAGGAAATTTATAAAGGAAAGGGAAATTTGTTTAAAAATAAACATTGATTTATTTTTGAACTGTGGGAATAAATTTACGGATTTGGAACGTAAATATAAAATAAATCGGTAAGGATTTATTTAATTGGTTTAAATGAACCATTTTGAAATGAAAGTATTTCCGCGTAAGGAAAGTGATTTGAAAATTTGTTTTCAAATGGTTGAAGTGTGAAAAATTATATGTCTAGTAAAGATATTTTGGAAAGTAAATAATTTAGGAAATTATTTGGAATTTGGTGATGTTGAGCATGCCTATTGATAGTTAAATAATCCGACTATCAATATTTACCTTTAAATAGGTATTTGTTGTGATTTGCTTGAATTTGAATGCCACACTTATTTTTAAAATAAGAGCTCACTATTCGAGTTAGCCGGGAAAGGACCTTGGGGTCGTATAACCCACTCCGAATATGTGATACGTCGTTATGGATTGCATTTGATGACCGGTGTTGAAGACCGGATATTTGTGAAAACGGAAGGATTACCGTCGAGTTACTCTACATCGGCTAATCTTCGATATAGAGGTTTTATCACCCTTAGTGACGGGAAGTCCGGTCGTGATTAGTGAATATCCGGAATGCAAGGACTTCTTTGTAAGTGTCTTCGGTTCTGTTCGATCCCGGAACAGACTTGTATGGATTGTATGTCTGACATTACAAATTGAGATATAAAGCTGATTTCTTTCAAATATATTTCTGTTGGTGGCGGAGAATTTATTCTCTTAGCTTAACACCCTTCTCTGAGACGTACGAGCTCAGAGGTTATGTAGTTGAAGGTTATTGGTGATATACTTCCAATTTGGTAGTGTGGCATGCTGAGTGTTGCTGTGAAATGATCATTGATTGATCATTTGTGATATAATCATTTGTTTGATCGTTTATCTTTGTGATCATTGCTTTGATCATTTGTTGACCTAAAGCACAACTTTTGTATAAAGCGTGGCTTTGTGGACGAGACTTCGTCTGACCTCACACCCCGGAAATGGTCAAAACAGGAAGGATGCCGCAAGGTTATTAGGGGGTAGCGCCCCTTTAGTGTATGTCATTCCTTCTGGATAGAGGTGGTATCATGGTATGGAGCCCAGATACTTAACCTATGTTGTTGCTGCAAATTTTGTGGTTGTTGGAAATCGAGGATCCTCGGATAGATCGGCTACGATCGTGGGATGACATATTCGTGTCAGTAGTTACCTAGTATGAAAGGTAACCCGGCCTTGTGTTGGCATAGATCCGGTTAGGTTCTCTGGACGTCTTTCCAGAGGCGTTTCCATGTGGAAATGGGAAGTTCCTTGGCCTGACCATTTGTTGGAAATCCAAAGAAACAATACGATCTTGTACGGTTTTAGTTGTATAACCTGCAATGGAATGTGGCGGTAACCTGCTATTGAACATGGTAGCTATAGTAGGCATAAGTGCGAAATGCCTATGTTGGCTAAGATTTATATCTTTACTTTCGAAATGATATTTTCTACACTATGCACTAGTAATAATATCAAATGTTTCTTTTTAATGCGTATCAAGCATCTTTGACTATCATAAGGAGAAATCTCCTCCGATTCTGCGTTTGCATTGTGTGTGTGTGCGGGAGGCCTTATGGTAGTCTCATTTTTAAAAGCATTGCGAATTGACTTTAAAAATATCCCTCTATTTTGTTTTAAAGATAAACTGTTTTAGTTCTCACACCAGTCACATGACTGACTCGAAGTTTATTGTTTTCCTTCCTAAACTCTAGGTGCCCACCAATTTCCACACGGGCAGTCAAGAGTTAAGGTTTATTAGGTTACTCTGGATTTAGGAGTGCTATGAAGCTCGGGATGCGAGCTACATATCGAGACGTACCACTTGTATATGATATTATACTGTGTATTATTCTGCTGTGTATTCTGTATGAGGACAAGTTTATATAACTGTTCATTGATGTATTGACTCTGTTGTCTATTGTTGTTGTAAACTCTGATAATGATGTAATGTATTGAATGTATAGTTCTTTGTTTTAATGATATTCAGATATTTATTATATGTTGTTCCGCTGCGATTGTGAGATTCTGATATTGTTCTGTTGTTTCTGTTCTGTTCTATCTTTTTCTATCTTCTTCTACCTTTTCTTCTTCTTTAACCCTAACGGTACGGTTTTCCGGCCTTCGATTGCTCGACAGTTGATACAGTGGACGTATTAATGTCGGCATTCGTGGACGAAAAATCGCAAACGTTACATTTGGTATCAAAGCTTATGGTTAAGCGACAACCATGGCTCTGTTGGGTGTTACTCATTAGAGATAGAGTCAGTAGTACTCTAGAATGAGTTTGAGTTTAATAATAGATATGAGTGTGTATTTGTTAGTGAATATAAATTGTTTTATATTGTGATGATTGGTTTGTTGAGTGGTATATAGATTTTGGTCAACACGAGTAACTAACGTTGTTGATAGGGATCTCTAAACACTTGAATAGAACAATTCGACACAGTATTGTTTTAATAGGGTAAATGAAATAATTTTACCTTGATTATATTTTATATATAAAGGAAATAATTTTTCAGAATTATTAAAGTGTATATGAATTGATTGTTTGGTTGTTGAATAAAAATAACAATTTTTAAAGAATAATTGTTTAAGCAAATGAATTATAAGTATGGAACTATAATTAATGTGATTTACAATTGTGAAATAATCTTATATACAAGAAGTGAAATTATATAAGTAAAAGACTTATAAATGTGATTTATATTCTGAAATAAAATTCCAGAGAAGTGTTTTGAAAACATTTGATATTTTGGGAAAATTATTTTGGAGAAGTTAAAGCTCTAAACTCTTTTCGGTCGTTGGAAAATAATTCCGATGATGATTGCAACATCATCGGTGTTCATTTTCGGGTTTTCAAAAGAGGGATTGCTGCCAAATTGTTTAAAAGAAAGTTGTTTGGAAAATTTGGATTTGGTTTTGGAAATTCAGAAGGTAATTTGAATTGATTTCAAAAAAGGTTTTGAAATGTTGAAAAGACTCTGGAATCCTATTTAAAATACTTATGGGAATGATAAATGAGTTGATAACTTATACAATTTGAATTTTGATAGAATAAATTTAACTTAAAGAGATAGAGTTAAATTAAAGTAAGTATAAGTAAATCAATAAAGATTCAAGTTGTAAATTGATGAATATAAGTGAAATAAGTTTTGAACTTATGAATGAGTTAATAAATTTAGCTTTGGTAAAGGTTAAATAGAATTTACTTTAGAATTGAAATTTAAATTGGATTTATAAGTGGAATCTTAAGTTAAATTGAAACAAATGATGTTGGAATTGAATATAACTGAAGTAAAGTTGAATAAAGTTGATTTTTGGTGTCAAAGGAAATTAATAAGTGAATTAATGAAATGAAGTCATTAAGAATTTGAACTTGAGTTATATAAATGAAATTCAACTTTATATTGTTAAAGGAATTAACAATTGAATTGATGAAGGGATGAAATATTAATCAATTGAATGTAAATAATTAGTATGAAATAATGAATATAAGTGTTAATTCACTAGAAGCTAATGTTATTAGAAATTGAATAAATTGAATGAAAGTCAATTTAATATGATCCAATTGGAATTAAATGTGTTGAACCAATTGATTGTAAATTTAATAAATTTGGTTATGTTGAATAAACATTGGTTGTTATTTGATTGTTAGTTGATTGTATATAAATTCATTAAGTGTTAATGAAAGTGAATTAGCGAAATTGGAAGCTAAAGAAATTGAATCCAACTTGGAAGAAAATGAACTTAAATGGAATTGAAATTTGATTTGGAAATGGACCAACTTAAATGTAAATTAGTAAATGCAAACTAATTGAAATTGGATATGAATAAATGTTACTAAAATCCAATGTTAATGAATCAATTGGAAAACCAATTCATTAAATGTTAATGAGAAATAAATTATATTGATTGGTAGTTGCATTTATTTCTATTGAATGCATTGCTATGTTGGCACATGTAGTTATTATGTTGCTATATGTTGTATATTGATACTATTTTCATATATGCATGATTCTCATGGTTTGTTGAGTGTTTAGTAGGTGCGGATCGCGTTTGCTTCACATTTGGAGCTCGCTTTCGCGCTATATTAGCCGTATATGCTCGCTAATAATAAATAAGGTACATATCTCGGATTAAATATCGTACTTTTACACTTTTTTCCCTGCGGGATGCCTCATCACTTGATGAGATGTATATTTGTGATATATATACTGTCATTTTTTTCGGATCGAGCCGCGCAAAGGAGACTATGGCGAATTTTTTCGAAAATTTAAGGCGTTAGAAAAAATTTGAAAATTTTGGGAAATTTTGTGAAAAGCTATAACTTTGGTTTTGGAATTGGAAGTTAAACAATAGTAGTTTTTTTGAAAAAATAACTAAGTATGATTTGAAAACTTAGTAAAGTATTGTAAGAAGTTTAACTATGGATTTTTGGAAAGTTAATTGATTCCGTAATTTTTCTTACTTGGCAATTTCGAGGACGAAATTCTTTTAAGGGGGGAAGATTGTAACGACCCAGAATTTTTATTAATTAAAATTTGAATATTTAATTGATTTTAATTATTAATACGTGAAATTTATAAGTCGAATAATTTTATTTCGAATAATTGGGTTTAATTGGATAATTAAATCGATTATTAAATAGTTGAAATTTCTGAAATAATTGAAAATCGAGTTTAATATGATTGAAATTGATTCGTAAAATTCTATTTTATCATATTGGATTTAGAATGATGTTATAGAACTTTTAAAATCGAATTTAAAGTTTATTTGTGAAAATTGAATATTTTAATATTTAAATCGACTGGTGAAATTAGCCATTTTTCGAACAGTCTCAGAATATGACGAAACTAGTTCCATTGGATCCGTAATAGTTTGTTATTATCAGATTTCAATTTTCGTAGCAATCGGAGTTGTCGTTTGACCGTGGCAGCTTGAAACGCATCGAAGTTGTTTTAATATTAATTTGGCGAGTTAAAATAGTCATTTTTCAAAAAGTCTCGGATTTCTACGAAACCAGTTTCATCGGATCCGTAATGTAATATTATTGTAAGGTTTCAAATTTCGTGTCAATTGGATTTAACGTTTGTCCAGGGCAAGCTAAAACGCCTAGAGAATCGTTTAATCGGTTTAATTTAAATTGAACATTTATTGCCATAACTCGCACAGATGACCGAATTAGCTCCCGAAACACGTTCCATTGTGTTCGGAACGTGGGGTAAACCTTAGGAACGCCAACCGGCACGCTTCGTTTGGAGTTCGGAAAATCCGGGATGAATAGTGTTTGAGAATTTTTCTATATAAGCCCATGTTTTTCACAAATTTGCAAAATTCCTAAAAACCTAACCCTAAAACATTCAGAGCCGCCACCTATTACACCAATGGCCGAAATTTTCTTCCCTCCCCCTCAAATTATCTTCCAATCCGTCATTCAATTCGAGAAACTTTCAACATGAAAGTTGTAGAGGTCAATGTGATTGATATATCCAACGGCTAAGATGTTGATTGGCGAAGTGGATCGACCTAAAATTGGATGCAAAGCTCGAACATTCGAACACGTTTTTCACACAATCGAGGCAAGGGGGGTTGCCGTCTCTGGCCGAGGATGGCTTAGGTGTAGGCGCACGTCATGATGGCTTTTGATCGAAGTGGAAGTCGATGGGATGGCCGCGTGGTTTAGGGTTTCGAACGTCATATTTGGGTTCGGGGTCGCGTGTTAAAACCTGGGGAGATGGAAGAACATAACGCACGGCTTGGATCTGCTTGGCTCAGTGATGGACGGCAGAGATTTAGCTAGGGTATAAAATTAAAATAAAATATTGTAAATTTATAAATTTAAATTCGTGTAACTTTAAATATTCGTATCTTTTTCATACGAGGTCGAAAACGCACGAAACCAGTTGCGTTGGAATCGTATGGACGAGTACTACGCTATGAAATTGGATTGGAGTCGTTTGGAGTTAGCGAAAATTTCAGGTAAAATTAAATGCGTGTTTATTTTATTCGAAATAAAAGCTGAAAACGAAATTGAAATCAAGGTGAGAACTTCCCACTCAATCGAATAGTTTCGATTTATATTTTAAATAGTTAGATTTAAAATTCTTGAATGTATGTTTGAATGATGATTGTTAAAATAGACATTATGCAACGTTAGTAAGCGGAGGTTATTTATTAAAAACATATACCGCGAATATTTCACAGTACAGTGAAATTGGTATTATTTATGTACTTGGAGTTGATTTCCCGCATTATATAGCGGATGAGACCCTATTGCGCCGTCTATTAAGCGGATAGTATTTTATAAAATCTCATATACCGCGATAATTCCGTACTGGAGCGGAATTGGTATTGTGCTAACATCTTTGGATGCAGGGAAACAGGTTGGAGGGATCCAAATGGATTCCTCAACTGTATTGATTTATTTACAGATATTTTGATATTTGTTGATTATCATATCGATATATGATATTCGGATGTCGTGATTGACTATTTGGTGCTGCTGCATCATCAGATCCATTTCTGAAGTTTAAAATAAAATGATTTTTGGTTTTAAAAGGAATTTTAAAGTGATTTTCGAAAGTATACGTTTTATTAAATTTTGAATTGTTAAAATAAATAAACGTTAAAATTTCAACGTTATAAAAGTATGATTTTTATGAAATGTAAGCGAAAAGTGATTTTTGAAATAAATAGTTAATAAAAATATGAAATGGTTTAAATTGGAATTTTTGAACTATTACAAACAATTTTTATAAAAGACTTCTAAAATTGATATTTATAAATTAAAAATATCGGAATTATAAAACGAATTTTTTATAAGTATTAAAGTGAAATAAAAATGGATTTCATAAGTAAACTGAAATTTACAAATTTATGAATTGTGAAGATATAAAATGAATAGATGTTGTAAAATAAAAGATTATAAGTAATTAACTTATAAACTGAGTTTTAAGCATATAAATGGGATATTTATAGAAATTGTTAATAAATGAGATTTTATAAGTTGAAGTTGTTATAAAATATAAAGGAATCTTATAAGTAATAAGATTTATGATTTGTGAAGTTTTGAAAGAATGATTTTGTAAAAAAATGTATTATAAGTATTTAACTTATAATATGCACTTTTGATATATATTGAGATATACAAATGGAATTGGTAAATAAAGGAGATTTTTAAATCAAAGCTTATAAATAGAAATGGAATTTATAGACATTGTTTATAAATTCGAAATCAATGGAATTTGATAAATTGAAAGTTGAAAATTGGTTAAGGAAGTATATTCACGTTTTTAGACAGTGAATATATTATTATAAATAAAATGGATATGCTTGAGAAAATGAATATTATAAAATGAAGTTAATTGTTTTAACGTTGTTTTAAAATGTGTTAACCATCGAAAACATAAACTTCAACATTTATTGTTGAAATAGACGTTTTCGAGAAATAGAAGGAAATGGTGGACTATAACACAGTTGTTATAGTAAATGATTTCCGAAAGAAAATGTTTTTTTGTATAGTATTGGGATTTATATATCTATCTAAATTTCGAATCCCTATACCAGTGATTTTGGGTCGTCGTAACAATGTTTTACGTAACATTCGTTTTGATCCGAATAAATGTGTTAAGAGAATGATTTCCTTAAGGAATGAAATATATACTTAATTTTGATTTAAGTATATTAAATATTTTCCAAATGTTGAAAATAAATAGGTTTGTGAAATACTTATTATTAGAATAAGTATGGAAATGTTTTCCAATATGAACTGAATATTTTGAGACTTTATATTTTAAAGACAAATTGAAAATGAATATTAAAAATCGATTTGGGAATCATATATTCATGGATATTTTGGAATTGTAAATTCACTAGGAAATTTATAAAGGAAAGGGAAATTTGTTTAAAAATAAACATTGATTTATTTTTGAACTGTGGGAATAAATTTACGGATTTGGAACGTAAATATAAAATAAATCGGTAAGGATTTATTTAATTGGTTTAAATGAACCATTTTGAAATGAAAGTATTTCCGCGTAAGGAAAGTGATTTGAAAATTTGTTTTCAAATGGTTGAAGTGTGAAAAATTATATATCTAGTAAAGATATTTTGGAAAGTAAATAATTTGGGAAATTATTTGGAATTTGGTGAAGTTGAGCATGCCTATTGATAGTTAAATAATTCGACTATCAATATTTACCTTTAAATAGGTATTTGTTGTGATTTGCTTGAATTTGAATGCCACACTTATTTTTAAAATAAGCGCTTACTATTCGGGTTAGACGGGAAAGGACCTTGGGGTCGTATAACCCATTCCGAATATGTGATACGTCGTTATGGATTGCATTTGATGACCGGTGTTGAAGACCGGATATTTGTGAAAACGGAAGGATTACCGTCGAGTTACTCTACATCGGCTAATCTCCGATATAGAGGTTTTATCACCCTTAGTGACGGGAAGTCCGGTCGTGATTAGTGAATATCCGGAATGCAAGGACTTCTTTGTAAGTGCATTCGGTTCTGTTCGATCCCGGAACAGACTTGTATGGATTGTATGTCTGACATTACAAATTGAGATATAAAGCTGATTTCTTTCAAATATATTTCTGTTGGTGGCGGAGAATTTATTCTCTTAGCTTAACACCCTTCTCTGAGACGTACGAGCTCATAGGTTATGTAGTTGAAGGTTATTGGTGATATACTTCCAATTTGGTAGTGTGGCATGCTGAGTGTTGCTGTGAAATGATCATTGATTGATCATTTGTGATATGATCATTTGTTTGATCGTTTATCTTTGTGATCATTGCTTTGATCATTTGTTGACCCAAAGCACAACTTTTGTATAAAGCGTGGCTTTGTGGACGAGACTTCGTCGGACCTCACACCTCGAAAATGGTCAAAACAGGAAGGATGCAGCAAGGTTATTAGGGGGTAGCGCCCCTTTAGTGTATGTCATTCCTTCTGGATAGAGGTGGTATCATAGTATGGAGCCCAGATACTTAACCTATGTTGTTGCTGCAAATTTTGTGGTTGTTGGAAATCGAGGATCCTCGGATAGATCGGTTACGATCCGGGGATGACATATTCGTGTCAGTAGTTACCTAGTTTGAAAGGTAACCCGGCCTTGTGTTGGCAGAGATCCAGTTAGGTTCTCGGGACGTCTTTCTAGAGGCGTTTCCATGTGGCAATGGGAAGTTCCTTGGCTTGACCATTTGTTGGAAATCCAAAGAAACAATACGATCTTGTACAGTTTTAGTTGTATAACCTCCCATGGAATGTGGTGGTAACCTGCTATTGAACATGGTAGCTATAGTAGGCATAAGTGCGAAATGCCTATGCTGGCTAAGATTTATATCTTTACTTTCGAAATGATATTTTCTACACTATGCACTAGTAATAATATCAAATGTTTCTTTTTAATGCATATCAAGCATCTTTGACTATCATAAGGAGAAATCTCCTTCGATTCTGCGTTTGCATTGTGTATGTGTACGAGAGGCCTTATGGTAGTCTCATTTTTAAAAGCATTGCGAATTGACTTTAAAAATATCCCTCTATTTTGTTTTAAAGATAAACTGTTTTAGTTCTAACACCAATCACATGACTGACTCGGAGTTTATTGTTTTCCTTTCTAAACTCTGGGTGCCCACCAATTTCCACACGGGCAGTCAAGAGTTAAGGTTTATTAGGTTACTCTGGATTTAGGAGTGCTATGAAGCTCGGGAGGCGAGCTACATATCGAGACGCACCACTTGTGTATGATATTATACTATGTATTATTCCGCTGTGTATTCTGTATGAGGACAAGTTTATGTAACTTTCCATTGATGTATTGACTCTGTTGTCTATTGTTGTTGTAAACTCTGATAATGATGTAATGTATTGAATGTATAGTTCTTTGTTTTAATGATATTCAGATATTTATTATATGTTGTTCCGCTGCGATTGTGAGATTCCGATATTGTTCTGTTGTTTCTGTTCTGTTCTATCTTTTTCTATCTTCTTCTACCTTTTCTTCTCCTTTAACCCTAACGGTACGGTTTTCCGGCCTTCGATTGCTCGACAGTTGATACAGTGGACGTATTGATTTCGGCATTCGTGGACGAAAAATCGCAAACGTTACAATTTTTTTATGTGAATTGCTTTGGTAAATAAATAGATTGAAATGAAATGATTTGAGTGAATTGAATTATTTTTCCTAAGTTGGTACTTAGCAAATTGATGATGGGATAAGTATTGTTTATAGCTAATTGCGAATTTGTTAAACTGATATATGTCACCCCGGGTTTATATAAGTTGATTTCTTTAGTATTCCTTGTTAGTTGAGATTACTCACGCTGGTTTCCAGCCTGACCCGGGTGCTACTTTGGTGTAATGCTCGGGTCAGACCGAGTGTTACAGATTTTCAGGTTAGGACGTTCTAGAGCTCAAAAGGCGAGCTGGATGGCAGTATCGTTTAGAGTATGTCCGCTGCATTTATATTATTATTAATTTGAGTCATGGTAATTGTAAATATTTAGAGACTGTATATAAAGTGAAACTCTGATGTATATTAAGTGTAATCGACAGATATAGTATCCTTTTGTAGACTGTTATTATTTATTATTATTATTTTTTATCCGCTGCGATTGTGAGATGTTTGGTGTTTCTTTTCTTCTTCTTCTATCTCTTCCTTCTTTTTTCATAACTATCTGGAATTTTCGGCTTAGAAAATTTCGGGTCGTTACATTATACTTATGATTGTATGGAATAGCCATGTAATGACTCAACGTGGGTCTTTTATAATTATATAACTTAGCCAAAACAGAATATCTTAGGGTAATAACATATGGTAGTCATATAACTTGAGATTATTATCGTACTAAGTGTGTAAGCAGTACTTTAATTATGGGAAATTATAAGGCAAAGTGACCATGTTACGACCATAGTTGGGTGCATGTTGAAACACTTGAAGCGACATACTACTCAAAAGGATATTCATCTTTTTCACTATAGAAGGTTTATATCACCATAATTGCTAAGTCAAATGAAGTCAAGTTCTCTAGCCAAATTATAAGGGTTCGTTGATAAATGTTCTCGGATTAAAATAAGGATATTAATAGAGTTATTGACCATGAACCTAACCCTGGATATCTAAGTGATACTGTGATGATGGAAAGAATATGTGTAAAAGTTATTGTTAGTAGGTAAGCTTGTACTAGATCAGAAATACAATTCTGCTTAAATGATCTTTAAGCATTGAACTTGACCCTACATCACGTTTTAGCAAAGTTCGTATAAGCTTCAGTATTTTAATTGTTTAAATATTGATTGTGGATTGAGTTCACGCTAGAGAATCAAATTAACAGCGTTGTTGATTATTTTTGAATTTGACTAATGGTAAAATTAATTTATAATAGTTATAAATAATAAATAAATATGTATGTTTTAATTATTGATTCTTAGCTAAAAATAGTACAGAATATTGTATAAAAGTTGTATGATGGTTTGTTCGACAAATGAGCTGGAATCAATTAAATTAAACGGAGTTTAACAGCGGTCAATATAGTGTTAATTATGCAAATACCTACCCCCTAGGGTCGGCCAAACGTATTCGATAAAGGGTTCAAATTGTTTAAACCAAGTCGCTTGGAACTGAAGCAAATGAGGGAGAAATGGGTAGCGTTTTATGGCTATAAATATGATAGCCTCTCCAACCCATTTGATACATCTTTTCTTTGCCTCTCCCTTTATATTGGTCGTTCATCACTATTAGTGAAGCCAACTCTCAACTTTGTAAATAGAAGAGAAGGAGGGGACAATGGAGCTCTATGAGGAAGTATTAAATAAATGACGTGCTAGATTCTTGGTAGGATCCTATTAGTGAAAAATACACCTTAAACCTATTATTTTACAAGTATATAGATATTCTTGTTACAACATCATGTTACCCAATTTATTATCCAACCATAATGATTAATAGAAAAATTATATATATATATATATATATATATTGATATACATATTAAATAATATAACATGTTTTACCGATTATTTAATGTATACGTATAAATATAATATATAGTTATATATAAAATTCTATATAATATAAATATAAAATTACCTTCTATGAAAATTAAAATAAAAATTATTTTAACAAAAAATAAATTTATTATATATATATTCATTAAAATCTAAGCCAATTTTGAAATATTTTCAATTAAAAAAATTATTTATGTACTTTACTAGTTTTTAAATAAAAAAATTAAATACACGCATACATACCTATATAATCCATAAGGATTATATATATATATATATATGCAGGTATGTATGTATATAAATCTTTGTCTTCGTTCGGATTATATACATCAATTTTTTTTCAATATGACTATATTTTTAATAGGTTAAATTATTTAAATCATATTGAATCATTTGATTTGATTATTTTGGCCTTATTTAAAATGTAGAAGAAAAATTCTCTTCTTAGCTGGCGATTATAGTTTTTTTAGAAGTAAATGTTTGCTAATATTGAAAAAAATTAATTATTTAAATATTAGTTTTGATTTTTAAAATTATTTAATAATCATTGAAAATAGTTAATATTGCTATCTGTATGTTTAAATATGTTTATACATAAAAATGTATATATTAAATTTATTTTTACAAAGTCCTCAGAAAGCATAGACAACCTTGGCTCCCACCGCTTCTTTGCTTGCTTACACGGAATGAATAGGCTTGGTGATTAACTTACCTTCTTGAAATAAAAAGCATAATGTAACGACCCAGAATTTTTATTAATTTAAATTTGAATATTTAATTAATTTTAAATATTAATAAGTGAATTTTTAAGTCAAATAAATTTTTATTTGAATTATTGGATTTAATTGGATAATTAAATCGATAATTTAATATGTTAAATTATGGAAATAATTAAAAATTGAGTTAAAAATGATTGAAAATAATTTGGAAAATTTTATTTAATCATACTGGAGTTATAGAAATATTTTAGAACTTTTAAAATCGAATTAAAAGTTAATTTGTGAAAATTGAATATTTTAATATTTAATAATCGACTGTAAAATAGTCAATTTTTGAACAGTCTCAAAATTGAACGAAACTAGTTCCATTGGATCCGTAATAGTTAGTTATTACCGGATTTCAATTTTCGTGTCAATCGGAGTTATCGTTTGATCGTGGCAGCTCGAAACGCATCGAATCGTTTTTAATTTAAATTTGGCGAGTCAAAATAGCCATTTTTCAAAAAGTCTCGGAATTCGACGAAACCAGTTTCATCGGATCCGTAATGTGATATTATTGTAAGGTTTCAAATTTCAAGTCAATTGGATTTACCGTTTGTCCGGTACAAATTAAAACGCCTAGAAATCGATTTAAATCGGTTTAATTTAAATTGAGCGTTTATAGCCATAACTCGCACATACTTCCGAATTAGCTTCCGAAACCTATTCCATTGTGTCCGGAACGCGGGATAAACCCTAGGTACGCTGGTTACGGCGTCTAAATCGGAGTTCGGAATTTCCGGGATGAATAGTGTCGCTCGTTCCTTATAAATAGCCCTACCCCTTCACAAAATTTGATAAAATATATTCCAAAACCCTAATTTGCTTCATGTAGCCGGCCCTAAAACTGAATGGCCAGAAATTGATCTCATTTCTTCCCTTTGATCTCTCAATCCATCAAGTTTTGGCTAAAAATTTCAACATGAAAGATGTAGAGGGTGATGAGAGCTACGATCTGAACGGTGGAGATCGCGAATGGCTTCACGGATTGATGGGAAATGGTGTAGGAAGTGGCCGACCTGCGCACGCACTCCCAGGTGGAGGAGATGGCCGAGCTTCAGGCCAAGGAAGGTGGAGGTAGCTTGCGTCGTGCTCTTCGTCGTGGCGTTGGAGTGATCGGATTTAGTCGAGTGAGGTGAATGCAATGTTTAACCCTAAAATTTCTATATGGGTTCGGCCATAACGTGTTTGGAGCTGTAGAGGGTAACGTGGGAGAGGGGGAGATGAAGGAAGTCACGGCCTTGATGATGCAGTGCAAGATCCAAGGGTCCATATGAGTTGAGGGTTTAAATTTTTAAGTTAGTTGTGAATTAAGTTATTTAAATCGTGTACGATCTTATAAAATTGATATCTTTTTCATACGAGGTCGAAAAAATGCAAACTCAGTTGCGTTGGAATCGTATGGACGAGCACTACGCGATGGAGTTGGTTTGGAGTCGTTTGGAGTTAGTGTGAATTTCGGGTAAAATTAAACGCGCGTTTAATTTTATTCGAAATAAAAGCTTAAACGGAAATTAAAACCAAGGTGAGAATTTCTCACTCAATCGAATAGATTTCGATTTTATTTTAAATAGTTAGATTTAAAATATTTGAATGCATGTTTGAATGATGACTGTAAATTATTGATTGTTAAAATAGACATTATGCGCCGTTAGTAAGCGGATGTTATTTAATAAAAACATATACCGCGAATATTTCATAAACAGTGAAATTGGTATTATATATAATATCAATATATATATATTGGCATATGTATATATTGCAGTTGATTGATTTCCCGCATTTTTTTGTTTAGCGGATGAGACCCTATTACGCCGTTATTAAGCGGATAATATTTATTAAGAACATATACCGCGATAATTTCGTACTGGAGCGAAATTGGTATTGTGCTAATGTTTTTGGATGCAGGAAACAGGTTGGAGGGATCCAACTGGATTCCTCAACAGTATTTATTTAATTTCAGATATTTTGATATTTGATTGATTATCATATCGATATATGATATCGTTGTTGTCGTGATTGACTATTTGGTGTGTAGCATCATTGGACCCAGATTTTGGGATTTTAAAATGGTTTAAAGTGATTTTTGAAAATATACTATATTTTTAGAATTAATCCATTTTAAATAAATAAACGTTATAATTTTTAAAGTTATAAAAATTATAGTTTTTTGAGAAATACGGTTAAAAGCTGATTTTTGAGAAAAATGAACTAATGATGTTATAAAATAGTTTAAACTGGATTTTTGAGTTTATTATTAAAAGTTTAAATATAGGATTTATAAAATTTGATTATTTTATAAATCAGAATGATGAAATTATAAAGGAATTTAAAGACGTTTTAAAATATTAGTATAAACTGATTTATATTAAAAGATTTATAAATGGATATTTATAAATCGAAATATTGACATTTTAAAACGAGTTTTTATAAGTGTTTGAATGAAGTGAAAATGAATTTCATAATAGAATGAAATTTATAGAATTATAAACTGTGAAGTTATAAATGAAATTTATAAATAGTAAGATTTATAAATTTGGTGAAATTATTTGAAGAATAGATTGATTAAATAAATAAATCTTATAAGTTATAAGGTTTATAAATTGAAAAGTCTTTAAAAAGAACGATTTTGTAAAATAATCGTTTTATAAGTAATTAACTTATAATGTGAACGTTTAGTTTATAATTTAGTTATAAACGGGAATAGGTTAATAAAGGAATTTATAAAAAGGAAGTTTTTATAAATAAATAGATATGGAATTTATAAACATTGTTTTGTAAATTCGCAAACGACTTATTTTGATAAGTTAATTGTTGAAACCTATTAATGGAGTTATATTCACATTTTCGAATAGTGAATAATCCTTTGAATTAAAATGAATAAAAGGATGATGTTCATTAACGTAGTATATTCACGTTTTTGAATAGTGAATAATACGTTAAAGGAAATGTTTTTGAATGTGATATTTTAAATAGAATTAAAACGATCTAACGATGTTTTAAAATGTGTTGAGATTCGAAACCATAGATTTCAACATTCATTGTTGAAATAGACGTTTTCGAGAAATAAAAGGAAATGGTAGACTATAACACTGTTGTTATAGTAAATGATTTCCGAAAGGAAATATTTTTGAATAGTATTGGGATTTATATATCTATTTTAATTTCGAATCCCTATACTAGTGATTTTGGGTTGTCGTAACGATGTTTTACGCAACATTCGTTTTGGCCCAAGTAAATATGTTTAAGTGAATGATTTCCTTAAAGAATGAAATATATACTTAATTCGATTTAAGTATATTGAATATTTTCTAAGTGTTGAAAATAAAAAGATTTGTGAATTACTTATGAATAAATAAGTATGGAAATGTTTTCCAATGTGAAGTGAATATTTAGAATTTATCTTTTTGAAGATAAATTGAGAATGAATAATTGAAATCGGTTATTCATGAATATTTTTGAAATATAAATTCATTTTGGAATTTATATGTGAAAGTGGAATTTGGTTAAAAATAAATATTGATTTATTTTTGAAGTGTTGAAATTATATATCTTATAAAGATATTTTGGAAAATAAATAATTTGGAAAATTATTTGGAATCTGGTGATGTATGCATATCAATTGATAGTTCAATAGCCGACTATCAATATTTCCCTTTGATTGGGTATTTGATATGATTGTTTGAATTTGAATGCACACTTATTTTTGAATAAGCGCTCACTATTCGGGTTAACCGGGAAAGGACCATGGGGTCGTATAACCCATTCCGAATATGTGATACGTCGTTGTGAATTGCATTTGAAGATCGGTGTTGAAGACCGGATATTTGCAAGAGCGATAGGATGACCTATCGATTGTTTCTGCACCGAGTCGCGCCGGTATAGAAACTCCATATGTGATGGTGAATCCGATCAGGATTGTGAATATCCGAGTTGCAAGGACTTCTTTGTAAGTGCCTTCGGTTCTGTTCGATCCCGGAACAGACTTGTATGGATTGTATGCCTGACATTACAATTTGAGATATAAAGCCGATTTCTTTCAAATATATTTCTGTTGGTGGCGGAGAATTTATTCTTTGCTTAACACCCTTCTTTGAGACGTACGAGCTCAAAGGTTATATAGTTGAAGTTATCAGCGATATATCCCAATTTGGTAATGTGACATGCTGAGTGATGCTGAAATGATCATTGTGTTGATTATTGTGATAGGATCATTTATTTGATCGTCTATCTTAGTGATCATTGTGTTGATCATTTGTTGACCCAAAGCATGGCTTTTGTATAAAGTATGTTTTTGTGGACGTGACTTCGTCGAGCCTCACATCCCGGAAATGGTCAAAACAGGAAAGATGCGGCAAGGTTATTAGGGGTTGCTGTAGCTCCCCTTAGGGTATGTGCATTTCCTTCTGGAAAGGGGTGGTATCATGGTATGGAGCCCAGATACTTACTCATGTTGAAAACACTCTATTTATTATGGTGTGATGTTGGATATCGAGCGCTCGGTTGAAAAGGTCCTAAAGGACCGGGGAATGGCGTGCTCGTGTCAGTAGTTACCCAGTTAAGGGGTAACCCGGCCTTGTGTTGGCAGAGTTCCGGTTTGGTTCTCGGGGATGTCTTTCCAGAGGCATTCTCAGTGGCAATGGGAAGTTCCTTGGCCTGACCATTTGTTGGAAATCCAAAGAAACAATACGTGACTTGTACGGTATTAGTTGTAGAACCTGCCATTTAATATGGTAGCTATTAGTAGGCATAATATAATGGTACCTATGCTGGCTAAGATTTATATTCTACTTTCGAAATGAATTTTTCCTACACTATGCACTAATAATAATATCAAATGCTCTTTTTAAATGCGTATCAAGCATGTTTGACTATCATAAGAAGAAATCTCCTCCAAGTCTGCGTTTGCATTGTGTGTGTGGTGGGAGGTCTTATGGTAGTTACATTTTTAAAAGCATTGCGAATTGATTTCAAAAAAAATATTCCTCTTTTTGATTTTAAAGTAAATAAACTGTTTTGAGTTCTCACACCAGTCACATGACTGACTCGGAGTTTATTGTTTTCATTCCTAAACTCTGGGTGCCCACCAATTTCCACACGGGCAGTCAAGAGTTAAGGTTTATCAGGATATTCTGGATATTCTGGAGTTGCTGGAGGCAAGCTGGATGGCATGACGTATTACTAGTTTATATAGTATTTCCTTTTCCGCTGCATTGTTGTTGTTGTATGTTGTTGTACACTCTGATGATATGATATGATGTGATGTAATGAAATGTATAATATGTAATAACTGATAGTTCTTTGTTTAAAGATTATTCATTTATTATTATATGTTGTTCCGCTGCGAATTGTGAGATTCTGTTGTTGTTCTGTTGTTGTTTCCTTTCTGTCCGTTCTATTTTTAAAATTCTTCTATTTTCTTCTATTTTAAAATTTTCTTTTCTCTCTATTTTCTATCTTCTCTCTTCTTCTCTTTTCTTTTCTTAAATTCTTTTTAAAACCCATAACATCTCGGTTTTCGGCCTTTGATTTCTCGGCAGTCGATAAAGTGAGTGTCGATGTCGAATTTTCGAAGAACGAAAATCCGTTGACGTTACATTTGGTATCAGAGCTGATGGTTAAGCGAGAACCATGGTTCTGTAGGGTATTACTCGTTAGAGATAGAGTCAGTAGTACTCTAGAATGAGTTTGAGTGTAATAATAGCTATGAGAGCGTATTTGTTAGTGAATATAAAATTGTTTTATATTGTGATGATTGGTTTATTGAGTGGTATATAGATTCTGGTTAATGCGAGTAATTAACTTTATTGATAGGGATCTATAAACACTTGAATAGAACAATTCGGCACAGTATTGTTTTAAATTGGGTAAATGAATAATTTTGCCTTGATTATATTTTATATATAAAGGAATAATTTTCCAGAATTATTAAAGTGTATATAAGTGATTGTTAGGTTGTTTGAATAATCTAAATTAAAGAGTAATTGTATAAGCAAATGAATTATAAGAATTGAATTATAATTAAAGTAATTTACAATTGTGAATAAACTTATATATATAAAAGTGAAATTATATGAATATGAGTTGTAAATAAAAATGAATTTAAAGTTAAATGAAAATTTACTTTAGAATTGGAATCTGAATTTATTTACAAGTGGGAATTTAAGTTATGTAAAACTAAGTGATGTTTAAATGAAGTATAACTTAAGTGATATTGAATGGAATTGATATTGGTATCGAAGTAAATAATCAAGTGGATTAAAAGAAGTGTGAACTTAAGTTATGTAAATGGAATTCAACTTAAGATGGTTAAATGAATTACCAATTGAATTGAATAAAATTAGAATTGAATGTTAATCAATTAAATGTAAATTAAGTTGATATGGAATAATGAATATAAGTGTTAATTCATTTAAAATCTAATGTTATTAGAAGTTGAATAAATTGAATGAGAATGAATATAAGCAAAGAAATTTGGTTGTAATTGATATACATTGGTTGTTATATGATTGTAGTTGATTGTATATAATTCATTAAGTATTAATGAAATTGAAAGCTATGTAATTGAATTCAAATTAAAAGTAAATAAATTTGAATAGGATTGAAAGTGAATTAGATTTAATTAGTAAATGCAAACTAATTAAAATTGAGAATGAATGTTGATAAAATCCAACGTAAACGAATCAAATGTGATTTAAAGTGAAAACCATTTCATTGAATATTAATGAGAATATGAATGAATATTGAATTGGTTATGGATGTTAGTAGATTATAGTTGGTTGATGTTTGCATTTGTTGTTTAGTTGCATTTGCTATATTATGTAGTTGTTATGTTGCTATATGTTGTATATTGAGATTATTTTCATATATGCATGATTCTCATGTTGTTTGTTAAGTGTTTAGTAGGTGCGGATCGCGGTTGCTTCGCATTTGGAGTTCGCTTTAGCGCTATATTAGCCGTATATGCTTGCTAATAAAAAAAATAAGGTACATATCTCGGATTAAATACCGTACTTTTACACTTTTTTCCCTTCGGGATGCCTCATTACTTGATGAGATGTATATTTGTGATATATATACTGTCATTTTTTTTTCGGATCGAGCCGCGCAAAGGAGACTATGGCGAATTTTTCCGAAAATTTAAGGCGTTAGAAAAATTTTGAGAAAATTGGGAAAATTTTGAAAACTTTAACTTTGATTTAGGAATTGAAAGTTAAATGATATAATTGTTTTTGAAATGATAACTAAGTATGATTTGAAAACTTAGTAAAGATTTGTAAGAAGTTTAATTATGAATTTTGGAAAATTAATAGATTTTGTAACCTTTCTTACTTGCAATTTCGGGGACGAAATTCTTTTAAGGGGGAAAGATTGTAACGACCCAGAATTTTTATTAATTTAAATTTGAATATTTAATTAATTTTAAATATTAATAAGTGAATTTTTAAGTCAAATAAATTTTTATTTGAATTATTGGATTTAATTGGATAATTAAATCGATAATTTAATATGTTAAATTATGGAAATAATTAAAAATTGAGTTAAAAATGATTGAAAATAATTTGGAAAATTTTATTTAATCATACTGGAGTTATAGAAATATTTTAGAACTTTTAAAATCGAATTAAAAGTTAATTTGTGAAAATTGAATATTTTAATATTTAATAATCGACTGTAAAATAGTCAATTTTTGAACAGCCTCAGAATTGAACGAAACTAGTTCCATTGGATCCGTAATAATTAGTTATTACCGGATTTCAATTTTCGTGTCAATCGGAGTTATCGTTTGATCGTGGCAGCTCGAAACGCATCGAATCGTTTTTAATTTAAATTTGGCGAGTCAAAATAGCCATTTTTCAAAAAGTCTCGGAATTCGACGAAACCAGTTTCATCGGATCCGTAATGTGATATTATTGTAAGGTTTCAAATTTCAAGTCAATTGGATTTACCGTTTGTCCGGTACAAATTAAAACGCCTAGAAAT
Source organism: Allium cepa (assembly GCA_030765085.1). Taxonomy (NCBI): domain Eukaryota; kingdom Viridiplantae; phylum Streptophyta; class Magnoliopsida; order Asparagales; family Amaryllidaceae; genus Allium; species Allium cepa. The sequence goes on along the minus strand of CM060938.1, from coordinate 442,183,950 downwards.
CGATTTAAATCGGTTTAATTTAAATTGAGCGTTTATAGCCATAACTCGCACATACTTCCGAATTAGCTTCCGAAACCTGTTCCATTGTGTCCGGAACGCGGGATAAACCCTAGGTACGCTGGTTACGGCGTCTAAATCGGAGTTCGGAATTTCCGGGATGAATAGTGTCGCTCGTTCCTTATAAATAGCCCTACCCCTTCACAAAATTTGATAAAATATATTCCAAAACCCTAATTTGCTTCATGTAGCCGGCCCTAAAACTGAATGGCCAGAAATTGATCTCATTTCTTCCCTTTGATCTCTCAATCCATCAAGTTTTGGCTAAAACTTTCAACATGAAAGATGTAGAGGGTGATGAGAGCTACGATCTGAACGGTGGAGATCGCGAATGGCTTCACGGATTGATGGGAAATAGTGTAGGAAGTGGCCGACCTGCGCACGCACTCCCAGGTGGAGGAGATGGCCGAGCTTCAGGCCAAGGAAGGTGGAGGTAGCTTGCGTCGTGCTCTTCGTCGTGGCGTTGGAGTGATCGGATTTAGTCGAGTGAGGTGAATGCAATGTTTAACCCTAAAATTTCTATATGGGTTCGGCCATAACGTGTTTGGAGCTGTAGAGGGTAACGTGGGAGAGGGGGAGATGAAGGAAGTCACGGCCTTGATGATGCAGTGCAAGATCCAAGGGTCCATATGAGTTGAGGGTTTAAATTTTTAAGTTAGTTGTGAATTAAGTTATTTAAATCGTGTACGATCTTATAAAATTGATATCTTTTTCATACGAGGTCGAAAAAATGCAAACTCAGTTGCGTTGGAATCGTATGGATGAGCACTACACGATGGAGTTGGTTTGGAGTCGTTTGGAGTTAGTGTGAATTTCGGGTAAAATTAAACGCGCGTTTAATTTTATTCGAAATAAAAGCTTAAACGGAAATTAAAACCAAGGTGAGAATTTCTCACTCAATCGAATAGATTTCGATTTTATTTTAAATAGTTAGATTTAAAATATTTGAATGCATGTTTGAATGATGACTGTAAATTATTGATTGTTAAAATAGACATTATGCGCCGTTAGTAAGCGGATGTTATTTAATAAAAACATATACCGCGAATATTTCATAAACAGTGAAATTGGTATTATATATAATATCAATATATATATATATTGGCATATGTATATATTGCAGTTGATTGATTTCCCGCATTTTTTTGTTTAGCGGATGAGACCCTATTACGCCGTTATTAAGCGGATAATATTTATTAAGAACATATACCGCGATAATTTCGTACTGGAGCGAAATTGGTATTGTGCTAATGTTTTTGGATGCAGGAAACAGGTTGGAGGGATCCAACTGGATTCCTCAACAGTATTTATTTAATTTCAGATATTTTGATATTTGATTGATTATCATATCGATATATGATATCGTTGTTGTCGTGATTGACTATTTGGTGTGTAGCATCATTGGACCCAGATTTTGGGATTTTAAAATGGTTTAAAGTGATTTTTGAAAATATACTATATTTTTAGAATTAATCCATTTTAAATAAATAAACGTTATAATTTTTAAAGTTATAAAAATTATAGTTTTTTGAGAAATACGGTTAAAAGCTGATTTTTGAGAAAAATGAACTAATGATGTTATAAAATAGTTTAAACTGGATTTTTGAGTTTATTATTAAAAGTTTAAATATAGGATTTATAAAATTTGATTATTTTATAAATCAGAATGATGAAATTATAAAGGAATTTAAAGACGTTTTAAAATATTAGTATAAACTGATTTATATTAAAAGATTTATAAATGGATATTTATAAATCGAAATATTGACATTTTAAAACGAGTTTTTATAAGTGTTTGAATGAAGTGAAAATGAATTTCATAATAGAATGAAATTTATAGAATTATAAACTGTGAAGTTATAAATGAAATTTATAAATAGTAAGATTTATAAATTTGGTGAAATTATTTGAAGAATAGATTGATTAAATAAATAAATCTTATAAGTTATAAGGTTTATAAATTGAAAAGTCTTTAAAAAGAACGATTTTGTAAAATAATCGTTTTATAAGTAATTAACTTATAATGTGAACGTTTAGTTTATAATTTAGTTATAAACGGGAATAGGTTAATAAAGGAATTTATAAAAAGGAAGTTTTTATAAATAAATAGATATGGAATTTATAAACATTGTTTTGTAAATTCGCAAACGACTTATTTTGATAAGTTAATTGTTGAAACCTATTAATGGAGTTATATTCACATTTTCGAATAGTGAATAATCCTTTGAATTAAAATGAATAAAAGGATGATGTTCATTAACGTAGTATATTCACGTTTTTGAATAGTGAATAATACGTTAAAGGAAATGTTTTTGAATGTGATATTTTAAAAAGAATTAAAACGATCTAACGATGTTTTAAAATGTGTTGAGATTCGAAACCATAGATTTCAACATTCATTGTTGAAATAGACGTTTTCGAGAAATAAAAGGAAATGGTAGACTATAACACTGTTGTTATAGTAAATGATTTCCGAAAGGAAATATTTTTGAATAGTATTGGGATTTATATATCTATTTTAATTTCGAATCCCTATACTAGTGATTTTGGGTTGTCGTAACGATGTTTTACGCAACATTCGTTTTGGCCCAAGTAAATATGTTTAAGTGAATGATTTCCTTAAAGAATGAAATATATACTTAATTCGATTTAAGTATATTGAATATTTTCTAAGTGTTGAAAATAAAAAGATTTGTGAATTACTTATGAATAAATAAGTATGGAAATGTTTTCCAATGTGAAGTGAATATTTAGAATTTATCTTTTTGAAGATAAATTGAGAATGAATAATTGAAATCGGTTATTCATGAATATTTTTGAAATATAAATTCATTTTGGAATTTATATGTGAAAGTGGAATTTGGTTAAAAATAAATATTGATTTATTTTTGAAGTGTTGAAATTATATATCTTATAAAGATATTTTGGAAAATAAATAATTTGGAAAATTATTTGGAATCTGGTGATGTATGCATATCAATTGATAGTTCAATAGCCGACTATCAATATTTCCCTTTGATTGGGTATTTGATATGATTGTTTGAATTTGAATGCACACTTATTTTTGAATAAGCGCTCACTATTCGGGTTAACCGGGAAAGGACCATGGGGTCGTATAACCCATTCCGAATATGTGATACGTCGTTGTGAATTGCATTTGAAGATCGGTGTTGAAGACCGGATATTTGCAAGAGCGATAGGATGACCTATCGATTGTTTCTGCACCGAGTCGCGCCGGTATAGAAACTCCATATGTGATGGTGAATCCGATCAGGATTGTGAATATCCGAGTTGCAAGGACTTCTTTGTAAGTGCCTTCGGTTTTGTTCGATCCCGGAACAGACTTGTATGGATTGTATGCCTGACATTACAATTTGAGATATAAAGCCGATTTCTTTCAAATATATTTCTGTTGGTGGCGGAGAATTTATTCTTTGCTTAACACCCTTCTTTGAGACGTACGAGCTCAAAGGTTATATAGTTGAAGTTATCAGCGATATATCCCAATTTGGTAATGTGACATGCTGAGTGATGCTGAAATGATCATTGTGTTGATTATTGTGATAGGATCATTTATTTGATCGTCTATCTTAGTGATCATTGTGTTGATCATTTGTTGACCCAAAGCATGGCTTTTGTATAAAGTATGTTTTTGTGGACGTGACTTCGTCGAGCCTCACATCCCGGAAATGGTCAAAACAGGAAAGATGCGGCAAGGTTATTAGGGGTTGCTGTAGCTCCCCTTAGGGTATGTGCATTTCCTTCTGGAAAGGGGTGGTATCATGGTATGGAGCCCAGATACTTACTCATGTTGAAAACACTCTATTTATTATGGTGTGATGTTGGATATCGAGCGCTCGGTTGAAAAGGTCCTAAAGGACCGGGGAATGGCGTGCTCGTGTCAGTAGTTACCCAGTTAAGGGGTAACCCGGCCTTGTGTTGGCAGAGTTCCGGTTTGGTTCTCGGGGATGTCTTTCCAGAGGCATTCTCAGTGGCAATGGGAAGTTCCTTGGCCTGACCATTTGTTGGAAATCCAAAGAAACAATACGTGACTTGTACGGTATTAGTTGTAGAACCTGCCATTTAATATGGTAGCTATTAGTAGGCATAATATAATGGTACCTATGCTGGCTAAGATTTATATTCTACTTTCGAAATGAATTTTTCCTACACTATGCACTAATAATAATATCAAATGCTCTTTTTAAATGCGTATCAAGCATGTTTGACTATCATAAGAAGAAATCTCCTCCAAGTCTGCGTTTGCATTGTGTGTGTGGTGGGAGGTCTTATGGTAGTTACATTTTTAAAAGCATTGCGAATTGATTTCAAAAAAAATATTCCTCTTTTTGATTTTAAAGTAAATAAACTGTTTTGAGTTCTCACACCAGTCACATGACTGACTCGGAGTTTATTGTTTTCATTCCTAAACTCTGGGTGCCCACCAATTTCCACACGGGCAGTCAAGAGTTAAGGTTTATCAGGATATTCTGGATATTCTGGAGTTGCTGGAGGCAAGCTGGATGGCATGGCGTATTACTAGTTTATATAGTATTTCCTTTTCCGCTGCATTGTTGTTGTTGTATGTTGTTGTACACTCTGATGGTATGATATGATGTGATGTAATGAAATGTATAATATGTAATAACTGATAGTTCTTTGTTTAAAGATTATTCATTTATTATTATATGTTGTTCCGCTGCGAATTGTGAGATTCTGTTGTTGTTCTGTTGTTGTTTCCTTTCTGTCCGTTCTATTTTTAAAATTCTTCTATTTTCTTCTATTTTAAAATTTTCTTTTCTCTCTATTTTCTATCTTCTCTCTTCTTCTCTTTTCTTTTCTTAAATTCTTTTTAAAACCCATAACATCTCGGTTTTCGGCCTTTGATTTCTCGGCAGTCGATAAAGTGAGTGTCGATGTCGAATTTTCGAAGAACGAAAATCCATTGACGTTACACATAAAGCGAAAACCGAATATAGTTTAGTACATCCAGATGGGAATGGGAAAGAAAGAGTGAGAGGACAGATCGGTTTACCGACATGTGATACCGAGAGGGATACGCCAAAGCAACAGTAAGGTACTCTTGACCCCAGTCTATATGAATGAAACTATGCTAAAGAACGCGGTGAGGAAGTATGTCATGTTGACTAGGTGAGGAGAAAGAAGAATGAGTCACTTAGGGAGTCCATCCAAGCTTTAGCAACTAATATATATACATCTTAAATTATATTTACATATAAACTCAACACACACAACTAAATACATAAAACAATTATATATATATAGGTGCGTATCTATGCATGCTTGTGTATTATTGGCCAAGTAAAAAAAGTTATATATATATTTGTATAATTACATTCATGTGATTTATTATATATATATATATATATGGAGTTAAATCTCCGCTAAAGCCCTGCAAAATCCCCGCTGGAGCGCATAGTGCTCTTCAATTGCTACGTTTTTTCAGCTTAGTGCTTTTAAATAGTAGATCTACTTTGAGCCCTACTATTTTCCGTTACACCTGCTAAGTCAAGGCATTTTAGTACTCGCTTTACCAACATTAATATAAAAAGTATATTTAACTAGTTCTCTTTTAAACCAAATTAACAAAGTTACAGTAATGACCTAATTTTAAGGCATAAGTGCCCAATGTAAGTTAGAAATTTACTGTAGTCATTAAATTTGGACTACATAAATCATCGTATTATTGGATTTTGTTATATAGGATTAAACAATATTTCTTTCTCCTATACAAATGATGTGAGAATGAGAATAAATTAACTATAGATATATGGTTTTGCATGTAATGAACCCTGTTGCACCTCCTCAATTTTCAACTATCCCCGCTATAACTTTTTATACCTCCACCGCAATAGAACCGCTAGGCACTTTAGCTGCAAACACACAGATACACACACACACTTATATATATAGAAGAAATTTTCATATTATGAATATGACCATCACATTTTTTGAAATTTAAGTTTAAAATAAATTGATAAATTAATCTAAATAAAATTATAACAATTTTAGTTTTAAAAAATAATAATAAATGAATATTTTAATTAAATTAAATAAAATTTAAATTAGTCACAACTCTTTTATTAATAAAATACTAAATTTGATTTAGTATAAATGAAATATAATTATCACAAACACAAATTAAAGATCTTGCACAAATTAATAACTCTTTTAAACGCATTACAAGCGCACTTGATTCAACAATGGTACTAGAGCCCGTATTATGCTTGGGTGAATAAATTAACCAACATAAAGGGAAATTCCTTAAGAAAAAATCAAAGTAGAAGGTTGTCTAGGAAAGGGTTCTTAAATGAAGGAGAAGGTTTCTCTAAATAAAGACACTTATAGTAGAAAACATCGCGAACTCCTAGACCTAACCTGGCACATCGAAATGGTCTGATTCTATGGGATACCCTAGTAGAAGCCTTAACGTTAGTTGAGTCTTAAGTTAATTAAAATATTGCATTTGAATATTGTAAAATAATTTAAGATAGTTTTAAATTAAATAATCAATCGGATAATTTATTAAAATTTATAAAATGCCAATTTGAGTTTTTGTAATTTTGAACTAAAATTTATGAGAGTTAAGAATATAGTTTAAACATTTTGAAAACTTGTATTCATAAAAGTTATAAATTGAGCAACTTTAATATTATTTTAAATTATATACATATATATATATATATATATATATATATATATATATATATATTTACATGTTATATTTACAATTGATTGCAATGTTTAATTAATGAAAGGTAATGTAACGAACGAGATTTTCTACCCTTGAAAATTGACACTAATACGTCCAATATATCACATGCCAAACATTCAAGTGCCGAAAGTACCGATTTGTTAGGGTTAAAGAAGAAGGTAAAAGATAGAAGAAAACTAAACAATACAGAATCTCACAACGCAGCGAACAATATATAATACTACAATGATCTTTACAAAAAGGAAACATCTTTATTCATATATACAACATCAGAGTATGCTAGACTTATCCTAAATTTGGAAAGTTATAGAAACCTGTCCTTATATTGACAAACATACAGACTCTATAATACAGTGGAAGAAAAATATACATGAAGAAGTGTGACGACCCGAAAATTCGTACCCTTTGAATCGACAATAATCCACACATGTACGACCCAAAAAGCACAAACTGACGAAAAGTAAAGAGAAAGAAAAGAAGAGAGAAGAAGAGAAGAGAAGAAAGAAAGAAGATACAACCAAACAAAATAATACAGAATCTCACATCGCAGCGGAAAATATATAATATCATATCAATTGTAACAAAGATTTCTGTATATTATTTAAATTGAACTTTCTATTATTTTTAAAAAAAATTTAAATTTGTTTTATTTCAAACATTTCATTTTTAAATATAAATGATGATTATTAAGTGATTTATAGTTCAAACTAGTATAATTTGAATATTTTACTAAAAGGTGAATTTCTACTCAAACTGTTTAAACTTTGACTTTTAAAATTAAAATTTAAATCATTTTAAATCTTAAATTTTATCTTTTATTATGAAAATAGATTTAATATCATGAATACCATTTTTCGTTTCGTTGAAATTGGATTTAAATTGTGAAAGTTATACCCTTTACAATATTAGGTGTATATAGGGTTATTTAACAATATTTATTGTTTCAAATTGTATAAATGATATTTTACTTGATATATATTATTCTAATTTGTATATTTATGTTTTACTATGTATATTTTGACTTTAAATATTTTTAAAATGATAGTAGAATTTTTCCAAAATTTACTGTATTTATTTCCTATTTTTAAAGGCTGTTTCTAATTTTCTGTTATTTTCTTCATATAAATTTTATTTAATTAAATATTTTTTTTATTTTGTGAATGCATTTTTATTTTATGTTATTTTATTTGTTATAAATATTTTTACAAGTCCATAAAGGTTTTCTAAAGTTCATTTGAATCTATTTCTAATTTTAAAGCCTAGTTTGCAATTTTAAGCCATTTTCTTAATTTAAATTCTATTTAAATTAAAATTTAATTATTTATTTTATATATTTATTTTCACTTCTGATTTTTTATCTTTATTTATCAGTTTTTTTAAGTATTTATAAATTTAAAATGAATAAAAGAAATTTGAAAGGTTGGGACTCTTGATTTGCTTAAGACTTTTGGGTTTTCCACCTCTTTGTTTTCTAACTCATGCATTCATTATGGTTTGGCCGACTTCATTCTTCCTCTCAGCTGATTATTTCTCATTCCATTCTATTCTCCTCAATCTCAAAAAAATATCCGGCCTCCATCAGTTTGCAAAAAATTTGGTAAAAACTCTTTCTTTTTTCATGTTTTCTCTTGTTTTAATGCGACTTACACTTGCTCCTTCATCTACATTGGATCGGCCAGCACCACATCCACCACCTTGGGACCGCCACCACCATCCCCTTCTGACCAACAGCACCTCCAGCACCTTCCCATGCCATAGTCGAGCCCCTATGTGAAGAAAATCCACCTTAAAGTGAACCAACATCACCTATATGCATACAAGCCGAGCCATCCACCTTCTATCACCTCTCTCCACCACATGGCCGACCATGTACCACCTCCACCTCCTGTTCCAGACCTAACACATCATGTCACATCACCACCTGACCCCTTGATCCATGGCCATGCCCCTCCATGCCTTGCCCGAGCCTTGTAGTGGCCTTGAACCTATGCTTTTGCCTTGTATTGGTAGTTTCTACATCACCAAATGTTGCATCACTTTCTCTAGGTTAGGCCGACCCATACACCACCACCACCAGCCTTTTCCTGACACATACACCTCTGCCACACCTGTAGTTGACCACTTGAAGACTGGCCATGATTTGGAGTGCCTTGGCCATGACCTTTAGTGCCTTGAGAACATTGTGTTGCCTTGTAGTTGTTGTTTCATGCTCACAAACCTTTGCTCCATCATTTTCCCATGCTATGGCCGACCTTTAGGAACCCAAACCTGATCTAAAACCACGCTGTAGCCATGCCATTTCAGATCATAGCTGAAGCATAGATGGTAGAAAGCAAGTGCAAACACCTTGGCTTTGTTTTATGCATCCAATTCTAGCATTGTTTAATGGTATCTTGTGTTGAAACTTATGTGTTGTTTATACTTGTTTGTTTGAATTTGTTCAAGGAATTAATCTTTGGCTCTCCCATTCTCAAATCATATTCGAGTTGTCGTGCCTTCATAGTTTATGTGTTGTGTGCTTTGGTTGTAATCTCCATCAAATACAGGTGAGCATTTCTCACCAGACATTATGTACTTATATAAGTAGTAAATTGACACCCTGTGAATCTGTAGAACTATATTAACATGTTATAACTGCTTATATTATTATCATATGATGTTCACACCTGTTATTACACCTGTTATATCATATGTTACTGTTATTTCATGATATTCTGTATATTTTATCAATTTATCACACTGCAAGTTCCCTGTAAATTAGAAATCACTATGGGTTGAAATGATACATACCCGAACGGACTTTAGAATAAGGAAAAATTGTTATGGGCTGAAATGATAGGCCTGAATGATTTTCAATTTATTTCATTTACTTGGGATTGCGGGTTTGAAATGATAAAACCCGGATTTTCTTTGTAAATTACGAGTTGAAATGAGATATTACCCGTATCACTTTACCTAGCGTAGAAAATTATATACAGACCCGTAGTTAAAATATGTTTTTCTAAAAATTTTAAAATATTTTAGAAATTTAATTATTATAATATTTTGATTTGAAATTTAATAAAATATAAATTTTGTAAAGTATTATTGATTTTCTGGAAATCTATAAGTTAAATAAATTATGGAAAAGTTAGAAAATATGAATGTAAGTTATTTTGGAAATTTTGATTTAATTTTTAATGGAATTTAAATAACTTTGAAAATATGATAAATTTATGATATTTTGAATTTAAATTAATTTAAAATGATTTTATAACATATTAGTGATTTTTAATAAAGTTAAAATGTGAAATGAATGAATATTTTAAGTTGAAATTTTGAAATATAACTAAAATTGGAAATTTATGAAATTGGCTTAAAAGTGAACTTTTAGTTAAGTAAATAAAAATAAAGCTAAGTTATATTTGAGAATTTGAACTTAAGTGTTAAGTTGAAATTTAACGCAATGAATTTAAAATTGAACATTGCAATTTGATAAGTGAATTATTATTAAATCTTGATTTTTGAATGGAAATTTAACTTTATAAAATCATGAACTTGAGGAAAATTAAATGATGTTTATAAATGTGAAAATGTATGATTTTATGAGTTAAAAATGTTTTAAATAAAAAAATATAATTGGTTGAGAAATTATATTGAATATTTGAAGTTAATTGACTCCATTTTTGAAATGCTATTAATTACAATGTAAATGATATTACAGCATTTGTAAATGCTGTAGTTGATGATAATGAACTAAAAAGCTAAATTGAATTAAAAGCTATTATAGCAATTTTTGTAAGTGCTATAATTTTTGAATTTAACTAAGTTTATTTGAAATTTAAGTAAACCCTATTACAACATTTTAAAATGTTGTCTTTTGTTAAATTGAACTGTTTTGAATGTATCTTTCCGTAGCATTTTCTAAATGCCACGAAAAGTGAATTTTCACTGTTTTGATAAACTTAAGTGAATAAATGAACTTTGGAAGTTGAAAATTTTGGAAATTTAGTAATTTAATTATTGAACGTAATAACTTCATTTTAATGATTAAAAATGATTTTTTTTGAATATAAACTGTTTTGAAATGTGAATTGAAATGGTGTTTTAAATTGAATAAAATGAATAATGATTTGAAATGAATGTGGTTTTGATATTTTGATATATTAAATGATTGAAATGTGGTTTGAAAAGATATGATATTTTGATATATTAAAATGATTTGAAAATGGAGTTTTGAAAGATATGACATTTTGATATTAAAATAATTTGAAAGGAAGTGCTGAAAGATAAGATATTTTGAACGAAGTTTTGAAAGGTTATGATATTTTGATATATTAAAATGATTTGAAAGGAGTTTTGAAAGGATATGATAATTTAATATATTGAAATGGTTAGAAATGACTTGATATTTATTTTGATAAATATTTGAATCGAAAGATATGGTATGATGATATATTGAAATGGTTTGGAAATAATTTAATCTTTATTTTGATAAAGATTTGGGTTGAAATGATATTTTATTTTGAAGTATAAAATATATTTTTTTAAAAGTTATAACTACGGGTTATAATAACGATTGGTTGTTAAAGACACCGGGATCGGATATTGTCTTATAGTCGGCCAATACCGAAAACCACTTTAACAACTGTGTACGCGGTGGAGATTCCAGAATGAAGTAGGATGGTGGCGACGTTATATTACGTGGACCCAACTCCCGTGAGTTGGCATAAATGACTAAAACAGGAGCTATACCGGGCTACACAAAGGGTCGCACCCTTTCATTGAGCATGCTCCATCGTAAACCATTCTATTACTTTTGTGATTCGATATGTGGCGCCGCTTTGATTCGGTGGTATTGTTCGAGGTGGGCGGAAGCTGCTGGCTTGCCGTCACCATCGGTCCGGGAGTGCAAACGGTGTATCCACCCTGGCATTGCCACGCGTGCCGTGTCATCTCCTTATAGCGAGCCCACTACGATTTTGGTTTTAAAGATCCGACCTCGTTAAGGTTCACCATCCCCTTAATGCTATTTTCTATATGATTATACTTTACTGATTAGACACTATAGTATATAGCGTATATTACTACATAGTAAATAGTTTAACGGATCCTTAGAGGATGTGCGGGCCCAAGCATCTTCTAAGTTACCTGTACTTTTACTACAATTCACTTGAGTTGGTTTACATTGTATAAGTATGTATATCCTGACTCGAGTGTTTGTATTTTTATTTACGCTCGGGTCAGCCTGAGTTATTCACAGATTTGGATTTCCACTTTCTGGAGATTGAAATCGCTGGAGTTTATCTACTTGTCAAGTTTATCTTTTGCAGTCTGTTGCTCCGTTCAGCTCTTGTATTAGTAGACTTCTATGTAGTGAGACTTCCTTTGTACTTTATTTCTTCCGATGTATTTTAGGTAACTCTGATATTTTTATATAGTAGCTTCATGAACTACTATTTCTTTTACTTCCGCTGCATTATTACTCTGTGTCTGTGATCTGTGATTTTTATTTACTGTATATTCTGAGATTTGCCGAATTTTTATTTACAACGCGGTATTTTGAACAATTCAATTCCGGCATGAGTGTCTACCTATACACTTATAACGGATGCGAATGGTTGAAAATACTGGGTCGTTACATCAATGATCTTTACAAAATAGAAACTGCATATACATACATCAATCAGAGTTCAACAATCAACCAGAGTTATCAGCTTGAACAGTTATAATAATCTATCTTCACAAAAGCCGATAATAAACAACAGCTAAGCACAGCGGATAATCAATTATCAAAATAGATACGCGTATATGAAAATGAAGATCTCCAGCACTCCTGCTGAAGCTCCAAAAGCACCAGCCTAAACCTGTAAATATACTCGGTCTGACCTGAGCATTGAAAGGGAAGAACGCTTGGATCAGTCTGCTAAACGAGCATGAGAAACACACATAATTGAATTTATTAAATTACCAAACTTTTCCTCTATCGAAACAATAGTATCTCGTAAGACAAGTCCACATATGAACACGGACATGTTTTTACCTTATGATAACTAAATCATTTCATATCAAATCCTTTTATATCATAGTAGCATCTACTATATACAAATAATATTAATCATAGCCGAAATTGTTACATTAATTAAATTCCAGCATATAGCCCAATTGGGTAATACAATCAAAATGGCAAACACGTAGTGGAGTTTGGATTTACATACAAATGACCATGTGAAGGGACTACCTTCCGGCAGTACATCTCTAGAAAAATGTACCGAGGACCATCACTAAGGATCCTCTACCAACACAAGACCGGCCCACCTCTATAACTAGATGGTACCGAATATATCATCCTTCGGTCGTTACCGACCTTTACCGAGGGCCCTCTAGCATACAAGCCACAATAATCAGATACACGGCGTCATAGCGTGTAAAGATATATCTAGAAGAGGATGATCATATCCTACTTAGGAGCGACCCACTTTGCCTTGCCGCATCTAACCCAGTTTTGGTCATTTCCGGTTGATGAGGCTAGAAGCAACAATTACCTTTCACAATCACAAATCACATCACTTTGAATGCCACACGGCCATTTCCGTTGATTACTAATTGCCTTCCAAAAAAATACAACACTTAAGCTCATACGTCTCAAGGAGGGTGTTAAGCTAAGAGAAGTTGCCTTCTCCGCCACCACTGATGCATGTTTGTAAGAACCAATGTACGCAATCTATACAAATGCAATGTCAGACAAACATCCATACAAGTTGTCTAGGAACATGACAAACCGAATGTACTTTCCTACCACTTCCTGTTGGGAAATCCCTAGGATTAGTAGCGAATAGTCCTCGCATTGGATATTTCATAATGAAAAGACCACTGCTACTGGATGTATATTGGAATTTTAACCCCAAACAATCAACGAAAAGTCCCCCACTATGAAAATCCGGAATATCAATATCATCACAAGCAACCTTCACAATCATCGCATATACGTTGGTCCGAAGTGGTTTTCAGATAAATCTCATCCCGGTCTGTTCGCACCAACAACACAAAAGCATTTCTCAACCTCACATAGCAACTAAGTCTCATAGACTTATCACGTCTCCAACTTTCAACTTGCTATCCTTCGGGCTAAGAAGGAAGCTCGGTAGATTGAAGTAATACTCCGCACTATACGAATCAACATTCTCAACACAAGTGATAGTTAAGCCTACACAGAAGGCTACGTACTAAGTGTACGGCTAAATAGTTCCCACATCAAGTCGAGAATCTAGAATTTTGACCAAGTTTGATAGTCGGTTATTTAACTATCAAAACAAACATAAAAATATTCAGCACTATAACAATCACTAGGCCCTTTTTAATTAATCTTTTATAAATTAAATTACTTGTCAAATATTCACTTCAAATTATCTTTAAAACAAGATATATTTCCAAACCATTTCAACTTCTATATTAGAAAACATTTCCATATACTTATTTAATAATAAGTAATTCACAAATCAATTTATTTACAACACTTAAAAAATATTGCATATACTTAAATCACGATTAAGTATATATTTTATTCTTTAAGGAAAACGTTCACTTTAAACATCTTTTATTTGGGTCAAAACGGATGTTGCGTAAAACGTCGTTATGACAACCCAAAATCACTAGTATAGGGATTCGAATTAAGATAGATATATAAATCCCAATACTATATAAAAACATTTCCTTTCCAAAATCATTTACTATAACAACAGTGTCATAGTCCATCATTTTCTTATTTAGCGAAAACATCTATTTCAACAATGAATGTTGAAATCTATGCATTCGATACCTAACACATTTTAAAACCATCTTTAAGACATTTTATTCCATTTAAAATATCACTTCCAAAACATTTATTCAACATATTATTCACCGTCCAAAATCATGAATATACTTCATTTATCAAATTCAAAACTTCTACACATTTATTTTAAAAGACTATCCACTGTCCAAAATCGTGGATATAATTCCCAAGCAAATTCTTTATTATTTCAATATTTAACTTAAAGGATAATTCACGGTCCAAAATCGCAAAAATATCTCCTTTAATAAGCTTTCATATTTACTTATCAAATTCAATTGATTTCGGAGTTATAAAACAATGTTTATAAAGTCCATTTATATTTTATAAAAACTTCAAGTTATAAATTCCTTTTATTTACCGATTCCATTTACATCTCATTTATGTGCCAAATCCAAATTTATAAGTTAAATACTTACAAATAATTTATTCTACAAAATCCATTCATTTTATAACTTCACAATTATACATCTTATTCACTTATAAACTCCATTTATAACTTCATTTTAACACTTATAAAACTCGTTTTATAATTCCATTATTCCAATTTATAAAATATCAATTTTATAAATCTTATATATATACATTTTATAATAAATTCAAAAATCTCAAATTATACTATTTCACAAAATAGTTAACTTCATATTTCAAAAATCACATTTCAATATTATTTTCCAAAAATCATAAATTTTATAACATAAAAATTATAACGTTTATTTATTTAAAATGAATCAATTCCAAAATTCTATAAACCGTATACTTTCAAAAATCACTTTAAAATCCTTTTAAATTTGGAAATCATCACTTCAACATTTTTATTTTCCAAAAATAGCTCAATGCTGCAACAGCACTAAATACAACAATCACGGCAACCAAAACATCATATATCATATGATAACAGTATGTATAACAATATCTGTAAATAAATCAATACTGGTGAGAAATCTAGTTGGATCCCTCCAACCTATCACTTACAACAAATATACATATTAGAATATGTGTACAATGTCCGCTTCAAGGCAGACGCGCATATAAAGTGTCATCCGCTCATACACGGGAACGTACAGGGTCATCTGCTCCACTAGGCAGGTATATATCCAAATACTAATCAATATATCATATATCATCCAAATAGTCATTAGTCATCATATAATAAATTATTTCTCACTTATATAAAATATCAGTGAGTCAGAAAGAGTGAGTTGTACTCACATTGCTTGTAGTCGTTGCGTTAGCGATTTATTCCGATTAAAATTAAACAGGCATTTAATTTCAACCAAAATTTTCACTAGCTCAAATAAATCTCAATCTAGCTCCATAATGTAGTGCTCGTCAATACGGTTTCAATGCAATTCGTTTCGTGCAAAACGGACCTCGTATGAAGAAGTTATGACATTTTAAAGTTTATATGAATTATATATAATAAAATTTCAACTTTTATTTTCATTTTTAAACCTAGAATTCATCTCGGCCCTTGATTTTTCTTAGCTCCAGATCTGGCTGTGCGTGACCTTCTTACCTCTCACGTTTAACATATGCGCAAAATAAACCCATCTCCATTCGATTTCCCTTGAATGCCGCAGCCACCACGATGAACGAGATCCCATCACTCCACCACCAAATCGAAGCTCATGTCGAAACACGCCACCACCAAGAGAATGGCTGAGGTCGATCCCTCCTATGCTTGGAAAAACATGCACGAACGTACGAACTTCAATGCCAAATCGTGGTGAATTCTCACCTCCGATGACGATCATCACCGTTGGATTTATAGATCCCGTAGCCCACTACGTTTTTGTAGTTGAAAGTTTCTTGAATCGATTGACGGATTTGAAGAAAAATAAAGAAGAAGGGAACGTAATTCTGGCCATTATTTTCAAAGTGGCGGCTAGGGTTAGTTTGCCCTAGGTTTGTTGCAAATGAAGAAAGAGGGGGCCTTTTATAGAAAATTGCAAAACACTATTCACCCAGAAAATTTTCGAACTCCAAACGAAGCGTGCCGCCTGGCATTTATAATGTTTTAACCCTATTTCAAACGCAATGGAATATATAACGAGAGCCAATTCGGTTGTATTTGGAAGATAGGTTTTCGAATCGAATATTTAAATTTAAAATTCACTTAAATAGATTTCTACGCGTTTTGGCTTGCCCCGGACAAACAGTAAATCCGATTGAGACGAAATTTGAAATCTTACAATAATATAACATTACGGATCAAATGAAACTAGTTTCATCAAAATCCGAGACTATATGAAAAATGGATATTTTTACTCGTCAATTAAATATTAAAATATTCAATTTCTACAATTTAACTTTTAATTCAATTTTAAAAGTTCTGTAACATCATTTAAATTCAACTAGAATTTATTACAACTTTATAAATCATTTTTATTCACATTAAATCCAATTTCCAATTATTTACGCAATTTCAAATATTAAATCAGCAATTTAATTATCCAATTAAATCATAATATTAGAAATAAAATATATTCAGCTTATAAATTTAACTTTTAAATATTTAAAATTAATTAAATATATGAATTTCAAATGAAAGAAATTATGGGTTGTCGCATTCTCCTCTACTTAGAAGAATTTCGTCCTCAAAATTACCATGTAAAAAAAAGTCACAAAATCCATTAACTTTCGAAAAAGAACGTTCCAACTAGATATCCAAAATCCTTTAACAATTCCAAAATCCATTAGTTAAACTTCTTATAAAAACTTCTCTAAGTTTTCAAATCCATATATAGTTATCTTTTCAAAACTACTATATCGTTTTACTTTTGCAACTCAATATCAAAATTTAGTTTTCACAAATTTTTTCAATTTTCCCAAAAAAAACCCAACGCCTTAAATTTTCAAAAAAATTTGCCAGCGTCTCCTTTGTGCGGTTCGATTCAGAGAAAAAATAGCAATATATATCATAAATATACATCTCACCATCGAGGATGAGGCATCCCGAAGGGAAAAAAGTGTAAAAGAACGATATGTAATCCGAGATATGTATCTTATATATTATTAGCGAGCATATACGGCTAATATAGCGCGAAAGCGAACTCCAAAAGCGAAGCAAGCGCCATCCGCACCTACTAAACACTCAATAAACCATGGAAAACATGTATATACGAAAATAATATCAATATACAGCATATATCACCACAACAACTATATATGCCAATATAGCAATGCAACAAAAAGCAACAAATTCAACTATCAAACAACTATCATCCAGCAACTATCCAATCAATCCATAATTAAATCAATATAAATTTGCTTCTTATTAATATTCATTGAATTGATTTTCAACTTATTCACATTTGATTAACTAACATTGGATTTTACTAACATTCGTTCATTCATTTTCAATCAGTTTACATTCACTAATTCATATTCAAGTTTGTTCACTTCCAATTCAAATTAAATTCAATTCTTTAGCTTTCAATTTCATCGATTCAATTCCATATGAATTTTTATTCAATCAACTAGCATCCATCTAACAATCAATGCATATCCAACATTACCAAATTAATTCACTTTACTTCGTTTACAATCATTCAATTTGGTTCAACACTTTTAATTTCAAATTGGTTTAACATTCAATTGACTTTCATTCAATTATTTAATTCACAACTTGTTAACTTAAGTTTTATTCAATTCTTAACAACAACATTTTCTAATCCATGTTTATTCCCTAATTCACTTTTACAATTAAAGTTGATTTCCTTTATATAACTCAAGTTCACATTCATTTGATTCACTTTATTAATTTACTTCGATACCAAAATCAACTTTATTTAACATTACTTAAGTTATGTTTCATTTCATCTTCATTTACATTTACTTTCACTATACAACTTAAGTTCATCTGTGAGGACCCGCAAATCCGTACTCCTTGAATATACACTAATCTCCATAGATTAACTCAAGATGAACAGAAATACGAATTCTCAACGTTTAAGAAAAAGAAAAAGGTAGAAGAAAAGAGAAAAAGAAAGAAAATAGAGAGAAAAGAAAATAGAACGAAACAGAAAGAAAACAACAGAACAACATCAAAATCTCACAATAGCAGCGGAACAACATATAATACATAAATGAATAATCTTTAAACAAAGAACTATATCAGTTATTACATTTTATACATTACATTACATTACATTACATTATCATCAGAGTGTACAACAACAAACAACAACAAACAATGCAGCGGAAAAAGAAATACTATATACTAGTAATACGCCATGCCATCCAGCTTGCCTCCAGCAACTCATGAATTCCAGAATATCCTGATAAACCTTAACTCTTGACTGCCCGTGTGGAAATTGGTGGGCACCCAGAGTTTAGGAAGGAAAACAATAAACTCCGAGTCAGTCATGTGACTGGTGTGAGAACTCAAAACAGTTTATTTTTCTTTAAAATCAAAATAGAGGAATATTTTTAAAGTCAATTCGCAATGCTTTAAAAATGAGACTACCATAAGGCCTCCCGCACACACACACATGCAAACGCAGAATCGGAGGAGATTTCTCCTTATGATAGTCAAATATGCTTGATACTCATTTAAAAAGAACATTTGATATTATTAGTGCATAGTGTAGGAAAACATTTCGAAAGTAGAATATAAATCTTAGCCAGCATAGGTACCATTATATTATGCCTACTATAGCTACCATATTAAATGGCAGGTTCTACAACTAAAACCGTACAAGTCTCGTATTGTTTCTTTGGATTTCCAACAAATGGTCAGGCCAAGGAAATTCCCATTGCCACATGAGAACGCCTCTGGAAGGACGTCCCCGAGAACCAAACCGGATCTCTGCCAACACAAGACCGGGTTACCCCTAACTGGGTAACTACAGACACGAGTATGCCATCCCCCGGTCCTTTCGGACCTTTAACCGAGCGCTCGTCACCAACATCACACAATCATAAATAAAGTGTTTCAACATGAGTAAGTATCTGGGCTCCATACCATGATACCACCCTTTTCCAGAAGGAAATGCACATACCCTAAAGGGAGGTACCCCTCATAACCTTGCTGCATCTTTCCAGTTTTGACCATTCCGGGGTGTGAGGCTCAACGAAGTCTTGTCCACAAAGCCACGCTTTATACAAAGTTGTGCTTTGGGTCAACAAATGATCATAGAAATGATCACAAAGATAAGTGATCAAACAAATGATCATATCACTAATGATCAAACAATGATCATTTCACAGCAACACTCAGCATGTCACATTACCAAATTGGGAATATATCGCTGATAACCTTCAACTACATAACCTCTGAGCTCGTACGTCTCAGAGAAAGGTGTTAAGCTAAGAGAATAAATTCTCCACCACCAACAGAAATATACTTGAAAGAAATCAGCTTTATATCTCAATTTGTAATGTCAGACATACAATCCATATAAGTCTGTTTCAGGATCGAACAGAACCGAAGGAACTTACAAAGAAGTCCTTGCAATCCGGATATTCACTAATCACGTCCGGACTTCCCATCACATATGGAATTTCTATACCAGGGCCATTCGGTGCAGAAACATTCGACGGTAATCCTTCCATTTTCAAAAATATCCGATCTTCAACACCGGTCATCAATGCTATCCATTACGTCGTATCACTATTCGGAATGGGTAATCCGAATAACGAGCGCAATAGTTTAAAAATAAGTGTGGCATTCAAATTCAAGCAAATCACAACAAATACCCATTCAAAGGTAAATATTGATAGTCGGTTATTGAACTATCAATGGATATGCACAACATCACCAGATTCCAAATAATTTTCCAAATTATTTATTTCCCAAAAAATATCTTTACAAGATATATAATTTCAATACTTCAAAAATAAATCAATGTTTATTTTTAAACAAATTCCCCTTTCTTTTTGTAAATTCCATAGTGAATTTACATTCCAAAATATTTATGAATAAACGATTTCAATTATTCATTTTCAATTTATCTTCAAAAAGAAAAATTCTCAAAAACGTTTCATTTCACATTGTAAAACATTTCCATACTTATTTATTAATAAGTAATTCACAAGTCTTTTTATTTTCTATACTGGGAAAATATTCAATATACATAAATCGAAATTAAGTATATATTTCATTCTTTAAGGAAAACATTCTCTTAACCATATTTATTTGGGCCAAAACGAATGTTGCGTAAAACATCGTTACGACAACCCAAAATCACTAATATAGGGATTCGAAATTAAAATAGATATATAAATCCCAATAATATGCAAAACATTTCCTTTCGGAAACCATTTACTATAACAATAGTGTTATAGTCCATCATTTCCTTCTATTTCTCGAAAACGTCTATTTCAACAATGAATGTTGAAATCTATGGTTTCGAACCTTAACACATTTAAAACATCGTTAGATCGTTTTAATTCTATTTAAAACATCACATCAAAACATTTTCTTTAACATATTATTCACTATTCAAAAACGTGAATATACTACGTTAACCAATTTCATCATTTCTATACATTTTCTTTAAAAAGGATTATTCACCGTCTAAAACGTGAATATAACTCCATCAATAAGTTATAAAAATTTTCTTATCAAAATAAGTCGTTTGCGGATTTATAAAACAACGTTTATAAATTCCTTTATTACCCTATATTCAATTCATAACTCAATTATATACCAAAGATTCATATTATAAGTTAAATTCTTATAATTTATTTGTTTGCAAAATCGTTCCTTTGAACTTCATAGTTATAAATCTTATAACTTATAAGATTCAATTATTTATCCAAAACTATTCCTTTAATAGCTTTACAAATTTTATAAAACTACTGCTTATAAAATTCCATTTATACTTCACCGTTTATAATTCTATAAATTTCATTCATTTATGAAATTCATTCACAATTCATTCTAACACTTATAAAAACTCGTTTTATAATTCAAATATTTTAATTTATAAATTATCAATTTATAAATCCCTTATATAAATCAATTCATATTATTATTTTAAAACGTCTTTTATCTCCTTTATAATTTCACCATTCTCTTTGATTTATAAAATAATCAAATTTTATAAATCCTATTTTTAAACTTTTTATAATAAATTCAGAAATCCCAATTTAAGCTATTTTATAAAATCATTAACCCATATTTTCAAAAATCAACTTTTAACTATATTTCTCAAAAATCATAATTTTTATAACATTAAAATTTATACGTTTATTTATTTAAAATGAATCGATTCCAAAAATATTTTATAAACGTATACTATCAAAAATCACTTTAAAAATCCTTTTAAAATTCCAAAATTTTGGCCCAATGATGCTACATACCAAATAGCCAATCACGACAACAACGATATCATATATCAATATGATAATAAATCAAATATTAAGATATCTGAAGTCAAATAAATACTGTTGAGGAATCCAGTTGAATCCCTCCAACCTGTTTTCCTGCATCCAAAGATGTTAGCACAATACCAATTCCGTTCAAGTACGAAATTATCGCTGTATATGGGATTTAAAATATTATCCGCTTAATAGGCAACGCAATAGGGTCTCATCCGCTATATACTGTGAGAAATCAACTCCAAGTACATAAATAATACCAATTTCACTGTTTATGAAATCTTCGCGGTATATGTTTTTAATAAATAACATCCGCTTACTAACGGCACATAATGTCTATTTTAACAGTCAATAGATAACAATCATCATTCAAACATGCATTCAAGAATTTTAAATCTAACTATTTAAAATTAAAATCGAAACCGATTCGATTGAGTGAGAAGTTCTCACCTTGATTTCAATTTCGTTTTAGCGATTTATTTCGAATAAAATTAAACGGACGTTTAATTTTACCCAAAATTTTACTAACTCCAAACGACTCCAATCCAATTCCATAGCGTAGTTCTCGTCCATACGATTCCAATGCAACTGGTTTCGCGCGTTTTCGACCTCGTATGAAAAAGATATGAATTTTTAAAGTTACACGATTTTTTATATATCAATTTACAACATAATTTTTTATAAATTTTAAACCTAAATCAATCTTGGTCTCTGGATTTCTTTCCCCATCATCAGGCCGCACCCCTCTTCCCTCCTTCACGTTTCTTCAACGGGTACTACATGCATGAGAAACCATCAAGCTTCAAATTAGGGTTCCAAATCGCGACATCAATAAGCCTTTCCAACTCGATCAGCAAGCGCCAAACGAACGAGCATCTCCTACTCCATGCTCGGCCAGAACCCCTCGACACTCGGCCCTCTCCAGCGCCTCGAAGTTCGTGTTGACCTGATGGTGAACGCGGGCACGTAGCCCCCACCTCGTCACTCCAATTCCGATCATAGCCGTTCATCTTTAAGATCTCTTCATTCTCTACAAGTTTCATGTTGAAAGTTTCTTGTAAATATTGATGGATGAAGAGATAATTGAGGAAGAAGGAGAGTGTGTTTAAGCCATTGAAAATTATGGAGGTGGCGGCTCTGAAATTTGACCTAGGGTTGGCTTCTTTTTGCAAAAATGAATTAGTTAGGGGCTTTTATAGAAAAATCGACGTACACTATTCACCTCGAATTTTTCGAACTCAAAATAAAGCGTGCCGGTCGGCATTTCTAAGGTTTACCCCGCGTTCCGAACACAATGGAACGTGTTTCGGGAGCTAATTCGGTCATCTGTGTGAGTTATGGCAATAAACGTTCAATTTTAAATTAAACCGATTAAACGATTTTCCAGGCGTTTTAGCTTGCCCCGGACAAACGGTAAATCCGATTGACTTGAAATTTTAAACCATACAATAATATCACATTAAGGATCCAATGAAACTAGTTTCGTCGAAATCCGAGACTTTTTGAAAAATGGCTATTTTAACTCGCCAAATTAATATTAAAAACAATTTCGATGCGTTTCGAGCTGCCACGGTCAAACGATAACTCCAATTGACACGAAAATTGAAATCCGATAATAACAAACTACTACGGATCCAAAGGAACTAGTTTCGTTCAATTCTGAGACTGTTCGAAAATTGACTAATTTCACTAGTCGATTTAATATTAAAATATTCAATTTTCACAAATTAACTTTTAATTCAATTTTAAAAGTTCTATAACATCATTCTAACTTCAATATAATATAATAAAAAAAATTCAAATCATTTTCAATCTTATTTAACTCAATTTTCAATTATTTCTGTATTTTCACATATTAAAATATCGATTTAATTATTCAATTAAATCCAATTATTCGGATTAAAATTTATTCGACTTATAAATTTCACTTATTAATATTTAAAATTAATTAAATATTCAAATTTTAATTAATAGAAATTTTGGGTCGTTACATACTTCCCCCCTTAAAAGAATTTCGTCCTCGAAATTACCAAGTAAGAAAAGTTACAGAATCTATTAACTTTCCCAAAATCCATAGTTAAACTTCTTATAATACTTTACTAAGTTTTCAAATCATACTTAGTTATCTTTTCAAAAACAACTACTATTGTTTAACTTTCAACTCCAAATCAAAGTCTAAGTTTTCGAAATTTTCAATTTTTCTCAAATTTTTTCTAACGCTTTAAATTTTCAGAAAAATTCGCCAGAGTCTCCTTTGCGCGGCTCGATCCGAAAAAAATGACAGTATATATATCACAAATATACATCTCATCAAGTGATGAGGCATCCCGTAGGGAAAAAAGTGTAAAAGTACGATATTTAATCCGAGATATATACCTTATATTTTATTAGCGAGCATATACGGCTAATATAGTGCGAAAGCGAGCTCCAAATGCGAAGCAAACGCGATCCGCACCTACTAAACACTCAACAAATAGATGAGAAACATGTATATAGACAATAGTATCGATATACAACATATAGCAACATAATAACTATATATGCCAACATAGCAAATGCAGTAAAAGCAATATATTCAACCATCAACCAACTATCATCCAACTAGCATTCATAACCAATAAATATTCATTCATATTCTCATTAATATTCAATGAAATGGGTTTTCAATTTAATCACATTTGATTTATTAACAGTGGATGTTTTTACTAACATTCATTTTCAATTAGTTTATATTCACTAATTCATATTCAAGTTGGTTCACTTCCAAATCAAATTCAATTCTATTTAAGATTCACTTAACTTCCAATTGAATCCCAATTCTAAAGTAAATTTCCATTTAACTTTAAATTCATTTTTATTTACAATTCATATTCATAAATATATTCATATAGTTTCACTTCTTATATATATAAGTTTATTTCACAATTGTAAATCACTTTAATTATAATTCAATTCTTATAATTCTTTTGCTTATACAATTATTCTTTTATTTAGATTATTCAAACAACTAAACAATCAACTTATATACACTTTAATAATTCTGAAGAAATTATTCCTTTATATATAAAAATATAATCAAGGTATAATTATTTCATTTACCCAATTTTAAAACAATATCGTGTCGAATTGTTCTATTCAAGTGTTTATAAACCCCTTCGGCATAGTTGTGCATATTGTGCTGACGAAGGTTCAAATGCCACTCAATAAACCAATCATCACAATATAAAACAATTTTTATATTCACTAACAAATACGCTCTCATAGCTATTATTATACTCAACTCATTCTAGAGTACTACTGACTATATGTCTAATGAGTAATACCCAACAGAGCCATGGTTGTCGCTTAACCATATGCTCTGATACCACCTGTGAGGACCCGCAAATCTGTACTCCTTGAATATACACTAATCTCCATAGATTAACTCAAGATGAACAGAAATACGAATTCTCAACGTTTAAGAAAAAGAAAAAGGTAGAAGAAAAGAGAAAAAGAAAGAAAATAGAGAGAAAAGAAAATAGAACGGAACAGAAAGAAAACAACAGAACAACATCAAAATCTCACAATCGCAGCAGAACAACATATAATACATAAATGAATAATCTTTAAACAAAGAACTATATCAGTTATTACATTTTATACATTACATTACATTACATTACATTATCATCAGAGTGTACAACAACAAACAACAACAAACAATGCAGCGGAAAAAGAAATACTATATACTAGTAATACGCCATGCCATCCAGCTTGCCTCCAGCAACTCATGAATTCCAGAATATCCTGATAAACCTTAACTCTTGACTGCCCGTGTGGAAATTGGTGGGCACCCAGAGTTTAGGAAGGAAAAAAATAAACTCCGAGTCGGTCATGTGACTGGTGTGAGAACCCAAAACAATTTATTTTTCTTTAAAATCAAAATAGAGGAATATTTTTAAAGTCAATTCGCAACGCTTTTAAAAATGAGACTACCATAAGGCCTCCCGCACACACACACATGCAAACGCAGAATCGGAGGAGATTTCTCCTTATGATAGTCAAAGATGCTTGATACGCATTTAAAAAGAACATTTGATATTATTACTAGTGCATAGTGTAGTAAAACATTTCGAAAGTAGAATATAAATCTTAGCCAGCATAGGTGCCATTATATTATGCCTGCTATAGCTACCATATTAAATGGCAGGTTCTACAACTAAAACCGTACAAGTCTCGTATTGTTTCTTTGGATTTCCAACAAATGGTCAGGCCAAGGAACTTCCCATTGCCACATGAGAACGCCTTTGGAAGGACGTCCCCGAGAACCAAACCGGATATCTGCCAACACAAGGCCGGGTTACCGCTAACTAGGTAACTACTGACACGAGTATGCCATCCCCCGGTCCTTTGGGACCTTTAACTGAGCGCTCGTCACCAACATCACACAATCATAAATAAAGTGTTTCAACATGAGTAAGTATCTGAGCTCCATACCATGATACCACCCTTTTCCAGAAGGAAATGCACATACCCTAAAGGGAGCTACCCCTCATAACCTTGCTGCATCTTTCCTGTTTTGACCATTCCGGGGTGTGAGGCTCGACGAAGTCTTGTCCACAAGGCCACGCTTTATACAAAAGCTGTGCTTTGGGTCAACAAATGATCATAGAAATGATCACAAAGATAAGTGATCAAACAAATGATCATATCGCAAATGATCAAACAATGATCATTTCACAGCAACACTCAGAATGTCACATTACCAAATTGGGAATATATCACTGATAACCTTCAACTACACAACCTCTGAGCTCGTACGTCTCAGAGAAAGGTGTTAAGCTAAGAGAATAAATTCTCCGCCACCAACAGAAATATATTTGATAGAAATCAGCTTTATATCTCAATTTGTAATGTCAAACATACAATCCATACAAGTCTGTTTCGGGATCGAACAGAACCGAAGGCACTTACAAAGAAGTCCTTGCAATCCGGATATTCACTAATCACGTCTGGACTTCCCATCACATATGGAATTTCTATACCGGGGCCATTCGGTGCAGAAACATTCGACGGTAATCCTTCCGTTTTCAAAAATATCCGGTCTTCAACACCGGTCATCAATGCTATCCATTACGTCGTATCACTATTCGGAATGGGTAATCCGAATAACGAGCGCAATAGTTTAAAAATAAGTGTGGCATTCAAATTCAAGCAAATCACAACAAATACCTATTCAAATGTAAATATTGATAGTTGGTTATTGAACTATCAATGGATATGCACAACATCACCAGATTCCAAATAATTTTCCAAATTATTTATTTCCCAAAAAATATCTTTACAAGATATATAATTTCAATACTTCAAAAATAAATCAATGTTTATTTTTAAACAAATTCCCCTTTCTTTTTATAAATTCCATAGTGAATTTACATTCCAAAATATTTATGAATAAACGATTTCAATTATTCATTTTCAATTCATCTTCAAAAAGATAAATTCTCAAAAACGTTTCGTTTCACATTGGAAAACATTTCCATACTTATTTATTAATAAGTAATTCACAAGTCTTTTTATTTTCTATACTTGGAAAATATTCAATATACTTAAATCGAAATTAAGTATATATTTCATTCTTTAAGGAAAACATTCTCTTAACCATATTTATTTGGGCCAAAACGAATGTTGCGTAAAACATCGTTACGACAACCCAAAATCACTAGTATAGGGATTCGAAATAAAAATAGATATATAAATCCCAATAATATGCAAAACATTTCCTTTCGGAAATCATTTACTATAACAATAGTGTTATAGTCCACCATTTCCTTCTATTTCTCGAAAACGTCTATTTCAACAATGAATGTTGAAATCTATGGTTTCGAACCTTAACACATTTAAAACATCGTTAAATCGTTTTAATTCTATTTAAAACATCACATTAAAACATTTTCTTTAACATATTATTCACTATTCAAAAACGTGAATATACTACGTTAACCAATTTCATCATTTCTATACATTTTCTTTAAAAAGTATTATTCACCGTCTAAAACGTGAATATAACTCCATCAATAAGTTATAACAATTTTCTTATCAAAATAAGTCGTTTGCGGATTTATAAAACAACGTTTATAAATTCCTTTATTACCCTATATTCAATTCATAACTCAATTATATACCAAAGATTCATATTATAAGTTAAATACTTATAATTTATTTGTTTGCAAAATCTTTCCTTTGAACTTCATAATTATAAATCTTATAACTTATAAGATTCAATTATTTATCCAAAACTATTCCTTTAATAACTTTACCAATTTTATAAACCTACTGCTTATAAAATTCCATTTATACTTCACCGTTTATAATTCTATAAATTTCATTCATTTATGAAATTCATTCACAATTCATTCTAACACTTATAAAAACTCGTTTTATAATTCAAATATTTTAATTTATAAATTATCAATTTATAAATCCCTTACATAAATCAATTCATATTATTATTTTAAAATGTCTTTTATCTCCTTTATAATTTCACCATTCTCTTTGATTTATAAAATAATCAAATTTTATAAATCCTATTTTTAAACTTTTTATAATAAATTCAGAAATCCCAATTTAAGCTATTTTATAAAATCATTAACCCATATTTTCAAAAATCAACTTTTAACTATATTTCTCAAAAATCATAATTTTTATAACATTAAAATTTATACGTTTATTTATTTAAAATGAATCGATTCCAAAAATATTTTATAAACGTATACTTTCAAAAATCACTTTAAAAATATACTTTCAAAATTCCAAAATTTTGGCCCAATGATGCTACATACCAAATAGCCAATCACGACAACAACGATATCATATATCGATATGATAATAAATCAAATATCAAGATATCTGAAATCAAATAAATACTGTTGAGGAATCCAGTTCGATCCCTCCAACCTGTTTTCCTGCATCCAAAGATGTTAGCACAATACCAATTCCGTTCCAGTACGAAATTATCGCGGTATATAGGATTTAAAATATTATCCGCTTAATAGGCGACGCAATAGGGTCTCATCCGCTATATACTGTGGGAAATCAACTCCAAGTACATAAATAATACCAATTTCACTGTTTATGAAATATTCGCGGTATATGTTTTTAATAAATAACATCCGCTTACTAACGGCGCATAATGTCTATTTTAACAGTCAATAGATAACGATCATCATTCAAACATGCATTCAAGAATTTTAAATCTAACTATTTAAAATTAAAATCGAAACCGATTCGATTGAGTGAGAAGTTCTCACCTTGATTTCAATTTCGTTTTAGCGATTTATTTCGAATAAAATTAAACGGACGTTTAATTTTACCCAAAATTTTCACTAATTCCAAACGACTCCAATCCAATTCCATAGCGTAGTGCTCGTCCATACGATTCCAATGCAACTGGTTTCGCGCGTTTTCGACCTCGTATGAAAAAGATATGAATTTTTAAAGTTACACGATTTTTTATATATCAATTTACAACACAATTTTTTATAAATTTTAAACCTAAATCAATCTTGGCCTCTGGATTTCTTTCCCCATCATCAGGCCGCACCCCTCTTCCCTCCTTCACGTTTCTTCTACGGGTACTACACGCATGAGAACCCATCAAGCTTCAAATTAGGGTTCCAAATCGCGACATCAATAAGCCTTTCCAACTCGATCAGCAAGCGCCAAACGAACGAGCATCTCCTACTCCATGCTCGGGCATAACCCCTCGACACTCGGCCCTCTCCAGCACCATGAAGTTCGTGCCGACCTGATGGTGAACGCGGGCACGTAGCCCCCACCTCGTCGCTCCAATTCCGATCATAGCCGTTCATCTTCAAGATCTCTTCATTCTCTACAAGTTTCATGTTGAAAGTTTCTTGTAAATATTGATGGATGAAGAGATAATTGAGGAAGAAGGAGAGTGTGTTTCAGCCATTGAAAATTATGGAGGTGGCGGCTCTGAAATTTGACCTAGGGTTGGCTTCTTTTTGCAAAAATGAATTAGTTAGGGGCTTTTATAGAAAAATCGACGTACACTATTCACCCCGAATTTTTCGAACTCCAAACGAAGCGTGCCGGTTGGCGTTTCTAAGGTTTATCCCGCGTTCCGAACACAATGGAATGTGTTTCAGGGGCTAATTCGGTCATCTGTGCGAGTTATGGCAATAAACGTTCAATTTTAAATTAAACCGATTAAACGATTTTCTAGGCGTTTTAGCTTGCACCGGACAAACGGTAAATCCGATTGACTTGAAATTTTAAACCATACAATAATATCACATTACGGATCCAATGAAACTAGTTTCGTCGAAATCCGAGACTTTTTGAAAAATGGCTATTTTAACTCGCCAAATTAATATTAAAAACAATTTCGATGCGTTTCGAGCTGCCACGGTCAAACGATAACTCCAATTGACACGAAAATTAAAATCCGATAATAACAAACTACTACGGATCCAAAGGAACTAGTTTCCTTCAATTCTGAGACTGTTCAAAAATTGACTAATTTCACTAGTCGATTTAATATTAAAATATTCAATTTTCACAAATTAACTTTTAATTCAATTTTAAAAGTTCTATAACATCATTCTAACTTCAATATGATATAATAAAAAAAATTCAAATCATTTTCAATCATATTTAACTCAATTTTCAATTATTTCTGTATTTTCACATATTAAAATATCGATTTAATTATTCAATTAAATCCAATTATTCGAATTAAAATTTATTCGACTTATAAATTTCACTTATTAATATTTAAAATTAATTAAATATTCAAATTTTAATTAATAGAAATTCTGGGTCGTTACATACTTCCCCCCTTAAAAGAATTTCGTTCTCGAAATTACCAAGTAAGAAAAGTTATAGAATCTATTAACTTTCCCAAAATCCATAGTTAAACTTCTTATAATACTTTACTAAGTTTTCAAATCATACTTAGTTATCTTTTCAAAAACAACTACTATTGTTTAACTTTCAACTCCAAATCAAAGTCTAAGTTTTCGAAATTTTCCAATTTTTCTCAAATTTTTTCTAACGCCTTAAATTTTCAGAAAAATTCGCCAGAGTCTCCTTTCCGTGTATCGATCTGAAAAAAATGACAGTATATATATCACAAATATACATCTCATCAAGTGATGAGGCATCCCGCAGGGAAAAAAGTGTAAAAGTACGATATTTAATCCGAGATATGTACCTTATATTTTATTAGCGAGCATATACGGCTAATATAGTGCGAAAGCGAGCTCCAAATGCGAAGCAAACGCGATCCGCACCTACTAAACACTCAACAAATAGATAAGAAACATGTATATAGACAATAGTGTCGATATACAACATATAGCAACATAATAACTATATATGCCAACATAGCAAATGCAGTAAAAGCAATATATTCAACCATCAACCAACTATCATCCAACTAGCATTCATAACCAATAAATATTCATTCATATTCTCATTAATATTCAATGAAATGGGTTTTCAATTTAATCACATTTGATTTATTAACAGTGGATGTTTTTACTAACATTCATTTTCAATTAGTTTATATTCACTAATTCATATTCAAGTTGGTTCACTTCCAAATCAAATTCAATTCTATTTAAGATTCACTTAACTTCCAATTGAATTCCAATTCTAAAGTAAATTTCCATTTAACTTTAAATTCATTTTTATTTACAATTCATATTCATAAATATATTCATATAGTTTCACTTCTTATATATAAGTTTATTTCACAATTGTAAATCACTTTAATTATAATTCAATTCTTATAATTCTTTTGCTTATACAATTATTCTTTTATTTAGATTATTCAAACAACTAAACAATCAACTTATATACACTTTAATAATTCTGAAGAAATTATTCCTTTATATATAAAAATATAATCAAGGTAAAATTATTTCATTTACCCAATTTTAAAACAATATCGTGTCGAATTGTTCTACTTAAGTGTTTATAAACCCCTTCGGCATAGTTGTGCATACAGTGCTGACGAAGGTTCATATGCCACTCAATAAACCAATCATCACAATATAAAACAATTTTTATATTCACTAACAAATACGCTCTCATAGCTATTATTACACTCAACTCATTCTAGAGTACTACTGACTATATCTCTAATGAGTAATACCCAACGGAGCCATGGTTGTCGCTTAACCATATGCTCTGATACCACCTGTGAGGACCCGCAAATCCGTACTCCTTGAATATACACTAATCTCCATAGATTAACTCAAGATGAAGAGAAATACGAATTCTCAATGGTTAAGAAAAAGAAAAAGGTAGAAGAAAAGAGAAAAAGAAAGAAAATAGAGAGAAAAGAAAATAGAACGGAACAGAAAGAAAACAACAGAACAACATCAAAATCTCACAATCGCAGCGGAACAACATATAATACATAAATATTTAATCTTTAAACGAAGAACTATATCAGTTATTACATTTTATACATTACATTATCATCAGAGTGTACAACAACAAACAACAACAAACAATGCAGCGGAAAAAGAAATACTATATACTAGTAATACGCCATGCCATCCAGCTTGCCTCCAGCAACTCATGAATTCCAGAATATCCTGATAAACCTTAACTCTTGAGTGCCCATGTGGAAATTGGTGGGCACCCAGATTTAGGAAGGAAAACAATAAACTCCGAGTCAGTCATGTGATTGGTGTGAGAACTCAAAACAGTTTATTTTTCTTTAAAATCAAAATAGAGGAATATTTTTAAAGTCAATTCGCAATGCTTTTAAAAATGAGACTACCATAAGGCCTCCCACACACACACACACATGCAAACGCAGAATCGGAGGAGATTTCTCCTTATGATAGTCAAAGATGCTTGATACGCATTTAAAAAGAACATTTGATATTATTACTTGTGCATAGTGTAGGAAAACATTTTGAAAGTAGAATATAAATCTTAGCCAGCATAGGTACCATTATATTAGGCCTAGTATAGCTACCATATTAAATGGCAGGTTCTACAACTAAAACCGTACAAGTCTCGTATTGTTTCTTTGGATTTCCAACAAATGGTCAGGCCAAGGAACTACCCATTGCCACATGAGAACGCCTCTGGAAGGACGTCCCCGAGAACCAAACCGGATCTCTGCCAACACAAGGCCGGGTTACCCCTAACTGGGTAACTATTGACACGAGTATGTCATCCCCCAGTCCTTTGGGACCTTTAACCGAGCGCTCGTCACCAACATCACACAATCATAAATAAAGTGTTTCAACATGAGTAAGTATCTGGGCTCCATACCATGATACCACCCTTTTCCAGAAGGAAATGCACATACCCTAAAGGGAGCTACCCCTCATAACCTTGTTGCATCTTTCCTGTTTTGACCATTCCGGGGTGTGTGGCTCAACGAAGTCTTGTCCACAAAGCCACGCTTTATACAAAAGCTGTGCTTTAGGTCAACAAATGATCATAGAAATGATCACAAAGATAAGTGATCAAACAAATGATCATATCACAAATGATCAAACAATGATCATTTCACAGCAACACTCAGCATGTCACATTACCAAATTGGTAATATATCGCTGATAACCTTCAACTACATAACCTCTGAGCTCGTATGTCTCAGAGAAAGGTGTTAAGCTAAGAGAATAAATTCTCCACCACCAACCGAAATATATTTGAAAGAAATCAGCTTTATATCTCAATTTGTAATGTCAGGCATACAATCCATACAAGTCTGTTTCGGGATCGAACAGAACCAAAGGCAATTACAAAGAAGTCCTTGCAATCCGGATATTCACTAATCACGTCCGGACTTCCCATCACATATGGAATTGCTATACCAGGGCCATTCGGTGCAGAAACATTCGACGGTAATCCCTCCGTTTTCAAAAATATCCGGTCTTCAACACCGGTCATCAATGCTATCCATTACGTCGTATCACTGTTCGGAATGGGTAATCCGAATAATGAGCGCAATAGTTTAAAAATAAGTGTGGCATTCAAATTCAAGCAAATCACAACAAATACCTATTCAAAGGTAAATATTGGTAGTCGGTTATTGAACTATCAATGGATATGCACAACATCACCAGATTCCAAATAATTTTCCAAATTATTTATTTCCCAAAAAATATCTTTACAAGATATATAATTTCAATACTTCAAAAATAAATCAATGTTTATTTTTAAACAAATTCCCCTTTCTTTTTATAAATTCCATAGTGAATTTACATTCCAAAATATTTATGAATAAACGATTTCAATTATTCATTTTCAATTTATCTTCAAAAAGATAAATTCTCAAAAACGTTTCATTTCACATTGGAAAACATTTCCATACTTATTTATTAATAAGTAATTCACAAGTCTTTTTATTTTCTATACTTGGAAAATATTCAATATACTTAAATCGAAATTAAGTATATATTTCATTTTTTAAGGAAAACATTCTCTTAACCATATTTATTTGGGCCAAAACGAATGTTGCTTAAAATATCATTACGACAACCCAAAATCACTAGTATAGGGATTCGAAATTAAAATAGATATATAAGTCCCAATAATATGCAAAACATTTCCTTTCGGAAATCATTTACTATAACAATAGTGTTATAGTCCACCATTTCCTTCTATTTCTCGAAAACGTCTATTTCAACAATGAATGTTGAAATCTATGGTTTCGAACCTTCACACATTTAAAACATCGTTAGATCGTTTTAATTCTATTTAAAACATCACATCAAAACATTTTCTTTAACATATTATTCACTATTCAAAAACGTGAATATACTACGTTAACCAATTTCATCATTTCTATACATTTTCTTTAAAAAGGATCATTCACTGTCTAAAACGTGAATATAACCCCATCACATCTTTATAAAACAACGTTTATAAATTCCTTTATTACCCTATATTTAATTCATAACTCAATTATATACCAAAGATTCATATTATAAGTTAAACACTTATAATTTATTTGTTTGCAAAATCGTTCCTTTGAACTTCATAATTATAAATCTTATAACTTATAAGATTCAATTATTTATCCAAAACTATTCCTTTAATAACTTTACAAATTTTATAAACCTACTGCTTATAAAATTCCATTTATACTTCACAGTTTATAATTATATAAATTTCATTCATTTATGAAATTCATTCACAATTCATTCTAACACTTATAAAAACTCGTTTTATAATTCAAATATTTTAATTTATAAATTATCAATTTATAAATCCCTTATATAAATCAATTCATATTATTATTTTAAAACGTCTTTTATCTCCTTTATAATTTCACCATTCTCTTTTATTTATAAAATAATCAAATTTTATAAATCCTATTTTTAAACTTTTTATAATAAATTCAGAAATCCCATTTTAAGCTATTTTATAAAATCATTAACCCACATTTTTCAAAAATCAACTTTTAACTATATTTCTCAAAAATCATAATTTTTATAACATTAAAATTTATATGTTTTATTTATTTAAAATGAGTCGATTCCAAAAATATTTTATAAACGTATACTTTCAAAAATCACTTTAAAAATCCTTTTAAAATTCCAAAATTTTGGCCCAATGATGCTACATACCAAATAGCCAATCACGACAACAACGATATCATATATCGATATGATAATAAATCAAATATCAAGATATCTGAAATCAAATAAATACTGTTGAGGAATCCAGTTGGATCCCTCCAACCTGTTTTCCTGCATCGAAATATGTTAGCACAATACCAATTCCGTTCCAGTACGAAATTATCGCGGTATATGGGATTTAAAATATTATCTGCTTAATAGGCGACGCAATAGGGTCTCATCCGCTATATACTGTGGGAAATCAACTCCAAGTACATAAATAATACCAATTTCATTGTTTATGAAATATTCGCGGTATATGATTTTAATAAATAGCATCCGCTTACTAACGGCGCATAATGTCTATTTTAACAGTCAATAGATAACAATCATCATTCAAACATGCATTCAAGAATTTTAAATCTAACTATTTAAAATTAAAATTGAAACCGATTCGATTGAGTGAGAAGTTCTCACCTTGATTTCAATTTCGTTTTAGCGATTTATTTCGAATAAACGTTTAATTTTATCCAAAATTTTCAATAACTCCAAACGACTCCAATCCAATTCCATAGTGTAGTGCTCGTCCATACGATTCCAATGCAACTGGTTTCGCGTGTTTTCGAACTCGTATGAAAAAGATATGAATTTTTAAAGTTACACGATTTTTTATAAATCAATTTACAACATAATGTTTTATAAATTTTAAACCTAAATCAATCTTCGCCTCTGGATTTCTTTCCCCATCATCAGGCCGCACCCCTCTTCCCTCCTTCACGTTTCTTCTACGGGTACTACACGCATGAGAACCCATCAAGCTTCAAATTAGGGTTCCAAATCGCGACATCAATAAGCCTTTCCAACTCGATCAGCAAGCGCCAAACGAACGAGCATCTCCTACTCCATGCTCGGCCAGAACCCCTCGACACTCGGCCCTCTCCAGCACCTCGAAGTTCGTGCCGACCTGATGGTGAACGCGGGCACGTAGCCCCCACCTCGTCGCTCCAATTCCGATCATAGCCGTTCATCTTCAAGATCTCTTCATTCTCTACAAGTTTCATGTTGAAAGTTTCTTGTAAATATTGATGGATGAAGAGATAATTGAGGAAGAAGGAGAGTGCGTTTCAGCCATTGAAAATTATGGAGGTGGCGGCTCTGAAATTTGACCTAGGGTTGGCTTCTTTTTGCAAAAATGAATTAGTTAGGGGCTTTTATAGAAAAATCGACGTACACTATTCACCCCGAATTTTTCGAACTCCAAACGAAGCGTGCCGGTTGGCGTTTCTAAGGTTTATCCCGCGTTCCGAACACAATGGAACGTGTTTCGGGAGCTAATTCGGTCATCTGTGCGAGTTATGGCAATAAACGTTCAATTTTAAATTAAACCTATTAAACGATTTTCTAGGCGTTTTAGCTTGCACCGGACAAACGGTAAATCCGATTGACTGGAAATTTTAAACCATACAATAATATCACATTACGGATCCGATGAAACTAGTTTCGTCGAAATCCGAGACTTTTTGAAAAATGGCTATTTTAACTCGCCAAATTAATATTAAAAACAATTTCGATGCGTTTCGAGCTGCCACGGTCAAACGATAACTCCAATTGACACGAAAATTGAAATCCGATAATAACAAACTGCTACGGATCCAAAGGAACTAGTTTCGTTCAATTCTGAGACTGTTCGAAAATTGACTAATTTCACTAGTCGATTTAATATTAAAATATTCAATTTTCACAAATTAACTTTTAATTCAATTTTAAAAGTTCTATAACATCATTCTTACTTCAATATGATATAATAAAAAAATTTCAAATCAGTTTCAATCATATTTAACTCAATTTTCAATTATTTCTGTATTTTCACATATTAAAATATCGATTTAATTATTCAATTAAATCCAATTATTCGAATTAAAATTTATTCGACTTATAAATTTCACTTATTAATATTTAAAATTAATTAAATATTCAAATTTTAATTAATAGAAATTCTGGGTCGTTACATCATCTCTAATTCATTTCATTAACCTTTTACTAAAGTCAAATTTCATCTCACTATTCAAATTCAGATTTTGCTTTGCTTAACAAAATTGTTTAACCATTTTAACAATTGGTATTACTTACCTTTTTTCATTTAATAAGTTATATAACTTATTCATAATTCCATGAACATCTACCTAAGTTCACTTCCATTCACTAAACTCATTCTTATAACTTCAAATCTTGGCTATATAATCACTTTACAACTTAGGTTTATTTAAACTTCCAAATTCATATTATAATCACTTACCACTTAAGTTTAATTTCATTTCAATAACTTATCAAATCCAGTTAAAATCCAATTCCATTTATTTAACCTTTCTTTAGTTAAATTTCAAATCATATATTTATTATGCTAACTCAAGTTTATTTCAACTTTACCAAAGCTAAAATTTTATTATCTCATATATTATAAGTCCAAAACTTATTTTACTTATATTTATCAATTACAACTTGGATTTTAATTGAATTTGTTTATCATAACAAAACTTCAATTTCAATTTATTATTGGTAGCAAGTCCATCACACGGAAACTCGAAAATGATACTGATGATGCTGCAGTCATTACCCTTATTATTTTCCAGTAACAATAGTGAATTCAGTGCTTTATATTCTTTTTAAAAAAAATTCTATTTATAAATCACATTTACAACTCTTTTACTTATATAATTTCACTATTTTCACTTTACTTATATAAGATCATTCCAAATTTATTTATCTTACTTAGATTTATAACAATATAATCTCTTTAACTTTTTGAAAAACAACTTCCAAAATCAATGGGATTCAAATTTCGCAAATTCATAGTTTAAATCCTTTTATTATTTATAACACATATTGTTTCATTTCTTATATATAAGATTATTTCACAATTGTAAATCATATTAATTATAATTTCATCTTTTATAACTCATTTGCTTATATAATTCATTCTTTTACAATTGTTGTTTTTATTTAGATTATTCAAACAACTTTTATTAACTTACATATATTTTTAAATTTTCAAACAACCAAACAATTCATTTATATACACTTTAATAATTTTAAAAAATTATTCCTTTATATACAAAATATAATCGAGGTAAAATTATTTCACTTACCCAATTTAAAATGATATTATGTCGACTTGCCTCGTTTAAGTGTTTAGAAATCCCTATCGATAATATGGCGTCCCACATATCGACCAGAATTCACAAACAGCTCAAGGCATAAGCAAACACAATATAAAACATTTTTATATTCACTAACAAATACGCGCTCATATATATAATACACTCAAACTCAATCTAGGATGCTACTGTCCCTATCTATACTGAGTACACATCAAAGCTTAGGAATATACAAAATCTAAGATCTGATACCAACTGTGACGATCCAAAAATCCGTACCCTTTGAATCGACAATAATCCACACATGTACGACCCAAAAAGCACAAACTGACGGAAAGTAAAGAGAAATAAAAGAAGAGAGAAGAAGAGAAGAGAAGAAAGATAGAAGATACAACCAAGCAGAACAATACAGAATCTCACATCGCAGCGGAAAATATATAATATCATATCAATGATCTTTACAAAACAGAAACTGTATATACGTACATCAATCAGAGTTCAACAATCAACCAGAGTTATCAGCTTGAACAGTTATAATAATCTGTCCTCATAAAAGCCGATAATAAACAACAGCTAAGCACAGCGGATAATCAATAATCAAAACAGATACGCGTATACGAAAATGAAAATCTCCAGCTCTCCTGCTGAAGCTCCAAAAGCACCAATCTAAACCTGTAAATATACTTGGTCTGACAAAGCATTGAAAGGGAAGATGCCCAGATCAGTCTGGTAAACCAGCGTGATAAACAAACACAAGTGAATTTATTAAATTACCAAACTTTTCCTTTATCAAAACAAAAGTATCTCGTAAGACAAGTCCACGCATAAGCACGGACATGTTTTTACCTTACGATAACTAAATCATTTCATATCAAATCCTCTTATATTATAGTAGTGTCTACTATATACAAATAATATAACCATAGCCGAAATTATTACATTGATTAAATTCCATCATATAGCCCAATTGGGTAATACAACCAAAATGGCAAACACGTAGTGGAGTTTGGATTTCCATACAAATGACCAGGTGAAGGGACTGCCTTTCGGTAGTACATCTCTAGAAAAATGTACCGAGGACCATCACTAAGGATCCTCTACCAACACAAGACCATCCCACCTCTATAACTAGATGGTATCGAATATATCATCCTCCGGTCGTTACCGACCTTTACCGAGTGCCCTCTAGCATACAAACCGCAATAATCAGATACATGACGTCATAGCGTGTAAAGATATATCAAGAAGAGGATGATCATATCCTACTTGGGAGCGACCCACTTAGTCTTGCTGCATCTAACCCTGTTTTGGTCATTTTCGGTTGATAAGGCTAGATGTAACGATTACCTTTCACAATCACATATCACATCGCTTTGAATGCCACACGGCCATTTCTGTTGACTACTAATTTCCTTCCACAAAAATACAACCCTTAAGCTCATATGTCTCAAGGAGGGTGTTAAGCTAAGAGAAGTTACCTTCTCCGCCACCACTGATGTACGTTTGTAAAAACCAGTGTACGTAATCTGTAGAAATGCAATGTCAGACAAACATCCATACAAGTTGTCCAGGAAAATAACAAACCGAAGGTACTTTCCTACCACTTCCTGTCGGGAAATCCCTAGGATTAGTAGCGAATAGTCCTCGCATTGGATATTTCATAATGAAGAGACAACTACTACTGGATGTATATTGGGATTATAACCCCAAACGATCAACAAGCAGTCCCCCGCTATGAAAATCCGGAATATCAATATCAACACAAGCAACATGCACAATCGTCGCATATACGCTGGTCCGAAGTGCTTTTCAGATAAATTTATCCCAGTCTCTTCGCACCAACAACGCAAAAGCGTTTCTCAACCTCACATAGCAACTAAGTCCCATAGACTTATCACGTCTCCAACTTTCAACTTGCTATCCTTCGGGCCTAGAAGGAAGCTCAATAGATTGGAGTAATACTCCGCACTATACGAATCAACATCCTCAACACAAGTGATAATCAAGCCTACACAGAAGGCTGTGTACTAAGTGTACGACTAAATAGTTCCCACATCAAGTCGAGAAACTAAAATTTTGGCCAAGTTTGATCGTCGGTTATTTTACTATCAAAACAAACAAACAAATATTCAGCACCATAACAATCACTAGGCCCTTTTTAATTAATCATTATTAACTAAATTACTTGCCAAATATTCACTTCAAATTATCTTTAAAAAAAGATATGTTTCCAAACCATTTCAACTTCTATATTGGAAAACATTTCCATATACTTATTTAATAATAAGTAATTCACAAATTAAATTATTTTCAACACTTAGAAAATATTGCATATACTTAAATCACGATTAAGTATATATTTTATTCTTTAAGGAAAACGTTCTCTTTAAACATCTTTTATT
The DNA here is from genome assembly GCA_030765085.1 of Allium cepa. Lineage (NCBI taxonomy): Eukaryota > Viridiplantae > Streptophyta > Magnoliopsida > Asparagales > Amaryllidaceae > Allium > Allium cepa. Next base: position 442,142,863 of record CM060938.1, on the reverse strand, counting down.
TGGGTCAAAACGGATGTTGCATAAAACATCGTTACGACAGTCCAAAATCACTTGTATAGGGATTCAAAATTAAGATAGATATATAAATCCCAATATTATATAATAACATTTCCTTTCGAAAATTATTTACTATAACAACAGTGTTATAGTCCATCATTTCGTTATTTATCGAAAATGTCTATTTCAACAATGAATGTTGAAATCAATGCATTCGATACCTAACACATTTTAAAACCATCTTTAAGACATTTTATTCCATTTAAAATATCACTTCAACATTTATTTAATATATTATTCACTGTCCAAAATCGTGAATATACTTCATTTATCAAATTCAAAACTTCTACACATTTATTTTAAAAGATTATCCACTGTCCAAAGTCGTGGATATAATTCCCAAGCAAATTCTTTATTATTTCAACATTTAACTTAAAGGATAATTCACTGTCCAAAATCGCGAATATATCTCCTTTAATAAGCTTTCATATTTACTTATCAAATTCAATTGATTTCGTAGTTATAAAACAATGTTTATAAACTCCATTTATATTTTATAAAAACTTCAAGTTATAAATTCCTTTTATTTACCAATTCCATTTACATCTCATATATGTGCCAAATCCAAATTTATAAGTTAAATACTTATAAATCATTTATTCTACAAAATCCATTCATTTTATAACTTCACAATTATAAATCTTATTCACTTATAAACTCTATTTATAACTTCATTTTAACACTTACAAAACTCGTTTTATAATTCCATTATTCCAATTTATAAAATATCAATTTTATAAATCTTATATATATATATACACATTTTATAATAAATTCAAAAATCTCTAATTATACTATTTCACAAAATAGTTAACTTCATTTTTCAAAAATCACATTTCAGTTATATTTTCCAAAATTCATAATTTTATAACATAAAAATTATAACGTTTATTTATTTAAAATGAATCAATTCCAAGATTCTATAAACCGTATACTTTCAAAAATCACTTTAAAATCCTTTTAAATTTGGAAATCATCACTTCAACATTTTTATTTTTCAAAAATAGGCCCAATGCTGCAACACCACTAAATACAACAATCACAGCAACCAAGACATCATATATCATACGATAACAGAATACATAACAATATTTGTAAATAAATCAATATTGGAGAGGAATCCAGTTGGATCCCTCCAACCTGTCAACTAAAACAAGTATACATATTAGATTATATGTACAATGTTCGCTTCAAGGCAGACGCGCGTACAAAGGGTCATCCGCTCATACACGGGAACGTATAGGGTCATCTGCTCCACTAGGCAGGTATATATCCAAATACCAATCAATATATCATATATCATCAAAAAAATCATAAACCATCATATAATAAATTATTTCTCACTTATATAAAATATCAGTGAGTCAGAAAGAGTGAGTTGTACTCACATTGCTTGTAGTCGTCGCGTTAGCGATTTATTCCAATTAAAATTAAACAGGCGTTTATTTTCAACCAAAATTTTCACTAGCTTAAATAAATCTCAATCTAGCTCTATAATGTAGTGCTTGTCAATACGGTTCCAATGCAATTCGTTTCGTGCGAAACGGACCTCGTATGAAGAAGTTATGACATTTTAAAGTTTATACGAATTATATATAATAAATTTTCAACTTTTATTTTTAAACCTAGAATTCATCTCGTCCCCTGATTTTGCTTAGCTCCAGATCTGTCCATGCGCGACCTTCTTCCCTCTCACGTTCAACATACGCACAAAACAAACCCATCTACGTTCGATTTCCCTTGAATGCCGCAGCCACCACGATGAACGAGATCCCATCATTCCACCACCAAATCGAAGCTCATCTCGAAACATGCCACCACCAAGAGAATGGCTGAGCTCTGCCCCTCCTATGCTTGGAAAACGTGCACGAACGTATGAACTTTAATGCCAGATCTTGGTGAATTCTCACTCCGATGACGATCATCACCTTTGGATTTATAGATCTCGTCGCCCTCTACGTTTTTGTAGTTGAAAGTTTCTTGAATCGATTTGACGGATTTGAAGAAAAACAAGGAATAAGGGAGCGAAATTATGGCCATTGCTTTCAAAGTGGCGGCTAGGGTTAGTTTGCCCTAGGTTTGTTGCAAATTAAGAAAGAGGGGGCCTTTTATAGAAAATTGCAAAACACTATTCACCCAGCAAATTTTCGAACTCCAAACGAAGCATGCCGCCTGGCGTTTATAATGTTTTACCCCTATTCCAAATGCAATGGAATATATCGAGAGCCAATTCGATCGTATTTGAAAGATAGGTTTTCGAATCGAATATTTAAATTTAAAATTCACTTAAACAGATTTCTACGCGTTTTAGCTTGCCCTGGACAAACCATAAATCCGATTGATACGAAATTTGAAATCTTACAATAATATAACATTACGGATCTAATGAAACTAGCTTCATCGAAATCCTAGACTGTATGAAAAATGGTTATTTTTACTCGTCGGTTAAATATTAAAATATTCAATTTCTACAATTTAACTTTTAATTCAATTTTAAAAGTTCTGTAACATCATTTAAATTCAACTAGAATTTATTACAACTTTATAAATCATTTTTATTCACATTAAATCCAACTTCCAATTATTTACGCAATTTCAAATATTAAATCAACAATTTAATTATCTAATTAAATCATAATATTCGAAATAAAATTTATTCAGCTTATAAATTTAACTTTTAAATATTTAAAATTAGTTAAATACATGAATATCAAATGACAGAAATTCTGGGTCGTTACAATGAGCCTTGACCATCCAGCTCCTCTCTAACTCCAAAGTATCCAGCTATACCTAGGAAAACATGCTCTGTCATACCCGGGCATTACATGGAATAACATCCGGGTTAGTCTGGTAAACCAGCGTGCATAAAACTCGATAAAAAGTAACAACCAAACTGATTTCTACATTTGAAAACTTTTCAAACAAAGGATATCTTGTAAGACCACACCGCACATAAAAATGGATGGGTTTTTACCTTACGATAAGCAAAAAAAGGGTATCAAAATCCAGTGATATTATCATTGTGTCTAGGTTTAATGTAAATAGATAAAATAACTGAAATGCTTACATCTCACATTCCAACATACTAGGTTATACAATCCAAAACGTATGGCACGTGTTGGAGATTGATCCCAACAATGGCAAGGTAAGTACTGCTTTTCGATGATACACCTCTAGAAAATGCATTGATGCTAATATAGAACCGGCTTCCCCTTTAACATGGCATACCAGATTACCTCACCACCTTGACACTAAGGCCTTATACTACCATGGTGTTCGCATGCAAACTAACTCTAAAATGGACATCTAGAATGGGGTGTCCGCTCTTAATGTTAGCTAACCACAAAGCTCTACTGCATCCCCTATTTTTGCCATTCCTTCCGGTTGTGAGGCTTGAGGATATGCCTTACGTGTCTAAATAGCAATCCATCTGGGAATGCTAGCCCTGCCCTCCAGGCGTCGATGCAATGCAAGCATTCATCCATACAAGTTCATTCTGGGTCTGTACGAAACCGAAGGCACGACTTCTATTACATCCATTACGGGGAATCCCTCCCAAAAAATAACCCTTGCACTTTAAAACTCCATCTTCGATTCCATATTCTTCAAGATGTCTTCAATATGAAACGTTGAGTTGAATCAAAGAGGTTTTCAGATAACATATCTAATTTCGGTCTCTTCGAAACAACTTTCGATAGTCCCGGTAAACTCTATCCCAGTTCTTTAGGAAATAAATAGACAAATGACAAGAGCGGAGTTTACCTCCTAACCGTTTGTGGACAGATTTCACTATCATTGATCCTAGAAGAATGAAATGAGTTTATACGTACAGTATAGCACCTTCAACGGTAAGTGTACCATATAATTCCCGCCTTTCTCCTAGATATTTTCAAAGTTACATTTTGGGTCCAGTTTTGATAGTCGGTTATTTAACTATCAAATAAACAAACATCCAATCATGGTTTAATTTCCATATGGGATCCACTATGTCTTTATTAATTCTCTTAAATTAAAAAACACTTTATAAAATTTGATCAAAAGATCTTTTCATCACACTATTTCCAAGCCCCTTACATTTATTTTATTGGAAAAAAACATTTATATACTTATCTCAATGGTATAAGCATTACCAAAATATTTTACTTTTCATGCCTTGAAAACAAAATTATATACTTATCTTATTAGTATATAAGTATATTTACAAACTTTTCAATGTTTTCTTCCTTCCAAATCCCAACATTTCTTCCAATAAAACATTCAGCTTATCCTTTATCAAAAATTGTCTTTTTGAAAGCTCATTTCATATTTCAATTAACTTATAACTTTCAAAATAAAATTATAACCCACTTTTATAAACCTTTAAGTTAATTTATAAACATCTTTCCAAATCTTCCAAAATGATTTATAAATCTTTTTTCTATTTTTAAAACTCTTTATATAAACCTTTCTATACTCCTTTATAAAATATCCTTTATAAATATCATTTACAAAGATCGTTTGTAAAATTGCTTAATAACCCTTTTCATCAGTAAAAACCACTTTCTATAAATAAGTTATCATTTATAAATATCTTTATAAGAATTATATAACTTGAACAACCACTTATGAACCCTTAGCCTCAAATTGATTAAAGAATTAAAGTAAATTCAAAACCATATTTTATAAATTCCAAATGAGGCTTAGCAATCCCAATGACACTAATTTAGTTACCATTTAATTTTAATTCGATTCCTAAATCACATAACAATTTTTTGTATAAGCTACCATATATGTAAATACAGTTCAAATCCAATCAGGGAATAACATGTCAATATAACAAATTGGCATATACAAGCCCAAATAACTTAACAACAGGTTGGTGATTTATTCTGCTAAATAGATATCCACACAATACAATCTATTTATAGTAGAACAAAGATTTATTCTGCTTAACATATATGCACACAACCAAATTACTTACACTATAGCAGAATGGTGTTTTTTTCTAACAGATGTCATTTAATTCTCCTAATCATATGGGTTACTTAAGGGTCTGGACCAGAGATCATTTGATATTAAATTGATTTACATTGAAAATAAAATTGATCAAACACATAAAGTTTAGATTAAAATCACCTTTGAAAAGCTAAAAGTATATTTAATTAGCTTAAATCCTAACTAAATCATAATAATTTAAATCAAGATTAAAACATAATTAAACTATAATTAGGCTTAATGAATTTGATTAAGTACTGATTAACTTTCTAATGCAACTTGGTTAAGGTTAAACCAAATTGTTTAAGAGTTAAGCCCTAATTAATTAAATAACCCATTAATTAATTAATTAATTAATTAACCACTAATATTAATTAAATAATTTTTAATCACTTAATTACTTCTTAACCCCATTAATCACTAATTAAAACTTTATAAATCATGTAGTAGTCATTTACTTAACTTAAGTGATGATTAACCTCTAATCACCTACTTAATTACCAATTAAGTGACCATTACCTTTTAATTAACTAATTAATTAATTAAATTACAAATGTAATTATTTTTTTAATATTACTAATTAAGTTAGAAAAAATTAGTAAACTAATTTCAAAATAAAACAAATTTGAAATAGAAATTCAAACCTTTACCAACTGCATCCATAGTGACTATCGTTATGGACGTAGTTTGCTTTAACATATTCTTAGTGAACAACTTCACAAACCCTTAATTTTTCATGATTTGAAACAAACCTTCGAATGTTTTTTAAAAAAACTAGTTACAAAGTTTAATCCTTTTCAAAACTTTGAACTTCGAAAACAAACTTCGGTTCCAATCGGATCTCACAACCATCGCAATTACACAAAGTAGTTAACTTTGTTTACCAGCCTCATGCCATAGCTCATGTTTTACAATCAACATATTAATAACACCAAACATCTTCATCATAGATTTCAAGGACACATCCATGTATACATGTTTACTGACTTTATAATATAACATCGATTTCCATAACAAAATTAAACTAAAATCAACTATCCAATCATAATCAAACCACATGATTATCATTCAAATTCCACACTATATAATCACCATATATAGTGACATAAATAAAGTTACCATTTTCATTAAAAAAACAAGTAGTTTACTCACCATCCGCAATAGCTTACGTGAACTTAAGTTAAATTGTCAACGACTCCCTAGCTTTGAAGGTTGAAGGCTTTAGGTGCTAGTAACCTTCAAAATAGGCTTGGCCTAGGTGTATGTAGGCTCAGCCAAAGGTGTGGGTGGATGTATGGTAGTATCTTGGTGGTAGAGGAGCTTCAGATCATCATCGATTTGTCGAAAATAAAGCCAAAATTAGGTCATTTTCCTACCGGCTTTTGGGCCAATAACTCATGGAATTTGGAAAATTAGTCAAAAGGTAGGAATTTATTTTCTTTATCATTTTAAAAAATAATCACTCATTTTTTATTTATTTTGTAGAAGTTATGATCAAAAGAATAAGGGTAATTTTCAAACTTGAAATTCTTGGTGAAAAATTACTTTGCAAAGATTGGGTATTTTGACATAGTTATTGTCGAAAATGAAAAAGTGGTCATAAAGAATGTTGTGCCACTAGAATTTTAGGTGATTTTAAAAAAATAAGATCACCATTTGAGGTAGGAATGAAGATGTTATGGTAGGAGAAAGAAGTGGTAAAAATGAGAGGAGGTTAGCGCTATTTATAAGCAAATGTTCCTATAACATTATTATTTGAATCAAATCAACATCACATCTCTACTCTCTAGTCACCTCATCCATGTAATTATGGCTAATGGTGATCCATTGTAAAATTATTCAACATGTGACAATACTTATATATATATATATATAAAATGTTTATTATTTTTAAATCTATGAGTTGTCACATCACTCTCTTTATACATATATATTATTTAAAACTATGAATTGTCACATCATTCTTTATATATAAGTTTAATTATTAACTAAAGCTAAGATGCGACAATATATGATGATGGTTAAGGATTCCTTTCCCAATTCTGGGAATTTTTTGTAACGACCCGCCATTTCGAATCATTCAAATCGATAATAAACCACAAATGTCTTGAGTTGCTCAAAATAACATATTGTTATTTATATTTGAAAAAACATAGCATATACAGTAAATAAATCAATCACAGATATAGAGTAATACAACAATATGCAATGAAAATAGGTAAATAGAAGTACACGAAGTTACTACATAAACATCAGAGTCTAAAGCAATAACAACATAAGTCCAAATACAAAGAAGTCCCTAATACATAAGCAAATGACAAGTCTGAACATAAATAACTGAAATAGTTGAAAAGCCGAATAGATCAAAGCTCTAAGCTCCAAAGGTGAGTCTCAAATGATGTGATACTCAGGTTGACCCGAGAATGAAGCAAAACACACAAAACACTCGATTCAGGATTAACATTCTTATGTAAGTAAACCAACTCAAGTGAAATGTCCAAGTGAAATGCAATATATCTTAAAGGATGCTTCAGATTTCCATCCTTTAAGGATCCATCAAACTATCTACATATATAATAGAATACACTACATAGATAATGTCTATCATAAAACAAAGTATTAAAGTAGCGTTAAGACATTACCCGTATCCCACTTAATACATTTTATATAAATATCGTAGCCTATACAGTTACTATAAGCTCCACCAAACCATTGGGATACTTAGGGAGCAATCCATGTTGAGACTTGGTTTTGATTCATGACACAAAGCTATTACTACAACATACAGATTTGACGACTGTTACCAAAAAAGAGAATATATACTACATGGAGACAAGACATCAAAATCGGTGCATCAATTTTTATTTTATCTTATTTTCAGTCTTAAGTCAATTTTGTTAAGATCTCTCCTCGTTTAACATATATATTAGCTTATATATAATCTTACAAATGATTTATACATATAAGCATAGAATATATATAAATATATTATCAAAAAAATTTCTTTAAAATCATACATATATATATAAACCAGTGAAAACTGTGCAAATTGCACAAAAGTCACCAGATCAGTCGACTAACCTGATAATTTCTGTGCAACATGCACAAGTGCACAAATAAACAAATATATATTAAAAAATACGTTTGAATATCCAGTCGACTGACCTAAAGGTTCAGTTGACTGAATTTCTACAACAGCTATTTGTGAAGAGTTACGAATCTCTATAAAAAGATTTGGATGCAACACTTCAACCGAAAGTCTTCATCAAATGTCGTTTCTTTTTAACATCTATAAGTACATACTCTAACTTGATTCCAAAGTACCGAATTTTCTTATCTTTCTTATCTAACTCTCTTGAATCTACTTGCAATTGTACTTTCAAATATTCTGCATTAAAGCAATATTATACCTTTCTATTCTTCATAAACTTCAAATATATATATTTATACTCGAGGAGAAGATCATAGGAAGGGTGTACTATAAACAAGACATCCGTGTTATTAGATTACAAAAAGTCAAACAATATTTTGTATTTGTTGAAGTCCCGTTCTGCTACTTAGGCATGTAAAATCCTCTTTAGCTGCTGAGGCAAAATCCTGCTCAGCTGCTTAAGTCCTTGTTCGGCTGCTCAAAGGTTGTATAGACCTGTTCCTTTGGGTTAAGTGAGGGCTATTGTTTTCGTGAAATTCCAGAAGGAGTCTGCGACTGGACGTAGGACGGAGCTTCGAACCAGTATAAAAATCTCTGATGTCATTTTATTATACTGCTTTTATATTCCGCACTGTTTACTGTATAGTTATCATCACTACACTCTATACTATCTTATATCCATACTACACGATCCATAACACAATTTCATTTGGTTCAAAGCAAGGTCATCATATAATCATAACATAGTTATCCGATAAACTAATAATATGGAAACTAACACTAGCACTAGCAATAACACAAGCTTCATTGAAGGACAGTCCATTGCACGTCCTCTACTATTTACTGACATGAATTATAACTATTGGGCCACACGAATGAGAATATATATGTAAGCACATGATTTTAATTCATGGAATATAAATCAGACAGAATATATTATTCCTACTGAAGAGTATTCTACTTGGACAAATACACAAAAACTAGATGCCACAGCAAATGCAAAAGCAATGAATATGTTGTTTTGTGCCTTAGATAAAAATGAGTTTAACCATGTTAGCATGTGCAATACTGCATATGAAATATGGTGTACACTCAAAGTTACACACGAAGGAACTAACAAGGTCAAACGAAGCAAAATATCCACGCTCAAACGTCGGTTTCAAAACTTTATGATGAAAGAAAATTAATCTATAAATGATACGTATTCAAGATTTCAGGATATCTACCTTTCATTAGTAAGACTAGGAGAAAAATTGTAATGACCCATAAATTTTAATAGATAAATTGGTTAATTTAATTTGATTTTGTAATTTAATGTAGAATGAAATAATTTTTTTATAAATTGTATTGAAGTAAATGTTAAAAATGAAATGTAGCAATGGTAAACAAAATTAAATTTAACATATTTTAAGTGGAATCCCAATAAAGGAATAGTGTTAATTGTTGCACTTGGGTATAAAATTTAAGATAAGTAATTAAAGGTAAGCATTTAGTTAACCAATGCAATAATATATTGATTGATAGTAACTGCATGTAAATTGAGGCAATAATGTTAATGCAAGGTAAACAATACTAATTAAAGTTAATAATAAATGAATGGAAGGAAATTCCAATCAATGAAAATAAATTTAAATAATAGGACTTAGTTATTAATGCAAATTAAGTAAATAAATGTAAGTATTGTATGAATACATGAATTAATGGCTGATTTAGGGTAATAGAATGAATTCATATGATGTAAGTAATTATAATAAATAATGAAATAATAACTAGGATGGAATACAACAACGAAGTTAATTAAAGCTGAATTGGGTAAATTGAATGGGATTGCAATAAATGAAATAATGGAAAATTGTATAACTTGGTTATAGGATGATGTAAGCTAATAAATAATTAATTCAATGCAATACCTATTGATTGAAACAATTGTTGGGTATAATTGATTGTAAATAGGAATATTTGGTAATAAATTTATATAAGAAAAATAAATGTAAATATTGGATTTATCAATGAATTTATAATAAATAAATAGTGATTGAATAAAATTAATGTTCTGCAAGTAATTATAGTATTTGTTTGAAAGTAATAAACTTAAAGTTAATTAAAGTTTAATGGGTTACAATTGTTATGAATTACCTATTTGTTTAGTTCATAGAATTTAATTTGAAAGCAATTGTAGCAATTGACTTAATTTGTGCAATCCCAATTAATTAAAGCAATTGGTTGGATAAGAAAATGGTAAGTCAAGATTTATAAATTTATTGGGATTTGAACTATGATAATAATTGGAGTAATTGCAATTTAATGAAATTAATCTCTAATTTTTGCGTTAATTGAAATCAATATGGAATATAAAAATATTAAGTTAATAGTTTGTAAATCCAATGTTAAATTTTATCCGTTTGATAATAATGAATTGACTAATAGAATGAAAGTGAATTTAATAGATTTATTGGAAATTAAATTTATAATGTTGAATTTAATGAAATTGAGGATTAATATTGAAATTTATAAATTAATCATCTTTAAATTGACATTCAAATTTGTGTAAATCATTGTAAATGATTGAGGAATCATAAGTGATGAAATTTGTCAATTTTCGAATCAAAATTTAAAATTTGATTTAATTATTTAATTTTTAATTTATTTAATTAATGTAAAAATAGCCATTTTGGCCACTGACTCCGATTTCGGCAAAACCAGTTTCATCGGATCCGTAACGGCGAATTATTGTAGGATTTCAAGTTTTGTAGCGATCGAGGTAGCCGTTTGATCGTACGAACGCGAAACGCCTTGAAATCGATTTAATTGAAATCAATTTAAATCAATTTGGAAAATTTTGATTTTAGCATAACTTCTTCATACGATGGAATTTGGACTTGAAACCTGTTCCATCGCGTTTAAAATATTTAAAAACAGCTATTTTAATATAAGGGTTGACCCAATTTCGTTCCAGGATCAGAATGGGCTTTTTGGCCATTCATCGCTCGGCACGTATATCCAATCGGGTCCATCTATTCTATTTCAACTTTATCTATATATACCCTGTTATAAACCCTAGGCTACCTCTATTTCTCATTATCTGTGCATACAATCCGTCTTCACCTCCTCATTTCAATGGCAGACAATTCCAAATCCAATTGCAATTCAAAAACAAAGTGAAATTTCAAACTCCTAAAAAAAATTTAGAAAATTATATATCGAAGCTCTTGATGTATGCATCTTAGATCTACAGTTCGTTTTTGGTTTTGTATCACCATTTTTCCCGAAATCGCAAATCATTCTCGGCCGTTCGTATTGAATTTTGGTCGATCCAATGGTGGATTCGAGTCGTGGTATCAATCAGGGGATTCTGTAGCGTAGAGGGTGACAAGAGCTGTGCATCCATGGGGTTCGCTGGTCGAGATTGTCGCCGTATTCACCAGAATTGGCTGCTATTGGCACGGCGACTACGTGTGCCAGGGGGCGACCAATGGGTCGCGCGACCCTCGGGGGAGGCGGCTTAGTCAGTGGGAGGTGGCGCAGGCTTCTGATCATGGCGATTTCATGCGTGGAGGCGACGTTGACAAAGGGTGGCGGCGCTAGGGTTTCAGATCGATGAGGTTTTCGTGTAGTAGAGTGCGTGCGTGATAAGGATGACGCGACGTGGCAGTTGATGGGTAGGTAGTATTGACTCTTTTTTATTTAAAACGTATTTCAATCGTACCAATAATCATAACTTTTGCATACGATACTCGATTTACGCGCGATTTTTTTTTGTTAGGACCGTTTTCAAATTCCAGACATTTTGGCGCTGGTTTGGATGAATTTGGAGACTGTTGAAATTTTTGGTTTAAATTGGATCTAAATTCAATTTAAATTCAAAAGGTGAGTGTTTTAACCCACTCACAACTTCTAAAATTTCTTATGTTTGTTAAATTAAATTTTTGTGGTGACTATGCAATTATTTATGACTTTTTCGTATATTTTTAATCATCATCTCAGTTATTGCATTTATTTAAATTAAATCGTTATTTAATTTATTATTGAATATAACTGCCAGTTAGTTACCTGTTATATATTATCAGTTATGTATTTATATTGATTGATTGTTTTGGATGATGATTGTGATGGATGTATGATTTTATGATGGATGAATGGATGTTTTATTTATATCATCATTATCTGCAAGTTCTTTATTGATTTGTCACTGTTGATTCGGGATCGCGGATTGAAATGGTATATAACCGTACTTTTATTTTTAAATTATGGATTGAAATGATAAATATCCATATCACTTGAGCATAGAATAGAAAATTATATACAGACACTGCGGTCTATATATAAATAATTATTTTGAAATAGTTTCTATGGTTTTGTAAAGAAATATACGATTTTATGAGATATTGATTTGGATATTTTATAAATGTTCTTTTATATATAGTTAAATTCTTTGTTCAAGCTATGTATAAAATTGTTTAAGTATAAAAGAAGTTTAATAATAAAGTTGATTTTGTTAAGATATAATATGGTTAAAGTATTTATGTAAATTATTTTGTATCTAGAGTTCATATTGCCTTAAATACAATTAAGATGGGAAGATAAATAGGAATTTGATTTGAATCAAATTATTTAAGAATTTTACTCAAATAAAATCTGATTTGAAATTGAGATAAATATGAGATTTTATGAAATTGAATTTATTTGAGAATTAAACTCAAAAAGGGTTGATGGGAGAATTATTAAATTGGGAAAGGGTATAATTATTATAACTTGATTTTTGGTTCTAGGTGAATTAAATGATTATTTCAAGTATAACGAATAGAGTGCAATATCTAATTATTTGAAATTTGAGTTTTATTTAAATAAAAAGGGGTTTATTATATAAAATATTTCAAAACTAAGTAATAGGAAATTTAATTGTTGAATCGAAATTATCAAATTTAGTTTTGTAATTTTGGAATATTTTAAGACTTGAAATATATCGAAATAGAAATGTTTCGTAGTTATGAATTTCATAGCATTATGTTTTAAAGGTGTTAAAATTTCAAATGTTTGGTTTAAATTATAAAATTTGGAAGTGCTATGATTTTAAAAAAAGGGATATATTTGAAATAAATGATATTATATTGATTTGAAATAAAAGGAATATCATATTGATTTGGTTTTTAAATTTGAAATGATATCGTATTTATATGGTTTTGAAATAAATATTATATCCTGGTTTTGAAGTATAATTATTTTGAAATGACCGTGGTGTTATAATAACGTTTGGTTGTTGAAGAGACCGGGATCGGAAGTTGTCATACTATCTTCCAACCCCGAGAACCACTTTAACAACCATGTATGCGGTGGAGATTCCAGAATGAAGTAGGATGGTGGCGGCGTTTCCTTTGAGGTAAATACATAGACCCGACTCTTGTGAGTTGGCATAAGGTGGCTAAAACAGGAGCGATTCTCGGGCCAACGAGGTAGCACCTTTGATCGGACACATCCCTTCGATATTATACTTTGACTTTTGGATTGATTCGGTGGCCACTTTTGATATTTTTTTATTTGGGGGTGTGGCTCGAGGTGGGTGGTAGCTGCGTGCTACGCGTTACCACTAGTCCGGATAGCAATTGGTATATCTACCCTGGCATTGCCTAGTTGTGCCGTGTCACCTACCCTATCGCGCCTTGTATGAGTTTGGTTTTCTCCCGTAGCCCGTGTGGTATCCTCTGGTGGCTTCCCGATCAGGAGGGACCATGATATTGGATGGACTACTGGGACTATTACGTGTTAAGGGCTATATGGGTAACCCCTTAACGCTATGGAAAAGGTAAGTTTATTTTACTAATAGACATTATTATAATAGCGAAATATTACTACATAGTAAATAGTTTAACGGATCCTTAGGAGATGTGAATCCCGTGCATTTCTTGAGTTACTGCACTCACGTTGACACTGGATAGGAGATGTCAAATCCCGTAAACATCTCTGACGCCGTTCCTGTAACAACCCGGAATTTTCACACTCGAAAATTCCAGGTAGTTATGAAAAGAAGAAAGAGATAGAAGAAGAAGAAGAAGAAGAAGAAGAAGAACAAAATCAACAACATCTCACATTCGCAGCGGATAAAATATAAGTAATAAATAATAACAGTTACAAAAGAGTACTATATCTGTCGATTACATTTAATATACATCAAAGTTTCACATTTATATACAGTCACTGAATATTTACATTTATCATGTCTCAAATGAGCAATTATATAAATACAGCGGAAATACTCTATACGATATTGCCATCCAGCTCGCCTACTGAGCTCCAGGACGTCCTAACCTGAAAATCGGTAATACTCGATCTGACCCGAGCATTACACCAAAGTAACACCCGGGTACGGCTGGGAACCAGCGTGAGTAAACTCAACTAACATGGAATACATGAATACAACTTATATAAACCCGAGGTAACTTATATCGGTTTAACCAATTCACAATTTGCTATAGACAACACTTATTTCACATATAAATTTCTAAGTGCCAAACTTAGATAAAATAATCCAATTCGCTTAAATCATTTCATTTCTGCCTACTTATTTTCTCAAGTTGATTTAAAAAAAATAGAAAGGGTTTCGGGTATCTCCCAATACCCGATCCCGATCTCTCCTAGTCTCATACCATCCTATCCCAAGATCCAAATGATAAACACAACATTTCATATCAGAGATGTCAACTCATTCAAAGCGTCGAATACCAATCCCTCATTCATAAGCAAATTTTATCGCTTCCAAATTAATTCAGTTAATTCTAATTGAATTTCGAACCCTCCAATCACTTAGATTCTTTATCTGTCAATTACATAATTCAAATCAAATAATTCAATCATCCCGTCAATATTCATCTTAATTAATCAACCCGAATTAATTATCCTTCAATTCCATTCAAGCATCTATCCTTAATTAACTTCCCAATATTAATTATACTTAACCAAAATCAATAAGTAATCTCAATTTCTTCATGAACCATTTAACTATTTTAGTTACATTAATCTTTAATTACTTATATTCACTTCACATAAGACACGAATTAATGATAAATCAATCTTAATTAATCAATCTTTAATTACGTCATTGATTATATAAATTAACGATTTCCAATTATAATTTAATTTATCCTAATCTAAATGAGTTTCATTAAACAATTAATCATTAATTAAACCACAAATATTAGTCATTCTTGATTTATCTCAACCTTTAACTTAACTATCTATTTATTTACCCCCCTTTTTTTATATATAAATCAATTTCCTCTTAATTAATCGTCTTAATTAATCTCTTGATTAATTACACAAAGTAATTATATTTAATTTTAATTTAATTAAGTAACTATTCATCAAACCATCCGTTGATTGATTCTGAATTAATTAAACTTCGTTAATCAACTTAATCCATAATTAATTAATTTCAAGCCCTCAATTACAAAATTAATTAACCCAGATTATAAATTAATTTAACTAATTAATTATTTTATTTTAACTTCACTTCACATTTGATGTACCAGAAATCATTAAGCCCTTAACAACAATAGGATGAAAACATTCCCTTATTTATTACATTTAATCTAGACAATTTGAAAACCCGAACACTTCGAGTCAACCACAATTAACTCGAGAAATGACCAAATCTAAAATCACTAAATCATCAGCACACACCAAAATAGTTCAATCATTCATCCGTTTATTTAAATTTAACCATTTAAATCTAAATAAATAAATAAAAGTCAACCAGAGTGAGATTTACTCACCTTTGATTTTGCTGTTTGCAATCCATTCCAATTCGATTTTGTCTTCTCAGTTAAGACCTTGTATAAGCATTACATGGATTATTAATATTTGAACTTATGAACAAATATTTATTATTTATTTATTTGATTTAAATTAATAATTTGGTAACTAATATAATTAATATAATTACTAATATAATTTTAATTAAACAGATAAATCTTCACTATCTCTCAATATAAACATACATTTAAACTGTTATTAAGTTTATTCATAACCAAAAATAAAAATAAAAAGACTCATCAAACTACCCAAAGCAGGCTGCAACCCGATTAAGCATTCAATACGCCTTCACTCGATTCGACGTCCAGCGCAAATCCTTTACCTCCAAGCCACCGCCCTTCCATCCTTTGCCAGTGCCGCACACGAGTCGTCACGACCCCCATCCCTAGATCCACGCTCGCTCTGGATGTTACCCGAGATCACTGCAGACCAGAACGAAATCGAGCTCCCACCATGATTGATTGCGAACCCTAAATCGCAGAAATTCCAGCCCTAAATCGCATCATCAACGCGAGCTCCCCTCCCTTCGAACGACTGCGGCTCTCCTCCCCTTGAGTTCAAATCGAACTCGTATGCCATAACCCTAGGCGAAACTCGAACTCCCTGATGTCAACGATAACTCCCTCGCGCCTGAACACCCTTGGTTCACGAGCTCATCGATCACGAGCTACTTCGACTTCCCAACCCTAACGAGTTTGTCGAACTTGATTTGCATTTCTTCGAACGAAAATTCGTTCGTTCGTTCCATTCGATTAGCTTTTAGAGGGGGCGACCATGACACAAGAAACGTAGAAAGTAATTTGATTTCCCAAAATTGGATTTGAGAATTGTAGTGAAGATGAGAATTTGAATTTGAATAGGCTTCGACCATTTTCGTTTATATTTTTTTTCTTTTCTTCGTGAATTATAGTTTTCTGTTTAAAAGATTAGAAATGGGACGGAAATAAGATAGAAATTTGAAGAAGCTTCTTGAGTATGAGTTAAATGAAAATATCTTTGACCTTTGACTTTGAATTTTATTATATTGTAAAACTTCCAAAACATCTCATTAATTGCCATTTAAAATTTCAAACTCCACTTAAGGGATGCCGCCAGCAATTATAAGGGTTTATCCGCGTTCCGAACACAATGGACCATGTTTCGGAAGCTAAATCGATCATATGTGCGAGTTACAAAAGAAAACGATCAAATTTCGATTAAATCGATTAAAATCATTCTAAGCGTTTCGAGCTGCCAGGGTCAAACGACAACTCTGATGGCTACGAAAATTGAAATCCGATAATAACTAACTATTACGGATCCAATGGAACTGGTTTCGTCGAATTCCGAGACTGTGCCTCAAAAGGCTATTTTTAAATTCCAATTTAAACGATATATTTTCAAAACGGAACAAAACACTTCCAAATTCGATTTTTAACACTTTTACTATATTCAGTATCATCAGTATAAATTTTATAAGCCTTCAAATTATCTTAAACAGGCTTAGAATTTCAGATTCAATAATTTACCCAATTTCAATTATTAAATTCAATATTTAAACTATATAATTCAATGATTTAATTATCAAGTAAATATTAATATCTTGAATTTCAAGTTAAAATTAACTTTTATATATTTAAAATCAGTTAATTATTTCAATTTAAATTGTCAGAAATTCCGGGTCGTCACATTCCTCCCCCCTTAAAAGAATTTCGTCGTCGAAATTACTGGTTAGGAAGAATGGACCCATACCCGTTTACCTTTTCTCCAAAACTCACAATTCAACATTCTACTAATTATCATTTATTAAAGGCCCACTATCACCTTGAGAAACTTCCAAAACCTACTATAGTTTCAAACAATACCCCTTTGCTCAATCATTTAAATTTCAATTTAAAACCAAATTTTGAATCATCAATATTTTCTCAAAATTTTTCTAACTCTCTAAATTTCTGAAAATTTTTGACAGCGTCTCCTTTGCGCGGCTAGATCGGTACTACTACAAAAGGCCTCAACGGGCTCCCAAATGCCAAAAAGAAAACAGAAAGCCAAGTGGCTAGATAAAAAAAACCCAATCCAATTTCATACAGAAATTTAAATGCATACCTTTTTGTCGGGGAATTCACATTTATCTTTTGGAATCAAATCCAATTTCCTTTCTCTTAATACCTGGATATCTTACTTAGCAATAATATACAATTGTAACCTTTCAAATCATTTATACTTTTTCTTACATAAGTTTTCACATATACTTCTATGCAAATTAGTTTTCCCTGTTTCATGCAAATTCAATTCGTCCTTAATTATTAATATTAAATTTTATTTTTCATCTATAACTGATTTACATTAGTTTTCCAATTTGAAATCGATTTGTCGTTAACCAATTTTTCAAAATTTTCCAACTCCCAAAATTTTCGGAAAATTTTGGCAGAGTCTCCTTTGTACGGAGGAGCTTTTGCAATTTGACAAGAGATATAAATATATATACATCGACCCACCCGGTCGGAAAAAGAAAAAACAGAACATATTTCCTATTTTTATTGCGTAGGCGTACCTTATTTAGAATTTTAAGCAAGCATCTTATTTATTTTAGCAATTAGCGCAACCAAATCCAGCCAAACGGCCTTCAGGTACCTGTACTTACTCAATTTAAATATGTAAGTGTCATATATAGGAAATCTATTGACATTTCACTTATATTCAATAGCTAAACACATGCATTTCATAAATAACAAGCACCAAACGTTTTCCATAAGCAATTTATTTGATTTTAAAGCTTATTCAATTGCTTTTAACAAATTTATATACCATTTCCTTCAATTTCTAATGGTTTACAATCCAATTGCATACATTCAACTCATTTTTAAGCGGAACAATCTCATATTCGCTTCAATTGCTCTTAAAATCAATTTATTTGCTTTCACTCGCTTTTCTTATCTTGCATTCAATTTAAGTAATGTACAATCCACTTACTTACCTTCAATTCATTCATAATTCCGAAGGAACTCATATTCATATCAATTGATTCAAAAATCAATTATATTTGCTTCCAATAATTTCATAGAATTTAATTAAATCTCGTTTACATTAAACAACAATCATTTCTACGAAATTTGGTGATATCCATGTGAATAAATAATTACCTAAGTTTTATAACCAATTTAAATTGATTCCGACTCAATTTCATTTAATTCCATTCTATTTTAATTTATTCTCAACCATTTTATTTAGCTCGACACATTCCATTCTTATATACTATTAGCCATTCCCACTTTAATTCAATTTAAGCTTTTATTTAATGGGCTTTTACCTGAAGCCAGACTTCCATAAATTTTAAACTTAAGTTAATTACTTTAATTTATTCCAACATCAACTTAAGTTCACTTCCATTCAATTTGATTCTCATCAAATTAAATCCCATTTAATTCAGTTAGCCCATCCACTTAAATTTTAATTCACCTTCTCAATTTATCAAAATAATATCCAACCACATACTTATCTCATTTATATTTCAAATTTATATACCACCAAATTTAAGTTCAGTCTGATAATCCAATTCCAATCACAACTTGATTTAGTTTTTATTCTATCAGACTTCATTCATTTATTATTTAATGCCATTAACTCATTTTATATTTCACTTCCATAATTCATTTGCGAACTTATTTTACTTATACAAAACCATTCTCAATTTATTTCTACTTACCTGGGTTTTGTTTGCAACCCAACCATTTCTATTACTATTCACTTCCATTTCATATGACAACACTTATATTATATCAAACTTACTTGCAAATTATGTTAAATATTATTCAAATCACACTTGAATTGTATTTGCAATTCAACCATCACTATTTCAATCCAACTCTATTTTTGTTTTACAACATCTTCACTTATTTAAATTCATTATCAAATCCAAGTTGAATTTTATTTACAATTTGAATTCATTTCGAAATTCCATTATTAACTTACAATCCATCTTATTTAACCGAGTTAAATTTTGTTAACATACTCTATCAATTAATTATTTTACCAATTAGCCAATTTCCAATTTTTAAATCAATATTCGATCTATTACATTAAATTTTCCTGAGTTCGAATTTTATTTTATAATTCCAGTTTGGATTCCCCTTTATTTTAAAATTCAAAAATGCCTTTAAATTCAGATAATACAATTAAAAATAGTTTTTTATAAAAATATATCTTATAACTCGATGTCTCAACCAGTCCATCCTTGTTCTCACAGAAATTCAGTCATACGTTGATCAGGCGTAGGACTGAAAATCTAAAAGTACTTGGTAAACCCGTTTTCAGCACCCAGTGAAAATACTTGGAAAATATTTTTTTATTATTATTGGAAATCTAGAAAACAGTTTTGAAAATAGAGGAAATATCTTTAGTAAGGATGCTCTGGAAATCATCACCCCCATCCATGGTCGTAGTTACATCCAGGGTTACGTTGCCATCGCAGCAAAAGTCCATGTAACTACAGGCTCTCCGCGGCCTCTCCATTACGCCATGGAAACCACAACAGAACACAGTTACATACAGGGTTACGTTGCCATCACAGCAAAAGTCCATGTAACTACAGGCTCTCCGCGACCTCTGATTTTTGCTGTCAAAATGAAACCTCTCCACTCCTACATAGGTCGCAGTCTGCCGATATAAAATCAAACGCAGACTGTTGGCTCTCAGCGGCACACACGACTTTCGCTATGTTATACCATAGGTCGCAGTCTACCGATATAAAATCAAACGTAGACTGTTGGCTCTCAGCGGCACAGACGACTTCCGCTATGGTATACACTACTCATAATCCTCAGGAACTAGTTTTTTCCGGACTCCTCACAGGATCAACTTTAGAACCCCTTTGGGCTCAAGGCAGCACCACCCGGTGGCACTCCTGAGAAGTTCATTTCAAGGAAGCTCCTTTTTCCCCAGAGCCATCATCAAAACACTTTATACTATACACATATAGTATCTTCAAATCATACGCCTAGTATGATATCATACAAAGCTCCTTTACACAAAATCGATTATTCCAAAATCGATAATTCTCAAATTAGGCTTTCCTAATTCCAATTTTGATTTTACTCAAAAATCAAAAGCCTTTCCATACCCAAAGGTTCTCAAAACCTTTTCAAAATCCTCATAAGATCCTTTATACACACACACACACACATACAGATATATATAATTTTTAAAACTTTGGATCATTTCCAACTTGTATAAAACCCTTTTATACTTCAAACACTTTCAAAAATCCTTTTCTTCCGGCAATAGATTTAACAATGAAATATTTATCTTATATAACAAAGATATATATAACTTTGTTTATTCAAAACAAATATTCAAATTTGATTACTCTTTTCAATATCAAATTCATTCAAATTCGTACGATGTACACCTATCACCCGTACGCTATACCAATCCGATCTCGATCACACAATTTCACTTTCGAACTAGTATCGTCCACCCGACTTCCTAGTGCGGACGCAGATCTGGTTTCTTGATTAGAAACCATCATTCTCCTTGCATGGCTATAACTATGATAGAGAATATCCAGAACAAATCAACAATCCATATCCAGGTTCGCCGTCGAAAATCGAGTGAAAAATTCCGACTCGGATCGATAAACTATCTTGTAACGACCCAGGATTTTAATTAATTAAAATTTGAATATTTAATTAATTTTAAATATTAATAAGTGAATTTATAAGTCGAATAAATTTTATTCGAATAACTGGATTTAATTGAATAATTTAAATCGATAATTTAATATGTGAAAATACGGAAATAATTGATGATTTGTAAAATTTTATTATATCATATTGAAGTTAGAACGATATTTTAGAACTTTTAAAATTGAATTAAAAGTTAATTTGTGAAAATTGAATATTTTAATATTTAATCGACTAATGAAATTAGTCAATATTTGAACAGTCTCAGAATTGGACGAAACTAGTTCCATTAGATCCGTAATAGTTAGTTATTAACGGATTTCAATTTTCGTAGCAATCGGAGTTATCGTTTGATCGTGGCAGCCTAAAACGCATCGAAATTGTTTTTAATATTAATTTGGCGAGTTAAAATAGTCATTTTTCAAACAGTCTCAGATTTCGACGATACCAGTTTCATCGGATCCGTAATGTGATATTATTATGTGGTTTCAAATTTCATGTCAATCGGATTTACCGTTTGTCCGGTACAAATTAAAACGCCTAGAAAATCGTTTAAATCGGTTTAATTTAAATTGAACGTTCATTGCCATAACTCGCACAGATGACCGAATTAGCTTTCGAAACCTGTTCCATTGTGTCCGGAACGCGGGGTAAACCCCAGAAACGCTGGTCACCGCGCGTAAATCGGAGTTTAGAATTTCCGGAATGAATAGTGTCGATCGATTTCCTATAAATAGCCCCTCTCTTCACACAAATTAAAAAAAATATAAACCTAAACCTAATGCAGCTGCCACCCCTCAACCAATGGCCAGAAACGCATCATCTTCTTCCTCTATAATCTCTCAATCTATAGATCTATTCGAGAAGTCATCAACAAGAAGAACGTAGTGCTCGAAGAGAGCTACAAATCTATACGGAGATGAAGGCGTGAAGTGGAGCAGGTCGATGGCGGGGGGCCGCGTTCGGCTATGATTGCGCACGTTTTTCTGTGCTCATGGGGCAGCCGAGTTCATCAGGTTGGAGGCCGAATAGAGCTCTCGAGGTGGGCTATGCGATGGAAGTCCCTGATCGAATTATCATCGAGCGAGGAAGTTGCAAAATCGAACCCTAATTTTCATGTATGGGTTTGTATTTGCGTGTTTATCTCTAGATGAAGAAACGTGAGTGGGGAAGATGGAGCGCACGGCCAACATGCAGGGGGGTTGGATCCCACGGCCCAGGAATGCTTAGGTTTAAAATTTATAAAAGAAAGTTGTAAGATTGTTTATAAAAAAAATTTGTGTAAACTTCAAAAATTCATAACTTTTTCATACGAGGTCGAAAACGCGCGAAACGGGAAGCGTTGGAATCGTATGGACGAGTACTACGCTATGGAATTGGATTGGAGTCGTTTGGAGTTGGTGAGAATTTCGGGTAAAATTAAACTTCCGTTTAATTTTATTCGAAATAAATCGCTAAAACGAAATTGAAATCAAGGTGAGAACTTCTCACTCAATCGAATTGGTTTCGATTTTATTTTAAATAGTTATATTTAAAATTCTTGAATGCATGTTTTAATGATGATTGTTATCTATTGATTGTTAAAATAGACATTATGCGTTGATTGTTAAAATAGACATTATGCGTCGTTAGTAAGCGGATGTTATTTATTAAAAACATATACCGCGAATATTTCATAAATAGTGAAATTGGTATTATATATAATAGCAATATATATATATTGGCATATGTATATATTGCAGTTGTTTATTTATAGCGATGAGACCCTATTGCGCCATCTATTAAGCGGATAATATTTTAAATCCCATATACCATGATAATTCCATACTGGAGCGGAATTGGTATTATGCTAATGTTTGTGGATGCAGGAAAACAGGTTGGAGGGATCCAACTGGATTCCTCAACAGTATTTATTTGATTTTAGATATTCTGATATTTGATGGATTATCATATCGATATATGATATCGTTGTTGTCGTGATTGACTATTTGGTGTGTAGCATCATTGGACCAAATTTTGGAATTTTAAAAGGTTTTTAAAGTGATTTTTGAAAGTATATGTTTATAAAATATTTTTGGAATTTATCCATATTGAATAAATAAACGTATAAATTTAATGTTATAGAATTATGATTTTTGAGAAATATAGTTAAAGGTTGATTTTTGAAAATGTGGGGTTAATGATTTTATAAAATAGTTGAATTGGGATTTTTGAATTTATTATGAAAGGTAAAATATAGGATTTATAAAATTTAATTACTTTATAAATCAAAATGGTGAAATTATAAAGGGGATTAAAGATGTTTAAAAAGAATAATAGTGTAAATTGATTTATATAAGAGATTATAAATTGATATTTATAAATTAAAATATTTGAATTATAAAACGAGTTTTATAAGTGTTAGAATGAATTGTGAATGAATTTCATAAATGAATGAAATTTATAGAATTATAAACAGTGAAGTTATAAATGGAATTTTATAAGCAGTGGGTTTATAAAATTTATAAAGTTATTTGAAGAATAAGTTTTGGGTAAATAAATGAATCTTATAAGTTATAAAATTTATAATTATGAAGTTTAAAGGAACGATTTTGTAAAATAATCGTTTTATAAGCATTTAACTTATAATATGAACCTTTGGTTTATAATTGAGTTATAAATTGAATAGGTTAATAAAGAAAATTTATAAAGGAAGATGTTATAAGATAAATAGAAATGGAATTTATAAATGTTGTTTTATAAATTCGCAACGACTTATTTTGATAAGTAAATTGTTATAACTTATTTATGGAGTTATATTCACGTTTTAGACGGTGAATAATCCTTTAAAATAAAATGTATAGAAATGATGAAATTTGTTAACAAGTATATTCACGTTTTTGAATAGTGAATAATATGTTAAAGAAAATGTTTTGAATGTGATGTTTTAAATAGAATTAAAACGATCTAACGATGTTTTCAAAACGTGTTGAGATTCGAAACCATAGATTTCAACATTTATTGTTGAAATAGACGTTTTCGATAAATAGAAGGAAATGGTGGACTATAACACTGTTGTTATAGTAAATGATTTCCGAAAGGAAATGTTTTGTATAGTATTGGGATTTATATATCTATTTTAATTTCGAATCCCAATACTAGTGATTTTGGGTTGTCGTAACGATGTTTTACGCAACATTCGTTTTCTCCCAAATAAATATGTTTAAGAGAATGATTTCCTTAAAGAATGAAATATATACTTAATCTCGATTTAAGTATATTGAATATTTTCCAAAGGGTTGAAAATAAATAATATTTGTGAATTACTTATGAATAAATAAGTATGGAAATGTTTTTCCAATGTGAAATGAAAAGTCTAGAGAATTTATCTAATTGAAGATAAATTGAAAATGAATAGTCGAAATCGTTTATTCGTAAATATTTTTGGAATATAAATTCACTATGGAATTTATAAAAGAAAGTGGAATTCGTTTAAAAATAAATATTGAATTATTTTTGAAGTATTGAAAATTATTTATCTCGTAAAGATATTTTTGGGAAATAAATAATTTGGAAATTATTTGGAATCTGGTGATGTGTGCATATCCATTAATAGTTCAATAACCGACTATCAATATTTACCTTTGAAAGGTATTTGTTGTGATTTGCTGAATTTGAATGCTACACTTATTTTTAAATTATTGCGCTCGTTATTCGGATTACCCATTCCGAATAGTGATACGACGTAATGGATAGCATTGATGACCGGTGTTGAAGACCGGATATTTTTGAAAGCGAAAGGACAACTCGTCGATTGTCTTTGCACTGAGTAGCTACGGTATAGAGACCCCCTATGTGATGGGAAGTCCGGACGTGATTAGAGATTATCCGGATTGCAAGGACTTCTTTGTAAGTGCCTTCGGTTCTGTTCGAGCCCGGAACAGACTTGTATGGATTGTATGTCTGACATTACAAATTGAGATATAAAGCTGATTTCTTTCAAATATATTTCTGTTGGTGGCGGAGAATTTATTCTCTTAGCTTAACACCCTTCTCTGAGACGTACGAGCTCAGAGGTTATGTAGTTGAAGGTTATCAGCGATATATTCCCAATTTGGTAATGTGACATGCTGAGTGTTGCTGTGAAATGATCATTGTGTTGATTATTTGTGATAGGATCATTTGTTTGATCGTCTATCTTGGTGATCATTTGTTGACCCAAAGCATGGCTTTTGTATAAAGTATGTTTTTGTGGACGAGACTTCGTCGGACCTCACACCCCGGGAATGGTCAAAACAGGAAAGATGCAGCAAGGTTATGAGGGGTAGCTCTCTTTAGGGTATGTGCATTTCCTTCTGGAAAAGGGTGGTATCATGGTATGGAGCCTAGATACTTACTCATGTTGAAACACTTATTATTTGGTGTGATGTTGATGACGAGCGCTCGGTTAAAGGTCCCAAAGGACCGGGGGATGGCATACTCGTGTCAGTTGTTACCCAGTTAGGGGTAACCCGGCCTTGTGTTGGCAGAGATCCGGTTTGGTTCTCGGGGACGTCCTTCCAGAGGCGTTCTCATGTGGCAATGGGAAGTTCCTTGGCCTGATCATTCGTTGGAAATCCAAAGAAACAATACGAGACTTGTGCGGTTTTAGTTGTATAACCTACTGTGGAATGTGGCGGTAACCTTCTATTGAACATAGTTAGCTATGGTAGGCATAGTTCGAAATGTCTATGCTGGCTAAGATTTATATTCTATTTTCGAAATGAATTTTTTCCTACACTATGCACTAGTAATAATATCAAATGTTCTTTTAAATGCGTATCAAGCATCTTTGACTATCATAAGGAGAAATCTCCTCCGATTCTGCGTTTGCATGTGTGTGTGTGCGGGAGGCCTTATGGTAGTCCCATTTTTAAAAGCATTGCGAATTGACTTTAAAAATATTCCTCTATTTTGATTTTAAAGATAAATAAACTGTTTTGAGTTCTCACACCAGTCACATGACTGACTCGGAGTTTATTGTTTTCCTTCCTAAACTCTGGGTGCCCACCAATTTCCACACGGGCAGTCAAGAGTTAAGGTTTATCAAGATATTCTGGAATTCAGGAGTTGCTGGAGGCAAGCTGGATGGCATGGCGTATTACTAGTATATAGTATTTCTTTTCCGCTGTTTGATGTTGTTTGTTGTTGTACACTCTAATGATATGATGTAATGAAATGTAATGTATAAAATGTAATAACTGATATAGTTCTTTGTTTAAAGATTATTCATTTATCTATTATATGTTGTTCCGCTGCGATTGTGAGATTCTGTTATTGTTCTGTTGTGTTCTGTTCCGTTCTATTTTCTTTTCTCTCTATTTTCTATCTTCTTATCTCTTCTTCTACCTTTCTCTTTTTCTTAAACATTGAGAATTTGTATTTCTGTTCATCTTGAGTTAATCCATGGAGATTAGTGTATATTCAAGGAATACAGATTTGCGGGTCCTCACAGGTGGTATCGGAGCATATGGTTAAGCGACAACCATGGTTCTGTTGGGTATTACTCATTAGAGATAGAGTCAGTAGTACTCTAGAATGAGTTTGAGTGTAATAATAGCTATGAGAGCGTATTTGTTAATGAATATAAATTGTTTTGTATTGTTATGACTTATCGGTTGATTGTTTATAGATTCCGGTCGATGTAGTCTAGCTAACTATCGTTGATAGGGGTTTCTAAACTCTTAAACAAGATAAACCGACACAGTATTGTTTTAAGTTGGGTAAATGAAATAATTTTACCTTGAGTATATTTTATATATGAAGAAATAATTTTTCAGAATTATTAAAGTGTATATAAGTTGATTGTTTAGTTGTTTGAATAATCTAAATTTAAGAATAATTGTATAAGCAAAAGAATTATAAGAATTGAATTATAATTAAAGTGATTTACAATTGTGAAATAAACTTATATATATAAGAAGTGAAACTATATGAATATATTTATGAATATGAGTTGTAAATAAAAATGAATTTAAAGTTATATGGAAATTTACTTTAGAATTGAAATCTGAATTGATTTATAAGTGGGAATTTAAGTTAAGTAAAACCAAGTGATGTTTATAAAATGGAATATAACTTAAATGATGTTGAATGAAGTGGATTTCGGTATCAAAGTAAATTATTAAAGTTAAGTGATAAATGTGAACTTAAGTTATGTAAATGAAATTCAACTTTTTTAATTAAATTGAATTAATGAATTGAATGTTAATCAATTGAATGTAAATAAATTTGATATAGAATAATGAATATAGGTGTTAATTCATTAAAATCTAATGTTATTGGAAGTTGAATAATTGAATGAAAATCAATTTAACTAAACCAGTTAGAAGCAAAGGAATTTGGTTGCAATTAATATACATTGGTTGATATATGATTGTTAGTTGATTGTATATAATTCATTAAGTGTTAATGAAATTGAATTAATGAAATTGGAAGCTAAAGTAATTGAAATTCAACTGGAAGTGAAACAACTTGAATATGGATTAGTGAATATAAACTAATTGAAAATGAATGTTAGTAAAAACATCCACTGTTAATGAATCAAATGTGATTAAATTGAAAACCTATTTCATGGAATATTAATAAGAATATGAATGAATACTTATTGGTTATGGTTGATAGTTGGTTGGTGGTTGCATTTGTTACTTTTACTTCATTTGCTATGTTGGCATATATAGTTATTATTTTGCTATATGTTGTATATCGATACTATATTCATATATACATGTTCTCATGTTGTTTGTTGAGTGTTTAGTAGGTGCGGATCGCGTTTGCTTCGCATTTGGAGCTCGCTTTCGCGCTATATTAGCCGTATATGCTCGCTAATAAAATATAAGGTACATATCTCGGATTAAATATCGTACTTTTACACTTTTTTCCCTGCGGGATGCCTTATCACTTGATGAGATGTATATTTGTGATATATATACTGTCATTTTTTTCGGATCGAGCCGCGCAAAGGAGACTCTGGCGAATTTTTCCGAAAATTTAAGGCGTTAGAAAAAATTTGAGAAAATTGGAAAATTTTGAAAACTTTAAATTTGATTTGGAGTTGAAAGTTAAACAATAGTAGTTTGGTTTGAAAAGATAACTAAGTATGATTTGAAGACTTAGTAAATAATTATAAGAAGTTTAACTATGGATTTTTGGGAAAGTTAATGGATTCTGTAACTTTTCTTGTTAATTTCGAAGACGAAATTCTTTTAAGGGGGGAAGATTGTAACGACCCAGGATTTTAATTAATTAAAATATGAATATTTAATTAATTTTAAATATTAATAAGTGAATTTATAAGTCGAATAAATTTTATTCGAATAATTGGATTTAATTGAATAATTTAAATCTATAATTTAATATGTGAAAATACGGAAATAATTGAAAATTGGGTTAAATATGATTGAAAATGATTTGTAAAATTTTATTATATCATATTGAAGTTAGAACGATATTTTAGAACTTTTAAAATCGAATTAAAAGTTAATTTGTGAAAATTGAATATTTTAATATTTAATCGACTAGTGAAATTAGTCAATTTTTGAACAGTCTCAGAATTGGACGAAACTAGTTCCATTGGATCCGTAATAGTTAGTTATTACCGAATTTCAATTTTCGTAGCAATCGGAGTTATCGTTTGATCGTGGCATCCTAAAACGCATCGAAATTGTTTTTAATATTAATTTGGCGAGTTAAAATAGTCATTTTTCAAACAGTCTCGGATTTCGACGAAACCAGTTTCATCGGATCCGTAATGTGATATTATTGTAAGGTTTCAAATTTCATGTCAATCGGATTTATCGTTTGTCCGGTACAAATTAAAACGCCTAGAAAATCGTTTAAATCGGTTTAATTTAAATTGAACGTTTATTGCCATAACTTGCACAGATGACCGAATTAGTTTCCGAAACCTATTCCATTGTGTCCGGAACGTGGGGTAAACCCCAGAAACGCTGGTCACCGCGCGTAAATCGGAGTTTGGAATTTCCGGAATGAATAGTGTCGATCGATTTGCTATAAATAGCCCCTCTCTTCACACAAATAAAAAAAAATATAACCCTAAACCTAATGCAGCCGCCACCCCTCAACCAATGGCCAGAAATGCATCATCTTCTTCCTCTATAATCTCTCAATCTATAGATCTATTCGAGAAGTCATCAACTAGAAGAACGTAGTGCTCGAAGAGAGCTACAAATCTATACGGAGATGATGGCGTGAAGTGGAGCAGGTCGATGGCGGTGGGCCGCGTTCGGCTATGATTGCGCACGTTTTTCTATGCTCATGGGGCAGCCGAGTTCATCAGGTTGGAGGCCGAATAGAGCTCTCGAGGTGGGCTATGCGATGGAAGTCCCTAATCGAATTATCATCGAGCGAGGAAGTTGCAAAATCGAACCCTAATTTTCATGTATGGGTTTGTATTTGCGTGTTTATCTGTAGATGAAGAAACGTGAGTGGGGAAGATAGAGCGCACGGCCAAGATGCAGGGGGGTTGGATCCCACGGCCCAGGAATGCTTAGGTTTAAAATTTATAAAAGAAAGTTGTAAAATTGTTTATAAAAAAAAATTATGTAAACTTCAAAAATTCATAACTTTTTCATACGAGGTTGAAAACGCGCGAAACGGGAAGCGTTGGAATCGTATGGACGAGTACTACGCTATGGAATTGGATTGGAGTCGTTTAGAGTTGGTGAGAATTTCGGGTAAAATTAAACGTCCGTTTAATTTTATTCGAAATAAATCGCTAAAACGAAATTGAAATCAAGGTGAGAACTTCTCACTCAATCGAATCGGTTTTGATTTTATTTTAAATAGTTATATTTAAAATTCTTGAATGCATGTTTGAATGATGATTGTTATCTATTGATTGTTAAAATAGACATTATGCGCCGTTAGTAAGCGGATGTTATTTATTAAAAACATATACCGCGAATATTTCATAAACAGTGAAATTGGTATTATATATAATAGCAATATATATATATATATATATATATATATATATATATATATATATATTGGCATATGTATATATTGCAGTTGTTGATTTTCCGCAGTATATAGCGATGAGACCCTATTGCGCCATCTATTAAGCGGATAATATTTTAAATCCCATATACCGTGATAATTCCGTACTGGAGCGGAATTGGTATTGTGCTAATGTTTGTGGATGCAGGAAAACAGGTTGGAGGGATCCAACTGGATTCCTCAACAGTATTTATATGATTTTACATATTTTGATATTTGATGGATTATCATATCGATATATGATATCGTTGTTGTCGTGATTGACTATTTGGTGTGTAGCATCATTGGACCAAATTTTGGAATTTTAAAAGGTTTTTAAAGTGATTTTTGAAAGTATATGTTTATAAAATATTTTTGGAATTTATCCATTTTGAATAAATAAACGTATAAATTTTAATGTTATAGAATTATGATTTTTGAGAAATATAGTTAAAGGTTGATTTTTGAAAGTGTGGGGTTAATGATTTTATAAAATAGTTGAATTGGGATTTTTGAATTTATTATGAAAGGTAAAATATAGGATTTATAAAATTTAATTACTTTATAAATCAAAATGGTGAAATTATAAAGGGGATTAAAGATGTTTAAAAAGAATAATAGTATAAATTGATTTATATAAGAGATTATAAATTGATATTTATAAATTAAAATATTTGAATTATAAAACGAGTTTTATAAGTGTTAGAATGAATTGTGAATGAATTTCATAAATGAATGAAATTTATAGAATTGTAAACAGTGAAGTTATAAATGGAATTTTATAAGCAGTGGGTTTATAAAATTTATAAAGTTATTTGAAGAATAAGTTTTGGGTAAATAAATGAATCTTATAAGTTATAAAATTTATAATTATGAAGTTTAAAGGAACGATTTTGTAAAATAATCGTTTTATAAGCATTTAACTTATAATATGAACCTTTGGTTTATAATTGAGTTATAAATTGAATAAGTTAATAAAGAAAATTTATAAAGGAAGATGTTATAAGATAAATAGAAATGGAATTTATAAATGTTGTTTTATAAATTCGCAACGACTTAGTTTGATAAGTAAATTGTTATAACTTATTTATGGAGTTATATTCACGTTTTAGACGGTGAATAATCCTTTAAAATAAAGTGTATAGAAATGATGAAATTTGTTAACAAGTATATTCACGTTTTTGAATAGTGAATAATATGTTAAAGAAAATGTTTTGAATGTGATGTTTTAAATAGAATTCAAACGATCTAACGATGTTTTCAAAACGTGTTGAGATTCGAAACCATAGATTTCAACATTTGTTTTTCAAATAGACGTTTTCGAGAAATAGAAGGAAATGGTGGACTATAACACTGTTGTTATAGTAAATGATTTCCGAAAGGAAATGTTTTGTATAGTATTGGGATTTATATATATATATTTTAATTTCGAATCCCTATACTAGTGATTTTGGGTTGTCGTAACGATGTTTTATGCAACAATCGTTTTGGCCCAAATAAATATGTTTAAGAGAATGATTTCCTTAAAGAATGAAATATATACTTAATCTCGATTTAAGTATATTGAATATTTTCCAAAGGTTGAAAATAAATAATATTTGTGAATTACTTATGAATAAATAAGTATGGAAATGTTTTTCCAATGTGAAATGAAAAGTCTAGAGAATTTATCTTTTTGAAGATAAATTGAAAATGAATAATTGAAATCGTTTATTCGTAAATATTTTTGGAATATAAATTCACTATGGAATTTATAAAAGAAAGTGGAATTCGTTTAAAAATAAATATTGATTTATTTTTGAAGTATTGAAAATTATTTATCTTGTAAAGATATTTTTGGGAAATAAATAATTCGGAAATTATTTGGAATCTGGTGATGTGTGCATATCCATTGATAGTTCAATAACCGACTATCAATATTTACCTTTGAAAGGTATTTGTTGTGATTTGCTGAATTTGAATGCTACACTTATTTTTAAATTATTGCGCTCGTTATTCTGATTACCCATTCCGAATAGTGATACGACGTAATGGATAGCATTGATGACCAGTGTTGAAGACCGGATATTTTTGAAAGCGAAAGGACAACTCGTCGATTGTCTTTGCACCGAGTAGCTACGGTATAGAGACCCCCTATGTGATGGGAAGTCCGGACGTGATTAGAGATTATCCGGATTGCAAGAACTTCTTTGTAAGTGCCTTCGGTTCTATTCGAGCCCGGAACAGACTTGTATGGATTGTATGTCTGACATTACAAATTGAGATATAAAGCCGATTTCTTTCAAATATATTTCTGTTGGTGGCGGAGAATTTATTCTCTTAGCTTAACACCCTTCTCTGAGACGTACGAGCTCAGAGGTTATGTAGTTGAAGGTTATCAGCGATATATTCCCAATTTGGTAATGTTACATGCTGAGTGCTGCTGTGAAATGATCATTGTGTTGATCATTTATGATAGGATCATTTGTTTGATCGTCTATCTTGGTGATCATTTCTATGATCATTTGTTGACCCAAAGTATGGCTTTTGTATTAAGTGTTTTTGTGGACGAGACTTCGTCGAACCTCACACCCCGGGAATGGTCAAAACAGGAAAGATGCAGCAAGGTTATGAGGGGTAGCTCCCTTTAGGGTATGTGCATTTCCTTCTGGAAAAGGGTGGTATCATGGTATGGAGCCCATATACTTACTCATGTTGAAACACTTATTATTTGGTGTGATGTTGATGACGAGCGCTCGGTTAAAGGTCCCAAAGGACCGGGGGATGGCATACTCGTGTCAGTTGTTACCCAGTTAGGGGTAACCCGGCCTTGTGTTGGCAGAGATCCGGTTTGGTTCTCGGGACGTCCTTCCAGAGGCGTTCTCATGTGGCAATGGGAAGTTCCTTGGCCTGATCATTCGTTGGAAATCGAAAGAAACAATACGAGACTTGTACGGTTTTAGTTGTATAACCTGCTATGGAATGTGGCGGTAACCTGCTATTGAACATAGTTAGCTATAGTAGGCATAGTTCGAAATGTCTATGCTGGCTAAGATTTATATTCTATTTTCGAAATGAATTTTTTCCTACACTATGCACTAGTAATAATATCAAATGTTCTTTTAAATGCGTATCAAGCATCTTTGACTATCATAAGGAGAAATCTCCTCCGATTCTGCGTTTGCATGTGTGTGTGTGCGGGAGGCCTTATGGTAGTCTCATTTTTATAAGCATTGCGAATTGACTTTAAAAATATTCCTCTATTTTGATTTTAAAGATAAATAAACTGTTTTGAGTTCTCACACCAGTCACATGACTGACTCGGAGTTTATTGTTTTCCTTCCTAAACTCTGGGTGCCCACCAATTTCCACACGGGCAGTCAAGAGTTAAGGTTTATCAGGATATTCTGGAATTCAGGAGTTGCTGGAGGCAAGCTGGATGGCATGGCGTATTACTAGTATATAGTATTTCTTTTCCGCTGTTTGATGTTGTTTGTTGTTGTACACTCTGATAATATGATGTAATGAAATGTAGTGTATAAAATGTAATAACTGATATAGTTCTTTGTTTAAAGATTATTCATTTATCTATTATATGTTGTTCCGCTGCGATTGTGAGATTCTGTTATTGTTCTGTTGTGTTCTGTTCCGTTCTATTTTCTTTTCTCTCTATTTTCTATCTTTCCTCTCTCCTTCTGTCTTCATCTTTTTCTTAAACCCTAACTATACGGTTTTTCGGCAACGAAAATTCGCGTACGTTACATATCTCGAAATTCTGTGCTCGAATCTGGATCAAATCGCTATGCGAATAGAATAATAAACGTACATCCTATATATTTAACTTCATTGATTGTTGGCCAAATCAATTTCCTTTCTATTTACACTTCCTTATTCCCATTTACATTAATCCCTATTTGGATTATCACTTCAATTCTTATCCCAGTTGGGTATTAAAATCAATAACAGTTTGAACTCCGACCAGATTATATTTAAAAAATAGCTTGAAAATTTTAAAAATAGATAAGTAGTTGAAAAATAATTAATAGTTTACAAAATAACTTTAAAATAGTTGACTAATTGTAAAATAGTTGGAAAAATGGCTAAGCATTTTCAGTCTATTTAGATAATTACAAAATAATTGTAAAATAATAATTAATTTGTAACATAGTTGAAAAATAGTAATTAGATTAGAAACAATTGACAAATGGTTAAATAGCTCCAAAAATAATGGTAAAACAAATATAAAAATAAGTTAGCTTTAAGAAAGAAAAGTTGCGTATATTAAATAGCTTAGAAAAATAAGTTTGTATTAAAACAATTTATTTAAAATAGTCAAGAGTCAAACTGTTCACTACCCCAATAATTCAATATACACTTCCATTAATTGACTCAATTCTAACTTGAATAACTTCAATTTCTGTTGAAGTTTAATTCCAATTCAAGTTGAATCAACCTTAATTCCCTTCTTAATTTAAATAAAATTCCATTTGATTTTAATCATGTTCAACTTATGTTGTAATTTCAAATTATTCCAATCAATGTGAATTATTATCAATTGAACCCATTACAAATTCAAATCATTTCAATATAGTCCAATTCAATTTCCCATTTAAATTTTAAACTTCTACATCTTCAATCACGAATCCAATTAATTCAAAACAAATTCAATTTTGAACTAATTCAATTCCAATCTTGAATTTAATCTATGTCGAATTAGATAAATTCGAGTTAAATTATCAAAGGTTGGTTTATCCTTTTAAACCAAATTAACTTTTACTCAAAGTTTTAATCAGTTTAATTTCTGAGTTCAATTCTCAAAATTCCATTTAAATTTTCTTTACTTATGTATTTCAAGGTTCAAATAAGAATTCAATACAATTTTATTTTAAGAATTTAATTTATTATTCAATTTTACCTTCTAGTTTGAAGCCAGTTCTTAAACAAGTTTATTTTACAATTCAATTATTCAAATTTATTTTATTTATACAATTCCATTCTAAATTTAAAGATTTTTATTAACAATAGGATGATATTATCCAATTTATTTTAAAACGTCCATCTATTTTCAAATTTTAAATCTCAAACCCGTTTTGAGATCACACAAATCCCCAATTCAAATCAACCATTTAACTTTCCAAGTTAAATTCTAATTTCATCTTGAAATTTCCAATTCAGGTTGCTTTTTCTACATTTATTTAACTTTCCCAATGTTAAATTCCAATTTATTTAACCCAATCAACCTCATTCAAATTGAATTCCCGCTTCAAATTTCAAAATTCTTTCCCTCTTATAAATTCAAAACTTATATTACTTTGGGTTTCTACATCACACTACAGGGAAAATCAAAACTCAACCCCTTAGAGTTTATTTCAAATCATCTTTGATATCATGTGTATCCATACATATATACATATTTATTCCTTGGCCCTCCTAGCCATGTTTTAAAATTTTAAACCACCCTTTGTTTTAAATCCAAATCAAATTTAAACAACCTATTGTTTTCAAAAAGTCGCAATTATCCAAATAATACTTATTTATTATTTCTATTTCTACTTAATTTAATTCCAATTCAAGACTTCAATTTCAGTTTGAATCCATTTCAAACTTATCTTTATTAAATTTCAGTTTGGTTGTATTATATTATTTCTTAATTTTAATTTCAATAATTAACAACCAATCACCTAAATGTTTATTAGAAGGAAATATTATTTTATATATTAAAATATATTTTATATATAAAATCATTTAAAACTTTTATATAAGAAAATAACAAGTACGCGCTCATATATATATATATATATATATATATATATATATATATATATATTCTTAACTCATTCTAGAGTACTACAAACTCTATTAAATGAGTAATCCCCACCAGAGCCAAGGTTCTCGCTTGACCATTCTGCTCTGATGCCAAATGTAACAACCCGAAATTTTCACACTCGAAAATTCCTGATAGTTATGAAAAGAAGAAAGAGATAGAAGAAGAAGAACAAAATCAACAACATCTCACATTCGCAGCGGATAAAATATAAATAATAAATAATAACAGTTACAAAAGAGTACTATATCTGTCGATTACATTTAATATACATCAGAGTTTCACATTTATATACAGTCACTGAATATTTACAATTATCATGTCTCAAATGAACAATTATATAAATACAGCGGAAATACTCTATACGATATTGCCATCCAGCTCGCCTCCTGAGCTTTAGGACGTCCTAACCTGAAAAGCTGTAATACTCGGTCTGACCCGAGCATTACACCAAAGTAACACCCGGGTCAGGCTGGGAACCAGCGTGAGTAAACTCAACTAACATGTAATACATGCATACAACTTATATAAACCCGGGGTAACTTATATCGGTTTAACCAATTCACAATTTGCTATAGACAACACTTATTTCACATATAAATTTCTAAGTGCCAAACTTAGATAAAATAATCCAATTCGCTTAAATCATTTCATTTCTGCCTATTTATTTTCTCAAGTCGATTTTAAAAAAAAATCGAAAGTGTTTCGGGTATCTCCCAATACCCGATCTCATACCATCCTATCCCAAGATCCAAATGATAAACACAACATTTCATATCAGAGATGTCAACTCATTCAAAGCGTCGAATACCAATCCCTCATTCATAAACAAATTTTATCGCTTCCAAATTAATTCAATTAATTCTAATTGAATTTCGAACCCTCCAATCACTTAGATTCTTTATCTGTCAATTACATAATTCAAATCAAATAATTCAATCATCCCGTCAATATTCATCTTAATTAATCAACCCGATTTAATTATCCTTCAATTCCATTCAAGCATCTATCCTTAATTAACTTCCCAATATTAATTATACTTAACCAAAATCAATAAGTAATCTCAATTTCTTCATGAACCATTTAACTATTTTAGTTACATTAATCTTTAATTACTTATATTCACTTCACATAAGACACGAATTAATGATAAATCAATCTTAATTAATCAATCTTTAATTACGTCATTGATTATATAAATTAACGATTTCCAATTATAATTTAATTTATCCTAATTAAATGAGTTTCATTAAACAATTAATCATTAATTAAACCACAAATATTAGTCATTCTTGATTTATCTCAACCTTTAACTTAACTATCTATTTATTTACCCCCTTTTTATATATAAATCAATTTCCTCTTAATTAATCGTCTTAATTAATCTCTTGATTAATTACACAAAGTAATTATATTTAATTTTAATTTAATTAAGTAATTATTCATCAAATCATCCGTTGATTGATTCTGAATTAATTAAACTTCGTTAATTAACTTAATCCATAATTAATTAATTCCAAGTCCTCAATTACAAAATTAATTAACCCAAATTATAAATTAATTTAACTAATTAATTATTTTATTTTAACTTCACTTCACATTTGATGTACCAGAAATCATTAAGCCCTTAACAACATTAGGTTGAAAACATTCCCTTATTTATTACATTTAATCTAGACAATTTAAAAACCCGAACACTTCGAGTCAACCACAATTAACTCGAGAAACGACCAAATCTAAAATCACTAAATCATCAGCACACACCAAAATAGTTCAATCATTCATCCGTTTATTTAAATTTAACCATTTAAATATAGGTAAATAAATAAAAATCAACCAGAGTGAGATTTACTCACCTTTGATTTTGCTGTTTGCGATCCATTCCAATTCGATTTTGTTTTCTCAGTTAAGACCTTGTATAAGCATTACATGGATTATTAATATTTGAACTTATGAACAAATATTTATTATTTATTTATTTGATTTAAATTAATAATTTGGTAACTATTATAATTAATATAATTACTAATATAATTTTAATTAAACAGATAAATCTTCACTATCTCTCGATATAAATATATATTTAAACTTTTATTATGTTTATTCATAACCAAAAATAAAAATAAAAAGACTCACCAAACTACCCAAAGCAGGCTGCAACCCGATTAAGCATTCAATACGCCTTCACTCGATTCGACGTCGAGCACGAATCCTTTACCTCCAAGCCACCGCCCTTCCGTCCTTTGCCAGTGCCGCACACGAGTCGTCACGACCCCCATCCCTAGATCCACGCCCGCTCTGGATGTTACCCGAGCTCACTGTAGACCGGAACGAAATCGAGCTTCCACCATGATTGATTGCGAACCCTAAATCCCAAAAATTCCAGCCCTAAATCGCATCATCAACGCGAGCTCCCCTCCCTTCGAGCGACTGCTGATCTCCTCCCCTTGAGTTCAAATCGAACTCGTACGCCATAACCCTAGGCGAAACTCGAACTCCCTAATGTCGACGATAACTCCCTCGTGCCTGAACACCCTTGGTTCACGAGCTCATCGGTCACGAGCTACTTCGACTGCCCAACCCTAACGAGTTTGTCGAACTTGATTTGCATTTCTTCGAATGAAAATTCATTCGTTCATTCCATTCGATAAGCTTTTAGAAGGGGCGTCCATGACACAAGAAACGAAGAAAGTAATTTGATTTCCCAAAATTGGATTTGGGAATCGTAGTGAAGATGAGAATTTGAATTTGAATAGGC
Source organism: Allium cepa (assembly GCA_030765085.1). Lineage (NCBI taxonomy): Eukaryota > Viridiplantae > Streptophyta > Magnoliopsida > Asparagales > Amaryllidaceae > Allium > Allium cepa. The sequence goes on along the minus strand of CM060938.1, from coordinate 442,103,636 downwards.
TTCGGCCATTTTCGTTTGTATATATTTTTTCTTTTCTTCGTGGATTATAGTTTTCTGTTTAAAAGATTAGAAAGGGGACGGAAATAAGATGGAAATTTGAAGAAGCTTCTTGATGTGACGACCCGAAATTTTCTAGCAATATCAATTTAATAATCTGCATTAAATATTAAATTGATTTGATATATTTTTGTTAATTAAATCTGAATTGATGCTTTTCTTTTAATAAATATTCAATTGGTAAATGATATCTGTTAAAATTAATTGATTTGTTTTCTATTTATAAATGTATATATTTGTATACATTGTAAATAGATGAAATTTGTTTTAAAGTTTAACTAATAAGTTATGTTTCAAATGTTAATATATATTTTAGTGAATTAGAAATTGTGTTTTATTTAATACAAACATTTCAAAAGCTAAATAAATAAATACAGGATTTTCAATACATAAATAAATGTTTAAATGGTTCAAGACTCATTTTAACTTAAGTTTAAATTTAGAATTATTAACAAAATGATTTGTTTTCTTGTCTTTTTAGTATAGTTTGATTTAAAATATGAATTTACAATGATATATGAGTTTTAATTATAATTTTGTCAAACAATACATCAACATACATTAATAAAATATGTAGCTTATAATAAAAAGATAATTTATTTTATTTATCATTTCAAATTGATCATGTGTTTTATAAAATAAAATGAAATGTATAAATAAAGATACAGGATACAAGATAAATTGGAAAAGAGATATAAGTTAGTACATTAGTTAAATTAAAATAACATAACAACATTCATATGCATTTAAAAATATAACAGGACAACAAATAAACTAGAAAATAAATAAGTTTTAAGTTGTAAACCAACATGAGCAAACTGTAGCATATATAATATGTTTAAAACATCAAGAACAAAAGAAGAACATCTAGAAGCAAATGACAGTAATATAACAACTGTACATAGTGTAAAGCAATAAGGACAGTAACAAAATAAAGATATTAAGATATATATGTGTGCAGGCCAAATTGAATGAACACATGACAGTAATATAAAAAAAAAAAAACAAGTGAAATCATATGCAGGCTAATGACAGTAACAAGAAAAATAAAAATATGTATGTGTGAAGCTTGCTAGAGAAGATAGTATTAAATATCTTTAAGCTAACAAACAAAACTAATTAATGTAAAAATCTTTTTATTACATTAAGTATTCTTTTCAGCCTCCAACCTAAAATATCTCTCTGGTGTAAATCTGTACAATACAAGATTGTATGCAATATTGTCACAATTTCATGAAACATAATTATAACCCTGCTCTTTTCCTTTTCTATATGTTAGCTTCATATCAGTTCGAACTAAGGAAAATCTAAAGAAAACTTCATTTCAAACTAAAACATGAAAGTAAAACTATTTCATACCTAAACAAAATTCAAGAAGCAAAGTAGAATGAAGTCACAGTAGATTCAAGCCTGAAATTTCAAAGCCTGCTTCAACAAAATGCCTCTGTTCTTTCACATATTGGTGAGCAACACTTTTCTAAAGTTTCTTAAGTTTTAAAAATCTGTTGCATGATAATTTTTGGCCGCTTAAATACATTGTGTGAATATTTATACATATACGTTTCTTTTTTATCTGAGTGTTTGTGTGATGAGATTCTGTGTATTTCCAACCTGCAAATTCAACTGACTTCATTTGTAAACTTGTTCTGTTTTTTTCTTGTTTTCTTTATTATTTACTGTGAGTAACTTCTTTTCTAAAATACCCAAGTATATTCATATATGGTTGTATGTCAGTTATCTGAGATGAAGTGTGAAGTATGAGTATATATATTAGAGAATGCATGTGTATATATAGATGGGTTGATGTGATTATACTTGTTCTGCCTGTTTTAGTTTCAGGCTTGGCTTCTAAACAAAAGAACCTAATTTCTTTTGTTCCGATGGTTGTTCATTGATAGAAATTTAACAAGACTTGTTTGTTTAAACTTAAAGATTTTAAGTTTAAAACTTATTTAACAAAAAAAAATACAAGAAGAATTTATCTGGAAACCAAAATATAACTGGAAGTGTTGTATATGTTTTGCTCTCTGTTACTCTGGAAACAAAACTTTACTTTTGTAAATCATTTACAACTTTGCTGATTAATGAATGAACTTAAGGTTTGAACAAAGGATGTTTGCAACATTATGAAGTAAGTTTAAAAATTTAGATAAGATAAAACAACTTAAAACTTTCTCTGGAACCAAATTTCTGAGCATAATTTCTGCGCATAAACCTAATTTATACTGAGTCTATAGTTTGGGTCGCTGCGGCCACCACAGGCGTTCGAGTGCCACGTGGACTGGAGGGGAAGTAGGGGAGAGATAGTTGAAGGAGTAGCCGGAGTTTGGTGGCCTCCGGTGGTGGGACCACCGCGTGCTTGACGTTGACAGGTTTGGATGGTTGTAAGTCGCGCGTTTTCCAGGTTCTGTTTTTTTTTTCATTCGCGCGCCCTGGGAAATGCCTCGAAGCAGCTTGTATATTTTCTCGGGGAAACTTCGTTATTTCTCGAAGCAAACGCAGGGGGTGCTCGGGTAGTATTTGTTCAGTGTTTTTTTGTAAAACCTGTAACAGTTTCAACTGTTTTTGAAACCTTTGTTTTAAAATTTAAAAACAAAGTCAAACCCAGTTTTAAACAAAGTTTAAACAGTGAATTCAAGTTAGTTTTTTGGATAGAGTTGGAAACATTAAAATTCCATAATTTAAATTATTTAATAACTTAAAAGTGTTTAAATATGTAAGTGTATTCCAAAAAAAGAGTTGGATTCAAGATGAGATATAAATTGTTAAGGGAAAATTTAAACAAAGTTAACTCTTAAAAATTTGAAACAGGTCTTAAAATTGAAACTTTAGATTTGGAAAAAAAATAGAGTTTTGTAAATTGAATTGATTCAAATTTTACATAAGTTAAATGTTAAAATATACTATTAACCATGTGAGTTTAAAAGTGTTTGAAAAATTAGTTATAAGCTTTATTAAGGATAAAATTGAATTTATTTACAAAGTAATTGGAACAGATGTCTTTAGAACATTTTGAAAATAAAATCCAAAATAAGAATAATTACTTTGAGTAATGAAGTTTTAGAATTTTATATGCATTAACCTATAAGCTAATTAGGTAAGAATAATTAATGATGGATATTAATTAATTTAGTAATTATAAGTTAAAAGTAGTAATTAAAGTTAATTAATAAATTAATTAACTAATATGTGATTTAGAACTATAGATTAGATTTTTAAATTAATAATGGTTAATTAACTTATAATTAATAATTAATATAAGTTGATTATGTTAGAAGGAGATAATTAAATAATTATTAATGAAGTTCATTAACCAGATTATGTTATAATTAATTAATATGATTGATTTTGTAATAAATTAATTAGATTAATTAATTCAATAGTTTAATTATAAATTATTTATTGAAAAGTAATTAAGAAATTAATTACTTACAAATTGAGTACATTGATTTAATTTGAGTTAATTAATTTAGTTTAATTAACTGATATTTTGGAATTGAATTAGAGAAGTAATTGAAGGATAATTACGGGATGTGATGAATTGGGTGATGTTGTTAATAGGTGTAATTGGAATATAATTACTTAAAATTAATCAGGGGATTAATTAAGAGTGTTATTGAGAAGTAATTAATTATGAATAATTAATTACTGTTTGTTATTAATCAAGAGGATTAATATTTGTAATCTGAAGATTTGTATTCTTAATATAAATTAACAAATGAAGATGTAATTAGAAATCATTAATTAATGATGGGATTAGAGATTTGGTTTATTTGAGAATAATAAATCAACAAGATAATTAAACCGTAAGAAATCTATATAAATAATTAATGGATCTATTCAAGATTAATTTCTGTAAATGAATTAAGGAAAACTATTGGAATGCAGTAAAGGATATTTAAATCAAAGATGATTAATTTGAATATATAAGAAATTGATAATAAGATTTAAATCAAGTTAATTGATTGATTTTAGAAATTAATTAATGATTTGGTATGTGTAATTACTTAGTGTAATTTATGGAGCATAATTACTTAGAATAGTAATTAGATGATAATTACTTGATGAAATTCATTCAAGATGATTTGTAAGTGAAGTAATTTGAGCAATTTCTTTTGTAATTAAACAAAGGATTAATTTATGGGAATAATTAATCATGGATTGATTAATATGTAATTAAGGGTAATTAATTACTGGTTTGTTATTAATCAACGGGTGATTAATAATTGTGTTTAAGTAAAGATTGATCACTTAATTAATTTAAATAAGTAATTTAATATAATTGGAGATCATTAAGTAATATAATTAATGAGGTAATTAAGAATTGTAAATTAAGGAATAATTAAATAAGGGAAGTAATTAAATGTTATTCAATTATGAATAATTTAGAATAATTCATTTTAGAAATTAATTAAAGACTAACTTACTTCTTGTAATTAGAGAATGGTTAATTAATTTATAATTAATTAATGATTATGAGAGCAGGATTTGTGGAATGAGAAATTAATTTAATTTATTTTAAATTAATTAAAAATAGAAGTAGTTAATTTAATTCATTTTAAATTAATTATAGATTGATTCATAAATCATGCTTATGGATGATATTGATATTTCGTTGATTGATTGTGATCTCAGATGTGGATGAATAATATCTATGTGATATGGATGTATATTTTAAGTATGATAATGTTTAATTATCTGTTTGGATGATGATTTTAATTATCTGTTTATGATGATGATGTATTATCTATTATGAGATGTGAATTATCTATCTGTGCATATTGATGATATTGAATTCACTGTTAAGACTAAATAGACAACTTGGCCTTAAAAGACACGCTTTGGATTTCGATGAGACCGGGATCGGTTTTCCGCATTAGGAACATCCGAAAAACACATCGTTTCCAAATTAACGTTAGGTCGTGAATCTGAAGTGAAGATGAAGGTTCAGAATGCAAGGGTTATCGTCGTTAACTCTGAGGGTGATTCCAAAATGAGTGTAACGAGATAATGCCTTCGGTTTCGTTCGAACCCGGAACGAACTTGTATGGATTGAATGCTTTCAACACATCGTCAGGCGGACGATGAACATTCTAAGAAATATGTTCTATAAAGGTAATCGTAACCTCAAGCCTCATCAACTGGGAATGGCTAAAATAGGGGAGGTGCAGCAAGGTTAGGTGGGTCATGCCCAAGCAGGACAAGGATATTCCCCTGTCTAGATGTCCCTTTTTATTCGGCTTAGTGGGCGGTTGGTCTGCAGCCAACTGCGGGGTGTATCTTGTTCGGGACTGTTCAGTAAGGAATGGTTCCGGCCTTGTGTTGCAAGGGATGAAGGGAGTAATCCTCCGTACGTTGATCTAGGCCACGTACTGTGACGGGCGGTACCCCGGTAGCCCTGCCATTGTATGGAATCCACAATCCAATAAGTGCCAACGGTTTTGATTGTATTACCCACTTTTGTGGCTAGTAGCTGGAATTTAATAGATGTAACAATTTCAGCTATTTTCTATTTACTTGAAAACCCTAGACACTATTATAATATCACTGGATTTCCTATAAAATGTTTTGGTTAGCGTAAGGTAAAAACTTTTCCATGTTTATGTGTGGGGAGTCTTACGTGATACCTTTTGTTTTCAAAGGATTTTTCAAAATTAAGCAACTTTAACCTGTTACTCATACCAGACCCATGTCTGACCCGAAGTTTATTTTGTTTTTCATAAACTCTCGGGCACCCAAATTTTTACGGGTAGCCAAGGGATTCAGGTTTAGCTTTGACGAATTTTGGAGGAGCAATGGAGCAGGAGGCTTCAGCGTTATGGATATATATATATTTAGTTCCGCTGTGTGGTATCTCTGTGTTGTATTGTTTTGAGTTGTATAACTGGACAGGTGTTTATAACTGTCTAGTATGTGATGTATTATTTGTATAGCTCTGATTTATATTGTATATTATGTAAATGCTTATGTAACTAATATATTTTATTCGTTCCGCTGTGAGATTCTGATGTTGTTGTTCTTTCTTCTCTATCTTTTCTATTTTCTCACCTCTTTCTTTCTTATTAACGATACTTCTTCCTGGGAGTAGGAAGTGGGGTCATTACAGTGGTATCAGAGCGCTAGGTTGAGTGAATACCTAGGCTCTTAGGTGAATTCTTTCCTGAGAGAGCGTATTTGTAATTTAATATATATATATATATATATACATACATATATATATATATATATATATATATATATATATATATATATATTCATCTATTTGTTGGATTACCTGTTTGGGTTTTCCAATATAAGCATAAGGATAGATGGAGTAGTGGTGTGTGTAACACGACTACCAGTGGTTGGAAGTATATTAGACGAGACTGTAGACCTAATACCGTCTCGAGTAAATTTGGGGTGTAAGGATTTCACCAAATCTCTTGAGGAACCTGTTAAGATTTGGAGTCCATTTTTGTTGTACAAGAGTGGATGAGTAGAATTGGATTTTGTCAGTTGAGCAGAAGCTAGAATATTATCTTGGTAACTCAAGAAGTAATAGTTGTGTGATGAGATGCAGTAGCGATGGATTGTCCCGAAGAAGTTCTCAAAGATCTTTGGATAAGGAGGTGTGTCTGCATTAGTTTTGAGTTTGAGTTCGGCTAAATGTTGTGTTTGGCATTGAGGCCTGAGTTTTCCAAGGAATTTTAGATTTAGAAGTTTTGGCATCAGTAGCAGTGTTGCAGCTCGGATTGTTCTGCCGGCACGCGGGGAGGTCATCTGTCAGCAGTTCTTTAGAAGAGAGTCCGGAGGCAGTTTGTGAATCCTTTTCTTCAATGGATTGGCTGAATAAGTTTAAGCTGTTCAGATTGGTAAGGAGAGAGCATTTTCCTTTGGATATTAGCCTGGGTTGTTCGCAAAAGTGACTTGCGATAGTTAAGTATTCTCTGGGATGGCAGAATTTTTCTGAATATCTTTGAAGAAGTCGGTAGTTTGCCTTAGCATCTGAGAAGTTGAGTTTATATCGACTGGATTTCAGAAGAAGTGCAAATGGTTCGGCTTAGTAGTAGAATGGTTTCTGGAGAGAGAGTTGGTTAAGCAACTCAAGTTTTGGAGGAACTTCTGAGTTATTTTGGATTTGTTGAATCATATTTTTGTCATGTGTTGTCCAGTTTATGCTTATGTGTATCATCAGCATTTTCATCTACCCGGATCAGAGTTGTGTAGCGGAAGCAGTTGGGAGTGCATCTGTTTTTCTTTTCTGGAAAAGAGAAGTAGTTTTCTACTGAGGATAGTAAAGGTTGTGTTCTTGGTTTTGGGTAGATTCTGAGAAAATCATTCTACTGGATTGTTTTTGGATTCAGATTGTTATAGGAGTTATCAGCGAAGGTTGAGCTGATCAGTAGATTGAAGGTAGCTCTGGATTGTCAGAAGTATTTGGTGGATAAGAGACGAAGGAATTTGGATTTTGAAGTCGGAGATTTCATTTTGTATGAATTTTGTCTGATTCGAAGGAGTTCTGTAGATTAGTAGTATAGACTGATTGGATTCTATAGATCGAGTATTCCGGTGTTATACTGGGAAACTCTAAGGAGCTCTATCCAGAATTTTATCTGGATAGTTTGCTTTGTTGATTGAGTGAATTGGTTGTGATGATTGTTAGCATGTGATTGATATATGCTTATGGTTTAAAATTAAATTTAAATCTAAAATATATTATTAAATTACCTTTGCTTTTAAATTTCGGGGACGAAATTCTTTTAAGGGGGGAGGAATGTGACGACCCGGAATTTTCTAGCAATATCAATTTAATAATTTGCATTAAATATTAAATTGATTTGATATATTTTTGTTAATTAAATCTGAATTGATGCTTTTCTTTTAATAAATATTCAATTGGTAAATGATATCTGTTAAAATTAATTGATTTGTTTTCTATTTATAAATGTATATATTTGTATACATTGTAAATAGATGAAATTTGTTTTAAAGTTTAACTAATAAGTTATGTTTCAAATGTTAATATATATTTTAGTGAATTAGAAATTATGTTTTATTTAATACAAACATTTCAAAAGCTAAATAAATAAATACAGGATTTTCAATACATAAATAAATGTTTAAATAGTTCAAGACTCATTTTAACTTAAGTTTAAATTTAGAATTATTAACAAAATGATTTGTTTTCTTGTCTTTTTAGTATAGTTTGATTTAAAATATGAATTTACAATGATATATGAGTTTTAATTATAATTTTGTCAAACAATACATCAACATACATTAATAAAATATGTAGCTTATAATAAAAAGATAATTTATTCTATTTATCATTTCAAATTGATCATGTGTTTTATAAAATAAAATGAAATGTATAAATAAAAATACAGGATACAAGATAAATTGGAAAAGAGATATAAGTTAGTACATTAGTTAAATTAAAATAACATAACAACATTCATATGCATTTTAAAATATAACAGGACAACAAATAAACTAGAAAATAAATAATTTTTAAGTTGCAAACCAACATGAGCAAACTGTAGCATATATAATATGTTTAAAACATCAAGAACAAAAGAAGAACATCTAGAAGCAAATGACAGTAATATAACAACTGTATATAGTGTAAAGCAATAAGGACAGTAACAAAATAAAGATATTAAGATATATATGTGTGCAGGCCAAATTGAATGAACACATGACAGTAATATAAAAAAAAAAAACAAGTGAAATCATATGCAGGCTAATGACAGTAACAAGAAAAATAAAAATATGTATGTGTGAAGCTTGCTAGAGAAGATAGTATTAAATATCTTTAAGCTAACAAACAAAACTAATTAATGTAAAAATCTTTTTATTACATTAAGTATTCTTTTCAGCCTCCAACCTAAAATATCTCTCTGGTGTAAATCTGTACAATACAAGATTGTATGCAATATTGTCACAATTTCATGAAACATAATTATAACCCTGCTCTTTTCCTTTTCTATATGTTAGCTTCATATCAGTTCGAACTAAGGAAAATCTAAAGTAAACTTCATTTCAAACTAAAACATGAAAGTAAAACTATTTCATACCTAAACAAAATTCAAGAAGCAAAGTAGAATGAAGTCACAGTAGATTCAAGCCTGAAATTTCAAAGCCTGCTTCAACAAAATGCCTCTGTTCTTTCACATATTGGTGAGTAACACTTTTCTAAAGTTTCTTAAGTTTTAAAAATCTGTTGCATGATAATTTTTGGCTGCTTAAATACATTGTGTGAATATTTATACATATTCGTTTCTTTTTTATCTGAGTGTTTGTGTGATGAGATTCTGTGTATTTCCAACCTGCAAATTCAACTGACTTCATTTGTAAACTTGTTCTGTTTTTTTTGTTTTCTTTATTATTTACTGTGAGTAACTTCTTTTCTAAAATACCCAAGTATATTCATATATGGTTGTATGTCAGTTATCTGAGATGAAGTGTGAAGTATGAGTATATATATTAGAGAATGCATGTGTATATATAGATGGGTTGATGTGATTATACTTGTTCTGCCTGTTTTAGTTTCAGGCTTGGCTTCTAAACAAAAGAACCTAATTTCTTTTGTTCCGATGGTTGTTCATTGATAGAAATTTAACAAGACTTGTTTGTTTAAACTTAAAGATTTTAAGTTCAAAACTTATTTAACAAAAAAAATACAAGAAAAATTTATCTGGAAACCAAAATATAACTGGAAGTGTTGTATATGTTTTGCTCTCTGTTACTCTGTAAACAAAACTTTACTTTTGTAAATCATTTACAACTTTGCTGATTAATGAATGAACTTAAGGTTTGAACAAAGGATGTTTGTAACATTATGAAGTAAGTTTAAAAATTTAGATAAGATAAAACAACTTAAAACTTTCTCTGGAACCAAATTTCTGAGCATAATTTCTGCGCATAAACCTAATTTATACTGAGTCTATAGTTTGGGTCGCTGCGGCCACCACAGGCGTTCGAGTGCCACGTGGACTGGAGGGGAAGTAGGGGAGAGATAGTCGTAGGAGTAGCCGGAGTTTGGTGGCCTCCGGTGGTGGGACCACCGCGTGCTTGACGTTGACAGGTTTGGATGGTTGTAAGTCGCGCGTTTTCCAGGTTCTGTGTTTTTTTTTTCATTCGCGCGCCCTGGGAAATGCCTCGAAGCAGCTTGTATATTTTCTCGGGGAAACTTCGTTATTTCTCGAAGCAAACGCAGGGGTGTGCTCGGGTAGTATTTGTTCAGTGTTTTTTTTGTAAAACCTGTAACAGTTTCAACTGTTTTTGAAACCTTTGTTTTAAAATTTAAAAACAAAGTCAAACCCAGTTTTAAACAAAGTTTAAACAGTGAATTCAAGTTAGTTTTTTGGAATAGAGTTGAAAACATTAAAATTCCATAATTTAAATTATTTAATAACTTAAAAGTGTTTAAATATGTAAGTGTATTCCAAAAAAAGAGTTGGATTCAAGATGAGATATAAATTGTTAAGGGAAAATTTAAACAAAGTTAACTCTTAAAAATTTGAAACAGGTCTTAAAATTGAAACTTTAGATTTGGAAAAAAAATAGAGTTTTGTAAATTGAATTGATTCAAATTTTACATAAGTTAAATGTTAAAATATACTATTAAACATGTGAGTTTAAAAGTGTTTGAAAAATTAGTTATAAGCTTTATTAAGGATAAAATTGAATTTATTTACAAAGTAATTGGAACAGATGTCTTTAGAACATTTTGAAAATAAAATCCAAAATAAGAATAATTACTTTGAGTAATGAAGTTTTAGAATTTTATATGCATTAACCTATAAGCTAATTAGGTAAGAATAATTAATGATGGATATTAATTAATTTAGTAATTATAAGTTAAAAGTAGTAATTAAAGTTAATTAATAAATTAATTAACTAATATGTGATTTAGAACTATAGATTAGATTTTTAAATTAATAATGGTTAATTAACTTATAATTAATAATTAATATAAGTTGATTATGTTAGAAGGAGATAATTAAATAATTATTAATGAAGTTCATTAACCAGATTATGTTATAATTAATTAATATGATTGATTTTGTAATAAATTAATTAGATTAATTAATTCAATAGTTTAATTATAAATTATTTATTGAAAAGTAATTAAGAAATTAATTACTTACAAATTGAGTACATTGATTTAATTTGAGTTAATTAATTTAGTTTAATTAACTGATATTTTGGAATTGAATTAGAGAAGTAATTGAAGGATAATTACGGGATGTAATGAATTGGGTGATGTTGTTAATAAGTGTAATTGGAATATAATTACTTATTAGTCAGGGGATTAATTAAGAGTGTTATTGAGAAGTAATTAATTATGAATAATAAATTACTGTTTGTTATTAATCAAGAGGATTAATATTTGTAATCTGAAGATTTGTATTCTTAATATAAATTAACAAATGAAGATGTAATTAGAAATCATTAATTAATGATGGGATTAGAGATTTGGTTTATTTGAGAATAATAAATCAACAAGATAATTAAACCGTAATAAATCTATATAAATAATTAATGGATCTATTCAAGATTAATTTCTGTAAATGAATTAAGGAAAACTATTGGAATGCAGTAAAGATATTTAAATCAAAGATGATTAATTTAAATATATAAGAAATTGATAATAAGATTTAAATCAAGTTAATTGATTGATTTTAGAAATTAATTAATGATTTGGTATGTGTAATTACTTAGTGTAATTTATGGAGCATAATTACTTAGAATAGTAATTAGATGATAATTACTTGATGAAATTCATTCAAGATGATTTGTAAGTGAAGTAATTTGAGCAATTTCTTTTGTAATTAATCAAAGGATTAATTTATGGGAATAATTAATCATGGATTGATTAATATGTAATTAAGGGTAATTAATTACTGGTTTGTTATTAATCAAGGGGTGATTAATAATTGTGTTTAAGTAAAGATTGATCACTTAATTAATTTAAATAAGTAATTTAATATAATTGGAGATCATTAAGTAACATAATTAATGAGGTAATTAAGAATTGTAAATTAAGGAATAATTAAATAAGGGAAGTAATTAAATGTTATTCAATTATGAATAATTTAGAATAATTCATTTTAGAAATTAATTAAAGACTAACTTACTTCTTGTAATGAGAGAATGGTTAATTAATTTATAATTAATTAATGATTATGAGAGCAGGATTTGTGGAATGAAAAATTAATTTAATTTATTTTAAATTAATTAAAAGTAGAAGTAGTTAATTTAATTCATTTTAAATTAATTATAGATTGATTCATAAATCATGCTTATGGATGATATTGATATTTCGTTGATTGATTGTGATCTCAGATGTGGATGAAAAATATCTATGTGATATAGATGTATATTTTAAGTATGATAATGTTTAATTATCTGTTTGGATGATGATTTTAATTATCTGTTTATGATGATGATGTATTATCTATTATGAGATGTGAATTATCTTTCTGTGCATATTGATGATATTGAATTCACTGTTAAGACTAAATAGACAACTTGGCCTTAAAAGACACGCTTTGGATTTCGATGAGACCGGGATCGGTTTTCCGCATTAGGAACATCCGAAAACCACATCGTTTCCAAATTAACGTTAGGTCGTGAATCTGAAGTGAAGATGAAGGTTCAGAATGCAAGGGTTATCGTCGTTAACTCTGAGGGTGATTCCAAAATGAGTGTAACGAGATAATGCCTTCGGTTTCGTTCGAACCCGGAACGAACTTGTATGGATTGAATGCTTTCAACACATCGTCAGGCGGACGATGAGCATTCTAAGAAATATGTTCTATAAAGGTAATCGTAACCTCAAGCCTCATCAACCGGGAATGGCTAAAACAGGGGAGGTGCAGCAAGGTTAGGTGGGTCATGCCCAAGCAGGACAAGGATATTCCCCTGTCTAGATGTCCCTTTTTATTCGGCTTAGTGGGCGGTTGGTCTGCAGCCAACTGCGGGGTGTATCTTGTTCGGGACTGTTCAGTAAGGAATGGTTCCGGCCTTGTGTTGCAGGGGATGAAGGGAGTAATCCTCCGTACGTTGATCTAGGCCACGTACTGTGACGGGCGGTACCCCGGTAGCCCTGCCATTGTATGGAATCCACAATCCAATAAGTGCCAACGGTTTTGATTGTATTACCCACTTTTGTGGCTAGTAGCTGGAATTTAATAGATGTAACAATTTCAGCTATTTTCTATTTACTTGAAAACCCTAGACACTATTATAATATCACTGGATTTCCTATAAAATGTTTTGGTTAGCGTAAGGTAAAAACTTTTCCATGTTTATGTGTGGGGAGTCTTACGTGATACCTTTTGTTTTCAAAGGATTTTTCAAAATTAAGCAACTTTAACCTGTTACTCATACCAGACCCATGTCTGACCCGAAGTTTATTTTGTTTTTCATAAACTCTCGGGCACCCAAATTTTTACGGGTAGCCAAGGGATTCAGGTTTAGCTTTGACGAATTTTGGAGGAGCAATGGAGCAGGAGGCTTCAGCGTTATGGATATATATATATTTAGTTCCGCTGTGTGGTATCTCTGTGTTGTATTGTTTTGAGTTGTATAACTGGACAGGTGTTTATAACTATCTAGTATGTGATGTATTATTTGTATAGCTCTGATTTATATTGTATATTATGTAAATGCTTATGTAACTAATATATTTTATTCGTTCCGCTGTGAGATTCTGATGTTGTTGTTCTTTCTTCTCTATCTTTTCTATTTTCTCACCTCTTTCTTTCTTATTAACGATACTTCTTCCTGGGAGTAGGAAGTGGGGTCGTTACACTTGAGCACGAGTTAAATGAAAATATCTTTGACCTTTGACTTTGAATTTTATTATATTGTAAAACTTCCAAAACATCTCATTAATTGCCATTTAAAATTTCAAACTCCACTTATGGGATGCAACCAGCAATTATAAGGGTTTATCCGCATTCCGAACACAATGGACCGTGTTTCGGAAGATAATTCGATCATATGCACGAGTTACAAAAGAAAACGATCAAATTTCAATTAAATCGATTAAAATCGTTCTAAGCGTTTCGAGCTGCCAGGGTCAAACGACAACTCTGATGGCTACGAAAATTGAAATCCGATAATAACTAACTATTACGGATCCAATGGAACTGGTTTCGTCGAATTCCGAGACTGTGCCTCGGAAGGCTATTTTTAAATTCCAATTTAAACGATATATTTTCAAATTGGAACAAAACACTTCCAAATTCGATTTTTAACACTTTTACTATATTCAGTATCATCGGTATAAATTTTATAAGCCTTCAAATTATCTTAAACAGGCTTAGAATCTCATATTCAACAATTTACCCAATTTCAATTATTAAATTCAATATTTAAACTATATAATTCAATGATTTAATTATCAAGTAAATATTAATATCTTGAATTTCAAGTTAAAATTAACTTTTAAATATTTAAAATCAATTAATTATTTCAATTTAAATTGTCAGAAATTCCGGGTTGTCACAGTTCCACTCATATTATTTACTGTTGATTTAACTTACATAAGATCTTTTAGTTCTGGCTCGAGTGTTTTGTCTTTTTAATTCGCTCAGGTCAGCCTGAGCGTTTCAGGATTTGAAGGCCTTATTTCTGGAGGACGAAGACGAAGATATACTATTATATATTATATTATTCCACTACACTATTGTATTCCACTGCATTATTATTATTCTTTTGTATGTATAACTCTGATATATATTTTATAGGAATAATCGAATATTTTGTAAACAGCTTCGTGAACTGTATATTTGATTATTATATTTTATCTTTCCGCTGCAAGATTCTATTTTTGTTTATTTTTCTTTCTTTGATTTTTCTTATTTACCCCATAACAACCCTTCTGTATGCTTTAAGTCTGACGTGTGTGGTTTATCGTCGGTTTAAAGCACGCAAAAAGGTGGGGCGTTACATTTGTAGCGATAAACCTTAGCTTTGTAGGGTTTGACTCTTTATTAATAGGGAAGTAATACCCTATGATGAGTCAATGAGTGTATATATGTGACGACCCAAACTCGATGTCCGATAAACGACATAAATTCGCATCGCCGGAGCTTATAACAAAAATTAAATAAATATAAAACAGCGGAACAGAATCAATATCATAAATATCATCACAGTTACAACATCAACATAATATCATACTACAAAGAGTATATAATACATACATACTTCACATCTCCAAATACAACATCATGATAATATAACAGTGATCATATATCCAAAAGTCCTCAAATGAGATAGATGATTACGAACTCCCAAAAGCTAAACACCTGTAATCTCCAAAAGCTCCTAAGATATCTCCAAGATAAAAAGCTCTAAAATATTGCTCCTCCAAAATACAGAAACCTGCTATTATGCTGCCCGTGTGGAAATAATGGGCACCCAGAGTTTAGGAAAGAAAACAACAAACTCCGGATCAGTCATGGGACTGGTATGAGTAAACAAAAATAGTTGCATTTAAATAAAACAAGATTTATAAAAGAATTTTCGGAATGCTTTTAAAAATGGAACTACCATAAGACCTCCCGCCGCACACACAATGCAAACGCAGAATTGGAGGAGATTTCTTCTTATGATAGTTAAATATGCTTGATACGAGAAAAGAATTCTTTGATATTATTACTAGTGCATAGTGAAGTAAATCATTTCGAAAATAGAATATTAATCTTAGCCAACATATGACCATTATCGTATGCCTACTATAGCTACCATATAAACGGTGGGGCGCCACCATAAGTAAATGGAAGGTTCTACAACTAAAACCGTACAGGGTTTCGTATTATTTCTTTGGATTTCCAACAAATGGTCAGGCCAAGGAACTTCCCATTGCCACATGAGAACGCCTCTGGAAGGACGTCCCCGAGAACCAAACCGGATCTCTGCCAACACAAGGCCGGGTTACCCCTAATTGGGTAACTACTGACACGAGTATGCCATCTCCCGGTTGTAACCAACCTTTAACCGGGGCCCCAGCAACAAATCACAAAGAAATATATATATATATATCTGCGATATCAACATAAGTTATGTATCTGGGCTCCATACCATGATACCACTTCTATCCAGAAGGAAATGCACATACCCTAAGGGGTGCTACCCCCAATAACCTTGCCGCATCTTTCCTGTTCGACCATTTCGGGGTGTGAGGTCCGACGAAGTCTCGTCCACAAAGCCACGCTTTATACAAAAGCTGTGCTTTGGGTCAACAAATGATCATAGAAATGATCACAAAGATAAGTGATCAAACAAATGATCATATCACAAATGATCAAACAATGATCATTTCACAGCAACACTCAGCATGTCACATTACCAAATTGGGAATATATTGCTGATAACCTTCAACTACATAACCTCTGAGCTCGTACGTCTCAGAGAAGGGTGTTAAGCTAAGAGAATAAATTCTCCGCCACCAACAGAAATATATTTGAAAGAAATCTGCTTTATATCTCAATTTGTAAAGTCAGACATACTATCCATACAAGTCTGTTCCGGGCTCGAACAGAACCGAAGGCACTTCCAAAGAAGTCCTTGCAATCCGGACATCCACAATCCTGATCGGATTCCCCATCACATATGGAGAACTCTATACTGGAGCAACCCGGTGCAGAGTCAATCGACAGGTCATCCTATCGCTCTCGCAAATACCCGGTCTTCAACACCGGTCTTCAATTGCTATCCATAACGTCGAATCACATATTCAAAATGGGTTATATGACACAAAGGTCCTTTCCCGGCTAATTCGAATAGTAAGTGTCAAATTTTAAAACATGTGGATGTCATTCACAAATATTCACAGGTTCGATGTGGGTTTCGGATAACCAAATGAAATCCGATTCCCTGTCGCATCAAAGTTTAAATGCCGTTTTACGGGCAACAGGGTTTTCACATCAATACAGAACGAATCACAATCACAATGCAGTACATGGCAATTTATATAACACAGCATCACAATTAGAACAGAAATATCAATATGAGTTAACAGCAATAATTAATTTATTTCAAATGTGGTTTAAATAAATTTATCACACAATTATTTTAAAACAATAATAAGTATTTGAATAAATAATTTAAATCTTGATTAACTCGTTTTATTGTTTCAAAATTTGTTATTTAAATTAACTGCTAAATTTGACTTCTCGTTTTTAATTTTATTTGGATAATAAATCCTCCATTTACAATTTTGTTTGAATACTTAATTGTTTATAAATCAATTTAATCATAAGTTTGTAAGTCATTCTTAATTTATTTTCAAAAACCTTAATTAATAAATTTTATTTACCGCAATTATCATTTAAAAATCTATTCTATTTTAAACCTCAATTTATTGTTGCATTAAAATTTTATGGTAAATTAACTTCAATTCATATCTTTAAATTTAATTATTTAAAGTATAAATTTTATTTTATTTTTAAACATTGTTAAATAACTTGACTTATAATAAAATTTAACTTAACAAAATCGACCTTGGATACCTTGTAAATGCCAAAAATATTTTCTTCCATTTGTTAACTTGGAGATTTGGTCTGGGCTTTGACCCGATACAAAAGTACACCCGAGTAAACAATATTATTTTTCACCAGTGCCCAAATCACTTTCTTCATGTCTTCTCCCATAGCCCATTTCTCTTCTTCCCCATGCCCGTTCTTCTTTTCTTTTTCTTAGTTTAAGTTGAAACTTAAACCCCCCTGAAACATTCGAACACGTCGTGCACGTGCACGGCGTGGCGCCGCAATTCCGATGATCGCCACGATCATCGACAAGTCGTACGATCCCCACAAACACGAAATCCCTCATCGATTTGACTCAAAGAACTCGGCATCGAAATTTCACCGTGTTGACGAACCGTAACCCAACGTCACCACGCAAAAGCCCCTTCGCCAACGCTCCTCAGTCCACCAGAAAATCCAAAACTTCGGCCATGCCTTGACAACACACCAAGCCATCTTCACCCAAGTTATCGTGCAACTCGATCGCGTATTCGAGATGAACACGCTCCTTCACAGACACGTCCAAATACTCCAATTAAAACCCTGATGTGACCTCGTATCCAAATCTCACGCAATAGAAAATTAATCGATAATTTTCCTGAGATCCTTAACGTTTCAGCATGCTTCAAACCAAATTTCATCAATTTACGTTCGATCAATCATTGGAAAAAAGGAAAAGAGCAAAAAAATTTCAAAGGGGAACTGCTTCAGAAATATTTAAATAAAAATCATCATCTTAATTTTAAAAATCATAACTTTGTATGCTTATTCGAGTTACATAATCAAATCACTAACTTAAAATGGTTGAATTTATCACAAAAATTTATTTTCACTGCAATTTTCAAGTTGCACAGACAATATACTTCATGTTCAAGCTGGAAACAAAATTTTAGCTCATGGATGATGTTTGAATTAACTTATTTGTTAAAGATCTAAAACAGAGATTATAGTGAAGTTTAAATCTTTAACTTGTTTGAACTCTCTATATATTTTTTTCAAACAGAGCACAGAGATATATCCACTAACATATATACACAGCATAACCCAAAACCATATCAGTATATAACTTTCAATATGACCTCATACAGTTCAATGATTCAAACTGAACTCAAGTTTAAGATGTATTTACTTACATGACCAAGGTTTGAAACAGAGACTATGTTGATTTTCTTTGAACTGCAGTTTGTTCCTCTTCTCTTTTCTTTTTAATTCCTGATCTTTGCTTGTTTATTTTTTTTTCTTTCTTCAGTAATTTTTTTTTGAATAAACTTGGAGGCTACACACTTATATATAAAGGGATGTGCAGTTTTTAGACAGCACTGAGCATCTTTCTTTTGTATAATTATATTATACTAGCTTTGTACTTTGTGTATAGGCGTGTTTGAAATCATTTAATGAAAGTATGTGATGTAGTGTTTTCCTTGTATGTTTTATACAGAAAATCTTACTTTAAATTTGCTGAAGTGTATAGCATTAAATGCTTCATGCCTCCTTGTACACCTACAGGTAAAGTTACTTTATCATTTTTATTTTTATTTAATACAAACTTACTTTATTTTGTTAATAGATTTTTTCTTAGTCTTGAATACTTACAGCCTTGTGCTGTTCGATTTTCTTATTTTTATTAGCTAATGTTTTGTTTTTTTATTTTATATGTATGTGTTATTTTGTTTAAATTTTTTGTTTTTCTTATGTCTACTTATTTGTTTACATAGCTAATTGAAAGTGTTTTGCTTTCTTATGTCTTCATATTGGTTTATGAAAGTGTGTGTTTCCTTTTACAGTTTATATTTATTCACTCTTTTGTTATCTTGTTTAATTATTTGTTTATTTGTTCTTTTGTTTAATTATTTGTTTATTTGTTTATTTGTTGGATTATAACTATGTGATTTAAATTTTATAATTTCATCATAACTTACTTTAACAATTTTATTTCTATTAAAAGCTCATCTATCACAATTTCTTGTTTTACTTTGTTAAAAGGAAAAGTTGTTTTAGTTATTAACATTAAATAACTATGTAATTTTATTTCAATATTTTATTTCTTTTGAATTTCTCAAATTTACATTTAAAAGTTCCAATAAATTACCAAATTTTTAAATTCAAAATTTCCGGGATGTTACAATATATATGAGAGAGCGTTAGTGTTATAAAAAGTTTTTATATTGTGTTAATTTGTTCCGTTTTGTATTTATAAACTCTGGTTGGTGCATGGGACGCTGTGACATCAATAGGGGTTTCTAAACACTTAATAGGACAGACCAACACAATTTTTGTTTTGAATATAGGTGAATGAAATAAATTTTCCTATTATATTTTCTATATATATAAAATAAATTTTTATAAATGATATATATATTTGGTTGCAATATATTGGTTGTTAGGTAATGAAATTTTAAATAATAAGTTGAAATAAGATTGAAATATAAAATAAATGAAATCAGGAATTTAGGACCTACGTTTCGGGATTTTTCCTTAATTTCTTTCAAATGATTTTTGGGATATAATAGTATTATTATTAGAAGTATTTTTTCGATATAAATATTTCAATATGATTTGAAAGAATTGTTTTAAAGAAATTTAGGAAAGAAATAAGTTCTGTTCTCCCTTCTATGTCGCTGGAAAATAATTTCGATGATGAGTGCACGCATCATCGACATTCATTTTCGAGTTTCGAAGTGGGAAGGCTACTGTAGTAGTTTTATTGCAGAGTTGTTTCGATAAAAAAATATAAAATTTCAAATCGTTTTAAATATAATTGGATATATAAATACGTTTATCTACTATTTTAAAATGATTTGAAATTTAAACCCGGTATTTAATTCTTAAGTTTCCTTTAATTAATAGTTTCAATTATTGTAGTAAAATAGGTTGTAACCAATTTATAATTGGAACCTTTAAATTAAAATAAAAGTTTTAATGCTAAGTATAAAAAGAAGTAAAAAGAAAGTTGAAATTGTAATCTATAAAACAAAGGATATAATTATTGAACATTAAATTAATTAAAAGAAATGGGATAAACTTGTATAAATTTCAATTGCATTCTTAAAGGCATATATATAACTTACCAAAAGATATAAAAGTTGAAATGTTAATAAGAAAATGTAACAGATATTATACAAGAAACAAACTTGAGGTAATGAAAGTAATTAATGAAATTCTTTAATAAATAAAATTTGATGTTGTAGTTATTATAAACTTAAGCATAATTGAAAATGTGACTATGAGTAAATATAATAGAAAGATGAGGATTATAAATAAATGATTATGAACTTAAGTAAGTAAATTGAAATGCTAAGAAATTGAATAATTGTAAGAAATAAGTGGAAAAAAATGCGTAAATTAAAAAGATAAATCACTATATGAAAGAAAATAAATCAAACAAAAAATATTATGAAATGAAATAAATAAGAATGATTTGATCTATTTTCTGAAATTGTTGGTTGTTTGTTTTGGTTTATGGTAGTTTGGGCAATGATACTTAAAATTTGTCTGGAAGGTATGAATAATCTATTTAGTTTCACCTAAGACAATTGAGTGAAGGGTACGCTTAGTAGTTTATTTTTCATTCCATACAATTTAAAGTTTTGAACCCGAACAACTATTTGTTTTGTATGATATGAATGAATGATTGATTTGTGTTGATTTTTATATGATGGTTGTATACCTGGTTGCAAGTGATTGTTGTATGTACAGATTGTTGTTGGTGGTTGAAAAACAACCTTAAATATTTCATTTTATATGATTATTAACTCTTTTTGGATTATATAAATGAAATACAAGTTATGGAAGCAATTGCTACTGCTTTTGGTTTCATAATTAAGCGTTAATTGCCCGACAAATAGGTACGTTTTCGGATTATGGTTTTATAGAGCTATTATATTGTTTCTCGTGTTGGGATATATATTATTTTGGAAAATATATGTTAGATACTGTTATATTTGATATTATATTTTCTCCCGAGCCTCTCCGTACAAAGGAGACTCTGCCAAAAAAATTCGTAAATTTTGGACTTAGAAAATATTTTGAAAATGTTTCCAAACCTTATTAATTTGAAAATAAAAGATTTAATTGTTTATAAATCTATATATTTTATTTAAATTATCCAATTCTGTAAACTTATTATTATGAATATAATGTTTTGAATAATATATATTGATTTGTAAGTTCCTCTTTTCCCTTCTTTCCTTTTCGGGGATGAAAAGTTTTGAGTGGGGGAGAGTGTAACGACCCGTAAATTTTAATAAATAAATTGGTTAATTTAATTTGATTTTGTAATTTAATGTAGAAAGAGATAAAAAATTTATAAATTATATTGAAGTAAATGTTAAAAGTGAAATGTAGAAATGGTAAACAAAATTAAATTTAACATATTTTAAGTGGAATACCAATAAAGGAATAGTGTTAATTGTTGCACTTTGGTACAAAATTTAAAATAATTAATTAAAGGTAAGCATTTAATTAACCAATGCAATAATATATTGATTGATAGTAACTGCATGTAAATTTAGGCAATAATGTTAATGCAAGGTAAACGATGCTAATTAAAGTTAATAATAAATGAATGGAAGGAAATTCCAATCAATGAAAATAAATTTAAATGTTAGGACTTAGTTATTAATGCAAATTAAGTAAATAAATGTAAGTATTGTATGAATACATGAATTAATGGCTGATTTAGGGTAATTGAATGAATTCATATGATGTAAGTAATTATAATAAATAATGAAATAATAACTAGGATGGAATACAATAACGAAGTTAATTAAAGCTGAATTGGGTAAATTGAATGGGATTGCAATAAATGAAATAATGGAAAATGGTATAACTTGGTTATAGGATGATGTAAGCTAATAAATAAATAATTCAATGCAATACCTATTGATTGAAATAATTGCAGGGTATAATTGATTTTAAATAGGAATATTTGGTAATAAATTTATATAAGAAAAATAAATGTAAATATTGGGTTTATCAATGAATTTATAATGAATAAATAGTGATTGAATAAAATCAATGTTCTGCAAGTAATTATAGTATTTTTTTGAAAGTAATAAACTTAAAGTTAATTAAAGTTTAATGGGTTACAATTGTTATGAATTACCTATTTGTTTAGTTCATAGAATTTAATTTGAAAGAAATTGTAGCAATTGACTTAATTTGTGCAATCCCAATTAATTAAAGTAATTGGTTGGATAAGAAGAATGGTAAGTCAAAATTTATAAATTTATTGGGATTTGAACTATGATAATAATTGGAGTAATTGCAGTTTAATGAAATTAATCTCTAATTTTTGTGTTAATTGAAATCAATATGGAATGTAAGAATATTAAGGTAATAGTTTGTAAATCCAATGTTAAATTTTATCCATTTGATAATAATGAATTGAATAATAGAATGAAAGTGAATTTAATAGATTTATTGGAAATTAAATTTATAATGTTGAATTTAATGAAATTGAGGATTAATATTGAAATTTATAAATTAATCATCTCTAAATTAACATTCAAATTTGTTTAAATCATTGTAAATTATTGAGGAATCATAAGTGATGAAATTTGTCAATTTTCGAATCAAAATTTAAAATTTGATTTAATTAATTAATTTTTAATTTATTTAATTAATGTTAAAATAGTCATTTGGCCACTGAATCAGATTTTGACGAAACCAGTTTCATCGGATCCGTAACGGTGAATTATTGTAGGATTTCAAGTTTCGTAGCGATCGAAGTTGTTGTTTGATCGTACGAACGCGAAACGCCTTGAAATCGATTTAACTGAAATCGATTTGGAAAATTTTGATTTTAGCATAACTTCTTCATACGATGGAGTTTGGACTTGAAACCTGTTCCATCGCATTTAAAATATTTAAAAACAGCTATTTTGATATATGGGTTGACCAAATTTCGTTTCGGAGTCAGAACGGGCTTTTTGGGCCATTCATCGTTCCGCGCGTATATCCAATCGGGTCCGTCTATTCTATTTCAACTTTATCTATATGTACCCTGTTACAAACCCTAGCCTACCTCTATTTCAACTTTATCTATATGTACCCTGTTACAATCCCTCTTCACCTCCTCATTTCAAAGCAGACAATTCCAAATCCAATTGCAATTCAAAAATCAAAGTGAAATTTCAAACTCCTCAAAAAAAATTCAAAAAAATTATATATCGAAGCTCTTGATGTACGCATCTCGAATCTACAGTTCGTTTTTGGTTTTGAATCACCGTTTGTCCGAAAATCGCAAATCATTCTCTGCCGTTCGTATTGAATTTTGGTCGATCCAACGGTGGATTCGAGTCGTGGTATCAATCAGGGGATACTGTAGCGTAGAGGGTGACAAGAGTTGTGCATCCGTGGGGTTCGCTGTTCAAGATCGTCGTTGTATTCACCATAATTGGCGGTTATTGGTGCGGCGGCTACGGGTGCTAGGGGGCGACCAATGGGTCGCGCGACCCTCGGGGGAGGCGGCTTAGTCAGGGGGAGGTGGCGCAGGCTTCTGATCGTGGCGATTTCATGCGTGGAGGCGACGTTTTGTAGACAAAGGGTGGCGGCGCTAGGGTTTCAGATTGATAAGGCTTTCATGCTGTAGAGTACGTGCGCGATAGGGATGACGCGATGTGGCAATTGACTGGGTAGGTAGTATTGACTCTTTTTTATTTAAAACGTGTTTCAATCGTACCGATGAGCATAACTTTTGCATACGATACTCGATTTCCACGCGATTTTTTTTGTTATGGTCGTTTTCAAATTCCAGACATTTTGGCGCTGGTTTGGATGAATTTGGAGACTGCTGAAATTTTGGGTTTAAATTGGATCTAAATTCAATTTAAATTCAAAAGGTGAGTGTTTTAACCCACTCACAACTTCTAAAATTTCTTATGTTTGTTAAATTAAATTTTTGTTGTAATTATGCAATTATTTATGACTTTTTCGTATATTTTTAATCATCATCTCAGTTATTGCATTTATTTAAATTAAATCGTTATTTAATTTATTATTGAATATAACTGCCAGTTAGTTACCTGTTATATATTATCAGTTATGTATTTATATTGATTGATTGTTTTGGATGATTATTGTGATGGATGTATGATTTTATGATGGATGAATGGATGTTTTATTTATATCATCATTATCTGCAAGTTCTCTATTGATTTGTCACTGTTGATTCGGGATTGCGGATTGAAATGGTATATAACCGTACTTTCATTTTTAAATTATGGATTGAAATGATAAATATCCATATCACTTGACCATAGGATAGAAAATTATATACAGACACCACGGTCTATATATAAAAAAATTATTTTGAAATGGTTTCTATGGTTTTGTAAAGAAATATACGATTTTATGAGATATTGATTTGGATATTTTATAAATGTTCTTTTATATATAGTTAAATTCTTTGTTTAAGCTATGTATAAAATTGTTTAAGTATAAAAGAATTTTAATAATAAAGTTGATTTTGTTAAGATATAATATGGTTAAAGTATTTATGTAAATTATTTTGTATATAGAGTTTATATTGCCTTAAATACAATTAAGATGGGAAGATAAATAGGAATTTGATTTGAATCAAATTATTTAAGAATTTTACTCAAATAAAATCTGATTTGAAATTGAGATAAATATGAGATTTTATGAAATTGAATTTATTTGAGAATTAAACTCAAAAAGGGTTGATGAGAGATTTATTAAATTGGAAAAGGGTATAATTATTATAACTTGATTTTTGGGTCTAGGTGAATTAAATGATTATTTCAAGTATAACGAATTGAAGGCAATATCTAATTATTTGAAATTTGAGTTTTATTTAAATAATAAAGGATTTATTATATAAAATATTTGAAAATTATGTAATAGGAAATTTAATTGTTGAATCGAAATTATCAAATTTAGTTTGAAATTTTGGAATATTTTAAGCCTTAAAATATATCGAAATTGAAATATTTATAGAAATTGAAATATTTATAGAAATTGAAATGTTTCGAAGTTATGAATTTCATGGCATTATGTTTTAAAGGTGTTAAAATTTCAAATATTTGGTTTAAAGTATAAAATTTGGAAGTGCTATGATTTTAAAAAAAGGGATATATTTGAAATAAATGATATTATATTGATTTGAAATAAAAGGAATATCATATTGATTTTGTTTTTAAATTTGAAATGATATCGTATTTATATGGTTTTGAAATAAATATTATATCCTGGTTTTGAAGCATAATTATTTTGAAATGACCGCGATGTTGTAATAACATTTGGTTGTTGAAGAGACCGGGATCGGAAGTTGTCATAATATCTGCCAACTTCGAAAACCACTTTAACAACCGTGTACGCGGTGGAGATTGCAGAATGAAGTAGGATGGTGGCGGCATTTCCTTTGAGGTAAATACGTGGACCCGACTCCCACGAGTTGGCATAAGGTGGCTAAAACAGGAGCGATTCTTGGGCCAACGAGGTAGCACCTTTGATCAGACACATCCCTTCGATATTATACTTTGACTTTTGGATTGATTCGGTGGCCACTTTTGTTTTTTTTTTTTTGGGTGTGGCTCGAGGTGGGCGACAGCTGCGCGCTACGCGTTACCACCAACCCAGATAGCAATTGATATATCTACCCTGGCATTGCCTAGTTGTGCCGTGTCACCTACTCTATCGCGCCTTGTATGAATTTGGTTTTGTCCCGTAGCTCGTGTGGTATCCTCTGGTGGCTTCCCAATCAGGAGGGACCATGATATTGGATGGACTACTGGGATTATTACGTGTTAAGGACTATATGGGTAACCCCTTAACGCTATGGAAAAAGTAAGTTTATTTTACTAATAGACATTATTATAATAGCGAAATATTACTACATAGTAAATAGTTTAACGGATCCTTAGGAGATTTGAATCCCGAGCATCTCTTGAGTTACTACACTCACGTTGACACTAGATAGGAGATGTCAAATCTCGTAAACATCTCTGACGCCGTTCCACTCATATTATTTACTGTTGATTTAACTTACATAAGATCTTTTAGTTTTGACTCAAGTGTTTTGTCTTTTCAATTCGCTCGGGTCAGCCTGAGCATTTCAGGATTTGAAGGCCTTATTTCTGGAGGACGAAGACGAAGATTTACTATTATCTATTACATTATTCCACTACACTATTGTATTCCGCTGCATTATTATTATTCTTTTGTATGTGTAACTCTGATATATATTTTATAAGAATAATCGAATATTTTGTAAACAGCTTCATGAACTGTATATTTGATTATTATATTTTATCATTCCGCTGCAAGATTCTATTTTTATTTATTTTTCTTTCTCTACTTTTTCTTATTTACCCCATAACAATCCGCCCTTCCATATGCTTTAAGTCTGACATGTGTGGTTTATCGTCGGTTTAAAGCACGTGAAAAGGCGGAGCGTTACAAAAAATTTCAGTTTTTGATACTATATCCAAAATCCTTGACTCTTTAATACGGAAGAATGGGAAAGAAAAGTTCTCGTTATTGAAGAAGCAAACGATATTTCCAAAATAACTCCGGAAGAGTTAATAGGAAATCTAATGTTCTATGAAGTGAATATGCAGGCTAAACAAGTTCTAGCTCAAGATAAAAAGAATATAGCATTCCATGTAGAACAAGAAGAATCAGATACGGACAAAGACGACCTAGCCTTTATTGTCAAAAACTTCAAGAGATTCTTGAAGTATAGAAAAGGAAACAGAAATAATGGCAAGAGGAGAACAAACAATAATAAACCACTGTCTTCATCAGTTTCGGAGTTCATTAACTGTCGTAAAAAGGGGCATATACAAAAGAACTGTCTGGATCAAAAGAAAGAATATTGCATTAAAAGGAAGGAAAATTCA
The DNA here is from genome assembly GCA_030765085.1 of Allium cepa. Lineage (NCBI taxonomy): Eukaryota > Viridiplantae > Streptophyta > Magnoliopsida > Asparagales > Amaryllidaceae > Allium > Allium cepa. The sequence goes on along the minus strand of CM060938.1, from coordinate 442,076,191 downwards.
GAAGGAAAGCTTTATCAGTTACATGGGATGATTCAGACTCTTTTTCTAAAAGTGAGAGTGACAGCGATAATGAACAAGCCAACGTATGCTTTATGGCCAAAGATAATGAGGTTAGTGATTTAGCTTTTGATGATATGATAGAGATAAACTTAGAATTGTTAGATACTTTAAAAAGTCTCAAAAGAAAATATAAAGAGGCTATTGAAAATCAGAACAAGGCAGAATTCAAAAGAGATATGCTTAAAGACGAGAAAAAAATATTGGAAGAAGAACTTAGGAAAACTCAAGAATCGCATTCAAATGTTAGTTCTCAACCGATATTATTGTGTCAAGAAATTGAGACTCAAAAAGAAAACAATGATGTTCTTGTTTCTGAAAATCATGATTTAAACACTAATATTAAAATGGTAGAAGTAGAAAATTCAAGTCTAAAGACTAAACTAGAAGGAACCACTAAAAACGTTTCAAAATTTAATAAAGGCAGAGAAAATTTATCTAGAATTATTGAAAATTCACAACCTGTTAATAATAAAAATGGTTTAGGTTATAAGAAGAAAGTTAAGAATTCACAATCTAGTAATTTAAACAATGTTAAGTCTAATAAAACACCCATATCTTCAAAAAAACTAGTTTCTAAAACTATAAATATATGGGTTCCTAAAACTAATAACAAGTTAATAAGGAATGAGTATATTAAATCATTCATAGAAAACGTTCATAATAATAATAATTATATCTATAAAAGGGATACTAAACCCACTTGGGTTTGATTTCCTAAGATATAATTCTTAGGACCCTATTAAAAAGGTGGGTACCAACATTATCTCATATTTTTGTAGGTCCCACTCAAGAAGGAAGGAAAATGGATACTCGACAATGGTTTCTCAAAACACATGACGGAAGACAAAGATATGTTGACAAACATTACATACTCAAACGGAGGTTCTGTCACTTTTGGAGATAATTCCAAGGGCTATATCATCGGCAAAGGCGGTGTGAGCAATCACGGTACATCTAATTTACCTCTTATTACAAACATTTTATTAGTTAGGAATCTAAAATATAATCTATTAAGTGTAAGTCAATTACGCGATAAAGGTTTTAAAATATCCTTCTCTGAAAATAAATGTAGTATCTTCGATCAAAATCAGAATCTTATTTTCGAAGGAAATAAAGATAAAAACATTTATGTTTTGCATATGAAAGTTAATCATAACTCAGACATGTGTTTAATAGCCAAAGAAAATGATCTCTAGATATGGCACAAAAGATTTTGTCATATCAATTTCAAAACTATAAATAAAATTTCTATAAATAATCCCGTAAAAGGATTACCAAAGATGAGTTATAAAGTTAGTAATATATGTGACGCACGTCAATCGGGTAAACTAACTAAATCTTTGTTTAAATCTAAGAAAGTCATTTCGACATTACAACCATTTGAATTACTTCATATTCATTTATTTGGACCTACCCAAGTTCAATCCATAAATCACAATAAATACGTATTTGTAATAGTTGATGATTTTTTTAGATATACATGGACTAACTTTATGAAAAATAAAAGTGATACTTTTGAAAATTTCAAAACATTTGTTAATCGAATTCAAAATTTAAAAGGTACTAAAATTAAAAATATTAGAAGTGATCACGGAGGTGAATTTGAAAACGAACTGTTTGATAACTATTGTAAAAAGAAAGGAATACTTCATAACTTTTCAACAAAATGGAGTTGTAGAATGAAAGAATCGGACTCTACAAGAATGTGCAAGAACCTTACTAAATGAAAGCACATTACCAAAACATTTCTGGGCAGAAGCCATTGCAATAGCCTGTTATGTATTGAATCGCGTTTCTATTAGACCCCTCAATAAGAATACACCTTACAAACTTTTTAACCGTAGAAACCAAAAATAAATTATTTTAAAATATTTGGATCAAAATATTTTGTACTAAATACCAAAGATCAGCTTGACAAATTTGATTCAAAATGCGATAAACGTATATTTCTTAGATACTCGAATTGAAGCAAAGCTTATCGAATTTTTAATAAACAAACTAATACTATTGAAGAGACACTCCAATATCTTTCGATGAAAACTCTAAACTTAATTCAAAGACCGACGACGACGATGATTTACTTGATAATAACACAAATATTAAAATAAATAATTCAAGAGAAGATGAAGATATTGTTTATAATTCTAGAGAAGATGAAAACATTGTTAATAATTTAGAAAATAGAAATATTACTAGTACAATAAGATCTCCTCGAAGAATCTTATGAAATCATCCTATAGAGAATATAATTGGGGAAATAAATTCAAGTGTTCAAACTAGAAATCAACTAGATTTAATGGGTCATGTAGCTTTTCTTTCTGTTATAGAACCTAAGAATACTAAGGAAGCATTATTCGATGAAAATTGGACTATTGCTATGCAAGAAGAACTAAATCAGTTTGAACGAAGTGAAGTTTGGGAACTAGTACCCAGATAACCGATCAGATTGTTATAGGAACTAAAAGGTTTTATAAAAATAAAGCAAATGAATTAGGAAACATAACTAGAAACAAAGCGACATTAGTAGCACAAGGTATAACCAAGACGAAGGAATAGACTACGAAGAAACGTTTGCTCTAGTCGCTAGACTAGAAGCAATACGAATCTTATTGGCTTACGCATGTTTTAATAACTTTAAACTCTATCAAATGGATGTTAAAAGTGCATTTTAAATGGTTATATTAAAGAAAATGTTTTTGTTGAACAACCCCCTTTATTTGTTCATGAAAAATATCCAGATTATGTCTATAAACTTAAGAAAGCTTTATATGGTTTAAACAAGCACCACGTGCTTGGTATGAAAGTCTTAAAAGCTATTCAATTGAATCAGGATTCGAAATAGGAAATGTAGATCAAAATTTATTTATAAAAAATTCAAAAAATGACATTTTGATAGTTTAAATATATGTAGATGACATTATATTTGGTTCAACTAATGATAAATTATGTAAAGAATTTTCTGAAATAATGATTGGAGAATTCGAAATGTTCCATATAGAAGAATTATCGTATTTTCTTTCAAATAAAACATGTTTCAAATGGAATATTTATAAATCAATAAAAATACTGTAATAATCCTATCAAGCGACTTAGAATGAAAAACGCTTCTGTCAAACCAACACCTATGAGCACAACAGCACATCTTGATAAAGATGAAAATGGCAAAAGTGTAGACCCAAAACTATATCGAAGTATGATAGGATCTTTACTATACCTAACAGCGAGTCGACCAGATATAATGATGAGTGTATGTCTATGTGCAAGATTTCAAACTGACCCAAAAATCACATTTACGAGCCGTAAAACGAACACTGCGTTATCTTAGTAACTCTAAAGATTTCAGATTTTTCTATCAAAAAGATTGCTCGTTCGAGTAAGTGTCATATAGCGGTACTGATTTCGGAGGATCACGAATGGATACAAAAAGTACCAGTGGTACATATCACTTCATTGGTAAATCATTAATATGATGGTTTAGCAAGAAACAAAATTATGTCTCACTGTCATCTTGTGAAGCAGAATATATTTCTACAGCATTAGCTTGCGCACAAGTAATCTATATGCAACATACACTTAAAAATTTCGAAGTCAATTTATCAAAATCAACAATTTACTATGATAATTCAAGTGAAATAATCTATCCAAAAATCCAGTAATTCACTCTAGAACATAACACATATATATTAGATATCACTTTCTGCTCGACAATATAGAAAAGATGTGATAAATTTAGATTACATTCCATCTGAAAATCAATTAGCTGATATTTTTACCAAACCGTTATTAGAGAACACTTTTATAAAACTACGTCGATAACTCGGATAATGTCAATTAAAGATATATGAATGATTAAATACGAAATTTTTATTAAAAACTCGAAAATAATTTTTTTGACAAATATTCATTTTTCTGACCATGTTGAGACTTAAACCTATGACCTGCTGTGAATACTCCAGATGTCTTAATCACCTGAGCTATTGATTATTTTCATTACAGTCCAGGTTGGGGATTCTATTATATGGTGACAACTATATACTAAGTCATCTATAACACTTACCTTTTTAAAAATATATTTTCTGCATTTTACGTTTACATAGATAAAACAGAATAATAGAAAACCAATGAAATAGCAACTAACATTCCTAACTAACAACATTTTTATAGATAAATTCAACACAAACCATTCATTTCATCCTTTTTATTCTCAACATTAGTCTATAAATAGGTGTACTTATTCTCTGTTATTCATACAAACTAACAAAAATACAAACTAACTATCATTATGCCAACTTCTTCACAATCAACTCACTCCATTGAAATCCTAGCCTCCTTCGAATCACCAAAAACACCCGTCCATCATACTACACCACCTTCTACCTCTCGCGATCACACCGGATACACTCTGGAGAAATAGAAAGGGAAGAAGATGATGTTTGACGTCTCTCCAAACACTTAACAGAAAATAAGTGATTTACATCATTATCAACAAGAGTCGCTGATGCTTCAGCGCGAAATATATTACGAGCAAAAAATCAACTCGATACGTCTAGGAATTATAGAACACATTACTATGAAATTTTGTGGTGCTTCATCCCATCCAATAGACGAACACGACGTTTCGCCGATTCGACTACCTTCTACTTCATCCCTGCCGCCACCACTGGTCTCACCAAACTTATGGGATCGAAATGAGGCATCCAATGTTCATCGCATACAGTAGCAGGGCTAGAAAACTCCTAGCCCATCAAAATAAGAGTAGCTGTTATTATATGTTTTCTAATAATTTGACTGCAACATGTACAATTTTTTTTGGATTAAATCATTTCTTTTCCTTCATATTATCATCACATATGCTGGTTCTAGAATTTTAATAATTAAATTAACAAGCTTCATATGTATGAATATATAAAATATTAATCAAAACAAGGATGATTGGGAAAATTTATACAGGTAAGTCGACTGAATCAGTGTATAAGTCGACTGACACTGATATAATTTTTAAAAAAAAACATCCTTAGTTGACTGTCATAGTGGATCAGTCGACTGGACCAGGCCTTCAGTTGACTGAACCAGAAGTTCGAAAATTTTGAATTTCAGGTTAAGTCAACTGAATAACTGACTCAGTCGACTGATTCGTGGATCTGAGCAAATTTACTGCTCCTACCCACCCATTTTTCACCTTTTTACCTTTTCACCTTCACCTTTACTCTTCACTCTCATTTCAGATTTTCAACTCTTCTAAAACCCTAGATCTTCAAAACCTAATTTTTACCTCCAAACAATCAAATTAAATGGCTCAAAAAGAAAAGGACAAGCATCTTCATCCTCCCAACCTCCTTCCAATGAGAAAATCCAACAATGGCTCTTCGATGATACCGTAGTTAGAAGATAGAGGAAAATGCAAGATTCTCGTATTTTTGAAGGTCGCCAAAACATTCAAAACCAAGAAGATTGTGTACGGAGTTTGGTTTGTGGAAAACCGGTATTTTTCTCATTAGATCGAATGGCTCACATTTTAGGATTTGAAAATGATGGTATTGAATTAAGCAATGTTGATTATGATATGGTCGTTCGTGACCGAATAAGTCATTTATTTTTGGAAGATAATATGCACCAACTCAATTCTATATCCTTAAGGCCAAAAGCTAGAATTATACACCGTGCATTAGTGAAAACCGTAACTCCACAAACTGGAAGATACGAACTTGTTTATGAACACAACTTCAAAGCCTAATACGCCATCTTTGGAAATATCAAAGTTAATTGGCTTCGGTTAATTCTTGATGAGTTCTTAAGCTTCAACAATGGTACAATGAATGTCATATTCTATGGTGACTATATTATGTGCTTGCTAAAAGAATTTGAGATTCCAAAACCTGACTCGCCGTTTTCTACCGTTGGCTACTTAAACTCTCGTATTGTAGCATTAATGAAGCTAATGTTTGCTCGACCTTCTCCTATCATTATTTTTGAAGAATGGACTCAACGCCAAATACCTCAAGGTCAACCACAACAACAACAAGGCGAAGCATCTCACCGTCCAACTCACTAAAGATCAACTATTCGTCAACAAGACGAAATTTGGATTCCTAATCCAGGCCTTCCTCCATATGAGTCTATTTCCATGATATGCCACAACCAACAAATTCTTCAATCCTACATCACTAAAGTTGATAAAAAGCTTGATAAAGTTAAAAGATTTTTCACAAAGTTATGACAAGCTATCTCGTGTTCATCCGGCACTTCCACGGCTACACTAGGTGATTCAGGTAAGCAACCCGTCTTCACTTGGTCTTCCTCTTTCGATGTTCAAGCAAGTAGTAGCGACAACGGTGGAAAAGGAGGCGATAGTGGTAGTCAAAGATCGCATGGTGATAGGGGTAAGCATATAATGGAGTAAGTTGTAATTTTTCTTATATTATAAAAACATTAGTCTTTTATTTCACAAACATTATGGCTCGTACTAAATAGCCACTCTTTTTCATATTATTTCAAAACTCTTGTTTGTGATACTGTAATGTATGATGTTCGGTTCCTTCATAATATCTATCAACGCTTCATACTTTTATATTCTTTATTCCTTTTTGTCGATGACAAAGGGGGAGAAATATTATCACTAACATTAAGAATGCGGGATATAGATCGTCAAAGATTCAGGAAGAGCAAGTACTTATATTATATATACAGTCAAAATATATATCTATTTACAGGTTGTCATCAATCAAAAAGGGGAGAATGTTAAGATTTGATTTTGATTCATGACAAAAAGCTATCACTACAACATACAGATTTGATGACTGTTACGACAAAAAGAGAATATATACTACATGGAGACAAGACATCAAAATCGATGCATCAATTTTTATATTATCTTGTTTTGAGTCTTAAGTCAATTTTGTTAAGATCTCTCCTCGTTTAACGTATATATTAGCTTATGTATAATCTTCCTAATGTACATATAAGCATAGAATATATATATATATTATCAGTTTTTTCTTTAAAATCATATAATATATATATATATATATATATATATATATATTTAAACCTGTGAAAACTGTGCAAATTGCACATAAATCAACAGGTCAATCAACTGACCTAGTAGGTCAGTCGACTGACCTGACAGTTTCTGTGTAACATGCACAGGTGCACAAATAAACAAATATATATTAAAAAATACGTTTGAATATCCAGTCGACTGACCTAGAGATTCAGTGGACTGAATTTTTACAACGGCTATTTATGAAAAGACATGACTATTTGTAAACAATTACGAATCTCTTCAAAAAGATTTGGACACAACACTTCAACCGAAACCTTCATGAACAGTCACTCCTTTTTAGCATCTATAAATACATACTCTAACTTGATTCCAAACCACCAAATTTTCTTATCTTTCTTATCTAATTCTCTTGAATCTACTTGCAACGATACTTTCAAATATTCTGCATTAAAGCAATATTATACCTTTCTATGCTTCATAAACTTCAAATATATATATATATATATATACTCAAAGAGAAGATCATAGGAAGGGTGTACTATAAACAAGACTTATCCGTGTTATCAGAATACAAAAAGTCAAACAATATTTTGTATTTGTTGAAGTCCTGTTCTGCAGTTCAGGCGTGTAAAGTCCTCTTCGGCTGTTGAGGCGAAATCATGTTCCGCTGCTCAAGTCCTTGTTCAGTCGCTCAAGGGTTGTATAGTACTGTTCCACCGGGTTAAGTGAGGGTTATTATTTTAGTGTAATTCCAGAAGGAGTCTGGGACTGGACATAGGACGGAGCTTCGAAGTATTAAAATCTCTGGTGTCATTTTATTATACTGCTTTTATATTCCGCACTATTTACTGTATAGCTATCATCAATACGCTCTGTATTATCTTATCTCCATACTACACGATCCATAGCACACTTTCACTCCATAGGTACGATACAAACCAAAGTAATAATGGGCTCGATTAGGATAAATATGACAAGGCACACGAGGCAATAACTAGGGTAGGATACTACCATTTGCACTCCCGGACGGGTGGTAATTCATAACAGCAACTACCGCCCACCTCGAGACACATTCCCATATTCAAGGGATGCACACCAAAATCAAATTACAAAGTAATAGATATAGGTTCGAAGAAGCAAGCTCGAGAGGGGGAGCGACCCCACTTGGCCTGGTATAGCTCCTGTTTTAGTCATTTTAATTATGACTCGAATGTCAAGGCTATCAATCTTCGTTCTCTTACTTCATTCCAGCAGCGTTTGCCAAACCATCCTACTTCATTCTAGATTCTCCACCATATGTACAGTTGTTAAAGTGGTTTTAGGTATTGGCAACAACCGAATGTTTATTTCTAACTTATCTTTAAAATCTCAAAATCAATAAGTTTCAAATCAATTCTTATTTTAATTCAATTCTTAAAACAATTTAAATTATAAATTAATTCTAACTTACCTTTCCAAATCTTATTTATTAAAGTTATTGCAAAAATCTACTTTTATTATATTAATTTAAATTTTTATTTAAATATTTTAAAACAAATATATTTATATATATTATTAAATTTTATTAAATTAGATTTTATTAAATCAAATTTTATTATAATAATTTTATTAAATTAAATCTTATATTATATATTTTAAAAAATAAAGTTATAAGCAAAATTCTATAAACTTACATTTTCAAAACTTATAATTTTAAAATTCCCATGACACATAAATATAAATCTAAATTTTACATATATGTATTAAATAAAAATCTTTATATTAAATTTAAAAAAAAATCTATTTTTATTAAAACACATATTTCCAAAATTTCAGAAATCACTTTGAAAACAGACCAATGGTATCCGTATGTAGTTTTCTATCCTTTGGTCAAGTGATACAGTTATTTATCATTTCGACCCGCAATAATTTAATTTTTACGGGTATATACATCTCAACCAATAATCCTAAAATTTCAAAAATCGGTAAAATCGCTTTGGTTTATCATTTCAACCAATAACGATTTTCCCTAATCTATAAGATCATTCGGGTATGTATTATTTCAACCCATTGTGATTTCCTAAAGCTAAAGGAACTTGCAGCATGATTTGCATAAATAAATAATATAACACATAACTTGCATAACGTATTACATAACATAACACATAACTTGCATAACGTATTAAATAACATAACACATAACATAATATGTAACATATTCAATTTCTAGCATAACACTTATATGATTCACTGTGTTAAAATCATGACACGTATATAGCATATCATTTTTTTAAATAACACATTATTTTTCACATAGCACATTAGCGACATATTTAACATAACACGTATGACCATAATTCAATCGACATATCAAATTTTCAATATAGCATATGTGGCATATTTTAACATAACATGCCTAATAATAGTTAAACCAACGTAGCACATTTTCCATATTAACATCATGGGACATATAACCTACCACATATCATCACATTCATTTAATAAGTAAACATCGTGTCATATCATTAATAATCATATCATGTCACAAATCATAAGTGATCATAAGTGAATTTCTAACATGTCAAAATCATATACAAAGCTTGACAAAATCCTAACTATCACAACATTCCATGTAACATTTCAAGTGATGTTTATCCACTTAACATAAAATTTTCAATCGTGAGTGAATTGCTCACCTTTCGAGGCTAGAAAAAATTGACAACATAATAAGCTACGAATTTGAATCACGAACTCTACAGGCGCTACCAATCCAAATAACAATTCTAAAGCAAAGTAAAGCGAACTAGAATTGGACGATTGTATATATATATATATATATATCTTTTTTTAAATAGAGGTGGAGAAGAGGCTAGGGTATTTCGGCCATGTAGTTTGGGTTCGGGTTTGGGTCGGCCAAGAAGGGGACGGCTAGGGAATTGGGTGCGGCTAGGGCTAAGGTGGAAGGATTCGGTCGAATGGATGGGTTGGAGGGTGTTGGTTCGGCCGTGGCCTAGCGTGAGTTGCTTGGGGTTTTGGCCTATGCCTTGGCTAAGAGGGGAAGGTAAAGATGGCCGGAGTTTGGTTTTGGCGGGCGATGGCAAGGGAAGGCGGATGGTTAGGGTTTGAAGGAGAGGAGGGATGGAGTCTGTGCATTTATGGATTTTGGAGTTTTGGAGTTTCTGTAGTTTTTTTTCTTTTGAGGAAGAAGGAGAAGAGTATAAAGAAAGCTTTCTGAATGAGGAATTAGGAAACAGTCTGTACGTCCTTGGGTTTTGATTAGATGTGGGAAAGCAGAGGGTCAGTGGGTGGGATAGGAATGGTCAAATGGCTCTTAGGATCACTAGATTCTCTTGGTCTTCTAAGGAGCCCGTTTGTAACAACCCGCATGTTTGTCGATTTTAATATTTAAATATTTTATTTAAAAATTTTATCGGTACTCGGAATTTAGTCCGAAAAGCTACTTTTTGCATACGGTTGAATTAGGACTCGGGACCACTCCCATTGAGTTTAAAATGCCGTTTGCGACCTTTTTGAGTATAAGCTTCGATATGTTTGGAGAAAGTTGAATTTTGCTACTTTTTACTTAGGGCTTTGGTTTGGGCTGAGCCACTTATGTATTCAGTCCCAACCCCTTCTCCTCTTCATCTCTTCATTCCTCATATACTCAAGCTTTTATATTAATGGAGAGTGGAAGAGGAAATTAAAACTCCAAGCCCTAGTTTTCTTTTGCAAATCATGTTCTAGCTCCAAACTAATAGAAGAACCCATTGGTAAGCTTCTCTTCTTCTTCTCCAACTCATTCTCTTATCATTTCAGAAATTCCTAAACTTAACATTGGGAATGTTCTTCTTTTAAAGCTTAGAATCAAGCTTCTTGAGTTGAATTTGAAGAGTGGTTGATTCTCCTTTTGCTTGCAAGCTTCTTCTTCATTTGTGTGATTTCAAAGGTGAGATTTTTATCTCACATCTTAGTCTATAATTATCTTCGATTGTTAGGTATGAATTCCTAACACTTATTCATGTGCAATTGATTTTGGTTTGGATTGATTTGGTGTATATTCCAATTTTTGGTGTTTTTGTCTAATTTATGAAAATCCTATTATGGATATTTGGACATTGATATTTGAGGCGTATCGAAGAGTCGTTTAGGCTGGGTTGTCGTTCGACGTAATTCCTTAGCCATCGCCATTTGCTCGTTCGATCGTTTCCAATATTCGTTTGGCCATCTTTGGCCTAGGTTCAGGGAATGCCCTGAACCATTCATTCAGACGTCTGAAACGTAATATTCAGACGTCTAAATATTGTTCTGGGAAGATTTCTATTTCCAGATTCAGACGTCTGAATATATGGTTTCAGACGTCTGAATTGGTTCATTTGGAACCAGAAAGGAAATAGGCTAAAAAGTGCCTATTTCAGACGTCTGAAACACTTGATTTAGACGTTTGAATTGTGTTCTGGAAATCTTTATATTTCCAGATTCAGACGTCTGAACCACTTGTTTCAGACGTCTGAAATTGCAGTGTTTTGCCTATTTGCCTATTCGCTTGAGAATTCCAATTTAAATCGATTCGTGATGATCCAATTTGTTGTTATCATTTATTATGCCTTGGTGACTCCTTTTAGGGATTTTTGAATATCCATTTCGATGGATTCTTTATCGGTTTCTTTGGATTTTATTCACATCTTCGTATGTGAATTTTAGTCAATGATTGTTCCTACAATCTTCTTTGTGATTTGTCACTTTAAAAATATAAAGGTTTTCTATACTAGTAGTAAATATCAAAACTCTTTCTTCAAATGATTTCAACACTATTTTATTACAAAGCTCGTCTTTTTAAACCGATTTCTAATCTATTAGTATATACAAACCTTTACCTCACTCGTACGAGAAATCTAATTAAACGGCTTAGTAAAATGAGTGGTATGAAACGCTTACGTTTACTTCGTCGGTTAATTCTTGGATTTGTTCGATTGAATCTCTTGTGACAATTTTCTAGTGGAAATCTACAGTTTGTTCGTAAATATTTAAGTTAAGCAAGTGGTTATGGGACATGAAGCTAAACTCATATATTTACTAGCTTAGTGTAATTGACACTTCTCGTTGATCATGACGATCATCTTTGTGATTTAGACTAGCAATGTGGATGTCTCTTTGTCTGCGAGGGAGACTAAACCCCGTTTTGTGGAGTTTCGACTCAAATTGGTGGGGTAGCAACCCATGGTCTTCGGGCCGTTTGTGGAGCTTCGGCTCAATTTGTGATGGTTAGCAACCATGGAATTAGCATTCCGTTTGTGATACACGTGTTGGTGAGCTTTATGCTCCCGTTTGTGATAGGCCTTCCCCCCTTTGTGATTTCTGGATTTCTTGAGATGATTTCTAGAATTTGTGCTTCAACAATTTTCGTGATTTCTATTGATAAGCCTTATCGATATTTGTGCATTGGTGAATTTGTGTGTCATTGACTTTTGTGATTTCTGGATTTCGTGTATTGAATTCTGGAATTTGTGTGTCATTGATTTTTGTGATTGACATTGATATTATCGTCGATATTTATGGTTTGGTGAACGAAATAAGGAGTATGACGATTCTTTGATTCTTGTGTAGATTTGGTGACGTTGATTACTCTTGATGATTTTCAACTAATTTTATATATCACAGCTTGGTATTGTGATTATTATGTGTTTAGTCATATCTCTTATTCTATATCGTTTCATCTGATATTTATAGTTAGACTGATCCGTTTATTATTTTCTTATTAAATAATACTCGGGTAAGACCGAGATGTTACAGGTGCTTCTGCTTGACTTCTCTCTTAGGATCGATTTCTCTGACTTTTGGCAAACTACTTAGATTAGTAGTTTATTTTGTTGTATACACTTGAGATATAGACTCATAGTTGTATTCTTTTGTATAGCACGTGTTGCTATTCTTTTGTATTATTGTGGATCTTTTTGACCAATACTCTGATATACACTTCCATGTGTTATATATATATTCATATCTTCTTCCGCCTTTGTGATATGAATTATCTGTGATTGATTTGTGTTATGTTTATTTCTATATTTGTTTCCGAAGACATTATAGCCACTGTGTAGTAGCTTTGAGTTTGTGTCGGTATGTCGGAATTCCTCTTGAAATAAAATGCATGTTATACTATCTGACATATCGGTACTCACGCAAAGCAATTACACAGATGGTCGCTCCTCAACAGCCTTATTCTCCATGCTAGTTGACAGCATTACTCCGTGGTGTTCTTGGCTAGCGTGGGTATATAGGTGGGGCGTCACAGCTTGGTATCAAAGCCAAACTACGGAACAATATGGAATAATATAACAAGGATCATCGTCCTAAGTCTACCTTAGGAGTCGTGCTTTAGGATTTTCTTCTGGTCTACATACCGTCCTATCCTATTTTCTTTTATGATTCCTTGTTTTATCTATCAAGAATTGCTTGATATTGAATTTGGTGAATAACCTTTTTCTTCTTCTTCTTTCTTTCAAAGGAAGAGAAATGTCTAGACCAGGCCGCCCCAGAGCCGTGCCATCTAGTACCCTACCCTAGGATGGAGTTTTTATGACTGCTCAACAGCTTCTTGATTTAGTGACGAATGCTCTAGCAGCTGGAGCTAACCCGGAACCTACTCACCCAAAGTCGGGATTTGCACGCTTGTGCAGCGATTACACTAATTTGGGTGGGGAGCCATTCAAAGGTTCCGAAACTGTTATTGAAGTACAGGCTTGGCTAAGGTCATGCGATCGAATCTTTTCTCGCATGAATCTTATTGACCTTCACCGAGTTCAGGTGGCCTCTAGTATGCTCCGAGAAAGAGCATTGGACTGGTACGAGCTTCTTATTTCTGAGATTAATGAAGCGGGTCTCACCTGGGGGCAATTCCGAGAACGCTTCGAGTTGAAATTTGTACCAGAAGCAGAGAAAGTGACATTGGCTCGACGATTTATAGACCTTGTTCAAGGTGAGTCCTCCGTGACTGATTACGTCGCCTCCTTCGAGTCGCTTTCCAAATATGGGGTTGAATACATCAACACCCCTTTAAAGAAGAACCAGAGGTTCGTCTATGGCTTAAAAAAAAATCTCAAGAAGCCATTACTTCTAAAATTAGAAGTTTCTTTCGACCAACTAGTTGATATCGCTCTTCGTCTTGAAGAGGTGGATAGGGAGAATGATGTTGAAGTGGTGGGTTCCAAACCAAGCTTCAACAACAACAAGAAGAGGCCAAACAAATTCAAAGGCCCCTATCGTAATAAGAAAGGGAAGCAAGCAACCTCCGTGGCAAAGACTTCTTCCTTTGGTCGTGGGGAATGCTATAATTGTGGTTCGAAGGACCATTACGCGAACAAGTGTCCAAAGTCTCTCTCTTGTCGCTACTGCAAAGGTCCCGGTCATGTTATATCCTCATGCCCCAAGCTTCAGGGCAGGAAAGAGGGAAAGGTTAATGTTGCTCAAGCCCCTGGCAACACATCTCGTGGCCAAGGTATTTCTCATTCTATTTTGGATGGAATTATTTTATTTCATGATCATCCTATTCGAGTTCTTTTTGATACGGGTGCTCCCATTCTTTTATATCAAAAGAACTTGTTGATACTTTTTCTTTGGATGTTTTGTGTTTAATGACTTCTTTGAGAATTGCGAATCCGGTTGGTGGATCCGCGACAATCAGCTTATTGTGTAAAGATGTCGAGATTATTTTGTGTGATTTTTCTTTCCGAGCCGATTTGCATGTCATGTGTTATTTAGGCTTTGGAATGATTTTGGGAATGGATTGGCTTAACCGTTATGAAGCTCATATCCTATGTCCTGAGCGGACTATTCATCTTCGACATCCTCAATCTGTTAAGCAGATTTCTATTAATCTTAAAGATTCAGATTCCAGCTTGGTTGCATCTTTATATTCTTTAAATCCACGTGATGACGATGATGATGATGAGAGTGATATTATTTCTCTTATTCACATCGTTTGTGAATTTTCCGACATATTCGGGCCCGTTTTAGGATTACCACCTAAGCGAGCAATTGAGTTCAGAATTAATCTTATTCCTGGAGCTCAACCTATCACTCGTCCTCCGTATCGTATGTCCAATAAAGAAAATGAGGAGATGCGTAAACAATTATTCGAATTGGAGACAAAGCAATTTATTCGCTCTAGTTCCTCGCCTTGGGGAGCTTCAGCTATTTTTGTAAAGAAATCCGATGGAACACTTAGGCTTTGCGTTGACTACCGCAAGCTTAATGATTTTACTATCAAAAATAAATATCCTTTACCTCGGATTGATGATCTATTCGATCAACTTAGTGGTGCCAAAGTCTTTTCATAATTAGACTTAGCTACTGGATTTCATCAGCTTCATATTGTAGAGGATAGTATTCCATTGACCTCGTTCTGCACTCGTTATGGATCTTATGAATGGCTTGTCATGCCATTTGGTTTGACGAATGCTCCGGCGTATTTCGTTGACCTTATAAATCGGGTTTTCAAAGATTTTCTCGACCGATTTGTTCTCATCTTTATCGATGATATTCTTGTGTATTCTAAAACCGAGGAGGAGCATGAAAAAAATCTTCGGATTGTGTTGGAAACTCTTAGGAGTAATCAATTAAAGGCAAAATTTTCTAAATGCCACTTTTGGCAATCTCGTGTGAAGTTTCTCGGTCATATTATTTCCGAATCCGGAATTTCCGTGGATCCTTCAAAGATTGAAGCGATTCAAGATTGGAAGAGACCGGAGAGTGTGACAGAGATTCGTAGTTTTCTCGGATTGGCGGGCTATTACCGTCGTTTTATCAAAGACTTTTCTAAGATTGCCGTGCCTCTCACTAGCTTGACGAAGAAAGGTGTTAAATACATTTGGTCGGACAAATGTGAAGCTTCTTTTCAGAAATTAAAAGAACTTCTTTCCGATGCTCCTATTCTCGTTATTCCCGAGGGGAATCAATATTTCGTTGTTTATACCGATGCTAGTCGCGTTGGTTTGGGTGCCGTTCTTATGCAAAAAGAACGTGTTATTGCTTATGCTTCTAGGCAATTGAAGCCTGCTGAGACTAGATATGTCACTCATGATTTAGAGCTCGCGGCTATTGTTTTCGCCCTTCGTATTTGGCGTCATTATCTTTTAGGAGAGAAATTTGTTCTTTATACCGATCATAAGTCCTTGAAGTATTTATTCTCCTAAAGGAACCTAATTTGCGTCAACAGCATTGGCTCGAATTTCTTGCACCATATGATCTTGATATCCTTTATACTCCCGGAAAGGGAAATCGCGTTGCGGATGCACTTAGTCGAAAGCAACAAGCGGTTGTTTCTATGATGATATCTGAATGTAACGATCTCGAGATTTTGTCCACTTGTGAAATTCGAGACCGTGTTACCGATTTATGTTCATCTCTTGTTTTATGTAGCCTTGAGGCTCATCCTTCTCTTTTAGACCGCATTCTTGAAGCTCAAGGGTTGGATCCTGAATTGGCTCTTCTTGGCCAAAATATTAAAGATAAAATTGATATTGAAGGTTTGAAAGACTTTGATATCGATTCTCGTGGCGGCATTCGGAGATTTGGTAGACTTATCGTGCCAAATATCAGTGATCTTCGTAAAGATGTTTTAGAAGATTCTCATTGTTCTAAATTTATCATTCATCCCGGAAGTAGTAAAATGTACGCAGATATGAAGCGACTTTATTATTGGGAGGGGATGAAACTTGACATCGCTAACTTCGTTAAGCGTTGCATAACTTGCCAACTCGTTAAGGCCGAACATCAAAGGCCCGGTGGGTTATTGCAACCTTTAGAAATTCTAATTTGGAAGTGGGACCAAATTTCCATGGATTTTATAGATGGCCTTCCCCATTCTCGTTTGGGTCATGATAGCCTATGGGTAATTGTTGATAGACTTACTAAATCCGCCCATTTTATTCCCGTTCGGTCTAACCGAACCGTTCCTCTTTTGGCCAAACTCTTTGTTAAAGAGATTGTTAAATTACATGGTGTTCCTACTTCTATTGTTAGTGATCGTGATCCATTGTTTACTAGTGTATTTTGGAAGATTCTTCAAAAAGCTTTGGGAACGAAGCTCAATTTTAGCACTGCTTATCATCCTCAGTCCGTCGGACAAACCGAGCGTGTGAATCAAACACTTGAACATCTTCTTCGTGCCCGTGTGCTTGATTTTGGGGAAAGTTGGGAAGATCATATTTCCCTTGTTGAATTCTCCTATAATAATAGCTTCCAATCTAGTATTGGTATGGCACCTTTTGAGGCACTCTACGGAAGGCCATGCCAATCTCCTTCTTGTTGGCTTGAGACCGGTGAGAAGCTAGTTTTAGGTCCCGATTTTATTCGTGATTCCACAGAAAAGATTGATCTTATTCGTCATAGGATGAAAGAAGCCCAGAGTAGACAAAAATCCTATGCCGATAATCGAAGAAGGAAATTAGAATTTTCCGTTGGAGATTCTGTTTTTGTTCGTGTTTCACCAATGAAGGGTGTTGTACGTTTCAGTCGATCGGGAAAATTGGCGCCTCGATATATTGGGCCATTTTCTATCACTGAACGTATTGGTTCCATGGCTTATCGCCTTTTATTACCGGCTCAATTTTCTGCTATCCATGACGTGTTTCACGTTTCTCAGCTTCGGAAATGTCTTCGAGATTCCGGTTCTATTCTTGAGCCCGGTGTTGTGGAAGAGATTGAAGTTTCGCCTAATTTAACTTATGAGCAGCATCCTATTCGAATTGTTGCTTCGGAGGTCAAACGCCTTCGAAATAAAGATGTCCCGCTTGTTAAAGTCCAATGGTCTTCAAGTCCTAAGGATTGTTCTTGCGAATCTAAAGAGTTCATCGAGGGAACACACCCGGACTTGCTTTCTCGTGCTCTTTGAGGTGAACCTTTTATTTCAAATTTCTTTTGTGTTGAATATGCTTTTATGGTTGTTACTATATATCTTCTTTTTAAATATTGCGAGGACGCAATTTCTTTAAGGAGGGGAGTCTGTAACAACCCGCATATTTGTCGATTTTAATATTTAAATATTTTATTTAAATTTTTTATCGGTACTCAGAATTTAGTCCGAAAAGCTACTTTTTGCATACGGTTGAATTAGGACTCGGGACCACTCCCATTGAGTTTAAAATGCCATTTGCGACCTTTTTGAGTATAAGCTTCGATATGTTTGGAGAAAGTTGAATTATGCTACTTTTTACTTAGGTCTTTGGTTGGGGCTGAGCCACTTATGTATTCAGTCCCAACCCCTTCTCCTCTTCATCTCTTTATTCCTCATATACTCAAGCTTTTATATTAATGGAGAGTGTAAGAGGAAATTAAAACTCCAAGCCCTAGTTTTCTTTTGCAAATCAAGTTCTAGCTCCAAACTAATAGAAGAACCCATTGGTAAGCTTCTCTTCTTCTTCTCCAACTCATTCTCTTATCATTTCAGAAATTCTTAAACTTAACTTTGGGAATGTCTTCTTTTAAAGCTTAGAATCAAGCTTCTTGAGTTGAATTTGAAGAGTGGTTGATTCTCCTTTTGCTCGCAAGCTTCTTCTTCATTTGTGTGATTTCAAAGGTGAAATTTTATCTCACATCTTAGTCTATAATTATCTTCGATTGTTAGGTATGAATTCCTAACACTTATTCATGTGCAATTGATTTTGGTTTGGATTGATTTGGTGTATATTCCAATTTTTGGTGTTTTGGTCTAATTTATGAAAATCGTATTATGGATATTTGGACATTGATATTTGAGGCGTATCGAAGAGCCGTTTAGGCTGGGTTGTCGTTCGACGTAATTCCTTAGCCATCGCCATTTGCTCGTTCGATCGTTTTCGATATTCGTTTGGCCATTTTTGGCCTAGGTTCAGGGAATGCCCTGAACCATTCATTCAGATGTCTGAAACGTAATATTCAGACGTCTGAATATTGTTCTGGGAAGATTTCTATTCCCAGATTCAGACGTCTGAATATATGGTTTCAGACGTCTGAATTGGTTCATTTGGAACCAGAAAGGAAATAGGCTAAAAAGTGCCTATTTCAGACATCTGAAACACTTGATTCAGACGTCTGAATTGTGTTCTGGAAATCTTTATATTTCCAGATTCAGACGTCTGAACCACTTGTTTCAGACGTCTGAAATTGCAGTGTTTTGCCTATTTGCCTATTCGCTTGAGAATTCCAATTTAAATCGATTCGTGATGATCCTATTTGTTGTTATCATTTATTATACCTTGATGACTCCTTTTAGGGATTTTTGACTATCCATTTCGATGGATTCTTTATCGGTTTCTTTGGATTTTATTCACTTCTTCATATGTAAATTTTAGTGAATGGTTGTTCCTACAATCTTCTTTGTGATTTGTCACTTTAAAAATTAAAGGTTTTCTATACTAGTAGTAAATATCAAAACTCTTTCTTCAAATGATTTCAAAACTATTTTATTACAAAGCTCGTCTTTCTAAACTGATTTCTAATCTATTAGTATATACAAACCTTTACCTCACTCGTACGAGAAATCTAATTAAACGGCTTAGTAAAATGAGTGGTATGAAACGCTTACGTTTACTTCGTCGGTTAATTCTTGGACTTGTTCGATTGAATCTCTTGTGACAATTTTCTAATGGAAATCTACAGTTTGTTCATAAATATTTAAGTTAAGCAAGTGGTTATGGGACATGAAGCTAAACTCATATATTTACTAGCTTAGCGTAATTGACACTTCTCGTTGATCATGACGATCATCTTTGTGATTTAGAATAGCAATGTGCGATGTCTCTTTGTCTGCGAGGAGACTAAACCCCGTTTTGTGGAGTTTCGACTCAAATTGGTGGGGTAGCAACCCATGGTCTTCGGGCCGTTTGTGGAGCTTCGGCTCAATTTGTGATGGTTAGCAACCATGGAATTAGCATTCCGTTTGTGATACACGTGTTGGTAAGCTTTATGCTCCCGTTTGTGATAGGCCTTCCCCCCTTTGTGATTTCTAGATTTCTTGAGATGATTTCTAGAATTTGTGCTTCACCAATTTTCGTGATTTCTATTGATAAGCCTTATCGATATTTGTGCATTGGTGAATTTGTGTGTCATTAACTTTTTTGATTTCTGGATTTCGTGTATTGAATTCTGGAATTTGTGTGTCATTGACTTTTGTGATTGACATTGATATTATCGTCAACATTTATGGTTTGGTGAACGAAATAAGGAGTATGACGATTCTTTGATTCTTGTGTAGTTTGGTGACGTTGATTAATCTCTTGATGATTTTCAACTAATTTTATATATCACAGCTTGGCATTGTGATTATTATGTGTTTAGTCATATCTCTTATTCTATATCGTTTCATCTGATATTTATAGTTAGAATGATCCGTTTATTATTTTCTTATTAAATAATACTCGGGTCAGACCGAGATGTTACAGGTGCTTCTGCTTGACTTCTCTCTTGGGATTGATTTCTCTGACCTTTGGCAAACTACTTAGATTAGTAGTTTATTTTGTTGTATACACTTGAGATATAGACTCATAGTTGTATTCTTTTGTATAGCACGTGTTGCTATTCTTTTGTATTATTGTGGATCTTTTTGACCACTACTCTGATATACACTTCCATGTGTTATATATATATTCATATCTTCTTCCGACTTTGCGATATGAATTATCTGTAACTGATTTGTGTTATGTTTATTTCTATATTTGTTTCCGAAGACATTATAGCCACTGTGTAGTAGCTTTGAGTTTGTGTCGGTATGTCGGAATTCCTCTTGAAATAAAATGCATGTTATACTATCTGACATATCGGTGCTCGCGCAAAGCAATTACACAGATGGTCGCTCCTCAACAGCCTTATTCTCCGTGCTAGTTGACAGCATTACTCCGTGGTGTTCTTGGCTAGCGTGGGTATAGAGGTGGGGCGTCACACCGTTAGTCCAAATAAGCCCAATAGTCCAAACACTAGGCCAGCAATACTTAGCCAAAATACACAAATAACACTGTATTTTATGTCAATTTTCCACTGCGATTTAAATTTTTAGAGCATTAGGAATTTGACTTTGACAAAACAAAAAATGGAATGGAGATTAAAATTCAGTCTAGTATCATATAAAAAGAATAAAATTTAAAAATTCAAATTTAAATTTTCCAACCAAAAGTCATACTTTGACTAAGTATGACCAGAATTTGAAATTTCAGAAAATTTTATTTTTATTGAATGGAAAAATATATTACTCAGTATTCAAAAATAATTATTTAATTTCAATTTTTTTTAATTTAAAATATTTAATTCAAAATTTAAATAAAATTTCCTTTTCAAGCGACTGAATTTACGGGTCGTCACACTCCCCCTCCTCAAAACTTTTTATCGCCGAAAAAGGACGAGATAGGACAAAAGGAACAATAGAAAGCTAGGATAGATTTGAAACAAAAAGTACGTGATACAAACAATTCAGGATACGAAGTGCGCACGGACTTCTCAGTCTCTCATGTGCAATCCCGATCATCTATACACTACTGTACTTCGACAAGATTAACTAATTTCCTCCTAAGCTGCTTTGTGTCTCTAACGATAATACGAAGTGGCTTCCTCTCTATGGTGAGATTTGGCTCAAAATCCAAATTCTCTGATAAAGCAGGCTGAACAATCAATGATAGATCATGAAAGTATTTGCGAAGATGAGATAAATAAAACACATTATGCATATCCGATAGCTTCTCCTGCAAATCCACTATATAAGCTAAGGTACTAACCCTTTCCAAGATGCAAAAAGGAGTAGGAACAAGCTTCCCTCTCTGACCAAAGCGAATCACATTCTTCAACGGCGAGATCTTAAGAATGACCTGATCACCCACTGAAAATTCTGAATCTCTCCTCGGCCTATCAGCATACTTCTTCTGCCTATCCTAAGCAATCCTTATCTTCCTCCAAAACTCCTCAACCTTCTCAGATGCTTCCATAATCATATCAAGACAAAAAAATAAATGATCACTGGATTCAATCCAACAGGATAGAGATTGCAAGAACTTTCGTAAAGAGCGGCAAATAGAGGCATTTCGACGCTTGCTTAAATTCAAAAGAGTGGGAGTTTAATTGATTTAAGCTTAAGATGATTTAAATTTCAAAATAAAGTTACATGATAGCTGTTATTATAATCGAATTAAACTAGATGGAGAAGATTTTCCCAAGATCCTCCATAATCAAGAGCACAAGCACGAAGAAGATTTTCCAGAATCTGAGTCACCCTTTCCGTATGATCATTTGTCTAAGGATGGTAAGCAGTACTAAGGTTCAAACGGGTACCTAAAGCTTCCTCAAAAAGCATTCCAAAATTTTCTGGTAAAGATAGGATCATGATCACAAATAATGCCAGATGGAACACATGGAGTCGAACAATCTCTCGCATAAAAACCTCGGCTAAGCTCGAAGCGGTTCGATTCGACTTGACCGGAATAAAATGAGTGGACTTGGTCATCGACAACTACCCATGTACTCTCATTACTCCTTTGATTCCTTGTAAACCATCAATAAAGTCCATAGAAACCTAATTCACCTCCAAATGGGAATCTCAAGGGGTTGTAGCAATCCAGCAGTTTTCTGGTGGTCAGCCTTCACCTATTGACAAATGGCACATCGATTAACATAAATGGAGATCTCCTGCTTCATACCACTCCACCAATATAGCCTCTTCATATTCTAAAACATCTTCATGACACCTTCATGGACAGAGAGTCTGGTTGATGATTCTCCCTAAGTGCCTCTTACCTTAATCAGTCGATATTCGGAACACAAATTCAGTTATTAATCCTCAGAATTCCATTTTAATCAATTTGTGCTCTTAAATCACTTTGGTTATCACCGTCCCTACTATGAATATTCTCCTTCATGAGATTAGGAATCTCATCTTCATCCTGCTTGGCTGCAATTTGATCCATAAGAGATGAAGAAGCTATAATTTGACAAAACATGGCTCTCTTTCGAATTAAGGCATCAGCCACAACATTGGCCTTCCTGGAAGTGTAGTTGATGTCGAGGTCATAAGAGGCTAGGAACTAAACCCATCTAACTTGTGTTTGGTTCAAATCCTTCTGGGTGAATTATATTTATGCGACTGATGGTCCGTAAAGAGCTCAGACATAGTTCCTAAAAGATGGCGCCTCCATAACTTCAAAGTAAACACAACAGCAAGAAATTCCAAGTCATGAGTAGCATAGTTAGCTTCATGGGGATTTAACTGATAACTGGCATAAGCAATGTCCTTCCCATCCTACATCAAGACAGCACCCAAACCTTCTTGACTAGCATGGCATAAACATATAATCCTTCACTCCCATTCGAAATGGTAAGAACAGGAGCAGAAGTAAGCTTTTGCTTCAACTCATTAAATGCATCTTCACACTTATCACCCCCAAACAAACCTAGCATTCCTACGAGTCAAAGTAGTAAGACGTGCAGCTATCCGAGAAAAATTCTCAACCAAACTCCGATAATAACCGACCTTGCCCAAAAAGCAATCAATATCAGAAGATGCCTTAAGTGACTCCAATCCTGGAATAGATAGGGTGAATAAGCTCAAAGGAAGATAAAATAAATATACTTCAAAAGAGGAAAGGTGGATAAACTTACATTAATCGAGATGACCTTAACCGGGTCAATCGAGACTCCATTTTCTGAAACAATGTGCCCAAGGAATTGGAATTCATACCACCAGAATTGGCATTTAGAAATTTAGCTTTCAACTGATGTCCTAAGAGTTTGAAGAACATAGCTCAAATGTGCTTCATGCTCCTTCTTTGATTTAGAAAAGAAGAGAATATCATCAACGAAAACTAGGACACACTTGTTGAGAACATCCTGGAAAATGCGATTCATGGGATAATCCAAGAAGGCATTGGCATTGGTTAATCCAAAGGGCATGACTAACCATTCATAGAAACCATTCTCGTTTCATAAAGCTATTTTAAAAATGCTCTCCTCTGGTACAAAAAGTTGGTGAAAACGGGCAGCAAGATCAAGCTGAGAGAATACTTTATCTCCATAGAGCCGATCAAACATGTCATTGATACGAGGCATATGATATCTGTTCTTCAAGGTAAGCTTATTCAGCTTCCTATAATCAACACACATCCTCAATGAACCATCAGATGTTGTGACAGACCACCGCTGCTCCCTATTCTAAAAAATCTGTTTAATCTAACCCTTGGAAAACTAGTCTTCAATCTGCTTCTTTAACTTGACTTTCTCTCTGGATGCTATTTGTTTTGGAGAAAGAACAACAGGTCGGGCTCCAGGAATAAGATCGATGCAGAAATCAATTTCCCACTTAGAAGGTAAAGAAGTGACTTCACCAAAAACATCGGGAAAATCCTTGACGGTAGGGTAAGAGTCAAGATCACTAGGCTAAGAATCAAGAGAAAAGATAAAACTGCATGCATAATCCTAAGGCATTCAGCATTCGATAACAAGAGAATTACTCTATTCGTCTAATAAAGAGACGGTTCGGGCTTTGCAAGAAATAACCGCATCATATCGCTTTAACCAATTGCCTCCAAGTAAGATATCAAAAGCATCAAAACCTAGAACATAGAAGTCTCTAGTAAATATGTGCAAATTGTAAAGGAGTCTCACCCCTTTACAAATCATACGAAGGTTGGTTGGACCACTGATGGGATTAGTTACACATAAGGATGAAGTTGCCAATTGAGGTTACAAGACATGCTCAACTTATTACAAAGATCAACATAAATAAAGCTATGGGATGCACCAGTATAAAAAACAACATGAATAGGAAAAGTCATGGGAAGTAAAGGTGCCCTGAAGAGTACCCATGGTATCACTAGAAGAAGGAGGAGTGGAATAGGTCATAGCAAAGACTCCAGATATCTTGCCTTTTTGCTAAGTGGCATAGTCTTTCTTGAAGTGGCTAGGCTGTAAACAAATGTGACAAAGGTTGTTCCTGGTCATCTAGGCTGGAGGAGTAGCGGCTCCGGTAAAAGTTGGACAGCTGTTGGCATAATGACCCTGCTGGTTACACTTGAAGCAAGTGATGGAAGATAAGTCAAGCAGTTGACTTTGAGAAGAATATCAAATACCCTAAGAATTCTGCAATTTCTACTTTTGTAGTTGAAAGTTCGGCTTCCTCTTCTTTGAGCTGCTGGATTTTCCATAAGAAGCTGACATATCCTACTTTCATTTAGAGTTAGAGTTCTCGAATCTGGTGGCCATACCCATAAGAGAAGAACATGACTAATCAAATGATCATAATACTCTAGGCGAGCACTAGGGATAATCTTCTCATTCTTCTTGACGGGTTGTCAATCAAACTGGCCCAAAACTTAGATAACTCATTAAACTTCCTTTCATACTCTGCAAAAGTCATATCCCCTTTCTCAAGGTCTATAAATGCCCTATATAACCGAGACTTCCCAGCTTCGAGCATCTACTAAGCCACAAAAGCTTCCCTGAAAATACGGATCAAGGATAAAGATAAAGTCCGAAGAGATAAATTCCAAAGAGATAACCATGCAAATGGACAACTAAAGATCTCACCTAAACTCCTGCCAAGTGATATTCGCTTCGATAGTTTGTGCGGCAACTGACTCCCACCAATCTTGAGTAGACTCTAACAATTGCCAAGTAGCAAACTGCTGCATCTAAGCATCGGTGATCTCAAGTCCGGTGAAAATCCTCTCTAAACTCTTCAGCCACTGCCGAGCCTCAATAATACTCTCTGCTCCAGTAAGCTTGGTACCATAAAGCTGAGAGTACTTCTTACAAAGAGTGGTGAACCTAACTGGCTGAGCTAGAGGAACACGTGCATAACTGGTAGTGCGGGGACATTTTTACGACCCTTACCTCGAATGTTCCTACGGTTACTCACCTGGAAAAGACAAGAATTGATTTTAGAACAAAGGAAAAGATCCAAAATTCAAAAGAAACCATAATCAAAGAGGATCCTAACTAAGAATTTCAAGCTCGAACAATTCTATAATAATTCTACTCATTCTAGGGTATTACTATCATATCTCTAATGAGTTTTTACATCATAAGCTTAGTTTTTCCTAAACTAAAGCTCTGATACCAACTGTAACGACCCGCCATTTAGAACCACTCAAATCGACAATAAACCGCACATATCAGACTCGAATTGCTCGAAAAACCAGATTGTTATTTATATTTGGCAAAACTTAGCATATACAGTAAATTAATCAATCACGGAATCATAGATACAGAGTAAAACAACAGTACACGGTGGAAATAGACGAATAGTAGTTCATGAAACTTCTACATAAACATAGTGTATAAAGCAAATACAATGTAAGTCCAAATATAAAGAAGTCTCTAATGCATAAGAAAATGACAACTCTGAACATAAATAACTGGAGATAACTAAAATAACTGAAACGTCAAATAGATAAAAGATAGATCTCCAAGCTCCAAAGGTGGGTCTCAAATGCTATAATACTCAAGATGACCTGAGCATAAAGCAAAACATAAAAAACACTCGAGTCGGGATTAACATTCTTACGTAAGTAAATTTACTCAAGTGAAAATGTCCATGTGAAATGCAATATAACTTAAAGGATGTTTGGATTTCCATCCTTTAAGGATCCTTCAGACTATCTACATATATGATTGAATATGCTACATTGATAATGTCTATCATAAAGTAAAGTATTAAAGTAGCGTTAAGGCATTACCAATATCCCCCTTAACACATTTTTATATAAATACAGTAGTCTATACAGATACTATAAGCTCCACCAATCCAGTGGGATACTCAGGAAGCACTCCACGTGGTAATGGGCTCGATCAGGATAAATATGACAAGGCACACGAGGCAATGCCCAGCGTAGGATACTACCGTTTTGCACTCTCGGACTAATGGTCACGCATAGCAGCAACTACCGCCCACCTTCATACACACTCCCATAATCAAGGGTGCGCACACCAAAATCAAATCACAAAGTAATAGATATGGTTTCGAAGAAGCATGTTCGATAGGAGGAGCGACCCCACTTGGCCCGATATAGCTCATGTTTTAGTCATTTTAATTATAACCCGAAAGTCAAGGCTACCCATCTTCGTTCTCTTACTTCATTCCAGTAGCGTTCGCTAAAACCATCATACTTTATTCAAGATTCTCCACCATGTGCACAGTTGTTAAAGTGGTTTTCGGTATTGGCAGAGAGTATGACAATATCCAATTCTGATCTCTTTAACAACCAAATGCTTATTTCAAACCTTGGTCATTTTATAAAATCACTTTAATAAAATCTAAAAGTACAAATTAAAAATCAATACTTAAATATCTAACTTCAATTATCTTTTATTTTTAAAATATTTACTTAATCATTTTTAAATCAAATCAAATTATAAAATCGTATCTTCAAAATCTCAGAATCAATAAGTTTCAAATCAATTCTTTTTGAATTCAATTCTTAAAATAATTTAAATTATAAGTTAACCCTAACTTACCTTTCCAAATCTCATTTATTAAAGTTGTTATAAAAATCTATTTTTATCATATTAATTTAATTTTTTATTTAAATATTTTAAAACATAATATGTATGTATGTATGTATATTAAATTTTATTAAATTAGCTTTTCTTAAATTAAATTTAATTATAATAATTTAATTATAATAATTTTATTAAATTAAATCTTTTATTATAGGTTTCAAAAAATAAAGTTATAAGCACAATTCTTAAAATTTACATTTTTTTAAACTTACTTATAATTTTAAAATTCCCAAAACATATAAAATAAAATCTAAATTATATATATATATATATCAAAATAAAAATCTTTATATTAGATTTAAAAAAAAAAAGTTAACGCATATTAGCAAAATTTCAGAAATCACTTTAAAATAACCAACGGCGTCTGTATGTTGTTTTCTATCCTATGGTCAAGTGATACGGATATTTATCATTTCAACCCGCAATAATTTAAAATTCACAGATATATATCATTTCAACCTGCAATCCCAAAATTTCAAAATCAGTAAAATCGCTCAGGTTTATCATTTCAACCATAACGATTTTCCACAATCTATAAGATCATTCGGGTATATATCATTTCAACCCATAGTGATTTCCAAATGCTAAGGGACCCTGGAGCATGATTTGCATAAATAAATAACATGAAACATAACTTGCATAACATATTACATAACATAACACATAACATAATATATAACATAATCAATTTCTAACATAACACCTATGTGATTCACTATGTTAAAATCATGACACATATATAACATATCATTTTTTTTCTTTATAACACATTATTTTCCACATAGCACATTAGTGGCACATTTAACATAACATGTGTGACCATAATTCAACCGACATAGCAAATTTTCAATATAGCATATGTGGCATATTCTAACACAACATGCATGATAATAATTATCAACATAGCACTTTCTCTATATTAACATTGTAATGATCCCAGATTTTGACTGTGTTTAAATTAATAATTAATTTAATTTTGAATGGAAAATTATGAAATTAATTGGTAATTAATATAAGATTCTGAATTAATTGAGAATTAACCTGGATATTTGAAAATAAATATGCATATAAAATAATTTTTCAAACGATGTTTAAAGTTAAATTCTATGTTTTATAATATAAAATATGTGTGATCATTTTATCAAAGTATAATTAAGTTTTAAAAACAATTTCTTTTAAAAGTTAAAATGTCTATATATATATGAATGCAAAATGTAAATCAAATAGGAAAGTTAAAATAAATATTTGGGTTAGAAGTAAATATTTAAATTAGAAATAGTAATAGATATATATAAGATAAATTAAAATATAAATGATTACAGTAAAATAAATTATAACAACATATTAACTATAGAATTTGTTTATATATTATGAAGTAACAAGACAAAAGAATGCAAGACAAATTAAATATGTACAAACAAATGAAGTGTACATATAAAAAGTAAACAAGACAATGTTATCTCTTTAAGTTGAACAAATATATATATATATATATATATATATATATATATATATATATATATATATATATATATATATAAGTATGTAGATTTAGAATAAATAAAAAGAAGACAAATTGGCTGAGTATAAACAAGAAACAAAGAAAATAAATATCTATGTACAAATGGTACAAGTAAAAGAAGATAGGCATGAGCTTATAAAACAAGATAAAGTAAAAATAAAAATATCTATGAACACAAACATGAAAAAAAAGATAAGGTTGAGATATAAAGTACTTAGCATTAAAGCTTTCATCTCAGCTCAAAACATTTGGTCAATTCGATATCTTACAAAGCAATTCAGCCACCAGAGCAAGAAAAAAAATCTCTGATCTATATTGTACAAACAAAAGAAAAAAATTTAATTACTCTGTTCAAAAGAAATTACATCAACCTACAATCTTCATTTATATATATCAACTTCACCTCAACTTCTTCATTTCAAGCTGAGACAATCTAAAGTGATATCATTTACAACTTAAACACAAATTCAACTTTAAACAACACTTCAACTGAAACCAGAGAAGTCAAGAAACTTCAGCTAGCAAGTTTCAAAACCTGGTTCATCAATGAATCTCTGTTCTTCGTCTTAAAATCAAGGTGAGTAAAACATAATATAAAAGCTTAAGTTAATTATAATCAGTGAATGACTCATGTTAATATGAATGCTTAGATATCTTCTGTGTTTCACTCTGTGTGTATATGTATTTGTATTTAACAGTGCTGAGTTATGCATCTTCCTCTCTGTTTAGCTTCTCAGAGTAGAGTCAACCAAAGAAATCAAATTTTCTTATCACGTAATCTGTATCAAGCTTAAATTTTAAAAACAAATAGTTATGTTTAGGCATGAGCTATAACTTAAAAATAGATTTCAAGAAGAAAGAATACACAGTGAGCAAGAAATGGGTTTTTACAGACAAAGTTTGATTTTTTTGAATAAAGTCGAACACAACAATTTACGAATTCATACATATATCTTAAATCCTTATTCAAAAATATGATTTTTAAGATGTGTGTGATGATTTTTAGTGTGGTGATTTAAGAGTAGTTCAATGATGATCAAAATGGGTATTTTGATCAATTTTCGACGTTATGTTGAACTAGGGGTGACGAGGTTGTGCGTGGAGGTGAAGGAGCCTACGATGGTGGTTGGAAAAATGGCCGGAGGTGGTCTCGACCACTGTGGTGACGGCGGCGCAAGCTTTAAGTTTTTTAACCTAGTTTTGTAAGGTCGAAAATTTTCGAATCGTTCGTTCTCTTCGTATGATTGAGTGTTGCATGTTCTTGTAAGGTGGTAGGCAAGGTGTTGACGAAGTGATGGCCATAATTCCAGGGGTTCTGGTGGACGAGGTTGCGAGGTCGACGTACTTCCAGGCTTGGTGAGGAGTTGAAGATTATCATCGATATACTCCCAATTTGGTAGTGTGGCATGCTGAGTGCTGCTGTGTGTTGATGATTATTTGTTGATGATTTGTGATCAAAGCATGGCTTTTGTATAAAGCGTTGCTTTGTGGACGAGACTGCATCAGGACCTCACAACCTGAAAATGGTCGAAACAGGAAAGATGCAGTAAGGTTATGAGGGTCGCGCCCTTTAGGGTGTGTCATTCCCTTCTGGTAAAGGGTGGTATCATGGTATGGAGCCTAGATATTTACCTATGTGGTGGGCTTCAATCTCATTTTCTTTGTGGTTGTTGCTTTGTGGTTTAGAGGCGCCTCGGATAAAGGTCCCAAAGGACCGGGGGGTGGCATGCTCGAGAAGTAGTTACCTAGTTATAGAGGTAACTCGGCCTTATGTTGGCAGAGATCCGGTTAGGTTCTCGGGACGTCCCGCCAGAGGCGTACCCATGGACAGTGGGAAGTTCCTTAGCCCGACCATTTGTTGGAAATCCAAACGAAACAATACGCGCCCTGTATGGTTTTAGTTGTATAACCTGCCATGGAATGTGGCGGTAACCTGCCATTGAACATGGTAGCTATAGTAGGCATAAGTGCGAAATGCCTATGCTGGCTAAGATTTATATTATACTTTCGAAATGTTCTCCACTGTTCACTTATAATAATAATATCAAGAAATTTCCTTGTATCAAACATGTTTGACTATGATAAGGAGAAATCTCCTCCAAGTCTGCATTTGCATTGTGTGTGTGGCGGGAGGCCTTATGGTAGTTTCATTTTCTAAAAAGCATTGCGGATTTCAAACTTAAATTCTGTTGTTTGTTTTAAAAGAATAAACTGTTTTGGCTACTCACACCAATCCCATGGCTGACTCGGAATTTATTTTTCCTTTTCTAAACTCTAGGTGCCCACAATTTTCCACATGGGCAGTCTAGAGTTGAGTTTTTCAGATAGTCAGGTTTAGTAGATTATCTAGAGTTAGTCCAGTCTTTGGACGATACTTGCTTGTCTAGGCGACTCGTGATGTTGGTTTGAGCTAGCTTTGGATTGGAGCATTGGATTTGGGGATGCATTCTATTTTGGAGATATTCTTTCCCTGCTGGTGTTATCTATTCTCTCCGCTGTGTCTTGTATCTCTGATAGTACTAATATTCATTGTATCCTTCTGTTGTATCATATCATATCAGATGTTGTATCTGTCATTGTATCAATGTTATATATATTGACATTCTTTTCTTCCGTTGTGTTGTACTTAATGGTGTTATAAGCTCCGACGCACCAAATTCGACGTTTGGATCTGCGGCATTTGAATATGAGTTTCGTATTCGGTGCCGATTTTCAAAGGTCGAATCAGGATCGCTACAAACATCATGGGACATATAACCTACCATATATCATCACATTCATTTCATAAGTGAGCATCACGTCTTATCATCAATAATCATATCGTGTCACAAAAAAATAAGTGAACATAAGTGAATATCTAACATGTCAAAATAATATACAAAGCTAGACAAAATCCCAACTCTCAAAACATTCCATGTAACATTTCAAGTGATGTTTATCCGCTTAACATAAAATTGTCAATCATGAGTGAATTGCTTACCTTTCAAGGCTAGAAAATTTTGACAATATAATAAACTACGAATTTGAATCACGAACTCTATAAGGCCACCAATCCAAAAAAAAATTCTATAGCAAAGAAAAACGAACTTGAATTCAATGATTCAAAAAATAAATAAATATATATTTCTCTTTTTTTTAAATAGAGGAGGAGAAGAGGCTAGGGGGTTTCGGCCTTGCAGTTTGGATTCGGGTTTGGGTCGGCCAAGAAGGGCACGGCTGGGGATTGGGTGGAAGGGTTTGGTCGAATGGATGGGTGGAGGGTGTTGGTTCGGCCATGGCCTAGCGTGAGTGGCTTGGGGTTTTGGCCTATGCTTTGGCCGAGAGGGGAAGGTAAAAATGGCCGGAGTTTGGTGGTTGGGGCAGTGGCAAGCGAAAGCGGATGGTTAGGGTTTTGAAGGAGAAGAGGGATGGAGTTTGTGGATTTATGGATTTTGGAGTTTCTGTAGTTTTTTTTCTTTTAAGGAAGAGAGAGAGGAGTATACAGAAAGCTTTCTGAATGAGGAATTGGGAAACAATCTGTACGTACTTGGGTTTTGATTAGATGTGGGAAAGTAGAAGGTCAATGGGTAAGACAGGAATGGTCAAATGGCTCTTAAGATCACTAGAGTCTCTTGGTCTACTAAGGAGCCCATAATC
Organism: Allium cepa; assembly: GCA_030765085.1. NCBI lineage: Eukaryota > Viridiplantae > Streptophyta > Magnoliopsida > Asparagales > Amaryllidaceae > Allium > Allium cepa. Next base: position 442,043,483 of record CM060938.1, on the reverse strand, counting down.
CAAATAAATCTAATAGTCCAAACACTAGCCCAACAATACTTAGCCAAAATACACAAATGTGCATTGTAAATTTATGTCAATTTTTCACTGTAATTTAAATTTTTAGAGCAATAGGAATTTGGTTTTGACGAAACGAAAAGTGGAGCGGAGATTAGAACTCAGTTTAGTATCATATAAAAAGAATATAATTTAAAAATTCAAATTTAAATTTTCCAACCAAAAGTCAAACTTTGACTAGGTTTGAGCAAATTTTAAATTTAAGAAAATTTTGTAATTTATTGAATTTGAAAAATATGTTACTCAAGATACCAAAAATTGTTATTTAAATTCAAATTTATTTTTAATTTTAGAATATTTAATCCAAAATTTAAATAAAATTTCCATTTAAAGTGACTGAATTTACGGATCTTACATTTGCAATCATTAACCAACATCTTATCTTGTCAAATCTTAGCTTTAATTCATAATTAAACTTATATATAGAGAGAGAGAATTATGTGACAATTCATTGTTTTAAATAATATACATATATACAAAAAGAGAGTGATGTGACAACTCGTAGATTTAAAAATAATAAACAATTTATATATATATATATAAGTATTGTCACATCTTGAATATTTTTATAATAAGTCATCATTAACCATAATTACGTGGATGAGGTAACTAGAGAGTAGAGATATGATGCTAATTCGATTTCATATAATAACCATATAGAAAATTTTGATATAAATAGCACCAACCTCCTCTCATTTTTACCATTTTTTTCTCCTACCATAACTTCTTCATTCCGACTTCAAATGGTGAGTGATCTTGTTTTTTTTTCAAATAATTTGAAATTTCAGTGGCTACAACATTCCAGTTGACTACCTTTTCTATTTTCGACAATAGCTATGTCAAAATACCCAATTTTTGCAAAGCAAATTTTCACCTAGAATTTCAAGTCAAAAATTACCCTTCTTCTTTTGATCATAACTTCTTCAAAAAAAGTCAAAAATGAGTTATTCTTTTTTTGAGAAAGTAAAGGAAATAAATTGCTACAACTTTCCATTTAACTACTTTTCCAAATTCAGTGAGTTAGTTCTCTAAAAACTAGCGGGAAAATGACCTAATTTTGGGTTCATTTTTGACAAATCAATGATAGCCCGAAGCTCCTCTATGTTCAGGCTACTACCCATATCCACCCCCCGCAACTTTGACTAAACCTACATACATCTGGGCGAAGCCCATTTTGAAGGTTACTAGCACCTAAAACCTTCATCCTTTAAACCTAGGGAGTCGTTGGCAAGTTTAGCTTAAGTTCGGGTAGCTTTTGCAGAAGTTTGATGAGTAAACTACTATTTTTTTAATGAAAAAGGTAACTTTATTTATATCACTATATATGGTGATTATATGGTGTAGAAGTTGGATGATAATCATGTGGTTTGATTATGACTTGGATGGTTGATTTTAGTTTGATTTGGTTATGGAAATTGAGGTAATATTATAAAATTAGTAAGCATGTATATAAGAATGTATACTTGCAATCTATGATGAAGATAGTTGGTGTTAATAATATGTTGATTATAAAACATGAGCTATGGCATGAGGCTGGTAGACAAAGTTACTTACGTTTTGTAATTGCGGCTGCTATGAGATCCTGTTGGAATCAAAGTTTGTTTTCGTAATTTAAAGTTTTAAAATGGATTAAAGTTTGTAACTTTAGTTTTAAAGTTTTCTTTGAAAAATACTTTTATAAGGTATGTTTCAAATCATGAAAAAGTAAGGGTTTGTGAAGTGGTTCGCTAAGAATATGTTAGAACAAACTGGGCCCATAGTGATAGTCGTTGTCGATGAAGTTCGGCAAAGGTTTGAATTTCTATTTCATATTTGCTTTATTTTGATTTCAGTTTACTGAGTTTTTCAAACTTAATTAGTAATACTAAAAAATTAATTAAGTTTTCAATTTAATTATTTATTTAATTAGTTAATTAAAAGGTAATTAGCAACTAATTGTAGTTAAGAAGGTGATTAGAGGTTAATCATCACTTAAGTTAGGTTAATGACTATTAATTGATTACAAATTTTTAATTAGTGATTAATGGGGTTAAGAAGTAATTAAGTGATTAATAATTATTTAATTAAGATTAACGGTTCATTAATTATTTGTTTAACTAATGGGTTATTTAAGTAATATTTAATTAATTAGGGTTTAACTCTTAAACAATTTTGTTTAACCATAAACAAGTTGCATTAGGAAGTTAATTAGTACTTAATTTATTTCATAAAGCCTAATTAGTGTTTAATTATGATTTAATCTTGATTTCAATTGGATTAATTAAGATTTTGGTTTGCGTTTAAGCTAATTAAATACACTTTTAACTTTTCAATGATGATTTTAAACTAAACAGAATGTGTTTTAATCTATTTTCCTTTTCAAAGTAAACCGATTCCATATCAAATGATCTCTGGTCCAGATCCTTAAGTAACCCTTATGATTAGAAGAATTAAATGACATCCGTTATTAAAATAAAACACCATTCTACTATAGTATAAGTGATTTGATTGTGTGGGTATGTGTTAAGCACAATAAATTCTCGTTTTACTATAAATTGATTGAATTATTTGGACATCTATTTAGCAGGATACATCACCATCCTGTTGTTATGTTATTTGGACTTGTATATGCCAACTGGTTATGTTGACATGTTATTCCTTGATTGGATATGAACTATATATGGTAGCTTATGTAAATAATTGTTAAGTGACTTGGGAATCTAATTGAAATTGAATGGTAATTTAAACTAGTACTATTGGGATTGCTAAGCATCTTTTTGAATTTTTATAGCGCGTTTTGAATTAACTTACATTCTTGAATCAATTTAGTGTTTAAAGTTAATAAATGATTTCCAAGTTATGCTATTATGTTGGAAAGTTATTTATAAAGAATAACTTTTATAAAATGGGTTTTTACTAAATGGTTACTTTAAATGTTTTACAAATGATGTGTTGTAAATGATAAAGGAGTATATAAAGGTTTATATAAAGAGTTTTAGAAATAGGAAAAAGGTTTATAAATCATTTCATAGATTTGGAAAGAGGTTTATAAATTAACTTAAAGGCTTTTAAAAGAGGGTTATAACTTTATTTTGAAAGTTATAAGTTAATTGAAATATGAGATGAGCTTTTAAAAAAAGAGTTTTTGATAAAGGATAAGAGGAATGTTTTATTTGGAAGAAATGTTTGGATTTGGAAAGAAGAAAACTTTATAATTATACTTATACCGATAAGATAAGTATATGATTTTGTTTCAAAGCACGAAAAGTAAAATGTTTTGGTAATATACCTATATCATTGAGATAAATATATAAATGTTTCCAAGTATAAAGGAAATGTATGGGGTCTGAGAATAGTGTTTTGAAAAGATCTTTTGATCGGATTTTATAGAGTGGTTTATTTAATGAAAGAGAATTTATAAAAGATAAGTGGATCCCATATGAAAATTAAACCATGATTGGATGTTTGTTTATTTGATAGTAAAATAACCGACTATCAAAGCTAGACCCAAAATGTAACTTTGGAAATATTTAGGAGAAACACGAGAATTATATGGTACAGTTACTATCAAGGTGTTATACTATATGTATAAACTCGTTTCATTCTTCTAGTATGAATGGTAAGGAAATCCATCCACAGGTGGTTAGGAGGTGAACTCCGCTCTTATCATTTTTCTGTTTATTTCCTAAAGAACCAGGGTTGAGTTTACAGGGACTGACGAAAGTTGTTTCGAAGAGACAGGGATAGGATATGTAATCCAAAAACCACTTCGATCTAACTCAATGTTTCATATTAAAGACATCTTGATGGGCATGGAATCAAAGACAAAGTGTTAAATAGCAAGGGATATTTTCTTTTTTTCCATGGGAGGGTTTCGCGGTAATGAATGTAATAGAAGTATTGCCCTCTGTTTCATTCAGACCAGAACGAACTTATATGGATGAATGCTAGCATTGGACTAATGTATGTAGGTCAGTGTTAGCATTCCAAGATGGATTTCTATTTAGACAGGTAAAGCATACCCTCAAGCCTCACAACTGGGAGGAATGGTAAAAATAGGGCACGTAGTAGAGCTATGTGGTTAGCTCCCATTAGAAGTATAACGACTCATAATTTTAACACTTTGAAATGTGATATTTAATTATTTTAAATATTAAAATGTAGAATTTTAAAACTTAAACAGTCATTTTTTATATGATGAATAAGATTTGTAAACTTATTTTTTATATTGAATAAAGATTTTGGATTTCCTTTAAAAAATTGACAAAAGTAAGATTCCGATAAATTAGGATAAATATTCAAGAAACTTGTTCAAGACATAAATAATTCCGTTTATATATATATATATGATTGAAATCAAACTCATTTGATAATAATATTAATTTAATTTATAATGGTTCGATAAATATATAAAATTTGTTTTATAAAATAAACAAATTTCGTCGCATATTGATAAATCGATGTCGTATTTTTATAAGAAGATTTGGATATTGTTTTATATTATTTTATAAGTCAAATACGCTTGTTTCAACAATTTTTCAGTTAACAAAATTTTCAAATTTTGTGAGTAAGAGAGTCAAAAACAAGAGAAAAGGTTACCTATTTTTCGGGTCTAATTTTGAGAATTCAAGATCAAAGCTCTACCACTTCTTCGGTATAATTTCGGCTCACCTCCATCTCAAAACTTGGTCGAGCAATTCGAAGGAAGGAAAAGTTGTTTTCTAATGTTTAAGTGGAGTAGGAATTAGTTAGTGAAGCGTGGATTAGTTTGAATGTTGGTAGGATGTTAATCGCTTTGGTTTATGGTGAGAAACTCTATATGATATCTATATTTATATGTATATATACATGTTTGATGACATGTTATGACTGCTGTGGATGCTTATATATGTTTTGATCATCAAGTATTTATTGTTTGATATGATTTTTAAATTTTTTTACCAAGTCACTTTAATACACGTCGATAAGCATAAGGGAAATCACTTTCCTTTTGAAAATGAAATGTTGTATATGGAATGCTTAAACCTTTTGGAAATAGTTTTAAAATGAGTTATAAATGTTTTGTAAACATTAAATATGTTTAATAAAATAAAGGAGGAAAATAAGGATTTCATCTTGTATATTTGAAATATGTCCAAAACAATTTTCTAAAAACATCGCGGTTTTGCATTTCGGAATTCAAAAAGGGATTTCTATATAAAGATATTTTTAAATGATAAAAAAATATGAAATAATTTTGATAAACCTATTAAAATAATTTAAAAGAGAGTTGAAATAGAAAATATGAATTTTCAAATAATAAAAAGCTGTTTAAATCAAATAAGCTTATATAGCACTTTTCGCAGCACTTTTATGCTGCGAATTCTATAACCTTTTGAATATAGTTTTAAACTTAACAATTCTTTCCTATATATTTCAAGAATAATTTTAAAAGAATAACTGAGTAATTTAAAGATGATTTGGAAGTTATAGTTAGAATAAATGGTTAAGAGGAATTGTTTATACCACTTAAACAAAATGTAAAGAATATTGAATGTATTAACAAACTGAGTATGCGAAAATGACAAGAACATTTTTCCCACCTGTGAGATTTAAAAAGATAAAAAAAGGTGTTTAACTAAGGTTAGGAATAGAGCAACTAGTGCCCTAAACTTATCTCGCTTATGTTTTCTCTTTTTAGGCGAGGCGTGGAATAGATCGAAAGGAAAGCCCAGATGCTCTAAAAGTTCATATTTAAGTTGTTCCAAGATAAAATACAAGTAACAAATTCTTTGAATGTTATTTAACCAATTAACATCTTTTATTCGATGATTGGTACGAAGGAACCGGGATCGGATTTGGGTGATTCCCATCCAAAAACAGGGATCAGATTTGGATGATTTCTATCCGAAAACTCCTTCAAACTAATTTTCGAAATAAAACATATTGAAGACAAAGATCGTTGAAGACAAAGATATTCATGATGTAGAATTACTTTCCATTAGTCCCTAGAGGTGAAATTTACCATTTCCAAAGTGGTAGTAGTGCTTTGTTATGAAAATCTTCGATTTGCATGAATATGATTTGAAGTTAAGAAAGAAGTCTTTGATTAAGATTTAATAAATGATTTGGGAATATATTCCCTATGTTAAAAGTTATAACTTGAATGGAAGAAACCTTTTATTTAGATTTACTGAATGATTTGGAAACATTTTTCTAAGTAAAAGAAAAAATGATTTGGAATTATTCCAGGATTTAAGAAAGGTTTAAATAAATCAAATGATTTAATAAATGAGGCTTAATGATTACATACACTCTTGAAAAGAAAATGGAATAAATTGAAGAGAAATTATCTAAGAAAGATATTTGATTTAAATAAAAGAAAATTGAGATATTATCCAAAGCAAATGAATGAATTACTTTGAATTATTCTAAGACAAAAGAAAGAGATTTTAAAATCATCCGAATTAAAATTAAAGTGAAAAGAGACATAATAAATCCTATATACTCATATTCACTTTTTATCAATAATTGGATTTCAAAGGAATTGGGTTGGATTTGGGTGATTCCTACCCGAAAACCACTTTGAACCAATTTACGTGTTCGAAGAATGAAGATGTTTGAAGTTGGAGATATTGAGACGAAAAATAACAAAGGACTGCTTGTTGAATAATTAAGGATAAACTTCTGATTCACTATATTGCAGTAGCGGTCTCTTTGTTATGAAAAACCTCAAAACCACAAGGGCTTCTCTCCTAGTAATGGCCGAGGAATGTGCCTTCGGCTTCGTTCAGTCCCAGAACGAACTTGTATGGATGACTGTTTGATCTTGCATTCTAAATCACAATGAATGGTCTCTATAAAAGTATATCGATCGCTGGCGGAGAAGCCACCTTCTCTTAGCTTTACACCCTTTTCTAAGACATACGAGCTCAGGAAGTTATACTTTTGTAGAAATCAGTCATGTGAATGTGGAATGGCATTGTGGCATTCAAAGTGAAAGAAGATGTGTTTTGTGAAAAGGTAAACGTTGCCTCGAACCTCATCAATCAGAAATGATCGAAACAGGGTTAGATGCGACAAGGATAAGTAGGCCATTCCCAATTAGGGTATGATCATCCCCTTCTAGATATATTTCTTCCCGCTATGACGTTCGGGATGTAAATTAATGTGGTTTGTATGCTAAAGCGCACTCGGTTAAAGGTCGGTAGCGACTGGGGGATGGAATACTCGGTACTATCTAGTTACAAAGATAAGTCGGTCTTATGTTGGTAGAGGATCCTTTATGATGGTCCTCAGTACATTCCTCTAGAGATGTACTGCCGGAAGGTAGTCCTTCACCTGGTCATTTGTATGGAAATCCACTCTCCAATAAGAACCTATGATTTTGTTTGTAGAGCCTAGTATGCTGGAATTTAATAATGGAAACAATTTCGACTAAGATTAATAAGTTTATGTTCAAATTTTTTCTAAGAATGTCATTAGAAATAATATAAAATGTTTTGATATAAAAGTGTTTTAATCATTATAAGGCAAAAACCCTTCTGTGTTTGTGCGTGGGCGTGGTCTTATGAGATACTCTTTCATTTCAGAGAATTTTATTAAAAGGCTGATATATAACACTATCATTTATTATTGAGTTTTTCTCACGCTGGTTTATCAAGCCTGATACAGGTATTTTCAATATAGGGTCTGATCTGTGTGGTTTCAGGTTTAGTCGAAGACGGTTGAAGTTTTCAAAGGAGAACTAGGGATATTCATCTACGTATAACATATTGTAATATCCGCTATGCTTTGATTTTTCTAGTTTGATGTTTATCAGCAATTGTAAGGATGGAGGTTTATAACTGTCCAACTGAATTTAGGTTAGACTCGGAAGTATGTATTTAAAAGTTTTCCACCATAAAGATTTTTGTTCAATACTATATATTATTCCATTCGTGTGAGATTCTATTCTGTTTATTTTCTTTATTACCCTTCATGTTCCGTCTTTTCATGCAATTTGTGTTGGACATGTGTTGTTTATTGGCAATTCAAAGGGTATGGAAAAATGGGCCATGACATTTGATATCAGAGCTGAAGGTTAAGCAAGAGCCTTGGCTTTAGTGGGGTAACGACTCATCAGAGATAAGGTTAGTAATACCCTAGGATGAGTAACTCATTATAGATAGGGTTAGTAACACCCAAGAATGAGTAGAGAGATTATATATGAGCACGTATTTGTTAATGTTATATATAAAGGTTTTGTTTTGAAAAATTTGTAAATGAAATAATTTTACCTAGGATTACATTTTGATTACAAAGTATATATTTTGAAAAGTTATATAGTTAGAAATCAAGATTAGTGAAATTTAAATATAAACATCTTGTGAATAGAATTTCACATTTTGAGTATAAGGTGTTTTATAAAATTTTTGGTTTAAGAAATGAAAATATAAGATAAAAATATATATAACAAATATAAAATGATTATGTAAAAGGTAAATGTAAAAGGAATGTGAATTTCAATTTGAGCAATTAAAAGAATTATGGTAATTTAAGTGAAGTTAATTAATATAAGTTTATAAAAAGAACTTATAAGATAGGTTTTACAAACAAAAGTAATCTCTAAAGGATTTTGGAAACAGTGTTATTTCAAATAAAAAGAGGTATTTTATGATAACTAGTTCGAATGGCTCAAAAATAAACTAAAAATGGGAAGGTGATGTGTTCGGATGGTAAGCACTTCTCTTAAGTGTTACTCTTCTTGTTAAGAGGATATATGATACTATTGGTAGTTCCCAGTTCCCTGGTATTATTTTGGAGTTACTTGATCTATGTAATTTTCTTAAGTTAAAGAGATAATGTGAATCATTAGTTGATAAATTGATTAGTAATATTCATAAAAATGTTTAACCAAAGATAAATTGGAATCTCTAATTGATAAGATATAGAGGGATTCTCGATGATTTTGGACACTCGAAAATTTCTAAATCACACCAAACTCAAGGCTAAGGAATTTATGAAATATTGTGGTAAAAGATAAACCATTGCGAAATGTTTTAAGTAAATGAAATTGGATAAGTACAGTTTATAAATGTGATTGCAAGTAAAAAGGATTTAAAAGTGGAGTAACTTATAATAGCGTTGAATCAGAAATAAATTTTGTGATAATGAATTTGAATGGATAACAACCCACAACAAACTATAATTCACCCGGATATAAAACCGGTCGGTATTTTAGGATGTGTATATATATACTATTGGGATGTAAAAAGGTATTGTATAAAATTAGATTTAAGTCATGAACAATTTATGCACTTAAGTAAAATCATGACTCTTTAAAATGTAATTATAACCTGGAAAAGGTATTATTAATGAATTCTACCATTAATTAAGGATTTAGACTTAAGTTTTTTTAAAGTAATGGATTTACATAGTTGTGCTCATAAGATATAATAAACTTCGATAAGTTTTACAAAATGATTTATAAACAATATTAGTACTAAAGAAAATATGATAAAAATAAAAAGAATGTGAAAATAAAATAAAGGATTTGGTATAACCGAGAAAAACCAATAGGAGTAAATACGTAATTTATAAGTAAATCATTTCGTCACACAAATTTTGATCTAGTATCCGAGTAAGGATCTTTGTGGAGTTTACACTGATCTAGAAAAGAATTTATCACTCAATTTATTGACGGCGAGCACTGATGATGTTTTGTGGTTAGTTACTCGAGTTTTCTATCATAGTTGAGAGCTATGCAAAGAAAGCAAGTGTATCTGATCTATAAGCTTGATCAGAGTCCGCACTAGAGGGTCGGGAGATCGATACTAGTTCGGAAATAAAGTTGTGGATTCAAATAGAAGATCAAATAAGATAATTTATATGGATAATTTGCGTACATGTAACGACCCATAAATTTTCAATAATTAAATTTGTTAATTTAATAAGATTTTGTAATTAAATTTGGAAGAAGTAAAAACTTTGTAAGTTAGTAATGAAATGAATGCTAAAATGAAATGTAACAATGTATTTAGAACTAATTATTAACAATTGAAATGAAACTCCAATAATGAACTAATGCAAAATTGTTATACTTAGTTATAAATTTGAATATAAGAAAATAAGTGTGAATGTTGAATCAATTAATGACATAATATGTTATTAATAGAAATGGAAGTAAATCAGTGTTCGTTAGATAATTGTAACATTTGGCTATAGATAATAGACATATTAATGTGAATAAAATCTTAATAAATGAAATAATACAATGTTATACTTAGCAATATGTGTGTATATAAAAACAAATGTAGGTATTGAATTGATCGCTGAATTACCACATAATTAATGATAAGTGAATAGAATTTGTGTTCGAAAAGTAATTATAACATTTGATTGTAGGTAGTAATGGATTCATAAGTGAAATTAAAGGTTATGGTAACAATTATTATAAGCTACCTATTTAGTATATAAAATTAATTGGAAATCAATTATATTTAAATGTAAATAAATGTTCATTAATGTGAGTTAGGACGAAAATTGTAAAGTGTGAATGTAATAAAGTAATGGAATGTATATTTTATTCATAAGATAAAATAAAGGAATGAAACCAAGTTGAAATAATTAATAGAGGTTTTAATTATAATAAATGTATATATTTGACAAATTCAATATAAATTGAAAACAACATTTAATACAAAGGAAAGATGGAAATTTAAATATATTAATGTAATGAAAGACAAACCAATATTAACTAGGTTTATAGAGTAATAAAAGACTTAATAAAAAGATTAGAATCGAATCAAATTAGTTTATTTGGAATTAATTATAATTAAATGGAATTCGATTCTTATTGTAGGTAAATGAAGTTTAATACTATGTTAATTGAAATTAGGATGAAATGGGAAATATTAATGTAATAGATATAACCAATGTTAATTATACCCATAAGTTAATAATTGATTTGATAACTAGGTTGAGAAATCAAGTTAATTGACTTGTTGGAATTTCAATTGACAACTAATGAATTTACTGAAATTGAAATTTGATACTGTAATTGGTGAATAAATTAACTTTAAATTGATATAGAAATTGTTATAATGGATTATAAATTACTAGAGTAATCCAAGATGGTAAAAATTATAAATTTTAGAATTTGAATGAAAAGTGATTTAATTTAATTTAATATTAATTTATTTAATTAATAGGAAATTAGCCATTTTGGTCACTGACTCGAATTTCGACGAAACTAGTTTCATCGGATCCGTAACGGTTAATTATTATAGGATTTCAAGTTTTGTAATGATTGAACTTGTCATTTGATCATACGGACTCGAAACGCATAGAAATCAATTTAATTGAAATTAATTTGAACTAAGCTGATTTTTACGTAACTTGTTCATATGATGGAATTAGGACTTGAAACTTGTTCCGTTGATTTTAAAATGTGTGTAAACATCTATTTTGATATACGGGATGACCAATTTTCGTTCTGGACTCGAAACGTGCTTTTCGGGCCATGCATCGTTCAACATTACAAACCAAAGCCCATTTGTTTCTATTTTTTCTGCCTATATTATTATGTATATTGTTATAAATCCTAGCAGCCTTTCTATTTCTCATTTCTGTACGTACAAAAATTTCTGTTGCTCCTCTTTCTCAATGGCAGACAAACCCTGAATTTCACAATCCAATTTGAATTCAAAAACCAAATCAAAAATTCAAACTCCTCAAACTATATCGAATTATAAATGGATTTGAAGCTCTCAAAGAGCGCAAGTCAATTCTGTTGCTCGTTTTTCAATATGAGTTTTTAGGTAGCCAGAAGTGGTCAATTTAGCCTCGGCCATTCATCCCGTTGTGATGAACGTCGACGGAACGTCGAACAACTAGTTTGGACGGGTAGAGATCGTCGAGGGGATGACATCCGTAGGGTTCGTTGAGGATGTTAACGGCTAGATCATTGGGTTTAATTTGCCTAGGGCTTCGGCTATGGTGGCCATGGCCGTCCCTTGGGGCCATGAGAGTGAGACGCGTGGGGTTCGCTGGGTGCGGCACATAGAGGGGGGCCGTATGGTGGTGATCGACGATGAAGCGGTGGAATGTGGTGGTCGACGTCGAGCGATTTGCATGGCGACTGGTTACTGTAGTTGCAAGCGAAGCGTGCAGCTAGGGTTTTTTTTGCTGGAATTAGATGATTGAGTTGACGTGGAAGATGGTTGTTTATTCAATTTTATTTTGTTTAAAATTTTAATTATATAACTTCTATTCTGAATAACTTTTGCATACGGACTCAGATGCACCCGCAATTTTCTCCGCTGGAATCGTAATAAAATTCTGAATATTTTGATGCTGTTTTGGGACAAATTCCGAAACTATTTGAATTTTGGGTTTAAATTAGATTTAAATTCAATTTAAATTCAAAAGCTGAGTGTTTTAACCCACTCACAACTTCTAAAATTTCTTATGTTTGTTAAATTTAATTTGTGATGTGATTAGAAATTTATTTATAATTATTTGTTATATTTTAAATCATTGTCTTAGTTAATTCAAATATATTAAATTAAATTGTTATTTATTGAATCAATATTGCCAGTTAAACACTTGTTATTGATTATCTGTTCTATACTAATATTTATTGATTGATTTGGATGATGATTGTGATGGATGCTTGATTGTTGATATTGAATGAATGGATGTTGTATTTTATATTGTTATAAACTACAAGTTTGTTATGGATTTTTATTTCATTCGGGATTGCGGTTTAAAATGATATATAACCGTAAAATTTTAAATTGCGGATTGAAATGATAAATATCTGTATCACTTGATTTTAGGGTAGAGAATTATATACGGACAAAGGATTGGTTAAATCAAATGATTTTAAAATCCTTAATTTTTAAATGGAATTAAATGATACTTTGAAGTAAAATTTGATTTATAAATATTGAAGTATTTTGGAAAATCAAGTTTATGTTGAAAAGGGAAATTTGGTTTGTTGATTTGGAAATTGAAATTGGTCTAAATGCATTGAAATGAAATGAATAGTTTAATTGGATATAAATTCCAAACTTATATTTTAATGTAAACTATTTTAAAAGAATATGTTATATTAAAATTTCTAATTATTTATATTTTTCAAATTTATTGAACTATTTAACTAATATTAACTATATAAAATTATTTTGATCTGTTTTAAACCATTTTAATTTATTCAAATATAATTAATCTATTTTAAAGCTATTTGATCTATTTTAATTATACTTAATCTAATTTAAATCCATTTAACTATCTTAAATCAGTTTAAAGGTATTTTTAACCTATAATTAATCTATTTATAACTATTTTAACTATTTATAATTATTTAAAACTATTTCTAATTTTCAGACTAAGAAAAAGGGAAGTGATTATATTCCAAATTTATTGGTTTAAAAGAAATTAAGGGTAAATGATGCTATAACCTAAGTCATGATTTTAATGTTATAATTGACTAAATATGATGACTTTGAAGCAAGAGTTTAACCTGTTTTGGAAATATGGTTTTGCAAGAAATTATGATTTGAAAGTGAATATGATTTGAAAGTAAATATGATTTGAAAATATTATGGTTTTGAAAATATGATAGTTTGATATCAACTGTAAATTTATTTTGAAATGTAAAAGAACCATCCGGTGCGAAATAAGTGTTTGGTTGTTAAAGAGACCGGGATCGGATATTGTCATACTCTCTGCCAATACCAAAAATCACTTTAACAACTACATACGTGGTGGAGATTCCAAAAATGAAGTAGCATGGTTTGGTGAACGATTTCTGTAAGGTATGACATGACCCTGACTCCTGTGAGTCGGCTTAGATGTAACTAAAATCAGGAGCTATACCGGGCCAAGTGACGTCATTCCTCCTAGCGGACATATTTCTTCGATATTATATTTGACATTGTGATCGCTATAGTGGCCACCCCTCGATTTTTTATTATGGAAGTGTGTCCGAGGTAGGCGGTAGTAGCTGCTATGCGTTACCACCAGTCTGGGAGTGCAATTGGTTTATATACCCTGGCATCTCCTCGTGTGCCGTGTTCACACGCCCTAATGTGCCTTCTACGAGTTTATTTTGTACCTTACCTATGGAGTGCCCTCTGATAGCCCTCCAGTTTACGGGGGGAGTTACGGTACTGTATAGACTATTGGAATATATAAAATGTACTAAGGGCGATATGGGTAATGCCTTAACGCTATTTTAATAGTTTACTTTACCATTGACATATTATAATAGCGTACTGTAGTACATAATAGATAGTTTAATGGATCCTTAGGAGATGTGAATCCCGAGCATCTCTTAAGTTACTACACTCACGTTAGATACATGATAGGAGATGTCAAACCTCGTAAACATCTCTGACACCATTCCACTCATATTAACTTCCATTGATTTAACTTACATAAGTTCTTTTAGTTCTAACTCGAGTGTTTTGCCTTTTCAATTCGCTCGGGTCAGCCTGAGCATTTTAGGATTTGAAGATCTTATTTTTGTAGGACGAAGACAAAGATTGTGTTATTATTATCCATTATATTTCACTACATCATGCATTTCTGCTGCATTATTTATTATTATCTAGTATGTGTAACTCTGATCCATGTTGTATAAGTATAATCAAATGTTTTGTAAAATAGCTTCATGAACTGTTTATTTGATTATTATATTTTTTCATTCCGCTGCAAGATTTTTTTTGTTTTTTTTCTTTCTTTGTTTTTTCTTATTCACCCCCAATAACAATCTGCCCTTCTGTATGGTTTGAGTCGGCATGTGTGTTGCCTAAAACATACAAAAGGCGGGATGTTACAGTTGATATCAGAGTGAGGTTTAGCGATAAACCTTAGCTTTGTGGAGGTATGGCTCATATTCAATAGGGTAGTAATACCCTATGATGAGTCACTGAGAGTATATATATGAGAGAGCGTATTTGTTAGTGTTATAAAAAGGTTTTTATATTGTGTTAATTTGTTCCATTTTGTATTTATAAATTCTGGTTGGTGCATAGGACGCTATGACATCGATAAGGATTTCTAAATGCTTAATAGGATAGACCGACACAATATTGTTTTGAATATAGGTAAATGAAATAATTTTGCCAATTATATTTTTGTATATAAATTAATAATTTTATAGATGATATATTTGGCTGTAATATGATTGTATATTAGGTAGGGAAAATTTATAAATATTGGTTGGAAGTTAGATTTGAAAATAAAATAAATAAAAATTGGAAATTTAGAACTTAAGTTCTGGGTTTTGAAAATTTCTTTTGAATGATTTTAGAATATGATAATAATATTATTTGAAAGTATTTTCTGATATTAATATTTCAATGTAAGTTGAAAAAATTGTTTTGAAGAAATTTTAGAAAGAAAGAAGTTCTGTACTCCCCTCCCTGTCACTGGTAAATAATTTCGGTGATGAGTATACGCATCACTGACATTCATTTTCGAGTTTCAAAGTGGGAAGGACGTTGTAGTAGTTTTACTGTAGATTTATTTGATAAACAAATATAAATTTTAAGTTTTTTAAAATATAATTGGATATATAAGTTGTAAGTATATACATTTATCTATTATTTTTAAAATTATTTGAAATGGAACTCTACATTTAGTTCTTAAATTCCTATAAATTAGAGGTTTTAATTATTGAAATGAAAAGGAATTTAATTATTTAATAGTTGAAACTTCTAAATGAAAATAAGAAATTAGATGCTAGATTTTGAATGAAATATATAAGGTACTTGAAATTTGTAACCTGTAAGTAAAAAAATGAAAATCTGAAAGATATGATAATTGAACATTAAATTAATTTAAAAGAAATGAGACAAATTTGTATAATTTTCAATTGCATTCTTAAAAAGCATATATATAACCTACCAAATATTAAAAGTTGTAATTTTTAATAAGAAAATGTAATAGGACATTATACAAGTAAAACTTAAAGTAATGGAATTATTCAACGAAGTTCTTTAATAAATAAGAATTGATGATATATTATTATAAACTTAAGTTATAATTGAAGTGTTACTATAATTAAGTATAATAGAAAGGTAAGTATCATAAATAAATGATTATAAACTTAAGTAAATGAATTAAAATGCTAAGAAATTGAATGGAACATGAATACTATTGATAAATGAATGTAAATAAATGAAATTAAGTGATGAATGAATGTATTGCAATAAAAAGAAAATTTACATGATATGAATAAATGAAAATGAATTTATGTAAGAAGTAAGTGTAAAATTAAAGAAAGAAATCACTGAATGAAAAAAAAAGATAAACAACAAATTTTGTGAAAGAAAATTTATAAGAATAAACTTAGATAATGTTAGAATTTGTTGTTTGTTTTGGTTTATGGGCTATTCGAGAAATGATATTTCTATTTGTTCGGATGTATGAATAATCTGTTAAGTTTTATCTAAGACTGTTGAGTAGAGGGTATACTTAGGAGCTTATTTGTCATTCTATGCAATTTAGGGTGTCTAAAACCCGAACAAACCATCTATTTTGTTTGCTATGGATGGATAATTGATTTGTATTGATTTCATATGATGATTGTATGCCGTCGTTGCAAGTGATTGTTTTTGTTTTACGTTGATTTGTTTGTTGGCGATTGAAACAACTTTAAACATTTTATTTTATATAATTATTAACTCTTTTGGATTATATAAGTGAGATACAAGTCATGGAAGCAATTGCTAATGCTTTTGGTTTCATAAAATAAGTGTTAATTGGCCGACCAATAGGTACGTTTTCGGATTACGATTTACCAGCGATATTATATCATTTTCCCATGTTGGGATATATTATTTTTGAGATATTGTAATATATATTGTTATATTTGATATTATATTTTCTCCCAAGCCTCTCTGGACAAAGGATACTCTACCGAAATTTTCCGTAAATTTTGGACTTAGAAAATTTTTGAAAAATGTTTTCCAAACTTTATTAATTTGAGTATAAAAAGATTTGATGGTTAAAATTGGTATATTTTGTTTAAGTTAATTAATTTTGTAAATTTATTTGTTTATAAAGTTAATATTTTTGAGTAAGATGTATTATTTACTTAATTCGTTCTTTTCCCTTCATTTTCCTATTCGAGGATGAAAAGTTTTGAGTGGGGATGAGTGTAACGAGCCGTAAATTTTCAATAATTAAATTTGTTAATTTAATAAGATGATTGTAGGTATTGAACTGATCACTGAATTACCGCATAATTAATGATAAGTGAATAGAATTTGTGTTGGGAAAGTAATTCTAACATTTGGTTGTAGATAATTACGGATTCATAAGTGAAATTAAAGGTTATGGTAACAATTATTATAAGTTACCCATTTAGTCTATAAAATTAATTGGAAATCGATTATATTTAAATGTAAGTAAATGTTCATTAATGTGAGTGAGGACGGAAATTGTAAAGTGTGAATGTAATAAAGTAATGGAAATGTATATTTTATTCATAAGGTGAAATAAATAAATGAAACCAAGTCGAAATAATTAATTGAGGTTTTAATTATAATAAATGTATATATTTGACAAATTCGATATAAATTGGAAACAACAGTTAATACAAAGGTTGTTTCTTTTTTGAAAATGGGGACCCTCCCAAATCCCTTTCTTCCCGCTGACCCATCCCATCCAATTTCTTCCCTGCAACCCTGTCCATCATCACCTATTCTCGTACCACCTGCTGTTGCGTCTCGAGCCACCCAGTCTTGTCCCCTTCCACCTCCTGACACCGTCTGCCTCTCGCTGCCCAATCTTTCTTCTTCTCACACTGCTGCCCTGAAACCACCTACCCCCCCTTTGCTTCCCCTTCCCCAAACTCCTATTGCTTGGAACTCTCTGTTTAGAGCAAAACCAACAAATGCTGGGAAATATGTACCACGCAACATCAAACTTGACTTTAATGGTGACTCCATTGTCCCTCCAGCAGATGTTGTGAAGGAAGGTAACAATATGTGGAAGGAATATCTGGTTGGTTTTTTCCTCGATAACCCATTACCTTATTCAACTGTACTGTACTACCTTAAGAAAGCATGGAAATTAAGTGGATCCATCTCCGTTAAATCGGATGGTTTCCTTTTCCTTTTTAAATTTTCGAATGAGGATGACAAAGTTAGAATCTCTGAATCTGACCCTGTGATTATGAGGAACAAACTTTTTATTGTCAAACCTTGGGATGAAAATGTTGGGAATACGTGTAGTAGCATCAAGGCAGTTCCTGTATGGATTAAGTTATCCAACATTCCCTTGTTTGCATGGTCGTTGTTAGGAATTAACTGGTTAGCAGCAAGGATTGGAAAACTCCTATGCTTGGATGCTTCAACTGAAAAGTTTGAGAGAATCACTTATGCCAAATGTTTAGTTGAAGTCACACCAAATAATGACTTACCAGAATGTTTCACAGTTAAACTGCTTGATGGAACTGATCAAGTTGTTAAAGTTGATTATTTGTGGAAGCCAGAAATTTGTACTACATGTTTGGAGTTTGGGCACATGGTTACAACATGCAAGAAGACAGTAAATGAGGAAAAAGGAATACTTTTTGAAGATACTGAACAACAAGAAAGTGGTGAAGACAAACAAAACTTGGTTAGGAAAGGGAAACATGTAGATAAACAAGATAAAATGAAGCAAATATGGCAAAAAGTCAATAGGAACAAAGTGAACAAAGGAGGGAAAAAAAAAGAAGTGGGGTGCACAACAAAGGAATTAATAGGAACAGAAAGAGTAACTAAACATAGTGAAAGTGAGGTAAGAAGTGATGATATTCCAGTACAAAGCAATGTAATTGGTCTAGAATGCATTGATGCTACTCATAATAAATATAATATTTTGCAGAATGAAGAGGAAGTGCAAATAATTCTAGAAAACTCTGAAGGGGAGGAAAGGCAAACCTTAACTGATAAAAATTGTGAAGTTATCAGTAATGATGCTATATTGTCCAGACTAAAATCAAATGTTGGCATTATAGAACTAAATCCAGAACCATCATGCAACTCAGTTCAGTACCCCAGTAGCATTACTGAAACTCTTTCTAGTGAAAAAAGTAATGGATGTGGCAAGAACAATCTTGAAGATAATGCACATATTGATACATATGTCACAGACATGGACTGTACATGGTGTACAGAACTTGAAAACAACATTATCCATTTAGTAACTTCAATGCATAAACCAAATGATGGTGTGCAATTGCCTGAAACATCTCACTACAATTTCTCCATTAACTTGCCTGGTTGGCCACCATTATCCACATCCCCTACCCCACTATCAATTCCTTCACAAAACCCTACAACCACCACTTCTAAGTCTCTCATCACCTCCCCACCTCCTCAACACCACAGGAACATTGAAACACGATCTCTTTCAGCTAAGAGAAGAAAAAACTCCACCTCTCAGCAATAATCTTATGTTTAGCAAAATAGCTGCCTGGAACCTCAGAGGTGCTCATAGCAATGCAAAACTTGATCAGGTGAAAAGTATCATTTCTTCGCATGACATATGCCTTTTTGGTTTGCTTGAAACTAAACTCAATCTTCCATTTACCATCAAAGCAGCTGCTTACATAAACCCAAAATGGAATTTCTATCATAACCTTGATATGGCTTCTTATGGTCGAATTCTTGTAATTTTTGACCCTGCAGTTATAACTCTATCCCCTATATTAAATTCTAGACAGTTTATTCACTTTCATGTCTATGAAATTCAAACAAAATCCTCTTCCTATATCACTTTTGTCTACGCCGATAACTCGGTCATTTCTCGCAATTCCTTCTTTAAAACATTGCCCCCCTTTCGACAATCCTCTCACCCCTGGATTGTTTTAGGTGACTTCAATACATGCTTTGAACTTTCTGACAAATTTGGTGGTAATCCACTATCTCCTCGTGACATTGCCCCATTCAATCTAGCAGTTGCTGATTCAGAACTTCTTTTGGTTAATAAGACTGGAGCAAAGTATTCTTGGAATAATAGGAGTCGTAGTGGTGTTCGTACTTTCACAACCATTGATCATACCTTTTGCAACATCCAAGCTTTAACCCGCTGGCCATCATTGTCTGTTTTCCTCCCCCAACCAATTTTGTCTGACCATTCGCCTTTAATATTATCTCTGGGTCACCATTTTCGAAAAGAAAAAAGAAGTTTCAAATTTTTTAATGCATGGCTCAAGCATGAACACTTTCTAACACTAGTAACACAAGTTAATACTGATTTCCACTGTTTTGGTAATCCTATGTATAAGTTTTGCAGGAAATTGAAAAGAATTAAGCTGGAGATTAAAAAGTGGGCTGCTTCCACCTTTGGAGCTGGTAGTTTGCTTTCAACAACTCTCAAGGAACAATTGCAGGAACAGCAAAACTTTATGATGGACCACCCTTTGGATGAACAAGCAGCTGCTGATGAAGCCAGATTATTTAATGATGTCAATAATGCTCTTGCCATGGAAGCTAACATGAAGAGGCAACAACTGCATAATAAGTGGCTGGTAGAAGGAGATAGGAATACTAAGTTTTTCCACGATGCAATAAAGATAAAACATGCCAGAGACAACATTTACAGTATTTTGGATGAACAAGGAACCCTATGTTCTACTACTGAATCTGTCGACAAAGCTTTTGTTGACTATTACACTAATCTACTTGGAAATTTCTCTGGATTCTCTCCTGATCTTGAGCAAATTTCTTCTCTTCCCTTGCCTTGTATTTCCCTACATGAAGCAAACTCACTTATACAGCCTGTCACTGATGAGGAAATCAAAAATACTCTCTTCTCAATGAACAAAGATTCTTGTGGTGGTCCAGATGGTCTAAACGTTAACTTCTTCATATCCACCTGGGGTGTTCTTGGAAATGACTTCTGTCAAGCTATCCACAACTTTTTTTCTTCATGCAAGCTACTTGGTGAGGTGAACTGCACAAACATTGCTCTTATTCCTAAGGTAAATCCAACGACCAGTGTTTCTTCTTTCAGGCCCATCTCCTGTTGTAATGTAATATACAAATGCATCACAAAAATTCTTGCTTCTCGTCTGATTAGTGTTATACCATCTGTTGTCTCTAAGAATCAAGCTGCATTCATCCCAACAAGGAATATTATTGACAATGTGATCCTAGCACAAGAATTGCTTAAAGGGTACAGTAGAAGTAATGTTACCCCTTCTGCTGCTCTTAAAATTGATATCTCTAAAGCTTATGATTCCATTCACTGGACATCTATAGTTAGAATCATGGCTAAAATGGGTTTCCCCAGAGCATTTGTGTCTTGGATATATGTGTGCATCTCCTCTCCTTCCTTTTCTGTAGTTATCAATGGTAGACCAGTGGGATTTTTTAGTAGTAGCAAAGGAATACGACAGGGAGACCCTATTTCTTCCTACATTTTCCTTCTGGTTATGGAAGTATTCACTGTTTTACTTAACTCTAAATACACTTGCAATTTAATTAAGTACCATCCCAAGTGCTCTTCTCTCCAAATAAATTCCATAATGTTTGCGGATGACGTGATGGTGTTTACTAAGCCAGACATACCTTCTCTAACTGGTGTAATTGAAGCTCTGCAGTCATTTTATTGTATGACAGGCCTTTCAATTAACCAAGCCAAGACTTCCATGCTTGTTGTTGGGGTTAGTGATGTGCAGAAAGATGCTCTTTTTCATTGCACTGGTTTTACATGCATGGATAATGACATGAGGTACCTTGGTCTCCCTCTCCTTACTAAAAGGATTTCCAATGCTAACTGTTTCCCATTATACCATAAGATCACTTCTGTTATGAATGCTTGGGTGAACAGACAATTATCACAAAGTGGTAGACTTGTTCTTATCAAAACTATTGTATTCTCTTCTCTGGTCTACTGGGCTCGTTCAATGATTCTCCCATTAAAGCTAATGCAACTTGTTAGGTCAGCAATGATAAGATATTTCTGGACTGGTAGTGTACATAATAGGAAGTTGCTGCCATGTTCATTTTCTAGTATTGAATTTCCCATGAAGCATGGTGGTCTTGGTGTCATTAACCCAAGAAAGTGGAATCAAGCTGCTATTAGTTCTCATTTTGATGCCATGGTCAACAATAGAGATACAACATGGGTTAAATGGATAAAGTTACATTATATAAAGACAAAAAACTTCTGGTGTATGGACATACCTCAGAATAGCAGCTGGTTTTGGAGGAATATACTTAAGCTAAGACATGTTTTTCTTCCTATCATTAAATATCATGTTAATGCAAACACTGAAGTTAGCTTCTGGCATGAACCATGGGCAAGACAGGGTCTCATTCTATCCAAAGTTTGTGAATATCAACTGCTTCAGCAATCTGGTATTCATCATGATGCCAAAGTAAATGACTTCATGTATGATGGAAAGTTGCAGTTACCAACTACTAGTAATCATATGCTCAAAGTCATGTGGACTGATATCCAAGCCAATTTTTGCATAACTAATCAACCTGATGCTGTATCTTGGGATTTAAAGCATCACAATGTCCATAGTGTCTACTTATTTTGTTCTGCATATTATCCACTGCCAGCCACCAAGTGGTTTTCTGTTATATGGACAAATGACTCAGTTCCATCGCAAAATTTGATGATGTGGAAAGTGATTAATCAGGCTCTTCTTACTAAAAGTAAACTTAACAGCATTGGGTTTCCATGCACCTCTTCCTGTGTGTTTTGTGATATGTTTGAGGAAAGTGTGCATCACCTATTCTTTGATTGCCCTGCTCTTAAGTTCTTGCTGAACTGCATCAGTTACACTACTGGTTATAACTTTTCTTCTGGAAGCTCGAGATTGGTGTGGAGTATCATATATAAGGCTACGAGATGGAGATGTGATAGAATTAGGCTGTTTGTTGTTTGTATGAAGATATACATGAGAATCATATGGAAGGAAAGAAATGCGATTGTATTTGATAAGCAAAGAAAGAGCATGGTTGTTCTCTGGAATGAAGTGAAGACTACAACACATAAACAATTGACGAATTGCAATAGAGATTTCCCAGACAGTATGATTATTGGATGGGCTTGACCTTTTTTGTCTCTTCAATTGTTTTTCTCTAGTCCTTTGTCCTTTTTTTTGTATTTTTTCTTTTCAATTTCCCCTTTGTTTCACTATTTGTACTCTTTTATTGTGTTGCAATAAAACTGGTAGGGGCCCAGTCAACCCCGCTGGCTTTGCCAAAAAAAAAAGAAAGATGGAAATTTAAATATATTAATGTAATGAAAGACAAACCAATATTAACTAGGTTTACAGAGTAATAATAGACTTAATAAAAAGATTAGAATTGAATTAAATCGGTTTATTTGGAATTAATGTAATTAAATGTAATTCAATTCATAATAAATGGAGTTATTGTAGGTAAATGAAGTAAAATACTATGTTAATTGAAATTAGGATGAAATGGGAAATATTAATGTAATAAATATAACCAATGTTAATTATACCCATCAGTTAATACTTGATTTGATAACTAGGTTGGGAAATCAAGTACATTGACTTGTTGGAATTTCAATTGATAACTAATGAATTTACTGAAATTGAAATCTGATACTGCAGTTGTGAATGAATTAACTTTAAATTGATATAGAAATTTGATTTAATGGATTATAAATTACTAGAGTAATCCAAGATGATAAAAATTGTAAAATTTAGAATTTGAATGAAAAGTGATTTAATTTAATTTCATATTAATTTATTTATTTAATAGGAAGTTAGCCATTTTGGCTACTGACTCGGATTTCGACGAAACTAGTTTCATGGATCCGTAACGGTGAAATATTATAGGATTTCAAGTTTCGTAATAATCGGACTTGCCGTTTGATCGTACGTGCTCGAAATGCATAGAAATCAATTTAATTGAAATCAATTTGAAATAAGCTGATTTTTACGTAACTTCTTCATACGATGGAATTAGGATCTGAAATTTGTTCAATTGATTTTTAAATGTCTGTAAACATCTATTTTGATATATGGGATGACCCATTTTTGTTTCGGAGTAGAAACATGCTTTTCTGGCCATATATCGTTCAACATTCCAAACCAATCGAGCCTATTTGTTCCTATTTTTTTTGCCTATATATATCGTTATAAACCCTAACAGCCTTTCTATTTCTCATTGTAGAAATTTTTGTTGCTCCTCATTCTCAATGGCAGACAAACCTTGAATTTCACAATCCAATTTCAATTCAAAAAACCAAATACAAAATTCAAACTCCTCAAACTATATCGAATTACATATGGATTTGAAGCTCTCAAAGTGCGAAAGTCAATTCTGCTGCTCCTTTTCAATATGGGTTTCTGGGTAGTCGGAAGTGGCCGGTTTAGCCTCGGCCGTTTATCACGTTGTGATGAACGTCGATGGATCATCGAACAAATAGTTTGGACGAGGTAGAGATCGTCGAGGGGATGACATCCATGGGGTTCACTGAGGATGTTAATGGCTAGATCATCGGGATTAATTCACCAAGCGTTTCGACTATGGTGGCGTCGGACGTCCGTTGGGGCCACGCGAGACACGTGGGGTTCACTGGGTATGCCACGTCAAAGGGGGTCGTATGGTGGTGATCGACGATGAAGCGGTGGACTGTGGTGGCCGATGTCGAGCGATTTACGTGGCGACGGGATATTGTAGTCGCGAGCGAAGCATGCAGCTAAGGTTTTTTTCGCTAGAGTTAGATGATCGAGGTGACGTGGAAGATGATTGTTTATTCTATTTTATTTTGTTTAAAATTTTAATCGTATAAATTCTATTCTGAACAACTTTTGCATACGGACGCAGATGCACGCGTTTTTTCTCCGCTGGGATCGTAAAAAAATTCCGAACATTTTGACGCTGGTTGGGACAAATTCTGAAACCGTTTGAATTTTGGGTTTAAACTGGATTTAAATTCAATTTAAATTCAAAAGGTGAGTGTTTTAACTCATTCACAACTTCTGAAATTTCTTATGCTTGTTAAATTTAATTTATGATGTGATTAGAAATTTATTTATGGCTATTTGTTATATTTTGAATCATCATCTCAGTTAATTCGAATTTATTAAATTAAATCGTTATTTAATTTAGTATGTGTAACAACCCGCATATTTATCGAATTTATATTTAAATATTTTATTTAAATATTAAATCGTTAATCGGATTTTGGTCCGAAAAGCTACTTTTTGCAAACGGTCAAATTAGGACTCGAGACCACTTCCATTGAGTTCGAAATGCCGTTTACAACTTTTTAAGTATAGACATCGATAGGTTTGGAGTTAGTGAAATTTCACTAACTTTTCCCTCTTTGGACTTTGGGTTAGTTTAGCCTATTAAGCCCAAGTTCCAACCCTCTTCTCCTCACTCTTCATAAATTTCCTAACTAACCCAAGCTTTGGCAATAATGATGAAGAGAATGGGAAATTAAAACTCCAAGCTCAAATTCAATTACAACCCAACATTCAACTCCAAATTCAAGTAGAAGATATTGGATTCAAGCTTTGGATTGCTTCTCCTTGCTTTCAAGCTTCATCTTCATAAATTTTAGTGCAAAGGTGAGATTTTTATCCCACAAATCTAGTCTGTATCTCTATTGGACTGTTGGGAATGATTCCCTATCACTTTAGTATGCACATTTGCATTTGGTTTGGATTGGATTGGCGAAAAACTCCAAATTTTAGTGATTTTGGTGAAAAACTGCTACTAGGTCGTTCTGGCCATTTTTAGCTCGTTCGGAGTTAGGTCGCTCGTCCATAGGTCGTAGGTCGCTTATGAGCTAACCCTAGGTCGTTCTGGCCATTTTTTAGCTCGTTCGGAGTTAGGTCGCTCGTCCATAGGTCGTAGGTCGCTTACAAGTTAACCCTAGGTCGTTCTGGCCATTTTTTAGCTCGTTCGGAGTTAGGTCGCTCGTCCATAGGTCGTAGGTCGCTTACGAGTTAACGTTAGGTCGTTCTGGAAGAATTGGCACTTCGGAATTAGGTCGCTCACGAGTTAACTCGTTAGGTCGCTCGTGAGTTAGTACCATAGGTCGCTGGGCCATCTAAATGCTTGTTCGGTGTTAGGTCGTTCGGGCTTAGGTCGTAGGTCGTATGGACCTTAGGTCATAGGTCGTATGGACCTAGGTCGTAGGTCGTTAACTCGTTAACACGTACGGCTCTTTACCATTTTAGGTCGCGTGACCTTGTACTTGACTTAGGTCGTTAGGTCGTAAGGCCCATAGGTTGCAACCATTAGGTCGCTCGACCCTATCCCCCTTAGGTCGAACCCGTAGCGGTGGCGTTGCCCCCGCACCCCCACCTTGGGGGGTTGCCACCCCCCTGGACTCCCCCTCCGTAAGGGATCTTATCTGAAAAACATTCAACAGAACTTGCTGAACTGATTTCCTTGGATTTTTATCACATCTTCGAATGTGATCTTTGTGATTGATTGTTTCTATAAACGCTTTTGTGATTGGTCACTTTAAATTATAAAGGTTTTAAAACTAGTAGTAAATAACGAAACTCTTTCAATAGAAGGATTTCAACTATATTTTTAATAACAAAGCTCTTTTCTTAACCTATTTTCCAATCTATTAGTATATACAAATCTTTACCTCACTCGGATGAGAAATCTAATTAAACGGCTTAGTAAAACAAGTGGTATGAAACGCTTGCGTTTGCTTCGTCGGTTAATTCTTGGACTTGTTCGATTGAACCTCTTGTGACAATTTTCTAGTGAAGATTCATAGTTTGTTCGTAAATATATAAGTTAAGCAAGTGGTTATGGGACATGAAGCTAAACTTTTATATTTACTAGCTTAGTGTAATTGACACTTCTCGTTGATCATGACGATCATTCTTATGATTTAGACTAGCAATTGTGCGATGTCTCTTATTTGCTTGGTTAGACTAGACACCACTTGAGTGATTCCACTCACGCATACCTTTTTGGTTGCTTGGTTAGTCTAGACACCACTTGTGTGATTCCACTCACACATATCTTTTTGTTTGCGAGGTTAGACTAGACACCACTTGTGTGATTCCACTCACACATACCTTTTTGCCTTCTTGGTTAGTCTAGACCTCAATCTGTGTGATTTCGACTCACACATATGGGGTAGCTCCCCATGGTCTTCGGACCGTCATGTGATAGGCCTCTTTCTCTTTTTATGATTTCTGGATTTCTCGTGTTGATTTCTGGAATTTATGTCATTGACTTGTTATGAGTACAAGTTTAGGGTATGATGCCCTCTTTTGATCTTTGTGAAGATTCTTGTGATATCGATTTATCTCTTATTGATTGATCTTCTGTTGGTCATCATTTGCATACTTATAGTAGTATGTCAGTATGGATATTTTATGTTTATGCCATATCTTTTATTTTATACCATGTCATCTGATATTTATAGCTAGACTGATCCGTTTATTATTTTCTTAAATAATACTCGGGTCAGACCAAGATGTTACAGGTGCTTCTGCTTGACTTCTTCCCGGGATTCGGCACTCTGACTTTTGGCTAACTATTTAGATTAGCAGTTTTTTGTTGTATACACTTGAGATATAGACTCATAGTTGTATTCTTTTGTATAGCACGTGTTGCTATTCTTTTTTATTATTGTGGATTTTTTGACCACTACTCTGATGTACACTTTCATGTGTTAGTTATATATTCATATCTTCTTCCGCCTTTGTGATATGGATGTCTTCGACTGATTTGCGTTATGCTTATTTCTATGTTTGTTTCCGAAGATTATTTATAGCCACCGTGTGATAAGCAATTACATGGATGGTCGCTCCTCAACAGCCTTATTCTCCGTGCTAGTTGACAGCACTACTCCGTAGTGTTCTTCGCTAGCGTGGGTATAGAGGTGGGGCGTCACAGCTTGGTATCAGAGCCAAACTTCGGAACAATGTAGAATAACTTAACAAGGATCATCGTCCTAAGTCTATCTTAGGAGTCATACCATAGGATTAATTCGAGTCTTCGTACCGATTCATCCTATTTCCTTTATGATTCCTTGTTTTATCTATCAAGATTGCTTGATGTTCATTGGTGAATAACCTTCTTCCTTCTCTTCTTTCTTTCTTAAAGGAAGAGAATGTCTAGACCAGGCCGTCCCAGAACTGGATCATCTGGTGCTGCTCCCCAGGATGGAGTTTTTATGACTGCTCAACAGCTTCTTGATTTAGTAACTAATGCTCAAGCAGCCGGAGCTAACCCGGAACCTACTCACCCAAAGTCGGGATTTGCACGCTTGTGCAGCGATTACACCAACTTGGGTGGGAAGCCCTTCAAAGGTTCGAAAAATATCATCGAGGTCCAAGCTTGGTTAAAATCATGCGATCGAATCTTTTCTCGCATGAACCTTATCGATCTCCACCGCGTTCAGGTGGCTTCCAGCATGCTCCAGGAGAGAGCATTGGACTGGTATGAACTTCTTATTTCAGAAATTAACGAAGCGGATCTCACCTGGGAGCAATTTCTGGGACGCTTCGAGTTAAAGTTTGTACCAGAAGCTGGGAAAGTAACCTTGGCTCAACGTTTTATAGACCATGTTCAAGGTCAATCCTCTGTGACTGATTACGTCGCAGCCTTCGAGTCGCTTTCCAAATATGGGGTTGAATATATCAACACCCCATTGAAGAAGAACCAGAGGTTCGTTTATGGCTTAAATAAGAATCTTAAGAAGCCACTACTCCTGAAACTAGAAGTCGCATTTGATCAACTCGTCGATATCGCTCTTCGTCTTGAAGAGGCTGATAGAGAGAGTGATGTTGAAGTGGAAGGCCCTAAACCAAACTTCAACAACAAGAAGAGGCCAAACAAATTCAAGGGTCCTTATCCCAACAAAAAGGGTAAGCAGGCAACCCCTGCGGCAAAGTCTCCTTCTCCTAGTGGTGCGAGTTGCTTCAACTGTGGGTCCGGGGATCATTATGCGAATAAGTGCTCTAAGCCCAAATCTTGTCGCTATTGTAAGAGCCCGGATCATTACATACATCAATGCCTCAAGCGTAAAGGCAAGAAGGAAGGAAAGTTGAATGTGGCTCAAGCCCCTGGCAACACATCTCGTGGCCAAGGTATTTCTCATTCCATTCTTGATGGTATTATTTTATTTCATGATCAACCTATTAGAGTTCTCTTTGATACGGGTGCATCCCATTCTTTTATATCAAAGGAACTGGTAGACACTTTTTCCTTAAGTGTTACTGCATTGATGACTTCTTTAAAAATTGCGAATCCTGTTGGTGGATCCGCAACTCTTAGTTTGCTTTGTAAAGATGTGGAGATTATTTTATGTGATTTTTCTTTCCTAGCTGATTTGCATGTCATGCGTTACTTAGGCTTTGGAATAATTTTGGGAATGTATTGGCTTAACTGTTATCAATCCCATATCCTATGTCCTGAGCGGACTATTCATCTCCGACATCCACTATTTATTAAACAGATTTCTGTTAATCTTAAAGATTCAGAATCCTGTTTGGTGGCATCTTTATATTCTTTAAATCCTCGTGATGACGATGATGATGATGAAGATGATATTATTTCTCATATTCACGTTGTTCGTGAATTTTCCGACATATTCGAGCCCGTTTTAGGTTTACCACCTAAACGAGTAATTGAGTTCAGAATTAATCTTGTTTCTGGAGCTCAACGTATTACTCGTCCTCCTTATCGCATGTCCAATAAGGAAAATGAGGAGATGCGTAAACAATTATCCGAATTGGAGACGAAGCAATTTATTCGCTCTAGTTCCTCACCTTAGGGAGCTTCGGCTATTTTCGTGAAGAAATCCGATGGTACGCTTAGGCTTTGCATTGACTATCGCAAGCTTAACGATCTGACTATTAAAAATAAATATCCTTTACCTCGGATTGATGATCTATTCGATCAGCTTAGTGGTGCGAAGGTCTTTTCACAATTGGACTTGGCTACCGGTTTCCATCAGCTTCGCATCGCAGAGGATAGCATTCCTTTGACATCATTCCGTACTCGATATGGATCTTATGAATGGCTTGTTATGCCATTTGGGTTAACGAATGCTCCAGCTTATTTCGTTAACCTCATGAATCGAGTTTTCAAAGATTTCGTCGATCGGTTTGTTCTCATATTCATTGATGATATTCTTGTGTATTCAAAAACCGAGGAGGAACATGAAAAACATCTTCGGATTGTATTGGAAACTCTTAGGAGAATCAATTAAACGATAAATTTTCTAAATGCCACTTTTGGCAATCTCGTGTGAAGTTTCTCGGTCATATTATTTCCGAATCCGGAATTTCCGTGGATCCTTCAAAGATTGAAGCGATTCAAGATTGGAAAAGACCTGAGAGTGTGACTGAAATCCGTAGCTTTCTCGGATTGGCGGGCTATTACCGTCGTTTTATTAAAGACTTTTCTAAGATTGTCGTGCCTCTTACTGGCTTGACTAAGAAGGGAATTAAATACATTTGGTCGGACAAATGTGAAGCCTCTTTTCAGAAATTGAAAGAACTCCTTTTCGATGCTCCTATTCTTGTTATTCCCGTAGGGAATCAAGATTTTGTTGTCTATACTGATGCTAGTCACGTTGGTTTGGGTGCCGTTCTTATGCAAAAAGAACGTGTTATTGCTTATGCTTCTAGGCAATTAAAGTCGGTCGAGACTAGATATGCCACACCTGATTTAGAACTCGCGGCTATTGTTTTCGCCCTTCGGATTTGGCGTCATTATCTATTGGGAGAGAAATTTATTCTTTATACGGATCATAAGTCTCTGAAATATTTATTTTCTCAAAAAGAACTTAATTTACGTCAACAGCGTTGGCTCGAGTTTCTTGCACCTTATGATCTTGATATTCTTTATACCCCCGGTAAGGGTAATCGTGTCGCCGATGCTCTTAGCCGTAAACAACAAGCAGTTGTTTCTATGATGATATCCGAATGGAACGATCTCGAGATTTTATCCACTTGTGAGATTCGAGAGCGCGTATCCGATTTATGCTCATCGCTTATTTTATGTAGCCTTGAGGCTCATCCTTCTCTTTTAGACCGCATTCTTGAAGCTCAAGGGCTAGATCCTGAATTGGCTCTTCTTGGCCAAAATGTTAAGGATAAAATTGATATTGAAGATTTGAAAGACTTTGATATTTATTCTCATGGCGGCATTCAAAAATTTGGTAGACTTATCGTACCAAATATTGGAGATCTTCGTAAAGATATTGTAGAAGATTCCCATCGTTCTAAATTCACCATTCATCCCGGTAGTAGTAAATTGTATGCTGATATGAAGCGACTTTATTATTGGGAGGGAATGAAATTTGATACTGCTAACTTTTTTAAGTGTTGCATGACTTGCCAACTTGTCAAGGCCGAACATAAAAGGCCTGGTGGGTTATTGCAACCTTTAGAAATTCCAATTTGGAAGTGGGATCAAATTTCCATGGACTTTATAGATGGCCTTCCCCGTTCTCGTTCGGGTCATGATAACTTATGGGTGATTGTTGATAGACTTACTAAATCAGCCCATTTTATTCCGGTTCGGTCTAACCGAACCGTTCCTCTTTTGGCCAAACTATTTGTCAAGGAAATTGTAAAATTGCATGGAGTTCCTACTTCTATTGTTAGCGATCATGATCCATTGTTTACTAGTGGATTTTGGAAGAGTTTTCAAAAAGCTTTAGGAACGAAGCTTAATTTTAGCACCGCTTATCACCCCCAGTCCGATGGACAAACCGAGCGGGTGAATCAAACTCTTGAAGATCTTCTTCGTGCTTGTGTGCTTGATTTTGGTGGAAGTTGGGAAGATCATATTTCACTTGTTGAATTTTCCTATAATAATAGTTTCCAATCTAGTATTGGTATGGCATCTTTCGAGGCACTCTACGGAAGGCCATGCCGATCTCCTTCTTGTTGGCTTGAGGCCGGTGAGAAGCTAGTTTTAGGTCCAGACTTTATTCGTGATTCCACGGAAAAGATTGAACTTATTCGACATAGGATGCAAGAAGCCCAGAGTAGAGAAAAATCCTATGCCGATAATCGAAGAAGGAAATTAGAATTTTCTGTTGGGGATCCTGTTTTTATTCGTGTTTCACCTATGAAGGGTGTTGTACGTTTCGTCGATCGGGGAAGTTAGCGCCTCGATATATTGGGCCATTTCCTATCACTGAACGTATTGGTTCCATGGCTTATCGCCTTGCATTGCCGGCTCAGTTTTCTGCTATGCATGATGTATTTCACGTTTCTCAATTACGGAAATGCCTTCGGGATTCCGATTCTATTCTTGAGCCTGCTGTTGTGGAAGAAATTGAAGTTTCGCCGAATTTAACTTATGAGCAGCATCATATTCGAATTATAGCTTCCGAGGTTAAACGACTTCGAAATAAAGATGTTCCGCTTGTGAAGGTTCAATGGTCCTCAAATCCTAAGGATTGTTCTTGGGAATCCAGAGAATTCATCGAGCGTACACATCCGGACTTGCTTACTCCTGCTCTTTTAGGTGACCTTCTTATTTCAAATTTCTCTTGTGTTAATATGCTTTTATGGTTGTTACTTTTTATTTCCATCTTATATATATATTGCGAGGACGCAATTTCTTTAAGGAGAGGAGTCTGTAACAACTCGCATATTTATCGAGTTTATATTTAAATATTTTATTTAAATATTAAATCGTTAATCGGATTTTGGTCCGAAAAGCTACTTTTTGCAAACGGTCAAATTAGGACTCGAGACCACTTCCATTGAGTTCGAAATGCCGTTTACAACTTTTTTAAGTATAAACATCGATAGGTTTGGAGTTAGTGAAATTTCACTAACTTTTCCCGCTTTGGACTTTGGGTTAGTTTAGCCTATTAAGCCCAAGTTCCAACCCTCTTCTCCTCACTCTTCATAAATTTCCTAGCTAACCCAAGCTTTGGCAATAATGGTGAAGAGAATGGGAAATTAAAACTCCAAGCTCAAATTCAATTGCAACTCCAACATTCAACTCCAAATTCAAGTAGAAGATATTGGATTCAAGTTTTTGATTGCTTCTCCTTGCTTTCAAGCTTCATCTTCATAAATTTTAGTGCAAAGGTGAGATTTTTATCC
Organism: Allium cepa; assembly: GCA_030765085.1. Lineage (NCBI taxonomy): Eukaryota > Viridiplantae > Streptophyta > Magnoliopsida > Asparagales > Amaryllidaceae > Allium > Allium cepa. The sequence goes on along the minus strand of CM060938.1, from coordinate 442,010,425 downwards.
CACAAATCTAGTCTATATCTATATTGGACTGTTGGGAATGATTCCCTATCACTTTAGTATGCACATTTGCATTTGGTTTGGATTGGATTGGCGTAAAACTCCAAATTTTAGTGATTTTGGTGAAAAACTGCTACTAGGTCGTTCTGGCCATTTTTAGCTCGTTTGGAGTTAGGTCGCTCGTCCATAGGTCGTAGGTCGCTTACGAGTTTACCCTAGGTCGTTCTGGCCATTTTTTAGCTAGTTCGAAGTTAGGTCGCTCGTCCATAGGTCGTAGGTCGCTTACGAGTTAACCCTAGGTCGTTCTGGCCATTTTTTAGCTCGTTCGGAGTTAGGTCGCTCGTCAATAGGTCGTAGGTCGCTTACGAGTTAACGTTAGGTCGTTCTGGAAGAATTGGCACTTCGGAATTAGGTCGCTCACGAGTTAACTCGTTAGGTCGCTCGCGAGTTAGTACCATAGGTCGCTGGGCCATCTAAATGCTTGTTCGGTGTTAGGTCGTTCGGGCTTAGGTCGTAGGTCGTATGGACCTTAGGTCGTAGGTCGTATGGACCTTAGGTCGTAGGTCGTATGGACCTAGGTCGTAGGTCGTTAACTCGTTAACACGTACGGCTCTTTACCATTTTAGGTCGCCTGACCTTGTACTTAACTTAGGTCGTTAGGTCGTAAGGCCCCTAGGTCGCAACCATTAGGTCGCTCGACCCTATCCCCCTTAGGTCGAACCCCGTAGCGGTGGCGTTGCCCCCGCACCCCCACCTTGGGGGGTTGCCACCCCTCTGGACCACCCCTCCGTAAGGGATCTTATCTGAAAAACATTCAACAGAACTTGCTGAACTGATTTCCTTGGATTTTTATCACATCTTCGAATGTGATTCTTTGTGATTGATTGTTTCTATAAACGCTTTTGTGATTGGTCACTTTAAATTATAAAGGTTTTAAAACTAGTAGTAAATATCGAAACTCTTTCAATAAAAGGATTTCAACTCTATTTTTAATAACAAAGCTCTTTTCTTAACCCATTTTCCAATCTATTAGTATATACAAATCTTTACCTCACTCGGATGAGAAATCTAATTAAACGGCTTAGTAAAACAAGTGGTATGAAACGCTTGCGTTTGCTTCGTCGGTTAATTATTGGACTTGTTCGATTGAACCTCTTGTGACAATTTTCTAGTGAAGATTCACAGTTTGTTCGTAAATATTTAAGTTAAGCAAGTGGTTATGGGACATGAAGCTAAACTTTTATATTTACTAGCTTAGTGTAATTGACACTTCTCGTTGATCATGACGATCATTCTTATGATTTAGACTAGCAATTGTGCGATGTCTCTTGTTTGCTTGGTTAGACTAGACATCACTTGTGTGATTCCACTCACGCATACCTTTTTGGTTGCTTGGTTAGTCTAGACACCACTTGTGTGATTCCACTCACACATATCTTTTTGTTTGCGAGGTTAGACTAGACACCACTTGTGTGATTCCACTCACACATACCTTTTTGCCTTCTTGGTTAGTCTAGACCTCAATCTGTGTGATTTCGACTCACACATATGGGGTAGCTCCCCATGGTCTTCGGACCGTCATGTGATAGGCCTCTTTCTCTTTTTATGATTTCTGGATTTCTCGTGTTGATTTCTGGAATTTATGTCATTGACTTGTTATGAGTACAAGTTTAGGGTATGATGCCCTCTTTGGATCTTTGAGAAGATTCTTGTGATATCGATTTATCTCTTATTGATTGATCTTCTGTTAGTCATCATTTGCATACTTATAGTAGTATGTCAGTATGGATATTTTATGTTTATGCCATATCTTTTATTTTATACCATGTCATCTGATATTTATAGCTAGACTGATCCGTTTATTATTTTCTTAAATAATACTCGGGTCAGACTGAGATGTTACAGGTGCTTCTGCTTGACTTCTTCCCGGGATTCGGCACTCTGACTTTTGGCAACTATTTAGATTAGCAGTTTTTTGTTGTATACACTTGAGATATAGACTCATAGTTGTATTCTTTTGTATAGCACGTGTTGCTATTCTTTTGTATTATTGTGGATCTTTTGACCACTACTCTGATGTACACTTTCATGTGTTAGTTATATATTCATATCTTCTTCCGCCTTTGTGATATGGATGTCTGTGACTGATTTGCGTTATGCTTATTTCTATGTTTGTTTCCAAAGATTATTTATAGCCACCGTGTGATAAGCAATTACATGGATGGTCGCTCCTCAACAGCCTTATTCTCCGTGCTAGTTGACAGCACTACTCCGTAGTGTTCTTGGCTAGCGTGGGTATAGAGGTGGGGCGTCACAGTATGGAATCTATATTGCTAGTTAAATACTTGTTATTGATTATCTTTTCTATACTGATATTTGTTGATTGATTTGGATGATGATTGTGATGGATGTTTGATTGTTGATATTGAATGAATGGATGTTGTATTTTACATTGTTATAAACTGCAAGTTTGTTATGGATTTTTATTTCATTCGGGATTGCGGTTTGAAATGATATATAACCATACAATTTTAAATTGCGGATTAAAATGATAAATATTCATATCACTTGACCATATAGTAGAGAATTATATACGGACACCGGATTGGTTAAATCAAATGATTTTAAAATCCTTAATTTTTAAATGGAATTAAATGATACTTTGAAATAAAATTTGATTTATATAAATTAAAGTATGGAAAATCAAGCTTGTGTTGAAAATGAAAATTTGGTTTGTTGATTTGGAAATTGAAATTGGTCTAAATGCGTTGAAATGAAATGAATAATTTAATTGGATATAAATTCCAAACATATATTTTAATGTAAACTATTTTAAAAGAATATGCTATTTTAAAATTTCTGATTATTCAGATTTTTCAAATTTATTGAACTATTTAACTAACATTAACTATATAAAATTATTTTGATCTGTTTTAAACCATTTTAATGTATTTAAATATAATTAATCCATTTTAAAGCTATTTAATCTATTTTAATTATACTTAATGTAATTTAAATCCATTTAACTATCATTTGTCAGTTTAAAGGTATTTTTAACCTATAATTAAACTATTTATAACTATTTTAGCTATTTATAAATATTTAAAAATATTTCTAAATTTTCAGACTAAGAAAAAGGGAAGTGGTTATATTCCAAATTTACTGGTTTAAAAGAAATTAAGGGTAAATGATGTTATAACCTAAGTTATGATTTTAATAATATAATTGATTAAATATGATGATTTTGAAGTAAGAGTTTAACCCGTTTTGGAAATATGGTTTTGGAAGAAATTATGATTTGAAAGTGAATACGATTTGAAAGTTAATATGATTTGAAAGTATTATGGTTTTAAGAATATGATAGTTTGATATCAATTGTAAATTTACTTTGAAACGTAAAAGAACCATCCCGTATGAAATAAGTGTTTGGTAGTTAAAGAGACCGGGATCAGATATTGTCATACTCTCTGCCAATATCGAAAACCACTTTAATAACTGTGTACATGGTGGAGATTCCAGAAATAAAGTAGGATGGTTTGGTGAACGATTTCTGTAAGGTATGACGTGACCCTGACTTCCGTGAATCAGCTAAGATGTGACTAAAATCAGGAGCTATACCAGGCCAAGTGAGGTCATTCCTCCTAGCGGGCATATTTCTTCGATATTATATTTGACTTTATGATTGATTTGGTGGCCATCCCTCGATTTTTGATTATGGGAGTGTGTCCGAGGTGGGCGGTAGTAGCTGCTATGCGTTAACACTAGTCCGGGAGTACAATTGGTATATCTAACCTGGCATCTTCTCGTGTGCCGTGTTCACATGCCCTAGCACGCCTTCTATGAGTTTTTTGTACCATACCTATGGAGTGCCCTCTGATAGCCCTCCAGTTTATGGGGGAGTTACGGTACTGTATAGACTATGTGAATATATAAAATGTGTTAAGGGGGATATGGGTAACGCCTTAACGCTATTTTAATAGTTTACTTTACTATGGACATATTATAATAGCGTATTGTACTACAAAGTAGATAGTTTAACGGATAATTAGGAGATGTGAATCCCGGGCATCTCTTAAGTTACTGCACTCACGTTAGACACTGGATTGGAGATGTTAAACCCAGTAAATATCTTTGACGCCGTTCCACTCATATTTACTTCCGTTGTTTTAACTTACATAACATCTTTTAGTTCTGACTCGATTGTTTTGTCTTTTCAATTCGCTCGAGTCAGCCTGAACATTTCAAGATTTGAAGAGCTTATTTCTGAAGGACGAAGACAAAGATTATTTTATTATTATCTATTATATTTCACTGCATCATGTATTTCCGCTGCATTATTTATTATTCTCTGGTATGTGTAACTCTGATCTGTGTTATATAAGTATGATCAAATGTTTTGTAAAACAGCTTCACGAACTGTTTATTTAATTATTATATTTTGTCATTCCGCTGCAAGATTCTATTTTGTTTTTTTTCTCTTTTTATCTTGTTCACTCCAATAACAATCCGCCCTTCTGTATGGTTTGAGTCAGCATGTATGTCTGCCTAAAACGTGCAAAAAGGCGGGATGTTACAGTACATCTTATGGGTTTAAGTTTGTGAAATAATGATTTAGGGAAGAAATTGTGGGTTTAGGCTCAGGGTAATTTCGAGGACGAAATTCTTTTAAGTTGGAAAGAATGTAACGACCCGTAATTTTAACACTTTGAAAATGGTGTATTTAATTATTTTCAATATTCAAATGTAGAATTTTCAAACTTAGAAAATCATATTTTATATGATAAATAAGAATGGAAAACTTATTTTTGAATTGAATAAAATTTTGGATTCCCATAGTAAAATTGGCAAGAGTCCGATTACGATAAAGTAGGATAAATATTCGAGAAATTTGTTTAAAGGATAAATAAATCCATTTAAATATTTATATAATCAATATCAAACTCATTTGATAATTATAGTAATTTAATTTATAATGGTTCGATAAATGTATAAAACTTGTTTTATAAAATTGACAAATTTCGTCACATATCGATAAATCGATGTCGTATTTTTATAAGAAGATTCAGATATTGTTTTGTATTATTTTATAAGTCAAATATGCTTGTTTTAATTATTTAAAGATAATAAGAAATTTATTTTAAAGTTTGGTTTACATGACCATATAGTTTAACAAAAACGTCAAAATATGACCGGAAAATGTTTTGTCGAAAATCAACGTTTTGTTCAAAGTAAGTTGTCGTAACATTATCGCACCTTTGTTAACATGTTTTAACATATATACTACACATTTTGATAACTAAAAATGTTTAGTTTTACTAAATAGGATTAGAAAACTTCTACAAGTCATTAGTAAAAGTAAGTAAGAATTAACAAAAGTAAGAAAAGTAAACATTAAATCACATCAAATCAAAATCCAACAAAATAATTACTTTTCTTTACTTAACATTTAAGTAACTAAGACATAAAATAAAAAGTGAAATAATGATGTTAAGTATTGAAAAAGTGGATGTTGCTTTAGGTTGAAGTAAGGATAGTTGAGAATTTGGTAAGAGGTTATTTTGGTAAATTTACCACTTCTTCCTTTTTCAATAAATACCCACATCCTTCGTCACTTTCATTTACACTTCTTCTTCTTTTATCAAGCTTCTTCATCTTATTCCTCTCCTCTTTAATGGCATTCAAGCCATAGAAAAAATTAGGAAGAAAAAATGTCAAAATATTCAAAAGAAACCAATGTTCTTTCTCTTCAAATCAAACTACTTTTTTCGTCATATTTTACCTCTTCTTCACATAGTCATAACTTCTTCAAACCAGAACCAAAATAAAAAATTATTTTTTTCAAATTACGTATTTTTCTAGTTGCTACAATTTTCATTTTGACTAATTTGTCTCCTTATTAACATAACCATGTCAAAATTTCACTTTTTTCCAGTGCATTATCTGGCCCAGTTTTTAAGCCAGAGAATAGCCCAATTTTTTTTATCATAACTTGAAAATAACTAATCCAAATTAAGAAATTTCTTTTTTTAAAACCATATGAAATTCTAGTGGCTACAACTTTTATTTTGATCACTTTTTCTAGTTCTGAGGTTTACTATACCCGAAACTCAATTATTTGAAGTACGTTTTCGGGATTTATATTTGTGAATCCGAGAATAGCTCTTTTCTTTTGACTATATCTTCTTCAAAGCTAATAAAAATTGAGTGATTTTTTTTTTCAAATTCAATAGAGAATAATTTTCAACGATTATTCAGCTAAAAAGTTTTTCAAATTTTGAGAGTAAGAGAGTCAAAAACAAGAGAGTAGATGACCTATTTTTCGGGTCTAATTTTGAGAATTCAAGGTCAAAGCTCTACCATTTCTTCTCTATACATTCGGCCTACCTCCATCTCAAGCCTTGGCCGAGCACTTAAAAGGAAGGGAAATTTGTTTACTAAGTTTTAAGTGGAGTAGGAAGTAGTTAGTGAAGCGTGGATTAGTTTGAATGTTGGTAGGAAGTTAATCGCTTTGGTTTATGCTGAGAAACTCTATTTAACTTCTATATTTACATATATACATGTTTGATGATGTGTTATGATTGCTATGATGCTTATATATTCTTTGATCATCAAGTATTGATTGTTTTATATGATTGTTAAATTGTTTTACCAAGTCACGTCAATACACATCGATAAGCACAAAGGAAATCACTTTCTTTTCGAAAATGAAATGGTGTATATGGAATGCTTAAACCTTTTGGCAATAGTTTTAAAGTGAATCAGAAATGTTTTCTAAACATTTAAATATGTTTAGAGAAATAAAGAAAAAATAAGGATTTCATCTTGTATATTTGAAATATGTCTAAAACAATTTTCTAAAAACAACGCGGTTTTGCAATTCGGAATTCAAAAAGGGATTTCTTTATAAATAATATTTTTAAATGATAAAAAATATGAAATAAATTTGATAAATCTATTAAAATAATTTAAAAGAGATTTGAAACGGAAAATATGAATTTTTAAATATTAAAAAGTTGTTTAAATCAAATAAGCTTATATAGCACTTTCCGTAGCACTTTTATGCTGCTAATCCTATAACATTTTGAACCTAGTTTTAAACTTAACAGTTCTTTCCTATATATTTTGCGAATAGGTTCAAAAGAATAATTAAGTAATTTAAAGATGATTTGGAAGTTTTAATAAGAGTTTTAATAAATGGTTAAAAGGAATTTTCTATACCACTTAAGCAAAATGTAAAGAATATTTAATGTATTAACAAACTGAGTATGCAAAAACGACTAGAACATTTGTCCCACCTATGAGATTTGGAAAGATAAAACAAGGTGTTTAACTAAGGTTAGGAATGGAGCAACTAGCGCCCTAAACTTACGTGGCCTATGTTTTCTCTTTTTAGTCGAGGGTGGAATAGATCGAAAAGAAAGCCCGGATGCTCTGAAAGATCATATTTAAGTTTTTCCAAGATAAAAGAAAAGAAACAAATTCTTTGAATGTTATTTATCCACTTAACATCTTCTATTCGATGACTGGCACGAAGGAACCAGGATCTAATTTGGGTGATTCCTATCCAAAAACAGGGATCAGATTTGGGTGATTCTTATTCAAAAACCCCTTCAAACTATTTTTTGAAATAAAACATTTGAAGACAAAGATCGTTAAAGACAAAATATTCATGATGTAGGATTACTTTCCATTAGTGCCTAGAGGTGAAACTTAGCATATACAAAGTGGCGGTAGTACTTTTTTACGAAAATCTTCGATTTGCAAAAATATGATTTGAACTTAAGAAAGAAGTCTTTAATTAAGATTTAATAAATAATTTGGGAATATATTCCCTAAGTTAAAAGTTATAAATTGAATGAAAGAAATCTTTGATTTAGATTTAATGAATGATTTAGAAAGGTTTACCCAAGTAAAAGAGAAAATGATTTGGAATTATTCCAAGATTTAAGAAAGGTTTAAATAAACCAAATGATTAATAAATGAGGCTTAATGATATACTCTTGAAAAGAAAATGGAATAAATTGAGGAGAATATATCTAAGAAAGATATTTGATTCAAATAAAATAACGTTGAGATATTATCCAAAGCAAAAGAATGAATTACTTAGAATTATTCTAAGGCAAAAGAAAGAGATTTCTAAATCATCCGAATTGAAATTAAAGTGAAAAGAGACTTCATAAATCCTATATACTCATATTCACTTTTTATCGATAATTGGATTTCGAAGGACCGTGGTTGGATTTGGGTGATTCCTATCCAAAAACCACATCTAACCAATTTACATGTTCGAAGAATGAAGACATTTGATGACGGAAATATTGAGGTGAATAATAATGAAGGACTACTTGTTGACGAATTAGGGATAAACTCCCAATTCACTATATTGTAGCAGTGGTCTCTTTGTTAGGAAAAACCTTAAAACCACAAGGGCTTCTCACTTAGTATGGCCAAGGAAAGTTCCTTCGGTTTCGTTCAGTCCCAGAACGAACTTGTATGGATGACTGTCTGACCTTGCATTCCAAATCACAATGAGTGGTCTCTATGAAAGTATATCAATTAGTGGCGGAGAAGACACCTTCTCTTAGCTTAACACCCATTCCCGAGACATACGAGCTCAGGAAGTTATACTCTTATAGAAATCAATCATGTGAATGTGGAATGGCAATGTGGCATTCAAAGTGAAAGAAGATGTGCTATGTGAAAAGGTAATCATTACCTTGAGCCTCATCAACTGGAAATGACTGAAACATGGTTAGATGCGGTATTGCTATGTTTGTCATTCCCAATTAGGGTATGATCATCCCTTTCTTGATATATTTCTTCTCGCTATGACGATCGGGATAAAAATTAATGTGCTTTGTAGGCTAGAGCGCGCTGGGTTAAAGGTTGGTAACTACAGGAGGATGGTATATTTGGTACTATCAAGTTGCGGAGATATGCCGGTCTTGTGTTTGTAGAGGATCATTTGTGATGGTCCTCGGTACATTCCCCTAGAGATGTGCTATCAAAAGGTAGTCCCTTCACTTGGTCATTTGTATGGAAATCTATTCTCCAATAAGAACTTACGGTTTTGCTTGTAGAGCCTAGTATGTTGGAATTTAATAATGGTAACAATTTCGGCTAAGATTAATAAGTTTACTTGCAAATGTTTTCAAAGAATGTCATTAGAAATAATATTAATTGTTTTGATATAAAAGTGTTTTGGTTATCATAATACAAAAACCGGTCCGTATTTATGTGTAGGCATGCTCTAATGAGATAATATTTTCAAAGGATTTTATTAAAAGGCTGATATATGACACTTATTGATTTTTTCTCATGCTGGTTTATCAAGCCTGATCCATGTATTTTAAATACTCAAGTCAGATCCGAGCAGTTTCAGGTTTAGTCGAAGACGGTTGAAGTTTTCAGAGGAGAGCTGGAGATATTCATCTTCGTATGACATATTCTATTATCCGCTATGCTTTGTTTGTTTTAGTTTGATGTTTTTTAGCAATTGTAAGGACATATGTCTATAACTATCCAAGCTGAATTTTGGTTAGACTCTGATATATGTATTTAAAAGTTTTTCGCTATAAAGATATTTGTTCAATATTATATATTATTCTATTTTTGCGAGATTCTATTCTATCTATTTTCTTTATTACCCTTCATGTTCCGTCTTTTCGTGCAATTTGAGTTGGATATGTGTGGTTTATTGGCAATTCAAATGGTATGGAAAAACAGGCCACAACAAGGAGCGATCACCCTCAATCTAGATGTCCCTTTCAGAGTTGGTTTGCATGGAAACACCATGGTAGTTTAAGGGCTCAGCGTCAAGGTGGTGTGGTAGTTCAGTCTGCCATGTTAAAGGGGCCACTGACTTTGTGTAAGCATCAGTGCATTTTCTAGAGGTGTATCATCGAAAGGTAGTCCCTTACATTACCATTGTTGGGATCCAATCTCCAATATGTGCCTTATTTTTTTGACTATAGAACCTAGTATGTCAGAATGTGAGATGCGAGCATGTCAGCTATTTTATCTATTTACTTTAAACCTAGACACTATGATAATGTCATTGGATTTTAATATAAAATGTTCTGGTTACCGTAAGGTAAAAACCCATCCGTTTTTATGTGTGGTGTCGTCACACGAGATACCCTTTGTTTTAAAAGTGTTCAAATGTAGAAATCAGTTTGGTTAAGAGTGGGCATTTAGCCGATCTAACGGACTTAACCAACTCAACCGACCTCAACCAAACCACATTAACCGATAAATTCGGTTAACCGAACATTCAGTTAACTAACCGATGTTAACCAATAAAAGTTGGTTCGGTTAACGTTTAACCGTATGTTATGTATCGGTTAACCATTAACCGAAAATAATTTTGCATGTTTAAATTAACGGCTGCTCAATGAACTACGAAGCCACTCGTCCCATCATTAATATCGCATAATAAACAAATAATAGAAACCCCAGTGTCCGCCGCTTTCATAATTCATTGACTTAGAGCCTCGAAGCTTATCGATCTTGTTCCCAAATTTCTCAGATCTACCAATTTCTCAAATCTGTCGATTTCTAATTCCTTGTGACAGCCCGCAAATCCATACCCCTTGAGTCAACACTATTCTACCTAAATCAACTCAAGTTGTACAGAAATACGAACCATTGGGTTAAAGAAGAAGAGGTAGAAGCAGGAAAATAGATAACAACTACAGAATCTAACCATCGCAGCGGAATAAAATATAATAGATATTAACATATCTTTTCACCAAAACAAATCTATTTGTTCATATTTTACATCATCAGAGTACATCAATCACAACTCAACATCAATAACATACAACTGGATACACAACTATACAACATAGCAGAATATATATATATATATATATATATATATATATATATATATATATATATCAAGTACGGAAATACGTATCGTCATCCAGCTCTTCTCCTGAGCTCCACAGCATCAAATCATGTATCCTATAATACTCGGTCTGACCCGAGCATTACAGTTAAACAACACCCGAGTCAGTCTGTAATACCTGCGTGAGGAAATCACACCCAATTAATTATTAAAGTTTCAAAAATCCTTTGAAAACAGAAGCATCTCGTAAGACCACACCACAAATAAACATGTCGGGTTTTTACCTTACGATAGTTAAAACAATTTTTATAGAAATCCTCTAATATTGTAACAGGGTCTACATACAAATACTTATAAAATAGCCGAAATTGTTACATTATTAAATTCCAGCTACTAGCCACAGAGTGGGTAATACAAACAAAACTCGTACAAGGATCGTAAGGAGAATGGATTTCCGACTAATGACTAGGCACTGGGGTACCACCTTTCACAGTACGTGGCCTAGATCACAGTACCGAGGAGTACGCCCACTCCCCTGCAACACAAGACCGGGACTACCCCTTACTGGATAATCCCGAGTGAGATCACCCCGCGGTTGGGATCAGCAACCGCCCACTAAGCCGAAATAAAAAGGAATATCTAGACTGGGATGACCTCACCCTGCTTGGGTACTACCCACTTAGCCTTGCTGCATAACCCCTGATTTTCAGTCATTCCCATTTGATGGGGCTTGAGGCTAAGCGTTACATTTTTAGAACATATCCCTTAGAATGCCCATCGTCCACCTAACGATGTTTACGAAAGCATTCATCCATACAAGTCCGTCCCGGGTTCGAACGGAACCGAAGGCACTATTCCTACTACATCCATTTTGGAAATATCCTCAGGATTAGTAGCGACTAGCCCTTGCACTTCACTGCTCCATCTTCGAATTAAAAACCGTTTTCCACGAAACGTACAAACCAGATCGAAGTGGTTTTCGAGAAATTAATCTCGATCCCGGTCTCTTCGAAACGATCAACGCAGTTGGCCATTATTGATAGTCGGTTATTTAACTATCAATTAATATTCACAAACAACCATCAACCAACAAATAATTTCCCAAATTATTTATTAACCTCAAAATATCTTCACAAGATATATTTCTATTTTCAACCCTTTGAAAACAGTTTCAAATCATCTTCTTTTCAGAATAAACTTTCCCAAATATTTTCTATCTCCATTGAAATTACCAAGCACAAAACTAGATTTTTAAAATAATTTAAAACACTTTTCCTTGAAATATACTTTAAAACATTTAAGTTAAAATACTTCAATAATTTACTAAAAATACATACTATATAAATATTTGAAATAAGGTTACTTTATAAAATATAAAACTAGGTTTTCACTTTTTAAAACAAAATAATAAGTCACTTTTTAAATAATTATTACCATAATAGATTAAAAGGAAATACTTGCTTTATAATTTAAATATTAGAAATAATAAATTATCCAAAACTTGCTTTTTTAAACAGCTTTAAAACTTTAACTTATATTTAAAAATTTACTTTAAAAACGTACTTGATTATTCAGGGAGAATTTCCAGTCTCAATCACTTAAATCAATTTTCCAAATTGATTCCCAATTTATTCCATTTTCCATTAACTTCAGATTTAAATCCTTACTTATGATTTAAAATATTTTTAACTGAAATACCAATTTAGATTTCTCAAATTACTTCTTTATTCTTTTAAATAAATTTAAAACTTTAAATTTTAAAATAATTCTTTATTCCATTAAATTAATATTACTAAATTTTTCAATTCATTAAAAACTGTTTATTCAAATCCTTTTTCTTTTCATATTCGTAGTTATTTATTAGTATTTAATCATTACTTCCATTCCTTTTTCAATCCATTCTTAATTTATTGAATTTTCTATAATTATCTCGCTTACAATTTACTTCCTTTGTTTTCTTTCAAAAATCCAATTTATATATTTTTGGTAATTCATTATACTCAATTATATCCAATCGAACCATAGCATTCAATATTCCAATATAATTCATCATAGAATATCAAATAATCACAACAGAGGGTATTAAATAATTTAAATAAATGTTAAGGGATCCAGTTGGATCTCTCCAACCCGTTTTCCCTACATCCACAAATGTTAGCACAATATAATATCAATCCCAAAATATACCAAACTATAGCACATCAATCAATTCAACCATTTCAAACAATTATTTAAATTTAATCATTTAAATTTAAATTTTACTGAGTGAGATTAACTCACCTTTGCTTTTAATTTGCAATCCACTTCCAAACGGCTTGTTTCCTTTCAGATGTTGACCTTCGATAAATAATTATATAATTTTTTATTAATATTCGAAATTATCAGACAATCAATTACCATTTGTTTATTTAATTTACCAATGATGTTATTTAAAACTAATTGTTTTAATTTTAAACTAACTTTCTTTTTAACAAAAAATGTAAAATAGTTAAATAATTTGACTAAATAAATTAAACACCTCTATATATTATTTTAAATTTTACAGTAAGTTACATACGGGCATATATCTATCTATATTTTTTTTATACACATTAACACTTCACTGTAATATGAAACAAGTTGTAAATTCCAAATCCATATACGTTCAGATTTAAATTGATGTGAAAAAAACGTTTATACCTCCTTAAACAGCTCGAGGCTGCAAACATATGAAACCACTGCGACATCCATTTCTCAACCAACTTCTTCAATCGCAACTATCACAACTGCTTCCTCCCTAAATCGCAAATTCCTAATCACCAACCAAATTCATCCCTCCTCAACATCTCATTGCCGAAGCCCTAACGTGCGATCCCCTCCACCTGATTCGAACGCGACTCGAATCGCGAATCCATTCACCATGCCGCATCTCTCTCTCAAAATCGAATGACAGAGGGAAACAAAAACAATCGCAACTCTCTCTCTCCAATCGAATCGCCTCACTTCGGTTTTCAAATTGATTCGATTGGACCGGAGAAGATAGGAAGATGGGGAGAATAGCTCGGCCATGATTTATATTTTCTTTTTTTTTCTTTTTTTTAACTGAGTATTCGATTTTTGAAGAAGGAGGCTTCAGCCAATTTATTTAAGGGAAATGAATCTGAAGAGAGGGGAAAAGAAGCTTGCGGGATAAGGAAAAGTTGGGGAAAACAAGAGAAGGCGTTCACGTGCTCAAACCCATCAGCTACAGTGATTCGAATGGAAAGAAGGTAACTGATATGAAATAATTCAACTAAGGATGACCAGGATATAAATATTTTAAATTAAATTTAGATTCAAATTCAAAACCAACCTAAAATTTCAAACTCCTATCGAGGCATGCCGCTAGACGTTCCTAGGGTTATATCCATATTCCGGACGCAATGGAAAAGGTTTCGAGTCCAAATTTGATCGTATGGAGAAGATTGCTTTTTGAATCGAATTAAAGTATTTAATTTTCGATATTAATTCTAGCGCATTTATATATCGCACGCTCACACAACAACTCCAAATACTACGAAAATTGAAATCCGATAATAATACAATATTACGGATCTAATGGAACTGGTTTCATAGAATTCCGAGATTGTGCCTCGGAAAGCTATTTTTAAATTCAATTTGAATGATATATTTTCTAAAACTGAAAAAATCACTTCCAAATTCAATTTCAACACCTTTACTATCTTCAGTATTATCAATATAAATTTTATAAGCTTTCAAATTATTTTTAATAAGCTTAAAATTCTAGATTCAACATTTTACCCAATTTCAAATTATTTAAATTCAATAAATGAATAATGATATTTGAATTCAAGTTAAAATTAACTTTTAAATATTTAAAATTTATTAAATATTCCAATTTTAAATGCTCAAAAATTCGGGGTCGTCACATTCCTTCTCCCTTAAAAGAATTTCGTCCCCGAAATTACTAGTTAGGAAGAATGGTTCAATACCCGTTACTATTTTCCAAAACCAAACAGTTTGATTCACTTGCCATAACATATTCTTTTATTAAAGACCCACTATTACTTCAACCAACTTCCCAAAACCTTCCATAGTTCCCAAATAACTTTACTTATTCAATTATTCAAATTATAATTCAAAACCAAGTTTAAAATTTTCAAATTTTCTCAAAAATTTTCTAACTCTCTAAATTTTCGAAATTTTTTGCCAGCGTATCCTTTGCGCGGCTAGCTCGGTACAACTACAAAATGGCCCTATGGCCTCCCAAATCCAAAAGAAAACAAAAGGCCAAGTGGCTATATCCAAAAACCCAATCAAATTTCATATAGAAACTTAAACAC